>CM075068.1:78611055-83411055 GCA_037428765.1 Rubia yunnanensis
AGTGTATATATGTATAATTTTATATATATATTTATATTTATATTTATAAATTTATATACATATATATATATGTATATATTTATATATATATATTTTTTTATATATGAATATTTATTTATTTATATATTTATATAATTATATATATATTTATTTATTTAATTGTATATATATATTTATCTTTATATTTATATTTATATATATACATATATATGTATATATTTATATTTATATTTATATATATTTATATAACTTTATTTATATACATATATTTATGTATTTTTATTTATATTTATATATATAAATATATACATTTATATACATATATATATGTATCTTTATTTATATATATATATATCTGTATATAAATATATATATAAATATAAATATAAATATAAATATATACATAAATATAAATATAAATATATACATATATATATTTATATATATATATATGTATATATATATTTATATTTATATTTATGTATATATTTATATTTATATTTATATATATCTATAAATTTATATACATATATTTATATGTATATATTTATATATATCTATAAATTTATATACATATATTTATATGTGTATATTTATATGTATATATATATATATTTATATATATCCTACATGCATCCTCCCCATTCTCTTCCGTCTTAGCCACGGACATAGAATTTCCTCTAAATGATGACACGCACGAAAATCTACCGTCTTCCCAACGAGTTCCCTAGAAGGCTAACAAAACTCACCCTGATGGGTGGAAAGAGATGTCAATACTAGGGGAGCTAGAGAGCCTTGAAATACTCAAGTTAAAGGAGTACTCTTTTCAAGGATACTTGTGGAACAGATACTTGTGGAACATCGAAAAAGGGAGGCTTTCAACGGCATACTTGTGGAACAGATACTTGTGGAACATCGAAAAAGGGAGGCTTTCAACGGCATTTGTTCGTGGGGCAGACTGATTTGGTTGTTTGGGAAGCGTCTGATTTGGTTGTTTGGGAAGCGTCAAAAGATCATTTCCCGAAACTCAGGAGTATTGAACTCAATTGTTGCGATAAACTTCAGGCGTTCCCACACGGTTTGGCTGATATTCCAGGCCTCCAAATGGTGGTCCTTCGTTGCACCAATCCTGTGATGGCTTCCTCTGACAGGAGACTCCAGGTGCTGAAGCTCGAACAGGCCAAAAAAGGCAACAAGAATAACTTT
This sequence comes from Rubia yunnanensis, assembly GCA_037428765.1. NCBI lineage: Eukaryota > Viridiplantae > Streptophyta > Magnoliopsida > Gentianales > Rubiaceae > Rubia > Rubia yunnanensis. The sequence goes on from CM075068.1 coordinate 78,612,262, forward strand.
AACCTCTCCGTTTATCCTCCTGGCCATTAATCCAAAAATGCCATGCTCCTTTGCACGATAGCTTGGAGTATCATTCTGATGGCTACATGTGCTTTCCCCCTCTTCTTGAAGCAATAATTTGGAGGATGGTTTGTGGTTTATCCTCCATCCAGTTTCGCAATGATCACAATGGTTTGTAGTACAATGAATGCTGGGTTTTCTTTCACTATCCAGTTCTTTGTCTGGTTTTAAACATTATGATGCATTTCAAGTTTCGAAACTTCTATACATCTGACTATTTATGTTTACTTGGATAAAAAAAAGATTATAGTTATTGGGATTCTATAATTACAATAATTGTACACATTTTGAAAATATGGAATGAAAACGTTATTAGTATTGTATTTGAATGAGTATGATATGTGATTTACAAAGGTGTTGCAGATGTTTATCGTTTGCAATCCAAATCACACAATACGACGATTTCATGTGTGGAGGTTAATTTTCAACTTCATTTTTCCTTAGGCGATTTAGATTGCAAACTCAAAAGTAACAATAGGATCAAAATCTAAAGTTAATGCATTATTCTGCTTCTTTCTCATTGCAACTAGCATATGCTCAACTATATGTTTGTTGTCTTCCCTTCTGTGCACCACCTTTCGCACCATTACTTTTTGGTGGTGAAGAAACCAAAATGGTTGCAGTGTCAGACAAGGGTATGATATATGAGTTACTGCTTTCGGATCTTCTTCACATTCGAAGAAGCACAAGATTCACTTTGTACAACTAAAGCCTTACGATTGTTAGTTTTGCTGCAATGCATCAAAATTGAGAGGAAATGGCGTTGAAAGACTCAAAAAGCTAGCAAAAGCAAGGATCAAAATTCACCAAAAGCAACCTATTTATTCAAATCCAAGGAATTAGTATAGGAGTGTGCAATGATGTGGGGGATTCCTATCGGACCTCCTGGATCAGGGCAAGTCGGCTTGGTCGTTCTGTGTACATGTAAATAAGATCCCGGGAAATTCTCGAACTTGGTTCCGATGCCTAAGTTAGCTTTTGTTTTTGTCTAGGGGTTTTATTGGAGAAATGCCATTACTTTTCTCAATGTCCTTGATCTCCATTTAGAGCCGATGAGTAGTGTGACCATCGTTGATTGTGGTCCACATCGTATCTATTATTGCTGAATTGGTATCTTGCTACGTTGATCATCTTTCCTCTCGAGCCGGGGCACTCCTTGTGTTATGTGAGCTACTCGTTGTGCTCACGGCTTTGATTCGCTGGCGTGGGGTGTTACCTTTGGATTTAGGGTTCAATTGGTTTGGGGAGGTGTATACCATAAGCCCCCTAGCTAGAGCGAGCTAAGGTAATGTAGTTTTTATTGGAATGAGAAAAGAACAATCATTACTTGGATTAATAAAGTGATACAATTTTTTTAAAGTTGTGGTAAGCAGCTGGCGGTGAAGTGAAGGTCGGCTCCTTGGATAAAGATATGTGGGGAAATGCAATTAATCCCTTTATTTACTTCTATTTCCAGTGCCAATTGTTAATGGCTTGAGAATTTAGGGGTATATTTGAAATATAAAAGGCAGTGGTAAGGTGCAATTAACGATGGTGCATTTAGCGGTTATTAAAGATTATTAAAGTTCTTTGTTTCTAAGTACTTTCAGGAATACCAATAGTCTTGCTTGTTGATCACTCCATTTTTGTAATCTAGTATGGAAAGAGCATTCTTACTGAAGCTGATGTGGGTGTGCTGAGGGATGAACATCCTTGTTTTTCTGGTTGTGGGATCATGGTTCCTAGTGCTGGCGATGTTGTGATGAGGTCGCCGCCTGGTATGTTCATCGTCTATGGGTGCCAGTTGTAATATGGCCTTACCCTTCCTTTCCCAGACTACTTCATGAGTGTATTGGAGGTTTACAGGCTTGTTATTGCTCAGTTGCATCCTCGGGGGATGGTCATACTGGTTGGCTTTGAGCGAGTGTTCCATGAGGTTATATAATATTTTAGCGTGCAACTATTTTGTACATGTTGTCATCTACGTCTGATGGATGTGACTGAGTCTTCGGTGATGTTTAAACCTGGAATGTCAAAGATTGATATCGTGCACATGGTTCTTGATGACTATGGGAACTGGGAGGATAATGTTTTGCATGTGAAGTGTCACAACAATAGTTCAATGAAATTATGGAAAAATAACGTGTCTGTGGACATGGAATCAAAATGGGAGCAGAAGCTGGGCCTTGTGAGGGAGTTGGTTGCCCATGTAGTGAAGGTAGAGATGTCGAAAGGCCAGCTAGGTATGATATTTATCAAAAATTTTACGCTCATTATTTTTACTAGGTAAATTATTTGGTGTGTGTCCATTTTTGGAGTTGTGAGGTTTTGTAGTCTGGAAAAGTAGCTGCCCCATGATCAAGAAGTGGTGTATCTAGCGATCATTATGGGGGGCAGTTTTCTAAAGGTTGTTGATCGCATATACTTGATCGTTTTGATAGGGTTGGTCAAGGGAAAATTGTTACTGCTAAGAGCAAAGCTAGTGGGGATGAAAGACCCGATGAGGATCCTTCCAAGGTGACAAAGTCGGAGGACACTGCCGCGGTTGTGAATACCAGGGATGTTAACAAGTTTGCTAGCATTATTGGTTCTGCTGAGAAGTTGTGTTGTCTTCTAACTATTTAGTGTGCAATTTTATTCCCTATTGTTTGAATAGGATTATAGTTGAATAGGTTGATGATGTCTTGATTGGTGTCGCTCAACATGCTATTGAGTATGCGAACGATGTGAAGGAGTTTGAGGAGAGTTTGGGTTTAATGGAACCATCGTTGGGGAGGAAGATGATGATTGGTGGTGATGTAGAAATGGAGTTGGCCAAGTTGTGTGCCCTCTATGAAGAGAAAGATGCTACCAACTGCGCTCTGCGAGCTGATCTTAAAGCCTTAAAAGAGGGTAATTATGCTTCTCCAGGTTACCCTCACTTTGTCCAGGAGGATGGAGGTGTGGTTAGGGGTGTTCATGAACCGGCCCAGACTAGTAAAATGGATCGATCTAGATCAGATTATTTAGACCGAAATTGGATATATAGGATTCCGGTCAGTTCTTCGGTCCAAGACTTTTTAGGATTCTGGGTTCCGGTACCACTCTGTCCAAGGCCATATTTTTATGGTTTGGACCTGATAACTTACTCTTATGTTAATTATTTTTATGTATTTACTATTTAAGTTTATATACTAGTTTAGATTTATTTCGAATGACTAGTATTCTTCCATATTCTGAGGTAACATATTTCTAATAACTTCTATTTCACTATCTTTTGAAGACAAAAACTTGATTAAATTTTTTCCAACACCATTGTTTTGGTAAGAGAATAAAGTTTGCTGAAATCTGATCCAACTGGTCTGTACCGTCCAAAACCAAAATAATTCCAGTCCCAATCCTAAATGATCCTTAACCGGTCACCAGTCCAAGTTCTTTTTATGATTTTGGTTACGGTCCTAAACGATTCCAGTCCTAAGAAATTCTGTTCCTAACCGATCTGGTCCTAACCATTTTTGGTCTGATCCGATCCGATCTTGGACCGACGAACATCCCTAAGTATGGTTGTAGTGGGAAGGGAGCTAAATTTCCTGGTAGTTCTGGTGGCGGGAGTAAGGTGACTAGTACTAGTGTAGGCTAGATATGTTTTTGTGTAAACATTATTGTACTGAATTATAATTCCTCAATCATAAGTTTGCGTGTATTTTATATACATGCGGATGATATCATTATTAATTTTGTGTGTTCTATATCTATAGAGGGTTTGTTATAGGGGTTTCTTCGCCTGGTGTTTATATTTGAGTTGTACATGGTGTGTCTTTGTGTGTGGGTTCTCTTAAAAGGTAAATTGGGGTGGTTATATTTGTTCGGGCTATGGGAAACAATGTTCTAGTAATGCACCTTATGGTGACTTAACTATGATTATACACTAAGGCCTTGTGTGATAGTGTTAGTGCTACTGAGGAAGGTTGGCAGGTTCGCACTTGCAACCTACAGCTGTAGGTAGGTGTCTTAAAGTGAGACCTAGATACTTACGCATATTCCATCTGCTAATGAGTATGCGGCTAGGGTGGTCAGACTGTGGGCTTATTATCGATCATGAGTCCTATTATGTGGGGTATGTATGGCGTGTGGGGGTTGCTCCTGTTACCTGGAATGAGGTGTATATACATACGAGATGGAAGCTAGAAGATAATTTTTGGGAAAAGTAGGACACTGTGAAGGTTATGGACGATATGTCTTAGGGGCTTTAGCTACTCCCTATGTAATTAAGAATGTTCTATAAGGTTTTGAATCATTTCTTAGATTTCTGTAACTAGTCGTCAATGGGTAAATGGTTCCTAATGGTACGTATGTATTTCCTAATTTTTCTTAAAGCTATATGTGTGTCTATTTGAGACCTTGGCTATTTTGTTGGTCTTTCTATGCTAAGGGTGTTTGTGCCTGGACTGTGTTTGAAATGTTACTAGTTGTAATTGCTGATGTTTTTAGTTGGGATATATATTAGGATAGGTGGTGTTGAAGGTGTGGGCATGTATGATTTATAAGGATGAGGATGGTGGTTTTCTGCTTGTGTTACATGGGTGGTGATTTTCCAAGAGTATGCGAAACTACAGTACCTTTGCTGGTTGTGTGTGTAGACTGTTGGTTTTACACAGGGGACGGAGTGAGTTTTTGCTTATGTCATGGGGGCGGTGATTTTTTAGGTGTATGTGAAGATGCAGTATCCTTAGCGTCTCTGCGTGGTGGGTATTGGTTTAACAGAGGGTGGGATGCGGTACTTCTGGTGTCGCAGGGCTGGTGATTTCCCAGACGTATGCGAAGCCGCAGTATCCTCATTGTCTCTGTATGGAAGGTGTAGGTTTCTTTCAATTGGTGTAGGTCAACAAAAAGCGGAGTGAGTTTCTGCTTGTGTCATGAGACTGGTGATTTTCAAGATGTATGTGAAGTTGCAGTATCCTTGCCATCTCTGTCATGAGGGTAGGTGTATTCCATGCCGAGCAAAGTCATGGGTGATTTTTACACTTGGGTCCCGTCCAACAAGGTTGATGGGAAAATGTGGGTATTTTGTGTTTGTGGAGTGGTTAATTTTTGTGAGGTGGTGGCTTTATGGGTTGTATGCGGGTATATGGTCTCAGGCTTCAAGGTTAGGAGATAGGTATGCCACACGAGCAATACTTTCCATATTATCTATGATGTACTGTTTAATATTTTCTGATTTCCAAGGCTAAAACAGGGGATTAAGTAGTCATGGCAAAGCGCAAAGTCACGACTTTTTTAGATACTATCTGAATTTTTCTTACTTTTCCTATGCATGTATCCTACCTGTATAAAACTCATCGATATTGGAAGATATCCTCATTTTGTTTGTTTGTTTGTGATTGAACTATACTTAGGCTAGAGTGTGGTTGTGTGATTCGTGTTGTCATTGAAGTTTTTTTTGTGAATATGTGTAAGTTGTAAACTTCCTAGGGAAAACCTAGTGTAGGATGCTGAGGTGGTTGTGTTATGTGCCTAATACCTTACTCTAATGATGCAATCTGTAGGCTTTCTTCACCTTTTAAAAAATTAATTCTAAAAAATTTACCCAAGGTTCTCACTTTTAGTGTTTATCATTTTTTCAAGAATTTGTTGACCTCTGTGCTGCTAGACAAATGTGATCTATATAGACAAATGTTGAGGTTTGATAATTATTTCTCTGCAACTAATGGTCAGATATGGATTTTTTGGTCTTCAAGCATAACTCTGACAGTTAGAAATGATAATCTTCAGTTTCTTGGAGTTCACCTAACTAGTTCTACTCTCATTAAGCCAATGGATGTCTTTTTTGTATATGGTCTGAGAACCAGATTAGGAAGAAAGGATCTCTGGTCTGACCTTAGTTCACTTAATCATTCTGAATCCTTGTTTATTGGAGATTTTAACTGCATTTCATCTATATCTGAATACAGAGGTCTATCTATTCCAAAACTTGGTAGTATTAGAGATTTTAATGATTTTATTAATGGACTGGGTTTGGAAGAAATCAATACTGTTGGAAACTTGTTTACTTGGACTAATAATCGTTTAAGATCTCCTACAGTTAAAAGACTAGATAGAGGATTATGCACTTCATCATGGACTCTTTCTTTTCCTTCCTCTACAATTCAGATTTTGAATAGAGTTAGCTCTGATCACAACCCCTTGCTGCTAACTGTAGGAAGTGACATACCATCCAATCCGAGACCCTTCAGGTTCTTAAATACATGGTACAAGAGGAAAGAATTTAATGAAGTAATTAAGAAGGATTGGGATACTCCTATGCATAAATCTGGAATGCTAGCCTTTTACTTAAAACTAGTTAGACTTAAGAAAGCCTTAAAAAGCTGGAACAAAGAACATTTTGGTAACATTCATGATAATGTTCTTCAGGCTGAATTAGCCTTGCAGGCTCAGGAAGCTTTAATTGATCAGGATGATTCTGTTAATAATCTGGTTAATCTTAGGAAGGCTAGGGCTAGTTTAGTCAAGGCCATGTCTGAACAAAAGAATTTTTGGAAACACAAGGCTAAGATAAAATGGCTACAAGATGGAGACAATAATACATCTTTCTTTCATAAATCTGTACAAGATAAGAATAATATATTGAGGATCACAAAAATCAAGGGTAGAAATGGTCAATGGTTGGAAAATACACAGGATGTGGAGATGGAGGCAATCAGGTATTATCAAGATTTACTGAGTGAAGACTGCCTCACTGAGTGTTCTCCATTCACATCTCATTTTCTCAACCATATACCCAAGATGGTTACTCAGGAAGATAATGAGAACCTATTAAAACCAGTCACTATGGAGGAGCTTAAGAAGATAGTGTATAGCCTTAACAAATCAAGCTCTCCAGGTCCGGATGGTTTTACGGCCAAATTCTACATGAAATCTTGGGATATAATATCACATGATCTTCTTCTAGCTGTTCAGGATTTCCAATCTTCATCAAACCTGCCTAGGGGTATAAGTAGTACCTGGATTACCATTATCCCAAAGAAGAAAACCCCATCCTCATTTGATGACTATAGGCCTATAAGTCTCTCCAATGTGATTAATAAGATTTGCTCTAAAGTGCTTATGGAAAGACTTAAATCTATTATGCCTAAGATTATCTCTCCTAACCAAACAGCTTTTTTACATGGTAGGGATATTTCTGATAATGTCATTCATCTACAGGAAATGGTTAGACTCATTAACAGAAAGAGAAGGGATCCGAATTGTATAATTAAACTTGATCTCAAAAAGGCTTTTGACAGGGTTAGATGGTCATTTCTATATAAAATTTTGGCAAAATTTGGTTTCCATGCAAAATTCATTTTCACTGTTATGAAAAACTTGTCACAGGCTTGGTTCTCTATTCTAATTAATGGTAAGGCTGTGGGATTTTTTCAGTCTTCTAGAGGCATTAAACAGGGTGATCCTCTATCTCCATTGTTGTTTAATATTTTTTCTGAGTCTTTTTCAAGGAGCCTGACCTACATTTTTGACAAGGGTAAGCTAGACTACTTTGATCTCCCAGGTAATCCTCCAAGAATCTCTCACTTATCTTATGCTGATGATACTGTCATTTTCTTTAAAGCTACAAAATTAACCTTGGTTAGATTAAAGGCTTTTTTGTCTATCTTTGAGGAGGTCACTGGTCAGTCCATCAATTATAACAAGAGTGACATCTTCATAAGTAAACATGCTACAGAACATAAAGTGAACCACATTAAAAGGATACTTGGAATGAAATTGGGTTCCTTCCCTTTCACCTACTTAGGAGTTCCAATCTTTACTGGTGTGGCAAAAAAAATTTACTTTCAACCACTTTTTGAACTTATTGATAATAAGATTGGTAATTGGAAAAATAGATGGATTTCCATGGGTGGGAAAATTACATTGATTGAGTCTTGCATATATGCCATTCCACAACACATCTGGCAAGTTATTAAACCAAAAAAATTGATCATCACCATCATTGAGAAAAAAATGAGCAAATTCTTCTGGGGGGATGATTTAAAACCTAAGAGATCTTGGAAAAAGTGGTCTGATTTGTGCCTCCCAACTGATCAGAATGGCCTAGGCTTCAGGTCTATCAGCACAATAATTAAAACATGCTCAGTTAAATTGTGGTGGAAGTATCAAATAGGTGATGCCCTCTGGACTCACTTAATGGCTGCCCTCCCTCAATCCTATAGGTCTTCTCCTAACTGGAAGAGAATTTGTTCAGTTAATGTTTGGGCAGAGGCTAATTCTAGAGTCATCATAGGGAGAGGTGATTGTAATTTTTGGACTTCAAACTGGCTGGATGTAGGTGCACTGATTGATGTGTGTGACCATAATAGGGTGGATATTGATGTTGAATGTTCAGTCTCTGAATTCATATCTAACAAAGATTTTCTTATCACAAAAATAGAGCCATTTCTGCCATCTCACATTATCAATCTTTTGCAGGAGTCAAAACTTTTCCCCCACAGAGCTGATAGATTAATTTGGAAACCAGGTATCTCTGGAAACTTCTCCTTCAAAGATACATATAATTTGCTAAGTAACCACTCAGGTTTGATTTCCTCTGCTAAACTACTTTGGAACCCCAGATTTGAGAAAAAAATCTCTGTTTTCATGTGGAAGGTAGTGAATTCTCTGCTGCCTTTTGATAACATAATCAGGAAACTTAGATTCAGTTTGGCTTCTAAATGCTGTATGTGCAACAACCATGAGGACTCTTTAGAGCATTTTTTCAACTCATGTTATTTCTCTCTATCTGTTTGGAAAATCATTCATCAGTTTATGGGTATTCAAGATAGAGCCTTCCCTTCGGTTTGGGAAAGAATTTCATACTACTTTACTTTGCCAGCTTTAACCTCCTTACATGCTATAATGATCCGTACTGCTGCCATCTTCACTTTTTGGAATATTTGGAAGATGAGAAACAGATACTTATTTGAATCTACCAAGCCTTCCTCCACCCTTGTGCTCCAACACATTAGAGATCAGATTTTTTTCTCCTTCAGTGCAAATCCGGTTCACATAACATCTCCTCTGGATGTGAGTATTGCTGATCATTCCTTTCTACCACTTCTTAAACTTTCACCAAAGCCAAAAATCTGGAAAATTGCTTGGACTAGGCCTATATCAGGTGTTAAGATTAATGTTGATGCCTCTTGGTCATGCAATACTTTGAAGTGTGGGATTGGAGTGATCATTAGAGACATTAGAGGGGCTTTCATGGGAGCTTACACTCTATTTACTGTAGCTTTTTCACCTTTAGAAGCTGAATTGAAGGCTATTAAGTTTGCCATCCAGATTTCACATGATTTAACTGGCCCCCTACATATGGAATCTGACTGTCTTTCTGCGGTTCTCTTTTCTACTGAACCACTCCGATGTCACTGGAAATGCTTTTCACTAGCTGATGAGATCCATCAATCACTTAATGACATCAATCTGGTACATATATATAGGCAGGCTAACCTGGTGGCCCATACACTTGCTACACTTTGTTTGCAATTAGAATGTGATTCATCTTTTATTGACATATCTGAACTTCCGAACACGGTAAGGGGGCTACTCAGACTAGATCAAATTGGCATCCCTGCTCTACGAATCTTTTAGTTCGGATGCTACTCATTCTCACTCTTGAATGCAGGTTTGAAGTCTATGCTGCATAACTGCCTCCTATTCGTTTCAACAGACTACGCACAGCCTTGAGGATTCTCAAGTAACAAGCTTTTGGATGGGCTTGCTATGTACATTCCTGATCATCCACTTTGGAGTAGGGCTATAAGAAAGCTCAAATCTCAGTTTTCTTTCCCTTACAATCTGCTAGTTCCTTTTTGTTGCAAAATTAAGAGGATATGCTCACGGTTATTCTCTCTGACTGACCTGTGTCTCGATTTCGATTCACTAACAAGTTCGAGAGTTCATCCTATAGCATCCTAAATACTCTAGTTCATTCTTTTGGAAGCAATTTATGGTTGCTTCAAGAGCAATTCGCTCAGACTGTACAGTAACTTAGCCTTTGGCTTCTTTATTTTTGTTTTATTACGGCTCGGGAAGGCCAATATAATTTCCCCCATCTATGATGGTTTATTTAAAAAAAAAAAGAATTTGTTGGCAGAGAATACTTGCCAACAAATATTAAACTAAAATATTCTTATAAATATTTTTAATCAAATATACGAATGGAGTTTTTTTTCAACTCTGAAATTCATCATTTAAAATTAACACATTTCAACTGAAAACAATCGTGTTTGTTGTTATAGCATGAAAACAATCATGCTTACTCCCTTTGCCCTTTTTATATTTGGTAAAGTAGTTTTAGGTATTGTTACTTTTAAATAAATTGAATTGTGTGAAGAGAACTGAATGTGGAGAGTAACGGATTTATTAAGTGAATAAAAACATATCACTTTTTATCATAACTAGCCTAAAAACCTTAAACATTAGCAACCTTTTTTGGATTTTGATTTTGATGTGCTTTTATTGATTTTACGTAACAATTGTCTACAATGTAGGAGAAGTCGAGGTGGACACACCGGTTAACATTTGAGCTATCAACAAAAGCCTGTTCGTGAGAAGAAATGTTTTCATTCCTCACCATGGCTAGTGCCAGTATTCGTCACATTTTCTCTCTATTAGAATCATGGGCTCCTATCATAAAACTAATTGGAATTATGTAGGCGTGACCCACCCATGATCACCCCATGATCTTATATATTGGATCATAACTCTGTCAACCACTGATGTGGGATGTGGGATACTAACATGCCCCCTCACGTGCAGCGGGGTGGTGGCCTTTGATACCATATTAGAATGTGCTCCTATCATAAAACTAATTGGTAGTATGTAGGGATGACCCATGATCTTATATATTTAGTCGTAACTTTATCAACCACCGATGTGGGACACTAACAATCTTGTCTCAAGCACGATCATCATCTCCGCTTGAGATAACCAGTTATCCTCTCCAGACTCCTTATTACTCGATATCCTCACTAACATTTATCGCGAATGCCGCGTCTACCACTAGCCGATATCAGTTTTAACAAAACAAAGATTAAAAAAAAATAAACCACTAAAATGAAGGATATAAGCACTGAGAGGAGTAATTAATACTTGTGGGGGACTAAATAGAGAGGCTCGATGACGGGGGAGGCATAGAGGTTTCTATAGAGTTGTGGTCGTTCTCGAAGGAGAGAAAGAACATGTAATTGTGAATATCTATGGCGAATGTGATGAGGCGCACGATTTTGAAGCAGAGGTAGCGTGGCTCTGCGGAGGATGAAGAAGGAAGAGATAACAAAATCTTCCAAGTGTGACGGCAACAGGGGGTGGCGCGACTGGCATGGCGTGAACTGCTTTTTATCGCCTATAGTTTGCATAGGTAAATGGAGAGGATATATTATGGATGAAGACAACAAATAGAAGTAGTTGTGTTGGAGGAGGTGCTAATGACGGTGATGATTTATTTATTAGTATTTTGGACTCACTTTATGGACGACGACGGTGCATGTAAATGGAAAGTAGAATTTTATGAATAACGACATCACACAGAAGCAGCAGTTACGTTAGAAGAGCATCTCCAATGCGAAAGAGACCTTTTTAAACTAAAATAATATATACAACTAAAGAGTCAATTGAAACCATCAATCTAACGTGGATTAATATAATTGACACCGTCAAATAAAGCCTCTGTTTTCAAATCTCCATATTGATGCTTTTGCTTGGAAAATACATATTTGGAAAAAATCTGTCATTTCATTATTTACATTATAATTTTTACCATATTCAATCTTGTAAAATTCATAACAAAAATTTCAATGCTCAATTAAATGTTGATTAAATCATTTTAAAATTAAGATTTTTTTAATTGTTAATGTTGAACGAGTCTTTCGAAGCTACTGCAACTACCTACCTACTTACCTATTCTTTAACATGAATATTTCGTAGCAATTATATATATCTAGTCTGATCACAATCCCATATATGTAGGATTAGTTGTTATATGAATCTCTTGTACATATACTTCCATTATTATCAATACAAAGACACGATTTTGCCAAAACTTCTGATATGGTATAAGAGTAATATTAATCAATAATATTGCATTCTCTCCTAATTTTTTGCTGCAAAATCTTTGTTGCCGGCTACTCTCATTCAACTGCAGCTCTTTTTTTGTTGTCAATTCATCATGGCAGCTCAGGACAGTGGCGGAGCCACATGGGGCTGGAGGGGGCTCCAGCCCCCGCCCAAACAAAAATTATAGGAAATATAAAGGGTAATTTTGCAAAAATAAATTTATAAGCCCCCTCCAATATATAAAAATATTGGAAAAAATATTTTTAGCCACCGCCACATATTTATCCTGGCTTTGCCCCTGGATCAGGAACTCATTCTTGATCAAAATTGCAACATTAATTAATCAGTGTTCAACAACATCTCTCCACCAGGGTTCAACAACACTAATCTCAACACTAATTCATCAGTGTTCAACAACACCTCTCCGCCAGTGACCACATCCACTCTTTACGATGTTCATCACTCGAAAAGTCCCTCCATTGTGCTCGTTACGCCTCTTCTAACGGGTGATAATTATGGTACATGGAGTCTAGCAATATCCATGGCTTTACGAGCTAAGAATAAATATGGCTTCGTCGATGAAACCTTGTCAAGACCTGATTCTCAAAGTGAAATTCTCAAATTTGAACGCTACAATGATTTGGTAAGAAGTCGGACTCTCAATTCATTTTCTCCTGAGATTCGCCTAAGTATTCTCTATTCCGAGAACGCTGCTCAAATTTGGCTCAACCTCAAAGATCGATTCTCTTAGAAGATTTACCAACTGAAAAGGTCCATATCCTATCTAAAATAGGAGGATATGAATGTTTCTTCATATTTTACCCAACTGAAATCTCTTTGGGACGAATTGAACATCATCGTTGTCCTATCTCCATGTATTTGTGCCAATTCAAAATCCATAATGGAGAAAATGAATCAAGATCGAGCTATGGAATTCCTACAAGGACTTCATGATAACTTCTCTTCGGTTCACCAACAAATCCTTCTCATGGAACCTTTTCCTTCTATCCAGTGGATATATAATTTGGTGCGTCAAAAAGAAAATCAAAAAGAGCTTGACATACACATTCCAAATATGGAATTTGTAGCCCTCAACACTTCCAGGAATTCAACATGGAATGATTGACACACCGGTACTCCCCAATCTAATCTCCCATCAAGAAAGCGACCGCGCCCTTTCTGTGACCACTGCAACCGCCACGGTCACACTCGAGCCACTTGTTATTAGCTGCACAGATTTTCCAAAGGCTAAGTGAAGCCTCCATCACCTCAACGCAATCTTCCGGTGGAAAAAAACAATCATATCACCACTGAGCAGTACAACAAGTTGATGGCTCTCCTCGCGAATGACACTTCAGTTGATAATTTTGCAAATTTAGCAGGTAATATTTTCTTCTCTGCACATTTAGTAGATAAAATTCTAACTTGGCATCTTCTTCTTGGATTATTGATTCTGGCACATTAAATCACATATGCACATCACTTGAATTATTCTTATCTTATTATGAATTGCAAAATCATTTATCAGTTCAAATGCCCGATGGATCGGTGGCATAAAGATCTCATATTGGAGTTATCAAACATTCTCCAACTCTCATTCTCAAAGATGTATTTCATATTCCATCTTTCAAATTTAATTTATTATATGTCTCCAAGATAACTCAACATATTGATTTTGTAGTCACGTGTTTTTCATACTCACTGCCTATTTCAAGACCGTTCCTCGAAGGCGAAGATTGGTCGAGGTAGTTTGCAAAATGGACTTTTCTATCTAGATGATGTTCGTGCTTTAAATAATGCATTTTCTTTCAAAGAATGTAATAAATTTGACTTATGGCATTCACGCCTTAATCATCCCAAGAATTCTCGTTTTAAATTCCTTGTAAGCAATTTTCCTGATATTGTTTCAAATAAGAATTTTACTTGTGATATTTGTCCACAAGCTAAGCAATCTCGTCAGTTATTTTCTAACAGTAGTTCTTGTTCTTCTTAATGTTTTGAGTTGATTCATATAGACATATTGGGACCTTTTTCTGTTCCATCTCTAAATGGATCTCGCTATTTTTTAACTATTTTCGATGATTACACGCGATGTACCTGGATAAATCTCATGAAAAATAAGTCCGACACTTTTCGCATGATTGTCCTTTTTTAATCAAATTAATAGACAATTTAATAGTAAAATTTACAAAATCAACATTAGAAACGACGGCATATTCCTTCTGCAACTCCAGTCATTCGTTCAGACAATGGAGTTGTATTTCTTTGCACCAAATTTCAAAATTGGTGTTCTGCTCATGGCAATATTAATCAACGAAGTTGTGTTGCCATACCCCAACAAAATGGGATCGTTGAATGTAAGCATCACTATCTTCTCGATGTTGCTTGAGCCTTGCGCTTTCAAAGTTGTCTTCCTCTCTCATTCTGGGGAGAGTGTATTCTTACTTCTGCCTTTCTTATAAACAAATTACTAGCAAAGCTTCTTAATTTTAAATCTCCTCATGAAATATTAGTTGGCACATTTCCATCATGTTCTTCACTCCGAGTTTTTGGATGTTTGTGTTTCACCAAAAATCTATATATTCGACATAAGTTTGATTTTTTGGGTCAAGCCTGGCATCTTCATTGGCTACCCTTTTGGTTAAAAAGGATATCAAATTTATGATCCATCTACTTGTTGCATTTATGTCTCTTGTGATGTTGTTTTTCATGAATAACATATCCCTTAATGTTTCTCACACATCGCCAACCCCTCATTCGACTCCTCTGCCGATAAGTATCATTCCTTTAAATGATGACCAAATGGATGTTGTCATTCCCTCAAACTTTTCTCAAATAGATCCCCATGTTCAACCATCATCTCCTATACAGGCTACTATTGACTCTCCTTGGGAATTAGGTCCAAATTCTTCTCATATGCCTATCACTACTGATTCTGCCTCCTCTATATCCGTTCGACCTTCGAGAGTTCGACGTCCTCCACTAGGCTTAAGTGACTTCATATGCTCAAATGTCTTCCTCTCTACTCAATTTCCTCTTTCCAACTACTTCTATTTAAACACATTGAGTTCCTCTCATCGTGATTTTGTATCCACGATCATTGATCACACTGAACCGCAAACTTATTCTCAAGTGGTTAAGTCTTCGCATTGGCGTACTGCCATGTCATCTGAAATTCATGCTCGATCTTGAGCGTAATCGTACTTGGTCTCTTTGCTCCTTACCTCCTGGCAAATTACCCATCGATTGTAAATGGGTTTACAAGTTCAAATATTATTCTGATGGACCTATTGAGCATTACAAAGCACGTCTCGTTGCAAAAAGATACAATGAAATTGAAGGGATTGATTATCATGATATTTTTGCACCTATTGCTAAACTTTGTTACTGTCAACTTGATGTCAATAATGCTTTTCTCCAAGGCGACCTTCATGAAACTTTTACATGAAACTTCCTCCAGGTTTTCATCATAAGTATGATATTCATGTTTGTAAACTACACAAATCTTTGTATGGACTCAAACAGGCCTCTCGTCAATAGTTTCCAAAATTTTCTTCCATTCTAATATTACGTGGATTCCATCAGTCTACCTCAGATTACAATATTTTTACATACATCAAAGGTAAAATTTTTGTATTTGTCCTTTTTTATGTTGATGACATTATTATCACTAGAAAAAATATCGTGGTCATCCATAAAACTAAACAATTTCTTGCCAGTTCCTTTTCCATTAAGGATCTAGGCACTCTCCGATACTTTCTTGGTATTGAAGTCTCTCACTACAACAAAGGTATATTTTTATGTCAACGTAAATATACACTTGACATAGGACAACTAGGTTGTCGTCCATCATCTTTTCCTATGGAACAAAACCTTCATTTACTTCCAGATGATGGTACACCATTTCCTGACTTCTCTATTTATCATCGTCTTGTGGGTCGTCTTCTCTATTTGACTATCACTCCGCCTGATATTCTGTATGTCACTAATACTCTTAGCCAATTAATGCAAAATCCATGTTAAACTCACCTCAATGCAGCCATTGAGTTCTCCGCTACCTAAAAGGTTTTGTTGGTAAGGGCATACTACTACCATCTACTAGTTCTCTTTCTCTAGTTGGTTTTGCTAAATTTTGATTGGGCAGGATGTCCCATTACCTGTCGTTCTACCACCGGATACATCACAATGCTTGGCCCAAGTCCTACTTCATGGAATACTAAGAAACAACCATGTTGTACGGCCGAGGTCGAATATCGATCTCTTGCAACTCTCACTGCTCAGATACAATGGCTCAAGTATGTTCTTTGAGACCTTCACTTCCCTCCTCAACAACCAATCACAGTTTATTGTGACAACCAAGCTTCCCTTGACATTGCCAGTGATGAGGTGTTAAATGCATGTATTTTCCAAAGCATTTAACATTACTTTTGTCATATTTTTGTTGTAAGATTGCTAGATTTATGTAGGTTTACATGATAAGGGGTTTAGATGACCATTTACGATTTTTATATATAAATCCTTCATTTTGTAACCTATGATTAGTCTAATGGATTTTTGATCCTTACGAGCATTTAGATTCCATTTTGTGAGCTTCATTTGTAGATGTCACGTGAGCACTTAGGAGTGGTTTAGTGAAGTCCATTCTAAAGGATGGAAGAAGATGGAAAGCCACTCACAAAGTGGTAGAAGATAAAGTGAAGAAAGGAGAGCAAAGCAAATGGTGAAGAATGATCTATGTTTTCAAGCAGAGTTCTTAGAATTTTCCGAGTATAATCATCCTCCAAGGGTGGTACCATTGGATTGTCTTCTCGAGTACTATAAAAATCGACTACAAGAACTCCCAAAGTGGATCAACGGTTCACCCGTGGGAAGCAAAACAAGAAGCTCGGGCAAAGCCATTTCTGAATTTTTGGACTGAAACCTCCGCCGCCCGAGCGACACCATTTCCGCTCGGGCGGGAGCCTGCTGCATTTTTTGTTTTTCTTGACCAAATTAGACTATAAATAGCCCCCCTTCTGCCTCATTTTCCCAAGCCTGACTTGGGGGCTCCAAAACCCTAGTTTTTCACCATTTTCATCTATTTCTTCTTCTTTCTTTGTAGATTTTTATTCTATGTTATGGGTTTTGATTATCTAGCTTAGTTTTGTACTTGGGAGCAATTGATTGAGACTTCCTTTCTAATGTCTTGAGAATTATTTATATCTATCTATTGCTTTCTCTCTTGTGCATTTATTGAGCTTTGAATGTGGATTGTTAATGACATTAATGTTGTTGGAAGTTTGAGTATATGAATTGCTTGTATGATTGCTTGTTGGGTCGGGAGAAAGTACCTTTTTTCACCCTCTTTTAATATAGAATCAAAGAGCATGAGTTAGAGCTTCTAAATGATGTTGATGTGTTGATAATATCTAGATGAACGTGATGATGTTGAACTTGTTGTCATGTTTGTTTTAGGTAGCAAATGAGAAAGTCTATGAATGTCGATCGTTCTTGACAATCTTGTGTAAATGCATGAATTGGTTAAATGCTTAGACACGGTGTAGTGTTTGTAAGTGTTGACAAGCTTGTTGATTCTTCGTGCTCAATGCCATCAATGGTATACTTTTAGTCGTGTTTTGACTAAGGGAGTCATTGGTGAGGTTTGGCAAGAGATGTTGAATACACTCTTGCAAACTACTATCTAAGAAGGATAGAAGATTTATCTTCACAACAAGTAGTAAAGTAATGAATAGATTGTTTCACTCGTTCTTGAAGTTTTTGTTATTTAGCATTCATGTATTCTTGATGCTATGTTTTACTTCATTTATGTCATGGGGTGTTTGAGAATAGGAAGTGTTTGTGTGATTAAAGTTTTAGGGTGTTAGGAAAGTGGAAAATTCCTTAGCTCTTTGGCATGAAAATCCAAGAACATGGATTTAGAACTTTTCGTGCATAATGTGTTGTGATTCTTGCTAGATAAGTATGTTAAGGTGGATTTTTCTCATATTTATCCTATAGATACAATGAATGGTTGAATCTTGAATGTGGTTTGTTTTAGCTTTAGCCTAATGAATGTTATGTTTGGTTTAATGGCTATGTCTTTGGTAGAAGGCTTGTTATCAAATCTATGGTCCTTCGTGTATAATGTCGTTTATGA
Organism: Rubia yunnanensis; assembly: GCA_037428765.1. Classification (NCBI taxonomy): domain Eukaryota; kingdom Viridiplantae; phylum Streptophyta; class Magnoliopsida; order Gentianales; family Rubiaceae; genus Rubia; species Rubia yunnanensis. Next base: position 78,630,506 of record CM075068.1, read on the forward strand.
AATACCTTTATGGTGTGGTTTTCCTAGAGTGATTATCAATGAGGTTTGCAAATGGTTGTTATTTGTCTTTGTTGATTTTTGAATGGGAAGTTTTAGCATTCCCCATAGGTAACGAATGTGATAGAATGAGTGAATCGTTCAATGATCTACATTAGGTTTGGAAGTGGAGATTAATTGCCCCCAAGGCTTTGTCTTTTGTAGTTTTTACCCATTTTTCTTAGTTTGTTTGATGATTAGCATAGTTACTTAACTTTGCTAGTTATCTTTTCTTTTAATTTCATAACTTATGACCACAACCAACCAAAACCTCCTTTTTATTTGCTTTTATATCTATATATATATATATATATATATATATCTACTTCTAGCCTAATATAAACCTTATATGTTTAAATGCTTAAGAAAATCCATCTTCTTCGTGGATGACCCCGATTTGCCACTATCTACTTAATTGTATTTAGTAAGCATAAATGACTTATAAATTATAACTTTGAGAGGTACGACTACGATCCCAGCCAGCAACCCGGTTTTTCATGAGCGTACAAAATACATTGAACTTAATTGCCACTTCGTCCATGAAAATCTCCAACCTTATCTCTGTTGGCTACATAGGATCTTCTGACCAACTTCTTGATATATTTACAAAGTCGCTTGGTGCAGATGCCTTTCATCGCATTATTTCCAAGTTAGGCGTGCTCGACACATCTCTCCCGACTCCAACTTGACGGGGGGTGTTGAACAACTCTTCCGAAACTACTACAACTACCTACCTACTTACCTATTCATTAGCATAAATATTCCATATCAATTATGTATGTATCTAGTTTGATCACAATCCCATATATGTAAGATTAGTTGTAATATGAATCTCTTTTATATATACTTCCATTATTATCAATACAAAGACACGGTTTTACCAAAACTTCTAATAGTTAAATACAATTAATAAAGTGTATGAATTATAACTTTTGATATGGAGTATTTTCTTTACACCCAACCAATGAAGTTATTTAATTATATCAGATATTATTATATTCGAAATAAAAATTAATAATATAGTGATAGATTATGATATAAATAATAGTGCATGTGTATTAAATAATTTATTTATGAAATTAAAATATTATTTAAATTTAATAATTAAATATTTATTATATTTGATGTTTTACTATGCAATAATAGAAGAGTCCGTCTCTTGAAAGACGGTATTTCCATAAGTTATGGAAAGACCAAGGTTTAAAATGTAAATTAGAAGAAATTAAGATAAAATTTTCGGGTTGCATGAACCAGGTTATAAATTTTATAACTACTACATGTTTCATACTAAAACTTTAATATTGCAACTAAGACCTTTTACTTTTTATTATTCAAATCAAACTCCGTCTTTCCATAAGGATATGGAAAGACCGTCTTTCCTAAGACTTTGTCATAATAGAATTCGAACCCTAACGTTATGGAGTGTCTAAAATGAAATGAAATATTTTTTAATGAGTGTGTCTCCTGACAGGCGACCTGTCCATAAGCCAGGCCACTTATTTCTTACCTTATACACTGCATTTCTTAAATTTCATACAAAATTTAAAATTTTTGAAAATATTTTTTTATATCATATATTTTTATATTTTCACATTCAAATACATATTATTACTTGTTTTAACTTATAAAATGCAATATCTGAATTTTATAAAAAAAAATTACAACATTTAAGTCAAATGCCACTGAACACTGTCCATAAGTTTATGGAAAGCCCGTCTTTCCTGAGACTTTCCCTTTTTTAATATATTTTTATAATTACATACACTTCACAAATATGATAAGTACAAGTAGTAATAATAGTGTTTATTTAAAATATTAACATCATTGAGTAAATGTTTGGTGGAAGCGCGCGGTGTTTATAATTTAAAAAATTAATTAAATTAGCATTTAATATTTGTGTTTCACATTTATCAAAAATAAAAATTATATTATATAATTTCCAGGAAGTCCAAACCTCTAGAACGACAAAAATGTAACTTTATGTCACGATATCTATATTATGCATTATTCAATATCATTCTCTATTCACGGAGCTTAATTCCAAACATATGCTACTAAATACATATTTAGGACCAGTTGCCCATTTTTGTTATGTTGGCATCCAAAAGTGGCTCACACGATTGAATCATTACAACACAGAGGTTCACAAACATCCCTGAACTTGCAAGTAACCCAAAAATGACTCTCCGAATCATTCATCCTAATTTTATTCTTCAGGAGAAACTTCACCACTTTGGCTAAACCATCACGCAGTGTGTTTATTACAGTTTTAATAGTCGTAAATGAAGACCAAAGATCAGTTGGCCGACAGGTAGATGATTCAGAGAACTGGTGCTTGATATTTCAGAATGTATATAACCATCAGTCACTGAAAAACAAAGGACAGAAAGGGCACATCATCATGAACAAAACCATAACATTTTAAAGATAGACCCTAAATGCATAAAAGATTCCATCACAGTAAAGTAGTTGGGCTCTGTTCCTCTAGACTTCAACTCCACCTCAATTCAATTCAATTCAGTTTTAAATAATAAAAGAGTTCGGTTCAATTCAATTTCAATCAGTTCAGCTCAGCCTAATCTTTTCAATTCAATTTCAATCTTTTCATGGAGAATCCGAGATCTAGGACTCACCTAATCACTCAGTAGATGCCTGGCCAAAGTGAGAAATGAACACACGGGGTGGAGATTTCTAACTTTGGAAACGCATCTACTGTTTCAGTTGTTACTTATGTAAAATACATGCTTTAAACTCTAGTTTCTAGGTGCTAGCAAATTCTTTTGGAGGTAATGAGGTTGCCTCAGTAGAAATGCTACTAACTTTCAACTTCTGTACTTTATTGCTCCATTGAGAGGATTGGGGACCCTTATATATAAATCCCTCACCCTTCGGTGTTTTAACCAAAAAAAAAAAAGTTCAGCTCAGCTAAAAAGAAAAGCTTTACTTTGATCATGAAAGCACACAAGAGACTCGTTAATAACACGAACTCACCTATTAGAATATAATATGCGTTAATTGAAAAGCAAAGTTGTATATGATTAGGTTACCATAGTTTTGCTTATTCTCTAAGCAATCTCTTTCATAAATAGCTGCTGATATCTTGAATGAATACAAGTCAGTTTTACCCAATACCAATACAGTGTGATCAGGCAATGCACTATAACACAAAAGAAAGGTCCCAAAATGCTAATCCTTAAGCAATTGAATGATGACAATAGGTTGATTTCCATGACAGATAACTTAGAAGTGGCCAGTGGTCTATTCTTCCTCAGACAGAGCACATGCTCACTAATGCTTTGGAATAGACTAGAGAATGTGCACTGCACTTTGTGCAGTTTAGCCCAGAACCCTAATGTTTCTCTTTTTCATGTAGTAAATCAATCAAAGTACGTAAAACCTCTTTTTTCATCTTGGAAATGAAAAGACATGTTCAAATAACTGAAACATCATATTGTTCACCTTTATTAAATAACAAGAAAGGATCTTTGAATCACAAATTGTCAACAGACAATAAAGCTATGCAAGGAAAAAAGAAAAATACACAAGGCCTGCGAAATTCAGGTAGAAAATTGAAAGATCGGCAACAGCTGGCCAATTTGATGGTGAAATGGATGGACATTAGAATTACACATTACACTCTCCATCACAAAGCTGCGCAATGGTAATCTAGAGCTGCTATATGAACACAACCAAGTATCGATGATGCAGAGAAGCTCAGGTTCATAGAAACTATTTCTGTGAAATAAGGGAACCATATTTGATGCAGAGAAGACACATGAAAATTAAAACATTCAAAGTGAACAATAAGTAGAGAGTTACCTCAGAGCAAAGCACATTAATGTGGATTCCTTCACCATTATATGGAGAGTGCCTGCAATCCAACAATGGAGCAGCATAAACCTACATGTGCAGATATATGTTTTGAGTTCCTCAGAATTGAATTTCAAGGATAGTTTTCCTTACATGGAAACCAGGTTTATGAATCTTCACTGTTTCTTCTTTCTCATGTATTAAGGCTACTACAATTTAATTTCTAACAATTTAATTACGAATGCTATCTAATATAGTAGATCCCCACATCTATTCGGTTCTGCAAACTTGACATTTCCAATGATTCAGCACACAATTGCAAATCTTACTATGAGCCTAGCAATAATTATTCAAAAGCAGCGAACTTTCAAAGTACAGACAGCAGAGATAATAAAAATTGAAGAACAACTGACACTAAACTAACACTAAACATCAAAATTCACAACCAAAACAAAGAGTGCAATGATGCAAATGATTTGTAGAGAAGTCAAAATTACCTCAAAAGCTATTTGTAAATAAGCTTCGGGAGAGGTGGAAGATACGCGCTGCATCTTAAGCTGGTAAGGAAGGCTTTTGGCATCAACAACCTACAAAGGCCACTCACTGATCAGCAGAAAAAAATTACGTAAATAACCATAAAAAATGTTTCATTTCATTGTACAATTAAACTTCTTTCAAACAAGAATCCTAAAGGGTAATAGAGAAGATTTCCCAACTAAAACATCACAAAATTTTCGAACAATCTTCAGAACTCAAAGGTATGAAATTCACTGTGATGATAGAGTCGAGCTGGACAGATGATTCTAGATCATCCAACCAGAGTACAGACACAAGAGGAGCAGGGTTTGCCAACCCCATAGTTTCCATTTTAAAGTACTAAACAATGATAACAAAATAAAATGCAATTGCAACCAAAGCAGCTAACAGACGGGAATTAGTTGCGACAACTAATAAACCGGATTTGCTTTGCGCTCCATACCCATTAAAAAGCTGTCCGGTTATGCAAAGGATCAGATATCCTCTAGAATGCATGTATTCAGTTCTGTAATCTGTAGAAAAAACATAAGACCAAGAGCACCAAAAGTCGCGAGAATATATGGCACTGCATGGACGCCAAATTAACCAAGAAGGAAAATTACCTTTATGCGAAGGGTTCCATGCTCCGTTTCCATGCCAATAATACCCTGCAGTAATAACAAGAAGAACCATAGTCTCTCAGTACCATAGCTAAAATGAAACTCGAAAGGAAAATATTCCACCACACAACATATGGGGAAATATGCACAGCAAGGGTTGGACATGCAAGGTCAAACAACCAAGACTTGAAATGGCACCGCAATAGGGTAAAGACTTTTGGATATGTTTTGTCTTTATCTTGTTAACATGCATGAGTGTGGAGCAGACGAGGATGCAAAATAGTTTTCTACAAGCTACAGAAATTCTATTAAAGTGTTCATCATGTTTGAAGAATTATTGCTCGTTCCAGGTAAGTCATGAATCATTTAATTCAGAAGTAAATTTATATTCACGAGCTTAACAGAGGCAAGACATTCTACCAGAATTGTAGGCTTTCAGTTCCAATTTCTTGATCATGGACCAACAATCCAAATACAACTCTCATATTGTAACACATATTACCCGGACAGTACCCGTAAAAGCATTGTAGATACCTATATCTAAAGGATAAAGAACATCACATAATCCTGATTTATTGTGCAAAATGGAACGATGGTGGAAATAAGAATATTGAAAGGATGTCTTAATACAAGTACAATCAGGATGAAGTCGCTATCTCACTCTCAATGCTTCATAAAGGAGATAGCATGAAACAAAGAACAAGAGTCACGAGAGAGGAAGAGGTAGCAAATATCTCCACGATTAAAAAGGAAAAGCAGTTAATTAATTATACTCGCGATTATGAAGAGTACGCATGCTTACTTTTTTTATTATCACGATTTCTATGTTGAAGAGTATAGTTAAGAAGCCTAGAAGAAAGACAAAAAACCAAATTTTGTTGTTACTACTAAACAACTGTACGAAGTCCAACTACAGGTACTTTAGCCCATATAATGATGCAGCATTTCACAAATAAAACGACAAAAAGAAACTCCCAAAGAGGTAGAAATCCACGAATGATGAATAGCAAACTAAGGTGACATCAAAAGGAAAAGAAGCTTTGATCTTTAAACAATAGTCACATGACTCAGTATAAGGGTTAATAAAATACACCAATTTCAACGCTTTTATGAAACCTCAAGGAAAAAAGGGATTCAGCAATCAAAACAGAAGAACTATAGCAGGCGACAAACCACACAACATTAAGCTACAAAAAAATTAGTAGGAGCACTGCTGGTTTGAATGTAGAACTGTAGAAGAATAACATACCTCTCCTTTCCCAAAAACAAGGCCAGAAGTCCACAAGATCTTGTTCCCCAGTTCCACCGTCTCAGGGGCAAGGGCATCTTTTTGTTTCTTCAACCAGTACTATACATCAAAACAAAGCAAACAAACAATCTCAGACATCAAAATAGACAATCAACCACTTCCATCAAAATTCACACCAACAACTAAGCCAATTGTCCACCATGTAGGGTCAGCTCTAAATGGAAAGGATGATGGAAGAAACAATCAATTGAACCAAACTGCAGAATAAATTAAACCACATACTCTGTTTTCCACTTTTTGCAGTTTAATAGATTCAAACAAAAAGGCAACAGAATAGACTCATCACTGTTCTCTGCTCATTCGAGTTCCCAGAAAACAAAAGCCCCATAATTTAACAAATTGAAACCCCTAAATTCACCCATACAGGAATCAGAAAAGGAGGAAAATGCGAAACTGTAGAATGTAACTGTAAAAAAAAAGCGAATTCAGTACTATTACTAAAAGATGGTACTATTCCAGTATCACTGTCACCAAAACTAACATTTTTCCATTATTGCATCAAACTTCATGGCAATTCAGCATCAAAATTGTAAATTTTATGAATTATACAGGCAGAACACAGGATTGTAAAACCCTTCTCATAAAAACAAAATCCGAGGCATACATTCAACATATGAAATCTGAAACAAGAAGATGAACTGAGAATGGACCGGCGGGGTAACAAACAATGCATCAAGTAAACCATTGAATAGAAGTACCTGTTGTATATGAAGGGAGTCCTTAATCTGCACACAGAAAGCAAGAAGAGGAGTAAGGTATGGATTATTGAATGAGATATAATGGTTAAATTTCCTAAACTCGCAGAGAAACACATGTGAGAAACTGTATGAGGTTCATAAAAAGTCTGGAAACGTAGTGAAAAACTGAAACAGACATCAGGCACACAGAAACATACATATGAGAAAGTAAAACTACAAGTATGAGGTTCGTAAAAAGTCCGGAAAAATACTAAAAAAACTAAAACACCAACATTAGGTCCCCTAACATCAGGTATGTAAATGTACTGAAAACCTGAAACCCAAAATAATAAAGAACTTGAACCCAGTTAACGTATGAAAGAGAACATATTAAGAAGGATTAGGTGAAGCCGGAAAAAGGGAGACGGAGACATGACCAAGGTTTTGGGCATAAATGGAGACGGTAAAAGGAGGACCAGAATTACAGGACTTCGGAGGCAATACGATTTGGTAACAAAAAAAGAGTAAAAACAGGAGGAGAATTAGCAAGAAGCCACGTATCAGTGGCTTGGCGACACGTAATCGTTTGGTAAGGCCGGTGGAGCATGGTGAATCAACAAATCTACAAGAAATTAGAATACATGACTTGATATTGCATGCAGAACAAAATGTGTACAAATATATTTCAATCGTTATAAAGGTTGTGCACATAGCGGAACTACTATGCCGCTTGGTAGGGCTCCAGTCCTACCTGAGATTTTGGTGTCACGATAGTATTGGTCAATTGCGCTTTCCTGTTGGAGCTCCACTCTTTCGGTATTAATTTTCATTTTTCCGACCAGATCAATCGGAGAAAAAAGCAGCTGAAAGTTTTTTTTTTGCCCATATTTCATTAAAACGACGTCATTTTGGCTCAAGTCGAACGATATCGTTCTGATTTGTACAGAGGAAAACAATAATATTTAAATTTAAATTTTTAGTATTTGGACTGATCCAAAAAATGCAAGCCAAAAAAATCCTTTGCCAAAAATGCATCACCAGCTCTGCTCCAGCCTCCAGCGGTCCAGCCTCCAGCTCCGGTTGCCACCGCCGCCGTCGTCCCGCTACCGGCCGAGACTCCGGACGCCACCAGCTGGAGACTCCGTATTGATTAGCCCCACCTAGGAAAAAAATCTAGTTCCGCCAGTGCTTATAATGAAAAACAAATCCAATCTTATTAGTAGTAAATAACCACTACACTTGCCGAACTTTCAAGTGTGTATCTTGTTAGTAGTAATAACCACTACACTTGCCGAACTTTCAAGTGTGTGAGTTTGCAGATGTGAAATCCAGATTTATTGAATTGGCAATCCGTGGAAATTATGCAAATATAATATTGTTATGTTACAATATCAAAGAAGGAGTTTTAGTGATAGAAAGAAATGTTGAATACTGAATCCGAGAATTATACATCTCGTCCAACTTGATTTGATTTGAAGAATATATCAATTCCTATATTTGTGAGATTGGATTAGATTTCTAGAGTTGGAATTGATATGGGTTTCGGCTATGGTATGGTGAGGACGAGATATTCTAATTCCTATCTCCAAGGGATTAGATTTGGTAATTCTATCTTCAAGTGAATTGATTGTTATAATAATATTTTGTGAAGATAGTTCCAGTCGCACAAGTAATTGAAGACGTGCGATGAAGCTATATAACGTGGATATTCTGGCTAAACTACTCACATATTTATTTTGAGAAAATCTGCATCCAGGTTTTCTTCATTCAGAAGTAGCGGAGCGCTATACACTTGTTTCCAACATGATCAAAACCTTTTGATCTTAGAGTTCATAACGTAAGCCTTAATTCCTCGGGAGGAGGAGATCCAACGTCGACGAGTTTCGAGGTCAGAGGGAGTCTGATCAAGATGGATTGGCAAATAGGGGAGCTAGTAGAATTCTCGCGTTTAATTAGAAAAGATAAGTATTTTGTATGGTGTACTTTGTACTATCTTTCTGATTAGTGGATTCATTCTAAACTGGGCCAGCCCCGCAGACGTAGGTGACATTCACCGAACTACATAACCAAGTCGTGTGACTTTCATTGTTTATTTTTACGTACTTGGTTAATTAGTTTATGTTGGAACACGGCAGTCACAGTTGAAGTAATTAGGTAAAACCAAATTTCAATTGATATCGGAGCTAAGTCACTTACTTTTACCTTGGTTGTATTAAGGAAGATTCTGATATGGTTTTACCATGGCGACCAAAGAAAGAGCTTTGGTGTCTCGGCCTCCACTACTAGAAGGAACGAATTATAGCTATTGGGACGCGCAAATGTGAGCTTTAATCAGCTCACTTGATGAACTTTCCTGGTATTTCATTCAAATGGAATGGAATCACCCTATGGAAGATGTCGAATCTAGCTCAAAGGAGAAGGAAGGAGAAACAAGTGCAAAGAAGCAGTCAACTTGGAGTCCATATAAGCTGAAGGCCTCGATGGAAAACTCCAAAGATTAGAATGTGATTTTCACAGTGGTGGATGAGAATCAGTTCAAACTCATATCAAATTGTTACCAAGCAAAGAAAGCATGGGATATACTGCAAACAGTGCACGAAGGAACAAGTCGAGTACGTGACTCAAAGTTACAAGTGTTAGCCACAAAATTTGAGTATTTGAAGATAGAGGAGGATGAAAGAAGTTCTATGTTTAGCGGAAAACTAAGAGATATCTCCAATATGGCATACCAACTTGGAAAAACCTATAAGGGAGAAAAATTGGTGAAACAGACCCTGAGATCTCTCCCTAAACGTTTTTCTATGAAAGTTGCAGCTATTGAAGAAGTAAGAGACATGGCAAGCATAACACTAGATGAGTTGATGGGATCATTGCAGACATATTATATGACTCTTGAACAACGATCAAAGAAAACACACAAGGAGTTAGCGTTCAAAGCCTCAGCCTTAAGGTTTGATCATGAAGGTGACAGTGGAAGTGAAACCGAAGAACTTGCTCTTATAACCAAGAACTTCTCAAAAATGCTGAAAAAATTGGTGAATAGAAAATCACAAGACAAATATGGTGTTAATGGACCGCATCCATAGGAGTTTGGTAACTCTCGAGGACCCCGAATGGAATGAAACAATCAGTAGTTTCTAAGAAATCTGAACAACGAATCAAAGCAGTAAGGAAGGATTCAATCCCGATAACTAACACTTGAAAGAAGCAAGGGAAATTGTATGTGACTTCATGGAGTGAGGATGTGGAAGAGGATGAAGAAGAAGAACTCACTAGCAACTATGTGGCATTTGAGCAAAGATTATTGAATCTGATAGTACATGTTCCAACACCGAGAAAACTGAGAAGTTGGGATGTTCCGACACAGAGATGGTGAGTGGAAACTCTTCAGGTGATGATGGTCAAGAAGTGAATGACGATGATATCTACCAGGAGTATGAGAATATGTATGCAATGTAGCTCAAAGTTGTTGAGGCAAATAAAATTCTAAAATATGAAAACACCAACTTGTGGAAAGAAATATGGAGTTGTTAGATCTAGTTGAAAAGTTAGAGAATCAGATTGATTTGGTGAAACAGAATATACAATCAGCAACTGTCAGAGCTGAGATGACTGAAGCTACAATCACAAAGTTGAACACTGGAAAGGCAAAGCTCGATGGTATGCTAGCAATGGGAAAGAATGCTGGAGATAGACAAGGAATCAGATATTATAAGGGTGAAAAGGTATGATTGATTACAAAGCAGAGGTACATGTTGTGAAGAAAAGGATAATGAAGACAAGTCAACGCAAGCGTACACTATGCCACTACTGTTCCTATCAAAGCCACAAACATGACCAATGTCTTAGACTACTCAGAGACATTAGGAATGAGCAACAACTGTTCGCATGTTCCAACATGAATGAACGAGCCAAATTGGTTAGGAAGGTATGGATCCCTAAACAAAGTACTAAATGTGTTGCTCACACATCTCTTATTGCACATTCTAGAGATTTCTGGTACTTTGATAGTGGTTGTTCCAGACATATGAATGGAACTCAAGAATACTTGAAAAACATCAAACCATATGATAGTGGCTTTGTTACTTTTGGTGATGGAAAGAAGAGCCGTGCTGTTGGGAAAGGAGAACTACGAATTGAGGGATTTCCCAGTTTCACAAGCGTTCTGCTGGTAGAAGATCTGAAAGCTAATCTATCGAGCATTAGCCAGTTGTGTGATGATAATATGATTGTTGAGTTTCACAAGGACAATTTGTTTGTGAAGCATGGAGAGAATAAAGTACTGTCCAGGGTTCGTTCTTCAGACAACTGTTATTTCCTGGAACAAGAAGTGAGGTGCCTAAGCTCTAAAGAGGGTGAAGGAACCATGTGGCACAGGAAGCTTGGTCACATCAATTACAAGACGTTGGTGAAGATTTCAAATGCTAAAGCAGTTCGAGGTATGCTTACCCTTACTAACAAAAAGGGAATCGTGTGCGGACCATGCAAACAAGGTAAATAGATTCGATCTTCACATTCACATGTTCAGTATATTACCACTTCAAGAAATCTCAAATTACTTCACATGGATTTAATGGGTCCGGTTAATACTCCTAGTATGATTGGGAAAAAGTATATTTTTGTAAATGTGATGACTATTCCAGATACACTTGGGTGTTGTTTCTCAAAGAAAAATCAGATACGGTGAATGTCGTCATGAGTCTGGTGATCAAGTTGCAAACAGAAAATGGGATTCCTTTTGAGAAAATTATAAGAATCCGTAGTAATCATGGCAGAGAATTTGAACACTCTCAGTTCAGTGATTTCTGCGATGAACTTGGCATCCAGCATGAGTCCTCCACACCTATTACACCTCAGCAGAATGGAATTATCGAAAGGAAGAATAGGACGGTGCAGGAGATGGCTCGAGTTATGTTAGCAAAAAAAAATATTCATAAGAAATGGTGGGCAAAAGCAATAAACACAACATGCTATACTATAAACCGGGTGTATCTATGCCTATTCACAAGCAAAAAGTCCTATGAAATTTGGAAGGGCAGAAAGCCAAACGTTTTTTACTTTCATGTGTTTGGAAGCAAGTGCTACATTCTCAGGGATAGAGAGCAATTGGGAAAGTTTGATACCGCAGTGACGAGGGAGTATTTCTAGGTTATTCAGTGAAAAGTCATGCATACAAAGTATATAATCTCCATACTAATACTCTCATGGAGTTAATCAATGTGATTGGTGATGATTTATAATGACAAGCAAGTATTAGGAAAAAGGAGACGATGAACCAGCTCCCAATCATGTTCCAACACAAAATATTTTGACCAGCCAGTAAGTCAATGTTGGAACACCACAACCTTCTGAGAATCCTGATGACCCTGATGCCATCGATGTTGGAACATCAACCCCCAGTTCTCCTTCTAACACAGGCTGAACCGATACCAAGTGTGAAGAGAACTCAAACTCTACCACAGGTTAATTATAGGGAGCTTGCAGGATTACAATGTTTCATTTCACTTATTGAACCAAAGAATTACAAAGAAGCCCTCCTTAATGAGTACTGGATTGTGGCCATGCAGGAAGAACTTTGACAGTTTGGAAGGAACAATGTGGTATCTTACTTCTCGTCCCAAAAGGGTAAATTTTATTGGCACCAAGTGGATTTTCAAAAACAAGTCTGATTCTAATGGTTAGATTACTCAAAATGAAGAAAGACTGGTGGCGTAAAGGTACACTCAAGTAGAAGGAGTTGGTTTTAATGAGACATTTGCACCATTTTCCAGTTTATAATCTATTTGAATTTTACTTGCTATTTTTTGTACTATGAACTTTACATTGTACCAGATGGACATGAAAAGTGTTTTTCTGAATGGAGTGGTGAATGAAAAAGTCTATGTTGAACAGCCAAAAGAATTTGAAGATTCTCACTATCCATATCATGTGTATTGACTCAAAAAGACACTATATGGGTTGAAACAGGCGCCAAGGGCCTGGTATGAGCAACTTACTAACTTTCTTATTAAGAAAGGTTATAGTCGAGGGGGAGTAGATCGCACCTTATTTGTACTCAACAGGGTATAAAAAATTTGATTGCTCAAATTTATGTAGATGGCATTGTCTTTGGATCTACTTCACCATCTATGGTACATGATTTTGTTAATCTCATGTAGGATGAATTCGAGATGAGTATGGTTGGTGAACTTACCTATTTTCTAGGGCTTCAGGTAAAGCAACAAAAGAAAGGCTTGTTTATAAATCAGAGTAAGTATGCCATAAATCTTGTGAAACAATTTGGCTTAAACAACTCTCGATTAGTTCGAACTCCTACGGGGGCTATAAACAAGTTGGTAAAAGATGAGAAAGGTATTTCAGTTGATAAGAAATTATACAAAAGTATGATTGGTATTCTTTTATATATTACAGTCAATTGACCAGATATATGTTTTAGTACTGGGGTATGTGCAAGATTTCAGGCTAATCCAAAGGAAACTCATTTGACTGTTGTAAAAAAGATTATTCGATATGTTAGTGAGACTTCTGAGTATGGTATCTGGTATTCTAAAAATCAAGACTCATATCCATTTGGCTATAATGATTCTGATTGGGCTGGTAATGCAGATGATTGAAGAAGTATGACTGGTGGTTGTTTCTTTATTGGCACAAATTTGGTATCTTGGTATAGCAAGAAGTAAAATTTTATTTCTTTAACATCTGCTGAAGCTGAATATCTTGTTGTTGAAAGTTGTTGTGCTCAATTATTATAGATGAAACAAATGCTGAAACATTATGGAATTCATCAAGGTCCTCTGAAGATTTTATGTGACAACAAAAGTGCTATAGATATACCCAAGAATCTAGTCTAGCATTCTCGAACAAAGCACATTGATATAAGACACCATTTATTCTAGATCTTGTGGAGAGAAGAGAAGTCACAGTGGTCTATGTTCCAACATCAGAGCAATTTGTTGATATCTTCACAAAACCACTGGATTCAGCCACATTTGAGCTCCTCAGACAACACCTAGGTGTGTGTCATATTTGAGGTCTTTTTGAACAAGCTTTTTATTAGTTGTAGAAATTTTTTCAGTTGTGTTCCTCATTTTTGTGTACAGAAAATAGAAAAACACAAAAAAATTTAAGAAGGAAAAAAATAACAAAAATTAAAAGTGGTATAGGCATGTTGGAATATGGAATGCGAATCAATCAGAAGAGAGAATGGTTATTGGATTTGACGGCTAGTGGGTAAACGGATGTAATTATTATCTTGGAGAGAGAAAAAATAAGTGCGGTTATTGAGAAGAGAAAAGTAAATATTTTTCAAATCTTTAACTTTCCATCTTCCACTCATAATCTTCCTTCCCACAACCACTCTCCCTATTTTCTTACCGTGCTCGTGATTTTGTGCTCGGATTTCTCACTAAACCCCACGGAAAGAAGGTTACTCACAGTCAGAACTCTCAAAAACCTTGTGTGTGTCAAAAGAACTCCTTCACATAGCAACATGGAGAGCACCAAGAACTTCAAGAAGTTATTTGGAGAGCTGGAGATGAGCATTCAACTACCAGAGAGCAACATGTTTGAGCCCTGGGATGCTGTTAAAGAACCAGGAGTTGAAGTTGTCCGGTCACCACCAGTCGAGCCAATAACAGATCCTTCTTTGCCGATGAAAATCAAGGTATTTTGGGAAAAATCCTTTACCTTTAATGGCCAAACTTTCAAATCTTTGGATGACTGCATGAAGTACTATTTGAAGCATAATAAGAAGGTTGATTTAAGAGGGTATAAGCCCATGTCTAGTAGGATTAATGGTTATGATCTCAGTCACCTACTTAAGGGGGTTGTTAGGAATATTAGATACATGGAGAATTGGAACCCTAGGTTAACAGAATTAGCCTGCATTGAACATGAAAGAAAGAAGGTTATGTGTGTGTACACTAGTGCTTCTGGGCCAATAAAGCTCAAACTGAGAAAGATTAGAGAGTGACCTGAAGATCTGTTTGTGTTGAGTTATGCCAGTTATAAGGCTATTCAAGTTTATGATGCTATTGTGGGTGAAAGTTTGAAGAAGCTTAGGGAGTTATCCCCTGCTGTTATTGAGATTGAGGACTCAGGTGAGGATGAATGGAAGCCATGGATGCCGGTCCAGTAAAGAATGAGAATGCAGGGGGAGAGGATATATATATAGACATGGAAATTGTTAAGATTATGATATGGGAGGAGAGTTTGTGATTATGACCCCAGAGATGGAAACATGGGATGAAAAAGCTGAAGCTTATGATGTTCCAACATCAAATCAGCTTGATAATGTGGAAGAAGGAGCTGAGCTTGACGAGCTTGGCCTTGATGATGTTCTAACATCAGGCCAATTAGAGATGGGAGATGCAAAGAATGAGGGTGATGTTCCAACACAGGAGCACACTGAAACTGATAATGTGGATGGAACTGATGTTCCAACAAAAGTAGAGGATGTGCAGAATCTTGTTTACTCTAGTGATGAGGTATTGGATGAGTTTGTCCTAACTCTTCCAAGAAGATCCAAAAGGAAGGCTACTATGACAGAGACCCCACAACCAAAATTAAAAAGGAAGAAATTCAAAGCTGGCCAGGGCTCACGACCTACTCCTGATCATTAAGTTCTTTGATGAAGGATGTTTAGAGGTCTGTAAAGCAATCTGCCAGAAGAGAATTATGGTAGAAAAGCCTGCTGATCTGGCTACTTACAAGAAGTGTGGGTTCACAGACTACCTAGAGTACTTGGGGTTTACTACAACTACCTCTGTGTATAAGGAGTATAACCAAGATATAGTGCATGAGTTCTACTCAAACCTGATGGAAGGAAACTTGGATTCTGACTCAGTCTGATACAACAGGGTTTATGCTGGAGGCAATGTGGTGAGATTTTCTGGTGAAAAGATAAACAAGCCACTGGTGTTGACTACACCTAAGTTTGAGATTGTTTATGCAGAAGATTTTACGGTCACTTATGATTAGATCCTTATAGAGATCACAGGAGGTTATCAGACTTAATGGCCAACATAGGGAAATGTTCCTGCCTCCAGTTTGAGTACCAGGTACTTTTGCTTATTCCAGGTAGCTATAAGATGTTGGATTCCATCATTTAACACCACTGCTCTCACCCGAGATATGGCCAAACCGTTGTATTGTATTGGCACTAAGACTGCTATGAATCTTGGTCTTCTTATCCAAGAAAGCATAGTTGAGCATTCCAGTTCCTCTCAGGCTAAGAATTCCTTTCCATGTCCATGCATTTTTTTTCTAGTGTATTGAAAGGAGAAAAGGTGAAAGCAGAAGAGAGTGATATAGTGGTTCTCGTTGTACCCTTCAAGCCAAACAAGAAGACCTTTCAGCCGAGCACAGTAAAAGATCTTCCATGGAAGCCATCAAAAGCTGGAACTTCATCATATGCTGCTCAGAAAGCTAAGGATACCAAGAAGTTGGTGGTTAAGGCCAAGATTGCTGCATTCAAGGTTCAGATTGCAGCACTAGAAGCAAAATTGGCTCTGCTGGAAAAGGCTTGATGACCTACTGCTAATTTTCTTTGATATACTAATGTTTATTTGGCATGATTTATGGCCTCAAGGGGGAGTACTTTTGGATGTTTGGTTTTTTTTCTTATTGTGGATTTTTGGTATTCCGAGATCTGGATATTATTGGGCCCAACTGAAAGGCTATGGGCAAGTTTGAAATTATGGATGGTGATATGTGTTTTATTCTCGGATTTTTGGTACTTATATGTGACTTTGGTTGGTCTCGTGTTCCAACATGTTTTTTTTCTGAGAAGCTAAGTATTGATTGTGACTTTGATGTTTCAACATTGATGTTGTGGTATTGATGATTTGGAGCTGTGGTATTTAGGGGGAGCTAAATTCTATTTTGAGTTCATGTTCCAACATATATTCTTGTCTGGTCCGATGTGTCTATTTGCAGATGTGTGATGTTGAAAGTTTAAAAGATTGTTGGTTCCACAAAATGCCATAATCCTGATTTATTGAATTGACAAGTTGTGGAAATTATGCAAATATAATACTGTTATGTTGCAACATCAAAGAAGGAGTTTTAGTGATAGAAGAAAAGGTTGAAGATTGAATCCGAGAAGTATACATCTCGTCCAACTTGATTTGATTTGAAAACCATATCAATTCCTATATTTGTGGGATTAGATTAGATTTGTAGGGTTGGAATTGATATGGGTTTCGACTATAGTATAGTAAGGACGAGATATTTTAATTCCCATCTCCAAGGGATTAGATTTGGTAGTTCTATCTTCAAGGGATTTGATTGTTATTAGAATATTTTGTGAAGATAGAATTCAAGTCGCACAAGTAATTGAAGACGTGCGATGAAGCTATATAACATGGACATTCTGGCTAAGTTACTCACGGATTTATTTTGAGAAAATCTGCACCCAGGTTTTCTTCATTCAGAAGTAGCGGAGAGCCATACACTTGTGTTCCAACATGATCAAAACCTTTTGATCTTAGAGTTCAATACGTAAGCCTTAATTCCTCTAGAGGAGAAGATCCAACATCGACGAGTTTCGAGGTCAGAGAGAGTCTAATCAAGAGGGATTTGATTGTTATTAGAATATTTTGTGAAGATAGAATTCAAGTCGCACAAGTAATTGAAGACGTGCGATGAAGCTATATAACGTGGACATTCTGGCTACGTTACTCACGGATTTATTTTAAGAAAATCTGCATCCAGGTTTTCTTCATTCAGAAGTAGCGGAGAGCCATACACTTGTGTTCCAACATGATCAAAACCTTTTGATCTTAGAGTTCAATACGTAAGCCTTAATTCCTCTAGAGGAGAAGATCCAACATCGACGAGTTTCGAGGTCAGAGAGAGTCTAATCAAGACGGATTGGCAACTAGGGAAGCTAGTAGAATTCACGAGTTTCGAGGTCAGAGAGAGTCTAATCAAGACAGATTGACAACTAGGGAAGCTAGTAGAATTCACATGTTTAATTAGAAAAGATAAGTATTTTGTATGATGTACTCTGTACTATCTTTCTGATTAGTGGATCATTCTAAATTGGGTCAGGCCCCGCAGACGTAGGTGACATTCACCAAATTGTATAATTAAGTCGTATGTCTTCGACTATTTATTTTTAAGTACTTGGCTAATTAGTTTATATTGGAACACAATAGTTACAACTGAAGTAATTAGGTAAAACCAAATTTCAGCCAAGAATATCGGAACAGGAACCCTACTAATCCAATCATAGGGGAATGACTCTTCAATTAAATCATCTATTGAATTCACCTCGGAACCGAAAAGCCGGAGTGTATCAGAAGTACATTCGAGCCTGGGAGGTCGTCGCCGTACCTCTCAAAGTTAATATTTTTAAGCCCTTAATGCGTCCTATCCACAATAATGTAAATAGTGGCAAGATGGGGTCGTCCACAGGAAAAGGGATTTTTCTAAGTACTTAAACACCTATATGAGAAAACATACTAAGCATATACATACTGAGATATATATATATATATATATATATATATATATATAAAAACATGTAAACAAGGGGGGGGGAAAGCTGGTTGGATGGTTCCTAAATTAGCAAGTTGAAATACAACAATTAGCAAATCAAGAGGATGATGCTAATCATGTAAGTGCAAATAGAGATGTGATGAAAATATAATTACGGAGCCTTGGGCGCAATCGACTTTCACTTCCAAACCATGTTTCCATCATTGAACATGTGACTTATTTACTACTTTCACTACTTGCTGTGAAGACTAAACTTCTATCCTTCTTAGATAGTAGTTTGCAAGAGTGAGTTCAACATCTCTTGTCAAACCTCACCAATGACTCCCGAGTCGCGACCACGACTCAAGGTATCCCATTAATGGCATTTAGCACGAAGGATCAACAAACTCGGCAACACTTATAACCACTACACCGTGACTAAGCATTTAACCGACCTATGCATTTACACGGGATTGATCAAGAGCGACCACTCATAGACCTCTCCCATTTGCTACAATTGATAAACATGGCAAAGAGTTCAACATTGCATATTTATCTAGCAATCATCAATTCATCAACATAATCAAAAGCTCTAAATCATACTTATAGATTCCTAACAAGAACAGGGGGAAATTTAACCCAATTTCCCCAAACCCTAGCTAGCAATTAATACAAGCATTTCATATACTCAAGCTTTCAACCACTATGATGAAATCAACAAACACATTAAATTCCCACAAATGCATAATAGCAAGAGTAATAAACAAGCTACAAAGTGTTCTTAGGACATAGGTTTGGAAGCTTAGATCAATTGCTCCCAAGAGATGAGATTAGCTAATAGAGTTCATGCTAATCTATCTAAAACAACAAATCAAAGCAACTAGATGAATCAAAGAAGAAAAATGGAGAAATAGGGTTTAGAACAGTACAAATTCGCAGCTGAAGAAGAAGTAGAATGAGAGGAGAGAAAAATGGTATTTATAGTGGAAGGAAAAGAAAGTAGGATTCTGGTCAGTGGCCGTCGCGACTCGCGACGAAGTTCGTCGCGACTCGCGACGAACATGTTGGTCGCGACGAGTCCGTCGCGACTCGCGACGGTAACCAGAATTTTTTCATTATTTCTTCTTCTCCTCCTTGTGGCATGTAGTCATCTCCATAGTCACTCTTCTCAACTTCTAAGTCTTCAACGGTTTCAAAAATGATCTTCAGTGGCCTCCGGTCTTCACGTCTTCGAAGCAAGTCTTCAAAATCTTCGAAAGTGTAGTCTTCAATGGCCTCCGGTCTTCATTACTTCGTTACACAAAACATCTACTTAAAAGAGGTAAAAGAGCGCAAAGTTGCTCTTACCCCTCCTAAGAGGATTTCATGGTAAAACACAATCTGTTGTAATGAAAGAGTACAAAATGGATCCTAAATAGTACTAAAATAAGCATATAAAGTGGACGCATCAGAGCCATAGGATGAAATGTGTGCCATGAAATCAGAAACGATAAACAATAACAATGACCGATGATTTAATCATTAACATCAAAGTTTCATCATAGTTAATTGCAATAGATAATATCTAACTGAGATTATGGTAGATAATTTACTCAAGAACTGAGAGCAAACACAGTAAAGGCAAGATGGTTTATTAATAAAAGGAAGCCAACACATAGATCTCTGCATGCAGAGAGAGCTGGTTGATGATATATTACAAACTTCAGAGTTTCTTCTGAAGTCTTCTTCACCAACCTCCATCACACAGACACCATGCACGAACGCTGACTTATCCACCATGTTCGACCTGATATTAGCCATCTGCTCCACCAATGGCTTCATGATTTTGGCTTGTAGGACCCTTACCCTGTTGTCCTTCACCAAGCACAGCGAGTGCATAACCCCTAAACATCACATCCTTGTATTATTCCTTTTAAATTACAACTCGAAAAAATTCTTCTGGTTCATTAAAGAAGCCAAAAGCAAAAGTCTAACTTAGATTCCAGAAGCACATCCGCTAAAGTTACAGCATAAGTATTTAAACTATTTATAGGGCTAAAAACATTCGATACCTTGTCTACCTTTCCAGTATATTTTCTTCTCATGCACTTTCCAACCCCGTGGAAGCTAGTCAGTAGGCGACTGTTGCTCCTGCTCCTTCCCCAATCAGTAAGCACGCAAGCTCCAACATTCACGACTACAAAGTTTTCAGAGGTACAAACAAGCACAAAATAAATAGGCATTCGGGGCATACATAAGTATTTTACCCAACAAGAACAATAATTTGATCAATCATCACCACGCCCCTCTCATATAGCACCACCGATTGAGCCGAGTATGCAGAAAAAAGTGAAAGTATTGCCCCCGTTAAGACCACATGCTTATGCTTCATCGTATGAGCACATAGCGGTACTATACCATAACCAGCAATATAATAGCGGTGTTCCAAAAGTCGCTCGACAACAGTGGAAAGGGGGCGGCGTGATCGCGGAATCAGAGACCACGTTGTGTTGGATCAAGCAACAAAGAAGAAGAAGAGGGAATGGTGCAGTACACTTAAAAACTACGTCATCTTAGACACCTAGAAAATTCAAAATAATAAAATTACCCTAGTTGACACCACCTGCACACCAAGTAACAAAAAGTAAACAATTTCTATTATATAGTGCTTGGAAAAGAAATGTGATAATTTTAGAAAAATAAAAGAAAATAGATGTGTGCCAAACGATCTCACGAGGAACAGAACAATAAATAAAAATAATATATACTAATATAGAACCTTTGTTGTAGCCACCACGCCTTGATTTTCAAGAATTGTTTTAGGACTAAAAATGCAAACTAACTAATATGAATTAATAATTCAAACTAACACATATAAAAATTTTAAAATATATGGGGTAATATGCAGATATAACCCTATATGATGAGGAAAGTGCAAATATAACCATAAATTATTTTTTAGGGCAAATATAACCCTATCTATTACACATAAGTGCAACTATAACACCGAAGCCATTATTCCGACATTGACTGACCATTTCCGGCCATTGACTGACCGGAAATGACCAAATTGCCTTTCTAACCTAATACAAAATTTAAAAGACAAAATTGCCCTTAGTTTCCATTGACTGGCCATTTCTTGCCCAGCCCACCACCTTCACCATCGCCTCACGCATCCGCCACCACTGCCTCACCTATCTGCCTCCACTATACTGCGCCTTGACCCATCAACTCTTGCCCAGCCCACCAACCAACAATTCTTGCTCAGCCCACCAAAGCTGAACATTATCTTCTTCAAGAAGATCAACATCTGAACATTGTCAATATTTTAGCCACTTCCTATTCAAATGAATCCGGTTTACAGAATTTCTTTGACAAACAAAAGATTCAAATCATCATTTCACTAAGCAAAAACATCGAGATGCCCACCTCCGCCAGGACCGCCACCATCAGCCACCACAGTCACCGCCAGCTTGCCACCGCCTCACCACTATCACCTTCCACCCTCGATTTCAACAACTTCTTCATGTCCCCTGCTCGCATCCCTGCTCCCTTCAGGGATAAAAACTCGCTGTCTAATTCTATTGCCATTGAACTCACCATCAAATTCTATCTCCCTTGAATCTATTTATACCCATGTTGTCCCTTTTCACAACCATATCAAAATGCCTCAGTTTTTTATTTCTTTTGCCATCGATTTGGAGCTGGTGAGTTCAAGAATCTTTACCTTTTCTCATATGGGTTCTTCATTTTCACCACCGCGAGCAGATGCCAACTCCGGCGAGCTTTGTTTGCACTAGCTCCAGCTCCAGATGCAAGCCCCACCACCATCACCACCTTCCGGTGGAGCCACCACTCCACCAGCTAGGCGGTAAATTGTGGGAGGCTAGGCGAATTAAAGTTGATGAATCGGTGGGAGTCAACTTTACCGATTGTGAAAACGACATTTCAGGGTTAAAATAGTAAATGCATCTTTTATTTTTTTTTCATTTGTTCTTAGGGGTAAAATAGACTTTTCACTCATTTTTAGCCTGAATCTGATGAAAAAGGTTGTATTTGAACATAACTTGAATAGATATGGTTATATTTGCACTTTCAATTAGCGCAGGGTCATATCTGCACTTTCGTCAGTTATATAGGGTTATATATGCACTTTTCTCAAATATATGAAGAAGACTATCAGCTTGGAATAACTTGCATTACTTAATATCGATCATAGGTGCAATGATGAATTGATCCTTACATATTTATCAGTTATAGGAAAGTGGGTATGCTTAACCTCGTCAATTCTTTCTTGCTTTATCGACAGTTAATCAGTTATAATTAACTAACTGTTTCCCTTACCAAAATGTCCCCGGAAAGTATTTGCTGAACTAGATTCACATTTTGATAGCACTAAGAATAAAAAGAACCCGATATACGCAGTTATCAAATTAAAAGAAAATAGTAATGCACACTTAATTGTTCCCCATCTTGCTTTTACAGTCTTAGTTACTTAGCTGTTTTTCACAAGAATTCGCTACTTACGAATCTTTTCCAATGTCACATATTGATGGAATTATATAGCATTATCCCAATAATATTTTTCAACGATTACGTATTGGTGAAATTAGATAGCATTATTCCAATAATATTAAAGTTGATCAGGTTTAAACATATCAAGAATAAAATTAAACCATGAACAATCAAGAACACATGAGAATTAATTATAAAATAATTAGACCTCATGTTCATAAACTAATACTTGTTATTCCATGCCGATATATAAATTAGTTGCTCATAATGATTAAACAAAATAAATAAATAATAGAATATATTATAATTAACTAATTGTAAAGTCAAGGAATTATTTTATTGGCAATTTTGTGTGAATTATTTTTGAACTGATATACAGACCATGTTGGAACATGGTACTGGAGCAGTAGTTACGACAAAGGATTTAACGGAATTCAAGCCGAAATATTGGAGTATTTCAGAATTTATGATAATTGTATATTTGGCTATATATTAGGCGTGTGAAGCATAATTGGTTTTATGGAAAATCCCTACTTATAAGGAGAAGATTGATTCGAATATATGTGATAGAATGATATAAGGTAAATCCCTTTATTTATGGGATTTGGATATGCTTCAAGAATCAGATTTGGAATATGAATATTATGGAGATAATCAAGGAGTATTCAAGTTTGATTCGTGGATATAAATATGGGACAAACACGGCTGCATACTTACGGATTTAACAGAGCAAAATCTGCACCCAGATTTTGAGATCTTACGAAATTTGCAAGAGCCAATAAACTGTGTTCCAACACTGTCCTACCGCACTAAGTTCAGAATCGTATACCTTAATTCCTCGGGAGGAGGAGATCCTGCGTCGACGGAGTTCGAGGTCAGAGGGAGTCTGATCAAGGCGGATCGGTAGCTAGGGGAGCTAGTAGAGTCCACACGTCATAGTTAGTAAAGATAAGTATTTTGTAAACTGTACTCTGTACGCTATCTTTCTAATTAGTGGATTCATTCTGAACTGGGCCAGGCCCCGCAGATGTAGGTGGTTTACACCGAACTGCGTAACCAAGTTGTGTGTCTTTTACGTTTCACGTTTTTTACACTTGATTAAACTAGACATATTGGAACACACTAGTAAAAACTAGAAAAAGTGGTAAAACTAAATTTCACTAATAAATAATCAAGAATGTAAATTAGCAAACCGTGGATCTGTATCAAGTCTGTGCACTTCAAATCCAGCAAATAATTATTCCCCAGATAATTATTCACCAAATATATATATTTTTTTTCTAATTAACGCAAAATATATTGGTCCCAGAAAACCAAAAAGATATCCAAACATAGGTTGAGCTTTTACATAAACCAAATTGTCTATCAAAATACCACATCTGCCCAAGTTCAAGTCCAAAGACCTAAATTAAACAAAACTCAGAATTGCATCCCTCAAACAATAGCATTGGCAGCACTAGCAATCCTAGGCCAGAGATCAGCACACTCCTTCCCAATAGGACCAGTAATAGCAGAACCTTTCATTTCTCCCTTGGGATTCACAATCACTCCAGCATTATCTTCGAAGTACATGAAGACTGTTGGACATATATTGATTATATCATACGGAAAAACAAATAACAAAATTGAACGAGCAATTAATATATGCAAGAATAATAGACTTTTATTAATTATTCAAGCATACAATCGAAAAGGTTAAATTATAAATAATCAAAGCATAAATCATGTTTTAAGTAATGATGGAGTCACGAGTAACACTCGCTGCCCTTGAAACGAATGAGTCCCGTCGTGGACATCGTTCCCTAGGATAAAACCATCGAAGGTAACAATTAACACGTAAGAGTTACCTCGGATTCACGCAAGGCCCGAAGAACTATCACCTCGATAGAGCATCAACTGGAAACTTCGAGAAAGACAGAAAGAATACTCAAGTTTAGACTATGGAGGGACTTGAGAAATGGTGTGTTTTTCTGAATGACTTAGAGGCTCTATTTATACTGCTCTAAGAGACCCTAATCATGGAAACATGATATTCTGATTTTCTGTAATTAGAGAAGAATACTCTCCAATCACCAACTCACCAAATCCGAGACATTCCATGAATACTCGAATAAAATCTGCTGGAAATGGAAGAAATATTGGCACAAATATTCTTCATCGTATTAAATATGGTAAACCGCATATTTATTTAAGACAAGATATCTCACAAAATATGGAAGTATTTTGTTCTTATCTCTTAAGAATTACACACAAGCAATTCCATATATACTATGCGGTTGTGCCTTCCAGAGACTTCCATGCGGTCCATACGCATTTTGGACAGTCCAGAGAAAATTACCTGGGCCAATTTTCGCCCATTTTTTCCTCTTTCAAGAGTGATATTTAAAACATTCATATCTCATTCACCCTTGATCCGTTTTGAGAGTTTAAATAGTCGATTTTATAGTACTCGCGGAGGAGAACCCAAAAATGACATACATTGACCCAAAATCCATTCGGGTCCTACTCTAAACGAAGCCCAAAAAGTTGACGAATTTCAACCTTTTAACCATCATTTTCCAACAATCCCCCACATGAATAGATATTGATGTAGGAATCAGAATAATCACATCAGACACGGAGTTTGACTTGGTGATAGATTCATTTCGACGGCATAGATGCTGCATAGGATAAGTAGGTGTCACCCTTTGAACTTTCCCTTGAGAGAGTACACTTAGCCCACTGGTTAGGAAGTAGACGCGATGTCCTTGAACTTCCCCAACCGCTTGTGTGAACGACAATGCACTTCCCACAGACATCTTTCCTAGCCCTTGCGCTTTCCTCGGTTGTGTCCATTAATCAGGCCATGGCACACGCCTAGTTCTGTAAGGTTTCTAAAGAATTGCGTCCCAACAATTCCCTTTCGAAGCGGCCACACTTCTCGCTTACATAGGTGATTCTTGGTGTAAGAGCAGTTCCGTAAACTATTGCGCTCTTTCGAGTACTACATACTCGATGCCTTGAATCATTAAAAGCAATCAAATGCTTAACCTCCATTCATATCACTGTTTCTTCATCATAGGAATGCGACAGGAGGTATCAAACCCCCACAGTGATCGCGATGGGTCTTTGCAGTTTAGTTGTCCCTTTGAACCTAGATCTTGGGATCTCCAGTCACATAGGTTGGGTGTCCACGTACGTAACCCACCATTTATTAGACTTAGTCATATTCCTTTCGATGAGTTCTCAACTAACTCTCGATTCAATTTCTTCGTCAAGAAATCGATTGAATCCTTTCGTCAAAGAATAACAACTCTTATCATATTGACCTTACGTAGTCAACATCGATAATTCTCGTAGAGAGTAGTCGTCCAATGGTAAAGTGTCTATGTCGAGACACACCATCATCGATATGGCTTTAAGCTACAAGCTTTATGCTACACTAATACGCATAAAAGTGCTTTGGTTATCCTAGGGTATATCTATCCCAATTTTTTTCCCAACACAATGGACATAGATTCCTCTATGAATCTAGCATGAGAGAACCATTTCTCTAGACAACTCAAGCCATATCCACGAGTCTCACACACAACTTGTTTCCAGTGATCTTTTCTAGATTACTCGTGTATCATCTTACTATCCATTGTAAGAATAGTCTAATGTGCACTTTAATAAGTACAACAGACTATCAATGACTCTTGAGTTATCTTCTTAAGAGACAACTCACCTTTACAAAAAGGTAACTCATAATGTTTAGAGTCATTCCATTGAATACGACATATCTCCAAGAGACTCAATCATCGTATCAATTTTACTATCAATGAGAAAACCATCAATTCAAAGACATAAATGACATGGTCATTTTTTGTGTCTCTTAGCGTATCTGCCTTCATCAAACTCATTGATTTAATATCACTGGCTAGAACAATTAGTTTGGTCACATGATGGATCATTTAGGAGCATTGAGCTTTTCATTTTTGCTCTATTCAGATTTTAATATCTAAGTCTCCAAATAATCATTTAGGTCCATTAGATGTACTTCTAGCTTTCACAAAACCTTGATAGCAAGTACCATCACCCTTGGACTCATTCTCACGTCTAGAGAACACCCATCAAGTACACAAATATACTTACTAATTGTTCAAATCTACTAGTACTCTAGTGATTTGCACTCATGGTAGATCAATATCTCTATTGATCACCACTTTCCACAAAAATTATTTCATGGAATCTCGTTTCCTTCGTTGGTTTATCCCTGATCCTTAATGATTTCATCTATTGATTCTTAAGTCCATTTAAGATAAATCAAGATCTTTAACAGAAACTTCCACAAAATACACTTTCCATCAAGATATATTTCTAGTTTCTGCATAATATTTCTTGTGAATTTCAAGAAATTGATAGCACTTCAACATTGTGCATATCTAGTAAAGATACTGTTTAAGTATTACTTTTACTACATTCGCAATATGCCAACCCACACATTCGAAAGAACTTTTAGGATGGCTCTATGAGGAGCTTTATTTTTCTCCTTCTTGGGGTATCTTATTTAAAAGATCACCAGCCAACTTAAAGGCTCCCCCACAACGCTTGATCATTTCTAGCAATTTCCTTCAATCACCAAATGACCTTGCAAATGTCTACATTGTGAATCACATTCCCCATAGGATTCTATGTATTCACATCATGGTCACAGATAACCTCATATGTTTTCTATGCATCACGTAAGTGGTTTCGTTAATATACAAACCCAACTTACTAAAAGTCCGTGTGTTCAATAATGAATCGAACACTAGATTCTTACCCATAAAATTTCTTTTAGGGCTTGATCCTTTCAACAATCAAAACACCTTCATGTATTGATCTTTTATCGTGAAAGTCTCTCTTATTCCTTCAACTCCCTTGGAATTAGAGATAACTAAACTTTCCGATCTCAATTAATCGTTCTTCCTCGCATGACCAATACCACAACCGATGCAGTATCAATCAATCGAGGATTCGATTAACTCTCACTAGGGCGCAGTGTGAGTTTACCAACTCCACACAATTTCATGTCCATTTTAAAGCCAAGCTTCAGTACAACTGTACTTTACTTTCAGACTACTCAAATCAAACTTGAGTGTCTTTATGCTCGAAACACATTCAAGTCCATTGCTCAACTCAAGTTTGAGTGCACTGCTCGACTTGATTTCGAGTTTACCCTTTTGGTTCGAGTTAAAGTCCTCCCGACTTGATCAACTTGATTCAAATCTCTCTGGTTACTTTTTCACTTCAAGTACCTATCAAAATTCATATCGTCGTTGAATTTTTAGGTTTTCGTCTACCCCCCACATTGGGCTGGTTTTATTAAATATCCCCACACATGTTAAGTTTCTCAAAAACTCGTGTCTTGGGGTTCCTAGACCAAATGTCTTAGGATTACTCATCTCAGAATTCTAAGGCTTTCCAACCAAAAATCTAGAGAATTGACCAAATGTCTTGGGATTCCATATCTCATGATTCTTAGATTTTTCAACCATAAATGAAGAGATTTGACCAAAAGTCTCGGGATTCCCATTCTCAGGATTCTTAGTTTTCTCAACCAAATTCTTGAGATTTTCCCCTCAATTCTTTGATTACAAATAATCAAAGGTTTTTAGCATAGTCATGATAACTCATGCTTTAGGGTTTATACCATGGTTCACAAGAACCAATACCCTAGACATAGTTGTACAACTAATGTCTTCACGTTCACATTTATCAGGTCATACAAAATAACCAGAATATGTCGAACTTCGAGCTCATATGCTCTATCTGTGCAATCTAACAATTGTCACTCGTGAGCCATATGCTCGTAAGCGATCAATCAAGATAGCCAATTATCGGGACAAGCCTTGTCAAACCTTTCATTGCATCAAAAGGGCACTTTCCCAAACAATTAATATAATTATAGCATATAAAGCATAGCTCAATTTTAGACGCAACATAGATCTAAAATTTTTGTATATGCAACTAAATCAAGTCCCTAAATGAACGAGAATACATCATGGATCAAATAACCCAATGTCACATACTTCATTCATGCACAAATATATTTCACTCTTGCCAAGAGATGTCATGTTTAAGTGCAAATGAAGTTTACCAATTTTTCGCATGCGATTCTCAGACCAAGCATATAAAAGTCATGAATCACTAGCAGCACATTTGCACACAAATATGGTTTAAATCTTTAACCAATATGAGCAGCCCACATCATCAAATTATTATACCATGCAAAATAGGTATTTCAACATTTGATTAAGTATTTAAGCAAATACTCTAACATTTCAAGGGCTTCGGAAATTAAACATGTCTCATAATTTCCAAACATATGTACTGCTTTCATGTAATTGAATAATAATGTCTGATCCCATATTCTAAACTCATGGCATTTTTTCCCCGTAAATTTAATTCAATCTTTCATGCAAAGAATCAAATATGATTTCTTACCATATCAACATTTAATCTCATAAGCATGAATGTCACGGAATTAGCATATTTCCATAATTGCGCCATGTAATTTAACATACATGCTCAACTCATTTTCCCACATATAATTAAGGGATTAATATAACCAAATCCATTTACTATCAAATTCGATAGGCTTAGTGTACTGGACATATATGTGCAAATATTATTCACATAACACTCTTTGTAACAAAGTCTTGTTCACATCCAGATTCACGCAAATGGTTATCAAATATAATCCAAGCATTATATGTATATATAGCATATGCCATGATTCACTTTAATTAACGTGTATACGTACCATAGTTTCCCCAACCGTGGTTACACTCTTGATTCTTTCATGTTTCCAAGCAAATCCTGTTGTATCTCCATGCCTAGTTTCTCTTCCATAAGAGATATACAACCGTGTATACTCGGATTCACCAATGCGTACATACAAAAGATTTCCATCGTTAAATATATGTACAAATCTCAAATATCGTAGTATAATATTTTAAATAATTATACATAACAAATTGCTCAATATGATTTTGTTATAAATAACCAAAACCATTAGCATGCATAATTTTCCAAACATACAATTTCCATAAACTTTAATCGGATGCGATAATTAGGCATGCAACATAATTCTTTATCAATGCATAACTAATTGATGGAATGCAGTTTCCCAAATTTTTGCACAAATCCTTATTGCTAACCAGATTTAATAACGGTAAAACTGGTAACTATGCATATACAAGCATGCATTCAGGATTTAATACATTATAACTCAACTAATTCATTCGCATGCATATTTAAACCAAACATGCATTGATATATATGTTTACGCAAACGTGTAATCTTCTAATCAATATAAATCAACAAATATCATTCGTTTCAAGACTGTTGGACATATATTGATTATATCATACGGAAAAACAAATAACAAAATTGAACGAGCAATTAATATATGCAAGAATAATAGACTTTTATTAATTATTCAAGCATACAATCGAAAAGGTTAAATTATAAATAATCAAAGCATAAATCATGTTTCAAGTAATGATGGAGTCACGAGTAACACTCGCTGCCCTTGAAACGAATGAGTCCCGTCGTGGACATCGTTCCCTAGGATAAAACCATCGAAGGTAACAATTAACACGTAAGAGTTACCTCGGATTCACGCAAGGCCCGAAGGACTATCACCTCGATAGAGCATCAACTGGAAACTTCGAGAAAGACAGAAAGAATACTCAAGTTTAGACTATGGAGGGACTTGAGAAATGGTGTGTTTTTCTGAATGACTTAGAGGCTCTATTTATACTGCTCTAAGAGACCCTAATCATGGAAACATGATATTCTGATTTTCTGTAATTAGAGAAGAATATTCTCCAATCACCAACTCACCAAATCCGAGACATTCCATGAATACTCGAATAAAATCTGCTGGAAATGGAAGAAATATTGGCACAAATATTCTTCATCGTATTAAATATGGTAAACCGCATATTTATTTAAGACAAGATATCTCACAAAATATGGAAGTATTTTGTTCTTATCTCTTAAGAATTACACACAAGCAATTCCATATATACTATGCGGTTGGGCCTTCCAGAGACTTCCATGCGGTCCATACACATTTTGGACAGTCCAGAGAAAATTACCTGGGCCAATTTTCGCCCATTTTTTCCTCTTTCAAGAGTGATATTTAAAACATTCATATCTCATTCACCCTTGATCCGTTTTGAGAGTTTAAATAGTCGATTTTATAGTACTCGCGGAGGAGAACCCAAAAATGACATACATTGACCCAAAATCCATTCGGGTCCTACTCTAAACGAAGCCCAAAAAGTTGACGAATTTCAACCTTTTAACTATTGCGTTGGCGGACGATGACAGCCGGCATGACCTTCTTCCTGAGATCAGGCTTTCCCTTCTTAACCGTGGCCATCACCATGTCGCCGACGCAAGCAGACGGCAGCCTGTTGAGCCTTCCCTTGATCCCCTTCACGGAGATAATGTACAGGTTCTTCGCTCCGGTGTTGTCGGCGCAATTCACCGTCGCCGCCACCGGAAGACCCAGCGACATCCGGAACTTGTTCCCGGCGGATCCACCGCGACCTCGCTTCGACATCTTTGGCTGCTGTGCCGCTCAACTTCTCCGACTCTATTAAATGAAAAAAAATTATTCACCAAATAAGGTTCTTGCGGCTGCAACCTAAAAGAAAAACGAAACTAAACCTTAACTAATATAATATTTTATTTTAACTAAATACTCCTACGTATTTGTTCTAGCAAAGCCTTGACATTTATGCATACATGCATGCGGGTGGAAAGTACAAAACCAAATCCAAATATATTTCAGACTCCTCGTCTGAAAGAAAAATAAAATAATATCTATTTTAACTCGGGAAAGACGGTATTTCCATATGCTTATGGAAAGACGGGTTTAATTCAAATAATAAAAAGGTAAAAGGTCTTAATTGCAACATTAAAAATTTAATATGCAACATGTAGTAGTTATAAAATTTATAACCGGTTCATGCAACCCAAAAATTTTATCTTAATTTATTCTAATTTACCCTTTAAACCTTGGTTTTTCCATGACTTATGGAAAGACCGTCTTTCAAGAGACGCACTCAATTAATTGACTCTTAAAACTAAGGAGTTTTAAAAGGAAAGAGATAATAAAAGTTTTATCAACATTTGAAGTGAATATTTTTAATTCAACTTCGAATCTCTTCAATAATTCACTTTTTACCCCCATAATTTGAGCAATTTTACTTTTGCCTCTCTTCCTTCATCCCTGGAAAAATGTTTTTATAAAATAAGAACATTTTTCATTGGGGCACATCGCTTCATTAAAAATTTAGCCTGGAAAACCCAGTGAGAAAAAATTGTTGGTTAAGAGAAAAATAGTACAATGTATAACTCCTCTCAATTCTTCACAATCCATGAATTCGTGCACCCAAAACACCTAAAAGTGCAAATTATATCTTAATAAAATCACAATAATCCCACAAATTATGACCACAATATAACACACATCAAATATCCCCACACTTGAATCATACTTGCCCTCAAGCATTAAGTGAAGAAATTAAGATCAGTCAATAATCTTAGTGTTCATAAGTTCTCATTCCCCCATAAGACTCTATCTAAAACAACCCTATAAAAAAAGAAAATGGAAGATAGAAAATGTGACACGAGATCAGGCAACATAATTCAGTATTTTAAAATTTTATATTCTACTCTTATAATGACAAATTTTCCCCTGCCAAGAAGTAAAGAATCACGTCAACACACCCGGAAATTATCATACTTAAAGTAATTGAAATGAAATATTCAAGATCATGAAATTTAATCATTAATTTAGTCAAAATCAGACAAGCAAATAATATTTTTTTCTCACAGTTTCACTCAATCACTCTCAATGTATGAAGGACAATCACTCAAATAATTCACAAGTTAAAACACAGAAAAGTTAATATGCAAATCAGGAAGGTCGTTCTCAAGGGTTGTAATGGAGCTAGGGACCATTCGGATTGGTGAGATCCTAGGGGTTCTAAACTCAAATAATGACGATCAAAATACTATGCATACCTTTTTCTTCAACCATCATCCATATATAGTAGACATTCACCAACAATCTTCAAGCTCATAACTATAAGAAAGCCAAGTAATATCACATAAAATGTAGGTGCTATTTTATTAATATTTTTCTAAAAAATTTTCCAGCAACACTCTTCTTCAATACAACCCAAAATCAGTACTTTTGAGGGAGAATCGTAACATAACAAACAATAAGATTTTTTTTCTTTTTTCATTCACCCCTCCAGTTTGGCCAAACAGAACCATAATGTCACTGTTCATAATAAGATTTGGCTTTCAATTTCAAAACCCCTCTGTTTGGGCAAATTGAACTCATGCTCAGTAATGTCAATTCAAGAGAACACAATGGATAAATTCATCAACTTCAACTCTAGGAACATTTATAATAGGGCCAAGAGAAAGGATAAAACAAGGTTTTGTCTAAATATATAATAACTCATATAAAAGAAAATAGTCAAAGATTCAAAGTGCTTCACTAGGAGTAAATGTAATTGGTAGGGAATTTAAACTGTGTGGTTTCATTCTAGTGTCTTCCATCACTTTCACACATAACAACTCAAAGTATAACAATGTGATCTCTCAGAATAAAGATTGACGTAGGGAGTGCTCTACTCTAGTTCAAACCTCACTTTAGTAGGCTATATTATTCAATTAAACTCGTCCTTTTTCGTCATCCCAAAAATCATATCAATCAAATTTCATAAATCATAGAAATTTTCATTCAAAAACGCCAAAGCGTATCAAATTTACCAAGTTTGTTACAATGAAATTTACAACCGGCGGGGTACTTTTATCAAGAGCCACTAGAATTTCTCCATGCCAAATTATCGACTCAAAACAACACAAAAACACAATTTTGACTATAAAAACTGGAAAAAATAAAATAATTTTTAAAAAATTCAAAAATATAAAATAAATCACACAATAAACCCACTCACACTTAAACTTTGCTTGCTCTCAATCAAATAATGCAAAGCTCTTATGGGAAAAAGTAAAAGGGAAAGAGGAAACTTATAGTGGTGGGTTTCGGAGAAATTCCCAACAAGTAAAAAACATTGTATCCTGACCAGGTTCTGTTGTAGGCCTCCAGTTTGGCCATATGAAACTCTGCGAGTCCTAGCTCTCCGAAGGTGTGAATTTTCCATGGTGAAAATTCAAGTATTTCAACTCTGTAGATCAAGAACCGAGAGCAGATGAGAAATTGAAATTCCTAAAAAAATTAGAAAAAATTAAAGGAAAAAACCGAAGAAAATTGGTTTGCCTCCCCACTAGCGCCTTTGTTTATAATCTTTGGCTTAACTTTCAGATGCCATTAAGGATTATTTATTGGGCACAATGGAATTTATTCCATTAATTCCATATGAGAAGTAACATAGTATGGCGTAAGACGATGACCATCGACGAGGAATGCCCTTTTTGTGTCCATGCTTATAATCTCTACTATCCCGTGTGGCCAAACAAAAGCCACTTCGAATGGTCTAGTCCATTTAGACTTGAATTTCCATGACATATATCGAAAGTGGGACTCAGAAATAAGAACTTTATGCCCAACCACGAATTTAGACTTCAAATTCCTGTGCCACACCTTATTACGTTCCTTGTACCGCATAACTTGATCAAACCCTTCCAATCGTAAACCTCCCAATTCTTGGAGTTGAAGCTTTGTTTATTCTCACACTTGAGCGACATCATACTCACTGGACGAGCATCATCATCTCCTTGATAAACATGCTTCAGATCAGGTGGTAACTCTTTCAACTCATGATTTGAGGTTTTCACATCCGATGAGACTAGTCTGATGGATGGGTCCCGTTTGGCTAAATTGGACCCTAGATGCACTTTAAACTTTTTACAAACATCTAATTTGGAGTGAGTCGGGATGGGTACTTCAGTGCTGGACACCACTTCACGGGAGTACATTGAATGCAATAATTTGTGATTTTTCTTATCGCTCAAGCCTTAAACATTTATCTCGTCTGGACTTATAGGAAATTGAATTTCCATCTTATCTTGTAAAATGTTGGTCTCAAGGGAATCTTGGACGAAAAGGTCAGTATGATTCATTGCATTCACATTCTCAACATCTATAGGTTTCTTCATGGGTTTATCAATGTTGAATGTGTACTTATCACCAAAATAATCAAGAGAAATAGTACCATTACCAACATTAATGATGGTGATTGTTGTTTTCAAGAATAGATGACCCAACAATACCCCTTGTGTTCCCTTGTCATTGGTATGATTCATCTTTACCACATAAAAGTCCACAGGATAAATAAAATCATTAACTCTCACAAGCACATTTTCCAACACCCCTTCAGGAAACACACAAGAATGGAAGATTAATATCTATTTTTCCAAAAATTGAGACAAAATACATATCATCTTCATTTTTCTTTTCCAATCTGCGAGGGAGTGGTGGAAGAATTTTAATTGAGGGATATGTAAGGTTGGCTTTTTTACTTATCTCAACTGGCACCCTGGACTTACCTTTATGCATAAACTCTAGGCGTTTATGATTTGGGTGTTGTATAATGGTGGCGTTGCCTTTTTCCTCCAACTCTTGAATTTAATTTTCTATTGCAGGGTTCTGTTTGGGCAAGCTGGACCCCCCTTCAGTGAGTTCTTTCATCTTTTTGACCGTGGGTTTAAAAGGAAATGCACCAAATTCTTCCTTACATCTCAATGTGAACTGATTTACCATCTCATGTGGATTTAACTGAACTTGAGAAGGTAACCCAGGTTGTTTCATTCTAAGTTTGTTCATGGAGTTTGATAAATGGGCGATTTGTCGCGTATGTTCTTCTAAAGTTGCTTCTTAAACTTCTCGAACCTTTGGTGTTGCTTTTGCATCAGGTCCATCTGTATGTTCAGCTTATCATTCTTAGATTTCCCTTGACCACCATGCATGGTTTGAGGAAAAACTAGGGCTTCTTGTTGCATTGGTGAAACACAGGGCTGATGGTGGTGCTGAGACTATTGCGGCGGGGGCCTTGTTCTCTCCAACAGAAGTTTGGGTGATCCCTGTACCTTGGATTGAAGGTGTGTGGATATGGATAACTTTTTTGCTGCCTGTAATTATAGTTCCCCCATGGCATTATCTTGGGCATGTATCTCCCCCATGGTAAGAATGCACTGCGACATCGTATGGTTGACTGTTCCACACGTATTGGAAGACCCTTCTTGTATAGCTGCAACCTTGTCAATGAACTTGGATATCATTTTCTCCATTTTTCCATCCTCTCCTTGATCTCATCTTTTCTGGAAGTGGATGTCTGTGCCACCTTCTTCAAGATTTGGACTTCCAGTTGATTGTACTCCTTCTTGGAATCTAGCAACATCCTGATGGTGTCTCTAGGCTCATTCACTCAAAGGTGAGAAAATCCACCACTATTGGAAGAGTTCACCAAATCCTTATTGGTGGTTGTCATCCCTTGGTAGAAGCACATGAGCTATCGACCTTCTGTTATTCGATGATTAGGGCAGCTATCCACTAACTTCCTGAACCTCAGCCAATAAGTAATCAATGGTTCGTCATACTCCTGCTTGAAACTTGTGATCTCATTCTTCAAAGCATCTGTTCTTGTTGCTGGAAAATAGTACTCTAAAAATAGTTTCTTCAATTCGGACCATGTCGAAATGGAGTTGGGTGGCAGGCTTAAGAACCACTAATTGGTTGCTCTAATCAAACTGAAGGGAAATGCCACTAGAATTGATCCTCAGTCACGGTGGATGGCCTCATCTGCACCTTACAAATTTTCACAAATTCGCTTAGAAAATTGTAAGGGTCTTTGATGCTTCTCCCATGGAATTTTGGAAGTATGTTCAGGAATGTCATCTTGATCTCAATCAGATTCTCAGTCTCTGGCAGCTGAATGGGAGTGGGGGGATCATCTTCAGTATGACCAGTAAGTTCCCACATGTATGGATTGTTTGGGTTTTGCCCAAGATTTGGATTTCTTCCATCTTGGTATCAGTTCCCAAATCAGAGGTGGTTGCTGAAAGTGTAATGGGTCCGGTTTGGACAAACTGATGGGTCTCGATAGAAACTGCTTTCCGCACCTTGGTTCTCTTATTGTTCCACTTGGCCATTTTCTCAACTTCCGGGTCGAATATTAAATTTTGACTTGATGATCTGCTTATAAACCAAGCACCAACACACTGATTAGTAGGAAAAAATTATAGAAATTGACTTACTGTTCCCTAGCAGCGGCGCCAATTTGGTGAACGCCGTTTCACTCACAAAAATAATATGAAAACTCTATAAATGAGATTAGTACAATAGTAAGCATAGTTGATCCCACGGGGAACAGAGCAATAAATATAAATAATACCTACTAATATAGAACCTTTGATGTAGCCACCACACCTTAATTTTCAAGAATTACTTTATGACTAAAAATGCAAACTAACTAATATGAATTAATAATACAAACTAAAAAATATAAAAATATATTAAATATATGTAGAACGCGATCGATTCGGTATAACTTGCATTAGTTAATATCGATCATAGGTGAAATGATGAATTAATCCTTGTGTATCTATCAATTATAGAAAAGTGGGCACGCTTAACCTCCCCATTTCTTTCTTACTTTATCAATAGCTAATCAATTATAATTAACTAACTGTTTTCCTTACCAAAATGTCCACGGAAAGTATTGTTGAATCTGTTACACATTTTGATAGCATTAAGAATGAAAAGAACCTGATATACGCAATTACCAAAGTAAAAACCAATAGTAATGCACACTTAATTGTTCCCTACCTTGCTTTTACACTCTTAGCTAGTTAGCTATTTTTCACAGGAACTCGCTACTTACTAACCCTTTCTAATGATTACGTATTGGTGGAATTAGATAGCATTATCCCAATAATATTAAAGTTGATCAGGCTTAAACATATCAAGAATAAAATTAAACCAAGAACAATCAAGAACACATGAGAATTAGTTATAAAACAATTAGACCTCACGATTCATAAAATAATGCTTGTTATTCCATACAGATATATAAATTAGCTACTCATAGTGATTAAACAAAACAATAGAATATATTATAATTAACTAATGGCAAAGTTTTGGGAAAGACTGTCTTTCCATAGACTTATAGAAAAAAGAGATTTAATTAGAATAATGAAAGGTAAAAGTTTTTAGTTGTAATATTAAAATTTTACTATGCAACATGTAATAGTTATAAAGTTTATAGAAAAAAGTGCTTTTATAACCCTACCTAGTTGACATAAGTGCCAATATAACCTTTCAATATTTGAAAGTGCCAATATAACCCTATCTAGTTAGTGAAAGTGCCAATATAACCCTCTCCGGCAACTTTTAGCTGGAATTTTATAAAATTACATGTTTTCCCTTTTGAAAAAAAAATTAAAATACAAAAAAAGGAAATGGCATTATTACCCTTAGATTCATCATTACGTCGGACCGCCGCAGGACTGCCGCCGGATAAGGTATATTAGCACATTATGAAAACTGGTAGGGTTAAATAAGCCCATTCCTAAAATTTATAGGGCTATATCAGCACATTAGTAAAAAAATGTAGGGTCATATCAGCACATACTATAGAATATAGGGGTTTTAATGATATTTTATTTATTTTGCCGTGTTTAGTTCAAATTGATGATTGGATGACCTTTAGTGTTGCGTGTGATTGTTATTTTGCTGTGTTCTTCGACCTAGGGTTTTTAATGTTGATAAGTTTTGAAATGAGGTTATGATATGTGATAGTGGTGTTTAGTATTAATGATGGTGTCATGATGTCAAATTTTATGTTGTATAAGATATTGATATGGTGTTATAATGGTGTATATGATGATGTGGTCGCCCGTTAAGGCCAGCCGAGTACCACATACTTAATATTTGTAATATATGCTAATATAACCCTATAAGTTTTAAGAATGTGCTGATATAACCCAAAAAACAATAGAAATGTGCTGATATAACCCTACAAACATTAGGAATGTGCTGATACAATCCAATAAGATTTCATAATGTGTTAATATAACCGTACCTGTTCCGGCAGCGGTTATCGCAACGGTTTGGCGGCGGTCTGGTGAACTATGAGAGTAAAATTGTCCACCTAATTTCAGAGTTAGCCCAAAGGGTATTTTGGTTAATTTACATAGAGTCAACGCTGGAAAATTGAGGTCAATGCCAGAAATG
The DNA here is from genome assembly GCA_037428765.1 of Rubia yunnanensis. Classification (NCBI taxonomy): domain Eukaryota; kingdom Viridiplantae; phylum Streptophyta; class Magnoliopsida; order Gentianales; family Rubiaceae; genus Rubia; species Rubia yunnanensis. The sequence continues at coordinate 78,669,680 of CM075068.1, forward strand.
GGTTCTGAGGGTATATTGGCACTTTCATTAACTAGTTAGGGTTATATTTGCAATGAAAATTATCATAAGGTTATATTGACACTTACTCAAGTAGATAGAGTTATATTGACACTTATCCCAAGTTTATAACCTCATTCTTGCAATCCAAAAATTTAATTTGGGCAAAATACTGATATGACCCTATGTTTTGGAGGTTTGTGCTAATATGACCCCGTGAAGTTGAAAAGTGCTATTGTAACCCTGTGTTTTGCATCAGAAGTGCCAATATAACCTTTTGACACTATTCCGACATTGACTTAGTAAATTCCGGCATTGACCAAAATTAAAAATACTAAACTACCCCTAGCATTCAAATTACAGATCTATAAACTAAAATACCTTAGCATTCATCTCCAGAAACACCACCACCACCACCACCACCGCCGCTCCACCACTACCACCGCTCAACCCTAGCCCCATCACCACTGGTCCCAACCACCACCTCAACCACTACTCGTCCCTAGCCCCACCACCACTGGTCTCAACCACCACCACCACCACCACCTCTCGTCCCTAGCCCCACCACCACTCATCCCAACCACCACCACCACCACCGCTCAACGCTAACCCCGCCACCATTGGTCCCAACCACCACCACCACCACCACTGCTCACCCCTAGCCCCTCCACCACTGGTCCCAACCACCACCACCACCACCACTCGTCCCTAGCCCCGCTACCACTCGTTCTAACCAACACCGCTCAACCCTAGCCCGCCACCACTCGTTCCAACCACCACCACCAACACCAATCAACCCTAGCCCCACCACCATTCATCCCAACCACCACCACCACTACCACCGCTCAACCCTAACCCCACCACCACTCGTCCCAACCACCACCACCACCGCTCAACCCTAACCCCGCCACCACTCATCCCAACCACCACCACCACCGCTCAAACCAATAAACCCAGTCAAGAGCCGACCAAAAAACAAATAAACGCAGTCAAGAGCTGACCCAGAAAACCAAACCAAATCCATCTCATATCAGCTCCGCCACCCAGAAACAAATAAACCCAAACTCAAGAGCCTACCCAGAAAAGTAAGAAAATAGAGAAAATGGATCTGATGATTGCGTACCTGAGGTGGCGGTGGCGGTGCGGAGGTGGCGGAAAGAATGAGGAAACCAGGTTTGAGAAGTTGGATGGAACCAGAGCGGAAAGAATGAGGGAAAAGGAAATAAATGAATGAGGGCATAATTGTCCATACACTTGTTCTAAAATTTTATTTTTTAAAATAGGGGTATAATAGTCATTTCATGTATTTCCAGCCAAATTCAAGCAAAATACAGGATTACAATAGCACTTTCCAGCTTCACAGGGTCATATTAGCACAAACCACCAAAACATAGGATTATAGGAGCACTTAACTCATTTAATTTTTATTTTTTTAATTTACGTTTTAAATATTGATCTTTCCATACTTTATAGAAAACTGTCTTTCAATAAACAAACTCTTAACAAATAAATGATCAAGAAAGTAAACAAGCAAACCGTCGCTCTGTATTCAAGTCTGCGCGCTTCAAATCCAACAAATAATTATTCACCAAATAATCTCCACAAGAACCTGCGGCTGCAACCTAAAAGAAAAATGAAACTAAACTTCGCGGGAGCCACAACTAAACTACTTCTACTTATTTGTTCTCGCAAAGCCTTGACATTTATTTATACATGCATACAGCTGCAAAGTATAAAACCAAATCCAAATCCAAACATATTTCGGACTCTTCACAGATCACCATATAACAAGGATGGTTTACTTTCTGGTATAACTAGGGGTATTGACAGTCATTTTGACTGCCCTGTAAAACTGAAACGACATCATTCTAAATGGGCTCTGTCCTCATTAGCCTTAGCATCCTTGATTCTTCTTTTCTTCCCATTTCCCCCTTTGCCACAAGGTGATATCATGTCGGAGGAGAGTGACTTGGTAGAATAGCAAGGGAGTTTGGTGGTTAGCGGCAGCGGAGTGACGGGGCTTTAGATGATTCCATTAGCTCGCGAACGAGATTTTGAGCGAAGTGGAAGTTGAGGGATTTATGGGTACTGAAGAGGGTGGCGTGGCACCAGTTGAGGATTGCGGCGTTGAGGGCGAGATTTGGGATGAAGGTGGAGAATTCTGGAAAGGTGGGGATGAGGGAGATGCATGTGTTGATACAGTGGCGCTTGAAAAGGTGGATGTCGGAGATGAGGTAGAGAAACTCCGTAGGTGGTGCCTGGTTTTGGGTTTGCGCCAACGCCTTCTGGAAATAGATATTCCATCTCTGCTTCCTACTGCCCATAGTAGGAACAATTGCTGTGGACACTGCAATTTTCTCAAATCACAAGGATCGAGAGGCTCTACAAGCAGTCATTATCATCAATACAAGCTATTTAATTCCTCACCTCAATAGATTGTAGGCCTTATTCTAGACATTACAATTACTTCTCTTGATATACAATATTGTACAATGATCTCTTGAGTTTGAGATCATTAGTTTATGCTTTGCACACTGTTACCATTGATGTAAAAAGACACGAGGTTAATCTATGTACCTTGTTTGATTCTTATGTTGCTGCCAATCCATTCTCGTACGTAGGATTGCTTCTTCAAACTCCCACGAGTTCTCACCTTTTCTTTTGAATATTTGCAGGCTCTTTTTTCATAAATAACTCTAACCAGGTATCACCTCCCTTTCTTTGATCAGTATCTTACAGTTCACTACCATTGAATGCATCGTTTCCCATGCATTTATTTTCCCCAAGCTACCTGAAAGTAGCTATCGAGGAGGTCCTTCTCTGCTTCTCTACTATCAGAACTGAAAGAGTGATTTCCCATAATGATTCTGATTGATTAAGAAGAGTATAAATAGAGTACCAAGTAAACTAGTAAACATAACTCTAGCCTAGTCATCAAGAATAAAATCTTATCTAATCATCAACTTGCTTTATTCTAACACCCCCCCAAGCGAAGCGTCAAATGCTTGCCGACGCACAGCTTGGACCTGAAGAACTCGAATAATGGACGAGAGAGTCCTTTGGTAAAGATGTCCACAATCTGAAGAGAAGTTGGGATATGAGCAACGCGGAGCTTGCCAGATGTCACTGACTCACGAACAAAATGATAGTAAATGTCGATGTGCTTTGCCCGCTTGTGCGCCACCAGATTTTGAGCTAAGAAGATTGCACTGCTGTTGTTGCATAACAGCAATAGAGCACCAGAAAGTGGAACCCTAAGATCACGAAGCAAATGAGTGAGCCAAACCACCTCTGAAGCAGTGTTGGTGAGAGCACGCTATTCAGACTTAGTGCTGGAGCGAGAAACAGTGGGTTGTTTCTTGGCACTCCAAGAAACCAGATTCCCACCAAGATAAACTGCATAACCATAAGTGGACCGTCGAGTCTCCAGACAGCGGGCCCAGTCAGCAATAGAGTACCCTAACACTTTAAAAGTACTAGCAGAATGAAACTAAGACCAAAATGAAGGGTGCCATGAACATACCGCAAAATCAGTGTCACTGCAGAGAAATGGTCATCTCTGGGATCCTGAAGATACTGGCTCACCGTGTTGACCGAGAAAGCCAAATCCGGACGAGTGATGGTGAGATACTGGAGGGCACTAACAAGGGAACGATAAAGTGTAGGATCCTAGAATGGAGGACTGGTAGAGTTGTGAAGCTGAGAACCGACGACAAATGGCGTAGAAACAGGGTCGTGTCAAACATACCAGCTCGAGTCAAAATATCCTGAGCATACTTTACTTGGCCAAGAAGTAACCCTGAGGAGGTAGGCAAAAATTCAAGACCAAGAAAGTAATGGAGAGCACCATGATCCTTGATCGCAAACTCTCTGTGTGTCCGATCAATGAACTGACGAAGAAGAGTTAAGTCATTGCCTGTAAGAATGATATCATTCACATACACAAGTAGATACAATATCGATAACCCTCTCGAGAGAACAAATAAAGAAGTATCGGCTGAGTTGCACTAAAAACCAAGCTGTGTCAGATAACCGTTGAAGCATTGGAACCAAGCCCGAGGAGCCTGGTTAAGACCATAATAGCCTTCCGCAAGCAACAAACACAGTCTAGATGAGCAGAATCCTGATAAACAACGGCCTGCTTCATATAGACTGGAACATCAAGAATACCATTAAGAAAAGCGTTCTTGACGTCCAACTGATAAAGTGCCCAGGAACGCATGGTGGCTATGGCAAGGACTATCCAAACAATGGAGGCTTTAACCACTGGACTGAAAGTGTGGTCAAAGTCAAAACCTGGAATTTGTGAGAAACCCTGTACCACAAGCCTAGCTTTATGATGCTCAATAGTGCTATCTGGTTGATACTTCAGTCTGTAAACCCATTTTGAGCCAACAATATTGACGTTCGATGGGCGAGGCACCAAATCCCAAATGTGCTGTCCACGAAGAGCTGCCATCTCATAATCCATGGAAGAAACCTATGCCGGATCTTGAAGAGCAGTGTGGTAATCCATGGGCTCTGACTGAGCAATTAAGGTGGCTGTAAGACTATATGCAATGATATCAGAATAATCTCTGCGCTGAATAGCTCCATTCGACGATCGAGTAGCCATACGATGAGTGCAAAGTTGAGGTGGAGAAACTGGAGGAGTAGTCGCAACAGGAAAAAGGCTGGTGAGGTGACCAGAGAATCGGATGGGCTGGTCGGTGGACCAGGTGAGCTAGTCGATGGTGGGATGGGCGGAGCAGGGATGAGTCCGAGAGGCCACTGGATGGTTCGAATCATCAGAGCAATTAGAACATGGTGTTGTAGTCGGTGAGGACGGTAGCATCGATGAACTAGGAGGGTTGGCAACCAACGTGGCAGACCAAGCACGAGGAGATGCCATGGTGGAAGAAATAGGAGTATCAACTGATGGATCAGCATGATCAATAAAAGTAGAGACATCCAGAGAAACCGGAGACACTGAAGTAGAACCATCAGCATATGAGAAGAAAGTATCATCCAACCGAGCATGTCTGGTGTCATATACCTTTCTAGACGTAGGATCTAAACGTCGATAACCTTGTACTGGGAGTCGTACCCAAGAAAGATATAGGGCAAACTGTAAGGAGCGAGTTTGTGAGCTGCATATAGAATAAAATAAGGGTACGACAACCAAATACATGAAAGTTCGTGAACCATTTACAACTTCAAATGGTAAACGTCTGCCAAGAACCGGAGTGGGCAACCAATTTATGGTATAAACAGCTGCAGCAAAGGCGTGTGGCCAGTGGGAGAGAGGAACATGAGAGTGGTACAACATAGACAAGCCTATCTCAGTAATGTGGCGGTGCTTGCACTCAGTCCGACCGTTCTTCTCAGTAGTATACGGACAAGAAATCTAAAGATGAATTCCTTTTGTCTGAAAGTGAGAGCGTAAACGACCATTTACAAACTCAGTCCCCCCATCACTTTGAAACACTTTAATGGTGGAAGAAAATTGGTTCTCCACAAATGCCTCAAACTGGTGGTAGACACCCCAAAAATCAGATTTATGATGGAGTTAATTTTACCATATATTTTGGGTTGATTATTGAGTTGAATGGTTGATTAAATGCTTGGATATTTATGTTATTCGTAATGTTCTTGCAGTTTAAAGATTTAGATGCTGAATTGGCAAGTTGCTGCAGTTTATGGTCATTTGTGCTTGGAGATGAAAGATGAGAAAAATATGGAGATGCTAGAATAATTATGGAAAATTTTGGTGCTGAATTATGACAATTACAAATGTAGTTGGAAAAGAATCAGGATTGATTTGAAGACTCCTAAATGTTAGGAGAGAATATTATGTTTATCTCATTGAGTTCTAATTAAGGAAAGACATATTTTTATTCCTTGTCTATCTTTTGGTTGTAGTAATATTTTGGAGGCTTTTTTTATTTACACGCATAGACTGTATGGCCAAATAGAAGACATAACAGAATTACGTACGCATAGTCCATCTGCACAGAACAGTATTTGCGATTTGGGTTCTACAGTATTTTATTCAGACAATTTTCATCATTTATTTTTATGCTTTTGATTGTTAATTTAATTATATATTCATGCTAAATTCTTCTTTTCCGGTAAAGATCAAGGAAGTACTAGCGTCGATTCTCGTGAGATCTAATTAGTTCTTATACTTTGATTGCATGCTTGCATCTGCTGTTCTTGATTATAATGATTATAATTGCTTTTATGTTATTGAGTAGTGGCCAATATTTGATAGCATGTTAGTTAATTTAATGTCAATTGAACCAATCATCCGTAATTGTGATTTCAGTTCAATCAGTGGTAGGGAACAACAGTCTTAATTTAACAATCCGGCATCTGAGTTTGTTGGTTATGAATTGGGTCTTTCTCATTCTTAATGTTGCTAGAATATTAAATCTATAGAGCGTCTCTTAGGTTATATGTTAGTTAGAGAAATAGTTGGTGAGGCGTCCTCCTGATTATCGACAAGGTAAGGAAAGATTGGTTGCTTGCAACTATAACCCATTTGTGTGCATACATTTAAAGTCATCTTTGCATCAAGGATTGAGATAGAAAGCCAGTATGGAATTGATCGAAACCGGAATCTTATCATTATAGTTGAATTGTTTTTCAATCTGTAACAATTTTTCATTCTTGTTTTTACTCGATTTCTAGTTTCTCTTATTCACGACCCTCTTCCGGTTCTTTTGGTTACAAATTCACAGATTAAAGATTAAGGAAAAGGTCTCGTCAATCTCTTGGGAAACGAACCTGCTCGCAGCTATACTGGTCGGTATGTCCATACCGACCACAGAATCCTGAACTAAAAATTCATCTTAGAACTTGATTTATTTTTGGTGTAAAACGACACCAAATTTTGGCGCCATTTCCTAGGATTGGTTTTAAGCAGTATTTTTTCTTATAATTCTTTAGTTTGTTTTCATTTTTTCTTGGTTTATGCCTCGTTCTTCTTCTACAGGAGAATTGATGTTCACTCCAGAGATTGAGAAACTTGCACAAAGTTTAACGAAGCAGACAAAAGCCTTGAAAGGATCTTCCTCGTCTGAGTCAACCACCACCGAAACCCATTTCAACATGGCTGACGAACAAAGACGTGAGGCGGAACCACCAGCCCAGCGTATAAGAGACATGGGACGTTACAGACACAATCGTCCTTTGTACATTGTCCTTCCCAACATCAATCGCAACTCCGAGATTAAACCAGGTTTCATACAAGTATTACCTAAATTTGGTGATATGCCAGGTGAGAGTGCTCATAACCATCTTGATAAATTTGACCTCGTTTGTGCAACTTTTAGACCGCAAGGTTTTTCGGAGGATCATTTTAAACTACTCACCTTTACACACACATTGCAGGGAAAAGCCCGTGAATGGCTTTTTGAAGTCCCACCCGGTTCAATTCGAACTTGGGAAGATTTGGAGGAGAAATTTTTACAAAAGTTTTTTCCCGAGTCTAGAGCAGCTAATTTGAGGTCTGCAATAAGTGGTATTAGACAAAAGAAGGGAGGGAGTCTTGCGAGTTATTGGGATAGATTTAATCAATTGTGTCGCAAATGTCCTAACCATGGTTTTACTGAGTATCAGCTTATCACTAATTACTTTTATGGTGGTATGTGTTCTATTGATAGAAAGATTTTTGATGCAGCTTGTGGAGGAAATGTGCTGAACAAAACCATGGATGAAGCAAAAGAGATCATCCTTGATATGGTCACTCATGAGTATGATGAAGATGATGATAGATCTAGACCAGTCAAGGCAGCTGGTAACTCATATTTGGATGAGAAGCTAGATGCTCTCACTTCAATTGTAAAAGATCTAGCCATGAAGAGTGTCGGAGGAGCCAAGTGCAAAATTTACTCACAAATGGGACACTACATTGATGCTTTCCCTACTCTTTAAGATCCTCGAACTGAACAAGCTTTCTTTGGATTTGAAGATACACCACAGAGGCCAAGGCGAAATGACCCATTTTCAGACCCATACAATCCAGGATGGAGGAATCATCCGAACTTCAAATGAGATCTAAAGGGCCCTGGAATGTATGCTCCAAAACAAGCACAAATTGGTCGTGATGCAAATCTAGCAGCAGATGATCAGAGAGTCACCATGAATGAAGTTCTTAAGACAATGGCCCAAAGCAGCGAAGTGGTGCAGAATTTAGCAAAAATCACAAATGCTTTCTAGCAAGAGACAAGGGCTGCTATAGGGACCATTGAGCAACAAATGACTCAACTGGCTGTGGAGGTAAACAAGTTGAAGTTCAACACTGGGAGACTACCATCCCAGACTGAACCGAACCCTAGGGAGAATGCAAGTGCAGTCACACTAAGGAATGGGAAGATATTGGATGATTCTGAGCCTAAGGAAGTTGATAAGGAGAAAGGAAAGCATGAAGAAGGCAAGGAGAGTAAAAATGAGTCCTCAAAGGTAAACCCTGAACCTATGACATCTATTTGTAACCCAAAGGTTGCTCCACCTTTCCCATCCAGATTAGCTCGTAACAAGAAGGAAGATGATGAGAAGGAGATTTTGGAGATTTTCAAGAAGGTAGAAATAAATTTGACCTTGATTGAAGCTATTAAGCAGGTTCCCAGGTACGCAAAATTTCTTAAATAACTTTGTTCAAAGAAGATGAAGTATGGGAAAGATGCAAAAATTAGGGTGGGGGAAAATGTTTCTATTGTCATTCAACGTAAGTTGCCACAAAAATGTAAGGACCCAGGAATGTTTTCTATTCCATGCATAATTGGCATAAAAACTGTTGAAAAGGCCATGTTAGATCTAGGTGCATCAATTAATGTCATGCCTCTATCTGTGTACAATGACTTGCAATTAGGACCATTGAAGGAAACTCGTGTGATAATCCAATTGGCTGATAGGTCTAATGCATACCCTGGGGGAATGATAGAGGATGTACTTGTGAAAGTAAATGAATTGATGTTTCCTGTGGATTTCTACATTGTTGATATGGATGACTCATTCTCTAAAAATAGATCCTTAATTCTTCTAGGAAGACCATTCATGAAAATGGCGAAAGCCAAAATTGATGTTGATAAGGGAATCCTTAGTCTTGAGTTTAATGGAGATGTAGTTTCTTTCAATATTTTTGATGCCATGAAACATGTAGATGATCCTGAATCCATGTTTACCCTTGATGTAATTGACCCATTGGTTGATGATTATATAGAGAGATACTCCAGGCACGACAAGTCAGAACAGGAAATCTTGAATGGATGGGTTTCCAAGAATATGATGGAAGGTTTGGACGAAACATTTTGTGAAATCATCATGCAGCTTTACTCCACCAAGGAATACAGCTCCCAGCCACTTTCGGTCGGTATACCCATACCACCAGTTTTCTACTCATAATTTCAGAAAATCAGCTCCTAGCCACTTTCCGTCGGTATGCCCATACCGCCCATTTTCTGCTCACAAATTCAGAAAATCAGCTCCCAGCCATTTTCAGGCGGTATGCCTATACCGCCCATTTTCTGCTCAGAAATTCAGAAAATCAGCTCCCAGCCACTTTCGGTCGGTATGCCTATACCGCCCATTTTTTGCTCAGAAATTCAGAAAATTAGCTCTCAGCCATTTTCAGGCGGTATGCCCATACCGCCCGTTTTTTGCTCAGAAATTCTATACATCAGCTCCCAGCCACTTTCGGGCGGTATGCCCATACTGCCTATTTTTTGCTCAGAAATTTAGAAAATCAGCTCCCAGCCACTATTGGTCGGTATGCCCATACCGCCTACAACCAAATCAGAAGTGCATCATGTCTCTCAGCCTACATCAGTCAGGATAATCATTCCACCTATCCCTGAATGCACTCTTCCTTCGATTGAGAAAGCACCTAAGTTGGAACTGAAGACCTTACCTGAACATCTCAAGTATGCATTCTTAGGGGAGAATGAAACTTTGCCAGTTATCATTAGTAAGGACCTGAGCTTGGAGCAAGAAGATAAACTGGTAAGACTTTTGAGGACACATAAATCTGCAATAGGATGGACGCTACCAGGCATAAAAGGTATTAGCCCTTCTATTTGTATGCATTGCATCTTACTTGAGCATGATAGCAAACCTTCTAGAGATCCTGAGAGAAAGTTGAATCCAGTCATGAAAGAAGTTGTGCATAAAGAAATTCTTAAATTGTTAGAATTTGGAATTATCTACCCTATATATGATAGTGCATGGGTTAGTCCAGTGCATGTGGTACCTAAGAAGTCTGGGTTTCAATTGGTTAAAAATGATAACAATGAACTAATACCCATGGGACTTCAAACTGGTTGGCGTATGTGTATAGACTATCGAAAGTTGAATAATGCTACTAGGAAGGACCATTTTCCCTTACCCTTTATTGATGAGATGCTCGAAAGATTGGATGGGACATTATATTTTTGTTTCCTTGATGGCTATTCTGGTTATTTTCAAATCTATGTGGCCCATGAAGACCAGGAAAAGACAACTTTTACATGTCCATTTGGAACTTTTGCTTATCGTCGCATGCCTTTTGGTCTTTGTAATACTCTAGGAACATTTCAATGGTGTATGATGAGTATTTTTTCTGACATTCTTGAAAGTTGTATTGAGATTTTCATGGATGATTTTATTGTACAAGGTGCCTCATATGATCAATGTCTTGATAATCTTGATAGAGTTTTGCAAAGATTCACTGATACTAACCTTGTTTTGAACTATGAGAAATGTCACTTTATGGTCAGAGAAGGCATTTTACTTGGACATGTGATCTCCGAAAGGGGGATAGAGGTTGATAAGGGTAAACTTGATTCAATTGCGAAGATATCTTATCCTACTAATATGAAAGAGATTCGTGCCTTGTTAGGGCATGCAGGTTTCTACAGGCGTTTCATCAAAGATTTTTCAAAGGTCTTTCAACCCCTAACAAGGTTGTTACATCAAGAAGTGCCATTCAACTTTGATGACAAATGCCAGGAAGCTTTCGACCTCTTGAAGAAGAAGTTGACATCAGCCCCCATAATTCAACCACCAAAATGGGGAGAACCATTTGAAATTATGTGTGATGCGAGCGACTTTGCTATTGGAGCAGTGCTTGGGCAAAAGAATGGGAAAGAGAGTCATGTCATCCATTATGCCTCGAAAACTCTTAACCCTGCCCAATGCAACTACACAAAAATAGAAAAAAGGGCTTCTAGCTGTGGTTTTTGCTTGGGAAAAATTCCGATCATACTTGATTGGTTCTAAAGTTGTTGTTTATTCTGATCATGTAGCACTCAAGTACTTACTCTCGAAGAAGGAATCTAAGCCTAGACTCATACGGTGGATCCTTCTACTACAATAATTCGACCTGGAGATCAAAGATAAAAATGGCGCTAAAAATAAAGTGGCAGATCACTTGAGTAGGCTGCAGTCGAACTCAGTCGGTATACCCATACCAGGCGAATTTCCAGATGAGCAATTGTTCACTTTTCAAGGTAAGACCCCATGGTGTGCTGATTTGGTTAATTTCTTAACTGTTGGAATTTTTTTCCAAAGGCATGGAGACAACTCGAAAGAACAAATTAAGGAGTCAAGCCAAGTACTTTATATGGGATGATCCGTACCTATGGAAAATCTGTTCTGGTCAAATTATTAGACGATGCATCCCTGAAGAGGTGGTTCATTCCATCTTAGAGTACTGTCATGCCCTTGCTTGTGGTGGCCATTTTGGACCGAGAAGGACAGCTAGAAAGGTTCTTGATATTGGTTTCTACTGGGAAACCATTTTCAAGGATTCTTTTCAGTTTTGTAAGAATTGTGATCGTTGCCAACGCACAGGTAATATTTCTTCCCAAAATGAAATGCCCCAAACACCTATTCTGGTGTGTAAAATTTTTGACATTTGGGGAATAGATTTTATGAGACCTTTCCTGAGCTCTTTTGGTAACATATACATTATATTGGCTGTTGATTACGTCTCAAAATGGGTAGAAGCAAAAGCTACCCGGATTAATGATTCTAAAGTGGTTGTAGGTTTTCTTAAGCCTAACATCTTCCATAGATTTGGTGTACCACGAGCCATCATCAGTGTCCAGGGATCTCATTTCATCAATAAGACTCTTGAGGCTCTTCTCAAGAAGTATGGGGTGCATCATCGAGTGGCCACAGCTTATCATCCACAATCAAATGGATAAGCCGAAGTTTCAAATCGAGAGATAAAGAACATTTTGGAAAAAATAGTGAATCCAAATAGAAAAGACTGGAGTTCATGACTGGATGATGCTCTATGGGCATATCGCACATCATACAAGACTCCAATTGGAATGTCCCCGTACAGATTTATATTTGGTAAACAGTGTCACCTTCCAGTGGAGTTAGCTCACAAGGCGTATTGGGCTGTCAAGCAAGTTTGCATGGATCCAAATGTTGTGGGACAAGAGAGAAAATATCAACTGCAAGAGTTAGAGGAAGCACGACTTGAATCTTATGATAGTGCTTGTTTCTACAAGGAGCGTACTAAGTTTCTCAATGACAAACACATTAGAAGGAAGCAATTCGAAGTGGGACAAAAGGTGTTACTTTTCAATGCTAGGCTTAAGTTGATGCCTGGGAAGTTGAAGTCAAGATGGATGGGTCCTTATGTAATCATCAAAGTTAGTTCTCATGGGATGGTGGAAATTAGAAGTGTAGACACTCATAAGACATTCAAGGTGAATGGACAGTTATTGAAGCCATACCACGAGGGGATGGAGTTTCTCACAGTCGAGGGAATGACACTGGCATTATCCACATCTGCCTGATTTGAACAAGCCAAACTGAGTCTAGCCTAAGACGTTAAATAAGGGCGCTGCTTGGGAGGTAACCCAAGATTTTATTATTATTTATTTTATTTTCAAAAAAAGCATGTGATTTTTTTTTAAAAAAAATTTCCAACTATTTTTGACCTGTTTTGATGATTCTACATTGCAGGGTTGCAGAGAGAAAATTTTCAAAGTCAAAGGTGGGTTATGAAAGCTTAAATTTCAGACTTGGGAGGAGATTTTCAAAGAAGAAAAAAGGATGGAGGATTTTTGTGTAAATTCCTAAACTACTAAACCCTATCCTACACCTATTCTAATTCACAATTTCTCCTTGTCCTTCTCTTCCCCTACCAGTCGTTCCCCTCCATTCTCCATCAGCAACTTTTTGAAAAATTTTCTTTTCTCCTTTTTCTCATTTCCAGCCATCGCCACCACCAGCTACCAGGTGCCGCTAGCCCGCCAATCTTCTCCAGCTGCCGTACTCCAACTGTGCACCACCTGCAGAGCTCCACCGGCGAAGTCTCGAGCAGCACCACTAGGCTGCTCTCTATCCGACAACCAACTCCGGTGAGTTTTTCCATCACTAAAGCCATGGGTCGTAAATTTTTTTTGAAGTCTAGAGGCTCGAGCAAGATTTCCTCTCCACCAAAAGAAACAAAAAAATGCTGACAACCTTCTCCGGAGCCAGAGCAGCCAACTCGTCGGAAAAATATAGTGCCACCTTCTAAGCGTAAAAAGAAGATTTTGGAGCCAGAGAAATCTCATACCCCAGAACCTGAGTTTGAAGGAGACAGTGGAGATAATACTGAGACTACACAGCCCGGAGGTGCAGTTCCACTGGTTCAGCCATTATCCGACGATGAAATGCATCGCAGGTATTCTCTTCTTCAAAGTAGACCTCTTGTGGAGTGGTATGATTTTGATTGGCAAACTTTACGAAATTTAGATGTTAAACTTAAAGTTGAGGCATTCTTTTCTAATATTGGTTGGAATGCATTGTTGTGCGTTACTGATCCTGTTTGTCGAAAATTATGTATAGAGTTTTATAGGTCTTTTGTTTTCCAGGATTTAACAAAAATAGTGGATGTCATGAGCCCTAATTTTGTCACATTTGATCTTGGGGGACAAACTTGGACAAAATCAATTTTTGATCTAGTTGTTTTATTGGGTTTTGAAACCCCCGAGGGTATATCGTCTGATGTGTATCTTTCTTATGCAACTGTACCTGACCCTAAGTATGCTAAATCGGCGAACAATGAGTGGAGTATTCTTTCTTCTGAAACTGCTTATGTTAAAAACATGTCAAAGAGTACTTCGATAAAGGATGGTGCATTAAGACTTTGTCATCGTTATTTAGCATATAACTTGTTTGGTATGGTGGATGGTGCAAATGTTGTCACCCAAACTGAAGTTTCTTTGCTGTTCAAGATGTGGCGAGAACGTAAAGTGAACTTTGGTTATTGGCTCCTTAGACAGTTCAAATATAATTGTACTCATATGAAAGGGAAGTTGGCCCTAGGAGCGTTAATAACCAAACTTGCTAAGTGTTTAGGTGTGTTTAATGAGTCCAGTAATCTCTATGGGTTGCAACCTAGTCGGATTGACATGCCTGCTTTAAAAAGAATGAAATTAGTTTATCTTGACACTGCTTCGGGGCAGTATAAGTTGTTTGTGCCAGGGGTTCTACCCCCGAGCAGAGCCTCCACTTCTGTTGCAGGTACTTCATTTGCGAGAAGGATGCATAGTGGACTTAGGGCAGCACCACCGCAATGGGCGGTTAACCTGTCCAATCAAGTTAAAGACCTTCATGACCAGCAAAGACAGCTTCAAGAGCAACAACATATCATTGTTGAGATGGTCCAAGGATTGGAGCCCTAAGTAACCCAACATACCCACACTGATCAAGATTCACTAGTTGACCCCATGGCTAATTAGCTGCCCAGGGAGCATTTTCTTTTTTCTTCTTTTTCTTTTTTTGTTGAATTTTAGTACATTTGTAGATTAAGTGCATTATTTCATATTTTCTACATCATTTGCATATGTTACCTTTCTCTTACACAATGAGGACATTGTGTTGTCTAAGTGTGGGTTGGAGGTGTAACATCATTAGTTTGTTTTTCATAAAAAGTTTTTTTTTCTTTCATAAAACAAAAAAAAATCAGAAAATTATGAGAAAAAATACAAACTTTTTTTCCCATTTTTTTCATCATTTGAGTAAAAAAACAGCAACCTTGAATTGGAAATTGGAATGGTTAGAGTTGAAATTTGGTTTGTGGTAAGATTGAATGTTGTTTCCCTTTGTGAAGGAAATCATGGATTCCTTATATGCATTTTAGGATGATGAATGTGCAATAAGTCATTTTGCTCTAAAACTAGATATATTGTGAGGGTTTGGGCCTTAAAAGAGCAAAAGCCATAAAAAATATAGGCATATAAAAAATGATGATATTAAGTAGCTCTTTATCTCTTTGTTGAGTGATCATATTTTGATATTTATTGCTTGGTTTGTGCCATGATTTCGAGACTGTTTTTGATACTTGAGTATGAAAATGATAGATGCACTTAGGAATGAGCCATACTTAGCTTCTACTATATATTTCCTTCCTTACATTGATCCCCTAGTTTGTCCCATTGAAGCCAGAAAACTCTTTCTTTGGTATTTAGTAACTAAATATTTAGCCAAGAGCCTTAGCCTTTTCTTAACCCTCTGAGAATGTGTAAGTGATTTATTATTACTTGTGATATGGATTGGAATTGTATGATGGGTTAGATAAAATTGAGATTTTGTGCTAATACATGTGGAGCATAGAGTATTTTGCTCTCCTGGTTTTGCTTCTTTTCTCCAATCAACGTAAATGTTCACCCATGGCCTATTTTATATTGGTGTACCCGCTGTGTTCCGCTTGAAGATCCCGGTTTTTTATCAGAAGTTTCATTCTTTAGTAAAGATCCCGGTTCCAAATAAAGTTTCTCATAATATATTTCAATCCTTTAGTCACTGTTCATGAAAACTACAATGATATATTTGCAGATTTGGGAGTCCGCTCTCAATTAAATTCTCTGAATGAATCGGAGACTGACAGTATCTGCGGAGCTCCTGAAGTCATTAAGCAGTCATATGTAATTAAATTGACTAGTGCACAGGGATTGTGCATAAACCTTTGGTCGAGTCAATTGTTGATAGTTTGGTGCCAGGAGGGCAGGTTCTTATACAATATGCTGTGTTTGAAGTGACAGTAGACATGAGGGATCTGTTGGATGATGAATCAAGTAAGACTGATTCCAGCGTGCACGTCGATAGTGATCCAATGGGTGTAAGAGCAGAAAGATAGATTTATGTTGAATCTGAAGATGCCAGAAACTATCGAAGGCTATGTGAGAAACTGAAGTAGATACCCTTCAACAGTTATCTGAGCTCATTGTTATACTACCAATCTTTCCTCTAGCGATTCTTCTTTCACGTGAATACACTTTTCAGCAAATTATGCCCACGGTTCTTCAACTTCAGATGGCTGTTTTCTTGTAACTTGGATGCCGTTGTGAGAAGATATAGAGTGAGGTATCATGCATGCTTTGGTGGACTTTCCGTTAATAGAGAAGGAAGTTGCTGACTTGCTGCTGCGTGAAAGTAAATTCAGGGCAGCCGATGAGTTGATAGAGCTCTCTGGGCAGCACTAACTATTGTATTTGCAGGTTACTGAGTTTACAATCTTCTGGGAATTGAATGTTAGTCTAGCGGTTGAAGTCTAATGCTACTACCATGAGGTCATGGTTCAATTCCCACCAGGGCAAGGGTAGGGGAGGGATTTTATTGGGGGCTCATTAGAATTATTACCCAACTTTTTAAAAAAAAAAAAAAAAAAAGAGTTTACAATCTTCTATTGTCTTACATTTGCCTAGGTGGCTCACATTGTAGTGCTGTTTCTATACAATTAAGGTCTCGACTTCTTTTACACATGCAATCAGGATCCACTGACTTCTGGAGCAAGTTTTACTTAATTTCCATGTACCATGACCTGCAATAAATAAATAATAAATAAACAAAAAATAATACTTTTCCATCCCAGATAAATTGGTACAATTTGACTTTTGAAAATCAAACTGAGCCAATTTTAACCATTAAATTATATTATTATTGAATATGTATACGACTATTATCATGTAATAAGTTATTGGATTCATCTAACATATATTCTTAAATTATTGTCTTTTTAAAAAAATTTACCCACATAAATAAAGATATTATTAATTGAACATTAATTCAATTGACTTTCAAAGGTTTGCCGAGGGAGTAATACTAAAATGTTAAGCCAAGATAATAGTGACAATAGATAATTGACAGTTTGGATTATAGGATATTCGTATGTGGAGATCTCCTGCAGCATTATTCAAAACTAATGATGTTGGTGTTAGTGTATTTTCATGGAATTTTTTAGACTACTCAGAATCAGGAAGAAATATTTTTATTGTTTGAATATTACCCCTCAATAGAGATTTCATTCGGTATTGTAAAGTCAAGGATTTGCAATTAATTATTTTATTGGCAATTTTGTGTGAATTGTTTTTGAACTGATCTACAGACCATGTTGGAACATGGTGCTGCTGCAGAATTCACGCCAAAGATTTCGATGGTATTCAAGCCGAAATATTGAAGTATTTTAGAATTTATGGTAACTGTATATTTGGCTATATATATAGGGCGTAAGAAGCATATTTGATTTATGGAAAAATCCCTACTTATAAGGAGGAGATTCATTCGAATATATGGGAGAGTTTGAGATAAGGTAAATCCCTTGATTAATGGGATTTGGATATGCTTCTATAATCAGATTTGGAATAGGAATATTGTGGAGATAATCATGGATATTCAGATCTGATTTATGGATATAAATATGGGACAAATACGGCTGCATAATGAATGATTTTATAGAGAAAAATCTGCACCCAGATTTTGAGATCTTACGAAACTTGCAAGAGCCAATATACTGTGTTCCAACACTGTCCTGCTGCACTAAGTTCAGAATCATATACCTTAATTCCTCGGGAGGAGGAGATCCAGCGTCGACGGAGATCGAGGTCAGAGGGAGTCTGATCAAGGCGGATTGGTAGCTAGGGGAGCTAGCAGAGTCCACACGTCATAGTTAGTTAAAGATAAGTATTTTGTATGCTGTACTCTGTACTATCTTTCTAATTAGTGGATTCATTCTGAACTGGGCCAGGCCCCGCAGATGTAGGTGATTTACACCGAACTGCGTAACCAAGTTGTGTGTCTTTTACGTTACACGTTATGTTTACACTTGGTTAAACTAGGTATGTTAGAACACACTAGTAAGAACTAGGAAAATTGGTAAAACTAAATTTCAGGTATCATTTCAACGCCAACACCTCTCGGGTGAGTCATTGCCTTATGTTAAATTTCCACTTCAAAAATCATTTTGTGCTCGAAACGAATGAGGCAGGTGGGGTAGGCATGATATGGGTCGGGCTCGGGCGGGTCCAATAAGATCCGGATCTAATCCAAAAAAAAAATAGTTAAGACCCAAAATTATAGGGTCTGAAAATCTTAAACCTACATCAAAACTCGATGGGTCTAAATGGATTTAAGGTTAAAAACAAGTCCTAAATGGGTTAACTTTATATTTTTTTCTTCACTAAATAAAATAGAATAAACTGCCAAAATAACCCTGAGTTTAGGATGACAGTGCCAATATAACCCTATAAAATCAGACAGTGCCAAAATAACTATAGCTTTATGCGATGTATGCCAATATAACCCGGGGAGACATTGACTCCAATGGTCACTGCCAAAATTGGCTGGCATTATTGGAAATGACTATTTTGCCCCTAATTTTTTTAAAAAAAATTAAAAAGACAAAAAATCCCAGGTCGATCCGCTCAGCCATCTTTCCCAGGCCGACCCGTTCAGCCATCTTCCAGGTCGATCCACTCCCAGCGCCGCATTCCCCTGTCGCTTTGCTCTGGTCGCATTTTCCTCTCCAAATCTCCGCCTAGCCTCTCTGCCAAACCCTCCACCTAGCCTCTCTACCTAGCCTCCCTCGTTCCTTTTTTTTTCTTCCCTGATGGAATTGGCATGGCCTCCTCACCGGCAACGGCCTCACCGCCTCTGTCGTGTTACCCCAGTGAGGAGGGCAACTGGAATTTAGCATAAACTTTTGGATTTTGGGTCGACTTTATGATTTTGGGTCAACTTTTGGTTATATGGTTTGCAATTTAAGGGTGACGGGTGGTTGTGGTGTGGTATGGAGTGGTAGAGGGTGGCTGAGAGAGGGGGTGCGGTAGTGGATGTGGGGTGTTGATGGGTAGTTGAGAGAGAAGGTGATGGTGGGTGGCTGAGAGAGGGGGGGGGGGTGTGGTGGGTGGCTGAGTGAGGGGTGGTTGTGGGGTAGTGGCGGGTGGCTGAGAGAGGATGTGGTGGCGCAGGGCTGAGTGAGGGGGTGGTTGGAGGGGGTGAGAGAGAGGGTGGTGGCGGGTGGCTGGGAGATGGTGGCTGAGAGTGGGTGGCCGGTGGTGGTGCCTAGCGATAGGAAGGTGGTTGTTGGCGAAGGGGTAAAAAGGTGAAATACCCAAGGGTAAATTTGTCTTTTTTGGTCTAATCGATGGCCAAATAGGCTAGTCAATGCCAGAATGTGGCCGAAAGGTTATATTGACACATATCTCATAAAGTTAGGATTGGTTTGACACTTTTTGATTTTACATGGTTATATTGGCCCTTTCAGCCTAAAATGTAGGGTTAGAAAAATATTTAACCAAATAAAATATATAATACTTAAATACAAATAATTCAAGTTCAATATGGGCATGAATTAATTCTTCAAGAAAAAAATATACAGTACACATTATTTGTTCAATTAAAAATAAAGTTACAAAGAAAATATGAAAGTGGTTTAGAAATTAGGATAAAAAATATATATAGTTAGTATTATATGGGTCTACAGAATGGGTTTAGGTCGGGTCTGGGTTTTGATATTTTACACCCGGACCCGGACCCATTTTTAAAAATTTAGACCCATACCCAAATCTAGACCCTATTAATCTAAAATTTTTGAATTCATACTCAATCAAATGGATCTCGACCCTATAGACCTAGGTCGAATCTTAGATTCATGATCAACCCTAACTGGGAGGACAGTTTTAAGTACCATCTAAGACTATTCGTTGGATGAATTATGAAGGAGGATGCACAAAGAAGGAGTTTAGGTTGAAATTGTTTCTTGGTTCAACTTATGACCAACAAATCAAGAACGCAGTTTAGTTAACATATTTAAACATTTATACTTCCATTCCAACCAAAATGATGCATAAAAGAAAGTTAACATAATCAATTTTCAATTATTAATATCTTTATTTATGTGTGTAAGAAAATCTGAAAAATAACCATTCAAAAATATATGTTATGATGAATCCAACATCATAACATTATGAGTCCATCTCTTGAAAGATGGTATTTCCATATTTTATGGAAAGACCAATGTTTAAAGTGCAAATTAGAAGAAATGAAGATAAAATTGTCGGGTTCCATGAATCTGGTTATAAACTTTATGATTACTACACGTTGCATGATAAAATTTTAATGTTGCAACTAAGACCTTTCACCTTTTATTATTCCAATTAAACCCCGTCTTTCCATAAGCCAATGGAAAGACGGTCTTTCCCAATATTTTGCCTAACATTATAATAGTCTTGCATATATAACAGTAAAATTTAATGGTTAAAGTTAGCTAAATTTAACTTTCAAAAGTCAAAATGTGTCATTTCTGATAGTCTTGAATTTAGCGAGTAGATTATTAAAATTATTTTTGTGTAATTATGTGCATACATGTAATCATGAATTTGTTGAAATTTGATTATTCTTATAATAATACAAGTAATTTCTAAATAGGTTAATTATTTCACTTTATAATTTCATATATTTCTTTTTAGATGACTTAAATTTAGAATTTAATAAAATCACCTGCTTCCAATTTGAGTGTAAAATATGAACAATACCAAATAATTTCTACACTTTTAAAATTAACAATACCGTGCAACGTGTGGTGGAACTCCACTAGTCTTCCGGAAGAAAAATAATATAATATCTATTCTAACTCTAATTAACTAACTCTTAAAATTAAGGAATTGTAAATGGAAAGAGATAATAACATTTTTATCAACATGGGAAGTGAATATCTTTAATTCTTCAACTCCAAATCTCTTCAATAATTCATTTTTCACCTCATAACTTCAGCAATTATGCTTTTGTCTCTCTTCCTTTATCCCTGGAATAATGTCTTATAAAATAAGAACATTTTCCATTGGGGCACATCGCCTCATTAAAAACCTTAACCCGAAAAACTCAGTGAGAAAAACTGTTGGTTAAGAGAAAACGAGTACAATGTATAGCTTCCTCAATTCTTCACAATCCATGAATTCCTGCACCAAAAATACCTAAAAGTGCAAATTATATCTCAATAAAATCACAATAATCCCAAAAAATATGAACACAGTATAACACACATCAAATATTGAGACGTTTAAAATTTTGATTAGTGAAAATTAAAGTTTGAAAAATTAAGTTTTTGAATTAAATTATATACACTAGTGGAGGATGTTTGACTAAAGTCATCATTCAAAGGAGGTTCCATCGATTGTTTGAGGAATCGCCTTCCCCATCAAGTTCCGTATTCAGAACTGTGTTAATTCAGATCCATAAAATTAAGGAAAACAGTTTGATGAATTTAGAAGACGGATATCTTGTAACCACCATTGATTGGTGCGGTTCTGGATTTAGCCGCCTTTAATTGGACCCAATTAAATGCGATTGTGTCAAACATCCTTTGACTGTATGGGTTCCAAGTTTGGAAATAGGGTTAGAGTCATGTTACGGTATCGTAACAAGCATTTGGTTGCTTTGACGAAGACCAGAATCTATTTCTGCTTTCGTAAGCTATAATGGATCCGTCTTCCGGATTCCTAATAACATCGGTTGCGGGTAGGGCTAGGGAACGCAGTTTCGAGTTCTCGACATGGTCTTCGAGGACATCAATAAATGTGGTTTAGGTAATTGTGGTGTTAAAACCTCACATGATAAAAAACTAAATTTTACTATGGGTTTCTTGAAGAAGTAATGTAGCATCCACTGTGAATTTTGAAAGTATGTAATATTTCCTCAATTCTAGTACATAAATGGAAGAAAAATGAATTTGGTTTGAACTCATGTGTTTTGTTCAATGAAAAATGTTTCTTCTTTGGCCTCGACGTCTTATTTACGCCGATCCCAAGAAGGACGGTCATTTGAAGGTCAACTAGTCGACACCCACAAAAACAATAGTACCGGCAGGTAACAACACCAAACCTCATACGACAAAACCACAAAAACAATTGTACGATTGGATGTCGGCACACCAACATACCTCAACATACACTATTTCCAAAAATGAGTGTAGTTTTGGAAGAAACCGAGACATCATTGTGTTATGGAGTGACTTTGAAGAATTATATAAGTGTGACCAAATTAACTAAACAATTATGTCCATCGTTCTATTGTAAGTGTGCGAGTTTCGGTTTTTTATTTCATTTTTTTAAAAACTAACTCCATACACATTCATACATAATCTTCAAAATTCTCTGTGTAAGGTACATGTATTACTTTGCTAATCAAAAAGAAAAGTGTTGGGTAGGCTATTTGTGTTCGTTGATGACTCAAGGGATTGGGTGTTCGAAGCAAGAGCAGTTGAGAAATTTCCATTCACATAAATTAGTAAAAAGAGACAAGCAAAAACATAGGAGTGTGGGTAATACGTAATGTTATACGCAGCCGAGAGCGTTAAAGATGTACTGTTGGATTACCAAGAAATTGCTAAAGTAAGTAAAGTTCATAAAAATATATCAACTTTTATCCATCAGCAAACTACTAACCTACTCGAACTAATTTCTTATATTGTAATGACCATAGATTTTTTCAAAGCAATATAAGTCGTATTCACAAGATGACACATTGCAAGAAATTGTTTGACAAGACATCTAGTTCATGTCCTATCCGCAACTCTTGGAAGTTCTAACGTGGTATTGTGACTAAAATATCAACACTCGTGCATGTAATGTGTGGAATAGAATTTGCTTGTATTATATTCCTATCTGTAGATAGTTTCTGGATTTGTGTCGTCTATAGATTTTTATTGAAACTACAATCATTTTATAAAGTGTTCGAAAGCTAAAAAGTATACATGGTATGTGAGGAATAGAATCTACCTGATTTCTATTCCTATGTATAGATAGTTGCTAGTTTAGCAGTATCTATACATTTTTATAACCTCGAACAATGTATTGAAATCTGTTGGAAACTTTACTAGCGATTTGAGATTGTTTTAGGCCGGTTTAGCAAAGAAATAATTTATTCCCACTGTATTTGAAAGCACTTCCAAATTTGGAAGTTCCTCCCTGATTATTGCTATTTTCAACATGAAGCCCGATTCTTCATTTTCGAACTCAGAACCATGGGATCTGATGAAGTTTCCAAACTCGCAGCTCTTCATTCACTATTAATGGAGTTCTTGTCAAAACACCTGGTTGTGTCCAAAAATGCAATCCAAATAAGGAACCATTTCAGTGGCTCCGACAATAGTCCAGGTATCGGAACCTGGGTGAGCTTCCGGTACCAGAACTGTTAACATGACCCAATGGTGTTAGCCAGGTTCTGAACTCGGAACCCTTTCAAAGGCGGTTCACCGGATGAACAAATGTGGAAAATAACCATCTTCTATCGTGTAATTTAAAGGCTATTCTCATAATCGTCTTTGACCGGAGATGATCAAAGGCAGGACCAAAGAAGTCACCTACAAAGTGACTTCTCTGGTCCAATACAGCCGTCTTTAATCCCCCTTCCCACAATAGTGATAGTTTTAAACACAATTTGCAGTCCAAGATTTCAAAAATCTGATTTTTTAAACTCTCAATCCAAGTACAAGTGTTCGACTGGATTTTCCCGGGATTTTGGTTTAGATAGATTTTATTAATTAGGATTAAACATTTTGAACATTTTTCTTAATTAAGTTGTGTTTGGTTTTTTCTTTTGTAAACATTATATATTCCCTCTATTTGTAAATACAAAATCTTGTTTTAAACCGACAAACCGTTAGATGTGGTCTTTTATATTTGATTTAACTAATGTGGTGATTTAATATTTGTTTTATTTATTGCAACGAAGTTCCTATAAATTTAAAAGTCTTTTAAAATGTATCGAAATGTATAAATAATTATAATTTGACCCTAAATGTTATTGAAATGAGGTTTTCTATGATTAGTCTAACCGTTAGTCATAGAAACCGAAGACTTTCTCGATTCTAAATTTTATGAATCATCTTATCTACTTCTGGGTGCCTAGATTCCAGATCTCAGTGGGGGGAACATGCAAGCCTTTCTATTAAAAAGGTTTGGAGATTTTGTGAATGTTTTGGGTCTTGAAATCTACAACTTCATTCTATCTTTATCCCTAGTTAGAAAGAATGCAAAAAGAGATGCCCCGACTCTTTCCACCATGTACATTGAGTAGTTGTAACAGAAATTCTAGCCGCTAGCAAGAAAATAATTGTTAGCTACAACACCAGTCACAACTGATGTATTAGTTGCTAGTGTTAGTTTCTAGTATTACTAGTTTTACATATTCTATTTTATGTGCGATTAATGGGCATTTTTTCTAGTGAATAAGTGCAACTATTAGGCAAGTTTCACATAGTCTATTAATTTTATTCAATATTTGAGTGTCAATGAAGTCGTATATTAGTCACTAGGATTCTATAATTACAAAATTACACATCTTCAAAGAATGCTGATGCGTCTTCGACACCCGACGATTCGTGGGCTTGGGTCTTCTAGAGCTAACCTGCAATCAAAATGTCCCTGGGGCTCCGATGTTTAAGTTAGTCTAGGTGTTTTGTATGATTAAGACAGAATGAATGATAAGTAAATGTGTACCTTGTATTTATACTTTGTATCCTATATAATATACTCCTTAATTATTGCCCTTAATTACTCACAAATGCAGTAATTAAGTTAGGGTATTAAATACTCCCGTAACTGGGCTGCCATGCCTGCGACACAATGACCTTCTTGGGCCTAACCTCTATCAAGAGCCCCCAGAAAAGCAGGCTCTCGATTTAGAAGGCTGGAACATCACAAAGGTCTTTGAGGTCTCTAATACATGGGACAATTCGAGAACTTGAAATGAACCTTGCATGTTGCGTTCCTGCCTTCGAGGATGAGAACTTGGTTTTCTAATCAACTTCATCGTTTCAGATTTCGAAAGGACGCATGCATGCTATACAATTGCACGTGGCACTGCCCCCCAAACTCTGCACCGCCATAAGAGGAAAAGGCAATAATGTCTTTCTATAACTTTTTATATTTCCAATGCCGCAATAACTACCTGTCACTTCAGCCCCCATATTTACCCCTCATCTGCGCTTCCTTATTTACTTTTCTTGTTTGCAAGCGCCTTCTTACAAGAGATTTTTTAAAATATTTCTCTCACGAGCGATCCGTCCTCCGTCACTTTTTCCAGGAATTAGTAAGTTCTATTATCCCCATTCTCTCTCTGATCTTCTCGTTTCCTCATTTTCCATTATGGCCCGCTCTGATGAGGGTTCCGCCTCCGAGAAACTTTCTGGTGAAATCAGGGTAGGCGGGTCAAGGGTTAGTACGCCGGAAAAAGTATTAGCAACCTGGAATGTACCTCTCCGAAGAACTCCAGGGCAACGCTGATGCTGGAGAGGGCATATCTAATAGTCCTGGGTAGGAGCGGATCCTTCCAAACTCGGGGAATACATCTGCCCAGGTGCCCTGAGAGGGACAAACAAAAATTGTTGTCCAGCTCCCTCGACTATAGCCTCTTCAACAACCCTAACCCCCGGATTGCCGGCTTTGCGTTCCTACCCAGAATATACGAAAAGTATGTGTACAACACACTTCAGAAAGATACAAGAAAAAAGCGAAGAGAATGTGAGGACCCCGGGAATGGCCCTCATCTTGAGGTCACTATTAATGACCCTAGGCATTCAGAACCCTCAGAAGGTGCCATAATAGAAATTTTCTTCTCTTATTTGTTGTGTTATTATGATCATCACTATTGACTGACTCTCATTCTTTTTTCCATTTTCAGTGGGTTTCACTAAGGGCTTAAAGAAGCAGAAGCCCTCGAAGCAGGGTCAGTCTCGCTCCGAGGGGACCATTGATTCCTAGAATCAGGCTTCCATTCCCCCACCTCCGGTGTCTTTCCTTTCGAATCAGGCCTCTCCTCCTGCAGTAGGCCTCGAAAGGCCCACCTCAATCGTTGATTTCGAGCAATCACCTCACCCAGAAAGTTCGCCAGAGGACCTGGGCGAACAACAAGACTATCAGCTCCTCCTCACCAAGGCCACTTATAAGAACCCATGACGGTGAAGATGTTCACAACAATCACTGCCCCCTTCAAATGATTCGGGTGTCGAGCATCACCTTCTAGAGACAAGCCTTGATTCTGAGGTTCTTTCCCACTCCCTTTTCTCTCTTTCTCCCCCATGTGTTTATAACGTCAATCTGAGATGAATATTTTGATCAAGCTTCTAAAATATATCATGAGGCCACTGTGAAAATAATGGCCCTCTATTCCCTTGGCTCTGCTGGCAAGGATAACCTTTTTGTTGAGAATTTGCGGTTAAGGGAATCTCTCAAAGGTCACCAGCAAGTCCTTGAGGGAAAGACAAAATGCTCAAGGAGAAGGACAGGGCGCTTGAAGAGAAGATACCCCGAGGGCTCTTCAAGAAAAACAAAAACTCTGGGATAGCGAGAAGCAAAGTATTAATGCCGAGTGGCATCAATGGTTTCTAGAGAGAGATGCCCTCACTAAGAGGGTTCAAACTACAGAAGAGAAGGCTCACACTGGAGAAGATCATGCCATGCAAATGCGACTGTTCTAGGCCTTCAAACACTAGCTATTGAATAGCCCGGAACTTGCTGAATTTTTCCTGGAGCTTCTAAGGATGGCCAAGGAGATCGGCTGCAGTGAATTAGCTGAGGATTTTTTAAAGCACTAAGTGTCCGCCTCTCTTTTTGAAGATTTGGCTAAACAGGTGGATGAACTGGTTAATCCATAGCTCGAACCCACCATGGATGCAAATTGGGATGAGGCTATAAAAAATGACGGCTTCGCTTTGCCTTACTAGATTTCATCAAGGTTAAAGGGGATTTCTTTACTGCCAAAGGGATTCGAGCGATCCCCCTTCCGGAGGCTAGAGGTGCCTCTCCTGGGAAAGATTCCCCCATCAATCAGGTGGAAGAAATGATTTCCTCCACATCAAAGGCAGATGATTCCAGGGTTGGTCCTTGTTTGTAAAATTTTCCTCCTCTTTTTGTTGTTGTTGTTGTCTACTTAGGGCCCTTTAATTGTAACCCTTTTGAGAATTAATGAAAATACACCTATTTTTTCTTTTTACTGCGACTTATGATTTTACCTTTTCTTTCTTTTCGTAGTACAATTCGTTGAAAATGGTGCTAGAAAGTGCTTACGAGGAACTTTTGAGTGCCCAAAAAGAGCTGAATGAGACAAATAAACAGTTACTGATTGCCCTCCGAGATCTTTCTGAATGCAACCAAGAGAGAGATTCCTTAAAGGATAAGCTCCACAACCACGAGGCCGAGATGAAGCTGTGGTAATCTAAAGATCATCCTACATTCAAGGGGTTTGTCGAGGATTTCCTTAGCAAGGAATTCAATGGCACCTATCCTTTGGAGGTGGTCAAGGGTCACAATCCCGCTGATAAGGAATTAGAAGAAATGATGCGGAATGTTTTTTTGAAGTTCCGTTCTCTGAAATCGTGCCTTGCTGTTCCAACTAGACTCTCAGTAGTGAAAAGGGTGCCTAATTGGCTGCTTGGGTGAAAATCACCGACTGGTGGCCCAGAGGGAATTAATTACTGAACATCATCTGTTAGCTCAACATAGAGTGACTAGCTTGGAGGAGGATTTACTCGCCTGGAAGATGGCAGCTATTGAGGATCCCCTTTGGTAGGCGAATCCTCTTTGGCCCCTCAACCCCCCTCGAGTTGAAGATAGCTCTTTGGTGGAATCCCTTTTATCAGTGAATGCCAAATTCACTGGGGAGATCAGGGCCTGGAAGGTACAAGCTACTGAAATGGAGCACCGTATCAATCAGTATGAAGAAAAAATTGCCGTCCACGAAGTGAGCCTTCGTGCCCACATGCTTTCTCATGGAATTCCTTCCTCCTACCTAATCAGCAATAATCATCTACCAAAGTTTCTATTAAAAGCTGCCCCGTACTAGATGGAAGAGGTCAACATCCATGAGAATGAGACTCCGCGGCAAAAGAAGGTTTTTGACCTCATTCTCGACTGGCTAGCGGAATTGAAGCTAAAGGGATTTACCCCCTTGAGTTTTCGATATGCTCCTTGATCACAAAATTCTGCTGTGAAAGATGTTGAACGAAACCTTGTCCCGTTAAGAAAGGCTAACCAAGGGCCTTCATCAAAACGTTGCAAAAGCACTGGGTCACCCTTAAAGGCCTCATTCGAACCATCCACGAAAAAATAGTGTAAGACTGTCACCGTAACTCCCTCAGAATATCCTGTAGAGGAGCAAATGAAGGATATCCTAAGGGCGGCCGGTATAAAGTTAGAAGAACTCGTAGAAATAGAGGCACATGTGAAGAAGCTGGGAAAGCCCAAGTCCACTGAAGAATAGTTTCAAATGGGATTTCCTCCCAGCGAATGAATATACGTAGATAGATTAACTTGGATGTTTATTGGTGTAAATATCTTATCCTTAGTATTTGTTGAAATTTGAATGTATAATTAATACCCTTATATGTTATTATACCCCTCGAACATGGGCACCCTATGCATGTTGTTAAATAGAAATTGGACAATTTTGGAGACAAGCATTTTACCCAGGTTCGGTGTTTCCACCTACATCCTACAAATGTCGCTTACTAGCTTACCATTTTGAGTTTACAATTTTGATTTCGAGTGCTGCCTTAGAGCCAACCTCTTGAACATCACCTAGAGCGCCACTTTAAAGCCACCCATTTGAATACAAACTAGAGTACCGCTTTAGAGCCAACCACTTGAACATCATCTAGAGCGTCGCTTTAAAGCTACCCACTCAAATACAATCTAGAGTGCCGCTTTAGAGCCAACCACTCGAACATCATCTAGAGCGCCGCTTTAAAGTCACCCACTCAAATACAATCTAGAGTGCCTCTTTAGAGCAAACCACTTGAACAAATTTAGAGTGCCGCTTTAAAGCCACCCGCTCGAGTACAATCTAAGAGTGCCACTTTAGAGAAAACCACTCGAACAATTTTAGAGCGCCGCTTTAAAGCCACCCACTCGAATACAATCTAGAGTGCCACTTTAGAGCAAACCACTCGAATAGCTTTAGAGCGCTGCTTTAAAGCCACCTGCTCGAATACAATCTAGACTTCCACTTTAGAGCAAACCACTTAATCACCATAGCTGGTAGTATTTTCTCAAGTTGCTAATGTTCCACCTTCTTGGTACTCGAACCCCGTTCATCTGTTCGAGAACATAACTTCCTCCCGGATGCGATTCGATCACTTTATAAGGTCCTTCCGAATTTGCAGCTAACTTCCGCTAGGGCTCCATTCCACTTTTTTCATTTTTCCTCATTACCAAGTCTCCCGGGTAGAAGAACACCTTCTTTACCCTTCTATCGTGATATCTTCTGACCCGTTCTTTGACCTTAGCCTCATGTAGAGAGAGGCTAACTCTCTCTTTTCCTCCATCATATCCAGATCTAGACATCTGTTTTACTGATTTATCGTCTCATCTGCAGCAACCATTATCCTTGGGCTAGTAACTCCTATTTCCACATGAATTACTACTTCTGAACCACATATCAGGCTATAAGGAATTTCTCCAGTAGCAGAGAACTCAGCTATCCGATATGCCCACCACACATTTGGTAATTCCCATATCGTGTTACCTTCTACCCCCTCGAGGCATGCTCGTATGCCGTTTATATTGTTTTGTTGGTCATTTCCACTTGTCCATTGGATTGGGGGAGGTAAAAAAAATGTCATATTTTGCTTGATCTTATACTTCTCGCACCATTTCTTGAAGGGATCCTAGGCAAATTGTGCCCCATTGTCCATAATAGTTTTCCTCGGGATTCCAAAATGGCATACAATGTTCTTCCAGCAAAAATGAGATGACCGTTTTTCCCCTTATATCAACAGTCACTATTAGATATTTGAACTTGCTTGGCACTTCCAAAAAAGGGCCCACCAAATTGATTCCCCATTTATCGAGAGACCACGAACTATAGATGCTTCTCATTTCTTCCTGTGGGACATGTTTTATAGACGCATGTCTCTGACACTGATATCAACCCTGAATATACCGGTTCGCTTCCTCGAACATTGTCGGCCAGTAAAATCCTGCTCAAATGAGCCTCCTCGCCACAGACCTGGCTTCCTGATGGCTGCCACATATCACTTCGTGAGTCTCCCTTACAAGGTAATCCACCTCATTAGAGTCGATGCACCAAAGTAATAGCTGCAAATGGCATCTTCTATATAACCATTCCTCTTGCAATACATACATTGGAGCCTTCAACCTTATCTTTCTGGCAGGACTCCCTCTCGAAGATATGTAACGAACGGTGTCATCCACGAGTCTGTCACCTCAATTGCCATCACTACTGGCTATCAAAACTTCGGTTGCCCAAAGTTTCTATGAGGAGTTACTGCTAGGATTAGGTTCCCATATCCGAAGAAGCAAGATTACTTAGAGCGTCCACTTTGTGATTGCTTTCCCTTGGAACCTACGTCAATGTATAAGATTTGAAAATTTTTAACAAGTTCTATACTACCTCGAGGTATCTCTGTAGATTACACTCTCTAGCCTCGTATTCTCCATTCACCTATTGGACCACAATTTGAGAATCACTGAAAACCTCCAGTTCCTCCACTTGTAACTCTTTGATGAGGCGCAATCCAGTGATCAATGCCTTATATTTAGCTTCATTGTTGGTTTCTTTAAATGCAAAGTTCAATGCATATGGATAATCTCTGCCCTCGAGGCAAGTAAGTAGGACCCTGGCTCTACTTCCTCCTGAATGTGATGAATCATCCACATACAACTTCCATACCTTTCTTCACCTTATGTCTTTAGTTTGGATGGGCTCCAAACACACTTCCAGGGGTTCTGTAGTTTCCACGATGAAATCTGCCAGTGCCTGCCCCTTAATCGCAACTCGAGGATGATACTGGATATCATGCTCTCCCAACTCCACTTCCCACTTCATCATTCTTCCGAAAATCTCTCGCTTTAGCAGGATCTTCTGAATTGGGTGTTTCCTGAGCACCACTATCTTATGTCCCTGGAAGTAAGGTCTCAACCTTCGGGCTGCATGCACCAGAGCTAGAATCAACCTTTTGAGAACCATATACCTCGTTTTTGGTCCCTGTAAGGCACGACTAACGAAGTAGATCGGGTGCTGCACCTTTTCCTTTTCTTTAACCAAAGCTGCGCTAATTGCTAGCGGTGATGCAGAAATATAGAAGTACAACGTTTCTTCCTTGTCTGGTTTCATCAAAGTAAGCAATATCCTCAAATGCTCTTTCAACTGCTCGAATGCCTTTTCGCACTTACCATTCCACACAAACTTCTTTGCCCTTCGAAGAACATCAAAGAAAGGAAAGTTTTTCTCTGCCCCCTTCGATAAGAACCAGCTTAATGATGCCAAAAATCCTGTAAGCTTCTGCACATCCTTTATCGATTGGGGGGGGGGGGGGGGTTTCCATTGTTCTCAGAGCTTCAATCTTTTCCGAGTTTACATTGATCCCCCTCTCGGAGACCATGAATCTGAGGAACTTCCCTGCTCCTACACCGATGACACACTTAGATGGGCTCAACTTCAAATTAGCTTCCCGAAGCTTACTGAATGTTTCTTCTAGGCCTTTTAAAAAGTCTTGATAACTCTTTCTTTTGACCACCATGTCATCCACATATATCTCCATGTTTTCCCTATCTGTTCCTTGAACAGTTTGTCAACTAGCCTCTGATAAGTAGCCCCAACATTCTTCAACCCAAAGGGCATCTTCTTATAGCAGTACGTGCCCACATCTATAATGAATGATGTCTTTTCCCTATCTTCCTTTGCTATTAGAATTTGGTGTTACCCCTTGTGTGCGTCAAAGAACGCCAAAATTTGGTATCCGGTGATGGCTTCCACCAGCTTATCGATTGGTGGCAACGGGTAACTGTCTTTGGGGCAGCATCTATTTAGGTGCGTAAAATCTATACACATCCTCCATGCTCCGTCATGCTTTGGAACCATAACTGGGATGGCAATCCAATCTGGATAGAATACCTCCTCGATGATATCCGCCTTCAATAATTTTTCCACCTCCTCTTTTATTGCCTCAACTCGTTTGGAGCGAACACTCTTCTCTTTTGCTTCACCGGCTAAATTGAAGGGTTGATGTTTAGCTTATGTAATGCAAGACTCGAATGGACCCCCATCAAGTCAGATGTATCCCATGAGAACACATCTCCATACCTTTCTAACAACCTTGCAATCTTCTTTCCACATCTTCAGGAATCAGTTTCCCCGCAGCTACCGACCCTTTATCCTGAATGTGAATTTGGATGGTGTCAGCTAGTCCCGTTTCTGCGTGTACTGCCGCTATATCCCTCAATTTCCTCGCCTCTCGTACTGCCACCATGTTACATTTTCGTGCCACAGTATGATCCCCTCGAATGGATGCCACCCCCTTTTTAGTTGGAAACTTCATCATCAAGTGGTAAGGTGATCAGATCGCCCAGCCTGACACATCCATGGCCTTCCTAAGATCACATTATAAGGGGAAGGTACATCCACAACAGCGAAAAAATATTGATAGTCACTCCCTTGTCGCCATCCACCACTCGAACATGTAATGTTATTTCTCCTATGGGAAATATGGGGTTTCCTGTGAATCCCGATAGAGGGGAGGCGGATTTTTTCAAGTTCTCAAGCACTATGTCCAACTGGTGAAAACACTCAGCAAACATTATTTCTACCCCGCTTTCATTGTCAAAGAACACTCTTCTGATCAATGATGTTCCAATAATGGCTAAAATTACCATAGGGTTTGCATGGGACATTTGGTAAAGTACAACATCCATTTCTGAGAAAGTGACGGTCTCATCCAGCTAAAACCTCTTATGACTAGGCTCTTCCACGGGGACCCTTCGAGCCTCAACCCTTAAAAAAAGTTGAGGATCTCTCTCCCACCATACCATTGATGACGTTAATTACCCTTCGGATGGGTGGGTTTTCTCCATGCTGGTTTCCCTGATTTGCCCCTTGTTGTTCCTGCGGTCTATCCATCATGCCTTCCTTCCTGCCCCTGTCTCGAGCCACTTGTTCACGAGGCCTTCTATCTCCTTTACCTCTATTGTTTGATTGTTTCTTATGTAAGGCTGCCATTGATTCATTCGAGACCTCGGTGGGACAGCCTGGTTCCTGTGTTCTTGTCCTCGAAATCATCCCTTCCTGTTCGCACCTATCAATCTTCATCCGTAACTGCATGCAATCGTTTGTGTCATGACCATAATCCCTGTGATGATCACAGTACCAATCCGTTGCTCTCCGGGCTGCAACCGAGTTTTGCAAACTCTGCAATGGTGGAGGTGTCCAAAACAAACCTCTATGTATGCTTAAGATCTGTGCAGGGGTTCTTCCTCCGAGCGTTGGGGGTAGTGGATTATACCTCTCGAATGGTGTTCTTATGGGTTCGAATGACCTCTTACCTCTATGTTCCACATTTCTTCCTGCTTTCTCGGCAAGGCTATCTTTTTTTCTTCTAGTTTCCTCCTCTACTCTTGAATATTGCTCCACGAACTCCTGAAGTTTTTGCAATGTCTTAGGAGTATTGGCACACAACTTTTTGTATAGTTCTAGGTCCTGCATCCCCAATAGGTACCCGTGAATTACCTCATTCTTCGTCATTTCTATCACCCCCAAACTTTTATCCAGATACCGGTAATAGAAGGTTTCTGTGCTTTCCCCTGGCTTTTGCTTCCTCATGTAGAGTTCCAACAATATTTTGGTAAACTTCTTCTTCTGCGCGTACTGGCTCAACAACGCTCCGCTAAAGTCCCTATACGATTGGAGCGAGCCCCTTGGCAACTTATCAAACCAATCCAAGGCCTTCCCCCACAAGAAGCTTCCTACCCATTTGCATGTCAATTTCTCATCGAAATCCCTCGAACTAATCAAGCCTAAGAATGTCTGAATGAACTCCCGAGGGTTAGTTTCGCCGCTGTATGTTGGTAGTCCTTTTGGGGGTTTTACTTCTATCGGCCATCGAACCCTGTGATCACCGAACTGAAACGAGACCCCACTGCCTGGCCCAAGGGGCCGATCAACCTATCCTATTCGTTCCTCAATGATTTGCTTGCATCTGAGGGGGGTTTGTGCTGACACATTGGCAGGTTTAACCCCCTATCGTGACCACCCAACTGTGGCATATAGAGAGGTTAGGTTCCTCGGTATATGGGTCATCCAGTGCGGCCCGTGGTTCGGTTAGGCTGGTGGTGATGGCAGTTGAACATAAGGATTGTACAACCCCTGGCTTACTTCCATACTCCCATATCCTTGCATGTTAGAATAAGTCATCATTCCGTAAGCCACTCTTGGAATGACCAGGTCGAGGGTAGGAGCAAACGGGGCTATCAGAGGTAGTGAATACACAGGACCTTGTGAATAACCAGAAATGGCAGGCTGGGGCCTAGCTTGTAGTGACTCTCCAACATATCCTGATAAGGATAAGGTATTGAAGGTTGAAGTTGAGGGGGTTGAGGGGCCCAACCTGAATACCATTCCCAAAGGTGAAGGCGGTACTGCCCCTATCGTGACTCTATCATCCCTCAGAGGAGGGGTGATCCTGTAACCGGCCGTAGCCAGGACCTGAGCTGCTCGTTCCACCTCTTGACTTGGGGTTGCCCTTTCCACATTTTTGTTTCCTTGCCCATGTTGGCCATAAGATCCCATATACGAGTCTCCCGAAAACTTCGTAAACCTTCCATTCCTCGAATCGACCACCCCCTAGAGCAGAGAATCGGTAGTTCCCTATCTTTGCTCTCCTATTACTTCCAGGGTCCTCGAGGGACCCGACACATCCTGTTGTATTGGTACCAGGGTCTTTTCACCCATCGCCATTGAGGTTTGTCCCCTCTCGTAGCCTACGCCCGCACTAAGTTCTACTCGCAACTCCACTCCCGTAGTTTGAGTATTAATCATGTCACTCGAGCTATTTGGGTTTATTACTTGACAGTAAGACTACTCCATCAATTTGTTATTGATTGAAACGTGATTTATTTCTCCCATGTATTGGTTTAGTTATTCGTATGTAATCTTTCTGATTGTATGTCTGAATAATTAATCAAAGTATATTATTCTCATATTTAAATTGCTTGTTTAATTTTCATTATTTAATTTTTGCATGGTAAAATCAATATATGTCCAACATATACTGAGTTATATGACTGTGAATCACCAATGTGAGTCTAACTCTACACGCCCCCTCATGTGCAGCGGTATGAATCATTGCACAAACATGGACAGAAAGGGTGTAACGGGCTAACATTTGGCTATGATACCATAATAGAATCATGGGCTTCTATCATAAAACCAATTGGTACCATGTAGAGGTGACCCATGATCTTATATATTTAGTTATATGGTTGTGAACCACCAATGTGGGACTCACTCTAATAGGTCTGTTGAAGGAGAATAAAGGCAAAATCCAGTTGGATTCAAACTATATTCCTGGGTAGGAGTTTGTGTAAAATATGAACGTGCATCTTTTCATTGATGGTACAAGGGTACAATATATAGAGAGCATTTACAGGGTCAATAAAGGAAAATGATTCTATCTACGGTACAATAATATTGCAGAAGATATTCACAAAATATCTCCTACACTCCTCCTCAAGTTGGAGCATGTGGATCTCGAATGCCCAACTTGCAAAGCAAAGTTTGAAATGTTTTTCATCCAAGCGCCTTCGTAAATTAATCTACTGGCTGACTAGCAGTATGAATATGATAAGTAGCCACAACACTAGACTGTATCAAATCACAAATAAAATGACAATCAATCTCATTATGCTTCGCCCTCTCATGAAAAATTAGATTTGCTGCAATATGAAGAGCAGCCTAACTATTGCAATACAAACGCATCGAAGTAGGATGCACCATTTCCAACGAACAAAAAAATTACTTGAGCCACAACAATTCACAACATGCGACTGCTATAGCCTGGATTCTGCTTCAGCCAAAGAATGAGATGCAATGGGTTGTTTCTTCATCTTCCAAGAAACTGGAGATTCACCAATCATCACAAAATATCCAGTCATAGATCTCCTAGCCGGGCAAGCTGCCTAACCTGAATCACAAAATGTTGTAAGCTAAAGAGAACTCTTAGCCGATAGAAACAAACCTTGACCAGGATGACTCTTTAAGTAATGCAGGACTCAAAAAGCTGCATGCCAATGCGCCAAACATGGTTTCTCTATAAACAGAGCCAAGGTATGGACTAAATAGCTAAGCTCGGGATGAGTGATGGTGAGATAAATGAGCTTCCTAACTAGTCTACGATACTGCGTAGAATCATCAAACAAAGGACCATCATCTTGCGCTAAATTGTGTTGTTGTTCCATGGGAAAATCTGTGGGTTTAGCTGCTAACAAACCAATATCAGACACAATATCCAAGGTATATTTCCATTGAGACAGAAACATCCCATCAGGCCGATGAGCGATCTCAATGACCAAGAAATACTTTAGGACACCAAGATCCTTCATATGAAAACAAGAGCACAAATACTTCTTGAACTCAAACATCATCTCAGGAGAGGAACCAGCAATGATAAGATCATTAACATAAACCAATACATGAAGAGAAAAACCATCCTTCAAGTAAGAAAACAAAGAGTAAGTTGCCTTACTCTAAACAAACCCAAATAGGCAAAGAGTAGCAGCAAGTTTAGCAAACCCATTCCACGGAGCTTGGCGTAGACCGTAAAGAGATTTGCAAAGCTTGTAAACCAACCCAGGTGTCAGAAGTGTATAACTAGGAGGCGGACACATGTACACCTCTTCTTCAAGATCACCATGCAGGAATGCAATATGAACAACCAAGAAAAGACGAATTAAACTCATCTTGGCAATAGGAGCAAATGTCTCAGTAAAATCAGTCCCCTCAATATGAAGATTACCAAGGATAACCAAACGAGCCTTGTATCGCTCAATAGAACCATCAAACTTAAACTTAGTCTGATAAACCCACTTACAACCAATAGCCTTCTTTCCAAGAGGAAGAGGAGCAAGAACTCATGTATTATTCAACTTGAGTGCATCAATCTCATCGGACATAGCTGCATGCCAATGATCATGGCGATAAGCATAAGAAAAAAGAAACCGGATCAGTAGCATCTATCACTGCAGCCAAAATTCTAGAATGCGGAACTGAAAAATTTCTACAAGAAACATAATCAGCAATAGGGTAATGCGTACCCGAGGACAGTGGATTAGAGGACTCGGGATTAGTAGAGAGGGGTTTTATGGAGCTATTAGCAGTGCAGAAGTAATCTCGTATTTTAACTGGAGGCTGACGAAGATAAGTGCTGAGAAGACGGACGGTGGATGGAGCTGCTGATGGTGAGATGGGCTTGGCAGAAGGCGACTGTGTGGCAGGCTCGGTAGGAGGTGGCCGCGTGTCGGGCACAACAATAAGTGATCGTGCGATGGTCGCGACTGCATAGGCGCGCTAGGAGTCGCCTAAACTAGAGGGACAACCACAGGCTGCTGCTTCTAGAGATGCGCGGTAGGAAGCGTCTGCGCTGGAGGAGCAGCCTCAGAGACCACGGATGAAGCTTAAGACAAGCTGGCCGCATAACGATCCTGGACAGCTATGGATCTGGCACCACGGATGGCCGTGGCAAGAGCTCGGAGTGAGCTAGCCATGGCTGATCGGAACTAGGCCGCTCTACCGGGTCAAATGGCTCAGGAAAGGAGTCATCAAATACGAAAGGGGACAAAGATGGCAATGGATCAGTAGGTACCATCTTCGAAGAAACAGGTGCAAAAGGGAAACAGTCTTCATAAAATATCACATCTTGGCATTCAAACACAGTTCGAGACTCCAAGTCGTAAAAATGCCAAACTTTCTTGTTAACATGATATCCAAGAAAGACGCAGTTCGAACTTCTGGAGGCAAACTTATCGCACGGTCGTGGAAGCTGAGAGGCTAAGCACAAGGAACCAAAGACACAGAGATGGTTGTAATCTGGTGCACAGCCGTACAGGAAGTGATGAGGCATTCGGCTATCTGACACCGGTGTTGGCATGCAATTTATAAGGTAAGTCGCTTTAAGAATACATTCTCCCCAAAATTCGATAGAAAAATGAGCCTGGAACCAAAGAGCACGTGCAACATTAAGAATATGCCTGTGCTTTCGTTCCACACGCCCATTTTGCTGAGGTGTGTAGACTGTGGAGGTCTCAAAATGAACACCTTTCTCCAGAAAAAATGATCTGAGAGGCAGGAATTTGGTTCCGTTATCTGCCCAAACTCATTGAATGGGATGGTGAAACTGTGTTTGAACAAACGCAAAGAACTTCTTCATCTTCAATGGTACTTGAGACTTAGAAACTAGTAAATAAACCCTAATAGCTCGAGAAAGGTGTTCATTGCGTTTCAGGGGTATTAGCCATGTTAAAACTACTTTACCTTCTTCATCTTCAACTGTCCTCGATGCGAACATTGTTTCTTACTTCTAGATTCTCCGATGTTAACCTTGGTGGAGATCCAGCCCCTGTACCTATTGACCTCAATCTTTCACTCCTTCGAATTACCGTGGACATAAACTCTCCAAGCCCTTGATCCGGCTTAGTCGTCCCTACATACGGCGCCACTTGATGCGTCTTCGACCACCGACCGATTAGTGGGCTTGGGTTCTTCTCGAGCTAACCTGCAATCAAACTGTCTCTGGGGTTTCAGGGGTCAGCACTCCAATGCTTAAGTTGGTCCATGCGTTTTGTTTGATTAAGACAGAATGAATGATAAGTAAATGTGTACCTTGTATTTATACTTTGTGTCCTTGATAACATACTCCTTAATTGTCGCTCTTAATTACTCACAAATGTAGTAATTAAGTTAGAGTATTAAATACTTCCCTAACTGGACTGCCATGCCTACGGCCCAATGGGCTTCTTGGACCTAACCTCTATCAAATGCAAATAGTTCTTAGTGTTGTATTTTGTTGACTATGTTCTGTGATTTAAAAATGCGTTTCAGATTTTTATTGTTGGAAATTCAAATCACACAATGTGATGATCCCATGCGTGGACATAAATGTTCATCTTCATGTTTCCTAGGCGATTTAGATTTGCAAACTCAAATCTTTCATACCTGCAATACCATTAACAATAGGATCACAATTAGAAGCTAATGTTGTCTTCTTCTTCTTTCTGATTCCAACCATTATATATGCTCAGCTATAATTACAATTATTTCCTTGAACCCCCTGTCAGTCAGTATTGGTGGTTTTACCTCCCAGTAAGCATGTTCATGCATGCGATTCCGTTCCAATTTGATTGACTCTTGTTACATTAGGGGAATTTTTAGTGCCGTTTAATGATTTGTGTTATGTTTTGTCTTTTATTCCAATTCATTATATCTTAATTAAAGAGAAGGTTTTTTGCAGATATTATGGTGTGTTGCGTTTAGGACAAGCCCGTGAAAAAGAAATAAAACCTCTATTAAGAAACATCAATGTTGTCACACGATATAGAGTGTAATAGCATATTAAATCACTGTCATAGATTATGATTGTCCTTTATTATTGTTGGTGATAAAGTATATTTCTTACCAATCAAAATGGCAACAAGAAAAGTGAGGAGATAACAAAGGATGGATATATATTAGCGAACCTTCAAATCACGCACAAAACACTTTCCTTAAGACTTTATTTGTTCCCTTTTGTGTGGAAGTAATACAGAACAAATATCCTCTTAGGATAAGATGAAGTAAAAGTTGGAAAAGTTTGCACTAATTTCCCAACACCAAAAACAACAGAATAAAGAGCAAGAGCTTTAGAGAATGGAAGACATGTTTATTTTTCCTTCTTTTGTTATGTTGTGTTGTAGTGTAGTGTAGTGTAATGTGTCTAGAATGACAAATGAGAGATCCTTTTATACTTGTCCAAGAGAGCTTGACATTGGTGTCTTCTCTTTAATTTCATGAGTTGAAACTCTTCCATAAACTAAATATATAAGTTTCATGAATTCATAGGATAACTTACACACTTTAAGATAACACTTACTTTGATCTTTAAACTTGTATCAATTACAAGAATTTACCACTTGTATAATGTCAAGTAACTCATGCATTACATGTCTTTCAGTTCTTGAAAATATCTAACAATCCCCCGCCATTTTCAACAATTGAAAATACATGTCCTAAAACTCCTGATAACATATGTGTTAATGTAGGTATCTTTCGATTGAACCAATACCTTAGTGAAAGTTTCTTATAACCCGTCGACCATTTTAGTGGGCTAAGCCTTGAACCAAAGGTTTTGTAATAGACCACCTGAACTTCCACATACATGTTCGCTTCTTTCTAATTGTCATAAAACAACACATATCATTCGATGTGTTACAATCCTATTCATGAATATTTCCAAAGTTCAAGTCCAAAACTTTGATTGACGCACTGTCGATATTCACATTGGCAAGTTTGTATGCCCCTGCCATACAAAGTATTCTCAAACTTGTTAAGAACTCCAAAGTTCATCCTCAACCAACTAGCGGGTAATTTAACACTAATTTCACAATTAATGTTCCAACCATGTAGCAATGTACTTTTCACTCATTGAATTCAAGATTAGTAAATTGACTAGCGACGAATTGAAGCTTCCATCTTTAATGGTTTTATGTTTCAGGTTTTAATCCCATCTCGATGGATCTCTTTTCCACCACATCTCTATTTAATCCCTTAGTCAAAGGATTTGCCAAAGTTTCATTGGATTTGACAAAGTCTACGGTTATGACTCCTCTTTGTATCAAGTCCTTAATCATACTGTGCCTCACACCAATATGTCTAGATTTTCCATTGTATACTTCCCTACAGGCATAGGAAATCATTGAAGTACTATCACAATGAATGGATATTGGTGATATTGGTATAGGCCACGATAGTATATCATGTAACAAGTCCCTTAACCATTCAGCTTCTTTGCTAGCTGAAGCTAATGCCACAAATTCTGAAGTCATGGTGGAATCGGGTATACAAATTGGTTTCTTTGATGCCTAAGAAACTGCTCCACTACCCAACAAAAAGATCCACCTGATTGTAGATGAGTGATCATATTTGTCTTTTATCTAACTAGCATCAGAAAAGCCTTCACGAGCTGAATGATACCCTTTGTAGTTGATACAATAATCCTTGTGTGTTTAAGATATTTTAAAACTATCATAACACCAAGCCAATGTTGCTTGTTAGGATTACTTCTGAATCTACTTAACACTTCAACTGCATGAGCAATATCTGGACATGTACAAGTCATGGCATACATTAGACTGCCTATAACACTTGAATATTCCAACTGTGATATAACATTTCCCACACTCTTTACATACTCAATTTTAGAGTCAATGGGAGTTGAGACTGGCTTGGAATCATAATGATTAAATCTTCTAAGGATCCCTTCAATGTAATGAGATTGTGAGAGTATAAGGGATCTTTGGCTTTTCTTTATTCTAATCCCAAGAATAACATCAACCTCTCCCATGTCTTTAATATCAAATTTTCTCGAGAGAAATTTTTTGGTTTCTAAGACTTGTTCTAAGTCTGAACCAAAGATCAACGTATCATCGACATACAAGCAAATTATGACACCTTGACCATTTGAACACTTACTGCATATGCATTTGTCTGATTCATTTATTTTGAATTCACTAGCAAGTATCACTCTATCAATATTTTGGTGCCATTTTTTTGGAGCTTGTTTAAGTCCATATAAGGACTTCACAAGTTTACACACTTTGTGCTCTTTTCCGGATACTACAAACCCTTCAGGTTATTTCATATAACCCTCCTCATCCAATTCACCATTTAAAATGTAGTTTTAACATCCATTTGATGAATAAACCATTTTTGGATTGGTGCTATGGCAAGTAGTGTCCTTATAATAACTATTCTTGCTACTGGAGAATAAGTATCAAAGTAATCACGACCATATTTTTGTGTAAACCCTTTAGCTACTAGCCTTGCTTTGTACTTATCTATGGTTCCATTCACCTTCAACTTCTTTTTGAATATCCATTTGCAATCAATTTCTTTGGAACCAGGTGGTAAATCTTTGAGTACCCAAGTATTATTACTCAAGATTGAATCCATCTCATCGTTGATGGCTTATTTCCAAAATGGAGCATAGTGAGATGACATTGCTTCATCAAATGTCTTTGGATCAGTTTCAACAATGAAGCAATAGTGCATTTTATTACTCAACTCATCTGTTGTACCTTCTACAAGATAAGTAATAAAATCTGAACCAAATGATTTAGCCTTTTTAGCTCTTTTACTTCTTTTTAACTCAATGACTTCATTTTTGTCATTTGGGTCATTTAATGCAGACTCACTATGTTTTGAGTCATTTCCAACATTTCTTGGAACTGATGAAAATCTTTGTTCATCAAAGATTGCATCTCTTGACTCTATTATAATATTAACCAATATAGAGTCATTTGGCTCAATAACCATAAATGTATAGGCTTTGCTATGGTGTGCATAACCTATAAAGATGCATTTCACACCCCTTTCTTCCAATTTCCATTTCTTAGGTTCAGGCTCGGAAACCCAAAACTCTCAAATGATTGAGACTTAGTTTTCTTTTATGCCAAAGTTCATATGGGGTTATTGAGTTTCTTTTATTGGGAACTCTATTGAGAATATAACAAGTTATAAGTGTAACTTCACCCCAAAATCCTTGACTAAGGCATGCAGTGGACATCATGGTGTTATCCATTTCCATCAACACACTGTTCTTCCTTTCAGCCACACCATTTTGTTGTGGTGTAAGGAGCTGTCACCTCATGTTTAATTCTCGTAGTTTCAAAGAAATATTTTTTAAAGTATTCACCACCTCTATCAATTCTAACGCATATTATTGACAAGTCACATGCAAGTTCAACTTCTTGTTTATAATTTTTAAACATTTGCAGACTTGATCTTCGAAATGTAACAAATACAAATGATAGTATCTTGTACAATCATCATTGAAAGTTGCAAAATACTTGTTGCCTCCTAAAGATGGTGTCGCATGAAGATCACATAAATCACTGTGTATTAACTCCAGTTTCCTTGTTTTTCTTTCAATTTGTGGAAATGGTTTTCTGGTGATTTTTGTTAACATGCAAGTAGTGCATTTTCCATCATCATTTTGCAAGCATTTTGGTAAAAGATCCAATTTGATCATGTCATGAATTCTTTTATAGTGAACATGCCCTGGCTTATTATGCCACAAAATAGAAGAAGACTCAATCACGTAAGCAATAGATTCATTCATTTTAGTGATAGGCATAACATTAAGTTTGAACATCACACCACAAAGATAACCTTTTATCCACAAACATCCCACCCTTGGAGATTACAATTTTATTAGCTTCTATCACAAGTTTAAACCAAACTTGTTAAGAAGACCAGCGGAAATCAAATTCTTTCTAACTTCGGGAACACACAATACATTAGTGAGTGTAACAACTTTCCCAGAAGTAAACTTGTGATCAATCTCTCCCACACCTTTTATTGACACAGTTGCAGCATTTCCCATAAAGACAACAGAGTTTTCATCTTCCACATTTTGCGAATTTTTGAAAAAAACTCTAATTCTTGCAAATGTTTAGGGTAGAACCCAAATCAACCCACCAAGAAAAGTCTTCATCAACTATGTTGATTTCAGATATCATGGCCAAAACAGGCTTGTCATCCTCTCCTCCATTTGAAGAGTTCGAGCCTTACTTCTTAAGAAGCCTACATTCATATTTGTAATGCCCTTCCTTTTTTCGATGATAACACTTTCCCTTTTTCTTTTGAATCTTTCCATGGTTGATGCAATTGTAGGCCCGTTTCTTGAACTTGCTACTTTAGCCTTCTTCAATAATATTGATTTTGGTGGTTGACTTTTTCCTTTATCATCATCCTTTTGCTGAGTATTTTCCTGCAAATGAAACTCTTCCTCAACACGAAGAGAGTTGGCCAAACTTTCAAGTGAAATCTCTTCTTTCTTATGTTTGACATCTCTCTTGAAATCTTTCCAAGACAGGGGGAGTTTATCAATCAAAGCTCAAACTATAATTTATTCATCCATGTTAAGGTTATTTTGGAAAAATGATTAAACATTTTTCAATTTATGCAAATTGTTGCATCACCGGTTTGTTGTCTACCATTTTGTAATTAAAGAAGGACGAGACCAATAATTTCTTACTGGTATAAT
Organism: Rubia yunnanensis; assembly: GCA_037428765.1. Classification (NCBI taxonomy): domain Eukaryota; kingdom Viridiplantae; phylum Streptophyta; class Magnoliopsida; order Gentianales; family Rubiaceae; genus Rubia; species Rubia yunnanensis. Next base: position 78,714,006 of record CM075068.1, read on the forward strand.
CTTCTCTCATGTATCTTGCCTCTAGCATTTCCTAAAGCTCTTTGCAATCAGCATTGAGAGGTAGACATCAAACAAGTTGTCACACATTGCGTTGAGAATATGTCCCCTACAGATCTCATCATCTATCTCCCATTTCTGCTTCTTACAAAGATCATCTAGTGTTTCTTCATCTCCATCGGTGGCTGGTTTAGGAGTGATAAGGACATAGACCACCTTCAGTGCAGTCAACAAGAAATGCACTATGTTCTTCCATCGAATGTAATTTCCTCCATCAAAGCGATCAAGTTTCACCACGTTGGATGCAAAATCATTGACATCGCTTGCCATTTTTATGGTTTGGAGATGAAGCCTTAAGATTGTTGGTTATAAAGTGTGTTTCTTACCAATCGAAATGGCAACAAGAAAAGTGAGGAGATAACAAAGGATGGATATATATTAGTGAACCTTCAAATCACACACAAAGCACTTTCCTTAAGGCTTTATTTGTTCCCTTTTGTGTGCAAGTAATACAGAAAAATATCCTCTTAGGATACGATGAAGTAAAAGTTGAAAAAGTTTGCACTAACTTCCCAACACCAAAAACAACAGAATAAAGAGCAAGAGCTTTAGAGAATGGAAGACATGTTTATTTTTCCTTCTTTTCTTATGTTGTGTTGTGTTGTAGTGTAGTGTAATATGTCTAGAATGACAAAGGAGACATCCTTTTATACTTGTCCAAGAGAGCTTGACATTGATGTCTTCTCTTTCATTTCATGAGTTGAAACTCTTCCATAAAATGAAAACATAAGTTTCATGAATTCATAGGATAACTTACACACTTTAAGATAACACTAACTTTGATCTTTAAACTTGTATCAAATATAAGAATTTATCACTTGTTTAGTGTCAAGTAACTCATGCATTGCATATCTTTCAATTCTTGAAAATATCTAGCAATTATAAGGTGAAATTTCAGATATGAACTTTTTCTTTATATGAAACACCACATGTTATTGTATAGGGTTTGACAAACTGTAGGAGATATTTTGTGAATATCTTTGCAATATTATTGTACCTTAGATAGAATCTTTTTCCTTTATTGACTCTGTAAATGCTTTCTACATATTGTACCATTGTACCATCAATAAAATCACACACGTTCTTATTTTACATGGTATCAGAGCCTAAATCCGGATAACACTAAAACGTTTCCTTACTTACAAAAGACTACCACCCCTGCCGCCGTGCTAGTCACCACTGCCACTGTTGTCGCCGTCCAGCTCCAGCACCCACCACCGCTACTGCACACCATCGCATTTGTCTGTTCTTCATGTGTCACCGCTTTGCTTGCCCATGTGTTTCTGCCCTATGTGTTATATGGATCTGTTCAATCAAGTTGTGCTTGAAACTCTTGATTCCATGGCCGAGGCTCCTGTAGTTCTAGTCGCTCCTGCCACCCTAGGACACTCTGCCAAATTCTGATGATGCTGACCTCCTCCACCGAGCCCTCAACCAACTCATGCTCGGTGCCGATGGTTCGTCCTCTTCCAACTCTCGGCGTTATGCTGGGGATGCCAGGGATTCCCACGCACCCGTACTTCATCCCTTAGACCATACAGGTTTGCTTATTTGGAGTGGTTTAAATTCTATGCTCATTGGTTGGATCGTCCAGACACTCGGTCCATTTGTTCATTTTGCTGTTTTTTATTAGGACTTGGTTAAGGAGCTTTGGGATGAACTTCGTCAATGTTACTTAGTTGGGAATAGACCACGTATGTGTCAGATTTGTGCAGACATTTACAACTTTCATCCGAATGGTAAGGATGTCAATGCATACTTTGATCGCTCCAAGAAGTTGTGGAATGACCTGATTGATTACATGAATCCACGTAATTGTAGTTCATATCCCGATGTAGCTATCATTGAGGTTAAACGTGAGAAGAAAATGGTTCTTCAATTTCTCCGGTCTGGATGATGGTTATGCTACCCTTCGCTGATATATCCTTGCACAGGATCTGTTGCCTTCGCTCGACAAGGTTTACTCCCTTGTTTCTCAGGAGGAGCGTCAGAAGACTATCATCTTAGCCCGTGATTTTGTCACCTTGGCAGAAGACTATCATCTGTTGCCACACTCCATTGATGCCGCTCTGGGATCCACCCCAGCGCCATCGTTGATCGTCGGAGTCTTACCTGCACTTATTGTGGCCTAGAGGGTTATGATATTACTTTTTTCTTCCACATTGGTTATGTGGAATGGTTCACTGAGAATCATCCACCTGCATCAGGCCCAAAGGCTGATGCAAACACCAGGACCTATGTCCATTGGTGCGCCATTCGTTGGAGCTGCTCAGCCAGTGGTCGCCGCTACTCAATCTAGTGGCATCATTTTGGACTCCAATTATTCCGCCTTTAGCCCATCTCTGTCCTTGGAGAAATGGAGTGTGGTTTTAAACATGTTCTCTAAGTTAAATACTTCAGACAATCTGTCAAGTAAGACTACTTTACCTTGGATTCTTAATGCAAACATGGCTAATACTCAAACTACGAGTAAACTCGCTGCCCTTGAAACAAATGAGTCTCATCGTGGACAACGTTCCCAAGGGTATAACCATTGAAGGTAACAATTAACACGTAAGAGTTACCTCGGATTCATGGAAGGCCCGAAGGACTATCACCATGAAAGAGCAATGGATGAAAACTTCAAAAAAGACAGAAAGAAGACTTAAGTTTAGAATATGGAGGGACTTGAGAAAATGGTACAAGTTTCTTGACTGACTTAGAGGTTTTATTTATAATGCTCTAGGAGACCCTAATCATGGAAACATGATATTCTGATTTTCTGTAATTAGAGAAGAATATTCTCCAATCACCAAATCACCAAATCCGAGACATTCCATGAATACTCGAATTAAATCTGGTGGAAATCTGGTGAAAATAACTCCCAAAAGTTGACGAATTTCAACCTTTGAACTTATCATTTTCCAACAATCCCCCACATGAATATATATTGATGTAGGAATCAGAACAATCACGTCAGACATAGAGTTTGACTTGGTGATAGATTCATTTCGACGACATAGATGCTGCATAGGATAAGTAGGTGTCATACTTTGAACTTTCCCTTGAGAGTACACTTAGCCCACTGGTGAGGAAGTAGACACGATGTCCTTGAACTTCCCCTACCATTTGTGTGAACGGAAATGCACTTCCTACAGACATCTTTCCTAGCCCTTGCGTTTTCCTCAGTTCTGTTCATTAATCAGGCCATATCACACGCCTAGTCCTGTAAGGTTTCTAAAGAATTGCGTCCCAACAATTCCCTTTCGAAGAGGCTACACTTTTCGCTTACATAGGTGATTCTTGGCATAAGACCAGTTTCGTAAACTATTGTGCTCTTTCCAGTACTACACACTCGATGCCTTGAATAATTAAAAGAAATTTAATGCTTAACCTCCATTCACATCACTGTTTCTTCATCATAGGAACAAGAAAAGAGGTATGAAACCCCCACAGTGATCGCAATGGGTCTTTGCAGTTTAGTTGTCCCTTTGAACCTAGATCTTGGGATCTCTAGTCACATAGGTTGGGTGTCCACGCACGCAACCCACCATTTATTGGACTTAGTCATATTCCTTATGATGAGTTCTTAACTAACTCTCGATTCAATTTCTTCATCAAGAAATTTATTCAATCATTTCGTCAAAGAATCACAACTCTTACCATATTGACCTTACATAGTGAACATCGATAATTCTTATAGAGAGTAATCATCCAATGGTAAAGTGTCTTGGTCGAGATACACCATCATCGATATGGCTTTGCGCTACACCAATAAGCATACAAGTGCTTTGGTCCCCTAGGGTATATCTTTCCCAATTTTTGTCCAAAACAATTTACTTAGATTCCTCTATGAATCTAGCAAGAGATAACCATTTCTCTACACAACTCAAGCCATATCCACGAGTCTCACACACAACTTGTTTCCAGTGATAATTTCTATATTACTCATGTATCATCTTACTATCCATTATAAGAATTGTCTAATGTGCACTTTAATAAGTACTGCAGACTATCAACGAATCTTGAGTTATCTTCTTAAGAGACACCTCACCTTTACAAAAGGTAACTCACAATGTTTAGAATCATTCCATTGAATACGACATATCTTTAGGAGACTCAATCATCATATCAATTTACTATCAATGAGAAAATCACCAATTCAAAGACATAAATGACATGGTCATTTTCCGTGTCCCTTAGCATATTCACCTTCATCAAACTCATTGATTCAATATCACTGGCTACAAAAAAATTAGTTTGGTCACATGATGGGTCATTTAGGAGGATTGAGCTTTTCATTATGCTCTATTCATATTTTAATAGCTAAATCTCCAAATAACCATTTAGTTCCATTAGATGTACTTCTAGCTTTCACAAAGCCTTGATAGCAAGTACCATCACCCTTGGACTCATTCTCACGTCTAGAGAACACCCATCAAGTACACAAATATACTTACTAATTGTTCAGATCTACTAGTACTCTAGTGATTTACACTCATGGTAGATCAATCTCTCTATTGATCACCACTTTCCACAAAAAAATATTTCATGGAATCTCGTTTCCTTCGTTGGTTTATCCCTAATCCTTAATGATTTCATCTATTGACTCTTAAGTCCATTTAAGATAAAACAGGATCTCTAACAGAAACTTCAACAAAATACACTTTCCATTAAGATGTATTTCTAGTTCCATATATTTATTCTTGTGAATTACAAGAAATTGATAGCACTTTAACATTATGCATATCTAGTAAAGATACTGTTTAAGTATTCCTTTTACTACCTTCGCAATATGCCGACCCTCACATTCAAAAGAGCTTGTAGGATGGCTCTATGAGGAACTTTATTTTTCTCCTTGGGTTATCTTATTTAAAAGATCGCCAGCCAATGTAAAGGCTCCTCCATATCGCTTTGATCATTTAAGTGATTTCGTTCAACCACCATATGATCTTACGAATGTTTCAACATTGTGAATCACATTCACCAAAGGATTGTGTGTCTTCACATCATGGTCACATATAACCGTATATGACTTCTATGCATCACGTAAGTGGTTTTGTTAATTTACAAACCCCACTTACTAAAAGTCTCGCGTGTTCAATAACGAATCAAACACTAGATTCTTACCCATAAAATTTATTTTAGGGCTAGATCATTTTAACAATCAAAACAACTTAATGTATTGATCTTTTATCACAGAAGTATCTCTTATTCCTTCAACTGCCTTGGAGTTAGAGATAACTAAACTTCCCGATCTCAATTAATCGTTCTTCCTCGCATGACCAATACCACAACCAATGTAGTATCAATCAATTGAGAATTCAATGAACTCTCACTAGGGCGCAATGTGAGTTTACCAACTCCACATAAATTTCATGCCCATTTTAAAGCCAAGTTTTAGTACAACTGCACTTTACTTTCAGACTACTCGAATCAAATTTGAGTGCCTTTATGCTCGAAACACATTCAAGTCCATTGTTTGACTCAAGTTTGAGTGCACTGCTCTACTCAATTTTGGGTTTACCCTTTAGGTTCAAGTTAAAGTCCGCCCGACTTGATCAACTTTTTTCAAATCTCTCGTGACGACTTTTCATCTCAAGTACTTATCAAAATTCATATGGTAGTTGAATTTTTAGGTTTTCGTCTACCCCCACATTGGGCTAGTTTTATTTAACATCCCCACACGTATTAGGTTTCTCTAAACCTTGTATCTTAGGGTTCCTAGACCAAATGTCTTAGGATTCTCATCTCAAAATTCCAAGGATTTTCAACCAAAAATCTAGAGATTTGACCAAATGTCTTGGGATTCACAATCTCATGATTCTTAGATCTTTCAACCATAAATCAAGAGATTTGACCGAAATTGTTGGGATTCCCAATCTCGTGACTCTTTGGTTTCTCAACCAAATTATTGATATTTTCCAAGAATTATAGTAGTCATGATAACTTATGCTTTAGGGTTTATACCATGGTTCACAAGAACCAAAACCCTAGACATAGTCGTAAACTAATGTCTTCACGTTCACATTTTCTAGGTCATACAAAATAACCAGATATGTTGAATGTCGAGCCCATATGCTCTATTCGTACAATCTAACAATTATCACTCGCGAGCCATATGCTTATAAGCGATCAATCAAGATAGCCAATTATTGGGAATAGTCTTGTCAAACCTTTCATTGCAACAAAAGACACTTTCCCAAACAATTAATATAATCATAGCATATAAAAGCATAACCCAATTTTAGACACAACATAGATCTAAAACATTTGTACATGCAGCTAAATCAAGTCCCTAAATGAATGAGAATACATCATGGATCAAATAACCCAATGTCACATACTTCATTCATGCACGAATATATTACACTCTTGCCAAGAGATGTCATGTCTAAGTGCAAATGAAGTTTACCATTTTATCGCATACGATTGTCAGACCAAGCCTATAAAAGTAATGAATCACTAGCAGCACATTCTCACACAAATATGGTTTGAAATCTTTAACCAACATGAGTAGCCCACACAACCAAATTATTATACCATGCAAAATAGGTATTTCTACATTTGATCAAGTATTTAAGAAAATACTCTAACATTTCAAGGGCTTAGGAAATTAAACATGTCTCATAATTTTCAAACATATGTAATGCTTTCATGTAATTGAATAATAATGTCTGATCCCATATTCTAAACTCACAGCAATTTTTTTCTAAATTAAATCCAATCTTTCATGCAAACAATCAAATATGATTTCTTACCATATCAACATTTAATCTCATAAGCATGAATATCACAAAATTAGCATATTTCCATAATTACGCCATGTAATTTAACATACATGCTCAACTCATTTTTCCACATAATTAAGAGATTAATATAACCAAATCCATTCACTATCAAATTCGATAGCCTTAGTGTATTGGACATATATGCGCAAATATTATTCACATAACCCTCTTTGTAACAAAATCATGTTCACGTCCAGATTCACGCAAATGGTTATCAAATATAATCAAAGCAATATATGTATACATAGCATATGCCATGATTCACTTTAATTAATGTGTATACATACCATAGTTTGCTAAACCGTGGTTACAACTCTTGACTCTTTCATGTTGTCAAGCAAATCCTGTTGTATCTCCATGCCAAGTTTTTCATCCAATAGATACAATCGTATATACTCGGACTAACCAATGTGCACATACGAAAAATCATTCATCGTTAAATAGATGTACACATCTAATATCGTAATATAGCATTTCATAAAATATATTAAACCGATATACACAACAAATTACTCAATAGGATTGTATTGTAAACAATCAAAATCCTGAAAGGATTTTCACAAAATCCGAAATACATTTTTGCATGAAATTAAAGCATAAGTTTCCAAACAGAGTAATGAAATTTAAATAAAACTTGGAGCATCCAATTTATAAAAGGCAACAACCATTTCGACAACTAATTGCAACTCCTCAATGAAACCATGCAATTATTTTCAACACAAGATATGCATTCCATAGGAACTAAAAAAGCCATATGCCGTATTACGTTAGAAAATTTCAGCATGCAAATTTAATATACAATCAAGAATGCAAAATCGGATGCTCTCGTTAGGTGATTTTAGCATGCAATATTTCGAATTAGAATACACGTTAATCATGGTATTCATTGCAGATCAAAATCAATATAATTCAACAAAATTTTCATTCATTTCAAGACTGTTGGACATATATTGATTTTATCATGCAAAAATTAAATAATGAAAATTGAACAAGCAATTTACATATGTGAATAATATACTTTTATTAATTATTCAGGCATACAACCAAAAAGCTTAAATTACGAATACTTAAAGCAATATATGGGAGAAATAAATTATGTTTTAATCAATAACAAATTGATGGAGTCACGAGTAAACTCGCTACTCTTGAAACGAATGAGTCTTGTCGTGGATATCGTTCTCTAGGGTAAACCATCGAAGGTAATAATTAACACGTAAGAGTTACCTCGGATTCACGCAAGGCCCGAAGGACTATCACCTCGACAGAGTAACAGATGAAAACTTTGAGAAAGACAGAAAGAAGAATTAAGTTTAGAATATAGAGGGACTTGATAAAATGGTGCAAGTTTCCTGACTGACTTAGAGGTTCTATTTATATTGCTCTAAGAGAACCTAATCATGGAAACATGATATTCTGATCTTCTGTAATTAGAGAAGAATATTCTCCAATCACTAACTCACCGAATCCAAGACATTCCATGAATACTCGAATTAAATCTGCTGGAAATGGAAGAAATATTTGCACAAATATTCTTCAGCGTATTAAACATGGTAAACCGTGTATTCATTTAAAACAAGATATCTCACAAAATATGAAAATATTTTGTTCTTATCTCTTAAGAATTACACACAAGCAATTCCATATATACTACGCGGTTGGGCCTTCCAGAGACTTCCACGCGGTCCATACACATTTTAGACAGTCCAGAGAAAAATTAATCTGGGCCAATATCCGCCTAATTTTTCTCTTTCATGAGTGAAATTTCAAACATCCATATCTCATGAACCCTTGATACGTTTTGAGAGTTTGAATAGTTTATTTTATAGTACTCGCAGAGGAAAAGAAAAAAATGACATCCACCGACCCAAAATATGTTCGGATCCCATTCAAAACGATGCCCAAAAGTTGACAAATTTCAACCTTTTTACCATCATTTTCCAACAATCTCCCACACGAATAGATATTGATGTAGGAATCAGAACAATCACGCCAGACACAGAGTTTGGCTTGGTGATAGAATCATTTCGATGGCGAAGATGCTGCATAGGATAAGTAGGTGTCACCCTTTGAACTTTCCCTTGAGAGAGTACACTTAGCTCACTGGTTAGGAAGTAGACACGATGTCCTTGAACTTCCCCTACCACTTGTGTGAACGACGGTGCACTTCCTACAGACATCTTTCCTAGCCCTTGCATTTTCCTCGATTGTGTCCATTAATAAGGCCATGGCACACACCTAGTCCTGTAAGATTTCTAAAGAATTGTGTCCCAATAATTTCCTTTTGAAACGGCCACACTTCTCGCTTACATAGGTGATTCTTGGCGTAAGAGAAATTCCATAAACTATTCCGCTCTTTCCAGTAGTACACACTCGACACCTTGAATAATTAAAAGAAATTTAATGCTTAACCTCCATTCACATCACTGTTTCTTCATCATAGGAACAAGACAGGAGGTATGAAACCACCAGAGTGATCGCGATGGGTCTTTGCAGTTTAGTTGTCCCTTTGAACCTAGATCTTGGGATGTCCAGTCACATAGGTTGGGTTTCCACGCACGTAACCCACCATTTATTGGACTTAGTCGTATTCCTTTCGATGAGTTCTCAACTAACTCTTGATCTAATTTCTTTGTCAAGAAATCGATTCAATCATTTCGTCAAAGAATTACAACTCTTATCATATTGACTTTACATAGTCAACATCGATATTTCTCGTAAAGAGTAATTATCCAATGGTAAAGTGTCTTTGTTGTCGAGACACACCATCATCAATAAGGATTTGCACTACACCTAAAATCATACAAGTGCTTTGGTCATCCAAGGGTATATCTTTCCCAATTTTTGTCCAAAACAACTGACTTAGATTCCTCTATGAATCTAGCAAGAGAGAACCATTTCTCTACACAACTCAAGCCATATCCACGAGTCTCACACACAGCTTTTTTCCAGTGATCATTTCTGGATTACTCGTGTATCATATTACTATCCATTGTAAAAATTGTCTAATGTGCACTTTAATAAGTGCTTCAGACTATTAATGACTCTTGAGTTATCTTCTTAAGAGACACCTCACCTTTACAAAAGGTAACTCACAATGCTTAGAGTCATTCCATTGGATGCGACATATCTTCAAGAGACTCAATCATCGTATCAATTTTATTATCAATGAGAAAACCATCAATTCAAAGACATAAATGACATGGTCATTTTCCATGCCCCTTAGCATATCGACCTACATCAAACTCATTGATTCAATATCACTGGCTAAATAATTAGTTTGGTCACATGATGGGTTATTTAGGTGCATTAAGCTTTTTATTTTACTCTATTAAGATTTTAATATCTAAATCTCACAATAACCATTTAGGTTCATTAGATGTACTTCTATCTTTCACAAAGCCTTGATAGCAAGTACCATCACCCTTAGACTCATTCTCACATCTAGAGAACACACATCAAGTACATAAATATACTTACTAATTGTTCAAATCTACTAGTTCTCTAGTGGGAGGCCATCGCCGTACCTCTCAAAGTTAATATTTATAATCCCCTTTTGCTTACTATCTACAACTAAGTAGATAGCGGCAAGTCGGGATTGTCCAAGAAGAATGGGGATTTTCTCAAGCGTATAAGCACAAATGGTTGATATTATGCTAGGAGTAGATATCTATACACATATAAAAGCATGTAAATTGGGGGGGGGTTGGTTGTTGTGGTGGTCCTAAGCTATGAAAGTTAAAAGACAAGATAACTAGCAAAGTCAAGTAACTATGATAATCATCAAACAAACTAAGAAAATGGGTTTTAAAACTACAAAAGACAAAGCCTTGGGGGCAATAGATATCCACTTCCAAACCAAATGTAGATCATTGAACCATTCACTCATCCTATCACATTCATTACCTATGGGGAATGCTAATAGAGGATCAACATTCATTCCTTCTTAATAGTAATTTGCAAAGACAAACAACGACCATTTTCAAATCTCGTTGATGATCACCCTAGACAAACAACGACCATAGGGGTATTTCATCAACGGCATTATAAACAAAGGATCATAGATTTGACAACGACAAGCCTTCGACCAAAGACATAGCCATGTAACCAAACATAGCATTCATTAGGCTAAACCTAGAACAAACCACATTAAAGGTTCAACCTTTCATTGCATCTATAGGATAAGTATGAGAACAAACCACATTAACATACTCATCTAGCAAGGATTACCGAACATTATACTCAAGAAGTTCTGAGTTCATGCTTGTAGATTTTCATGCAAAGAGCTAAGGATTTCTTAACGTTCCTAACACCCTAACACTCCAATCATGCAAACATTTCCTATTCTCAAACCTCCCATGGCATAAATGAAGCAAAACATAGCATTAAGAACACATGAATACTAAATAACAAATGCTTCAAGAATAAGTGAAGCAATCTACTCACTACTTCAACTACTTGTTGTGAAGATAAATCTTCTATCCTTCTTAGATAGTAGTTTGCAAGAATGAATTCAACATCTCTTGTCAAACCTCACTAATGACTCCCTTAGGACTAAGAGTATCCCATTGATGGCATTTAGCACGAAGAATCAACGAGCTTGGCAACACTTATAAATACTACACCGTATCTAAGCATTTAACCAATTCATGCATTTACATAAGATTAGTCAAGAACGATCGACATTCATAGACTTCTCTCATTTGCTACCTAAAACAAACATGACAACGAGTTCGGCATCATCACATTCATCTAGCAATTATCAACACACCAACATCATTTAAGAAGCTCTAATTCATGCTCTTGGATTCCACATTAAAAGAGGGGAGAATTAGCTACTTTCTCCTAACCCTAACAAGTAATCATACAAGCAATTCATATACTCCAGCTTCCAACAACATCAATGCAATTAACAATTCACATTCAACGCTCCATAAACGCACAATAGCAAAAGCACTAAATAGATAGATATGGTTCTTACTACATAGATATGGAAGCTTCAATCCATTGCTCCCAAGATAAAACTAAGCTAGAAAACTAAAAGACCTAATTAATCTACAAAAAATAAGAAAAGAAAGAAGAGAAAAACTAGGGTTTTAAGCCCCAAAAATGCAGGAAGAAGAATGGCCAAAAGCTGTTTTTGGAAAAGGATAAGATGAGTATTTATAGTACAAAAATCAAGAAGAATTTCTGAACACTCGTCCATCACGAGCTCACGACGTGCTCGCGACGGTCTCATGATGTGATCGCAACGAAGTCGTGACGATGCCTAATTCCAGCATTTTGATTTCTTTCCTTTTCCTGCTTCATGTCCTCTTCTCTTCACTTCTTCAATTCTGCAAATCATCAAAAGCTTAAATACAAGTCTTCAAATCTTCAAATCTTCAAAGGTATTCTTCAAAATCTTCAAAGTCTTCAAACAAATTACCTTGTCACACAAAATTCTCTAGAAAAATAATAAAAGCGTACAAGTCGCTTTTAACCATCCTTAGAGAATTTCAAGGTAAAATGTCACATTTAGAGCACAAAAGTATACAAAAGTGAATCCTAAGTCTTATAACCGTATAAAATGGGCACATCATCTAGTGATTTACACTCATGGTAGATCAATCTCTCTATTGATCACAACTTTCCACAAAAATTAGTTCATGGAATCTCATTTCCTTCGTTAGTTTATCCCTAATCCTTAATGATTTCATCTATTGACTCTTAAGTCCATTTAAGATAAATCAGGATCTTTAACAGAAATTTCCACAAAATACACTTTCCATTAAGATGTATTTCTAGTTTCCATATATTATTTCTCGTGAATTTCAAGAAATTGATAGCACTTCAACATTGTGCATATCTAGTAAAGATACTGCTTAAGTATTCATATTACTACCTTCACAATACATCGACCCTCACATTCAAAATAACTTGTAGGATGGATCTATGATGATTTTTATTTTCCTCCTTGGGTTATCTTATTAGGAAGATCGCCACTCCACATCGCTTTGATCATTCAAGCAATTTCGTTCAACCACCATATGACCTTGCGAATGTTTCAACTTTGTGAATCACATTCACCAAAGGATTATGTGTCTTCACATTATGGTCACATATAACCACATATGGCTTCTATGCATCACGTAAGGGGTTTTGTTAATTTACAAACCCCACTTACTAAAAGTCTTGTGTGTTCAATAAAAAATCAAACACTAGGTTCTTACCCATAAAATTTCTTTTAGGGCTAGATCATTTTAACAATTAAAACACCTCCATGTATTGATCTTTTATTACAGAAGTGTCTCTTATTCGTTCAAATCCCTTGGAATTAGAGATAACTAAACTTCTCGATCTCAATTAATCGTTCTTCCTCGCATGACCAATACCACAACTAATGTAGTATCAATCAATAGAGGATTCGATTAACTCTCACTAGGGCACAGTGTGAGTTTACCAACTCCACACAAATTTCATGCCCATTTTAGAGCCAGGTTTCAGTACAACTACACTTTAATTTCAGACTACTCAAATCAAACTTGAGTGCCTTTATGCTCGAAACACATTCAAGTCCATTGTTTGACTCAAGTTTGAGTGCACTGCTCGACTCGATTTCGGGTTTACCCTTTTGGTTCGAGTTAAAGTCCTCCCGACTTGATTAACTTGATTCAAATCTCTCGTGATGACTTTTCATCTCAAGTATCTATCAAAATTCATATGGTCGTTGCATTTTTAGGTTTTCGTCCACCCTCATTTATTTAACATCCCCACACGTGTTAGGTTTCTCAAAACCTCGTGTCTTAGGGTTCCTAGACCAAATTTCTTAGGATTCTCATCTTTGAATTCCAAGCCTTTTCAACCAAAAATCTAGAGATTTGTCCAAATGTCTTGGGATTCACAATCTCACGATTCTTAGATCTTTCAACCATAAATCAAGAGATTTGACCAAAAGTATTGGGATTCCCAATCTCGTGATTTTTATGTTTCTCAACCAAATTCTTGAAATTTTCTCAAAATTATAGTAGTCATGATAACTAATGCTTTAGGGTTTATACCATGGTTCACAAGAACCAATACCCTAGACATAGTCGTAAACTAATGTCTTCACGTTAACATTTTCTAGGCCATACAAAATAACCAGATATGTCGAATGTCGAGCCCACATGCTCTATCTGTGCAATCTAACAATTGTCACTCATGAGCCATATTCTTGTAAGCAATCAATCAAGATAGCCAATTATCGGGAATAGTTGTGTCTATTCCATGTGCATAATTTAGTACTGTTTTGGGTCACTTTTGTGCTCTTTTAATATCAAGAGCTTGTGTTTTACCTTAAAATTCTCTTAGGAGGGGTAAGAGAAACTTTACGCTCTTTTACCTCTTCTATGTGGATTTTGCGTGACAAGGGAAGAACACGGAGGTATAAAGACCGGAGACCATTAAAGATCACATTTTCAAAGACTTCTGAAGACTTGCTTCGAAAACATGAAGACCGAAGACCATTGAAGATAATTTTTTGAAGACATTGAAGACTTGAAAAATGAGAGGAATTGCTATGAAGATGACTGTGTACCACAAGAAGAAGAAAAGAAAATAGGATTAAATTCTGGCACCCATCGCGAGTCGTGATGGCCTCGTTGTGAGCCCGTGGCGAGTCGCGACCAACGGGTGGCCAGAATTTAACCTTATCATTTTTGTACTATAAATAACACTCTCTTTCCTCTTATTCACATCTTTTTCATCTGCATTTTTGGTACTGTTTAGAACCTTATTTTCTTCCATTTTCATCTTTTAATTCTCTTGTATTATATTTAGTTGTTTAGAATTAATTAGAATGAACTCTTGTTAGCTAAATCTAGTTCCTGGGAGCAATTGACTAAAACTTCCAAACCCATGTCTTAAGAACAATTTGTAGCCTATTTAATAATCTTACTATTATGCATTTATGGAGCATTGAATGTGTTTGTTAATGTCATTAATGTTATTGAAAGCTTGAGTATATGAAGTACTTGTATGATATGCTTGTTAGGGTTCGGGGAAATGGGTTGATTTCCCCTTTTCTTGATAGGAATACGAGAGTATGATTTAGAGCTTTTGATTGTGTTGATGGATTGATAATTTCTAGATGAATATGATAATGTTGAACTCCTTGTCATGTTTGCTGTTTGTAGGAAATGAGAGAAGTCTATGAATGTCAATCGTTCTTGACTAATCTTGTGTAAATGCATGATTGGTTAAATGCTTAGACACGGTGTAGTGTTTATAAATGTTGCCAAGCTTGTTGATTCTTCATGCTAAATGCCACCAAGGGGTACTTGTAGTCGTGTTTCGACTACGGGAGTCATTGGTGAGGTTTGGCAAGAGATGCCGAATTCACTCTTGCAAACTAATATGTAGGAAGGATAGAAGTTTTGTCTTCACAACAAGTAGTGAAAGTAGTAAATAGGTTTCATGTTCAATGATGGATAAGAGGCTTGGAAGTGGAAGTAAATTGCACCCAAGGTTCCGTTAATTATTGTTCATCTTATCTTTAGTCGTATAGCATGATTAGCATTATTCTCTTACTTTACTAGCTGTTGTACTTTAATTTGATAACTTAGGGCCAAACCCACCAAAACCCCCCTTGTTTACATGGTTTTATATGTATCTATGTATGTATATGCTTAGTATATTTTCTCCTATATATGTTTAAACAATTGAAAAGATCCCTCTTCTCGTGGACAACCCCGACTTTCCATGATCTATTTAATTCCAGATAGGATGCATTAGGGCTTAAAAGTACTTTGAGAGGTACGGCGATGACCTCTCAAATTTTGGCGCCGGTGCCGGGGAAGATGCAATTATTTTTAAGTGTTTGGGCATATTATGTGTGATTATATACTATTTGTAAATAATTATTAGTTTTCTTTTATTTTGATTTCTTAGTTGATTTTCGATTTTCACTTGGCTTGGAGACGTATTGTTTGAGTTCTTGGTGTATGGTTCGTACGCGATCCTCTTCACAAGAGCCCCTACACTACGACCCCAAGTTAGAGTTGAATTTGAGACTGACTGGAAGGCTTTCTTTGGAAAGTGTGAATAACACCCCTTCCTATTGACCATTTTGTGAATACATCTTCCTCTATGGAACATCAACTTGAGCACAAAGATGAGCATCCAAGAGGGGGATCTCACCATCCTCCTATCCAAGGGCAAGCTCCTCCTCTCCACCAAAGAGAGATTCCTTTGGGGAAAGCTTTGTTAAGAGACATCATGGCCCCCAACCTCGATCAACAACCGATGTGCATCAAGTATCCCATGGTTGGACCAAACGGGCACTTTGAGCTAAAGACCGGGTTCATCAATATGCTACCCATCTTCCTTGGCAGGCAAGGGGAGAATGCCAACAAACACCTCACTGAGTTTCACTTCTTGTGTGGTGGTACAATCCCCCATGGAGTGGATGAATATTTCTACAAGTTGAAGGCCTTTCAGTTCACACTACGGGATGGTGCAAGAGATTGGCTCAACTACCTACCGCCCAGGAGCATTAAGAGTTGGCTTGATATGAAAACAAAGTTTCTAGCCAAGTACTTTCTGGACTCTAGATCCAACACCCTGAAGAAGGACATAAGCAACATCCTCTAATTGCATGAAGAATCTCTCTTCAACTATTGGGAGAGGTTTAAGAAGCTTCTTGCAAGTTGCCCTTATCACGGTTATTCAGAGGGGGATTTGGTTTATTAATTCTACAATTCCCTTCTTGATGAAGATCAAAGTTTGGTAAGAAGTTCTTGTGGCAGAACCCTTGGGAATAAAACATCCTCCGAGGCTATGCAATTGTATGAAGAGCTAGCGGAAGAATCGAAAAACTTTAGCTCAAGGGCCGATTTGACAAGGAGAAATCCAATGCCCGCAAGTGACTCTTCAAATAGTGGAAAGCTCGAGGATCAAGTCTCGGCCCTTGCATCTATGGTCAAATCATTGATGATGAAGCCCAAGAATTTGCCACATGTTAAATCATGTGAAATTTGTTACTTGGCGCATCCTACGGACACTTGCCCCGTTTTGTAAGAGGATTATGTTAAAGAGGTAAGTGCCATGGGCTATCAAGGGAATCAAGGCTACCAAGGCAATCAAGGATATCAAGGTGGGAAAGGCTACCAAGGTTATAAAGGGTACCAAAACTGGCCGTACAATTTGGGAAATCGTGATAACCCAAACCTCTGGTATTGAAATCCTCATGGAAGCCAAAACCCTCAACCATATCAGCCTCCTCAACAACAATATAGGCCACCTCAATAACAATTTCAAAGGCTCCAAGACAAACCCCGAGACCAAGGGGAGAGCTCGGGGCTAACAAAGGATGAGGTAATGCAAGCCATTCACCGGTTGGGCATGTGCGCAGAGAAAAGTGAGAAATTCCAAGATGAGGCCAAGGCTAGCATAAAAAACTTGGAAACTCAAGTGAGCCAAATACCTCAAGTGGTGAATCAGATGGAGGCCCGAGAAAAAGGCAAACTTCCCTCCCAACTGGAGATCAATCCTCGACAAAATGTGAGTGCAATCTCATTGAGAAGTGGAAGGGAGGTGATAGAGCCCCAAGAAAGAGATTTCATTGAGCAAGAGGTTGAGAAAGAAGAAGATCATGAGAAGAAGGCCGAAGAGTTAGCCAAGGGGAACAAAGGAGAAGAAGCATAGGTGGAGACATTCGTGCCAAGATCGGGATCAAATCCCGAGACCTCATCCCCACCTCACCAGAAATCAAGAGGGGTGGAGATCCCTATCTATGTGCCGGAACCATTATTTCTAGAGGCATTAAAGGATAGGACCAAAGAGGATAACAAGGACATCTACGAAGTCTTTCGTAGATGCGGGGTAAATATTCCACTCTTAATCACTCTGAATCAAGTTCCTAGGTATTCTAAATTACTTGAAGAATTGTGTACCATCAATAGGAAACAACAATTGAAAAATAAGAAAAAGAATTTGAAGAGTGAATATGTCTCCGCCATCTTCAATGATGAAATGCCCCCCCAAATGTGATGATCCGGGAATGTTTACAATCCCTTGTGAGAGAGGAGGAAAATGTGTTAATAAGGCCATGTTAGATTTAGGGGCTTTAATTAATGTAATCCCATACTCCTTGTATAAAAGTCTAAATCTAGGCAATTTGCACAAAACCGGGGTTGTCATCCAACTAGCCGATCACTATAGTACATACCCAAAAGGTATTGTGAAGGATGTGTTGGTAAAAGTGGATTCTTTGACATTCCTTGCAGACTTTTATGTTCTTGAAATGGGGAGTGACAATAGTGCTAAACCTATTATGTTAGGAAGGCCATTTCTAAAGACTTCAAGAACCATAATTGATGTTCTTAAAGGAACATTGACTATGGAATTTAAGGTGTGGAGGGTAGAATTTGACACTAATAATTCTATTGATCACCCTAGTAGATATCATTCTTGCCAAACTATTCATGTTATTGATGGCAAGAGCAAGATGAAATTGAGCCCAGAAATGGTAGTTCCTTAAATGTTGCCATAGATGATGTTTTGAGTGATAATTTGATTTCAAATGTAGTTAGTACTAGCTTGAAGGAAAGAAACATCTAATGCACTCTTGGGGGCGCAGCATCCAACCATTTTCGTGTGTTCGCGAGTAAACCAGTAAGGGTGTTTTCCCCTCCTTCTCTTGAGAAGACCTTGGTGGAAGAGTGCAAACCACCACCGAAAACTCTTAAATGTCCATCCCTTGGAGAAGGAGAGCTACCCCCGAATGCTTACGTGCTTGAGATCACCATGGAACAAAAAGGTGAGTTGTTGGAGATATTAAGGGAACATGAAGAAACCCTAAGCTACTTGAAGGAGGTTTTGTTGGGGAACAATGCGAATCCCGATTGTTTTGACCCTGACCGAGGAAAAGGGACCGATCATCTCTGTTCATTTTGTGAGTAAACTCCAAGAAGGGGAGTAAGTCGTGCCGACGACGTTAAATAAACTTGGTTTTGATCATCAGGATCATCATTTGTGACTTTCCATTGATGTTGTTTGGTTTTGGGTTTTGTCATTAAGTTTCATTATTTTGCTTTATGCTTTTCACAACTTTTTTTTTCCATGACTCTGTAGCAATTTTAAAAGCCAAGGCATTGGACTTTTGAAGGGAGAAATGCTTGGAGTTAAGAAGGAAACACTTGGACAAGAGAAGGAATCAGAAAAATTTTCTAAGTACCAGATTAGTAGTCCATCGTGAGTCGCGACCACATCATCGCGAGTCACGATGGGCTCAGTAATTTTTAGTGAGATTTTAGCTTTCAGCCTCCACTTTTCCCGAGTCGCGATGCCTCGCAAGGGCCTTGTCACGAGTCCCGATGAAGTGGTCGCTAGTTGTGACCAAATTAGGGATTTTGGCTGAGAAATGGAGGTCTCAGCCTCCACTTTTTGTGAGTCGCGATGGCCTCGCGAGGGCCTCGTTGTGAGTTGCGATGGAGTGGTCACGAGTCACGATGTAATCAGACATATTGTGTTAAAATTCAGTTCCCGGTCTCCACTTTTTGCGAGTCGCGATGGCCTTGAGAGGGGGGCCTTATCACGAGCCCTCAAGACATTATCCCCTCCAGACCAGTCAAACCCATAATGCCATCAGCCCTTTGAGACATCATCCCCTCGAGACCTCGAATCCTCGAAGCCCTAAGCCCTAAGCCCTTGACTCGAGCCAAACCTGAAAGTCATCACCCTCTCGAGGCCAGTTCTCGAGACCAGCCTCGAGACATCATCCCCTCAAGACCTCGAGGCAGCAAGCTCTCGACTCGAGCATAAGCTGAAAGTCCATCACCCTCTCGAGGCCAGTTCTTAAGACCAACCCTCGAGATATCATCCCCTCGAGACCTCGAGGCAACAAGCTCTCAACTCGAGCAGAACCTGAAAGTCCTTCAGCTTCTCGAGGCCAGTCCTCGAGACAAGCCCTTGAGACATCATCCACTCGAGACCTCGAGGCCGCAAGCCCTCGAATTGAGCCGAACCTGAAAGTCCCTCTCGAGGCCAGTCCTAGAGACCAGCCCTTGAGACATCATCCCCTCAAGACCTCAAGGTCGCGAGCCCTCAACTTGAGCCAAACCTGAAAGTCCATCACCCTCTCGAGAATAATCCTCAAGACCTTGGTTCCTTGAGGCCACAAGCTCTAGACTCGAGCTGAGTCATAAAGTCCATCACCCATCATGACGTCACTCTCTCGAGACCAGTCCTCGAGACCTTGGGTCCTCGAGGCCGTAAGCCCTCGACTCGGGTCACGAGCCAACCTTCTCGAGACCTCGAAGCTACGAGCCCTCGAGGCTGCGAGCCAAACCTCTCGAGACCTCGTATCCCCTAGGCTAAAAACCCTCAAGACCAGTGAAGCCTTTTAGCCCCTTAAGACCAATGCCCTTCGAGATGTCATCTTTCATCCTCGAGCCTAGCCAGACTTGAGCCCCTCGAGACCAAATCTTTCATCCTTGAGCCCAGCCATACCCATCGCCAGCCGCAATGAACACATTGTGAGTCAGGATGTGCGTACATGTTTGCTTTATAAAAACATGAAAAACCCTTTTTGCCTCAAACACATCCACACTTCCGCCGCTACTCTTCCCCATCCTCAGCCTTTCCCCCACCAAACCACCGCTGCTTGCCACCGCCCTCTACCACTCACAATAACCACTCCATACCCCATCATTTCTACCTAATCTCCACCCATAAATCGCCATAAAAACTTTGAAGAACACAAACCCTAGAATTTGGGGGTTTTGTGACTTTGGGTAATTCAATTTCGAATTGATTGTGGGCTTCCTCCTTTCTATTTCCTAAGCATCTAAGTGGTACATTTCTTCACTTTATTGAGCTTCAATTGTGATTATGAATGTATACTCTATTTATTGGATATTGTGTAGATTATGTGTGATGCCTTAAGAAATTAAATTGTTGGACATTGGTTGATTTTGGTGAATATATTGTGCTTGCAATTTAATTTGATGGGTATTGTGTGCAAATTTTGTGGTTGTGATGTGAATTGTATATTTTGTGGTTGCAGTTTGGATTGTATTGTGCTTGTTTGATTTTGGATTGTGTGCATATGTGTTGATTTGGCTGAGAATGGATTGTGACTTATACTAGATATGAGGCATGTTGGCCCTTTATTAAACATAGTTGTTACTTGGAAACAATGTTATTGTGCTTTGCAATGTTATTTTTCTTAGGGAGGTTTAGCCATGGGATGTGGATGTGGACATTGTGAATGTACTAATGGTGGCTAGACTAGTTGAGCACAACTGTGATTTTGAAATATAGCATATTGATTTCAACTATGTGAGAACTTCATTGACTTGAGAATATGGTCTTGGTGGACATAATATGGATTGTATATGCAATTGTGATTAGGACTTGAACTAGTTGACTTGATTTTGATTTGGCCTGTGATGATGAACTAGTTTAAGTTTGAGTATGAATTTTCAATATTGCATATACACATGTTCCTGTGCATTTGACTTGTTTGCTGTGATTGTTAGATATGGCCCCCACGAAGAGACCCAGCCCCCCCCCCGATGTGGGCGCACCGCCGCTCCACCTCCGCCTCCTCCACCGGCTCCGGAATCGAGCCCTGTACCTCCCCCTCCGGACAGGTACATGGGTTTGACCCAGATCACCGGGTCCTATGTGGAGAGGTGGGAGGCCCTGGGGAGGCGTCAACTCAAGGAGACAAGCTTTGTAGACGTACCCACATTAGATGCTCTTGGGCTCACTCAACCTGTCAGATGCTTCCTCGCCAAGAGGGGGAATGGAAGGGTTCATGAGTAGGAGCGCCCCCTCTTACCGGAGGTACACGCTGGAGTTCTTGTTCATGGTCCGTATAAGTAGCATGAGAGGTGATCAACCATGCAAGAGGTACATTACTTTTCACTTAGATGATATATCTAGGCAAATGACCGTCTTGCAGATTGAGGAGGCCTTTAGATTTGACACCACGGAGATACGGGCTATGCAGGACCCACAGGCCCAGGAGCGATCGATTGAAGATGACATGAACTTTTGGAATGTCATCAACATGGGCCAAAGAACTCCCATGATAAGAGTAGCGCCATTATCCACCCTGCAATTCGTTATGTGCACCGACTATTGGCTGGCACAGTACTTTGCTCCGCGAAGCCGACGAATGTGCCAGACAATGACATTCACTTTTCGTGGCACTTAACGATTGTGGGTACAGGATATGGGTTGTGGGTAGAGTTATGGATGAAGAGAATTGTGGAGGTGGCAGGAAAGCCAAAGGGAAAGATCATGGTCGGAGGCATGATAGGCCTTTTAGCAGAGTACCTGGGATTGGTTCCTCCAGCTGACTTTCTGCGCTTAGGGAGTCACACTTTCTATCTGACCACTACTGAGAGGTTAGTTAGATTTGAGATGCTCAGTACCACACAGACCACAGGGCTATTCCATTGGTTGTATGGCGCGAGGAAGGTCACATCCATGGCTCTCCTTCAGCCCAACAAGACGAAGCTGAAATTTGATACACCTCTAGGAGACTTACCGATTTCACCTGACTCCTCGTGTAGAGATGACTTCCAGCGTGAGCTCTGCGACCTTGGCCCAGCTAGCACCCTACCTTTTTCTGAGCGACAACAGCAACAACACTCCGAGCAGCACTCCCCACAGCCTCCACCAGAGACCGAGCCAATGCAGAAGGACGATGTGCCACCTCACTATTCCCAGCCTCCACCAGACTTCTACGAGTGGATGATGCAGACTATGTAGGATGGATTCCGCCACCAGGACAACATGATATCGGAGCATAATGTATTTGTCTCCCAGACCTTGATCGACATGGATGAGGAGATTGACCACCTGCCAGCTCACATCCATGAGATGCAGTCCCAGGTAGGCAGTGTCTCAGGCCCCGATCTGGGAGGGGAGAGGCGGAGAGCTAGGAGGCAGAGGAGCACAAAGTGGCTGGCACAGTATCAACAGCGCTATTTTGGCGGTTGCCCTTCTTCATCACATCAGTGATTTTGTAAGCACCACATCTTTACACTTTTCATACTTTTCTTTGTATGTTTTTGCCCTATTGTCTACATTGAGGGCAATGTAGTGTTCTAAGTATGGGGAGGGGCATATACTTTGAGGTGATTAGGATTGAAGACACTTTTGGAGACACTTTTGCATAACTCTTTTGTTTTGTTTTGGATATTTTTTCCTTTTTGTTTTGGGATGTTTTTCTTTTGATGTACTTGGATAATGTTGGCTTTGATACTTTTCTTATCCTTAACATTTGGAAAGTACTTTGCTATTTTTTGGATTGGAGAAACGTGAAAAATGTTGAAAATTTTGAAATAAATAAAATAAAATGAAAAAGAAAAATGAATAAATAATAATAAATAAAAAGAATCCCACTAAGTTGAAAAGCCGAGAGGGAAACTTAGGAAACATTGGGGGCCCGGATAGGTTGAAAACCTGAAAGGGCGACCTAGGCAAAAATGAGAGGCTAAATGTGCGGAAAAAGGTGAGATGTGAGCCAAAGAAATATGATGTCTTGCTAGGATGAAAACCCGAAAGGGCTTCTAGGAAAATTGAGAGAAAATGAGAAATGTTAAGTGTTCACTCATTTGTTTGACATCTTGAGGACCTTTTGGG
The DNA here is from genome assembly GCA_037428765.1 of Rubia yunnanensis. NCBI lineage: Eukaryota > Viridiplantae > Streptophyta > Magnoliopsida > Gentianales > Rubiaceae > Rubia > Rubia yunnanensis. Next base: position 78,737,450 of record CM075068.1, read on the forward strand.
AGTGGAAAACTTAGCGGGAGAATGTGAAGTAAGTTATTAAATTCTTGATCGTTAATATGTTTCATTTTTAGGTTGACATATCGATATAAAGTGGAGCATGTGTTTTCAACCTCATACATGTTTGTAGCTTCACCTTGTATCATTGGATTTGGGATATCAATTCAGGATTTGGAGATAAGGATATCAATGAATTGATGGATTGATATGATTTGGGTAGATTTAGGAATAGGGGTTGTGGGAAACTTCTCATTCGACCTTAGCATTGGGATGTGTGTATTGAGAGTTTTGTGAGGTATTGATTTGGGGGAGGTTTAGTAGTAGTTAGGATGTGGATACATCATCTCCTTCGTATGCTTGGATATTTTATTACTCGAGGGTGAGTAAGGTTTAAGTGTGGGGAGGTTTGATGTGTCCACTTCATGTGCATAATTTAGTACTATTTTGGGTTACCTTTGTACTCTTTTATCATCAAGAGCTTGTGTTTTACCTTGAAATTATCTTAGAAGGGGTAAGAGAAAATTTACGCATTTTTACCTCTTCTAAGTGGATTTTGCGTGACAAGTGAAGAACACGGAGGCAATTAAAGATCACATTTTCGAAGACTTTTGAAGACTTGCTTCGAAGACATGAAGACCGGAGGCCATTCAAGACCATTTTTTGAATACATTGAAGACTTGAAAAATGAGAGGAATTTCTATGAAGATGACTGTGTACCACAAGAAGAAGAAAAAAAAACAGGATTAAATTCTGACACCCGTTGCGAGTCACGATGGCCTCGTCCCGAGTCGCGACCAACGGGTGGCCAGAATTTAACCTTATCATTTTTGTACTATAAATAACACTCTCTTTCCTCTCATTCACATCTTCTTCATCTCCGTTTTTGGTACTGTTTAGAACCCTATTTTCTTCCATTTTCATCTTTTAATTCTCTTGTATGATATTTAGTTGTTTAGCATTAATTAGTATGAACTCTTGTAGCTAAATCTAGTTCCTGGGAGCAATTGACTAAGGCTTCCAAACCCATGTCTTAAGAACAATTTGTAGCCTATTTAATACTCTTACTATTATGAATTTATGGAGCATTGAATGTGTTTGTTAATGTCATTAATGTTATTGAAAGCTTGAGTATATGAAGTACTTGTATCATATGCTTGTTAGGGTTTGGGGAAATGGGTTGATTTCCCCTTTTCTTGATAGGAATACAAGAGTATGATTTAGAGCTTTTGATTGTGTTGATGGATTGATACTTGCTAGATGAATATGATAATGTTGAACTCTTTGTCATGTTTATTGCTTGTAGGAAATGAGAGAAGTCTATGAATGTCAATCGTTCTTGACTAATCTTGTGTAAATGCATGATTGGTTAAATGCTTAGACACGGTGTAGTGTTTATAAGTGTTGCCAAGGTTGTTGATTCTTCGTGCTAAATTCCATCAAGGGGATACTTGTAGTCATGTTTCGACTACGGGAGTCATTGGTGAGGTTTGACAAGAGATGCCGAATTCACTCTTGCAAACTACTATCTAGGAAGGATAGAAGTTTTGTATTCATAACAAGTAGTGAAAGTAGTAAATAGGTTGCATGTTCAATGATGGATAAGAGACTTGGAAGTGGAAGTAAATTGCACCCAAGGTTCCGTTAATTGTTGTTTCCATCTTATCTTTAGTCGTATTGCATGATTATCATAGTTCTCTTACTTTGCTAGTTGTACTTTAATTTGATAACTTAGGACCAAACCAACCAAAACCCCCCCTTGTTTACATAATTTTATATGTATCTATGTATGTATATGCTTAGTATGTTAACGTCCAGATTCACGCAAATGGTTATCAAATATAATCCAAGCAATATATATATATATATAGCATATGCCATGATTTACTTTAATTAATGTGTATACGTACCATAGTTTGCTAAACCGTGGTTACAATTCTTGACTCTTTCATGTTGTCAAGCAAATCATGTTGTATCTCCATGCTAAGTTTTTCTTCCAACGAATACAACCGTGTATACTCGGATTCACCAATGTGTACATACAAAAAATCATTCGTCGTTAAATATAAGTACACATCTAATATCATAATATAGGATTTCATAAAATATATTAAACCGATATACACAATAAATTACTCAATAGGATTGTATTGTAAACAATCAAAATCCCGAAAGGATTTTCACAAAATCCAAAATATATTTCGCATGAAATTAAAGCATATCTTTCCAGACAGAGTAGTGTAATTTTGATAAAACTTGGTGCATCCAATTTATAATAGGCAACATGCATTTCGACAGGTAATTGCAACACCTCAATGAAACCATGCAATTCTTTTCAACACAAGATATGCATTCCATAGGAACTAAACAAGGCATATGCCGTATTATGTTAGTGAATTTCAGGATGCAAATTTAATATACAATCAAGCACGCAAAATCGGATGCTCTCGTTAGGTGATTTTGTCATGCAATATTTCGAATTAGAATACACGTTAATCATAGTATTCGGTGCAGATCAAAATCAATATAATTCAACAAATTTTTCATTCGTTTCAAGACTGTTGGACATATTTTGATTTTATCATGCAAAAATTAAATAATAAAAATTGAACAAGCAATTTACATATGCGAATAATATACTTTTATTATTTATTCAGGCATACAATAAGAAAGCTTAAATTACGAATAATTAAAGCAATACATGGGAGAAATAAATCACGTTTCAATCAATAACAAATTGATAGAGTCACGAGTAAACTCACTAGCCTTGAAACAATGAGTCCCGTCGTGGACATCATTCCCTAGGGTGAAACCATCGAAGATAACAATTAACACGTAAGAGTTGCCTCGGATTCACACAAGCCCCGGAGGACTATCACCTCGACAGAGCAACGGATGAAAACGTTGAGAAAGACATAAAGAAGACTCAAGTTTAGAATATGGAGGGACTTGAGAAAATGGTGCAAGTTTCCTGACTGACTTAGAGGTTCTATTTATATTGCTCTAAGAGACCCTAATCATGGAAACATGGTATTATGATTTTCTGTAATTAGAGAGAAATATTCTCCAATCACCATCTCACCAAATTCGAGACATTATATGAATACTCAAATTAAATCTGCTGGAAATGGAAGAAATATTTGCACAAATATTTTTCAGCGTATTAAACATGGTAAACCGTGTATTCATTTAAAACAAGATATCTCACAAAATATGAAAATATTTGTTCTTATCTCTTAAGAATTACACAGAAGCAATTCCATATATACTACGTGGTTGGGCTTTCCAGAGACTTTCATGCGGTCCATATGCGTTTTGGACAGTCCAGAGAAAATTTAATCCGGGCTAATTTCTGACTAATTATTCTCTTTCAAGAGTGACATTTCAAACATCCATATCTCATTCACCCTTGATCCATTTTGAGAGTTTAAATAGTCGATTTTATAGTAATCGCGGAGGAGAACCCAAAAATGACATCCACCAACCCAAAATTCGTTTAGGTCCCACTCCAAATGATGCCCAAAAGTTTACGAGTTTCAACATTTTTACCATCATTTTCCAACAATCTCCCACTTGAACAGATATTGATGTAGGAATCAGAACAATCACGTCAAACACAGAGTTTGACTTGGTGATAGATTCATTTCGATGACATAGATGCTGCATAGGATAAGTAGGTGTCACCCTTTGAACTTTCCCTTGAGAGAGTACACTTAGCCCACTAGTTAGGAAGTAGACACGATGTCCTAGAACATCCCCTACCGCTTGTGTGAATGATAGTGCACTTCCCAAGATCATCTTTCCTAGCCCTTGCATTTTCCTTGGTTGTGTCCATTAATCAGGCCATGACACACACCAAATTCTGTATGGTTTCTAAAGAATTGAGTCCCAACAATTTCCTTTCGAAGCGGCCACACTTCTCACTTACATAGGTGATTCTTGGCATAAGAGCAGTTTCGTAAACTATTGCGCTATTTCCAGTACTACACACTCGATGCCTTGAATCATTAAAATAAATTTAATGCTTAACCTCCATTCACATCACTGTTTCATCATCATAGGAACAAGACAAGAGGTATGAAACCCCCACAGTGATCGTGATGGGTCTTTGCAGTTTAGTTGTCCCTTTGAACCTAGATCTTGGGATCTCCAGTCACATAGGTTGGGTGTCCACACACGTAACCCACCATTTATTGGACTCCTTTCGATGAGTTCTCAACTAACTCTTGATTCAATTTCTTCGTCAAGAAATCGATTCAGTCATTTCGTCAAAGAATCACAACTCTTATCATGTTGACCTTACGTAGTCAACATCAATAATTCTTGTAGAGAGTAATCATCCAATGGTAAAGTGTTTTTGTCGAGACACACCATCATTGATATGGCTTTACGCTACACAAATAAGCATACAAGTGCTTTGGGCATCCTAGAGTATATCTTTCCCAATTTTTGTCCAAAACAATGGACTTAGATTCCTCTATGAATCGAGCAAGAGAGAACCATTTCTCTACATAACTCAAGCCATATCCATGAGTCTCACACACAGCTTGTTTCCAATGATCATTTCTGGATTACTTGTGTATCATCTTATTATCCATTGTAAGAATTAACTAATGTGCACTTATATAAGTACTTCAGACTATCAATGACTCTTGAGTTATCTTCTTAAGAGACACCTCACCTTTAAAAAAAGTTACTCACAATGTTTAGAGTCATTCCTTTGAATACGACATATCTTCAAGAGACTCAATCATCGTATCAATTTTACTATCAATGACAAAATCATCAATGCAAAGACATAAATGACATGGTCATTTTCTGTGTCCCTTAGCATATCCACCTTTATCAAACTCATTGATTCAATATCACTGGCTAAACAACAATTAGTTTGGTCACATGATGGCTCATTTAGGAGCATTGAGCTTTTCATTTTTCTTTATTAAAATTTTAATATCTAAATCTCCAAATAACCATTTAGGTCCATTAGATGTACTTCTAGCTTTCACAAAGCCTTGATAGCAAGTACCATCACCCTTGGACTCATTCTTACGTCTAGAGAACACCCATCAAGTACACAAATATACTTACTAATTGTTCAAATCTACTAGTAGTCTAGTGATTTGCACTCATGGTAGATCAATCTCTCTATTGATCACTACTTTCCACAAAAATTATTTCATGGAATCTCGTTTCCTTCGTTGGTTTATCTCTGATCCTTAATGATTTCATCTATTGACTCTTAAGTCCATTTAAGATAAATTAGGATCTTTACCAGAAACTTCCACAAAATACACTTTCCATCAAGATATATTTCTTGTTTCTGCATAATATTTCTTGTGAATTTCAAGAAATTGATAGCACTTCAACATTGTGTATATTTAGTAAAAATACTGTTTAAGTATTCATTTTACTACCTTCGCAATACGCCGACCCTCACATTCAAAAGAACTTGTAGAATGGATATACGAGGAGTTTTATTTTCCTCCTTGGGTTATCTTATTTAAAAGATTACCAGCCAATGTAATGGTTCCTCCACATCGCTTTGATCATTCAAGCGATTTCGTTCAAGCACCATATGACCTTGCGAATGTTTCAACATTGTGAATCATATTCACCAAAGGATTATGTGTCTTCACATCATGGTCACATTTAATAAATTTTTCATTCGTTTCAAGACTGTTGGACATACATTGATTTTATCATGCAAAAATTAAATAATGAAAATTGAACAAGCAATTTACATATGCAAATAATATACTTTTATTAATTATTCGGGCATACAATCAGAAAGCTTAAATTATGAATAATTAAAGCAATACATGGGAGAAATAAATCACGTTTCAATTAATAACAAATCGATGGAGTCACGAATAAACTCACTGCCCTTAAAACGAATGAGTCCCGTCGTGAACATCGTTCCCTAGGGTAAAACCATCAAAGGTAATAATTAACACGTAAGAGTTACCTCGGATTCACGCAAGGTCCGAGGGACTATCACCTCGACAAAGCAACAGATGAAAACTTCGAGAAAGACAGAAAGAAGACTCAAGTTTAGAATATGGAGGGACTTGAGAAAATGATGCAAGTTTCCTGACTGACTTAGAGGTTCTCTTTATATTGCTCTAAGAGACCCTAATCATGGAAACATGATATTCTTATTTTCTATAATTAGAGAATAATATTCTCCAATCACCAACTCACCAAATCCGAGACATTCCATGAATACTTGAATTAAATTTGTTGGAAATGGAAGAATTATTTGCACAAATATTCTTCAGCGTATTAAACATGGTAAACCGCATATTCATTTAAAACAAGATATCTCACAAAATATGAAAATATTTTGTTCTTATCTCTTAAGAATTACACACAAGCAATTCCATATATACTACGCGGTTAGACCTTCCAGAGACTTCCACGCGGTCCATACGCATTTTGGACAGTGCAGAGAAAAATTAATCAGGGCCAATTTCCGCCTATTTTTTCTCTTTCAAGAGTGACATTTCAAACATCCATATCTCATTCACCCTTGATCCATTTTGAGAGTTTAAATAGTCGATTTTACTGTACTCACGGAGGAGAACCCAAAAATGACATCCACCGACCCAAAATTTATTTGGGTCCCACTCAAAATGATGCCCAAAAGTTGATGAATTTCAACCTTTTAACCATTATTTTTCAACACTATATAAGATCATGGGTCATCTCTACATAGTACCAATTGGTTTTATTATAGAAGCCTATGATAATATTAAGACCTGAAAAAGTGTAGAGGTTGTTTACCTTCTTAAAGTAAACAAGTTTTTATAAAGAATCAGCCACGCCATTGGAGCATCTCCAATGCAAAGAGCATCATGAGTAAATATAGGAACCACGTGGTGAATTATTATTGGGCTTCTATGTGATGTAGATAAAAAATATTAATAATAAAAACTGATGAAACTTTGATCTCCAATGCAGGCATCATAACCAAACTTCAATATGATGTGTCGAAATATTTTATCACTAAATAATACAAAAAATATTGTATCTAATTTGCATTAACTCTCTATCAAAACATATTTGAATAATATAGTATATGAAAAGTTTTTAATCTTATTTTAAAATTTATAAATATATATATATATATATATCTATATATATCTATATGAACTTAAATATGCAAAACAATTTTGATTATTTTAAAATTATATGTATGTGTATATATATATATGAAAAACTATTACTTCCTCCGTTCAAGGAAAAATTACACAGAATCTTTTTCACGGATTTCAAGAAACATGTTTAACTGTAAATATATGCAACTAACCACATATAATAACGACACATAAAAAGTTAATATTTGAAAACTACATGTTACGAGAATATAACAATATCCTATTTGATAATATTATTGTTCATATACTTTTTTCAAATATGTGGTTAAAGTTAAACAATTTTAACTACCAAGTAATAAGTATGCATATTCAGTTGGGATGGAGGTAGTACAAGTAAATTATTTTTAGAAACATAGGATTATATTTTTTTGTTAGTATAACATAAAATATTATATTTTGTATATAACTGAATTAATAAATAAAACAATGAAATGTTTAAACTAATTTACAATTTGACTATTTATTTTTGTAAAGTCAAGGACTTATTTAATTGGCAATTTTGTGTAAACACAATCAGACCATGTTGGAACACTGGTGTAGTAGAGTTTACGAGCAGAATTTACGCCAAGGGTTTAACGGATTCAAGCCGAAAATATTGAAGAGTTTTAGAATTTATGGTAACTGTATATTTGGCTATATATATTGGGCGTAAGAAGCATATTTGATTTATGGTAAAATCCCTACTTATAAGGAGGAGATTCATTCGAATATATGGGAGAGTTTGAGATAAGGTAAATCCCTTTATTTATGGGATTTGGATATGCTTCAACAATCAGATTTGGAATAGGAATATTGTGGAGATAATCATGGATATTCAGATCTGATTCGTGGATATAAATAAGGGACAAACACGGCTGCAAAACTAACGATTTTACAGAGCAAAATCTGCACCCAGATTTTGAGATCTTACGAAACTTGCTAGAGCCAATATACTGTGTTCCAACACTGTCCTGCTGCACAAGTTCAGAATCGTATGCCTTAATTCCTCGGGAGGAGGAGATCCAGCGTCGACGGAGTTCGAGGTCAGAGGGAGTCTGATCAAGGCGGATCGGTAGCTAGGGGAGCTAGCAAAGTCCACACGTCATAGTTAGTTAAAGATAAGTATTTTGTATGCTGTACTCTGTACTATCTTTCTAATTAGTGGATTTATTCTGAACTGGGCCAGGCCCCGCAGATGTAGGTGATTTACACCGAACTGCGTAACCAAGTTGTGTGTCTTGTACGCTTCACGTTATTTTTACACTTGGTTAAACTAGGTATGTTGGAACACACTAGTAAGAACTAGGAAAATTGGTAAAACTAAATTTCAATTGGTATCAGAGCTGAGTCACTTATTGTTCCCTTGGTTGTTTCAAGGAAAGTGAGATCCGGTTTTACCATGACGACAAGAGAAGGAGCTTCAATCTCTCGACCACCACTGCTAGAAGGAAACAACTACAACTATTGGAAGGCTCGTATGAGGGTGTTTATTAATTCCCTGGACGAACTGGCGTGGTTTTATGTTGAGAATGAATGGAATCATCCTACAGAAGATGCTACCAGCTCTAAGGATGTGGAAGGGGAGTCAAGTCAAAAACTCAAAGACAAGTCTAAATGGACTCCAGGTGATCTTAGAGAATCTCTAGCAAATTCAAAGGCTCTTAATGCAATATTCACGGCAGTCGATGAAAACCAGTTCAAGCTTATATCTACATGCCACCAAGCGAAGAGAGCATGGGACATCCTACAAACGGTTCATGAAGGAACCAGTCGAGTGAGGGAGTCCAAACTACAGATGTTGGCTACCAAGTTTGAAGAACTCAAAATGGAGGAGGACGACACCATTGCCACATTCAATGGAAAGCTTAGAGATATCTCCGACATGGCTTATCAACTTGGAAAAGTGTACAAAGAAACCAAGCTGGTGAAAAAGACCTTGCGATCTCTACCTAAAAGGTTTGCAATGAAAGTAGCAGCAATAGAGGAGGCAAGAGATGTATCCACAATGAGCCTAGATGAACTAATGGGGTCACTGCAAACATATGAGATGACATTCCAGCAACCTACAAAAAGGGTATCCAAGGATTTGGCGTTTAAAGTTTCTCCAGACAAAGGAAGTAATGAGTCTGACAGCGATGATGAGTTTGAAAAACTGGCACTTATTACAAAAAATTTCTCAAAGATGTTTAAAAAGGTGGTCAATAAGAAATCTCAGGAGAGGTTTGGCGGAAACAGACAAAAGCAACAAGATTCGAACAACAATCGTGGATTGAGGTTTGAACAAGGAAATATGCAGTATGGGAGAAATCAGTACAATGAATCAAAACAGGCTGGAAGAATTCAATGTAGAGAATGTGAAGGATTTGGTCATATTCAGGCCGAATATGCTAACACTCGAAAGAAACAAGGAAGATCATATGTTACCTCTTGGAGTGATGATGAAGAGAAAGAAAAAGATGAGGAAGAATTAACCAGTAATTATGTAGCCTTTGGAGCAAAGGTCCATGATACTTCAGAAAGTCAGTGTTCCAACACACTAAACAAAGGGAACAATGTAAGTTACGATATGAATCCGGACGAGGCTCGCAGTGATGAAGATGATCTTTCTGTAAGTGATGAAGAGATATATAGCACATACGAACAAATGTATGCCATGTGGGTTCAAGTAGCAGACAAAAACAAAGAACTGATTGAAGAAAAAAGGAAGCTGATTGACAGCGAAAAGGAGTTACGGTCCACGATTGCAGAACTTGGAAAACAAAATGAAGAACTGAGTCAGAAATTAATAGCAGCAGTCAAGAGGGCTGAGATGTCTGAAGCAGCTATCTCAAAAATGAATTCCGGGAAAGCAAAACTGGATGACATACTGGATATGGGAAGGAACTTTGGTGATAGACACGGAATTGGATACAGGAAAGAACCAGAGGTTGAAGTGCGTGAAAAACCAGTAACTCTCAAAGCAAGGATTCGAGAAGTAAAACGGAAGTATGGAAAACCGTTTCAAAGAAAGCCTCTAATCTGCGGATACTGCAGGTATCAAGGACATACTGAATATCAGTGTAAAAAACTGATCAGAGATCAAATGACAGGAAGAGAACTGTGTTCCAACACAGTCGATACTCATACAAGAATCAGGAAGATATGGGTCATTAAAAGGTCCGGTACGTGTATGGTCGCACACACTTCTTTATCAGTATATTCCAGTGACTCATGGTACTTTGACAGTGGCTGCTCACGTCACATGACTGGCAGTTCGAAATACCTTACAAATCTTACTCCATATGATGGCAGGTATGTAACTTTTGGAGATGGAAAAAGAAGCAGAGTAATTGGCAAGGGCGAATTAAAGATTGAAGGGTTTTCTGTTCTCACAAGTGTATTATTTGTTGAAGATCTAAAAGCAAATTTGCTAAGTATAAGCCAGCTGTGCGATGACAACATGATAGTTGAGTTCCAGAAAGAAAAATGTGTAGTGAAGCATGGAGAAAACAGGGTTCTGTCTGGAATACGATCTTCAGACAATTGTTATCTTTTGGAACAAGAAGTTCGATGCATGCTTTCAAAGCAGGACGAGGGAATTCTATGGCACAGGAAACTCGGACACATCAACTATAAAACACTGGTGAAGATTGCTAACATGAAAGCTGTACGTGGAATGCCTACCTTGACCGGGAATGATGAAATCATGTGTGGACCATGTCAGCAAGGTAAACAAACTCGTGCTCCTCATTCTTCAGTACAGTTTATTACTACTTCTAGAAATCTGGAATTATTACATATGGATTTAATGGGGCCAGTGCACACACCTAGCATAGGAGGAAAGAAATATATTTTTGTATGTGTTGATGACTTCTCCAGGTTTACATGGGTAGCCTTCTTGAAAGAGAAATCTGATACGATTGAGGTATTTCGTAGCCTTGTAGTAAAGCTACAAACGGAAAAGGGAATTCCTGTAGGAAAGATAATCCGGATTCGAAGTGATCATGGCAGAGAATTCGAAAATGAACAATTCAGTTCTTTCTGCAATGAACTGGGGATTCAACATGAGTTTTCGGCTCCTATCACTCCTCAACAGAATGGTATTGTCGAAAGAAAGAATAGAACTCTTCAGGAGATGGCTCGAGTTATGTTGGCAGAGAAGGATCTTCATAAGAAATGGTGGGCAGAGGCGATCAATACAGCGTGTTATACAATTAATCGAGTGTATCTTCGACCGTTCACTGATAAGACAGCCTATGAGATCTGGAAAGGCAGGAAGCCGAATATTTCATATTTTCATGTGTTCGGAAGCACTTGCTATATCCTCAGAGACAGAGAACATTTGGCAAAATTTGATAATCGAAGTGATCCAGGAATTTTTCTAGGGTATTCTATCAACAGTCGTGCCTACCGAGTCTTCAATCATCGAACTAACACTCTCATGGAATCCATAAATGTCATTGTGGATGATTCAGGAAAGGAGAAACTTCCAGAAGCAGTAGAGGAAGAATCCGCCAACACTCATGTTCCAACACAGTCTCAAACTCCGGACAGAGAAAAGCAGTCAGAACCAAATGAGCACCAGGAACCTCACTCTGCTGAAGCGGACCATGTTCCAACACATGACCATGTTCCAACACTGCTACCGCCTACTAATGACTAGGTTGCACCACACATTCAACCTGGCTCAAATCTGCGAAATACTCGATCAGTTCCTCGAGTAGATTATCGACGTCTGGCTGGTCTACACTGTTTTGTGTCACTAATTGAACCGAAGAACTATAAGGAAGCTTTACTTGATGAATATTGGATTGCTGCAATGCAAGATGAACTCGGACAGTTTACCAGGAATGATGTTTGGTACCTTACCCCTCGTCCCAAAGGCATCAATGTCATTGGTACAAAATGGATCTTCAAGAACAAGTCCGATGCAGATGGCTTAATCACCAGGAACAAAGCCAGACTTGTTGCTCAAGGATATACGCAAGTGGAAGGTGTTGACTTTGACGAAACCTTTGCACCAGTTGCCAGGTTAGAATCTATTCGTATTCTACTAGCTATTGCCTGCTTCTTGAACTTTACGTTGTATCAAATGGACGTTAAGAGTGCGTTTCTAAATGGAGTGGTGAATGAGGAAGTCTATGTGGAACAACCTAAAGGTTTTGAAGATCCTCATTATCCGCATCATGTATATCGCCTCAAGAAAGCCTTATATGGATTAAAGCAGGCACCTCGAGCATGGTATGAACAACTTACTAACTTTTTGCTTCAGAAAGGTTATCGTCGAGGGGGAGTAGATCGCACTTTATTTGTGCTTGACAAGTCATCAAAGTTTCTAATTGCTCAAATATATGTTGATGACATAGTATTTGGCTCTACTTCACCATCTATGGTACAGGATTTCGTCATCACAATGCAGTCTGAATTTGAAATGAGCATGGTTGGAGAATTGAATTACTTTCTGGGGTTACAAGTCAAACAAGAACGGAATGGTCTATTCATCAATCAAAGTAAGTATGCCTTGAACTTGATTAAAAAATTCGGACTCAGTAGTGCTCGTGCGGTTCGAACTCCTATGGGGGTTTCTGATAAGTTGGTGAAAGATGAAAAAGGAGTGTCAGTCGATCAAAAGTTATATAGAGGCATGATCGGAAGTTTGTTATATCTCACAGCTAGTAGACCAGATATATGTTTCAGTGTTGGAATATGTGCTAGATTTCAGGCTGATCCTAAGGAATCTCATCTTACTGCAGTCAAGAGAATTATTAGATATGTGAGTGGAACGTCAGAATATGGTGTTTGGTATTCAAAGAATCAAGATTCAGAATTGATAGGATACAGTGATTCTGATTGGGCTGGTAATGCAGATGATCGGAAAAGTACTACCGGCGGATGTTTCTTTATTGGAACAAATTTGGTGTCTTGGTATAGCAAGAAACAGAACTCGATCTCTTTATCTACTGCAGAAGCAGAGTATCTTGCAGCAGGGAGTTGTTGTGCACAATTATTATGGATGAATCAAATGCTGAAAGATTATGGAATTCATCAAGGCCCCCTAAAGATTTTATGTGATAATACAAGTGCAATTGATATTTCGAAGAATCCAGTTCAACACTCAAGAACCAAACATATTGACATAAGGCATCATTTTATTCGAGATTTGGTGGAAAGAAAAGAAGTGGAAGTGGCCTATGTTCCAACACACGAACAGCTTGCCGATATATTTACAAAGCCACTTGATGCTACCACTTTCGAGAGCCTTCGACAACACTTAGGTGTTTGTCAAATCTGAGGTAACTTTTACCTTTGATGAATTCTTCGTGTAAATAATTTGTTTGTGTTTGTTATTTATGTCAAAAATTAGAAAAAGAAAAAATTGGAAGGAAGCAAAAGGTGACCAAAAATAGGAGAAGTTAAATAGAGTGTTGGAAGTTAAATGAGGAATAAATCACTGATGGGACAAGAAGAGGAAAGGCTATCATGACAACTTTTGGGAAATCTAAAAAGGATCTTCGCGGGAAAAGAGGTAAGTCTATGAAGAGTTGAAAGTTGTCTCAAACTCTAAAACTTCCCTTTCGCATTCTGTTACCTCTGGCCGATTTTTCCCCAAAAACTCTTGCCAAAAATCTTGCCCCAAAAATCCTCTCTGTCTCGGCATTGTTTCAAATAATGTCAAACCCAAATTCTCCAAGAAAAGAAGCTTCAGTACCGGAAAGTTTGGAAGAAGACCGGAGCTTAGTGAATTCGGGATTGGTAGTGTTCGATGAGCCGAGAAGGCATGTTGAAGTGAGTGAGTCACAAAATCAAGATCAGAACAGAGTAAGCACTATCCATGAAGAGGATGAGGAGATGGCTGAAGCAGAGGTGGAGAAAACTGAAGAAGAAAAGGAAGAGGAGGAGACATTTGTCAAGAATCAGAGTAAAAACTCAGATGCCCAAGAGCATGAATCTGGAGGCAAGAAACAAGCAAAACCTAAGGTAACTGGTCCTGACCCTCGACCACTCAAATTCTTGGGCTTTGAAAGTAGAAGTGTGGATGATATTTTTGAGTGGTTACAAGCTAATAGATACTCTGTGGATTTAAGCAAAATCAAGAGTGTAAGAAAAGATTTAGAGGTATTGCATGTCAAAATTAAGGAGTTTGTGTCTGGTCACTTTACTGATGTCTGGGATATTGAGTACAAGACTGTGAAGTTTATGAGAGGGATGTATGGTCAGTTGAATGGAAAAGGGAAAGACAAATTTCATGTTTTCTGTCGTATGATTCCTCATAGTTATGTGTGGATTAGAGAAGTCAATGAGGAACAGGCTGTTGGGTTAAAGAAAGTAAAATATGGAGATAAGCTACAGGTCGGATTTTATGATGGAGTGAATGCAAAGAGGATGGATAAATTGAGAGAACCTGTGTTTATAGAACTATCTGATGATGAGGAGAGTGTTTCAACACACTCAGAAGAATCTGTGCATATGGAGGACGAATCTGATACTGATCTGGGGGGTACACGAGGTGATGAGGGTCAAGAAGAGTTAAATGATGGAGCCACTGATCAGTCTAATGAAGAAGGGAATCAGGAGATGGAAGGAGCTGATGAAGATCTACCAGTTCAGGGCAGTGATTCAGAAGGAGAGCAGGCTGAAAGAACTTACAGTGTTCCAACACAGGACACTCCAGATTTGACCTATTCCAGTGACGAGCTCCTGGATAAATTCTTTCAAAAGGCTAAAAGAAAAAGGAAGGCCAGCGCTACAATGGATACCAAGGCAGGAAAAAAGAGAAAGAAGAGAAGTGATAACACTCAAAGGAAGGTCTTACCACCACCATCTATCTCCCAGGCTTTCTCGACGGATTAATTTGATGAGAAGGGAGCTGAGATGGAAAATTTCTTCTCCGAGAAGAAATTTATTGCTGAACGACCAGTAGACTTGAAGGCATATCAGGAGAGCGGATTCACCAGCTTTTTAAAGGCAATGGGGATGACAAAGGCTGCCACACTTCAAAGGCAATACAATCGACAGGTGGTACTTGAGGTATATGCTAATCTCATGCCTGAAAATTTAGACATTTTATCTGAGTGGTTCGGGAGAGTTTATGTTCGGGGGAAGGTTATTGAGTTGTCTGCTTCAAGGATAAATTTATTGTTTGGGCTCAAGACTCCTGACATAGGGGGAGTTTTTCCGGATGATTTAAAGTTGAGTGATGATGAGATCTTGGCTGTGATTTCTGGAGGGTATAAGGAGAAGTGGCCGGCTGTGGGATATTCTCAGGCATCATGTTTGACATCCAGGTTCTTCGGACTGTATCAGATTGCAGTCCATTGCTGGTTGCCATCTAGCAACACCACGGCTTTAACCAGAGAAATGGCTAAGTTGCTCTACTGTGTTGGAACACAGCAGGAAGTCAACCTTGGGTTATTAATTCAGCAGCATTTGGTGAGACAGGCTACATCTCCGAAGGTGAATGACGCAGTAATATACCCATGTTTGATCTCAGCACTAGCCAAAAGTGCAAAGGTGAAGGGAATGGCTACAGATGTGATAGTTGACACGGAGTACTTGCGGCCGAACAAGAAGACATTCGGACTCAGACATGTGCATGATCTCCCGTGGAAAGGTTCAGGATCAGCATCCTCATCAGCAACTGCAGACAAGAAGATACGGTTGATGGCAATACAGGCTAGACTTGGAGCTGTAGGAATTCAGATTGCTGCCTTACAAGCAGAACAAGCAAGGCTGGAGGAAGAAAAGTCAAAGCTGGAAGGATGATTCAGGGGGAGTTTCTTTTTGGAACTGATTTTATTCTGATGTTTTTTTGGTCCCTTTGGCCTTTGTATTAACCAGTATTAACCAGTAATTAACCAGTATTACTAGTATTAACCAGTATTACTAGTGTGTTCCAACATACCTAGTCTAACCAAGTGTAAAAATAACGTGAAACGTAAAAGACACACAACTTGGTTACGCAGTTCGGTGTAAATCACCTACATCTGCGGGGCCTGGCCCAGTTCAGAATGAATCCACTAATTAGAAAGATAGTACAGAGTACAGCATACAAAATACTTATCTTTAACTAACTATGACGTGTGGATTCTGCTAGCTCCCCTAGCTACCGATCTGCCTTGATCAGACTCCCTCTGATCTCGAACTCCGTCGACGCTAGATCTCCTCCTCCCGAGGAATTAAGGTATACGATTCTGAACTTAGTGCTGCAGGACAGTGTTGGAACACAGTATGTTGGCTCTAGCAAGTTTCGTAAGATCACCAAAATCTGGGTGCAGATTTTGCTCTTTTAAAATCGTTAGTTTTGCAGCCGTGTTTGTCCCTTACTTATATCCACGAATCAGATCTGAATATCCATGATTATCTCCACAATATTCCTATTCCAAATCTGATTGTTGAAGCATATCCAAATCCCATAAATAAAGGGATTTACCTTATCTCAAACTCTCCCATATATTCGAATGAATCTCCTCCTTATAAGTAGGAATTTTACCATGAATCAAATATGCTTCTTACGCCCAATATATAGCAAAATATACAGTTACCATAAATTCTAAAACTCTTCAATATTTTCGGCTTGAATCCGTTAAACCCTTGGCGTAAATTCTGCTCGTAAACTCTACTACACCAGTGTTCCAACATGTTCACACAAAATTGCCAATTAAATAAGTCCTTGACTTTACAATCTCCCCCTTTGGCATTTTTGTGGACCCATAATATTTTGGACTACGAGCACATAGTCAATAACATTCAAAGAGCAGAAGAATGATCATGATACCGGAATGAATTAATGAAAGCCAAAATAATGAAATCCGAAATCCAGTCATACAACCAAATATTCAAAACCCAGAATGAAAACCAGAAATCCAAAATCCAAATTTCTCCCCCTGGGACCATACAAAGGCCAAAGGGACCAAAAAAAAACATCAGAATAAAATCAGTTCCAAAAAGAAACTCCCCCTGAATCATCCTTCCAGCTTTGACTTTTCTTCCTCCAGCCTTGCTTGTTCTGCTTGTAAGGCAGCAATCTGAATTCCTACAGCTCCAAGTCTAGCCTGTATTGCCATCAACCGTATCTTCTTGTCTGCAGTTGCTGATGAGGATGCTGATCCTGAACCTTTCCACGGGAGATCATGCACATGTCTGAGTCCGAATGTCTTCTTGTTCGGTCGCAAGTACTCCGTGTCAACTATCACATCTGTAGCCATTCCCTTCACCTTTGCACTTTTGGCTAGTGCTGAAATCAAACATGGGTATATTACTGCGTCATTCACCTTCGGAGATGTAGCCTATCTCACCAAATGCTGCTGAATTAATAACCCAAGGTTGACTTCCTGCTGTGTTCCAACACAGTAGAGCAACTTAGCAATTTCTCTGGTTAAAGCCGTGGTGTTGCTAGATGGCAACCAGCAATGGACTGCAATCTGATACAGTCCGAAGAACCTGGATGTCAAACATGATGCCTGAGAATATCCCACAGCCGGCCACTTCTCCTTATACCCTCCAGAAATCACAGCCAAGATCTCATCATCACTCAACTTTAAATCATCCGGAAAAACTCCCCCTATGTCAGGAGTCTTGAGTCCAAACAATAAATTTATCCTTGAAGCAGACAACTCAATAACCTTCCCCCGAACATAAACTCTCCCGAACCACTCAGATAAAATGTCTAAATTTTCAGGCATGAGATTAGCATATACCTCAAGTACCACCTGTCGATTGTATTGCCTTTGAAGTGTGGCAGCCTTTGTCATCCCCATTGCCTTTAAAAAGCTGGTGAATCCGCTCTCCTGATATGCCTTCAAGTCTACTGGTCGTTCAGCAATAAATTTCTTCTCGGAGAAGAAATTTTCCATCTCAGCTCCCTTCTCATCAAAGTAATCCGTCGAGAAAGCCTGGGAGATAGATGGTGGTGGTAAGACCTTCCTTTGAGTGTTATCACTTCTCTTCTTTCTCTTTTTTCTGCCTTGGTATCCATTGGAGCGCTGGCCTTCCTTTTTCTTTTAGCCTTTTGAAAGAATTTATCCAGGAGCTCGTCACTGGAATAGGTCAAATCTGGAGTGTCCTGTGTTGGAACACTGTAAGTTCTTTCAGCCTGCTCTCCTTCTGAATCACTGCCCTGAACTGGTAGATCTTCATCAGCTCCTTCCATCTCCTGATTCCCTTCTTCATTAGACTGATCAGTGGCTCCATCATTTAACTCTTCTTGACCCTCATCACCTTGTGTACCCCCCAGATCAGCATCAGATTCGTCCTCCATATGCACAGATTCTTCTGAGTGTGTTGAAACACTCTCCTCATCATCAGATAGTTCTATAAACACAGGTTCTCTCAATTTATCCATCCTCTTTGCATTCACTCCATCATAAAATCCGACCTGTAGCTTATCTCCATATTTTACTTTCTTTAACCCAACAGCCTGTTCCTCATTGACTTCTCTAATCCACACATAACTATGAGGAATCATACGACAGAAAACATGAAATTTGTCTTTCCCTTTTCCATTCAACTGACCATACATCCCTCTCATAAACTTCACAGTCTTGTACTCAATATCCCAGACATCAGTAAAGTGACCAGACACAAACTCCTTAATTTTGACATGCAATACCTCTAAATCTTTTCTTACACTCTTGATTTTGCTTAAATCCACAGAGTATCTATTAGCTTGTAACCACTCAAAAATATCATCCACACTTCTACTTTCAAAGCCCAAGAATTTGAGTGGTCGAGGGTCAGGACCAGTTACCTTAGGTTTTGCTTGTTTCTTGCCTCCAGATTCATGCTCTTGGGCATCTGAGTTTTTACTCTGATTCTTGACAAATGTCTCCTCCTCTTCCTTTTCTTCTTCAGTTTTCTCCACCTCTGCTTCAGCCATCTCCTCATCCTCTTCATGGATAGTGCTTACTCTGTTCTGATCTTGATTTTGTGACTCACTCACTTCAACATGCCTTCTCGGCTCATCGAACACTACCAATCCCGAATTCACTAAGCTCCGGTCTTCTTCCAAACTTTCCGGTACTGAAGCTTCTTTTCTTGGAGAATTTGGGTTTGACATTATTTGAAACAATGCCGAGACAGAGAGGAGTTTTGGGGCAAGATTTTTGGCAAGAGTTTTTGGGGAAAAATCGGCCAGAGGTAACAGAATGCGAAAGGGAAGTTTTAGAGTTTGAGACAACTTTCAACTCTTCATAGACTTACCTCTTTTCCCGCGAAGATCCTTTTTAGATTTCCCAAAAGTTGTCATGATAGCCTTTCCTCTTCTTGTCCCATCAGTGATTTATTCCTCATTTAACTTCCAACACTCTATTTAACTTCTCCTATTTTTGGTCACCTTTTGCTTCCTTCCAATTTTTTCTTTTTCTAATTTTTGACATAAATAACAAACACAAACAAATTATTTACACGAAGAATTCATCAAAGGTAAAAGTTACCTCAGATTTGACAAACACCTAAGTGTTGTCGAAGGCTCTCGAAAGTGGTAGCATCAAGTGGCTTTGTAAATATATCGGCAAGCTGCTCGTGTGTTGGAACATAGACCACTTCCACTTCTTTTCTTTCCACCAAATCTCGAATAAAATGATGCCTTATGTCAATATGTTTGGTTCTTGAGTGTTGAACTGGATTCTTTGAAATATCAATGGCGCTTGTATTGTCACATAAAATCTTCAAAGGTTCTTGTTGAATTCCATAATCCTTCAACATTTGTTTCATCCATAGCAATTGTGCACAACAGCTCCCTGCTGCAAGATACTCTGCTTCCGCAGTAGATAGAGAGATTGAATTCTGTTTTTTGCTATACCAAGACACCAAATTTGTTCCAATAAAGAAACAACCACCTGTAGTACTTTTTCGATCATCAGCATTACCAGCCCAATCAGAATCACTGTACCCAATCAACTCTGAATCTTGATTCTTAGAATACCAAATACCATATTCTGACGTTCCACTCACATACCTAATAATTCTCTTGACTGCAGTAAGATGAGATTCCTTAGGATCAGCCTGAAATCTAGCACATATTCCAACACTGAAACATATATCAGGTCTGCTTGCAGTGAGATATAATAGACTTCCAATCATTCCTCTATATAATTTCTGATCGACCGAAACTCCCTTTTCATCTTTTACCAGTTTATCAGAAACGCCCATAGGAGTTCGAACCGCACGAGCACTACTGAGTCCGAATTTTTTAATCAAATTCAGGGCATACTTACTTTGATTGATGAATAGACCATTCCGTCCTTGTTTGACTTGTAACCCCAGAAAGTAAGTCAATTCTCCAACCATGCTCATTTCAAATTCAGACTGCATTGTGATGACGAAATCCTGTACCATAGATGGTGAAGTAGAGCCAAATACTATGTCATCAACATATATTTGAGCAATTAGAAACTGTGATGACTTGTCAAGCACAAATAAAGTGCGATCTACTCCCCCTCGACGATAACCTTTCTGAAGCAAAAAGTTAGTAAGTCGTTCATACCATGCTCGAGGTGCCTGCTTTAATCCGTATAAGGCTTTCTTGAGGCGATATACATGATGCGGATAATGAGGATCTTCAAAACCTTTAGGTTGTTCCACATAGACTTCCTCATTCACCACTCCATTTAGAAACGCACTCTTAACGTCCATTTGATACAACGTAAAGTTCAAGAAGCAGGCAATAGATAGTAGAATACGAATAGATTCTAACCTGGCAACTGGTGCAAAGGTTTCGTCAAAGTCAACACCTTCCACTTGCGTATATCCTTGAGCAACAAGTCTGGCTTTGTTCCTGGTGATTAAGCCATCTGCATCGGACTTGTTCTTGAAGACCCATTTTGTACCAATGACATTGATGCCTTTGGGACGAGGGGTAAGGTACCAAACATCATTCCTGGTAAACTGTCCGAGTTCATCTTGCATTGCAGCAATCCAATATTCATCAAGTAAAGCTTCCTTATAGTTCTTCGGTTCAGTTAGGGACACAAAACAGTGTAGACCAGCCAGTCGTCGATAATCAACTCGAGGAACTGATCGAGTATTTCGCAAATTTGAGCCAGGTTGAATGTATGGTGCAATACGGTCATTAGGAGGTGGCTGTGTTGGAACATGGTCATGTTTTGGAACATGGTCTGCTTCAGCAGAGTGAGGATCCTGGTGCTCAGTTGGTTCTGTCGGCTTTTCTCTGTCCGGAGTTTGAGGCTGTGTTGGAACATGAGTGTTGGCGGATTCTTCCTCTACTGCTTCTGGAAGTTGCTCCTTTCCTGAATCATCTACTATGACATTTATGGATTCCATGAGAGTGTTAGTTCGATGATTGAAGACTCGGTAGGCACGACTGTTGATAGAATACCCTAGAAAAATTCCTGGATCACTTCGATTATCAAATTTTGCCAACTGTTCTCTGTCTCTGAGGATATAGCAGGTGCTTCCGAACACATGAAAATACGAAACATTTGGCTTCCTGCCTTTCCAGATCTCATAGGCTGTCTTATCAGTGAACGTTCGAAGATACACTCGATTAATTGTATAACATGCTGTATTGATAGCCTCTGCCCACCATTTCTTATGAACACCCTTCTCTGCCAACATAACTCGAGCCATCTCCTGAAGAGTTCTATTCTTTCTTTCAACAATACCATTCTGTTGAGGAGTGATAGGAGCCGAAAACTCATGTTGAATCCCCAGTTCATTGCAAAAAGAACTGAATTGTTCATTTTCAAACTCTCTGCCATGATCACTTCGAATCCGAATTATCTTTCCTACAGGACTTCCCTTTTCAGTTTGTAGCTTCACTACCAGGCTACGAAATACCTCAATCGTATCAGATTTCTCTTTCAAGAAGGCTACCCATGTAAACCTGGAGAAGTCATCAACACATACAAAAATATATTTCTTTCCTCCTATGCTAGGTGTGTGCACTGGCCCCATTAAATCCATATGTAATAATTCCGGATTTCTAGAAGTAGTAATAAACTGAACTGAAGAATGAGGAGCATGAGTTTGTTTACCTTGCTGACATGGTCCGCACATGATTTCATCATTCCCGGTCAAGGTAGGCATTCCACGTACAGCTTTCATGTTAGAAATTTTCACCAGTGTTTTATAGTTGATGTGTCCGAGTTTCCTGTGCCATAGAATTCCCTCGTCCTGCTTTGAAAGCATGCATCGAACTTCTTGTTCCAAAAGATAACAATTGTCTGAAGATCGTATTCCAGACAGAACCCTGTTTTCTCCATGCTTCACTACACATTTGTCCTTTTGAAACTCAACTATCATGTTGTCATCGCACAGCTGGCTTATACTTAGCAAATTTGCTTTTTGTTCTTCAACAAATAATACACTTGTGAAGACAGAAAACCCTTCAATCTTTAATTCGCCCTTGCCAATTACTCTGCTTCTTTTTCCATCTCCAAAAGTAACATATCCGCCATCATATGGAATTAGATTTGTAAGGTATTTTGAACTGCCAGTCATGTGGCGAGAGCAACCACTGTCAAAGTACCATGATTCACTGGAGTATGCTGATAACGAAGTGTGTGCGACCATACACGTACTGGACCTTTTAATGACCCATATCTTCCTGATTCTTGTGTGAGTATCGACTGTGTTGGAACACAGTTCTCTTCCTGTCATTTGATCTCTGATCAGCTTTTTACACTGATATTCAGTGTGTCCTTGATACCTGCAGTACCCGCAGATTAGAGGCTTTCTTTGAAACGGTTTTCCATACTTCCGCTTTATTTCTCGAATCCTTGCTTTGAGAGTTACTGGTTTTTCATGCAATTCGACCTCTGGTTCTTTCCTGTATCCAATTCCATGTCTATCACCAAAGTTCTTTCCCATATCCAGTATATCATCTAGTTTTGCTTTCCCGGAATTCAATTTTGAGATAGTTGCTTCAGACATCTCAGCCCTCTTGACTGCTGCTATCAATTTCTGACTCAGTTCTTCATTTTGTTTTCCAAGTTCTGCAATTGTGGACCGTAACTCCTTTTCGCTATCAATCAGCGTCCTTTTTTCTTCAATCAGTTCTTTGTTTTTGGCTGCTACTTGAACCCACATGGCATACATTTGTTCGTATGTGCTATATATCTCTTCATCACTTACAGAAAGATCATCTTCATCACTGTGAGCCTCGTCCAGATTCATATCGTGACTTACACCTTTCCCTTTGTTCAGTGTGTTGGAACACTGACTTTCTGAAGTATCATGGACCTTTGCTCCGAAGGCTACATAATTACTGGCTACTTGAACCCACATGGCATACATTTGTTCGTATGTGCTATATATCTCTTCATCACTTACAGAAAGATCATCTTCATCACTGTGAGCCTCGTCCAGATTCATATCGTGACTTACACCTTTCCCTTTGTTCAGTGTGTTGGAACACTGACTTTCTGAAGTATCATGGACCTTTGCTCCGAAGGCTACATAGGATTATATTTTTTTGTTAGTATAACATAAAATATTATATTTTGTATATAACTGAATTAATAAATAAAACAATGAAATGTTTAAACTAATTTACAATTTGACTATTTATTTTATAAAATTAAAGTTATGTAATTTTTTTGCAAATAAATTTAGTTACATTAAAATTGATTTTATTTTTGGCAAATATGATGACTAGGCATACCGAAGGGTGTCAATATGAACCTCCAATATCATGTCTACTTGAAGGGGTCACTTTAGATTTTAGCCACGTCAGATTGAAGCTAGCAAGAGTCCTTTGCATTGGAGATGGTTTTTCACTCTTAGGGTCTATTATGATGACGTGGCTAGTAGCTTTTAACAATGTGATGCCTGCATTGGATATGCTCTTAGCTTCTCTGGAGATGTGTCCGATCTTGTAGTCCAGCTTCTGAAAGAGCTTCCATATTGCACGCAGATCATCTATGCAGTTCCAAGGAGCTTTGAATTCTTCTTTTACCATCCTTATAAGCATCTGGGAGTCACATTCCACCTCCAATTTTATGATTTGCTTCTTTACTGCTACATCAAATCCATATTTTAAAGTTGATGCTTCAGCTTGAAGAATTTCACAATTTGGGATATGTTTTCCCGTAGCAACAATTGGCTGACCTTTGCAATCTCTGATTATAATACTAGCACATGCTTCACCACGTTGAAGCAACGCGCCATCAGTGTTCAATTTGAATCTATCCGGATTTCTCCATTGGAAAGATCTGTGGCATTTCTGAATCCCAGCAAATTATATGTCTAGGCCACCCAGATTGTAAATCCCTTAATACTTTGATTTTCTGCCCAATATATTGTCATTGATTTGATACATGGTTCTTTTTATTATCAAATACCCATCTAGTCCTTTTATTTTCATGTATCACTTTGTCTATAGTACACAAAATGTTCCAAATCACAAGACAAGGCATGATTCTTATCAGATCAAAAGATGGTTTCTTAAAGATATTCAGGTGCATGTAATGATGATATCTATCCCATAGAAATGTAAATTTATGTGACTTTCATATATGAACATAAAGTTAACAGAATGGTTTATGCTTTGGTTTTTTATATCTTACAAAAAGTATAGCACCTTTGTTTGGGAGTGCAGGTAAGGATAGCCGTGCTAAGAGTACTGTAAATATATATATTTTCCATGAAGTAATTGGAGAAGTCGGATATATTGAGTCAGAGACAATTTAGAACACGTTATTTATTGACCAAATTAACTAGGAGAAAAAACTCCTGTGAGATCGTCTCACCACACGTTATTTATTGACCAAATTAATTAGGAGAAAAACTCCTATGAGACCGTCTCACCATAGGAAATGGTGAGTCGAGTGATCAGGGTGCAATATTAGAGAATGGAGCTGAAAAATGGGATCAAATTGCAAATATTAGAAAATAGGATTGAAAATGAGCCCAAAATCGGGTTATAACACAAATTCGGATAAAAGATCTGGTATTAAACAACTTCCATTCATTTGTCCCTTTTTTGGAATCAAAATCCCCAAAATCAAGTGATTTCAATCCTTCTCAAATTCAAACTGATCGAAACATCGAATTGAAACTTCTAAACACCAAATTGAAGCTCTCAAATCGCCGATCAAACCTCTTCATATCACTGGATTGAGTTCAAGTATGCGAATCTGCATTTTGTTTGCAAAACGATTGCACCAGATCTGCATTTTGGCGTCGGATTTGCGCAGAGTCACTAGATCTGCATTTTTCTGCACTCTACATTTTTTTTGCGTTGGAATGATCAAACGATCTGCAATGGTGAAATCATTGAGGTAATATAAATTTACAGTTTCAGATATGAGTTTTCATCAAGAATAGCTAAAATTATGAGAAATCTCATAAACGAATTTCATTAAGGTGTTGTTGTTATAATCGATGGAAAACGAAGGAATTTTAGGCAATGAACACATGAGGTAACATTTTCATATAGTGAAAAAAATTGCCAGGTCTGGAATTTAGTCATATGCATGTTGTGAAGAAAATTTAGATGTTTTTTAATTTGTTGAAACATATGAAGTAATATGATGAACACTAGATGTAAGTGCATGAACACATGAAGTAACGTGATATTATTCTTCTGGATAATTTCTCAAGGCCTGAAATTTTACTATATGTAATTTGTTGAGGAAATTTAGGTGTTTTTAATTTGTTTCAACGTATGAAATAATATGTTGAACACATGATGTAACTGCATGAACACATGAAGTAACGTGATATTATTCTCTTGGATAATTCCTCAAGGTATGAAATTTGGATATATGCAATTTGTTGAGGAAATTTAGGCATTTTTTAATCAGCTGAAATGTATGAAGTAATATGATGAACATTAGATGTAACGGCATGAACACATGAAGTAATGTGATATTATTATGATGGATAATTCGCCAGAATAAATGATGTATATGCATTAACACATGAAGTAAAATGATTGAACTTTGTTAGTTGATTCGTTAATATCTTAAATTGCATGCTTTATGTTAAGAATATTTTGATGTTTTAAATTTATTGCATGTAACCCAAGAATTAATATGTTAAATACACGATGTAACCCAATAAATATATGATGTATTGTAATGCTGGAGGTATGAAATTTGATTTGTTAGATATTTTTCAAAATATTTTGGTATTGTAAAATTTTCTTAAATGTGTGAAGTAATATATTAGATACAAGATCTTACCTTATAAACACATGAAGTAAAGAAGTAAAGTGTATAAAATTTGCTATATAAAAAATGACATTATGCATTTTATTGAGAAAATTTAAGCATTTTTAAATTTTCTAAAACGTATAAAGCAACATATTAAATAAATGATGTAACAACATTAACACGTGAAATAACATGATCGAACTTTGTAAGATGTTTCATCAATATCTAGAGTTCAATTACATGCATTTTGTTAAGAATATTTTTATGATTTAAAATTTAATGTAGCCAAAGAAGTAATATATTAAATACACGATTTAACTCAATAAATACATGATGTATTGTGATTTTGAATGTCTGAAATTCAATTAGTTGGATTTTTTTAAAAAATATTTTGGTATTGTACCTCTATGTACGTATTTATCAATGACTAATTAACTGTTTATGAAGGTCGAACCGCCATTTTTCTTAGTATTCCACTTCTACCCCTACGAAAAGAGTTATGAGAACAATATTTTCCACCACAAAGAATCGCATGAAATTTCTTATTCATGTTTTTTAAGGAAACAAAAATGTAATAGGGTTCTGTCCATGAAGATTTTTAAAGCGATAGCACATTACCTAGAGTAAATTGTAGCACACTAGTTGCAAGTACACAAGGTTTCATTCGGAAGAAGTTGTTGAAGTATATGTTGATTAGTCTCAGTTTCTTTATTGCACTTGGATAGTGTAATTTAAGCTACTGATATGAAAATTTCTTTTTAGACTGAACGTAATCAAAGTTTTAAACTGACAGTGTATTTTAAAAATGATTTCACATCGCTCCTTTCACCAGAAAGGAGAAATAAAAATATAAAACAGGAGATAAACTCAAGTGAATCATCAATAGACAACAATAATGTTTGGTTATGGTCATGGATGGATGCACCCGTGTAATCGTCCGCCATTTTTCTTAGTATTCCACTTATAACCCTACGATAAGAATTATGAGAACAATATTTTCCACCACAAAGAATCACTTGAAATTTCATATTCATGTTTTTTAAGGAAATAAAAATATAATAGGGTTCTGTCCATAAAGATTTTGAAAGCGATCGCACATTACCTAGAGTAAATTCTAGCACACTAGTTACAAGTACACAATGTGTGGTTCAGAAGAAGTTGTTGAAGTATATGTTGATTAGTCTTAGTTTCTTTATTGCACTCAGATAGTAAAATTTCAGCGACAGATCTAAAATTTTCTTTTTGGACTGAACGTAATCGGGGATTTGGACTGATAGTGTATTTTAAAAAAAATTTCCCATCGGTCCTTTCACCAGAAAAGAGAAATAAAAATGTAAAACTGGAGACACACAACCTGATATGAATCTCCTTGCAAAGACTCACGATTTGCAGAATTAATATGTTTGATCTAGTGAAGGGATCTGCAAACCCGCACTATCTCGCATGAAGTTCAGGAGTCTAGCCCTCGGGGTACGCCTAACTTCGACTTGCTCTCTAACTAGCCCTCAGGATCAGATTACAAGGTTTATTGATACTTAACTAGCCCTCGGGGTTAAGCAACAATAGAATAGCTCGCAAGCAAAGAGTATGAACTCAAAAGGTTGTATATTTGATTGATGAAAGGTTGTAGGGTAAAAATAATGCTGAAAACCACCCCTATTTATAATACATAGGTATGGTCTTAAAAAAATACAAAGAAGAAACTGAGAAGGATTATGGCAGCTTTAAGAAGCTAAAACCATATTTAACTAGACTACCTAAAATAAATGACTATATTCTTCAAGATAAATATTTAATGAAATTGTCTGATCTAATCTTACCAAATCTAATTCTAATCAAATCATAACTAAATATTCTAAACACTAAAATAAATGCATGACCGAAATATTAATTCTTCTAAGGCCAACATGGCTGAATTAATTGGTCTTATTCTAAAATAAAATAAATGATCACACTACCTCATTAAAAAATCGAATGGGAAAAAGAGTATAGTGTTAGCCTACTAAAAATACTAAACTAAGAAAACTGTAAATAAATGAGATTTTGATATCGTATCACAACCAAATAATCAATTGACAACAACAGTGTTTGGTTATGGTCATGGATAGATACACCAGTGTAATCATCCGTCATTTTTCTTAGTATTCCACATATACCCCAACGATAAGAGTTATGATAACAATATTTTCCACCACAAAGAATTGCACGAAATTTTGTATTTGTGTTTTTTAAGGAAATAAAAATGTAATAGGGTTCTGTCCATGAAGATTTTTAAAGTGATAGCACATGACCTAAGTAAATTGTTGCACACTAGTTACAAGTACACAAGGTGTTATTTAGAAGAAGTTGTTGAAGTATAATTTGATTAATCTCATTGTCTTTATTGCACTCGGATAGTATAATTTTAACTATGGATCTGAAACTTTCTTTTCAGACTGAACGTAATCAGAGTTTTGGACTAACAGTGTATTTTTTAAAATTTCACACATTGGTCCTTTCACCAGAATAGAGAAATTGAAATGTAAAATTGGAGATAAACTCTACTAAATCATCAATTGACAATAACTATGTTCAGTTATTGTCTTGACAATCACACAATAGTGTAATCGTCCGCAATTTTTCTTAGTATTCACCTTATACCCCTACGATAAAAGTTATAATAACTATATTTTCCACCCCAAAGAATCGCATGAAATATCATATTTGTGTTTTTTAAGGAAATAAAAATTAGTAGGGTTCTGTCCATGAAGATTTTTAAAGTGATGGCACATGATCTAGAGTTAATTGTAGCACAATAGTTACAAGTACACAATATGTCATTCAGAAGAAGTTGTTGAAGTATGTGGTGATTATTCTCAGTTTCTTTATTGCACTCGGATAGTATAATTTCAGCTACGAATCTAAAACTTTCTTTTCAGATTGAATGTAATTGGAGTTTCTGACTGACAGTGTATTTTTAAAAATTTTGCACATTGGTCCTTTCACTAAAAGGGTGAAATCGAAATGTAAAACTGTAGATACATTCAACTGAATCATGAATTGACAATAACTATGTTCGGTTATGGTCATGGTTGGACACAATAGTGTAATCGTCCACTTTTTTCCAAGTATTCCACTTATACCTCTACGATAAAAGTTATGAGAACTATATTTTTCACCACATGACCTAAGGTAAATTGTAGAAAACATGTTAAAAGTACACAAGATGTCATTCAGGAGAAGTTGTTGAAGTATATGTTGATTAGTCTAATTTTTTAAAATTTCACTCGGATAGTAAAATTTCAGCTACGGATCTAAAACTTTCTTTTCGGACTGAACGTATTCGGAGATTTGGAATGACAGTGTATTTTTAAAAATTTTGCACATCGGTCTTTTCACCAGAAAAGAGAAATGAAAATGTAAAAATGGAGATACACTCAACCGAACCATTAATTAATAAATTAGTGTTCGGTTATAGTCATGGATGGATACACCAGTGTAATCATCTACCATTCTTCTTAGTATTTCACTTATACCCCTACTATAAGAGTTCTGAGAACAAAATTTTTCACCACAAAGAATCGCATGAAATTTCATATCCGTGTTTTTGAAGGAAATAAAAATGTAATAGGGTTTTGTCCGTGAATATTTTTTAAGCGATAGCCAATGACCTAGAGTAAATTGTAGCACACTAATTACAAGTACACAAGGTTTCATCAAGAAAAATTTGCTGAAGTATATGTTGATTAGTCTCAGTTTCTTTATTGCACTCAGATAATATGATTTCAGCTAAGGATCTTAAACTTTCTTTTTGAACCGAACGTAATCAGAGTTTTGCACCGACAATTTCTTTTTATAAATTTTCCACATCGGTCATTTCACCAGAAAAGTGAAATGAAAATGTAAAACTTGAGATACACTCAATGGAATCATCAATTGATATTAACAATGTTCGGTTTTTGTTATGGACGGATACACTAGTGTAAATGTCTGTCATTTTTCTTAGTATTCCACTTTTATCCCTATTCAAAGAGTTATGAGAAAAATATTTTCCAACACAAAGAATTGCATGAAATTTCATATTCGTGTTTCTAAAAATTTTTCACATCAGTCCTTTCCCCAGAAGAGTGAAATCGAAATGTAAAACTAGAGATACACTCAACCAAATCATCAATTGACAACAACAATATTTAGTTATGGTCATGGCCGGATACACCAGTGTAATCGTCAGTCTATTTTCTTAGTATTCCACTTTTACCTCTATGATAAGAGTTACGAGAACAATATTTTCCACCAAAGGAATCACATGAAATTTCATACTCATATCTTTTATGGACATTAAAATGTAATAGGATATCGTCCATGTAGATTTTAAATGCAATAACACATGACCTAGAGTAAATTGTAACACACTACTTACAAGTACACAAGGTGTCGTTCAGAAGAAGTTGTTGAAATATATGTTGACTAGTCTAAATTTCTAAATTTCACTCGGATATTATAATTTCAGCTACGGATCTTAAATTTCTTATCTGACTGAACGTAATCAAATATTGGGACTGACAGTGTATTTTAAAAAAATTTCACCTCGGTCTTTTCACCAGAAAAGAGAAATTGAAAAGTAAAGATGGAGATACACTCAACCGCACCATAAATTTAAAAATTAGTGTACGGTTATGGTCATGGACGGATACACCAGTGTAATCATCTGCCATTTTTCTTAGTTTTCCAGTTATACCCCAAAGATAAGAGTAATGATAACAATATTTTCCACCACAAAGAATTGCATGAAATTTTGTTTTCGTGTTTTTTAATGAAATAAAAATGTAATAGGGTTCTGTCCTTGAAGATCTTTAAAGGGATAGCTCATGTCCTAAAGTAAATTTTAGCACACTAGTTACAAGTACACAAGGTGTTATTTAGAAGGAGTTGTTGAAGTATATGTTGAGTAATCTCATTGTCTTTATTGCACTCGGATAGTATAAATTTAGCTACGGATCTGAAACTTTCTTTTTGGACCAAATGTAATCAGATTTTTGACAAAAAGTGTATTTTTATACTATTTTCACATCGGTCCTTTCACCAGAAAAGTGAAACCAAAATGTAAAACTTGAGATACACTCAATGGAATCATCAATTGACATTAACAATGTTCAGTTTTTTTTATGGACGGATACACCAGTGTAAAAGTCCGTAATTTTTCTTAGTATTCCACTTTCACTCCTATTATAAGAGTTATGAGAACAATATTTTCCACCACAAAGAATCGCATGAAATTTCATATTCGTGTTTTGCACGGAAATAAAATTGTAATAGGGTTCTGTCAGTAGAGATTTTTTAAGCGGAAGCACATGACCTAGAGTAAATTTTAGCACGCTAGTAACAAGTACACAAGATGTCATTCAGAGGAAGTTGTTGAAGTCTATGGTGTTTAGTCTCTGTGTCTTTATTGCTCTCAGATAGTATAATTTCTACTACGGAGCTAAAACTTTCTTTTCGAGCTGAATGTAACCAGAGTTTTGGATTGACAATGTATTTTAAAAATTTTTGTACATCGGTCCTTTCCCCAGAAGAGTGAAATTGAAATGTAAAACTGGAGATACACTCAAACAAATCATCAATTGACAACAACAATATTTGGTTATGGTCATGGCCGGATACTCCAGCGTAATCACCCGTCTATTTTCTTAGTATTCCACTTTTAATTCTATGATAAGAGTTACGGGAACAATATTTTCCACCAAAAGAATCACATGAAATTTCATATTCATATCTTTTATGGACAAAAAAATATAATAGGGTATCGTCTATGTAGATTTTAAATGCGATAGCACATGACCTAGAGTAAATTGTAACACACTACTTACAAGTACACAAGGTGTCATTCAGAAGAAGTTGTTGAAGTATATGTTGACTAGTCTAAATTTCTAAATTTCAATCGGATAGTATAATTTCAGCTACGGATCTTAAATTTCTTTTCTGACTGAATGTAATCGAAAATTGGGATTGACAGTGTAATTTTAAAAAATTTTCACTTCGGTCTTTTCACCAGAAAAGAGAAATTGAAAAGTAAAGATGGAGATACACTCAACCACATCATATATTTAAAAATTAGTGTTAGGTTATGGTCATGGACGAATACACCAGTGTAATCATCTGCCATTTCTCTAAGTTTTCCACTTATACCCCAAAGATAAGAGTTATGATAACAATATTTTCCACCACAAAGAATTGCATGAAATTTTTTATTCGTGTTTTTAAAGGAAATAAAAATGTAATAGGGTTCTATCAATGAAGATCTTTAAAGCGATAGAGTATGTCCTAAAGTAAATTTTAGCACACTAGTTACAAGTACACAAGGTGTTATTCAGAAGGAGTTGTTGAAGTATATGTTGATTAATCTCATTGTCTTTATTGCACTCGGATAGTATAACTTTAGCTACGGATCTGAAACTTTCTTTTTGAACCGAACATAATCAGATTTTTAGACCGACAGTGTATTTTATACTATTTTCACATCGGTCCTTTCACGAGAAAAGTGAAATCAAAATGTAAAACTGGAGATACACTAAATGGAATCATCAATTGACATTAACAATGTTCGGTGTTTGTTATGGACGGATACACCAGTGTAAAAGTCAGTCATTTTTCTTAGTATTCCACTCTCACCCCTATTATAAGAGTTATGAGAACAATATTTTCCACCACAAATAATCGCATGAAATTTCATATTCATGTTTTTTTTAGAGAAATAAGAATGTAATAGGGTTCTGTCCATAATGATTTTTAAAGTGGAAGCACATGACCTAGAGTAAATTGTAGCACACTAGTTACAAGTACACAAGGTGTCATTTAGAAGAAGTTGTTGAAGTATATGGTGTTTAGTCTTAGTGTCTTTATTGCACTCAGATAGTATACTTTCAGCTACGGATCTAAAGCTTTCTTTTCAGAATGAACGTAATCGGAGTTTTGGATTGAGTTCGTATTTTTTAAAATTTTGCAAATCGGTCCTTTCCCCAGAAGGGTGAAATCGAAATGTAAAACTTGAGATACACTCAACCATATCATCAAATGATAACAACAATATTTGGTTATGGTCATTGCCGGATACACAAGTGTAATCGTCCATCTATTTTCTTAGTATTCCACTTTTACCTCTATGATAAGAGTTATGAGAACAATATTTTCCACCAAAAAGAATCACATGAAATTTCGTACTCGTATCTTTTATGGAAATAAAAATGTAATAGGGTATCGTCCATGTAGATTTTAAATGCGATAGCACATGACCTAGAGTAAATTGTAACACACTAGGTACAAGTACACAAGGTATCATTCAGAAGAAGTTGTTAAAGTATATGTTGATTAGTCTAAATTTATAAATTTCACTTGGATAGTATTATTTTTGCTATGGATCTTAAACCTTTTTTTTTCTGACTGAACTTAATTGAAAATTTGGACCGACACTGTATTTTTTAAAATTTTGCACCTCGGTGTTTTTACCAGAAAAGAGAAATTGAAATGTAAAGCTCAAGATACACTTAACCGAATCATCAATTGAAAAATTAGTGTTCAGTTATGGTCATGGATGGATACACCAGTGTAATCGTCTGCCATTTTTCTTACTATTCCATTTATACTCCAAAGATAAGAGTTATGATAACAATATTTTCCACCACAGAGAATTGCATGAAATTTTGTATTCGTGTTTTTTATGGAAATAAAAATGTAATAGGGTTCTATCCATGAAGATGTTAAAGTGATAGCACACGACCTTTTTTTTTTAATTAAAACCATCCGGAGATGGAGGAAAGTTGTATTAGGCTTCCCAAACCCTTAAAAAACAAGAAAGAAACTGAAACCTTAGTTTATTTACAATGTGAGAGCATATTGCTCTTAAAGCAACACCTTGTTGCTTCCAAAAATAGTTGAAGATAGAGACCTTGAGTAAAACTAGAGGATTACAAATACTAATGGCTAGGTAATTGGCGCTCGAACTTGTTAGTGAATCGAAACAGACACAAGTCAGTCAGAGACAACCTTAACCTAAGCCATAAGCCTATCCTCTAAGTCTTTGTGAAACCTTTGCCAATGCTGTGTGCTCGGTTTTACTTTGGAAATCCGTTGAGAGTGGCCAGCCGATCATTACCTGCAAAAATGCAGTAAAAACAAGTTAGTAGCATCTGGTCAGTGGGCAGTTCTCAAGGAAGGAACACCTTCCTTATCTAACTTAACCAGCCCTGAAAATTTTGGAGGTAGCATATGTAAACTACTAAAGATGGAGGTAGTCCTAGCAGATAAGCATTCCTTAGCCAAAGCATCGGCTACCAAATTTGCCTCACGATGGATGTGCAGTATATGTATTCCCCCCAGAGTCTGATGAATTTCATCAGCAAGTTCAAACACTTTCCAAATAGCTTTTAGAGGATATTGAACAGAGAGAATAGCCCCTAAACAGTCAGATTCTATAACGATAGGTATCAAAAAACTCTGACTAATATGTACTGCAAACAAAATAGCCTTTAACTCAGCTTCTAAGGGAGAAATAGCAACAGTAAATTTAGTGTGAGCCGAGATGAAAGTTCCATTTGAGTCCCTAATGATCAGTCCTAGACCACACTCATCCTGTTGTTTATTCCAAGCTGCATCCACATTAAATTTATATCCAATCTCAGGTTTTTTCCATGCAATTTTGAAGATCTTAGGTTTTGGAGCAGTTTTAATCAATGGCAGGAAGGAATGATTGGCAATACCATAATCAAAAGCAGATGAAATGAAAGCTGGTTTGTAGATGAATGAGTAAAAACTTTGGTCTCTAATCCGGTTAAGAATTAAGACAGTACTAGGGGTCATCCCATCATATAAACAAGCATTCCTCATCTTCCATAGGTTCCAGGTTGTAATTAGAGCAGCATTCCTAATGAGTGTGGAGTGCAATGAGCTTAAACCTTGATAGGTCAAATAATAAGATACTCTTTCCCAAACAGAAGGGAAAATTTTGTTGGAGATCCCCATATAAGAGTGAATGTTCTTCCAAACCAGAGTTGTGAAAGTGCATGAGTTAAAAAAATGATCTAGAGAATCCACATGGCTACTGCACATAACACATTTAGAAGGTAAACAAATAGTAAGTCTCTGTAAGACATTATCAAAAGGTAAATAGGAATTAATGAGTTTCCACATGAAAACAGATATTTTCTTTTCAATCCTATCACACCAGAGGAATTTAATCGAAGCAATACTACCTGATCTTGGACTGAGAAGGAGATAGGTTGATTTGAATGAGAAATCCCCTGTAGGTCCAGGTTTCCAAATTAGTCTATCTTTCCTGTGTGGTTGAAGTTTAGAGACCTGCAACAGAGATATGATTTCAGGTGGTAGAAAGTGGTTCAATTTCATGATCAGATTTTGTTTATTTTCTATGAACTCAGCCGCTGTACAATTTTCTGAAATATCCACCTGATCAGGAAGGCAGTAATCCATGATAGGCTTAAGACCTAGCCAATTAGAGGTCCAGAAATTACAAGATCCTTTCCCCAAAATCACCCTAGAATTGGACTCAGCCCAAGCATTTACACTACAAATTCTTTTCCAATTAGAGGATGATTTGTATGAGTGGGGCAGGGATTGAATAAAATTAGTCCATGGTGCCTCAGCCTTTTGGTATTTCCACCATAACTTAACCGAGCATGTTTCTATGATTGAGTTAATTGATCTGAAACCTAACCCATTCTGGCTGATTGGAAAACAAAGTGATTCCCATTTTCTCCAAATTCTATTTGGTTTCTGATCAGTATATCCCCAGAAAAATCTGCTCATTTTCTTTTCAATTATGGAAACTACCTTCTTGCTAGGTTTTAGAACAGACCAGATATGCTGAGGAATGGAAAAGATGCAAGATTTTATCAGTGTCATTTTTCCTCCCATTGATAACCACTTATTCTTCCAGTTATTGATCCTGTTATCAATTTGCTCAATTAGAGGCTGAAAGTGACATTTTTGGGTAATTCCAGTGAAGATAGGTACACCCAAGTAAGTGAAAGGCATTCTACCAATTTTCATACCCAAGATCCTTTTTATGTTGAGAGCTGTATGGGCAGATGCATGCCTGCTAATGTATAAGTCACTTTTACCATAATTTATGTGCTGCCCAGTTACCTCTTCCAAAGTAGATAAAAAAGCCTTAAATCTGATTAGAGTCCTATTTTCAGCCTTTAGAAATACAACTGTGTCATCAGCATAGGATAAATGAGAGATTGGGGCAGTATTACCTGGGAGATCATAGGAAGCCAGTTTACCTGTACTGAATATGAATGCTAAACTCCTAGTGAAAGCTTCTGAAAAGATATTAAAAAGGAATGGAGACAAGGGGTCACCCTGTTTAATACCTCTACTAGCCTGGAAAAAACCAGCTGGCTTGCCATTTATCAAAACTGAAAACCAAGCCTGAGATAAATTGTTCATGATAGGGAAAAGAAATCTAGCATGAAAACCAAATTTGTGAAGAACACTGTATAAGAAGGACCACTTAACCCTATCAAAAGCCTTTTTAAGGTCTAATTTAACTATGCAGTTTGGATTTCTTTGTTTTCTATTCAAAAATCTTATCATTTCTTGTAGATAAATTACATTATCAGCTAAGTCCCAGCCTTTTAGAAAAGCAGTCTGATGTGGTGAGATGAGATTATTCATTAATGGTTTGAGTCTCTCCATTATTATCTTTGAACAAATCTTGTTAATTACATTAGAGAGACTGATTGGCCTGAAATCATCAAAAGAAAAAGGAGTTTTCTTTTTAGGAATGATTGTAATCCATGTGCTACTGAATCCTTTGGGGATCTTATTCCCATTCATAAAGTCCTAAACAGCATCAAGCAGATCAATAGAAATGATATCCCAACTTTTAATGTAAAATTTTGCTGTAAACCCATCCGGTCCAGGACTACTATGTTTATTGAGACTAAGCACAATAGGTTTAAGTTCTGTCATAGTAACCGGAAGCAAAAGCTTTTCATTTTCCAGGTCCGAGATACACTTGGGGATCTGACTGAGAAAATGATTTTTGAAAATGTCAGAGGCAGGGGAGTTGTCATCAGATAATAGGCTTTTATAGTACTGAATGGCTTCAGTCTCTATGTCTTGCATATTATCTAGCCATGAACCATTAGCACTTTTAATCTTTGTAATTTTTAGCCTGCCTTTTTTTTCTTGCACTGAATTGTGGAAAAATTTGGTGTTGTTGTCACCCTCCTTTAACCATTTAATCTTCAATTTATACTTCCAGAAACTTTTCTGTTCAGCCAGTGATCTTATTAGCTTAGCTTTTGCTTCCTTAAGATTTAAACCGTTTGTTTCACTGGGATTTTGATCAAAATTTTGTTCCTGCAGTAAGACTACCTTTTCTGCCAGTGTGACATTCTCATGTATGTTCCCAAAATGATCTCTATTCCAAGATTTTAAAGTCTTTTTCAGCGTAGAGAGTTTTAGGCAGAAACCTAACATTCCAGAGTATTGCATAGGAGTATCCCAGTCTGTCTTGATTACTGTTAGAAAGGTTTCCCTTTTAAACCAAGTGTTAAGAAATCTAAAAGGCCTAGGGGATGAGGGGATATCACTTCCTATAGATAGAAGCAGTGGACTGTGGTCAGATGTAGTCCTATTTAAAATTTGAACAGAAGAGGAGGGAAAAGAAGTTGACCATGCAGCATTGCAGAGTCCCCTATCTAATCTCTGAGTGGTAGGATTCCTCAATCTATTATTGCTCCATGTAAATAGATTACCTACCGTATTTATTTCCTCTAAAGCCAAAGTATTAATAAATTTGTTAAAATCTTTAATACTTCCAGATTTAGGGGTGGAGGGGCCTTTATATTCATGAATAGAAGTGATAGCATTGAAGTCACCAATAAAGATAGTATCAGAATAGGTAGAAGCCTGAATATCTGACCACATGGATTTCCTACCGTCTCTAGTCCTAAGACCATATACAAAGAAAGCATCCATATTCTTATTCAGAGTAAAACTATATAAAGAGACAGCAAGAAACTGCAAATTATCATATTTGACAGAAAGGTTTATTGAAGAGTTCCAAAATAACCAGATCTGTTCATTCATGGCATACAAGCAATTATCAAAATGTAGCAACCTCCTGTAGGATTCACATTGAAATTTGTCATGCTTCGGCTCAATTAGGCAAATGAGATCAAACTTATGCCTAATAATCAGGTTTTGAAGTCTGAGTATGGAGGTGTCCATTCCTCTTAAGTTCCAAACTAGAAATTTTATCTGGAGGTTTGTATTATTCATATTAAAACATTGTTGGCGCTTTTTGATCTAGCCATGATAGTGTTCAATTGAGTCAGATATGTATCATTTCTATGCTTAGGATCAATATCCAGTTGCCTACCCCTCCTTTGCTTAGCTAAGTTGGAGGGAGAGTGGGAAGGACTTACCTGCCTAACCATACTAACCTGAGCAGCAGGGTTAATTGCAGGAGAAGCGTTGAGATTTTCATCATTCCTGACCTCAGAATCTCCAGTGATTGTGACAGGGATATCCTTTGAGAAATCCTCTTTTGATCCATCGTTGTCTTCAAGAGGGAGAAATCTATTTTGTTTACGTTTCTGCTGAGAGAAGAGAAAATTTTTAGCAGCAATGATGGTATTGAAAGGAGAGAGAGATTTACCTCTTTTAACAGGGATGTCATCCTTTGAAAAAATCCTTTTGGATGTAGGG
This sequence comes from Rubia yunnanensis, assembly GCA_037428765.1. Taxonomy (NCBI): domain Eukaryota; kingdom Viridiplantae; phylum Streptophyta; class Magnoliopsida; order Gentianales; family Rubiaceae; genus Rubia; species Rubia yunnanensis. Next base: position 78,776,388 of record CM075068.1, read on the forward strand.
AAAGGAGGAGCAGATTGGGGTTGTTTCAATGGTGACCCCCTGGTTGCGAAGTTATCCTGTTTGGCTCCAATTACACCTGAGATCAAATCAGAACAGATGCCAGTCTGCCTTTCAATCACAGTATCATGGTCATTTGTTAGATCTATGGTAGTTTCCCCCAGATTTTCTTCCTGTGCAGGGGTTTCTAATACTGCTGTTTTCTGTAAGCCAACTTGATTCATTGTGGTAGAAACCTCAGGAACCTTAGTCCCTTCACCGACTATAGTAGTGTCCACTTTTTGCTTTGGAACATATTTAAAAGTCTTTGTAATCTTTGGACCTTGCTTATCAGCAACGGTTAGACCTGAACTCCCTGCCCCATTAGTTTCCAATTGTGCATTAACCATCTCCCCTCCGGATTTTAACCCAGAGCCTTTCTCTTGCACAAACTGATCCACGACAGGTTTAGATGTCTTGTCAAATCTAAACGATTTTGATCTCTTAAGCTCAGGATGCAAGTGAATACATTGAGCATCATCATGACCTATAGTCTTACAGTGATGGCAATAAGGCGGAATATCCTCAAATTCAAGAGGCAACTTAACTACATTGAACTCAATACCATCTTCTTCTATTCCCACCCTAATATATGCAGGGAGCTTACTTTTCAGATCTATCTCAACACACATTTTGACTACAGAAGGCCTAGTGAGAGCAGCAGTAGCTGCATCCATCTTAATAAAGGTGCCTATCTGATTACCAATTGATTGAAGCATTGCAATGTTATAGAAATAGATCGGAACTTGCGGAATGGAAACCCATACCGGAACTATAGAAGACTCGGCTTCCGGAGAGAAATCTGTAGTCCATTTTAGCACTTTCATTGGGGCTTGATTGAGGATCCAATGCCCTTTAATCCATAATCTCTGATAGTCCTCCTTCTCCTGGCATCGGATGAGGATATGTCTATAGTCGATCGAACCAATTTGAAAGTTGCCTTTGAAGCCCACTGATTTGAAAGCCTCGTTTAGGACCGACATTGGTGGCTTTCCCCTGGCAAACTTTCCCACTAGAGCATTCTGGTAATGCGAGGCCAACCTTTCCGCATCTTGTCTAGAGACTAAGCAGGCTATCTCTCCTTTGTACTGTGTCTTCGGGACGATTTCGGGATTGGAGGGGAGAGATGGTTGCAGTGAAGCTTGACGAGTGCCTAGAGCTTGGAGGAAGGACTTGGCCGCGGCGTTTCCACCACGGCCAGGCGGAGGAGCCGCCATGATCAGACCAGTCGGACTGAAAAAACCGACCGTTATCAGTGAAAGAGAGAAGAAAGAAGGAGGGGAAGGACAAAACGACACCAAATTTTTGTTTTGGTCAATTCGCACCAAAATCGCACTCACATACAGTAAAACAACGATTTGCTTGAACTGACCTGCACATACAAGTACAATAGCACACGACCTAAAGTAAATTGTAGCACACTAGTTACAAGTACACAAGGTGTTATTCAGATTGAGTTATTGAAGTATATGTTGATTAATCTCATTGTCTTTATTGTACTCAGATAGTATAATTTTAGCTACAGATCTGAAACTTTCTTTTCAGACAGAACGTAATCAGAATTTTGGATGGACAGTGTATTTTTTAAAAATTTCACACATCGGTCCTTTCAACAGAATAGAGAAATTGAAATGTAAAACTGGAGATAAACTTAACTGACTCATCAATTGGCAATAACTGTGTTCGGTTATAGTCATGATCGGACACAATAGTGTAATTGTCCACCATTTGTATTAGTATTCCACTTATAACCCTACGATAATAGTTATAAGAACTATATTTTCACCCCAAAGAATCGCATGAAATTTCATATTCGAGTTTTATAAGGAAATAAAAATGTAATAGGGTTCTGTCCATGAAAATTTTTAAAGCGATAGCCAATGACCTAGAGTAAATTGTATCACACTAGTTACAAGTACACAAGGTTTCATTAAGAAAAGTTTGTTGAAGTATATGTTGATTAGTCTCATTTTCTTTATTGCACTAAGATAATATGATTTCAGCTACAGATCTGAAAATTTCTTTTTAGACCGAACATAATCAGAGTTTTGGACCGACATTGTATTTTTATAAATTTTCCACATCGATCCTTTCACCAGAAAAGTGAATTCAAAATGTAAAATTGGAGATACACTCAATGGAATCATGAATTGACATTAACAATATTTGGTTATGGTCATTGGCGGATACACGAGTGTAATCATCTGTATATTTTCTTAGTATTCCACTTTTACCTTTATGATAAGAGTTATGAGAACAATATTTTCCACCAAAAAGAATCACATGAAATTTCATACTCGTAATAAAAATGTAATAGGGTATCGTCCATATAAATTTCAAATGCGATAGCACATGACCTAGAGTAAATTGTAACACACTACTTACAACAAAAGGTGTCTTTCAGAAGAATTTGTTGAAGTATATGTTGATTAGTCTAAATTTCTAAATTTCACTCGGATAGTATAATTTCAACTACGGATCTTAAACTTTCTTTTTTGACTAAATGGAATAAAATATTTGGACTGACACTTTATTTTTTAAAATTTTGCACCTCGGTCTTTTCACCAGAAAAGAAAAATCAAAATGTAAAGCTGGAGATACACTCAACCGAATCATCAATTGAAAAATTAGTGTTCGGTTATGGTCAAGGACGGATACACTGGTGTAATCGTCTGCCATTTTTCTTTGTATTCCCCTTATACCCAAAATATAAGAGTTATGATAACAATATTTTCCGCCACAAAGAATTGCATTAATTTTCGTATTCGTGTTTTTTAAGGAAATAAAAAAATGTAATAGGGTTCTGTCCATGAAGATTTTTGAAGTGATAGCGCATGACCTAAAGTAAATTGTAGCACACTACTTATAAGTACACAAGGTGTTATTCAGAAGGAGTTGTTGAAGTATATGTTGATTAATCTCATTGTCTTTATTGCACTCGGATAGTATAATTTTAGCTACGGATCTGAAACTTTCTTTTTGGACTGAACGTAATCGGAGTTTTGGACTGACAGTGTATTATTTAAAATTTCACACATCGGTCCTTTCACCAGAACAGAGAAATTGAAATGTAAAACTGGAGATAAACTCAAATTAATCATCAATTCAAAATCACCGTGCTTGGTTATTTTCATGAACAGACACAACTGTGTAATCGTCCGCCATTTTTCTTAGTATTTCACTTATACCCCTACGATAAAATTTATAAGAAAAATATTTTCCACCCTAAAGAATCGCATAAAACTTCATATTCGTGTTTTTTAAGGAAATAAAAATGTGGTAGGGTTTTGTCCATGAAGATTTTTAAAATGGCACTTGACCTAGAGTCGATTGTAGCACACTAGTTACAATTACACTAGGTGTCATTCAAAAGAAGTTGTTGCAGTATATGTTGATTAGTCTCAATTTCTTTATTGAACTCGGATAGTATAATTTCAGCTACAGATATGAAAATTTCTTTTCAGACTGAACTTAATCGGAGTTTTGGACTGACAGTGTATTTTTAAAATTTTGCACATCGGTCCTTTCACTAGAAGGGTGAAATCGAAACGTAAAACTTGAGATACACTCAATTGAATCATCAATTGACAATAACTGTGTTCGGTTATGGTTATGATTGGACACAGTAGTGTAATCGTCCACCTTTTTTCTTAGTATTTCATGTATACCCCTACGATAAAAGTTATGAGAACTATATTTTTCACCACCTGACCTAAAGTTAATTAGTAGAAAACTAGTTACAAGTACAGAAGGTGTCATTCAAAAGAAAATGTTGAAGTATATGTTGATTAGTCTAAGTTTATTTATTTAACTCGGATAGTATAATTTCAGCTACGGATCTTAAACTTTCTTTTCGGACTAAACGTAATCAAAGATTTGGACAGACAGTGTATTTAAAAAAATTTTGCACATCGGACTTTTCACTAGAAAAGAGAAATTAAAATGTAAAAAATGGAGATACACGCAACTGAACCATCAATTGAAAAATTAGTGTTCGGTTATGGTCATGGACTGATTCACCAATGTAATCGTCTACCATTTTTCTTAGTAATCCACATATACCCCTACGATAAGAGGTATGAGAACAAAATTTTCCACCATAAAGATTGTAGGAAATTTTATATTCATGTTTTAAAGGAAATAAAAATGTAATAGGGTTCTGTCCATGAAGATTTTTAAAGCGATAGCCAATGACGTAGAGTAAATTGTAGCACACTAGCTACAAGTACACAAGGTTTAATTAAGAAAAAGTTGTTCAAGTATATGTCGATTAGTCTAAGTTTCTTTATTTCACTCGGATAGTATAATTTCAGCTACAGATCTGAAACTATCTTTTCTGGCTGAACGTAATCAGAGATTTGGACTAACAATGTATTTTTACACATCGGTCTTTCAATAGATAAGAGAAATCAAAATGTAAAACTGGAGATACACTCAACCGAACCACCAATTGACAAATTAGTGTTCGGTTATTGTCATGGACGGATGCACCAGTTTAATTGTCTGCCATTTTTCTTAGTATTCCCCTTATACCCTTATGATAAGAGATATGAGAAAAAAATTGCACCACAGAGAATTGCATGAAATTTCATTTTCGTGTTTTTTAAGGAAATATAAATGTAATAGGGTTCTGTCCATGAAGATTTTTAAAGTGATCACACATTACCAAGAGTAAATTGTAGCACACTAGTTACAAGTAAATAAGGTGTAATTCAGAAGAATTTGTTGAACTATATGTTGATTAGTCTAACTTTATTTATTTCGCTCGGATAGTGCAACTTTAGCTACGGATCTAAAACTTCTTTTCTGACTAAACGTAATCGGATATTTTGACTGACATTGTATTTTTAATATTTTGCACATAGGTCTTTTCACAAGAAAAGAGAAATTGAAATGTAAAACTATAGAAACACTCAACCGAATAATTAATTGACAACAATAGTGTTCGGTTATGGCCATGGACTGATACACAGTGTAATCGTCTGCCATTTTTCTTAGTAATCAAATTATACCCTACGATAAGAGTTATGAGAACAAAATTTTCCACCACAAAGAATCGCATGAAATTTCATATTCATGTTGTTTAAGGAAATAAAAATGTAATAGGGTTCTGTCCATGAACATTTTAAAGTGATAGCACAGTACCAAGAGTAAATTTTAGCACACTAGTTACAAGTACACAAACTGTCATTCAGAAGAAGTTGTTGAAGTATATGTTTATTAGTCTAAGTTTCTTTATTTCACTCGGATAGTATAACTTTATCTACGTATCTAAAATTTTCTTTTCTGACTGAAAGTAATCGGAGATTTGAACTGGCAGTGTATTTTTTAAAATTTTGTACATCAGTCTTTTCACCTGTAAAGAGAAATCAAAATGTGAAACTGGAGATACACTTAACCAAATCATCAATTGACAACAATAGTATTCGGTTATGTTCATGGACAGATACACCAGTGTAATCATTTGCCATTTTTCTTAGTATTCAACTTATACCCCTATAATAAGAGTTATGAGAACAAAATTTTCCACAAAAAAGAATTGCATGAAATTTCATATTCATGTTTTTTAAGGAAATAAAAATGTAATAGGAATCTGTCCATGAAGATTTTTAAAGCACACTAATTACAAGTACACAAGGTTTCATTCAGGAGAAGTTGTTGAAGTATATGTTGATTAGTCTCAATTTCTTTATTGCACTCGGATAATATGATTTCAGCTACGGATCTAAAACTTTCTTTTTGGACGAAACGTAATCGGAGTTTTGGAATGATAGTGTATTTTTATAAATTTAGCACATCGGTCCTTTCACCAGAAAAGTGAAATCATAAAGTAAGACTTGAGATACACTCAACAGAATCATCAATTGACATTACCAGTGTTCGGTTATGGTCATGGCCGGATACACCTGTGTAATCGTCCGCCATTTTTCTTATTATTCAATTTATACCCCAACGATAAAAGTTAGGAGAACTATATTTTCCATCACAAAGAATCGCATGAAATTTCATATTCATGTTTTTTAAGGAAATAAAAATGTAGTAGGGTTCTTTCCATGAAGATATTTAGAGCTATAGCACATGACCTAGATTATATTGTAGGACAATAGTTACAAGTACAAACAAGTGTCATTCAAAAGAAGTTGCTAAAGTATATGTTGATTAGTATCAGTTTCTTTATTGCACTCGGATAGTATAATTTCACGATGAATCTGAAACTTTATTTTCGGACTGAACGTAATCGGAGTTTTGGACTGACAGTATATTTTTAAAATTTTTCTCATCGATCCTTTCAACAGAAGGGGGAAATAGAAATGTAAAACTGGAGATACACTTAACCGAATCATCAATTGACAACAACAATGTTCGGTTATGGTCAAGGCTGGATACACCAGTGTAATCGTCCATCATTTTGCTTAGTATTCCACTTTTACCCCTATGATAAGAGTTCTGAGAACAATATATTCCACCACAAAATATTGAATGAAATTTCATATTTGTGTTTTTTAAGGAAATAAATAAATAGTAAGGTTCTGTCCATGAAGATTTTTAAAGCGGTCAATTTGTAGCACACTAGTTACAAGTACACAAGGTGTCATTCGGAAGAAGTTGTTGAAGTATATAGTTATTAGTATCGGTGTCTTTATTGCACTCGGATAGTATAATTTAGTCTACTAATATGAAACTTTCCTTTTGGAATGAACGTAATATGGTTTTGGACTGACGGAGTGTTTTTTAAAATTGTGCACATCGGTCTTTCACCTGAAACGAGAAATCAAAATGTAAAACTTGAGATACACACAATTGAATCATCAATTAACAACAACAGTGTTCGGTTATGGTCATGTCCAGATACACCAGTGTAATCGTCTGCCATTTTTCTTCGTATTCAACTTATACCCCTACGATCAAAGTTATGAGAACCATATTTAACATTCATGTTTTTAAAGGAAATAAAAATATAGTAGGTTTCTGTCCATGAAGATTTTTAAAGTGATAGCACATGACCTAAAGCAAATTGTAGCACACTAGTTACAAGTACAGAAGGTGTCATTCAGAAGAAGTTGTTGAAGTATATGTTGATTAGTCTCATTTTCTTTTTTGCACTTAGATAGTGTCTTGAGCTACGGATCATAAATTTTCTTTTCGGACTGAACGTAATCAGAGATTTTGACTAACAATGTATTTTTTAAAATGTTGCACATCGGTTCTTTCACCAAAAAAGAGAAACCAAAATGTAAAACTGGAGATACAATTAACTGAATCATTAATTAACAAAAATAGTATTCCCTTATGGTCATAAACGGATACAATAGTGTAATCGTCCGCCATTTTTCATATTATTCCACTTATACCCCCACGATAAGAGTTATGAGAACTATATTTTCCACCACAAAGAATCGCAGGAAATTTCATATTCATGTTTTTTAAGGAAATAAATATGTGATAGGGTTCTGTCCATGAAGATTTTTAAAACGATAAAACATGACCTAGAGTAAATTGTAGCACACTAGTTACAAGTACGCAAGGTGTCATTCATAAGAAGTTGTTGAAGTATATGGTGATTAGTCTCAGTGTCTTTTTTGCACTCGGATAGTATAATTTCAGCAACGGATATGAAACTTTCGTAATCAGAGTTTTGGACTGACAGTGTATTTTTTAAAATTTTGCACATCGGTCCTTTCATCAGAAGGGAGAAATTGAAAAGTAAAACTATAGATACACTCAACTAAATCATCAATTGACAACAACAGTGTTCGGTTATGTCATGGCCGGATACACCACTTTAAGCATCCGTTATTTTTCTTGGTATTCCACTTTTACCCCTATGACAATAGTAATGAGAACAATATATTCCACCAACAAAATTGCATGAAATTTCACAATCACATTTTTTTAATGTAATAAATATGTAATAGGGTTCTGTGAATGAAGATTTTTAAAGCGATAGCACATTACTTAGAGTAAATTGTAGCACACTAGTTACAAGTACAAAAGGTATCCTTGAGAAGAAGTTGTTGAAGTATAAGTTGATTAGTCTCAGTGTGCTTATTGCACTCGGATAGTATAATTTCAGCAACGGATCTGAAATTTTCTTTTCAGACTGAACGTATTCAGAGTTTTGGACTGACAGTGTATTTTTTAAAATACTGCACATCAGTCCTTTCACTAGAAAGAAGAAATCAAAATGTAAAAATGGAGATACACTCAACTGAATCATCTATTGACAACAACAGTGTTCGGTTATGGTTATGGCCGGATACACCAGTGTAATCATCTGCCACTTTTCTTAGTATTCCACTTATACTCATACGATAAAAGTTATGAAAACTATATTTTTTCAACCACAAAAAAATCACACGATATTTCATATTCGTGTTTTCTAAGGAATAAAAATGTAGTAGGGTTCTGTCCATGAAGATTTTTAAAGCGATAGCACATGACCTAGAGTAAATTATAGCACACTAGTTACAAGTACACAAGGTGTCAATCAGAAGAAGTTGTTGAAGTACATGTTGATTAGTCTCAATTTTGTTAATGAAATAAGATAGTGTCTTTAGCTACGGATCTAGAACTTTCTTTTCGTACTAAACATAATCGGAGTTTTTGACTCAGATAGTGTCTTTAGATACACTCACTTGGATTATTAATGACAACAACAGTGTTCTGTTATAGTCTTGGACATATACACCAGTGTAATCGTCCGCCATTTTTCTTACTATTCCACTTATAGCCATATAATAAGAGTTATGAGAACAATATTTTCCACCACAAAGAATTGCATGAAATTTCATATTCGTATTTTTTCAGGAAATAAAAATGTAATAGGTTTCTGTCCACAAATTTTTTTAAAGCGATAGCACATGACCTAGGGTAAATTGTAGCACACTAGTTACAAGTACACAAGGTGTCATTCAGAAGGAGTTGTTGAAGTATATTTTGATTAATCTCAATGACTATATTGCTCTCGGATATTATAATTTCAGTTAAAATCTGAAACTTTCTTTTCGGACTGTACGTAACCAGAGTTTTGGAATGACAGTGTATTTTATAAAAAATTTTCAAATTGGTCTATTCACAAGAAAGGAAAAATAAAAATGAAAAATTGGAGATTCACTCAACTTAATCATCAATTGACATAACTGTGTTCGGTTATTATCATGGCCGGACATAATAGTGTAATTGTCTGCCATTTTTCTTAGTTTTCCACTCATACCCCTACGATAAAAGTTATGAGAACTATATTTTCCACCACATAGAATAGGATGAAATTTCATATTCTTGTTTTTTAAGGAAAAAAATGTAATTAGATTCTATCCATGAAGATTTTTAAAGCGGTGGCACATGACCATGAGGAAATTGTAGCACACTAGTCACAAGTACACAAGGTTTCATTCAAAAGAAGTTGTTGAAGTATATTTTGATTAGTCTCAGTTTCTTTATTTCACTCGGATAGTAAATTTTTGCTTGGGCATAAAAATTCTTTTCGGACTGAACGGAATCGGAGTTTTAGACTGACATTGTGTTTTTTAAAAGTTTGCACATCAGTCCTTTCACAAGAAAGGAGAATTGAAATGTAAAATTGGAGATACACTCAAATGAATAATTAATTGACAATAAATGTGTTCAGTTGTGGTCATGGCCAGACACAATAGTGTAATCGTCCGCCATTTTTCTTAGTATTCCACTTGTAAACCTACGATAAAAGTTATGAGAACTATATTTTCCACCAAAAAGAATTGCATGAAATTTCATATTCGTGTTTTATAAGGAAATAAAAATGTAGTAGGGTTCTGTCCATGAAGATTGTTAAAGCGATGGCACATGACCTAGAGTAAATTGTAGCACAATAGTTACATGTAAACAAGGTGTTATTCAGATGAAGTTGTAGAAGTATATGGTGATTATTCAGTGTCTTTATTGCACTCGGATAGTATAATTTCAGCTACGGGTCTGAAACGTTCTTTTTGGACTGAACGTAATCGGAGTTTTAGAGTGAAAGTGATTTCTTAAAATTTTTCCCATCGGTCCTTTCACCTGAGAGGAGAAATCGAAATGTAAAACTGGAGATACAATCAACTGGATCATCAATTGACAACTACAGTGTTCGGTTATGGTCATGGACGGATACACCAGTGTAATCGTCCGCCATTTTTCTTAGTATTCCACTTAAACCCCTACGATAAAAGTTATGAGAACTATATTTTCCACCACAAAGAATCATATGAAATTTCATATTTTTTTTAGGAAATAAAAATGTACGTAGTAGGATTCTGTCCGCGAAGATTTTTAATGTGTTGGCACATGACCTAGTGTAAATTGTAGTACAATAGTTACAAGTACACAAGGTTTCATTCAGAAGAAGTTGTTGAAGTATATGGTTATTAGTCCTAGTGTCTTTATTGCACTCGGATAGTATAATTTCAGCTACTGATCTGAATCTTTCTTTTTGGACTGGACGTAATTGGAGCTTCGTATTGACAGTGATTTTTTAAAATTTTGCACATCAGTCCTTTCAAAAGAAAAGAGAAATCGAAATGTAAAACTGGAGATACACTCATCTGAATCATCAATTGACATTAATTGTATTCGGTTATGGTCATGGTCAGACACATTAGTGTAATCATCTGCCATATTTCTAAGTAGTCCACTTATACCCTTACAATAAATGTTATGAGAACTATGTTTTCCACCAGAAAGAATCGCATGAAATTTCATATTCGTGTTTTTTATGGAAATAAAAATTTAGTAAGGTTCTATCAATGAATATTTTTAAAGCGAGGGCACGTGACCTAGAGTAAATTGTAGCACACTAGTTACAAGTACACAAAGTGACATTCAGAAGAAGTTGAAGTATATGGTGATTAGTCTAAGTGTCTTTATTGCACTCGGATAGTATAATTTCAAATACGGATCTGAAACTTTCTTTTCAGACTCAACGTAATTGGAGTTTTGTATTGACAGTGATTTTTTAAAATTTTGCACATCGCTCCTTTCAAAAGAAAGGAGGAATCAAAATGTAAAACTGGAGATACACTCAAGTGAATCATCAATTGACAATAATTGTGTTCGGTTATGGTCATGGTCGGACACAATAGTATAATCGTCTGCCATTTTTCTTAGTATTCCACTTATACCCTTACGATAAAAGTTATGAGAACTATCTTTTCCACCACAAAGAATCACACGAAATTTCATATTCATCTTTTTTAAGGAAATAAAAATTTAGTAAGGTTCTTTCCATGAAGATTTGTAAAGCCAGGGCACATGACCTAGAGTAAATTGCAGAACACTAGTTACAAGTACACAAGGTATCATTCAGAAGAAGTTGTTGAAGTATATGTTGATTAGTCTAAATTTCTTCATTGCACTCGGATAGTAAATTTTAGCTATGGATCTGAAACTTTCTTTTCGAAATGAATGCAATCGGAGTTTTGGACTGACAATTTTTTTTAAAATATTACACATCGATCCTTTCACCAGAAAATAGAAATTGAAATGTAAAACTGGCTCAACTGAATCATCAATTGACAACAATATTGTTTGGTTATGGTCATGGACGAACACACTAGTGTAATCGTCCACCATTTTTCTTAAGATTCCATTTATACCCCTACGATAAGAGTTGTGAGAACAATATTTTTCACCACAAAAAATCGCATGAAATTTCGTATTCATGTTTTTTTAAGGAAACAAAATGTAACAGGGTTCTATCCATGAAGATTTTTAAAGTGATAGCATGTTACCAAGAGTAAATTGTAGAACACTAGTTACAAGTACACAAGGTGTCATTCAGAAGAAGCTATTGAAGTATATGTTGATTAGTCCAAGTTTCTTTATTTCACTCGGATAGTATAATTTTAGCAATGGATCTGAAGCTTTATTTTCTTATAGAACGTAATCGGAGATTTGGATGGACATTGTATTTTCTAAAATTTTGTACATCGGTCTTTTCATCATAAAGGAGAAATCGAAATGTAAAACTGGTGATACACTCAACCGAATCATGAATTGACAAATTACTGTTCGGTTATGGTCATGAATGGATACATCAGTGTAATCGTTCACCATTTTTCTTAGTATTCCACTTATACCCCTATGATAAAAGTTGTGAGAACAATATTTTTCACCACAAAGAATCACATGAAATTTCGTATTCATGTTTTTTTAAGGAAATAAAATGTAGTAGGGTTTTGTCCATGAAGATTTTTAAAGTGATAGCACATTACCAAGAGTAAATTGTAGAACACTAGTTACAAGTACATAAGGTGTCATTCAGAAGAAGCTATTAAAGTATATTTTGATTAGTCCAAGTTTCTTTATTTCACTCGGATAGTATAATTTCAGCAACGGATCTAAAACTTTATTTTCTTATTGAACGTAATCGGACATTTGGACTGAGATTGTATTTTTTAAAATTTTGCACATCGGTCTTTTCATCATAAAAGAGAAATTGAAATGTAAAAGTGGAGATACACTCAACCAAATCATCAAGTGACAAATTACTGTTCGGTTATGGTCATGGACGGATACACCAGTGTAATCGTCCACTATTTTTCTTAGCATTCCACTTATACCTCTACGATAAGAGTTATGAGAACAATATTTTCCACCACAAGGAATTGCATGAAATTTTTTATTCGTGTTTTTGAAGGAAATAAAAATGTAATAGGGTTCTGTCAATGAAGAATTTTAAAGCGATAGCACATAACCTAGAGTAAATTTTAGCACACTAGTTACAACTACACAAGGTGTTATTCAGAAGAAGTTAATGAAATATATGTCGATTGATCTCAGTGTCTTTATTGCACTCGGATAGTATAATTTCAACTATAGATCTGAAACTTTCTTTTCAGACTGAACGTAATCAGAGTTTTGGACTAAAAGTGTATTTTTTAAGCTTTTCGCATCGGTCTTTTCACCAGAAAGGGGAGATTGAAATGTAAAACTAGAGATACACTCAACCGAATCATTAATTGACAACAATAGTGTTCCGTTATGGTCATGGCTGGATACACCAGTGTAATCGTTCGCCATTTTTCTTTGTATTCCACTTTTACCTCTTCGATAAGAGTAATGAGACCAATATTTTCCACCAGCGTGAATCACATAAAATTTCATATTCATGTTTTTTAAGGAAATAAAAATGTAATAGGGTTCTTTCCAAGAAGATTTTTAAAGCGATTGCCAATGACCTAGAGTAAATTGTAGCACACTAGTTAGAAGTACAGAAAGTTTCATTCAGAAGAAGTTGTTGAAGTATATGTTGATTAGTCTCAGTTTCTTTATTGCACTTGGATAGTATGATTTCAGCTACGGATCTGAAAGTTTCTTTTCAAACAGAACGTAATTGAAGTTTTGGACTGACAGTGTGTTTTTATAAATTTTGCACACCGGTCCTTTCACCAAAAAAGAGAAATTGAAATAGAAAACTGGAGATGCACTCAACCGAATCTTCAATTGACATTTACAGTGTTCGGTCATGGTCATGGACGGATACACCAGTGTAATCGTTTGTTATTTTTCTTAGTATTCCACTTTTACTACTATGATAAGAGTTATGAGAACAATATTTCCCACCACAAAGAATCCAATGAAGTTTCACATACGTAGTTTTTAAGAAAATAAAAATGTAATAGGGTTCTGCCTATGAAGATTTTTAACACGATAGCAAATGACCTAGAGTGAATTGTAGCACACTAGTTACAAGTACACACAGTGTCATTCAGAAGAAGTTGTTGAAGTATATGGTGATTGATCTCAGTGTCCTTATTGTGTTGGGTCTTCTCTCTTTCTCTCTCTTAGGTTTCTTGTGAACTCAGCTACGACAACAAAAGAAACACCAGAGATTGAAGGGGGAGCCAAAGCGAATGGCCCACTGGATTCGAAAATCGAAGCTCTGCTCAATGTGGAGAAGTAGATGAGACAAAATGGAGATGTCTCCGGCACGCGAGATGCCGTCACGGAGATTCTCCAGCTCTGTTTCGAAGCTGGGGCCTGGAGCACCCTTAATGATCAGATTATGCTTCTGTCCAAGCGTCGCTGCCAGTTGAAATAGGCAGTACAGGCGATGGTCCAGCAGGCAATGCAATATATTGACCAGACACCAGATTTGGAAACTAAGATAGAACTTATCAAGACTCTTAACAGTGTGTCTGTAGGAAAGATATATGTTGAGATTGAACGGGCTCGCCTGATTAAGAAGCTAGCAAAGATCAAAGAAGAGCAGGGTCTAATTGCCGAGGCAGCTGATTTGATGCAAGAGATTGCGGTCGAAACGTTTGGTGCCATGGAAAAAACAGAGAAAATTGCCTTCATTCTTGAGCAAGTTCATCTGTGTCTAGATCGCCAGGACTATGTTCGTGCACAAATACTCTCGCGAAAGATCAGTTCAAGGGTTTTTGAAGTGGATACCTCGAAAGAAAAGAAAAAACCCAAGGAAGGTGAAAATGTGGTTGAAGAGGCTCCAGCTGATATTCCGTCGATCTTGGAGTTGAAACGGATCTATTATGAACTAATGATACGGTACTACTCACATAGCAATGATTATCTTGAAATATGTCGCTGTTACAAGTCAATATACGACATCCCTTCAGTTAAAGAAGACCCAGCGCTATGGATTCCGGTGCTCAGGAAAATATGCTGGTATTTGGTGCTTTCACCACATGACCCTATGCAGTCAAGTTTTCTTAACTCAACTTTGGAGGACAAGAATCTTTCAGAGATTCCTCATTTTGGGCTGTTGTTGAAGCAATTGGTTACGATGGAGGTCATCCAGTGGACAACTCTCTGGAATACATTTAAAGATGAGTTTGAGAATGAAAAGACCATGCTTGGTGGCCCTTTGTCAGATAAAGCTGCTGAGGATCTTCGTCTTAGAGTGATTGAACATAACATCCTTGTTATCTCGAAGTACTACTCTCGGTTGAACTTGCAGAGACTTGCAGATTTATTGTGCCTTAGTGTTTAGGATGCTGAGAAACATCTGTCAGAAATGGTTGTTTCCAAAGTACTGGTTGCAAAAGTTGACAGGGCAGTAGGAGTTGTATGTTTCCAAGCTGCAATGGATAGCAATGATATTTTAAATTCATGGTCTACAAATTTGGAAAAGCTTCTTGACCTTGTAGAGAAGAGTTGCCATCAAATCCACAAGGAGACTATGGTGCACAGAGCTGTTATGAATGTGTTGGTATGCCTTGAATATGTATTAGCCGCTTCGACAGGTTGGTATGGGGGTCTCGCTCCGACGGTATAGTTGTCTCTTTATTGGACTGCTGTTGATTTAGGCCGAATTTTGTTTTGGCCCAGTTTGTTAGGGTTTAGTGGAGACAGCATATAAAGTGTCTCTCTTCTCTCTGTAAACATTAATTCTGATATAGTCAATCCGTCTCCGTGGATGTAGCCAAAATTTGGTGAACCACGTAAATCTTGTGTCTTGTTATTTTCGTTCATATTTTTTGTTCTTTCTCCATTCCGCACAAAAAACTGGTATCAGAGCGGTTTCTTTTTCCGGTGAGATCCATAGTGGGTGTATCAGATTCTGGGCTCATCAGATCGGGGCTGATTGGGGAGAAAGATGTCTGGATTGAACGTGAAGATCGACAAGTTTACTAGGAGAAACAGTTTCAGTTTATGGTAGATCAAGATGCAAGCTTTGCTGAAACAGCAAGGTTTGTGGACTCCGCTGACGAAGGATTTCCCGAGCAGTTCTGGCGATGTGGTGGGTCTGGAAGAAAAGTCACACTCGACGATTATGCTGTGTCTCGCAGATGAAATCATCACTGAGGTCTCAGATCAGGAGACTGCTGCACAACTGTGGGTGAAGTTGGAGAGTTTGTATATGATGAAATCTCTAACCAACAAGCTACTTCTGAAATAACGCCTCTTCGGTCTCCGAATGCAGGAAGGTACGCAACTCAGAGACCATCTAGAGCAATTGAATACTTTGTTATTAGAATTGCGAAATATAGATGTGAAAATTGAAGATGAAGATGCTGCTTTGATTTTGCTAGTGTCTTTACCACTTTCGTATGAGAATTTTGTTCAGTCATTTATTGTTGGTAAAGATTCCGTGTCTCTGGAGGAATTTAGATCCTCTCTCCATAGTAGAGAGTTGCGACATAAGGAAAACGGTACAGGTACAGAAAGTCAGGCCTCTGGCTTGTTTGCTAGTGACGGAAACACAAAGGGCAAGGGAACCGGCAGTAAGAAGAAGGGCAAGAAGTCATCTTTAAAGGGTCCCAAGGCCAATGATATTTGTAACTACTGTAAGGAGAAGGGGCATTCGAAAAAAGAGTGTCCGAAGAAGGCTAGTAAATCTGGGAGTACATCTGGTACTGCTGCTGTGGCTGAAGGGGATTTCAGTTCTGAAGATGATTTTGCTCTAGCTGCTACTGGGCAAAATAATCATCCTAATGCGTGGTTTCTTGATTCTGGGGCATCTTACCATATATGCCCAAGGAGAGATTATTTCTCAACTTATGAGAAAGCTGAGGGCATCATTACTACGGCAAATGGTGTTGCGTGCAAGGTAGTTGGGATTGATTCAATCAAGATCAGGATGCATGATGGTAGTTTCTGTACTTTGAACGATGTCAGGCATGTTCCATCGATGACAAAGAATCTGATTTCTCTTCCTATGTTGGATAGAAAGGGTTTCGTCTACTCAGGGAGTGATGGAGTTCTGTGTGTCTGCAAAGGTTCTAGGCTAGCTCTGAAAGGTGTTCTGCATGGTACTTTGTATTTTCTACAAGGTTCCACGGTTATGGATTCTGTTAATGTTGCATCTTCGGAGGTTCACAAGGATGATATGACTAAGTTATGGCATATGGGGCTTGGTCACATGGGTGAAAGAGGGATGCAGATTCTGTCGAAATATGATCTTCTTGGTGGCCACAAGGTCAAGAGCTTGGACTTCTGTGAGGATTGCATTTTTGGGAAGCATCACCGCAACAAGTTTCCTAAGGCGATTCATAGAACAAAGGGAAAATTGGATTACATCCATTCTGATTGTTGGGGACCTTCCCGAGTTGAGTCACTGGGAGGTCACAGGTACTTTGTTTCTATGATCGATGATTACTCAAGGATGACTTGGGTTATCATGATGAAACATAAGAGTGAAGCTTTCTCGAAGTTCAAGGAGTTGAAAGCTTTGGTGGAGAATCAGACTGGGAAGAAGATCAAGAGGCTTCGAACTGATAATGGGCTGGAATTCTGCTCGTCTGAGTTTGATCAGTTTTGTAGGGATGAATGGATTGCTCGTCATCATATAGTCAGGAATACGCCACAGCAGAATGGCGTAGCTGAGCGGATGAATCAGACATTGCTGGCGAGAGCGAGGTGCATGCTCTCTAATGCTGGTCTGGAAAGGAGATTCTGGGCAGAGGTGGTGAGTACAGCTTGTTACTTGATCAACCGCGGGCCTCACATGGGTATAGAGTGCAAAATACCTATGGAGTTATGGTCAGGTAAAGTTGTTGATTACTCCAAGTTAAAAGTTTTTGGTTGTACATCTTATTATCATGTTAGTGATTGTAAGTTAGAGCCCCGAGCCAAGAAGGGTATCTTTGTGGGTTATGGAGATGGAGTTAAAGGCTCTAGGATATGGTCTCCATCTGAGAAGAGGGTTATTCTGAGCAGGGACATTGTCTTTGATGAAAATTCTTTGCTTAGATCTATGGTGAAGCCCACAGTTGTGCCAGAAACTAGTGGAGTTGATAAACAGGTGGAGCTTGAAGTCACTCAAGGTGAAAATAGATTGGAACAATTTGAGGTGGATCAAGAGCCACAGACAGAATCTGAGATACCGGAATCTCCTCCACCAGATCCTCAACCATCAGGAGCTACAGTCCGCAGTTTAGCTCGGGACCAACCCAGGAGGGTTGGAGTTGGGGTGCCCAAGAGATATGGGTTTGAGGATATGGTGGGTTATGCACTACAGGTTGCTGAGGAGGTGGATACTCATGAGCCATCCACCTACAGAGAAGCTGTTTCAGGTACTGATCCTGACAAATGGTTTGTAGCAATGGGAGATGAGATGGAGTCCCTCCAGAAGAATCAAATATGGGATTTGGTTCAACAGCCTCAAGGGAGAAAGGTTATCACTTGCAAAGGGGTTTTCAAGAAAAAGGAAGGGATATCACCTACAGAGGGAGTCAAGTACAAGGCTAGAGTTGTTGCTAGAGGTTTCAGTCAGAGAGAGGGAGTAGATTACAATGAGATTTTCTCACTAGTGGTCAGACACACTTCCATCAGGGTGTTGCTAGTTATAGTGACACATAAGGATTTGGAGCTTGAACAACTTGATGTGAAGACCGATTTTCTACATGGAGAGTTGGAGGAAGAGATATACATGACTCAGCCAGATAGTTTCCAAGTTCTTGGCAAGGAAAAATATGTTTGGAAGTTGAAGAAGTCCTTATATGGGCTTAAGCAGTCTCCGAGGCAGTGGTACAAGAGATTTGACAGCTACATGCTTGAGTTGGGCTACACAAGGAGTTCATATGATTGTTGTGTCTACTACAGCAAATTGAGAGATGAGTCATTCATTTATCTGGTGCTTTATGTAGATGACATGTTGATAGCCTCAAAGAGTAAGCATGAGGTTCAGAAGTTGAAAGGTCTTCTTAGTGTTGAGTTTGAGATGAAGGATCTGGGTGTAGCTCGGACAATACTAGGAATGGAGATTCTTAGGGATCGAAGTCAGCGGAAGCTTTTCTTGTCACAGAAAGGCTACATTCAGAAAGTGTTGGCTAGGTTTGGCATGTCTACAGCGAAGCCTATAGACACTCCTAGTGCTGCAAATATCCATCTCACCACCATGTTTGCTCCTCAGTCAGACGAGGAGAAGGAGTATATGTCTCGGGTTCCTTATGCCAGCGCGGTGGGGAGCTTGATGTATGCTATGGTTTGCATGAGGCCAGATTTAGCACAGGCAGTCAGTGTTGTGAGCAGGTTCATGGGGCAACCGGGAAAGGAACATTGGCAAGCTGTGAAGAGGATTTTCAGGTATCTTAGAGGTACGTCTGATGTGGGTCTCATTTATGGAGGTGATACCGAGTGCTTAGTTACAGGCTACTCTGATTCTGATTATACTGGTGATGTTGACACGAGGAGATCGATGACTGGTTATGTATTCACTTTGGGAGGTTCTGTGGTTAGCTGGAAGGCGACTTTGCAACCTACAGTGACGTTGTCTACTACGGAAGCAGAGTACATGGCTCTGGCAGAGGCTGCAAAGGAGGGAATATGGCTGAAAGGGCTGGTTAGTGATCTTGGTCTCCATCATGATCAGGCTACTGTGTATTGTGACAGCTTGAGTGCAATCTGCCTAGCTAAGGATCAGGTCCATCATGAGAGGACCAAGCATATTGATGTCAGATATCATTTCCTGAGGAGTGAGAGGAGAATCAGGGTGAAGAAAGTGGGAACTGCTGACAACCCCGCTGATATGTTCACCAAACTTGTTCCACATAGCAAGCTTCAACATTGTTTGGACTTGCTGAACATCAGAGCTGATTAGGTGCTCTATGGGCAGTCCCGGGAGTGGGGGGATAAGTCTGCTCATCTGGCACTGTAATGGTGCGTCTGGAGTTTCTGCATTGAGGATTCAAGTCAAGGTGGAGATTTGTTGGTATGCCTTGAATATGTATTAGCCGCTTCGACAGGTTGGTACGGGGGTCTCGCTCCGACGGTATAGCTTGTCTCTTTATTGGACTGCTGTTGATTTGGGCCGAATTGTGTTTTGGCCCAGTTTGTTAGGGTTTAGTGGAGACAGCATATAAAGTGTCTCTCTTCTCTCTGTAAACATTAATTCTGATATAGTGAATCCGTCTCCCGTGGATGTAGCCAAAATTTGGTGAACCACGTAAATCTTGTGTCTTGTTATTTTCGTTCATATTTTCTGTTCTTTCTCCATTCCGCACAACAGAATGCTTAAATACGTTCTGATGCCATTTGATCGCTGTTGGACCACACTGATATTTTTCACGAGAGCAGCAGCAGGGGATGCTTATGCAAAGATCGCAGCCAGGGTCTTTCGAGATGTGCATTCATGTTTCCTGGTTTATTAACTGGAACAAGTTATCAGTGCTTAGGATTTCTTATCTGGAACTATGTAGCTTTGTGTCAGCCTAGTTTTTACCTCATCATTCAGATTTTTATTTAATTTCACTCTACTACTTGGAAAAAAAAAGATCTCAGTGTCCTTATTGCACTCGCATAGTATAATTAGTCTACGAATCTGAAACTTTCTTTTTGAACTGAACGTAATCAGAGTTTTAGACTGACTGTGTATTTTTTAGAATTTCGCACATCAGTCCTTTCACCTAAAAGGAGAAATCAAAATGTAAAACTGGAGATACACTCAACTGAATAATAAATTGGCAACACTAGTGTTTGATTATGGTCATGGCCGTATACAACAGTGTAATCATCCGCCATTTTTCTTAGTATTCCACTTATACCCTAACGATAAAAGTTATGAGAACTATATTTTCCACACCAAAGAATTGCTTGAAATTTCATATTCGTGTTTTTTTAAGGAAATAAAAATGTAGTAGGGTTCTGTCAATGAATATTTTTAAAGCGATGGCACATGACCTAGAGTAAATTATAGCACAATAGTTACAAGTACACAAGGTGTCATCCAGAAAATGTTTTTGAAGTATATGGTGATTAGTCTCAGTCTATTATTTGCACTCGGATAGTATATTTTATTCTTCGGATCTGAAACTTTTCCTTTGGACTGAACTAATCGGAGTTTTGAAATGACAATGTATTTTTTAAAATTTTGCTCATCATTCCTTTCACAAGAAAGGAGAATTTGAAATGTAAAACTAGAGATACACTCAACTGAATCATCAATTGACATTAACAATGTTAGGTTATGGTCATGGCCGGATACACTGGTGTAATCGTCCACCATTTTTCTTAGTATTCCACTTATACCCCTACGATAAGAGTTATGAGAAAAATATTTTCCACCACAAAGAATCGCATGAAATTTTTTATTCGTGTTTTTTTTAAGGAAATAAAACGTAATAGGGTTATGCCTATGAATATTTTTAAAGTGATAGCACATTACCAAGAGTAAATTGTGGCACACTAGTTATAAGTACACAAGGTGTCATTCAGAATAAGTTGTTTAGGAATATATATATATTAGTATAAGTTTCTTTATTTCACTCGGATAGTATAATTTCAGCTACGGATCTGGAACTTTATTTTCTGACGGAACGTAATAAGAGATTTGGACTGACAGTGTATTTCTTAAAATTTTGCACATCGTTCTTTTCACCATAAAAGAGAAATTGAAATGTAAAACTGGAGATACACTCAACCGAATTATCAATTGACAAATTAGAGTTCGGTTATGGTCATGGATTGATACACTAGTGTAATTGTGCGCCATTTTTCTTAGTATACCACTTATACCCCTATGATAAAAGTAATGAGAACAAAAATTTTCATAAAAAATAATTGCATGAAATTTCATATTTGAGTTTTTTAAGGAAATAAAAATGTAATAGGGTTCAGTCCATGAGGATTTTTAAAGCGATATCAGATGCCCTGGAGTAAATTGTAGCACACTAGTTACAAGTACAACAGGTGTCATTCAGAAGAAGTTGTTGAGGTATATGTTGATTAATCTCAGTGTCTTTATTGCACTCAGATAGTATAATTTCAGCTACATATCTGAAACTGTCTTTTCAAACTGAACGTAATCAAAGTTTTGGACTGACAGTGTATTTTTAAAAATTTTGCACATTGGTCCGTTCACTAGATATGGGAAATTGAGATGTAAAACTAGAGATACACTCAACCGAATCATCAATTGACATTAATAGTGTCAGGTTATGGTCATGGATGAATAAACCGAGGTAATCGTCTGTCATTTTTCTTAGTATCCTACTTTTACCCCTATGATAAGAGTTATGGGAACAATATTTTCCACCACAAAGAATCGCATGAAATTTCATTTTCGTGTTTTCTATGGAAATAAAAATGCAATAGGTTTCTATCAATGAAGATATTTAAAGTGATAACACATGACCTAGAGTAAATTGTAGCACACTAGTTACAAGTACACAAGGTGTCATTCAGAAAAAGCTGTTGAAGTATATGGTGATTAGTCACAGTGTCTTAATTGCACTCAGAGAGTATGATTTAGTCTAGGGATCTGAAACATTCTTTTTAGACTGAACGTAAATGGAGTTTTGGACTGAATGTAAACGGAGTTATTGGACTGAACGTAAATGGAGTTTTGGACTGAAAGTGTATTTTTTTAAAAAAATTTGCACATCGCTCTTTTCTCCGGAAAGGAGAAATCAAAATGTAAAACTGGAGATACACACACTGAATTATGAATTGAAAACAACATTTTTTGGTTATGATATTACCGGATACACCAGTGATCGTCCACCAATTTTTCTTTATATTCCACTTATACCCCTACAATGAAAGTTATGAGAGAAAAATTTTCACCACAAAAAATCGCATGAAATTTCATATTCATGTTTTTTAAAGAAATAAAAATGTAACGGAGTTCTGTCAATGAAGATTTTTAAAGCGATAGCACATGACCTAGAGTAAAATATAGCACACTAGTTACAAGTATGCAAGGTGTCATTCAGAAGAAATTTTTGAAGTATATGTTGATTAATATCATTGTCTTTATTGCACCGAATAGTATAATTTCAGCTACGGATTTGAAACTTTCTTTTTGGACTGAACGTAATTAGTGTTTTGGACAGACAGTGTCTTTTTAAAATTTTTCACATCGGTCGTTTCACCAGAAAGGAGAAATCGAAATGTAAAACTGGGGATACACTAAACTAAATCATCAACTGACAACAATAGTGTTCATTTATGGTCATGGTCGGATACATCAGTGTAATCGTCCGCTATTTTTCATAGTATTCCACTCATACCCCTATGATAAAAGTTATGAGAACTATATTTTCCACCACAAAGAATCACATGAAATTTAACATTCATGTTTTTTAAGGAAATAAAAAATATAGTAAGTTTTATCCCATGAAAATTTTTAAGCGATAGCACATGACCTAGAGTAAATTGTAGAACACTAGATACAAGTACACATGGTGTCATTCAGAATAAGTTGTTGAAGTATATGTTGATTAGTCTCAGTTTCTTTATTTCACTCAGATTGTATAATTTCAGCTACGGATCTGAAACTTTATTTTCTAACTGAACGTAATCGGAGATTTGGACTGACAGTGTATTTTTTAAATTTTGCACATCGGTCCTTTCATTAGAAAAGAGAAATTGAAATGTAAAACTGGAGATACACTCAACAATATTGTTTGGTTATGGTCATGGATGGATATACCAGTGTAATCTTCCGCCATTTTTCTTAGTATTTCACTTATACCCTTACGATAAGTGTTATGAAAAAAATATTTTCAACCACAAAGAATCGCATGAAATTATTTATTCGTGTTTTCTTTAAGGAAACAAAATGTAATAGGGTTCTGTCCATGAAGATTTTTAAAGTGATAGCACATTTCCAAGAGTAAATTTTAGCACACTCATTACAAGTACGCAAGGTTTCATTCATAATAAGTTGTTGAAGTATATGTTGATTAGTCTCAGTTTCATTATTGCATTCGGATAGTATAATTTTAGTTATGGATTTAAAACTTTATTTTCTGACTGAACGTAATTGGAGTTTTGGACTAACAATGTATTCTTTTCACCATAAAAGAGAAATCAAAATGTAACACTGAAGATACACTCAACTGAATCATCAATTGACAAATTACTGTCTGGTTATGGTCATGGACAGATACACCAATGTAATCGGCCGCCATTTTTCTCAGTATACCACCTATACCCCTACGATAAGAGTTATGAGAACAAAATTTTTCATAACAAAGAATAGCATGAAATTTCATATATTTGTTTTTTAAGGAAATAAAAATGTAATAGGGTTCTGTCCATGAAGATTTTTAAAGCGATAGCACATGACCTAGAGTAAATTGTAGCACACTACTTACAAGTACACATGGTGTCATTCAGAAGAAATTGTTGAAGTATATTTTGATTAATTTTAGTGTCTTTATTGAACTCGGATAGTATAATTTCATATACGGATTTGAAACTTTATTTTCTGACTGAACGTAATCGGAGATTTGGACTGACAATGTATTTTTTAAAATTTTGCACATCGGTCCTTTCATCAGAAAAGAGAAATCGAAATGTAAAACTGGAGATACACTCAACCGAATCATCAATTGACAACAATATTGTTCAGTTATGGTCATGGATGGATATACCAGTGTAATCTTCCGCCATTTTTCTTAGTATTTTACTTATACCCTTACGATAAGAGTTATGAAAACAATATTTTCAACCACAAAGAATCGCATGAAATTATTTATTCATGTTTTTTTAAGGAAATAAAATTTAATCGGGTTTTGTCCATGAAGATTTTTAAAGTGATAGCACATTTCCAAAAGTAAATTTTAGCACACTAGTTACAAGTACGCAAGGTTTCATTCCGAATAAGTTGTTGAAGTATAGGTTGATTGGTCTCTGTTTAATTATTGCATTCAGATAGTATAATTTTAGCTACGGATTTGAAACTTTATTTTCTGACTGAACATAATCGAAGATTTGGACTAACGGTGTATAAGAGTTATTAGAATAGTGTATTTGGACTAACAATGTATTTGGACTAACAGTATAGGGTTTTGTCCATGAAGATTTTCGTCCATAAGAGTTATGAGAAAAATATTTTCCACCACTATGAATCACATAAAATTTCATATTCGTGTTTTTTAAAAAAAATAAAAATTTTCATGAAGATTTTTAAAGTTACCAATGACCTAGAGTAAATTGTAGCACACTAGTTACAAGTACACAAGGTTTCATTCAGAAGAAGTTGTTGAAGTAAATGTTGATTATTCTCAGTTTCTTTATTGCAATTGGATAGTATGATTTCAGCTACGGATCTGAAACTTTCATTTCGCACAGAACGTAATCGAAGTTTAAGACGGACGGAGTATTTTTTTTTAAAATTTTGGACATTGGTCCTTTCACCGTAAGACATAAATCAAAATGTAAAACAGAAGATACCTTTGACCGAATCATCAATTGACATTAATAGTGTTTTGTTATGGTTATGGATGGATACGCCAGTGTAATCGTCCGTCATTTTTCTTAATATTCCAATTTTACCCCTATGATAAGAGTTATGAGAAAAATATTTTCCACAATAAAGAATCGTATAAAATTTCATTTTCATTTTTTTAATGAAATAAAATTGTAATAAGGTTCTGTCCATGAAGAATTTTAAAGCAATAGCACATGACCTAGAGTAAATTGTGGCACACTAGTTACAAGAACACAAGGTGTCATTCTGAAGAAGTTGTTGAAGTGTATGGTGATTGGTCTAAGTGTCTTTATTGCATTCTGATAGTATAATTTAGTTTACAGATCTGAAACTTTCATTTCAGACAGAATGTAATCAGAGTTTTGGACTGACAGTGTATTTTAAAAAAATTCACATCGGTCCTTTCACCAGAAAAGAGAAATCGAAATGTAAAACTAGAGATACACTCAAATGATTCATCAATTGAGAACAACAGTGTTTGGTTATCTTCATGACCGGATACTCCAATGTCATCGTCCGCCATTTTTCTAAGTATTCCACTTATACCTCTACAATAAAAGTTATAAAAACTATATTTTCCACCAAAAATAATTGCATCAAACTTCATATTCGTGATTTTTAAGGAAATAAAAATGTAGTAGGGTTCTATCCATGAAGAATTTTAAAGCAATAGCACATGACCTAGAGTAAATTGTAGAACACTAGATACAAGTACACAAGGTGTCATTCAGAAGAAGTTGTTGAAGTATATGTTGATTAGTATCAGTTATATCTTTATTGCACTTAAATATTGTCTTTAGCTACGGATCTGAAACTTTCTTCTCGGACTGAACGTAATCGGAGTTTTTGACTGACAGTGTATTTTTAAAAATTTTGCACATAGGTCCTTTCACCAAAAATGAAAAATCAAAATTTAAAACTAGAGATACACTCAACCGAATTATCACTTGACAACAATAGTGTTCTATTATGGTCATTGACGGATACACCAGTGTAATCGTCTGCCATTTTCTTAGTATTTCACTTATACCCCTACAATAAGAGTTACGAGAAAAATATTTTCCACCACAAAGAATTTCATGAAATTTCATATTCATGTTTTTAAAGGAAATAAAATTTAATAGGGTTTTGTCCATGAAGAATTTTAAAACGATAGCACATTACCTAGAGTAAATTGTAGCACACTAGTTACAAGTACAAAAGGTGTCATTCAGAAGAAGTTGTTGAAGTATATTGTGATTAGTCTCAGTGTCTTTATTGCACTCAGACAACATAATTTAGTTTACGGATTTGAAATATTCTTTTCGAACTGAATGTAATCGGAGTTTTGGACTGTCAGAGTATTTTTTAAAATATTGAACATCAGTCCTTTCACCTAAATTAAGAAATTGAAATGTAAAACTGGAGATACACTCAACTTAATCATCAACTGAAAACAATAGTGTTCGGTTATAACCATGGTCGGATACTCCAATGTAATGGTCTGCCATTTTTCTTAGTATTCCACTTGTACCCCTACGATAATAGTTATGAGAACTATATTTTCCACCACAAAGAATCTCATGAAACTTCATATTTGCAATTTTTATGGAATTAAAAATGTAGTAGGGTTCTATCCATGAGGATTTTTAAAGCATTAGCACATGACCTAGAGTATATTCTAGAACACTGGATAAAAGTACACAAGGTGTCATTTAGAAGAAGTTATTGAAGTATATGTTGATTAGTCTCAGTTTCTTTATTGCACTTAGATAGTGTCTTTAGTTACGGATCTGAAACTTTTGTTTTTGGACTGAACGTAATCGGAGTTTTTGACTGATAGTGTATTTTTTAAAAATTTTCACATAGGTCCTTTCACCAAAAATGAAAAATCAAAATTTAAAACTGGAGATACACTTAACCGAATCATTACTTGACAACAATAGTGTTATATTATGGTTATTGACGGATACACCAGTGTAATTGTCCGCCATTTTTCTTAGTATCCACTTATACCCTTCCAATAAGAGTTACGAGAACAATATTTTCCACCATAAAGAATTTCATGAAATTTCATATTCGTGTTTTTTAAAGAAATAAAAATTTTATAGGGTTCTGTCCATGAAGAATTTTAAAGCGATAGCACATTACCAAGAGTAAATTGTAGCACACTAGCTACAAGTACACAAGGTCTCATTCAGAAGAAGTTGTTGAAGTATATGGTGATTAGTCTCAGTGTCTTTATTGCACTCGGACAATATAATTTAGTTTACGGATTTAAAACTTTCTTTTCGAATAGAATGTAATCGGAGTTTTGGACTATTAGTTTTTTAAAATATTGAACATCAGTCCTTTCACCTAAATGGATAAATCGAAATGTAAAACTGGAGATAAACTCAACTGAATCATCAATTGAAAACAATAGTGTTAGGTTATGTCCATGGTCGGATACTCCAGTATTCCACTTGTACCCCTACGATAATAGTTATGAGAACTATATTTTCCACCACAAAGAATCGGATGAAATTTCATATTCGTGTTTTTTAAGGAAATAAAAATGTAATAGGGTTCTATCCATGAAGATTTTTAAAGCGATAGCACATGACCTACAGTAAATTGTAGCACACTAGTTACAAGTATACAATGTGTAATTCAGAAGAAGTTGTTGAAGTATTGATTGGACTCAGTTTCATTATTGCACTCGGATAGTATAATTTTAGCTACGGATCTGAAAATATCTTTTCAGACTGAACGTAATCGGAGTATAAGTCTGCCTGTATATTTTTTTATAGTTTTGCGCATCAGTTCTTTCATCAGAAAAGAGAAATTGAAATGTAAAACTAGAGATACACACAAATGAATCATCAATTGGAAACAACACTGTTTGGTTATAGTCATGGACGGATACACCAGTGTAATCGTCCACCATTTTTCTTAGTATTCAACTTAATACCTTACGATAAGAGATATGAGAACAATATTTTCCCCCAAAAAGAATCACATGAAATTTCATATTCGTGTTTTTTAAGGAAATAAAAATGTAGTAGGGTTCTGTCCATGAATATTTTTAGGCAATAGCACATGACCTGGAATAAATTATAGCACACTTGTTACAAGTACACATGGTGTCATTCAGAAAAAATTGTTGAAGTATATGTTGATTAGTCTTAGTTTTTTATTGCACTTAGATTGTGTCTTTGGCTACGGATCTGAAACTTTCTTTTTGGATTGAACGTAATCAGAGTTTTTGACTGACAGTGTATTTTTTAAAAAAATTTGCATATCGGTCCTTTCACCAAAAAGAGAAATTGAAATGTAAAACAGGTGATACAATCAACTGAATTATCAATTGAAAACAATGTTGTTCGGTTATGGTCATGGAAGAATACACCAGTTTAATCGTCCACCATTTTTCTTAGTATTCCACTTATACCCCTACGACAAGAGTTATGAGAACAATATTTTCCACCAAAAATAATTGCATGAAATTTCGTATTTGTTTTTTTAAGGAAATAAAAATGTAATAGGGTTTTGTCCATGAAGATTTTTAAAGCGATAGCACTTGACTTAGAGTAAATTGTTGCACACTAGTTACAAGTACTCAAGGTATCTTTAAGAAAAAGTTGTTGAAGAATATGTTGATTAGTCTAAGTTTCTTTATTGCATTCGGATATTATAATTTTAGCTAAGAATCTAAAACTTTCTTTTTAGACTGAACTTAATCAGAGTTTTGGACAGACAGTGTATTCTTAAAAATTTTGCACATCGGTCATTCACTAGAGAGGAGAAATCAAAATAATAAAAATGGCGATACAATAAAATGAATTATCAATTGACAACAATAGTGTTCGGTTAGAGTCATGACCGGATACACCAGTGTAATCGTCCGCCATTTTTTCTTAGTATTCCACATATACCCCTACGATAAAGGTTATGAGAAATATATTTTCCATCACAAAGAATTGCATGTAATTTCATATTCGGGTTATTTAAGGAAATAAAAATGTAGTAGAGTTTTGTCCATAAGTATTTTTAAAGCAATAGCACGTGACCTAGAGTAATTTGTAGCCCACTGGTTACAAGTACACTAGGTGTCATTCACAAGAAATTGTTGAAGTGTATGTTGATTTGCACTTAGATAGTGTCTTTAGCTACGGATTTGAAACTTTCTTTTCGGATTGAACCTAATCAGATTTTTTGTCTGACAGTGTATTTATTTAAAAATTTTCACAATGGTTCTTTCACCAAAAAATAAAAATAGAAATGTAAAACTGGAGATACATTCAACTGAATCATTAATTGACAACAGTATTGTTCGGTTATGGTCATGGACAGATACACCAGTGTAATTGTCCGCCATTTTTCTTAGTATTCCACTTATACCTCTATGATAAGGGTTATGAGAACAATATTTTCCACCACAAAGAATCACACAAAGTTTTGTATTCGTGTTTTTAAGGAAATTAAAATGGAATAGGGTTCTGTTCATTAAGATTTTTAAAGTGATAGCACATTACCAAGAGTAAATTGTGGCACACTAGGTACAAGTACACAATGTGTCATTAAGAAGAAGTTGTTGAAGTATATGTTGATTAGTCTAAGTTTCTTTATTTCACTCGGATAGTATAATCAACTACAGATCTGAAAATTTATTTTCTGACTGAATGTAATCGGAGATTTGGACGGTCTGTGTACTTTTAAAACTTTTGCACATCAGTCTATTCACCATAAAAGAGAAATAGAAATTTAACTGTATATACACTCAACCGAATCATCATTTGACAAATTAGTGTTCGGTAATGGTCATGGACAGATACACCAGTGTAATTGTCCACCCTTTTTCTTAGTATTCTATTTATACCTCTACGATAAGAGTTATTAAAAAAATATTTTCCACCACAAATAATCGCATGAAATTTCATATTGATGATTTTTAAGGAAATAAAAATGTAATAGGGTTATGTCCATGAAGATTTTTAAAGCGACAGCACATGACCTAGAGTAAATTGTAGCACACCAGTTTTCAACTACACAATGTCTTTATTGCACTCGGATAGTATAATTTTAGCTATGGATCTGAAAATTTCTTTTTGGACAGAACGTAATTTGAGTTTCGCACAGACAATGTATTTTTAAAAATTTTGCACATCGGACCATTCACCAGAAAGGAGAATGACACCTTAGTATTCCACTTATACACTCAACCGAATCATCAATTAACAACAATAGTGTTCGGTTATGGTTATTGACGGATACACCAGTGTAATTGTCCACCATTATTCTAAGTATTCCACTTATACCCCTATGATAAGAGTTTTAAGAATAATATTTTCCACCACCATGAATCGCATAAAATTTCATATTTATGTTTTTTAAAGAACTAAAAATGTAATATGGTTCTTTCCATGAAGATGTTTAAAGTGATAGCCAATGACCTAGAGTAAATTGTAGTACACTAATTACAAGTACACAAGGTTTCATTCAGTAGAAGTTGTGGAAGTATATGTTGATTAGTCTCAGTTTCTTTATTGCACTCGGATAGTATGATTTCATCTTAGGATCTGAAAATTTCTTTTTGGACCGACCATAATCGATGTTTTGGACTGACAGTGTATTTTTATAAATTTTACACATCGGTCCTTTCACCATAAAAAGGAAATCGAAATGTAAAACTAGAGATACACCCAACCGCATAATCAATTGACATTAACAGTGTTTGGTTATGGTCATGGACAGATACACCAGTGTAATCGTCCATCATTTTTCTTAGTATTCCCCTTTTACCCAGATGATAAGAGTTATGAGAACCAAATTTTTCACCACGAAGAATCGCATGAAATTTCATATTTGTGTATTTAAGGAAATAAAAATGTAATAGGGTTATGTCCATGAAGAATTTTTAAGCCATAGCACATGACCTACAGTAAATTGTAGCACACTAGTTACAAGTACACAAGGTGTCATTAAGAAGAAGTTGCTGAAGTATATGGTTATTAGTCTCAGTGCCTTTATTGCATTCAAATAGTATAATTTCAGCTACAGATCTGAAACTTTCTTTCCCGACTGAACGTAATCGGAGTTTTGGACTCACAGTGTACTTTTTTTAAAATTTTGCACATCGACCCTTTCACCAGAAGGGAGAAATTGAAGTGTAAAACTGGAGATACACTCAACCAAATTATTAATTGACAACAACAGTATTCGGTTATGGGCATTACCGGATACACCAGTGCAATCGTCCATCATTTTTCTTAGCATTCCACTATTACCCCTATGTTAAGAGTTATAATATTTTCCACCACAAAGAATCACATGAAATTTTATAGTCATATCTTTTAAGGAAATAAAAATGTAATAGGGTATCGTCCATGAAGATTTTTAAAGCGATGGAACATGACCTAGAGTAAATTGTTGCACACTAGTTACAAGTACACATGGTGTCATTCAGAAAAAGGTTGTTGAAGTATATGTTGATTAGTATAAGTTTTATTATTTCACACGGATAGTATAATTTTAGCTACGGATCTGAAACTTTCTTTTCTGAGTGAAAGTAATCAGAGATTCACACCGTCTGTGTATTTTTAAATATTTTGCACATCGGTCTTTTCACCAGAAAAGAGAAATCTAAATGTAAAACTGGAGATAAACTCAACCTAATTATCAATTAACAAATTAATGTTTGGTTATGGTCATCGAAAAATACAATAGTGTAATCGTCTGCCATTTTTCTTATTATTCCACATATACCACTACAATATGAGTTATGAGAACAATGTTTTCGACCACAAAGAATGGCATGAAATTCATATTCGTGTTTCTTATGGAAATAAAAATGTAATAGGGTTCTGTCCATGAAGATTTTTAAAGTGATAGTCGATGACCTAGAGTAAATTGTACTCGGATAGTATAATTTTAGCTACGGATCAGAAACTTTCTTTTCAGACAGAATGTAATCAGATTTTTGGATTGACAGTGTATTTTTTAAAAATTTTGGACATCAAACCATTCACTAGAAAAGAGAAATTGAAATGTAAAACTATAGAGACACTCAACCGAATTATCAATTGGTAACAGTAGTGTTTGGTTATGATCATGGACAGATACACCAGTTTAATCGCCCTCCATTTTCTTAGTATTCAACATATACCCCAACGATAAGAGTTACTAGAGTAATATTTTCCACCACAACAGATCGCATGAAATTTCATATTCGTGTTTTTTAAGGAAATAAAAATGTAATAGGGTTCTGTCCATGAAAATATTTCAAGTGATAGCATATGACTTAGAGTTAATTGTAGCACACTAGTTACAAGTACACAAGGTGAGATTCAGGAGAAGTTGTTGAGGTATATGT
This sequence comes from Rubia yunnanensis, assembly GCA_037428765.1. Classification (NCBI taxonomy): domain Eukaryota; kingdom Viridiplantae; phylum Streptophyta; class Magnoliopsida; order Gentianales; family Rubiaceae; genus Rubia; species Rubia yunnanensis. Next base: position 78,808,892 of record CM075068.1, read on the forward strand.
TGATTAGTCTCAGTTTATTTATTTCACTCCGATAGTATAATTTAAGCTACGGATCTAAAACTTTCTTTTTGGACAGAACGTAATCGGAGTTTTGGACTGACAGTGTATTTTTTAAAATTTGTCACATAGATCCTTTCACATGAAAGGAGAAATCAAAATGTAAAAATGGAGATACACTCAACCAAATAATCAATTGACAACAACAATGTTTGGTTATGGTCATGGCCGGATACACCAGTGTAATCGTCTGCCATTTTTCTTAGTATTCCACTTATACCCCACGATAAAAGTTATAAGAACTATATTTTCCACCACAAAGAATCGAATAAAATTTCATATTTGAGTTTTTGTAAGGAAATAAAAATGTAGTAGGGTTCCTTCCATGAAGATTTTTAAACCGATAGCACATGACCTAGAGTAAATTATAGCACACTAGTTACAAGAACACAAGGTGACATTTAGAAGAAGTTGTTGAAGTATATATTGATTAGTCTCAGTTTCTTTGTTGCACTCGGATATTGTAATTTTAGCTACGTATCTGAAACTTTATTTTCAAACTGTGCGTAATCGGTGTTTTGGATTGACAGTGTATTTTTTAAAAAATTTCACATCGATCATTTCACCAGAAAAGAGAAAAAAATAAAACCGGAGATACACTGAACCAAATCATCAATTAAAAACAACATTGTTTGGTTATGGTCATGGACTTATACACCAATGTCATCGTCTTCCATTTTTCTTAGTATTCCACTATACCCCTACTATAAGAGTTATGAGAATGATATTTTCGACCACTGAGAATCGCATGAAATTTAATATTCATGTTTTTTAAGGAAATAAAAATGCAATAGGGTCCTGTCCATGAAGATTTTTAAAGCGTTATCATATGAACTAAAGTAAATTGTAGCACACTAGTTACAAGTACACAAGGTGTTATTCAGAAGAAGTTAAAGTATATGTTGATTAGTCTTCATTTCATTATTGCACTAGGGTAGTATAATTTCAGCTATGGATCTGAAACTTTTTTTTAGCCAAAACATAATAAGAGTTTTGGACTGACAATGTCTTTAAAATTTTGCACATCGGTCCTTTCACCAGAAAGGAGAGATTGAACTGTAGAACTAGAGATACACTCAATCGAATCATTAATTGACAACAATAGTGTTAAGTTATGGTCATGGATGGATACACCAGTGTAACCGTCTGCCATTTTTCTTAGTATTCCACTTATACAACTACAATAAGAGTTATGAGAACAATATTTTCCACCACAAAGAATCTAATAAAATATCATATTTGTGTTTATTAAAGAAATAAAAATGTAATAGGGTTCCGTCCATGAAGATATTTTTAAAGCGATAGCACATAACCTAGAGTAAATCGTAGCACAGTAGTTACAAGTACACAAGGTGTCATAGAAGAAGTTTTTGAAGTATATGTTGACTAGTCTGAGTTTCTTTTTTACACTCGGATAGTATAATTTCACCTACAGATCAGAGACTTTCTTTTTGGACAGAATGTAATCGGAGTTTTGGACTGACAGTTTATTTTTAAAAATTTTGGACATTAGTCCTTTCACCTGAAAGGAGAAATTGAATTGTAAAATTGGATGTACACTCAACTGAATAATTAATTGACAACAACAGTGTTTTGTTATGGTAATGGTTGGATACACCAGTGTAAGCGTCCGACATTTTTCTTAGTATTCCACTTATACCCCTACGATAAAAGATATGAGAAGTATATTTTCCACCACAAAGAATCGCATGAAATTTCATATTCATGTTTTTTAAGGAAATAAAAATGTGGTAGGGTTCTGTCCATGAAGATTTTTAAAGCGTTAAAACATGCTCTAGATTAAATTGTAGCCTACTAGTTACAAGTACACAAGGTGTCATTCAAAAGAGGTTGTTGAAGTATATGTTGATTAGTCTCAGCGTATTTATTGCACTCGGATAGTAAATTTTAGCTACGGATCTGAAACTTTCTTTTCGGAGTGAACAAAATCAGAGTTTTGGATTGACAGTGCATTTTTTAAAAAAAATTTTGTATATGGGTCCTTTCACCAGAAAAGAGAAATCAAATTGTAAAACTTGAGATATAGTAGTCAACTGAATCATCAATTGACAAAAATAGTGTTTTGTTTTGGTAATGGTTGGATACACCGGTGTAATCATACGCTATATTTCATAAAATTTCATATTCCTTTTTTTAAGGAAATAAAAATGTAGTAGGGTTTTGTCCTTGAAGATTTTTAAAGCAACAGAAAATGACCCAGAGTAAATTGTACCACACTTGTTACTGGTACACAATGTGTCCTTCAGAACAAGTTGTTGAAGTGTAGGTAAATTAATCTCAGTGTCTTTATTTCACCCGGATAGTATAATTTCAGCTACAGATCTGAAACTTTCTTTCCAGAATGAACAAAATCGTAGTTTTGGACTAACAGTGCATTTTTAAAAATTTTGCACATCAGTCCTCTCACCAGAAAAGAGAAATCAAAATGTAAATCTGTAGATACAGTACTCAACCGAATCATTAATTGAAAAATATAGTGTCATGTTATGGTTATGGACAGATACACTAGTGTAATCATCCACCATTTTTCTTAGTTATCCACTTATACCCCTATGATAAAATTATATGAACTATATTGTCCACCACAAAGAGTCGCATGGAATTTCATATTCATGTTTCTTAAGGAAATAAAAATGTAATAGGGTTTTGTCTATGAAGATTTTTAAAGTGATAACACATTACCAAGAGTAAATTGTAGCATATTAGTTACTAGTACACAATGCGTCATTCAGAAGAAGTTGTTGAAGTATAAGTTAATTAATCTTAGTGTATTTATTGCATTCGGATAGTATAATATAAGCTACAGATGTTAAACTTTCTTTTCGGACTGAACGATATCAGAGTTTTGGACTGACGGTGCATTTTTTAAAAAATTGCACATTGGTCCATTCACAAGGAAAAACAAATTGAAATGTAGATCTGAATATACACTCAACCGAATTATCGATTGAGAACAACAGTGTTCGGTTATGGTCTTTGACATATACACCAGTGTAACCATCTGCCATTTTTCTTAGTACTCCACTTATACCCATACGATAGAAGTTATAAGAACTATATTCCCACCACAAAGAATCGCATGAAATTTCATATTCGTGCCTTCTAATAAACATAAAAATGTAATATTGTTCTGTCCATGAGCATTTTTAAAGCGATAGCACATAACCTAGACTAAATTGTAGCACACTAGTTACAAGTACACAAGGTCTCATTGAGAAGAAGTTGTTGAAGTATATGGTGATTCCTCTCAGTTTGTTTTTTTGCACTCGGTTAGTATAATTTAAGCTACGGATCTTAAACTTTCTTTCGGACTGAATGTAATCAGAGTTTTGGACTGACAGTGTATTTTTTAAAATTTTGCACATCGGTCCTTTCACCATAAAGGATAAATTGAAATGTAAAATGTTAGGTACACTCAACGAAATCATCAATTGACAACAACAGTATTCGGTTATTGTCATGGCCTGATACACCAGCGTAATCGTTGATCATTTTTCTTAGTATTCCATTTGTACCCCCATGATAAAGGTTATGAGAACTATATTTTCCACCACAAAGAATCGCATAAAATTTCATATTCCTTTTTTTAAGGAAATAAAAATGTAGTAGGGTTTTGTCCTTGAAGATTTTTAAAGCAACAGAAAATGACCCAGAGTAAATTGTACCACACTTGTTACTGGTACACAATGTGTCCTTCAGAACAAGTTGTTGAAGTGTAGGTAAATTAATCTCAGTGTCTTTATTTCACCCGGATAGTATAATTTCAGCTACAGATCTGAAACTTTCTTTCCAGAATGAACAAAATCGTAGTTTTGGGCTAACAGTGCATTTTTAAAAATTTTGCACATCAGTCCTCTCACCAGAAAAGAGAAATCAAAATGTAAATCTGTAGATACAGTACTCAACCGAATCATTAATTGAAAAATATAGTGTCATGTTATGGTTATGGACAGATACACTAGTGTAATCGTCCACCATTTTTCTTAGTTATCCACTTATACCCCTATGATAAAATTATATGAACTATATTGTCCACCACAAAGAGTCGCATGGAATTTCATATTCATGTTTCTTAAGGAAATAAAAATGTAATAGGGTTTTGTCTATGAAGATTTTTAAAGTGATAACACATTACCAAGACTAAATTGTAGCATATTAGTTACTAGTACACAATGCGTCATTCAGAAGAAGTTGTTGAAGTATAAGTTAATTAATCTTAGTGTATTTATTGCATTCGGATAGTATAATATAAGCTACAGATGTTAAACTTTCTTTTCGGACTGAACGATATCAGAGTTTTGGACTGACGGTGCATTTTTTAAAAAATTGCACATTGGTCCATTCACAAGGAAAAACAAATTGAAATGTAGATCTGAATATACACTCAACCGAATTATCGATTGAGAACAACAGTGTTCGGTTATGGTCTTTGACATATACACCAGTGTAACCATCTGCCATTTTTCTTAGTACTCCACTTATACCCATACGATAGAAGTTATAAGAACTATATTCCCACCACAAAGAATCGCATGAAATTTCATATTCGTGCCTTCTAAAAAACATAAAAATGTAATATTGTTCTGTCCATGAGCATTTTTAAAGCGATAGCACATAACCTAGACTAAATTGTAGCACACTAGTTACAAGTACACAAGGTCTCATTGAGAAGAAGTTGAAGTATATGGTGATTCCTCTCAGTTTGTTTTTTTGCACTCGGTTAGTATAATTTAAGCTACAGATCTTAAACTTTCTTTCGGACTGAATGTAATCAGAGTTTTGGACTGACAGTGTATTTTTTAAAATTATGCACATCAATCCTTTCACCATAAAGTATAAATTGAAATGTAAAATGTTAGGTACACTCAACCAAATCATCAATTGACAACAACAGTGTTCGGTTATTGTCATGGCCGAACACACCAGTGTAATCGTTGACCATTTTTCTTAGTATTCCATTTGTACCCCCATGATAAAGGTTATGAGAACTATATTTTCCACCACAAAGAATCGCATAAAATTTCATATTCCTTTTTTTAAGGAAATAAAAATGTAGTAGGGTTTTGTCCTTGAAGATTTTTAAAGCAACAGAACATGACCCAGAGTAAATTGTACCACACTTGTTACTGGTACACAATGTGTCCTTCAAAACAAGTTGTTGAAGTGTAGGTAAATTAATCTCAGTGTCTTTATTTCACCCGGATAGTATAATTATAGCTACAGATTTGAAACTTTCTTTTTAGAATGAACAAAATCGTAGTTTTGGGCTAACAGTGCATTTTTAAAAATTTTGCACATCAGTCCTCTCACCAGAAAAGAGAAATCAAAATGTAAAACTGTAGATACAGTACTCAACCGAATCATTAATTGAAAAACATAGTGTCATGTTATGGTTGTGGACAGATACACTAGTGTAATCGTCCTCCATTTTTCTTAGTTATCCACTTATACCCCTATGATAAAATTATATGAACTATATTGTCCACCACAAGAGTCGCATGGAATTTCATATTCATGTTTCTTTAGGAAATAAAAATGTAATAGGGTTTTGTCTATGAAGATTTTTAAAGTGATAACACATTACCAAGAGTAAATTGTAGCATATTAGTTACTAGTACACAATGCGTCATTCAGAAGAAGTTGTTGAAGTATAAGTTAATTAATCTTAGTGTATTTATTGCATTCAGATAGTATAATATAAGCTACAGATGTTAAACTTTCTTTTCGGACTGAACGATATCAGAGTTTTGGACTGACGGTGCATTTTTTAAAAATTTTCACATTGGTCCATTCACAAGAAAAAACAAATCAAAATGTAGATCTGAATATACACTCAACCGAATTATCAATTGAGAACAACAGTGTTCGGTTATGGTTATTGACAGATACACCAGTGTAACCATCTGCCATTTTTCTTAGTACTCCACGTATACCCATACGATAAAAGTTATAAGAACTATATTCCCACCACAAAGAATCACATGAAATTTCATAATCGTGCCTTTTTATAGACATAAAAATGTAACAATGTTCTGTCCATGAGGATTTTTAAAGCGATAGCACATAACCTAGAGTAAATTGTAGCACACTAGTTACAAGTACACAAGGTGTCATTCAGAAGAAGTTGTTGAAGTATATGGTGATTCGTCTCAGTTTGTTTTTTTGCACTTGGATAGTTTTTTTTAATTTAAAGCACCCTAAGGTGGGGTATATTTATTAGGTTCCCCAAACCTATGTAGCACCAAAAGATGTTCAATATTTACATCATTAAGGAAACGTCGTTGCCTTCAAAAGAAACCACTAATATTTGTGGACTATTGGCTCAGGGCTCAAGGGCTGGGTCTCGAAGGTTCCATGTCTCAGTGTGTTGAGGGTTCCCTGTCTCGAAGGTTCCAGGGCTCAGGGGTTCTGTGCTCGAGGGCTCCATGTCTCGAGGGCTCCAAGTCTCGAGAGCTCGGTGTCTCGAGGGCTCCATGTATGTAGGGCTCCATGTGTCGAGGGCTCCGTCTCGAGGACTCCATCTTTTGAGGGCTCGAGGGCTCCATGTCTCGAGGGCTCTAGGGCTCCATGTCTCGAGGGCTCTTAGTGTCGAGGGTTCAAGGGCTTCAAGTCTCGAGGGCTCGAGGGCTCGAGGACTCCATGTGTCGAGGGCTTGAGGGCTCCATGTATCGAGGGCTGTAGGGCTCCATGTCTCGAGGGCTCGAGGGTTCCATGTCTCGAGGGCTCAAGGGCTCCATGTCTCGTGGGCTCTAGGGCTCCATGTCTCGAGGGCTCTAGGGCTCCATGTCTTGAGGGCTGTTAGTCTTGAGGGCTCGATGGCTCCAAGTCTCGAGGGCACGAGGGCTCCCTGTCTCGAGGGCTCTAGGGCTCCATGTCTCGAGGGCTCTCAGTCTCGAGAGCTCGAAGTCTCGAGTGCGCCATGTGCCGACTTGCCACATTCTTGCATGAATACCTGAGGAAAGCAAACAGGAAGAAATAGAAGTCTCTATTCTAATTTTTAAAAAACTACATTACATTTGAGATGAATAGTCTGATATGTGTCATGAATTGGAGTAAGAGATAGTAAAATTCAAGCACTTACTCTAATCACTGGAAAACCACTGCTATCAAGAGTTAGCAGTCCCCTAAGAAAGAGGGGGGCTGCCTGAAAGTCTATGTCACCGTGGTGGTTATTTTCTAGAGCATATTTTGCCAGGAAGTCAGCAGCACTATTTGCCTCCCTAGGGATATGTTGAATTGGGTATTTATGGTGTTTTAAGTTAAGGGAGCTGTAGGTGGAATAAGTTCTCCATGGGGCCCTCATGGGGTTTTGAATTCCCTGAACAGCCATTAAACAATCTGATTCCAACACACAAATATTTAGAGCTAGTTCAGAGCAAATATCATATCCACATTGAATGGCGAAGAGTTCAGCATGTAAAGGAGATAGAGAATGGAAAGTATTTGCTCTCATTTTAACCACATTCCCATTCCATTTCCTAACTATCACAGCAAAGGAAGAAAGACCACCTCTAATCCATGTAGCATCAGTATTGATTTTATATCCGGATTGTGGTTTCATCCAATTCACAGCAGTTACTGATTTTTTTCTCTTTTGAAAGATTTGAGGAATAATATTTGCCTGAGTCCAGTACTTATGCTTGTCTAAACTGCCTATCAAATGGTGGACTGTGAAAATTTGATAGATCATGCCTTTAATTTCATGAAAGCAAGCACTTGGGAGAAAGATTCATTTTCAAAGATAATTTTGTTCCTTTTAATCCAAAGAAACCAGATTGTGACAAGGAGGGGAGTAGTTGTAATGTTTGACTGAATCTTGGATTCAACCTTAAAAGAGAGATAATACTCAACTCTACCCTTCAAATTTCCAAAAACTGATTGTTGTAGCTTTAAAAGGTCATTAACACATTGCCATACAGCTATAGAGGATGGGCACGAGTTAAAAAAATGTTCCAACGTATCAGAGCGATTCTGACAGAGGGGACATTTAGAGGCCAAAGAGAAACCTAACCTACATAAAATATTATCAAAAGGAAGTAATCCATTCAGGGCTCTCCACAGGAGAACTGACATTTTTTGGGGGATGAAAGAGGACCAAACCTTTTCGAAGTGCCTAATTTTTGCCCTTTTCTGTCTAAGGATATTGTATGCAGACCGTATGGAGAAATTTCCATCAGTGGCTGGCGTCCAGACGAGCTTATCCTCATGAGAGTATTCCAGCTTCACATCCTGCAAAAGGGCACATATATTGGTAGCCAAATATGGCTCCAGTGTTGGGAGAAGAGAAGCTTTGTTATTGATAAAAGACCCGAGTGAAATATCCTCGAAGGGGATATTCCTCTCATGAGGCCACTTATAAAATAGAGCTCCCTCTCCTGTCCAAGTAGCGTTCCAAAAGAGCAATCACCATTACCATAGATTACTTTGGAATAGCTGTTTGCCTTAGCTGTGATATAACATATTCTGGACCATGTGTGAGATTTTTTATAAGAGATAGGAAGCGACCATAATAGAGAGGACCATTGAGTAGAGTGTTTTTGCAGTTTCCACCACAATTTACATGAAAAAGCATCAACAATGGCCTTTAAATCCCTGAAACCTACTCCATTTTCTTCTACAGGTAGACTCATTTTTTTTCCTAGACCTCCACTTTTTCTTATCAGAGTTATCTGAACTCCCCCAAAATAGACTGGATGCCATTTTCTCCATTTTTTTAAAACTATCTTTGGAGGACTCAAAACAGCAAAAATATGCGTGGGAATTGAAATAAAACAGTGATTTATCAATATAATCTTACCAGCAGTGTTGAGCCATCTGTTCTTCCAGTTATTGATTGATTTCTCCATTCTTTCCAGCAGAGTTTGGTAGTGTACCTGTAGATTGCGACCAGAAAAAATAGGGACTCCTAGATATTTGAAAGGGAATGAGCCTTTTTCCATTCCCAGTATCCTCTTTACAGATGGAACTGTTGCTGAAGGAGTGTTGTGAGCTACAAAAAATTCAGATTTTGCAAAATTGACCTTTTGACCTGAAGTTTGTTCATATGCTAGCAAAAAAATTTTAAACCTCTTCAAGTTCATAGGTTTAGTATTAAGAAAAACTGTTGTATCATCAGCATACATTAAGTGGGAAACGGGGGAACAGGAAGGAGGGAGACCAAAATTTTGAAGGTATCCTATGTTAAAAATTTTCTTTAAACCTCTAGAAAAAGCTTCGGAGAGTAAATTATACAGAAAGGGTGAAAGTGGATGTCCTTGTTTAATGCCCCTAGAAGATGCAAAGAAACCTGAGGTTACTCCATTGATTAAAACAGAGAAATGAGCAGCAGCTATATTATGCATGATTGTTTTAACAAATTTCCCATGAAAACCAAAATGAAGAAGGATGGAGTTCAGGAAAGACCATGAGACTCTATCAAAAGCCTTTTGCATATCAAGTTTTACTATCAAGTTAGAGACCTTTGATTTCCTAGACAAAATTCTGGTCATCTCCTGCATTTGTATGACATTATCAGTGATATCCCTACCTTTGATGAAGGCACTCTGCTCAGGAGAAATCAGAATATGCATCAGTGGTTTGATCCATTCCATTAGCATTTTTGAGAATACTTTATTAACAAAATTGGATAGACTAATGGGTCTGAAATCTGAGAAAGAAGTTGGGATTGGTTTTTTGGGGATTAAGGTGAGCCAGGTGCTTGAGATGGCTTTTGGGATATTACCATTACATATGAAATCATTTGCAGCTTCTAGAAGATCATCTTTAATGATTTCCCAGAAAGTGGTGTAGAATTCACCGGAGAATCCATCTGATCCAGGGGCACTAGATTTATTTAAATCGAATACAGCATATTTGAGTTCCTGGATATTGAAAGGTTGAAGGAGGAGTTGGTTTTGTTGCTCTGTAATTACTTTAGGTATTTCCCTTAGAAAATAGTTCAGGTAAGTTCCTATTTTTTTAGGGGTATCCTCATTAAGTAGTTCCTTAAAAAATCAAACTCCTTCTTCTTTAATCTATTGAGGTTCTAAAATCCAGTTCCCACTTCCATCTTTGATTTTACTAACTCTTGATCTAGCTCTCCTTTCCCTAATGGTGTGGTGAAAATAGCTGGTATTTACATCCCCATGCTTAAGCCAATTTAGCCTAGCCTTTTGTTTTAAAAAAATGTTTTTTTCTTTCTGGGATCTAAGAAGTAAGGCTTTTGATTTAGTTAGTTCAGTAAAATCCGAGTCATCTTGGGATTGTTGAAATTTTATTTCCAGTTCATTGACTTTTGTCTCAGCTGCTAACAGATTTTGATTAACATTTCCAAAGGTGTTTTTGTTCCATTCTTTAATGTCAATCTTAAGCCTCTTAAGTTTATCCACTAACCTGTACATCCCTCTTAAAGGAGATGATAAGTTCCAGTTTGAAACCACTAAGGCCTGGAAGTCATGTCTATTTGACCACATCTCTTGATATCTAAAAGGCCTTGGTGCCAGTTCTTCAGACGATTAAACAAACAGTAGTAAAGGTGAGTGATCAGATGTCATTCTATTTAGCACTTGAATTGAGCTGTTTGGAAATAGTTCCAACCAGTCTAAATTGCTTATGCCCCTGTCTAATCTATGAAACAAAAGATCCTTGCATTTATTCTTGAATCTATTATTACTCCATGTGAAAGAGTTTCCAACAGTAGAGATTTCATGCAAGTCCATGGTATTTATGAATTCATTAAACTGTTTCATACTTCTTACTGGTAGGGATTTTCTCCCCTTATATTCAGTAACAGAAGCAACTGTGTTAAAATCCCCTATGTATATGGAAGATTCTAGGGGTGGTGTTTTTAAATCTTCCCAAAGAGCTTCCCTCATTTGTCTATGGACACTAGCATAGATAAAAAAATAGTTCCAACTAACAGAAATGGCAATTTCTGAGATTCTGGCTTGTAAAAATTGATCTGATTCCTTTAAACTAACTATACTAAAAGCATGGTTCCATAAGATCCAAAATTTTGCATTATGAGCGGGGAGGGCATTTTTGAAACCTAATTCATGCATCAGAGAGTTTAATTTCTGTTTATCATGCCAAGGCTTAATCAAGCATAGAATATCAATCTTATGAGACAACTTAAGGGCCTTTAATCTATCCATTGATGTTCCATAACCTCTAACATTCCAGACTAATATATTCCCTATAATGGTGTATTTAATCATTTAAAACATATAGGGGTTGCTTTGTGTGAGGATCTAAGTTTCCTGAGTTTCGTAGCTGAGACTTTACTATTTTTTCCTTGCTTGTCCTCACTCTTCTCCATATTATCTAGAGTAGATATCGATTCGAGAGTACTTACCTTTGTCTGAGTGCTTTGATCTTCCTTTGTTATCTGATCTGTTGAGGAGTGAGTATCCCCATCATGAGCAGCTTTAGGGTTGACAAGTGATTTGGTAGCTGAGATAAAAACCTGCTCTGAGTAACAAGCCGATTGCTTATTTTCAGAAGTGGACAGGCATTCTGTTGTGACTGTAGTCTTGTCAGTTGTTATTGGGTGCGGAACAGCTTCTTATGATTCCAGAGTTTCGTGGAAAATCTCTACTGCTTCTCCCTCCTGATCTTCTTCCTGTAGGGCATCTAAATAATATGGATAGCATAATTTAAGCTACGGATCTTAAAATTTCTTTCGGACTGAATGTAATCAGAGTTTTTGACTGATAGTGTATTTTTTAAAATTTTGCACATCAGTCCTTTCACCATAAAGGATAAATTGAAATGTAAAATGTTAGGTACACTCAACCAAATCATCAATTGACAACAACAGTATTCGGTTATTGTCATGGCCTGATACACCAGCGTAATCGTTGATCATTTTTCTTAGTATTCCATTTGTACCCCCATGATAAAGGTTATGAGAACTATATTTTCCACCACAAAGAATCGCATAAAATTTCATATTCCTTTTTTTAAGGAAATAAAAATGTAGTAGGGTTTTGTCCTTGAAGATTTTTAAAGCAACAGAAAATGACCCAGAGTAAATTGTACCACACTTGTTACTGGTACACAATGTGTCCTTCAGAACAAGTTGTTGAAGTGTAGGTAAATTAATCTCAGTGTCTTTATTTCACCCGGATAGTATAATTTCAGCTACAGATCTGAAACTTTCTTTCCAGAATGAACAAAATCGTAGTTTTGGGCTAACAGTGCATTTTTAAAAATTTTGCACATCAGTCCTCTCACCAGAAAAGAGAAATCAAAATGTAAATCTGTAGATACAGTACTCAACCGAATCATTAATTGAAAAATATAGTGTCATGTTATGGTTATGGACAGATACACTAGTGTAATCGTCCACCATTTTTCTTAGTTATCCACTTATACCCCTATGATAAAATTATATGAACTATATTGTCCACCACAAAGAGTCGCATGGAATTTCATATTCATGTTTCTTAAGGAAATAAAAATGTAATAGGGTTTTGTCTATGAAGATTTTTAAAGTGATAACACATTACCAAGAGTAAATTGTAGCATATTAGTTACTAGTACACAATGCGTCATTCAGAAGAAGTTGTTGAAGTATAAGTTAATTAATCTTAGTGTATTTATTGCATTCGGATAGTATAATATAAGCTACAGATGTTAAACTTTCTTTTCGGACTGAACGATATCAGAGTTTTGGACTGACGGTGCATTTTTTAAAAAATTGCACATTGGTCCATTCACAAGGAAAAACAAATTGAAATGTAGATCTGAATATACACTCAACCGAATTATCGATTGAGAACAACAGTGTTCGGTTATGGTCTTTGACATATACACCAGTGTAACCATCTGCCATTTTTCTTAGTACTCCACTTATACCCATACGATAGAAGTTATAAGAACTATATTCCCACCACAAAGAATCGCATGAAATTTCATATTCGTGCCTTCTAATAAACATAAAAATGTAATATTGTTCTGTCCATGAGCATTTTAAAAGCGATAGCACATAACCTAGACTAAATTGTAGCACACTAGTTACAAGTACACAAGGTCTCATTGAGAAGAAGTTGTTGAAGTATATGGTGATTCCTCTCAGTTTGTTTTTTTGCACTCGGTTAGTATAATTTAAGCTACGGATCTTAAACTTTCTTTCGGACTGAATGTAATCAGAGTTTTGGACTGACAGTGTATTTTTTAAAATTTTGCACATCGGTCCTTTCACCATAAAGGATAAATTGAAATGTAAAATGTTAGGTACACTCAACCAAATCATCAATTGACAACAACAGTATTCGGTTATTGTCATGGCCTGATACACCAGCGTAATCGTTGATCATTTTTCTTAGTATTCCATTTGTACCCCCATGATAAAGGTTATGAGAACTATATTTTCCACCACAAAGAATCGCATAAAATTTCATATTCCTTTTTTTAAGGAAATAAAAATGTAGTAGGGTTTTGTCCTTGAAGATTTTTAAAGCAACAGAAAATGACCCAGAGTAAATTGTACCACACTTGTTACTGGTACACAATGTGTCCTTCAGAACAAGTTGTTGAAGTGTAGGTAAATTAATCTCAGTGTCTTTATTTCACCCGGATAGTATAATTTCAGCTACAGATCTGAAACTTTCTTTCCAGAATGAACAAAATCGTAGTTTTGGGCTAACAGTGCATTTTTAAAAATTTTGCACATCAGTCCTCTCACCAGAAAAGAGAAATCAAAATGTAAATCTGTAGATACAGTACTCAACCGAATCATTAATTGAAAAATATAGTGTCATGTTATGGTTATGGACAGATACACTAGTGTAATCGTCCACCATTTTTCTTAGTTATCCACTTATACCCCTATGATAAAATTATATGAACTATATTGTCCACCACAAAGAGTCGCATGGAATTTCATATTCATGTTTCTTAAGGAAATAAAAATGTAATAGGGTTTTGTCTATGAAGATTTTTAAAGTGATAACACATTACCAAGAGTAAATTGTAGCATATTAGTTACTAGTACACAATGCGTCATTCAGAAGAAGTTGTTGAAGTATAAGTTAATTAATCTTAGTGTATTTATTGCATTCGGATAGTATAATATAAGCTACAGATGTTAAACTTTCTTTTCGGACTGAACGATATCAGAGTTTTGGACTGACGGTGCATTTTTTAAAAAATTGCACATTGGTCCATTCACAAGGAAAAACAAATTGAAATGTAGATCTGAATATACACTCAACCGAATTATCGATTGAGAACAACAGTGTTCGGTTATGGTCTTTGACATATACACCAGTGTAACCATCTGCCATTTTTCTTAGTACTCCACTTATACCCATACGATAGAAGTTATAAGAACTATATTCCCACCACAAAGAATCGCATGAAATTTCATATTCGTGCCTTCTAATAAACATAAAAATGTAATATTGTTCTGTCCATGAGCATTTTTAAAGCGATAGCACATAACCTAGACTAAATTGTAGCACACTAGTTACAAGTACACAAGGTCTCATTGAGAAGAAGTTGTTGAAGTATATGGTGATTCCTCTCAGTTTGTTTTTTTGCACTCGGTTAGTATAATTTAAGCTACGGATCTTAAACTTTCTTTCGGACTGAATGTAATCAGAGTTTTGGACTGACAGTGTATTTTTTAAAATTTTGCACATCGGTCCTTTCACCATAAAGGATAAATTGAAATGTAAAATGTTAGGTACACTCAACCAAATCATCAATTGACAACAACAGTGTTCGGTTATTGTCATGGCCTGATACACCAGCGTAATCGTTGATCATTTTTCTTAGTATTCCATTTGTACCCCCATGATAAAGGTTATGAGAACTATATTTTCCACCACAAAGAATCGCATAAAATTTCATATTCCTTTTTTTAAGGAAATAAAAATGTAGTAGGGTTTTGTCCTTGAAGATTTTTAAAGCAACAGAAAATGACCCAGAGTAAATTGTACCACACTTGTTACTGGTACACAATGTGTCCTTCAGAACAAGTTGTTGAAGTGTAGGTAAATTAATCTCAGTGTCTTTATTTCACCCGGATAGTATAATTTCAGCTACAGATCTGAAACTTTCTTTCCAGAATGAACAAAATCGTAGTTTTGGGCTAACAGTGCATTTTTAAAAATTTTGCACATCAGTCCTCTCACCAGAAAAGAGAAATCAAAATGTAAATCTGTAGATACAGTACTCAACCGAATCATTAATTGAAAAATATAGTGTCATGTTATGGTTATGGACAGATACACTAGTGTAATCGTCCACCATTTTTCTTAGTTATCCACTTATACCCCTATGATAAAATTATATGAACTATATTGTCCACCATAAAGAGTCGCATGGAATTTCATATTCATGTTTCTTAAGGAAATAAAAATGTAATAGGGTTTTGTCTATGAAGATTTTTAAAGTGATAACACATTACCAAGAGTAAATTGCAGCATATTAGTTACTGGTACACAATGCGTCATTCAGAAGAACTTGTTGAAGTATAAGTTAATTAATCTTTGTGTATTTATTGCATTCAAATAGTATAATATAAGCTACAGATGTTAAAATTTCTTTTCGGACTAAACGATATCAGAATTTTGGGCTGATAGTGCATTTTAAAAAAAAATTCACATTGGTGGTGTGTCGTTTTACACCAAAAATAAATCAAGCTCTGAGCTGAATTTTCAGTTCAGGATTCTGTGGTCGGTATGGGCATACCGACCAGTATAGCTGCGAGCAGGTTCGTTTCCCAAGAGATTGGCGAGACTTTTTCTTTAATCTTTAATCTGCAAATTTGTAACCAAAAGAACCAGATGAGGGTCGTGAATAAGAGAAACTAAAAATTGAGTAAAAACAGGAAAGAGAAATTGTTACAGATTGCAAAACAATTCAACTATGATGAGAAGATTCCGGTTTCGATCAATTCCATACTGGCTTTCTATCTCGATCCTTGATGCAAAGATGACTTTAAATGCATGCACACAAATTAGTTATAGTTGCAAGCAACCAATCTTTCCTTACTTTGTCGATAATCAGGAGGACGTCTCACCAACTATTTCTCTAACTAACATATAACCTAAGAGACGCTCTATAGATTTAATATGCTAGCAGCATTAAGAATGAGAAAGACCCAATTCATAACCAACAAACTCGGACGCCGGATTGTTAAATTAAGACTGTTGTTCCCTACCACTGATTGAACTGAAATCACAATTATGGATGATTGGTTCAATTGGCATTAAATTAACCAACATGCTATCAAATATTGCGCACTACTCAATAACATGAAAAGAATCATAAACATTATAATCAAGAACAGCAGATGCTAGCATGCAATCAAAGTATTAAAACTAATTAGATCTCACGAGAATCGACGCCAGTACTTCCTTGATCTTTACCGGAAAAGAATAATTTAGCTAGAATACATAATTAAATTAACAATCAAAAGTATAAAAATGAATGATGAAAATTGTCAGAATAAAATACTGGAAAACCCAAATCGTAAAATATTGTCTGTGCAAATGGACTGTGCTTACGTAATTATGTTCTGTCCCTCTTGGCCGTACAGTTATGCGTGTAAAATAATCAAGTCTCCAAAATATTACTACAACCAAAAGATAGATAAGGAATAAAATATGTCTTTCCTTATCTAATTAGAACTCTAAAAGATAATCACAATATTCTCTCCTAACAATTAGGAGTCTTCAAATCAATCTGATTCTTCTCCAACTACATTTGTAATTGCCATAATTCAGCACCAAATATCTCCATTATTATTTCCTCTTCCATCTCCAAGCACAAATGACCATGACTGCAACAACTTGCCAATTCCGCATCTAAATCTTTAAACTGCAAGAACATTACGAATAACATAAATATCCAAGCATTTAATCAACCATTTAACTCAATAATCAGCCCAAAATATATGGTAAAATCAACCCCATCAAAATACCCCACACTTAGATAATGCTAGCCCTCGAGCATATGCAAATGCAAAACATAAATGTAAACGTGAGACTCAAATTAAAACACTACAGCAGCCCTCAAATCAAAAACCGTCATAGTAGAGTCAAAACACAATCAGCCATCAAACCACAAACCATTCCCCTTTGCTTATAAAATCCAAGATCACATTCTAGTCAAAAACATGCAATAAAATCCAACCTCACCAAGATCACTCAATATCTCTCAAAATCATAATCAGGTCAATCACACAAATCATATTCAATACTCATCACAACAGGTTTGTATATACCACTATCTCCACCGTAGTAATTGAACACTTGAGTACAAATCAATGAGGTCTTTATCAAGGTTGTAACGGGGCTAGGGTCAAAGAGGTAGGATAAAGGGAATACGAGGCTAAAAATCTGAGAATATGCAAGGATTTCATTATCACCTCATGCTCCTCTATTTTCATACTTCGAATGAATATGCAACACTAAAACACAACGAAGTATAATCACCACCACCAAGCACTAAACCATACCCATATTGCTACCAAAAATTTTCAGCCCAATATGCTACTGACCAGATTTTTTTTTCTTTTTTTTTCTTTTTCAACTTTTTTTTTCTTTCTGGACAGCAGCACTTACAAGCATTTTCTAGGCATACAAGATCAATAATATCATGCAAAAACTATACATGCACCTTCCAAATGAATATAAGTCCAAAATACTCTATGCTCCACATGTATTAGCACAAAATCTCAACCATCTCTAACCCACCATACAATTCTAATCCACATCACAAGCAATAATAAATCACTAACATATTCTCAGAGGGTTAAGAAAAGGCTAAGGCTCTGGGCTAAATATTTAGTGACTAAATACCAAAGAAAGAGCTTTCTAGCTTCAACGGGGCAAACTAGGGGATCAATGTAAGGAAGGAAGTATATAGTAGAAGCTAAGTAGGGCTCATTCCTAAGTGCCTCTATCATTTTCATACTCAAGTATCAAAAACAGTCTCGAAATCATGGCACAAACCAAGCAATGAATATGAAAATATGATCACTCAACAAAGAGATAAAGAGCTACTTAATATCATCATTTTTTTTAATATGCCTATATTTTTTCTGGATTTTGCTCTTTTAAGGCTCAAATCCTCACAATATATCTAGTTTTAGAGCAAAATGACTTATTGCACATTCATCATCCTAAAATGCATATAAGGAATCCATGATTTCCTTCACAAAGGGAAACAACATTCAATCTTACCACAAACCAAATTTTAACTCTAACCATTCAAATTTCCAATTCAAGGCTGCTGTTTTTTTTTTTTACTCAAATGATGAAAAAAATGAAAATCTTTTTGTATATTTTTTTCTCTCATAATTTTCTGATTTTTTTTCATGAAAGAAAAAAAACTTTTTATGAAAAACAAACTAATGATATTACACCCCCACCCCACACTTAGACGACACAATGTCCTCATTGTGTAAGAGAGAGGTAACATATGCAAATGATGTAGAAAATATGATGTCATGCACTTACTCTACAAATGTACTAAAATTCAACAAACAACGAAAAATAAAAAAATAAAAACAAAGGAAAAATGCTCCCTGGGCGGCTAATTAGCCATGGGGTCAACCGGTGAATCTCGGTCAGTGTGGGTATGTTGGGTTACTTTGGGCTGAAACTTTCTGCTCCAATCCTTGGATCTTCTCATCAATGTTCTGTAGTTGCTCTTGAAGCTGTCTTTGCTGGTCGCGGAGGTCTTTGACTTGATTGGACAGGTTAACCGCCCATTGCGGTGCTGCTGCCCCAAGTCCACTATGTGCCCTACTCGCAAATGAAGTACCTGCAATAGAAGTGGAGGCTCTACTCGGGGGTAAAACCCCTGGCTCAAACAACTTATACTGCCTAGAAGCAGTGTCAAGATAAACTAATCTCATTCTTTCCAAAGCAGGCATGTCAATCCGACTAGGTTGCAACCCATAGAGAAGACTAGACTCATTAAACACACCTAAACGCTTACCAAGTTTGGTTATTAATGCTCCTAGGGCCAATTTCCCTTTCATATGAGTACAATTAAATTTGAACTGTTTAAGGAGCCAATAACCAAAGTTCACTTTCCGCTCTCTCCACATCATGAACAGCAAAGAAACTTCAGCTTGGGTAACAACATAAGCACCATCCACCCTACCAAACAAGTTATATACCAAATAACGATGACAAAGTCTTAAAGCACCATCCTTTATCGAAGTACTCTTTGACATGTTTTTAATATGGACAGTTTCAGAAGAAAGAATACTCCATTCATTGTTCACCGATTTAGCATACTTAGGGTCAGGTACAATTCCATAAGAAAGATACGCATCAGAAGATATACTCTCAGGGGTTTCAAAACCCAATAAAACAACTAGATCAGAAATTGATTTTGTCCAAGTCTGTCCCCCAAGATCAAATGTAAAAAAATTAGGGCTCATGATATCAACCATTTTCGTTAAGTCCTGGAAAACAAAAGAGCTATAAAATTCTAAACATAATTTCCGACAAACAGGATCAGTAACGTACAACAATGCATTCCAACCAATATTAGAAAAGAATGCCTTAACTTCAAGTTTAACCTCTAACTTTCGCAAAGTTTGCCAATCAAATTCATACCATTCCACAATAGGTCTATTTTGGAGAAGAGAATACCTGCGACGCTTTTCATCGCCGGATAATGGCTGGACTGGTGGAACTGCACCTCCGGGCTGTGTAGTCTTAGTATTATCTCCACTGGCTCCGTCAGACTCAGGTTCTGGGGTGGGAGACTTCTCCGGCTCCAGAATCTTCTTTTTACGCTTAGAAGGTGGTGCTGTATTTGTTCGACGGATTGGCTGCTCCGGCTCCGGAGAAGGTTGTTGGCATTTTTTCGTTTCTTTTGGTGGAGAGGAAATCTTACTCGGGCCTCTAGAATTCAAAACAAATTTTCTACCCATGATTGTAGCGATGGCAAAATTCACCGGAGCTGGTCGTCGGAGATAAGGTCACGGCGGCGAACAGGTGTTGACTAGCGGCAGAGCCCGAACTCGCCGGTGTGTGGTAGCTCACAGCTGGAGTACGGCGGGAGTATGGCACACGACGGGAGCACGGGCTAACGGCGGGAGGTGCTGCTCTTGACATCGCCGGCAAGTGGCTCACAAAGGATGGCGGTGCTGCTCTTGACATCGCCGGCGAGTGGCTCACGGTCGAGGGCCAAAGAAGAGAACCAAAAACAATTCTGATATTTTGTTGGTAAGGAATAAGGAGAATGGATGCTCTGGTTGGGTAAAGCAGTAAGAAGAATAAAAAAATTATGAATTAGAATGTGGATGGGGTAGGGTTTAGTAGTTTAGGAAATTGCACAAAAGTGCTCCATCCTTTATTCTTCTTTGAAAGTCACCTCCAAAGTCTGAAATTTAAGCTTTCAGAATCCTCCTTCCACTGAAACTTTTTTCTTTGCAAACCTGCAATATAGAATCATCACAATAGGTTAAAAATAGTTGGAAAAAAAATCACACGCTTTTATTTTTGTTCTGTTTTAAAAAAATTCGAAAATAATAATAAAATAAATAATAAAAAAATCCTGGGTTGCCTCCCAAGCAGCGTCCTTATTTAACGTCTTAGGCTAGACTCA
Source organism: Rubia yunnanensis (assembly GCA_037428765.1). NCBI lineage: Eukaryota > Viridiplantae > Streptophyta > Magnoliopsida > Gentianales > Rubiaceae > Rubia > Rubia yunnanensis. Next base: position 78,829,532 of record CM075068.1, read on the forward strand.
GCCGGCTTGCTCAGATCAGGCAGATGCTAGTGTTATTCCCTCGACTGTGAGAAACTCCATCCCCTCGTAGTATGGCTTCAATAACTGTCCATTCACCTTGAATGTCTTATGAGTGTCTACACATCTAATTTCCACCATCCCATGAGAGCTAACATTGATGACCACATAAGGACCCATCCATCTTGACTTCAACTTCCCAGGCATCAACTTAAGCCTAGCATTGAAAAGTAACACCTTCTGTCCTACTTCGAAATGCTTCCTTCTTATGTGTTTGTCATGGAGAAACTTAGTACGCTTTTTGTAGAAACAAGCACTATCATAGGATTCCAGTCGTGCTTCCTCGAATTCTTGCAGTTGATATTTTCTCTCTTGTCCCACAACATTCGGATCCATGCAAACTTGCTTGACAGCCCAATACGCCTTGTGAGCTAACTCCACTGGAAAGTGACACTGTTTACCAAATATAAGTCTATACGGGGACATTCCAATTGGAGCCTTGTATGCTGTGCGATATGCCCATAGAGCATCATCCAGTCGTGAACTCCAGTCTTTCCTATTTGGATTCACCATTTTCTCAAAAATGTTCTTTATCTCTCGATTTGAAACTTCGTCTTGTCCATTTGACTGTGGATGATAAGTTGTGGCCACTCGATGATGTACCCCATACTTCTTGAGAAGAGCCTCAAGGGTCTTATTGATGAAATGAGATCCCTGGTCACTGATAATGGCTCGTGGTACACCAAATCTATGGAAGATGTTAGACCTAAGAAAACCTACAACCACTTTAGAATCATTAGTCCGGGTAGCTTTTGCTTCTACCCATTTCGAGACATAATCAACAGCCAATATAATGTATAGGTTTCCGAAAGAGCTCGGGAAAGGTCCCATAAAATCTATTCCCTAAATATCAAAAATTTCACATACCAGAATAGGTGTTTGGGGCATTTCATTCCGGGGAGAAATATTACCTGTGCATTGGCAACGATCACAATTCTTACAAAACTGAAAAGAATCCCTGAAAATGGTTTCCCAGTAGAAACCAGTATCAAGAACCTTTCTAGCTGTCCTTCTAGGTCCAAAATGGCCACCACAAGTAAGGGCATGACAGTACTCTAAGATGGAATGAACCTCCTCTTCAGGGATGCATCGTCAAATAATTTGATCAGAACAGATTTTCCATAGGTACGGATCATCCCATATAAAGTACTTGGCTTGACTCCTTAATTTGTTCTTCCGAGCTGTCTCCATGCCTTTGGGAAAAATTCCAGCGGTTAAGAAATTAACCAAATCAGCATACAATGGGGTCTTACCTTTAAAAGTGAACAATTGCTCATCTGGAAATTCGTCCGGCATGGGCATGCCGACTGAGTTCGACTGCAGCCTACTCAAGTGATCCGCCACTTTATTTTCAGCGCCCTTTTTATCTTTGATCTCCAGGTCGAATTCTTGTAGTAGAAGGATCCATCGTATGAGTCTAGGCTTAGATTCCTTCTTCGAGAGTAAGTACTTGAGTACTGCATGATCAGAATAAACAACTTTAGAACCAATCAAGTATGATAAAAAATTTTCACAAGCAAAAACCACAGCTAGAAGCTCTTTTTCAGTTGTTGTGTAGTTCCATTGGGCAGGGTTAAGAGTTTTCGAGGCATAATAGATGACATGACTCTCTTTCCCATTCTTTTGCCCAAGCACTGCTCCCACAGTAAAGTCACTCGCATCACACATGATTTCAAATGGCTCTCCCCATTTTGGTGGTTCTATTATGGGGGCTGATGTCAACTTCTTCTTTAAGAGGTCGAAAGCTTCCTGGCACTTGTCATCAAAGTTGAATGACACGTCTTGATGTAACAACCTTGTTCGGGGTTGAGAGACCTTTGAAAAATCTTTGATGAAACGCCTGTAGAAACCTGCATGCCCTAAGAAGGCACGAATCTCTTTCACATTAGTAGGGTAAGGTATCTTCGTAATTGAATCAAGTTTACCCTTATCAACCTCTATCCCCCTTTTGGAGATCACATGTCCAAGTACAATGCCTTCTCTGACCATAAAGTGACATTTCTCATAGTTCAAAACAAGGTTAGTATCAGTGCATCTTTGCAGAACTCTATCAAGATTATTAAGACATTGATCATATGAGTCACCATGTACAGTAAAATCATCCATGAAAATTTCAATACAACTTTCAAGCATGTCAGAAAAAATGCTCATCATACACCTTTGAAATGTTCTTGGAGCTTTACAAAGACCAAAAGGCATGCGACGATAAGCAAAAGTTCCAAATGGACATGTAAAAGTTATTTTTTCCTGGTCTTCCTGAGCCACATAGATTTGAAAATAACCAGAATAGCCATCAAGGAATCAAAAATATAATTTCCCAGCTAATCTTTCAAGCATCTCATCAATAAAGGGCAAGGGAAAATGGTCTTTCCTAGTCGCGTTATTCAACTTTCGATAGTCTATACACATACGCCAACCAGTTTGAAGTCTCATGGGTATTAGCTCATTGTTATCATTTTTAACCAATTGAAACTCGGACTTCTTAGGTACCACATGCACTGGACTCACCCATGCACTATCAGATATAGGGTAGATAATCCCTAATTCTAACAATTTAAGGATTTCTTTATGCACAAATTGTTTCATAACTAGGTTCAACTTTCGCTGAGGATCTCTAGAAGGTTTGTTATCATGCTCAAGTAATATGCGATGCATACAGATAGAAGGACTAATACCTTTTATGTCTGCCAGCGTCCATCCTATTGCAGATTTATGTGTTCTCAAAAGTCTTACCAGTTTATCTTCTTGCTCCATGCTCAGTTCCTTACTGAAGATGACTGGGAAAGTCTCGTTCTCCCCTAAGAATGCGTACTTGAGATGTTCAGGTAAAGTCTTCAGCTCCAACTTTGGTGCTTTCTCAATCGAAGGAAGGGTGTGTTCAGGAATAGGTGGAATGATCATCCCAACTGATGTAGGTTGCGAGATATGGTGGACTTCTGGTCTGGATGTGGGCTGTATGGGCATACCGCCCGAAAGTGGCTGGGAGCTGTATTTCTGAATTTCTGAGCAGAAAACGGGCCGTATGGGCATACCGCCCGAAAGTGGCTGGGAGCTGTATTTCTGAATTTCTGAGCAGAAAACGGGCAGTATGGGCATACCGCCCAAAAGTGGCTGGGAGCTTTATTTCTGAATTTCTGAGCAGAAAACGGGCGGTATGGGCATACTGCCTGAAAGTGGCCGGGAGCTGTATTTTTGAGCAGAAAACGGGCGGTATGGGCATATCGCCCGAAAGTGGCTGGGAGCTGTATTCTTTGGTGGAGTAAAGCTGCATGATGACTTCACAAAATGTTTCGTCTAAACCGTCCATCATATTCTTGTCAACCCATCCATTGAAGATTACCTGTCCCAACTTGTCGTCCCTGGAGTATCTCTCTATATATTCATCAACCAACGGGTCAATTACATCAAGGGTAAACATGGATTCAGGATCATCTACACGTTTCATGGCATCAAAAATATTGAAAGAAACTACATCTCCATCAAATTCAAGACTAAGGATTCCCTTATCAACATCAATTTTGGCTTTCGCCGTTTTCATGGATGGTCTTCCTAGAAGAATTAAGGATCTATTTGCAGAGAATGAGTCATCCATATCAACAATGTAGAAATCCACAGGAAACATTAATTCATTCACTTTCACAAGTACATCCTCTATCATTCCCTCAGGGTATGCATTAGACCTATTAGCCAATTGGATTATCACACGAGTTTCTTTTAATGGTCCTAATTGCAAGTCATTATACACAGATAGAGGCATGACATTAATTGATGCACCTAGATCTAACATGGCTTTTTCAACAGTTTTTGTGCCAATTATGCATGGAATAGAAAACATTCCTGGGTCCTTATATTTTTGTGGCAACTTACGTTGAATGACAGCAGAAACATTTTCCCCCACCCTGATTTTAGCATCTTTCCCGTACTTCATCTTCTTCGAACAAAGCTCTTTAAGAAATTTTGCGTACCTGGGAACCTGCTTAATAGCTTCAATCAAGGGCAAATTTATCTCTACCTTCTTGAAAATCTCCAAGATATCCTTCTCATCATCCTCCTTCTTGTTACGAGCTAATCTGGATGGGAAAGGTGGAGCGACATTTGGGTTAGAAATAGATGTCATAGGTTTAGGGTTTACCTTTGAGGATTCATTTTTACTCTCTTTGGCTTCTTCATGATTGCCTTTTTCCTTATCAACTTTTTTTGGCACAGAATCATCCAATATCTTCCCATTTCTTAGTGTGACTGCACTTGCATTCTCCCTAGGGTTTGGTTCCGTCTGGGATGGTAACCTCCCAGTGTTGAACTTTAACTTGTTTACCTCCGCAGCCAGTTGATTCATTTGTTGCTCAATGTTCCCTATAGCAGCCCTTGTCTCTTGCTGGAAAGCGTTTGTGTTTTTGGCTAAATTCGGCACCACTTCGCTACTTTGGGCCATTGTCTTAAGAACTTCATTCATGGTGACCCTCTGATCGTCTGTTGATGGATTTGCTTCACGGCCAACTTGTGCTTGTTTCGGAGCATACATTCCCGGGCCCTTTTGATTCCATCTGAAGTTTGGATGATTCCTCCATCCTGGATTGTATGTATCTGAAAATGGGTCGTTCCGTCTCGGCCTTTGTGGGGTATCTTCAAATCCAAAGAAATCTTGTTCAGTCTGAGGATCTTGAAGAGTAGGGCAAGAATCAGTGTAGTGTCCCATGTGTGAGCAAATTTCGCCCTTGGCTTCTCCGGCGCTCTTTATGGCTAGATCTTTTACAATTGAAGTGAGAGCATCTAGCTTCTCATCCAAATATGAGTTACCGGCTACCTTGACTGGTCTAGATCTATCATCATCTTCATCATACTCATGAGTGACCATATCAAGGATGATCTCTTTTGCTTCATCCATGGTTTTGTTCAACACATTTCCTCCACAAGCTGCATAAAAAATCTTCCTGTCAATAGAGCACATACCACCATAAAAATAATTAGTGATGAGCTGATACTAAGTAAAACCATGGTTAGGACACTTGCGACACAATTGATTAAATCTATCCCAATAACTCACAAGACTCTCTCCCTTCTTTTGTCTAATACCACTTATTGCAGATATCGAATTAGCTGCTCTAGACTCGGGAAAAAACTTTTGTAAACATTTCTCCTCCAAATCTTCCCAGGTTCGAATTGAACCGGGTGGGAGTTCAAAAAGCCATTCACGGGTTTTTCCCTACAATGTGTGTGTAAAGGTGAGTAGTTTAATATGATCCTCCGAAAAACCTTGTGGTCGAAGAGTTGCACAGATGAGGTCAAATTCATCAAGATGGTTGTGAGCACTCTCACCTGGCATATCACAAAATTTAGGTAATACTTGTATAAAACCTGGTTTAATCTCGAAGTTGCGGTTGATATTAGGAAGGACAATGCACAAAGGACGATTGTGTCTGTAACGTACCATGTCTCTTATACACTGGGCTGGTGGTTCCTCCTCACGGCTTTGTTCGTCAGCCATGTTGAAATGGGTTTCAGTGGCGGTTGATTCAGACGAGGAAGATCCTTTCAAGGCTTTTGTCTGCTTCGTTAGACTTCGTGCAAGTTTCTCAATCTCTGGAGTGAAGATCAATTCTCCTGTACGAGAAGAACGAGGCATAAACCAAGAAAAAGTGAAAATAAACTAAAGAATTAAAAGAAAAAATATTGCTTAAAACCACTCCCCGGCAACGGCGCCAAAAATTGGTGTGTCGTTTTACACCAAAAATAAATCAAGCTCTAAGCTGAATTTTCAGTTCAGGATTCTGTGGTCGGTATGGGCATACCGACCAGTATAGCTGCGAGCAGGTTCGTTTCCCAAGAGATTGGCGAGACTTTTTCTTTAATCTTTAATCTGCAAATTTGTAACCAAAAGAACCAGATGAGGGTCGTGAATACGAGAAACTAAAAATTGAGTAAAAACAGGAATGAGAAATTGTTACAGATTGCAAAACAATTCAAATATGATGAGAAGATTCCAGTTTCGATCAATTCTATACTGGCTTTCTATCTCGATCCTTGATGCAAAGATAACTTTAAATGCATGCACACAAATTAGTTATAGTTGCAAGCAACCAATCTTTCCTTACTTTGTCGATAATCAGGAGGACGCCTCACCAACTATTTCTCTAACTAACATATAACCTAAGAGACGCTCTATAGATTTAATATGCTAGCAGCATTAAGAATGAGAAATACCCAATTCATAACCAACAAACTTGTACGCCGGATAGTTAAATTAAGACTGTTATTCCCTACCACTGATTGAACTGAAATCACAATTACGGATGATTGGTTCAATTGGCATTAAATTAACCAACATGCTATCAAATATTGCGCACTACTCAATAACATGAAAGGAATCATAAACATTATAATCAAGAACAGCAGATGCTAGCATGCAATCAAAGTATTAAAACTAATTAGATCTCACGAGAATCGACGCCAGTACTTCCTTGATCTTTACCGAAAAAGAAGAATTTAGCTAGAATACATAATTAAATTAACAATCAAAAGTATAAAAATAAATGATGAAAATTGTCAAAATAAATTACTGGAAAACCCAAATTGCAAAATACTGTCTGCACAAATGGACTGTGCGTACATAATTCTGTTCTGTCCTTCTTGACCGTACAGTTATGCGTGTAAAATAATCAAGTCTCCAAAATATTACTACAACCAAAAGATAGATAAGGAATAAAATATGTCTTTCCTTATCTAATTAGAACTCTAAAAGATAATCACAATATTCTCTCCTAACAATTTGGAGTCTTCAAATCAATCTGATTCTTCTCCAACTACATTTGTAATTGCCATAATTCAGCACCAAATATATCCATTATTATTTCCTCTTCCATCTCCAAGCACAAATGACCATAACTGCAACAACTTGCCAATTCCGCATCATAATCGTTGACCATTTTTCTTAGTATTCCATTTATACCCCCACGATAAAGGTTATGAGAACTATATTTTTCACCACAATGAATCGCATAAAATTTCATATTCCTTTTTTTAAGGAAATAAAAATGTAGTAGGGTTTTGTCCTTGAATATTTTTAAAGCAATTTAACATGACCCAGAGTAAATTGTACCACACTAGTTACAAGTATACAAGGTGTCATTCAGAAGAAGTTGTTGAAGTATATATTGATTTGTCTCAGTTTCTTTATTGCAGTTAGATAGTATAATTTCTGCTGCAGATCTGAAACTTTCTTCTCGGACTGAATGTAGTCAGAGTTTTGGAATCGCAGTGTATTTTTTAAAATTTTGCACATCGGTCCTTTCACAAGAAAAGAAAAATCAAAATGTAAAACAGGAGATAAACTCAACCGAATCATGAATTGACAAAAATAGTGTTCCATTATGGTCATGGATGGATACACTAGTGTAATCGTCCGCCATTTTTCATAGTATTCCACTTATACCCCTACGATAAGAGTTATGAGAACAATATTTTCGACCACAAAGAATTGCATGAAATTTCAAATTTGTGTTTTTTAAGGAAATAAAAATTTAAAAGGGTTTTGTCAATGAAAATATTAAAAGCGATAGCACATGACCTAGAGTAAATTGTAGCACACTAGTTACAAGTACACATGGTGTCATTTAGAACAAGTTGTAGCACACGAGTTTTGGACTGACAATGCATTTTTTTTAAAAAAAATTCACATCTGTCCTTTAACCAGAAAAGAGAAATTGAAATGTAAAATTGAAGATACACTCAACCAAATATTCAATTGGGAACAACAGTGTTTGGTTATGGTCATGGATATACACCTGTGTAATCGTCCGCCATTTTTCTTAGTATTCTACTTATACCCCTACGATAAGAGTCATGAGAATGATATTTTCAGCCACAAAGAATCGCATGAAATTTCATATTCGTGTCTTTTAAGGAAATAAAATGTAATAGGTTATCGCCCATGAAGATTTTTAAAGCGATAGAAAATGACCTGGAGTAAATTGTAGCCTACTAGTTACAAGTACAGAAGGTGTCATTCAGAAGAAGTTCTTGAAGTATATGGTGAATAGTCTCAATGTCCTTATTTCACTTGAATATTATAATTTCAGCTACGGATCTGAATATTTCTTTTCTAACTGAACATAATCGGAGATTTGGACTGACATTGTATTTTTTTTAAATTTTACACATCGATCATTTCACCAGAATATAGAAATCAAAATGTAAAACTACGGATACACTTCACCCAATCATCAATTGAGAACAACAGTGTTTGGTTATGGTCATGGACAGATACACCGATGTAATCATCTGCCATTTTTTTTAGTATTCCACTTATACCCCTATGATAAGATTTATGAAAATAAAAATGTCGTAGGTTTATGTCCATGAAGATTTTTAAAGCGATAACACACGAACTACAGTAAATTGTACCACACTAGTTACAAGTATATAAAATGTCATTCATAAGAAGTTGTTGAAGTATGTGTTGATTAGTCTCAGTTTCTTCACTGCAGTTGGATAGTTTAATTTTTGCTACAGGTCTGAAACTTTCTTTTCGGACTGAACGTAATCGGAGTTTTGGACTCACAGTGTATTTTTTAAAATTTTGCACATCGGTCCTTTCACAAGAAAAAACAAATCAAAATGTAAAGTTAGAGATACATTCTACCGAATCATCAATTGACAACAATAGTGTTCAATTATGGTCATGGACAGATGCACTAGTGTAATCGTCCGCCATTTTTCTTAGTATTCCACTTATACCCCTACGATAAGAGTTATGAGAACACATGACCTAGAGTAACTTGTAGCACATGACCTAGAATAAATTTTAGCTCACTAGTTACAAGTACACCATGTGTCATTCAGAAGAACTCGATGAAGTATATGTTGATTAGTCTCATTGTATTTATTACACTCAGATAGTATAATTTCAGCTACCAATATGAAACTTCCTTTTCAGACTGAATGTAATCTGAGTTTTGGAATGACGGTGTATTTTTTAAAATTTTTCACATTGGTCCTTTAACCTGAAAGGAGAAATCGAAATGTAAAGCTGGAGATACATTCAACTGAATCATCAATTGAGAACAACATTGTTCAGTTATGGTCATGGATAGATACACAAGTGTAATCGTCCACTATTTTTCTTAGTATTCTACTTATACCCCTACGATAGGATTTATGAGAACGATATTTTAAGCCACAAAGAATTGCATGAAATTTTTTATTCGTGTCTTTTAATGAAATAAAAATGTAATAGGTTTTTGTCCATGAAGATTTTTTAATCGATAGCACATGACCTAGACTAAATTGTAGCACACTAGTTACAAGTACTCAAGGTGTCTTTCAGAAGAAGTAGTTGAAGTATATGGTGATTTGTCTCAGTTTGTTTTTTGCACTCGGATAGTATAATTTAAGCTACGGATCTGAAATTTTCTTTTCGAACTGAACATAATCAGAGTTTTGGACTGACAGTGTATTGTTTAAAAGTTTGCACATTGGTCCTTTCACCATTAAGGAGAAATTGAAATGTAAAATGTTAGGTACACTCAACCAAATCATCAATTGACAAAAATAGTGTTCGATTATGGTCATAGCCGGATACACCAGTGTAATCGTTAACCATTTTTTTAGTATTCTATTTATACCCCTATGATAAAGGTTATGAGAACTATATTTTCCACCACAAAGAATTGTATAAAATTTCATATTCCTGTTTTGTAATGAAATAAAAATGTAGTAGGGTTCTGTCCTTGAATATTTTTAAAGCGATAGCACATGATCCAGAGTAAATTGTACCACACTAGTTACAAGTATACAAGGTGTCATTCAGAACAAGTTGTTGAAGTATGTGTTGATTTGTCTCAGTTTATTTATTGCAGTCGGATAGTAAAATTTCTACTAAAGTTCTGAAACTTTCTTCTCAGACTGAACGTAATCAGAGTTTTGGACTCACAGTGTATGTTTTAAAATTTTGCACATTTGTCCTTTCAGAAGAAAAGAAAAATCAAAATGTAAAATTGAAGATACACTAAACCGAATTATCAATTGACAAAAATAGTGTTCGGCTATGGTCATGGATGGATACATTAGTGTACTAGTCTGCCATTTTTCATAGTATTCCACTTATACCCCTACGATAAGAGTTATGAGAACAATATTTTTGACCACAAAGAATTGCATGAAATTTCATATTCATGTTTTTTAAGGAAATAAAAATGTAAAAGGGTTCCGTCAATGAAAATTTTAAAGCGATAGCACATGACCTAGAACAAGTTGTAGCACACGAGTTTTGGACTGACAATGTATTTTAAAAAAAAAATTCACATCGGTCCTTTCACCGGAAAAGAGAAATCGAAATGTAAAACTAAAGATACACTCAACCAAATCATTCATTGGGAACAACAGTGTTCGGTTATGGTCATGGATAGATACACCCGTGTAATCGTCTGCCATTTTTCTTAGTATTCTTCTTATACCCCTACGATAAGAGTTATGAGAACGATATTTTTAGCCACAAAGAATCGCATGAAATTTCCCATTCGTGTTTTTTAAGGAAATAAAATGTAATAGGTTATCGTTCATGAAGATTTTTAAAGAGATAGAAAATGACCTAGAGCAAATTGTAGCCTACTAGTTTTCAGTACACAAGGTGTCATTCAGAAGTTGTTGAAGTATATGGTGAATAATCTCAGTGTCTTTATTGCACTCAGATATTATAATTTCAGCTACGGATGTGAAACTTTCTTTTCGGAGTGAACATAATATGAGATTTAGACTGACATTGTATTTTTTTAAAATTTTGCACATCGATCATTTCATTAGAATATAGAAATCGAAATTTAAAACTATGGATACCCTTAACCCAATCATCAATTGAGAACAACAGTGTTTGGTTATTGTCAGGGACAGATACACCGATGTAATCATCCGCCATTTATCTTAGTATTTCACTTCCACCCTTATGATAAGAGTTATGAGAACAATATTTTCCACCATAATGAGTCGCATGAAATTTAATTTTCTTGTGTTTTTAAGGAAAAAAATGGAATAGGGTTCGATCCATGAATATTTTTAAAGCGATAGCACATAACCCAGAGTAAATTGTAGCACAATAGTTACAAGTACACAAGGTGTCATTCACAAGAAGTTGTTGAAGTATATGGTGATTAGTCTCAGTGTCTTTATTTCATTCGGATAGTATAATTTCATATACGGATCTGAAAGTTTCTTTTCGGGCTGAATGTAATCGGAGTTTTGGACTAACAATGCATTTTTTTTTATAATTTTGCACATTGGTCCTTTCACCAAAAAGGAGAAATTGAAATGTAAAACTGGAGATACACTCAACCAAATCATCAATTCAGACCATTTTTCTAAGTATTCCATTTATACCCCTAAGATGAAAGTTATGAGAACTAATTTTCCACCACTGAGAATCTCATGAAATTTCATATTCCTATTTTTTATGAAAATAAAAATGTTGTAGGGTTATGTCCATGAAGATTTTTAAAGCGATAACACACGAACTAGAGTAAATTGTACCACACTAGTTACAAGTATACAAGGTGTCATTCATTAAAAGTTGTTGAAGTATATGTTGATTAGTCTCAGTTTCTTCACTGCAGTCAGATAGTATAATTTCTGCTACAGGTCTGAAACTGTCTTTTCAAACTGAACGTAATCGGAGTTTTGGACTCATAGTGCATTTTTAAAAATTTTGCACATCTGTCCTTTCACAAGAAAAGGCAAATCAAAATGTAAAATTTGAAATACACTCAACCAAATCATCAATTGACAACAATAGTGTTCGGTTATGGTCATGGACGGATACACTAGTGTAATCGTCCACCATTTTTCTTAGTATTCCACTTATACCCCTACGTTAAGAGTTATGAGAACACATGACCTAGAGTAAATTGTAGCACATGACCTAGAGTAAATTTTAGCACACTAGTTGCAAGTACACCAGGTGTCATTCAGAAGAACTTGTTGAAGTATGTGTTGATTAATCTCAGTGTCTTTATTGCACTCAGTTAGTATACTTTCAGCTACGGATCTGAAACTTCCTTTTCGAACTGAACGTAATCGGAGTTTTGGAATGACAGTGTATTTTTTTAAAAATTTCACATCAGTCTTTAACCTGAAAGGAGAAATTGGAATGTAAAACTGGAGATACATTCAATTGAATCATCAATTGAGAACAACATTGTTCAGTTATGGTCAGGGATAGATACACCAGTGTAATCGTCCGCTATTTTTTTAGTATTTAATTTATACCCCTACGATAAGATTTATGAGAACGATATTCTCAGCCACAAAGAATTGCATGAAATTTCATATTCGTGTCTTTTAATGAAATAAAAATGCAATAGGTTACCATCCATGAAGATTTTTAAATCGATAGCACATGACCTAGACTAAATTGTAGCACACTAGTTACAAGTACACAAGGAGTCATTTAGAAGATATTGTTAAAGTATATGCTGATCAGTCTCAGTTTCTTTATTGCACTCGGATAGTATAATTTCAGCTACAGATCTAAAACTTTCTTTTCAAAATAAACGTAATTATATTTTATGACCGATAGTGTATTTTTTAAAATTTTGCACATCGGTCCTTTCACCATAAAAGAGAAATTGAAATGTAAAACTAGAGATACACTCAACGGAATCATCAATTGACAACAACAGTGTTCGGTTGTGGTCATGGAAAATTACACTGGTGTAATCGTCCGACAATTTTCTTAGTATTCCACTTATACCCCTACGATAAGAGCTATGTGAAAGATATTTTCCACCACAAAGAATCGCATGAAATTTCATATTTGTGATTTTTAAGGAAATAAAAATGTAATAGGTTTCTGTCCATAAAGATTTTTAAAGTGACTGTACCTGACCTAGAGCAAATTAAAGCACACTAGTTACATGTACACAAGTTGTCATTTAGTAGAAGTTTTTGAAATATATGTTGATTAGTATCGGTTTCTTTATTGCACTGGGTAGTATAATTTCAGCTACGGATCTGAAAATTTCTTTTTGGAGTGTACGTAATCGGAGTTTTGGACTGATAGTGTATTTATTAAAATACTGCACATAGGTCCTTTTACGATAAAGGAAAAATTGAAATGTAATTCTAGAGATGCACACAACCTAATCTTCAATTGAAAACCACAGTGTTTGGTTATGGTCATGGACGGATACAGCAGTGTAATCGTCCTCCACTTTTCTTAGTATTCCACTTATACCCCTACGACAAGAGTTATGAGAACAATATTTTTCACCACAAAGAATTGCAATAAATTTAATATTCGTATATTTTAAATAAATAAAAATGAAATAAGGTTCTGTCCATGAAGAATTTAAAAGAGATAGCGCTGACCTAGAGTAAGTTGTAGCACACTAGTTACAAGTACAAAAGGTGTCATTTAGAACAAGTTGTTAAAGTATATGTTGATTAGTCACAGTTTCTTTATTGCACTCGGATAATATAACTTCAGTTATGGATCAGAAATTTCTTTTTCAGAATAAATGTAATTGGAGTTTTAGACAAATAGTGTATTTTTTAAAATTTTGCACATCGGTCCTTTCACCACAAAAGAGAAATCAAAATGTAAAAATGAAGATACACAGAACCGAATCATCAATTAACAGAAATAGTGTTCAGTTATGGTCATGGAAAATAACACCAGTGTAATCGTCCGCCAATTTTCTTAGTATTCCACTTATACCCCTACAATAAGAGCTATGGGAAAGATATTTTCCACCACAAAGAATAACATGAAACTTCATATTCGCGATTTTTATGGAAATAAAAATGTAATAGGGTTCTGTCAATGAAAATTTTTAAAGCGATAGCACATTACCTAGAGTAAATTGTAGCACACTAGTTACAAGTACCCAAGGTGTCATTTGGAAGAAGTTTTTAAAATATATGGTGATTGGTCTTAGTTTCTTTATTGCACTCAGATAGTATAATGTTAGCTACGGATATGAAACATTCTTTTCGGACTGAACGTAATTGGAGTTTTGGACAAACAAGTTATTTTTTAAAATGTTGCACATAGGTTCTTTCACCATAAAGGAGAAATCAAAATGTAAACTGGGGATACACTCAACCTAATCCTCAATTGGCAATAACAGTGTTTGGTTATGGTCATGGATGGATACACTAGTGTAATCATCCGCCATTTTTCTCAGTATTCCACTTATACCCCTACCATAAGAGTTATGAGAACAATATTTTCCACCACAAAGAATTGAAATAAATTTAATATTCATGTTTTTTTAAATAAATATAAATGAAATAGGGTTCTGTCGATGAAGAATTTTAAAGAGATAGCACTGACCTAGAGTAAATTGTAGCACACTAGTTACAAGTACAAAAGGTATAGTTCAAAAGAAGTTGTTAAAGTATATGTTAATCAGTCTCAGTTTCTTTATTGCACTTGGATAGTATAATTTCAGCTACAGATCTGAAACTTTCTTTTCGGAATAAATGTAATTGGAGTTTTTGACCGATAGTGTTTTTTTTAAAAATTTTGTACATCGGTCCTTACACCATAAAAGATAAATTGAAATGTAAAACTAGAGATACACTCAACCGAATCATCACTTGACAACAACAGAGTTCGATTATGGTCATGGACAATTATACCAGTGTAATCGTCCGCCAATTTTCTTAGTATTCCACTTATACCCCTACGATAAGAGCTATGTGAACGATATTTTTCACCACAAAGAATCGCATGAAATTTCATATTTGTGATTTTTATGGAAATAAAAATGTAATAGGGTTCTGTCCATAAAGATTTTAAAAGCGATAGCACATGACCTAGAGTAAATTATAGCACACTAGTTACATATACACAAGTTGTCATTTAGTAGAAGTTGTTGAAATGTATGTTGATTAGTCTCAGTTTCTTTTTTGCACTGGGATAGTATAATTTCAGCTATGGATCTGAAAATTTCTTTTCGGAGTGTACGTAATCAGAGTTTTGGACTGATAGTGTATTTTTTAAAATACTGCACATATGTCCTTTTACTAGAAAGGAGAAATCAAAATGTAAAACTAGAGACACACATAACCTAGTCTTCAATTGAATACCACAGTGTTTGGTTATGGTCATGGACGGATACAGCAATGTAATCGTCCTCCACTTTTCTTAGTATTCCACTTATACCCCTATGACAAGAGTTATGAGAACAATATTTTTCACCACAAAGAATTGCAAGAAATTTAATATTTGTGTGTTTTAAATAAATAAAAATGAAATAATGTTCTGTACATGAAGAATTTAAAAGAGATAGCACTGACCTAGAGTAAATTGTAGCACACAAGTTACAAGTACAAAAGGTGTTGTTCAGAACAAGTTGTTAAAGTATATGTTGATAAGTCTCATTTTCTTTATTGCACTCGGAAAGTATAATTTTAGTTACGGATCTGAAAATTTCTTTTCGGAATAAATGTAATTGGAGTTTTGGACCGATAGTGTATTTTTAAAATTTTTGTACATCGGTCTGTTCACCACAAAAGAGAAATCGAAATGTAAAACTAGAGATACGTACAACAGAATCATCAATTGACAACAAAAGGGTTCGGTTATGGTCATGGACAATTACACCAGTGTAATCGTCCGCCAATTTCCTTAGTATTCCACTTATACCCCTTTGATAAGAGCTACGTGAACGATATTTTCCACCACAAAGAATTACATGAAATTTCATATTCATGATTTTTATGGAAATGTAATAGGGTTCTGTCAATGAAGATTTTTAAAGCGATAGCACATTACCTAGATTAATTGTAGCACACTAGTTACAAGTACACATGGTGTAATTTAGATGAAGTTGTTGAAATATATGATAATTAGTCTCACTTTCATTATTGCACTCGGATAGTATAATTTCAGCTACAGATCTGAAACTTTTTTTTGGACTGTCTGTAATCATAGTTTTGGACATACAGTTTATATTTTAAAATACTGCACATCGGTCCTTTCACCGAAAAAGAAAAAACAAAATGTAAAACTGGAGATACACTCAACCAAATCCACAATTGAGAGCAACAGTGTTCTGTTATGGTCATTAACGGATTCACTAGTGTATCTTCTGCCATTTTTGTTAGTATTCCAGTTATACCCTAATGTTAAGAGTTATGAGAAAATTCATTTCGACCACAAAGAATCGAATGAAATTTCATATTCATGTTTTTTAAGGAAATAAAACTATAATAGGGTTCTGTCCATGAATATTTTTAAAGCGATAGCATATGACCTAGAGTAAATTGTAGCACACTAGTTACAAGTACGCAAGGTGTCATTCATATTAAGTTGTTGAAGTACATATTGATTAGTCTCAGTTTCTTTGTAGCACACATATTTTTCAAACTAAACGTAATTTCAGTTTTTGACTGAAAATTTTGCACATCAATCCTTTCACCAGAAAGGAGAAATCAAAATGTAAAACTAGAGATACATTAAATAGAAGCATCAATTGACAACAACAGTGTTCTGTTATGGTCATCGTCGGATACACCAGTGTAGTTGTCCGCCATTTTTCTTTGTCTTCCACTTATACCCCTATGATAACAGTTATGGGAACAATATTTTCCACCACAAAGAATCGCATGAAATTTTATATATGAGTTTTTTAAGGAAATAAAATGTAATAGGGTTCTTTCCATGAAGATTTTTAAAGCGATAGCACATGACCTAGAATAAATTGTAGCACACTAGTTACAAGTACACAAGCTGTCATTTAGATGAAGTTGTTTAAGTATATGTTGATTAGTCTCAGTTTTTTTTATTGCACTCAGATAGTATATTGTTAGCTACGGATATGAAACATCCTTTTGGGACTGAACGTAATTGGAGTTTTGGACAAACAGTTTATTTTTTAAAATGTTGCACATAGGTTCTTTCACCAGAAAGGAGAAATCGACATGTAAAACTTGAGATATACTCAACCTAATCTTCAATTGACAACAACAGTGCTTGGTTATGATCATGGACGGATACCCCTGTGTAATCGTCCGGCATTTTTCTCAGTATTCCACTTATACCCCTACGATAAGAGTTATGAGAACAGTATTTTCCACCACAAAGAATCACAGAAAATTTCATATTCTTGTTTTTTATGGAAATAAAAATGTAATAGGGTTCTGTCAATGAAGATTTTTAAAGCGATACACATTACCTAGAGTAAATTGTAGCAAACTAGTTACAAGTACACTAGGTGTCATTCACAAGAAGTTGTTAAAGTATGTGTTGATTAGTCTCAGTTTCTTTATTGCACTCAAATAGTATAATTTTAGCTATTGATATGAAACTTTCTTTTCGGACTGAACGTAATCGATGTTTTGGATTGACAGTGTATTTTTTAAAATTTTGCACATAGGTCCTTTCACCAGAAAGGAGAAATCAAAATGTAAAACTTGAGATAAACTCAACCGAATCATCAGTTGACAAAAAAAGTGTTTAGTTATGGTCATGGACAGATAAACCAGTTTAATCATCCGCCATTTTTTTAGTATTCCACTTATACCCCTACAATAAGAGTTATGAGAACAATATTTTCCACCACAAAGATACACATGAATTTTTCTATTCGAATATTTAAAGAAATAAAAATGTAATAGGGTTCTATCCATGAAGATTTTTAAAGTGATAGCTCATAACTTAGAGTAAATTGTAGCACACTAGTTAAAAGTACACAAGGTGTCATTTAGAAGAAGTTGTTGAAGTATATGTTGATTTGTCTCAGTTTGTTTATCGCACTCGGATAGTATAATTTCAGCTACGGATCTGGAACTTTATTTTTAGAATGAACGTAATAAGAGTTTTGGAATGGTAGTGTATTTTTTAAAATTTTTCACATCGGTTCTTTCACCAAAAAGGTGAAATTGAAATGTAAAACTGGAGATACACTCACCCGAAGCATCAATTGACAACAATAGTGTTTGGTTGTGGTCATGGATGTATCGACCGGTGTAATCATCCGCCATTTTTCTTAGTATTCCATTTGTACCCCTACTATAAAAGTTATGAAATCAGTATTTTCCACCACAAAGAATCACATAAAATTTCGTATTCGTGTTTTTCATGGAAATAAAATGTAATAGGGTTCTGTCAATGAAGATTTTTAAAGTGATATCACATGACCTAGAATAAATTCTAGCAAACTAGTTACAAGTACACAAGGTGTCATTCAGAAGAAGTTGTTCAAGTATATGTTGATTAGTCTCAATTTCTTTATTACACTCAGATAGTATAATTTCAGCTACGGTTCTGAAACTTTCTTTTTGGACTGAACGTAATCGGAGTTTTGGACTAACAGTGTATTTTTTAAAAATTTTCACATAGGTCCTTTCACCGGGAAGGAGAAATCGATATGTAAAACTGGAATACACTCAACCAAAGCATCAATTGACAACAACAGTGTTCGGTTATGGTCATAGACGGATACACCAGTGTAATCGTCCACCATTTTTCTTAGTATTCCACTTGTACCCCTACGATAAGAGTTATGAGAAAAATACCTTCCATCAAAACGAATCACATGAAATTTCATATTAGTGTTTATGAAGGAAATAAAAATTTAATAGGGTTCTGACCATGAAGATTTTTAAAGCAATATCACATAACCTAGAGTAATTTGTAGCACACTAGTTACAAGTACACAAGGTGTCATTCAGAAGAATTTTTTGAAGTATATATTGATTTGTCTCAGTTTTGTTATTGCACTCGGATAGTATAATTTATGCTAAGGATCTTAAACTTTCTTTTTGAACTGAACGTAATTAGATTTTTGGATTGACATTGTATTTTTAAAAATTTTGTACATAGGACCCTTCACCAGAAAGGAAAAATAAAAATGTAAAGCTTGAGATACACTCAACTGAATCATCAATTGACAACAACAGTGTTCAATTATGGTCAAGGACGGATACACTATTGTAATCATCCACCAATATTCTTAGTATTCCACTTATACCCCTACAATAAGAGTTATGAGAACAATATTTTCCACCACAAAGATACACATGAAATTTTCTATTCGTGTTTTTAAGAAAATAAAAATGTAATAGGGTTCTGTCCATGAATATTTTTAAAGCGATACCACATGACCTAGACTAAATTGTAGCACACTAGTTACAAGTACACAAGGTGTCATTTAGAAGAAGTTGTTGAAGTATTTGTCAATTAATCTCATTTATTTATTGTACTTGGATAGTATAATTTCATATACATATCTGGAACTTTCTTTTCGGCTGAACATAATTAGAGTTTTGGACTAACAGTGTATTTTTTTAAATTTTGCACATCGGTCCTTCCACCGGAAAGGAGAAATCGAAATGTAAAACTGCAGATACACACTAAACTGAATCATCAATTGACAACAATAGTGTTCAGTTCTAGTCAGGGATGGATACACCAATGTAATCATCCGTATTTTTTCTTAGTATTCCACTTAAACCCTTACGATAAGATTTATGAGAACAATATTTTCCACCACAAAGAATCACATGAAATTTCATATTCATTTTTTTTATGGAAATACAAATGTTATAGGGTTCTGTCAATGAAGATTTTTAAAATGATATTACATGACCTAGTGTAAATTGTAGCACACAAGTTACAAGTACACAAGGTTTCATTCACAAGAAGTTGTTTAAGTATATGTTTATTTGTCTCAGTTTCTTTATTGCACTCAGATATATAATTTCAGCTATGGATCTAGAACTTTCTTTTCGGACTGAACATAATCATAGTTTTGGACTAACAGTATAATTTTAAAATTTTGCACATCGGTCCTTTCACCAGAAAAGAGAAATTGAAATGTAAAATGGGAGATATACACTCAACCGAATCGTCACATGAAAACAATAGTCTTTGGTTCTAGTTGGGTACGAATACAATGGCGTAATCATCCGTCATTTTTCTTAGTATTCCACTTAAACCCTTACGATAAGAGTTATAAGAAAAATATTTTCCACCACAAAGATTCACATGAAATTTCATATTCGTGTATTTTATGGAAATAAAAATGTAATAGGGTTCTATCAATGAAGATTTTTAAAAGGATATCACATGACCTAGTTTTAATTGTAGCACACTAGTTACAAGTACACAAGGTGTAATTCTGAAGAAGTTGTTGAAGTATATGTTGATTAGTCTCTGTTTTGTTATTGTACTCTGATATTATGATTTCAGCTACAAATCTAAAACTTTCTTTTTGGACTGAACGTAATCAGAGTTTTGAATTGACTGTGTATTTTTAAAAATTTTGCACATAGGTCCTTTCACCAAAAAGGAAAAATCAAAATGTAAAACATGAGATACACTCAACCGAATCATCAATTGAAAAAAAATAGTGTTCAGTTATGGTCATGGATGGATACACCAGTGTAATCATCTGCCATTTTTCTTAGTATTCCACTTATACCCCTACAATAAGATTTATGAGAACAATATTTTCCACCACAAAGATGCGCATGAAATTTTCTATTCGTGTTTTTAAGGAAATAAAAATGTAATAGGGTTCTTTCAATGAAGATTTTTAAGTCGATACCACATGACCTAGACTAAATTGTAGCACACTAGTTACAGGTACACAATGTGTCATTTAGAAGAAGTTGTTGAAGTATATGTCGATTAGTGTAAGTTTCTTTATTGCACTCGGATAGTATAATTTAAGCTACGGATCTAGAACTTTGTTTTTGGACAGAATGTAATCAGAGTTTTGGACTGAGGGTGTATTTTTTAAAATATTGCAAATCGGTCCTTTGACTAGAAAGGATAAATCAAAATGTAAAACTAGAGATATACACACAACCAAATCATCAACTGACAATAATGGTCTTCGGTTCTTGTCAAGGACGGATACACCAGTGTAATCATCCGTCATTTTTCTTAGTATTCCACTTAAACCCTTACGATAAGAGTTATGAGAACAATATTTTCCACCACAAAGAATCACATGAAATTTCATATTCATGTTTTTTATGGAAATAAAAATATTATAGGGTTCTGTCAATGAAGATTTTTAAAGCGATATCACATGACCTAATGTAGATTGTAGCACACTAGTTACAAGTACACAAGGTGTCATTCAGAAGAAGTTGTTCAAGTATATGTAAATTAGTCTCAGTTTCTTTATTTCAATTGGATAGTACAATTTCAGCTACGGATCTTAAACTTTCATTTTGGACTGAATGTAATTAGAGTTTTGGGCTGACAGTGTATTTTTTAAAGCTTTGCACATAGGTCCTTTCACCAGAAAGGAGAAATCAATATGTAAAAGTGGAGATATACTCAACCGAAGCATCAATTAACAACAACAAAGTTTGGTTATTGTCATGGACGGATACACCAGTGTAATTGTCCACCATTTTTCTTAGTATTCCACATATACCCCTACGATAAGAGTTATGAGAAAAATACTTTCCACCACAAAGAATCGCATGAAATTTCATATTAGTGTTTCTGAAGGAAATAAAAATGTAATAGGGTTCTGTCCATGAAGATTTTCAAAGCGATAGCATATAACGTAGAGTAATATCTAGCACACTAGTTACAAGAACACAAGGTGTAATTCAGAAGCTCTTGTTCAAGTATATGTTAATTAGTCTCAGTTTCTTTATTGCACTTGGATACTATAATTTCAGCTACAGATCTGAAACTTTGTTTTTGGACTAAACGTAATCAGATTTTGGATTGGCATTTGTATTTTTAAAAATTTTGCACGTAGGTCCTTCCAGTAGAAAGGAGAAATCGAAATGTAAAACTTGAGATACACTCAACCGAATCATTCATTGACGACAACAGTGTTTAGTTATGGTCATGGACGGATACACCAGTGTAATCATCCTCCATTTTTCTTAGTATTCAACTTATACCCCTACAATAAGAGTTATGAGAGCAATATTTTCCACCACAAAGATACGCATGAAATTTTCCATTCGTGTTTTTATGGAAAAAATATATAATAGGGTTCTGTCCATGAAGATTTTTAATTTGATTGCACATGACCTAGAATAAATTATAGCACACTAGTTACAAGTACATAAGGTGTCATTTAGATGAATTTTTTGAAGTATATGTTGATTAGTCTTAGTTTCTTTATTGCACTCGGATAGTATAATTTCAGCTACGGATCTGGAACTTTCTGTTCGGACGAACGTAATCAAAGTTTTGGTCTGACAGTGTACTTTTTAAAATTTTGCACATCGGTCACTTCACCAGAATGGAGAATTCAAAATGTATAAGTGGAGATATACTAAACCGAATCATCAATTGAAAACAAATTTGTTTTATTATCGTCAATGACGGATACACCAGTGTAATCGTCTGCCATTTTTTTTAGTATTCAACTCATACCCCTACGATAAGAGTTATGAGAACAATATTTTATAACACAAAGAATCAAATGAAATTTCATATTCGTGTTTTTTAAGGAAATAAAAATGTAATAGGGTTCTGTCAATGAAGATTTTTAGAGTGATAGGTCATGACCTAAAGTAAATTGTAGCACAATAGTTACAAGCACACAATGTGTCATTCAGAAGAAGTTGTTGGAGTATATGTTGATTTATCTCAATTTCTTTATTGCACTCGGATAGTATAATTTCAGCTACGGGTCTGAAAATTTCTTTTCAGAATGATCGTAATCGGAGTTTGGGACTGACAGTGTATTTGTTAGAATTTTGCAGATCTGTCCTTTCACCAGAAAAGAGAAATTGAAATGTAAAACTGGAGATACACACAACCAAAGCATTAACTGACAATAACAATGTTCGGTTATGGTTATTGACGGATACACCAGTGTAATCGTCTGCCATTTTTCTTAGTATTCCACTTATACCCCTTCGATAAGATTTATGAGAACAATATTTTCCACCACAAAGAATCACATGAAATTTCATATTCTTGTTTTTACAGGATATAAAAATTTAATAGGGTTCTGTCCGTGAAGATTTTTTAAGCGATAGCACATAACCTAGAGTGAATTGTAAAACATTAGTTACAAGTACACATGTTGTCATTCAGAAGAAGTTTTTGAAGTAAATATTGATTTGTCTTAGTTTCTTTATTGCAGTCGAATACTATAATTTCAGCTATGGATTTGAAACTTTCTTTTCAAATTGAACGTAATCGGAGTTTTGAACTGCCAGTGTATTTTTCAAAATTTCGTACATCAGTCCATTCACCAGAAAAGAGAAATTGAAATGTAAAACCAGAGATACACTCAACTGAATCATCAATTGACAACAGTGTTCGGTTATGGTCATGGATAGATACACCTGTGTAATTGTCCACCCTTTTTGTTAGTATTCCAATTATACTTCTACGATAAGAATTATGAGAACACTATTTTCCACCACAAAGAATCGCATGAAATTTAATATTCTTGTTTTTTAAGGAAATAAAACTTTAATAGGGTTCTGTCCATGAAGATTTTTAAAGTGATAGCACATGACCTAGAGTAAATTGTAGCACAATAGTTACAACTACACAAGGTGTCATTCAGAAGAAGTTGTTGAGATATATGTTGATTAGTCTCAGTTTCTTTATTGTACTCAGACAGTATAATTTAAGCTACGGATATGAAACTTTATTTTCGGACTAAACGTAATAAGAGTTTTGGACTGAGAGTTTATTTTTTAAAATGTTGCACATAGGTCCTTTCACCAGAAAGGAGAAATTGAAATGTTTCCGTCATTTTTCTTAGTATTCCACTTATACCCCTACGATAAGAGTTATGAGAACAATATTTTCCACCAGAAATAATCGCATGAAATTTCCTATTCGTGTTTTTAATGAATAAAAATGTAATAGGGTTTCGTCTATGAAGATTTTTAAAGCGATAGCACATGACCTGGAATAAATTGTAGCACACTACTTACAAGTAAACAAGGTTTCATTCAGAAGAAGTTGTTGAAATATATGTTGATTAGTCTCAGTTTCTTTATTGCACTCGGATAGTATAATATTAACTGTGGATCAGAAAATTTCTTTTTGGACTGAACGTAATCGGAGTTTTGGACTGACAGTGAATTTTTTAAAAAATTTTCACCCATGTCCTTTCACTAGAGAAGAGAAAAAAATGTAAAACTAGAGATACACTCAACCGAATCATTAATTGACAACAACAGTGTAATTGTCCGCCATTTTTCTTGTTATTCCAATTATACCCCTACGATAATAGTTGTTAGAACAATATTTTCCACCATAAATAATCGCATGAAATTTCATATTCTTGTTTTTTAAGGAAATAAAAATGCAATAGGGTTCTGTCCATGAAGATTTTTAAAGTGATAGCACATAACCTAGAGTAAATTGTATTACAATAATTACAAGTACACAGGGTGTCATTCAAAAGAAATTTTTGAGGTATATGTTGATTAGTCTCAGTTTATTTATTGCACTCTGGTAGTATAATTTCACCTACGGACATGTAACTTTCTTTTCAGACTGAACGTATCAGAGTTTTGGACTGATAGTTTATTTCTTAAAATGTTACACATAGGTTCTTTCACCAGAAAAGAGAAATCAAAATGTAAAACTGAAGATACACTCAATTGAATCTTAAATTGACAACAACAGTGTTTCGGTATGGTATGGGATGGATACATCAGTGTAATCATCCGTCATTTTTGTTATTATTTCACTTTTACCCCTACGATAAGAGTTATGAGAACAATATTTTCCACTAGAAAGAATCTCATGAAATTTCCTATTCGTGTTTTTAATGAAACAAAAATTTAATAGGGTTATGTCCATGAAGATTTTTAAAGCGATAGCACATGACCTAAAGTAAATTGTAGCACACTAGTTACAAGTACACAAGGTGTCATTCAGAAGAAGTTGTTGAAGTGTATGTTGATTAGTCTCGGTTTCTTTATTGCACTTGGATAGTGTAATATCAACTATGGATCCAAAACTTTCTTTTCGGACTGAACGTAATCAAAGTTTTGGACTGACAGTGATTTTTTTAAAATTTGCACATAGGTCCTTTCACCAGAAATGAGAAATAAAAACGTAAACTAGAGATACACTCAATTGAATCATCAATTGACAACAATAGTCTTCGGTTATGGTCATGGACGAATTCACCAGTGTAATTGTCTGTCATTTTTCTTAGTATCCCACTTATACCCTTACGATAAGAGTTATGAGAACAATATTTTTCACCACAAAGAATCGCATGAAATTTCTTATTCATGTTTTTTATGGAAATAAAAATGTAATAGGGTGGGTTCTGTCCATTAAGATTTTTATAGCGATAGCACATGACCTAGAGTAAATTGTAGCACACTAGTTACAAGTACACAAGGTGTCATATAGAAGAAGTTGTTGAAATATATGTTCATTAGTCTCACTTTGTTTATTACACTCGGGTAGTATAATTTTAGCTACGGATCTGAAACTTTCTTTTCGGACCGAAGGTAATTGGAGTTTTGGACTTGAAGTCTATTTTTTAAAATTTTGCCCATAGGTCCTTTCACCAGAAAGGATAAATTGATGATTGTCGGCTATTTATTTTAATATTGACAATTTTACTAGTTTTCTATTCCCATAAATCGTTCGACTGAAGGGCCACTAGATTAACACCGAGGATTTTACAATTATACGACACATTTTCAAAAATTGACTATTGACACTCTGTGAGACATTGCATGCGTGTCGTTAAAATGACTCTATAATAGAACATGAGTGGACGTTGGTTGTGTTGAAAATTTCAGCGGGAAATGAAAATTTGAGGCGAAAAATTGAACCAAAAATTCCCCCCAATCCCATTTCAAGTAAACTAGTGGAGTACCATCGCGCGTTGCGCGATATCATTAATTAAAATATTAAAATTAAGTTTTATTTAAAATTTTAAAGTTTAGTCATTTAAGGAAAATTATATGGGTTATGAAGTGAAATAATTAATTTAGTTGGAAAATGTTAAATATTGAATACAATAAAATTAATTAATTTATAATATTTCATTCAAATTATTTATATAATGGCATGCATTTTAAAAGGTTATCATAATTATATGTATACATCTCATTGAAATGAATAAAAATAAATATCAAATGACCTTATTAGTCTCACTAATTATAAAATATCCTCATTTAACAGTTAGTCAGTCTAAAATAAGATTTTGTTGTATATAAATAAATAAATAAATATGTATACATATTTCTATCAAAAGTACTCTACCATTGTATAAAAAATCTGAACATTTTGTTATTTCAGATTATGTGTTCTTTGGACTTTCTTCAAATTATATTGTATATATATATATATATATATATATTATAATGAGATATTTATGGTTTTAAATGTATATTTAGAAGTTATATATTTTAACAAGTTATGATTGATTATAGTAGTAAAGAATTAAAATCAGTAACATATTATAATATTTGCATGTTAATAAGTTTTTATTGATTATACATAGTAGAGAATTAAACCCAGTAACATATTATAATATTGGTATATATGTTAATTTTAGACAATTGTTTGGGCTTAGGGTAGTCAAATGACTCAAATACCCCCCGGTTGACAGACAGAAAGCAAACAATATCTATTATAGGGTGCTTAGGATAAAACTCAGCACTTACACTCATTTACCATCAATAAAACAAACCCAACACCTCAAACTAACACACCATCCATTCCATTCACACCGTACAATAGTTAAAGATAGCTCATTCAAGGTGTATCTCTCAAACATCAACAAGTTCCAAGGGTGGATCATCTAAAGGTTCAAATCCCCCCCAAGGTATTTTTCTACCCATTCCATGTTCATCTACAAATTTGGTGATTATCTTATTGAACATATTTTTTATTAATCAATTAATGATTCCAAAATTTCATGAGTGTATGAGGATCGTTTTGCATTGAATAAACTGTATCTTTTATTTTAGAAGATAATGTCATGTTTGTAAAGAGTGAGACATGATGCTAAGACTTGTATGACCATAGAGTATGAATGTGTGACATCGGTGGCATTCATTCATCCCATGCAAAATGTTAACGAATAGACGTCGAGGTCGCAATATCAAGGAGTTTTCAACATTTCTATTTGTATCAAACCGAGGTCATTGTTAAATTGATATGTGTGACATTGTTTTCTCTTATTTGCGACGTCGGTTGGGACCATAGTAGATACTTAATCAAATTGGGATAAATGTTGTATGCGTTTCACTCCATTCTGTGAAATTCTTTTAGGGATTTCCCTATTCTTACATATGTTTTATTAAATTTTATTGTAATAGGGACAAAGAGAGTTATCGATGGACTTCGAACATCTAGTTCGGCGGACTTGTCAATTCGCTACCCACCTTCACATTCACAATGTCGTACAACGTGGAAAATGGTGGTCCAATACAATTTATTTTTCAAATTCATATTCACATTTAACTAATGTTGTTACATGTTATTGTATTAGTTGATATAGTTTTGTTTCTTTAAAAACGTCATTCCCATCACACATTAAATGAAAATAATTATATTGTTTTATGACGTTTAGCCGTTTTAAAATTTATTTCTTCTTTGACAACATGTAATAGCTATTGACGAACGCTAAATTGTGTCAGTGAATAATAAATATTTTTTTAATATTTAATTGTTAACCAATGCAAACACAACGTCGCATCAACCGGTGCCAAATTGGAATCTGACAGAGGTCTCACAATTTGACCTCGTTCGTGGTAACCAACGTCGATTAGACAAAATGGCGTCGTACTGGTCCAGGTTCCACGTCAGCAAACAGACGACGTGGTCCCCCACCACGAGGGATGTCGCATTGAATAATAATCGATGTCACCAATAAGTAGACAGAGGTCGACTTCATCGACGTCACAAAATTTGATCTGCATTTGACTATTATTCTGCTGCAAATGACCTAACATAAATGTTGACCAATACTTCCAAACCGATATTGCAGACATGATCAGGTCAATGGGAGCTCATTTCCCTAATCGACGTCGCATGTTATAACAACCTACGTCGACTAAAAACTGAGGTAAAAAGGCACTTTTTACCTCAGTTCCAAACTGTGGTAAAAAAGTCCACTTTTTACTCTACCAGTATTTACCTCAGCTTTTTTGGACAAAAATCCAAGGTAAAAACCCCTCCAGAACCGAGGTAAAAGGTATTGTCTCTTGTAATGAAGAATGCTTTAATATATGCGACAAATAAGTTCTAAAAATTCCAGTAACTTTTCTGAATCAATTTGGATTAGGAACTCAAACCTAAATCCCTTGTGGTAAAGGATTTTAATGACTTACTTGCTCCCGAAGTCGAAAATTCAGATCAAATCTCCTCTCAATTGGCTCTTTTTTTTCTTTTTCCTCTTTCGATTAGGATTTTGACTATTTTTTTTCTTTTCAAATTGAATTTCCTTTTTCTTTCTTTCCTTTTCAGCCACAAATTGTATTTTTCCACACTATATAACACTCACAATCATAATCTTATTCCCCAAGAAACATTTCGAGCACAATTCCCAAATTTTTTGTAAATTGCAAATTTGCCCCCAAACTTTAAAAACTACAAAATGACCCCAAACTTCTGATTTCAAAACCCTGGATTTCGATTTTAAAACCCAAAATCTGCTGCTTTCCTTTGTTTTTTTTTTGAAAAAAATTTGGAACTAATTTAGCCTGTATAAAACATGGAATAAGAAAAATGCGACAACTTCCTCCTGATTCAAATGAACTTTGAGGTATTCAAGATCGTAAGGATCAAGAATATGACACTATAACTGGAAAATGACACAAATGGACATGCAATAATATTTCAGAAGAGTGGAAGAAAAATATCACTAGCACATAAACTGTTTAAGGTACCTAAAAACTACGAAACTAACCGGGAGGTGAACTTCGATAATACTTGTTAATTCTCAGACCCTTCGACTTTCTCCTGACTCAATTGATGAAGGTGAAGACGGATAGTAATACCAAAGTATTCTATCTCTTGGACCCTTCGACATCGTTCAACTCTAGATTCAATCCTCCTGGTAAGGAGGATAAAAAACAGTAATGCAGTTGGAATAATAAAAAAGATTCGCAAGCACCAATTTAAAAGAACAATCAAGGGTTGCAAGCACAAACCCTAGGAATTGGTTTTGGAATCCACCAGAGAGAAAATAATTCTCGAAACTATTCTTATCAAAGCTGAAATCTCCGAACATACAAGAAGTCCATAAATACTTAATTCTGAAGAAAAATAAAAAAAATAAAAAAGGAAATTTGGAATTAATAAATTCTCCTAATCCTGATGGGGCTCTATATGCAGAAATTTTGTCTCCTAATGCTAAATATCCTGCATAGGAGGTAACTCACTTGGAAGCTCGTCACCCGTTAACTACTCGTAATCTTCCAAAATTGCCTGCACTTCCACTAGAAACGATGCCTCTTCCTTCTCAGCAGCACTCAGCAACCCCTTCATCCCCACAGGATAAAAACAGTTAGCTTCAGCAACAGCCTCATCAAGTTCATCTTCACTTCGTGTCATAACAAAAAAATTAGACTGCTTACTTCTTGTGACACTGTCAAAACGTTGAACAGGAGCCACAAAAATCCTATGCTCGCCCCATATAAACAACAGGATGTTGGCATGTCTCTTGTGTATAATTTCATTATCAAATTGCCAAGGCCTCCCCAACAACACATGGCATACATCCATATCCAGTACATCACATATCACGTTCTCCTTGTAATGCTTCCCAATTGAAATAGGGACACTACAAGTTAACGTCACCCTAACCTGATAACCCTTACTAACCCAACCTAAGGTATAAGGTTTTTCATGAGGCTTAGTGGGTAAGTTCAAATATTTAATTAACTTTGTAAACACAACATTTTCAGAACTACCATTATCCACAATTAAATTTCATAACTTCTTATTAATTGAACAGTGGGTCCCTGAAAGATTCTTATGTTGTCCTTCATCCTTGGATGACAACAAAATCCACTGCACCACAATGTTGATCCTCTCAATTGCCTTCTCTAAGGAAAAATTAACTCCTTATACTCATCCGCCACATCGTCCTTTCCATTCTCTTCCAGAAGAGCCACATACCTTCATTGGAAAACATTTGACATGTGCCCCATACCACCACAACGAAAACACTTGTCACCACGTGGCTTAATATATAGGTTAGGATGTCTATGCATCGGTGCCCTAGCTGGGAACTGTTCCTACGCACCACTTGAACCACCACCAAGTTAGAGCCTTGGTTACATGATCTTCTCCTTGCTACTTGACGACTCGAAACTGCTTTGGGTTTGAACTTTCCAAAAGTCATAAAAACAACCAATTCTGCCATGAGGGGAATTCTACATCACCTCTTCTTTCTTTGCCAAAGTTTGAGCCTCGGTCAGAGTCCACATGGTCTCTAACCCCATCTTCTCTTGAATTGAAGGTTTCAAGCCACTAATATACCTAGACACCCTCTGATTCTCAGACTCACCATATTTATTACATTCACAGTAACACATGAATTCAGCCGTGTATTCCTGAACTGATCTCCTCCCCTAGGAGCACTCAATGTACAGTTTGTACAAGATGTGCTTGTAATCAGCGGGCAAAAATTGATCCAGCATCATCTGCTTCATCCTTCTCCATAATCAGGTTGGATTTTTGTTCAGGTTACGACTTGAGTCAGCCAGCGTGTCCCATCACACACCGGCCGTGCTCTTTAACTTCACTACCACCAACTACACTTTCCTGTCCTCCATAATTTCCATGACACAGAAAAATTAATCTACTTCGATCTGCCAATCGAGCAACTCCTCTATGCCCATGGATCCATAAAATAAGGGGATATCAGCCTTAACCCGGTACCGGATTATTCCATTGATTATCCTGATTCATCCAAGTCTTCGTGATGGTTTCTTC
This sequence comes from Rubia yunnanensis, assembly GCA_037428765.1. Taxonomy (NCBI): domain Eukaryota; kingdom Viridiplantae; phylum Streptophyta; class Magnoliopsida; order Gentianales; family Rubiaceae; genus Rubia; species Rubia yunnanensis. The sequence continues at coordinate 78,860,457 of CM075068.1, forward strand.
CTCATCCGAATTTAATGAATATTCAACGATATTCTTCCCCTTCGGATTCCTCTTGGCCAATTGCTCACCATTGCTCAAAGTCTCCACCAGTGTCATAAATGCCTCCATCTGCCTACTAGAAGCAACAAGTGTTGCGATAATCTCTACTCCTTCTTCCAGGGTTATTGGTTGACCACTTATCATGAATAAATAGAAAATGATAGGGAAAAGCCTGCTCTGATACCAATTGACGCAGTCGAAATAATCGAAAAGATCACAAGCACGAACCTAAAAGAACAATCAATGGCTACAAGCACAAACCCTAGGTTTTGATTCTGGAATCCACCAGAGAGAAAATAATTCTCGAAAATATTATTATCAAAACTGAAATCTCCAAAAATACAAGAGGTCCTTAAATACTGAATTCCAAAGAAAAACAGAAAAAATAAAAAATAAAATTCAGAATTTTTTTGTTTAAATATAGAATTAATAAATTCCGAAACTAAACAAAAATTGGAAAACACTCAAAAATAGTAAATTGCTATTTTGAGGCTTTAAAGGACCTCAAATCAGAAAACGAAGCGACTGACCCCCATCGTTGATAGAGATCATGTAGTGCTCGTTGAGACAATTCCAACGCCACCGGAATCACCGGATTCTGAGTCCGGATGCAAAAGTTATGCTCAAAATCGTATCGGACCTTTGAGACCATTCTCATTGCATCTCAAACACAGTTAAAATATGACACAAAAGAGTTTATAAATAATAAAAAAAATCAAAAATAAATAAAGCAAGAAACTCGAAACCCCTGATGATTTCGACCACAGGGATCTTTCGCTTTGCTCTGATACCAACTGTTATGAGTCTCCTTGTGAGATTCTGGATTGCTGAATTAAAATTTTTAACTGAATGATGGGATTTGCAAACCTTCACAAGGTCACATGAAATTCAAGAACCTAGCCCTCGGGATGCTCTCAATCTCAACTTGCTCTTCAACTAGCCCGCGGGATCAGATCACAAGGTCATTGGTACTTAACTAGCCCTCAGGATTAAGCAACAATAGAAATAGCTCGCAAGCAACAGAGAATGAACTCAAAGGTTTGTATATTTGATTGATAAAAATGTGTTAAATTCGTGGACAAGTCCCCCCCCCCTGAATTGACTTATGTCAGCTTTAAGAAGCTAAAACCATATCTAACTAAAATACCTAAAATAGACACATTTGGCCGTATAATAGACACAAATGGCTAAATCCTTTCAAGACACACCTTGGATGAATACCGCCTTATCTAATATTACCAAAACTTATTCTAATAAGAATAAAACTCAATATTTTTTAAACCCTAATGGATTGGATTCGAAAATTAGCTCTTCAAAGTCCACATGACCGAGCTCTATAGTCTAAAATCCAAAATAAAATAATATTAAATTATTTTATAGCGATCACATTACCTCATTAAAAACCCAATGGCAAGAAAGAGTATAGTGTTCTTCATAATGTCTTCAGTTCTTCGTCAGTCAATAAATCCAAGATGTCGATGATGACTCCTTCTTCAATTCTTTATCATAAAGTTGATCCATCAAAGCATTTAAAGCACCATTGAAGCATTTAATATTTGTATCAAGTTGGGCTCTTGGTAACCACCTTGACCAACCGAGTACTTGCTAATAAGCAAGTTGGTCGTGATGAGGGTGTTACAATATATATAAGCTTTCCTTTTTTAAATTTTTGCTTGATTTCCATTTTTAACCACCTGAGTTCTCTTTTTCTCTCCACTCTTTCTCTTCTCTGTCAAAATTCTCTTCGCCTAACTTCATTGATCTTGATTTTGACCAAAATTTCACCCTTCATTTTTCCGCTTCGGTGTTCCTTTGTGTTCACCACGGGTAACTTTCTACTTTCGAGTTTGTTTTTTGTTTCATTTTAGGGTTTTATGTTCATATTTTAGGGTTTTTGTTTTAGATCTGATTTTCCTTATGTGTTATTGCAGCAAAATGGTGAAGAAGAAGGGTATATCCATCGATAGTGTTGCGAATGGTGAAAGTGATGTTTACTTGTCAATTGTTTTGTTAATGTGTATTTTTGTTGTCAAATGTTGAATGCGTGTGCTTTATTTTGCCTTATAATTGGTTTTTATTCTACTTGTGTGATGATGTTAGCTTTTTTTTATGTTTTCCCCAATTTACTAGGTTTAGGGTTTAGAAGATCTGCTGTTTATTGTGATTAGCAATGGTGTGTACTGTTTGTTGTTGTTTCTCGCCCTTCTTTTGTAAAATGTAGTTTGAGGTTATGTTTTTTTGGATTTGAATATGATTTTGATGTTGTTGTTAATTTTTATGCCATACATTATTTTTAGTTGACATGATTCATATTTGTTATAAACGGTTAAGTATTTATTGTGAGTAATTGTTGCTATTCTTCTCTAGTTTCTGAAAGGTTGTTACATTAGTATGTTACATTATCAATTTATCTTATAAGATTCATTATTATATATATAATTTTTCTATTTAATTATTTTTATTAATCATTCTGGCTATTAATGTTTTGTTTATTCATCTGATTTATTAATGATTGTGATGTTTTGGTTTTGTACAAGTAGGTGTGCGCAAATCTTCGTGCATTAAGAATTCACCGATTGTTCCATTAGATCTTCCCAAGAGGAGAAAGAATGTAATTTATGTTGTTATAGAGGAACCAGAAATTTCTCCTATCATCACTTATAGGAGGGTTGTTTCAAAAAAGTGCGTTACTGATTAGTATGAAGCTGAGGGTAGAGTTGATGAAGTTGGGGGATTTAGACCCAAACAGAGTGAATTTGTTGATGTGGATGTTGCAGGTTTGGATGTTGGGGCATCTGGTGATAATGTGAGGGATTTGGTTGAGGGTACAATTGTTTCTCGAGTTGATGATTAGGGTGCTAATGGTGCTCATAGTATTGGTATATGTGGTTCTCAGGTTGCTGATCAGGGTGTTGTTGGTGTTGGTGGTTCTGTGGTTGCTGATATGGGTCGTTTTGAGATTGCTGATCATGGTGCTGGTGGTTCTGTAGTTGCTGATCAGGGTGGTTCTAAGGTTGTTGATCAAAGTGCTGGGGTTTCTTACTTTTTTAAGGGTGCTGGTGGTGCTAAGGTGAATCATGTTGTGAAAAAAAGAATTGGTAAGGGAAAGGCTGTTGTGGCTGAAAAGGTTGCAGTTGAGAAGAGTGTTGGAAAGAAAAGGTTGCAGTTGAGAAGAGTGTTGGAAAGAAAAAGGTTGAGGAAGAAACATGTAGTTGAGAAGGAACAAAAAGGAGTAAGCAAAAATGTTGTCGTTGAAAAAATTGTAGCTTAGAAGAATAAGGTTTTTGTAACTTAGAAGAAGAAGTCTGTTGAAGCTGAGAAGAAGAAGGCTGTTTAGAAGACAACAAAGAAAGTTGTTAGTGATACGGAACTGAAAAAGAGAGATCGGAAGGTTCAACAGGTTGTGACGCTGGTGGGCAGCGATGGAGTAAAGTAAGTTTTTAATTTTTTCAACATGATGTTTTATGATGAAACATATAGTTTTTGTTTTGAACAGTTTCTGTATTATTTGTTATTATTGTCTAACATTTTAAACATAGTGTTATTTACTTATCATTTACATATGACAGTTATAATTTAGTTTAAAGTGTTCATTTTTTTATATTGAAACATTTTTTGTATATTCATCATGTGATAATCTGTTGCTTTTAGTGAGTGAAGATATTATTTTAAAATCAGTGTACCTTTTTAAAATAAGTTTACCTTTTTATTTATAATCCTTCATTTTATTTTGAACATTACGGTTTCATTATTAAACATGTGCTATTTTATATGATTAGTTTATGTTTTAGTTGTGATTATGGTCTTACAATTTTAAACATAATTTTATCAGTTACTTATTATTTACATATGACAGTTTTACTTTAGTTTTAAGGGTTTACTGTTTATATTAAAAAAATTGTTGTTTATTCATGATGTGATATTCTGTTACTTTTAGTGAGTGAAGATATTATTTTATAAAGCAGTGTACCTTTTTTTTAAAAAAATAAGGTTAACTTTTTAGTTATAATCCATCATTTTATTGATGCGTTTTTGTTTAAAATTGTAGAGTCGAGAAATTTTTCAAGTCTTGTTGCAGACCTAACATGATTATTAACTTGATTGCCTTTTTCTCGAAGTCTCGGATTGCTGATGTTCTTGCTCTTTGTTTTGGTGGTCTGTTGGACCATGGTATTCATAAGTTTCCTCCTAAGATCGTTCTGTCTCATGTTCAGAATTTTGATCCTGGTTTTTGTATGCAACACATTGGTATGATAAGTACACCTTGTGTCCAAATGATGTGTTTGATGTCTTTGGTTTGCCTATTTCTAATGAAGATGTTGTTGAAATTAGTCATGCAGGCAAGGGAAAAAAACAATATTTAGAATTGAGGGGACAATGGAGGGAAAATTTTAAGATTTAAGGGAATGAGGAGATTCATTTAGATCTAGTTTATGAGGAGATGCTTGAGCTGAGAGAAGGAAGTGAGAAGTTTCAGCGATGTTTTGTGTTGTACTATGTTGGGTGCTTCCTTGCTCCTTATAGGAGCAAGGCTATTGATATGAAGATTTTAAGATTTGTTGAAGATGTGAGAAGAATTAACAAGCTTAATTGGAATGGATATGTTCTCAAAAACATTATGTGAGGGTGTAGATAGATTTAAGAAAGGTTCCTCTTATAAGGCTGTGAGTGGATGTGTCTACTTTCTGTTAATTCAGTTTTTACTGCATGTTCCTTATCATGGTGTGAAGGATTCTGTGAATGTACCCTTTTTTTTACATTGAACTGAGGCTAAGATGAAAAGTAGGTACGAGTGGCAGAAGAAATATGGGTATGAACAAACTACACTACTGAAGGATATATATCATTTGACTGATTGTGGTAGACTAAGAGCTGGTGGGTCAAAAGGTACATTTTCCTTTGCTAGTAGTATGAGTGGCTCTTGTAAAGTTGTTGCTCCGAGTAGTCAGTTTCTATAATTTGATATTTATGTAAGGGTTTCAACTGATGAAGAGATTGCAGCCCTTAAACTGAATGTTAGTATGGTGTTTCGTTTGTTTTTGTTTCATGTTCATTTAGTTGTATTTTAGTATAATTGGTGGTTGTTTTATAAGTTGCTGGTGAGGCATTTTCCTTGTTTTGAAGGTACATGGAAGGGGTTAATTCCAAATTATCAAAACGTTTGTCGAAAGCACAAACACTGGCCTCTCAGGATGATCCAATCATTGATTTAGAGCAGCAACCCATCTCTCAAGATTTCTTTGATGATCCCACGATCATGAAGCAGATTGATGACTTGATGAATGGTTTTAAGAAGAATGAAGTTGATTCCATGCCCAATTTCGACCTTCACATTGATATGTGATTTGAAAATATTTTGTGATAGGTTGTGGGTTTAAATGCCCAGAATTTGTATGTTTGGGATGAAAATAGATACTCTTTTGTTATTTTGAAGCAATCTGACTTTAGGTATGATAGGTTGGATGTTTATGTTGAAACGATCATGGTTTATAGTGACACATGCTCACTATAAATGCACATTTCAGAAGTTTATTTTGTTTCAGTGCTTTCGAAGTTATCTGCTTATTTTTATGCCAGGTTGGATTTTAGGTTAAAAAATTACATGTTTGTAGTGATACATCTTAACCATAAGTTGCATAATTTGGAAGTTTAGCATGTTATCAACATGATTTTAAATTTGGAAGATTTGGTATTTAGGTTAAAACATTAAGACTTTATAGTGATATGCTCATTATAAAATGCATAATTCATAAGTTTAACATGTAAGAGCACTGATTATAATACATGAAATGGTTGTTGAAAGACTACTTCTTTATCAAAAACAATTAATTTTTAGAATAAACAATGTAATGAATGCAGTCTATAAGAATAATATGAACTTTCAAATTCTGAATTACACTTAAAATAAGTTGCTGAAGTGATTCAAATGATATGTTGTTTTGGTGTTCTGGTACCAAACCCATTTGTATATTGTTTTTCTTTCTCTAATGCCGACTTGATTCTTGCACACCTTCCTTTTGTCTTTGCATACTTTGGATCAAGTATAATTGTTGTGACTGAACTTGATGCGCTGGTAGCATCTTTTTGTTCTGTGGCACTTGATTCTGTAAAAACTATTTGCTGAATTGCGATTGTCTCTTTACCTAGTGCATCTTCGAGAACTCCTCTAGCATTTACAGTGTCTTCAATCTTCAAGATCAGGTTGTAGAATTTCCTTGCCATTTCATGATGCCATGGAATGGTGTCGTTCAATTTCTTTGTTATAGGGTCTATGTTTTGCTTGAGGTATTTATTCCTTACATGAGTCTTCACATTCTTTGTCCATCTTGTAGAAATGTACTGTGGGGGTATTCGGGAGATGGAATGGAGGTGAAAAACTCTAATGCAATGAAAGCACAACATACATGTTTCCTGTTGAAATACCTAACTCATATATTGAAGGGTGTACAATCTGTGTTAAGACAGTAATTGCTTATACTCAAATCATAATTGTTTATGAGAAGAACAGTTGACCACAAAATACTTGTTTCTTTAAATGCCTTGCAAGACCAGTTGAGCTCAACTGATTCTTGTGTTTTTTGAACATAACTTATTTTATTGTTGTTGGGTGCTTCCCCAACTTACTTCAAATAGTTTGAAATTTCCATTGTTGTAGCTTTCCACTATTGTTGTTGCCATTGCGATGTGGAATTTCTTCTTGAAGCCATTATACAATTTCATTGTATATATAGACCTTGCATGCGTGCTTTAGAAGTCTAGCATGACTATCATTCACATATTTTGGAATGAATTGAGTGTTCATCCGTGCTCTATAAACTTCTTCATTTCTTGACAGTTTTCTCAAATATTTTCAAGAATTGAGTGAGAGGTGGTTTTTTACTAGCATTTAACATGATGGCATTGTTGATACTCTCACTCTTTTGTGATGCTAGATCTCCGACAGAGAAAAAATCCTTGTTCAAAGCTGGCACCATTTTTGCGAATATTGTATAGACGTTGAAACCATGTGTGGTCTTCCAATCCATATGTCGTAAACATGGTCTGCCAACTATCTTCAAATTATTCATGATTAACACACCCTCTCAAGGAACGATCAAATGCCATTTTGAATACACCGTCTTTCTTCAATTCTCCATAGAGCATACAAGCAATTTTCTAAAGGTTCCATAATCGGTGTCTTGTTGTTGGTAAAACCTATTCCAGTATGTAATAGACGGGTTTTATGTTGAAACATCCAAGTCATATATTAAAATAATGTAAAGGGTGTATAATTTGTGTTAAAAAATTATTTTTAAATTATGAAATTTTTTTTATGAGAAGATCATTATTTTATTTCATTAAATAAATTTTTATAAGGTTGCTGTTGTATACTATAACATAAAGCTTTTACTTAAGAATGGTGCCTTTTCTATTGCATTGCTTGGTTTTCATCAGTGAATATGGTTATAGGTTTTTTCCCTCCCATGCATTTTATGAAGGTTTCAAGCAACCATTCGGACGTTGGTGCCTTTTCAGCAGATATGATACCACAAGCATACTTGACATTCTTCCAATGGTTGTTGATGCCCACAAATAGAACACACGTTAAGTTGTATTTGTTTTTTTCTAAAAGTTGTGTCAAACACCAATATATCTCCAACAATGTGTAATCCCCCTTCATTATCGAGTATCTCCAATATAAGGCTGATAACCTGCTTTCATCATCCATCTTCACTCGAAAGAAAAAATCTGCATCTTCTTCATTCTTTTGTTGAGCTTCTCTATAACAGTTTGTGCATCCCCACCTTCAATCACCTTCATTCTCATCCTTCCAATATAGTTTATATGGTCCCTCATGGTATGGCCTAAATTCTCTTCACCTCCAGTTTCATGGACTAAGTAATTGAAGCCAATTGATAGCTTTAATCCAGTGGCTCCCATCCCCTCTATGATCTTGGCCTTCTCTGCTGGGATTTTTCTCTCACTACATTGTAGATATTACCAAGCCAGTCTTCTAAACTCATGGTTGTGCTCCAAGATATGGTGCATCACTTTATAAAGGTTGTTGATCAACTTGATTCGTATTTCATCCTTACAGCTTGTTCTAGTTATAGAAAATTCCTTTGTCTTTCTCTTTTTCGAGGTTGAATCTTACGATCCATTATAGATTGGCATTGGGGGGTTGATGTTGCTTTTTTCCCCGAGTTTTCCCTTGACATGTGCACCCAAAGTACTTTTTAGTAATGATTCTTTGGTTGTTCTTCCGTTGCTAGGTTTTATTGTAGTTGAATCCCAATTTGTTAGCATGTCGTTTGTAGAGGTCATCCAATTCTTGCAGCGTTCTTGGTTTTAGCCCATAGAAGCATTCAGTCACGTCAATTTCAGCAAAGTTTTATAGATGTTCATATACTACAGTAAGTTCAAATAAAATATTAGAGTTTTAGATTGAAACATTTGATATATATATATATATATAATTTAACTCATATAGATTTTATGTTACTCATTTGTAATTTCAGTTAACTTTTCTTTTCATTTGTTTCTTCTCTGATCTAAAACTCTTAAATATGTTCAATATAAACATTACTACTTTATATTGAAACATAGATATTAAACCTTAAAATAATAAAATTTTTAATGAAATTTGAAATGTAAACATGTACTAAGATTTCATATTTCATGAACAAAAAACTTCATATTTTATCAACATAAAGGTAGTATGTATGATTTAGATGGTATCACTGTGGGTGTGAAACTTTCGATATTTAATGAATCTTATAGAAGACCAAAAGGGAGACGAATTTGTGTATGATGGCAACAATAATATATGTTCTTCAATTTCATGAACAAAAAAATTTCATATTTGATCAACAAAAAGAGAGTACGTATGATTTAAAAGGTATCATTGTGGGTGTGAGACGTTCAATTTTTAATGAATCTGGCAGGTCATCGCCGTGCCTCTAAAAAAATATTGTTTATATGCCCAAAAATGTGGCTAACTACTAAATAGTAGCTAGTGGTAAGACGTGGTCATCCTTGAGGAAAATAGGGTTTTATCGAGTGTTAAATGTAGTTGAAAAGCACACAAAGATGTCACTCTAAGTGTGTGGTAACAAAGTGGGGGAGAGGCTTGGTTTTGAAAAACACTACGACTACTTTAAACTGCTAAATTAACAACCAATTAGAAAGAGCGATGTAAATACAATCACAAATAGCACAAATAACGTAACTAATATTATAATGAGTCTTGAGCACAATTGGTTTACATTTCTAGTTATCCTTTATTCATCAACTAAGTATCCTATTTTTATACATTAACCACATATTGTGGAGAGCTTGTCAACACCTTTTTAGTGAAGACATTTCTCACCTCTCCTCGGTTATATTTAGAGTGAGCAATTGGCGCCACACAATAACTCTTACCCTCGAGTCACTCTAGACGATCGGTGTCATAGACTTCCCTGAGGATAGAACTACACATGGAGACCCAACACAACTACCATTGTGTTCTACAAGCGAGAAACATGTGGATAGCACAAGTGTATCTACTAATAACGACTACGAGGATCGGCCTCCATGCTAATCGTTATTAGTGAGCCACATTGATAATTAGTCAAACCAATTCTAATTCATCCCAAATCTAAGAAAATTCATCAATCAATAATCATATTTATTAGTCACGCCCAATTATAACCTAAAATTGACTAACGATAATCACATTGACAAAAGGTCAAAGTCTTCCAAGTTTGACCAAAAACCTAGCACATAATCAATCCACAATCATAAACTAGTTGATCATCCTTGTCTAAATCATGCATAAATCTCACAAGAAAGCACCAAACATACTTGATAATCAAAGCATAAAATAGGATAAACCAAATCTAACAAATTCATCCTAGAAATGCTTATATGTTGCTCCCAGGAGTATATTTAGCCTAGATTATGAAAACCCATAACAAATATACAAGAATTAATGGAAGAATTGCAAAAACTAAGAAAATATGAAGAAAAATTGGGGTTTAGTCAAATGGGAAAGAAAAGGGGCTATTTATAGTCTAAACGTATGTAGTAACTGTGCGGTCGGGCGCTGCACACACTGGGCATGTGGGCGCTGATCAAAAGTGTTGGGTGGTTGGCGTGACATGTCGTGGTGGCCCAAAACCGTGTTGCGAGGTTGTTACACAAGGCTGATGGGATGCGAGTGTCCACAGGCATGAGGCAAGGTGCGCCTGCTCTGGCGATGGAGATCTGAAGCCCTGCGCCAAGCCTGTTTCGTGGCGTGTGGGCTTGCAACCATATGTGATGGGCACGTGGTTTTTGGTCAATGCCAAGACCAAGCTCGTGGGCGCGTAAGCTCAAGTCCTTGCTATACTTTCCCGGCCTGAGGACCTGTGCCAAAGATTAATTTCCACCGTACGGGCATGTGGTTAAAAGTGCTACCTGTGCACACGATCTTCATCGTTCGATCGGTTAGCTAGCCTTCATTCTTCAAACTAGACTTTCTTTTACCACATTTTCCTCATGGCCTTCAATCTTCTACCATTCTTGCGAATGACCTTTATCAAACCATCTAAAGTGTTTACGAGCTATCTACAAAAATCCATTAGACTAATCATAGGTTACAAAAAGGGATCTAGATGCTCATTACGAACAAAAATCCATTAAACTAAACATAGGTTACAAAATGAAGGATTTAGATATGAAAATAAAAAACGGTCATCTAAACCCCTTATGATGTAAACCTACGAAAATATAGCAATCTATAACAAAAATATAACAAAACAGATGTTAAATGTTCTAGAAAATACATGCATTTAACGTCTTATCAGAATCTAATAGTGGATCGAAAGGGAGACAAAACTTCAATTCGGTTAGTAGGTATGACAGCAGCAACAACAAGATGTTCTTTGATTTCTTCTTCAATCCATTTAGTTACGATCATCTTAACAATAAGATTCAACCAAATTAATAAAACATTAGGATTATACTGACATCGCAAACAAAATCATAATTAGATTGTACATATTGAGGGAAAGGAATATTTCTTGAATATTACTTGTATTTAGATTAGTAACCGTTTCCTTATTTGTTTAGGTCTTTTGTAACACTATATCATGTACCCCAGATCATGAATACAACCACAACACTACATTCTTATTTTCTACATGGTATCAGAGCCTAAAAATCATGAAACCTAAAACCCTAAATTTCCCTACTGCTAATTGTGATCTACTACTGCCATCGACGTCCGCGTATTTCCTGCACAAGCCACGGCTGATTGTCGTAGCCTGCTGCCTGATTTCCAAACTGCCAATCTTCTGCTAGTGTTACCATGCTACTACTATCGGTAATCCAGATCTGTCCTTTCTTACTCGTCATGCACCGCCCGTGTCTCTCACGCGCCGCTTCCTGAGCTTCACCTGCCACTCTCGTCGTACTTCATGCACCACCACGCCAGTCCATAATCTGCCAATCCTAATCCAATATCGACTCCTAACTTTGGTTCTAGACCTGATACCGCATGCTTGCATTGCCATCAAAGTTGAGGCCAATAAGCTACAGAATCTCAATGCCTCCGATATTATTGCAGCTTTACTCAAGCACTTGCAATTGCAAACTGGCACTGGGCCTTTTGTACCTCTTGGAAATTTAATTAACTCCCCATACTAACTCGGCCCTTTTTATGGTCCCGGTTTGGTCATCTGTCCCATCGTACTGAAGGGTGGAGAAAATTACCTTGAATGGGGACTACATCAATCTGCAGTCTTTTGCTTGCTAAGAAGAAGATTAGTTTCATTGATGGAACCATTAATAAACCCCCGGTTGGTGATCCTGATTTTGATGAATGGCTTAGGGTGAATGGTACTCTTATTTTCTAGATCTTGCAGACTATTGATCCAAATTTGCAATCTTCTATGACTTACTTTTCCAATGTTAAGGAGTTCTGGGATGATCTTACTGGACATTTTTCCCTTAGTAATGGTCCAAAAATTATACAAATGTGTGATGATATTTAGACCTGTCAGCAGAATGGTCAGTCTATTGCCATTTATTTTAGAAAACACAAGAAGGTGTATGATGACTACAATTCTCTTCAGCCTCCTCGGGTTTGTTCCTATGAAGTTTGCAAACACTTATGCATATGTAATTATGTTGCTTTTGTTTTCCATAATTGAAATAAAGTGTTGATCTATTAATTTCTCCTCAGTTTAGATGAAGGCTATTGCATCATGCGATCCAATGTCATGAGTCAAGACTCGCTGCCATCCGTCATGCGTGTGTATGCCCTTGCGGCATAGGAAGAGAATCACAACTGATGTGGTTATCCCTATCAAGATAATTACATGGTTATCACCATGGCGCTGGCACGGTCCTGCAAGAAAGATCCTGGAAGTGCTTCCGGGAAAAATACTCCGACGATCAAGTCAGTTATTTGTTTAGAGAATCTGTATTTCTCAGTCAGTTGTGCTTGCCTGAGCCATTGTTTCTTCTCCTATATTTATAATAGATCATGATTGTGGCTCCATGTTTATAGGGTTTCAGTTCGTGGGTTGTATCATGGTTGCTATAATTTTAGGTCACTGACAAGTGTCTTCTCCCTTTCTAAACGTGGCTCCGTGTTATACGGTTCGTGGCCAAGTCTTAGACTGGGCCTAAAGGCTGACAGCTTTTATTCTACATGCAGAGTATACACCATAAGCCCTCCTAGTCATGAATTCAATGGAATGCAAATCAATGATTATATTTGTTGAATGAGTTAAAACTATTGTTCTGTTTATCTCCTAAGGTGTAACAATGTGTTCGTCAATACAACAATTTATACTGTCTTCGCAAAGTGTTGCATGCTTCTTTCCTAGATATGCAATTTTTTGGGATGTTTGGTTTTTGAATTTAAATTTGAATTCGTACTTCAAATTTATAGCTTTTTTGATAAGCTTAGCTATTACGATTTCGTACTGAGATTATCTCCTTATTACTCTCTTCGCTTTCGAAATTCTCTCATGTGCCATTATTTTTGCTTACCTTATAAAGGACCTGAATTTACTTACCGAACTTAGTCTATCCCATTGTCATATACCTTTTTTTTCTTGTAATCCATAAAAGGTAAGTTACTTTTTTTGTTATAATTTCATTATGATGTTTTTGACTGATTTAACGCTTCATTTTTTATGTTTCAATGTCTTGATTTTAATATTGGACATTAATGCTTCTTCAAAAACCTCACTCTTCCATATTTCCGGTCTCTACTTCTTCTTCCTTCCATCATCATTCTTCGCTCTTTCAACTCGTAAATCTCTCTGTCCTTTTTCTTTTCCTTTTTTAAACATTTTTTGACTTGTTAATCTGAGCAGTGACTCCATTCTGCCAATTTTGTTGTTTATTTTTGCCCAGAAATTACCTGGTTTTCTTCCCCGGTGTGTTGTTTGTGCTACTTTTTGGGTTTTTTTTGGAGTACGTTGTCTGTATTTTGTGACTCTAATTATTAGGGTTTTCATCTCAGATATTATGACTCATCCCTATCTGAATGTCTACCTCTAATCCTATTGATTCTTCCGTAGAGGATGGCCTAATTGATGGTGTTGACGCTGGGGAGGATTCCAGTCATCCCCCTGATTCTTCCATTATTAATAGCATCCAGTCTAACAATTGTTTGGAAAATTTACAAATTGATTTTCCTTTCATATCTTTGTTTGAACTCAAGGCTCCTCTTAATTTTGAGAGTGTTCGCACTCCCCCTGTTGGTCATATATCTTGTAAATAAGATTTTCTCAAGTTTTTTCTTGTCTTTCCCCTTCCTCAGCATGTTATAGATTTTTTTCTATCTTATCAGATCGTGTTGTATCAGTTTCATCCTAAGGTTATTGCGATTATTATGGTTTTCCACTATGTGTGTTCCCAAGCCAACGTCCTTTTTCTATTAACTTGTCCTAGCTTGTACCAGCTTCATAAGGTGAAAAAATCATCTAATGAATTTACTATTTATCCCATCGTCCCCAATGTTGAGTTTGTCAGTGGGTTTCCCAGTAACTGCGGTGTGTGGCACAATTTTTTTATGTTAAACTGGATCCTGAGTTTGAACCGGTTCTTCCGGCTTTGAATTATTATGCTCCTAAGTCTAAGTTTCCCAAGCTAGAATTTGTCTTGCTGCAAATTCCGAGGCTCTTTTAAGACTCAACGTATACTCGATACCCCTCCGCCCCGCTGAATCTGAGAGTGAAGTTGTTTGTTTGTTGTTAATTTATGGTTACTCTATTTTGCATGAATTAATTTTATTTTTATGTCATATACTTCTTTATTTACCTATTTTTGTTTTTCCTTTGCTTGGTTGTATTTATGTGTTCGCTTGACTTAAGTTGTGTGTTGAATGGTAGATATGGGTCTAGTTGGGCAAAAGATTGACAGGTCATTTATTCCTGATGAGAAACTTGAGGAGATGGAAAATATATCCATTCTACTGCATGGTACTGGTGCTGGTGGTGTCTCTCAAGAGAACCTCACTATGGCAAATCTTGAGCTAGCACATATTGAAGGCAAGGCACCAAAAAAGAAAGAGGTGTCTGATGTTAACACTCAGGAAGTTAAAAAAAAAGAGAAAAAATAAGAGTGGTGTTTCGTCGGCTACCTTGGAGCATTATAAGAAAAAGGGGTGTACTGGTCATTCCCATTCTAAGCCTCTGTTGTGAAGCGGTAGTTCATTGGCAGAATGTACTATTACTACCACTCTTTCCAAGCTCCTTCTACATGAGTCGATGGTTGCGGTTATGTTCTCAATTGTTTAAAATAATTTTTTTTATATTCATATTTTCTTACTACGATATCTTATTGTTATGTTTGTTTGTCTCTTTTTCCTGACGAATCTCATAAGATAGGTAAGAGTCTTAAGCTCGTTGGTGAGAGGGTTGCCCAGTTCTCCAATCAATACGGTTCGCTTTTGGAGCAATATAAGGCTAGCAAGAGGCAGCGTGAGGCTATGAAGGTCTCGCTTGAACCTGTTGAGCATCATGTGAAGGTCGCTGAGTAAAAGGCTAGTAAGCACCAGGTTGAGTTGGAGGAGGTGCGGACTAAAGGTCCTGCTTCACCCAGTTATCCTCAAGTTCTCGCTGATCGGTTATTCATGCTGAAGTCCTTTTTCAACTATTTTGAGGAAATTATTCAAGTTCCACTCACAATGTTAGCTGGTGCAAGGCTTTGATGGAGCTATGATAGATGAACTCTTCCTTGAAGGTGAAGAAGTTTCCCTCCTTGGTTAAGTGCGAGGCAATATTGGGCAGCAGAAGGTTATGCTTAATGCTAAATTTATCAATAAAATATCTGATGGTGGACATCCTTATACTTTGTTATCGCATCTCGTTGGTCTTCCTGCTTTACCTTCTATTTTTGAGCTTTGAGGTTGCAAAGTGGATTGTCTTGACAGCCTCCCATTCACTTCTACTGGTCCTAAAGTTTAATGTGGAGGGTTCAGTCCTTTCCGCTCAGCATGCAAACAAGGAGGATTATGCTCGTGTTAACCAAAATGCATCTGCTACCCTTGAAAATGTTAGTTAACTTTAGTGTTATGGGTTAACTTAAGGCCATTTGAATTTATATTTGTATCGTATAATGGTACTTTTACATATATATTAACTGTGTGTGCTTCCAATTATGTGAATTTGGTATGCCAACTCTAATTTTGTATTTTTCCCTCAGATTTATTCGCATGCAGGGATTTGATATTTTGATCAACAGTAAATTTTTAAATCCTCTTGATATATTAGGTTCTAGTGTTCGTTCTGAATAACAATCTCAATTTATGTCTTCCAATTTGTGCTACGCTATTAGCTTGGTTGAGGCTACTACTTCTATGTCGAAGGAATTTCTTAAGCTCATTTCTGGTGATCATTTTTCAAATATTGGTAGTTCTTCTTTGATGCCTATACCATTATGTCTTGGGTGGCGTGTCTTTACTTCACTGTCATCATTATCCTCTCCTATAGGTTTTCCTTATAGCAAATTTGTACCTAACGGATATAATATTGAATCTCTCGATAAGGATATCATTCACAACTTAATTAATCTCAAATCTGTTGGTGTGTACATGTTCTCGGTCAACCTTCTTAGTCGCATCAAGGAGTGGGTACTAATGTTGGGTGTTCATCTCAAATATATGCTATTTAGCGTCAACGATCTGGAGCTTGGATAGAAGAATACCATAAGCGAGTCACAAGACTATATTCACAATTTGAAAGAATTGTGCACCCAACAGAATAGTCTTATTGAGCGACAGCAATGTGACATGATTCAAATGATCGGTCAGAAAAATGAAGCAAAGAATTTTGCACCGGACAAAGCACGAGAGGCTCATCACAAGAGTTTAATCATAAATAAGCAGTGCTCTCAAATTGACCAATTATTAGATCATCTAAAGAAGAAGCAGAATGAATGTAATCACCTTTCTGCTTGTTCCTCGGGGTGGCAGAGCAGGCTTAATGAATAGATAGCCGTGAATACTCACCTGCGTAATAAGAATGATCACCTTTGTGTTGAGTGCGATATCCATGACTCGTGTGTGCATCATCTTGAACAAGCTGGTCATGATTACAAATAGGAACTCAAGGCCTTTTCTGTAGAGCCTCGTGGTTCTACCAACCATAGGGATCTAACAATGGAGATTAATGGTCAGAGGATTAGTCTGTTTGAATCTGCTAGGTCACATATTTGTCAAATACAGGAACAAATATGTAACCTGGAGAACTTGGTTAAATGCTATGAAGACACCGTGGACGTCATGAGTATTCAACTTGATCGTGATGACTTTGGTCCCATATCTGACTTTAAAGCATACTATGCAAAGTATCTTGATCATATGTAGTGAAGTGGCCGAACCTGTTATCCTGCATACTTGCATATGAAATGGCGGTATGATCATATTTTAGCTAATGAATACAAAGCAGAGGAATCCCGCCGCTCCAGTAGTTTTTCTTCTGCTGGGCCATCTAGTTCACCGAGGAATAGATGATTTGCTTTCTTTGATGTAATAATTTCCTTCTTTTAATACTTGCAGTACTTCATTTATGCTTCTATTTTTTGTTACCTTGGTTTCTTGTCGCTTATGACTAGTATAAAATGTCATTTTATTGGATACTACTTTCACTATTTTCTTATGCATTCGTCTTGAGTTTCTGATGAGGACTGGTGGTTACCAGTCAAAGATTGTCGTGCCACGTGCTACTTTGATGCAAAGTTGCATGATCTACTGCTTGAATTTATTTGTAGCATCTATTATGTTTAGGGCTCCCATTCATGTTTTCTGCAAGATCTATTGCTTACAACTTCCTGATTCATGCGAATCCGTAAGTTCTATTGCCTACTTTTATCGTTGTTTTAGTAGGCACGTGCCTTTGTGTGTTTTTTTTGTAAGATCTATAGATTGCAAGATTGAGGTTGTAAACCTATGGTTTGCAAAGCCGCAAGATCTATTTCTTACTTTTGTTATTTTTCTGATTTAGTATATATACTTTGACAAGATCTATTGCTTATTGTATTGAGATTGTACAAACTTACTTGTACTCAATTTCAAGATGTGAGATTTTCTCAAATTTGCGATGTGCTATACGATTGAATATAGAGGGGTTTACTGAATGGGTCATGCTCTGCTACTTTTTTCTAGTGCTGCTATTTTTCTTGAGGTTAATGGATTTTGCATAGAATTTAACAAACACTATTGCGTGTGATTTTCCCCAAAAGACATATTCTGATATTGAATATGTACAAGAACAATGATATTGCACTTGAAAAGAAACGATGATGCTAACAATTAAAAGGCCACCGATGATCATTTCACGGCTCCTATAAAACTGATCCTTTCCTAATACCTACTAAGGATAGCTAAATATAGAACTTCCTTAGGTTGATTACATGCCAAGTGTTTGAGACACTGCTGCCATCCAACCTTTCTAGCTCATAGCAGTTAGATCGATGCGTTTTTGTTACATTGTACGGGCCTCCCCACTTTGAGCAAAGTTTTCCTATTTCTTCTACCAGTATTGCCTCATTCTTTCACAACACAAGATCACCAACTCAAAACTTTATCTTCCTAACCTTTTCGCTATATGTTTGGGCCACCTTCTCTTTGTACTTTGCTTCTGTGATTACTGCATATTGTCTTTTCTCCTCAAGTTCATCCAGGTCCAATCTTATCCTTTCAGGATTACACCTTCAGTGTATTCTTCTAGTCTAAGGCTTGAGTTCCCAATTTCAACTGGTATCACTGCTTCATAACCGTAAACTAGGTTGTATGGTGTTTCGCCAGTGGGTTCTCTTACTGTCATTCTGAAGGCCCTAACGCATTGGGTATCTCTTCGACCCATCCTATACATTTTCCTTCAAACCATTTTTGAATTCCATGGACTAACATTCTGTTAGTTACCTCCACTTAGCCATTAGCTTAAGGATGAGCTATAGATGTGAACTTCTGCGCGATCCCTAATTTCGAGCACGAATTGGTGAAGGTTTCACTTGTGAATTGCGTACCATTATCCATCACCATAGTTTGAGGTACACCAAACTGACAAACTATACTTTGCTAAAGAAACTTCCTTGTTGCTTCTGACATGACTCTTCCTAATGGCTTCGCTTCTATCCATTTCGTGAAATAGTCAATCGCTACGATTAGAAACTTCGCATTACCAGATCCTCTAGGGAAAAATCCAATGAAATCTATTACCCATTTGTCGAATGTCCAAGCTCCATACATCCCTGTTAGAGTAGACTATGGTTCATGTGATACCGACTCAATAATTTGGCAACTTTTGCACTTTAGCACAAATTTATGTGCATCATTAAACATTGTTGGCCAATAATACCCAGCTCGGATTATCTTCTTCGCAATTGTTTGGGATCCTTAAAGTTCTTTCATGATTTCGTTTGCTTGGGTTGGTCCCACACACTTTTTTATTGAGATAGGAAACCTTTTTGTATAATATTTCCCCCTTGCAAACGTAGTGGTGCGATCTTAATTCCAGCTTTTTGGCCTCTACTCTATTCGTTGGAAATTTTCTAGTTTCTAAGTAGTCCTTTAATGGCTTCATCCGGCTTGTTTCTTCCGTGTAAACTGTTGAAACAATTGTTGTAGTCATATTTCTGACTGGAATGACCTCTACAATCACATCGTTCTATCCTAGCAATGTAGCGAAGCCAGCTGTTGCCATCTTGCTTAAGGTGTCTACCTTTGTATTTTTGCTTCTTGGTACGGGTTGAATGTCAAAGTATTCAAGCTGACCCATAAGTTGGAAAACTCTTCTCAAATACTTTATCAGTGCTCCTCTTGTACCTCGTAATCTCCACGCACTAGCTGGACCACTATCTGTGAATCACTAAAGCACTTGACGCTCTTAACCTTTATCTGGATTATGAGGTCTAAACCGCTTATCAGTGCTTCATATTCAGGTTTGTTATTTGTAAGTGGGAAATCAAAAGGAAGTGAGTGTCTATGCTCTCCCCCATTGGGTTTACCGGTAGAAATCCTGCACCGCAGCCTTCTTTACTAGACGCCCCATCAACGAACAAATTCCATGTAATTTCTGCCCATTTTGATTTTCCTTTGTCCTTTCCATGATGGTTTCTTTTTGGTGTATTTGCCCTTTGTGTATTTTCATCTGTCATTTCATCAATGAAATATGCTAAGGCTTGCACCTTAATTGCTTTACGTGGATGAAACTGGTCTCATACTGTCCCAATTCAAGTGCCAATTTGGTCATTCTGCCGGATGAATTTGGCTTGCTCAAGACATTCTTGATTGGGTAGTTAGCATACACAATTATGTTACTGCTTTGAAAATAGCTTCGTAGTCTCCTTACTGAGTAAACTAACAATAGAGTTAATCTTTAGATTGGCAAGTATGCCCTTTCTTCACTTTGCAGTATCCTACTGATGTAGTATACATGTACTTGCTTTTGTCCTTCTTGACTCACTAAGACTGAACTCACTACCTTGCTTGAAATTTCTAGATATTTATATAGAGTCTCACCTCGCATTGGTGACTTCGGCGTTGGTATGCTTGGAGTTGTTCTTTCAACGATTCATACGCTTTCTGACTTAGCTAAATTTCTTGGCCCTTTTAAGGACGTCAAGCAGTGGTAAATGTTTTTTGCAGCTTTTGAGACACACCTGGAAAGTGATGCTAGTGACCCCTTATGTCGTCTACAAATACCCTGTAGACTGTGGCATTTCCAATCTTAGCAACAATGACCAGTGGGTCATTATGAGGCAAAGCATTGGGAACCGCATCTTTTTTGCTAAATGTTATCGTCCCATCATAGTGAAGCATTTTGTCAGCTGGTTCTTGTGGTGGGAAGTATCAAGCCTTAGCTTTCCATGCATTGTTAGACAGAGCTTCTGTTGATCCATGAATCGAGAGAATTACTTTCACTACCCCATCGTTCACCAAATCATCTTCATAATCTACCGGTGCTGTCATTTTCTAATTCTTATTCTGTGCATTCACCATGCCTTGATTTTTTTCCACAGTAATCCCTACTTTGTTGGCTTCATTGTAACGGTGTCCCTCATACTTCTTTTCGTATTTGCTCACTGATTATTTCAAATATTCTCCTCGATCTGCCTTCTCAAGGCTCTACAATATTCAATGTCGTGTTTGTGGTCCTTGTGAAAAGCACATTAGTATTCCTTAGATCATTTTTCAGGTGATTTTATCATTGGCATAGGTTCACGAAATAACTCATTGTTTCTCTGCCAAATTTCCTTCCGTGACTTTGTTAATGGTGTTTCTGGAAATGATGTCGCATGCACCCCCAAATATTTTACTTTGAAAGGTATATTTCTCATTCCCTTTTTCACCAAGCCTTTCAATGGATCTTCCATTATTCTTTGTTTGCCTCGCTCGTGCTCTATTTTGCGGTTGTTTTCTTCTTCCGTCCGCACATGCCTTTCAATCATTTTCTGCAATTCTCTTAGGTTTTCAGGCATGTTCTTAATGAGTTCTTTGTAAAACTCTTCTGATTGCATACCTCACATGAATGCGCCTAGTGATGATTGGTGCATTAGATCGCACAATTACAATCTCTCACTAACGAACCTATTGTGGTAGCTTGCTAGACTTTCATTTCTTTACTAAGTTATATTGTTTAAGTCTACTATCGTCTTGTTAAACTTCTGAATCTAATAGAAGCATCCTAAAAACAAATCTGATAGATGTGCCCAAGACCGAATACTACCACTTGGTAGGTCATCCTACCATGTAATTGTTATCCCAGGCAAGAAAATAGGAAAATCCTTGCAAACTAGTTTAATTTCCACATCACGGAATCACATATTGTTGTGATAAGTGTAAAAATTCCTTGGGGTCCGTTGTCCCATCATGGATTTTCACTGTAATGCCAGTTTGATGTCTTTCGGCATTTTGAAATCACGAAGATGCGGTGCCAGTGGTGACTGTTCCATATCATTTTCTGCAACTATATCCCTTAACTACTCTTCATAATTGAGGTTTTCATATCTTTAACTCACTTTTTTGTTCTTCTTTGGGGATTTTGGCTTAATAGTGGCTAGAAACTGGTTATACAGGTGCTACATATTCGCTTCTAAGAATGTTGTGAAAGGATTTCTCTAATTTTTTTTAATTTGTATTAGGAGATTGAGCTTCTTCTTTATCTTCCTTCGTGTCTTCTCGGCTTGAAATGTATTCTTGATCTCAGATGGGGTGCGTATTTTGGTTGTGCGTAGCCGTTCATTCTGATGTGTGATAATTCTTTCTCCTCATGCATCTGGTGAAAACCATTGTAACCTTGAAAGGAATAAAGGACTTAGAAAAAGAAAATTCTCTTCATCCCCATAGTCTATGCCAATGATGTGGTTATCCTTGTCAGGCAAAGTGGTTGGCAATCACCGTGGCACAGGCGCAGTCCAGCAAGAAAGATCCTGGAAGTGAGTCCGGGGAAAATACTCTGACGATCAAGTCAGTTCTTTCCTTTAGAGAATTTGTACATCTTAGTCAGTTGTACTTACCTGAGTCAGTGTTGCTTCTCATATATTTATAGTAGATCACGATCGTGGCTCCGCATTGATAGAGTTTCAGATTGTGGGTTGTATCATGGTTACTAGAATTTTAGGTCACTTACGAGTGTCTTCTCCCTTTCTAAATATGGCTCTGCATTATATGGTTTGTGGTCGAGTCTTAGACTGGACCTAAAGGATGGAAGCTTTTAATCTATAGGCAAAGTATACACCAACAACACCGCTATTTGGTCTCTTGAATCTTCAACTGACTCCCTGGCATATACTACTCATCGCCCACCACCTTCAGGACCTTCACCCGGAGCTCTTATTGCAGCTAAATGCAAGAATCTGGTTTGTTCACATTGTTATCGTGAGGTTCACGACAAAGCTACCTATTTCAAGATCACATACTATCCAAAATGGTTCAATGAGATGAGGGATACAGCTAACGATGCAAAGAAAATAGCACCAGCTCAGCCAATCACTGCCGGAATTAGCATTCCATCAGTCGGTGCCACCGCGATAGGCCCCCTAAACTACCGTTCACCGGTGACGTGGTGTCCCCACCAGGATTTGCAGTGGCCGCATCCTCCAGTGCCCCTGCTCATTCCAATTTTGGTCCTGCTCTGTCTGACAACCAATGGAGTATGAACCTCAAACTATTTAATCAATTTAATTATATCTCTGACCATGGGTCAGGTAAGCTTACTTTACCTAGGATTCTTAATTCTGGTGTCTCATATCACATGACTGGTGACAAGGGTTCTCTTACCGATATTACTACTGTCATTGATTTCATTAATGTGCTAATACCTGATGGATCAGTTTCGTTTGCAACACATTATGGTTCTATACATTTTGGAGATATAAGCCTTACTCGTGTGTTTTATATCCCTAACTAGAAATGCCATTTATTATCATGTCTAGATTGTTATCTGCCTTAATATGTCTAGCTTTGTTTAATGAAAATTATTTTATTTTATAGAAAATCAATACAAGAACTGTGATTGACGTGGGTGAATGCGAATTCAGTCTTATATCCTACAGTCAGTTCCAATAGTTGTTTCAGTTTTTGCATCTTCATTTGATTTATGACATCAACGTCTTAGGCATCCATCATCTACGGGTTTTTTTTCTATTTCTACTCTTGATTTTAGCACAAATAATACCTCTGTTCCATGCTCTGTGTGTCATAGAGCAAAACAGACTAGACATAGTTTTCCTTTGAGTTATCCAAATGCTAGCTCTTAGTTTGAATTAATACATTGTGATGTTTGGGGGCCTCATAGCTCACCTTCTTCTAGTGGTGCATTTTATTTTTTAACTATATTTTATGATTATTCCCAAGCTGTTTGGGTTTATTTATTAGTGGCTAAGTCAAATGTACCTTCTAGATTTATAGAATTTTGCTCTTTGATCAAGACTCTGTTTGGGCAATACATTTATCATGTCTATGCTGATAATGGTTCAGAATTTCTTCCTTTGAGATCTTACTTTACTGAATCTGGTATTATCTTTGAGACATCTATGGTTGATACACCACACCAGAATGACCATGTAAATCGCATGCATCATCATTTGTTAAACGTGGCTCGTGCTTTGCACATTCAAGCTAATCTGCCAATTGATTTTTGGGGAGAATGTGTTCTCCCTACTGCATATCTGATTAACTGGATATTGACAAAGCAACTCAATGGACGTTCACCATTCGAGCTACTCTATGGGCACACTCCAAACTACAAGCTTTTGAGAGTCTTTGGTTGGTTGTGGTTTGCCTCATACATTCCCAAATATCGTGACAAGTTTGCTCCAAGAAGTCGACGATGCATTTTTCTCAGGTATTCTACCGATAAGAAAGGTTATTGCCTTTATGATCTAAAATCACACACTTTATTTAATAGTAGAGATGCTGATTTTTATGAAGACCAATTTTCGTTTGCTATGACATCAGTACCTGTTCAGACTTCACAGTCACAAACCAACACTTGGTTTGATGATTCTCTGCCATTGGCTCCATTAGTAACTACCATTGGTGCCACCACTTCATATTTGACATCACCAACACCGATGCCGGATGTCCCGCTAGACCACCCGCCGCCTGATGCGGTCTCCACCACCGTTATCATCTAGAGCTGCCGTCAGCCACTCCACCGCATAACACGGCTCGATCACTGCCTACCAAGGCCTTCCAGCTGCCTACTGCAATGATCCCATCACCTGCAGCATCTGCTCTTCCACCAGACTCACAGCCAACTTCATCCTCGGTACCACCTCCTGCGGTTGACTTAGCTCCTTCCCGATAGAGTACTTGCAATTGTCTACCTCCTACTTACCATGATTATTATGTCTGCTCTATGTCTACTGTTAACCCCCCCCCCCCTCCCCTCCACTACTACAGTCACTCATGCGTCATCATTATCCTCAGGTTTTCTCTATCCTTTAACTGATTATGTAAATTGTGATAAATCTTCTAGTATGCCTTCTAGATTTTTAAGTGAAGTTACTTTAAGCGCATATCCTACCACTTATTTGGAGGCGTCAAAGCATGCTTATTGGCGTGATTCTATAGCTTATGAGATTAATGCTCTTAAGCGCAATAAGACTTGGACTATGGCTTCTCTTCCTCCGGATAAGACTGCAATTAGATGCAAATGGGTTTATCATACCAAGTTTAGAGCTGATGGTACTATTGAACACCACAAAGCTTGTCAGGTAGTTTCGGGTAATTGGAACTTACTATACTGAGACATTTGCTCCTACTGCAAAGATGAGTTATGTTCGCCTATTTTTATCGGTTGCAGTCATTCTTGGTTGGTAACTTCATCATATGGACGTCCATAATGCTTTTCTACATGGTGATCTACACAAAGAGGTGTTTATGTGCCCTCCTCATAATTTTACTGCTCCCCCTGGCATGATTTATCGCCTTCAAAAATCTCTCTACAGATAGCGACAAGCTCCTCGCAATTGATTTGCCAAGTTGGCTCAGGATCTACACACATTTGGCTTTGTTTAGAGTAAGGCTAATTACTCCCATTTTGTTTATTCTCGTGGTTTGGTTTCTTTGCACGTGTTTTTTTATGTGGATGATTTGGTGATTGTTGGTAGCTCTTCGTCGCTTATCTCTGAATTCAAGAAATAGTTGATCTCTTGTTTTCACATGAAGGATCTTGGTGCACTGATGTATTTCTTGGGTATAGAGATTGCTGGAAGACCAGATGGGATGTTTCTTTCACAAATGAAATATATCATATGACATTTTATCAGATACTAGTTTATTGGCTGCGAAACCAATTGATTTTTTTATGGAGCAACAACATGATCTTGCGCGTGTGGAGGGGTCATGACACGACGATCCAGAGTAGTATAGGCACCTAGTTGGTTGTCTCATTTATCTTACCATTACACGTGACGAGCTCAATTATTCCGTTCATACGCTTGCTCAGATTATGAAGTCTCTCTGGTTTGTGAAAGGTTGTTACATTAGTATGTTACATTATCAATTTATCTTATAAGGTTCATTATTATATCTATATAATATTGATGTTTAATTATTTTTACTAATCATTCTGGCTATTAATGTTGTGTTTATTCATCTAATTTATTAATGATTGTTATGTTTTGGTTTTGTACAAATAGGTGTGTGCAAATCTTCATGCATTAAGAATTCAATGGTTGTTCCATTGGATCTTCCCAAGAAGAGGTAAAATGCAGTTTATGTTGTTATAGAGGAACCATAAATTGCTCCTATCATCACTTATAGGAAGGTTGTTTCAAAAAAGTGCGCTACTGCTAAGTTTGAGGCTGAGGTTAGAGTTGATGAAGTTGTGGGATCTAGACCCAAGTATAGTGAAGTTGCTAATGTGGATGTTACAGGTGTTGATGTTGGGTCTTCTGGTGATAGTGTGGGAGATTTGGTTGAGGGTGCAATTGTTTCTCGGGTTGCTGATTAGGGTGTTGGTGGTGCTCATTGTTTGGGTGCAGATGGTTCTCAGGTTGCTGATCATAGTGTTGTTGGTGTTGGTGGTTCTGTGGTTGCTGATTAGGGTCATTCTGAGACCACTAATCATGGTGCTAGTGAATCTGTGGTTTCTGATCAGCGTGGTTCTAAGGTTGCTGATCAGGGTGTTAGGGTTTCTTACTTTGTTGAGGGTGCTGAGAGTGATGGTGGTTCTAATTTTGTTGAGTATGCTAACCTTGGTCGCAAATCTGGGCATGTTTTGAAGAAAAGAGATGGTAAGGGAAAGGCTGTTGTGGCTGAAAAGGTTGCAGTTAGGAAGAGAGTTGGAAAGAAAAGGTTGCAGTTGAGAAAAGTGTTAGAAAGAAAAAGGTTGTTGATGACACAGCTGAAGCTACTCAAAAAATAGTTGAGGAAGAAAGCTACAGTTGAGAAGGAGCAAAAAGGAGTAAGCAAAAATGTTATCGTTGAAAAAACTGAAGCTTAGAAGAAGAAGGTTGTTGTAAGGAAGAAAAAGAAGTATGTTGAAGGTGAGAAGAAGAAGGTTGTTGAGAAGACAACAAAGAAAGTTATAGGTGATGCGGAACTGAAAAAGAGAGATTTGAAGGTTCAACAGGTTGTGACGCTAGTGGGAAGCTATGGAGTAAAGTTTTTCTTTTTTCTTAACATGATGTTTTATGATGAAACATGTGATTTTTTTTTGAACAATTTCTATTTTATTTTTTATTATTGTTTAACATTTTAAACATAGTTTTATCAGTTACTTATCATTTACATATGACAGTTATAATTC
Source organism: Rubia yunnanensis (assembly GCA_037428765.1). Classification (NCBI taxonomy): domain Eukaryota; kingdom Viridiplantae; phylum Streptophyta; class Magnoliopsida; order Gentianales; family Rubiaceae; genus Rubia; species Rubia yunnanensis. The sequence goes on from CM075068.1 coordinate 78,887,219, forward strand.
AGTTTAAAGTGTTCATTTTTTATATTGAAACAATTTTTTTATATTCATCATGTGATAATCTATTGCTTTTAGTGAGTGAAGATAAAATTTTATAAATCAGTGTACCTTTTTAAAATAAGGTTAGCTTTTTAGTTATAACCCTTCATTGTATTTTGAACATTGTGGTTTCATTATTAAACATGTGTTGTTTGTTTTGATCGGTTTCTATTTTAGTTGTGATTATTGTCTTCACATTTTAAAAATAATTTTTATCAGTTACTTATTATTTACATATGAAAACTTTATTTTAGTTTTAAGGGTTTACTATTTATATTTAAAAAATTGTTTTTTATTCATGATGTGATAATCTGTTGCTTTTAGTGAGTGAAGATATTAATTTATAAAGCAGTGTACCTTTTTTTAAAAAATAAGGGTAACTTTTTATTTATAATCCATCATTTTATTGATGTGTTTTTTTTTAAAATTGTACAGTCAATAAGGTTTTCAAGTCTTCTTGCAAACCGGACATGATTATCGAATTGATTTCCTTTTTATCGGAGTCTCGGATTGCTGATGTTCTTGATATTGGTTTTGGTGGTCTATTGGACCTTGTTATTCATAAGTTGCCTCTTAAGATCGTTTTGTCTCTGGTTCAGAATTTTGATCCTGGTTTTTGTGTGCAACGTGTTGATAATGATAAGTACACCTTGTGTTCGGATGATGTGTTTGATGTCTTTTGTTTTCCTATTTCTGATGAAGATGTTGTCGAAACTAGTCATGTGAGAAAGGGAAAAAACCAAATTTAGAATCGAGGGAACGATGGAGGGAAAATTTTAAGATTGAAGGGAATAAGGAGATTCCTTTAGATCTAGTTTATAAGGTGATGCTTGAGCTGAGAGAAGGAGGTGAGGATTTTCAAAAATGTTTTGTGTTGTACTGTGTTGGGTGCTTCCTTGATCCTACAAGGAGAAAGGCTATTGATATGAAGCTTTTAAGAGATGTTGAAGATGTGAGCATAATTAACAGGCTTAATTGGAGTGGATATGACAGGCGCGGGCGGTCGTCGCGCCCGCGCGCCAAAAGATAATTTATAAGCCCTCAGTGCTTACTTTCTACAACTAGGTAGATAGTGGCAAATCGGGGTCGTCCAATGAGAAGAGGGATCTTCCTAAGCGTCTAGGCACACAAATGGTTGATATACTAGGCTAGGAGTAAATATATATACACACACATAAAAGCGAGTAAAGGGGGGGGGTTGGTTGGTTGGTTGGTTCCTAAGTTAACAAAGATAAAAATACGAGATAACTAGCAACGTCAAGTGACTATGCTAATCATCAAACGAAACTAAGAAAAAGAAGGGTTTTAAACTACAAAGATAAAATGCCTTGGGGGCAACGGATATCCACTTCCACATCTAATGTAGTTCATCGAATCATTCACACATTCCATCATATAGCATTCATGACCCAACAATCACACACCCCATCTAGCAAGTACCACAACACACACACCACAAGGAGTTCTAAGTTCATACTCGTAGATCTTCATGCAAAGGTGCTACGGAAGTCGTCACGTTCCTACACCTAAGCAATTCAACCACACAGGCACTCCCTATGCTCAAACCACTCATGGCACACATGCAGTGAAACACACCGTCAAGAGTACATAAACGCCAAACAACAAATGCTTCAGGAATGAGTTTAAATCACCTATTCAATACTTCAACTACTTGTCGTGGAGATTGAACTCCTATCCTTCTTAGTTCGTAGTTTGCGAGAGTGAGTTCGACATCTCTCGTCAAACCTCACCAATGGCTCCCGAGTCGCGACCACGACTCAAGGCGACATTGGTGGCATTTAGCACGAAGGACCAACAAGCTTGGCAATGCCTATGACCACTACACCGTGACTAGGCATTGAACCAATTCATGCAATTACACGAGATTGGATGAACGTGCAACGCACATTCATCCGCGAGCATATGACTCTCTCGTTTGCTACACAAACGAACATGACGAAGAGTTCGACATCAATCACATTCGCCTAGCACATTGTCAACACACTAACGCAATCAAAAGCTCTAATTCATACTCTCACATTGCTAACAAGAACAGGGGGGAAATTAACCCAAATCCCCCAAACCCTAGCTAGCAATTAATCCAAGCATTTCATATCATCAAGCTCTCAACAACATCAATGCAATCAACAATTAACATTCAAAGCACAATAATTGCACAATAGCAAAAATACCAAATAGATAGATATAAATGAGTTCTTGCTACATAGATAGTGGAAGCTTCAATCCTTTGCTCCCAAGAACAAGAACTACTCTAGAACAACAAGAAAAGACATAATCAAACTAAGAGAAAGCTAAGAAAAGAAAGAAGAAGAAAAACCTAAAAATGGCGCCCAAAACCAGAGAAAGGCGCGCTGGAAGAACTGGAGAAGAAGAGGGAAAAGAGATGGTATTTATAGTGCAAAGAAAATAAGAAAGATTTCTGGCCGCCCGATGGTCGCGACTCGCGACGGAGTTCGTCGCGAGGTCGCGACTCGCGACGGTGTCGCGACGGCAGCCACAGTTTTGCATTGTTTCTTTGTCTTCTTCATAGCCATCCCTCTCACTCTTCAAGTCTTCAACAGCTCCAAAAATGGTCTTCAACGGCCTCCGGTCTTCATGTCTTCGAAGTGAGTATCCAAAAGTCTTCGAAAGTATAGTCTTCAATGTCTTCCGGTCTTCGTTGGTTCCGTGTTCTTCCCTTGTCACACAAAATCCACTTAAAAGAGGTAAAAGAGTACAAAGTTGGTTTTACCTCTCCTAAGTGAATTTCAAGGTAAAACACCAGCTCTCGATAATAAAAGAGCACAAAAGTGATCCTAAATACTACTAAATAATGCGCCTAAAATGGACACATCAGGATATGTTCTCAAAAAAAATTTGTGTGAGGGTGTACATAGATTTAAGAAGATTTCCTCTTATAAGGTTGTGAGTGGATGTGTCTACTTTTTTTTAAATTCAGTTTTTGCCGCTTGTTTCTTATCATGGTGTGAAGGATTCCGTGGATGTACCCCTTCTTTGATATTGGACTTAGGCTAAGATGAAAAGTGGGTGCGAGTGGCTGCAAAAATCTTGGTATAAATAAGATGTGCTACTGAAGGATTAATTCCAAATTATCAAAATATTTGTCGAAAGCACAAACACTGGTCGCTCAGGATCATCCCGACATTGTTTCAGAGCAGCAGCCCATCTATGAAAATTTCTTTGATGATCCCGTGATCTTGAAGCAGATTGAAGACTTGATGAATGGTTTTAAGAAGAAAGTAGCTGATTCCGTGCCCAATTTCGACTTTCACATTGATATGTGATTTGAAATTCTTTTTTGATAGGTTGTGGGTTTAGATGCCCAAAATTTGTATGTTTTGGATGATAATAGATACTCTTTTGTTATTTTGAAGCAATCTGACTTTAGGTATGATAGGTTGGATGTTTATGTTGAAACGGTGTGGTTTATAGTGACACATGCTCACTATAAAATGCACATTTCAGAAGTTTATTTTGTTTCAGTGCTTTCTATTAAAATTTTGAAGTAATCTGCTTATTTTTGTGCCAGGTTGGATTTTAGGTTAAAAAATTACATTTTTGTAGTGATACATCTTAACCATAAGTTGCATAATTCGGAAGTTTAGCATGCTATCAACATGATTTTAAATTTGGAAGATTTGATATTTAGGTTAAAACATTAAGACTTTATAGTGATAGATGCTCATTATAAAATGCATAATTCATAAGTTTACCATTTTAGTGCACTGATTATAACACATGTAATGGTTGTTGAAAGACTACTTCTCTATCAGAAAACATTAATTTTTAGAATAAACATTGTAATGAATGCAGTCTATAATGTGACATAACAGGAACTTTCATATTCTTAATTACACTTGAAATAAGTTGTTGAAGTGATTAAAATGATATGTTGTTTTGGTGTTCTGGTACCAAACCCATTTGTAGATTGTTTTCCTTTCTCTAATGCCAACTTAATTCTTGCATGCCTTCCTTTTTTCTTTGCATACTTTGGATCTAGTATGTTTTTTGTGACTGAACTTGATGTGCTAATAGCATCATTTTTTCTGTGGCACTTGATTCTGCAGACAATATTTGCAGAATTGCGATTGTTTCTTTACCTAGTGCAACTTCAAGAACTTCTCTAGCATTTACATTATATTCACTCTTCAAGATCAAGATGTATAATTTCCTTTCCATTTCATGATGGCATGGAATGGTGTCATTCAATTTCTTTGTTGTAGGGTCTGTGTCTTGCTGGTATTTATCCCAGACCTGTTTCCTCACGTTATTTGTCCATCTTGTAGAAATGTACTGGTAGGGTATTTGGGAGATTTGATAGAGTTGTAAAATTCTAATTCAATGATGTCACAACATACCTATTCATGTTGAAACATCTAACTCATATATTGAAGGGTGTGCAATTTGTGTTAAGACATTAATTTTTTATACTCAAATCACAATTGTTTATGAGAAGAACAGCTGCTCACAACATATTTGTTTCTTCAAATTCCTTGCAAGAACAGTTGAGCTCAACTAATTCTTGTGTTTTTTTTAACATTATTAATTTTTTTATGTTTGGGTGTTTCTCCCAACTTACTTAAAACATTTTGAAATTTCCACGGTTGTAGCTTTCCACTATTGTTGTTCCCATTGCAATGTGGAATTTCTTCTTGAAGCCATTATAAAGTTTCAGAGTATAGACCTCGCCTGCATGTTTTAGAAGTTCAGCATGACTATCATGCGCATATTTTTGGGATGAATCGAGTATTCGGCCGTGCTCTCTATGTTTCTCCATTTCTTGAAAGTTACCTCAAATATCTTCAAGAATTGAGTGAGCGATGTTTTTTTACTAGCATTGAACATGATGGTGTTGTTTGTACTCTTACTCCTTTGTGATGTTAGAATTCCGGCTAAGAAAAAATCGTTGTTCAAAGCTGGGCAACATTTTTTGAATATTGTATAGACGTCGAAACCATATGTGGTCTTCCAAGCCATATGTCGTGATCATGGTCTGCCAACTGTCTTGAAATTATTCATGATTAACACATCCTATTAAGCAACGATCAAATGACTTTTTGAATGGACCATTTTTCTTCAATTCTCGATAGTGCGTACAAGCATTTTGCTAAAGGTTCCTTAGTCGCTGTCTTGTTATTGGTAAAACAGGTTTACCCGCATCCACCTGGGGTTGTTAATTTTAGCTAATTAACCCAAGCAGAGGCTGAGGAGGTCAAAGATAAAATTTATATTCTGCACCCATTCTCACTACTACGCTACCTAGAGGGTAGTTAGCATCAAGCCCCGGGTTTGTCCACAGAGATGCTAGGGCTTAAGTATCAACTAAAAATACAACCTCGTATGGGTCATCAATCTGTACGAGTGCAAGGAATAGCTAGTAATTGCAAACAAATGGGAGGGGGTTGGATTTTCATATTAACAACTACAAAGCATAAAGTAAAAGGCAAGAAATCTAATTAAGCTAAGCACTTGGGGAGTCATTGCGCAACATGATTAATCTAATATTTTGATCCTTAATTCATTCACATGCAAGATTTACTAAGCAACCTAATATTGTGTTCACAACACATGGTGTGGCCGATGGCATACACTTCACCGTACCTGTTATTTCAGGTGCACTCGCAACCCCCCATCGATGCCGCCATCATAACTAGGGGAGTATAAAAAGGTCCGACCATTATTGTAGGTCTGTCTTTCCCCTATGCAATTATGTCTGGGGCTTCCACCATGAATGCACAACTTCCCCCGGGTCCTATCAACTTGGCCCAAGGGTCGTTGGCACCTTATCTATGATCTAGGGTCTCTCACACCCTAGTTTTCTAATTTTTCACTATCTCTACCCACAACATATTGGAAAAGTTTACGTAATCAGCTAAGATTGGTGCGATGGCAAATAAGTCAGAGTATTTCTCGGTTCTCCTGTGCACACACTCACGCAAATGCAACGTACACTCTTACCCATTCTAACGTCCAGGTTTCTCTTCCCAATGGGTCATCAATAAACACACCATACATGAATGTAGCCTAAAGTGTGAGCCAGTATGTGGGGTAATATTTATTCATTCAAGAACAATCATAGCAATATCATAAATGCATATAATAGGATGAATCTAATGAATCTCACAAAAAAATAAAAATTAAATTATGTGCTACAATTATCCCCAAACTATGGAAACTACTCCATAGACATGAAATTCAAATATAGATTTGAATTCCACATCCAGGATTAGCACGGAAAAGAAAAGGAAAAGGAAAAGGAAAGAGTGTTTCTCTCCCTCTAACACTAGTGGAGGTGCCTCCATTAAAGGCGGTTCCTTTAGACAATGGGAGTCACTTTGAGGGTGACTTCTATAGACGTGACTTCCATTAATGATGATAATGCAGCAATGGAAGGCAGTTCAAAACTGCCTTCTAACTATTGGGTGGAACCACCTTCTATTGTTCCGAGCTCGAAACAACCTAGTTGTTGTTGGACCATGGCTCCTATTATGAACTCATAACATAAGTCACACGGTCGAATTCTTGGGGTTGTTACAGAATTGGAATGACCTTTAAACCATCGGATGTGTCAATGGGTTCTGGACTCGGAACGAAAGGATTTATATCTGATATTTAGAGTTGTTACAAACTCGGAAGTCTCCTTTGTTTTCAAAATCTGATGTGTTTTTTGACCCAAGTCTGTGATGTTTTACGTTTTGATCATTTAATGCTATATTTTAGGTTTCGCACTCAGAATAGTTTTTGGATCCTTTGTTCTGATTTCGTAACTTTTAATCTGGTCTTTCAAAATAAAACAAAGAAGCAATGATAGATGTTCCGATTTTGGAACACCGTTCGAAAATTATGGTCAAAATGGTGCAATTTCAATATAATCCGGCTATATGTAAGCCTCAAATACCAGGTCAAGATATAACAAAATAACTTGTCATTTCCACACTATACATAAAAAAAATCTATAGACTACGCTAGGGCAGCAACAATCTATAGATAGGAATAGAAATATAAAAAAATCTATTCCAATGACAATGTCTTCATATATACTACCTACCCATACCACCATTACGTTGGGATTTCCAATGGAATTGGAACGGGCATTGACAATATACCTTGTCAAGCAATTTCTTTCCATGTTAATATTAATTTGTGAATAAGGCTTCTCATCCTCTTTAAACATCTGTGAATTTAGGAATGTTATTAATATGTGCAATAAACCTATAGCATTGAATCAATAGAAGAAGACCTAATTCAAATCTTACGTCTTTGATTTCCAGAAAGTCCATACGGATTTGTTGAAGACACTCCACCGCATATAGCATTATGTAATACCCGCACTCCAAATTCTTCGCTTGTCTCTTGTACTATTGAATACAAAAGAATTAAATAATAATGTCAAACCTTTAGAGTTTTAGACTCAAATTGAATTGTGAATATGAAAAAAAGGGTTCACCTTGATCTCGACTATCTCCAATCCCTTTGTGGTAGATTCGGTGGGAAAATTGATGGAAGCATCAAAAATCTTAATAAATGACCCGGACGGTAGATAATGTAGAGGATCCATCCAATAAACGTGGTTCTTCTCTGGGACAATAAATATCAATATCCAATGGTCCCTTAAAGAATGTGATATATTAAAATTGATCCAAAAAATATGTTTTTTAAGTAGATTTGATATTTGACCATTACCTCTCAATGTATGGGGAGACAAATATTTTTTTATTTGTTCGTCCAAGACTTTTATGGATGTAGTCGACCCGCTCATTGGCCATGTTTCCAATTTCTTGTGTCATCACCGGGAACAAATACACTATCCATCATTTCTCCCTTTCATTTGTAAAATAATACAGTACCTTTCAAATAAAATGAGGGAACGTTAATCGTAAAAATATTAAAGCTAATAAAGTATTCTTGCCAGTTATGAAATTATATAGTACTTACAATACTATAAGGACATTATGGTTTGATTAACTTGGTCACACCTCCAAAAGTCTTCGAAGTCACTCCATGTGGCAATTATTTCTCTCTTTTGGCAAAATATGCATTCATTGCCCAAAAATGTGTAGGTTGAGTTGACTTGGTGTCCACCAATCAAATCATACAAGACTCTAACAAAAGGCGGTGGTTCCTTCAAAACTTGTGCCCTTGTGAGCTTGGGCTTAGCCTTCTTCGGTGTTTTGTTAACTAATCCCGGTGTCGGTATAGTTTTGGCCTTCAAATGACCATCCTTTGTAGGGTCCACATAGATTAGGCGATGAGGCCATAGGAGAAAAAGTCCTTCAGCAATTTTCACGTGCTTGAATTGGCCATCAGGAATTGGCAATAGGGCGTTGAGCACTAATGGCTTCTCAAGTGAGACTCTACATATCCCATCTCAAATTGGAACGGAGTGATTTTTTTGCATTGACTCGTGCAAAATACCATCGGCAACGTGGATCGGCATTCCATTCTCCGCATGGTCAATGTAAAAGTCACACAAATGTGATGTCTACAATGGAAAAACAATAAGTGAAAGAAAGAAATGAAGGTAAATCAAATTGAATTAGATTATAAATATAAAATTGTGGCCTTTTTCCAGCGGACATGACAGCGGGGTCAAAATTAATGACCGCATCCCCTTGCAGAGGTTTAATAGGTTTGTGGTTAACCTCTACATCTCCCGGTGAGTGGTGCGATCCTTTAGAAGGCGGAGTCCAACCAGGTGTTAAATCCACTAAATTTTTGGGTACGGGGAGACCGGTGTATTCAACTAATTTGCGGATCAAGATATCTTGTTGCTCGATCTTTTTGTCTCGTATTAGCGATTCCTGCAATATGTGAACCCGGGATGGTTTAGCCTTGTTGAATGACCGGAGAATTCCGAAAGCATCCCTTTATGGTAAGAATGACCCAACACCTCTTGAACACCCTAGGTGGTCAAGATTTTTCCATAGCCTCTTTGGAGGATGTCATGCTTACCCGTGGCAATGAATATCCCTTCCAATTGTGCTTTCTTTAATTTAGCTGAGTGTTATATAACATAATTCAGTTTATTATGAAATAACATTATAGGTTCTTACCACTCGGTTGGAAATTTCTCGCTCTAGTTCAGTATCATATTCACCTTTACTGTTTTGACGGCTAATCAGGAATATATCGCACCAGTCAATCTATTTCTCATCCATGGGTATTATCGATGCTCCTTTCTCCTCCTCAGTCTTTCCCTTGCTAATTTCTATTTGGACATCCCTTTCAAATTGTTTCTTAATTAACTGTAGGGCCACCAATCCATATCCAACACGACTCTTACGATTAGGGGTTTGGTTTCCTTTGAAAACCATCATTTTTCACTCCTCGGGCCCTACATTTGTAGGCAATAGTAATTATTTAAAAATAAATCAAATATATAGTGTCGAAATAAAAATAAGCAATGTTTATTAGGGCTCACATTTTCATCATTCTGTAAAGTTCAGTGGATCTCCCAACTTTCGGGTTGAATATGTGTATAAATCAACCATGGACGATCCCCCTTCTTACTAGAAAATATGAAATTCCGCAATAGGGTATATTTGTGCTCCCTCTAACTCTTCGCCATCATGGTCGTTGCCCTTTTCGTTATATCATTCATATCGGGGGCATCAAACTCAAACGGTCTCTACGTGGATAGAAATCAAAGTTATTTTCAAAGATTAATTTAGGATATAATTTAGGAACATTTGCATTTTAATAAACTAAATTTCGCTAATATAATTGTAGTTACCTTGCACTCCATCCATAGGACATCTTTATATTCTTTAGGAACCTCATGCCAACTATTGTACTTGATGTCTATCCTTATTTTACTGACCTTCCCTACCCAACTAGACCATTTATCTAGTTCCTCCGATATACACTTTCCGGATTTGGTGAAAACCAACAAAATTAGTTCCTTCCTAGCCACCCTCCTTTCCAATGTTCTACAATAGCAAACCCCCCACCTCCGACCCCTCCTCCTCATCGTCATCAATGCCTAGGTTTTGTGAATTTCCTCCTACTAGATGCACACGTTCATCAAGAGTCCTCTTCCGAGACATTATACTACCTAAGAACGTGCATCCAAATCATAAACTAATATACATAATCTAGGGTTTTATTTTTAGCAAATGCAAGTCTATATATATCACATATACATTGAAGAAATAAACTAACACCATGAATATATCAAGGAATAATAACCCTATGTACATTTCTAATAGTAGAACAAGGAGAGATGATGAAATTTATACCTTTTCATCCAAACAATTTAAAGTAGAATAATCGTGAGCCATGAAAACCTTAGCCCATGGATTACCTTTGCTTTTGAAAACAAACTCTTGGGCATTGGATGTGTAGATCACACATGTAGTAGGGTTTGATGGAGTTACATTCATATATCAAGATTGGGTGAAGAAGTTTTATTTGAAGAAACGATTGAAGAATGGAGGAGGGTTTTTTAGGGAGAAAATGGAGGGAATTTGCAATTTTATCAAATGGGTATTAAATGCCCGTTTGAAAACTGCCTTTAATGCGTTGTGGCCGATATTAAGTTCTGAACTCAAAACTGGGTTTCACACTTGGAACCTGTTCTGTCCTATGGAACTCAGTCTGTATATATAAAAAAAATAAGTAACGGGAAAATCATATTTGATTTGCCCAAGGTGAAAAATCCCACTCTTCCAAACCATCCTCAAAAACTAAATTACTTCACTTCCAAATTTCCATAATCAACCATACCAAGGTATAGAGGTCGAGGTGTCGGTGGTAGAGTGGGTGATGAGTCAACAAGGAGTCATCAACCGCGAACAGAAATGGGGGAATTAGAGTTATTGTCAATACCGATGTCGAATGTAGGTATGTTAAATGTCAGAGAAGGAAATGTTGCAATCCACGGATAATTTCTAATTTGGATGTTGAGCCGCTATGCCTAGGTTATTTGATTGAATTTTTGAAACCCTCACAATTTCATAAGTTAGTTCAATTAGATGAGCAAGTCCTTTATGATGAGGTGGTGCAATTCTAGGTAAAAGTAGGAATAATAGAGACCTCACAATGGTAAATGACATCATGATTCCCATCACGAAATTTACTATAAATGAAGCCCTAGGTTTTGTGTATACAGATGATAGCAAACTTACTCTGGATGATGGGAGTAAAGGTCCAATTGAAATATTTCACCAATAACATTGGTCTGCTGTTAGTGAACTCACCCCTTTGTGCCCAGTACAAATGGCTAGGAAATATTTTGGTCATACTGGGGTAGTGCTAGGGCAAGTGGACAAGTATAATATGGGGGTTTTGAGTGTTGAGCACGGGATAGTGTTTGAGCGAATCTGCCAGAATATCATTCCCTCGGGCGGGCATGTATGTGAGCCGACCATAGGGAACTTGATGTTGTTCTACAATATTGTAGGGGGTGAAATTAAATCTGTGGTACACATTTTTGGTGTACATGTTGAAGGGTGATGCAGGGAAAAAGAAAGATCTCCCATATGGCGGTTTGATAACTGCTATGACTATGAAAATGAAAGTGATCCCCATCGACAAACCACTCAGTTTGACCTTCTACGATGAGTCATGGTATGAGCATAAGCGTTTGGTTCTATATGAAGACAAGAAATGGCGAGTTAAGAATATTCTAAGGAAAAAAGTAAAAACTACCAAGCGAGCAAGGGAAAATTCATTGGACAAGGCTGAAGGATCAAAGTCACATAAGTACATTGATTAGTAAATTTTTAAATAAATTGGGCAAACACATTACCCCTAATACATAGTTGTGTAATTTTGTTTGTGTTGCAGGTGAGCAGAGAAGTTGGATGGCAACATTCAAAAAATACTTGGCATGCATAAAGTCAACAGATGAAGAAATGTCGTACTCTACTCTTTTTGGAAGACTTATGTGAAAAGAAAATTCTCCGCGTTGCTAGTGTACCCTAGATTGAAGAAGCCGCGGACAAGGTTAGAATGATAGGGCAATGACTATACGGCTCAAAGTCGACAAATAATTTATGCCGACAATCGAAGAATATATTTAGAGTTTGAAGTCGAAGACCAAGTATTTCTAAAGGTAACTCCACAAAAAGGTCTAGTGAATTAAGGCAAGAAGGAAAAATTAAGTCTCCGGTATTATGGCCCATTCGAGATCAAACAACGAATAGGACCTGTCACCTATTGACTTGACTTGCCAAACCAACTAGGAAAGCTTCACGATGTCTTTCATGTATCGCTTCTTAAGAAGTACCACCTTGATCCAGAGTATGTGGTGAGGCATGACAATTTCGCATTGAATAAGAAATTGATGTATTAGGAGATTCCAATAAGAATTTAGGATCGTAAGACCAAAGTATCGCACACCAAGGAAATTCCACTAGTTTTGGTACTATGGAGAAATTAGAAAATTGAAAAAACGACATGGGAGTTAGAATCTAACGTTAGGGGTAGATACCTCGAACTTTTCACGGGACAGGACTGAATTTCGTGGACGAAATTCATCGAGGGAGGGAGGGGGGTATTGTGAAAATCCTATTCTATTAAATGTAATAGTGTATTTTGCTCCATTTCATCTTGTAAATATATTAAATATATTACTATTTTTATTAAATAGCCTAAGAAAAATGCAACTAATGATAATAATAAATATATACAATTAAATAATAACAAATAACAAATTAAATATTAAGAAATTAAAAATATAAATGAAAAAACCAAATTAATTTTAAATATTAAAAAACAATAAAAAGTGAAAATTTGATTTAAAAAAGAGAAAAAAATAAAAATAAAAACAGCAACAGCAACAAACAAACACACAAATAAAATTAATTGGATACATGTGTGGATGTGAATCATTGTGAGTATGTGATCCCACATGCAACACAATTCATTCACACAGAACAATCCATCCATGCGGAGTTTAAAAAATAAGCAACAAGAGTTATAATTGCTCCTACCTTTTACGCAAAGGGTAGTCATTTCAACTCAAAATCATTTCACACACAATCCATAGAATTTTCAAATTCCAACTCAAATTATTCATTTCACCTGTAGACCAAACACCTACTTAAATCCCTTCATTTTCAGACGCAAATCATTTTCCAATTCACATTCCAAATTCAAACTCACATCTACCTCAATCTCCATTCAAAAATGTTTCCTCCCCAAACTCAACTCACATTCTTCTTCCAAACTTAAACGCAGAATTCTCAATTCCAATCCTTCATCCCAAATGCAAACTCATATCTCAATTCTTTATCCAAACTTAAACTCCAAAGACTCATATCGTACCCAACAAAGAACCATCTTCACCTTAAATTAAATCAATTCTCTATCCATCCATATTTTCCACAGCGTGTCATTTCCAAACATATCACAATCGTCCACCATTTGAAGGGAATACTCTATCTTTGTTCAAAACAAAGGTAAAACAACATATTTTATTCTCTTCGATTTTTTTTTCTCCCTTTTTCTTTTCTTTCCCAAATAAATCATGGTTAGAAAAATTCTTAGATTTAGGGAAATCTCAAAATTGGGAGCGGATGAAAGCCATTCTTCAAAAGTAAAAGGAAGCAAATAGCCGACTAAGGTAAGAATCTATACATTCCAACCTCTAAAGTTATATGCAAAGCCACATTAAACAAATTTTGTGAAATTATAAGAAAATACATTCTTAAATTGATATTAATATATACGGTTTATCATCCATTAAAACCCATCCTTTACCTGCAACATGATTTGAATAATAAAAATTACATTTTATAAATGATAAATTTATTCACCGTCACTTATTTGTAAGAATTTATCGCGTGCAAGGGCAATTTAAGTATAAGAAATATATATTATAAAAATACACTCCCAAATCAGATTACAATATAAATAATATTATTAATAATCCATAACATTAGAAATATTATTGAAGTTTTATACCATAGATCCAACCCGAGAGAAACTTATTATTAATTTTAAATCAAATTTATTACGTACGAGTAAAACTCGAATCGACACACACATATATATGGCAAAGTCTTGAGAAAGACGGTCTTTCCATAGGCTTATGGAAAGACGGAGTTTAATTAAAATATTAAAAGGTAAAAGGTCTTAGTTGCAATATTAACATTTTAGTATGCAACATGTAGTAGTTATAAAATTTATAACCCGGTTCATGCAACCCGGAAATTTTATCTTCATTTTTTCTAATTTACACTTTAAACCTTGGTCTTCCCATGAATTATGAAAAGACCGTCTTTCAAGAGACGGACTATATATATATATATATATATATATATATATATATATATATATATATATATGCATGTCTACATGTATATTTATATTTTAAGTTTAAATAAATCAAGTACTATACTTTGAAAATATAAATGAATTTTGAAAGAACGACAGTCAAAACCGTTAGCTATTATATAAATTAATTACCACGTACAACTATAACCGCATATAGTTAATGCTAATTAATTTAAATTAGCTTTATATTAAAATGCATTTAGCGTTACTTTGAAATGCATTTTGGTTTATTCAACGTGAGCGTAAAACAATGTGAGTGAATGGCATTTTAGAATCAAAAATAATTAGAGTCCGTCTCTTGAAAGACGGTCTTTCCATAAGTTATGGAAAGACCAAGATTTAAAGTGTAAATTAGAAGAAATTAAGATAAAATTTTCGGGTTGCATGAACCGGGTTATAAATTTTATAACTACTACATGTTTCATACTAAAAATTTATTATTGCAACTAAGACCTTTTACCTTTTATCATTCTAATCAAACCCCGTCTTTCCATAAGCCTATGGAAAGACCGTCTTTCCCAAGACTTTGCCAAATAATTATTATGATCGATTAAAACACTAAATCAACCAAATAAATAATATCTTATCACATACAACAAAGTAAAGTACATACACGCATCTTTCATTATCTTATCAACACGTGTTCTCAATTAAAAGATCAGTTAATTAATCCATTTATTTCAACTTAAATATATTGTTAAAAGATGAAGAAAATCTCTACTTAACTCTTTTACTCCCTCCGTTCCATTTATATTGGCACAACACGGATTGGCACTTGGATTTTGGTAACTGATGATTTAACATAAAGCATGCTGAAAAGTCAGAGTTTGTAGGCTACAGTAAGTGATTACTGCAGCCTGATGATGACAAGCATCCAGCAAAACAAGCCTAAATTTTCCCACCAAAATTATCTTCACAAATCCCATGGATGGGAGGCTAAAAGGGGGGAAATAATCACACTTTAATTCAAACTCACACCCTAATAGCAGCTACTACAAGGCAGGGGCAATATTCACACCACATAATTCGTTCACCACACAGAGAAGAGACCAGACTCTTCTTGCTCCCTATCTTCTTCTTCACCTCTGGATTTTATCTTCCTCTTCTTTTCCTTAGCCGCAACAGAATGCCGGAACGGCATCGGTTGAGTGATTCTCAGCGGTGTCAGATAGGTGAGTTCATCCTCCAAAATTTGAGCGAAGGCAGGATTCTGGCCCATCGTCGGAAGGAGACTGCACCACGATGGAATACTTCGGTTCACACTATAAGCCTCATGGCAAACCTGCATAAAACACAAGATCAACTGGGGTTATGTACAGATTGGAGCAGCAAGGCCAAAGGCAAAGAAGGAAGGAAAAAGGTTGACATAAACAAGGAGTTGGTCATGGCAGTCCCCCTCCAATTACGCACTTCACAAAGGGGATTTGCAGCAGCACTTGGAGTAAGCACTACTACAATGCATCTCTGGATCAAGAAGGGTCAAGTTCGGAGACATTCAAATGCAATAAAACCTTGTATTTCAGCAACTAACCAGCTACACAGGTTATACTACTCCATATCTCACTTGAAACATGATACAAGTCTAGGAAAAACAACTTTCATGGATATGCATCACATTGTACACATGGACGAGAAATGGTTTTACATAACTAAGGTTGCTGAAAAGTACTACCTTCTTCCGGATGAGGAAGAGCCACACCATGTGGTTCACAACAAGAGGTTCATAAAGAAAATTATGTTCCTCTGCGCCGTTTGTCGGCCACTCATCAACAGTGAGGGGGAGGTCTTGTTCGATGGAAAAATAGGGATATGGCCATTCTCACATCAAGAAGCTGCGAAGAAGACAAGCAAAAACAGACCAGCCGGCACTATGGAAACTAAACCAATACCATCAATAGACCGGGAAGTTACCAAGGAGTTCATGTTGACAAAGTTGGTCCCGGCTATAAAAAGGAAATGGCCATTACTAGCTACCACAAACATAACCATTCGGCAAGACAATGCAAGACACCACATATGTGATGATGATGCTGAATTTAGAATGGCAGCTAGTTCGGATGGCTTCAACATCAGATTAGGTTTTCAGCCCCCAAACAGCCCCGACCTAAATGTTTTAGATTTGGGTTTTTTTAACTCAATCCAAAGTTTGCAGCACCGGTCAACGACACGCACATTGGATGAACTTATTTCAGCCACGGAAACTGCATTCGAACAGTTAGAGCCAGAAAAACTGAACAAAGTGTTTCTAACGCTGCAGTGTGTGATAGTGGAGATTATAAAATGCAAAGGGTCAAACCGTTACAAGCTACCACATATGGGGAAAGATGCACTCCAACAACAAGGATCATTACCAAGAGACTTAGAAGTGGACACAGAATTGGTTAGGGAGGGCTTACAACACTTGGTAGCAGCTAACAAAGCAGGGGGACTTGAATATATTGTGCATCAATTAATTGGTTAACTATCAAGTAGGTATGAAATGACTTTGCATATTTTGTTGTGGTTGGATTGGGATAGAATTGCCTACAGGTTGCAAACACAATGCTAGGTTTTGTTAGTGTGTTTGCAGTCCAACCATGTATGTGTTGAAAATCATTAGCAGCTTATTTACGAAAAATGTAAAGGTACTGGATTCCTGTTGTTTAAGTACCGAAATCAACTTTTCTAAAATTGTACTGTCTTTTCATATCAATACTGCAACGAAGAACACGGCAGCAAGACACACACAGCAACGACAGCCACGTACACACAGGCACGACAGCCCCTATTTACACAAAGCCACGAAAGCCACAAACATACATCCACGACAGCCACATACGCAGCCACGAAAACGCTGCCATGACAGCATAGCATAAGAAACGCAACCACAAAGACACAGCCAAAACAACACTGCGTCTAACCACAGCCACACAAACAAACAGCCACGAAACCACATCCACAAAAATACAGCCACATGCACAGCCAAAAAAACACATCCACGAAGGCTTCATACACGGCCGCATACACAGCCACAAACACAGTACCACATATTTACACACAGCCGAACAGAATAATACAAAGTCATTGCATGGAAGGAACCGAATAATGTTCGTCAATCTACACATATGATTTATGAATACCGTACCTACACATGGAAGATGACCTTCCACATTTCCATTAATGCTTTTGGGGGTAATTTTCCGTGCTCGTCACTCCGATATTGACTCAATAGCAGCTTGTGCACGGAAGGATGTACCTGAAAACAGTTAACAAGGAATCTGTCACTCTAAGCATAGAATCTCACATAGTTGACAACAAATCATGCTAAATAGGCAACCCCACGTACTGACACGGAGGCTTGACATTGCATTAACTATCAAGGCATTTTACCTCAGATTTTAGATTGATTCGAAGACGGAATATGATGATGCAAACAGTGGGTCACAGTTATTGACTGACTGAGAGTATAAGGATTCGAAGAGACATAGAAGTACTACTGAATTCACTATGGAAGCAGTATTAGCATGAACATGGAAGTCACTATGTAGACATTGTACGCGTGCAAACACATTGTCGGAGGATGCAAAAGAAGGGTCACTACCACATACTGAAATAGAGTATGTGGAACCCTAAACACAAATTATCAACATTCGATTAACTATCTGCGAATAAACTCATATCGAGGTGGGATTAGGTTTACCTCGGACAAGTCGATTGGCACCCCGTTCAACTCGTACACAAATACTTCTAAAGACGGTTGTGTCGCCTGAATCTCCCTGCTCGGCAGTGGAGTTGAAAAAGTTGCGTCATCCTCCAGTACATCGAGCCCATCCTCCCCGTCAGATTCGTATGTGTCTGTGACGCCAGGTGACCCCTGAGCATCTACAAACAGTCGATTCCCTAACCTGATCCTTCTAGGTGCCACAGATCTCCCCGTCCGGTGTTGACATCGTGGCCGTCTGGTCGGGGACGAAGGTATCGGATGGTCTGCTCTCGGGTGGTCTTCTCGGCAAGGGTCGCCGTGAAACACTGCATCTCATCGACGAAGGTGTCATCAATCTGGGGTTCGTACGGGGTTTGGGGCTCTGAATCACCGGGGACTGGGTGGTTATTGTTGGAAATGGCTGGGCTTCGGTCGCTTCCCCGCCGGAAGGGTGTTGTTTCCATCCGGCGACAGATCAGCAGATGCTGCCTTCGGGCACGGCGGGCTTGAAGAACGGACGAAACAGCTAGCGGTGAGATACGGGTTTTGTGGGGTGAGCTTCATAGGGGCGGGCTTCCGGTGGTCACCGGTGCCAAGTACGTCAGCCGCGAAGTGGCGGTAGGCTCAGGCGGTACTCTGCTAGGGTTTGTAGTTAGGGGGATTGGTTTTTTTGACTGGGAAGAAGAGTGGAAGATGAATAAATGGGGCAATTATTTCCATCCACAAAGTTGACCCAGCAACCACGAAAATAGGTCATTAGCTGGGCTCAATCCAATGCCAAATGGAGGGAAAGGTTACATTCAGCTGAATTAGTGATTGGCCTCATTACCCAAAACAAGAGACTAAACTGATAAAGCAATGGTAAATTTTGGAAATCAATGAGGGCAAAATGGAAAAATATTAAGGCTGTCCCCCCTTTATTTGGCATGAAGTTCAGATGTGCCAACAAAAAAGAAACGTCCATTTTTGGCAAGTGTGCCAATATAAATGGAACGGAGGGAGTACTTAAAAACCTTTCAAATATATATATAGAATAATAAGTAAATGAAATCAAGAAGGAGATATCAAAATAAATTAACAAATAAAAGTATTATTTAAATGTGTAATTGACACTAATGAGTTTACTACGTTAATAGAACTGAACCCGACCAAGTAACCTGAACCAATTCCCGTGGATTTTGACCTAAACTTATAAAGTTGAGTGTTTCATCGCTTGCATAAATTGAACCAAACTAGATATTTACATGCTTTATATGATTGTTTGATTTTTATATGCTACTTGAGTAGATTATGCCATGAATGATATGTCAAATTGTATTTTGTCTATTTTAAATTGAATATTATATGAAAGAGGATAATGTGTATTTATCGCATCAAACTCAACTTGATGATATATGTCTATGATTGGCTTGTACTTTATCTTGTCATGTCTCTTTGAATACTTTCTCTCTGCTACTTGAATGAAACGTGTACTTGATAAATTTTAGGTCACCGTGATTGCAATTTGGTCGAAATCGACGGGGATGGCAAGGGCAAGACCATACGACTAGACCTTCTACGTGTGGTGTTCAGTATGCTAGCAATACCACTTGTTTTATGAAACGAGCTCGTACGTGAACATGATTTTTGGGGCGTGGCTGACGAAAATAAGATTTTATTGAAGTTGATTTGAAACACATGGCCTTCAGAATATTTTTAAAAATATTTTTGGTCTATGCTTTGTTCGTTAGTCATAGTACCCGTATAGGGGCTTGACTGCAACCTGATGTAACTGCCCGTATCCTTTTATTATGTGTTAGGACATATGTAGTTATTTGATTTACTTGATCATTAAATTCAACCGGGTAGTTAATTTTAATGAACCTCACTGAGCAAATGAGATCACCCTAGTTTAAATACAACCAACAGGTGTATCGATCAAGAACATGTGAACGGTGGTAACGAGTGGGAAGCATTTACTTCTTTTGAGATAGGGTTTTAAATAGATTTGTAGTACAAACTAAACTTAAGGTTTACCTAGCTGAAATGGTAAACTTAACTTTTTTTAAAATTAATGTTGTAATAGTAAATTAGAACTCCAATATAAATTCTATTAAACGCTTCCGCATAATTATTTTGCTTGTTCTACCATTAAGGGTCCCAACTCTAGTTGGGCTCTTGGTAACCACCTTGACAGACCGAGTGCTTGCTAATAAGCAAGTTGGCCACGACGAGGGTGTTACAATATATATATATATATATATATATATATATATATATATAAGCTTTCCATTTTTAACCGCCTGAGTTCTCTTTCTCTCTCCACTCTTTCTCTTCTCCGTCAAAATTCTCTTTGCCCAACTTTATCGATCTTGATTTCGACCCAAATTTCACCGTTCATTTTGCCGCTTCGGTGCTCCTTTGTGTTCACCACGGGTAACTTTCTACTTTTGAGTTTGTTTGTTGTTTCATTTTAGGGTTTTATGTTCATATTTTAGGATTTTTGTTTCAGATCTGATTTTCCTTCTGTGTTATTGCAATGAAATGGTGAAGAAGAAGGATGTATCCATTGATAGTGTTGCGAATGGGGAAAGTGATGTTTATTTGTTGATTTTTTTTGCTATTAATGTGTATTTTTGTTGTCAAATGTTGAATGCATGTGCTTTACTTTGCCTTATAACCGGTGTTTTATTCTATTTGTGTGACGATGTTAGCATTTTTTATGTTTTCCCCAATTTACTGGATTTAGGGTTTAGAAGATCTGCTGTTTATTGTGATTAGCAATGGTGTGTACTATTTGTTGTTGTTTCCCACCCTTTTTTTTGTAAAATGTAGTTTGAGGTGATGTTATTTTGGATTTGAATATGATTTTGATGTTGTTAATTCGTTATGTCGTACATTAATTTTAGTTGACATGATTCATATTTGTTATAAAAGGTTAAGTATTTATTGTGAATAATTTTTTCTATTCTTCTCTGGTTTGTGAAAGGTTATTACATTAATATGTTACATTATCAATTTATCTTAAAAGGTTCATTATTATATCTATATATGTTGATGTTTAATTATTTTCACTAATCATTCTGGCTATTAATGTTGTCTTTATTCATCTGATTTATTAATGATTGTGATGTTTTGGTTTTGTACAAATAGGTGTGCACAAATCTTCGTGCATTAAGAATTCACCGGATGTTCCATTTGATCTTCCCAAGAAGAGGAAGAATGCAATATATGTTGTTATAGAGGAATCAGAAATTGCTCCTATCATCACTTATAGGAGGGTTGTTTCAAAAAAGTGCTCTATTGCTAGGTTTGAGGGTGAGGTTAGAGTTGATGAAGTTGTGGGATCTAGACCCAAGCATAGTGAAGTTGCTGATGTGGATGCTACAGGTTTGGATGTTGGGGTTTCTTGTGATAATGTGGGGGATTTGGTTGAGGGTGCAATTGTTTCTCGGGTTGCTGATTAGGGTGCTAGTGGTGCTCATGGTTTGGGTGCAGCTGGTTCTCAGGTTGCTGATCAAGGTGCTGTTGGTGTTGGTGGTTTTGTGGTTGCTGATCAGCGTCATTTTGAGATGGCTTATCAGGGTGCTGATGGTTCTGTGGTTGCTGATCAACGTGGTTCTAAGGTTTCTGATCAGGGTGTTGGGGTTTCTTACTTTGTTGAGGGTGCTGAGGGTGCTGGTGGTTCTGATTTTGTTGAGGATGCTGATCTTGGTTGCAAATCTAGGTAGGTTAGGAAGGTCAAGCATGTTGTGAAGAAAATAGATGGTAAGGGAAAGGCTGTTGTGGCTGAAAAGGTTGCAGCTGAGAAAAGTGTTGGAAAGAAAAGGTTGCGGTTGAGAAGAGTGTTGGAAAGAAAAAGGTTGTTGATGACACAGCTGAAGCTACTCAAAAAATAGTTGAGGAAGAAAGCTACAGTTGATAAGGAGCAAAAAGGAGTAAGCAAAAATGTTGTTGTTGAGAAAAATGTAGCTTAGAAGAAGAAGGTTGTTGTAACTGAGAAGAAGAAGTCTGTTGAAGCTGAGAAGAAGAAGGTTGTTGAGAAGACAACAAAGAAAGTTGTTGGTGATGCAAAACTGAAAAAAGAGAGATCGGGAGGTACAACAGGTTGTGACGCTGGTGGGAGGAATGGAGTAAAGTAAGTTTTTCTTTTTTTTAAACATGATGTTTTATGATGAAACATGTGATTTTTGTTTTGAAAAATTTCTATTTTAATTGTGATTATTGTCTAACATTTTAAACATAGTTTTATCCGTTACTTATCATTTACATATGACAATTATAATTTAGTTGAAAGTGTTCATTTTTTATATTGAAACGGTTTTTTTATGTTCATCATGTGATAATCTATTGCTTTTAGTGAGTGAAGATATTATTTTATAAATTAGTGTACCTTTTTTTAATAAGGTTAGCTTTTTAGTGTACCCTTCATTTTATTTTGAACATTATGGTTTCATTATTAAACATGTGTTGTTTGTTTTGATCAGTTTCTATTTTAGTTGTGATTATTGTCTTCACATTTTAAAAATAATTTTTTCAGTTACTTATTATTTACATATGACAGCTTTATTTTAGTTTTAAGGGTTTATTGTTTATATTAAAGCATTTTTTGTTTATTCATGATGTGATAATCTGTTACTTTTAGTGAGTGAAGATATTATTTTATAAAGCAGTGTACCTTTTAAAAAAATAAGGTTAACATTTTAGTTATAATCCATCATTTTATTAATGTGTTTTTGTTTAAAATTGTGTAGTTGAGAAGATTTTCAAGTCTTCTTGCAGACCTGGCATGATTATCGACTTGATTGCCTTTTTCTCGGAGTCTCAGACTGCTGATGTTCTTGCTCTTAGTTTTGGTGGTATGTTGGACCTTGGTATTCGTAAGTTGCCTATTAAGATAGTTCCGTCTCTGGTTCAGCATTTTGATCCTGGTTTTTGTGTGCAACGTGTTGGTAGTGATAAGTACACCTTGTGTCCGGATAATGTGTTTGATGTCTTTGGTTTGCCTATTTCTGATGAAAATGTTGTTGAATCGAGTCATGCGGGAAAGGGTGAAAAACTAGATTTATAATTGAGGGGATGATTGAGGGAAAAGTTTAAGATTTAAGGGAATGAGGAGATTCCTTTAGATCTAGTTTATGAGGTGATGCTTGAGCTGAGAGAAGGAGGTGAGGATTTTCAACAATGTTTTGTGTTGTACTGTGTTGGGTGCTTTCTTGCTCCTACAAGGAGCAAGGCTATTGATATGAAGATTTTAAGATCTATTGAAGATGTGAGCATAATTAAGAAGCTTAATTTGAGTGGATATGTTCTCAAAAAAATTTGTGTGAGGGTGTAGATAGATTTAAGAAGGTTTCCTCTTATAATGATGTGAGTGAATGTGTCTACTTTTTGTTAATTCAGTTTTTTCCGCGTGTTCCTTTTCATGGTGTGAAGGATTCTATGAATGTACCCCTTCTTCGACATTGGACTTAGGCTAAGATGAAAAGTAGGTGCGAGTGGCTATAGAAATCTAGGTATGAACAAGATGCGCTACTGAAGGATATATATCCTTTGACTGATTGTGGTAGACTGAGAGTTGGTAGGTCAAAAGGTACATTTGCCTTTGTTGGTAGTATGAGTGGGTCTTGTAAAGCTGTTGCTCCTGGCAGTCAGGTTCTACAATTTGATATTTCTCTTGGGGTTTCAACTGATGAAGAGATTGCAGCCCTTAAACTGAATGTTAGTATGGTGTTTCATTTATCTTTGTTTTATGTTGGTGTAGTTGTATTTTAGTATAATTTGTTGTTGTTTTATAGGCTGCTGGTGAGGCATTTTCTTTGTTTCGAAGGGACATGGAAGTAGTTAATTCCAAATTATCAAAATGTTTGTCGAAAGAACAAACACTGGCCGCTCAGGATGATACTGACAAATGATTCATAGCAGCAACCCACCTCTAAATATTTCTTTAAGGACCCCGCAATCTTGAAGCAGATTAATGACTTGATGAATGGTTTTAAGAAGAAAGTAGCTGATTCCATGCCTAGTTTTGACCTTCACATTGATATATGATTTGAAAATATTTTGTGATAGGTTGTGGGTTTAGATGCCCAAAATCTGTATGTTTAGGATGAAAACAAATACTTGTTTGTTATTTTGAAGCAATCTGACTTTAGGTATTATAGGTTAGATGTTTATGTTGAAATGGTCATGGTTTATAGTGCCACATGCTCAATATAAAATGCACATTTCAGAAATTTATTTTGTTTCAGTGCTCTCTCTTAAAATTTCAAAGTTATCTGCTTATTTTTATGCCAAGTTGGATTTTAGGTTAAAAAATTACATGTTTGTAGTGATACATCTTAACCATAAGTTGCATAATTCGGAAGGTTAGAATGCTATCAACGTGATTTTAAATTTGGAAGATTTGGTATTTAGGTTAACACATTAAGACTTTATAGTGATAGATGCTCGTTATAAAATGCATAATTCATAAGTTTACCATTTAAGTGCACTGATTATAATGCATGCAATGGTTGTTGAAAGACTACTTCTTTGTCAAAAAAACATTAATTTTTAGAATAAACAATGCAATGAATGCAGTCTATAATGTGACATAACAGGAACTTTCAAATTCTGAATTACACTTGAAATAAGTTGCTGAAGTGATTCAAATGATATGTTGTTTTGGTGTTCTGGTACCAAACCCATTTGTAGATTGTTTTTCTTTCTCTAATGCCTACTTGATTCTTGCGCACCTTCCTTTTGTCTTTGCATACTTTGGATCAAGTATGTTTGTTGTGACTGAACTTGATGCGCTGATAGCATCGTTTTGTTCTGTGGCACTTGATTTTGTAAACAATATTTGCTGAATTGTGATTGTTTCTTTACCTAGTGCATCTTCGAGAACTCCTCTAGCATTTACAGTGTCTTCACACTTCAAGATCAGGTTGTAGAATTTCCTTGCCATTTCATGATGCCATGGAATGGTGTCGTTCAATTTCTTTGTTATGGGGTCTATGTCTTGCTTGAGGTAATTATCCCAGCCCGATTTCTTCACATTCTTTGTCCATCTTGTAGAAATGTACTGTGGGGGTATTCGAGAGATGGAATGGAGGTGAAAAAATCTAATGCAATGAAAGCACAACATACATGTTTCATGTTGAAACACCTAACTCATATATTGAAGGGTGTACAATCTGTGTTAAGACAGTAATTGTTTATACTCAAATCATAATTGTTTATGAGAGGAACAGTTGACCACAACATACTTGTTTCTTCAAATGCCTTTCAAGAACAATTGAGCTCAACTGATTCTGTGTTTTTTTAACATAACTTATTTTATTGTTGTTGGGTGCTTCTCCCAACTTACTTCAAACAGTTTGAAATTGCCACCGTTGTAGCTTTCCACTATTGTTGTTGCCATTGCGATGTGGAATTTTTTCTTGAAGTCATTATACAGTTTCAGAGTATATATAGACCTCGCGTGTGTGTTTTAGAAGTCCAGTATGACTATCATACACATATTTTGGGATGAATTAGTGTTCGTTCGTGCTCTCTATGCTTCTCCGTTTCTTGACAGTTTTCTCAAATATCTTCGAGAATTGAGTGAGAGATGTTTTTTTACAAGTATTGAACATGATGGCATTGTTGGTACTCTCACTCCTTTGTGATGCTAGAATTCCGGCAGAGAAAAAATCCTTGTTCAAAGTTGGGCAACATTTTTTGCAAATATTGTATAGACGTCGAACCCACATGTGGTCTTCCAAGCCATATGTTGTGATCATGGCCTGCCAACTGTCTTCAAATTATTCAAGATTAACACACCCTCTCAGCAACAATCAAAAGCCTTTTTGAATGGACCATCTTTCTTCAATTCTCCATAGAGTGTACAAGCATTTTTCTAAAGGTTCCATAGTCAGTGTCTTGTTGTTGGTAAAACATGTTCTAGTATATAATAGATGGGTTTTATGTTGAAACATCTGAGTCATATATTAAAATACTGTAAAGGGTGTATAACTAGTGTTAAAACAATAGTTTTTTTATTACGAAATCATATTTTTTATGAGAAGATCAATATTTTATTTCATTAAACAAATTTTTATAAGGTTGATGCTTTTATACTGTAACATAAAGCATTTACAATAGAATGGTACCTCTTCTATTGCATTGCTTGGTCTTCATCGGTGAATATGGTTATAGGTTTTTTCCCTCCCATGCATTTTATGAAGATTTCAAGCAACCATTCGGACGTTTGGTGCCTTTTCATCAGATATGACAGAACAAGCAAATTTGACATTCTTCCAATGGTTGTTGATGCCCACAAATGAAGCACACGTTAAGTTGTATTTGTTTTTTTTCTAAAAGTTGTGTCGAACACCAATACATCTCCAACAATGTGTTATCCTCCTTCATCATCAAGTATCTTGAATATAAGGCTGATAACCTGCTTTCATCATTCATCTTCACTAGAAAGAAAAAATCTGCATCTTCTTCATTCTTTTGTTGAAGCTGCTCTATTACAGTTTATGCATCCCCACCTTCAATCACCTTCATTATCATCCTTCCAATATAGTTTATATGGTCCCTCATGGTATGGCCTAAATTCTCTTCACCTCCAGTTTCATGGACTAAGTAATAGAAGCCAATTGATGGCTTTAATCCAGCGGATTCCATCCCCTCTATGATCTTGGCCTTCTCTGCCGGGATATTTCTCTCACTATGTTGTAGATATTACCAAGGCGGTCTTGTAAACTCATGGTTGTGCTCCAAGATATGGTGCATCACTTTATAAAGGTTGTTGATCAACTTGATTCGTATTTCAGCCTTATAGCTTGTTCTGGTTATAGAAAATTCCTTTATCTTTCTCTTTTTCAAGGTTGAATCTTGTGATCCATTACAGATTGGCATTGGGGGGTTGATGTTGCTTTTTTTCTTGAGTTTTTCCTTGACATGAGCACCCAAAGTACTTTTTAGTAATGACTCTTTGGTTTTTCTTCCGTTGCGTGGTTTTATTGTAGCTGAATCCCAATTTGTTAGTATGTCATTTGTAGAGGTCCTCTAATTCTTGTAGAGTTCTTGCTTGTAACCCTTAGAAGCATTCAGTCACGTCAATTTCAGCAAAGTTTTATAGATGTTTATATACTGCAGTAAGTTCAAATAAAATACTAGAGTTGTAGATTGAAACATTTGATATATAATTTCAATCATATAGGTTTTATGCTACTCATTCGTAATTTCAGTTAACTTTTCTTTTCATTTTTTTCTTCTCCAATCTAAAACTCTTAAATATGTTCAACATAAACATTACAACTTTATATTGAAACATAGACATTAAATCTTAAAATAATAAAATTTTTAATGAAATTTGAAATGTTAACATGTACTGAGATTTCATATTTCATGAACAAAAAAACTTCATATTTGATCAACATAAAGGTAGTATTTATGATTTAAAAGGTATCACTCTGGGTGTGAAACATTCGATTTTTAATTAATCTTATAGTGGATCGAAAGGGAGACGAATTTGTGTATGATAGAAACAATAATATATGTTCTTCAATTTCATGAACAAAAAAAATTCATATTTGATCAACAAAAAGATAGTAGGTATGATTTAAAAGGTATCATTGTGGGTGTGAAACGTTCAATTTTAAATGAATCTGGTAGGCCATCGTCGTGCCTCTCAAAGATATTACTTATATGCCCAAACTACGACTAACTACTAAATAGTAGTTAGTGGTAAGACGGGGTCGTCCTCGAGGAAAAGGGGGTTTTATCGAGTGTTAAATGTAGTTAAAAAGCACACAAAGATGTCACTATAAGTGTGTCGTAACAAAATGGGGGAGGGGCTTGGTTTTGAAAAGCACTACGACTACTTTAAACTACTAAATTAACAACCGATTAGAAAGAGCGATGTAAATACGATCACAAATAGCACAAATAACGTAACTAAGATTATAACGAGTCTTGAGCGCAATTGGTTTACATTTCTAGTTATACTTTGATCATCGACTAATTATCCAATTTTTATGCATTAACCACATATTTTGGAGAACTTGTCAACACTTTTTGAGTGAAGACATTTCTCACCTCTCCTCGGTTATATTTTGAGTGAGCAATTGGCACCACACAATAACCCTTACCCTCGTGTCACTCTAGACGATCGACATTGTAGACTTCCCTGAGGATAGCAATACACATGGAGACGCAACACAACTACCATTATGTCCTACAAGCAAAAAACATGTAGATAGCACAAGTATATTTACTAATAACGACTACGAGGATCGGCCTCCATGCTAATCATTATTAGTGAGCCACATTGATAATTAGTCAAACACATTCAAATTCATCCCAAATCTAAGAAACTTCAATAATCATATTTAGTTGTCATAACCAATTATAACCTAAAATTGACTAACGATAATCACATTGACAAAAGGTTAAAGTCTTTCGGGTTTGACCAATAACCTAGCACAGAATCAATCCACAATCATCAACTAGTTGATCATCCTTGTCTAAATCATATATCAATCTCACAAGAAAGCACAAAACATACTTGGTAATCAAAGCATAAAATAGGAAAAACCAAATCTCACAAATTCATACTATAAATGCTTACATGTTTCTCCCAAGAGTATATTTAGCCTAGATTATGAAAACCCATAACAAATCTACAAGAATTAATGGAATAATTGCAAAAACTATGAAAAGATGAAGAATAACTAGGGTTTGGAGGCCACAGGTCAAATGGGAAAGAAAATGGGCTATTTATAGCCTAAGTGGGTTAGAAAAGTCAAAAGGATGTAGTAAGCGCGCAGCCGGACGCTGCGCACGCTGGGCGTGTGGGCGCTGATCGAAAGTGTTGGGCGGTTGGCGCGGCATGTCGTGGTGGCCCGAGAATGTGACTCAAGGTCATAGCGCGAGGGTGCTGGGATGCAGGCATGTGCAGGCGCAAGGCATGGCATGCCCGCGGTGGCTATGGAGAACTGAAGCCCTGCACCAAACCTGTTTCGTGGCATGCAGGCTTGCGACCATTTGCATTAAGCATGCGGTTTCTGGCCAATGCCGAGACCAAGCGTGTAGGCGCGCAAGCTCAGGCTCTGGCTATGCTTTCTCGACCTAAGAACCTGCGCCAAAGAGTAATTTCCACTGCGTGGGGGAGCGATTAAGGGTGCTATCCGCATGCAAGGTCTCGACCGGTCGGCCAGCTGGTCTTCGCATTGGTTGGCTGGCCTTCGTTCTTCAAACCAAACTTTCTTTTACCATGTTTTCCTCGTAACCTTCAATAGTCTACCATTCTTGTGAATAGCCTTCATCAAACCATCTGAAGTGTTTACTAGCATTCTACAAAAATCCATTAGAGTAAACATAGGTTACAAAAAGGGATCTAGATGTTCGTTACGAACAAAAATCCATTAGACTAAGCATAGGTTACAAAATGAAGGATTTAGATATGAAAATAAAAAAAAAAGTCATCTAACCCCTTATGATGTAAACCTACCTAAATGTAGCAATCTACAACAACAATATAACAAAAGAGATGTTAAATGTTCTGGAAAATACATGCATTTGACAGCTTATCAGAATCTAATAGTGGATCAAAAGGGAGACAAACCTTCAATTCGTTCAGTAGGTATGGCAGCAGCAACAACAAGATGTTCTTCGATTTCTTCTTCAATCCATTCAGTTACAATCATCTTAACAATAAGATTCAACCAAATTAATAAAACATTAGGATTATACTGCAATGTAAAACTGAAATCTCAAACAAAATCAGAATTAAATCGTACATATTGAGGGAAAGGAATATTTTGTGAATATTACTTGTATTTAGATTAGTAACATTTTCCTTATTTGTTTAGGTCTTTTGTAACACTATATCATGTACCCCAGATCATGAATACAACCACAACATTACATCCTTATTTTCTACATGATATCAGAGCCTGAAAATCCTAAAACCTAAAACCCTAAATTTTCCTGCTACTAATTGCGATCTACCGCTACCACCGACATCCGTGCATTTCCTGCAAGAGTCACCGCTGATTGTAGTAGCTCACTGCCTGATTTCCAAACTGTCGATCTGCTACCGGTGTTGTCACGCTACTACTGTCACCAATCCAGATCTGTCATTTCTTACTCATCACGCATCACCCGTGTCTCTCACGCACCGCTGCCTGAGCTCCACTTGCCGCTATCGTCGTCCTCTACACGCCACCGCACCAGTCCTTGATCCGCCGATCCTGATCCAATATCGGCTCCTAACTTTGTTCTAGACCTGATGTCGCAGAGCATGCTTGCGTTGCCATCAAAGTTGAGGCCAATAAGCTACAGAATCTCAATGCCTCTGATATTATTGCAGCTTTAATCAAGCAGTTGCAATTGCAAACTGACTCTAGGCCTTTTGTACCTTCTGGTCAGTAAATTAACTCTCCATACTACCTCGGCCCTTCTTAAGGTTCCAGTTTGGTCATATGTCCCGTTGTCAAGAAGGGTGGAGACAATTACCTTGAATGGGGACTACAGCAATTTGTAGTGCTTTGCTTGCTAAGAAGAAGATTGGTTTCATTGATGGAACCATTAACAAACCCCCAGTTAGTGATCCTGATTTTGATGAATGGCTTGGGGTGAATGCTACTCTTGTTTGCTGGATCTTGCAGACTATTGATCCAACTTTGCGATCTTCTATGACTTACTTTTTCACTGTAAATAAGCTGTGGGATGATCTTACTGGACATTTTTCCCTTGGTAATGGTCCAAAAATTCTACAGATGTGTGATGACATTTAGACCAGTAG
Source organism: Rubia yunnanensis (assembly GCA_037428765.1). Lineage (NCBI taxonomy): Eukaryota > Viridiplantae > Streptophyta > Magnoliopsida > Gentianales > Rubiaceae > Rubia > Rubia yunnanensis. The sequence goes on from CM075068.1 coordinate 78,917,998, forward strand.
GAAGAATGGTCAGCCTATTGCCATTTATTTTTGCAAACGCAAGAAGTTGTATGATGACTACAACTCTCTTCAGCCTCCTCGGGTTTGTTCATGTGAAGTTTGCAAACACTTATGCACAAGTAATTATGTCTTCCATGATCAAAAGAAAGTGTTGATCGATTAAGTTCTTCTCGATTTAGATGAAGGCTATTACACCTTGCAATCCAATGTCATAAATCAAGACTCGCTGCCATCAGTCATGCGTGTGTATGCCTTTGCGGAGCAGGAGGAGAATCACAACTAATGTGGTTATCCCTGTAAAGTGAATTATCCGACTATCATCGTGGCACAGGCACGGTCCTGCAAGAAATATCCCAGAAGTGATTCCGGGGAAAATACTCTGACGATCAAGTCAGCTATTTTGTTTAGAGAATTTGTATTCCTCGGCCAGTTGTGCTTTCCTGAGTCCATGATGCTTCTCCTATATTTATAATAGATCACAATTATGGCTCCGTGTTGATAGGGTTTCAGATTAGGTCACTTTCGAGTGCCTTCTCCCTTTCTGAACGTGGCTCTGTGTTATACGGTTCGTGGCCAAATCTTAGACTGGGCCTAAAGGCTAAAAACTTTCAGTCTATGGGCTAGGTATACACCATAAGCCCCCCCCCTAGCCATGAAGTCAATGAACGTGAATCGATGATTATATTTGTTGAATGAGTGCGAATTGTTGTTCTGTTTATCTCCTAAGCAATGTGTTCATCAATACAACAATTTATACTGCCTTCGCAAAGTGTTGCATGCTTCTTGGCTAGATATGCAATTTTTTGGGATGTTTGGTTTTTTAATTTAAATTTGAATTCGTACTTCAAATTTATAGCTTTTGATAAGCTTGGCTGTTATGATTTTGTATCGAGATTATCTCCTTATGACTCGCTCCGCTTTCGAAATTCTCTCATGTGCCATTATTTTTTCTTACCTTGTAAAGGACCTAAATTTACTTACCGAACATAGTCTATCCCATATTCATATACCACCGCCGTCTTGTAATCCATAAAAGGTAAGTTACTTTTTTTGTCATAATTTCATCATGATGTTTTAACTGATTTAATGTTTCTTTTTTTTACGTTTCATTGTCTTGATTTTAATATTGGACTTTAATGCTTTTTCAAACACCTCACTCTTCCATATTCCCTGTCTCTACATCTTCTTCCTTCCATCAACATTCTCCACTCTTTCAACTCGTAAGTCTCTCTGTCTTTTTTCTTTTCCTTTTTTAAACATTTTTTTACTTGTTAATCTGAGAAGTGACTCCATTCTGCCAATTTTGTTGTTTATTTTTCCCAGAAATTACTCAGTTTTCTTCTCCGGTGTGTTATTTGTGCTACTTTTTGGTTTTTTCAAAAATACGTTGTCTGTATTTTGTGACTCTAATTAATAGGGTTTTCATCTCAGATTTTAGGACTTATCCCTACCCGAATGTCTACCCCCAATCCTATTGATTCTTCCATAGAGGATGGCCTGATTGATGATGTTGACTTTGGGGAGGATTCTAGTCATCCCTCCGGTTCTTCCACCATTAATAGCATCTAGTCCGACAACTGTTTGGAAAATTTACAAATTGATTTTCCTTTCATATCTCTGTTTGAACTCAAGGCTCCTCTTATTTCTGAGAGTGTTCACACTCCCCTTGTTGGTCATATATTTTGTTATTAAAATTTTCTCAAGTTTGGTCTTGTCTTTCCCCTTCCTCAGCATGTTATAGATTTTCTTTAATCTTATCAGATCACGTTGTCTCAGGTTCATCCTAAGGTTATTGCGATTATTGTGGTTTTCAACTATGTGTATTCCTAAGCCAATGTCCCTTTACTGTTGACTTGTTTCCTAGCTTGTACCAGTTTTGTAAGGTGAAAAAAAAATCATCTGATGAATTTACTCTTATCCCGTCGTCTCAAATGTTGAGTTCATTAGTGGGTTTCCCAGTAACTGCAGTGTGTGGTGCAATTTTTTTTAATGTTAAACTGGATCCTGAGAGTGATCCGGTTCTTCCGGCTTTGAATTATTATGTTCCTAAGTCTAAGTTTCCCAAGCCGAAAGCTTGTCTTACTGCAAAGTCCGAGATTGTTTTAAAACTCAACGAATACTGGATACCTCCTCGCCCTGCTGAATCTTAGGGTGAAGGTGTTTGTTGTTAATTTATGGTTTCTCTATTTCACATGCATTAATTTTATTTTGATGTAATATATTTCTTTATTTATTTTTTGTTGTTTTCATGTTGATCAGTTGTATTTGTGTGTTCGCTTGACTTAAGTTGTGTGTTGAATAGTAGATATAGATCTAGCTGGGCGAAAGATTGACTACACATTGGAGCTATCTAAGAAAAATGGGCGTTCTGGTCATTCCCATTCTAAGCCTCTGCTGTGAAGCAGTAGTTCATTGGCAGAATGTACTATTACTACTACTCTTTCCAAGCTCCTTCTACATGAGTCGATGGTTGTGGTTATGTTCGCTATTGTTTAAAATAATTTTGTTTTATATTCATATGTTTTTACTACGATATCTGATTGTTATGTTTGTTTGTCTCTTTATCCTGAAGAATCTTATAAGATAGGTGAGAGTCTCAAGCTCGTTGGTGAACCGGTTACCCAGTTCTCCAATCAAGATGGTTCGCTGTTGGAGCAATATAAGGCTAGCAAGAGGCAGCGTGAGGCTATGAAGGTATCGCTTGAACCTGTTGAGCACCATGTGAAGGTCGCTGAGGAAAAGGCTAGTAAGCTCTAGGCTGAGTTCGAGGAAATGCGGAATAAAGGTCCTGCTTCACCCAGTTACCCTTAAGTTCTCGTTGATCGGTTGTTCAAGCTGAAGTCCTTTTTCAACTCTTTTGAGGAATTATTCCAGTTCCGTTCGCAATGTTGGCTGGTGCGAGGATTTGATGGAGCTATGATAAATGAACCCTTCATTGAAGGTGAAGAAGTTTCCCTCCTTAGTTAAGTGCGAGGAGATATTGGAGCAGCAGAAGGCTATGCTTAATGCTAAATTTATCAATAAAATCTTTGATGGTGGACATCCTTATGCTTTATCATCGCATCTCGCTGGTCTTCCTGCTTTGCCTCCTATTCTGAGCTTTAAGGTTGCAAAGTGGATTGTCTTGACAGCCTCCCATTTGCTTCTACTGGTCCTAAGCCATCTCATGATCCAAAGGTTAATGCAAATGTGAAGGGTTCGGTCCTTTCCGCACAGTATGAAAACAAGGAGGATTATGCTCTCGTCAACCAAAATGTGTCTGCTACTCTTGAAAATGTTAGTTAATTTTAGTGTTATGGCTTAACTTAAAACAATTTGAATTTATATATGTATCGTATAATGGTACTTTTACATATGTCTTAACTATGTGTGCTTCTTACTATGTGAATTTGGTATGCCAACTCTAATTTTGTATTTTTCCCTCCTATTTATTCGCATGCAGGGATTTGATATTTTGATCGACAGTAAATTTTTAAATCCTCTTGATATGTTGGGTTCTAGTGTTCATTCTGAGCAACATTCTCAATTTATGTCCTCCAATTCGTGCTACCCCTATTAGCTTGGTTGAGGCTACTCGAAGGAATTTCTTGAGCTGCTTTCTAGTGATCATTTTTCAAATATTGGTATTTCTGCTTTGAAACTTATTCCATTATGTCTTGGGTGGCGTGTCTCTACTTCACTGTCGTCTCCATCCCCTCCTACGGTTGTCCTTATAGCAAATTTGTACTTGACGGTTATAATATTGAATCTCTCAATAAGGATATCATTCACAACTTAGTTGATCTCAAATCTGTTGGTGTGTACATGTTCTCGGTCAACCTTCCTAGTTGCGTTAAGGAGTTGATGCTGATGTTGGGTGTTCGTCTCAAATATATGCTACGTAGCATTAACGATCTAGAGCTTGGATGGAAAAAGATCAAAAGCAAGTTACAATACTATATTCACGATTTGAAAGAATTGTGCGCCCAACAGAATAGTCTTATCAAGCGATAGCAACACGACTTGATTCAAATGATCAGTCAAAAAATAAAAGCAAATAATTTCACACCAGACAAAGAACACGAGGCTCATCACAAGATTTTGATTGTAAATAAGCAGTGATCTCGAATTGACCAATTATTGGATCATCTAAAGAAGAAGCAAGATGAATGTAATAACCTTTCTGCTTGTTCCTCATGATGGCAGAGCAGGCTTAATGAACAAATCGCCGTGAATACTCACCCGCATAATGAGAATGATCACCTTCATGCTGAGTGTGATCGTTTTGACTCGTGTGTGCATCAGCTTGAACAAGCTTGTCTTAATTACAAAGAGGAACTCAAGGCCCTTTCTATAGAGCCTTGTGGTTCTACCAAACGTGGGGATCTAACAATGAAGATTAATGGTCAGAGGATTAATCTGTTTGAATCTGTTAGGTCACATATTTGTCAACTACAGGAGCAGATATGTAACTTGGAGAACTTGGTTAAAAGTTATGAAGACACCATGGACGTCATGAGTATTAAACTTGATCGTGGTGAGTTTGGTCCCATATCTGTCATTAAAGAATACTATGCGAAGTAACTTGATCATATGCAGCGAAGTGGTCGAACCTGCCATCCTGCTTACTTGCATGTGAAATGGCGCTATGATCATATTTTAGTTGAAGAAGAATACAAAGCTGAGGAATCCCGCCGCTCCGGTAGTTCTTCTTCTGCTAGGCCATCTCGCGCACCAAGGCATAGATAATTTTCTTTTCTTTGATGTAATTATTTCCTTCTTCAAATACTTTAAGTACTTTACTTATGCTTCTATTTTGTGTTACCTTGGTTTCTTGTCTCTTATGACTAGTATAAAATGTCGTTTTTATTGGATACTACTTTCACTAGTTTCTTATGCATTCGTCTTGAGTTTCTGATGAGGACTGGTGGTTACCAGTCGAAGATTGCCGTGCCATGTGCTACTTTGATGCAAAGTTGCATGATCTACTACTTGACTTTGTTTGCAGCATCTATTATGTTTAGGGCTCTAGTTCATGTTTTCTGCAAGATCTATTACTTGTGACTTCCTGATTCATGCGAATCTGCAAGTTCTATCGCTTGCTTTTGTTGCTATTTTCGAAGGCTCATGCCTTTGTGTTTTTTTTGCAAGATCTATAGCTTGCAAGATTGAGGTTGTAAACCTATGGTTTGCGAAGCTGCAAGACCTATTTCTTACTTTTGTCCCTTTTCTAATTTAGTATATGTACTTTGACAAGATCTATCATTTGTTGTATTGAGATTATACAAACTTACTCATACTCGATTTCAAGATGTGACATCTTCTTTACTTTGCGATGTGCTATACAGTTGAATATAGAGGGGTTTAGTGAATGGGCCATGCTCTGCTATTTTTTGTAAGTGCTACTATTTTTCTGGAGGTTAATAGATTTTTCATAGAATTTAAATAAACACTATTGTGTGTGATTTTCCCCAAAAAATATTTTCTGATATTGAATATGTACGAGCGTGATGATATCGCACTTGAAAAGAAATGATGATGCTAACAATCAAAAGGCCTCTGATGATCATTTCACAGCTCCTGTACAACTGATCTTTTCCTAATACCTACTAAGGATAGCTAAAAATAGAACTTCCTTAGGTTGATTACATGCCAAGTGTTTGGGACACTGCTGTCATCCAACCTTTCTAGCTCATAGAAGTTAGATAGATGCGCTTTCATTACTTTGTACAGGCCTCCCCATTTTGGGCAAAGTTTTCCTTTTTCTTCTACCAAGCTTGCATTATTCTTTCGTAACACAAGATCACCAACTCAAAACTGTATCCTTCTAACCATTTTGCTATATGCTCGGGCCACCGTCTCTTTGTACTTTGCCTCTGCGATTGCTGCATGTTGCCTTTTCTCCTCAAGTTCATCCAGGCCCAATCTCATGCTTTCGAGATTATCACATTCACTGTATTCTTCTACTCTAAGGCTTGAGCTCCCAATTTCGACTGGTATCACTGCTTCATGACCGTAAACTAGGTTGTACGGTGTTTCCCCAGAGGGTTCTCTTACTGTCGTTCTGAAAGGCCATAATATGTTGGGTATCTCTTCCACCCATCATGTTCATTTTCCTTCCAACCATTTTTAAAATTCCATGGACTAACATTCCGTTAGTTACCTCCACTTGGCCATTAGCTTGAGGATGAGCTACAGATGGAACTTCTACGCGATCCCTGACTTCGCGCACCACTCGGTAAAGGTTTCACTTGTGAATTGCGTACCATTATCTGTCACGATAGTTTGAGGTACACTAAACCGACAAACTATACTTTGCCAAAGAAAATTCCTTGTTGCTTCTGATTTGACTCTTCCCAATGGCTTCGATTCTATCCATTTTGTGAAATAGTCAATCGCTATGATAAGAAACTTTGCATTACTAGATTCTCTAGGGAAAGGTTCAACGAAATCTATTCCCCATTTGTCAAATGTCCAAGCTCCATACATCCCGGTTAGAGTAGACTGTGGTTTATGTGATACAGACACATTAATTTGGCAGCTTTTGCACTTTATCACAAATTTATGCGCATCATTAAACATTGTTGGGCAATAATACCCTGTTTGGAAATATGTCCATTGATATTTTTTCAGATACTAGTTTGTTGGCTGCGAAACTGAATGACTTTTCGATGGAGCAACAACATGATCTTGCGCGTGTGGAGGGGCCACTATATGATAATCCTGAGCAATATCGGCTCCTAGTTGGTCATCTTATTTATCTTACCATTACACGTCATGAGCTCAGTTATTCGGTTTATACGCCTGCTCAGTTTATGAAGTCTCTTTGTGTTCCTCACTGGCCAGCTGCACTACGAGTTCTACATTACTTGAAGAGTCATCCTAGTCAAGGTTTATTCCTCTCTTCACGCAGTTCCTTACAGCTGACTACTTTTTGTGATTCAGATTGTGCTGCTTGTCCCAGCACACGACATTCACAATCTGGTTATTTTGTGATGATAGGTGATTCTCCGATTTCATGGAAGACCAAGAAGCAGCTTACGGCTTCTCTTTCTCCTGCTGAAGCAGGGTATCATGCCATGGTAGGCACTTGTTGTGAGCTATTATGGCTTAAGTCTTTGCTTTGGGACTTAATCATGCGGATTTATTCACGAAAGCTCTTGGACGTAATCAGTTTCAACAACTACTTGGCAAGTGTGGCATTATCGATCTTCATGTTCCAATTTGAGGAGCAATATTGATAAAAAGGAATATTTTGTGAATATTACTTGTATTTAGATTCGTAACATTTTCCTTATTTGTTTAGGTCTTTTGTAACACTATATAAAATAACTCAGATCATGAATACAACCACAAAATTACATCCTTATTTTCTACATTACAATTTGTCTCTCTCCTCTAGAGTTCATCATGCTGCAATTTGCACAGATTTAGCGGTGACCTGCGACGTTTTCGGACATTCTGTGATGCCGATATGGCCGGATTGAATTTTGAGATATGGATTTCAACCGATATGACGCAGAATTGTATATCACAATGGAGAATGGTAGAGCTGCGGAAAAGGATTTGGGGGAAAATGGAAGTTTGAGGTTTTAGCTTATATAGGTGCGGGAAATAACCCGTTTTTTACTACCCGAATTTCTCCTATTCAGACCCGTGAGTTTTGCTTGCCTATTGTCTTAAGTTGCAATGCAGTCTCTGATCTTTACATAATTTATGAAAATACCGTATTTCAAGACACAGACCCCGAATCAAAACCCAATTCTAAACCAGCCAGATTTTTTATTCAAGGAAAACGGTCACCACATACTCCCTCTGCTCACCAAATATTGGAACCGACAAGAGGGCACATTTTTTATGGCATTTGAGAATTTTTATACTTTTTGTTGGCCGACTTGACATTATATTGAGGCTTCTAGTTTTAAAATTTTGAAGTGGGTCAAAAGGAAGGGATAAATGCACAAGCGGTGGGATTAAATGCATAATTGAGCCAAAAACTGGTGTAATTTTTGGAATAGGACAAACATAAAAATGGAAGTTCAGATTCTTATCTCCCCCTTTAAATAAAATCTGTGTTAGAGTGCCAATAAATAAAAATCTTTCAAAGAGAAAATGATGCCAATATTTAAAAATTAGGGAGTAGTCCACACCATAAATTATGGGTATTACTATATCACGCCCTGTATTTTACTATCTACGCCCTAATACGTATAAATACATGTATTTATATTTTAGAATCAATAATTTTATTTGAAGAAATTGGGTAGTATAAAAGTGGTTGAACCACATTTGTGAGAACAACACTTTTAGTTAGCCCAAAATTGCTTCTCCTCCTTTCTACCAGCAACCACCACCTCTCGCCGGATTCCGCCGCCCGCCGCTGCTGTCAACGGCCACCGACCGATGCCGACCACCTCCGGCCACCATACGAAGCCTGAATCTCATTGGAAAACGTAAGTTTTCCAGAAAAAAAATAATTTCGTACAATTGTTTGATTTTTTGAATCTCGAATGGGTTAGATGTTCTTGCCCATCTGTTAGAATTTATTAGAACTTGTTAGAATTGTTAGAATTGGGGATTGTTAGAAAATGTTAGAAATTTTGGGCTGTGTTAGAAATGTTCTTACCCGTCGGATTGGTGGTGCGAAATGGCCGGAGGAGGATGAACCGGAGGTGGTGTCAAGCTGTAGAAGGATGGACCAGAGGTGGCCCTTGGCCGGTTGGGCGTCGCGCATCGGGCCTTGGGCGGCGCACGTCCGGCCGTGGTGTAGAAGAGCGGGTACGCCGGCATCGGGAAGGTGGAGAAGGAGAGGTAGAGGAGAAGTAGAAGGAGAGGAGGAGAAGGAGAGGAGAAGGAGAGGGGAGGAGGTGGCTTCGGGCGGAGGAGCTGTAGCGGCGTCCGAAGGCGGAGGAGGCCGGCGGTGGAGGATGGCAGCGCCGGCGGTAGGTGGTTTAGGGTTTAGGTTGGAGTTGGAGGGATGAGGAAGATGAGGGGTTTGGGTGCAAATATTAGAAAATTTAAAGGTTTAATTGAAAAATAAATTCTTTAATCAGAAAATTGGAAATTAAATTGGAAATTAAATAGTAAATTAAATTTGAAAAATCTAATATTATGAATTGTATGAACTTTGGAATTAAAATGAAAAAATAGTTAATTTTAGAAATTGTTTAGTTTAAATTTCAAAATGATAACTATTGTAGTAATTTGGAAAGTATATATAATATAATATTATTTAAATTAATATTATGAAAATCAAATTTTTGAATCTTTTAAAAACAATTTTGTAGTAAATGATGATGATATGTTTTAATAATTATTTCAATATATTATAAATAATAATAATTTCACTTGTTAAACAAGTAAATTATTGTACAATAATTTAGTAAATTATTTTATAATTTGTAAATAAAAAACATAAATAGTTCGTTGTATGGGATTTGAAAAGAATTAAATGTTTTGTTTACAGTGTGATTTTTTACGTTATATTTATATTTTTCTATGCATTAGTGAATATGTAGTTTATTTGTAAAAATTTGCATGGGAAGTAAGTAATTGAAAAATGTACTTGTTGCGGAAGTTGATAATGTATTTTGTCTGTAATTAATTATTTTTCATAAGTTGTTTGAAATTATGCACTGCTTCATCCTTTTACTTTACATTTTATTTATATGTATGTTATTTTATTTTCTCTTACAATAAATCAATTGTTATGATAATAATTATATCTTGTATTGTAGATGAGCACTGTTGGCCAACCCAATGACGAAGGTCGTTGTATACGACGGAGAGGTATTAGTGCCTCGGCCAGACAGGCAAGAGCCCGTGTGATCGAGGAGGAACAGTCGCAGGTACCTCCGCAAGAGCACGAGGTACCAGTTGAGCAGCCTTCTCCAAGGCGCGATGATGTATTCGATCCCATGCCAACATGGGATGGTCCGGAGCTTAACATTCTCACGTCCAGTAGAATGCACTCAATCGGTGACGATAAAAGTTGGCAATTGATGTATGAATTTCCGGTTGGGGATCAAGAACCGGTATGCAGCCTATTACATGGTTGTGGTGTAGAACCATCACTCGACGCCGATGGTAGGCAGGGACAAGCTACATGCAATGTTCCCCCTTCTGGCCAACCTGCGACGAGTTTGTAAGTGGAGGTTGCAATCGAAAGGTATGCTCGTGGAGGAGGTAGGCATACCTTTAGGAATAGAGTTGGTCGATTTGCGTAATCTTCCGGTGGATCGTGTAATGTAGGTGAGACTGGCATTGGAAGGGCACCGAGGAACAAGAGAAAGCAACAAGCCGATGAAACGTGGCTTGTGCGGGGACCGGTGGGTGGTGGTCCGCAAGATAACCTTGTGATACCAAGCTTTGGAGGCCACGTCGCATTTGATGTTTGAAATGGTATAGAGCGAGGTGTGGTGAAATGCCACGCTCGTTCAATTCTCTGCAAGGAGCTAATCACTACACTCCCTGAACGGAACGATGTTGTGCAGGCCAGGATACGTGCGATCGGGTTGTCGCACCTTCCCGCGATTATGTTCAAGTTCCTTGACATGGCATTAATATCTGCTTTTATCGAGAGGTGGCAGCCAGACACGAACTCATTTCACATGCCTTTCGGGGAGATGATAATCATGTTGCACGATGTAGAGATGATTCTTGGAATTCCCATTGTTGGTGGCTCTGTTGCTAGTACCATTTCGGTGGAGGCCGTCCAAGAAGCAAGCGCTGAACTATTTGGGAAAGACGTCGAGTCCTTCATCAGGGAAGACTGGAACTATGGCAATATTAATGGCCAAGCATTGATGGCGAGGTGTGTAGCGGCGGGTCAGAGCGATAACTTCCAATTTATGTGCTACATGTTGACCCTGTTTTTATCAACTCTCTTTGTTGATAAAACCGGGACTAAGGTAAGAGCCAACCTGCTCCCTCTAGTTGATTCGCAGTTGTCCTGGGGCTCGACGACGTTGGCTAGTTTGTATCTACAGTTGGGAATTACATCCCGGGCTAAGGCTCGCGGCCTATGTGGCTGTTGTACGCTGCTGCAAGCATGGATATACGAGTACTTTCCAATGTTTCGGTCGAGACTGAGTACATTGCCAGCTCTTCCGGGACGCGCCAACCGGTGGCACTCAAGGGATAAAATGGGGAAGGACATTCAGAGGCTGGCTACCATCAGGCGTCAATTGGATGCTCTACAGGCTCACCAGGTATGACAACCATGTTTTAAAATTTAATCTAAGAATAGTATGTAGATTGGATTCCATATGAATGTTACGTTTCTTCCAAACACGAGCAGGTGAATTGGTTGCCATATGGTCTAGACGTGGTTAGGGATGCGACGGGGAGGACTCATTACCGCGGTGTGATTCAATACCTTGAAGCAATGGAGGCGTACATGCCAGATTGTGTTGTGCGCCAGTTCGGTCTCGTACAGGGTATACTGTATAGCATTAGAATTGTGCCAGAGCCCTGCTCCCGGCCCGCTGATCCTTCTGGCTATTCAGTGACGTACTCAGGGATGATGCAGTTGACATTGTGGGACATGGCACACGCATGGCACAGGGGTCAGCTAGCCGAGTTTCCTATTGCCACCAGTCAATCAGAGTGTACCTTAGATTACGAGGATTGGTTCACGAATCATTCACACCCATTGATCACAAATCCTGTACATGATGCTACGAGTTGTAGACCAGATAAAACACATCTTGATTTAATGGTAAGTTTTCTCTAACTGTTTGCTTTAATTAATTATATTAAATCTAATTGTTTCATTATGATAATTTCATGTGTTTCCTATGTATCAGTTGTTGAATGACATGATGAGTGACTTGGATCGGTTTGACTCTACTACCATTCATCGACTTGTCGACCCGTGTATGAAGGAGTTGTTGACTACTTGGATCAGTCATCGCGAGGAGTATCGCAGACGCCATGGTTATGAACCAATTCCCTAGGTGATTGGATCACTTATGTATGAACACATTGTTTGCCTTTAATTTGTTCATTTTTGTAACCGGAACTCTTTGATAATATTTTTTTACTAGGCGTACATGCCAAACTGTTTCATTGGGTCAAATACCATAGCGCTCGTATGATGCAATTCCACTCACTACCGTACAACTATTAATTATGAGGCGTGTATGCTTTGGTCCAAGCCGCCATCCTCCTACGGAAGGGTAACTCCCAACCAACGACATCAGACTTCCTCTATGTGGTCCACAGATTAACCACAGGGGGCATGGGGCAGTTTTCCTTCACATGTATCCGGACGAAATGGCTTGCACTGCGAACGTATACAATGTGTAGCTCCCTCCTTGTTCCATCCTCGCTCCCGCCTGCCCTTAATGGAAGGACTGTACAGCAATAGTCTGCCGACCCATTCTCTAGAATGTAGTATAAAACTACAACCGTGTTGTAGTAGGTGGCGACAGGAAACATGTCCGCAATGGCCACAAACCAATGTTCTCGTCCACATGGACCTTTGGTGTGGTGTATACGGGTTCTAGCTAATACAACGTTGTCTTTCTAACCCTATATGGGAACATAGTCAGGCCAATGAGTTGATAACTCATTAAATATTGCCCAGTGCGCCCCAGACCATTCACCTTCACCATCTACATGGAACGCATCAGCAATGCATCTGAAGCCACAGTTTCCATCACTCAAAACATCGTTCCAGCCTTCGATGTAACACCTGATAATGTGGGGGACACTGTCGAGGTACAGGAATGTCGCTGCAAGAGAAAACATGAAGATTAATTTCACTCTAATGAGGCGTTCACTTGGAAGAATGATGTTTGAACTTACCGTGTCGACTACCTCTCCCTGATGTACCGCACCCCGGGGACCCTGAACTACGCCTGCTTACAGATGGCATGTACCGCCTGTTCACGTGCTCGTGGTAGCTCGGTGATCACCTGGTTGATCTTGACCGGGGGACCTGCTCGCTTGGTCTCCCACATGCACTACTACAATTGTCTGGCTCTCCAATGCCGCTGTCCTCTGGATGCAACTGCTCATATGTAGCTTGAAACCCATCGAAGAATCGATGGGTCGCTGTAGACCAGCTCCTCCAATTGACTGTTGAACACTGCTTGATCCTGTTCAACCCTGGAAATATTTTCCCTGTTCTGCAAGTGATCGCCTAATGCCAGAGTCTTAAACAGTGGATGAATGTCGTCCAAATACAAGGGGATTCCTTGTTCAACTGCCCTTGACATGACGCATGCACATGGTATTCCGTGTGTCGAACGCAGTACACAACCACAATATGCATAGACCTGTGCTCCAAGTGTATCAATCCTCATCCTCCTGTACTCAACCATTAATTTATCCAGACAATATTTTGACACATTATTGAACAAGCTGTTGAAAGGGACTCTACAGTGCAGTCTACCAATGCGCGTTCTTGATTTCTCGAGGTTGTCCTTGATCATAGTAATTTGCCCGGCTATCTGCAGGTCGACACGCCTTCATATCGTATCCAGTGAACCAGTTGATGTTTGTAACCACCCTTTCAATGACGAGTGTGCACTTTCGACCATGCATGTAGTTGTGTTCCCAAAATGAAGAAATCTATTCGTCCATGCCCGAACAAATTTCTCCTTATGGGGGTTGAGCCATGTGGTCTCAACGTAACTAATAACAGCTTCGCTCCAAGACCAACCAGCCCTCAGATCTACCAGTGCTGCTTCATATGCAAAAACGGTGGATGCATTGCAAATCCGGGACCAAGCACCATTCTTGAAGGATGCCCCATTCCTCTTATTCCCCGTTAACACCGTAACACGTGCCTCCATGTCCTTATTAATATGCCAGGTGTAAAGTAAATGATTCGATTCTGGAAACACAACCCGAAGTGGCCTAATCAATCCCATCTCACGATCGGTGACCACAACCTCAGGGAATGGTCCATCGACAAGCAAGCTTCTAAGTGCTTTTAGAACCCACTCATAGGTATCTGCCGTTTCTTCGACGACAATTGCGTAGGCAATCAGGAAATTTATGTTGCAAGGAGACATACCAACCATCTCAATGAATGGCATGTCGTAGCAATTAGTCTTGTACGTTGAATCGATGGCCACAACCCATAGATACGTGCAAAATGCCACAACAGCTTCGGGATGAGCCATGAATAAATGAGTCAAAGTACCATCAAGTGCTGAGCGGTGACTAGTGACATACCCATTGGAGGTGGCAAGATGCAAACAATTCTCGGCTGTGTTGCGGCCGCCTCGCCTTTCTCTTCCATAGGCCGATCTCTCATTGTACACCTGCCTAATGGTCTGATGCAGGTCTGTAAATGAATGACTAAGGCTGGCATTGATATGCCTGGGGGTTGTTTCAGAATTCGTCAAATCTCAAATCATTTGTTTCGCCTCCGCATGGAGCATGCTGCTCTATCTATGACCCTCAGCGTACAATGAAAATGGGTGGTTGTGCATCCCTCGGCGAGAATCCTTGCACGGTACTACATTCCAACCCTCCCCTGTGCTTCTCTCTTTCATGACAACCATGAATGGGCAGTCACAACTTCTGGTCGAAGTGTTACTTCGTCGGACAATATCCGAATCGTTCATATCGATAACCTTATCTTTTCGGCCCCGATTGCAAATGCAATATATCCTTAGGGGACCATTCTTATTTTTTTGTAGGACCCCATGACAAGTTCAAATCCTACATGACGAGCAGTCCGTTGCAAGTAGGAATAAGCTTCGGTGTGACTTGGAAACACATTTGTGGTTGCAAATGCTGAGTAACCATTCCCCCCTGCAACAGCTCCACATGACTGATTGCCATCCTTAAACAACAATAAGCATCAAGCAATTAGTTTCAATCAAATATTCTACCAAACACAATGATGTCGTAAATTAACGTTTAAATAAAATAAATGTTTAAATAAAATTAACTTTTAAATAAAATAAAGTATAAATTAAATTAGATGAAATAAAATTAAGGTTAAAATATTAACATTCAAAATTTAACTTTTACGAAAAAAAACTAATGTTCTAACATTAACGTCATACATTTAATGTTCAAAAATTAACTTTTACAAAAAAAATTAACGTCAAACATTTAATGGTCAATAATTAACTTTTAAAAATAAAATTACATTCCTCCATTTTAAATTAACGGTTAAAAAATAAATTTATATAAAATAAAGTAAAGTAAAAATTAAATTAGATGAAATAAAATTAAGGTTAAAATATTAACGTTTAAAATTTAACTTTTACGAAAAATAATTAATGTTCTAACATTAACGTCATACATTTAATGTTCAAAAATTAACTTTTACAAAAAAAATTTAATGTTCAATAATTAACTTTTAAAAATAAAATTACATTCCTCCATTTTAAATTAACGGTTAAAAAATAAATTTATATAAAATAAAATAAAGTAAAAAATTAAATTAGATGAAATAAAATTAATTTTAAAATATTAACGTTCAAAATTTAACTTTTACGAAAAAAATTAATGTTCAAACATTAACGTCAAACATTTAATGTTCAAAAATTAACTTTTACAAAAACAAATTAACGTCAAATATTTAATGTTCAATAATTAACTTTTAAAAATAAAATTACATTCCTCCATTTTAAATTAACGGTTAAAAAATAAATTTAAATATAATAAAAATTAAGTAAAAATTAAATTAGATGAAATGAAATTAAGGTTAAAGTATTAACGTTTATAAATTAACTTTTTTAAAAAATTACATTAATCCATTTTAAATTAAGGTTTAAAAAATAATATAAAATTAACATTACAAATTTAATGTTTAATAATTAACTTTTGAAAATAAATACATACAATAAATAAATACATACAGTAAATAAATTTATACACTACAATACAGTAAATAAATACAATACATTAAAGTACTTAAATTTAAATAAAATCCTCTTGTGCTCAACTACAGTAAGATGAATAACTTAATAAATTGCAATAATTATTAGATTACAATTAATAAATTACAATACTAAGATGAACATAAATTTCTACTTAAAAAACTAATAAATCATAAATTCAACTATTACTTATAGACAGAAAAATAATTAGAAAAATTACCCCCAAAGACATGGAATTTCCAACACCCTTGTTTGGAGTAAAAAATTGGAGATTTTTACCCAATGAGATTTACAGAACAATTTATAGAAAAAATTACACTTTTTCGAGTATAATGGAGTAAATGACATTAAATGTGGGTAGATGGTAGTTAGGCAAAGGAGAACCCAAAATTTTGTGGGAGAAAGCTGAAAAAATCAAGGGAGAACCGAAAGAAAGGGAACCGGGAGAGGTGTGGGAAGAGAACAGGGAGGGAGAACCTGAAGGGAGAACCGGGGTTTGGGGAGAGAGCCCGGTTCGCCACTGGCCAAGGAGAACGGGGCGGGGCCGGTTCGGCGAGGAGAACGGGAGCGGGGCCGGTTCGCCGAGGAGAACGGGAGCGGGGCCGGTTCGCCGAGGAGAATGGGGGCCGGTTCGCCGAGGAGAACGGGGGCCGGTTCGCCGAGGAGGACGGGTTCGCCACTGGCCGAGGAGAACGGAAGCCCGGAGTGAAGGAGAGAACAGAGCAGAGAGAACAGGACTTGGAAAATCACGAGCGGGAGCGGCGGAGATCGGAGTGGAGAGAACGGAGGCCGGAGAGCTGGAGGAGAAGTCTCGCGACGGAGAGGAGAGAACCGAGGTGGGAGAGCGGAAGTCGAAAGCTCCCGCGGCGTCGCCGGAGAGGGAAGGCGCGCGGCGGAGAAGACGAGGCGCGCGGCAGCCGAACGGCAGGAGAGGACGAGCGCGCCACCGCCGGAGAAGTGAGTCGTTCTCCTTGACCGCTGCCGGAGAAGGTCGACCACCGCCAGACCGCCGCCACTGTTCGTCTTCTCCCTTCAATTCACCCGCCGAAAAACACGGTTGACTTCCGACTTCTCCGGCGTTGACCACCTCCGTCCAGCCATTGACCGTTGACCGGCGCAACCAGATCCCAAATCAATCAATTACATTGATTGCACAATTAATTCTCACTAATTGTGAATTAATTACTAATGATAACAGCCATAATTAAATTTGAAAATCAATGTCATTCACATTTGAAAAAACGTGAGTATTTAGCAATCCACCCCAACAAATGTCGTTTAATATCTCTGTGGGGCCAGAATCTGCGGACATTCACGTGGCAGTGGCCCGTTTGCTTTGAAATCATCATCGGCCCCACCGCCCACCAATGATTCACCCACTCGCCTTCTCCGCGCAATTTTCTCCGCTTCCATCCTCTCTATATTAACACCGCTCTCCGCCTCACGGATCTCACCTCAACTCCACACAGTCGTCTTCTTTTCTAAGCATTTTCTTCGCTGCTATATTTAGAAAGTTCTTCCGAGGCTAATGCAGCAAAAGGGTCGATCCATTAACAGTAGATCAAGGACTTTTTCTAGATCTCGTATTGCCATTGAAGGCGCATAGACACTGAGTTAATTCAACAAAACAAAACCTGATTGCTGCATTTCTAATCTTGATTCCGTCGAACAAACCAACCCATTTGCCTGATCATCGTAATTGTCAGAATGTCTACTACCATGGTTGCTTCTAAAGGTGTGTGTTTTTTTTGGGTTCTTGATCTGCATTTCATAGTTTCTTAACATGGTAATTTGAAATGGGGTTGGTGTTTTAGTGCAAGAGCGTGAGGTGCAGAAGAATTACTGGTTGGAGCATACCACTAATCTTACTGTTGAGGCGATGATGCTTGATTCCAAGGCTGCTGATCTTGATAAAGAAGAGCGCCCTGAGGTGCATTTCTCCTTTGTTTATTTATTTGTTTATTTATTTATTTATTTCCAAATGCATATGGTCCCATGAAAATGTTCTATGTGATTATCGCCTTTTCATTTCTATAAGCCTCAGAATGAACTTGGCACTATCAAACATTGTTGTTCTGTGTCTCCGAGTGAATTTGAAGATAATTCACGAGCTTTTGTTTGTGTGATTGTAACAGTAACTTCCTGAAAGATTCTATGTAATCCCTGGTATTCTCTATTTTTCAGTGCCAAGTATATGTATGTGCAGTTTAGGAACCACTGTGACTGTGATCTGTTTTTATAGAAACTGCGGATTTAAAAGAAACCATATCTGCAGTTTTTTTGTGCATCACTGATATCGTGTGAAAAATCCCCTCTTGGTGGATTTTCAGGTGCTCTCTCTTCTTCCTCCATATGAAGGGAAATCGGTGCTTGAGCTAGGAGCTGGAATCGGCCGATTCACTGGCGAGTTGGCGAAAAAGGCTGGGAGTGTTCTTGCTCTTGACTTCATTGAAAGTGCAATAAAGAAGGTTTGCATCTTGATGAATTAAGTTATTGTTACTGCACTGCCTTTGAATGGGAGATTGTTAGCTCTTTCAGGATGGATGATTAATTTAAATTTGGATTTGCAGAATGAAAGCACTAATGGGCATTTTCAGAATGCCAAGTTCCTTTGCGCCGACGTGACATCCCCTGAGTTGAATATTTCAGCAGAGTCCATAGACTTGATTTTTTCAAACTGGCTGTTGATGTATCTCTCTGATCAAGAGGTGATTTATCCTTACTGTTCACTAACCTTGTACTAGTGTTCTGGATTTTGGATCATGGACCTGCCTACTGTCTTCAGAAACTGTGCCTTATCTAGAGAACATCACCAAGATCAAGATTGTATTTTTCATACAATATATTTCAATAAATTTATAGTTTTGAATATATTTGTCGGAATTTTCTTTAAACTTAATGTAATACAGGAAAGATATCAAGATTCTTTCCATCCGTGTCTGTCAATTGATGTTAGAACCATTCTCATTTGACCTCAATTTTATCTGACCATTGCAAACACCTTTTGAACTTCATTTAGTAGTGACTGCTGAAATAGTGCTTTTTCCCTCAGCATCTTGCAGTTTAGATTCATCTTACTGTAAGCCCTGGATAGATTAAGAAAACTTATGGAGTTGTTTTTATTTGTTTGACTTGATTTTTAGGTTGCGGCACTGGCTAAGAAAATGGTTAAATGGCTGAAAGTTGGTGGTTACATTTTCTTCCGTGAGTCATGTTTCCATCAATCTGGAGATCACAAAAGGAAAAACAACCCAACCCATTACCGTGAGCCAAGATTTTACACTAAGGTATCAACTAACTATATTTTGTCACAATACTCGTTTAGGCAGCATCAGTGTTAGGATGTTAAATTCTAGGCCACATTTTATAAATTTGTATGGTGTATTCACAGGTCTTTGTCATGAAACATCAATTATGTTTTCCTTAGAAATGTGCAAACTGCAAAGATGTTCGATGAAAGCTCTCTGAAGATAAATGTTTGAATTCTCCAAGTGTAGTTATGGCCACATCTCAAGATTTTCACTTTGTCTTGTATGTAATTTCAGATCTTCAAAGAAAGTCAATTTTGTGACAGCTCTGGGAATTCTTTTGAACTTGCTCTTGTTAATTGCAAGTGTATTGGTGCCTATGTAAGAAATAAGAAGAATCAGAATCAGGTAGATAATTAACATATGTTTGTGGACTCTAAATGTTCATCTTTATATGTAGTTGATGTAGAAGACCTGGTGATGTGTGTGTATTTTTGCTTGTTTTGGATTAGATTTGCTGGATGTGGCAGAAAGTAAGCTCAGAGGATGACAAGGGATTTCAGCGTTTCTTGGACACAGTGCAGTATAAATGTAGTGGTATCCTGAGATACGAGCGTGTATTTGGACAGGGATATGTTAGCACTGGAGGAATCGGTATATTTAACTTCCCAGCTTCTCTCTGTTTTCTTCATG
The DNA here is from genome assembly GCA_037428765.1 of Rubia yunnanensis. Lineage (NCBI taxonomy): Eukaryota > Viridiplantae > Streptophyta > Magnoliopsida > Gentianales > Rubiaceae > Rubia > Rubia yunnanensis. The sequence goes on from CM075068.1 coordinate 78,937,769, forward strand.
CATTTGATTGATGTCTAGTAACTAAAACATGGGTATTAAAGAACATAGGAAATTCAGATGTACCTATCATTTTGACTATCCAACTTCTGAAAGTGTGCATTTAAACTCAGTGAAACTGTGGAACAACTGTACTGTGTCCTCTTAACCTTCTTATCTGCCAAATTCTCGTAATGGACAGAAATAAAATTTAATGTTAAATTTTGTTTTGAATTGACATGACTCCGATGTTTTTTTTTTCAACTAGACTAGTGAGCATTGATTCAGCTTAATTATTTATTTATTTTTTGCTTTTTCCCACCATATAAATGTTTGTTGATTTTCCAGTCCTTAAAAGCTGTTTTGGACTAGTGCACGAACAAAGCCTTTATCATACTCTGTGTTAGAGCTTTATTCATTTTTATTTTTATGATGAGCTAGTTTGAAAGATTTTTGTACTCCCTCCGTTTCACTAAGAGTGGCACACTAAATTTAGGCTCTTGGATTAATGTGAAGAAAATGAGACGTTGAAATTGGGGGTAGAAAGTAAAAAGTAGAATGAGTGGATGAGATTGTAGGAATCTTGCAAAAAATGGAAAGTGTGTCATTTAAAAAAAAACATCCCAATAAGGCAAGTGTTCCACTCTTAGTGAAACGGAGGGAGTATATAGCTTTCATATCATAAGATTAAATTGGATATTCAAACTGTTTACTTCCCATTCTCATTCAACATTTTGGTTGATGAGCAGATACAACCAAAGAATTTGTTGCTAGGTTGGATCTTAAGCCTGGAGAAAAGGTTCTGGATGTAGGTTGTGGCATTGGTGGAGGTGATTTCTATATGGCTGAGATATATGATGTTCATGTTGTTGGCATTGATCTCTCGGTCAACATGGTTTCGTTTGCACTGGAACGCGCTATAGGCCTAAATTGTTCAGTTGAATTTGAGGTTGCTGACTGCACCAAGAAAACATATCCTGATGGCACCTTTGACGTCATCTATAGTCGGGATACTATTCTCCACATTCAAGTAATTTTTTGAAGTTAATTTTGACATTATAATCCATAGACTTGATTATAGTTATTATTTATGTCATACTTCAGAAATGTGTGGAATTTTGAATTTCTGAAATCTCTATTAATTTTTATTTCTATATATCAGCAATCAATTTCATGGATTGAAAGTGGAGCACCTAAAGTGTATCTACATGCGCCGGTTGATTAATTTGAGAACATTGTCATTTTATGCTAATCCGTCATTAACACCATTTTCTGATATATTATTGTGGTTCTTATCGATTTGTGTAATTTTATACAGGATAAACCTGCTCTTTTCAAATCCTTTTATAAGTGGCTGAAGCCAGGAGGGAGGGTACTCATCAGCGACTACTGCAGAAATGCCGGGAGTCCTTCAGAAGAGTTTTCTATGTATATCCAGCAAAGAGGGTATGATCTACATGATGTTGAAGCATATGGCCAGGTTTGTTTTTTGAATTCCATCTCTGTGTCTTTTACACGTTGAGGCGCACAGTATTTTCCTTACTTCTGAATTATCTTGCTTTCAGATGCTCAAGGATGCTGGTTTTGATGAGGTCATTGCTGAGGACCGAACTGATCAGGTCGGTTTTCTTCTTCCTTGTAATGTCCCATTCTTTCCGATCTGTCCAGCTTGTGTTGCTCTACTGCTTCTTTAGTACAATGGCAATACCTTAATCATAACGCTGATGTCCCATCTTTATTTCAGTTCATGAAAGTCCTTAAAAAGGAATTGGATACGGTGGAGAAGGAGAAACAATCATTCATCGAAGACTTCTCTGAAGTGAGTAGTACTAGTCTATCATCTATATGGTTTTTTTTAAGGATTAGAGGATCCCGGACATGACAATTAACTTATATTGTTGTGATCTAATGTACAGGAAGACTACAACGATATAGTTGGAGGTTGGAAATCCAAGCTGATCAGGAGCTCATCTGGCGAGCAGAGATGGGGTTTGTTCATTGCCAAGAAAAAGTGAATCATATGTGACCTTCTACTGTCTTGATATGAGAATTCGTGCTGCGTTTGCTTTCATCATTGTTGTTTGAAGAACAAACTATGTCGGAGATGCTAAGACCTTTGGTTTGGTGTGCTGTGTGCGTTGTTTGATTTAATTTTATCGAATTATTGTGTGATCTAAGTTTGCAATTTTGTGATAAGAGATTCAGAGTTCAACAGCTTTGTTTACATTGCTTTACTGTTTTGTTGGCTTTTGTTACACTGCAGTAAACTGCACAAGGCATTCGAATGGCTTGCGAGTAAACTGCGAAATCCTATATATACTCCTCATTCGCCAGAAAAGTAGCTGCTCTGTGATGTTTTTTGTGTATGCTTACAGTACTCTTTTAACTTCCTATCTTTCACATAGCTATAGCCAGTGCCTCATCCGGTCATCCCCCATGCATTGCAATTGAGATTTATTCCCTTGAATCCATTCAAAATGCGCAGGTTGAAATATTTATTCCCTTTGTATTGTTACATGGTAAGGTCTAAGGTGAATTCTAGGCTTCCACATTTTAACACATTCGGAATTAAGAAAGAGTGGTTTTCTTGACTAGTGTCATGTCCATAAGTTTATGGATATGTCACTGATTTCTTACCTTATACACTGCATTTGTTAAATTACATATAAAATTTAAATATTTTAAAATATTTTTTTAAAATTTTCACATTCAAATACATATTATTACTTGTTTTAACTTATAAAATACGATATTTAAATTTTATTAAAAAATTACAACATTTAAGGTAAACGCTCATGTGGACTGCACATAACCTTATGGAAATACCATATTTTCTGAGACTTTCTCACTAATAAATACTTCCTCCGTCCTAAGATTATTGGCTTATTTACTCTTTTAAAGTTAAATTTGGTAAACTTTGACCTTAAATATAAATTAATAGATGTATAACAAATATATCATATGAGATATTGTTAAATTCATCTTAACATCCATTTTCTAAATATTAATTTTATATGTAAAAATATTATGCGTAGCTAGAGATATTAACGGTCATACATGATCATTGAAAACCGTAAAAAAATAAATATGTCATTAATTATGGAACAGGGGGAGTATTAGCTTTTATCAAAAGCAAAATAATTCTTCTTTGACACAGCTTAAATTACTCACTTACTTTATGACACTATTTTCAATCAAAGTTTGACCATATATTTGAATAGATATATGAGACATAATATTATCGTATGTGATGTTGAATTCGTCATAATAAATTATTTTTAGAAAGTAACTTTTCATTTATCGTTATTATACGTAGGTAACTATATCAACAATCAGACATTTTTTTTGAACAGTTTACAATGATTAGAATGTAATTTAAATTGGCACGAAAGAAATGTCATTCCATAATAGCAAGCTGTTATGATAGGTCCATCATGCAAACATAGTGGAAACTTTACGCTAGCAATAATTGAACTTTATTCTTTTCTTTCTTTATAATAATAGTAAGAGAAAATAGACATAATCTATTTTTAAATTTAGGTTTTAATAATATACATTTTTTTTTCATTTATGTTATTAAAAAGAGACGGTCTCTATGAGGCAGACTAAACTTTAGATAGGGGTATTTATGTAAATCTAACAATATTGTAGCTCAAGGGACCTATCTTTAATAATTTTACAGGGACTTATCTCTGATTATTTTACAAGAACCTATTGCTAATATTTTTCCAAGGACTTTTTTGTCCAATTTTTCCCATTATGGTCCCGCCAACTGCAATCTACAAAAAAAAATCAAAAAATATTTTTAAAATGCAAAAAATTAATATGATCAGCGAACTGAAAATTATAAACATCATAAAATAACAGCAGAACAGCAACAAAAAATCATAAAAGCTCAACTAAAAACTACAGCAAAAAATATATAAAAGATCAAATAAAAATTGAAAAATTGAAAAATCATCGACTACAATTAACAAAAAATCAACTAAAAATCACAAAAATATCAACAAAGCTTAAATTATTTTAAAAAAATTAAAAACTATAAACATCAACCTATATCACCCAAAAGCTAAAAACGTCAATTATTATCATCTAAACTTCACTCAGAATTTTTTTTTTAAAATCAACATAAGGAAAAAAACACTACAAAACATCATCTATGTCACCAAAAAAGCTACAAACATCAACCCCTATCACCTAAAACTCGCGTAGAAAATTAAAAACATCAACATGAGAGAAAAAACTAAAAACATCAACAAAAAAGCTGCGATACCTCAAGAGTATTGTAAAGTCAAGAGATATGCATTGAATATTTAATTGGCAGTTTTTGTGAACATATTTGGAAACGAAAAACTTTCCATGTTGAAACATGCGAAAACAGCACATTTACGCCAAGGAAGTTTATGGAAAAAGAAGACAGAATGTTATGGTATTTGTGGTTATGGAAATCTGAATATTCTACTATATATTAGGCGTATATAAGCATAGTTGATTTATGGAAAATCTTTACAAATATAGAGTTGATATTATCGAATATATGAGATATATTGATATAAGGAAAATCCCTTTATTTATGGAATTTGGATATGCTTCAAGAAGCAGATATGGAATAGGAATATTATGGAGATAATAATGGAGAATTCCGATCTGCTCATGGCTATAAAAGGGGACAACCACGACTGCATTGATTACGATTTTAATCAGAAGAAAATCTGCACACAGATTTTCAATCTTTCGAGAGAATCGCAAAGAGCCAGAATTCTATGTTCCAACATACTTGATCTGCTGTTCAAAGTTCAGAATCATATGCCTTAATTCCTCGGGAGGAGGAGATCCAGCGTCGACGAGGTCAGAGGGAGTCTGATCAAGGTGGATCGGTAGCAAGAGGAGCTTGCAGAATTCACACGTTATAGTTAGTAAAGATAAGTATTTTGTATGATGTACTATCTTTCTAATTAGTGGATTCATTCTGAACTAGGCAGGGCCTCGCAGATGTAGGTGGATTTCACCGAACTGTGTAACCAAGTCTTGTGTCGTTAATACTTTAATTTATTGCATACTTGGTTAGATAGGTCATGTTAGAACATACTAATAAGAATTAGAAAAATTCGGTAAAACCAAATTTCAAGTATAAATTATTCACTCTGAAAATCATAAAACATCAACATTTTTTTATTAAAAAAACTATAAATATCAACCAATATAACTCACAAGCTACGAACATCAAATCCTAACACATGAACCTCACCCGGAAAATGAAAAACATCAACATGAGAAAAAAAAACTACAAATATTAATCCATACCGCACAAAAAAACTACAAAAACCTCAACTCATATCAATTAAATTTCACTTGAATAATGAAAAAAAAAACATAAAAGAAAAGAAAACTACAAACATCAACAAAAAGCTACAGTACCTCAAGAATAAAAATTCTTCAAAAAAAAAAAGGACATGGACGGATTTGAGCCAAGGTCTCTAACCTCAAAACCTAAAGCAATAACCATTGCATCAAAGACTCATATTTAACATACACTCAATCAAATAATATTAAATCTCAGCCTGTATATCATGAACATAAATTCATCAAAATAAATGTTAGAGTGAGATTCAAACACTAGACCCCAAACTTTTACAACAAGACTATTAACCACTAGACCAAACAATCATTGCTGATAATAAGTTCAGTCAAATAAATATTAAACCTCAGCAAGTTTTTGAAAAAAATAGAACAGGGCATTAAACCTCACCTCTCATAAACAGAAACTCAGTCACCGTTGACTCCGTCGTTCACTGCCGTTGCCGCCACTACCTCTGCTGCCGACGTCGCCTCTGTCGCTGTTGTCGCAGCACATGCACTACACGCGTCGTCCTCAATTTTTCGCGCATGGATCTCACGCGCCCAATCATCCTCGCCGCCACGCTCCTCTTTGACTCTCCCGCCGCCTGTAGTTCCTCTGTGACTTTGTCGTTGCCTGTAATTTCTCTGTGCCTCCGCCATCGCCTGTAATTCCTTCGTAACTCTGCCGCCGTTGTCGCCGAACAGCTCCATCATCGTTGAACAGCTTGGCCGTGCAACCTCCTGTTCCTCCTCTGGACATCGTGAACGGAGTCAAAGGGCCTCACCATCGCCGGCGCAGAAACCCTAGCTCTATGGTGATAATCACGACATTGCCATAGCTCCACCGATGAGATGAGAAGTAATCACGATGCCAGTGAGGTGCTCTAGCTCCGTCGTGACGTCAACGGAAGAAGAAGAAACGCAACGGCAAAGCGGTGGTGCAAAATCTGTGACCGAGCGATTACCGATTCCGCTGATCGAAGGGAAGAAATGAAATAAAAATGAAAATTTTGTGATATATATATTATTTCATAATTGCACAATATGTCCTTAGATTTATTAGAATATTTTTATAAAAACCCCATCCCAAAAGAAATTTCTTATAATTGCATAATAAACCCTGGCCTAAAGTTTAGGCTGCCTAAAAGAAGGCTTTATGCATAAAAAATATTTGTCAATAAAAACTATATCCCAATCGTCCCTCTCTATCTTGCAAAAAATATTTTCCACAGTCTCCAATAAACATGTTTACCTGTAAATATATGTAACTTTGGACAATAACGGTACTATATAAAAAATGATATATAGAAACTAGACATTAAGATGAATCTAAAAATATCTTCTTCTTTTTAGATAAATCTATGGGACGAGTGTTTATAGGGTTCCCATCCCTTTTCAATTAAGCCAAATTTGCAAAATGTGCGATTACAACATATGATATGGGTTAAACCCATTTGCACTGAAGCGCTAGCTAAATTTTACAATTATAATCTAAAACTTCAGTGGCTAAAAGAGAGATACACAAAGACACTAATCAGTGTAATAATACTAAGCAAAAGCCTATATGGCAACAAGAAGGGCACACCAAGGATAAGTGGTTGTCACCGTGTAGTCTTAGTGTAGTCACAGTAATCTCGACCCGAGACTACCATTAGAACTAAACACGGTCAAGTATCAAATGAAACGCACACAAAATATTTCATCCACACCTCCAATCAAACATCTATGATAATCAAAACAAAGTTTATGAAGATCCCCCACTAAAGATCCAGCCCATCTCCATTTAACTCGTGAGATCCATTTCCCTAAACTAGGAGACTAAAACCAATCATTTTCAATGTCAAAAATATTTTTTCGTCAGTGTATAGAAATCATTTATAGTGCGTTGAATTATTTCTAACTTGTCCAAAAGGCTCTAAAGATCAATTAAATTGAATTAACAATATATAAATGGCCAGAATATCCTAATGGACCAAAGTCTACAAATCCGATTTAAATCCTTAGAAATACAGTATCGCCATAAGTTCATTGTTTAAACAACTTTGACTTGGATTTCTCCTCACCGTCTCTTTGGATATCAAATCTGAAGTCAATCAAATTTTACCGGACTATGGGATGCCAGAAAAAACATTGATAAAGACAAATTCCTACCTGATACTTAAATTCAAAAAACCATTTGAAAAACCACCCCTTTTAATCTAAAAAAATAAAAGACAAAAACTTGAATAGTAAAAAAACTTAACCACACGAAATAACAAAAATAGAATTAATAGCCTCCCCTCGCAAAGTAAAAGTAATTAAAGTAGAAAAAATAAATTAAAAAAGAAATACTCCTATATTCCAACCATGCCTCGCCGAAAAACAGCCTGAAAGAGTGATTTCCCATAATCATCAAATGTATTACTGACTAGAATAAGCAGAGTACAGTAAGGAAAACTAGTGCTAGTAGAACTCTAGCATAGTCAACAAGTCTTATCTATAACCAATCAAATCTAATCAGTAACTTGATTTATTCTAGCACCCCCCAAGCGAAGCGTCAGATGCTCAGCGACGCAAAGCTTGGATCTAAAGAACTCGAACAGCGGACGAGAGAGCCCTTTGGTGAAGATGTTCGCAATCTAAAGAGCAGTAGGAACATGAGCAACACGCAGCTTGCCAGAAGCAACCAACTCTCGAACAAAGTGATCGTTGATATCAATGTGCTTCACCTGCTTGTAAGCAACTAGATTTTGGGCCAAAAAGATAGCACTACTGTTGTCAGATAATAGTAGCGGAGATCCAGCAAGCGGGACACGAAGATCACGAAGCAAATGAGTCAGCCAAACAACCTCAGAAGCGGTGTTGGCAAGGGCACGATACTCAGACTCCGTACTCAAACGAGTAACAATGGGTTGTTTCTTGGACTCCAAGAAACAAGGTTTCCACCAAGAAAGACAGCATAACCATAAGTGGATTGTCGGGTCTCTAGACAGCGAGCCCAATCATCATCAGAGTAACTCAGAGCCTCTGGAGAATTGGCTGATAGAAATGCAAGGCCAAAATGAAGAGTTCCTTGAACATATCGAAGAATCCGAGTAACTGCTACAAAGTGATCGTCACGGGGATCCTGAAGATACTGATTGACTGTGTTGACTGCGAAGGCCGAATCGGGACGAGTGATTGTCAGATGCTGCAGAGCCTCAACAAGAGAGAGATAAAGTGTCGGAACAATGGAGTAGAGACTGGTGTAGCATCTTACATCCCTACTCGAGTAAGAATATCCCTTGCGTACTTAGCTTGGCCAAGAAGTAAACCCGAGGCTGAGGGTGTAACTTCCAAGCCAAGAAAGTAGTGAAGAGTGCCCAAGTCCCTGATTGTAAACTCCCAATGTGTCTAATCAATGAACTTCTATAGAAGAGTAGGGTCGTTGATTGTAAGGATGATGTCATCGACGTAGACCAACAAATAAAATAATGATGATCCCCGAGATAAAACAAATAGTGAAATATCAGCTGAACTGCAGACAAAACCAAGCCGAACCAGATAAGTACTGAATCACTGGAACCAGGCCTGCGAAGCTTGCTTGAGACCATAAATGGCCTTCCACAAGCAACAAACATACTCTGGGTGAAGCGGATCCTTGTAACCAACAGGTTGCGCCATATATACCGGAGTATCAAGAACACAATTTAGAAAAACATTCTTAACATCCATATGATGAATAGTCCAAGAGCACATCGTAGCAATAGCTAAAACAATATGAACTGTGGATGCTTTGACCACTGGACTGAAAGTGTAGTGAAAGTTAAAACCCAAAATTTGTGAGAAACCCTGCGCCACAAGCCTAGCTTTATGATGACCAATAGTTCCATCTGGTCGATACTTCAATCGATAAACCCATTTAGACCCAACAATGTTGGCTTCCAAAGGTCGAGACACTAAATCCCAAGTGCGCTGGCCACGAAGACCTGCCATCTCTTCATCCATGGCAGAAACCCAAGCCTGATCCTAAAGAGCAGTGCGATAATCCACGGGCTAAGAAAGTATAGGAGCAGTAAGACCACGAGGGACAATGTCTGAGTAGTCTCTACGTTGAATAGTCCCGGCCACCGATTGAATGGCCATCTGATGAGTGCGAGTCCAGGGAGGAGAAGCCAGATGAGTGGAGTAGGCTGAGGCAACTTGATACGAATTAGGTTTTATTTATTTATTTTTATTAATTAGGGTTTTTAGAAGATAACACTATACTTTTTTCCCCACTGGGTTTTTTAATGAGGTAGCGTGATCATTTATTTTATTTCAGAATAATGCCCATTAATTCAGCCATGTGGGCCTTTGAAGAATTAATGTTTCGGTCATGCATTTATTTTAGTGTTTAGAATATTTAGTTCTGATTTGATTAGAATTAGATTTGGTAAGATTAGATAAGTCAATATTCATTCAGGATTTATCTTGAAGAATATAGTCATTTATTTTAGGTAGTCTAGTTAAATATGGTTTTAGCTTCTTAAAGCTGTTATAATCCCTTTCAGTTTCTTATTTGTATTTTTGAAGACCATACCTATGTACTATAAATAGGGTTAGTTTTCAACATTAATTTTGACCTTACACTTTTATCAATCAAATATACAACCTTTTGAGTTCATACTCTTTACTTGCGAGTTATTCCATTGTTGCTTAACTCATATGGCTAGTTAAGTATCAATAAACCTTGTAATCTGATCCTGGGGACTAGTTAGAGAGAAAGTCGAAGTTAGGCGTACCCCAAGGTCTAAACTCCTGAATTTCATGCGGCATTGAAGGATTTGCGAGTTTCCTTGTTTTGTCAAAGATCTTAATTTCGCAATCCAGATTCTTCGCAAGGGGATTCATATCAGTTGGTATCAGAGCAAAGCGAAAAATCCTTGGTGGCAAAAAAATCAACAGGGATTTTAAGTTTTGTTTGAATTTATTTTCGATAATTTTTTTAAAAAAAAATAAAAAATTTCATCGGAATACTTCCGCCGCCAGACAACTCGCCGCAGCCACCGTTCAACTCCGGTGACTCCATCCATCTTCTCCGATCAGCATCTCCGACGATTCTGCCATTGCACTGAAGTCCTGTTCCGTCTCCGAACGACCTCCGATCTGCTTGCCACTAGTCCATCTCCAGCCAAGTCCGAACGTCGCTTCTCCATCTCTAACCATCAGAAGCTACCGTCCACCATTCCTCAGATTGTGAACAACTTTGATGTCCACCGACCACCAAAGCCTTCATCTGCTCTCCGTCTTCTGCAAACTCCGATTGCCGCCGGTGTCCCACCCTTGACCACTACCGATTCGCATCAACACAAGTCGAGCCTGCTCCATTTGTACTCTCGGTGGTCTTCAGGCTCTTTAGGAGCAATTTTCAGCTCCGACGAAGACACAATCCAGCGAAGAGAAGTTTAGCGCAAGGAAGAAGGTCGACGCGTGTCCATCTCGCACCAGTTCACAGCCAAACCGCGTGGGATCACAAGCGCATCACCTGAGGCACGTGTTTTACACGCACGAAACAACCATCCATCTCTTCTTCTCACGATCTGATCATTATATCGTGATACTTTCAATTTCTCGTGGGTTGATTGGTTTTCTCGACAGCAGCCTTTTTATTGCGAGTTGAAACCACCTCAGCATCCAGTCACTGCTTAGTCAGCATTTTGTCACCACTTTATTAGCAGTTCTTCACAGGTATGGCTTGGGACATTGATCTACAGTTATTTTTGAAGATCGTTCACGTTTCAAGGACAAAACTTTTCGACCTTAGAGAGAATGATACGAATTAGGTTTTATTTATTTATTTTTATTAATTAGGATTTTTAGAAGAACACTATACTATTTTTCCCACTGGGTTTTTTTAATGAGGTAGCGTGATCATTTATTTTATTTTAGAATAAAGCCCATTAATTTAGCCATGTTGGCATTTGAAGAATTAATGTTTCGGTCATGCATTTATTTTAGTGTTTAGAATATTTAGTTCTGATTTGATTAGAATTAGATTTGTTAAGATTAGATAAGGTAATATTCATTCAAGATTTATCTTGAAAATTATAGTTATTTATTTTAGGTAGTCTAGTTACACATGGTTTTAGCTTCTTAAAGCTGTCATAAACCTTTTCAGTTTCTTATTTGTATTTTTGAAGACCATACCTATGTACTATAAATATGGTTGGTTTTCAACATTAATTTTGACCTTACACTTTTCAATCAAATATACAACATTTTGAGTTCATACACTTTGCTTGCGAGCTATTCCATTGTTACTTAATCCCGAGAGCTAGTTAAATATCAATAAACCTTGTAATCTAATCCTGAGGGCTAGTTAGAGAGCAAGTCAAAGTTAGGCGTACCCTGAGGGCTAGACTCCTAAATTTTGTGCAGCATTGAAGGGTTTGCGAGTTTCCTTGTTTTGTCAAAGATCTTAATTTCGCAATCCAGATTCTTTGCGAGGGGATTCATATCACAACTGGTGATGGGGGCCGAACTGGATGGAGACTGGCCGGCGGAGATGCATGCGGCACTGGCCAAAGAATTGGACCCGGATTCGTAACACAAATGGAGCAAGGGCCCAAAGAAGATGTAGTCGGCACAGGAAAAACTGTAGGCAAAGGAGGTGCTGAATTAGAATCTGGATCAAGAAAGGCTGAAACATCTAGCACTGACGGTGGAGAACCGACTGCCAATGAAACAGATAGGACGAATGGAAATCACGTCTCATCAAAACGAGTATGTTAAGTGACATATATCCTACCAGTTGTGCGATCGAGGCACCAACAACCTTTATACTGCGAGTTGTAACCAATAAATACACACGAAATACTATGAGGAGATAGCTTGTGGTCAAAAAATGGGCGAACGAATGGGAAGACCCAACAACCAAAAGCATGAAAATTGGTGTATATAGGAACCCGACCATTAATAACTCCATATGGTGATCGTCTACCAAGCACAAGAGTGAGCAACCTATCTATGGTATAAGTGGTTGCAGCAAAGACGTCAGGCCAGTGGGAGATAGGGACATGAGAGTGATACACATATACAAACCCATCTCAGCAATGTGGCTTTGCTTGCGCTCAGCCCGACCATTCTACTCAGGTGTATATAGGCAAGAAATCCAATGATGAATGCCCTTTGTCTAAAAGTGAGAGCATAAGCGGCCATTTACGAACTTAGTCCCCCTGTCACTCTGAAACACCTTAATAGTGGAAGAGAACTGGTTCTCCACAAAATACTCAAACTGGCGATAAACATCCCAAAAATCAGATTTGCGACGCAATGGATAAAATCATGAGTCGGGAATGATCATCAGAAAAATGGCATAGTAGGAGAAACCATCAGCAGATAAAACAGGATAGTGCCCCCATAAATCACAATGAATTATATCAAGTACTCTAGCAGCACATTTATCATTTGTATGCAAAGATAAATGCTTCCCCTAGCCTTTTCACACGCATCACAAATGGTGGGTTCAGGTAAAATCGATGAGACCTATAAGCATCCATAAGCACGCAAACCAGAATAACGGAATGCAGAACATGACCAAGTATAGCATGCCAAGTTTCAAAAGACGCATGCGACTTATTTGACTCCACAATGAACAACAAAGCAGATGCATCATAGTCTAAAACATAAAGGTCATTTTCACTATGACCGTGACCCAAAATTTCACGAGTAATTTTATGCTGAATAATAAATGAGCGATCATCAAATGAGACAACATTTAAATCCCGAGTTAATTTGCTAATCGAAAGAAATTTTTTTGTGATATCAGGCACAATAAACACATCATAATGAGACAAAGATTTAAAAATTTGAGAATCACTAATATAAGTAATATAGAATTGAAAACTATTACCAACATATACATAAGAAGAACCATTATAAGGTGTCACGTGATAAAAAAAAAAAAGACGCTATCATATATTTTGTGGCCCCAGAATCCACAATCCAGTTGGGCCACAATGCTTATTACCAGCGAAAAGGCCCACAGTGCTAAGTATGAAAACCAATTTGTAACAAAGGTATAATATACAACTCGCTGAAGCTGAAAAACAATGCACTGCTCTCGCGAGGTTGAATAGCGCGTGATGCTACGCGCAAGTGAACCCGGGCGCGTGAAATAGGCTGGCGCTGAAAGGCTGGCGCCAAAAGCCTGGTCAGGCGTGAATCTGATGCGCTGCTCTGAGTCGCCGGAGAATGAAGATTGCCGCTGGAACTTGAGACCGGCGGAGATGGAAAACACAAATCTTCTCGCTGAACTGTCTGGAGAACCGAAAGCCGGAGAATTATGGCCGACGATGAGAGAGCAGGTGAAGACCTGTCGGGAGACTACCGGAGATTGACGTCCGTCACTGCGTCCGGCCAATACTAAACGGTGACGCCGAGTGATGTCCGGAAGATACCGATGGAAGCGACGCCGAGAAGATGCTGATGGAATAAAACCGGAGGGTAAGCAGCCGCTGAGGATGCCGATGGAAGCAGATCGGAGAGCTCGCCGCTAACTTGGGGGCAGACCGGGATCAACATTATTCTGCAGAGATGCAGCAGGAGATTGGCGCACGGGTACACGCCGGAAATTGACGAAGAAGAACACCAGAAATGGCCGAAATAACGCCGGAAGTTGATCGGAATTATGCGGAAAGTTGATCGGAATGGGCGGGAGTAATGGGCAGAAAGAAAATAAAAGAAAAAAAAGGATAAAAACAAATTAGGTCAGATCAGACTTGCTCAGATACCATGAAAGAGTGATTTTCCGTAATTATTAGATGTATTACTGACTAGAAGAAGAGTCTGTCTCTTGAAAGACGGTCTTTTCATAAGTTATAGAAAGACCAATGTTTAAAGTGTAAATTAGAAGAAATAAAGATAAAATTTTTGGGTTGCATGAACCGGGTTATAAATTTTATAACTATAACATGTTGCATACTAAAATTTTAATATTACAAGTAAGATCTTTTACCTTTTATAATTTTAATTATAGCCGTCTTTCCATAAGGCTATGGAAAGATCATTTTTCCCAAGACTTCACCCTAGAATAAATAGAGTATAGCCGTCTTTCCTTTGCTTCCTTGCAGATGAGGTGGACGTGAGGATACTCAGCTTAGGAAGGCAACATGCGAATGAGAAACTGATCAGTGGAAAAGGAAAACTGATAGGGATGAAGGATGAGGCTTCAGCTCTAGTTTTATGATAACACAGGAAATGTTCTAAGACATTGGACCCTTCTGTTTGGACAGGATCATCATCGACTAATAGGAGTTTCGTATTGTACGATTCTTTGACCTGTTTGTGATGTTATTTCTGCTTCAAGTGTAGGGCATGGGAACTTTTAGATATTGCTTCAGTTATGGTATTAACATACCTACTAGATTTATGTGAACTCTCTTTAGGTAATACATTACTTGGAATGACTGTAAGCTAATTAGCGATGTAATGTAACGACTAGCGCCTATTTGGCACATTTTAATGGTTAGGGGAGCCAATATATTCCCCCCATCTTAGGATGGTTTAATTTTTTTTTTTAAAAATAGAGTATAGTAAGGAAAACTAGTGCTAATAGAACTCTAGCCTAGTCAACAAGTCTTATCTATAACCAATCAAATCTAATCAATAGCTTGATTTATTCTAACATTTCCAAAGAATCAATGACCTCGTCGGAAAATTTTAAACAACTAGAACTACTAAAAAAAAAGGGATATGTGCCAATATAACCTTACCTACTTGAGTAAACACCAATATAACCCTGAGATAATTTTTAGTGCAAAAATAACCCTAACTAGTTGATGAAAGTGCCAATATAACCCTCAGACCAACTTTCTAGCATTGACTTTGATTTTCTAGCGTTGACTCTATGTAAATTGACCAAAATACCCTTTGGGCAAAATATGAAATTAGGTGGACAATTTTATCCAGATTCATATCAATTTTATCATTTCAAATTATCCAGATTCTTCGCCAGAATGCCATCGAACCACCACCGTAGACCGCTGTCAAACCATCACTGGACTGCCGTCAAACCATCGGACCACCGTAGACCGCCGCCGGACCACTGCGGATCGCCGCTGGACCACTGCTGCACCGATGCCATAACAGGTAGTGTTATATCCGCACATTATGAAAACTAATAGGGTTATATCAACACATTCTGAAAACTTGTTGGGTTATATATCAGCACATTCCTAAAACATATAAGGTTATATCAGCACATATTATAAAAGTTAAGTGCATGGTACTCGGCTGGCCTTAATGGGCGACCATATCTTAATATACACCACCATCAAATCATAACAATGTCTTATACACCATAAATTTTGGTATCATGGCACAATCATTCATATTAAATACCATTATCACATATCATAGCCTCATTTCAAAGCTTATCAACATTAAAAACCCTAGGTCGAAGAACGCAGCAAAATAACAACCACACACAACACCAAAGGTCATTCAACCATCATTCCGGACTAAACACAATAAAATAAATAAAATATCATTAAAACCATATTTTTTATAGTATGTGCTGATATAACCCTATAAGTTTAGGAATGTACTGATTTAACCATACTTGTTTTCATAATGTGTTGATATATAACCCCTTAAGAAGCTAGAGCAAGGCCTAATTGAAAATGGAGCGAATTATTGATTGTATCATAAAGACCCCTATGCCCACGTCCCAATTGCCCACCCGGTGAGATATGCGCATCTAAAAGGTCTTTCATACTGTGCCCCATTCCACCCTACCTATTACAGCGACGGTGTAGCAGTGGTCAGGTGGTGGTCTGGCAATATTGGAGTATTAATGACTCTAGGGTAATAACGACATTTCCTTTTTTATATAGTATTTTTAGTTTTTTTCATAAGGGAAAATGTATTTTTATAAAATTCCGACTAAAAGTTTTCAGAGAGGGTTATATTGACACTTTCATTGACTATCTAGGGTTATATTAGCACTTTCGAACGCTGGAAGGTTATATGACATTTATGTCAACTAGTTAGGGTTATAAAAGCACTTGTCTCTAAAAAAAATATCGTACCCTTTGCTTGCTGCTGTCATCGAAGGTGTACCGGTGTTTAATGGCGCCATCACATTAATAAAAAATTGGGGTGCCCTCCGTTTGCCATCCCGAGTTTGATGAAAGTGGAAAGAAGAACTACTTCTATCCGAGAGAGTAACTTGGATACCACCAAAGAGGACTTCGGTGAATGAGTTCAATCGAGTCACGACGATTTTTCAAACTGGCAGAGTCACCTGAATCAGCCAACTAAGTTCACCCGAGTCAGCTGAGTCTTTAAGCTGGCCACGTCTTGGAACCGATTTGACCATGAACCGCACTAAAGATGGCCATTCTTCAAACGCGGAGTCACTCCGAGTCGGTCGTGACTCAGCCCGTGGAGCAAACCGCCGACCGCCTGGAGCACAGACGCCGACCGCCGAGCAAGGACGACCAAGGCCGAGCGACGATCTGGAGGGCCACCACAGATCGGACTTAGGATGTAGACTAATGCGGATCTGGAAAACTACCGGTACGAGAGGTTGGGTATGGGGTTGGAATGTTGGGGAGGGTAGGAATGATATGGGGGCTGCCGGAAGAGGTTGTTCAGCGGCTGCCCCCCTAGCTAGGGTTTCCATTTGAAGTTTCCTAGAGAAAGGATAAGAGTGCATTAAATGAGTTCAACAATATCTCATATAATGGTATTGCTGCTCATATACATGTATTTAAATATATAGTCAAAGTTTGAAGACTTTAACTGGAAAAAAAGATTTCTTGCAAACTAGAGATGGACAGCCAGACAGGGAGAGTATATATATTCTTTTTTAAATTTAAACTGATACTGAATTATACATACTTTTAATTAAAAATATTATTTTAAAATGTAAATAAAAAATTAATACTAAACAGAAATAATTAGAAGAACATTCACTTGAAAATTAATATCATTTTAGGCATTTCATCACCAATTAGTCTCCATATCATGCATGTGTTTATATCATTATATTTGTGGGATTTTATTCAGTGGCTACCAAAACTTGTTTGATTCGGAGCCTCTGGGACCAGCCATTAAGGGATGCAATGCAAATTTGCCCTTTCGAGGCACCTAAAGGCTGTAAGCCTGTAAACAAAGGTGGGAATCAATTAATTAATTTTAAGATTATAATTGAATGAATCTAGTACAGTAGCATATTTTTCCTCGAGATTTGCACTATGCAAAGTTCTTGATCCTATGTGTATTGTTAATTATCTTAGTGAATGGAATGCACCAGAAATAGTATTATTTAATATCGTGCGTGGTTAACTATTTTAGAACGCACTTGCTTGCCCCTTTTCCAATTTTGTCAGCTTATTAATATTGAAAAAGATTGGAATCAAACTAACTATGGAATCCCAAAGTTTCAAACTATGCTCCATTTGATGATAGTTCTAACTTCTTTTTTTTCTCTTGATTCAAATCCTCAGCAGAACAAGGGTTTTAAGGATTTCCATCTCTATTTTAGTGACCTTAATTTTGCTCAAATACAATAGATGTGATCTTAAAAAAGATCATTTACACTAAGGGCACTATATGAAAAAAAAATTGGATTAAATCAAAAATCTCGATAGCAACATGAGTGACAACACGATATAATGGTCGTCTACTGTAGAATTGTCACGCAAACTCAATCAGCTGAAATCAGAGCCCCAACCCAAACCAAACACAATATGAAGTATCCGTTTTGACATTTATCGAGAGATATGTCAACCACACAAACTTTGGTCAGGATACACTTTAATTATTTACAAAAAGACTCCCTAAAAGCAAGACAAGTTTAGCATTTCTACTAAAAATATGTCATTCTCCATTTAAATAGTAAACTCCCTTAGCTAAACTAGGAGAGTTAATCCAAGCATTTTTTACAGCCAAAATATTTTTTTTGCAAGTGATTAAATTACTTATTTGTGTACGAACTACCTATAATCTGAACCCGTATGATACCTGAATAAATGGTCGAAAGACATGTTTGACTAAATAATCAATCTCACAAGCTAGAAACATCCAAAACAGGCAGAGATTAACTAATCTAGTTGAAAGCCTTAGGTCGATAAACCCAAAATTCCGTTGGTTAAAAGATCTTGACTTGGATTTCCCTAAACTGCCCTTGGATAGTTGATTACAAGCCAAACATGTTTTTTCAGATATAGAACCACAAAAAAAATCTAGTTTGACATAGACAGTTACGTATAATACTTCAAACAAAAAAGACAAATTTTATTTGATGAACACGTAAAAACTTGAACTAAAAGAAAACTAAATAAAAATAAAACAACAAAAATACTGAATTAAAAGCCTCTAACAAAAAAAACCTAAATTATGATTCTAAATTTGATCCATCATCATGTTTACATCATTCTAAGAATTTAATTCTTACCAAGCAAACACATATTCTTTAAACTACAAACTCCTTAAAATGTCGTATATTAATAACATATTTGTAAAGTGTTTGTTTTAATATTAATTAAGAATAACAACTCCCCTCTCTCCTCTAGCAAAACCTTAATCCAAGCAGGAGAGGGCGCCGCCATCAGAAAAGATGCACTCTGATGGTCCCCACCCCAATCACCCCTACCCCAGTCCCAAGCTACCCCTAGAGAGAAGTTATTCGCTAAAGAGAAAATAAACCAGGGTTTTATTATTTCTCCAGAAACCATGGTGCCCCTTTCATCTTTAGCCATTAGTGTTACACCACAACGCCCTCCCTGGGTTTCGAAGCTTCCCCCGCCCTTATTTAACCTTCATGCGCTGATGTGATACGAGGAGCGGCGGTGGCATTCTGGTCGCCGATTGGAGGTCAGAGTTACACACCCAAGTGGGCCGGCGGTCCAGAGGCGTGGCTCCAATGATGGGAAAGGCTTTTCCGGTCGTCGATTAAGTTCTTCCAAGATGGGTAAGACACTTTTTGACGACCTGTAACCCTGTACAACCGGTTTACAACCTGCACCTGAGCGGGTCAACTAGGCGGTGACCAGAGCGGTTTCTTCCAAGGTTTTTCCATTTTTTTTTGCCTTTCAAAAGCTCCATAGGCGGGAGGTGTTATTTCCCATCATCCTCGACATCCATTTTGTTCTGTCCTCTACCAAATCTTGGGTTTCATAGTCTACTTGAATCTGATCTGGCCAATTCAAATCCAGTATCGGCCAACTTGGTTAACTCAGGCTCTAGGTAGACTCCACTCAGTATCGAGTCAGGAACAGGTTGACTAAGCCCAAACGGTTAACTAGGTTAAGCTTAGAACCGAGTCTTACTCCGGTAGTAAAAAGGTCCCGAGGGGTGATTCTCAATTTTTAGTTTGTTTTTTCTCCACTTTTTAAATTCTATTTTTCAAGTGGCAGTCTTTTAATTATTTATGTTTTTATTTGGTTTTTTTCCAGCATTATTGGGGTAGTTGCTCAAAAATAGGTCTTTTTGCTGAAATATTTAGTCACGATTGTTCTCTGCCAAATCTAGGTTTTTCTGACAGCTCCTTTTGCTTGGTTAAACCTAGTTGACTTCTGCTTTGGTCTATATATTTGTATAGGAGAAATTCGAGTCGATGTAGTTACAACAACTTACCTTTGGCAATTCCAATTATAGTTTACAGTCCCAATTGTAGACCGCGCAAGTTGAGAAATCTTTGATTGATCACTTTGTGTCGTGTTAGAGATTTCCAGACCTCTCCTGAGTTTATTTACATTTACAAAAGCCATTTTGGTGACCAAAATGACCAGGGTCATCTCCTACTTTCTACAAGATCTTCAATTTAATGAAGATGAACTGGATCTTTCACTTCAGGAGTTGTTCATTTTTATTTTGGTATCTTTACATGTTGATTAAGATAGTGTTTTGGAAAATTTATGAGAAGGTGGATGATATTTGAATACTGTGATCGGCTTCCAGTGGTTTGAGTCGAATTAGTCAGAAGTATACTCAGTATTTGACCATTTATCTTACGATACACCCCTGTCTATTTGTTTATACATAAAGGCTAAAAATGTGTAATTTGATTTTTAGCATCTTTGTGATAACCCTTTGCGGCAACTGACGTAAGCCTTTAGGAAACTGTTAGAGGTTTTTAGGCAATTGACGTAAACCTTCGAGCAACTTAATGTAAGCTTTCGGGCAATGTAAGCCAAGTTTTTTTTGGCAACATATGAACTTAATGAAAAGGGAAGGAAACCTTTCAAACTCCGTCTATGATGGTTTGAACCAAAAAAATATATATTTAAAAAACATGTAAAGAAATTGTAGGGTGTTAATAAAAAATAAGATGCCGGCGGTCTTGAGGTGATTTTAGGTTCTTTAGAAAAATGTGTATAATTTCAGAAGAAGGTTATTTGAACAATAGTTTCTTTTTAACCTATGAAACAATCATCATAATTTTGAAGTCAAACTGTAGAGAAACTCCTGTCAGACCGACAAATGGTTAGATCAATAATGAAAAATCTCATTTTAATAATTTTTTGGGTAAAATTATAATCATTCATACATTGTGATGCATTTTAAAAGCGTTTCAAAGTTATAAGAACATCATTGCAATAAATAAAAACAAGGGTAATATATCAATATAACCCTATATAGTAACGAAAATGCCAATATAACCTTCAATTGTTCGAAAGTAAAACCCTATCTAATGAGAGTGTCAATATAACCTTAAGGTGACACTTCCAGTGTTGACTTTGACATTGATACCGTTGACCGCACTTAAAATGATAAAAATGCTCCTCGGGAAAAAAGATGAAATTGTGTGGACTATTTTACCCTTACCCACCACCGCTCCTCTGCCACCTCTCTCTTCACCGTGCCACCACCAAAAACCTCAGCCTGCCACCACCGCTGCTCTAGCACCACCGTCGCTGTGCCACCACCAAAAAGCTCAGCCTACCATCGCCGCCCCAAAATCTACCTGCCCTCAAATCCTAGCTCCACCGTTTGCGCCGCCCAACTCCTCCCTAAGATGGAACGCAAACACGAGGTTAACGGTGTTGCAAAAAAGAAGCCTTAGCCCAATCCTCCTCCTCAGCCTGAGTCGATCGTTGGTGAGGTCATCGATGCTGCAACGTGAGGTTGACGAAGCTTGGCTAAGAAGAAGAAGGGTAAGGATGAACGTCGATGCCATTGCCTGCATTGCAGAGAAGAAGAAAGGTAAGGTTGGGGTTTTGGGGCAGACTACAAAGAAGAAAAAGTTAGCGTTATGAAGAAGAAGAAACACACGTCGATGTTGTGGAGAAGAAGAAACCTTCACCAGCATTGCGCAAGGCCGACCGCGAAGAAGAGATGAAGAGAATGACCGCGGACGTAAGTGAGGTCAACAAATCATTGGTGAGGGCGGGTGGTTAAAGAAGGAAGAAAGATTTGAGGACGGGAGAAGAGGAAGAAGGTGAGGGTGGGTGTAGGGGCATAATAGTCATTTCATATTTTTAATTTTTTTAAAGAGGGGTAAAACAAACTTTTCACCGAATTCTGGCCAAAATTTTCTGGAATGGTTATGCACTTTCACTGATTATCTAGTGTTATATTGGCACGTTCGAATACCGGATGGTTATATTGGCACTTATGTCATATATGTAGGGTTATATTAGTACTTTGTTTAAAAACAAACATCAAATCATACAATTAATCATATCAATTATAAAATAACCCAATATAATGGTTAGTCAGTCTGACAAGACTTTGTGTAAACAGTTGTATTTGTAACTCAAATCATTTACGTACCTTTTAATTTAAAATAATGTATTTTAAACTTTAATATATCTATTTTTTATATTTCCTTTTTTTTAGCGGAGTATATTTTTGTTCCATTTTTCCCAACACTTAGTCCAAATCAGGTAGATACACAATGAAGATTAAGTCAGAGTAAAGACGATCTTTTCATAAGAATAGTCCACAGTGGTTTGTATCTTAAATGTTATAATTTTTTTATAAAATTCAAATATTGTATTTTAAAAATTAAAACAAGTACTCCGTATGTCCCAGCCACTTCTGCAGGGAGAGAAATGACTAGTTTTGATTTGGAGAGAGAGAAACAAGTGCTCCCCGTCTCAGCCTCTACGCCGCCTCTTCCACTAGCTCTCTGTTCTCCACCTGGGTTCACCGCCCAACCTCTAGGCCGCCTTTTCCACCAGCCCTCTATTCACCTCTTATTCTCGCCAACTGTATTATTCTCTCAAGAAACCTGCTCCAGATCTGGGATAATTGAGGCAGCCAGAGAAGGGAAAATGTCGACGGAGATTCGGAAGTGCCGGTCGACGCGACGGAGACCCCAATGGAGAGGGTCGATGTAGAAGCCATTGGAGGAGCTGCACCGCCGTAGAGGAGCCGAGCACGAAGGAGCGCCATCGTAGAGGAGCCGTATGCGGAGGAGGGCCACCGAAGAGGAGCCGCGGATGAGCGCCGCTGTTGAAGAGCCACGAATGAGCGCGATGCGGAGGAGCTCCGCCATAGTGGGTCGTACGCAGAGGAGCTCCAACCTCCGGTGGTAGAGGACTCGGGCGAAGCACTAAAGTTGGGAGGCACATATCTGTAAGTTGAAGGTGGAGATAGAGAAAATTAAATGTGGTGAGGGTGGATGAGGTTAGGTTTAGGTTTAGGTTTTGTGAGTAATTTTTTTGTTATTTCAAGGGTGTTTTTGTCTTATGACATATAGAAAATTTCTAAATATGGAAAGTGTGCAGGTTTGGTTGGGACACCTAAAAAAGGAAAGTGTGTAGATATGACTAGGACAGAGGGAGTAATAATATGTATTTGAATGTGAAAATATAAAAATATATAATATAAAAAATATTTTCAAAGTTTCTAAATTTGGTATGTAATTTAACAAATGCGGTGTATAAGATAAAAAATAAGTGACCTGTCCACAGGGCTGGCCCAAACATTTTGAAAACCTGAAGCAAATTAGAAAAAAATGGGCCTCACATAAAATATTTAGAGTGTATTATATTTGTAAAATGGAGCCTCACATATAAGGGTAAAAAAATTATTGAGGCAGTTAACAGAAAAATATAATATTTCTTAATTTTTTCTTACACATATATAGTAAAAATATTTAAAAAAGGCAAACATTTCAGTTTCCTCAAGGCTGGGCCGGGCCTGCCTGTCCATAAGCTTATGGACAGGCCGCTTGTCAGGACACCCACTCCATAATGAATATATAGCGTTCCATACAACTATACAAATTGACAAGATGTATTTGCCGTAAGGATATAATGCATTGCTGACATGATTAAATAGAGTAAATAAGGAAAGACAATACTACTGGGACTCTGTTAACAGGACTTATCCAGAATCAATCAAATCAAGCAACTAATCAGAAACATGATTTACTCTAACACCCCCCTCAAGCAAAGCGTCGGATGCTCAGCGATGCAAAGCTTAGACTTGAAGAAATCGAATAGGGGATGGGAAAGTCCCTTGGCGAAGATGTCAGCATTCTGAAGACCAGACATATGCAACTCAGAGCTTGCCAGATGCGACCAACTCATGAAAAAATGGTAATCAATGTCGATGTGCTTCATTCGCTTATGAGCAACCAGATTCTGAGCCAGGAAAATAACACTGTTGTTGTCAAATAACAACAGTGGAGAACCCAAAAGCGGATCACGAAGATCGCGAAGCAAATGAGACATCCAAATGACCTCTGAAGCAGTGTTGGCAAGAGGCCGATACTCTGACTCAATACTAGAGCGAGAGACAATCGGCTGCTTCTTTGCGCTCCAGGAGACCAAATTACCACCAAGGAAGACCGCATAGCCATAAGTGGAACGTCGGGTCTCCAGACAATGAACCCAATCAGCATCGGAATAACCCAAGACCTCAGGAGTGCTGGTGGAGCAAAATGTGAGACCAAAATAGAGCATGTTGCGAACATATCGGAGAATCCGAGTGACTGCTAAAAACTGATCATCACTAGGGTCCTGAAGAAACTGACTGGTGGTGTTAGCCGAAAAGGCCAAGTCAGGACGAGTGAAGTCAGGTACTGGAGAGCACCAACCAAGGATCTGTACAGAGTCGGGTTTAAAAAATGATGACTGGTGGAGCTGTGTAACTGCGAACTAGGAACAAAATGAGTAGTGACCAAAACAACATCAAACATACCGGCACGAGTAAGAGTATCCCTAGAATACTTGGTCTGACCAAGAAGTAAGCCCACCGAAGTGGGTGAAATCTCTAAGCTAAGAAAGTAGTGCAGAGCATCCAGATTCTTGATAGAAAATTCTCTATGTGTCCGATCAATGAACTGGCGGAGAAGCAGTGGATCGTTGCCAGTGAGGATGATGCCATCAACATAGACTAGAAGATAAAGTAGAGACGTCCATCTAGATAGAACAAATAAGGAAGTGTCTACCGAACTGCCCTAAAACCCAAGCTGCAATAGATAAGTGCTGAACCTCTGAAACTAGGCCCGGGAGCCTGCTTAAGACCATAAATGGCCTTTTGCAGGCGGCTAACGTAATCTGGATGAAGTGGGTCCTTATAGACAATAAGTTATGCCATGTATACTGGAGTATCAAGAACATCGTTCAGAAAGGCATTCTTGCCGTCCAACTGATGAAGTGGCAAAGAGCGCATCGTAGCAATGGAAAGGACTGTGCGGACGGTGGAAGCTTTGACCACGGGACTAAAGGTGTGGTCAAAGTAAAAAAAATAGAATTTGCAAAAACCCCTGAGCAACAAGTTGGGCCTTATGACGATCAATTGGGCCATCTGGTTAATACTTCAGCCGATATACCCATTTGGAGCCAACAACGTTGACATCCGATGGGCGAGGAACCAAATCCCAAGTGTGCTGGCCTTTAAAGGAAGCAATCTCTTCATCCATAGCAGCTATCCAAGAAGGATCCTTGAGGGTCGAGCGGTAATCAGTAGGATCAGACTGATCAAGAAGTGCATCAAGAAGACCATGTGCAATAATATTTGAGTAATCCCGTTGCTGAATAGCACCAGTGGTCGTCTGAGTGACCATCCAATGGTTAATTGGCCAAGGCTGGGAAGCTAATGGTGATGAGTCATTGGAAGAAACCAAGGATGGAGTAGCGGTGGTGGCAGGAGAAGACACGAATGAAGAAGCTGGATTGGCTGTCACTGGCCAAGAAGGGGGCCGGCGTGCAGGTGTCGGCTCATCGGGATTGGACGAGTAAACCAGGCTAGGCGCAGGAACCAACTCATTAAATGGGGACAATAGAGGGCTTGAACCATTGTCAGCATCCAAAAAGGCAGAGCCACCTAAAGTTGAGAGAGAAGATCCGGACGCCGAAGTTGAGGAAGCTAAGGGAAAATAACTCTCGTCAAATCGAGCATGACGGGTGACATATATTTTACCGGTGGTAGTGTTAAGACAGAGGAAACCCTTGTAATGGTAGCTGTATCCAATGAAAACATAAGGAATGCTTCGGGGAGAAAACATATAATCGACCATAGGACGGACATAAGGAAATACCCGACAACCAAAATGATGAAAGTTTGAGTAAATAGGATCCCACTAAAAGAGAAGACCATATGGGGAGGCACCCTGTAAACTGGAGTAGGCAACCGATTAATAGTATAAACTGCAGTGGCAAAAGCGTTAACCCATCTAGAAAGCAGAAGATGTGAATGGAATAGCATTGTAAGACCCATTTCCGCAACATACCGATGTTTGTGTTCCGCTTGTCCATTTTGCTTCAGAGTATATAGACATGAAACTTGGCGGTGAATGCCTTTTTAGGCAAAATGAGACCGCATGCGCGTGTTCAAAAACTCAGTGCCTCTATCACTCTGAAAAACCTTAATTGTAGATGTTAATTGTTTCTCTACCAATGCCTCAAACTGTAAGTATGTTTCAAAAAAATGGGATTTTTGATGAAGTGGAAAAGACCAAGTAAAACGAGAATAATCATCCACAAATAAGGCATAATAAGTAAACCAGTCTCAGATAAAACTGGAGAGGGAACCCAAAAGTCAGAGTGTACCCAATCCAGGACGCGCGCTGCACGTATAATATTTTTAACAAAAGATAACCATTGCCCCTTTGCCATAACACAAGGAGTACAAGTATGTGGTTTAGGTAATAAAGAGGAAACTGAAAGTAAACCAGAGTTTTACAAACCCGAAATGACTGCAGTCGGCACATGTCCTAGGCAAGCATTCCAAAGCTCGAAAGATGCCCGTCCTTTATTCTACTGCAAAAAGGAAACTAGTGACGTGTCTCCTTAGTCTAACACGTATAAGCCTCCATCACTGTGGCCCCTGCCCCATGACTGCCCTGATATTTTGTTCTGAATAACAAAGTTCCGATCATCAAAGGTAACAAACACATTCAAATCTCTGGTCAATTTACTAATAGACAATAAATTCTTTGTAATATTAGGGACAACCAGAACATCATACAGTTTCAAATGATCAGAAATATGAGAATCACCAATATGCAAAATCTGAGCATCATTACCAACAAAAACCTGAGAATTACTAGAATATGGAGAAACACTGTCCAGGCCAGAGGTTGAAGATGCCATGTGACTGGTTGCGCCAGAATCAAGATACCAGTCTAATGTGCTCGCAGATGGGTTCAGTTGCATGGGCGCCTGAAAGTTTTCAGCCAGATGGGCCGGGTCTTTATGACGAGTTTGAGCCAACATCATATAACAAGTAACAAAAAAATGACGAATCCAACCACACCAGGTGCAGTGTGGCCAACCACGGCCTGAACCTGAGCCCGATGCAGCCGGCTGAGCATAACCAGGAGACCGGCCACTATGGCGGCCACCCAAACGGCCGCATCTGGCGGTGCGTGCACCAAACAAGCTGCTGCCCCTCACTGGCGTGTGATCCCACGCGCGGTTGGTTGAGGGATTTTCTCCCACAGCGAACGCGATCGGCCTAGACGCCGACACTAATTTCCCTATAATTTTTTTAAAAATGCCTCGTGTTTCTTAGCACGTGATAACACATTGACATATAAAGGCGTAGGGGAAGAATTAATCAACGAAGCAGAAAAATCTCTGAACTCAAACCCAATAGGAGTTCAACACCAAATTATCTGATCATCATTAGATACGGGGATACCCATAAGAGATAACTGATAAAAAATATCGTTAAACTGTAAATGGAGTTCATGAACAGTACTGCTCTTACGTATACTGTAGGCATTGGCACGAAGACACATGATGGTGAATGTACTATTGCTCTGAAAAGTGGCGCAGATGTTGTCCCATATGTCTTTGGCAGTCACACACGTCGGAAGTTCGAAATGGGCCTCAGGAGAGAGAGAAAAGAACAACAGACAGCAAATCCTCTGGTTTTCATCAATCTAGAGGTCATAGACTTCCGTGGCCAATTTGTAGGCCGCCTGAGCTGCCACACGGTCAGTCTTGGAGCCGGCGGGAAGAGTGCTGAGACCGGCGGCGAAGGAAGGAGACGAGGAGCCGGCCGGCGGCGGAGTAGGGAGAGATGGGCATGAAGTCGACCCATCAAGATAACCAAAAAGCTTCCGGGGCTGGAGGACGTTTCCATTATGACGTTTCTAGAGAAGAAAGTTGGACTTATTGAGTTTCATTTGCATCATTTAGAGAAGAGTATTGAACGATAATTTTGTACTGGACATGATAAGAGTGGCACCGGAAAAAATTTCGTCTGAAGAGAGAGGGGGAAGATTTGCGATCGGCCACTGGAGGGAGTGGGAGGGTGCGGACAAAAATTTTAGGTTTTAGGAAGGTGAATCAGAACACTACTGTGATTCCATGACAAGATGTATTTGACATAAGGAAATAATGTATTCCTGACAAGATGTATTTGGCATAAGGAAATAATGATACTATGACAAGATGTATTTGACATAAGGAAATAATGTATTCCTGACATGATTAAATAGAGTACAAGGAAAGATAGTACTACTAGAACTCTGGCTTATTCAACAAGACTTATACAGAATCAATCAACTAATCAGAAACCTGATTTACTCTAACATAAAGATACTCCCTCCGTCCCAACTGTATTTGCACATGTTAGACTTTTGCACCAAAATTATTTTTGACCATTAATATCTTTACTTGTGCACATTTAAAAATAATAAAAAGTTAATATTATCAAAATAGATGTTATAGTATCACAAGATAGTATATTATCTTATATATTACTCAATTTTCATTTTTTAAATTAACCAATTGACCAAATGAATAGTGCTTATGCATATTTAGATGGGATGGAGGGAGTATTAGTTTCTTTCTTTCACATAGGTCTCCATAACACACTTTTCTCATTAAACATAGAATCCAAAAAAAGGTAGAGAGAGTTGTGGATTAAATTTTTGTGTTCATATTCGTTGCTATGTAGCCAATCACATAGACTACCAAATGATGTTCATTTTTCTGCTTGTCTTGCAGTAGGTATGCCGAATGTCGATGAAAATGAATTCCAGCGTTTCCTGGACACAGTGCAGTATAAACGCAGAGGCATTCTGAGATATGAACGTGTGTTTGGACAAGGATTCGTTAGCACGGGAGGGATCGGTGAGTTATCAGCTCAGTCCCCTTTTTCATGTTACATGACTTCATAGAATTTTCTCATTATATGTACTTTCATCTTATATATTTTTTTTGTTAATATGCATTGAGAGGAACAAGTAGTGTTGAAACCATGTTTTGTGTTGCTGATCAGATACAACAACCGAATTTGTTGCTAGGCTGGATCTTCAGCCTGGAGAAAAGGTTCTGGATGTAGGTTGTGGTATCGGTGGAGGTGACTTTTACATGGCTGACAAATATGGTGTTCATGTTGTTGGCATTGATCTCTCTGTCAACATGGTTTCTTTTGCCTTGGAACGCGCTGTCGGCCTGACCTCTTCCGTGGAGTTTGACATTGCTGATTGCACTACAAAAACATACCCCGATGCCACATTTGATGTTATCTACAGTAGGGATACTATTCTCCACATTCAAGTAATCTTCTGCCTTTTGCAACTCAGATTTTTGACAATATAAGCTGTCGATTAGAACTAGATATCTGATAGAGTAATCCATTTGGAAATGTCATCCATTTGTCTTGTTTTATGCAGGATAAACCTGTACTTTTCAAATCTTTCTACAAGTGGCTGAAGCCAGGGGGAAGAGTGCTGATCAGTGACTACTGCAAAAGTGCCGGGACTCCTTCAGAAGATTTTGCTAAATATATCAAGCAGAGAGGGTATGATTTGCACGATGTCAAAGCATATGGACAGGTTTGTTTTGTGTTGTCTTTCTCTGTCTCGCACGTATGTGCACAAAGTAGATGCCTTACTCCTGAATTGTCTTGTATTCAGATGCTTCGCGATGCTGGTTTTGACGAGGTCATTGCTGAGGATCGAACTGATCAGGTTTGTTTGTGTCCAATATTTTGGGATTGAGTTAGTTACTTTTGTTCCTGTTACAGTAGTGTGGTACAGATGATCTGTCTTTATTTCAGTTCATGAAAGTCCTTCAAAAGGAATTAGATACGGTGGAGAAGGAGAAAGAATCATTCATCCACGACTTTTCTGAAGTGAGTGTTCCATCCTCTCTTGTTTTTTTGTAATGCGCACAAATCTTGAACATGTCGCTTAACTTGTTTAGTACTGATTTGCAGGAAGACTATAATGACATAGTCGGAGGGTGGAAATCGAAGCTCATCAGGACCTCATCTGGGGAGCAGACATGGGGTTTGTTCCTTGCCAAGAAAAAGTGAACTGTCTTAATATGAGTACTGTGGTACTTCTTCAGTTCTTCATAAGGTGTTTTCTGTGTTGCTCGAATAAAGGGCTAGGAAATGAGGTGATAAGACCTTCATTTGCAATGCGCTTGTTAATTTGATGCACTTTTATCAATTATGTGATCATTGAATTCAATTTCCAAATGCATATGCATTGCGTTGTTGCATCGATTTCATTTGTAGAACTAAGCAATGTAAACTTGTTATACCTGCAAAACTAGCGTTAGGTTCGTGTGAGTTTTTCGTGTTCCAACAAATCCCCACCACCTCTGGTTGCCAAAACCAGAAAACAGTGAAAGCTTTCTGCACAGCCTTTTTATTTATTACCTTATCAAAGTGAATACATTATATACATGTATATACTTATATGCTATGTGTAGGTTAGTTTAGTTTCCATTCAAAGTAAACATTTTTACTCCTTCAGAACATCCAAGACATCCTTTGATCTAACAAATACTGGTGTCGCGGAGAGATTGCTGCGCCGCTTTTTGTCCTCAACCATTTGATCATTCTTCACTCCCTCTTTGAGTTCTTTGGGAAGGTATTCATACATCTGCACCATCATGCTTCCACCTAAAGGCAACATTGCATTAGATCTAGTCATAAGCGTCTGTTCATCAAGAAAGAACCTAACCTCACCTAGTATCAGAGCAGCCCCTATCCAACCCGCAGTGCCCCATCTTTCGCCAAGCAGAAACCAAGCGAATGCACCACCCCATAATGGCTCCATCCCAAAAATCATTGCTGTTTCTGTCGCTGATACATCGCGCATTGCAGCAATCTATTCAGATTAAGAAAAACATCGTATGATTATTGAATGCATCTCCAAACATCGAAGACTGAGGCTGTACTGTATGTGGAGTTAGTTACCTCTGCCCATAAACACAGTCCTGTTGAAAATATACCAGTGTAGAGTGCAGGTATCCATGGAAATGCAACCATCCAATCCCATATTTGTGTCCAGGTTACACTGTCAGTATCTTGTAAACCATCGAAACTTCCCGCGAGAATACACCAGAGTGTAGAGAGGAAAGCCACAACACAAACCTGACACGAAAATGCTTCATCTGTAAATGTTGAGATTGGGAATTGAGCACGTAGTATAGTTTTCCAGGGTAGAGCCAACCTCATATCCAAGAAGTGTCAAATGTTTGTCTTGTTTTGTACTTTTTGATATATGTTCGGTCCTGAGGGTATGGATTCCAAAGAATATGGCACTTAGAAAGTTCAGCAGATCTCCAACCTGATGGATTTTACAAAGAAAGCAATGACCTTAAAAATAGCTACTTTTCTCCGTACTGAAAGAGTTGCAAAACTCAATGAATCTCAAATATAAGAAGATACTCACATTGGGAGGTGATCCACCAAATTCCAGCATGCCTAAGCCCATCACTGACATCAGAACTCCAAACCAGGTCCGAGTCGGCACTATCGTTCCCAACAAGCTTTGAAGCAATGGAACCACAATAACCTGTTACAGAAAGTGTTACAGAAAGTGTTGCAGAACAATTGCTTAATATATTCAATGATCTTCTCATCAGTTGATTGCATTTCTACTTCCATTAGGATGCTGGAAATCAGTGGGCTCGTGTTCGAGCCTCGTTCGCAGTGGCACCATCTCTCCCCCTCCCCAAATATTCGAAACTTCAGCACTAACATCTTTGTAGCGGGATCAATCAGCAATCTATTAACTTCTAGTGTCAATGAATGTTTGCATTTGACTGAAACTTCAGAATCTTACAGTGAAAAGGGAGAGAAACGAAGCACGTCCAGCTTCGGCATCAAGAAGTCCAAGGGCCTCAATCAAGTACCCTAAACTGATCCACAGTCCCAATTCCAGCCCTGCATTTCGGGTCTGAGCATCATCTCTTGCTTTAAACACAAAGGGCAGAAATGGGATCGCACACACAGCAAATCTCACCGCAGAAAATGCTGCTGGATCCATGAAAGCTTCAGCCTCTTTTATTACAAGAATGTCGCTCGCTGAAAAACACCAATACACACACATTCAAAGACACTCATTAACCATACAATCCAAATCCTTAATTCTTGGAAGCTGAATCTCAGAAAGTAAGCTTACCATAAACAAGACTGACTACATTAAGCAAGATTATACTCCTGACTTTCTTTGACTTCGAGCCAAACAACAGGTTCTTCCAAAAGGGCCGCCTTTTTTTGCCAGAATTCTTGATTGCCTTGAAAAGACCCTTTGAGCTCTCATTAGCCTTAGTCTTGGGAATCCTTCCACTCTGTAAAGATCTTTCTGCCAATAATTTTACAGGAATAACTGAACACTTGTTTAAATAAGTAGTAGAAGAAGAAATTATGGTGAAATGGGTGATCTTTCTGATTTCTACAGGATTCAAATTGCAGGATATTGCTGCAATTCCTACGGATGGAGAATCGTTAGGAATCTGCCCAGTTGAGAGAAAATGCATCTTTGTTGTATCATGAAAACAAAAGAATGATCAGTTCATGTTCAGTTAAAGATAATCTTCTTGGTCTGAGTTACTGGAACAATGAATGTTAACTGTTAAGGTTTGGTGCCATTATTGATTGATAGGTAAATATCTAAGAATTATTGGAACCACAATTAAAGGGGAACAGACATGTGATATTTTCTTCAAATTGGGGATGGCAGTACATGAAGTATGGTGGAGCCAAGAAAAGATATTCAATTGACAGGATGGGAATGCGTAATCATGTACTACTTGTTTGTTTACTTACTTGCAAATTGCAATGTGAAGCACGCTATGAATAGCGGTATAAGATTGATCACCTTCCAACCACTTTCATCAATGGCTTCAATGATTTTGCATGGATTGAAAGTAGCAGGCTAACATTGGGATATTAGAATTATGAGCTTCTATTATAAAATTAATTGATATTATGTAGAGGTAACATATGATCATATATACTTAGTTATATGAATGTCAACTATTAATGTGAGACTAACTCTAACAAGTAGATTTTAGGTTTATGTTAGAGTCTCACATTGGTGGTTAACAACGTTATAATTCAATATATAAGATTATGAGTTACCCCTATATAGTATCAATTGATTTTATGATAGAGACACACAGTGGCGGAACCAGGAAAAAATGTGAGGGTAGGCTGAAATCGCACTGTACTTAAAATTTTTTTTTGTACAACTAAAAAACAAATGATCGATTAACATAATATAATAAGATAAGTACAATACAATAAGTCCTACAAATTCACTACTAAAAAAACTACATTCTAATGCTAGAAGCAGATTTAGGAAGTGGAGGCAATTTAATCCTACGAGGCTCCGAGCTTTGAAAACGTTGCATGATTGCTTCATTCTCAATCTTAACAAAAACCCCTTTCTCAACATAAACCCTCATAACATCATTCAACCATTCATCTCCTATTCTATTACGTAGATCAGTCTTGATTTTTTTCATAGCAGAAAAAACTCGTTCAACTGAAGCAGTTGCAACGGGTAGAACTAATGCCAACTGAATAAGACGATATAGCAATGGAAAGACGACATGGCTACGTGATTCAACCATATGCTGAGCAAAACGTCCTAGATCATTGATCACTGGCCAAGAAGCATTATTATGTCTCACATCACGAATGAAAGTGTTAAGTTCTTGCCCAAGTTGAAGACAATCAATTCGAGAGAAGTCATTCGGATATAGTTCACCAAGGCGAACCAACTTACCAACATCAAAGCTGGAAAATGAATCTCTCGGATCAAGGCATGCAATACAAGTGAGTAACTCCGAGCTTGCTTCAGAAAATCGATCATTCATTTCAACAATCATATTATCCACGGTCTAGAAAAAAAAAGAAAAAAACATCAACAAGATAAAAAATACATGTAAAATAGTCTAAAAAAATATATTAAAGTATATAAATTTTAAAGTTTACCTGAAGAAAAATGTCAACGTGATAAAAGTCACCATTGGTTTCCATCTGTCCACGACGTCTAGAACGGTGACGAATTTTCCGTTGATCTTCCATCTGGCATACTGTGATCTCATGTTTCTTACAAAAGGTCTCGACTTTATTCAACAATACCTCAAAACCCCCAGCTCTAAATTCTCTCAGTTCAAGCTTCATTGTCTTCATCAAATGCACAGCTTGTACAATATTTTGATCTCTTTGTTGCAAGGCAAGAGACAACTGAC
This sequence comes from Rubia yunnanensis, assembly GCA_037428765.1. Taxonomy (NCBI): domain Eukaryota; kingdom Viridiplantae; phylum Streptophyta; class Magnoliopsida; order Gentianales; family Rubiaceae; genus Rubia; species Rubia yunnanensis. The sequence goes on from CM075068.1 coordinate 78,971,947, forward strand.
TTGTAACTCCCAACAAATGTTTCATCAAAAACATACAAAATACAAATTCATAGCTCTCCATTCTATCCATCAAACCCTTTGCTTTAGAGGCATTTTCAGCTGAATTGCCATACTCACATACATTAAGAAGCACTTGATCAATGGAAGACCACATAACCTCGAAACGAAGAATAGTAGTGTAGTGTGATCCCCAACGGGTATCACCAGGCCGTCTCAAACTCATTTCCTGATTTTTGCCTCTTCCACTAACATTATCCCCTTTTTCCAGTGCCTCCGCAAGTCTATCATGTTCTAAACGATTAAGCATATCTTTTCTAACACAAGAACCCCCAACTAGATTCACGATGTCAACAAGATACGAAAAAAATTCACACACTGATAGAGTACTATTTGCAACACTAACAACAACCAATTGAAGTTGGTGAGAAAAGCAATGGATGTACCTTGCCGAAGAGTTTTCTTTCAACATCAAAGCTTTCAACCCATTAAACTCTCCTCGCATGTTTGAAGCCCCATCATATCCTTGCCCCCTACACCTTGACAACGACAATTTCTTATTTCCAATGAGTGTCTTGAGAGCAAGAAACAAAGTGGTAGACTTAGTATCATTCACATGCACAAGACTAAGAAAACGCTCAAGAACACATCCTTGTTTGTTGACATATCGCAAAACAACTCCCATTTGCTCTTTTATTGAACAATCTCTAGCCTCATCAACAAGAATAGAAAATACACCATCTCCAATGTCATCAATGATAGCATCACTTACCTCTTCGGCACAAGCATGTGAGAGTTGTTTTTGAATTAAGGGGGATGTCAACTTGTTATTTCCCGGAGCGTCATGCATTGCCTTAGCAATATCCTCACTTCGATCGCAATACCAATCAACCAATTCAAGAAAATTACCTTTGTTGAGAGAATCAATACTTTCGTCATGACCATGGAAAGCCAAACCTTGCTTTAACAAGAATCTTATCACATTCAAAATCCCACTCAAACGGATGCGGTATGCCTCTTCTACTTCACGCCCTTGAACCTCCAAAAAATGTGGGATTCTTTGGTTTGGATTACTAAAGTCCGACAATTTCCCAACGGCAATATGATGCTTACCATTCACATGTTTTTTATGCTTCCTAAAAGAGTTTAGGGCATTCTTCCAAGTTTTCACCCCATCCACACTATAGTCATCATTACTTGTGGGATCCTTAAACAGATAGCAAGGAAAACAATATGCGGCATCATTTGACACACTATACTCCAACCAAGGAAACATATCAAACCAATTCTTCTGACACTTTCTATATTCGCTTGAATAAAATGTTTTGGGAAAATTATGGTTCCTAGGTTGACAAGGCCCTCTTTTCACATATTCACACCTCACATTATCTATAATAGAAGCATCATACTCATTTATAGGTTTTCTTAAGGCGGGATCACTTATAACATCATTGGCACAAAATTGTAAACGAGATTGCTTACTACCACTACCACCCTCCTCATTATGCTTATCTTGGGTACCTTCATCACATTCAAGAGCTCTCTTCTTCAAAGGTGGAAATCCTATACTCCGTTGCACTAAATTCTTCATAACCTATTAAACACCAAATTTAACTCATTATAAAATCTACAAGAGTATATGAATATTACAACATGAATACATGATAAAGCCTAAATTATTAATAAATCAAATCAACATGAATACATGATAAACCCTAAATTATTAATTCACAAAATTTCACAAATCACAATTCAAACGAAAATCACAATGAATTGAATAAAAACGAAAATCTCACAATCACAAATTCACAATGAATTTAAATAACCTCACAAATCACAATTCAAACAAAAATTACAATGAATTTAAATAATCTCACAATCACAATTCACAAATTCTTCAAAATCTCACAAATCACAATTCAAACGAAAATTAAAATGAATTGAATAAAAATAATATTGCATAACTAAAATCAAAATTGAAACGGAATTGAACTAGAAACAATTAAATTCATGTTTTGAATCTTTCAATTTTAGTTCAAGAGTTTGAATTAAATTGAAATTGAAATTTGAATTTTTAAAATACCTAAATGGCGGTGGACCTTGGCGGTGTGGCCGGTGCCAGTGGTGGCGGACGGCGGCGGCGGGTGGCGGACGACTGGCGGCGGCGGCGGCGGCGAACTGAGAGGAGCCGAGAGGGAGACGGACTGGCTGGGAGGGAGAGGGAGCTGAAGGCGGGAGCGGGATTGGGTTTGGGAAAATTGGGACTTTGGCTTTGGCCTTTGGCCCTTTGCCCTTTGGGTTTGGGCGTTGGGAATGAGCCGTTTGGCTTTTGTTTTGGGTTATATATATATTTTTTTAAACTCACCCATATATCTGTAAAATTAAAAAAAAAACTTTTAATCAAACGACGTCGTTTGACGTCGTGATTTGGAAAAAAAAAGGGAAGCAGCAGCTTCCTCTCCGGCGATCGGGCGGCGCGCCTACGCTGCCGTAGGCGGAAACCACCGATCCGTCGGCCGGTAACAGTAGCTCTCGCCTGGCCGACGGAGCTCAGGGCAGGCGCGCGCCTGCCCCCGCTTGAAGGTGGTTCCGCCACTGGAGACACATGATTTTAATAGTTCATGCATTATAAGGTCTATGAATTCCAGCCTATTGGCGTGCCTTAGTCCTTTGGTATGCCTTGTTGGAAAGGTCAAAGATCTCTTTTGTTATTAGCCCTTTTATGATGAGGCTTTATGGTGAATCTTGGGGTACCCTGTGTGCATCTATAAAAGGGATTAGAGCTTGGAGATAAACACACAACAAACTACAAGAACAAAGCAACAAAATAAGAGAGTTAAAGGTTCTTGAGGGAGCTGAAAATCTTCTCATTTTTTTAAGAGCAAGTATGATCGGGAGGTCGAATCGAAGGACAAACATTGTCTAATTTTGCTGAAATTGGTCAGCGTGTTTGGGACTCACAGGGTTTCGATTTAGACGGTTGGATCGTCAGGCAGCTCTGTTTTGTGGTGATATCTTACATCTACTCTTGTCGTTTATTCTTATGTGTGATGCTTATGGTGAGTTGTAACCCTTTGTTGACCGGTGTTGGGTTCATTTCCCTAATTTTATCATAATAAGAAGGAATAGGGTGGACTCCTGCAAGTCTCGTGGTTTTACTTTTCACGCCGAAGAGGTTTTCCATGTAAAAATTGATGTGTGTTGTTTTCTCCCTTTATTTTTATTGACTGGCCTTATCTCCATCGTTGGTTAGTTTTGTATTTATGTTTTGAATATTTGGTTGGTTGTTTTGCCGTGGTCTTGTGTGGGTTTTGGGATTTATCCCCCATGGGTCCCCAACATAGATGTCATAGATAGTTTTTCTCTTTCAAAAAGATATATGTTAAGATTTTAGATCAAATAGATACCAATCTCAAAAATCTCTCTTCTCGTTGCCTAGGGTTTAGAAACCTACTTCAGGCTGTCGATTTATTGTATTCCCATCGAAATGTCATGACTGGATTGTCCATAACTTAAGGACATGCCACTTATCAAGAGACCTCCTTAACTACTAAAACTAAGCGATCAATAAAAGATACATAACTCAAAATAAGCATTGAAAGATACATGATTTGGGTTTATTTACACCTTCAACCTGTTAATCTATCATCGACATGTTATTCTACTTCTATGACATCTAACCACACATTGTGGAGAGTTATCTCCCATTTACCTTGAAGACACCTCCCCCTTTCCTCAAATATAGTTAAAGCGAATGATCGAAGCTTTCAATAACCCTTATCCCTGGATAACCTAGACGAGCGCCATATTTAACCTGAAAATAGCAATACACATAGAGAAGCAATACACCTTCCCATGTTCTATAAGCAAGAAACATGTAAATATCACAATTGAATTTTCTAAGAACGAGTACGATGTTCAACATACAATAAACACTCCTAGTTGGATACAATCAACAAAGAGGGGAAACACTCTGGTTTCACTCTGAAAGTCTAGCAACTATTTAGCTCACAAACAAGAATTAGTTGTACACTTAGTTCATTCATGCATCAAATATACAATATATGCAAATATCACAATTGATAATAAATGGAAAAAGTAGAACAATCAAGGTCTCACAATACCAAGCTAGAAGCTCTAATAAATTGTTCCTAAGGGTAGATTATCCTATCATAACAAAACCCATAATCATACACATAAACATATTACGAAAAATGGAAGAAAAATGAAGAACTGGGGTATTATAGAGAGAAAACTCATAGATCGCCATAGGAAGAGGATAAGAAGAGTATTTATAGTCCAAGAGATAAGAATAAAATGCTAAAAGTTAACTTTCATTGGTGGTCTTCCCGGTCTGCAAAATGAGTACTAGCTTCTTCTTTGTTCAATTACTACGGGTGAACCATTGATTTGTTTTGAGAGTTATAATAGTCAGTTTTATAGTAATAGTTGAGGGAATAATTCGACTCATGAGAACACTAGTGGAGGATGGGTCATTAAAGATGGTTATATCGGATATTAGAAGTCACTTTGCATGTGACTTTTCTGGTAGTGACTTTGATTGTCACTGATCGAAGGTAGTTCGAGGAACCACCTTTTAAAAAGGGTAATAGACGGAACTTGAGTCCCAATCTCAAAATTGTCTGACAAACGTCAGTTGCTAAAATTTGGTTACGATCTCGGAACTGTTCGAGGTTCCTCACTTTGATGCAATTTCTATCCTTCACAAATATTTTCTGCATCAGACGACATTTTATCCCACCACTATATTTCAACTCTTGAATACGAATAAATTGTTTTTAATGTTCTTGAATCAGATAGTGTTTCTAATTTATAGTTTGAATCTGGAACTCTTGTGTAGGCCCTTTTATATCTTGATGTACATTATGCTAGGACATGGTTCCGTACTCGGAACTCTGTTATGGGAAGAGGTGAAAAATTAAAATTTCAATATATTGAACCTGGCCACAACAAAATAACAAAAGCCTCATGTAACAGCTCCAATACATACAAAGATCTATAGAATACGCTAACGAAGCACCATTCCATAGATAGGAATAGAAATGAAGCTAAATCTATTCCCTAAAAGAAATGTCACGAGGATTCTAGCTAACTACCAAAAATATATAGAATACGCTAACAAAACAACAATCTATATGCATGAATAGAGATCTATCAAAGTCTATTCCACACATTATGCGACGTCCATAAATATATACTACAATTTAAATCCAACACTGATGTGTCCATTTTATGTGAATATTTTAGTACTTTTTGGGATCACTTTTGTGCTCTTTTGTTATCAAGAGCTTGTGTTTTACCTTGAAATTCTCTTAGGAGAGGTAAGAGCGACTTTACGCTCTTTTACCTTTTTCTAAGTGGATTTTGTGTGACAAAGGAAGAACATCGAGACTTGAAGACCTGAGACCATTGAAAATCACTTTTTGAAGAATTTGAAGATTTTAAGACTAGCTTTAAATATTGAAGACAAAAAGAATCGATGATTTGAATGCAAGGCGACACAAGGGTGAAAATGGGCAGCCAGCCCGGGCGAGGCCTTTCCTGCCTGGGTGGGAGCCTACTACACTTTTGTTTTTTTCTTTTCTTTTCCTCCCTCTTGTACTATAAAAGAAATTTCTGGCCACCCACTTCATATCTTATCCTTCTTGGCCGAATTCTACCCTCTCCAAACCTTAGGTTCTTCATCTTTTTCATCCTTTCTCTCTTTATTACTCTATGAATTTTTCTATGGATGTTAGTATGAATTGTATTAGCTAAATCTAGTTCTTGAGAGCAATTGACCAAGGCTTCCAAGCCCATGTCTTAAGAACAATTTCTAACCTATTTGATACTCTTACTATTATGCATTTATGGAGCATTGAATGTATTTATTAATGTCATTAATGTTCTTGAAATCTTGAGTATATGAAATACTTGTATGATATGTTTGTTAGGGTTTGGGGAAATGGGTTGATTTCCCCTTTTCTTGATAGGAATCCAAGAGTATGATTTAGAGCTTTGATTGTGTTGATAGATTAATAATTGCTTGATGAATATGATAATGTTGAACTCTTTGTCATGTTTGTTGCTTGTAGCAAATGAGAGAAGTCCATGAATGTCGATCGTTCTTGACTAATCTTGTATAAATGCATGAATTGGTTAAATGCTTAGACACAGTGTAGTGTTTATTAGTGTTGCCAAGCTTGTTGATTTATCGTGCTCAGTGCCATCAATTGGGATACTTTTAGTTGTGTTTCGAATACGGGAGTCATTGGTGAGGTTTGAAAAGAGATTTTGAATTCACTCTTGCAAACTACTATCTTAGAAGGATAGAAGTTTAGTCTTCACAACAAGTAGTGAAAGTAGTAAATAGGTTGCATATTCAATGATGGATAAGAGGTTTGGAAGTGGAACTCAATTGTGCCCAAGGTTCCGTTAATTGTTGGTTTAATCACCTTTTAATTGTTGTTGCATGCTTTGCATATTTAACTTGTTTGATTAGTCAACTTGTCTTTAATTTCATAACTTAGGACCAATACCAACCAAACTTACCCCCCATTTACATGCTTATATACATATACATATACATATATATATATATACATATACATAAATATATATACATATACATATATATATATACATATACATACATATATATATATGTGTGTTTATATCTAGTATGTTTTCTCCTATATATGTTTAAACACTTGGAAAGATCTTTCTTCTCATGGACAACCCTGACTTGCCATTATCTACTTAATTGTAGATAGGAAGCATCAGGGCTTTAAAATATAGCTTTGAGAGGTACGGTGACAACCTCCCAAATTTTAGCACCGCTGCCAGGGAAAAGGCGTTTATTTTTAAGTGTTTGGGCATATTATGTGTGATTATGTGCTATTTGTAAATATTTGTTAGTTTGCTTTTGTTTTGATTTCTTAGTTATGTTTCAATTTCTTAGTTAACTTCCCATTTTTTCTTGGCTTGGAGACGTATTGTTCGAGTTCTTGGTGTATGGTTTGTATGCGATCCTTTTCATGAGAACCCCTACACTACGACTTGGAGTTAGAGTTGAATTTGAGACGGGCTAGGAGGCTTTCTTTGGAAAGTGTGAATAACACCCCCTCCAAGTGACCATTTTGTGGGTAATTTCAATTCTATGGAGCATCAATATGAGCATCCGGGAAGAGGACATCAACATCCTCCTCTTCAAGGGAAAGCTCCTCCACTCCACCGAAGGGAGATTCCTTTGGGGCAAGCATTGTTGAGAGACATTATAGCCCCCAACCTCGATCAACAACCGATGTGCATTGAGTATCCCTTGGTTGGACCGAATGGGCACTTCGAGCTAAAGACCGGGTTCATAAACATGCTACCCATCTTCCTTAGTAGGCAAGGGAAGAATGCCAACAAGCACCTCACCGAGTTTCACTTTTTATCTGGTGGTACGGTTCCTCATGGAGTAGATGAGGATTTTTATAAGTTGAAGGCAATCCCGTTCACACTAAGGGATGGTGCAAGGGATTGGCTCCATTACCTACCACCCAAGAGCATAAAAAGTTGGCTTGACATGAAAACGAAGTTTCTAGCCAAATACTTCCCGGCCTCGAAATCCACCGCCTTGAAGAAGGACATAAGTAACATCCTTCAATGGAACAAAGAATCTCTCTTCGACTATTGGGAGAGGTTTCAGAAGCTTCTCGCAAGTTGTCTTTACCATGGTTATTTGGAGGGGGATTTGATCTATTACATCTACAATGGTCTTCTTGATGAGGACCAAAGATTAGTGCAGAGTTCTTATGGTAGTACCCTTAGGAACAAGACTTCATTGGAGGCTATGCAATTGTATGAGGAGCTAGCGGAGGAGTCAAGAAACTTTAGCTCAAGGGCCGATTTGAGAAGGAGAAATCCAACGCATTTAAGTGACCCTTCTAATAGTGGAAATCTTGAGGACTAGGAGGTCGTTGCCGTACCTCTCAGAGTTATAATTTATAAGCCCTTTATGCTTACTAAATACAATTAAGTAGATAGCGGCAAACCGGGGTCGTCAACGAAGAAGAAGGATTTTCTTAAGCGTTTAGACATATACAGTTTATATTAGGCTAGAAGTATATATATATATATATATATATATCTAGATATATAAAAGCAAGTAAAAAGGGGGGGGATGGTGGTTGGTTGGTTGGTTTTCCTAAGTTATGAAATTAAATGACAAGATATCTAGCAAAGTCAAGTAACTATGCTAATCATACAACAACTAAGAAAAGGGGTTTAAAACTACAAAAAACAAAGCCTTGGAGGGAATTGACATCCACTTCTAAACCAAATGTAAATCATTGAACCATTCACTCAGTCTATCACATTTGTTACCTATGGAGATGCCAAAACATTCCAATGGAAGATCAATTCATTCCTTTTTAATAGTAATTTGCAAAGACAAACAAAGACCATTTGCAAACCTCGTTGACAATCACTCTAGGAAAACCACGCCAAAGAGGTATTTCATCAATGATATTTCACATGAAAGACCATAGACTTGATAACAACAAGCCTTCTACCAAAGACATAGCCATTTAACTAAACATAACATTCATTAGGCTAAACCTAGAACAAACCACATTCAAGATTCAACCTTTCATTGCTTATATAGGATAAATATGAGAACAATCCATATTAATATGCTTATCTAGCAAGAATCACAACACATTATGCACAAGAAGTTCTAAGTTCATGTTGTTGGATTTTCACGCTAAAGAGCTAAGGAATTCATCACTTTCCTAACACCCTAACAATTAAATCATGCAAAAACTTCCTATTCTCAAACAACCCATGGCATAAATGAAGTAAAACATAGCATTAAGAACACATGAATGCTAAATAACAAAGGCTTCACGAATGAGTGAAACAATTTATTCGCTACTTTTACTACTTGTTATGAAGATAAATCTTCTATCCGTCTTAGATAGTAGTTTGCAAGAGTGAATTTAACATATCTTGTCAAACCTCACCAATGAATCCCTTAGTCGAAACATGACTAAAAGTATCCCATTGATGGAATTGAGCTCGAAGAATCAACAAGCTCGGCAACACTTATAAACACTACAACGTGTCTAAGAATTTACCAATTCATGCATTTACACAAGATTAGTCAAGAACGATCGACATTCATAGACTTCTCTCATTTACTACCTAAAACAAACATGACAACGAGTTCAACATCATCACATTCATCTAGCAATTATCAACACATCAACATCCTTTAGATGTTCTAACTCACGCTCTTGGATTCCACATTAAAAGAAGGGAAAATTAGCTACTTTCTCCCAACCCTAACAAGTAATCATACAAGCAATTCATATACTCAAACTTTCAACAACATTAATTCCATTAACAATTCACCTTCAAAGCTCAATAAATGCACAATAGCAAAAGCAATAAATAGATAGATATGATTCTCAAGACATGGATTTGGAAGTCGTAATCAAGTGCTCCAAAGATTAAACTAACCTAGATAATTAAAAGACATGATTAACCTACAAAAACTAAGAAAAGAAAGAAAAGAAATCTAGAGTTTTGAACCCAAAAAATCCCAGGAAGAAGAAGGTTGTGAGGAGGAGAGGATAAGGTGAGTATTTATAGTACAAAAAAGTAAGAAAGTTTCTGGCCACTCGCGACGGGTTCGTCGCGAGTCGCGACGGGTTTGATGCGAGTCACGACGGGTTCGACGCGAGTCGCGATGGGACCGAGCCCAGTTTCAACATCTTGATTTCTTTCTTCTTTTTGTCTCAAGTTCTCCTCTTCACTTAACTTATCTTCAATTCTTCAAGTCTTCAAAAGCTTAAATACAAGTGTTCAAGTCTTTAAATCTTCAAAGGTATTATTTAAAGTCTTCAAACAAATTTCCTTGTCACACAAAATCCTCTAGAAAAGTAATAAAAGTGTAAAAGTCACTTTTAACTCTCCTTAGAGAATTTCAAGGCAAAATGTCATATCTAGAGCATAAAAGTGTACAAAAGTGAGTCCTAAAAGTCGTAATATAACTATGTAAAATGGGCACATCAAGGACCAAGGCTCGACCCTTGCATCTATGGTGAAATCTTTGATGACGAAGCCCGAAAATATGCCACATGTTAAATCATATGAAATTTGCTACTTGGCGCATCCTACAGACACTTGCCCTACTTTGCAAGAGGATTATGTCGAGGAGGTAAGTGCCATGGGATATCAAGGCAATCAAGGCTAACAAGGGAACCAAGGCTATCAAGGTGAGAAAGGCTATCAAGGTGGGCAAGGCTACAAAGGTTATCAAGGGTACCAAAATCGGCCGTACAATTCGGGAAACCGTGATAACCCAAACCTCCAATATGACAACCCTCAAGGAAGTCAAAACCCTCAACCGTATTGGCTTCCTCAAAAACAATATAGGCTACCTCAACAACAATTTCAAAGGCTCCAAGACAAGCCCCGAGACCAAGGGGAGAGCTCGAGGTTAACAAAAGATGAGGTGATGCAAGACATTCACTGGTTTAGCCTGTGTGCGGAAAAAGTAGAAAATTCCAAGATGAAGCCAAGGAAAGCATCAAGAACCTGCAAACTCAAGTGAGCCAAATAGCTCAAGTGGTGAATCGAATGGAGGCCCAAGAAAAAGGCAAACTTCACTCCCAACCAGAGATCAACCCTTGACAAAATGTGAGTACAATCTCCTTGAGAAATGGAAGGAAAGTGAAGGAGCCCCAAGCAACGGTTGTTGTTGAGCGGATGGTTGAGAAAGAAGAAGACCATGAAAGGAAGGCCGAAGAGTTGGCCAAAGAAAGCAAAGAAGAAGAAATCGTGGGGCATTTGTACCAAGACCGGGATCAAATCCTGAAACCTTATCCCCACCACACAAGAAGTCAAGAGGGGCGGAGATCCCTATCTATGCACCAAAACCACCATTTCTAGAGGCATTAAAGGATAGGAGGACACCAAAGACATCTACGAAGTCTTTCATAGATGCGAGGTAAATATTCCACTCTTAAATGCTCAAAATAAAGTTCCTAGGTATGCTAAATTTCTTAAAGAATTGTGTACCGTCAATAGGAAACAACAATTGAAAAGTAAGAAAAAGAGCGTGAAGAGTAAATATATCTCCACCGTGTTTGATGATGAAATGCCACCTAAATGTGATGATCCGGGAATGTTTACTGTCCCTTGTGAGATAGGAGGCAAATGTGTTAGCAAGGCCATGTTAGAATTTGGTGCTTTAATCAATTTGATCCCATATTCCTTGTATGAAAGTCTAAATCTAGGCATTTTGCACAAAACCGGGGTTGTTATCCAACTAGCCGATCACTCTATCACATACCAGAATGGTATTGTGCAGGATGTGTTGGTGAAAGTGGATTCTTTTGGAAAGGCAAGGTTTGTTAATTAGAATAATAAATACTAACGCGAGGCTGACCACCCGTTCTACCAATTCAATTTTTGAAGGTTTAGTACATCCACCTTTCTTGTTTTGATGGCTCTTTAGGAATAGATCACACCTCTCGATCTCCTCCTTGGTAATTGGCGTGACCATTTTTCTTGCCTCCTCCTTGGTCACCCCCCCAATTTCAAGTTGAACATCCTTTTCAAAGCGTTCATTTATGAATTCGATGGCCGCCAACCATATACTCCACGACTCTTCTGATGTGGATATTCATTCTTCTTGGCATTTAGTCTCTTTCCTTCCTTTGTCCCCTAGGTTACAAATTGATGGAAATGGGACTACCAAATACAAGGTTATCTAAATACCCACAAAGTTTTATATAAGGGGACTAACATTTTCTTCATTCTTCTCCAAGGTCCTCCTTTTATTCATTCTCCAAGACCCTCATTTTGTTAGAGTACATGGGATTGCTATCACGGCCACTTCCAACATATAATGCCTCAAAGACAAGGGTTACACCACTGTTCTACGACACGCCCTTATCATCCACTGATTTAGGGGCAAAAGTAAAACCATTTATGTCATAACCCCCATAGGAAATAACAGTACCAAGGAGTCTACAAGATAACCATTTAATTGATTGAGGATGAAACTCGAATTCCACGTGAGATTGTAGCCAATTATAAAATGTTGAAGTGTTACTTCGTAGGACTTGTGCTTCATTGAAATTTGGATTCCCTATTCTTATTTCATCCATGTGGATCTCGATGTAGGGGACAACATCCTCGTGGTTCCGAAGAACGTAAAGATGTGCAACATTTAAATCCTTTACAGTCAGACTCAATAACTTACCCTGCCTTACCCCTTGCTCATCTTGCCTTCCATCATGTCTAGTAGTCGTAACACCCACAGAATCAACCTCCTTCAAATAATCAGTAAGAAACTCAATTACATCCTTTGCTACATAATGTTGCACAATACTTGCATCTGGTCTGTACCTGTTCTTCACAAAATACTTAAAAATGTTCATATACCGCTCAAAGGGGTACATCCATCTTAAGAATACAAGACCACATAGGTTAATCTCCCTCACTAAATGAATAATAAAATGGACTATTATGTCGAAGAATAATGGAGGAAAATACATCTCCATTCAACACATAACTTCCACAATCATTGCATGCAAACGGTCAAGGTTGGCAACACTAATGTCTTTAGCACATAAACTCTTGAAGAACAAACAAAGCTTTGTAATGCAGAATCTTACATGGGGTGGCAGTGATGACCTAATGGCAATTGCATTCAATTCTTGCATCAGATTATGGCCATCATGGGATTTTAAATCGACCAACTTGAACTAATTCAAAGAAACACAAGAACTAATGTTGGAAAAATAAGTAGCAGGAACCTTAACACTACTCATGGACTCACAGTAAGATTTCTTCTTTGACTGAAACATTGAATAAAAAGGGGGGGGGGGGAAGAGAGGTAGCAATCATCACCATTCATCACAAGACCCAAATTATTTTTAATACCCATTTTGACTAAATCAAGTCGAGACTTCAAACCGTGCTTGGTCTTATTAGGAGTATTCAAAATGTGCCTACTAAAGAGTCGCAAACATTCTTCTCAATGTGCATTACACCAAGGTAATGCCTGACCTCCAAATCCTTCCAATAAGGCAGTTTAAAAAAATTGAACATTTATTCCAATTGCCTTCAACAATCGCTATTCTCTTCCCTTTCCCAAAAATAATTAGGCAAGTTCCTATCCCTCTCAAATACATTAGCACCCGATAATGGAATCGGCAATTATCTTTCCTCCATTTCACCGTTAAACCATTGTCCCATGGGTGGCCCTATGGAAGAAAACACCTATGCCCTTGATAAACGGTTTTACCTCCAAGCTTCAATTGAGTAAAACATGTTGACTTCTAACAAATAGGGCATGCATAGTGCCCCCGCACCCATTATTCAGATAGATTGCCATATGTAGGGAAATCATTTATCGTGCAAAAATAATAATGCCTTCAATGTAAAATTATCATTCACACTACCACCGTACATGTGAAATCCATCATGGAACAAAGTCAGAAAGTCATCAATAAGAGGAGAAAGGTAAACATCCATAAAATTACCAGGTTGCTTGGGCCCAGGAATCATCAACGGGAGTAACACATACTTACGCTTCATTATAAACCAAGACGAAAGATTATAGATGACTAACATAACATGCCATGAACTGTGTTTGTTGCTCATATTACCAAAATGATTCATTCCATTAGTTGAAAGGCCTGACCTCAAATGTCGAGGATCGCTTCTAAACTTTGGGTATATAGTATATAGCTTTCCACTGCTCACCGTATGATGTATGCCTAATTACATCATCTTCTGGTTTAACTCTATCTAAATGCCAATGAAAAAAAATTGCATCCACCTTGCATGAGAATAATTTCTTCAACTGTGGTATGATTGGGACCACAAATCTTTAGCCGACGTCTTCATCATTGATCCCGGCCCCACTTCCGCTTCCACATTAATGTCACCCTATTTCATCTTATACCTTAACTCATCACACACCCGACATCTTTCTAGTAAATTTTCATCCTTTCCCCCTATACAACATACAATCATTTGGGCATACGTGGATTTTTTTTTCAATTCAAGTCTTATTTGACAGAGAGTCATTTCGATGCATATGATTTATCGGGAATATGATCACCCTCAGGAAGCAATTCCCTAATTAATTCAAGTGTCTCCATCTTCCCTTTATCAATTCAAGTGTCTCCGTCATCCCTTTATCAGTCCACCCAAATTTGTCCTTCAAGTTCATAATTTTCAAAGTTTCACTCAATACCGAATGTGTGGACCCATTATACAATGCCGTCCCTTTGTCATTATGCAAAACTTCTAGAGCCTCTGGTTTTCTGTGAAACTCTCTAGCAACACTTGCTACCATCTCATCAAATACATCATCACCGGGTAAATCAACATCTCTCTTTCTATTCACATCTTCAAAGCTCCCAACCTCCCAGTGCCACACCCAATTAGTGTAACTAGTATAAAATCCACGAGTAATTAGATGTTACGTAACTTCTTTCTCCCAAAAAATGCATCATCTTTGAAATATTTACATGGGCATCGTGCACGCACAACACCATTCTTCGATGCATGTTCAAATGCAACGCCAATAAAAGATTCAATTAAAGGAATGTAGTTGGCCAAATTCCTATGATTGTACCGATGCGTTCAATACGATCGATTGAAAACACCCTGCATGTAAATGTCATACATTAGTGGAATACACCAAATGAACACAAAACCTTCTTAAACCTTCCCCTTTCATACAAGAAATTACCCTAAATACCACATAAACCCTAGCCTATAAATTCGTTAACACAATTTTACTATATGTTATAATTAATACTCGTGAACCAATGAATGTCACACATACCTTCCCAATAAGTTCATCATCAAGCCCCGGTTTGTAGTAGGTTTCCAACACATTTGTTTTCTCAAATGAAAAAACCATTTAAAATTCAGCTAAAACTTGACCAAGCTCATCAGTTTCGAGCTCAGAACTGATGGAGTGCTTAAACATTAATTTCAAATTGAGTTTTGATATCAAAACTGACCCCAAGAATGGATTCCGTTCCAGGAATCATTATTTGTTCCTTCAATGACGGTTTAACCAGGCTTTTGAGTCTGGAAAAACGCTCAGATCTTGAGTTTTGAGTTTGAAACTAAGGGCTAACAAAGACACAAAGCCATAACAGACTTTGAAAACTATTGATTAAAGGCGGTTATGCCAAGAACTACCTTTAATTGGGAAATTTAAAGGCAATTGGAAGGTCGTCGTTGAACCTCTCAAAGTTAATACTAGGTAGATAATGGTAAGTCAGGGTCGTCCACAATTAAGTAGATGATGGTAAGTCGTGGTCGTCCACAAGAAGAGGGATCTTTTCAAGTGTATAAAATATATAGGAGAAAACATGTAGAAAAAGGGGGGTTTGGTTGGTTTTTGATCCTAAGTTATCAAATTGAAAGACAACAATTCACAAATCAAGAGAACTATGCTAATCATGCAAGGCAACTAAAGACAAGATTAAAACAACAATTGACGAAACCTTGGGCGCAATTGACTTCCACTTCCAAGCCTCTTATCCATCATTGAACATGCAACCTATTTACTACTTTCACTACTTGTTGTGAAGACTAAACTTCTATCATTCTTAGATAGTAGTTTGCAAGAGTGAATTCGACATCTCTTGTCAAACCTCACCAATGACTTCCATAGTCGAAACATGACTAAAAGTATCCCATTGATGACATTTAATCAACAAGATTTTCACCACTTATAAACACTACATCGTGTCTAAACATTTAACCAATTCATGCATTTACACAAGATTAGTCAAGAACGATCGACATTCATAGACTTCTCTCATTTGATACAAGCAACAAACATGACAAAAATTTCAACATTATCATATTCATCTAGCAATTATAAATCCATCAACACAATCAAAAGCTCTAAATCATACTCTTGGATTCCTATCAAGAAAAGGGCACATCAACCCATTTCCCTAAACCCTAACAAGTATATCATACAAGTACTTCATATACTCAAGCTTTCAAGAACATTAATGACATTAAAAAACACATTCAATGCTCCATAAATGCATAATAGTAAGAGTATCAAATAGGCTACAAACCTTTCTTAAGACATGTGCTTGGAAGCCTTAGTCAATTGCTCCCAAGAACTAAATTTAGCTACAAGAGTTCATGCTAATTAATGCTAATAAACGAAACATAATACAAGAGAATTCAAAGATGAAAAATGGTAGAAACTAGGGTTAGTAATAGTACCAAACGCAGAAAAGAAAAAGTTTAGAATGAGAGGAAAAAGAGTGCTATTTATAGTACAAAAAGGATAAGGTTAGGTTCTGGCCACCAGTTCGCCACGACTCGCGACGGGTGCCAGAACTTAACCTTATCTTCTTTTCTTCTCCTTGTGGTAAACTGTCATTTTCACAATGATTTTTCTCACTTTTCAAGTCTTCAACTCTTTGAAGAAAGTCTTCAAAAATATGGTCTTCGACGGCCTCCGGTTTTCAAGTCTTCAAGTCTTTGAAGCAAGTCCTCAAAGTCTTCGAAAAGTGATTTTCAATGGCCTTTGGTCTTCAATTCTTCATGTTCTTCCTTCGTCACACAAAATCCACTTAGAAGAGGTAAATGATTTTAAAGTTGCTCTTACCATTCCTAAGAGAATTTCAAGGTAAAACGCAAGTTCTTGATAATAAAAGAGCACAAAAGTGACCCCAAAAAGTACTAAATTATGCACATAAAATGGACACATCAAACCTCCCCACACTTAAACCTTACTCGCCCTTGAGTAAGAAAAGATCCAAGCATACGAAGGAAATGACGTATTCACATCCTAACTACTATTCCTCCAAGTCAATATCTCACAAAATTCTCAATATCATACATCCCAATGTTAAGGTCAAATGAGAAGTTTCCCACAACCCCCATTCCTAAATCTACCCAAACCATATTAACCCATTAATTCATTGATATCCCTAAAACATCTTCAAATCCCGAATTGACAATCCCAAATCCAATGGTACAATGGTGAAGTTGAAGGCATGTATAAGGTTCAAAACACGTGTTCCACTTTATACCAATATATCAACCTAAAAATGAAGTATATTAATGATCAAGAGTTTCATAACTTACTTCGTCTTACCCCGCTAAATTTCCCACTCCCAAGAGGTCCTCAAGATGTCAAGCTACCCGATCCATTCGTATGGCCACCGCAACCTTATGACTCCAATGCCGGCAAGTGAGTGAACACATAACATTTTTCAATTTCTCTCATTTTTCAGTTTGCCTAGGAGCCCTTTTGGGTTTTCATCCTAGCCACACGTCATGTTTCTTTGGCTTACATCTCACCTTTTTCCACACATTTAGCCTCTCATATTTGCCTAGGTCGCCCTCTTGGGTTTTTGACCAATCTGGGCCCCCAATGCTGCCTAAGATGCCCTCTTGGGTTTTCAACTTAGCGGGATTCTTTTTATTTATAATAAATTTTTTCATTTCTTTCATTTTTTAAAAACTTTTCAAATTTTTTTTTTCATGATTCTCTAATCCAAAAAGTAGCAAAGTTCTTCCCATATGTTAAGGCTAAGAAAAATATCAAAGCCAACACCATCTAAGTACATCAAAAGAAAAGCATCCCAAAACAAAAGGGAAAAATATCCAAAACAAAACAAAAGAGTTATCCAAAAGTAGCAAGTCTTCAAAGTATCTCCAACCCCAACCGTGCAATTAGTAGATACCCCTCCCCACACTTAGAACACTACATTGCCCTCAATGTAGACAATAGGGCTAAAGCGTACAAAGCGAAGTATGGAAAGAGTAAGGATATGATGCTCACAAATCATTGATGTGAGGAAGAAGGGCCACCGCCAAAGTAGCGTTGTTGATAACGAGCCAGCTAATCCGTGCTCCTCTGCCTCCTCACTGTCTGGCTCTCTGCTCCTAGATTATGGCCTGAGATACTTCTTGCCTGGGACTGCATCTCATGGATACGAGCTGATAGGTGATCAATCTCCTCATCCACGTCAATCAAACTCTGGGAGACAAATACGTTGTGCTCCAGTATCATGCTATCCTGGCGGCGGAATCCATCCTGCATGGTCTGTATTATTTGCTCATAGAAATCCAGTGAGGCTGGGATTAGTGAGGTGGCACATCATCCTCCTGTACCGGCTCAGTCTCTGGTGGAGGTTGTGGGAACTGCTGCTGCTATCGTTCGGAGAAGGGTAGGCTGCCATCATTGCGCTGGATAGGGGCTGGACCAAGGTAGTGGAGCTCATACTGGAAGTCTTCTCTGCTCGAGGAGTCGGGTGAAATTTCCAAACCTTTTAGAGGTGTATAAAACTCCAACTTCGTCTTGTTGGGCTAAGGAAGTGCCATGGATGTGACCTTCCTGGCACCATATAACCAATGGAATACCCCTGTGGCCCGTGTGGCACTAAGCATCTTGAATCTGACCAACCTCTCTACAGTGATAAGGTAGGAAGTGCGCCTCTATAAGCGTGGAAAGTCAGTCGGTGGAACCAATCCTAGGTACTCAGCCAAGAGGCCTATCATACCTCCAACCACAATCTTCCTATTCAGCTTCCCTACCACCTCTACAATCCTTTTCATATATAGCTCAGCCAATAACCTGTATCCCAGTCGCTCACTCGTCAAGTGCCATAGAAAGTGAATGTCATTGTTTGGCACATTTTTCGGCTCCGTCGAGCAAAGTACTGTGCCAGCCAATAGTCGGTGCACATAACAGAGTGCGGGGTGGATGATAACACTGCTCTTATCATGGGAGTTCTTTGGCCTGATGCTGATGACACACCAAAATTGCATGTCCTCCTCAACCAATCGTTCCTAGGCCCATGGGTCCAACCTCGCCCATATCTCCACAGTGTCCCATCCAAAAGCTTCCTCAACTTGTGAGACGGTCATCTCCCAAGATATATCATCTAGGTGAAAGGTGATGTACCTCTCGTACGGTTGGTCATTCCTCATACTGCACACCCTGTCTATAGATAGAAAACTACAGTGTATATTGCCAGTATGAGGGGGCACTCTTGCTCATGAAACCCTCCATCCCCCCTTGGGTGAGGAGACATCGGACTGGCTGGGTGAGCCCCAGAGTGTCCAATGTGGACAGGTCCACAAAACTCATCTCCTTGAGCTGACGGTTGTCTAGGGCATCCCATCTCTCCACGTAGGACCTGGTGATCCGGGTCAAACCCATGTACCTATCAGGAAGAGGAGGTAGAGAGCTTGACTCTGGAGCCGGTGGTGGAGGCGAGGGTGGAGCAGCGGTGCTCCCACCTCATGTAGGAGCCCTAGGTCTCTTGGTAGGGGCCATATCTAACAACCAAAACAAACAAGTCAAACGCACAGGAATATGTATATATGCAATATTTCAAAATCATAATCAACCTTAAACTAGTTTTTGTCAATCATCGCAAGCCAAATCAAGTCCAAGCCAACTAGTTCAAGTCCTAATCACAATTGCACATACAATCCATATTATGTCCAACATGCCCATATTCTCAAGTCCATGAAGTTCTCGCATAGTTGAAATCTAATATGCTATATCTCAAAATCACAGTCGTGCCTAACTAGTTTAGCCACCATTAGTACATTCATAATGTCAACATTCAAGTCCCATGGCTAAACTACCCTAAGCAAAATAACATTGCAAAGCACAATAACATTTTATCCAAATAAAAACTATGTCTAATCAAGGGCCAACATTCCTTATATCTAGTATAAGCCACAATCCATTCTCAACCAAATAAACACTAATAGCACAATGCGAGCACAAGACCATACGGGCATCTCAACACACTCAAAGTGATTATGATGTTATCCTACATCCAACCAAGCCATAAACACACTATATTCAAACAATCCCCATCAAATCAAATTGCAATCACAATATATTCAAAATAATCTACAATGTTCCAACCAATCAAAATTCCTAAGGCATCACACAAAATTCACACAATATCCCACAAAATAATTGATTCAATCATAACCACAAGTGAAGCTTAAGAGAGTAAATAATTGTACCACTTAGATGCCTAAGATGAGAAAGGAACTAAGCCCACAAGCAATTTGAAGTTAAATTGCCAAAAATCACAAAACCCCAAAATTCTAGGGTTTTTTGTTCTTCAACCAATTAGGTTGATTTATGGGTAGAGCTTGGAAAGATGGAATGGGGGGTATTGAGTGGTGAAGGTGAGCGGCGGTGAGGTGGTGGTCGGAGAAGGTGAAGGGAATGTGTGGTTTGAGGGAGTGGAGAGATTCTGCTGGTTTTAAAAATAGGTCTGCACGACCGTCGCAACTCGCAATGTGTTAGTCACGACCAATTTGTTGCGACTCGCGATGTTCCATCGTGACTCGCAACCACTTCTCCTTGACTCGCAATGGTCTGCTGTAACTCGCGATGAGGCCATCATGACTCGCGAAAAGTGCAGGCCGGAAGCTCTATTTTCACCCAAAATTCCTGATCTGGTCGCAACTCGCAACCACTTCGCGACTCGCAAAAAGTGGATGCTAAAACCCAAAATAAGCACAAAAATTTCTGAGCCCGTTTCGACTCGCAACAAGGTGGTCGCGACGAGGTGCGGGCTACCCACCGGGTACTCAGAAATTTTTTCTGATTTCACCTCTTGTCCAAGTCTTTCCTTCTTGACTCCAAGCATTTATCCCTTCAAAAGTCCAATGCCTTGGTTTCAAATTGCTACAAAATCAGGGAAAAACAACCAGTGAAAATCACAAAGCATAACAATAAAACTAATGACAAAATCCAAAACCAAGCAACATCAACAGAAAGTCATGAATGACGATCCGGATGATTAAAGCCAAGTATTTTTAACATTGTCGGCATGACTTACTCCTCTTCTTGGAGCTTACTCACAAAATGAACCAAGATGATCGGTCCCCTTTTCCTGATCCGAGTCAAAACAATTGGGATTCACATCATCCCCCAACAAAACCTTCTTCAAATAGTTTAGGGTTTCTTCATGTTCCCTCAACATTTCCAACAACTCACATTTTTGTTCCATAGTGATCTCAAGCACGTGAGCATTCAGGAGTTTCTCTCCTTCTCCAAGGGGTGAAGATTTAAGAGCTTTCGGTGGTGGTTTTCACTCTTCCACCAAAGTTTTCTCAAGAGAAGGAGGGAAAACCACCCTTATTGGCTTACCCATGGATGCATGAAAGTGTTGGATGTTGCTTTACCAATAGTGTGTTTGCCATTGTTGTTTTCCTTCAAGTTGGTACTAACAACATTTGAAATCAAAGCATCACTCAAAACATCATCTATGGCAACATTTAAGGAACTACCATCTTTGGGCTCAATTAAATCTTGCTCTTTTTCATCAATAACATGAATAGCTTGGCAAGAATGGTATCTACTAGGATGATCAATAGAATTAT
The DNA here is from genome assembly GCA_037428765.1 of Rubia yunnanensis. Lineage (NCBI taxonomy): Eukaryota > Viridiplantae > Streptophyta > Magnoliopsida > Gentianales > Rubiaceae > Rubia > Rubia yunnanensis. Next base: position 78,993,370 of record CM075068.1, read on the forward strand.
TAGTGTCAAATTCTATCTCCCGACAATTAAATTCCATGGTCAATGTTCCTTTATGAACTTCAGTTATGGTCCTTGAAGTCTTTAGAAATGGCCTTCCTAAAACAATAGGTTAAGAACTATTGTAACCTCCCATTTCAAGAACAAAAAAATCCGCAGGGAATGCCAAAGAGTCCACTTTCACCAACACATCCTTCACAATACCTTTCAGATATGTGCTAGAGTGATCAGCTAGTTGGATAACAACCCCGGTTTTGTGCAAAGTGCCTAGACTTAGACTTTCATACAAGGAATATGGGATCACATTAATTGAATCACCCAAGTCTAACATGGCCTTTTTAACACATTTTCCTCCTATCTCACAAGGGATTGTAAACATTCCCGGATCATCACATTTAGGTGGCATTTCATCATCAAACACGGCGGAGACATATCATTCTTCACACTTTTTTTCTTACTTTTCAATTGTTGTTTCCTATTTAAAGTACACAATTCTTTAAGAAATTTAGCATACCTGGGAACTTGATTTAGAGCATTTAAGAGTGGAATATTTACCTTGCATCTACGAAAGACTTTGTAGATGTCTTTGGTGTCCTCCTTGGTCTTCCTATCCTTTAATGCCTCCGGAAATGGTGTTTCCGGCGCATAGATAAGGATCTCCGCCCCTCTTGATTTCTTGTTTGGTGGGGTTGAGGTTTCAAGATTTGATCCCGGTCTTGGCACAAATGTATCCACCTCGATTTCTTCATCTTTTCTTTCTTTGGCCAACTCCTTGGCCTTCCTTTCATGGTCTTCTTCTTTCTCAACCATCCGCTCAACAATAACCCTTGCTTGGGGCTCCTTCACTCCCTTTCTACTTCTTAATGATATTGCACTGTCGAGGGATGATCTCCGGTTGGGAGATAAGTTTTCCTTTTTCCCGGGTCTCCATTCGATTCATCACTTGAGCTATTTGGCGCACTTGAGTTTCCAAGTTCTTGATGCTTGCCTTGGATTCATCTTGGAATTTTTTGCCTTTTTCCCATACATTGTCAACCGGTGAATGGCTTGCATCACCTCATGTTTTGTTAACCCCGAGCTCTCCCATTGGTCTCAGGGTTTATCTTGGAGCCTTTGTTATTGTTGTTGAGGTGGCCTATATTGCTGTTGAGGTGGCCTATATTGCTGTTGAGGAGATCGATACGGTTAAGGGTTTTGGCTTCATTGGGGGTTTCCATACCGGAGGTTTGGGTTATCACGATTTCCTAAATTGTATGGCCGGTTTTGGTACCCTTGATAACCTTGGTAGCCTTGATTTCCTTGATACCCCATGACACTCACCTCCTCTACATAGTCCTCTTGCAACGTAGGGCAAGTGTCCGTAGGATGCGCCAAGTAACAAATTTCACATGATTTAACATGTGGTGCATTTTTGGGCTACATCATCAAAAATTTCACCTTAGATGCAAGGGCCGAGACTTGGTCTTCCAGCTTCCCACCAATGGAAGGGTCGCTTGCGGGTATTGAATTTCTCCTTCTCAAATCGGCTCTTGATCTAAAGTTTTTTTATTCTGTCGCTAGCTCCTCATACAATTACATCGCCTCGGATGAAGTCTTGTTCCCAAGAGTGACACCACAAGAACTCCTCACTAACCTTTGATCCTCATCAAGAAGACCATTGTAGAAGTAATAGACCAAATCCCCCTCCGAATAACCATGGTAAGGAAAACTTACGAGAAGCTTCTTGAACCTCTCCCAATAGTCGAAGAGAGATTCTTCGTGCCATTGGAGGATGTTACTCATGTCTTTTTTCAAGGTGATGGATTTTGAGGCTGGGAAGTATTTGGCTAGAAACTTCATTTTCATGTCAAGCTAACTATTTATGCTCTTGGGTGGTAGGTAGTGGCGTCAATACCTTGCACCATCCCTTAGGGTAAACAGGAATGCCTTCAACTTATAAAAATCCTCATCTACTCCATGAGAAACTGTACCACCACATAAAACGTGAAACTTGGTTGATTGCTTGTAGGCATTCTCTTCTTGCCTACCAAGGAAGATGGGTAGTATGTTTATGAACCCGGTCTTTAGCTACAATTGCCCATTCGGTCAAACCAAGGGATACTTAATGCACATCGGTTGTTGATTGAGGTTGGGGGCCATAATGTCTCTTAACAATGCTTACCCCAAAGGAATCTCCCTTCCGTGGAGTGGAGGAGCTCTCTCTTGAAGAGGAGAATGTTGATGTCTTCCTCCCTGATGTTCATCCTCGTACTCATGTTGATGCTCCATAGAATTGGAATTATCCACAAAATGGTCACTAGGAGGGGTGTTATTCGCACTTTCCAAAGAAAACCTCCTAGCCCGTCTCAAATTAAACTCTAACTCGGGGTCATAGTGTAGGGGTTCTTGTGAAGAGGATCGTATACGAACCATACACCAAGAACTTGAACAATAAGTCTCCAAGCCAAGCGAAAATGGAAAGTTAACTAAGAAATAAAAATAAAAGCAAACTAACAAATATTTACAACTAGCACATAATCACACATAATATGCCCAAACAATTAAAAATAAATGCCTCTTCTCCGGCAGCGGTGCCAAAATTTGGGAGGTTGTCGCCGTACCTCTCAAAGTTATATTTAAAGCCCTAATGTTTCCTATCTACAATTAAGTAGATAATGGCAAGTCGGGGTCGTCCATGAGAAGAGAGATCTTTCCAAGTGTTTAAACATATATAGGAGAAAACATAATAGATACAAGCACATATATATAAGCATGTAAATGGGGGGTAAGTTTTGTTGGTAAACACTAAAAAATAAATGCCTCTTCCCCAGCAGCGGCGACAAAATTTGGGAGGCTGTCGTCGTACCTCTCAAAGTTAACACTTTTAAGCCCTAATGCTTCCCATTTACAATTAAGTAGATAGTGGCAAGTCGGGGTCGTCCATGAGAAGAGGGATCTTTTCAAGTATTTAAACATATATAGGAGAAAACATACTAGGCATAAACATATATAGATACATATAATAGCATGTAGAAAAAGGGGGGTTTAGTTGGTTTTTTATCCTAAGTTATCAAATTGAAAGACAACAATTAGCAAAGCAAGAGAACTATGCGAATCATGCAAGGCAATTATAGACGAGATTGAAACAATAATTGACGGAACCTTGGGCGCAATTTACTTCCACTTCCAAGCCTTTTATCCATCATTGAACATGCAACCTATTTACTACTTTCACTACTTGTTGTGAAGACTAAACTTCTATCCTTCTTAGATAGTAGTTTGCAAGAGTGAATTCGATATCTCCTATCAATCCTCACCAATGACTCCCGTAGTCGAAACACGACTAAAAGTATCCCATTGATGGCATTTAGCACAAAGAAATAACAAGCCAATACTTATAAACACTACATCGTGTCTAAGAATTTAACCTATTCATGCATTTACACAAGATTAGTCAGGAACGATCAATATTCATAGACTTCTCTCATTTGCTACAAGCAACAAACATGACAAAGAGTTCAGCATTATCATATTCATCTAGCAATTATCAATCCATCAACACAATCAAAAGCTCTAAATCATACTCTTGGGTTCCTATCAAGAAAAGGGGAAATCAAACCATTTCCCCAAACCTTAACAAGTATATCATACAAGTACTTCATATACTCTAGCTTTCAAGAACATTAGTGACATTAACAAACAAATTCAATGCTCTATAAATGCATAATAGTAAGAGTATCAAATAGGCTGCAAATCATTCTTAAGACATGGGCTTGGAAGCCTTAGTCAATTGCTCCCAAGAACTAGATTTAGCTACAAGAGTTCATGTGAATTAATGCTAACAAACCAAATATAATACAAGAGAATTCAAAGATAAAAATGGTAGAAACTAGGTTTATAAATAGTACCAAACATAGAAAAGAAGAAGTTCTAAATGAGAGGAAAGAGAGTGCTATTTATAGTACACAAAGGATAAGGTTAGGTTCTGGCCACCCGTTCGTCGTGACTTGTGATGGGTGCCAGAACTTAACCTTGTCTTCTTTGCTTCTCCTTGTGGTAAACACTCATCTTCACAATGATTCCTCTCATTTTTTAAGTCTTCAACTCTTTGAAGAAAGTCTTCAAAAATATGGTCTTCGACGGCCTCCGGTCTTCAAGTCTTCAAGTCTTTAAAGCAAGTCCTTAAAGTCTTCAAAAAGTGATTTTCAATGGCCTTCGATCTTCAAGTCTCAATGTTCTTCCTTTGTCATGCAAAATCCACTTAGAAGAGGTAAAAGAGCGTAAAGTTGCTCTTACCTCTCCTAAGAGAATTCAAGGTAAAACACAAGTTCTTGATAATAAAAGAACACAAAAGTGACCCCAAAAAGTACTAAATTATGCACATAAAATGGACACATCAGCAGTTCAAATTAAACCACCTTCCAAAAATTTAAAACCGCCTTCTAAATCACCGGGGGTCCGATTAAGGCCCATTTTGAACTCAGAACTTTCTAGCAAAGGCGGTTCCTAAAAAATTTAGCCGAACCACCTTCTATGAGGTGTCTCCAATGACCCATCCTTCACTAGTGGAACAAATACTTGCACCGAAATGGCTTCAAAAATCATTTGCATATTTTCCTCTTCAAAACACAAGAGTTAGGATCTAAAATAGGTTATTCATTCATAACCATGCTGAGAGAAATTCTACCAATAAGCTTGGTGAACGTCATTTCACTTACATAAATAATCTACAAACTCTAACAATGAGATTAGCACAGTAGTATGAAGAGTCGATTCCACGAGGAACGACACAATAACTATAAATAATACCTACCAATATAGACCCTTTTGGTATAGCCACCTGATGTGTGTTATATTGTGTGGATTTACTATGGTTTTATTGTGATATAATTTGCACTTTAGGTATTTTTGGTGCAGGAATTCATGATTTGTGAAGAATTTGAGAGGGGGCTATACATTGTACTCTTTTTCCCTTAACCAAAGGGTTTTTCCACCGGATTTTCCAACTTATGGTTTTTAATGTGGCGATATGCTCCAATAGAAAAATGCTCTTATTTTATAAGACATTTTTTTCCAGAGGTGAAGGAAAGAAGGAAAAAGTAGAATTGTTGAAATTATGGGGTTCAAGTTGAATTGTGTGAAAATGAGGAGAAAATAATACAGTTTTCACAGAACCGTCTTGTGCGATTAAAGAGTTACAACAAAGACAATTCCAAATCACACTTGGAGAACATTTTTTAAGAGATATTATAGCTGGAATTATCTTGTGAAGAAAGTAAGGGTAATGATGATCAGTTCTCTTATTTACAAGTAATATTTATATTCCTTGACACCCTCAAGTTGGAGCATGGGGATCAGAAATGCCCAACTTGGCAAGTAATGAATGAAACTAGTTACATCCGAGAGCTTTGGTAAACAAGTCCGCTGGTTGATCTGTAGTGCGGATATGATGAGTAACTATAGTACCAGATTGCACAAGATCTCAGACAAAATGAAAATCAACTTCAATATGCTTCGTACGTTCATGGAACACTGTATTTGTTGCAATATGAAGAGAAGATTGACTGTCACAAAACAAATGTATAGGAGAAGTATGCATAACCCCTAAGTCTTTCAGTAAAGACCTAAGCCATAACAACTCACAACAGGTAATAGCTATAGCATGATACTCGGCTTCACCCGAAGACTGAGAAACTATAGGTTGCTTCTCGGTCCTCCAAGAAACCAGAGAATCACCGATCATCACAAAGTAACCGGAAAGAGAACACCGGGTAATAGGAAAAGCAGCCCAATCAGAATCACAATAAGCAGTCAATTGTAACGCACTACAAGAAGAGAGAAATAAACCTTGACTAGGATGGCTCTTCAAGTAGTGAAAAACACGAACTGCAACTTGCCAGTGAGGAACACAAGGGGACTTCATGAATTGAGAAAGTGTTTGGACCAAATAACTAAGCTCAGGACATGTGATGCTAAGGTATATCAGGTGCCCAACCAGTCGCCTGTACTGCTCAGGATCATGGTATAGTGGGCTATCAACATGCACCAGATCTTGTTGCTGCTCCATCGGAAAATCAGTCGGTTTAAAGGCAGACATACCTGTATCAGATAAAATGTCTAAGGCACATTTCCTTTGCGAAACAAACATCCCCTTCGGTCTTCTAGCAATCTCTATGCTCAAGAAATACGTAAGTAAACCAAGATCTTTCATATGGAAACAAGAACTCAAGTATTTCTTGAAATCAGAGATGAGCGCAGAAGAGCTACCAGCAATGACCAAATCATCCACATAAACTAGAACCTGCAAAGAAACCGATCTATGGGAAAAGATAAACAAAGAGTAATCTACCTTACTCTGAACAAAACCAAATGCTCTTAAAGCCTAAGCCAATTTGGCAAACCAATTTCTGGGAGCCTAGCAAATACTGTAAAAATATTTTTGAATGCGGTATACCTGACCACTAGGTGCGGCATAACATGGTGGGGGTCACATAAAAACCTTTTCATGCAAATCACCATGCATGAAAGCATTATGGACATCCATCTGATGCAGTTCCCAACCACGAATAACAGCAACAAATAAGAATAGGCGAATAGAACTCAGTATAATGTCTCAGTATAATCAATCCCCTCAACTTGGCGATTCCCGAGAACCACTAAGCGTGCCTTATGAAGTTTAATAGTACCATCTGACTTAAACTTAATCCGGTAAACCCATTTGCAACCAATCACCTTCTTATCCAGAGGTAGATGGGCTAAAGTCCAAGTCTCATTACGCTCTAGCACAGTAAGCTCTTCAGTCATAGCATCTCGCCAATGAGCATGCTGTGATGCCTCTGAATAAGTGGTGGGATCCGCACTAGATGTTACTGCACCCAAAAATATAGAATGTATACTAGAAAAATTATCACAATTTACATAATCAGTAAGAGAATAGAGAACACCTGAGGATAGTGACAGCGCATAAGTGAACGTAGTAGTAGGGGAGGGGTGCTTAGTAGTAAGAGCACATGCATAACCACCACAATCATAATCTTCCAAATAAGGAGGAGGTCGGCGAGCTCGAACACTCTTTCTGATAGGAGGTAACTTAGCGATGGGAGAAGATGCCAGAACAACTGATGAAACAGGCAGCGGAGCTGACAGAAGCAGATATTGAGCGGAATCAGTCGGGGTCAGAGACACTGCATTGGGCGGCGGAGCAGAAGGAGTTACCAGAGCTAGCGGTGCATGAGACGCATGAATGCCGTTCGCTAGTGGCACATGAACAGTGTGACGCAGTGGCATCCCGGGTGATGCATCGTCAAGTCGGAGTGACAAGGGTTGCCGGTGATTTGGGTCGGTCACCAGAATTGGAAAAATGGCTGATGGTATAGGCATGGAGGTATCCGGTGGTAAGGGTACGACAAAGGCCGGTGGAACAGAACTGATGGCAACCGGCAGCATAGGAATGGTGGCAGTTGGCAGGACTAATGGTGCCGCAATCTGGGCATGTGACTCTAGCATTTGTGGAGTGATGCCGGCGGTGAGGTGGTGGAACCGCTGGGATCTACGGAAGAGGCCGATGTTGGAGTTGTAGCATACGAGAACTGGTCTTAAAAAAATCAGCATCCCAACTGTTAAAGATGATGCGGGATTCCAAGTCAAAAAGGTGATAGCCTCTCTTTCCAGCACAATAACCAAGAAACAAACACCGCCGACTTCTTGGTGAAAACTTATCGCGGTATCTGGGAACGTGAGCAGCAAAACACAAGCATCCAAATACCCTTAAAGATGAGTAATTTGGAGCTTGTCAATATAGCATCTCAAAGAGAGTGCAACCATCGAGATGTTTCATCAGTGTCCGGTTAATCAGATAAGCAGTAGTAAGAACACATTCCCCCAAAACTCAATTGGAAGACTGGCTTGAAACCGTAAGACATGTGCCACGTTGAGTAAATGGTAATTTTTTCGTTCAACTCGACCATTATGCTGTGGTATATCAACCATAGATGTCTCAAAAATGATCCCAGATGCAGCAAAATGAGATCTCAAAGGCAAAAATTCAGTCCCGTTGTCAGCACGGATACGCAATATAGTTCGGCCCCATTGATTCTTGACCAGAGCACAAAATTCCAAAAATCTAGAAGCTACTTCTGACTTAGCCACTAATAAATAAACCCAAACAGCTCGGGAATAATTATCAACTATTGTAAAAAAATAAAATGCACCATTAGAAGATGGTGTTTTATAAAGACCCCAAACATCACAATGTACTAATTCAAATAAAGCAGTAGCATTTGTAAAACTCAATGGAAAACTATGTCTAGTCTGTTTTGCTCTATAACATACAGAGAAAGGTATATTAGTATTATTTGTGCTAAAATCAAGAGTAGGAATAGAAGACACCACCATAAATGATGGATGACCAAAACATTGATGCAATAAATCATATGAAGAAACTGAAGCAACTGTCGGATAGACTCCATGATATGAGGACTAGCGCGAGTATCTAACAGATGAAGCCAATAAACCTCCCCTTGCTATTCATCCATGCCAATCACAGTCCTCGTACTGATTTTCTGTAAAATGCAATAATTTTCAGTAAACAAGGATAGACATTTTAAGGCAGATAACAATCTAGAGCATGATAATAAATTGCATCGAAAAGTAGGTATGTCGAGCACAGGAGTAAGGGTGACATCACCAAAAAAATAGAACCATATTGTGTTGCAAAAGACACAGATCTATCAGGCAGTATAACATTCACAAAATTGGTAGCAGTAGTAATATCAGTAAGAGAACCCTTATCACCAATCATATGATATGAGGCTCCCGAATTAAGAATCCAGGGTAAAGTAGATTTACCTGATCCAGAGCAGGACCGAAATCGAATCGAGTAGGGGTGCCAGAGGTTACCGCCGCAAACCCTTGTGGCGACATCACTATACCAGCGAAAATAGCCATAACACAATTTATTTTGCATAATAAATAAATAAAATAAGCAGCTCACATGAAGAAATCACGTGAAATAGGCAGCTGACAAAACAAAAAAAATGCATCCCTAGACTAGAGCGTGGAAACACGCGCTACTGGAGGGGAGGGCGCGTCTGATACTCAACCGTGCATGAGTTCACTCGCCTTTGATGGTCACGTGCGTGAATCTCACGATTGCCTTCTTCCTGAGTGAAGAACGGCACAACCGGACTCCGGAGCAACATGCAGGCAAATGGAGCTAACGGTGCCGGTCGATCATGAGCGAAGAATGGCGCAACCAGACTTGTGAGCAACAGGCAGGCAAACAGAGCTACAATTGGAGATGCCGGCGGCTACAGATCAATCGGCGAAGATGAACAGTAGGCAGCGACGGTCAGCAGTTGGTGGGGATGAACGGTCGGCGGAAAGATCTGTGGTGGATGCCGATGGTAAAGATATGTGGTGCAAGGTGAGTAATTGGTGGAGGACAGGGGCGGGCTGGTGGTGTAAACTAACGATGCAAAAAAAAATTGGTAAGGGTAGAAACTTAGCTTGGATCGGCGGAAAATTTAAGACATAAAATTTAGAGTTCTGGCTCTGATACCAAGAAGAAAGTAAGGGTAATGATGATTTGTTCTCTTATTTATGACCTCAGAGTCCATTATATAGTAGTAAAAATACATATACCTATACAAGGTAGGAAAAGGAAATAGAATCCAATTACAATTACAAGTAATATTTATATTCCTTAACATCTTGAAGAATTAAAGATATTTACTTATTCCCATAATGATAAGAATGGTATTATCTTTTTTCAATTGAAATTTCTTAATTGTAGAAATTAATTAATTAAAATAAGAATAGATTACAATTTATTTGATTGAGGAAGATGAGTCCAAATTGGTTTGTGATTTGGAATATGCGTGTGTATATATACATATACGCAGACGGAGAGAAGGATTAGTTTCAGTTTACAAATATATCAGTTTGTTTGAGTTTCGGCGATCATATGCATGTATGCATTGCCATTTCCATTGTGCGCAACAATTTCTTGGTGCATGCATGCAAGTAGATCGAATTCTTTTGTTTGGTTTGTTTTCTTTAATTCGTTAGTTATTTCATTATATTAATTATGTTCGTATACTATATTATATGTTTGTTTAGTTTAATTAATATGAGTAGTTAATTGATATATCGGCATGAAATAACAAGCATTAATTCATATGAATCGTGAACCCTAATTATTTATAATTGATTCTTATGTGTTCTTGGTTTAATTTATTTGTGATGTTTTTAAGTCTGTCCAACTTGAATATTGTTTGGATATCGCTATTTGATTCCACCAATACATATTGGAAAGTGTTAGTAAGTAGCGAGTTCTTATGAAAAATAGCTAATTAGTTACAACTATAATAGCAAGATGGAGAACAATTAAGTGTACGTTACTATTTGTTTTTACTTTGGTAATTGCTATATCAGTTTCTTTTAATTCTTAATGCTATCAAAATGTGTATCTGGTTCAGCGAATACTTTCCGGAGATATTTTGGTAAGGGAAACAATTAGTTAATTATAATTAATTAACCATCGAAAAAGTGAATGAATTGGGGAGGTTAAGCGTACCTACTTTCCTATAACTGATAGATACATTTGAATTGATTTATCTTTGTGCCTATGATCGATGTTTAACTAATGTAAGTTATTCCGAGCCGATTATATTAGTAATATATTTTCTAGATTTATTTTATATTTGCTAGTTTGCATCCTAATTCATATTTGCTATTTGTTAGTTTGCATCTTTAGTTGTAGAAAAATCTGAAATTAAGGTGTGTCGACTAAACCAAATTTTGCTATATTAGTAGTATTTTATTATAGTCTCTGCTCTGTTCCTCGTGGGATTGAATCTGCTTACTACTGTGCTAATTTCATCTTAAGAGTTTGCAAATTATTTTGTTGAGTGAAACAATGCTCACCAAATTGGCGCCGTTGTTGGGGAACGGTAAGTCAATTTCTATAATTCTTTCCTTACTAATTTGTGTGTTAGTGCTTGGTTTAAGAGCAGGTCATCAAGGCCGAATTTGATATTCAACCCAAAAGTTGAAAAAATAGCCAAGCGAAATCGAAAGAGAACAAAGGCGCAGAAATTAGCTTCTGCCGCGATCCTTCGGCTTGGACAAACCGGACCCATTATGGTTTCAGCAACCATCCCTAACTTGGAAACTAATATCGACAACTGAAGGAAATGCAAATCCTTGGCAGAACCCAAACAACCCGTACATGTGGGAACTTACGGGTCATAGTGATGATAATCCCCCCACTCTTATTCGGCTACCAGAGACCGAGAATCTGATTGAGATCAAGCTGGTGTTCCTGAATGTACTTCCAAAGTTTCACGGAAGAAGCTCTGAGAACCCCTAAAACTTTCTGAGCCAATTTTTTAATATTTGTAAGGTTCAGAAGAGACCATCTACAGTGACTGAAGATCAATTTAAGTTGGTGGCGTTTCCCTTCAGGTTGACTGGAGCAGCAAATCAATGGTTCTCAAGCTTGCCACTTAACTCTATTTCGACATGGTCTGAATTGAAGAAATTAGTTTTGGAATATTATCTTCCAGCCACAGGGACAGATGCCTTGAGGAAAGAGATCATGGGTATCAAGCAGGAGTATGATGAACCATTGAGTGTTTATTGGCTAAGGTTCAAAAAGTTGGTAGATAGTTGCCTCAATCACTGAACGATGGAAGATCAATTACTCCAGTGTTTTTATCAAGGAATGATAGCTATCAACAAGGATTTATCAAGAGAATATGTATATATTCATGGACATAATGGTGAAGCAATCCAAGAAGACCGAATCAACCTTGGAGGAGTATACTGGACAAATCACCCAACTATCAAATTCCTTGAATGAACTTGGGATGAAATAGCCCGGATTTCTCTCTCAAGTTCAGTTGAAACCACATAAGACGATAAATTAGGTTGACTTACGAAGTGGGAAGCTAGTTGTTGCAACACCTTTGAAATCTGCAGTAAAAAATATGAAGCAGCTCACAGACGGAGGGTCCAGTTTGCCCAAACGGAACCCTGCTGCAGAAGAGCAGATTCAAGAGTCGGAGCAAAAAAGGCGACACCACCATCATACAAAACTCAGATCCTGAACTTCTAGAGTCTATGCATAAAGGTAAGTCTAGGGTGCAGCAGAGGTAAGTAAAAATCCAACCTTACATGATCCATCGATTAAAATTCTTCCACCATTCCCTCGTCGATTGGAAAAGAAAAAGAAGATATTATAGATTTTTTCTCAATTTTTGGAAAAATGGATATTAATCTTCTATTACTGCAAGCCATCAAATTATCACCAGTAAGCAAGTTTTTGAAAGATTTTACTACAGGAAAGCCAAATTATTTCGAGCAAAATCATAATGGGTGAATCGGTGCAGTGACTCAAAAGAAATTGCCCCCCAAGTGCAAGGACCGAGGTATGTTCTCTTTACCTTGTTACATTGGAGATAAGAAGATTGATGTTTCCATGTGTGATTTAGGAAATTCTATAAATGTGATGTTATTGTCAGTCTATCAAACTTTATATGGAGCAGAAATAGTTAACACTAGAGTGGTAATTCAATAGGCAGATAAATCTTGTATGTTTCCTGAAGGATTGTAGGAGAATAAACTTGTGAAAGTCAATAATTTTGTGCACCCTGCATATTTTTATGTAGTTAAAAGGAATCATTCTAGTGATCAGGGAACAAGAGGAGTATTGTTAGGTCGTCCATTTTTTATAACTGCTAATATTATAATTAATGTGGGAAATGGTACTATTTGTCTTGATTATTATGGTGAAAAGTATACTTTCAGTATTGACGAGGCCATAAAATATCCAATAGTTGCTGAGAATATATTTTCCATTGATCTCATTGAACCTCTTGTACAAGAACATCTTGAGATTGAAATTTTGCAGGAAAGAATGGAAAGTCAATTTCCAACAGGTTCAGAAGAGATAGCTATTCAAGGCTTGAGCGACAAGGAGATCAGGGAATTGTTGTGCTCAATGTACTCTCAGGAAGTGGTGTTCAGTACTTATATAAACACAAAAGTGCCCAGCTCGACTCAGTCAGAATCAGATGTTTGGAAAACTTCTGAAGTACGTACCAAGCAGGACCTATCTAACAGACCAGTTCCATCGGACGTGAAGGCCCCAATTTTGGAGTTAAAGCCCATGCCCCCAAATCTGAAGTATGTCTATCTCGGTGATAATGATACTCTCCCAGCAATAGTCAGTACGGAGTTATCCATGTCTCAAGAGGCGAGATTAATTGCCTTGTTGAAGAGATACAAGAAGGCCATTGGGTAAACATTGATAGACATTACGAGACCAGTCCAGATATTTGTATGCACCACATTCTGTTGGAGGACAATGCTAAACCCACTCGAGAGGTTCAAAGGAAGCTCAACCCCAACATGAGAGAGGCGGTCCTCAAGGAGACATTGAAACTACTTTAACTTGGGGTCATTTACCCCCATTTCTGACAGCAAGTGGGTGAATCTTGTTCATGTAGTGCCAAAGAAGTCAGGTTTCCAACTGGTGAAAAATGACAAGGGTGAGATGGTCCTTACAAGGCTAATCACTGGTTGGAGGATGTGTATTGACTACCGGAAGTTGAATGCCGCCACTCGCAAGGATCACTTTACACTTCCTTTCATCAATCAGATGTTGGAAAAACTTGTAGGAAATAGCTTCTTCTACTTTTTGGATGGGTACATTAGCTATTTTCATATTTGTGTGAATCCGAGGACTAGAAGAAAACTATATTTACTTGTCCCTTCGGCACTTATGCTTATAAAAGAGTGCCATTTGGTTTATGCAACGCCCCAGACACCTTCTAGCGTTGTATGATGAGTATTTTCTCTTATTTGATTGAGACAAGTATCGAGGTGTTCATGGACGATTTCAGTGTCTATGGTGACTCATATGACGTGTGTTTAAGTGGTCTTGGGCATGTCTTAATTTGTTGTGTGAAGAGGAACCTCATTCTTAATTTTGATAAGTGTCATTTCATGGTGAAGGAAGGCATAGTCTTAGGACATGTGATTTCAGAGAAGGTGTTGCCCGGGTTAATGCTATCTGAAATTACTTGGTATGATTTTTCAAAAAAAAAAGAATGAAATTGGTCAAAATGATACTTGGGATGACGAAAACGGATGAACTTAAATGAATATGCAACCTAGTAAATGAGGTTTTGGCCAGAGTAGAGCAGTCTCTACATCAATCTTTATTCTGAGATAACTTGGCAATAGTTGATTATTTGTGTGAAAGTGATGAAGACACTAAGTTATGAACCACACAACTTAAATTTGCCTACCATTTACATCTACTCGTAGTGAAACACTTTGAGCCTTGACTTTTCCATTGATATGAGTTACTAAATAATTTTGCCAGAGCCTTTTTTTTCCCTCTCTTGTCCCATGTATTCATGCTCTTAAGATGTGATGAATAAATTGCTCACATTTGATAAGATGTGCATTGCTATTGTTCTTGAAGTGGTTGAGATGGTATCCTCGATTATACTCTATACTTTATATGTTAGGAAGGATGAGAAAAATATGGTGAATGTGAAAATTTTGGTGCTGGATTTTTTTTAAAAAAAAGTGTGCTGTTTGGCCAGAAAAAATTGAAAATAAAAAGGAAAACATGAAAAAAGAAAAAATTCTAGGAAAAAATCCTGAAAAAAATTTGAACCATATTTTGGAAGTTTGACAGTCGAAATTCTACAATTTATATTTTATGATGACTAGAAGTGTTGTTTTGATGATATGAAAGAAGCAGGCAGATTTGAGATTGAGCATGTGTGTGCATATTTGATGATGATTAAGCCTAGGACCCTTAGGATCTAACCATTCGCATGGTCCCTACCCCCGTTACAACTTGAATAAAGACCTTCTGATTTGCATAAATTCTTGAGTATTACCAGGTGAATATTACAAGTGATTGTCCTTTATCTTTGTGTGTGATTGAGTGAAATCATGAGAAATATTCACAGTTCATCCAATTTTGACTAAGTTGATGGCTGAGTTTATTTCATTTGAGAGAATTGTATTGAGTTGTTAAAGGGGGCAATGAATATGAGTTCGTTGACATGGTATATACTTTTGCCAGGGAAAGGTTTATTGATATGGATCAATGCATTGAGATTTTAGGTGCTGAATATTTTGTGTGTAAAGTGATGTTTAATGTCAATTGAGTCTTATTTTCTTTAGTCATTGTATTTTACTTTTTATTTTTATTTAGAGTAATTAGTAAGAGTTTTTTTTTAAGGGAGATTTGGAGTTTTAAATAAATAACTTGGTTGAATTCTCATTTCATACTTGAGGGCAAACATGACCCAAGTGTGAGCATATTTGATGTGTGTAATTAGCGTTGTTTATTTGGGTATTTAGATTGAGTTTTTACGAGAATAATGTGCCCTTGAGGTGTGTTTTCTGTGCATATTTGATGATTGGAGGATTTTGGAGATGAAATCAAGAAAGATGAGAAAATGAAGGATTTTGGAGCTTAAATGGGAACTTAACACTACACTCTTTTTTTCCATGTGGTTTTTAATGAGGTAGTGTGTTCCAATGGATAATGAATTTTCATTATTCCAGCATTTGAAGAATGGAAGAAAAGAAGCAATAAAGAAGAAAGTGAAGAGTTGAAGAAATAATGAAGAAAATTTGCTTCTTATTTTAGCATTTGTAAATTATTATAATTTTAAGAAAAGAGATAATTATTTTTCTTATTATTATTTAATTACGCATATTAATAATTTTAGTTCTCATAAAATTTTATTTACTTTCTAATTCCTGTATAACATTGGAAAAGTAGAGTTTGGGGCATTCTACTCATAACCTTAGAACGGGATCCCATGATAATCACTCCATGCTATGCCAAACACGCCAACGACCATCAAGCTAATAGGTAGACCAATCACTGGTCATGGGAGGGTATATCTCAAGATAACCGACGGAACCCAAAGAAGCCTAAATGGGCGATAAAGTATACCCATAGTAACAGGTAAACAGTCAAGAGCAAACTAGGCTATCAGCGATAAAGTACACCCATTGAAACATGTAAATAGTTAAGCATAATTCAGGCTATGGGCAATAAGGTACACCAATAGTTAATAAGTACATGATTAAGATCAAGATATGCATTTGCAATGCAGAAAACATGATCGTGTAATTTATTTGAAATAAAGGAATTTGGTCATATAATTAGAAAAATGATTTTAAAACATTTGATTTTGAAACATAGGGAATATGTTTTAAAATGATTGTAAAATGGCTTTTGGTTTTCAAAACGTTTTCTTTAAAAGGTTTATTTTTTTTTTAAATAAACCATCATAGATGGGGGAATTTGTATTGGCCTTCCCAAGCCGTAATAGAACACAAATAAGAAGCCAAAAGGCTAAGTTACTGTACATTCTGAGCGGATTGCTCTTGAAGCAACCATTAATTGCTTCCAAAAGAATAAACTAGAGTATGAGGATGCTATAGGATGGACTCTCGAACTTCTTAGTGAATCGACACAGAGACACAGGTCAGTCAGAGAGAATAACCATAAGCATAACCTCTTAATTTTGCATAACAAAAGAAAAACTAGCAGATTGATAGAGGAAGAAGAAAACTGAGGAGAGCTTTGTTATTGCCCTACTCCAAAATGGATGTTCAGGAATGTTCATTGCAAGGTCATTCAAAAGCTTGTAACTTGAGAATCTTGAAGGCCATGAGTAGTCTGTTGAATCGAAAAGGAGGCAGTTGTGCAGCATAGACTTGAAACCTGCAATCAAGAGTGAAGAATGAGTAGCATCCGAACTAAAAGATTCGTAGCTCAGGGATGCCAATTTGATCTAGTCTGATTAGCCCCCTAACCGTGTTCGGAAGTTCAGATAAATCAATAAAAGATGAATCACATTCTAATTGTAAACAAAGCTTAGCAAGTGTATGGGCCACAAGGTTAGCCTGTCTATATATATGTACCAGATTGATGTCATGTAGTGATTGATGTATCTCATCAGCTAATGAAAAACATTTCCAGTGAGAACGGAGTGGATCAGTAGAAAAGAGAACCGCAGAAAGACAATCAGATTCCATATGAAGGGGGCCAGTTAAATCCTGTGCAATCTGGATGGCAAACTTAATAGCCTTCAATTCAGCTTCTAGAGGTGAAAGAGCTACCGTAAATAGAGTGTAAGCTCCCACGAGCTCCCCTGTAATGTCTCTAATGATCACTCCAATCCCACACTTCTCAGTATTGCATGACCAGGAGGCATCAACATTAATCTTAAAACCTGATGAAGGCTTAGTCCAAGCAATTTTCCAGATTTTTGGCTTTGGTGAACGTTTAAGAAGTGGTAGAAAGGAATGATCAGCAATACTCACATCTAGAGGAGATGATATGTGAACTGGATTTGCAGTGAAGGAGAAAAAAATCTGATCTCTAATAAGCTGGAGCACTAGGGTGGTGGAAGGCTTGGTAGATTCAAATAAGTATCTGTTTCTCATCTTCCAAATATTCCAAAAAGTGAAGATGGCAGCAGTACGGATCATAGTAGCATGTAAGGGGGTTAGAGCTGGCAAAGTCAAGTAGTATGAAATTCTTTCCCAAACCGAGGGGAATGCTCTATCATGAATACCCATAAACTGATGAATGACTTTCCAAACAGATAGAGAGAAATGGCATGAGTTGAAAAAATGCTCCAAAGAGTCCTCATGGTTATTGCACATACAGCATTTAGAAGCCAGACTAAATCTAAGTTTCCTGATTTTGTTATCAAAAGGCAGCAGAGAATTCACAACTTTCCACATGAAAACAGAGATTTTTTTCTCAAACCTGGGATTCCAAAGAAGTTTTGCAGAGGAAAACAAACCTGAGTGGTTACTTAGCAACTTATATGTGTCTTTGAAGGAGAAGTTTCCAGAGATACCTGGTTTCCAAATTAGTCTATCAGCTCTGTGGGGGAAGAGTTTTGACTCCTGCAAAAGATTGATAATGTGAGATGGCAGAAATGGCTCAATTTTTGTAATAAGAAAAACTTTGTTAGCTATGAATTCAGATACTGAACATTCAACATCAATATCCACCCTATTGTGGTCACACACATCAATTAGTGCACCTACATCCAGCCAGTTTGAGGTCCAAAAATTACAATCACCCCTCCCTATGATGACTCTAGCATTAGCCTCTGCCCAATTATTAACTGAACAGATTCTCCTCCAGTTAGGAGAAGACCTATAGGAATGAGGGAGGGCAGCCATTAGGTGAGTCCAGAGGGCATCACCAATTTGATACTTCCACCACAATTTAACCGAGCATGTCTTAATTATTGTACTGATCGATCTGAAGCCTAGGCCATTCTGATCAGTTGGGAGACACAAATCAGACCACTTTTTCCATGATCTCTTAGGTTTTAAATCATCCCCCCAAAAGAAATTGCTCATTTTTTTCTCAATGATGGAAATGATCAATTTTTTTTGGTTTGATAACTTGCCAGATGTGTTGTGGAATGGCATATATGCAAGACTCAATCAATGTAATTTTCCCTCCCATAGAGATCCATCTATTTTTCCAATTGCCAATCTTATTATCAATAAGTTCAAAGAGTGGTTGAAAGTAAATTTTTTTTGCCACACCAGTAAAGATTGGAACTCCTAAATAGGTAAAAGGAAAGGAACCCAATTTCATTCCAAGTATCCTTTTAATGTGGTTCACTTTATGTTCTGTAGCATGTTTGCTTATGTAGATGTCACTCTTGTTGTAATTAATAGACTGACCAGTGACCTCCTCAAAGATAGACAAGAAAGCCTTCAATCTAACCAAGGTTAATTTTGTAGCTTTAAAGAAAATGACAGTATCATCAGCATAAGATAAGTGAGAAATTCTTGGAGGATTACCTGGAAGATCAAAGTAGTCTAGCTTACCCTTGTCAAAAATGTAGATCAGGCTCCTTGAAAAAGACTCAGAAAAAATATTAAACAAGAATGGAGATAGAGGATCACCCTGTTTAATGCCTCTAGAAGACTGAAAAAATCCCACAGGCTTACCATTAATTAGAATAGAGAACCAAGCCTGTGACAAGTTTTTCATAACAGTAAAAATGAATTTTGCATGGAAACCAAATTTTGCCAGAATTTTATATAAAAATGACCATCTAACCCTGTCAAAAGCCTTTTTGAGATCAAGTTTAATTATGCAATTCGGATCCCTTCTCTTTCTGTTAATGAGTCTAACCATTTCCTGTAGATGAATGACATTATCCGAAATATCCCTACCATGTAAAAAAGCTGTTTGGTTAGGAGAAATAATCCTAGGCATAATAGGTTTAAGTCTTTCCATAAGCATTCTAGAACAAATCTTATTAATCACATTGGAGAGACTTATAGGCCTATAGTCATCAAATGAGGATGGGGTTTTCTTTTTTGGGATAATGGTAATCCAGGTACTACTTATGCCCCTAGGCAGGTTTGATGAAGATTGGAAATCCTGGACAGCTAGAAGAAGATCATGTGATATTATGTCCCAAGATTTCATGTAGAATTTGGCCGTAAAACCATCCGGACCTGGAGAGCTTGACTTGTTAAGGCTAAACACTATCTTCTTAAGCTCCTCCATAGTGACTGGTTTTAATAGGTTCTCATTATCTTCCTGAGTAACCATCTTGGGTATATGGTTGAGAAAATGAGATGTGAATGGAGAGCAATCAGTAAGGCAGTCTTCACTCAGTAAATCTCGATAATAACTAATTGCTTCCAACTCCACATCCAGTGTGTTTTCCAACCATTGACCATTTCTACCCTTGATTTTTGTGATCCTCAATCTATTATTCTTGTCCTGTACAGATCTATGAAAGAAAGATGTATTATTGTCTCCATCTTGTAGCCACTTTATCTTAGCCTTGTGTTAACTAAACTAGCCCTAGCCTTCCTAAGATTAACCAGATTATTAACAGAATCATCCTGATCAGTTAAAGCTTCCTGTGCCTGCAAGGCTAATTCAGCCTGAAGAACATTGTCATGAATGTTACCAAAATGTTCTTTGTTCCAGGTTTTTAAGGCTTTCTTAAGTCTGACTAGTTTTAAATAAAAAGCTAGCATTCTAGATTTATGCATAGGAGTATCCCAATCCTTCTTAATTACTTCATTAAATTCTTTCCTCTTGTACCATGTATTTAAGAACCTAAAGGGTCTCGGATTAGATGGGATGTCACTTCCTACAGTTAGCAACAAGGGATTGTGATCGGAGCTAACTCTATTTAAGATCTGAATTGTAGAGGAAGGAAAAGAATGAGTCCATGATGAAGTGCATAATCCTCTATCTAGTCTTTTAACTGTAGGAGATCTTAAGCGATTATTAGTCCAAGTAAACAAGTTTCCAACAGTATTAATTTCTTCCAACCCCAGTCCATTAATAAAATCATTAAAATCTCTAATACTACCAATTTTTGGAATAGATGGACCTCTGTATTCGGATATAGATGAAATGCAGTTGAAATTTCCAATAAACAAGGATTCATAATGGTTAAGTGAACTAAGTTCAGACCAGAGATCCTTTCTTCCTAATCTGGTTCTCAGACCATATATAAAAAAATGCCTCCATTGGCTTAATGAGAGTAGAACTAGTTAGGTGAACTCCAAGAAATTGAAGATTATCATTCCTAACTGTCAGAGCAATGCTTGAAGACCAAAAGATCCATATCTGACCATTAGTAGCAGAGAAGCAATTATCAAACCTCAACATTTGTCTATATTGATCACATTGTGAGTTGTCATGTTTAGGTTCAATTAAACAAATGAGTTCAAATTTATGTCTATTGATGAGATTAGAGAGTCTAAGCATAGATGTATCCATTCCTCTAATATTCCAAACCAGCATTTTAATTCTGACAGTTGCACTATTCATAATGAAACATTAGAGGAGCTTTTTGATCTAGTCATAATGGTGTTCTTCTGTGTGAAAAAGGTGTCATTATGTGGTTTACTCTTCATAACAGACTTACCTTTTTTCAACTTACTTGGATCTGAAGGAGGGACACTGTGTCCCTGTGATTGATCAGCTCCAATTTCAGGAGCAATATTCAAACAGGTGGAGTCTTCTTCAGTAGCAGAGAGTACAATTTGGGTGCCCTCATCTCCGGATGATTCCTCACCAGCTAAGGGTAGAAATCTGTTGGACCTATTTTTCTGCTGAGAGAAAATAAAATTTTTTGCTGCAATGATGGAGCTGAAAGGGGAGAAGGATTTACCTCGTTTACTTGGTAGATCATCTTTGGCAAAAACTGACCTAAAATTAGGTGGGGCAGATTGAGGATGCCTATCTTGTGTCCCAAATGATCTAGGTTCAATGGGAAAGGCTCGAGGGGAGGGGGAGGGAATTAATTTTTCAGGTTGAGGGGATAGAGGACAATCTTTCTCTGTCACCACATCCTCTGTGCTAGTAGCTACAATGGTTGGCAGGTCAACAATAGTGGGAGTGGATTTCTGCACCTCAGGTATTATAGGATCAACCAGGGGGTCAGGGCTAGTTAGATCATTAGTTTCCTGCACTGCATCTAAACTCTGCTGTTTCTTAGGAACATAGATAAATTTCTGAGACTGATAACCCCTTTGTTTTTCTGTTATTGAGATCCCTGAACTCTCTTCTCCTAAATTACCAGTCTTAATACTATTTGAGTTCCCTTTTGTCTGTCCCATCAAACCTTTCAAGTGGGAGTCATTTAAAATTACAGAATCATTTTTCCTAGCCGAGGATCTCTTTAGTTCCGGATGCAGATAAATACAATGATTATCCTCATGCCCTATACATTTACAATGTAAACAGTAGGGGGGAATATCCTCAAAATCTAGGGGGAGCTTAACAACATTGAATTCATTACCATCCTCCTCGATTCCAACTCTAATGTAAGATGGTAATTTCTTTTTTAGATCGATTTCAACACACATTTTTACACAGGAAGGTCTAGATAAAGCCTCAGTCGCAGCATCAACTTTAATAAAGTTCCCAATTTGGTTACCCATGGTTTCAAGCATAGCTGAATTATAAAAGTAGATTGGAACATGAGGAATTGTAACCCATACCGGGACTATGGATGATTCAGCCTCCGGAGAGAAATCAGAATTCCATTTCAATACCTTCATTTGCGCATTATTGAATACCCAGTGACCTTTGAGCCAGAATCTCTGGTAGTCTTCTTTTTCCTGGAATCGAACTAGGACATGCCGGAAGTCGATGGATCCTAATTGAAATTTGCCTTTGAATCCTACAGAATTAAAAGATTCATTTAGTTGGACCATAGAAGGCTTTCCTCTAGCAAACTTACCGATCAGAGCATTCCGATAATGTGAAGAGAGAGTGTCTGCATCCTTGCGACTGACGAGGCATGAGATTTCTCCTTTGTACTGGGTTTTGGGGGTGATTTCCGGGTTTGATGGAAGGGAAGCTTGTAATGGCGGAGGTCGATTAGCAAGCGCTTGAAGGAATGATTTGGTCCCCCCTTGGCTTCGATCGGCCGGCGGGAGAGCCGCCATGGCGGCGGCAAACGGAACAGAGTTGAGAAATAAAATATGACCGTTATCAGTAAGGTGACTGAGAGAGGGAGAGGAAGAAAGGTGAAAACGACGAAGAATCACGCGTTTTGGTTAATTCGAACACAAATCGCACGTAGTAGGAGAACGTTCATTCACCAAGATGAGGTAGTCCTTTAAAAGGTTTAGAAAATGTTTGGTTTAAAAACATGTTTGATAATTTTCAAAAAAGGTAGAAACCCTCACCTTTCTTTCAACTTAAGAACTATGATTCTCGGTGACACATGCGAATATAATATATTTGAACTAATTAAAATTTATTTCAAGTTCTACATAACACAAGGAACTGTAAAACTGATATGAAATTAAAGGATTCACTGCTGACTAGTACTCACAAAAACAATCATACTTCTCTCCACACCATCCCAAAAATTACTAATTTTAAATCATTAAAAACTAGACTTCTATAGGTTTCATTTGACATTTTACATTTTAAATTACACACACCATTACCTCTTAAACAAATCGCTATAATAGGGACTGGAACAAATTAAGTTAAAACTAACCCGTACTCACGATAACAGTCATAACTAATCACAAATTATTCTGAATATTATGTGACCAAAACCCTTAAGAACAAGACTCAGTTAGCTTTTAGAAGATAGTTCACACATCGAATTCCATACATGATTGATCCTCAAACAATTCACTTTAAAACGGACTGGAACCGGAAAGATTACTGATTACCAGTACTAACGAAAACTATCATATTTAATCACAATTTATTTAAATAATTCTAAAATTAAACCCTTAAGGATGAGACTCAATTATATTTTATTAGAAGGTTCACACATCTAAATCCATTCACGATTGATTATCAAACAGTTCCCTTTATCACTCATTGGAATCAGACTGATTACTGGTTGACCACTCCATAACAAATCAATCATAACTTCTTACTCGGACATTTTAAAAATCCAAATAATATATCATTAGAAACTATATTTCAAGACCTTTCATTCTTTATATTATACACAAATTTAAATTATCTATTTCCCGTTCAATTATCTAATATAACATCACTGCTGAACTAAACACGTAATGCAATCGGCAGATTACTGGCTGACCACTCAATACTAAATCGACCATAACTTTCTACTAGAACATCTTAAAAATACAAATAATATATTATTAGAAACATTGTTTCAAGATATTTAATTCGGTATATCATACATAAGTTTTAGTTACTTATTTGCCATTCAAATGCCTAGTACAAAGTGACTGCAGAACTAATCACGTACTGCAACTCAGACATATTGTTGGTTAATTACTCAGTACTAAATTGACCATAACTTTGTACTCGAATATCGTAAAAATACAAATCATATATCATTAGAAACTAGATTTCAATATGTTTCATTAAATATATCATACACAAATTTTAATTACTTATTTTCCATTCAAAGATTTATTACAAAGTAACTGCAGAACAAATCACGTACAACAATCAGACAGATTACTGGTTATCCACTCAATACTAAATCGACCATAACTTTCTACTCGGATATCATAAAAATACAAATCATATAGTTTTCAAGATATTTCCTTCGTTATATCACACATAAATTGCAATTTTTTATTACCCGTTCAAATCTCTAGTACAACATAACTGCAGAACTAAATCCGAACTGAAAAACATTTAAACTCTTGCACACATATCACTCATAATTTCAGACGGATTTTCCTACGTTAGTAACCTAATCGTGAATTGTTAAAGAATAATAAACTTACGATTCGTCTATGAATCATGGATCAACGCTTCCACAATCACCTTGCCTCCTTCTCGTTCTAGTGGGTTTCCTTCAAATGCTCCTACGTTCTTCACTTGATCACAAATGTATTTTGTTTGTGTGGTTGTTTATGATGAAGAAGATAAAAGGAACCCATGAAAAAAAATTATGAAGTGGTGGCTAGGGTTCTTTACGTGTAGAGAGGTTTTCTTGTACATAATAAATTAGGTTTAGGTCTCGTAATCCTTACATACCTAGGTAGAATACTAGTTGGACTATAACTCTTTTCTCACCAAATTTGTTTATTTATTTTCACCTTCACTATTATTGCAATTTAATCCTCAAAATATGTATCATTTTAAATTAACCCAACAAGAAATAAATTTTTCATAAAAGGTTCATTGCTTAAAATGAAGCAAAATTCTCGGGTCTTACATTCACCACTGAGAGGGAGTTGCTGGCCATTGTCTTTACCTTAACTAAATTTTAGATTCTACTTGCTTGGCTAAAAAATTATTATTTATACTGATCATTCTGCTTTGAGATACTTGTTCACTAAGAAGGATTCTAAGCCTCGATTGATCCGTTGGATTCTATTGTTGCATGAGATTGATTTTGAGATCAGAGACAAGAAAGAAGCAGAAAACCACGTTGCTGACCACCTGAGCCGTTTGATCAAGCATGGAGATGAAGTTCCCATTCAAGAGACGTTTCCCAAAGAACACTTGTAAGCTGCGACAGGGTTCAGTTTGGACAAACGGGACCCGTTGCCAGTATTGAATTCAGGTAAGTTGGATAAGGATCCTTGGTGTGTGAACATTGTAAATTTTATTACCACTAGAGATATGACACACACACTGAGTTGTGCCCAGAAATTAAAATTGAAAAGTGATTGCAAGCATTACATTTGGGATGAGCCATATCTTTGGAAGATTGGTTCTGACTAGATTATTCGACAATGCATTCCTGATGACGAGCAAGGTACTATTATTTTACATTGTCACTCATATGTATGTGGTGGACATTTTGGGCCTAAACGTACTGCTCGTAATGTGGTTGATTGTGGTTTCTTTTTGGTTAACTTTTCATAAAAATGCTTACACATTTTGTAAGAATTGTGAAAGATGCCAAATGATAGGAAATATTTCATAACGTGATAGAATGCCACAAATGCATGTAATTGTTTGTGAAATATTTGATGTGTACGGCATGGATTTTATAAGTCCCTTTATGAGTTCTTTTGAAAATGTTTACATCTTATTAGCAGTTGATTATGTGTCAAAATGGATGGAAGCTAAAGCCACGTGTACTAAAGATGCTCAAGCTGTTGCAAGTTTCTTGAAATTAACAATATTCTACAGGTTTCTTAAATTGGAGAGTAAATAAAATTCTATGGAAAATAAAAATATTAATAGGTCTATCTAAATAATAGTGAGAAAACATAAATATCTCTTTTCTTAAAATTAGATAATTTACCAATGACAAAATTAAGAAGTAATATTTCCTCCATTAATTCTTCAATTCTTCATCTTTATTGTTTCTTTTCTTCTTTTCTTCAAATGCTGGAATAATGATAATTCATTATCTATTGGAACACACTACCTCATTAAAAACCACGAGGGAAAAAAGAGTTTATTGTTAAGTTCCCATTTAAGCTCCAAAATCCTTCAATTTCTCATCTTTCTTGCTTTCATCTACAAAATTCTCCAACCATCAAATCTTCACATAAAACATACCTAAAGAGCACATTATTCCCATAAAACATCAATTTAATGCCCAAAATAAACACTAATCGCACACATCAAATATCCTCACACTGGAGTCATACTTGCCATCAAGTATGAAATGAGAATTCAACCTAATTGTTTATTTAAAAACTCCAAATCTCCCTTCAAAAGACTCTAATGACTCCCAATAAAAATAAACAGTAAAATACAATTACTCAAGAAAATAAAGCTCAACTAACTCTAAATATCACTCCACAAACAAAATTTTCAGCACCTAAAATCGCAATGCATTGACCCATATCGATAGACATTTCCCAGCCAAAAGTACATATCATATCAACATACTCATATTCATTGTCCCCTTTAATAGCTCAATACAATTCTCTCAAATTAAATAAATTCAGGCATCGACTTAATCAAAATTAGATGAACTATGAATATTTCTCATGATTTCACTCAATCACACACAAAGATAAGGGATAGCCACATGCCAATACTCAAGAATTTATGAAAATCAAAAGGTCTTTATTCAGGTTGTAACAGGGCTAGGGACCATGCGAATGGTTATATCCTAAGGGTCCTAGCCTTAATCATCATCAAATATGCACACATGCTCAATCTCAAATCTGCTCGCTTATTTCTTATCATCAAAACAACGCTTCCAGTTACCATAAAATATAAATATTGCAGTATTTTGACTGCCAAACATCCAAGTTCTGGTTCTGGTTTTTTCTGGATTTTTTTCACATTTTTTCCTTTTTTTTTCTAGGCAAACAACACCTTTTTTAAAAAAACAATTCCAGCACCATAAATTTCATATTCACCCATTTTTCTCATATTGCTAACATATAAAGTGATATGAATCTCCTTGCGAAAACTTACAATTGCGGAATTAATATCTTTGATCTAGTGAATGGATCTGCAAACTCTCACTATCTCGCACGAAATTCAAGGTCTAGCCCTCGGGGTACACTCAATTTCAACTTGTTCTCTAATTAGCTCTCAGGATCAGATTACAAGGTTTATTGATACTTAACTAGCCCCCGGGGTTAAGGAACAATGGAATTAGCTCGCAAGCAAAGAGTATGAACTCAAAAGGTTGTATATTTGATTGATAAAAGTGTGATAAATTCATCCATAAGGCCTCCCTATTTATAGGGTTACAATCTCGCCACAAACCCTAATCACAATTGGAAGCTGAATCGACTTATGGCAACTTTAAGAAGCTAAAACCACATCTGACTAAAATACCCAAAACAAATGGGAATCTAAGGGAATTTGGTCAAATTCTTCAAGAAGTAATCTCGAAGAATATTACATTATCTAATGATATGAATCCCCTTGCAAAGAATCTGGATTGCGGAATTAAGATCTTTGACAAAACAAGGGAACTCGCAAACCCTTTAATGCCACATGAAATTCAAGGTCTAGCCCTCGGGGCACACTCAATTTCGACTCGCTCCCTAACTAGCCCTCAGGATCAGATTACAAGGTTTATTGATACTTAACTAGCCCTCGGGGTTAAGCAACAATGGAATATCTTGCAAGCAAAGAGTATGAACTCAAAGGCTGTATTTTGATTGATAAAAATGGTGTGAAATTCGTCCAAAGGCCTCCCCTATTTATAGGGTTACAATCTTTCCCCAAACCCTAATCACAACTGGAAACTGAATTGACTTATGGCAGCATTAAGAAGCTAAAACCAAATCTAACTAAAATATCTTAAATAAATGGTAATCTAAGGTAATCCAGTTGAATTCTTCAAGAAGTAACCTTGAAGAAATATTACCTTTATCTAATCTTACTAAATCTAATTCTAATCAGAATAAAAATGAATATACTAAACTCTAATGGACTGTATTTTTGAAATTCAGCTCTTCAAAGCCCACATGGCCGAGCTATCAGTCCAATAAACCCAAAATGACATAATTTTACAATACTTTACAGTGATCACACTACCTCATTAAAAAATCCAGTGGGAAAAGGAGTATAGTGTTCTTTATGATGTCTTCAGTTCTTCGACAGTCTTGAACAATAAATCCAAGATGTCGATGATGACTCCTTCTTCAATTCTTCATCATAATGGCGATCAATCATAGCATTTAAAGCAGCATCCCTAAGCTTAGTCCTTAATCTAGTCATAGGTCCCGCCATGTCACTTAGATGATCCCGAACATATCCTTTAAATGTTTGATCAAGTCGTGGAATGTCTTCATTTATGGTGGTAGTCGTCTCGGCATCTCCATCATTCCCTCTGTGGTCGTTGACTGGGAAATCCAGGTTGTGGCCTCCTTGGTCGCAGGGTACTCTCAACCAATCTTTCTTTCTCCAATAAATCATTCATAGATATGTGATATTGAAGCTTGACTCATGTT
This sequence comes from Rubia yunnanensis, assembly GCA_037428765.1. Classification (NCBI taxonomy): domain Eukaryota; kingdom Viridiplantae; phylum Streptophyta; class Magnoliopsida; order Gentianales; family Rubiaceae; genus Rubia; species Rubia yunnanensis. The sequence goes on from CM075068.1 coordinate 79,021,750, forward strand.
TGAAGGTTTTCACGCAAGCCTTCAATGAATCGATTTTTGATGAATGCGTCGTCCTCTTTCATTCTAACCATTCTCATGGTCAACTCAAGATCTTGCCAGTATTCATCAACTGTGCAATTTCCTTGCTCCATGTTGGACAGATAAGAATGTTATTCCATCAAGTAAGTAGGCGGAACATGATATTGGCGAAGCTCGAATCTCAATCTCTCCCAGGTGGAGATAAGTTTCTTTCCGGAAACATATCGCAATTCCTATTTATTTTTCCACCATTCACCCGCATAGTGAGTCAAAGAATATTGTGCCACTTTGACGTTTTCCTTCTCCCGATAATTGTCGAGATCAAACAGATTCTCAATCTGTCACTCCCAATCAAGATACTTCAGTGGATTGTGTTGACTATCAAATCGTGGGATTTCATATTGTAAACCCTAGTTATGTCTCGAGCTTTATCAGAACCTGAATTAGATCCTAAATTTCTCTTCACTCTCATTCGGGAATGAGGTTTATTGTGGTGATGTCTTCTAGAAGACCCTCGGTGTGATCACCTTTTCGAACCATCATTAGAATATGCATCTAAACTTCCAGAACCATTGAATTGACGGACATATTTCTTGGTTTCCTCCCTCTTGACTGATGATGTAGGTATAGGTGGTGTCATGCTATCAACCTTTCTCGCCAACCTTTGCACCTCACTCATAAGTGCATTTATTGCGACAACAAACCGATTAGGATCATTGGCTTCATTTGGATTAATTCGATGTCGCTCCCAACTATCTGGAGCCTCTCCACATGGATGACTCCACGCCCGCCATTATAGGTGTTTATCAATGGAAAATTTTTAGGGTTGCTAACATTAGGCGGGACGTATGGGTTTTCGTCCCCCATCTTCGCTAAACTGCAAAGAAATTCAAACGGTTAGTTAAAAAAATTGTCCCCCCTTCCCTTTGTTTAGTAAGGTCACTCACCAAGTTTATAACACTCAAAACTCAAAAGGTGAAGGCTAATGCGAGGGCAATTGATCAATTCACCGCAATTCAAAGCAATCTATGGAGATGAGTACTGCATTACTTATTTCGAAATTTATAAATATGTAAACTCAAAATTGGGCTCTACGATCTAGAATTCCAAATTCTAAAAAAAATAAGGAACAAAACACAATTTGAATGGCACGAATCGAAGCTGTATTGAATGAATTATGACCAAAACAAGATGGCTTTATATAGACGACAAATAGGTTCCAAAAATTCAAGAAACTTTTCTGAAAACAAATTGGAATAAGAACTCAAATCCAAATCCCTTGTGGTAAAGGATTTTAATGACTTACTTGTCCTCCAAGTCAAAAATTCATATCAAAACCCCTCTCTCAATTGGCTTTTATTTCCCTTTTCTCTTCTGATTAGGATTTTGACTTTTCTTTTCCTTTTTCAAATCGAATTTCCTTTTTCTTTCCTCTTTTTTTTTTCAGCCACAACTCATTTTTTCCCCTTTTTTTTACTATACTCACAACTAGAATGTTATTCCCCAATAAAAATTTCCGGTCACAATTACCAATTTTTTTGAAATTGCAAACCTGCCCCCAAACTTTTGAAAATTGCAAATCAGCCCCAAATTTCAGATTTCAAATCCTAAATTCCAATTTTGAAACCCAAAAATCTGCTACCTTTTATTTTTTTTTTATTTTTGAAATTTTTGGAACAAAAATCACCTATACAAAACTTAGAATAAGACAACTGCGACAACTTCCACTTGATTCAAATGAACTTCGAGGTATTCAAGATCGTAAGGATAGAAAATATGACACTATACATATGGAAAATGACACAAGACTCTTCTTTTTTTGTGTTTTTTTTGAATAGGTGCAATCAAGAATCAAAGAACAATTCAAGATCATGGAATCAAAGAACGATAAAGAAAACAAATAGGATTATGAGCATGCAAAAATTTTTAGAAGAGTTGACGAAAAATATCACAACACATAAATTTTTTAAGCTACGAAAAAACTACGAAACTGACCGGGAGGTGAAAGCGGATAATACTTGTTAACGCTCAGACCCTTCGATGTCCTTCTGACTTGATTGATGAAGATGAAGGTGGATAGTAATACCGAAGTATTCTAACTCTCGGACCCTTCGATGTCCTTTGTCTTTAGATTCAATCCTCCTGGTAAGAAAGATCAAACAAACACAGTTAAAATATGACACGAAAGAGTTTATAAATTTAAAAAAAATTGAAAATAAATTCTACAAAAACTCGGAACCCTCTTTTTTGTTTTTTTTGCCTCACTAGATCTTTCACTTTGCTCTGATACCAACTTATATGAATCCCCTTACGAAGAATCTAGATTGCAGAATTAAGATCTTTGACAATACAAGGGAACTCGCAAACCCTACAATGCCGCACAAAATTCAAGGTCTAACCCTCGAGATACACTCAATTTCGACAGTCTTGAACAATAAATCCAAGATGTCGATTATGACTCCTTCTTCAATTCTTCATCATAAAGGTGATCAATCAAAGCATTTAAAGAAGCATCCCTAAGCTTAGTCCTTGACCTAGTCATAGGTCCTGCTATGTCACTTAGAGGATCCCAAACATATCCTTTAAATGTTTTATTAAGTCGTGGAATGCCTTCATTTATTATGGTAGTCGTCTTGGCATTTCCACCATCTAATCTTACCAAATCTAAGTCTAATCAGAATAAAACTCAATATTTTTCAAACCCTAATGGTCTTTTCCAAAAATCAGCCCTTCAAAGCCCAAACGGCCGAATTGTCAGTCTATAAACCCAAAAGGAAATAATTTTACAATATTTAACAGTGATCAACCTACCTCATTAGAAACCCAATGAGAAAAAAGAGCATGGTATTCTTCATGATGTCTTCAGTTCTTGACAATCTTGAACAATGAATCCAAGATGTCGATGGTGACTCCTTCAATTCTTCATCATAAAGGCGATCAATTAAAGAAGTTAAAGTAGCCTCTCTAAGTTTAGCCCTTGACCTAGTAATAGGTCCTGCTATGTCCCTTAAAGGATCCTGAACAAAACCCTTAAATTTTTTATCAAGACGTAGAATATCTTCACTTATGGTGGTAGTCGTCTTGGCATCTCCACATTCCCTCTGAGGTCGAAAGGTTTCACCCTCGAAACTAAATCGTGTTCAAAGGTAAATGGAGATAAATCGGCAACATTGAAGGTCGCTGGGAGGTCGTCGCCGTTCCTCTCAAAGTTAATATTTATAAGCCCTAAATGGTTACTAAATACAATTAAGTAGATAGTGGCAAATCGGGGTCGTCCATGAAGAAGAGGGATTTTGTTAAGCGTTTAAACATAAAAGGTTAATATTATGCTAGAAGTAAATATATATATATATATATATAACAGCATGTAAACGGGGGGGGGGGGGGGGGGTTGGTTGGTTGGTTTTCCTAAGTTATGAAAGTTAAAAGACAAGATAATTAGCAAAGTCAAGTAACTATGCTAATCATCAAACAAACTAAGAAAAAGGGGTTTAAAACTACAAAAAACAAAGCCTTGGGGGAAATTGATATCCACTTCCAAACCTAATGTAGATCATTGAACCATTCACTCATTCTATCACCTTTGTTACCTAAGGGGATTGGCAATGGAAGATCAACATTCATTCCTTCTTAATAGTAATTTTCAAAGACAAACAACGACCACTTGCAAATCTCGTTGACAATCACTCTAGGAAAACCACACCATAGAGGTATATCATCAACGGCATTATACACGAAGGACCATAGATTTGATAACAACAAGCCTTCTACCAAAGACATAGCCATTTAACTAAACATAGCATTCATTTGGCTAAACCTAGAACAAACCACATTCAAGGTTCATCTTTTCATTGCATCTTTAGGATAAATATGAGAACAATCCACAGTAACATACTTATCGAGCAAGAATCACAACACATTATGCACAAGAAGTTCTAAGTTCATGTTCTTAGATTTTCATGCAAAGAAGTTAAGGAATTTGACACTTTCCTAACACCCTAACACTTCAATCATACAAGCATTTCCTATTCTGAAACAACCCATGACATAAATGAAGTAAAACATAGCATTAAGAACACATGAGTGCTATATAACAAAGGCTTCAAGAACGAATGATAAAATCTATTCACTACTTCCACTAATCATGCATTTACACAAGATTAGCCAAGAACAATTGACATTCATTGACTTCTCTCATTTGCTACAAGAAACAAATATGACAACAACATCATAACATTCATCTATCAATTTTCAACACATCAACATCACTAAGAAAACTCATGCTCTTGGATTCCACATTAAAAGAGGGGAGAATTAGCTACTTTCTCCCAACCCTAAAAAGTAATCATACAAGCAATTCATATACCCAAGCTTCCAACAACATCAATGCCATTAACAATTCACATTTAAAGCTCAATAAATGCACAATAGCAAAAGCACTAAATAGATAGATATGATCCTTAATACATAGATATGGAAGATTCAATCCATTGCTCCCAAGATAAAACTAAGCTAGATAATTAAAAGACATGATTAACCTACAAAAACTAAGAAAAGAAAGAAAGAAAAACTAGGGGTTTTAGCCCAGAAAAATCACAGGAAGAAGAAGGGTCTAAAGAGGAGAGAATAAGGTGAGTATTTATAGTACAGAAAAGTAAGAAAGTTTCTGGAAATACGTCCGTCGCGAGTCGCGATCGAGCCCAGTTTCAGCATCTTGATTTCTTTCTTCTTTTTGTTTCAAGTCCTCCTCTTCACTGCACTTATCTTCAATTCTTCAAGTTTTCAAAGCTCAAATACAAGTATTCAAATCTTCAAAGGTATTCTTCAAAGTCTTCAAACAAATTGCCTTGTCACACAAAATCCTCTAGAAAAGTAATAAAAGCGTAAAAGTTGCTTTAAACTCTCCTTAGAGAATTTTAAGGAAAAATGTCACATTTAGAGCACAAAAGTGTACAAAAGTGAATCCTAAAAGTCCTAATATAACCATATAGAATGGGCACATCAGTCGCACTAACACCATAATGATCTGGTAACTCAATCTTGTAAGCATTGTCGTTCACACGACTCAACCTTTAAAAGGACCACCTCCACAACTCAGGTATGTGTATCAACTCAGGTATGTGTAGGAACAAGTAATAGAGTATAAAGACCATGAGGCTTAGTTTTAGACTTAGCCTTCAAGCAATCAAGACAATTCCTACAAACCCTGACAATAACAAGTGTCATTTTCTGCCAATAGAAGTGTTCTCGCAAGAAATCATAAGTTTTAAATACACCAAAATGTCCAATTAAACCACTTGAATGAGCTTCTCTAACAAGTAATTCACGCATAGAATATTGAGGAATACATAACCTATTATTCATGAACAAGAAATCATCATGCCAAAAAAAATCTCATAAGCACCATTTTTGCATGCAGCATAAATAAATGAAAAATCAGAATCAGTCGCATATAAATCTCACACAAATGCAAACCCTAACATAATGCATTCCAATCATGTAAGTAAAACATGTCTACGACTCAAAGCATCGGTAATTTACCCTTTTTATAACGCAGCACATAAGGAAAAGATTCAATGAAACTAGACCATTTAGAATGATGCTTATTCAACTTCATCTGATTCTTCAAGTATTTCAAGGATTCATGATCACTATTAATGACAAATTCTTTATGAAATAAATAATTATTCCAAGTTTCTAATGCAAGCACAATTGCATAAATATCTTTATCATACACATGATAGTTTAGAGCACCGCCCTTTTAGCTTTTCACTGAAGTAAACTATAGATCGATTCTCTTACATCAAAACATCATCAATACCAACACCAGAAGCATCACAATGAATCTCAAAAGTGTCATTAAAATTAGGTAAATAAAGAACAAGAGCATTACATAATCGTACTTTCAATTCATTAAATGCATTCTCTTGAATCTCAGTCTAAACAAATTTCACATCCTTTTTAACTAGTTCATTTAGAGGTGCAACAATAAATGAGAAATCGTGCACAAAGCATCTATAAAAACTAGCTAAACCATGAAAATAACGTACATGGTTGGCATTAATAGGTCTTGGCCAGGTCTTAATGGCCTCAATTTTTGTTTTATCAACTTTTATGCCCTCCTTAGAGACTACAAAACTGAGAAACACCACTTCTGAAGCGCAAAATGTGCACTTCTTGATGTTTGCATACAAACAAGATGCACGGAGTGCAACAAGAACAATTTTAACATGCTCAATATGTTCATCAGTAGACTTAGAATACATCAATATATCATCAAAATAGACCACAATAAACCGACCAATAAATTTTCTTAAGAAATGATTCATCAACCGCATAAAAGTACTAGGAGCATTAGTTAAACCGAAAGGCATAACAATATATTCATACAACCCAAACTTAGTCTTAAATGCAGCTTTCCATTCATCCCACCAATTACTTCGAATATGATGATAACCCTGAGTCAAAGCAATTTTAGTATAAATCACTGGTCCATGCAAATCATCAAGCATATCATCTAACCTAGGGAAATGATGACGATACTTAATCGTAATCTTGTTAATAGCACGACAATCAATGCACCCGCCAAGATTTATCTTTCTTAAAATGATGGGCACAACAGAAGGAGATAGAGGTCCTCGACTTGTCACTGTAGTTCTTTTGTCTCCTCAAGGTTTGCTTTATACGCCTGACGGTTTGGGCTAACCGAACCCGGGATTAAGTCAATCTGGTGTTCAATACCTCGCAAGGGTGGTAAACCTGCTTGTAAGGCTTTCAGAAAGACATCCTCAAATTCCTGTAACATCTGAGCAAACCGTGGAGGAACACACATAGGAATATCGTCATTGGCAAAGTAGCTCTCTTTAGAATGCATGATAAGCACATAATAATGATTAGCAAAAGCACGATTCACATCCCTAATTGATGCATAAAATGTTCTACCAGAATCATTAGGAAGTTCATGTCTCATCATATAAATCGATGGCAAAGGACTAAGATGTGAAGATAAGATTTTACGTGACTTATCAGAACCATTCCTAGACTTACCTGGGATGGTCTCCCTTGATTTTTTTTGTTGAAATTATCAAGGTTTTTGCCTCCATTTTTCAACTTGAGGTCAATCTCCTTAAAACCCTGGCTAGGGTTTTGGTCAGCCATTTGCACCTTAGTCGCAAACTTCTCTTTGTCGACTTTCATGCGTCTCTGTACCTCTAAAATTTCCACTGGAGATAATGGAACCAAAGTATACCTTGTTCTATCCTTAATCACAGTAATTTTGTTAGTGTAACGATCATGCATAGATTTACGATCAAACTGCCAAGGTCTCCTTAACAAAATATGACTAGCTTACATAGGTATAACATCGCATAAGATAGAATCATGGTGTTTTTCAATCTTAAAGTTAATCATGCATTGTTTGCTAATCGTAATTTCACCACTACCATTTAACATGGTGATGGATAAGTAGTCACATATAAAGACATTGATTTAACAAGAGGATTAGGCACAGTATTAGCCCAATAACCACCATCAATAATTAGTAAAAAAAAATTTATCTTTCACAAGGCAATGAGTATGAAAAATGTTAATCCTTTGTACCTGTGTTTCGGAAATTTGAGAGTTTAGAACTCTTAACGACACGAAGTTACCTTGTGTTTTTGAACCTTGTTCACCATGATCATTTATGATGATCTCTTCATCTACCTGCTCTTCACCACTTTCACACAATGGTGGCATATCAGCATATTCATCTCCTTCATCTCCTTCCTCAATTGTTGTTAAAACTCGTGCATGAGGACAGTTATTGCAGACATGTTCTCTTTCTTTACAATAAAAACAAGTAGGAGAGTTAACAGAAACCGAATTTGATGAAGTAGTGGAGTTACCTGTAATTTTCTAAACTTATTGGGTTGTGGAGCCACCCTCCTCTCAGTAGGATTATAAGTTGTATTTGAATAGTTCTGAACCAATCCTTGTCCTCCCATGGGCGTGCCCCTACTGCGGCCATAACTAGGGTTTCCGGAGTCAAACCCTGGTCGTTGACTGGAAAATCCAATACGTGGCCTCCTTGGTCGCAGGGTACTCTCATCTAAGTTTGCTTTCACCAATAAATAGTTCATAGATATGTGATGTTGAAACTTGACTGGCGTTTGAAGGTTTTCACTCAAGCCTTCAATGAAACGATTTTTGATGAATGCGTCGTCTTCTTTCATTCCAACCCTTCTCATGGTCAACTCAATATCCTGCCAGTATTCGTCAACTTTGCGATTTCCTTGCTTCATGTTGGACAGTTAAGAATGTTGTTCCATCAAGTAAGTAGGCGAAACATGATATTGACGAAGCTCGGATCTCAATCTCTCCCAGGTGAAGATAGGTATCTTTCCGGAAACATATCGCATCCTTTTTATTTTTCTACCATTCAACCACATACTGAGTGAAGGAATACTGTGCCACTTTGATTTTTTCCTTCTCCCGATAATTTTTGAGATAAAATAGATTCTCAATCTATCGCTCCCTATCAAGATACTTCACTGGATTATGTTGACCATCAACTCAAGGGATGTCATATTTCAAACCCTTGATGTCTCGAGCTTCATAATAACCTGACTTAGATCCCGACTTGCTCTTCACTCTCCTTTGGGAATGAGGTTTACTGTGGCGATGCCTTCTAGAAGACCCTCGGTGTGATCGCTTTTCTGAACCATCATCAGAATAGTCATCTGAACTTCCAGAACCATTGAATTGACATATATATTTCTTAGTTTCTTCCCTCTTCACCGATGATGTCGGTGTAGGCGGTGCCATGCTGTCAACTTTTCTCGCCAACCTTTGCACCTCACTCATAAGTGAATTTATTGCGACAACAAACCGATCAGGACCATTGGCTTCATTTGGATTAATTCGATGTCGCTCCAAACTATCTGGAGCCTCTTCACGTGGATGACTACCATGCCTGCCATTAGAGGTGTTTTTCAATGGAAAATTGTTAGGATTGTTATGAAAATGCGGGACGAATGGGTTTTCGTCCCTCATCTTTGCTAAATTCCTAAGAAAATAAAAAAGTTAGTTAAAAAATTGCTCCCCCCTTCCCTTTGTTTAGTAGGGTCACTCACCAAGTGTTTAACACTTACAACTGACAAGGCGAAGGCTAATGCGAGTGCAATTAATCAATTCACCGCAATTCAAACAAACTATGGAGATGAATACCGCTGAACTTATTTTGAAATTTAAAATATATAAAATCAAAATTGGGCTCTACGATCTGGAATTCCAAATTCTACAAAGAATAAGGAACAAAATGCAATTTGAATTACACGAATCAGAGTTGTATTGAATGAATTGTGATCAAAACAAGAAGACTTTATATATGCGACAAATAGGTTCTGAAAATTCCAGAAACTTTTTCGAAAACAAATTGGAATAAGAACTCAAATCCAAATCCTTGTAGTAAAAGATTTTAATGACTTACTTGTCCCCCAAGTCAAAAATTCAGATCAAAACCCCTCTCTGAATTGACTTTTATTTCATTTTCCTCTTCCGATTAGGATTTTGATTTTTCTTTCCTTTTTTCGCCACAATTCATTTTTCCCCTTTTTTTTGTACTATAAAACACACAACAAGAATCTCATTCCCCAAGAAAAAAGCTTGGTCACAATTCCCAAAAGTTTTGGAAATTGCAAATCTGCCCTCAAACTTTTGAAAATTGTAAATCTGCCCCAAATTTTAGATTTCAAATCCTAAATTCCATTTTTGAAACCCAAGAGTTTTCTACTTTTTTAAAAAAATTTGAAAAGTTGTGGAACAAAAATTGTCTATAAAAACTTGGAATAAGAAAACGGCGACCAATTCCTCTTGATTCGGATGAATTTCGAGGTATTCAAGATAGTAAGGATAAAAAAATATGACACTATATACATTGAAAATGACACAAGATTCTTTTTTTTTAATAAGGTGCAATCAAGAATCAAGGACAATTCAAGATCACGGAATCAAAGAACGATAAAGAAAACAAATAGGATTATGAGCATGTAAAATTTTTCAAAAGAGTTGACGAAAACTATCACAAGCACATAAATTGTTTAATCTACCTAAAACTACGAAATTGACCAGGAGGTGAAGGCGGATAATACTTGTTAACGCTTAGACCCTTCGACGTCTTCTTGACTCAATTGATGAAGGTGAAGGCGGATAGTAATATCGAAGTATTCGAACTCTCGGACCCTTCGACGTCCTTCGACTCTAGATTCAATCCTCCTAGTAAGAAGGATCAAACAAACACAGTTAAAATATGACACGAAAGAGTTTATAAATTTTTTAAACCCGAATATAAATTCAACAAAAACTCAAAACCCTTTTTTTGTTTTTTTTCATTCTCAGTAGATCTTTCGCTTTGCTCTTATACCAATTTATATGAATCTCCTTGCGAAGACTCACGATTTTGAAATTAATATTTTTTTTATCTAGTGAAGGGATCTGCAAACCCTCACTATCTCGCACAAAATTTAAGGTCTAGGCCTCGGGGTGCACTCAATTTTGACTTGCTCTCTAATTAACCATCATGATCAGATTACAAGGTTTATTAATACTTAACTAGCCATCGAAGTTAAGCAACATTGGAATTATCTCGCAAGAAAAGAGTATGAACTAAAAATATTGTATATTTGATTGATAAAAGTGTGATAAATTCGTCCATAAGGCCTCCCTATTTTTAGGGTTACAATCTCACCCAAACCATAATCACAAATGAAAAATGAATCGACTTATGAAAACTTTAAGAAACTAAAACCATATCTAACTAAAATACCTAAATAAATGGTAATCTAAGGTAATCTGGTCGAATTCTTCAAAAAGCAACCTTGAAGAATATTACCTTATCTAATCTTGCCAAACCTAAGTCTAATCAGAATAAAACTCAATATTTTTGAAACCCTAATGGACTTGTCCGAAAATATGCTCTTCAAAGCCCAAATGGCCGAACTGTTAGTCCATACACCCAAAATAAAATTATTTTACAATATTTTACAGTGATTACACTACCTCATTACAAATCTAGTGAAAAAAGAGTATAGTGTTCCTCATGATGTCTTCAGTTCGTCAACAATCTTGAATAATGAATCCAAGATGTCGATGGTGACTCCTCCTTCAATTCTTCATCATAAAGGCGATCAATCAAAGCATTTAAAGCAGCATCTCTAAGCTTAGTCCTTGACATAGTTATAGGTCCCGTCATGTCACTTAGAGGATCCTAAACAAAACCCTAAAATGTTTGATCAATACGTGGAATGTCTTCATTTATGGTGGTAGTCGTCTTGGCATCCATCATAAAGCATAGAGTATCAACCCAAAAATCGAAGATACCATCTCAAGAACTTCAAGAACAATAGCAATGCACACCTCATCAAATGTGAGTAATTTATTCATCATATCTCAAAAGCATGCATACATGGGACAAGAGAGGAAAAACAATAGGCTATGGAAAAAATATTTAGTAACTCATATGAAAGAGAAGGTCAAAGCTCAAAGTGTTTTACTAGGGGTTAATATAAATGGTAGCCAAATTTAAGTTGTGTGGTTCATAACCTAGTGCCTTCGTCACTTTCACACAAAATAATCAAGTATTGCCAAATTCTATCAAAATAAAAATTGATGTAGAGACTGCTCTACTCTGGCTCAAAACCTCATTTACTGTATATTCACTTTAACTCATCCTTTTTCGTCATCCCAAGTATCATTTTGACTAATTTCATTCAATTTTTAAAAAATCGTACCAAGTAATTTAAGAGTGCATCAAATACAAAGTTTATTAACACAAATATACAACCAGAAAGGTCAATCCATCTCAAGAACAATAACAATCAAGATTCTAGTGCTAGACTCACATCAAATTCAAAATTTGTTTTTCTTAAAAAAATTTCCATAAAATTCAGATTCAAGCAAGTGTAACAAAAGTATAAGAATGGTATATCACAAATAAACACAAAGAACAATAATTTAAAACAACAGAAAGGACATATCGGGAGTTTTCTCGCCGAGACCAGGCAGGTGGTAGTCTTTGGTAACAATTGCGACACAGAAGGTGGTTTTGCTTCGAGCTCCAGTAGCGCCGCGGTAAGGTGTCGCCAAACTCGCCTCGCCGAAGTGCTGCGTCGGGTGGTGTAAATTGACACAGTGGTCGCAACACTGCTTCACCGACTATGGACTCGACTGGTGTGTTGGTTTTGAAAGAAAACCAGAGCACAAAGAAAAGGTTTGGTGCAGTAAAAAACTTACTACTTTTCTTCATTCATTTGGCTATAAAAAGAGTTGAAAAATAAGTTACAAATGTAGGAATAACTACAGCTCCTAAATACTCCTAAATGCTCCTAAATGAGAAGGAGAACATGGGTGAACTAAATGAAAATAGAAAAAAAACTGACAAGGTTATTAATATAACAAATCACCCCCTAATCTTGTTGTTGCTTATGTTGTGTCGGCAACACCAATCTTGCTCCTTAGCTCCTGGAAACGAACTCGTCCAAGTGACTTCGTCAGTAAGTCGGCAAGCTGAGCTTCAGTGTTGACGTGATCGATTTCAAGTTCACCTAGCTCCACGTAATTTCGAATCAAATGGTATCGGGTGTCGATGTGTTTGCTCCGATCATGAAACACTGGATTTCGGCTGAGATCAATTGCCGATTTGTTGTCCACCAGCAGCCTTGGTACTTGTGGTGGCTCGTTTTTCAGCTCTCCTAACAGCCTGCTAAGCCATATTCCTTGACAAGCTGCAGTTGCAGCTGCGATATACTCCGATTCACAGGATGATATTGCTACCACCCTTTGCTTATGCGACTGCCAACTTACAGGACCTTGGCCGAGGAAGTAAATTAAGCCCGTCGTGCTCTTTCGATCGTCTACATCTCCTGCCAAATCAGCGTCGCTATATCCTGTCAAACTCAGAACTCCATCTCCTCTCCTGTAAGAAATTCCAAAATTTAGAGTTCCTGCCACATAACGAAGTAGATGTTTCACTGCTGCATAGTGATTCGAGTGAGGCTCCTCCATAAATCGACTAACGTAGCCGACTGCATATGTGATGTCTGGCCTTGTGTGCACCAGATATCTCAAACTCCCCACTAAGCTTCTGTATAATGTGGCGTCAACTAAACTTCCTTCACCAACTTTGCGCAGCTTGAGTCTTGCCTCCATTGGAGCAGCACATGGATTGCAATCAGCTATTCCCGCTCTCTGCAATAACTTCTTCGCATAAGCTGCTTGACATAGAGTAATTTCACCATCCTTTCTCTGTACCTGAATCCCTAGATAATAACTAAGATTTCCGAGATCACTCATATTGAACAAACTGATCATCTCTTCTTTGAACTTGGTCACTTCTAGGATTGAGGCTCCAGTGATTATTAGGTCGTCGACATAAACACCAACTAGGAGCAGCAGCTCTCCATTACCTCGACGATAGACTGCGTGTTTAGCTTCACTACGCTCAAAACCGAGATCGCGAAGACTAGCATCAAGCTTCGCGTTCCAAGCTCTCGGAGCCTGACGAAGGCCATAGAGAGCCTTTTGAAGTCGTAAAACTTTGTGCTCCTCACCTTGAATTACAAACCCCGGTGGCTGTTGAACGTAAACCTCCTCGGTCAGTTCACCGTTGAGAAAGGCGGTCTTCACGTCCATATGGTGAATGGGCCAGCCATGGTGAGCAGCGAGTGCGATCAGTACTCGCACTGTTTCCAACCTCGCGACAGGAGCGAAAACCTCATCGAAGTCCACCCCCTGACGCTGCACATAGCCTTTCGCGACCAATCGCGCCTTCCGTTTCATCACCTCTCCATTTTTGTCGCGTTTGAGTTTATAAACCCATTTCAGTCCAATCGCTCGTTTTCCTGCAGGTAGCACAGAAAGATACCATGTTTGATTCGTCTCAATGCTAGCCAGCTCTTCCACCATCGCTGCTCGCCACCCCCCATCCTTCTCGGCTTCAGTGAAAGACGCCGGTTCGTCAGCGATGAGGAGACACAGTTCCTCATCTCTGGTTTCAACAGGGATTGTCGAGTCAAGTAGATTATCCATCGTGCGATACCGTCGAGGCGCCTCCTCGCCCGGAGATGACTCCGTTGCAGCAGTTGGCGGGGATACAAACTCGACCGTTGGTGCAGTCGGTGTTGCAGTCGGTGTTGACGGTTCCTTGTTCGTGTCTTGTTCATCGGTTCCGGTGAAACTCCGGACATGCGAGGACGAGCCATTTTCTGTCGTGTGGTTACCTGCAACAGTTGAGACAAAATGATCAACAGAAAATGTCTCCATTATCGGCGGATTGCGCTTCTCTTTGCCGTCTGCTGAGTTACTCCAATCCCATGCGGTGTCCTCGTCGAAAACAACATCGCGGGAGCACTTCACTCGATCCGTGGTCGGGTCATAGACACGGTACGCCGCTGTACCTGGTTCATACCCAAACAGAACCATTGGCTTGCTCCTGTCGTCCAATTTCTTCATGTGTGGGTCGGTGGTCTTGACGTGAGCCAGGCACCCAAAAACACGCAGGTGTTGCACGCTTGGCCGACGTCCGTGCCAAGCTTCATAGGGTGTCTTGCCCGCTACACTTTTCGTCGTTCCACGGTTCAGCAAATAGACCACCGTCGTCACTGCTTCTCCCCAAAACTTCATCGGCATCTCCTTAGCCTTCAAAAGGCAGCGAGCCATTCCAACCACGGTTTGGTTTCGTCGCTCAACTACGCCGTTTTGCTGCGGCGTATATGGTGCCGTGAGTTGCCGATGAATGCCGTGCTCCGAGAAGTAATCACCAAGACTATGGGCGGTGAATTCACCACCGCGGTCAGTGCGCAGTGCCTTCAGTTTGCATCCACTCTCGAGTTCAGCTGCTGCAACTATCTTCTTGATCGCGTCCGCGGCTTGATCCTTTGAGGCAAGCAAAGAAATCCACATATATCGACTATGGTCATCTACCATTAGAAGAAAATATCGTTTACCTCCTGGCGTGGGTGGATCGATCGGCCCGCATAAGTCCGCATGCACCAAGCCGAGTCGCTCATTCACACGATTCCAAGCCTGCTTAGGGAATGTTGCTCGCTTCTGCTTCCCTGCGAGACAGGCATCGCACAGCCGCTCCGCGTCATCAATCATTGGGAGACCATGCACTAGGTTGTCACGCGACAAACGCCGGAGTGCCTCAAAATGCATGTGCCCGTAACGTGCGTGCCATCTCCATCCATCTTCGGAGCCGTGCACGGCTAGACACACAGGGCGTGCCAGGTTGAGGTGCAATACGTAGAGACGCCCGCAGTTTCTCGGCACCCGCGCGAGCAAACGCCCATCCTGGTCACGTAGATGGAGCCATCCGTGCCGAATGTGCGCGTCGTACCCGAGTTCGTCCAGCTGCCCCAGGGAGACGATGTTGCTGTGTAGTCGGGGTATGTAGTACACCTCCGTGAGCGTGAGGTGTTCACCATTTCGGCACGTGAAGAGGATCGTGCCAATGCCTTCAATTTCCACTGAGGTGTCATCTCCAAGTTTGACGGAGCCTCGCACGTTTGTGTCCAACTCGGAGAAGTGATCACGTCTTCCGCACATGTGGGCACTTGCTCCTGAATCCAGGAACCACGTTATGTCACATTGGCCGGCTTGCTTTGTCGACCTAGCTTGTGACCGAACCTCGTTGAGCAACACATGACCGTCGGTTGCCTGAGTCCCGGTTGTGAGAGAGTGTAGTCTCGCCACAAGTAGTGATGCCTCCTCTTCTTGATCTTGCACAAGGTTTGCTCGTCCCTTCCGTTCACGCCGTGGTTCGGGGCAATCCTTGGAGATATGGCCGGCATACTTGTTACAATTGTAACACTTCACATTCATCATGTCACGATCGCCGCTCGAAGCACGCTGGCCACCGTCTCGCCCGCCGTTTGTTAGCTTCTTCCATTTTTGGAAACCCTTGCCTTTTCCGCTGCTCCCGGGGTTGTTGCTCTTACCACGTGCAATCCATTCCTGTTCCGTGAGGAGGACTTGACCACTTGCGTTGCCCGTGGAATTTATGAAGCACCGCTCAGAAGCCGACCGTAGCCTCCCGATTAGCTCCTCAACAGTCATGCCGTCCAGCTCGAGGAGTGTCTCAATCGAGCACGCAATCTGAGCGTACTGGCTCGGAACCTCCCGCAGAAACTTCTGAACCACCTTCACCTCCTCGACGGCGTCACCCAAAGAGCGGAGGTTATTGACAATGCCTGTGATGCGCATGCCAAAAGCATCGAGTGATTCACCTTCCTTGAACGCAATCTGTTCAAATTCTTTGCGTAGTCGTTGCGCCGTCGCTTCTCGCACGCGATCCACTCCGACTCGCATCATTCTAATTGCCTCCCAAGCTTCATGAGCCGTGTTTTTCACGGCTAGGGCTGGCACCATCTCAGGCGGGACTGCTCGTATTAGCGCCGACAACGCCGCCATGTCCTCGCGCTCATCTGGTTCGCCTTCACCGGAAACTGCTTGCCACAACCCTTGGGCGCGTAGATTGATCTTCATCACAAGGGACCATTCAATGTAATTGCTTGCTGTCAGCGTAGGATACACAATGTTGCCGCCAAGATTTGTCCGTTCGTGGACGATCACTTCGTTATGGTTCCGCCGTGCCATGCTCCGTCCACGCTGCCTTCCACGTCCCCGCGGTGGCGACAGCGAAATCTCGTTCTCGCCAGACATTGTCGCCGTGATCGTGCGTGCTCTGATACCAAATGTTGGTTTTGAAAGAAAACCAGAGCACAAAGAAAAGGTTTGGTGCAGTAAAAAACTTACTACTTTTCTTCATTCATTTGGCTATAAAAAGAGTTGAAAAATAAGTTACAAATGTAGGAATAACTACAGCTCCTAAATACTCCTAAATGCTCCTAAATGAGAATGAGAACATGGGTGAACTAAATGAAAATAGAAAAAAAACTGACAAAGTTATTAATATAACATGGTGTTGGAGACTTCGCCGGCGATAGCCTCGGCTGAACTGGCGCAGCTACTTGGCTGGGATTATTCTCGCCGGGATGAGCCTCGCAGTGGTGTGTGGACGATGGTGGTGCATTCTCGAGCTTCGGCAGCGTGGTGGAATGGAGGTAGACCGGAGCTAAGTTTCTGGAGTGCTTATTCTGAGGCGTGAGTGGAACTGACGGAGACCTGGAAGCGGCCCGGCTTGGGTGGCGTGTGGATCTTTCTCCAGCGACTTCCTCAGCTAAGATGACGAAGCTCGAGCAATGGAACTGCTGATGTTTCGCCGTTGATGGATCGACCAAGTGGTGGCGCCGGAGTGCTGGTATTTCGTAGATGATATTGTTTGAGGTGAGTTGCTGGAGGGTGAAGATGGTAGCTGCTGAAGAAGTCCGCGCAGCTTTACCATTTGGTAGGGTTAGATTCAATTTAGTGAAGGAATTACTTATCTCCAATTGCTAACTACTCCCTGCTTTTTTTGTGAATCTTCACTGTTACCCAACTCTTTGACTTTGAAATGTATTATATGACCTCAAAAACTCTTCTCCTTGCCACTTTGCTCTCCTGTGCAACAACAAAATTATCAATGTTAATTTCAATCAAATTCTAGAACAATCAGATTCCACAAAGTATTACTTTACTCAGCCTAAATTTTGGACAAGGTTTTATTCTACAATTATTATAAATTTGAAATGGGGTGGAGTTTTTTTTTCTGAAATTTGCCATTATATTTTTGTGACATGATGTGCAATTATCAAACTGCTATAAATATCACAAAAAATTCAGATTTTTTATTTTCCTTTTTCTGATCGGAATTTCGTAACCGCCACCAACCGCTGCAGTTCCACCGATCGGAACTATTGCTCCGCCGCCGCACTTCTTCTTCTTCCCCAAGTGTCACGGTGGAGCTAGGGTTCTAGCAGCAATTTTTCTTATTCCATAGAGGACTCCACCGTGAAGCCTTCAGATCGCAGCTCCGGCAAAGCCTCCATCGCAAAGTCTCCAGATCGCGGCGAAGTAGCTCTGGCGAAGCCTCCACATCGTGGCAAAGCCTCTGCAATTATACCCTAGGTGGCTAGGAGATTGCGAAACTAAGGCGAAGCTTCGCTGAGCTTCTTCTTTCCCTGTTATGGCGAGGACGATGGCGGCGCTACTCGATCGAGGACAACGGCGGCACTGCATTGGTGACGATGCTCTGTTCTTCGGCCCTCTGCACAGCGACGTTCCAAACAGCACTGCGTTGGAGACGACGAGCTTGCGGCGGGGAGCACTGCAATCGATGAACGGAAGAAGAGCAGATCTGAATGAAAAAGAGGGGCGTGTGACATGCACGCTCCTAAAGGAAGAAGACTCGCATGAAGCCACGTGCCGCCTGTTGTGACGACAATGACGTGGCAGCCGGATGACAACGACTTATCTTCAACCTCTGAGATGTGAGGTTTAATTTTGTGTTTATTTTGTGAAGACTTGCTGATGTTCAATATTTATTTGACGTTTTTCATTTTTGTTAGTGCTTCAAATGTAAGTTGTAGGTGCTTATTTTATAACTTGTAAGTGCTTCAATCGTTGCTTGTTAGGAATTGATGTTTGTAAGTGCTTCAATTTTTTTATTGATTTTTATGTGATTTTTTATATTTTCTTGTTGTTTAATTTAATTTTTTAATATATTTTTGGCTACAGTTTTTAGTTGATGTTTCATGATTTTTCGTTGATGTTCTGCTATTTTCTGTTGAGGTTGATGCAATTTTTTTATTGATTTTTTGGATTTTAAAAATATTTTTGAATTTTTTGTAAATTGTAGGTGGCGGAAAAATGATGGGAAGAAATTGGACGAAAAAACTCCTGGTAAGTTATTAGCGATAAGTCCCTATAACATAATTAAAGATAGGTCCTTGTAAAATTATTACAGATGGGTCCCTGGATCTAGAATTTTATTAAAATTGTAGAAAGACCCCTATCTAAAGTTTGGTTGCCTTACAGGAGACCATCCCATCAAATTCTCTCTTTTTGTTAGTTTTCATTTTTTTTTCATTTTTTAAGACACAAACAAAACAAATGAAAATTTAAACAAAGAAAAATATGAAATAAAATAAAAGAAAAAGAAAATCCAAAAATTTTGGGTTGCCTTCCAATAGTGCCTTTGTTTATAGTCTTTGGCTCGACTCTCAGATGCCACTAATGACCAGATGTTGGACATAATGGAATCATTTCCACTAATGCCACTTGAGAAGCATCATAGTATGGCTTGATGCAATGACCATTTGTGAGGAATATTTTTCCTTTGTTCATGCTCTTGATCTCAACTATCCCGTTTGTCCAAACAGAGACTACCTCGTATGGTTCAATCCACTTCGATTTGAGCTTTCCTAGCATTAACCAAAGTTTGGAATGAAAAAGAAGCACCTTCTTCCCAACATTGAAACTCTTAGATCTCAAATTCTTGTCATGCCACATCTTAGTTCGCTCCTTGTACCACTTAGCATGGTTAAACGCTTCCAATCGGAGTTCTTCTAACTCTTGAAGTTGGAACTTCCTTTCCTCCTCACACTTAAGTGGTTCCATATTCATCTTCTTTACCGTCCAATAAGCCTTATGCTCAATCTCAATCGATGAGTGGCACATCTTACTGAAAACAAGTCGATATGGAGACATTCCAATAGGAGTCTTGCAAGCTTTGCGGCATGCCCAGAGAGCATCATCTAATCTCTTGCTCCAATCTTTCCTAGATGGATTCACTATTTTTTCTAGGATTTTTTTGATCTCTTTGTTTGATACCTCCACTTGACCATTTGACTGAGTATGATAGGTGGTAGTGAGTCGATGATGATCTACATACTTCTTCATAAGAGCCTCAATTGTGCAGTTCTTGAAGTGAGTGCCCTGGTCTCTAATGATTGCTCGTGGTACACCAAATCTCCTGAATATGTGAGATTTCAAGAACTCTGCCACAACTTTAGAATCATTAGTACGGGTGGCCTTAGCTTCCACCCATTTCGAGACATAGTCAACCATAAGTAAAATGTATAAATTACCAAACGAACTAGGAAACGGGCCTATAAAATCCATGCCACACACATCAAATATTTCACATACAATGATGGGAACTTGGGGCATTTCATCAAGTTGGGATATATTTTCAGTCATTTGGCATCTTTCACAACTCTTATAGAAGTTATATGCATCTTTATGAACAGTCAACCAAAAGAATCCAACATCGAGCACCTTACGAGCAGTACGTTTCAGGCCAAAGTGCCCTCAAATGACAATATAAAAGAATCGTGCCTTGCTCTTCCTCTGGAATTCATCGCTTAATAATTTGATCTGAACATATCTTCCAAAGATACGGTTCATCCCAAATATAATGCTTACATTCACTTTTCAATTTTCATTTTTGTACACGATTAAAAGTGTGTGGCATATCTTTAGTGGTAATAAAATTCACAATATCTGCGTACCAAGGGTCACTAGGAAACTTACCTGGAAGCAATGCTGGTATAGGGGCCAATTTGGCCAAATTGAGGGTCTCATGAGCCTGTTTGGCCAAACTGGAGGAGGTTGGAGGCCGGTTGGCCAAACTAGGGGGTCTCATGTCCCTGTTTGTCCAAATCGAGGCTTGCAGGGACCTGTTTGGCCAAACTGGAGGTGGACAGTGGCTGTTTGGCTAAATTGGGGGTTTCAGGGATCTGTTTGACCAAACTGAAGGCTGATGCTGCATAGAGATGCTATTTCGGAAAGGACTCTTACATCAGCGTACCATCTTCGGGTTTGATCAATCGACTTAAGTGGTTTACCTAATGATTTTCTGCGCTTTTCTTGTCTCTAACCTCCCAATCAAATTCTTGCAATAATAAAATTCAATGGATCAACCTCGGTTTAGATTCTCTTTTTGCAAATAGATACTTTAAGGCTGAATGATCCATTTAAACAATTATCTTGGAGCCAATGAGGTAGGATATGAATTTTTCAAATGCCAACAACTCCTTTTCAGTGGTTGTGTAATTGCTTTGCACCGGGTTCAACGTCTTGGAGGTGTAGTGTATCACATGACTCTCGTTCCCCACTCTTTGTCCCAAGAATACTTCAACTGCATAAGCACTTGCATCGCACATCAATTCAAATGGGAGATCCCAATTTGGTGGTTGCATAATTGGAGCTGAGATTAATCTGTTCTTCAACACATCGAAAGAATTCTTGCGGCCCTCATCTATCTCAAAGGGCACATCATCTTGAAGAATTTTTGTTAATGGTTGCACAATTTTTGCAAAATACTTTATCAACCGTCGATAAAATCCAGCATGTCCCAAAAATCCAAAAACCTCTCGTACACAGGTAGGATACATCAGTTGCTCTAAGGATTCCTCTTTGGACTTATCCACTTGAATTCCTTTCTTCGAAACCAAATACCCCAATATTCTGCCCTCATTTACCATAAATAACTTTTTTTTCAAAATTGAGCACGAGGTTCTTCTTCACACAACAAATCAAAACTTTCTCAAAATGACTTAGATGCAAGTTGGATGAATCACCATAAATGCTGAAGTCATCCGTAAATGCTGAAGTCATGCATGAATACCTCAATGCTAATCTTGATCAGATCAGAGAAAATACTCATCATACAATGCTAAAAGATGCCTGGAGCATTGCAAAGACCAAATGGCATTCTCTGATAAGCATAAGTACCGAAGGGGCATAAAAAGTGGTTTTCTCCTGGTCCTCAGGATTCACACAAATATGAAAGTAACCGCGATACCCATCCAAAAAGCAAAAAAACTATTACTTGCCAACATTTCCAATATTTGATTGATGAAAGGTAATGGAAAATGATCTTTTCTAATTGTGGCATTCAACTTCCGATAATCAATGCACATCATCCATCAAGTGACGTGACTAGGCGTGTAGAAACCAATTCATTCTTGTCATTTTCAACCACTTGAAAACTTGACTTCTTGGGTACGCCGTGAACCAGACTCACCAATTTGCTATCCAAAATAGGGTAGATAATTCCAAGAGAAAGTAATTGTAAAACTTCGTTAAGAACCACCTCTCATATTTGGATTGAGTTTCCGTTGAACATCACGAGTAGGTTTCACATTATTCTCCATCAAAATATGGTGCATACAGACATCTAGGCTGATCCATGTTATGTATGTTAAGGTCCAACCAATCACTTTTTTGAATTTCTTTAGCAAGATGATCAATTGCTCTTATTGAGATTAGGTCAACTCCGTACTGATTATTACCGGAAGAGTATCATCATCTCCAAGATAAACATACTTCAAGTTGGGAGGTAATGGCTTTAACTCCAAGATCGAGGCTTTAACATCTGATGGAAGTGGTCTGGTTGATTGCTCCTATTTGGCCAAACTAAGCCCATATGGCTCCTGTTTGGCCAAATTGAGCCCATGCGACTCTTGTTTGGCCAAATTGAGCCCATGCGACTCTTGTTTGGCCAAACTGAGGGTTGCAAGGGGCTGTTTGGCCAAACTGAACCAGGATGGCTCCTGTATGGCCAAATGGAGCTCTGAATGCTCATTTTGTGAAAGTAGCTCATCTGATTTTGCCTGTTTCGCCAAACAGAGCCTAGATGGCTTTTGTTTGGCCAAACTGAGACTATGTAGCTAACTGAGGATGGTTTCTAGATAATTCTTCCTGAGAGTATATTGCGCATAAGAATTCCCAAATTTCTCCATCACTTAACCATTGAACAATTACATCATTTTGACTTGTAGGTAATGTAATTTCCATCTTTTCCTGTAAAATTGTGGTCTCGAGAAAATCTTGGACAAGAGGGTCAATGATATCTATGGGATACAAATTTTCATCATGTATAGGTTTTTTCACTGCTTCATCAATACTGAATGTAAAATTTTCACCACAATAATCAAGACATATTGTCCCATTACCTACATTAATTATCGTATTCGACGTCCTTGAGAATGGTCTGCCTAAAAACACACCCAAGGTCCTTTACCACCACTATAATTCATCTTAACCACATAAACATCCGCTAGGTAAACAAATTTATTGACTTTTATGAGTACATTCTCTAACAACCCTTTAGGATATACACAAGATCGATCTGCCAATTGAATTACTACTCTAGTATCCACCATCTCCGCTCCACTCAACATTTTATACATAGATAATATCATTGCATCACACATAGCAATTCAATCTTTTTATCCCCAATATAACACAGTAAAGAGAGCATACCTGGATCTTTACATTTGGGTGGTAAGTCTCTTTTTATCACTGTTGCACTAACTCACCATAATGATCTTGCTTGAGTCTTTTGGTTTCCCTGCAATAAGATTCTACAAAAATTTGCTCAAAGGTGGTAGTCTTACAGCCTACAAGAAGGGAAGATTAATCTCCATTTTTCCAAAAATAGATAAAAAAATGTTAACTCTTCTTTCTTTATCTACAACCTGCGAGGAAATGGCGATAAAATTTTAATAGATGGATATTTTAAACTCAACCTTTTACCTACCTCTTGTGGCTCATCAAATTTAACTTCACCTTTTCTTGATCAGATTCTGAATTTTTGCCATGTTTGGCTGTTTGGCCAAACTGAGCGCAGGTGGCTCTTGTTTGGTCAAACTGGATGCAGGTGGCTCCTGTTTGGCCAAACTGAGCTCTGTGGGTCCTCTTTGCCCAAACTGAGTCCTGCATTATTTTGTTCCTCTTGCAAATTGGCTGCGGATTTGGAATTGGTGCTCCAATTTATTTTCGCTCCTCAAGGTGATCTGATTCACACTTTCCCTTGGTTTTAACTGCACTTGAGATGGTAATCCTGGTTGCTTAGTCCTTAGCTCATTCAATGAAGTCGACAATTGAGAAATTTGTCATGTATGTTTCTCTAATTTTGACTTAGTCTTCTTGGCACTTTGCTGTTGATTTTGTAACTTGGTCATCATTATGTCTAGATTTTCATCTACGGATCTCCCTTGAGTCACTTGCTGATTCTGAGGAAAGATCTGTGGCATTCTTTGATTTGGTGGAACATAAGACTGTTGAGGTTGAATCCCCGACCCTCTCTTACAAAATTTGGGTGATCTATTCACAATGGATTGTAAGTGTTGGAGTATAGATCTCCCCTTTGCTGCCTCTCATTAAAATTTCCCATTTCATTTGCTTGCACCAATATCTACTTCATTGTCAAATTACACTGCAACGTTGTATGGTTGCATGCTCCATATGTGTTGTAAGGGTCATCTTGTGGTGCAGCATTGGAAACTTTATCCAACACCTTGGAAAGAACCTTCTCCATTCTGTCCATGGAATTTAGGTAGAACATTCAAGAATGCAAGCTTGATTTGAATGAAATTCTCCAGAAACTGAATGGGTGCGGGAGGATCTTCTTTACTATGTCCAGTGAATTCCCACATATAAGGATTATCGGTATTGTGCATAGGATTCTTATTTAATATTCTCTCTCATATTCTGATGTTGCTTTCAGATTCAAATGCTGCTAAATTCTTAATGCCAGGCTCTGTTTGGCCAAACTAAGGGTAACAAATGTTTGTTTGGCCAAACTGGAGGTCACAGTGGGCTGTTTGGCCAAACTGGGGGGACGCAGGTGCTGGTTTGGCCAAATTAAGGGTCACGGGTGTCTATTTGGCCAAACTAAACGTGTGCAGCAGAATCTAACTTACTCTCGTTCACTCTTTTCCTATTCTACTTGGCTATATTCTCTATTTCTGAATCAATTATCAAATGCGGCTTTGATGATCTGCTAATAAACCAGGCACTAATGCACAAAATTAGTAGGGAATGCATGACGGGAACGCGGCGATGCATGAGCTTCGGGATCGACGTGTGTGGCTTAACGCATGGATCGATTGGATCAGGAGAGGCGGCGCACGGATTACCACGGTCAGACGTTGGCGGTGGCAATTGGTGAAACGAAGTTGATGATGGCGGCTGTGTGATGGTGCGTGGATCAACGCGTGGCTTGACGGGGTGGCGGTGGCTCGGAAAGGCTACAAAATATTTTCTTAGGCTTTCAGGATTTTAGACTCTGATACCATGTTAAAATATAAATGACTTAATTATGGTGCACTGATATTAATCAATAACACATCTCATCAATGGTGAGGATTACAATATATAGGGCTACAACAAACCAAAGCCTAACATGAATAGGATTTTAAGTCTATAGGGAAACTAATTCTATAAGGTAACTACCATCAATAACCTTTCCTACAAGGAAAGGGTTTTCATTTCCTTAACACCTTTTGATAAAAAAATGGTGTTGCTATATCACGCTCTGTATTTTACTAGTTACGCCCTAATACGTACACATGCATGTATTAATGTTTTTAATTTAATATTTTTATTGTGTGAAAATTTATATTTAAAAGTGTGTGGGTTAAAATTTTTTGGTAACAAAATTAGGGTATAATTTGGATAAAATTTCAACTCTCTCCCTCCCTTTCACCATTTTTAGCCTTTCTCCTTCTGAACCCGCTGCCACCAGCAACCACTGCCTGCCACCGACCACTGACCACCGTTGACTAATGCCACCGACTACCGTACATAGCCTGAATCTCGCTGGAAAAGAAAATTTTCCATTTTAAAAAAATTAATCTCGCCTGAATCTATATTTTCTAGCCGGATATGTGTCTGAATCTAGAATTGGTTTGAGTTTTCTGGTGACCTTTGAATCTGTTAGAATTATTAGAATTGGGAGAGGCTGGAGATGAGGAGTATGGTGGTGGCAGCGGGCGAATGGTGAAAGTGAGGGAGAGGAGGGAGACAGTTGGCGGGAAAGGAGGGAGACGGTGGGCGGAAGAGGAGGAAGATGGTGGTGGCATCGGATGGGATATGAGGGAGACGGTGGTGGCATCGAGCGGGAGTGGAGGGAGATGGTGGTGGCATCGAGCGAGAGAGGAGCGAGATAGTGGTAGTATCGGGCGGGAGAAGAGGGAGACAGTGGTGGCGTCGAGCGGGAGAAGAGGAGACGACGGTGACGTCGGGTGGGAGAGGGGGGTGGTGAAGAAGGAGAGGAGGAGACAGAGAAAGAGCACGACGGGAGAGGAGAAGACGTTGGTGGCACGGTGGCGGTAGGGTATGATCGCGGAGAAGATAGGGGAAGAAGGGAAGAATGATTAAAGATTTTAATTAAAACTTAATATTTTAAGGATTAAGGATTAAATAACAATTAATATTCTATTCTGGTAAATAAATTAAAATTAAATAATTAATTAAAAAGCTTTGAAATTAAGTAGAATAATTTTAAAATATTGTTTAGCTTAAATTATAAAAAAAAATATTTTAAATATTTGAAAAGTATATATAATATTCTATAGTAGAATATTATTAAAAATAATATTATGAAAATCACATTTAAAATATATAAAATAATTGTGAAGTAAATTATGATGATATGATTAAATAATTATTTTAAAGCAAAATTTAAAGGAAATTATTATATAATTTGTAAATAATATAAATAAAAAGTTCTTTTTATAGGAAATCTTGTATGTTTTGTTAAGAATTTGTTCTTTTATATTGTATTTACATTTTTCTACGCATTACTAAATGCATACTTTATTATTATAATATATAAGATGAAAAATTACATGAGTAGTTGAAAATGTATTTTATGTTCAATTAATTTTTTTTGCATAAGTACTTTGAAATTATGTATTGTTGTTTTTGTATCAGTAAACATTTTATTTCCATTTATGTTATTTTATTTTCTCCTACAATTAATGAATTGTTAAGATAATAATTATATTTCTTATATTACAGATGAGCACTGACGGCAGACCCATTGATGAAGGTCGTTGTATACGACAAAGGGGGATTAGTGCATCGACTAGACAGGCGAGAGATAGTGCCATTGTCCAGGAACAGTTGGAGGAAAATGTGCTAGATCACGAGGTACCTGTTGAGCAGGCTTCTCCTAGGCCCAATGATGTTTTTTATCCCAAGCCAACCTGGGATGGTCTGGAACTCAACATTCTCACTGATGGTAGAGTGCATTCAATTCGTGACGAAGGAAACTAGAAATCAATGTTCGAATTACAGCTTGGGGATCAAGCACCTGTATCTAGCCCACTAGATAGTTGTGGTGTATACCCACCACTCGACACCGAGCGTGGGCAGGGTGCATGCATTGTTCCCCCCAGTGGCCAACCTGAGATGACTTTGTAGGTGGAGGTTGGAATTGCAGCACCTGTTGGTGGAGGAGGTAGACATATGTACAGGAATAGAGATGGTCGATTTGCCAAATCTTCAGGTGGATCGTGCAATGTTTGTGAGGCTGGGATGAAAGGGGTGTTAGGAACAAGAGAAAGCATGTAGCTAATGAAACATGGCTTGTGCGCGGACCGATGGGTGGTGGCCCGCAAGATGACCTTATCACACCCAGCTTTGGAGGCCATGTCGCAGTTGATGTTTGGAATGGTATAGAGCGAGGTGTGCTGAAATGCCACACTCGTCCAATTCTTTGCAAGCAGCTAATCACCACTCCCAGATTGTAGCGGTGTTTTTCAGGCCAAGATACGTGCGACCGGGTTGTCGCACCTTCCTGCGATCATGTTTAAGTACCTTGATATAGTGTTGATATATGCTTTTGTCGAGAGGTGGCAGCCGGACACGAACTCATTTCACATGCCTTTTGGGGAGATGACCGTCCTATTGCACGATGTTGGGATGACTCTCAGAATTCCTATTGTTGGTGGCTATGTTGCTAGTACCATTTCGGTGGAGGCCATTTAGGATGCAAGTGCTAAACTATTTGGGAAAGATGTGGAGTCCTTCCTCAGGGAAGACTGAAACGGGGGTAATATTGATGGCCGAGCATTGGTGGCGAGGTGTGTAGCAATGGGTCAAAGTTATAACTTCCAATTCATGTGCTACACGTTGACCCTTTTTTCATCAACTATCTTTGTTGATAAAACCGGGACTAAGGTCAGAACCAAATTGCTCCATGTAGCTAATTCACAATTGTGTTGGGGCTCGGTGGCCCTGGCCAATTTATATTTACAGTTGGGAATTGCCTAAAGGGCTAAGGCCCACGGCCTATGTGAATGTTGCACGATGCTGCAAGCATGGATCTACAAGTACTTTCCCATGCTTCCCCCGAGACTGAGTACATTGCCAGCTCTTCCGGGATGCGCCCACTGGTGGCACTCAGGGGAGAAAATGGGGAAGGATACTTAGCGTTTGGTGACCATCAAGCATCAACTGGATGCTTTACAGGCTCACCAGGTATGATTATCTTAGTTTAAATTTATTACAAGAATTGCAGGTAGATTGGATGCCATATGACTGTTACAATTTTCGAAAACAACTACAGGTAGATTGGTTGCCATATAGACCTGACGTGGTTAGGGATGCGAAGGGGGTGACTTATTACTGTGGCGTGATTCGATACCTTGAAGTAATGGAGGCGTACATGCCATACTGTGTGGTGTGCCAGTTTGGTGTCGTACAGGGTATACCGTACAACATTAGGATTGCGCCAGAACCCTGCGCCAGGCCCGCTGATCATTCTGGCTATTCAATGACCTACTCAAGGATGATGTAGTTGACTTTATGAGACACGGCACACGCATGGCACAGTGGTCAGCTAGCCGACAATCCTGTTGCCACCGATCCATCTGATCGTACCTTGGATTAAGAGGATTGGTTCATGACTCATTCTCACCCATTCATCACAAATCACGTACATGATAGAACCAGATACAGACCAGATACAACCAATCTTGACTTACTGGTAAATCTTGTACATGAATCATTCTCACCCATTCTCTAACTGTTTGCTTTAGTTAATTATATTAAATCTAATTGATTCATTATGATAATATGTATTTTCTGTATATCATATGCTTAATGATATGATGAGTGACTTGGATCCGTTTGACTCTACAAACATTCATGAAATAATTGATCTGCGCATGAAGGAGTAGTTGGATACCTAGATCCGTCGTCGCGAGGAGTATCGCAAACACCACGATTATGAACCCATTCTCTAGGAGACTGGTTCTTTTCTATATAAGCGTATTGTTTCCTTTAAATTTGTTCATTAATGTACCTCAAATTATTTGCTTATTTTAGTTCACTTATGTACTTCTAACTTCTTGCTTATTTTTTTTTCACTTATGTAACCCGAACTCTTCTATAATTTATGTTCATTTTTGTACGCCGAACTCTTTGGTTGTGTTCAATGCCACAACCCTTGTATGATGCAATGCAATTCACTACATTATTTGATATAAAAAAAGTACCGAACATAGTTTGCAAGAATAATAGTCCGACACAACTATTAATTATGGTTGTGTGTATGCTTTGTTCCAAGCCACCATCCTCCTACAAAAGGTTAACTCCCACCCAACAATATCCGACTTCCTCCATGTGGTCCACAGGTTAACCATTGGGGGCATGAGGCAGTTTTTCTTCACATGTATCCTTACAAAATGGCTTGCACTACGAACATATACAATGTGTAGCTCCCTCCTTGTTCCATTCTCACTCCTGCCCGCTCTTAATGCCAAGATTGTACAGCAATATTCTACTGACCCATTCTCTAGAATGTAGCATAAAACTACAACCTTGTTGTAGTAAGTGGCGACAGGAAACATATCCACAATTATCACAAACCAATGTTCACATCCACATGGACTTTTGGTGTGGTGTACACGGGTTCTGCCCAATTAAACGTTGTCCTTCAAACCATAAATGGGAACATAATTAGGCCAATGAGTTGATAACTTGTTAAATACTGCCAGACGCGCTACAGGCCATTCACTCTCATCATCTACATGGAAGGCATCAGGAATGCATCTGAAGCCATAGTTTCCATCACTCAATACATCGTTCCAACCCTTGATGTAATGCATGATAATGTGGGGACACTTTCAAGGTAGGGGAGTGTCGTTGTAGGAGAAAACATTTAGATTATTTTCAGTCTCACGAAGTGGTAGCTCGGTGATTGCCTAGTTGATGTTGACCGGGGGACCTGCTCACTTGGTCTTCCACATTCACTAATAACATTGTCCAGCTCTCGAATGCTGTTATCCTCTGGATGCCACTACTCGTCTTTGTAGCTTGAAACCCGACAGAGAACTGATGGGTCGCTGCGGGCCAGCTTCTCCAATTGATTGTTGAACAATGCTTGGTCCTAATCACCCCTAGAAATATTTTCCCTGTTCTGCAAGTTATCACCCAATACCAGTGTCTTAAATAGTGGATGAATATCATCCAAATACAAGGGGATTCCTTGTGCCGTCCACGTGATGTAAGCACATGGTATTCTGTGCGTCGAACGCAGTACACAACCACAATATGCATAAACCTGTGCTCCAAGTGTTACCATCCTCCTGTGCTCAGACGTCAATTTATCCAGACAGTATTTTGACACATTATTGAACAAGTTGTTGAAAAGGACTCTATGGTGCAATCTACCAATGAGCGTTCTTAATTTCTCGAGGTTGTCCTTGATCATAATAATTTTCCCGGCAATCTGTAGGTCGACACGTCTCCGTATCGTATCCAGGGAACCAATTGATGTTTGTAACCACCCTTTCAATGACGAGTGTGCACTTTCGACCCGACATGTAGTTGTGTTCCCAAAATGAAGAAATATATTCGTCTGTGCCCGAACAAATTTCTCCTTATGGGGGTTGAGCCATGTGGTCTCAACGTAACTAATAGCAGCTTCGCTCCAAGACCAACCAGCCCTCAGATCTACCAATGCATTTTCATAGGCAATAACGGTGGAGGCATTGCAAACCCGTGACCATGAACCATTCTTGAAGGATGCCCCATTCCACTTATTCCCCATTAACACAGTAACATGTGCCTCCCCATCCTTGCTAATATGCCAAG
Organism: Rubia yunnanensis; assembly: GCA_037428765.1. Taxonomy (NCBI): domain Eukaryota; kingdom Viridiplantae; phylum Streptophyta; class Magnoliopsida; order Gentianales; family Rubiaceae; genus Rubia; species Rubia yunnanensis. The sequence continues at coordinate 79,052,578 of CM075068.1, forward strand.
TGCAAAGAAAATGCTTCGAGTCCAGAAACACTACCTGAATCGGCCTAATCAATCTCATCTCACGATCGGTGACCACAACCTCATGGAACGGTCCATCGACAAGCAAGCTTCTAAGTTTGTTAAGAACCCACTCATAAGTATCTGTCGTTTCTTCGACGACAATGACATAGGTGATCAGGAAATTTGTGTTACAAGGAGACATACCAACCATCTCAATAACGACATGTCGTATCGATTAGTCTTGTACATTGAATCGATGGCCATAATCCATCGATAAGTCCAAAAAGCTTCAATAGCTTTGGGATGAGCCGGGAACAAATGAGTCAAAGTACTATCAAGTGCTTAGCACTGACTAGTAACATACCCGTTGGAGGTGACAAGATGCAAACAATTATCAACTGTGTTGCGCCCGCCTCGTCTTTCTCTTCCGTAGGCCGATCGCTCATTCTACACTTGCCTAATGGTTTGATGTGGGTCTACAAATAAACAATTGAGGCTCACATTGATATGCCTGAGAGCTATCTCAGCATTCGTCAAATCTCTTATCATTTGTTTCGCCTCTGCATGGAGCCTGCTACTCTGTCTATGCCCCTCAACGTACACTGAAAATTGGTGGTTGTGCATCCCTCGTCGAGAATCCTTGCACGGTACTACATTCCAACCCGCCCATGTGCTACTCTCTCTTATGACAATCATGAAAGGGCAATCACAACTTCTTGTCGATGTGTTACTTCATCGTACAACATCTGAATCGCTCATATCGACAATCTTATCATTTCGACCCCGATTGCAAATACAATATATCTTAAGGTGGCCATTTTTTTACGACCCCATGACAAGTTCAAATCCTACACGACGAGCAGTCCGTTGCAAGTAGGAATAAGCTTCGATGTGACTTGGAAACACATTTGTGGTTACGAATGCTGAGTAACCATTCCCCCCTGGAATCGCTCCATATGACTCATTGCCATCCTTAAACAATAATATATATCAAGTAATTAGTTACACTAAAATATAATACCAAATGCAATGATGCCATAAATCATTCTAACAACTAATAAAATATAACACTTAATGTTTTTTATAAGTGCATAAAAGATACCTACACATATTTAAAGTACAAGACATTAAAAAATGTTAAACGAATTCTTATGACAACATTAAAAAACAAATTCTTATGACTATATGTTAAACGAATTCTTATAACCACATTAAAAAAATACAAGACATCTACACATTTTTATGACTTAGTTATATGAATTTTATTTTATCTGTACCCACTTTCTAAAAAAATAGTAAAACCACACTAAATTTTGTTATATCATCATTGGTAGAACCATATGTAATAAACTAACGCATATCATCATTAATAGTACCACATTATAACGTATTAGTAGTACCAAATGAACTAGCGTATTATTGTATTAAAAATGAATAAAATATTAACGTATTAAAAAAAGAACTAAGGTATTAAAAAAAGAACTAAGGTATTTTATTTTTATAACGTATTAAATTAACATATTAAAAACACATTAAAAAGAACTAACGTATTTTATTTTAATAACATGTTAAAAAAGAACTAACATATTAAAATATTTTTTAAAAAAAGAACTAAGGTATTAACGTATTAAAAAATGAATAAAATATTAATTAACATTAAATTAACATATTTGCAACCACAAATGATGAAATCTAGAGCAAAATTAGAGGGAATAAAAGGAGACATGCAAAGACAATAAAACGTTAAACAACTATGTATGAAATTAAAATAATATATCACAACTATTAATTATGAGATATAATATAAGTTTCTACTTAAACAACTAATAAATCATAACTTTAACTATTAATTATTACAAAAATCAACACTTGAATTTAAGAAATACCTCTAAAGACATGGAGCTTTCAACACCCAAATTTAGAGTAAAAAGTCTGATATTATCTACCCAATAGGCTTTTTTACAGCCTATTTTATAGAAACTTAGTTCACTTTTTCAATTAAATGGGGTAAATGACATTAAATGTGGGCAGGAGGTAGTTAGGCAAAAGGAGAACTGGGCTGGGCAAGGAGAAAAAAGCTGGAAGAAGGGAAAGGAGAACCGAAAATGAGAGGAAAGGAGAAGAAGGCTAGGAAAGAAAGGAGAACCGGAGGCAATAGATGGAAAGCAGAACCGGGAAGGGTTTGGGAAGGAGAACCGGTCAAGGAGACTCGGTTTGCATCTTCCCAATGAAAACGGGCCGGGAGAGAAATGGAGAGCCGGAGCCGGAGAAGGAGAGGAGGGCAGGGGCCGGGAAAGGGAAGGAGATCGGAGTCTGGAGAAGGGAAGGAGATCGGAGTCCGGAGAAGGGAAGGAGACCAGAGTCCGGAGAAGGGAAGGAGACTGGAGGCCGGAGAAGGGAAGGATAGCTAAAGTAGGAGAAGGAGAGGAGAGCGGGGGCCAGGGAAGGGAAAGAGAGACGAAGTCGGAGAAGGGAAGGAGAACGGGCCGGAGATGAAGAGAGGAAGAGGAGAACAGAGGAGAAGAGAAGAACGAGCCTGTTCTGCATCAGTTGCCGGAGAAGAAGAGGCTGCCGAACAAGACGAAATCACCAGATTTCACTCCGGATTTCGAAATCACCGGTGAGTTCCAGCGCCGCCGTTGACTACCACTGACCACTGCCTGACCACCGAACACTGACCACTACTGCCGTTGACCACCACCGCCACCCGATGCCGTTGACCACCACCGGCAGCACTGACCACCGTCCGCCGCCATGGACCAGCCATTAATTATCATTGATGGTTAATTTAATACTAATGTTAATCTAATTAATTATCATTGATTTACGGTTCATTATTTATAACTAATCAATTTCATTTAAATTAATACAAAATACATAAGTATTTAAATTGTACATAATACAGGACGTACGTGACTAAAATACAGGGCATGATATAACGATCCATAAAAATAAAATAAAAAGGAGAAAAACAGTAACAACAATGAAGGGTCCATTATTGCAGACAAATTGCTATGTTTGTGTCTACAGTAGCCACAAACGGAAGAAAATGGGGAGGACGCATTTTGAAAATGCGTCCTCTCCTCCCGCATTTTCTCCATTTTCCTGGTCAAAATTTCCCATTTTTCTTTGGGGAGAGGACCCGTCCTCTCCTGCAGCTGTGTCAGCTTTGTCAGCTGCATGGGGAGCAGCTTTGTCCGTGCATGGGAGCAGCTGATGGTCGAGTGTTTGTGTGCCATATATACAGAGAGTACTTTGCCTATATATATATATATATATTATATACATGTATATATATATATATGTATATATTTATAATTTTATATATGTATATATTTATAATTTTATATATGTATATATTTATAATTTTATATATATGTATATATTTATATTTACATATGTATGTATATATTTATATATATATGTATATATTTATATTTATATATATATATATATATATATATTTATATTTATATATATATATATGTATATATCTACATTTATTTATTTATATTTATATTTATATCTATATATATTTATTTATATTTATGTATATATATATCTTTATATTTATATCTTTATTTATATTTATATTTATATTTATATATATTTATTTATATATTGATTTATTTATATTTATATATATCTTTATATTTATATATATGTATATATTTATATTTACATATATATATTTATGTATATCTTTATATTTATATTTATATTTATATTTATATTTATATATTTATATTTATGTATATATTTATATTTATATATATCTTTATATATATATATTTTTTATATATGTATTTATATATATGTATATATGTGTGTTTGTATATATTTATATATATATATACATTTATATTTGTATATACATATGCATATATTTATATTATATATATATATATATATGTATATATTTATATTTATATATTTATATATATGTATATATTTATATTTATATATATCTTTATATATATATTTTTTTTATTTTTATTTTTTATATTTATGTATATGTATATATATGTGTTTGTATATATTTATATTTATATATATATATATATATCTATACATTTATATTTGTATATACATATGTTTATATTTATATTTATATATATGTATATATTTATATATACATATTTATATTTATATTTTTATATACACATATATTATATATATAATATGTATATATTTATATTTTTGTATATATTTATATTTTTATATATATGTATATATTTATAAATATGTATATATTTATATTTATATATATATTTATATTTATATATATGTATGTATATTTTTATAGGCAAAGTCTTGGGAAAGACGGTCTTTCCATAGGCTTATGGAAAGATGGGGTTTAATTAGAATAATAAAAGATAAAAGGTCTTAGTTGCAATATTAAACTTTTAGTATGAAACATGTAGTAGTTATATAATTTATAACCTGGTTCATGCAACCTGAAAATTTTATCTTAATTTCTTCTAATTTACACTTTAAACCTTGGTCTTTCCATAACTTATGGAAAGACCGTCTTTCAAGAGACAAACTCTTTTATATATATATATATATATATATATATATATGTATATATTTATATTTATATATTTATTTATTTATATTTATATTTGTATATATATATTAATATTTATGTATATATATATATATATATTCATATATATCTTTATATGTATATTTATATTTATATTTATATCTATATATATTTATTTATATTTATATTTATATTTATATATGTATATATATTTATTTATATATTGATTTATTTATATTTATATATATCTTTATATTTATATTTATATATATGTATATATTTATTATATATATATATATATTTATTTATATATTTTTAATATTCATATTTATGTATATATTTATATTTATATATATTTATCTATATATATATATTTATATTTATATATATGTATAAATGCTGAAAGTGGATGTGGATGTGGATGCAAATCAAACAAATACGTATCATGCAAATCAGACAAAATAATTGTCTAAAATGAGGATGCATTTAAAAAAATGCGTCCTCTACTAATTTATACAAAAAAAAAAAATGCGTGTCATGAGGACGCATATGCATGATGCGTCCTCTCTTAATTAGGCCAAAAAAAATTCAGCTCAATGACGAGGACGCATTTTTAAAATGCGTCCTCTATTATTTTAGGGAAAAAAATTTTACATCAGGAGCATGAGGACGCATTTTCCTAATGCGTCCTCCACCATGTTCTCCATTTTTTAAAACCACCCTACTCACATCCAACATTCAAATTTTTGGCATACTAAAATCATGATCTCATTATTCAATTAATCAAACTCAAAAACCTGACTACTATTCTTGACGAACTGAAAAATTACAATGGTGCTGACTTGCAATTGCACAATTCATGTAGCATGCTAACTTTCTTGGACTGAAGCAAGACCAGAACAGCTTTAGGAAGGAAAATAGATAAGGACAGGCATTCGATCACAACATTAGATACTGATGGAAACCCAAATTATGGGAAGAAACAAGAAATGAATCGCATTCAGTTTCCTCCACCTCCACCCCCCTCTTCATCTTGGTACTCAGCATCATCCTCATCAGCTGTAGCATCTTGGTACTGCTGATACTCAGCAACAAGATCATTCATATTGCTCTCAGCTTCGGTAAACTCCATCTCATCCATTCCTTCTCCAGTGTACCAGTGCAAAAACGCCTTCCTCCTGAACATGGCAGTGAACTGCTCGCTGACTCGCCTAAACATTTCCTGAATCGAAGTTGAGTTCCCCACGAACGTGGAAGCCATGGAGAGCCCTCGTGGTGGGATGTCACAAACGCTGGATTTCACATTGTTCGGGATCCACTCCACGAAGTAGGACGAGTTCTTGTTCTGGATGTGAATCAGCTGCTCATCAACCTCCTTGGTACTCATTTTGCCCCTGAACACGGCTGATGCTGTGAGGTATCGTCCGTGCCTTGGATCAGCAGCGCACATCATGTTCTTGGCATCCCACATTTGCTGAGTGAGCTCGGGAACTGTAAGCGCGCGATACTGCTGTGATCCTCTAGCTGTAAGAGGAGCAAATCCCACCATGAAGAAGTGAAGCCTTGGAAATGGGATCAAGTTCACTGCCAACTTCCTGAGGTCTGAATTCAGCTGGCCAGGAAATCGCAAGCAACAAGTCACTCCACTCATCGTCCCCGAAATCAAATGATTCAGGTCTCCAACTGAAACAACATCGACAAGTAAAAAAAGGATCATTAACCTGCACATCAAACATCAATGTCTGAATCAACCACTTACAGCTCGGGGTGGAGAGTTTAAGAGTCCTGAAGCATATGTCATACAACGCTTCATTGTCAAGAACCATGCATTCATCGGCATTCTCCACAAGCTGATGAACTGAGAGGGTAGCATTGTAAGGCTCCACAACGGTATCAGACACCTTAGGGGAAGGAAAAACGGAGAAAGTAAGCATCATTCTGTCAGGATATTCCTCCCTGATCTTGGAAATCAGCAAAGTTCCCATTCCAGAACCTGTTCCGCCTCCAAGAGAGTGACACACCTGAAACCCTGAATCAAGAACAATCCCATCAACCAAAACATCAATTTTGAACTGAAGACGGTGCATTTTATTACTAAAAACTGAGCTGAAGTAAAAAAAAAACACGACCCTCTATGTTGAAATGACTAACCTTGCAAGCAGTCGCAGTTTTCAGCTTCCTTCCTGACGATATCAAGAACGGAATCGATAAGCTCAGCACCCTCAGTATAGTGACCTTTAGCCCAGTTATTTCCAGCCCCAGACTGGCCAAAAACATAGTTATCAGGCCTGAAAATTTGGCCATACGGACCGCTCCTGATGCTATCCATGGTCCCTGGCTCAAGGTCCATGAGTACCGCCCGCGGAACAAACCGGCCGCCGCTGGCTTCGTTGAAGTAAACATTCACCCTCTCCAGCTGAAGCGCAGATGTCCCATTGTAACGCCCAGTTGGATCAATCCCGTGTTCATCGCAAACCGTTTCCCAGAACTTTGACCCGATTTGGTTCCCGCATTGTCCACCTTGAATGTGAAGAATTTCACGCATTTTGGGTGGGTTCAGAAAATGTGGTTTGTGAAGAAGTTTTCAAGCTGTACCTGTTGGAAGGAGCTTGGGACCCCGCCCTTATAATGGAGATTGGACGGCCCTTGATCGGCCGGTCAAGTCCATCAAAATAGGCCATATGTCGTCTTGAAGGATTGCCGTCCGGGACTGCAATTTTTTAAATGCAAGACAAACGAGATATAATTAATTCAAGAATAGTATGATATAATTAATTGGAGCTTCCAAATAAAACACAGAGACTTTGAGTGCTATATCCATTCATTCTCTAGTTTTTCTTCAAATTTTTACCATAGACACTAGGATTTGCTCTATTACGTGATATTTGGTGGCACAGATTATCCTCTAGGTTTGTTTGCTTGTTTTTCCCCCTCAATTTTGTAAACCTAGTTTTTCAATCTTCTCGATTATAGATATGAAATTGATCGATTGCAAATGAGATTATGTTGTTTTATTGGGATTTGGTTAGATTTTGGTTGTGTTGATCGGAATTATTGATATATACTGTGTTGTTGAAGATGAAACAAAGAGTCTTTTCACTTTTTCTGTAGATTTTTTCCAGTTTTAATTTCAACGTATGGCATTTTATTGCAATGATGATGTTTTGTTCATTTTATTTGGTGTTTATACGTATATATCAATTTTGTTGATGTTTATGCAATTTTAATTGATATTTGCATGTACCTTGATCGTTGAAGTTTATTTTGTTGATATTTCAGTTCCAGTGACAAATTGACAATCAACTGATAGTGATGGAGGTTTTAGATTCTCATCATTGCTTTGATCTTCTAAGGCTTAGTCCAACTGATGTTGGATGAAGTTTAAAGGACGGGAAAGGTTAAGCTTAGAAGGATTGGATTGTTTGATATTAGTATATTTAGACACAGTGGCGGAACTACCATGGCGCGTGGTAGGGCTCCAGCCCTACCTGAGATTCCGGCGCCATGGTAGTAGTAGTAATGAGCGGGTGTGGAGCTTCAACGCGCGTGTACACGTTTTTCCCGCGAAATTCGCCGGAGAAGAAGACCGGACGTTCTTTTTTTTTGGCCAGAAAACATCAAAACGACGTCGTTTTGGCTTAATCAAACGACGTCGGTTTGATTAGTGAATAAGAAAAAAAAGAAGGCTGAAATGGGTTTTGTTATTGGGCCAAAATCAAAAAAATAGCCCAATACAAAACCCAAGTCAAATATTCAAGAAACCCACAATTGCCATTTGCTACTTTCTTCAAGCATAACGGAATTCAGAGAAGCAGCAGCTCCCCCGCCTCCTTGCCGACAGCGCCTCCGCTTGCGCCGCCCGTCGCCGCCGCCGCCTCCACCGTCGTCCCGCCACCTCCACCGTCATCCCGCCACCGCCGGACGCTGCTCCGTCCGTCCAGGCTCCAGCCCTTCGTTTTCCTCTTCATCTAGTCTCCTCTCCTCTTTGTGGTAATTTAATTTTAGGATTTATTGTTTATGTTATTTTTTCCTTCAAAAATTTAATTTATATGAATATTATTTTTAGATTGGATATAGAATTGAAATTATATTGTTGTATCAATTGAATTGCACATGTATAATTATAAATTGTAATTGTTTGATTTATTATTTATGTGAAATTGACAAATTATGGAATTAGGGATATTTGTTAAATTGAATTTAGATGAATATGATTTTATAAATTATTTGTTATTATAATTTATTATTGTTTCATAATGCTTTTAAATTTTATAAGAATGGATTCAATTTATATATTTTCCCTATTTGATATTTAATAGGTTATGGACAAATTTTTAATTCGAAGTAGAGGATTTCCATCTTCTAAGAGATCGAATGAGCCTAATGAACCAAGGCACAATGAAGAGGGAGAGGGTAGTAGTAGAAAACAATCTCGCGTAGAATTCAATCGGAATGATGTTATAAGTGATCCCGGGCAACGTAAACCTATTGAAGAGATTGATGTTTCTATTAGAGATGAAGTGCTTAGAGAATATATATTAAGAGGTCCTTGCCAACCTAAGAATCATACTTTTCCCAAGACATTGTTCAATGTTGAATTTAGAAGTTTTCAAAAGTGTTGGTTTGATGAATTTGATTGGTTGGAGTATAGTGTTTCAAAGGATGCTGCCTTTTATTTTCCTTGCTATCTTTTTAAGAATTCATCAAAGGAGACAACATATACTGTGGATGGGATGAAAAATTGGAAGAATGCCCTTAAATTATTTGGGAAACATGCTACGAATGTGGATGGAAGTCATTATGGTGCAGCAATCAAATTGAGAAATTTTAGCCTTCAAAAACAAAGTATCTTACATTGTTTCGAAGCTCATGTTACTGAATCAGAGAAGGCATACCGCACATGTTTGACTGCGGTTTTAGATGTGACAAGATACTTGTTAAAACAAGATTTGGCCTTTCGTGGTCATGATGAGGGTTGTGATTCCATCAACAAGGGTAATTATCTTGAATTGGTTGACTGGTATTGCAAGAGAAGTGAAGATGTTGCTAAGGTAATGAATGAAAATGCTCCCGAAAATTGCAATTTGACATCCCCCAAAGTTCAGAAACACCTCTCAAGTGCTTGTGTTGGTGAGGTAACTGATGTTATTGTTAATGACATTGGAGATAGTGTATTTTCTCTTCTTGTTGATGAGGCTAGAGATGCATCAATAAAAGAGCAAATGGGGGTTGTTTTGAGATATGTCAACAAGCAAGGATGCATTGTTGAGCGTTTTCTTGCTCTTGTGCATGTTTCCAATACTAAAACTATTACTTTGATGGAGGCTCTTAAGCAATTGTTTGTAGATAAGAAATTGTCTTTGTCGAAGTTGAGAGGTCAAGGATATGATGGGGCTTCAAATATGCGAGGTGAGTTTAATGGATTGCAAGCTTTGATATTGAAAGAAAACTCTTCTGCAAGGTATATTCATTGCTTCTCTCACCAAATTCAATTGGTTGTTGTTTCTGTTGCATATAGTACTCTATCCGTGGGTGAATTTTTTGGATATCTTGTTAAAACTGTGAATCTAGTTGGGGGTTCATGTGTTAGAAAAGAGATGCTTGTGCAATTAGAACATGCTAGACTTGTAGAGGCATTGGAGAGTGAGGAGATTGTTAGTGGAAGAGGTAAAAATCAGGAAATGAGTTTGAGACGGCCTGGTGATACCCGTTGGGGATCACATTACAGTACTATTCTTCGTTGATGTGTGTTATATTGTGTTCATATTTTGTGGGATTATTATGATTTTATTGAGATATAATTTGCACTTTAAGGTGTTTTTGGTGCGGGAATTCATTGATTACGGAGAATTGAGAGGGAGCTATACATTGTACTCTTTTTCCCTTAACCAGCGGTTTTTTCCCACTGGGTTTTCCAGGTTAAGGTTTTTAATGAGGCGATGTGCTCCAATGGAAAATGTTCTTATCTTATAAGACATTTTTCCAGGATGAAGGAAGAGAGGAAAAAGAATAATTGCTGAAGTTATGGGGTGAAAAGTGAATTATTGAAGAGATTTGGATTTGAAGAATTAAAGATATTCACTTCCCATATTGATAAAGATTGTATTATCTCATTCCATTTAAAATTCCTTAATTATAGGAATTAGTTATTTAGAATTAGAATAGATATTATCTTATTTCCTTATTTCTTTCATAAGAAGAAAAGTAATTAGAAGTTGATTTGGATTTCGTTTTGGTTTGGTGTATATAAATAAATATATACGGCCAAAACAAAGGGAGATACGCAGATTTGTAATTGGAGGAGACATACATATTAATACAGAGGACGGCAGCAACATTGATACACATGCAAATTACTTGGTTTGGTTTTGTTGATTTCGTTAGTTCAATTCAATTACGGAGTACTTGGTTTTGTTTTGTTGATTTCGTAGTTTAGGTTTAGAATTTATGATATATTATTATATTATATATTTGTTTAGTTTAATTATTATGAGTAGCTAATTTATATATCGGCATAGAATAACAAGCATTAGTTTATGAATCATGAGGCCTAATTGTTTTATAATTGATTCTTATGTGTTCTTGATTGTTCTTGGTTTATTTTATTCTTGATATATTTGAGCCTGATCAACTTGAATATTATTGGGATAATGCTATCTAATTCTACCAATACGTAATCGTTGGAAAGGGTTAGTAAGTAGCGAGTTCTTGTGAAAAACAGCTAACTAGCTAAGACTGTAATAGCAAGATGGGGGACAATTAAGTGTGTGTTACTACTTGCGAATACTTGGGTAATTGCTATGTCGGGTTCTTTTCATTCTTAATGCTATCGAGGTGTGTATCTGGTTCAGCGAATACTTTCCGGGGGCATCTTGGTAAGAGAAACAATTAATTAATTATAATTGGTTAATTGTCGATAAAGTACGAAAGAATTGGGGAGGTTAAGCGTACCTACTTTCCTATAACTGATAGATGCATATGAATTTATTTATCTTTGCTCCTATGATCGATGTTTGACTAATGTGAGTTATTCCGAGCCGAGTACCTTATTCATATATTTTATAGACAATTATATATTTTAGTTTTCATTATTATTTCATATCTTATAGTTGCATTATTAGTTGTTAAATAAATCTGAAAATTAAGGCGTGGTGGCTACACCAAAAGTGTTCTATATTAGTAGGTATTTTATTATAGATTTTGCTCCGTTCCTCGTGGGATCGACTCTGCTTTCTACTGTACTAATTTCATTATCAGAGTTTGCAGATTATTTTGGTGAGTGAAACGACGTTCACCAAATTGGCGCTGCTGCCGGGGAGCGGTAGTTAATTTCTATTTATTTAGCTACTAATTTTTGTTCTTTAGTTATTGGTATGTGACCAGGTCCCAGTAGCAGGAATTGATATTTGATTCTGAAGTGGAAAAGACAGCCAGGAAGAATTACAAACTCGCCAGGGAGAGGAAGCTGAAAGCTGCCGCAGACCCTCTGTTTGGCCAAACAGAGGCTATTTCCGAGACAGAATCTGAATCTGAGATTGAATCCGTTCCTGATACTGTAATGGGGGACAGAGGAGAGGCGGATCCCAATGCTGACAATCCGTACATGTGGGAATTAACGGGGCATAGTGAAGAAGACCCTCCCATACCAATTTCTTTGTCAGATGCTGCAACCCCTGTGGAGATAAAGCTTGCACTGCTGAATGTTCTTCCGAAGTTCTATGGGAAGAGTAATGAAGACCCTTACAATTTCTTGAACGAGTTCATCAAGATTTGTAAGGTTTAGAAAAGACCAGCTGGTGTCACAGAAGATCAGTTCAAGTTGGTGGCTTTTCCATTCAGCATGTCAGGAGCAGCGAACCAGTGGTTTTCAAGCTTGGCTCCTAACTCTGTCACTTCCTGGAATGCGCTCAAGAAGTTGTTTTTGGACTATTTCTTTCCAGCCACTAAGACGGATGTACTGAGGAAAGAAATTTTGAGCATCAAGCAGGAGTATGATGAGCCGCTGAGTACATTTTGGCTGAGGTTCAGGCGATTGGTGGATCGTTGCCTTAACCATCGATACACCGAGGGGTAACTGCTACAGTATTTCTACCAAGGATCCACATCTGCGAACAAGGATTTGCTGAATACTGCAAGCAATGGTGGATTTTTGGAAATCAGAGTCAATGAAGCAAAAGAGATAGTGAAGAAGTTGATCAATTCCAAGAAAGAGTATGACACTGATGAGATCCGAATCCTGAAAAGAGTAGCACAAACAGAGCCCTCAAGCCAAGATGATTTTAAGGAGAGGATGGACAGGATGGAGAGAGTACTATCCAAGTTGGTGGATAAGGTCACCGTTGCTAGCACCTCAGTTGGTCCTCAAGAAAAACCTTGTGACATCTGCTGCAGTTTAAACCACATCACTTTACAATGCCCTCTTGCAATGGATGAACAAGCTAATTCCATGGGGAATTGGAATGATAGGCAGCTAAGGAGGGACCCGTACTCAGCTACCTATAATCCGGGATGGAGAGATCATCCCAACTTTCGATGGCGAGATCCGGGAAATCTAATACAACAACCATATGTTCCACCCCATCGAGCTCCTCCCCCTCCATATGCTCAGAATCCACCACCTCCTCAAGGGAAGTCTATGGATGAAAAGCTAGACATGATGATGGGCATGTTTCAAACCCAGATCCAAAGTTCGAAAAAGACTGAGGCCACCTTGGAGGAGCACACACGTCAGATTTCACAGCTGTCAAACTCGATGAATGAGCTCCGAATGAAGCAACCTGGATTACCATCTCAAGTGCAACTCAACCCCAGAGAGACAGCCAATCAGATCACGTTAAGAAGTGGAAAGGAGCTTGAGCCACTACCTCCTAAGACCGCAGCAAAAGGAGCTAAGAAGCGGCCGGAGCAGTCTGTCGCAGACCCCGATTTGGCCAAACAGGGGCTAACGACAGAAATAGAAAGTGAGGTACACGGGCATTTTGATCAAACCAAGGAGTCAAATCCAAGGTTGGGTCAGAATGATCCTCCAATTAAAATTCTTCCTCCTTTTCCACGTAGTTTAGCTAGAAAGAAAGAGGATTCTGTTGATTTCCTATCTATCTTTGGAAAAATGGAGATTAACCTACCTTTCTTGCAGGCTTTAAGGCTTCCACCTGTGAGCAAGTTTTTGAAAGATTTTATTGCAGGAAAGCCAAAGGATTCAAGCAAGGTCATAATGAGTGAATCTGTGTCAGCTGTGATCCAAAAGAAAATGCCTCAAAAGTGCAAGGACCCAGGTATGTTTTCCTTACCTTGTTATATAGGAGATAAGAAGATCAATGCTGCCATGTGTGATTTAGGAGTTTCAATTAATGTCATGTCATTATCTATGTATCAAACTTTGAATGGAGCTGAAATGGTAGACATTAGAGTGGTAATTCAATTGGCAGATAAATCTTGTGTATGTCCTGAAGGGTTATTGGAAAATGTGCTTGTGCGAGTCAATAACTTTGTGTACCCAGCAGATTTTTATGTGGTAAAAATGAATCATACCAATGATAAGGGAACACAAGGGGTATTGTTGGGTCGTCCATTCTTGAAAACTGCAAACACCATTATTAATGTTGGGAATGGAACTATTTCACTTGATTATTTTGGTGATAAGTACACACTCAACATTGATAAACCCATGCAGAAATCTATAGATGCTGAGAATGTAAATGCAATTTATCATACTGACCCATTTGTCCAAGATTCTCTTGAGACTAAAGTTTTGCAGGACAAGTTGGGAATTCAAATGCCTACAAGTCCAGAAGAGGAAAATGTTCAAATTTCAAGTGATTATCAAGGAGATGATGATACTCTTCCAGTGAGTATGGAGTCGCTCAAGTGTGAGGAAGAAACAAAGCTCCAACTCCAAGAATTGAGAGATCTAAGATTGAATGGGTTTGATCAAGCTATGCGGTCCAAGGAGCGCAATAAGTTGTGGCATGACAGAGATTTGAAGCCTAAGAAATTTGTGGTTGGGCAGATAGTTCTTATATCTGAGTCAAACTTACAACATATGTCATGGAAATTCAAGTCTACATGGACTAGACCATTCGAAGTGGCTTATGTTTGGCCTGATGAGATGGTAGAGATTATAAGCATGGACGCAAAAAGGGCATTCCTCGTCGATAGTCATCACCTTATGCCATACTATGATACTTCTCAGGTGGCATTAATGGAAGAAATTCCATTGTGCCCAACAAATATTCATTAAAGGCATCCAAAAGTCTAGCCAAAGACTATAAACAAAAGCGCTAGTTGGGAGGCAACCCAATTTTCTTAGTTTTTTTTCTTTCTTTCTTCTTTTAAGTTTTTATTTATTTTTAGGAATTTCAATTTCTCATCTGATCTCAATTCTTGATCTACAGATTTGAAGCACTTGAATTTGCACCATGGAGAATTCACACATTTGGAAAGCTGGACTTGCAGGGTTCCGTTTGGCCAAACGGGAGGCCTGCGGCAGAACCTGATTATGATCAAACGCTTTCCTCTTGATTGGGAATTTTTCTGAGACCCACCATTATAAGTTCCCTCTTCCTTTGTCATTTTTTTATGATGTTGACTCTGTGTTAAACCTTTTCTCATAAGAGCTTTGCATTATTTGCTTGAGGGCAAACAAAGTTTAAGTGTGAGGAGGTTTCTTGTGTGTTTTATTTTTATATTTTTGAAAAAAAAATTTATTTCAGGTTTTTTTACAGTCAAACATGTGTTTTTGTGTTGTTTGAGTAGATAATTGGACATGAGAAAATTCTAGTGGCTCTTGATAAAAGTACCCTGCCAGTTGTAAACTTCATTGTAACAAACTTGGTAAATCTAATATGCCTTGAAGTTATTGAATGAGATTTTCTATGATTTGTGAAATTTGATTGGTATGATTTTTGGGATGACGAAAAAGGACGAGTTTAATTGAATATTTTAGCCTACTAAAGTGAGGTTTGAGCTAGAGTAGAGCACTCTCTACATCAATCTTTGTTCTGAGAGATCACATTGTTATAATTGGAGTTGTTATAAAGTGATGGAAGGCACTAGGATGAACCACACAACTTAAATTGCCTACCAATTACATTAACCCCTAGTGAAACACTTTGAAGCTTTGACTATGTTCTTTGATATGAGTTACTATATATTTAGCCAAAGCCTTGTTTTATCCTTTCTCTTGGCCCTATTATGCATGTTCTTGGAGTTAATGTTGATGAATTCATCCATTGTGTTCTCTTGAGTTGATGATATTACTGAGTATGTGTCCAGTTTGCCCAGACTGAACGGTTTCGAAAAATGAAGGCTGAATTTTATGATGAACAGTGACACTGGGGTTCCGTTTGGCCAAACTGGAGGGGCGTAACAGTGAAAAAAAAGAGAAAAAATCTTATTGTTATGTTGCGATTTTCCTCTAAAAAAAGTACCAGTTTTGGACTGTATTGAAGAAGAATGGTGCTGGAAAAAAAAAGAGAAGTAAAAAAAGAAAAAAATAGCACCTACTTTGATGTGATCTTACTTGGCTTTCTCTTAATAGCCATGCGATGAAGATTGTTGGTGAATGTCTACTATACATGGATGATGGTTGGAAAAAAATATGCATAATATTTTGATCGATATTGTTTAAGCTTAGAATCCTTAGGATCTCACCAATCTGAATGGTCCCTAGCCCCGTTACAACTCTTGAGAAAGACCTTCCTGATTTGCATATTAACTTCTCTATATTATTACTTGTGAATTAACTGAGTGAATGTCCTTCATATATTGAGAGTGATTGAGTGAAACCGTGAGAAATATTCATTGCTTGTCCGATTTTGACTGAATTGATGATTAGATTTTCTGATCTTGAACATTTTCATTTAAAGTACTTTAAGGGTTGATGATTTCCAGGTGCGTTAACGTGATCCTTTACTCCTTGGCAGGGGAAAATTTATCATTATAAGAGTAGAATCTAGAGTTTTTAAATGTTGAATTTTTATTTGTTTAGTTGTGTGATTTGTGTTTCTATCTTACCTTTTTTTAGGGTCATTTTAGATATAGTCATATGAGGGAATGAGAATTTATGAACGTTGTGGATTGTTGATTACTCTTATATTCTTCACTTCATACTTGAGGGCAAGCATGATTCAAGTGTGAGGATATTTGATGTGTGTTATATTGTGTTCATATTTTGTGGGATTATTATGATTTTATTGAGATATAATTTGCACTTTAAAGTGTTTTTGGTGAAGGAATTCATTGATTGCGGAGAATTGAGAGGGAGCTATACATTGTATTCTTTTTCCCTTAACCAACGGTTTTTTCCCACTGGGTTTTCCAGTTTAAGGTTTTTAATGAGGCGATGTGCTCCAATGGAAAATGTTCTTATCTTATAAGACATTTTTCCAGGGATGAAGGAAGAGAGGAAAAAGAATAATTGCTGAAGTTATGGGGTGAAAAGTGAATTATTGAAGAGATTTGGATTTGAAGAATTAAAGATATTTACTTCCCATATTGATAAAGAGTGTATTATCTCCTTCCATTTAAAATTCCTTAATTATAGGAATTAGTTATTTAGAATTAGAAAAGATATTATCTTATTTCCTTATTTCTTCCATAAGAAGAAAAGTAATTAGAAGTTGATTTGGATTTGATTTTGGTTTGGTGTATATAAATAAATATATACGGCCAAAACAAAGGGAGATACTCAGATTTGTAATTGGAGGAGACATACATATTAATACAGAGGACGGTAGCAACATTGATACGCATGCAAATTACTTGGTTTGGTTTTGTTGATTTCGTTAGTTAAATTCAATTACGGAGTACTTGGTTTTGTTTTGCTAATTTCGTAGTTTAGGTTTAGAATTTATGATATATTATTATATTATATATTTGTTTAGTTTAATTATTATGAGTAGCTAATTTATATATCGGCATGGAATAACAAGCATTAGTTTATGAATCGTGAGGCCTAATTGTTTTATAATTGATTCTTATGTGTTCTTGATTGTTCTTGGTTTATTTTATTCTTGATATATTTGAGCCTGATCAACTTGAATATTATTGGGATAATGCTATCTAATTCTACCAATACGTAATCGTTGGAAAGGGTTAGTAAGTAGCGAGTTCTTGTGAAAAACAGCTAACTAGCTAAGACTGTAATAGCAAGATGGGGGACAATCAAGTGTGCGTTACTACTTGCGAATACTTGGGTAATTGCTATGTCGGGTTCTTTTCATTCTTAATGCTATCGAGGTGTGTATCTGGTTCAGCGAATACTTTCCGGGGGCATCTTGGTAAGAGAAACAATTAATTAATTATAATTGGTTAATTATCGATAAAGTACGAAAGAATTGGGGAGGTTAAGCGTACCTACTTTCCTATAACTGATAGATGCATATGAATTGATTTGTCTTTGCGCCTATGATCGATGTTTAACTAATGTGAGTTATTCCGAGCCGAGTACCTTATTAATATATTTTATAGACAATTATATATTTTAGTTTGCATTATTATTTCATATCTTATAGTTGCATTATTAGTCGTTAAATAAATATGAAAATTAAGGCGTGGTGGCTACACCAAAAGTGTTCTATATTAGTAGGTATTTTATTATAGATTTTGCTCCGTTCCTCGTGGGATCGACTCTGCTTGCTACTGTACTAATTTCATCATTAGAGTTTGCAGATTATTTTGGTGAGTGCAACGACGTTAGAACATGCTAGACTTGTAGAGGCATTGGAGAGTGGGGAGATTGTTAGTGGAAGAGGTAAAAATTAGGAAATGAGTTTGAGACGGCCTGGTGATACCCGTTGGGGATCACATTACTGTACTATTCTTCGTTTTGAGGCTATGTGGTCTTCTATTATTCAAGTGCTTCTTAATATCTGTGAGCATAGCAATTTAGATGATAATGCCTCTACAGCCAAGGGTTTGATTGATAGAATGGAGAGCTATGAATTTGTATTTTGTATATTTTTTATGAAGCATTTGTTGGGAGCTACAAGTCAATTGTCTCTTGCCTTGCAACAAAGAGATCAAAATATTACGATGTGCGAATGATGAATAGAATGAAGGCTGAATTACAAGAATTCAGAGATGGTGGTTTTGATAAATTATTGAATGAAGTTAACACATTTTGTGTGAAGCATGAGATCACATTAGACGTGATGGAAGCACAACGGAAAATTCGTCACCGTTCTAGGCGACGTGGAGAAATGTTGACCAATCATGATTTCTACCGTATTGATATTTTTCTTCAGGTACTATTTTCATATTTTATAAATACATACTTTAATTTATTTTGTTTATATTATTTTATATGTATTTTTTATCTTATTGTTTTATGTTTTATTATTTCAATACTAGACCGTTGACAGAATGATTCTAGAAATGAATCATCGATTTTCCGAAGCAAGCTCAGAGTTACTCACTTGTATCGCATGCCTTGATCCGAGAGAAAGATTTTCCACGTTTGATATTGGTAAGTTGCTTCGCCTTGCTGAACTCTATCCAGATGACTTCACCCTAATTGAGCGTGTTGAACTTGAGCAACAACTTAATTACTTCCTTAATGATGTGAGAGATGATGAAGCCTATTCAGACATCAATGATCTTGGAAGTGTTGCTCAACATATGGTTCGATCACGTAGAAATGTAATCTACCCATTGGTATATCGTCTTATTGAGTTAGCATTAGTTCTACCAGTTGCAACAGATTCAGTTGAGCGAGTTTTTTCTGCCATGAAGAATATCAAGACTGATCTTCGTAATAGAATGGGAGATGAATGGTTGAATGATGTTATGACGGTGTACATTGAGAAAGATATTTTTGTTAAGATCGAGAATGAATCGATTATTCAACGTTATCAAGGTATGGAGTCACGTAGGTATTTGTTGCCCCCACTTGTTCCTAGTTCTACCTCTAGTAATTCGAGCATTAGAAAGTAGTTATTTTAGCAGTTTAGTGAACTTGTGAAAACCTTATTGTATCGTACTCGATTTATTAAATTATGTACTATTTTTAATTATTTTTGAGTTAATTTTTTAAAATTTAAATTTGAGTAGTATTATCCAGCCCCACCTGAAAAACATTTCTGGTTCCGCCACTGTTTAGACAGATATTGGTACTTGTTCCATATTTTGAACCAATCAGCACCAAACAAAGTTTTACTCTTTCTAAAAAAGAGAAGTAAGATGATACAAACAATTTTGTCCAACATAGGAAAATAGGGTTTTCCTGGTCTTTTATCTTCAAAATTTTTCATAAATTATCCAAGATGAAGGAATCAAAGTATGCTAAAGGGTGGAGTTTTTCAAGGACTTTCTACTGATCCTAATCATGGCAGCATGCAAAGCAGTTTAGCTTTTTGATTGGGGTTATTTAGGATAGCTATTGAAAGCATATATCCTTGATTGGGTATAAGAGGAAAGACACCCACGGGTGTATCCCAGTGGTTGAGACATGGGTGGTAACGTCAATAAACCCAGGTTCGATCCTCGGCAGCGGTAGTGGGGGAGTTCTTGCTTTGCAAGGCTCCCTTGTGCGCACCGAGGCAATGCCAAGCCCGTGGGTCCTGATGCTGGGCTACCATAATTTACCTCTCATATAATAAACTGGGTGTGAGCTGGTATGGGTCGCTGAGAGCGAGCGGTGAAAAGGTATAAGAGGAAAGGCTTACACCTTTATTAGAGGCTTTTAAAAGGTTAAACGTGTTGCAGAGGAATTATTGTCTCCTAGAAACGTTTTAAATTTGTTTTTTCCAGCTCCCAAAGATTTACACAGCTAAAATTTAGCCTTAAAATAGGTTCTTAGCTCGGATTTAGGCTCGTTTTGTATTCTCTTTTTTTTTCTGATTGGGCCTCAACCTTGGGGTTCGAGGAACGACAATCATGAGAACAACATAGAATCAAAAGACACCCACGGGTGTACCTCAGTGGTTGGAACATGGGTGGGAAAGTCAATAAGCCCAGATTTGATCCTCGACAGCGGCAGTGTGGGGAGTTCTTGCTTTGCAAGGCTCTCTTGTGCGCACCGAGGCAAGGCCAAGCCCATGGGTCCTGGTGCTGGGCTACCGTGATTTACCTCTCATACGTTGGCCTGGGTGTGGGCTGGTATGGGCCACTGAGGTCGAGCGGTGATCGCCTTTTGCCAATATAGAATCAAAAGCCGGATCTCACACAAAACATAGCAAAGAGAAGGAAAAGTGGAATGCCCTATAACAGTACTATAAATAGTGTTTCATTCAATGTTTTTCATCACACACCAACTTTCAGAAATTTCAGACTAAATATAAGCTTCGCTCAGATGCAGTAAATATGAGCGATGTTTCTTCGTTCCCACTATCAGATGACGTCTCTAAATTGCCTGGGTCAGAATTTTCGGAGGAGTATAGGGAACATGTTATACCTTATACAGACCCGATGCAGATCAATAGGACTACTAGAAGGGAAGGAGAAGTGACCATCATTCAGTAGTATATCGCGAAAGTGGTGGAGATGGAACAAAATTGTTATCTGACATTGTTGTGCGGAATGGAAAAAGAACAGAAAATATGAACGAAAATAACAAGACACAAGATTTACGTGGTTCACCAATTTTGGCTACATCCACGGGAGACGGATTCACTATAGTAGGTAACAAGTTACAGACGCCAAGAAATTGGCCAGATTTCTACCTATCTAAGTGCAGAACTGAATTAGTGTTTACAGAGAGGAGAGTGACACTTTATATGCTGTCTCCACTAAACCCTAACAAACTGGGCCAAAATGCAATTCGGCCCAAATCAACAACAGTCCAATGAAGAGATAAGCTATACCGTCAGACCGGGGGCGTCTCTGCCCCCCCGGACCCCCAGGCCAGGGTGTGCTCCGCCCCCCTGGACCCCCCGACTCACTGACCGGGCAGCGAGACCCCCGTTTAGCCAGGCCAGGGTCGCAGAAGCGGCTATTACAGTATTCAAGACATACCAACAAATCTCCACCTTGACTTGAATTCTCAAAGTAGAAAACTCCAGATGCACCATTATAGTGCCAGATGAGTAGACTTAGCCCTCCACTCCCGGGACTGCCCATAGAGCACCTAATCAGCTCTGATGTTCAGCAAGTCCAAACAATGTTGAAACTTGCTATGTGGAACAGGTTTGGTGAATATATCAGTGGGGTTATCAGCAGTTCCCACTTTCTTCACCCTGATTCTCCTGTCACTACTCAGGAAATGATATCTGACATCAATATGCTTGGTCCTCTCATGATGGACCTGGTCCTTGGCTAGGCAGATTGCACTCAAGCTGTCACAGTACACAGTAGCCTGATCATGATGTAGACCAAGATCACTAACTAGCCATTTCAGCCATATTCCCTGCTTTGCAGCCTCTGTCAGAGCCATGTACTCTGCTTCCGTAGTAGACAACGTCACTGTAGGTTGCAAAGTCGCCTTCCAGCTAACCACAGAACCTCCCAAAGTGAATACATAACCAGTCATCGATCTCCTCGTGTCAACATCACCAGCATAATCAAAATCAGAGTAGCCTGTAACTAAGCACTCGGTATCACCTCCATAAATGAGACCCACATCAGACGTACCTCTAAGATACCTGAAGATCCTCGTCACAGCTTGTCAATGTTCCTTTCCCGATTGCCCCATGAACCTGCTCACAACACTGACTGCCTGTGCTAAATCTGGCCTCGTGCAAACCATAGCATACATCAAGCTCCCCACCGCGCTGGCATAAGGAACCCGAGACATATACTCCTTCTCCTCGTCTGACTGAGGAGCAAACATGGTGGTGAGATGAATATTTGCAACACTAGGAGTGTCTATAGGCTTGGATGTAGACATGCCAAATCTAGCCAACGCTTTCTGAATGTAGCCTTTCTATGACAAGAAAAGCTTCCGTTGACTTCGATCCCTAAGAATCTCCATTCCTAGTATCTTCCGAGCTGCACCCAGATCCTTCATCTCAAACTCAACACTAAGAAGTCCTTTCAACTTCTGAACCTCATGCTTACTCTTTGCGGCTATCAACATGTCATCTACATAAACCACCAGATAGATGAATGACCCATCTCTCAACCTGCTGTAGTAGACACAACAGTCATAAGCACACCTCGTGTATCCCAACTGAAGCATGTAACTGTCAAACCTCTTGTACCACTGCCTCGGAGACCTCGGTGATGATTTCATCTGCGAGACACAGCATAATCGTCGAGTGTGCCTTTTCTTCCAGACCCACCACATCGCCAGAACTGCTCGTGAAATCCTTCGTCAGCGGAGCCCACAAACTTTGCTGTTTCAGCAAAGCTCACATCTTGATCTGCCATAAACTGAAACTGTTTCTCCCAGTAAACTTATCGATCTTCACGTTCAACCCAGACATCTTTCTCCTCGATCAGCCCCGATCTGATGAGCCCAGAATCCGATACACCCACTACGGATCTCACCGAAAAAAGAAACCTGGCTCTGATACCAGTTTGTTGTGCGGAATGGAGAAAGAACAGAAAATATGAACAAAAATAACAAGACACAAGATTTACGTGGTTCACCAATTTTGGCTACATCCATGGGAGACAGATTCACTATAGTAGGTAGCAAGTTACAGACGCCAAGAAATTGGCCGGATTTGTACCTATCTAAGTGCAGAACTGAATTAGTGTTTACAGAGAGGAGAGAGACACTTTATATGCTGTCTCCACTAAACCTTAACAAACTGGGCCAAAATGCAATTCGGCCCAAATCAACAATAGTCCAATCAAGAGACAAGCTATACTGTCATACCGGGGGCGTCTCCGCCCCCCCGGACCCCCAGGCCAGGGTGCGCTCCGCCCCCCTGGACCCTCCGACTCGCTGACCGGGCAGCGAGACCCCCGTTTAGTCGGGGGCATCTGCCGCCCACCGGACCCCCAGGCCAAGGTCGCAGAAGCGGCTATTACAGTATTCAAGGCATACCAACAGACATACTGGATGAATGACAAATATTTCAGTGCAAAGCGGCCAAATGAGTATTTTGCTACACACTGGAATGTCACATCCTATGTTCAGCATAAGTACAGAAGCTTCTATGTAATCAAATTCCAAACTGGGGAGGAAGCTTTGGCGGTGGTTCACAAGAGCCCATTTGCAATGGCTTGAGGCCTTCTTGCCTTCAGACGTTGGGGTGCAGGAATTTTTGTGAGGTGAGTGGAGGTTGAAAAGGTTAGAATCCCTGTTGAAATTCATGGCATTTCGACAGAGTGTTTTACTCCTATGGTTGCTATCAAAACTGCGCACAAGGCAAGCGATATAACTGATGTTGATATTGATCTTTGGCCTAGAATGAATATGAAATATCTGCATGCTACTATGTGGATAGTTCTGGGTGCCTCTTTGATTTCTGGTTTCTTTATTAATCTGGTAAATGGGGTTAGGGTGTCGGTAGACGTAAGATATGGAAGGATTTGCAAATTTTATTATAAATGTGGTGTCATTAGTTACCTGTGTGAAAGGGTCCAATAACTAATGATAATCTTGAGTATTTTATATATTCTCATTTGCAAGCTCATAGTGTTGCTAGGGATACAAATATAGTGTATGATCCTAATAGAGAGGTGTTTCCTTCGTCTTTGAGAGCTCATTCTCATAGACAGTCAAAAAGAAATACTAGGATCAGTGATGGGTATATGGAGTTAAGGTTGGATAGGTACAAGGACATTCTGGATGATGAAGTTCAGGAGGGATTTTTGTTTTCAATGGAAACAGATAATAATCTACCCATACAGAACTACATTGGCCCTCGTAATTGGGGTGGTGGTAATGATGGAAATAATAATAATAATAATAATGGGTGAGTGGGTCCTTCACAGTTCAGGTTTGATCCCTACTTTCATGAAAATCCTAATCAGCTTCAACAGCAGCAGCAGCCTCAACAGTCGGAGGAACAAAATAATCATCCGGAGGAATTACCCAATGTGCATCCACCTAATGGACATGTTCCAGAAGTGGATTGTACGGAATCAACAGGGAAATCACAGATAAAGAGGTCTCTCAAAGGTTACTGGCTTAATAAGTTGGTGAAGGACTTAAGGATGTCATAATCAATGATCAATCCCAAAATGTGGGATATCATCACTCAGCCAATTCAAGTAGTTCATCCCTATGGAGGAAAATATGAGGAAATGCAAGGGAAGGAAGCAAGAGATGCAAGGCCAAAACTAACAGCAACAACAACAACCTATTGATCAAGAGTCTTTTCAAGAAAGTGAAGGGGGTTCTAGCAGTTTCATTGGCATTTCCCAGTTTTCTCAGAAGTTAACTCAACATCGACTACAGGTTCAGTTGCAAGGGCAACAACAACAAATGAATATTTTTTATATTGTTGTTATGGGAACTGGAACTCAACAGAGGCTCGCACACAAACCTTGAATGATGGAGATAAGATATTGAATGAAGAAAGCCAAGTGCAAGTTGGGTTCTTGGCTATGGGAACTCCTTTTAAGTAAACTGCAAGAAGAAGAAGCAAGAGGCTAATGGAGAAGAAGGAAATGATGAAGAGGAATATTTATCCCAAGAACACATTGAAGAAAATGATGACTGGAACTCAGTATAAGAACATGTTTAAAAAATAGTACATCAAGGTGCATGAGGTGGATCAAAATAAAGGAAAAGAAAAAATCATTACAGCGTGGGATCAACTGGTTGTTCAGAAGGACGCAGATCAGGAAGTCGACTCAAAAAATCATGTGATGGCTTATGATTGGAAGGATGTCAAGGGAGAGGTGTCCAATTCTGAGCCCATTATTATTGCAGAAAGGAAAGGCACTGTCAGGAAGCAGTCTCAATCAAAGGGAGTAGATGAAGACAAACAATGGGTCAATCTTCCACTAAAGAAAAGAATCAAATATTTGGCCAATAAGTTTCATATACCACTCAGTAAAAGGAAGCATAATGAATTGGCAACTTATTCAAAGAAGATGAAGAGGGATCGTAGCAGAAACATCGTATTTGCAGACAAAGTCTTACCAAGAAAGATTATCACTCAAGATAATGATCAAGCAGAAGGAAGTAGTAGAAGGGTTCGGGAAGAAAAAAAAATTGATGATCAAGAGGAAGGTTTAGAGGGAGCTGTACCAAAATAGCTCCCAAAAGATAAATGAGAGTCTTAGCTTGGAACTGTAGAGGCTTTAACAAAACCTCTACGATGAAGAAGATCAACTCACTAGTAAAACAAAAAAAAAACCCGATATATTATTTTTGATGGAGACCATTTTGCAGCAAAATCATCTAAACACTTGGAGGTTAAATTTAGTGTATGATAGGGTAGATTTTGTAGATCCAGTGGGGAGATTAGAGGGTTCAACTTTATTTTGGGCTAGTTGTTTGGATGTTGAAGTCTTAGTTAAAACTAAAAAAAAAGTATGTGTTTTTGTTAATCACAGGTGCCGATCAGGTTAAATGGTGCCCGGGGTTAGTTTATGGTCACCCGGAGTTGTCCGAGAGACCTTTTGTTTGAAGTAGTTGTTAGAATAAAGAAAGTAGATGATTAGATAATATTTTATTCCATGTTAATGACTAGTACTAGAGTTATATTTAGACTAGTATTCTTTGTACTCTATATATATATTCTTTATCATTAATCAGAATCATTATAAAAAATTACTTTATCATGATATCAGAGCAAACCTGGTTCTAAAACCCTCCTCTCTCTCGGTCGCAGCCTTTATTTTTCCGCCGACCATTTTTTTCTTTGACCAACCTGTTCTAAAACAAGATTCCTTTGCTTTGCCCATTCTGTTTTCTTTACTTTTGTCCGCCGCCGAAGGCTTTCATCAATATTCCCAAGAAACTATTTTCTCTAATTTGTGTTCTCTGCCATCCAAGCTTTCCGAATTTTTTGTTTTTTTTTTGTTTTCTCCTTTCATCATGTCTGACGATAAATTATCTTATAATACCCTACTCCACATGATGACTATCAAATTGTCATCATCCAATTATTTGCTGTGGAAGCATCAAGCTGGTTATGTTCTCCGACCTCAGAAACTGTATGGTTTTCTTGATGGTTCCAGGCCCTGTCCGACTGTTCCTCCTTGCTCCCTGACTGCCGCTTCCGTCTCTGATTCAGGGGCTGTTACTTCCACTCCAGTTCGAGGCTCCTCCTCCAAGCCTGATCCTATGGAGGCTTACTTGAAGGCTCAATCTGATTATGAAAATTGGGTTGATGAAGATCAACGTGTTTGCAGTCTTCTCTTTTCTTCCCTCACCCCGGAGGCTTTGGCAGTTTTGCCTGAATGTGCCACTTCAAAGGAAATTTGGGACAATCTTCGGTCGATTTATCACGACAGCAGTGCTTCATCTGTCCTTCGTCTTTGTGCTGCTGCCCATGGTATACGTAAGACTGGTACAGTTCAGGAACTCCATCTCCAATTTAAAAATATTTTTGAGCCATTGTCTATAATGGGTTCTCCTGTATCCAATGATGATCAACTTATTTGGTTTTTGAATGCTCTTGGAACTGAGTTTAAGGATTTTTCTGCAACATTAATTAATTCATCTCCTACTCCGTTGTATGCCGATGTCTTATCTCGTGCCAAAAACCATGAGTCTTTTCTGAAAAACTTACAGGACCATTCAGCCCCGGCCACTGGGCCTGCCGCATTCACATCAGCAGAATTTCCCTCGGCCGGTCGCGCATGGGATCACGCATCGGCGATGGGAGGTGGCGCGTACGGCTCACGCACTGCCAGGGGTGGCCGTTTCGGCGGTCGACGCGGTGGCAGAGCCAGTTTTCAGTTCTCGGCTGGGGCTGGTCGTGGTCGGCCGCAATGCACTTGGTGTGGTCGTCCCGGTCACTATGCTGCGACTTGCTACAGGATGCTTGCTCAGACTGGTTCTTAGGGTCCGACTCGTCGTACATACTCCACTCATCTGGCGGAACGTTTTCAGTCATCCTTGTAGTTAGAGCCTACTGCTCGATCTTCTGACTGGTTCATTGACTCTGGTGCTACAGGATCTTCTGCTCGATCCTCCGCCTCTGGTTTAGAGACTGTCGCTCCATATTCTGGTAATTCTACTGTTTCTGTTGGCAATGGTGCTTCTATTCGAATCTCTCATATTGGTAACACTAAACGCTCTGATACCATGATAAAGTAATTTTCCATAATGATTCTGATTAATGATGAAGAATATATATAGAGTACAAAGAATACTAGTCTAAATATAACTCTAGTACTAGTCATTAACATGGAATAAAATATTATCTACTTTTCAGTTTTTACTCCCAGTTCCCATTAGATTTGTTTGGAGATTTTAATTAAGTGTTTTCACAAAGAGAAAAGAGGGGTGGTAATCAGTACCACATCAACTTATAACTGGTTTATTAGACCTTCATGGGATGAATGAAGTATCAAGTGAAGGAAATTGGTATACATGGACAAACAAAAAGGCCTATCCAAATAATATCATGGAAAGAATGAATAGAGCTTTTGCCCACCAGCTTTGGAAGCCAAAGTTTTCGGAGGCTAAAGTCTTGAACCATCCTATTAGTATTTCAGATCATGGCCCTTTTTTGTTAGATTTATTTTTTGAATAAAGTTTGCCAGAAAGAAGACACTCGGATTTGAAGCATTTTGGACCAAATCAAAGGTTTATGATCAAATGGTAAAGAAATCTTGGCAGGTCTTGGAACAATCACATATGCAAGAAGATGTCTTGTCTGCTAAACTACAAATTACTCTGAGACATTTACATAACTTGAGTGATAATGCTTTTGGAAATCTTGACAAAAATATAAAGAATCTATAGAAAAGATTAGCAAAGTAAAAGGAAGGATCGGGTTTATATGACATTAGATGGTGTAGTTTGTTATTCCCATTTCATAAGGCTGCTATGATTGATTTTAGACAAGCTTCCACTTCTTCCTGTAAAGGAGAATTTGCAACAACAAAAAACCTGATCTTGTAATTCTTTGATCATGATTTAGTGCAAATTAAATCCTCCACGCAGCTATGCCAAATTATCTTTTTTTTTAATGAGCCATCGAAAGTGATTGTAACCGTGTCAGTTTGTATTTGCTGACCATGCGAGGTTAAACACTTTGTTATCCTGTAACCTCTAATTAGCTCTTCTTCCTGTCTCCTGATCTTGCTTATTAGTTTCAAAATTAGCCAGATTATAAAATGTTTTTTTACTCAAGTATCGGGTATGAATTGTCCATTTCAGTTTATATTTCCCAGTGACCTTTTATCCTGTAAATTTGATTAATTTCAATTTTTTTATCAAAAGTTTCAAGATGACAAGGAG
This sequence comes from Rubia yunnanensis, assembly GCA_037428765.1. NCBI lineage: Eukaryota > Viridiplantae > Streptophyta > Magnoliopsida > Gentianales > Rubiaceae > Rubia > Rubia yunnanensis. Next base: position 79,081,383 of record CM075068.1, read on the forward strand.
AAATTCGAGTCAAAATTGTTTAAATAACAAACTTTTGGCAATCTTGTTTCTTTATGAGGATTTATCAGATTTGTAGATTTTGGTCCATTTGGGTATCATTTATTCTGTATCCTTTTGGAGTCAAGTTAAAAATAATTTTACGCATTATAAGTGATTTCCATACACTGACAAAAAATAGAAAATTAAAATGACCGGTTTTAGTCTCCTAGTTTACAGAAACGGTCTTGAACAGGTTAAATGGAGACGTTCCATATTTTTAGTTAAGGAGCTTCATTTTTCTTTGTTTTGATTGCCTTTATGTTTAATCATAAGTGTGGATAGAACAATATGAGTGCATTTCATATGATATTTCAGTGCGATTGGTTTTGTTTGGTAGTCTTCAGGTTAATACTATTGGACGGATGCATAAAAAAACCTTATTCATATGTGACATTCCCAATCCCACATAGCCTTTTTTGTTTAGAACTATTATATCGACTATCGAACCAGAGAAGACACTTTAGAATCGCCATATCTGGCTCTGCCTTTGATTGATTTCAATCTTTGTTTAGGGTCCGAAAAAGATTCCGTGTTCAGAACCTATTTCTGATCCTCTATTAAAAATTTGCCGGAAACTAGAGGTTTCCGGCAAAAGCAAATGGAAAATTTTTTTGTACATCAATAAAAAAACAATATTCATAATATACAAACAATACACAGATCTGGGAGGGAACATAAAATAAAATAAATTTTTTAAAAAAATTAAAACCCTAGCTCCTTGCGACGGTGGCGGACTATCCATGCAGCGGTGGGGGACCGTCCCCGCATCGGTGGAATTAGTGATGCGGTGGCAAAAGACACGACAGTGGAGGTAGAAGACCTAGCGGCGAAAAACCTAGCGGCGGAAGACTATGAAAGGACGCAGCAGCGCAGCGGAGGGTGGGTGAACAGCGGACTGGAGAGTAAAGAAAAGAGAGGGAGGCAGCCAGGTTGGAGGAGAGAAAAGAGAGGAGGTGGCCGAGGTGGCCGGGCTGGAGAAGGGGCGTGGGTTGGAGAAGAGAGAAGAGAGAAGAGAGGGAAAGAAAAGAGAGGGAGGCGCTGGAAGAGAGAAAGGAGAGAAGGTAGAGAACCTTAAGGAGAGAAAAAAATGAAGGGGAAAAGAATGAAGGGATTGGGCCAAGCCCATTAAAGGCGTCTCTAAATGTAGAACCGCTTTAAAATAAAATAGTGACATGGGATAGTACTTCCGAACTCGAAAGTGCTTTCGGCTCTTCATTAATCAATTGCATTATTTTTTAACCACCTTTAAAACGAAAAAGGTGGCCTGGGAAGAAATTCCGAATTCGGAACCCCTTTCGTCTCTTCATTGAAGGCGGTTTCTAAGGAACTGCCTTCTAACGCCTCAGGAACTGCTTTCTAACGTCGCTTTTAATCAAGCTTTCCCAACTAGTGTTGAAACCACTAAAAAATTAACCACCATTGCCCTAACCCTAGAGCTGAAAGTGATGAGTTTAGAATTTGTTAACACTGTCATTGCCATCCACTCATCCAGTATTAATTATTAGACTAAATTATTTTTTTGGTCCCCTACAAAGTATCTTTTACTATCTTTTGGTCCCCATTTGCAAAACAACCCTTAGATGGTACCCAATAAATTCAAAATGATATGTTTTGGTCCCAGAGGTGGTTTTCAGGGAAAGTCAACGGTAAAATTGGTCAAAATATGTAAAATGACCATTATACCCCTTAGTTTAAAAAAAATCGTCAGGAGGCAGAATGTTCGAGAACTTGAGGAAAGAGGTTCGAGGGATCGAGGCATGAGGTTCTAGGGCTCGAGGCATGATGTTTGAGGGCTCGAGGAATGATGTTCGAGGGCTCAAGGAATGGGGTTCGAGGGCTCGAGGCACGGGATTCGAGGGCTCAAGGCATAAGGCTTGAGATGAGAGTGGAGAGGTTCGAGGACTCGAGGGCTCGAGGGGAGAGGTTCGAGGGCTCAATGGGAGAGGTTCGGGGGCTCGAGGGGAGAGGTTCGAGGGCTCGAGGGGAGAGGTTCGAGGGCTGGGGATGAAGTCGACTGAAAATTTTAAAATTAATATTTTTAATTGAAAATATTTTTTTAATTAATAAAATTACCATTGTACCCCTGATTATACCAGAAAACCATTTAGTCTTTCTGGAAAATCACTTGTGGGGACCAAAACATATCATTTTGTATTTGTTGGGTACCATTTAAGGGTTGTTTTGCAAATGGGGACCAAAAGATAGTAAAAGATACTTTGTAGGAGATCGAAAAAATAATTTATTCTAATTATTACAAGCTGGGAAGAATGAAAACAGCCACTCCATTTAAGAAAAGAAAAGAAAAAAACAAGAAAAAGGTAGGTAACACATGGTACGTACTGGGTTGTGGCAGGGGAGTAGGTTTCCAGTTAACGTGGTGAACTTGAGCTAAAATATGTGGATTGCTATATCACGCCATGTATTTTACTATCCACGCCCTGTATTTATACTGTGTATATACAATATATATTTAAATATAACTTGTATTTGAAAAATGGTAAATGGGAAATCCCGAGCGCCACCGCTGCCGACCGCCGATGCCCGGCGCCACCGCCGACCGCCGATGCCCGGCGCCACCGCCGACCGCCGATGCCGCCGCCGCCGACCGCCGCCGGAGGCTGTCCGGTTCGCCACGGCCTGGCCGCGACCGGGCGCCGGTCCGCTCGCCACGGCCTGGGCGCGAGCCGGAGCGCCTTCCGCTCGCCACGGCCTGGGCGCGAGACGAAGCACCTTTCGCTCGCCGCGGCCTGGGCACGAGCCGGAGCGCCTTCCGCTCGCCGCGTCCTGGGGCGAGCCGGAGCGCCTTCCGCTCGCCACGGCCTGGGCGCGAGCCGGAGCGCCTTCCGCTCGCCACGGCCTGGGCGTGAGCCGGAGCGCCCTCCGCTCGCCACGGACCGGGCGCGAGCGTGCGCCGTTCCACTCGCCACGGACCGGGCGCGAGCCGGACGGGCTTCCGTTCTCCACGGCCCAACGGAGAACCGGGCGCCTCTCCCCAACTACCCACATTTAATGTCATTTACTCTATCACACCCGAAAAAGTGTAACTTTCTTCTATAAATTGTGCTGTAAAAATGTTTAGAATCCTTAAAAATCTACAAATTTTTACAGCATGTCTTTGGAGGTAATTTTACTAATTAGTTTTCTGTCCATAAGTAATAGTTAAATTTATTATTTATTATTTTTTGCAGTATAAATTTATGCTCATCTTAGTATTTTAATTTATTAATTGTAACGTAAAAATTATTGCACATTTATCTACTCTAAATTTACGTTTTTTTAGGCTTGAATTTCGCCCGGTTGCATTTTTAATTCCAAAAGTTCATTGTTAAACATTAAATTCGTTACGTTAATTTTAAACCTTCATGTAAAATGTAAGAATGTAATATTAATTCTGGCCATAATTTTATTTCATCAAATATAAGTATCACATTTTTTTTGTACAATTACATGTATGTTTTAGTTGTTAATAAGAAATGGAGCAGTGCACCATTAAGTCCATAAGTAATAGTTATTAAACATTACATTTGTATTATTTTGTTTAAATGGACAACTTGAAATGGATGAATGTAATTTTAGTTTAGGGAGTTAATTTATGTACGGGAATTTTATAACTGTAATGTTATTTCATCTAATTTAATTTTATCTTTATGTTTTTATATTTAAATATATGTTTTAACGTTTTAACTGTAATTTTATCTTTATTTGTTCATATTTAAATATATGTTTTTAACGAAAATTAAAAATCAAGCAATGCACTTTTTAGTTTGTAAAAGTTATTTATGTAACGTTATAATTGTAAGCCTAAATTGATTTCCTATAATATAATTGTACTTTATGTTATGATAATTTTTTTAACAATTAATTTATTTAAATGTTAATTGACGACATCATTGTTGTTGGTATAGTAGTTGAGTGAAACTAATTACTTGATGTTTATTGCTGTTTAAGGATGACAATCAGTCATGTGAAGCTGACTGATTGTAATTCAATCATGTTTATTGCATTTTTAATTCCAGAAGTTCATTGTTAAACATTAAATTCGTTACGTTAATTTTAAACCTTCATGTAAAATGTAAGAATGTAATATTAATTCTGGCCATAATTTTATTTCATCAAATATAAGTATCACATTTTTTTTGTACAATTACATGTATGTTTTAGTTGTTAATAAGAAATGGAGCAGTGCACCATTAAGTCCATAAGTAATAGTTATTAAACATTACATTTGTATTATTTTGTTTAAATGGACAATTTAAAATGGATGAATGTAATTTTAGCTTAGGGAGTTAATTTTCGTACGGGAATTTTATTAATGTATTGTTATGTCATCTAATCTAATTTTATCTTTATGTTTTTATATTTAAATATATGTTTTAATGTTTTAACTGTAATTTTATCTGTATTTGTTCATATTTAAATATATGGTTTTAACGATAATTAAAAATCAAGCAATGCACTTTTTAGTTTGTAAAAGTTATTTATGTAACGTTATAATTTTAAGACTAAATTTATTTCCTATAATATAATTTGTACTTTATGTTATGATAATTTTTTTTAACAATTAATTTATTTAAATGTTAATTGACGACATCATTGTTGTTGGTATAGTAGTTGAGTGAAACTAATTACTTGATGTTTATTGCTGTTTAAGGATGACAATCAGTCATGTGAAGCTGTTGCTGGCGGGAATGGATACTTTCCATTTGCAACCTCAAATGTGTTTCCAAGTCACGGCGAGGCTTATTCCTACTTGCAACGGATTGCTCTTCAAGTAGGATTTGAACTTGTCATGGGGTCCTACAAAAAAAATAAGAATGGTCCCCTGAGGATATATTGCATTTGCAATCGGGGCCGAAAAGATAAGGTTATCGATGTGAGCGATTCTGATATAGTCCGACGGAGTAACACTTCGACTAGAAGTTGTGACTGCCCATTCATGATTGTCATGAAAGAGAGTAGCACGGGGGAGGGTTGGAATGTAGTACCGTGCAAGGATTCTAGCCGAGGGATGCATAACCACCCATTCTCATTATACGTTGAGGGTCATAGACAGAGCAGCATGCTCCATGCGGATGCGAAACAAATGATTAGAGATTTGACAGATTCAGAAACAGCCCCCAGGTATATCAATGCCAGCCTTAGTCAATCGTTTCCAGACCTGCACCAGACCATTAGGCAGGTGTACAATGAGAGATCGGCATATGTAAAAGAAAGGCGAGGCGGGCGCAACACAGCGGAGAATTGTCTGCATCTTGCCACCTCGAACGGGTATGTCACTAGTTACCGCTCAGCACTTGATGGTACTTTGACTCATTTATTCATGGCTCATCCCGATGCTGTTGTGGCATTTCGCACGTTTCCGTGGGTTGTGGCCATCGATTCAACGTACAAGACTAATCGCTACGGCATGCCATTCATTGAGATGGTTGGGATGTCGCCTTGCAACACAAATTTCCTGATTGCCTATGCAATTGTCGTTGAAGAAACGGCAGATACCTATGAGTGGGTTCTTAACGCACTCAAGAACTTGCTTGTCGATGGACCGTTCCCTGAGGTTGTGGTCACCGATCGAGAGATGAGACTGATTAGGCCACTCCGGATTGTGTTTCCAGAATCAAATCATTTTCTTTGCACCTGGCATATTAACAAGGATGTGGAGGCACGTGCTACGGTGCTAACAGGGAATAAGAGGAGCGGGGCAGCCTTCAAGAATGGTGCATGGTTCCGGGTTTGCAATGTGTCCACCGTTTCAGCGTACGAATCCGCCTTGGTAGATATGAGGGCTGGATGGTCTTGGAGCGAAGCTGTTATTAGTTACGCTGAGACTACGTGGCTCAACCCCCATAAGGAGAAATTTGTGAGGGCATGGACGAACAGATTTCTGCATTTTGGGAACACAACTACATGCAGGGTCGAAAGTGCACACTCGTCATTGAAAGGGTGGTTACAAACGTCAACTGGTTCAGTGGATACGATATGGAGGCGTGTCGACCTGCAGATAGCCGGGCAAATTACTATGATCAAGGCCAACCTAGAGAAATCAAGAACGTGCACTGGTAGATTGCACCGTAGAGTCCTTTTCAACAACTTGATCAACAATGTGTCCAAATATTGTCTGGATAAATTGACGGTCGAGTACGGGAGGATTGATGCACTCGGAGCACAGGTATATGCATACTGTGGTTGTGTACTGCGTTTGACACACGGAATACCATGTGCATGCGTCATGTTGAGGGCAGTTGCACAAGGAATCCCCTTGTACTTGGACGACATTCATCCACTGTTTAAGAGCCTGGCATTAGGTGATCACGTGCGGAGCATGGAAAATATTTCGAGTCTTCCGCGACAAAGGACTCCACGTCTTTCCCAAATAGTTCAGCGCCTGCTTCCTGAATAGTCTCCACCGAAATGGTACTCGCAACAACGCCACCAACGATAGGAATGCCAAGAATCATCTCTACGTCGTGCTCAGGATGGTCATCTCCCCGAAAGGCATGTGAAATGTGTTCGTGTCCGGCTGCCACCTCTCGACAAAAGCGGATATCAATGCCATGTCAAGGAACTGGAACATAATCGCAGGAAGGTGGGCCAACCCGGTGGCACGTATCCGGGCCTGTACAACATCGCTCCGCTCAGGGAGCGTAGTGACCAGCTGCTTGCATAGCGTCGAATGAGCATGGTATCTCAGCACACCTCGCTCTATACCATTCCAAACGTCGACTGCGACGTGTCCTCCGAAGCTTGGTATCACGAGGTCATCTTGCGGGCCACCACCCATCGGTCCCCGCACAAGCCACGTCTCATCAGCTTGTCGCTTTCTCCTGTTCCTCGGTGCTCTTCCAGTGCCAGTCTCACCGGCATTACACGATCCACCGGAAGATTGCGCGAATCGGCCAGCTCTATTCCTAACGGTGTGTCTGGCTCCTCTACCAGTATACCGTTCGATTCCAGCATCCAATTGCACACTCGTCCCAGGTTGGCCAGACGGGGGGAAATTGCATGTATTCTGTCCCTGCCCACCATCGTCCCCGAGTGGGCTGCATTCTACCGGCAAGTCATACATCGACTGCCAATCACTATCATCACGGATTGCACGCATTCCACCGGACGCGATAATGTTAAGCTCCGGACCGTCCCATGTTGGCATGGGATCGAATGCATGATCACGCCGTGGAGAAGGCTGCTCAGCTCCTACATTACGCTCCTGCGACTGTTCCTCCTTGACCAAACGGCCTCTCGCCTGTCTGGCCGAAGCACTAATACCTCTTCGTCGTATAGAACGACCATGGTCGTCGGGTTGACCAGCATGGCTCATCTACAACACAAGATATGTAATTAGTATAACGACAATTGATTTAAACTGATATGATAAAATAAATTAACATACTTTTCAACAACGTGTAAACTGATATGATGAAACAGTGCATAATTTCAAACAACTTATGGAAACTACATATTCTATAATGCATAGAAAAAAGTTAATATAACGTAAAAAACCCCACTCTAAACAGCACATTTAATTCTTTTGCAATCACATACAACGAACTACACATTTTTATTAATTGCAAATTATAAATTACATTACTAAATCATTGTACAATAATCTGAATTTTTACCACATCACACTAATATTAACATTCAAAGAAACAATTGTTAAAACATATCATAATCATTTACTACACAATTGTTTTCATCGGATTAATAAACTGGATTTTCATAAAGTTAATTTAAATAAGACTATATTCTATTATGTTACATATACTTTCCAAATTACTAAAATAGTTATCATTTCCAAATTTAAACTAAACAGTTTCTAAAAATAACAATTTCTTCATTTTAATTCCAAAATTCATTAAATTCCTAATATTAGATTTTTCCAAATTATTTTACTTTTTAATTTGCTATTGTATGATGGCAGAAATTAATTTAAAATGAAACCCTCCTATTTTCTTATATTTGCAACAAAACCCCTCTTCCTCATCCCCACACCCACCGCCGCCAGCGTCCTCCTCCGCCGGACTCCTCCTCCGCCGCCGGCCTACTCCGACGCCGGCCTCCTCCGCCACCGGACGACCGCCACCACCTCCGCCCGCCAGCTCCTCCCCTGCTCCTTCTCCTTCCCTTCTCCTTCCCCTTCTCCTTCTCCTTCCCCTCTACCTCTCCTTCTCTTCCTCTGCGACGCCGCCGTCCCTCCGCCGCCGGCGTCACCACTCTTCCTCTCCTCGGCCCAACGCGCGCGCCGCCCAAGGCCGGACCACCAACCAACACCACCTCCGGCCAATTAGCACCACCAACCAACCCAACATCCACTCCAGTTTTAACAATTCTAACAATTCCAACAAGTTCAACAAGATTCGTATAGATGGGCAACATCCATACAATTCGCACGAAAATTAAAAATTTTCCCTCTAAAACATACATTTCCCGGCGAGCGGCGGCGGTTGACGGCGGCGGTCGGCGGCCGGGAGCAGCTTGGTGGAAGAAATGGAGAGAATGGGAGAATAGGAGCAGAATGGAAGAATGGAAGAAATGGAGAATGGGAAAACTCTAACACCACTTACATACTTTCTCCTAATTTATTTTTTAATTTTTAAAAATAAATACATGTATTTATACGTATTAGGGCGTGGATAGTAAAATACAGGGCGTGATATAGCAATGCCCTAAAATATTTAAAAAAATATCTGTAATTACGCAACTGATGATACTTATTTATAGTTTCCCATGTTGACAGAGAGATTAAGGAAGAAACATACAGTATGGCTTTGGAAGAGAATGACATCAAGCTTAATGCTACAAAAGTTCCTGATGAGCAGGTGACAATCATAACCAATCCATGGCTCTAAATTTGCCTTTTTTTGGTTCACTGAATCGATTAGCAAGAGATTGTCCAATGTTTTCTATTAAATTTTGTCTCTCAGGAGCATTTTGAATCATACCCAATGGTCGGAGGGGATGAAGAATACAGTTATGCTAAGAATTCTTTGCGCCAGGTTAATACAATGCTATCGACAACTATTTTCAGCATAGTAATAATATTAATAATCAAATGCCTTTTCATCAATGGAAAAATTCAATGTTACAACTTGAATTGAGGACATAACTCATGTATTGCAATTGTTCAGAGAATGATAGGCCAATGGGGCTCAAATTTAGTGGCTAAAGTGATTGCCAACAACTTGAATCTTAAAGCAACCTTGAAGATTGCTGATTTGGGTTGCTCAATCTGCCCCAACACGTTCGAAAACATGAAACTTATAAATGAAGCAATTCAAGAAAAACAAAGATCTCAAAATCCATCAGACGCCATGAAACTGGAATACCTCGTCTTCTTCAACGATCACGTCACCAACAATTTCAACTCTCTCTTCATCAACCTCCCTACGGCTCGACCATATTTCTCCGCTGGGGTTCCGGGCTCATTTCATGGAAGGCTATTCCCTGAACAATCCATGGACCTCATGTACTCCTCATTGGCTCTGCAATGGCTTTCTAAGGCTCCGAAAGAGTTATCACTTATCAGACTCGGATTCTCCTGCTTATAACAGAGACAGGATATGCAGCGTTGGAGCGCCGCGTGCAGTTTGTGATGCTTATTCAGCTCGGTTTCATCGAGATATGGATGCAGATATGGATGCTTTTCTGAGTGCTCGTGGCCAGGAGCTGATTCCGGGGGGGCTAATGGTGCTGCTTGTGCCCGGCAGGGCAAACGGCACACCCTTGTCTATAGCCACAAACGGAAGAGAATAGGAAGGACGCATGTAGAAAATGCATCCTCTCCTACCTCTTTTTTTTTCTCGTGAATAATTCTACGCTATTTTTATTTTTCGTGAATAAGCCCACGCTGAGGTGGCGAGAGGACGCATTTTGTTGATGCGTCCTCTCCTTCCGGTCAAAGTTGGCAGGCAGGGTGGTAGGGGGTGCAGGTGGCACGGTGTGGCAGCAGGGACACATTTACAATATGCGTCCTCCGATTCCCTCTCCCAGCTCCCCTCATATTTTTCAACCTCTTCTCTTCTTTCTTTTATATATATATTTATATTTATATATATATATATATATTTATGTATATATTATATATCTTTTATGTATATATTTATATATATATGTATATATCTATATATTTATATATATATATTTATTTATATTTATATATATGTATATATTTATAAATATATATATATATATGTATTTATTTATATTTATATATATATCTTTATTTAGATTTATATTTATATATTTATATTTATATTTATATTTATATATATGTATATATTTATATTTATATTTATATTTATATTTATATTTATATTTATATTTATATTTATATCTATATATTTTTATTTTTATTTTTATTTTTATATATATGTATATATTTATATATATATATATTTATATTTATATCTATATATATATATATCTTTATTTATATTTATATTTATATTTATATTTATATTTATATATATACATATATATATATCTTTATTTATATTTATATTTATATTTATATATATGTATATATTTATATTTATATATATCTTTATTTATATTTATTTATGTATATATTTATATTTATATTTATATATATATGTTTATATTTATATATATATGTATATATTTATTTATATATATGTATATATTTATTTATATATATATTTCTTTATATTTTTATATATGTATATATTTATATATGTATATATTTTTATATATATATATATCTATATATTTATATTTATATTTATATTTATACATGTATATATTTATATATATATATATATATGTATATATTTATATTTATATATATTTATATTTATATTTATATTTATTTATGTGTATATATATATTTATATGTATATATTTATATATATATATTTATATTTATATTTATATATATATATATATATTTATATTTATATGTATATATTTATATTTATATGTATATATATATTTATTTATATTTATATATATATTATTTATTTATATATATATATATTTATATGTATATATTTATATTTATATATATATATTTATTCATATATATATATATTGATTTATATTTATGTATATATATTTATATATTTATATTTATATATTTATATTTATATTTATATATATATATATTTATATATTTTTTTATATTTATATATTTATATTTATATAAATATGTATATGGTGTTGTTAAAGTGGCGGAGTGTAGTACATGTAAATACTTGAGGATACAATGAAAAGGAACATAATATGAATTAAAAGTTATGTATTTGTGTATTGCAGTTTTACGATGTTTTTGACGGTGTATATGTCATTAGGAAAAAAATGCGTCACATGAGCACAAAAGCTTACTTAAGTATTTTCAGCAAAAAAAATTACATCAACATGAGGCCGCATTTTTAAAATGCGTCCTCTATTACTCTGATGCTAAAAAACATTACTCTTAAATTAGCGGGAAAAAAATAAAATTCCATGAGGACGCATTTTTAAAATGCGTCCTCTACTATTTCAGACCCAAAAAAATTTATTCAAGAGCCTGAGGACGCATTTTTATAATGCGTCCTCTACTTTTTCAGACCAAAAAAAAATTTATTCAGGAGCCTGAGGACGCATTTTTAAAATGCGTCATCTACTATTTTAGCCCAAAAAAAAATTAATTGATGAACCAGAGGTCCATCTTGTTGTCCATTTTCCAGAACCACCCCACCCGCAGCCAACATTCAAATTTTCACCATAGTAATATCAAGAACTCCACCCCTGTCTCACTATTTTACAATAGCTCAGGCCTTCATGCCCTTGGAAACTATTCTTTCAGACATGGAAAAGGAGGTAATCAAGAAAACATCTACTTCCAATCCCATTTTTAATTGCATGCTTTGATTTCCAGTTGTTCATTTGAAAAAATGTATTTTACTTAATATCTTTTATTTAGCATAACTAAAACTTGTAAAAAGTTGATATTTTAAAAATATATTAATAACGAATCTAACTAGACATCACCCAATAGTGTTCATGCTTATACATGAATTCAATTTTATGGTCAAAGTTAAATAGTTTTGACTAAATAATTAGTTAAAAGAGATATATACCAATATAACCCTATATACTTCATAATTGTCAATATAAATTCTCAGATAATTTTTAGTACAAAAGCAACCCTAACTACTTAATGAAAGTGCTAATATAACCCCCTGGAGTATATTATGGCATTGACTTGTCATTTCTGTCCGTTTATCGAAAGGAAATGGCCAAAATGCTCTTTAGACCAAAGCTGAAAATTCATTTCTCACTTTACCCTTTTCTTCTTCTTCTTCTTCACACTCCTCTCTTACCTTAGCCATGGGTATGGATGATCATGGGTTGGGTCTGGGTCGAGTCTAATAAGACTCAAACCTGACCCTAAAAAAATTTAGTTAGACCCGACCCAAACCCGTAGGGTCTGAAAATCTTATACACATACCCAAACTTGATGGGTCCAAAACGGGTTCTAAATAAGTTTAATATTCTTTTTTTATTCACTAAACAAAATTATGTTATCTTAAATACAAATAATTCTAGTTCAATATGCATCCAAATTAATTTTTCAAGAAAAAAAATATACAATACATATTATTTACTGACCTAAATTTTAAAATACGAAGAGAATATGAAAGTAATTTAGAAATTAAGGTAAAATTTTGTATATAGTTAGGTCTATATGGGTCTACGAGTCAGGTTTGGGTCTTAATACTTTAGACCCAAACTTGGACCCGTATTTTAAAATTCAGACCCAAACCCGGATCCGGACCTGATGGGTCTGAATTTTTTGAAACCATACCCGACCCAATAGGTCTAGACCCTATGGGTTTGGGTTGGGTCCTACACCCCTGATCATCTCTGACCATGGGTTATCACCACCAAGCCCCCACCGGCCACCTCAACCACTACCTCCCAGCCATTAGAACCACCAACTCCGGCCACCACATCCCATGACCACCACCTCCTTGCCACAGACCACCACAGCCCAGCTCTCCACCACTGCCACCAAACTCAGCTTCCCTTCCCAGCCCCACCACCAAGCTCCCCCCTCCCCCGCCACCTGCCACCCAGCCTCGCCACCAGCCCCTTTAACCTTAATCGACATCCGACACCCAGTCGGATCCGACGACACTTTTCATAATCTCGGCGATCTTCCAGCGAGTGAACAGGCCGTGCCACCAGCCCCGCCTCCGTCAAGAAAAGAATAGAGAAGAAGGGTGAGCAGTCTGAGCAGCGAAAGAAGAAGAGAGAAGAAGAATGGGTTAGGGTTTATGATTAGGGGTATAATAGTCAATTCACTTGAATGGTAAAATTATCTTTTCAATCAAATTCGGTCTTAAACTGCAGCAGGTAAAATTGTACTTATATTAACTATATAGGATTATATTTACACTTTCAATTATCAAATGGTTACATGTAAATTATTTTGGGTTACAAAAGCACATTTTCTAATTAGTTAAGTTAAAGATTGAAATAGGATAAATGGAGCATCTTTATGACCATGATTATTCTACCACCTTCATGTCTTGAATCTCAGGAGCTTCATGAAAGTATTATTGAGCTGTTTCTTTTCCCTTAAGATATGACTAAGAATACTAATGACGTCCAATGTCTTAGACTTTTGATTGATACTAATCGATGTCAGGGATTTTTTTTATTTCCACTATTTTTTAGATGAAAAGTGTAAATGTGACAATTATGCATAGTTAAAAATATTTTAAACTGAAAATGGAACAATAAATTTCTTATGATTTTTTTTATTTCCACTATTTTTCAGATGAAAAATGTAAATGTGACAATTATGCATAATTAAAAATATTTTAAACTGAAAATGGAACTATAAATTTCTTATGATTTTTTTTATTTCCACTATTTTTCAGATGAAAAATGTAAATGTGACAATTATGCATAATTAGAAATATTTTAAACTGAAAATGAAACTATAAATTTCTCATGGGTAATTATAATGTATCAGGGTATTGTGAGTAAAAGGCAAATGGAGCTGTTTAATGTGCCAATGTATTTTCCATCGCCTGAGGAACTGGCAATGAGCGTAGAAAGGAATTCAAGCCTTGAGATTGTGGAGTTGAAAGCCGTGGCAGATCACAACTTTTCGTCCGCTGCAATGACTGGAAAAGAACTGAGAGCTGCATTTGAGGGATTGCTGCTAAAAAAATTTGGGAGCAAAGCAGTTGAAGAGCTATTCAATCGGTACCAAAACATTTCCAGCCTCTGGATTAATAACACTGATGAATACAGAGGAGTTATTGTGTTTGTTGCTATTAGATGCAAGATCATGTGATGATAACAAATTGAGATGTGTTTTTCAAATAAATAAATAATCTTAAACTATGCTTATTAATTGGGAATGTAAAGCATTACACAGCTTTAATTATAAATGTATGTGCTTGTCAATCTGTACAGTGGATTATACATAGATGAATATATTGAATAAAATAATGATAAATCTCAATATCCCCTCTATTCTAATCAAATTCACACGCTTTCTTTTTTTGACTGTCCATGAAAATCAACACTCTTTCTATTTCAGAAAATATTTAACATGTCAAAAAGACATACCTACCCCTGAAGAACAAAAATTTTACAATGAAGAAACTGGGATTTCAAGATCTAAAACTTAATGAAATGTGCATTTTGCTCAGCAAGAAAGATGAGAGGTTTCTGTATATTGAAAATTACACACAGTACATTGTTTGCACAGCTAGTTATATCAGAGAATGAAAAAGAACAATAAAGAAAGGCCACACAAAAGCCAACACGTGTCCATGCCTAATAACAGAAAACATAAACAAACAAAACAGCCGAAAAATCTGTTATGAACCTTTGCCACCTCCATAAACCATTTGAACTGTTTGAGAAGGTTGAGCAGGTTAGAAAAACTTCAGTTTCTTCACCCCCTCCTCAAGATCAGTAGATGGAGAACATAAGCTGAGCTTGAACATATTGGATTGAAAAGGAGCAGGAGGTAATGATTTTGTGAGAACATCGGCAAGCTGCATTCTGGAATTAACAAAAGAGGGAAGCAAAAAACCCTCAAGATAGTAATCCCTAACCAGATGGCAATCAATTTCCAGATGCTTAGTTCTTTCATGAAAGACAGGATTAGCAGTGAGATGCAAAGCTGCTTTGTTATCACAAAAGGGGAATAGGATAGTGAACATGCAGATGGAGATCCCTGGCTATATAGCTGATCCACTTAAGCTCACAGGAAGTCATAGAAAGACTTCTATATTCAGCTTCCGCAGAAGATTTGGAGGCTGTTGATTGTTTCTTTGATTTCCAGGAAATTAGAGCTGAACCTAGAAAGGCAACATATCCAGTTACTGATCTTTTGGTAACCTTGTAGGTGGCCCAATCAGTATCACAGTAGGCATGAAGCCTAGGATCATTTGTGGAGGCATAAAAAAGGCCATGATCTAGATGATGGTGAAGATACCTGACAATGTTTAAAGCTCTAGCCATGTGATGAAGAGTAGGAGACTGCACAAATTGACTTAACTGATGAACTGCAAAAGTCACATCAGGTCTGGTGTAGTTCAAATACAGTAACCTGCCAATCAATCTTCTGAATACACTGGGATCAGTCATGAGAGGAGAAGTTTCATCATGCACAAGCCAGGAGGATGGAAAGGGTGTTGAGGAATCTCTGCAGTGTGTCATTCCACAATCTGACACAATGTCTTGGATATATTTGCTCTGGTGTAGATGCAGGCCTGAAGATGATCTGAGCAGTTCCAAACCTAGGAAATAATAGCAAGCCCTAGATCCTTAATAGTGAATTTTTGATGCAAAGAGTCTTTGATCATTTGAATAGCAGCAAGTGAGTTTCCCATGATCAAGACATCATCTACATAGACAACAAGGGCCAGTGTATATGTGGCAGTGTATTTTTTAAAAAGGCAGTGATCATGATGAGACTAATCAAAACCTAGGCTGAGTAGATGTTGAGTGAATTCTTTGTTCCATTGCCTTGATGCTTGTCTGAGGCCATACAAGCTTTTGGTGAGTTTACAAACCATCCGTGTATCAGGAACTGAGTATCCATCTGGCAGCTTCATGTATACATCTTCATCAAGATGCCCATGCAGAAATGCATTATTAATATCTAGCTGATGAATATGCCATTCTGAGGCTGAACTGATAGCTAGCAGCATTCTTATGGTGACTGCTTTGGTAACAGGTGAGAAAACCTCAAAGAAGTCTATCCCTTCAATCTGATTAAACCCCTTTGCTACCAGCCTAGCCTTATATTTAGAGAGTGATCCATAAGCATTATATTTTATCATGTATACCTACTTTGAGCCTATAGCCTTCTTGCCAGGTGGCAATTTGACCAAGTCCCAAGTATGATTCTGCTCAAGAGCCGCCAATCCCTCTTTCATTGCCTGGATCCAGTCAGGAGAATACTTTGCCTGATGATAATTGGAAGGTTCTTGAACCTGTGAACAACAAGCTAAGTGTGTAGAAATAATGAACTGAGGCTGTGATGTGGAATGAAAAGCAGAAGACACAAAGTCTTTTGTCCAAACATGTGCTCTATTCACTCTAGTACTGTGTCTGACAGATGATTCAGATGGTGGTGAAGGTGTAATGGGAGGTGGAGAACTGAAAGATGGTGGTGTGACAGAAAATGGATGATCATCAAGAAATGGAAGTGGGAAAGAAAACTGATCGGAAGAAGAGTAGGGAAAGATGGATTCATGGAAGACTACATACCTGAAAATCAGAATTCTATGGTTTTGAAGATCAAACATCTTATAGGCCTTTTGGCCTGAAGGATATCCTATGAAAATGCAAGGAAATGCTTTTTCAGAAAGTTTGTCCTTATGAGGTTGAGCATTTGTGACATAACCTAGACAGCCAAAGATCCTTAGATTATTAAAATCAGGCAACTTTTGAAACAACATTTCATAGGGTGATTTCTAGGAAAGAATAGGTGTGGGTAGTCTATTGATTAGGAAGGTTGCTGTGAGTAATGCATCTCCCCAGAAAGTGTTAGGAAGATTGGATTGGAATAAAAATGGCTCTAGCAACCTAGAGAAAATGCTTGTGTTTCCTCTCCACAACACCATTTTGTAGAGGAGTGTAGGGACATGATTTTTGGTGTAAAATGCCTAAATTTGAAAACAATTTTGAGCAATCATTATTGACAAACTCAGAACCATTATCTGATCTGACAAATTTCACTGACACATTGAAATGGTTTTTAACCATAGACATGAAGGATTTTAACAGTGAGGTAACTTGATCTTTGAATTTTACAAGATAACTCCATGTGCATCTTGTAAAATCATCAACAATGGTAAGGAAATATTCACATCCTGTAACTGAATTGACCCTGTATGGTCCCCATAGATCAATATGAATTAAAATGAAAGGAGATTCAGGAACAGTATTGCTCACAGGAAATGGAAATCTATGCTGTTTAGCCAAAGGACAGATAGAACAGAAATTGTCATCATCAGAAATGGCATTGGTTACATTAATGTTTTTTCGAACATCTAAAGAGGGATGTCCTAATTCGAGATGCCAAAATTTAGGGGAAATAGCTATATGACTATTACAAGCAATTGTATGTCTAGGTATGGAATTTGTTGAGGTTGAATGGATCCTTTGCTGTATTGTATCTAATTTGAACGATTGACTGTCAAGTATGTAAGGACCATTTGTTTCATTAATTGCTGCAAGGACTCTTTTAGTCTTGAGGTCCTGCAAAAAACAAAGATTGGATGAAAAACTGAAGTGCAATGGCAAGGTTTTAGCTAATTTGCTCACAGATAACAAGTTATACTTGAAATCAGGAACATGTAAACATCCTAGAAGAGTGACTGATGGACTGAGTATGACTGATCCTAGGGCCTTTAAAAATTTGGTTGCGTGATCTGGCATGTATACTGGTGTAATATCATGGAGTGGAGACACAGAAGAAAAAACTGACATATTACTGTACATATGGCTTGAAGCTCCACTGTAAATTATCCAATTATCATCATTCAAAGTCATAACATTAAGAGAGAAATTAGTGATCACACTACCTGCAAAATCATGGTAATGTGCATAATTGATTCCTGCATGTGATTCCTGCATCTGCTCTTTTCCTTTCTGTTTCCTGTCAAGCTGAGCATCAACTAGCTTAGCAATAAGAGCATGTAACTTGGAATATCCATCACTGAGTGGTGTCTCTTCATCTTCACAAACTGCATATGCATTGTGTCTTTGAAATTTCTGAGCAGGCTGCATCTGTTGTTGTTTCTGAAAAGGCTGAGATGCAAATTGTGGTTTCAGTAACTGTTGTGGCCTTGATCCAGGTTCTCTGTTGTTGTCCCACCATTCTGGGTATCCCTTTATCTTGAAACAGTTTTCCTTCACATGCCCTATCTTCCCACAGTGATCACACTTCAAATCAGTTCTTCTGACATTTCTCATTCTCATTCCAATAGTATCACACTGCTCAGTTGGATTTTCTCTCATCTGATAAGGAACTTAGTGTCTTTGTACACTCTCACCGCCATAGCTGCATTGTTTGGTGACTCTTGATAGCCACCATGAACCACTTTCTGCCTTTCAATCCTAGATATCATAGAACGGGCTTTACTGACACTAGGAAAATGATCCATCAATAGTATCTGATGACTTATAGCATCATATTCTTCATTCAATCCCATCAAGAACTGGCTGAGTTTATCATCTTCTTCTTCAGCAGGTAAACAATCGTAATTGACACAATCTGCTCTACATCTTCTTCTAGGTCTCAAACAAGAAAATTCATCCCAAAGACTTTTCAATTGAGTAAAATAAACTGCAACTGAATCATTTCCCTGCTTCAATTCACGTATATCCCTTCTTAATTTATGCAACAAAGGACCATTACTTTCACCAAATCTTTCCTTAAGTTCATTCCACAACAGATAAGCATCATCATAGAACATAAAACCTCTTGCTATTTTAGTGCTGATTGAATTTAGGATCTATGAGATTATGGTAGAATTTACCTTGTCCCACTGCTCATACATTGGATCATCTGGTTCTGGTGCTATGATTTCACCCATCAGAAACTTCAGTTTCCCTTTGGATCTGATTGCCCTCACCATGGCTTTGTTCCATGTTGTGTAATTAAATTCACTCAAGGGTTCTGCAACAAGCACCAGACTGGAGTTATCTGTGCCCTACAGATGAAAGGGATCGTTGGCTTCATTTCTCCGGTGATAACTCTGGCTTGAACTGGATCGGGATGAATTCCTAGCTGAGTTCACAGACTCATTATCAGATGCCATGATAAATGGATCTTAAATTGTACCTAGTGATGTATAGGTTAATATATTATCAATCAATGGATCATTTATGGTGCTATGATACCATGAAGAAACTGGGATTTCAAGATCTAAAACTTAATGAAATGTGCATTTTGCTCAGCAAGAAAGATGAGAGGTTTCTGTATATTGAAAATTACACACAGTACATTATTTGCACAACTAGTTATATCAGAGAATGAAACAGAACAATAAAGAAAGGCCACACAAAAGCCAACACGTGTCCATTCCTAATTACAGAAAACAGAAACAAACAAAACAGCCGAAAAATCTGTTATGAACCTTTGCCACCGCCATAAACCATTTGAACTATTTGAGAAGGTTGAGCAGGTTAGGAAAACTTCAGTTTCTTCATACAACTCCCACAATGCCGGAATCGAAAAATTGGAAAGCAACTCTCACAACATCCATTTCACAAGTCACAATAGGAAAACACAAAATCTAAATACATATTGGAAATTTCTAAATGCAAGTAAATTTAATGAAGGATTACTATATTACCCAAAATTATTTTTATTATTTTAATCTTAATCAAATTTTGATTATTTAACTTCACCCCTCATCAACAATTATTATTCAAGACCAATCCACAATAAAGATTATAATTACATAAACACCTTAAGGTTGTCTCAGAAGTTGGAGCTGACAGTTCCATTACTTCTCAGAAGTTGGAGCTGACAGTTCCATTACTTCTCAAAAGTTGGAGCTGATGGATGGACTCTATATTCCCCCAACACATAACCCCAGATCTCACCCACCTATGATCCATTTGTTGAGGCTAGAAAACATTCAGAGAGGAGAACATAGCAGGTTCTACTGAATAGTATTCTGAACCTATGATCCGTGTTGCTACACAATTATTCTCCAGTCCGTTTTCTATATTGTGCAAGTTTAACATCAGAGAGAAGCTCATCTGCAAGTGTAGCCTTTCTCTCCTTCTTGATAAGTCGACCTGTATAGTATTCTGAAGCAGACTCCAATATAGTCCCCACCTGAAAATGCTGGGGAGGAGTTTTAAATTTTGTATCACCTTTTTTGTAATGTCTCTTGGGATCCAATCATCCAATGCATTCCTCAACTTTAAGAGCTGGAGATCTCCCTTCATTTCTGGAGTGACAGTTGGAGCAGGCATCAGGGGTGGAGCCAGAAAATTTTTCTGGCAGGGGTTAATAAATTAATTTTTAATAAAATATTATTTAATAAAATTAATTTTATTTAATCTGACGGGTTTGAAGGATAATTTTAAAAAAAATTGGTAGCATTAGAAAATTTCCGGTGAAGGCCGAAGGGTAATTTTAAAAAAATTGGTAGCATTAGAAATTTTTTTATGGACACTGAAGGGTAATTTTAAAAAATTGGTACTATTAGAAAATTTATGGGGGAACATAGAGTCCATCTATCAGCTCCACCTTAAGGTTGTCAGGATTGTGATTCCGTATTAGTGATGAAAGCTGGAGTCTTAAGGTTTTCTAAACCAAACAAGTACTGGATTGAAAGTTCACAGAAAAGATATGTGCCATGCGTTGGGGATACAGTTCTTGGAATCATTGTGGATTGTAGAGCAGATAGCTTTTTTGTGGATATTAAAATTGTGATGTAGTAGGTAAAGTTTATTGACATTATAGGGGAATGATTTAAGAATTAGAATTTATTCCGGACTAAAACTAAAGAGTTAAAAACATTTCCTAAATACATGTTCAAAACTCCTAAATGTAGGTAATAGGGATAATATAGAAATCCTTCATTAAGTTTACCTGCATTTAGGAATTCTTCAACCTTTATTTAGATTTGCCCCAGGAAAATCACCTCTGTTTACAAACTCTAGGCGATTTAAGGCTTTTCGCCGACTTAGGTTTTGCCAATTTTGGATATGGGATTGGGACGTCGGCCGGTTTTGAGAATCGCGGCTGCAGCGCTATCCGATTTGGGGACACACTACACTTTCAGATACGGAGAAAGGTGGAGTGAATAAGACATTCAGATCTAAATAAAGAAACGAAGAAGTAGGTAGAGAGGCTAATATTGAACGAAGAAACGAAGAAGTAGGCAAAGAGGCTTAGGTTGAAACGAGGGCGACATTGACCGGACTTAAAAGACAAAAATACCCCTTGATCAAAACTTGAAATTTTGTGGACAATTTTTCCCTCCCACTCTAGCCAACTTCCAGGAAAACACTCTCTTTCCCTCTCAGATTCCTCTTCAGTTGGCCCCCTTTCCACCACCACCATCCTTCCACCGCAACCCCACCACCACCACCATTCCACCCCCAGCCGTTGAACACCACCACCACTAAAGCACCCTTCTGCCACTTGCCACCTCGAGCAAATAAGAAACCCTACCGCTGCTTCACTTCACTCCGCCGCCGCAAACCCCTAGCCCACCTGCCACCCGGCACCACCCATCCCAACCCACCCTTCATTCCCGCACTCCTAACATAATTATTTCCCATCATTCAATCTGTCCCCTGAGCCAAAGGCAGATGAGGAAGAAGACAGCTCTGGTGTGTGGCCCACAAAAGCTATTCAGTTCCATCGCCCCGCCTGATTTAGCTGGGTACTTAGATACAAAAGTTGTGATTCTCTTTTGCCTAATTTGTGTTTGTTTATGCAAATAAGGGAGAAAGGTAGAACATGGGGGTGACATATGAAAATGTTAAATGGGAGGAAAACGACAATTTAAGAATATGAAATTAGCTAGAAAGATAACAATTTTCCGCCACCCATCCCAGCCCACCTGCCGCTCACCACCACCTATCCCAAAAATCTGTTGGCAGGGAGGATTCGCATGGAGAAAAGAAGAAAAGAAGAAAAGAAGAAGAGAAGAGCCGCTGCGGGAGGAAGAAAAGAATAAAAGAAGAAGATAAGAGGAATAAGAAGGTTAGGGCTTAGGGGGTATAATCGCCATTTCATTACTTTTTGTATTTTAAATTTTTATGAAGGGATAAACTAGTCTTTTCAGCAAATTCTGGCCTGAATCTGCCGAAATGAGTATGTTTGTACTTTCATTTACTTTCTATAGTTCCATTGGCAGTTTCAAATATTAGAAGGTTATATTGGCACTTATGTGAATTATATCGGATTATATAAACACTTTTCTCATTATATTTCTTCGTAACACTTTTTTTTCGTACAACACTTTAGTCCATGTCTCTCCAACATAGCTAAAAGGCAAAATGTGCATACTTTCAATACCTTATTACATTAAATAAAAATGATAGTAAAATGCTAGTCTATAAAAATTTAATCAATTAAAATTATTTTATACCGTTAAGAGTTGACTCCAAAGATCATAATTAATACAAATGGAAGGTTATTTTACTATGCTTTAAGCTGACATTTTTGGCCAACAAGGAATCCTAGATTTTTGCTTTTGTTTATTGGTTTTATATTTTTTTAAAGGGAATACTTCGGTTGACTTTGTTAATGAAAATGAGTATCAATGGGTGACTTTGATGAATATAAATGGTTGATCCTCACTTCTTCATCTACACTACTGGTTTTCTTGGCAACAAGCCAACATGGAAGAAGAAGATACGAAATCATGTTTGGGACATTCCGCGCACGGAAACTTTCCTGGCCGAGTATGTATACCTGTTTAACTTAATCTAGTTCATAAATTGATTTAATTTGGTTGAATGTTTACTTCTTGTAATTGAACTTAGAACATAAATTTAACTTTATGTAGAAAGCAACCATCTAGTTTCACAATTTTCATGGAAAGGGTCATTAATGGCTTTGTTTTGTTCGAGCAGAAGCCTCTCGGGGAGAAAGAATTGCTATATGCAACAATCTCAAATCACTTGGTCTTGAAAAACCAGTTTGCTCCATCATCAGCATTCAACATTGCTGATTTAGGCTGTAACACGGGTCCTCACACGTTCAAAACCATGAAGATCATAACTGAGGCTGTAATCGACAAACACAAAAGTCTTCCCATCCCAGAATTCCATGTGTTCTTTAATGATCTTGTATCCAACGATTTCAATTCCCTGTTCAACAATCTTCCTGCAGACAGACTGTATTTTGCTAGCGCAATCCCGGGATCTTTCCATCACAGATTGTTCCCGAGAGCTTCCATTGATTTTGTGTACTGCTCAAACTCAGTACACTGGCTTAGTAAGGCCCCTGAAGAGCTACCTGATCCTGTGTCCCCAGCTTACAATGGGGATAGGATTTTCTATATCAACGCTCCGGCTGCTGTTTGTGATGCCTACTCAGCTCGATTTGCCCTGGACATGGAATCCATCCTAAATGCTCGAGCGCAAGAGATGATCCCTGGAGGATTGATGGTGATCGTAGTTCCAGGCCGGGCTAGGGGGACAGATGGAGCACAGTACACATCATTCAGTAAATTTTTTCTTCCCCTAGAACCCATACTGTTAGACCTAGCAAAAGAGGTAATATCAAAGCCAAAACAGAATTTGCAAATTCTGCATAATTTACACCCCTGAGGTTAGATCATGCTCCAAACTGTTGCAGGGAAAAGTATGCAAAGATAAAATGGACTCATTCAACGTGGCGTTGTACTTCCCATCACCGGAAGAGCTGAAGGATACTGTGCAAAGCAACGGGAGCTTTGAAGTGTTAGAAATGGTCTCTTTAGAGAGGAAAATTTTGAATGTCCTTTCTGCAGATCAAATGCGAGCAGCATTTGGAGGAACACTGGAGAAGCACTTTGGGACTGAGATAGCAGAAGAAGCTATGGGTCGATACATGAAGGATGTCACAAGACTCAGTGGACTTAGCAACACAAAGGAGGACAGTGCTGTTCTCCTCTATTCTGTTATCCAATGCAAAAACTGACGTAGGGCGTCTGGCGGCAAGAATTGAGGATGCAGTGAGCTAATAAAGACGTCTTACTGTTACTTCATACTGGCAAATCCTTTCTAGCATTTGAATTCATTTTGGGCCTCAAAACAACATTTTATTATTTTCCTTTCTTTTCTTTTTTTAAAATTTCCGTTTTTTATTATTTGGAGCTTCATTATAGCATTTAAGGAATTTTTGTACTGCTGGAATATTTAATCTTTCATTCTATAGTATTTTGAGATTATTATCTTCTTCGGTTGGATTCTATATCTTAAATTCTGAACCCTTAAATTGTTCTTATATATTCTTACTTGTTGATTTTCTCTGTTTTCCGATTGCGTAAAAAACATACGAATGAAGTCTGCAGAATTGATGTGTGTTATATTGTGTTCATATTTTGTGAGATTATTATGATTTTATTGAGATATAATTTGCGCTTTTAGGTGTGTTTGGTGCAGGAATTTATGGATTGTGAAGAATTGAGATGGAGCTATACATTGTACTATTTTTCCCTTAACCAAGGGTTTTTTTCCATTGGGTTTTCCTGGTTAAGGTTTTTAATGAGGCGATGTACTCCAATGGAAAATGTTCTTATTTTATACGATATTTCTCCAGGGATGAAGGAATAGAGACAAAAGCAAATTGCTGAAGTTATGGGGTGAAAGATGAATTATTGAAGATATAAGGATTTGAAGAATTAAAGATATTCAATTCCCATATTGTTCTTTCCAATTGAAATTCCTTAATTTTAGGAAGAGTCCGTCTCTTGAAAGACGGCATTTCCATAAATTATGGAAAGACCAAGGTTTAAAGTGTAAATTAGAAGAAATTAAGATAAAATTTTTGGGTTGCATGAACCGGGTTATAAATTTTATAACTACTACATGTTTCATACTAAAACTTTAATATTGCAACTAAGACCTTTTATTTTTTATTATTCTAATCAAACCCCATCTTTCCATAAGCCTATGGAAAGATCGTCTTTCCCAAGACTTTTAGTTAATTGGAGTTAGAATATATTTTACGATGTTTTTTATTCCGCAAAGAATCCGAATTGCATTTGGACTCAGTTTCATGTATTGGATAGCCGCACGGAGGTGTATAAATACACCAATATTGCGGAATACACAGGGGAGGAAGAAATTACATTTGATACCAAATTGGAATTGGTCGCATGCAAGCAAATCAATTTCTTGGTTTGATTTACTTGTTCTGCCACTATTCTGTTTATTTTAAGGCAAATTCTTGGGAAAGATGGTCTTTCCATATGCTTATGGAAAGATGGGGTTTAATTCGAATAATGAAAGGTAAAAGGTCTTAGTTGCAACGTTAAAAATTTAGTATGCAACATGTAGTTGTTATAAAATTTATAACCCGATTCATGCAACCCAAAAATTTTATCTTAATTTCTTCTAATTTACACTTTAAACCTTGGTCTTTCCATGACTTATGGAAAGACCGTCTTTCAAGAAATGCACTCTTTGTTTTTAGGTTATTTATTTGTTTAATTTAATCATTATGCCTAATTTATATATCGACATGAAATAGCAAGCACTAGTTTATGAACCGTGAGGTCTAATTGCTTTATAATTGATTCTTATTTGTTCTTGATTTTTTTGGTTTATTTTATTCTTGATATATTTAAGCCTGGTCAACTTGAATATTATTGGGATAATGCTATCTAATTTCACCAATACGTAATTGTTGGAAAGGGTTAGTAGTAGTGAGTTCTTGTGAAAAACAGCTAACTAGCTAACACTGTAATAGCAATATGGGGAACAATTAATGTGCGTTACTATTTGCTTTTACTTTGGTAATTGCAATATTGGGTTCTTTTCATTCTTAATGCTATCGAGGTGTGTATGTTGTTCAGCGAATACTTTCCGGGGGCATCTTGGTAGGAGAAATAATTAGTTAATTATAATTGGTTAATTGTCGATAAAGTACGAAAGAATTGGGGAGGTTAAGTGTACCTACTTTCCTATACCTTATTCATATATTTTATAGATTTTTATATCCGTTAGTTACATTATTATTTTATATTAGTTAGTTGCATTATTAGTTGTTAGATAAATCTGAAAATTAAGGCATGGTGGCTACACCAAAAGTGTTCTATATTAGTAGGTATTATATTATAGTTTTTGCTTCGTTCCTCGTGGGATCGACTCTGCTTACTACTGTGCTAATTTCATCTTAAGAGTTTGCAGATTATTTTAGTGATTGAAACGACGATCACCAAATTGGCGCCGCTCCCGGGGAACGAAAAGTCATTTTCTATAAAAAAACATTCCTTCTAATCTGTGTGTTACTGTGCTTGGTTTATGAGCAGATTATCCAGGCCAAATTTAATATTTGATCCACAAGTTGAGAAGACAGCTAAGCAGAACAGAAAGCGAACAAAGGCGCGGAAATCAGTTTCTGCCGAGACCCTTCGGTTTGGCCAAACCGAACCTGTCACGATTTCAGCAACTACATCTGGTTCGGGAACTGATATCGAGATGGACGGAGCTGACCAAAACCTGAATCCTGGGCAGAACCCAAACAACTCATACATGTGGGAACTTACAGGTCATAGTGAAGATGACCCCCCCCCCACTCCTATTGAGCTTCCAGAGACCAAAAATCCTATTGAAATCGAGCTAGCATTCCTTAACGTACTCCCAAAGTTCCACGAGAGAAGCACTGAAGACCCTTACAATTTTTTGAGCAAATTTATCATGATTTGTAAGGTTTAGAAAAGGCCATCCATCGTGACGGAAGATCAATTCAAATTGGTGGCATTCCCATTCAGTTTGACACGAGCAGCAAATCAGTGGTTTTCGAGCTTGCTCCTCAACTCCATTGCGACATGGAAAAATTGAAGAAATTGTTCTTGGAGTACTACTTTCCAGCTACAAGAGCAGATTCCTTGAAGAAGGAGATCACAAGCATCAAGCAAGAGGTTCGGGAAGTTGGTGGATAGTTTCCCTTATCACCGAATGACGGAAGGCCAGTTGCTTCAATGCTTCTATCAAGTGATGACATCCAGTAACAAGGACTTGGTAAATTCTTCCAGTATTGGTGGATTTTCTCACCTTCGAGTGAATGAAGCTAGAGAGATCATCAAGAGGTTGGTGGACTCTAAGAAGGAGTATGATCAACAGGAAGTATGAATCTTGAAAAAGGTGGCACAGACATCCACTCCCAGAAAAGATGAGATCAAGGAAAGGATTGTAAAGAATGGAGAAAATGCTATCCAAGGTCGTTGACAAGGTTGCGTATGTACAAGAAGGGTCTTGCGATACGTGTGGAGCAGTTAACCATACGGCATCGCAATGCATTCTTACCATGGGAGAGATACCTGTCCAAGCAAATGCTATTGGAAATTTCAATAAGAGGCAGCAAAAAGGTGGACCATATGCCCAAAATTCCAATCCAAGGTATAGTGATCACCCTAACTTTCTGTGGAGAGAACAAGGTCCCCCTCCGCAGCAGCCTCAGCATTACCAACAACCCTATGTTCCACCAATGCAACGAGAAGCTCCAGTTTTTCCTCAACCCCATCAAGGTGGTCAAGTGAAATATTTGAATGATAAGCTGGACATAGTGATGGACATGATGCAAAAGCAACACCAAAGGTTCGATAAGATCGAAGCAACTTTAGAGGAGTATACGCGACAAATCACCCATTTATCTAATTCCATGAGCGAGCTCAGAATGAAACAAGCAGGGTTACCCTCTCAAGTTCAGTTAAATCCACATGAGACATTAAATCATGTACATTTAGAAGTGAGAAAGAAGTTGGTGCATTACCATTGAAATCCACGAGCAAAGAAATGAAGGAGTTCATTGACGGAGGGTCCGATTTGCCCAAACCGAACCCTGCAGCGGGAATTCAAAATCAAGAAATAGAGGAAAAAGGCGATGAAACCACCAAAACATATGAGAATCCTGAGCATACCGAGACCAGAGATAAAGGTAAATCCAAGGTACCAGCTGAGGTATATAAGAGGTTGAGTTTACATGTTCCTACACTTAAAATTTTGCCTCTTTTTCCTCGTAGATTAGAAAAGAAAAAGGAAGAGCCTATGGATTTTGTATCAATTTTTGGAAAAATGGAGATTAATCTTCCGTTCTTGCAGGAAATAAGCTTACCACCAATAAGCAAGTTCTTGAAAGATTTTACTGCAGGAAAGCCAAAGGATTCAAGCAAGATCAGGATGAGTGAATCTGTGTCAGCTGTGATCCAAAAGAAAATGACTCAAAAGTGCAAGGACGTAGGTATGTGTTTCCTTACCTTGCTACATTGGAGATAAGAAGATTGATGTTTCTATGTGTGATTTAGGAGATTCGATTAATGTTATGCCATTACCTGTGTATCAAACTTTTAATGGAGCTGAAATGGTAGACACTAGAGTGGTAATTCAATTGGTAGATAAATCTTGGGTCGTCCATTCTTGAAAATGGAAAACACCATTATTAATGTTAGTGATGGAACTATTTCTCTTGATTATTTTGGTGATAAGTACACACTCAACATTGATAAACCCATGCATAAATCTATAGATGCTGAGAATGTGAATGCAATTGATCATACAGACCCATTTGTCCAAGATTCTCTTGAGACTAAAGTTTTTCAGGATAAGATGGGAATTCAAATTCCTACAAGTCCAGAAGAGGTAAATGTTCAAGTCTCAAGTGATAAGGAAATCCGCAAATTGTTGTGTTCATTGTACTCTCAGAAAGTGGTACCAATAACTGAAATAAATCAAGGAATGCCCAACTCGACTCAGTCAGAAGCAAATGTTCAAAAAAATTCTAAAGTGCGTATAGGGTCCGGTTTGCCCAAAAGGAACTCACCCGCCAGATTTGTTCCATCGGATGTGAACCCCAAATTTGGAATTGAAGGCATTACCACCCAATCTGCATGTTTATCAAGGAGATGATGATACTCTTCCAGTGAGTATGGAGTCGCTCAAGTGTGAGGAAGAAAGAAAGTTCCAACTCTAAGAATTGGGAGATCTAAGATTGAAAGGGTTTGATCAATCTATGCGGTACAAGGAACGCAATAAGATGTGGCATGACAGAGATTTGAAGTCAGAGAAATTTGTGGTTGGGTAGATAGTTCTTATATCTGAGTCAAACTTTCGACATATGTCATGGAAATTCAAGTTTAAATGGACTAGACCATTCGAAGTGGCTTATGTTTGGCCTGATGTGATGGTAGAGATTATAAGCATGGACGCAAAAAGGGCATTCCTCATCGATGGTCGTTGCCTTATGCCATACTATGATACTTCTCAGGTGGAATTAATGGAAGAAATTCCATTGTGCCCAACAAATAATCATTAAAGACATCTGAAAGTCTAGCCAAACACTACAAACAAAAGCGCTAATTGGGAGGCAACCCAATTTTCTTAGTATTTTTCTTTTAATTTTTAAAATTTTTTTTTTTAGGAATTTCAATTTCTCATATGCTCTCAATTCTTGATCTACAAAGTTGAAGTACTTGAATTTGCACCATTGAGAATGCGCACCTTTGGAGAGCTGGACTCGCAGGGTTCCGTTTGGTCAAACTGAAGGCCAGGGGCAGAACCTGATTTTGATCAAATGCTCTCCTCTTGATTGGGAATTTCTATGAAACCCACCACTATAAGTTCCCTCTTCCTTAGTCAAATTTTTTATGATGTTGACTGTGCGTTAAACTTTTCCCCATTAGAGCTTTGCATTATTTGCTTGACGCCAAGCAAAGTTTAAGTGTGGGGAGGTTTGTTGTGTGTTTTGTTTTGTATTTGTGAAAAAAAGTATAATTAATTTTATTTTTTTCAGTTTTTTACAGTCAAACGTGTGTTTTTGTGTTGTTTTAGTCGATAATTTAACATGAAGAAATTCTAGTGACTCTTGATAAAAGTACCCTATCAGTTGTAAACTTCATTGTAACAAACTTGGTAAATCTGATATGCCTTGAGGTTTTTGAATGAGATATTCTATGATTTGTGAAATTTGATTGATATGATTTTTGGGATGACGAAAAAGGATGAGTTTAATTGAATATTTTAGCCTACTAAAGTGAGGTTTGAGCTAGAGTAGAGCACTCTCTACATCAATCTTTATTATGAGAGATCACATTGTTATAATTGGAGTTGTTATGTGTGAAAGTGATTGAAGGCACGAGGATGAACCACACAACTTAAAATGCCTACCAATTACATTAACCCCTAGTGAAACACTTTGAAGTTTTGACTATATTGTTTGATATGAGTTACTATATATTTAGCCAAACACTTGTTTTATCCTTTCTCACTACCACAAAGACCGACCTCTAGCACCGGTTTTTTAGCACCGGTTTTTAAATTTTTAACACCTGTTTTTTAAAAATCAGTGCAAAATTTTACAATAGCACCAGTTTTGGAAACAATTAGCACCGGTTTTTAAAAACCGGTGCTAAAAGTTAGAAAATTTTATTTTTCCCGCCAAAGAAATGGCCAAAAAAATTTAAATAGCACTGGTTTTGAAAATATTAGCACCGGTTTTTTAAAACCTTAAATTTAAATAGCACCGGTTTTTTCAAAATAGCACCGGTTTTAAAACCTTCAATTTTATTTTTCCCGCCAAAAAAATTTTAATACCGGTTTTGAAAATATTAGCACCAGTTTTTTAAAACCTTAAATTTAAATAGCACCAGTTTTTAAAACCTTAAATTTAAATAGCACTGGTTTTTTAAAACCTTAAATTTAAATAGCACCGGTTTTTTCAAAATAGCACTGGTTGTAGTAAAAATTAGCACCGGTTTTAAAAACTGGTGCTAAAAATTAAAGAATAGCACCGGTTTTTGCAAAAAAAAAAGCACCGGTTTTAAAAACCGGTGCTAAAAATTAAAACTTAGCACCGGTGTTTGAAAAAAATAGCACCGGTTTTTAAAAACCAGTGCTAAAAATTTTCTAGACTCATTTTCCCCCTAAAGAAATAGATTTTTTTTTAAAATAGCACCGGTTTTAAAAATATTAGCACCGGTTTCTAAAAACCGGTGCCAAATATTTGTAAAATTCTATCTTCCCACCAACAAATTCAAATTAGCACCGGTTTTAGTAAACAATAGCACCAATTTTAGTAAACAATAGCACCGGTTTAAAAAATTGGTGCTAAAAATTAAGGAATAGCACCAGTTTTTGCAAAAAAAATAGCACAGGTTTAAAAACCGGTGCTAAAAATTAAAACGTAGCACCAATTTTTTTAAAAATAGCACCGGTTTTATAAACCGGTGCTAAAAATTTTCTATAATTGTTTTCCCGCCAATGAAATAGCCCAACATTTTAAAATAGCACCGGTTTTGGAAGAAAATAACACCGATTTAAAATTTTCCCGCCAAAGAAATCGCCAAAAAAAAATTTCTGCCAAAGAAATTGGCAAATATTTTTAAAATAGCATCGGTTTTGGAAGAAAATAGCAACTGTTTAAACCGGTGCTACAAATTTATAAATTTTTCCCACCAAAAAAATTCCCCCCCTAAGAAATGCCAAAAACTTCTAAATATTTTTCGATTTTTTTTAAATTTCATTATTTCCGCCCAAAGAATTCAAAAAAATTGCTAAAAATTTCAAATAATCTTCCCAGACATTTTCATGAGCAGGGAGCAGCTGCGCAGCCGCTTTAAGCTACTTTTTTTCAACTTTCAAAATCGTTCACTTCTTTTGTTGACTTTAACTAATGACTAAGTTAAGTTAAATTAGTCAACGATCAACCTTCACTGACCTCATATATACAAATAAGAATAAAATTTGTTTACATTAAATAATTAACGTTCAACCCTTAATTGATTTAGTATACTCTCTCTGTCCCGGATTAAATTGCACAAGATCAAAGATTTAGTCAAACTAAGAAAACTTTGACTACATATTTGAATAAATATATAAACAATCGTGAAAACTTTACTTGACTTTCAATATATAAACACTAATAAATGGGTCTCCTGACAGGCGGCCTGTCCATAAACTTATGGACAAGCCACTTTTTTTTTAATGAAAACACCCGAAGATGGGGGTTATATATATAGGGATCCCCAAGCCCTAATAATAAGAGAATATACAAAAGGATCAAATGATCACTAGGAGTACTGAGGCAAACATGGTTGTCTCCAAAAGAGATACCTGACTGTGAATACGACTCAACCAGTTGGCTATTCTATAAACTAACCAAAGCTAAACTAGTTGGTTATTCTATAACTAACCAAAGTAGATATGGTTAGTTGTTAAAGTTGCGATTCCAAAGAGAAGAATCTCCACCCCTTGTGTGAATTCTTCCTTTGGCCAGGCGACTTTAAACAAAAAAATATGTAACCCAAGGTTGCATCCAAAAGTAAAGAAATGGATGACACTGTCAAAGAAAAAAGATGAATATGACAAGCACTTGAATAACATAACCAGTAGGAATCTATTTGAAGCTGTGCTAGGAGAGAAATCCGTTGGAATCGGTTGAAATTAGTTGAAATCCACTTGAAAGCAGTAGGGAATCCACTTGAAATCAGTTACTTGCGAAGTCATCCAGTGAGCCTGGTCGAATGCCTCCATAACTCGGAGTCCTCCTCGAGGACTTGAATCCCTCCTCGAGGACTCGGACGACCGCATGACTCAGACGCCTTCATGACTCGAATGCCTCCAGGACTCGAATACCTCCAGGACTCGGATGCCTCGAGGACACGAAAGCCACGAGGACTGGAATGCCTCAAGAACTCGAATGCCTCCTTGAGCACTCGAAGACCTCCAACACTCGAAATCACCCTTTGAACCACCATACCCGTCGAACTGCCATGGCCCTTGAGTCATTTTGCCCCTCTAACCACCACCCTAGCCCCTTGAAAACTCTAACCACCATACCCCGTCGAGCACTAGAATGGCTCCGGGAGTGGAATGCCTCCTCGAGCCACCCTACCCATCAATGCCTCTAGGAGTCGAATGCCTCCTGGACTTAAATGCCTGGAGGACTCGAACGCCTTGGGAACTTAAAATGTCTCCTCGAGCACTCAAAGACCTCCAGCACTCGATAGCTCCCCTTGAACCACCATACCCCTCGAACCACCACCCGACCCCTCGAACCTCTACCATACCTCTCGAGGACTCGAATGCCTCCAGGACTCGAGTGTCTGCTCGAGCACTCAAAAGCCTCCAGCACTTGAACCACCATACCAGTCGACTTATTTCTTATGGATAGGCCACTTATTTCTTACCTTATATACACTGCATTTCTTAAATTACATACAAAATTTAAAAATTTTGAAAATTTGTTAGATTATATATTTTTATATTTTCACCTTCAAATACATATTATTACTTGTTTTAACTTATAAAATGAAATATTTAAATTTTATAAAAAAAATTACAACATTTTAGGCAAGTATCTCTGAGGACTGTCCATAAGCTCATGGAAATGCCGCTTTTCCTGAGACTTTCCCAACACTAATAACTAGGCTAACTTTGACTAATCAACGGTCAAACTATACTTGACTAATCAACGATCAAACTATACTTGACTTTCAATATATAAACACTAATAACAAAGTTGACTTTAACTAATCGATGGTCAAGCCTTACTTTAACTAGTATATAATAAATTACAACGACTTGGGTAAAACGGTCTCACCCAAAATTATGGTGAGACTGAGGTCTATATTAAAATAAGAAAAGGGGTAGGGACTTCTATGTAATTATATTAGAATAATAATACATCTTTCTTCCCCAATTCACCAACCGTTCTCTATTTGTCCTCTGCTCTTCCTCCATTTTTCCTCCGCCGCTTCTCCTCCGCAGCTCCGCTCCTCCTTCATTTTCTCTTCCACGGTCCACCCCACTCCAATCTGCTCAAATATGCTCTTCTATGCTCCGATTTGCTCCATCCGTTGCTTCACTCTTCTATGAAACCCTAGGTTTGTCTCTTTACTAGTTTTTTTCTCATTTTCTAATTTTAATCTTTGATTTGCGGTCCCAACGTGGTGATTTCGACATATTTTCACTGTTTAATTGATTTTTATTGTTACTTGCAGGTCTTTGCTCGTTCTCGAACTGAACGAGTTGAGATATGCTCCGACCTGTTCAGATATGCTCCGCTATGTTGCTCCCCTCTGCTCCGATTTGCTACGCTCCGTTGCTTCACTATGATATGAAATCCTAGGTTCGTCACTTTACTTGTTTTTTTTCTCGTTTTAATATTTGATTTGCGGTCTCGACGTGATGATTCCGTCATCTTTTCACCCTTTAATTGATTTTTATTATTATTAGTAGGTCCTTGCTCGTTGTCGAGCTAAACGGGTTAAGGAGGATCCTCTACCACTGAAACTGCCACCCTCCGCTGTCGGAGCCTTTAAATCTAGCATTGGTGAGTCTCTAAAGCTCACTGTAATTTACTTCTTCATTTCTCCGTTTTCAGTTTGATGTCTGCCGATTTCAATTGCATTTGTGATGTTTAAGCGTTTGATGTTACTGAGTTATAATAGATAAATTCTATATATTTCCGTTAGTTTATTGTTTGAAGTACTGTTGTCTATTCTATAAGTACTATTTTTGCTGTGTTTGCGTTTTAAATCAATCGTGAAAAGTTAAATTGTGTAACTTAAGTTCGGATAGAGGGAGTATGATGATTAAAAAAATTGGAATAATCAGTGATTGAACTGATAAGTGTTTGAATGTGACTACAATGGACTCAGAAGAGATTACTTGGTGAAGAGATAAAGACGGTGAGATTAATTACTTGGTGAAGAGATGAAGATGGTAATATATAAATATCATAGTTAATTTAGGAGAACGTCTCCTATTAGACCATCTAAATGTTAGACTAATTATGAAAAATCTCGTTTCAATAACTATTAGGGTCAAATTATAATTATTTATACATTACCGTACATTTTAAAAGTTATAAGAAATTTGTTGCAATAAATAAAAACAAATATCAAATCAACTTATTAGTTATATCAATTATAAAAATAACCTTGTATAATGATTTATCAGTCTAAAACAAGCCTTTGTGTTAATTTAATAGTGGAATTTTTGTTTCACCCTCTAAAAATTTTTAAATTACCTATATAAATAGAAGAGAAAGAAATCATAAAAATATATTATAAACACATTCATCATGTATGGAAAAGGTAAAAACATAAGTCAAGTTAATAGGGTAATAATAATAAAAAGGATTTGAGATCAAACGGTATTAAATAATCCTCAGTCACAAAATATTCCTCAAATTAAATAATGTAATAATAAATGGAAATTTTTTGGAAAATACTGTCTTTCCATTATTCCGTAGGCTTATGGAAAAACAGGATTT
Source organism: Rubia yunnanensis (assembly GCA_037428765.1). Taxonomy (NCBI): domain Eukaryota; kingdom Viridiplantae; phylum Streptophyta; class Magnoliopsida; order Gentianales; family Rubiaceae; genus Rubia; species Rubia yunnanensis. Next base: position 79,116,859 of record CM075068.1, read on the forward strand.
AATTACAATAATACAAAGTAATATGTCTTAGTTGCAATATCAAAATTTTATTATGCAACGTGTAGTAGTTATAAAGTTTATAACCCGATTCATTCAACCCATAAATTTTATCTTCATTTCTTCTAATTTACATTTTAAACCATAATATTTCCATGACTTATGGAAAGACCGTCTTTCAAGAGATAGACTCATAATAAATTCAATAAAAAAAAGATAATAATAATCAATAGTGGAAGAAAAGGTGGAAAATGGAGCATGAAGGATGAAGCCGCAGGAGCTGAAATGAATCAAAGCAAGGCAGCAAGGCAGCAAGGCAGCAAGGCAGCAAGGCAGCAAGGCCTTACTACATTAGTCCCACATCGAAAGTGGTGGGGACTTTGTCTTAGATTTCAACTATAAATACTAGGGAACTCCTCCATTCTTTCAAGGTAAAACATTAGATGCAATTGGGCCATAAATGACAAATTACTCGGCCTTAAATTTTTGGGCTGTAATTGTTAATTTAAAGTTAAAATTTTAACATGCTTATGTGTTTTTTAGTTTGGCCCATAATTATTGTGGGCAAAAAAATTGATTGAATTGAATTCAATTTGATTAAGATTGGAAACAATTTATTCGGTCGTATTCGGTTTCAAACCGAATTCAAATTTTGAATTTGGTTCGGATAATTTGGGTTTTTTTATAATTTGGGTCGGATTTAGTTTTTGTTTTTTTAGGGAAAAATTGAATAACCCAAACCGAATAGATCAAAAACTGAATAAATCGAACCGATGCCCACCCCCTATATACATTAATGTGGAAATAAATTATAAATTTTGTGGAGTTGATTTTATAATTAAATTAATGTGGAATAAAATTGTTAATTTTGAGACTTTTTCCCTTTCTCTGAAAGCGGCAGCGCGCTGCAGCTTTTAGAGGAAGGGATTTTTTTTCAACGTCGAAAATAAATAAGCGCTAACAAAAAAAACCGGTGCTAAATTAGCACCGGTTGAAAAACCGGTGCTAACAAAAAAATGGTTGAAAAAAAATCGGTGCTAATTTAGCACCGATTACTTAGGCGCCGGTTTTTTTTTACGAAAAAACCGGTGCTAGAACATAAAAAAAATGGTGCTAGAGGTGGGTTGATGTGGTAGTGTCTCTTGGCCCTATTATGCATGTTCTTGGAGTTGATGTTGATGAATTCATCCATTGTGTCTCTTGAGTTGATGACATTACTGAGTATGTGTCCAGTTTTCCCAGAGTGAACGGTTTCAAAATTGAAGCCTGGATTTTATTATGAACAGTGACACTGTGGTTCCGTTCGGCCAAACTGGAGGGCGTAACTGTGGAAAAAAAAGAGGAAAAAAAAGTTCTTATTGGTAATGTTGTGATTTTTCTCTCAAAATTACTGGTTTTGGACTATATTGGAGAAGAACGGTGATGGAAAAATTCAAAAATAAAATAAAATAGCACCTACATTGATGTGATATTACTCGGCTTTCTCATAATAGCCATGAGATGAAGATTGTTGGTGAATGTCTACTATACATGGATGATGGTTGAAGAAAAAAACATGAATAATACGATCATCGATATTGCTTGAGTTTAGATACCTTAGGATCTCACCAATCTAAATGGTCACTAGCCCCATTACAACCCTTGAGAAAGACCTTCCTGATTTGCGTATTAACTTCACTATGTTATAACTTGTGAATTATTTGAGTGAATGTCCTTCACATATTGAGAGTGATTGAGTAAAACCGTGAGAAAATATTCATTGCTTGTCCGATTTTGACTGAATTGATGATTAGATTTCTTGATCTTGAACATTTTCATTTAAATTACTTTAAGGATTGATGATTTTTCAGGTGCGTTAACATGATCCTTTACTCCTTGGCAGGGGAAAATTTATCTTTATAAGAGTAGAATCTAGAGTTTTAAAATGATGAATTTTTATTGTCTCGTTGTGTGATTTGTATTTCTATCTTACTTTTTATTTTTATAATACCATTTTAGATAGAGTCTTATGAGGGAATGAGAGCTTATGAACACTGTGGATTATTGATTGATCTTATATTCTTCACTTCATACTTAAGGGCAAGCATGATTCAAGTGTGAGGATATTTGATGTGTGTTATATTGTGTTCATATTTTGTGGGATTATTATGATTTTATTGAGATATAATTTGCACTTTTAGGTGTTTTGGTGCAGGAATTCATGGATTGTGAAGAATTGAGAGGGGGCTATACATTGTACTCTTTTTCCCTTAACCAATGGTTTTTTTCCACTGGATTTTCCTGGTTAAGGTTTTTAATGAGGCGATGTGCTCCAATGGAAAATGTTCTTATTTTATAAGACATTTTTCCAGGGATGAAGGAAGAGAGACAAAAGCAAAATTGCTGAAGTTATGAAGTAAATGATGAATTATTGAAGATATAAGGATTTGAAGAATTAAAGATATCCACTTCCCATATTGATAATGATATTATTATCTCTTTTCAATTGAAATTCCTTAATTTTAGAAATTAGTTAATTAGAGTTAGAATATATTTTACTATGTTTTTTATTTCGCAAAGATTTCGAATTGCATTTAAACTCGGTTTCATGTATTGGACAACCGCACGGAGGTGTATAAATACACCAATATTGCGGAATACACAGGGGAGGAAGACGTTACATTTTACACCAAATTGGCATTGGTCGCGTGCATGCAAATCAATTTCTTGGTTTGATTTACTTGTTCCGCCACTAATCTATTTATTTTAATTATATTTTGTTTTTATATTATTTATTTGTTTAGTTTAATTATTATGAGTAGCTAATTTATATATCGGCATGGAATAGCAAGCATTAGTTTATGAGAGGCCTAATTATTTTATAATTGATTCTTATGTGTTCTTGATTGTTCTTGGTTTATTTTATTCTTGATATATTTAAGCCTGATCAACTTGAATATTATTGGGATAATGCTATCTAATTCCACCAATACGTAATCGTTGAAAAGGGTTAGTAAGTAGCGAGTTCTTGTGAAAAACAGCTAACTAGCTAAGACTGTAATAGCAAGATGGGGAATAATTAAGTGTGCATTACTATTTGCTTTTACTTTGGTAATTGTAATATCAGATTCTTTTCATTCTTAAAGCTATCGAGGTGTGTATCTGGTTCAACGAATACTTTCCGGGGGCATCTTGGTAGGAGAAACAATTAGTTAATCATAATTGGTTAATTGTCGATAAAGTACGAAAGAATTGGGGAGGTTAAGCGTACCTACTTTCCTATAAATGATAGATGCATATGAATTGATTTATCTTTACGCCTATGATCGATGTTTAACTAATGTGAGTTATTTCGAGCCGATTACCTTATTCATATATTTTATAGATTTTTATATCTGTTAGTTTCATTATTAGTTGTTAGATAAATCTAAAAATTAAGGCGTGGTAGCTACACCAAAAGTGTTCTATATTAGTAGGTATTTTATTATAGTTTTTGCTCCGTTCCTCGTGGGATCGACTCTGCTTACTACTGTGCTAATTTCATCTTAAGAGTTTGCAGATTATTTTGGTGAGTGCAATGACAATCACCAAGAATCAACGGAAATCCATTTACTCCCTCCGTCCCAAAATAAATTGTAAGAAAGAGAAAATTGGCTCAAAAAATGAACAATGAAAAAGAGGCGGCTTTTCAGTCTGAAAAGCTGAAAATTGTCCGGTGATGGGACAAAAAAATTACTGTACAAAATGGATTAAATAGCTGATAATCCCTGACAGGAACAGTAAATATTCCATCCCTTTTGCTAACTTTTGGCTCCAAAGTTTTACTTTTGGAGCCAATTGTTCAATTTCGAGCTACATGCAGTTCACTGTTCAAGTGGTTAGAATGGTGCCTAAGTAAACTAGAGTGCAACATGCAGTTAAAGCCCATGGAAAATGTCACACATCGATGAAAAGTGGTTCTACTTGACAGAGGCAATAACAAGGTATATTCTAGGTCCTAATGAACCTGAACCCTATAGAATCACTCAAAGCAAGCATTACATTCCAAAACTCATGTTTTTATGTGTTGTGTGTAAACTATTACTTGACTTAGAGGGTAATGTAATGTTTGATGGGAAAATAGGGGTGTTTCCATATGTGGATTATGAAGCAGTCAAGTACACAACTGTAAATAGACCTAGGGGAACCATTATGCTCACACTCATATCATCCATAACTAGAGACATTATAAGATACAAGCTGATTCATGAGCTCATACCAGCAATCAAGGCAAAATGGCCAGTTTTGGCAAGCAAAAATATTTTCATACAGCAAGATAATGCCCCTACCCACATATTTGCAAATAACCCTAAATTTCTAGCTGCAGCCACCTCAGATGGGTTTAATATACAGTTAGTGTGCCAACCGTCAAAATCATCTGATCTAAACATTCTGAATTTAGGGGTTTTTTTCCCTCAATTCAACGTTTACAGCATCAAAATCCTAGAAAAAACCTAGATGAGTTACCGGAGGCTGTGTATGATGCATTTCAGAGTTATGATCCTAGACCTATTGATAAGATTTTCCTAAGTCTACAATGTGTCATGGTGGAAATCAGGAAATGCAGAGGTGGAAATGAGTTCAAACTACCACATATGGGAAAAGACAGGCTAAGAAGGCTTGTAATGCTGCCCCACAGTTTAATTGTAGACCCTGAGTTAGTAAGGGGTTGTTTGGAACAAATGGTGGCTATTGAGAGAACAAGGCACATTCAAGACCCGCTGATCAGTATAGAGCTGGTTTGGATATACAAAGGATATGTACTTTTGTAGGGTTGTGCTTCTAGATTCAGGTCTAGGGTAAACATACCAGTTAGTTTTGGTAAAGGTATGTTTATAGGGCAACCTTGTAAAAGCTGGGAGGGCTAAAATCCCTTCTGTATGCATGAAATTTGAAAAACATGTGTCTTTAAAATTTAGGTTTCAAAACTGACGCAAACAAACACTAACCAGAATGTAATGGATGGCATGACACACACAGTAATTTTGAGGCAACAAACACTACAAGGCTGCCATCCAAGTGTTTTTAACAAACATGGTTGCTGCCTAAATGTGAACAAACAATATCATCATAGGTGCCCAACAACTAATAAGGGGTTGTTTGGAACACATGGTGGCTATTGGGAGAACAAGGCACATTCAAGACCTGCTGATCAGTATAGAGCTGGTTTAGATATACAAGGGATATGTACTTTTGTAGGGCTGTGCTTCTAGATTCAGGTTTAGGGTAAACATACCAGTTAGTTTTGGTAAAGGTATGTTTATAGGGCAACCTTGTAAAAGCTGGGAGGGCTAAAATCCCTTCTATATGCATGAAATTTGAAAAACATGTGTCTTTAAAATTTAGGTTTCAGAACAGAGGCAAACAAACACTAACCAGAATGTAATGGATGGCATAACACACACAGTAATTTCGAGGCAACAAACACTACAAGGCTGTCATCCAAGTGTTTTTAACAAACATGGTTGCTGCCTAAGTGTGAACAAACAATATCATCATAGGTGCCCAACAACTAATACAGGGTCAAGTAGGCAAATATATTTCAGAGTTGGGTTTAATCACATCATGCCCCGCCAAGATCAAATCAGTTTCGTAACTGATAGGCATGGCTGCATGTTTTAATCATTTATCACAGCAACATCATTAATCATGGGTTCAACCAGCACATAAACATGTCATCACAAAAAAATTCCCAAGCTATGATATCTCATATAAAATGCAGTTACTATATGCCCAGCTAAGATCAGCCAGTTTGGGTAACAACACTGCAATAAGAACCACAAACACATACACATGCATCACTTTTACTGCTCCATTATTGCCCTTGATGTGAAACATGCCTTGCTTGACTCAGGTTCAGTATCAGATTCAGATGAAAAATGGGGAACTTCCACCCAGGTTTCAACTGAATATGAGTCTCAATCTAAGTGGTTGCACATTTGAACATAAACAACACACTGATTCAACTACCCGGCATAAAAAAGTAGCTCACAGGCTATCACAGACAAGTAGAACACATGATATTACAAACAAACACAGCACCAAGTAGTTGCTTTAAAACACAAACCTGCAGTAAGAGGTAAACTTTTAGTAAGTACTCACTAATATCAAATTACAAAGTAACAACAGAATTGAAAGAGGACATGAAATACAAACTTGTGAGTAATAAAACTATTTTCCAGCATCAGAATCACTATGACGCACATATCCACTCCGGTTACCATGATATAGACAAGCCCCTGATATGAATCTCCTTGCGAAGACTCACGATTTGCGGAATTGATAACTTTGATCTAGTGAAGGGATCTGCAAACCCGCACTATCTCGCACGAAATTCAGGAGTCTAGCCCTCGGGGTACGCCTAACTTCGACTTGCTCTCTAACTAGCCCTCAGGATCAGATTACAAGGTTTATTGATACTTAACTAGCCCTCGGGGTTAAGCAACAATGGAATAGCTCGCAAGCAAAGAGTATGAACTCAAAAGGTTGTATATTTGATTGATGGAAGGTTGTTAAATTCGTCCATAAGGCCTCCCCTTTTATAGGGTTACAATCTTGCCTCAAACCCTAATCACAAATGGAAACGAAATCGACTTATGGCAGCTTTAAGAAGCTAAAACCATATCTAACTAAAATACCTAAAATAAATGGTAATCTAAGGTAATCAGGTTGAATTCTTCAAGAAGTAACCTTGAAGAATATTACCTTATCTAATCTTACCAAATATAATTCTAATCAGAATAAAACTGAATATACTAAACCTTAATGGACTGTATTTTCGAAATTCAGCTCTTCAAAGCCCACATGGCCGAGCTATCAGTCCAATAAACCCAAAATGACATTAATTTACAGTGATCACACTACCTCATTAAAAACCCAGTGGGAAAAAAGAGTATAGTGTTCTTCATGATGTCTTCAGTTCGTCGACAATCTTGAATAATGAATCCAAGATGTCGATGGTGACTCCTTCTTCAATTCTTCATCATAAAGGCGATCAATCAAAGCATTTAAAGCAGCATCCCTAAGCTTAGTCCTTGACCTAGTCATAGGTCCTGCCATGTCTCTTAGAGGATCTCGAACATATCCTTTAAATGTTTGATCAAGTCGTGGAATGTCTTCATTTATGGTGGTAGTCGTCTTGGCATCTCTATCAGTCGTCTTGGCATCTCCATCATTCCCTCCGTGGTCGAAAGGTTTCGCCCTCGAAACTGAATCGTCTTCAAATGTAAACGGAGATAAATCAGCAACATTGAAGGTCGCACTAACACCATAATGATCTGGTAACTCAATCTTGTAAGCATTGTCGTTCACACGAGCCAACACTCTAAAAGGACCATCTCCACGTGGACTCAACTTAGATTTCCGAGCATTTGGAAACCTCTCTTTCCGCAGATGAACCCAAACATAATCTCCCACGTTGAACCTCATCAACTTGCGGCTTTGATTAGCTTTATCAGCATTCTGTGCATTTGTCCGTTCAATTCTCATGCGCACCTTCTCATGGATTTTCTTCACAAAATCAGCTTTCTGTTCTCCATCAAGGTTTTTAACCTGTTTAAAATTCAAAGGAAGTAGATCAAGAGGTGTAATAGGTAGAAAACCATAAACAATTTCAAATGGAGATAAAGAAGTAGTAGAATGAATAGTGCGATTGTAAGCAAACTCTGCAATCGGAATGCATTTTTCCCAATTCTTTAAGTTCTTCTGAACTAGTGCACGCAGGAGAGCCCCTAGGGTTCGATTGGTCACTTCTGTTTGTCCATCAGTTTGAGGATGACTGGCAGTCGAAAACAACAACTTTGTCCCTAACTTGCGCCACAAGGTATTCCAAAAGTAGGATAAAAATTTAACATCGCGATCAGAGACAATAGATGCAGGAATTCCATGTAACCGAACTACTTCCTTAAAAAATAGATCCGCAACATGCTTTGCATCATCTATCTTCCTACAAGGAATAAAGTGAGCCATTTTCGAAAATCTATCCATAACCACAAAGATAGAATCATTACCTGACTGAGATCGTGGCAAACCTAGGATAAAATCCATGGAAATATCAACCCAAGGATGTGTAGGAACATGCAATGGAGTATAAAGACCATGAGGCTTAGTTTTAGACTTAGCCTTCAAGCAATCAAGACAATTCCTACAAACCCTGTCAATAGCAAGTGCCATTTTCGGCCAATAGAAGTGTTCTCGCAACAAATTATAAGTTTTAAAAGCACCAAAATGTCCCATTAACCCACCTGAATGAGCTTCTCGAACAAGTAATTCACGCATAGAACATTGAGGAATACATAACCTATTATTCATAAACAAGAAACCATCATGCCGAAAAAACTTCTCATAAGCACCATTTTCGCATGCAGGATAAACAGATGAAAAATCAGAATCGGTCGCATATAAATCTCGCACGAATGAAAACCCTAGCATAATGCATTCCAAACGTGTAAGTAAAACATGTCTACGACTCAAAGCATCAGCAACAACATTTTCTTTACCCTTTTTGTAACGCAACACATAAGGAAAAGATTCAATGAAACTAGACCATTTAGCATGGCGCTTATTCAACTTCATCTGACTCTTCAAGAATTTCAAGGATTCATGATCACTATGAATGACAAATTCTTTATGCAATAAATAATGCTGCCAAGTTTCTAATGTACGCACAATTGCATAAAATTCTTTATCATACACAGGATAGTTTAGAGCACCGCCCTTTAACTTCTCACTGAAGTAAGCTATAGGTCGATTCTCTTGCATCAAAACAGCACCAATACCAACACCAGAAGCATCACAATGAATCTCAAAAGTACCATTAAAATCAGGTAAAGCAAGAACAGGAGCATTGCATAATCGTACTTTCAATTCATTAAATGCATTCTCTTGACTCTCAGTCCAAACAAATTTCACATCCTTTTTAACTAGTTCATTTAGAGGTGCAGCAATAGATGAGAAATCACGCACAAACCGTCTATAAAAACTAGCTAAACCATGAAAAGAACGGACCTGGTTGGCATTAGTAGGTCTCGGCCAGGTCTTAATGGCCTCAATTTTGGTTTCGTCAACTTTTATGCCCTCTTTAGAGACCACAAAACCGAGAAACACCACTTCCGAAGCGCAAAATGTGCACTTCTTAATGTTCGCATATAAACAAGACTCACGGAGTGCAACAAGAACCATTTTAACATGCTCAATATGTTCATCAGTCGACTTAGAATAAATCAATATGTCATCAAAATAGACCACAACAAACCAACCAATAAACTTTCTTAAGACATGATTCATCAACCGCATAAAAGTACTAGGTGCATTAGTTAAACCGAAAGGCATAACGATCCATTCATACAACCCAAACTTAGTCTTAAATGCAGTTTTCCATTCATCTCCCTCATTAATTCGAATCTGATGATAACCCTGAGTCAAATCAATTTTAGTATAAATCACAGATCCATGCAAATCTTCAAGCATATCATCTAACCTAGGGATAGGATGGCGATACTTAATGGTAATCTTGTTAATAGCACGACAATCAATGCACATACGCCAAGTTTTATCTTTCTTAGGAACTAAAATGACAGGCACGACACAAGGAGATAGGGATTCCCGCACATACCCTTTTTTAAGTAACTCCTCGACTTGTCGTTGTAGTTCCTTTGTCTCCTCAGGGTTTGCTTTATACGCCGGGCGATTTGGGATAACCGAACCCGGAATCAAGTCAATTTGGTGTTCAATACCTCGCAAAGGTGGTAAACCCGCAGGTAAGGCTTCTGGAAAGACATCCTCAAATTCCTGTAACATCTGAGCAAACCGTGGAGGAACATTTATAGGAATATCATCACTAGCAAAATAGCTCTCTTTAAAATGCATGATAAGCACATAAGAATGATTAGAAAATGCACGATTCACATCCCTAATTGATGCATAAAACAATCTACCAGAATCATTAGGAAGTTCATGTCTCATCATGTAAATTGATGGCAAAGGACTAAGATGTGAAGATAGGATTTTACGCGACTTAACATAATCATTCGCAGACTTACCTGGCTTACCTAGGACGGTCTCCCTTGATATTTGGTCGAAATTATCAAGGTTTTTGCCTCCATTCTTCACCTTGTGGCCGATCTCCTTCAAGCCCTGTCTAGGCTTTTGGTCGGCCATTTGCACATCAGTCGCAAACTTCTCTTTATCGACTCTCATGCGTCTCTGTGCCTCTAAAACTTCCACTGGAGATAATGGAACCAAAGTATACCTTGTTCTATCCTTAATCACAGTAATTTTGTTAGTGTAACCATCATGCATGGATTTACGATCAAACTGCCAAGGTCTCCCTAGCAAAATATGACTAGCTTCCATAGGTATAACATCACATAAGATAGAATCATGGTATTTTCCAATCTTAAAGTTAATCATGCATTGTTTGTTAACCTTAATTTCACCACTACCATTTAACCAAATAAGTTTATATGGTGATGGATGAGTAGTCACAGGCAAAGACAATGATTTAACAAGAAGATTGGACACAGTATTAGCACAAGAACCACCATCAATAATCAGTAAACAATTCTTATCTTTCACAAGGCAACGAGTATGAAAAATGTTAATCCTTTGTACCTGTGTCTCAGCCATTTGAGAGTTGAGAACTCTTAATGGCACGAAGTTACCTTGTGTTTCTGGACCCTGTTCACCATGATCATTTATGATGATCTCTTCATCTACCTGCTCTTCACCACTTTCACACAATGGTGGCATATCAGCATATTCATCTTCTTCATCTTCTTCCTCAAGTGTTGTTAGTACTCGTGCATGCGGACAGTTATTACGGACATGTCCTCTTTCTTTACAATGAAAACAAGTAGGAGAGTTAACAGAAACTGAATGTGATGAAGAAGTAGAAGACTTACCTGGAATTTTTGAAACCTGTTGGGTTGGTGGTGCCGCCCTCCTCTCAGTAGGATTATAAGTTGGATTTGAATAAGTCTGAACTGATCCTCTTCCTCCCATGGGCGGGCCCTTACTGCGGCCATAACTAAGGTTTCCGTAGTCAAACCCTGGTCGTTGACTTGGAAAACTAGGCTGTGGCCTCCTTGGTCGCAGGGTACTCTCAACTAACCTTGCTTTCACCAATAAATCATTCATAGATATGTGATGTTGGAGCTTGACTGGCATTTGAAGGTTTTCACGCAAGCCTTCAATGAAACGATTTTTGATGAATGCGTCATCTTCTTTCATTCCAACCCTTCTCATGGTCAACTCAAGATCTTGCCAGTATTCATCAACTGTGCGATTTCCTTGCTTCATGTTGGATAGATAAGAATGTTGTTCCATCAAGTAAGTAGGCGGAACATGATATTCGCGAAGCTCGGATCTCAGTCTCTCCCATGTGGAGATAGGTTTCTTTCCGGCAAGATATCGCGACTCCTTTTTATTTTTCCACCACTCAGCCGCATAATGAGTGAAAGAATACTGTGCCACTTTGACTTTCTCCTTCTCCCGATAATTGTTGAGATCAAACAGATTCTCAATCTGTCGCTCCCAATCAAGATACTTCACTGGATTGTGCTGACCATCAAATCGAGGGATGTCATATTTTAAACCCTTGATATCTCGAGCTTCATCAGAACCTGAATCAGATCCTGAATTAGTCTTCACTCTCCTTCGGGAATGAGGTTTACTGGGGCGATGCCTTCTAGAAGACCCTCGGTGTGATTGCCTTTCTGAACCATCATCAGAATAATCATTTGAACTTCCAGAACCATTAAATTGATGGACATATTTCTTGGTCTCTTCCCTCTTGACCGATGATGTAGGTGTAGGCGGTGCCATGCTGTCAACTTTTCTCGCCAACCTTTGCACCTCACTCATAAGTGCATTTATTGCGACAGCAAACCGATCGGGATCATTGGCTTCATTTGGATTAATTCGATGTCGCTCCCAACTATTTGGAGCCTCTTCATGTGGATGACTACCATGCCCGCCATTAGAGGTGTTCTTCAATGGCAAATTGTTAGGATTGCTAACAAAAGGCGGGACGAATGGATTTTCGTCCCCCATCTTCGCTAACTGCTAAGAAAATCAAACGGTTAGTTAAAAAAATTGCCCCCCCTTCCCTTTGTTTAGTAAGGTCACTCACCAAGTGTATAACACTCACAACTCACAAGGCGAAGGCTAATGCAAGGGCAACTGATCAATTCACCGCAATTCAAAGCAAACTATGGAGATGAGTACTGCAGAATTTATTTCGAAATTTAAAAATATATAAACTCAAAATTTGGCGCTACGATCTGGAATTCCAAATTCTACAAAGAATAAGGAACAAAACACAATTTGAATGGCACGAATCGGAGCTGTATTGAATGAATTATGACCAAAACAAGATTGCTTTATATAGGCTACAAATAGGTTCCGAAAATTCAAGAACAAATTGGAATAGGAATTTAAATCCAAATCACGTGTGGAAAAGGATTTTAATGACTTACTTGTCCCCCAAGTCAAAAAATTCAGATCAAAACCCCTCTCACAATTGGCTTTTATTTCCTTTTTCTCTTCCGGATTTTGACTTTTCTTTTCCTTTTTCAAACCGGATTCCTTTTTCTTTCCTTTTTTTTTTCAGCCACAATTCATTTTTTTTCCTTTTTTTTGTACTATAAAACTCACAAACAGAATGTTATTCCCCAAGAAAAATTTCGGTCACAAATACCAAAATTTTCAGAAATTGCAAATCTGCCCCCAAACTTTTGAAAATTGCAAATCTGCCCCAAATTTCATATTTCAAATCCTAATAAAACTGAATATACTAAACCTTAATGGACTGTATTTTCGAAATTCAGCTCTTCAAAGCCCACATGGCCGAGCTATCAGTCCAATAAACCCAAAATGACATTAATTTACAGTGATCACACTACCTCATTAAAAACCCAGTGGGAAAAAAGAGTATAGTGTTCTTCATGATGTCTTCAGTTCGTCGACAATCTTGAATAATGAATCCAAGATGTCGATGGTGACTCCTTCTTCAATTCTTCATCATAAAGGCGATCAATCAAAGCATTTAAAGCAGCATCCCTAAGCTTAGTCCTTGACCTAGTCATAGGTCCTGCCATGTCTCTTAGAGGATCTCGAACATATCCTTTAAATGTTTGATCAAGTCGTGGAATGTCTTCATTTATGGTGGTAGTCGTCTTGGCATCTCTATCAGTCGTCTTGGCATCTCCATCAGCCCCAGTTTCCCAGAAACCGGGCTCACCATACTTAGGGAATTCATTACCCTTAAAGTACACTGAAGGATATGGGTCACACCAGGATTCAAAATCAGATTCATCTAAATCAGGGGGCTGGGTTTCATTTGAATCAGGGGGTTGGGTTTCACAAGATTCAGGGGGCTGTGACTCATGTGAATTGGGGGGTTGTGTCTTTTCTGAATCAGGATCTGAATCTGAGTGGTAGAGGACACCTTCAGGTACATGGCTAAAATGTGTGGCCACAGGAGTATCCCAAGATTCAACTGAATCAATATCAAGGACGGGGTATAGGGTGGGATAACATTACTGGGCTTGGGTTGTGATTCAATATCATCAAACCCAGTGAATAATGTGGGATCAAAACTCGACTCAAATTGAGAGTCATACTCGGATTCACTCAAGGGTTGGAAAGGGGCAGACTTACCATGCCCATCCATGAACCTATCACGATGATCCATTAGGTAAAAGTTCACACAATGGGTGGGGCTGGAGTTTCAGATGTAACAGGCACAAGAGAGTAACAAAACAGTATGAGTATAGGAAATATAGTCACATCTTCATGATTAGGAAATCAAGAACAGCAAGAACGGGGGCTTATACCTAACATACTAACATGAATGGGAATATACAAAACAAATCAACACTAATAGAGGCCAAGGTCAGAATTAAGAAACTAACAGAGCTTCACAACATATTCATAAATGAGCATTGAAAAGTATCAGAAAAAGACATATACATCACATGCAAGCAGTTTTCAGATCATATGTTTTCAAAAAAAACTCCAAAAAATAACATAGGAAACCCTAATGAAGTCAGATCTATGATTTTAAGACTCCACACAGGAAGAATAGTAATAACAAGGGCACTTCAGTCACAGATTTGGCAACAAAGATCAACAAATCCACCAATAATCACAAATAGAGCATGCATTACTTGTCTAGAAACACAAAAACACAACGAATGTAGGATTAAATGAACCAAAACAGGAAGAACACCACAAACAAAGGCATATCAGTCTCAAATCTGCCAAAACATTTCAATATATCCAACAAAAAGCACAAGAAAATCATGTTCTTCAAGTCAAACATTCAATAACATAGAAAATCTTCACATACAGCAAGTTTTATACTTCAAAACTCAAGATCCGTATACATTTCAACGGTTTCAATGCACAACACACAAAGAAGCCAGAACCCAAAAGTTAAGAACCAATGAAATGAGTTCAAAACCCACCAAATGAACGAGCAAAACACAGATTGGGAAAAGAAAATGCTGTGATAGAAATCAACAGAGAAGAAACCATGTTCATTTTCAAAACCCCTAAAAACAATTCGAGAAAATCCTAGTTTGGAAACCCAAAAGGCTGTGATAAAAACAAAAAATTGAGCATCGATTAACAAAGGAACATCGACGGAAACATAAAAACCACAGATAAAACAAGTGAAACAAAGGATATCAGATGGGGGAAAGGCTAGGGTTTTTAGGGTTTAAGGGGGTTGAGAGAGGGGCTGTGATTTTGAAGACAGAAAAGAAAGAAATGAGATGTGAATAGAGCGTTCAGGAGTAATGGAGAAGGCAAATGGAGCGTTGGGAGAGTAATAATGGAGATTGGGAAGAGCAAAAGTGAGGCATGTGATAATTTATGACCCCTTTGGCAATTGGGTCAGCATGCTCACAAGGACGCAACACGCATCCATGTGTGGGCCTTGGAGCCTAATTAACCAGGTTTAGGACCTGTAATTTTGCAAAGGTCCAGAGGCTTTTTCATTTTTGCACCTGCGGTCAAATGGGTCGAATTGGATAAATTCTAACCTATTTGCAATTTAATTGGGAAAAATAAAAAATGAAAGAAAAAAGTGCTTTTATAACTCTACCTAGTTGACATAAGTGCCAATATAACCTTTCAATATTCAAAAGTGTCAATATAACCCTATATAGTTAGTGAAAGTGCCAATATAACCCTATAACTTTTAAGGATGTGCTGATATAACCCTACAAGCATTAGAAATGTACTGATATAACCATACCAACATTAGGAATGTACTGATATAACCCAATAAGATTGCATAATGTGCTGATATAACCCTACATAATTTCAGCGAACTATGACGGTCCAGCGAACTATGAGGGTAAAATTGTCAACATAATTTCAGAGTTAGCCCAAAATGGTATTTTGGTCAATTTACACAGAGTCAACGCTGGAAAATTGAGGCCAATATTGGAAATGGGGTATGAGGGTTATATTGGCACTTTCATTAACTAGTTAGGGTCATATTTGCACTAAAAATTATCATAGGGTTATATTGGCACTTACTCAAGTAGATAGGGTTATATTGACACTTATCCCAAAATAAAAAGTATGCAGTTTATTCTGGGACTAAGGGAGTACAAATGTGTACCAGTTGGTAAAGAAAATATGTGAAGCAAGAAATGAGAAAATTCTATTGTTGTGACTACAGTAGCGTGTGCTGGATACATGGGGTGGAGAACGCATTCATGGAATGCGTTCTCATGAATTTCACTTTTTTTGCATGGAACCAAATGCGTCCTCATGAATTTACCATTTTTTTCTAGAAGAGGATGCATTCAGTGAATGTGTTCTCACGAATATTCTATTTTTTTTAGCGTAACTTTTTTTAATCCAAATATTTTGCATATATAAATTATTTTAAAATTAAAATGACTAATTATACTTTTCAATTTCTTTTGAATTTTAAAAATATTTAATTACTTGTGAATTTTATATTTAAAATTTTAAATGGAAGAAATTAAACGTAGAATTCGAGTGCTATATGATTGAAGTCGAATGTCTATTTCTATTTTTATATATGAACAATTTATAGAATAATTTATACTATTTCATTTTTTTGAATTTTAAAAAAATTTATTACTATATTTTTAAGTATGACTTTTATGTTTAAAATTTTAAATGAAAGAAACTAAATGTAGAATTCGAGAGTGATATAAAATTGAAATCGAAAATCTATTCCATTTTTTTTATTCTCCCACCATTTTTCTATTTATAGCACCTTGGATTTAGGTGAAGAAAATTGGAAGATGAAATTGAAGGTAGAAAGTAAAAGACAAAGTCTTGGGAAAGACGGTCTTTCCATAGGCTTATGGAAAGACGGGGTTTAATTCGAATAATAAAGGGTAAAAGGTCTTAATTGCAACATTAAAAATTTAGTATGCAACATGTAGTAGTTATAAAATTTATAACCCGGTTCATGCAACCCAAAAATTTTATCTTAATTTCTTCTAATTTACACTTTAAACCTTGGTCTTTCCATGACTTATGGAAATACCGTCTTTCAAGAGACGCACTCAAAGTAAAATATAGAATGAGTAGATGAAATTGAGAAAATGTTGATAAAAATAGGAAGTGTGCCAAATAAATAAAGTATAATTTATCACAATTTAAAATAAGTAATCACATTTATTAGTATTTTATTTTATTTACTACTAATATTTGAATATAATTTTAATTTACTATTTGTTGAAAAAATAATATAATTTTTAAATTATAATGTATTTATAAAAAAAACTTAACTAATTTAGATTAATTATAACTTAAAGTATTATTTTTCAAAATTTTATATACTACTTGTAAATATTTATTTTATAAAACTAGTTTATATCCGTGTGATGCACAATTTAAAAATAAGTAATCACATTTATTAATATTTTATTTTATTTACTACAAAAAATTTACTTAACTAATTTAGATTAATTATAATTTAAAGTATTATTTTTCACAATTTTATATACTACTTATATTTATTTATAAAACTAGTTTATACCCGTGCAATGCACAATTTCAAATAAGTAATCACATTTATTAATATTTTATTTTATTTGCTACTAAAAATTTGAATATAATTTAATTTACTATTTGTTGATAAAAGTAATGTATTTATAAGGATAAAAGATATGTTTAGAAATATTTTTTATTATAAACCATATATTGATAAAAGTATGAAATATATATTTATAATTAATCAATAATTACATTAAAATTTTTATTAAAAAATTATTATTCTTAAAAAATAAAATATTAAAAGTATTCTTAGTTAGAAGTACTGAAAATATCTCTTTTATAAATATAAAAAATATATATATGTCTTAATAACACATTGGGAGAATGCATCCTCCACAAATTTGCCCATTTTCACGGGCACCGCAATTACATCCAAGTTTGGTAAATGTTGCACAAATAAAGCACTAGCAGGAAATCACGAATATGCTGTATTCGTGATGCCAATTAGTAGATTTGAATCCTGGATAAATTAACCGCATTCATATTTTCCTCCCAGATGCATTCTCCCTCTATTCCAACTTAGCACAAAAATTTTTATGGTATCCAATAAATATATTTGACTGTAAATATGTATAGTTACGGACAATAATGACACACAAAAATTTGATATTTAGAAACTACATGTTACGGCAAATCTAATCACATCTCATACGATAAAATTATATATTGTTCATATACTTATTCAAATATGTGGTATTTTTGACAAAAAAAAATTTCTGTGCAGAATAGGTTGGGACGGAGGGAGTAGAAAAATTAGTAGTCTAAGAGGAAGTCCAATAACTTACATATAATAGAGATTTTCATTGATTATGGGAATTATATTTGGTTTTTCAACTCCAAGAGTTTTCCTATCTCATTCCCTATAATAGGGATTTTGATGTGAGTAGATTTACTTCTCTATATTTGTAGAAAGAGAAAAAATATTATATGCATCAAATCATAACACTATATTCATTTTCCTATTAAATTTAAGTCTCATATTTTCTTCATTTTTCTGTTCCTACTATAAGTACATTCGACTTTCAAAAAGAAAAAATTAGAGAAAACTACTACAAACTCAGGTGGGATGCTTCTTTGTATATTTTTTAAGGGTTTTGTCAATAATGATTTGTTGTCAAAAATGATTTGTTTAGAATGTAGAAATTATTTTCTTTCGTTTGTAGTTTATAGTTTTGAATTTTTTTAGATGTCGTTACCTTTTATTTTAAACTGGATAAAAATACGAAAAGAATACTAATTTCTAATTTAATTCTAACTTTGAGTTTCAAATTTGCTATATTGATTGTTTTTAAAAAAATAGAGATCGTCTCTTGAAAGAAGGTTTTTCCATAAATTATGGAAAGACCAAGGTTTAAACAGCAAATCAGAAGAAATGAAGATAAAATTTCGGGTTGCATTAATCGGGTCATAAACATATAACTAATGCACGTTGTATAATAAATTTTTAATATTGCAACTAAAACCCTTTTACGTTTCTATTCTTCTAATTAAAACTCATATTTCCATAAGTCTGTGGAAAGACGGTCTTTCTCAAGACTTTACCTTAAAAATAACTATTAAATTTTAGACTAAATTGATTTTTTTTGTCCCTAACATATGATCTTATACCATTCTTTGGTCCCCGAGACCAATACCGCTTCCTTCCAGTACCAAACAAATTCAAAATAAATATTTTGGTCCCCAAGGTGGTTTTCAGTAGACTAAATTGTTTTATGGTCTCTAACATATGATCTTATACCATCTTTTGGTCCCAAAATTACCTGAAAATCACCTCCAAAACCACCTTGGGGACCAAACAAATCATTTTGTATTTATTAGTTGCTGAACAAACGTAGTATTGGCATTTGAGACCAAAAGATGGTATTGCATCATATGTTGGAGACCAAAAAATAATTTTGTCTAATTTTTATAATATAAACATGGCCCACAATACCACACCATTGATGCCGTAATCGATCAAAATGAGTCATCAATACAAAAGGTATGCTAGACACAAATATTTGTTTTCCAAAATTTATTTTTCACTTCTTTGGAAGAAAAAAGAATGGCAACCCAGATGTTGAATGTAAATTTTTGTGCTAGGTTTAGTGGACAATGAATAGGTTGAGCGTAAATTTTATATAATTCAAAAGTAACTATAGTGTATTAAATACTAAATCATGCAAAATAGAGAATCTGTTGGGGTTGAGTAAAACAAATATGAGAAAAATTGGTTTTCATTCCTATTCTTGAGAAAATTTTAGAGAAGTTGTTGGACTTGCTCTAACACACTTTCACACTATGGAAATAATAAGTGTGACTATATTTATCCATGGCCCAACTCAACCAAAAATTTTAATTGAATAATATATTTCTTTCATTCACTTACACAATCCATAATCCAACCAATTTATTTCTTTTCAAGTGTTTATCAGTGACCCAACCAAACCACCTTTTATCCTTTTATATGTATATTATTTTAAGAATTTGTTTCTTAAAAGACGGTTTTTCCATAAGTTATAAAAAGACCAATGTTTAACGTGCAAATTAGAAGAAATAAAGATAAAATTTTCGGGTTGAATGAATCGGATTATAAACTTGATAACTACTACAAGTTGCATAATAAATTTTTAATATTACAACTAAGAAATTTTATCTTTTATTATTCTAATTGATCCCATCTTTTTATAACCTTATTGAAAGATGGTATTTCCCAAGAATTTGCCCTATTTTAATATTAAACACAATAGTATATTTTAAAATATTTATTATTAATTAAATATTTAAAGTTCATATTATATGAATAATACACAAAATCAAACAAACGTGAAAAATATTTGTGCAAATGACATAATTAACTCGTAATAAAAAATAGAGAGACGGAAAAGAAAAATATTCATTTGTAAATTGAATTATAAAAAAATTAACCTCTATTAATAGAGAATAAAAAACATAATTTACTTTAATCAAATATATTTTAAAATTTTAGTATTAAACTAGATTTAATATAAGCTCTGATTGTACGGGGGATTCCACGCACTTGATCGGCGTACCTATGAAACGCGGGCGAGGCAGGCCACGGAGGAAGGCGGTTTTGCCGGTGGTGGATTGGGGTAAATCAACATAGGAGTAGGGTGATGATCTTACCAGTCAGCAACATGAGATCGGGGAGAATTGCTTTGATGCGGAAGCTGATGCAAGCTTACGAATGAGTTAATCCTAGCTCAATCTGTGAATATTGTTGAATTTGGACCTATTGAGGTGGAAATTAGGGATAAATTATGGGTGGATGTTTTTAGTCTGGTAATCGTGTACCATTGAATGGTATGCGTATTGAGTATTTTGCCCCTAAATTGATTAATGGTAAAGCAGAGATTGAGATTGAGCTTGTTGTTGTTCAGAACGAACTTAAATACTGGGGAACTTCGTTGATTATGTATGTGTTTGGGGGGGATGCTATAAAACGTTTTATGATCAAATTATGGAGTTTCGTTGCTATGCATAATTTACTGTACAATGAAGATGGTTATTTTATAATGAGGTTCAGATCAAAGAAGGATTGAGATGTTGTATTGCAGAGAGAGTCGTATACCATATACAATATGGCAATGTTTTTACAGGTCTGGAAGCCAAATTTTTCTTTAAAGGAGGATATGAGTAGAACTTTGCATGTATGCATCAAACTGCCTAAGCTCCCACTTCATCTATTAGGGGCTAAAAGTTGGGGAAGATACGTAGTGTTGTGGGTAAGCCCTTTGTCACAGATGAATGCACTGCTGGAAAGTTACAGGTATCTTATGCAAGGATTCAGGTTGAAGTAGATGTATCCCAGAAACTACCTAAGAGCATAGATATTAAGGATGTTAATGTAGAAGTGATCAGCCAGACTATTGAGGTGGAGGTTAAACCTAAGTTTTGTGAGAAATGCTAGATGGCTGGGCATACCTATCCAGAAAAATAGAGCAGGGTAGTGCAGAAGTGGCAATTTAAACAGCAGAATGTGGGAGTAGAGGCAACAACGGTTGAGGAAAAGAAGGAAAAGCAGACTAAATTTCAGGGGGAGAAAGCTGGGAAGATGATAGTTGGGGGACAACCTGAATGGACTGTGATTCAGTTTAAGAAGAAAGGGAAAATGAGTAAGCAGGTGGAGATCAGTACCATAAATGGAGAAACTAGCTGTCAAAGAGGGATCAGTGAAGTAGTGCAGGAGGCCTTGGGGATTTGGCAATGTCCTACAGGGGACTATGGGCATGTCCCATGATAGTCTCATGGAATGTAAGGGGACTAAATAAAAAAAACAAGAAGAAAGAGGTTAGCTCCCTCCTTAAAGTTCTTAATCGTATGTTTGTTGTGATATATTATGACTTTTAAGATTCACTTTTGTACACTTTTGTGCTCTAGATGTGGTATTTTTCCTTGAAATTCTCTAAGAAGAGTTAAAAGTAACTTTTACGCTTTTATTACTTTTCTAGAGGATTTTGTGTGACAAAGAAATTTGTTTGAAGAATTTAAAGAATAACTTTGAAGATTTAAAGACTTGAAGACTTGTATTTGGGCATTTGATGACTTGAAAATGAAGATAAGTGAAGTGAAGAGGAGGACTTGAAACAAAAAGAAAAAAAGAAATCAAGATGCTGTAAAGACGAACACGTCGCGACTCGCGACGACTAGAAACTTTTTTACTTTTTGTACTATAAATATTCACCTTATCCTCTCCTCTTCACTCTCTCTTCTCCTTCCTGCATTTTTCTGGGTTAAAACCATAGTTTTTCCTTTCTTTCTTTTCTTAGTTTTTGTTGGTTAATCATGTTTTTTTAATTATCTAGCTTAGTTTAATCTTGGGAGCAATTGATTGAAGCTTCTATATCCATGTCTTGAGAATCATATCTATCTATTTAGTGCTTTTTCTATTGTGCATTTATTGAGCTTTGAATGTGAATTGTTAATGGCATTGATGTTGTTGGAAGCTTGAGTATATGAATTACTTATATGATTACTTGTTAGGGTTGGGAGAAAGTAGCTAATTCTCCCCTCTTTTAATATGGAATCCAAGAGCATGAGTTAGAGCTTCTTAATGATGTTGATGTGTTGATTATTTTTAGATAAATGTGATGATGTTGAATTTTTTGTCATGTTTGTTTTAGAAGATTTATCTTCACAACAAGTAGTGGTAGTAGTGAATAGATTGTTTCACTCGTTCTTGAAACCTTTGTTATTTAGCATTCATGTGTTCTTAACGCTATGTTTTACTTCATTTATGTCATGTGTTGTTTGAGAACAGGAAGTGTTTGTATGATTGAAATGTTAGGGTGTTAGGAAAGTGGCGAATTCCTTAGCTCCTTTGTATGAAAATCTAAGAATATGAACTTAGAACTTCTTGTGCATAATGTGTTGTGATTCTTGCTAGATAAGTATGTTAATGTGGATTGTTCTCATATTTATCCTATAGATGCAATGAGAGGTTGAACCTTGAATGTGGTTTGTTCTAGGTTTTGCCTAATGAATGCTATGTTTGGTTAAGTGGCTATGTCTTTGGTAGAAGGCTTGTTGTTATCAAATCTATGGTCCTTCGTGTGAAATGCTGTTGATGAAATACCTCTATGGTGTGGTTTGCCTAGAGTGATTGTCAACGAGGTTTGCAAATGGTCGTTGTTTGTCTTTGCAAATTACTATTAAAAAGGAATGAATGTTGATCTTCCATTGGCATTCCCCATAGGTAACAAATGTGATAGAATGAGTGAATGGTTCAATGGTCTACATTTTTTTCGGAAGTGGATGTGAATTACCCCAAGGTATTGTCTTTTGTAGTTTTTAACCTTTTTTTTCTTAGTTTGTTTGATGATTAGCATAGTTACTTGACTTTGCTAGTTAGTTTGTCTTTTATTTTCATAACTTAGGACCACAACAAACCAACCCCCCCTATTTACTCTCTTTTATATGTGTATATATATATTTACTTCTAGCATAATATCAACCTTATATGTTGAAACGCTTAAGAAAATCCCTCTTCTTCGTAGACAACCCCGATTTGCCGATATCTACTTAGTTGTAGTTAGTAAGCATTTAGGGCTTTTAAATATTAACATTGAGAGGTGCGACGATGAAATCCCAACAGGATATGGGTGTTATGGGATGAATCCATAATTACAGTGCAAGTCTTGAAAAATATAAATAAGATGATACTGTGGTTGGTTAAGAAAGGTCATGAGACAGTTTGTTGGATTACTACTGTTTATGCAGGAAACCAACTTAAACAGAGAAGAAAACTCTGGAAGGAGATAAAGGCATCCCAATCACTGATCCAAGGCCCTTGGATTATGATTGGAGATTTCAATAATGTGCCCAGTTTTGATAGCATATCAGGAGGTAATGACGTGCATGCAGTGGAATTTGTTGATCTAGAGCAGATGATGGATGTTACTGGGCTGAGTGAAGTAGAGAGTGTGGGGGATCATTTCACCAGGTCAAATAGATAGGTGGATGGGATCATATACTCTAGAATAGATAGAGCATTAGGTAGCAGAGAATTGTTTCTTAAATTTGCTTATCTATGTGTTGAGGTAATGGAGCGTGGGGTATCTGATCATGGCCTACTAGGATTGAAGTTGTATGAAGCTGAGTTCAGAAGGGTTGAACGATTCAAATTAGTGAATTGTCTCCTGGGTGATCAAGAGGTTTTGGATACTATTGCAAAAAGTTGAGTTAAGCCCTTACCTGAAAGGCCTATGTTCACTGTTTGGAGAAAATTGCTCAGGTTGCAGATTGACCTAGGTAAACACATGAAAAGAATTGGTGGAGTCCAAGATAATCTGGAGATGGTCAGAACTGATTTAAGTGCTGCTCAGAGGGAACTCAGCAATCAGAGGATGGATAAGGATAAGATTTTGAGGGTAACCAAAGGAATAGAAGAAGTGCAAAAATGGAGTAAACTAGATGAGAAAATGGCTAGACATAAATTAAAGGTTGATTGGCTTAGGTTGGGTGATAGTAATAATGCATACTTCCATGCATATTCCAGGGCAAAAACTGAACTAACTAGAGTCAAGAAGATGGAAAAAGAAAATTGAGATATTATTACTGCTCAGAAGAAGATGGAAGATGAGGTGATTAGTTTTTACAAAAACTTGATTGGGAGGGGTGAAGAGAGAACTGAATGTGTTGATATGTTGGTTGTGACTGATGGGAAAGTACTGAATAATTCTAATAGGAAAGCATTGGTTAAGCCAATGGATGTGCAGGAGGTTCAGGAAGCACTTATGGGTATTGGCAACATGAAAGCCCCAGGCTTGGATGGATACACAGCTAAGCTCTTCAAGGTGAATCGGGGACTGATCCATGGGGATATGATGGTTGTTGTAGATGAATTCTTTGTAAAAGGTAAACTATATAACGCTTTCAATAGTACTATAGTTACTTTAATACCAAAGTTTTCAGCTGCAACTAAAGTAAGAGATTCTAGACCCATCTCTTGATGCACTATAGTTTATAAACTGATCTCCAAAGTACTAACAAACAGACTAAGAAAGGTGATAAGTGATATAGTTCAGCTTAACCAAGCTGTTATGCCTGGTAGGAGTTTACAGGATCATATATTGATGGCCTATGAGTTGGTTCAGGGATACAACAGTAAAAGTGGTGGACCTAGATGCACTATTCAAATTGACATACAGAAGGCTTATGATATAGTGGAGTGTGGAGCTTTGGAGGAGATTCTTAGAGGCCTGGGATTTCTTGCTCAGTTTATATACTGGATTATAATCTCTGTCTCAGCTGTGTCTTTCAGGTATATGGTATTCCAACTGCACCTACACAAGCTAAAAGGATATTAAGGCAGGGAGATCCCTTATCCCCTTTATTGTTTCTACTAGTGATAGAGTACATGACAAGATGTCTCCAAGGGGCTGAGAGAAGAGCTGGATTTCAGTTTCATCCCAAGTGTGACATTCTGAAGATTACCAATTTGTCTTTTGCTGATGATGCTCTCATTTTCTCGAAGGAGGAAGGAGCTGTGGGAATTCTTATGACTGCTTACAGTAAGTTTGAGGAAAGCACTAGTTTAGAAGTCAGTAAAAACAAGTGCAGGGTGTATTTTAGGGCTGTGGAGGAGAACCAGAGAAGGAGAATTTTGGAGATCACTGGCTTTGAGGAGGCAGTGCTGCCATTCAGATACTTAGGTGTGCCACTGGCTAGGAGAAAGCTGACCATACGGATGTGCCAACCCTTGGTGGAGAAGATTGTATCTAGAATTAAACACTGGAGTGAAAGGCTATTGTCATATGCCGGTAGATTACAACTCATAAAGAGTGTGATCTTCACAGTTACAAACTTTTGGATGCAGGTGTTTCCCCTACCAAAAGTTGTGCTAAAGTATGTTGAAGCCTTATGTAGGTCTTAACTATGGAGTGGAGGAGAATTCATTACCGAGAAAGCACCAATATCCTGGGAAAAGATTTGTGAGCCAAAGAAATCGGGTGGCATGAATGTGATTTCTCTAGCATAGTGGAGTTTAGCCAACACCAGTAAAATCCTATGGAACTTGTGTAGGAAGACTGATTGCCTTTGGATCAAATGGGTGCATACGTATTACATACAGGGCAGGGAAGTGTTGAATTATAGTTTTCTAGGTAGCTACTCTTGGATTCTAAAAAACATGGGAAAATGTATCACACTGGTTCAGACAATGCAGGCTTGGAGGAAGCAACAAGGAGCTGCCAAATTTAGTATCAGAGATGTATATGTAGAGCTAAAATATGAGCAATCGAGTTGCAGATGGGGGCAGTTGTTCTCTGGAAACTTTTCTTGACCGAGAGTTAAGTTCACCTTGTGGATGACATGCCACCGAAGGCTACCAACGAGGGATCGTTTGTGTACGTTTGGAATGCAGGTGGAGAAACATTGTTTTCTTTGACACGAGAAGAGTAAAAAGGCACTTGTTCTTTGGATGTGCAAGAACAAGGTTTATTTGGCAAGAGGTACCGCGCTGGCTAAGACGAAATAAAATTGTAGGTGATTGGGAGACTGACAGTGCTTGGCTGGAGTAGCAGTGCAAGAAGAAAGGATGGAGATCACAGTTTTTGAAGGCAGCTGCTGCTGAAATGATTTACAGTGTGTAGCAACTTTGAAATGACTTGTGTTTTAATGCCAAGCCGAAGGAGAGTGATGTGTTGAAGTAGATCTTTGAAAACTTGGTGTATAGATGCTGGAGTATTCCAAAGTTACGTAAAAGCCGTGCTATTCTTATGATTTTGGCAGATTAATTTGTAGACAGGTTGTAGAGAAGAGAAATGTACAGTTTTTTGGTGAAATGAAAATTTTATTTCATTCCAAAAAAAAAAAACTAGATTTAATATGATATATTTTCATAGTCAGACCCCACTTTTTCACTTGATGGACCCACCGTCCCAAGCCTGACCTGCGATTGATTTGCTTCATGGAGCTGGGCTAGGCATTTGTTTTCTTCTTTTTCTTTTCGATCAATCAAGTAGACTTTCTGGTTTGACAACTAGATGTTAACGCTATCCGAGTACATCTAAATCATGGCATAACTTATTGCCAACTGTGGATTTGATGGCTTACATTTATATGGGCCGAAAGCCCAAGTTCGTTTTAAGTAACATTATTTTTTTTGGCTTTGTACATACAAGATGAGATGAGAGGTGCAATAGCCAAAACAAAAGTTTGGCCAGGGACATAAAACAAAAATAAGAGCAGTGGGGTTTGATTTTCTTTAGCTTGAGAATTAAATAGCTACGGGGGCCAGTAGCTAAAATAGAAGCAAGGCAAAATAGAAGGGGGTAGAATAACTATAGAACAAACACTCGGAGAGAAAAATCATTGAAAGAAAGGAGGAAGTATTGAATACTTGTAATCTTTGTAATCTCGGACTGATCATTAGTGAACCATTCTCGAAGAAGGATGTAAGACAATTTTTTCAAACTTGGGTAAAAATCCTCGTTTCAATCTCTTCTTTATTTCTTGTCGATTGTCCTTGTGCTAGTATATTTCGTATTTGTAATTATACATGAATCCTTGGATTTCTTCAACATATTGGTGTCAGAGAAAGGTTGGGCTGAAAATTTGGGATTGGTTTGTGTTGTTTCATGTGCACACCAAGTGTTCGACAAATTGCCTTCTTGAAGTTTTGGGTTGTTTTGTGATGTCGTCGACTTCTAAAGTGGATACTGGGAAGTTTGATGTCTCAAATGACTTAGGGTTGTGGAAAGTGAATATGCTAGCTCACCTCGGGAACATAGGTCTCAGGAAGGCTCTAAACAGGTCTGATAAGATTCCGGCGACATGGGATGAGGCAAAGAATGAGGAGGTGTTAAAAAGAGCTTTCAACACTTTGATTCTTAGTCTCGGTGACATGGTGGTGCGGGAGGTGATATGGTGTATGTCGGCGGCCGAGATATGGTTGAAGTTAGAATAACTTTACATGTCAAAGACATTATCTAGCCGGTTGTTACTCAAGGTGTAATTTTTCACATTCAAGATGGTTGAAGGAAAGGATTTGATAGAGCATTTCGACGAGTTCAACAAGTTGATCCTCGATTTGGAGAACATTGATGTGAAGTATGACAATGAAGATTAAGCATTGGTTTTGCTTTATTCATTGCCAAGGTCGTACGAGCACACAGTTGACATCCTTTAACATGGTAGAGAAGAGATTACTCTCGAAGAAGTTGTTAGGGGCATTGAAGTAAAAGGAACACAAACGGCGGATAGAAATGGAAGGTACTAGCGAAGATAGTTTGGTTATGGCTCAAGGTATATCCGATAAGAGGGACCCTAAGGGAAAGAAGAAGTCACAGTTGAAGTCTCGGAACTCAAAGAAATTCATCATCAAATGTTACAAGTGCCATGAAGAAGGATACATGAAGAAGAATTGTCCAAATCGAGGAGATGGAACGACCAAAAGTTGAGATGGAGAGGCGGAGATTGTTCAAGAAGTTGTTGATGGTTATAAGAGCTCTAAGGTTCTTGTAGTCTCCACCACTCAATTCGAAAAATTTTTGGATCATGGACTTCGGATGCTCATTCTATATGACACCGAATGAAAGTTGGTTTGAGAGCTACAAGAAAGTCGATATAGGCAAAGTGTTTCTCGTGAAAAACAAGTTATGTAAGGTGGCCAGAATTGGTACGATAAGGATTAAGTCGCAAGATAGGATCGAGAGGATTTTGATGGAGGTACGACATGTCTCACAACTACGGAGGAACCTTATTTCACTTGGAACTTTGGACCAACTTGGCTTTTGTTGGGAAGGTGAAAAGAATGTCTTCAAGGTCACTAAGGAGTCGCTAGTTGTGTGAGGGGTGTTAGAGATCATGGTTTCTACGTCCATCAAGGTAGCACCTTGATTGGTAATGTGGCGGCGATTGTAAAACCACAAGAGACGTCTCTGGCGAGCGTATGGCATAAGAGGTTGGGTCATGTGAGTGATAGAGGTTCTAAAGAGTTGAGGAAGCAGGGTTTGTTTGGGGGTGGTAAGCTTGGTGACTTAGAGTTTTGCAAAAATTGTATCTTCAGCAAAGCCACAAGAGTGAATTTTCCACAATGCGTGGAGGTGACGAGAGACACGTTGAGCTATGTGCACTCGGACTTGTGGGGGTCGTCGAGGATGCCAACTCTACGTGGAGGTAGGTATTTCATCACTTTCATTGATGATTGTTCACGTAAGGTTTGGTGTACATCTTGAAATCCAAGGATGAGGCTTTTGGCAAGTTCAAGACTTGGAAGAAGAGGGTTGAGGTCCAAACTGGGAGGAAGATCAAGAATTTTCAGACGGACAATGGTTTGGAGTTATTGTGTAATGAGTTCAACTAGTGCATCAAGGAAGAAGGTATGGTTTAACATAAAATCGTACGGGGTATCCCACAACAAAATGGACTTGCAGAACAGATAAACCGCACACTACTTGAGATGGTGAGATTGATGCATGTTATTTGAGGCCGATGTGCCAAAGAGGTTTTGGGGAGAAGCCATGAATACGACGGCTTACTTGATCAACTGATGTCCTTCGACGACTTTGAATTACAAGACACCGGAAGAAGTGTGGAATGGTTCCCCACTAAAGCTCGACAACTTGAAAGTATTTGGTTGTGTGGCTTATATGCACCAAAGAGAGGACAAGCTAGATATGAGAGCAAAGAGGCGTATGTTTTTTGGCACGAAGGGTTAGAAGCTTTTGTACTAAGAAGGTGAAGCATCCAAATGTGTCACTGGTCGGGATGTTGACTTTAAGAATCCAAGTACTACATGGCCATGTCTACTCAATAGGCCAAAGATAGCATGGATGTTTATAAGGAAAGAGCCAAAATTAAGTTTGAGCTATTGGGGAAATGTAGCGAAGAACGGGAGGATAAAGATGATGCTAGTGATGAGGGTCACTTGGAAGAAATTGAAAAGGTAGGCAGAGAAATCCTGGACGGGAGCCAAGACTTGTACCAATTGGCAAGAGACAGGCATAAAAGAGAAACACGAGCCTCAAAGAGGTATGGTTTCTCCAATTCAGTTTCTTTTGCATCAGTTACTATGAAAAGTTGGAAGACTCGAAACCAAAGTTATATCGGGATGGTGATGGGAAAAGACAAAGAGTTGTGGAAGTGTGCAATAGAAGAAGAAATGACATCACTTAAAAAAATAAGACTTGGGTACTTGTGGACAAGCCTAAAAATCAATGGGTGGTTGGTTGTAAATGGGTGTTCAAAAGAAAGGAAGATATTGTTGGGTTTGAGAAGCCAAGGTGTAAGGCGAGATTGGTGGCTAAGGTCTTCACACCAAGAGAAGGGGTCGACTTTAATGAGATATACTCCCCCGTGATGAAGCACACATCCATTTGGGTTTTGCTTGCTACGGTAAATCAATATGATTTAGAGCGTGAGCAAATGGATGTGAAGACAACTTTTCTTATGGGAATCTTAAGGAGCGGATCTACATGGCTCAACCAGAAGGGGTTCATTAAGGTTTGAGATGAGGGAAATGTATGTCTTCTGAGAAAATCTTTCTATGGCTTGAAGCAATACCCTAGATAATGATACTTGAGGTTTGACGAGTTCATGGTGCAAAATGGGTACTCACGAAGTAACTTTGATAGTTGTATTTATGTCAAGTGGGTTGATGGTAGTAGAATATTCTTGTTGCTATATGTTGAAGACATGTTGATAGCGTCGAAGAAAAAGAACGAAGTCCACAACTTGAATTGGCTTTTGGGAAGTGAGTTCAAAATGAAAGACATGGGACCGGCCAAGAAGATTTTAGGGATGGAAATCACACGAGATAAGAGATGCGGAGAATTATTTGTGTCTCAATGCATTTATCTTCAGAAGGTGGTGGCTAAGTTTGGGAAATCGAAGGCAAAACAGTTCAAATACATTTAGAGGCTCATTTCAAACACTCCACAAAGATGCCACCGAAGACAAAGGAGGGCCAAGGGAGTATGGAGCGTATTCCTTATGCAAGTGCCGTTAGAAGTGAGAAAATTCTATATTTTGGGGCTACAGTAACGCCATATGGATGCAATTAAGGAGGACGCATTTGCTGAATGCGTCATCTTCATTATTTTTATTTTTTTTTAATTTTGAAAAAATAGATTCATTATAAATTTTTAAATGCTTTTTGGAAAAATAGAGGGAGCATTTAGCAAATGCGTCCTCATCATTTTTGTTTTTTTATTTTGAAAAAATGGAGTAATGCGTCCTTATCATTTTTTTTCCAGAATCCAACAACCCTAAACTTCTTCGAACACCATCCATCGCAACTTACAATTATACTTTGGAAAAGAAAAAAGAAGTTTAAAAATTGAAGGCATAAGAATAAATGGTAAATAAATCTAAACACACCAACAAAATATCCCATCACCACTATTAATTTTAAACGCATCATATATTACAACATCTACAAATGATAAAACTCGATAATTTTTTCAAACCTTTCTTTACAATACGAATAACCGAAAAGCTAAATTTCTCATTCATAAATTAAAAATATATAGCCACAAAAATATTTAGCAAATATTATTTAGTTTAAGAAATTTATAGATTGATAAATGCCATGTAAAATAAATATATTATATTGTGTTAGTCAATTTTTTTTGGATATTTAAAATTTTTTAAATAGAAATATTGAAGATAAAATAAAATAAAGTAAATTATGATTTTAAACATAAACTCGAATTGCATAGTAATATATTGTTCTATATACTATTTAAAAATATATGATTATAAACTATATATATAGTAAAAATGGATTCGATCTCTTAATTACTCGAATTCTATCTAATATTATTTTAATAATAAAATAGTTAAACATTATTTTAATAATATATATCGTCCAATATTATAAAACTAATAATTGTCACATCATGGTCAAACTAATAAAAAAATAATACACATAGAGGACGCATTCTCACATATGTGTCCAAAATTTCAAAATCAGCATGATTGCATCCGGATTTGTGAAAATTAGCACACTCAAAGAAACATCTCCGTTAGAAGTCTCATGTATGCCATGGTGTGTGCACAACCAGATTTAGCATATGCGGCTAGTCTTGTGAGCTGGTTTACGGCTAACCCGGGAAGAGAACATGGAGAAGCAGTGAAGTGGGTTCTTCAGTTTGTGAAGGGAACTTCAAATGTTGGCTTACACTACAAACAGGTGAATGAAGGTGAGGCTAAGTTGAGAGGATATGTTGATGCAGACTTTGTGGGTGACTTGGACAAGAAGCGATCATTAACCGGGAATGTATTCACCTTATTTGGTTGTGTGGTGAGTTGGAAGGCACAATTACAACCAGTGGTTACACTTTCTACAATGGAGGCCGAGTACATCGCTCTTATGGAGGGTGTGAAGGGATCTCTTTGGTTAAAGGAGTTGATCGGTGACTCGTGATTGTGCAAAATGAGGTGGAGGTATTTTCTGATAATCAAAGCGCAATACACTTGACCAAGAACCAAATGTATCTGGGTGGTCGTCGCCTTACCTCTCAAATATACAATTTATAAGCCTTATATGCTTCCGGAATACAACTAAGTAGATAGTGTCAAATCGGGATCGTCCACGAAGAAGAAGAATTTTCCTAAGGGCTCATGCATATATGGGTGGATATATGCATAGACATAGATATATATATATATATATATATATATAAGCAATTAAAAAAATGGGGGGTTATGTTTTCTTTTCTAAGTTATGAAATGAAGAACAAGACAACTAGCACATGAAGGAAATTATGCTAATCATGCAATAAACTAAGAAAAGAGAATAAAAACACAAGTGACAAAGCCTTGGGCGCAGTTGAATTTCACTTACAAGCCTCTTATAGATCATAAAAACAATCACTCAATTACTCATCTTGATTACCTACTGTGAATGCTACCACTTCCATTTTGAAGAAAAACATTTTGTTCTTCTTAAGAGTAATTTATAAAAGCGATCAACGATTATTTGTAAACCTCACCAACAATCACTTTAGACAAACAAAGCCTAAAGGTATTTCATCAGTGACATCATACACAAAGAACAAATAGGATTGATAACAACTACAAGTATTCTACCAAATGCGTAGCTATTTTACCAAACAAAGCATTCATTAAGTTTAACCTAGAAAGATCAATATTCAAGATTATACCTTTTATTGCTACCTTGGGATTACAAAGACAACAAACCACATTATCATATTCATCTAGCAATATTAACATCATCTACCCAAAAAGAAGTTCTACTTCCATGTTCTTGGATTTCATGCCAAAGAGATAAGAAATTGTGCACATTCTAACCTTTTAACATGTAATTATATAAACACTTCTTATTCTCAAACATTTAATCACATAAATGAAGTAATCTGCCACATTCATATCACAATATATATGCAAATCAAGATTCATAAATGAGTTTAAGAGGTTCTCACCACATGGGCTTGGAAGCTTTTAATCAATTGCTCCCAAGGAGAAAACTAGACTAGATAATCAAAAACCATAACATAGAAAATAAAACCTACAAAGAAACAAGAAGAAGTTGAAGCAAAAGTGGAAAAACTAGGGTTTTAGAGCCCCCAAGTTGGGCCAAGAATGCCGAGGAATGAGTGGATGAAGTGCTATTTATAGTACAAGAAAAAAGGGAGTAAAAAACAAGTTACAGGGTGATTTTTGAGACCCGTAAGAATTTCCTCGTGGCTTGAAATGGTACAATAGAAAAAAACCAACTTTCAGTAAATCTTCTGTCGCGGGTTGCAAGGCTTTCTTTCGGGTCGCGAGAGAGTGGAGTCCAGTGTTGTTTTGCTTCTTCCGGGTGAACCGTTGATCCATTTCAGAAGTTCTTGTTGTTGTTTTTATATTACTCATGGAGATGAATCCAATGATTCTATCCACAGACACCAATTCTTCTCTGATCATTCTTAGAATTTGGCTTCAAAAGATAGATCATTCTTCGCCCTCTACTTTGCTTTCCTTCTTCACTTTATTTTCTATCACTTTGTAAGTGGCTTTCCTTCTTCTACCATTCTTGAATGGCCTTCTTCAATCTTCTACCATTCTTGCGAATGGCGTTCTTCATGATGGTCTCCAAATATGCTCACAAAACATATATGAATCGACCAAATCATAAAGGTAAAACACGTTAGACACCACATGCTCACAAACTAGGGAAATGAGGGAAAATAATCACACAAGGTGATTCTAAACCCTTATTTTGAAACACATAATGATCTGGCTAACCACCAACAAAACAAGTTTAAAAGGGATGTTAATTGTACTAAGAAAACTTCAAAATCACGTCTCGTTAGTATCATGAGAGGACGAAACATATTGACATAAAGCTACACTTCGTTCGAGATGGGGTCGCCGAGGGATCCGTTACTGTTGAGAACGTGCACCCGGATTAGAATCCGGCGGATATGGCTACAAATGAGGTGATGGGGATCAAGTTTCAACATTGTTGCAACTTGATCAACGTCGTAAAGTTGAGCAACTAGAGGAGGATGTGGAGAATGTTTCAATAGAGGTTCTCGGTGTTGTTGGTTGTTGTTTGACCTCGGTTCTTCATAAAGTCAAGGTGGATATGTGTGGGTTTGATGACTATAATTTATATGGGCCAAAGCCCACCTTTGTTTTAAGTGACATTATTTGTTTTGGCTTTGTACATACAAAATGAGAGGTGATGTAGCCAAAACAAAAGTGTTGCTGGGGACTTAGAACAAAATAAGAGCAGCTTTGGTTAGGTGGGGTTTGATTTTCATTGCTTTGGGAATTAAATATCTACGGGGCAGTAGCTAAAATAGAAGCAGGGCAAAACAGAGTGTGGTGGAGCAGTTATAGAACAAACACTTTGAAAGAAAATTTTTTGAGAGAAAGAAGGAAGCATTGAATGTTTGTAATATTTGTAACTTTGGATTGCTCATTAGTGAATCATTCTCCAAGTAGGACGTAGGACAATTTGTTTGAACCTGGGTAAACATCCCCGTCTTAATATCTTCTTTATTTATTGTCGATTATTCTTGTGCTAGTATATTTCATATTCATAGGTATACAATCCTTGGAGTTATTCAACACCAACATTTAAATAAATGGAAGTCACTAATATCCCTAGTACAACGGCGGATTTAGAAAATAAATTCAGTGGGAGTACGTTAATAGTAGTTCATAATATAATA
This sequence comes from Rubia yunnanensis, assembly GCA_037428765.1. Classification (NCBI taxonomy): domain Eukaryota; kingdom Viridiplantae; phylum Streptophyta; class Magnoliopsida; order Gentianales; family Rubiaceae; genus Rubia; species Rubia yunnanensis. The sequence continues at coordinate 79,151,553 of CM075068.1, forward strand.
GAAAATAAAATATAGGTTAAAAATATTTTCATGGAACTTTTTAAGATCAATATAAACAATAGATTTTGATATATTTTCACTATATTTCTTAAAGAAATGTCATATTTTTTTTAAAATGAAAACACCCGTAGGTGGGGGGTTATATATAAGGTTCCCCAACCCTTACAAACAAAAGAAATATACAAAGAGTTTGAGTGTTTGCTAAGAGCACTGGGGCAACATAGTTGCCTCCAAAAGAGATACCTATCGAAGAATACAACTAATCTAAAACTAACCAAAGTAGAAGAGGTTAGTTGTTAAAGTTGCGATTCCAAAGGGAAGAATCTCCACCCCTTGTGTTAATTCTTCCTTTGGCCAGACAACTTTAATCAAGGAAGTACATATCCTATAGTTCGAACCGAATTTATGGTTGATAATCTCATAAACCAATATGGAAAGTGGATCAGATGTTCCCAGAAATCATAGTAAGAATCCACTTAAAACTGTGTTGTTGGCAACATAGTAGCTTGGAAGCCTTCCTAAGAACCTGTAGAGAGAAAGAAAACTTTGTCAGCAGTACCAATCCTATGAAGAGCCAATTTTATGCATTCTAATATAGGGAGTATGCTCCTTATCTAAGGAAATGAGTCCTTTGATATGTAATGGAACATTAGAAAGGCTAAGACTCTGATTATGAGTAGAATGATGTTTAGCAATTGCATTTGCCACTGAATTGCATTCCCTAAAAACATGTTTAAGCTCAGCATTCCTTAAGAGGGAATGTACTTTCGAGGTCAGATCAAACAGGGGCCAATGTGCAGTATAGGGATCCTTAACCATTTTAACTGCCAACATAGAGTCAGATTCAATTGTCAAAGTATGATCCGGTTGTGGGAAAGTTTGGCAGGCAAATAATATGGCTAAGATCTCAGCTTGGATTGGGGAAGAAGCAGTAATTGTTATTGATTTAATTAGAAGCGATGTTCCAGAACTATTCCTTGCAATCAGCCCTGCTGCAGCTTTGTTAGGGTACCAAGATGCATTTGTGTTAATTTTTATGGAACCAGTCTTAGGCCTTTCCCAGAAAATAGTAGAAATATTTGGCTTTGGGGGTGGTCTAATGTATGGAACCAGATGCATAAGGCTGGTTGGAGAAGCTGAACGGGGGACTACGTGGGAAGATTTAGCAAAGAGAGACCGTTTAATTTGATCATGAACTTCCTTACATATAATGTCTGAAGAGAAACACTTCTGATCAAATAAGAATCTATTCTGTGCCTTCCAAAGACACCAGCAAATTAGAGATGGGAGAATTTTACAAATCAGCTGGTGCCATTTTGGTAGATCATGACTATTCCAGAAAAGAAAAAAATCTATCATTGATGGAATGTTGATGATCAAGATGAAAGTCCACTAAAGAAGCCAAGTTATTCCATACAGTTTGAGCCAGAGGACAGGATATGAAAAAATGTTGAATGGAATCTGAATGATAACATGCTGGACACTTAGAAGCTAGACTAAAACCACACTTAATTAGCACATCATCAAAAGGTAGGAAAGAGTGCAGCATTTTCCATATGAATATAGAAGCCTTTTTCTGTAATGCATTGTTCCAGATAAGCTTGGTTGCTGGAAAATAACCTGATGAGAGTGTGAGTTCCTTATAAGCTAACTTGAAGGTGAAAGCCCCTGACTTTTCTGGTTTCCATATCAATCTATCATCCATGTTTTGTGTAATTGCAGCTTCCTGAAGAAAAGAAAGAGTATCATGTTCGAGGAAGGGTGAAATCTGGGCTAGAATAGTAGCTTTGTTACTAATAAAATCTGCCACAGAGCAATATAGCAGTGCAGAGGAGATGTGGTTGGGGATACAGTTAAAAAGAGGGCCATTGTGGCACCAGTTAGCAGTCCACAGATTGCAATTACCTTTGCCATGAATGATGAGAGTATTATTTTCAGCAAAAGAGTTCATTGAACAGATTCTTCTCCAAGTCATTGATTTCCTAAATGAGTGTGGCAAGCGCTATAACAATTTTTCCCACATTGTAATACCTAACTGGCTCTTCCACCACAGTTTGAGGGAGAAGGAATCAATAATGGCTCAGATTGATCTGAAACCTAGGCCATTCTGGGCTATTGGTACAGCTAAGTCAGACCATTTTTTCTAGACCTTGTTCTTTTTACCATCTGATTCTCCCCAGAAGAATCTAGCCATTTTTTTCTCAAGTGTCGTTACTATGTGGTTTGGGGGTTTGGTAACAGTCTATAAATGTTGTGGCATGGAGTATAAACAAGATTGGATTAAAGTCAATTTACCACATGAGCTTAGCCATTTATTTTTCCAGTTTTGTAATTTTTTATCAAGATTTTCCATCAATGGTTGGAAGTATCTATTTAAAGTTCTGCCTTTGAAAATAGGGCAACCTAAGTACTTAAAAGGAAAGGATCCTTTTTTCATTTTCAAGATCATCTTCACCTGATTTAGTTTAGCTATTATGGCCCTTTTACTTATGTAGAAATCAGATTTGTCGAAATTAAATTTTGACCAGAGGTATATTCAAAGATCTCTAGGAAAGCTTTAATCTTAATGAAGTTAGTCCTAGAGGCTTGCATAAAAATAATTGTATCATCAACATACATTAAATGAGAGGCAGCTGGGAATGAAGCAGGCAGTTGATAGTATGAGAGGCTATTGTTCCAAAAAATGAATGAGAGGCTCCTAGAAAAAGCCTCCGAGAAAATATTAAAGAGGAATGGAGAGAGGGGATCACCTTGTTTGATGCCTCTAGTGGCTCTGAAGAAGCCCACTGGATTGCCATTGATAAGGACTGAGAAATGAGCTTGTGAAAGATTGTTCATAGCAGCATTTAAGAAATTACCACTAAAACCAAACCTAGTCAATATATTCCTAAGAAAATCCCAGTTTACTCTGTCAAAAGCCTTCCTAAGATCCAATTTGAGGATACAGTTAGGAACCCTACTCTTTTTATCTAGAAATCTTATCATTTCCTACAAATAGAGTATGTTATCCGAAATGTCCCTATCTTTCATGAAGGTAGATTTATTTGGGGAGATTAGTTTATCCATGTGAGGCCTTAATCTTTCCATTAATACCTTTGAGCATATTTTATTAATAACATTAGATAGACTAATTGATCTGAAATCATCAAAAGAGCAAGGTGTAGCCTTTTTTGGAATTAGGGTAATCCAAGTACTAGCTATTCCCCTTGGCATATCTACACCTAAAATAAATTCATTCACAGCTTTAGTTAGGTCTTTTTCAATAAAAGTCCAGCACTTACAATAGAATTTATTAGAAAAACCATCCGGACCTCGAATACTATTTTTATTCAAACCCTTAATCACATACTCCAGTTCAACTTCTGAGACTGGTATGGATAAAGCCTGATTGTCCTGGTCAGTGATAATGCTTGGGACTTGACTGAGAAAGTGAGGATAATAGGTGTCATTTGCTATTTGGTTAGGTTCAGTTAACAGATCAGAAAAATAGGCAATAGCTTCCTTTTGAATGTCTGAGTTTGAGTTTAGCCACTGCCCTTCCCTATTTTTAATCTTAGTGATCTGTAACTTACAGTTTTTCTCTTAAACAGTTTTGTGGAAAAATTGGGTGTTGTTATCTCCTAACTTATGCCATTTAGATCTTGCCTTTTGCTTCCAAAATTTTTCCTTCTCTTTAAGGGCTCTAAGCGGTAAAGCTTTTTTCTCATTTAATTTGATAAGTTCAGAATCTGAGGGGGTCAAATCAAAAACAAGTTCCTGAAGTCTTAAGGCCCCCTCTGCTGAAATTACATTAGCATCAATATTCCCAAAGCAATCTCTATTCCATATTTTTATCACCTTCTTAGGTCTGATTAATTTTATATAGAATCTAAGCATTCCAGACTCAGGAAGTGGTTTTTCCCAGTTTTCCTTGATTAGATTTGTAAATTCTGGTCTATTGAACCAAGTGTTTATAAATCTAAAAGGTTTAGGGTGGGAATTGGTCAAGGTAGACACCTGGAGGAGAAGAGGGGAGTGATATGAGGTTTGCCTATTCAGGATTTGGATAGAGGATGAAGGGAATTTATAGTTCCATGAAATTGTGCAGAGGCCTCTATCTAATCTTTTGGAGGTAGGATTCCTAAGTTTCGAATTGCACCAAGTGAAAAGATTTCCCACAGTGTTAATTTCCTGAACTCCAGAGGAACTAATCCAGTTATTGAAGTCTCTAATACTTCCTAGAGAAGGGGAGCTAGGGCCTCTATACTCTGAAAGTGTGGTGATGGTATTAAAATCACCTATGAAAATAGTATCCCCTCTAGTAATGCTAGTCAGATCCTTCCATAAATTCTTCCTACCTTCTCTGTTTCTAAGTGCATATACAAAACCTGCCTCCATATCTAAATGTAGATACTGGTGTGATATCTTAACATGCAGAAACTATTCATGGTGAGAGATGAGTGTGACAGTAACCTCATCATCAGAATCCAGCACTTCCAGTTCTTCATTTCCCCGGGGGAGATTATCTAGATCCTGCAAAACAGAAAACCTATTTTCCATTTTTCCCTGTAGGGAGAGTGGGGGGTTGTTTGTGGGGGATTGGTTCAGGCTTAACTTGAGTGAGCCTATTTGGATATCATCTTTTGCATAGGCAATGGGAGTAGATTTGGACAGTTCCGTAGCATTTAAAAGCTTTGACATGGAGTTTTCAGAGTCTTCCTGAGATTGGATTCTGGGTAATTGAGCAGGTGATTGTAAACATTCATTTCTAGGCACTCTGTTAACCCCTGGGGAGTGGTTGGTGTCAAGGTTTAGTGTGGGAATTGTTATAGCTCTCTGGTTAACTACATTGTCATTCTTAAGGGAGGAAGAGTCAACCTGATTACCTAAGGAGATCAGAGAAGGTTTGCTAAATTTGTTTCAAGTAGCCTGCCACTGTGAATGGATTTGGCTCTGGGCTATGTGATTTTCCACTGACTTACCATTGATATTTTTCACTGATTTATCATTAATTTTTTGTGGGATATCTCTACATTGACTTAGGGAATGTCCTAACTTAGCACAGTGATCACAATAGAGGGGGACATCTTCAAACTCTATAGGATACTTCCTATTGTTAGAAACTGAACCCAGTCTAATATAGTTACACATAGGCTTCTGAAGATCAATTTCAACACAAAATTTAATTGCAGAGGGCTTAGTGAGCATATCAGTGGCTAAATCATTCTTAATTAAACTACTTATACTATTCCCAATTGCTTCAATATATGCTGAATTGTAATAATATAAAAGGGACTTCCCTAATAGTACACCAAATGGGTACAATTGGGGATTCTCTATGTGTTGAGAATCTGGAGACCATTTGAGCATCTTAATGAGGATACCATTGAAGTTCCATACTCCTTTCATCCAACATCTTTGATAATCATTGACTTGCTCAAACCTAATCAGAACATGTTTGTAATCTAAGGAACCTAATTGATATTTACCGGCAAAACCTACCGTTTTGAAGGCCAGTTCCAGATGCTTCATTGTGAGTCTCCCTTTTTTGAACTTTTCGACCAGAGCATTCGCATAGTGTGCTGAGAGTTTGGCAATTTGATCGTCGGAATAGAGGCAAGCTGGATCACCTAGATGTTCTGATTTAGGGATCAGTTCTGGGTTGCTGGGCAGTGATTTCGATAGAGGGGGGGATTTATTTTGAAGAAGAGCAGCGGAGGATTTGGGTGTAGCAATTAGGATTGGTGATGGATTGGCGTTGCTTACCGCCACAGTGGGTGGCTTAGCAGTGGCCATCTCAGTCGTGAATTGTTAGCGGCAGGGTTAGCCGTTAACGGCGGGAAATAGCCGTTACCGGTGAGGAAAGAAATGGAAGAGAAAGAAGATGTTTGTAATTTTCACTGTAGCAGTAGAGAAAATGTTCCAGTAGAGAAAATGTTTGGTAGTGTAGTCTTCAAAATAAGATATTCTTTTTTCGATGAATGCAACAAGACAATCATGGATTGAATTAGGAATATTTCATTCCACTGTACAAGAGTAGTATAGTATTAAGTAGTATATAGTGTATATTTTAGATCCCTCCTATCAATAATTTTCTTGCAAATTATCCCCAAAAAATTGATTAAAACAAGGAGAGTGCAAATGGACTCTTAAGGCAAGTAATCATGTGAGCAATATATTTAATGATTATGAATGAATGGAAGGATAACTTGTCAAAATTTATATTTATAACCATAAAAAAATTGTTTAGTACTTGCAATAGAAGATAAATAGAAAATTTTAAAATACTTGATAAACTTAATTAAATATTGAAAACTATCAAATCTAAAATTTATTATGTTGGTTGAAATGGGTAAAGTGAAAATTTGTATAACTAATTAAAAACTTTAATGTTGGTGCTGAAAATTAACCTATAAAAATTGGGAACACGTGTACAACTACATTTAAAATAATTTAAAAAATTAGGACTATTAAGCAGTAACATGCGAGGGGTCAATGAGGGTACATGCCCCCAGTACTACATTCCAAATCCATCATTGCCTAGGGGTATTATGACCATCGTATCCCCAGGGATATTTTTTGTATTTGACTTTGTAAGAATGTTCATTATCTAATTTGAGATTATACATTTTTTATTAAGTAACACAACCGGTTATGGTGGGGGGTTTGACATACCCCTATTTGTTTATTAATTTTAAAAAGAGATACATAAAAGAAGGGGACTTAATGCGTTACCTCTGAATAATTAATTTCTTAAACTCTCCACTATACAATATAGCTATCTAAAATCTTACAGAGTCTCGAAAATCAAAAGCGTTGAAAAGAAAAGGAGTTTTCAGTTCATGGAAGCAATACAATACAACAAGCAATATGTTCTGACCATCTAACTTGCAATTACATTAACCTATTCTGACATGCGGGAATGACTAAGAATTGAGCTGCACTTGTCCCTTTATTTCTCTCGGTAAACCTACATTACAAAATATCCAATTTACCTGTTCCGAACTAGCTAGCTTGACCGATGAATCAGCTACGCTACTAGCTTCCATGTATGCATGAGATATGGAGTAGTCCATATGGTTCAGAAGGTTCCGGATTTTCCTAACTCCTGAGATACATTTCCAGGGCACTTTGTACTGCATGCACACTATCTTCACAAACAAGTTTGAATCACATTCGATTTCTAGCTTTCATATCTTCTGCAGTAGAGCCAATTCTAGTCCATATAAGAGCGCATCAGCCTCAACTTGAAGGCAAGATCCTCAGGGAAATTTCTTTGCTGGAGCAATGATAGGCATACTTATTTGATCCCTGATTATCCAACGATATCTTGCACTTATATTATAGAGTATGATCTCTCTTTGTTAAGCTTGAAATGAGAAGGCAAAGTCCAATAGACTATTCTGATTGATTTTCTTAGTGAATGCCTGTAAACTAGAAGCCTTGGCTAAGAGATAGTGAGATCCCATAAGGAATTAATTTTAAAGCTTATCAGGATATCATTAAAATGATATATGTTTTTAAAAATCACTCTTATCTCAGGATTCACAATTTCAAACATGGCACCAAATAAACCAGGTACAATTCAAGGGATAGTTCAAATAAGCTCCCTAAACACAAATTCCCTTCAATCATGTTCCAATAATAGTAAAATCTATCCCAAAGATATTCAAAGTTCTGAGGCTACAATTTAAACACTCTGTCAATCATACCCCATAATTGTTTAAGTTTTTTTACAGCTATTAAAGCAATGATGAGTAGTCTTCGATGAGTTGTTGCAGAAACATCTACAAGCCAGATTATATGAAAAAGTCTTCAAGAACATCTGGGATGGTTACGAGCCTATTTAATTGTGACATTAATATTTTTGGGGTTACAATCTTCATTCTTCTAGTTCTGATCCGTTCATAAGCTAATTTAAGGCTGAATTGACCGTTCTGAGTAGGTTTCCATATCATTTTATCTTCATAGTTTGGTAATACCCGATAATTATATTCCAGGATTGTAATTACTTGGTTTGGAAATTTTTGTGTGAGTTGCACAGTGTATTTGTATTGATTGGCTAAAAAGTCAGAAACTGGGAAGGGAAGAAAAGATCAGTTTCAGTACCCCATAAATTAATTATGTGACCTAGTTCAGTCCAGCTAGCTGCCCCAAATAAGGTTAAACCTTTTCCAATTTTGACCTGGGAGTCGCTTAATGCAATCAGTTGCACTTCTATTATTCCTTCCAGAGTTTAGACTTTTTATGATAATCAGGGATTGACCACATAGATTTAGCCCAAAGGGAGTTGCCTTGATACAATTTCCACTAGAGTTTTACGGTAACACTTTTACTCATTATGTGTAAGTTCTTGAATCCAAAACTCCATTTTCTTATATTGGATAGCAGATCTTAGAGTATGATCTCTAGGCTGTTTCGTTTGAATATCATTTGTGTCTAATTCCAAAGGAATTTAACAAAAGTTTTATGGTTCTGGTCAATAATGAATTTGGTTGGTTTAAGTACATTGATTAAATGAAGGGGGATTGTGGACATGACATGCTTAATCAGGATTGCTTTGTCTGCATGTGAAAGAATTTTATTATGCCAAGATTGAATTCAAAATATAATTGAACTGAGCATGCCCATGAAGTAGGAATTCTTGGCTCTTCTAGTGAAAACTGGACATCCTAAATAATTAAAAAGTAATGACCCTTCCAGCATTTGAGTTCCAATTTTTATTTGTGAGATTATTTTGACTGGAAAAAATTTAGATATGAAAAAAGAGGACTTTTCGAAATTAACCTTTTGGCCGGATGCCATTTCAGATGATTTTGGGAAGTTGAGGATTGTTCTGAGTACTAATTTTGTGTATTTCATTAGAATCGATGTGTCATCAGCAAATGAAAAATGAGTTATGTTGTTGATGGTCGTGAATGATTTCTTTCAGGCCTCAGACAATCCAAAAGCTATTGCATGAGCAATGATAATCCTGATCCTAAAGAAAGAAGTATGCTATGCCTTTAAAGATTATAGACCTATAAAGCTTCTTGATGGATGAATGGTATTTTTATTGTATTTTTTAGGTTTAGTTCTTAATTTTGAGATTTCTTGTAGTTCATGTTTATCCGAGTTCTTAAATTAGGGAATTAAATCTGATATGAGATTCAGTTAAGCTTTTTTTAATCTTAGTAAACTTATGTTTGCAGCACTGATTTTGGTGGTTGGGATGGATTTTAGGAGGTTCACTCTCAAACCAATCCAAATTCTTGTCTTTTTCAGTTCCAAAAGTTAACGGGGGAGAGCCACCTCCATTAGTTTCTATGAAGTCCTCGTTTAGATTACTTGAATTAGCTACATGTGTTTTTTAGAGATTACGAGATAAGTATGCCATGTGGGTGAGTCGGTTCACATAATCTAGGCTATTTTTTTACTAGTCTGTTTCTCAAGGCTAGGATAGAGGGTGGGTAATTTTGGGAGATACAAAATTCAAAATTTTTAGGTGCTAAATTAATTCCATTAATGCTTCTTATATTCATATGATTCCTATATAAAGGCAACTATATTGGAAGATATATTCAATTGTTGTCTGTCTATGATTAGCCCTATTGCGAATTTGTTCTGTTGTGTGCTTAGTGTTATTACTAATGTTGTTGTGGATGTAAGTTGTGGGCTTCCTATGATAAAAATATTGTGGGAGTTTGGGGGTGGTTGGATTCTATTTCTAAGGCTTTGTTGGTTAGGTGATAATCACTCTCGGGCGGGTGGTTTGGAAGGGTGGCTCCCATTGGTGGTGTCGTAAGCTGGGTTAATGTTCCTTACGGGATTTTCTAAGGAAGCTCATGCGAGTTGTAAGTGTGAAATTTTTTCTATTCATGTTTATTAAGCTCTTATATTAATATTTATGTTTGCTAGGATCGGCGACCATGATCAAATAACGTCAGGGAGGAGGTACGATTATCCCTCATCTATCTGGTCATCTTTTTCATAGCCCGAGGGAAACCGATACGAGGTGAATCCGAGACTGGCAGGGCTTGGCTCTAGGGGACAACTAGGTTGTACAACCGATGGACGCCCATGAGAGGAATAGTTCCAGGGCTTCCTTTGCTTGTGCAAAGATGGGGTAAAGTATGTTGATGGCATGAAGGGCACTTGATCGCATACTTTCCTACTTCCAGGTCAGGTGTTCTTCCTATAGGGGGCACTATAGGTGGCACTACGGTGTTCCATTCGTCATGTGCTTGATGAGGCAGTGTCAATTGTTGCTCCATCATCGAACCGGGGTTATCCACTTTGTTGTCTTACTTTCTTATTCTATTTACTGTAATGATTTACTATTATTAATGGTGTAACATTCCTTGATGTAATCTACTATATTAAGAGCAACATTCTGCTGCTATAATCTTTTGTTTTAATTTCTATCATGGGTTTTCTGACCTGAAACAAAATAGAGGTTTATTGGTCCTTTTTTACCACATTGTTTAGTAATTTTTTATCTAAAATTTAAAAAAATATCTCCAATTCTATTTCTTACAGAAATGTAGGAGATAATTAAACCACTTTATTTTAAATTATGTATTTGTTATTGAATAAGTGTGGATATGCTCTGATACCAGCTGATATTAATCTCCTTGTGAAGACCTAGATTGCGGAATTTTGAGAAGCTCTTACAGAAGGTTGATCCAAGCACCCTCTTGATATCAAGAAGACACAGGAGAAGTCTAGTCAAGAACACAACTTTTTGAACTTCACTAACACAAGGGACTAATTCGCATGAACCCAAGCACTAGTTGCACAAATCGTTCACTAACTAGCCTGCGGGATTAGTCCACATATTTGAAGGATATTGCTAACTTAATTAACCCGCGGGATTAAGTAACAATGAAATGCACGCATGAAAATAGTAATAACTCAAATTATGAATATATGATTGATACAAAAGTAAGGTAATTAACATGTTAAAAACCATCCCCTATTTATAGTACATAGGTATGGCCTTCAAGAATACAAAGAAGATAAGGATTTGGTGATTTCTGTCAGAATCTGGAATGATCTATGGTAGCTTTAAGAAGTTAAAACTATTTCTAACTACAATGCCTAATTTAAATATAAATGATGACCAAATTCATCCAAGTAAATCAATCAAAATATTGGATGAATTATTGAAGGAATCTGTCTTATCTAAAACTTACCAAATCTAATCTAATCATAACTAAAACTCTTAAATTCAATATTTCAAAACTAACTCTATATATGAGCACACTGCCTCACTAAAAACCCAGTGGGAAAGATAGTATAGTGTTAAGCTTCTAAAAATACTGAACTAAGAAAACTAATAAATGATATTTTTGATATCGTATCACATTAGTTTTGTTCTTCGGACCGAGTGATTAGATTGTTCTGTTCATGATGATAACTCAATTCAATTGTTCGCATAGATGTACTGTTCTCTGTCTATCTTGTACAAATCGTGTGTTCGTAACTATATTTGTGTTTTATTTTGTGTTTCCGTTAATTTGGATCTGCCAAATCTATGTTTCTAAAGTATTTTGATGAGTTGGCAAAGTGACAACCTCAATACGACAATGTTAATAGAGCCTCTAGTTAATAATGCCAGTGCATGTTTGGTCCACATTATATCGACCCCCTTAAACTGACTTTTGCATTACTTTTCATACCATTAATCCTATGTGTCTATTTATGTTTTCCAATGAGAGGCTTCCATTGGAGATGATTTTAGTTATTAGTGTTTATATATAGAATGACAATCTTTAGTTATTAATAATCTAATAAATTAAATAATGATATTAATAATATACTATAAAGGGAAAATGTAAGTTAGCGAATGTACAAGTTTGACATTTCAATTGGAGTAATGATTATTATTTTTATTTTCATATACAATATTTTAAGATATGGAATCCCTAAACTAGTACAATTTTAGGAAACAGGTTGAAATGGGTATTTGGCCCAACTGTGTGAGACGTGCAACGTCGGTTGTGATACTACCGATCTTGGTTGATCATAATAGTACCAATGTTGGTCGATCATAATAGTACCATTGTCGGTCCACCATCGATTGCAGGGTTGATTCAACTAACGTCGATCATCCGTCGGTCATATTTTTTACTTCGATTCGTAAGAAAAGGTACCCTTTACCTCAAATTTTTAACTGGCATAAATACTACTTTTGCTTTGATTTTTCAAATAATCGAGGTAAAATAACTTTTACCTCGGTTATTTTCCAAAAAATCAAATAATTGAGGTATTAAGGTCGAAGTTAAAACTGAGTTTTCTTATAGTGATTGATAGGCCGGTACAGGAGATCCCACGCTTTATGTTCTCATGTGGGCACACACTGGTCTCCAGAATACCAGACACGGGGTCGTGAAAATTGGCAGAAACTCTAAACCTCTTTGCAGCATACTTGGGATAACAGATGGACATCTAAAAATTGTTGGTTCTAGTCAGCCAAAATGTAGGTTCACTCACAAAGAAACTGCTAAGCCTCTCCCTACGGGTCACATTAGATCTTCTAGATGAAAAGTTCTTGGGACACAATATGAATTTGCAAAGGTCAGGATGTTCAGAATGCTAACATAGAAAATCATGGTGAAGGCAGCGCCATGAAAACAGAGTAACCTTATAAACCCTATGGTTATGGGGTAAATTATGCTAAGAAAATATTTTCTCGCATCAACAACCCAATACACTCTAGCTACAGTCATTTGGACATAGGATGTGGAAAGAAGTGGTATCCATTGAAAAATATGGACCAAGATGTGTTACTAGGAATGTTCAAATCAGATCAAATCAGTTCAGGTAAACGTCAGAGAACATGGCCTTAATCAAGCAAACCATTAAATAGAAAGCGGTAAATGGAAAGAACATTGACATTACAGAAAAATGGATTCCGAACCACCCAAATCCCATAAATTATAACCAAAAATTACTACTTAACTTAATTTGAAAGTTAGCGATCTCAATATGACTCCCCTTGTGAAGAAGTTGGATTGCGGAATTAAGACCTTTGACAAAACAAGGGAACTCGCACTGTGCCACACAAAATTCAAGGTCTAGCCCTCGAGGTACACTCAATTTCAACTTGCTCTCTAACTAGCCATCACGATTAGATTATAAGGTTTATTGATACTTAACTAGCCCTCGAGATTAAGCAACAATGGAAGAAGCTCGCAAGCAACAAGAGTATGAACTCAAAGGTTTGAATATTTGATTGATAAAAGATTGGTACAAATCTCGAGAATTCATTCCCTATTTATAGGGCTTAACTCGTCCTGAATTCAGAATAAAACTCAATATTTTTGAAACCCTAATGGACTGGTTCAAAAATATGCTCTTCAAAGCCCACCTGGCCGAGCTCTACAGTCTAAGATTCAAAATGAAATAATTTTACAATATTTGTGGGAAAAAAGAGTATAGTGTTCTTTGTGATATCTTCAGTCTTTGACAGTCTTGAACAATAAATCCAAGATGTCGATGATGACTCTTTCTTCAATTCTTCATCATAAAGGCGATCAATCAAAGAATTTTAGGTAGAATCTCTAAGCTTCTTCCTTGACCTAGTCATAGGTTCCGCCAAGTCACTTAGAGGATCCCGGGCATAACCTTTAAATGTTTGATCAATATGTGAAATATATTCATTTATGGTGGTAGTCGTTTTGGCATCTCCATCATTCCCTCCGTGGTCGAAAGGTTTCGCCCTTGAAACTAAATCGTCTTCAAAGGTAAATTAAGATTAATCAAAAACATTGAAGGTTACACTAACACCATAATAATCTGGTAACTCAATCTTGTAAGCATTGTCATTCACACGTTCCAACACTTTAAAATGAATATCTCCACGTGGACTCAACTTTGATTTTCGAGCAATTGGAAACCTCTCCTTTTACAGATGAACCCAAACATAGTCTCCCACGTTGAACTTCATCAACTTGCAGCTTTGATTACCTTTATCAGAATTAGGTGCATTTGTCCATTAAATTTTCATGCGCACCTTCTCATGATTTTTCTTCACAAAATCGACTTTCTTTTCTCCATCAATATTTTTAACCTGTTTAAAATTCAAAGGAAGTAAATCAAGAGGTGTATTAGGTAGAAAACCATAAACAATTTCAAATGGAGGTAAAGAAGTGGTAGAATGAATAGTACGATTTTAAGCAAACTCTGCAATCGGAATGCATTTTTCCCAATTCTTCAACTTTTTCTAAACTAGGGCACACAGTAGAGCCCCTAAAGTTCGATTGGTCACTTATATTTTCCCACCATTTTGAGGATAACTAGCAGTCGAAAACAACAACTTTGTCCTAAACTTGCACCACAAGGTATTCCAAAAGTAGGATAAAAATTTAACATCGCGATCAGAGACAATGGACGCAGGAATTCCATGTAACCGAACTACTTCTTTCAAAAATAGATCCGCAACATGCTTTGCATCATCTGTCTTCCTACAAGGAATAAGAAGTGCCATTTTCAAAAATCTATCAACAACCACAAAGATAGAATCATTACCTGGCTGAGATCCTGGTAAACCTAAGACAAAATCCATGGAAATATCAACCCAAGGATGTGTAGGAATGGGTAATGGAGTATAAAGACCATGGGGCTTAGTTTTAGAATTAGCCTTCAAGCAATCAAGACAATTCCTACAAACCCTATCAATAGCAAATGCCATTTTTGGCCAACAAAAGTGTTCCTGCAACAAATTATAAGTTTTGAATGCACCAAAATTTCCCATTAATCCACTTGAATGAGATTCTCTAACAAGTAATTCATGCAAAGAACATTGAGGAATACAAAACCTATTATTCATAAACAAGAAACCACCATGCCGAAAAAACTTCTCATAAGCACTATTTTTGCATGCAGCATATATAGATGAAAAATCAGGATCAGTCGCATATAAATCTCCCATGAATGAAAAACCCTAACATAATTCATTTCAAACGTGTGATTAAAACATGTCTACGACTCAAAGCATCAGCAACAACATTTTCTTTACCCTTTTTGTAACGCATCACATAAGGAAAAGATTCAATGAAACTAGACCATTTAGCATGACGCTTATTCAACTTCATCTGACTCTTCAAATATTTCAAGGATTCATGATCACTATGAATGAAAACTTCTTTATGCAATAAATAATTTTTCCAAGTTTCTAATACACGCACCATTGCATAAATTTTTTTTATCATACACATGATAGTTTAGAGCACCTCCCTTTAGTTTTTCATTGAAGTAAGCTATAGGCCTATTCTCTTGCATCAAAACAGCACAAATACCAACACCAGAAGCATCATAATGAATATAAAAAATATCATTAAAATTAGGAAAAGTAAGTACAGGAGCATTACATAATCGTACTTTCAATTCATTAAATGCATTCTCTTGAGTCTAAGTACAAAACAATTTCACATCCTTTTTAACTAGTTCATTTAGAGGTGCAACAATAGATGAGAAATCACGCACAAACTGTCTATAAAAACTAGCTAAACCATGAAAAGAACGCACTTGGTTAGCATTAGTAGGTCTTGGTCAGGTCTTAATGGCCTCAATATTTGTTTTGTCGACTTTAATGCCCTTCTTAGAGGCCACACAACTGAGAAACACGACTTTCAAAGCGCAAAATGTGCACTTCTTGATGTTCGCATACAAACAAGAGTTATAGAATGCAACAAGAACCATTTAATATGCTCATTATGTTCATCAGTCGACTTAGAATAAGTCAATATATCATCAAAATAGATCACAACAAATCGATCAATAAAATTTCTTAAGATATGATTCATCAACCGCATAAAACTACTAGGTAATTAGTTAAACCGAAAGGTATAACAATCCATCCATACAACCCGAACTTAGTTTTAAATGAAGTTTTCCATTCATTCCCTTCATTAATTTGAATCTGATTATTACCCTAAGTCAAATTAATCTTAGTATAAATCACAGATCCATGCAAATCTTCAAGCATATCATCTAACCTAGGTATGGGATGGCGATCCTTAATGGTAATATTTTTAATAGCACTATAATCAATGCACATATTCCAAGTTTCATCTTTCTTAGGAACTAAAGTGATAGGCCAGCACAAGGAGATGGGGATTCTCGCACATAACCTTTTTGAAGTAACTCCTCGACTTGTCGTTGTAGTTCTTTTGTCTCCTCAGGGTTTGCTTTATAAGACAAATAGTTAGGAATAACTGATCATGGAATCAATTCAATTTGGTGTTCAATACCTCGCAAGGGTGGTAAACCCACAAGTAAGGCTTCCAGAAAGACATCCCCAAATTCATGTAACATCTGAGCAAATCATGGAGGAACATGCATATGAATGTCATCACTGGCAAAGTATCTCTCTTTAAAATGCATGATAAGCACATAAGAATGATTAGAAAGAGCCCGATTCAAATCCCTAATCGATGCATAAAATGATCTACCAGACTCATTAGGAAGTTAATGTTTCATCTTGTAAATTGATGGCAAAGGACTAAGATGTGACGATAGAATTTTACACGACTTATCAGAATCATTCTTAGACTTACCCGGCTTACCTAAATTGGCCTTCCTTGAGTTTTGGTCGGAAATCTTAAGGTTTTTGCCTCCTATTTTAGCCTTGTGGTCGATCTCCTTTAAACCCTGGCTAGGGTTTTGTTCGGCCACTTTCTCCTTAGTTGCAAACTTCTCTTTGTCAACTTTCATGCGTCTTTGTGCTTCTAAGACTTCCACTAGAGATAATGGAACTAAAGTATACATTTTTCTATCCTTAATCACAGTAATTTTGTTAGTGTAACCATCATGCATAGATTTACGATCAAACTTCCAAGGTCTCCCTAACAAAATATGACTAGCTTCCATAGGTATAACATCACATAAGATAGAATCATGGTATTTTCCAATCTTAAATTTAATCATGCATTGTTTTTTAATCGTAATTTCACCACTACCATTTAACCAAATAAGTTTATTTGGTGATGGATGAGTAGTCACAGGCAAAAACATTGATTTAATAAGAAGATTAGACACAGTATTAGCACAAGAATCACCATCAATAATCAGTAAACAATTACTATCTTTCACAAGGAAATGAGTATGAAAAATGTTAATCCTTTGTACCTATGTTTTGGCCATTTGAGAGTTTAGAACTATTAACAACACGAAGTTACCTTGTGTTTCCGGACCTTGTTCACCATGATCATTTATGACGATCTCATCATCTACAAGTTCTTCACCACTTTCATACAATGGTGGCATGTTAGCATATTAATATTTTTCATCTCCTTCCTCAATTGTTGTTAATACTCGTGCATGAGGACAGTTACTACGGACATGTCCTCTCTCTTTACATTGAAAACACGTAGTAGAGTTAACCGAAGCTAAATTTGATGAATAGGTAGTGGTTTTACCTGGAATTTTTTAAGTCCGTGGGGTTGGTGATGCCGCCCTCCTTTCAGCAGGATTATAAGTCAGGTTTGAATAGGTCTGAACCGATCCTCATTTCCAGCGTGTCCCTACTGCGGTCATAAATAGGGTTTCTGGAGTCAAACCCCGGTCGTTGACTGGAAAATCTGGGATGTGGCCTCCTTGAGCACAGGGTACTCTCAACCAACCTTGTTTTCACCAATAAATTATTCATAGATATATGATGTTGAAGTTTGACTGGGGTTTGAAGGTTTTCACGCAAGCCCTCAATGAATCGATTTTTGATGAATGCGTCATCTTCTTTATTCCAAGCCTTCTCATGGTCAAATCAAGATCTTTTCCAGTATTCAACAACTGTACGATTTCCTTGCTTCATGTTGGATAGATAAGAATGTTGTTCCATAAAGTAAGTAGGCGGAACATGATATTGGCATAACTTGGATCTCAATCTCTCCCTGGTGGAGATAGGTTTCTTTCCGGAAAGATATCACGACTCTTTTTAATTTTTCCACCATTTAGCCGCATAGTGAGTGAATGAATACTACACCACTTTGACTTTTTCTTTCTCCCGATAATTTTTTATATCAAACAGATTCTCAAACTGTCGCTGCCAATCAAGATATTTCACTGGATTGTGTTGGCCACCAAATTGAGGGATGTCATTTTTTAACCCATTGATGTCTCGAGCATCATCTGAACCTGAATTAGATCCCGAGTTGATCTTCACTCTCCTTTGGGAATGATGATTATTGTGTGATGCCTTCTAGAAAACCCTGGGTGTGATAGCATTTATGAACCATCATTAGAATAGTCTTTTGAATTTTCAGAATCATTGAATTGACAGACATATTTCTTGGTTTCTTCTCTCTTGGCTAAAGATGTAGGTGTAAGTGGTGTCATGCTGTCAACTTTTCTCCCCAACCTTTGCACCTCACTCATAAGTGCATTTATTGCGATAGCAAACCGATCAGGATCATTACCTTCATTTGGATTAATTCGATGTTGCTCCCAACTATCTGGAGCCTCTTCACGTGGATAATTACCACACCTTCCATTACAGGTGTTCGTCAATGGAAAATTGTTAGGATTGCTAACAAAAGGTGGGACAAATGGATTTTCGTCCTCCATAACTGCTAAGAAAATCAAACTGTTAGTTTAAAAATCGTCCCCCTTCCTTTGTTTAGCAAGGTTTCTCACCAAGTGTATAACACTCACAAGGTGAAGGCTAATGCGAGGGCAATTGATCAATTTTCTGCAATTCAAAGCAAACTGTGGAGATGAGTACTGCAGAACTTATTATGAAATTTAAAATATATAACCTCAAAATTGGGCTCTAAAATCTGAAATTCCAAATTCTACAAAGAATAAGGAACAAAAATTATTTGAATGGCATGAATCGGATCTTTATTGAAGAAGTTATGATCAAAGTAAGATTGTTGTATATGCGACAAATAGGTTCCGAAAATTCAAGCAACTTTTCCGAAAATAAATTGGAATAGGAACTCAAATCAAAATCCCTTGTGGTAAAGGAATTTAATGAACTACTTGTCCTCCAAGTAAAATTCAAATCAAATCTCAATTGACTTTTATTTCCTTTTTCTCTTTGGATTAGGATTTTGACTTTTCTTTTCCTTTTTCAAATCGAATTTCCTTTTTCTCTCCTTCTTTTCCATTCATAATTATTAATTTTAAATATAAAACACTCACAACCATAATCTTATTCCCCAATGAAAATTTTTGGTCACAACTCCCAAAATTTTTGGAAATTGCAAATCTGCCCCCAAACTTTTGAAAATTACAATTTTGTCCCAAATTTTCAATTTCAAATCCTATATTCCAATTTTGAAAACCAAAAATATGCTACTTTTTTTTCAAAAAATTTTGGAACAAAAATCGCCTATACAAAACTTGGAATAAGAAAATTGCAACAACTTCCTCTTGATTAAAATGAACTTCGAGGTATTCAAGATTGTAAGGACCAAGAATATGACACTATATATGTGGAAAATGACACAGGAATATTATTATTTTTAAATAAGGTGTAATCAAGAATCAAGGACAATTCAAGATCACGGAATATAAGAACGATAAAGAAAACAAATAGGATTATGAGCATATAATTTTCAGAAGAGTTGACGAAAAATATCACAAGCACAAACTGTATAAGGTACCTAAAACTACGAAACTGACCGGGAGGTGAAGGCGGATAATACTTGTTAACGCTCAGACCCTTCGACGTCCTACTGACTCGATTGATGAAGGTGAAGGCAGATAGTAGTATCGAAGTATTCTAACTCAGACCCTTCAACATCCTTCGACTCTAGATTCAATCCTCCTGGTAAGAAAGATAAAAAAAACACAGTTAAAACACGACATCAAAGAGTTTATAAATTAAAAAATTGAAAATACATAAAGCAAGACTCGAAGCCCCCTTTTTTTCTCGGCCTCTAGTAGATCTTTTACTTTGCTCTGATACCAACTGATATGAATGCTCTTGCGAAGAAGCTGGATTGCGGAATTAAGATTTTTGACAAAACAAGGGAACTCGCATATCCTTACTGTGCCGCACAAAATTCAAGGTCTAGCCCTCGGGGTACCCTCAATTTTGACTTGCTCTCTAACTAGCCTTCAAGACCAGATTACAAGGTTTATTGATACGTAACTAGCCCTTGGGGTTAAGCAACAATGGAAGAAGCTCGCAAACATCAAGAGTATGAGCTCAAAGGTTTGTATATTTGATTGATAAAAGATTGGTAAAAATCTCGAGAATTCAACCCCTAAATATAGGGATGAACTCGTCCAAACTCTAAATCCTAATTGGGATGGGTTTTCGTAATTTCTGTCAGAAACAGAATAGAATTATGACAGTTTTAAGAAACTAAAACCATATATAACTAAAATACCAAAAACGGTATCATGGATATCAACATAGCAAGAAAGGACGGTGGATATAGACGATATATATACAGCTGGTGTGGTCACAATATGTGATAGTGTATAAATAGAACTCTAGAACATTCTTTTACATTGTACATTTATTACTGTAACCTTTTTATATTCTATAAATTAGGTAATAAAATCACAGAACAATCATTCTGTTGGTATTCCTTGAATACTGTAATAGCCGCTTCTGCGACCCTGGCCTGGGGGTCCGGGGGGCGACAGACGCCCCCGGTTAAACGGGGATCTCGCTGTCTCTTTATGATGGTATAGCTTGTCTCTTTATTGGACTGCTGTTGATTTGGGCCGAATTGTGTTTTGGCCCAGTTTGTTAGGGTTTAGTGGAGACAGCATATAATGTGTCTCTCTTCTCTCTGTAAACAATTAATTCTGATATAGTGGAATCCGTCTCCCGTGGATGTAGCCAAATTGGTGAACCACGTAAATCTTATGTCTTGTTATTTTCGTTCATATTTTCTGTTCTTTCTCCATTCCGCACAACAAACTGGTATCAGAGCGGTTTCTTTTTCCGGTGAGATCCGTAGTGGGTGTATCGGATTTTGGGCTTATCAGATCGGGGCTGATCGGGGAGAAAGATGTCAGGGTTGAACGTGAAGATCGACAAGTTTACTGGGAGAAACAGTTTCAGTTTATGGCAGATCAAGATGCGAGCTTTGCTGAAACAGCAAGGTTTGTGGACTCCGCTGACGAAGGATTTTGCGAGCAGTTTTGGCGATGTGGTGGGTCTAGAAGAAAAGGCACACTCGACGATTATGCTGTGTCTCGCGGATGAAATCATCACTGAGGTCTCAGATCAGGAAACTGCTGCACAACTGTGGCTGAAGTTGGAGAGTTTGTATATGACGAAATCTCTAACCAACAAGCTGCTTCTAAAACAACGCCTCTTCGGTCTCCGAATGCAGGAAGGTACGCAACTCAGAGACCATCTAGAGCAATTGAATACTTTGTTGTTAGAATTGCGAAATATAGATGTGAAAATTGAAGATGAAGATGCTGCTTTGATTTTGCTAGTGTCTTTACCGCTTTCGTATGAGAATTTTGTTCAGTCATTTATTGTTGGTAAAGATTCCGTGTCTCTGGAGGAAGTTAGATCCTCTCTCCATAGTAGAGAGTTGAGACATAAGGCAAACGGTACAGGTACAGAAAGTCAGGCCTCTGGCTTGTTTGCTAGTGACGGAAACACAAAGGGCAAGGGAACCGGCAGTAAGAAGAAGGGCAAGAAGTCATCTTCAAAGGGTCCCAAGCCCAATGATGTTTGTAACTACTGTAAGGAGAAGGGGTATTGGAAAAAGGAGTGTCCGAAGAAGGCTAGTAAATCTGGGAGTACATCTGGTACTGTTGCTGTGGCTGAAGGGGATTTCAGTTCTGAAGATGATTTTGCTCTAGCTTCTACTGGGCAAAATAATCATCCTAATGCGTGGTTTCTTGATTCTGGGGCATCTTTCCATATATGCCCAAGGAGAGATTATTTCTCAACTTATGAGCAAGCTGAGGGCATCATTACTACGGCAAATGGTGTTGCGTGTAAGGTAGTTGGGATTGGTTCAATCAAGATCAGGACGCATGATGGTAGTTTCTGTACTTTGAACGATGTCAGGCATGTTCCATCGATGACAAAGAATCTGATTTCTCTTCCTACGTTGGATAGAAAGGGTTTCGTCTACTCAGGGAGTGATGGAGTTCTGTGTGTCTGCAAAGGTTCTAGGCTGGCTCTGAAAGGTGTTGTTTCACGGTTATGGATTCTGTTAATGTTGCATCTTTAGAGGTTCACCAGGATGATATGACTAAGTTATGGCATATGAGGCTTGGTCACATGGGTGAAAGAGGGATGCAGATTCTGTCGAAATATGATCTTCTTGGTGGCCACAAGGTCAAGAGCTTGGACTTCTGTGAGCATTGCGTTTTTGGGAAGCATCACCACAACAAGTTTCCTAAGGCGATTCATAGAACAAAGGGCACATTGGATTACATCCATTCTGATTGTTGGGGACCTTCCCGATTTGAGTCACTGGGAGGTCACAGGTACTTTGTTTCTCTGATTGATGATTACTCAAGGATGATTTGGGTTATCATGATGAAACATAAGAGTGAAGCTTTCTCGAAGTTCAAGGAGTGGAAAGCTTTGGTGGAGAATCAGACTGGGAAGAAGATCAAGAGGCTTCGAACTGATAATGGACTGGAATTCTACTCGTCTGAGTTTGATCAGTTTTGTAGGGATGAAGGGATTGCTCGTCATCATACAGTCAGGAATACGCCACAGCAGAATGGCGTAGCTGAGCGGATGAATCAGACATTGCTGGCGAGAGCGAGGTGCATACTCTCTAATGCTGGTTTGGAAAGGAGATTCTGGGCAGAGGCGGTGAGTACATCTTGTTACTTGATCAACCACGGGCCTCACACGGGCATAGAGTGCAAAATACCTATGGAGTTGTGGTCAGGTAAAGTTGTTAATTACTCCAAGTTAAAAGTTTTTGGTTGTACATCTTATTATCATGTTAGTGATGGTAAGTTAGAGCCCCGAGCCAAGAAGGGTGTCTTTGTGGGTTATGGAGATGGAGTTAAAGGCTCCAGGATATGGTCTCCATTTGAGAAGAGGGTTATTCTGAGCAGGGACGTTGTCTTTGATGAAAATTCTTTGCTTAGATCTATGGTGAAGCCCACAGTTGTGCCAGAAACTAGTGGAGTTGATAAATAGGTGGAGCTTGATGTCACTCAAGGTGAAAATAGATTGGAAAAATTTGAGGTGGATCAAGAGCCACAGACAGAATCTGAGATACCGGAATCTCCACCACCAGATCCTCAACCATCAAGAGCTACAGTCCGCAGTTTAGCTCGGGACCGACCCAGGAGGGTTGGAGTTGGGGCGCCCAAGAGATATGGGTTTGAGGATATGGTGGGTTATGCACTACAGGTTGCTGAGGAGGTGGATACTCATGAGCCATCCACCTACAGAGAAGCTGTTTCAGGTACTGATGCTGACAAATGATTTGTAGCAATGGGAGATGAGATGGAGTCCCTCCAGAAGAATCAGACATGGGATTTGGTTCAACTGCCTCAAGGGAGAAAGGTTATCACTTGCAAATGGGTTTTCAAGAAAAAGGAAGGGATATCACCTACAGAGGGAGTCAAGTACAAGGCTAGAGTTGTTGCTAGAGGTTTCAGTCAGAGAGAGGGAGTAGATTACAATGATATTTTCTCACCAGTGGTCAGACACACTTCCATCAGGGTGTTGCTAGTTATAGTGACACATCAGGATTTGGAGCTTGAACAACTTGATGTGAAGACCGCTTTTCTACATGGAGAGTTAGAGGAAGAGATATACATGACTCAGCCAGATGGTTTCCAAGTTCCTGGCAAGGGAAAATATGTTTGCAAGTTGAAGAAGTCCTTATATGGGCTTAAGCAGTCTCCGAGGCAGTGGTACAAGAAGTTTGACAGTTACATGCTTCAGTTGGGATACACGAGGTGTGCTTATGACTGTTGTGTCTACTACAGCAAGTTGAGAGATGGGTCATTCATCTATCTGGTGCTTTCTGTAGATGACATGCTGGTAGCCGCAAAGAGTAAGCATGAGGTTCAGAAGTTGAAAGGACTTCTTAGTGCTGAGTTTGAGATGAAGGATCTGGGTGCAGCTCGGAAGATACTAGGAATGGAGATTCTTAGGGATCGAAGTCAGCGGAAGCTTTTCTTGTCACAGAAAGGATACATTCATAAAGTGTTAGCTAGGTTTGGCATGTCTACAGCCAAGCCTATAGACACTCCTAGTGCTGCAAATATTCATCTCACTACCATGTTTGCTCCTCAGTCAGACGAGGAGAAGGAGTATATGTCTCGGGTTCCTTATGCCAGCGCGGTGGGGAGCTTGATGTATGCTATGGTTTGCACGAGGCCAGATTTAGCACAGGCAGTCAGTGTTGTGAGCAGGTTCATGGGGCAACCGGGAAAGGAACATTGGCAAGCAGTGAAGAGGATCTTCAGGTATCTTAGAGGTACGTCTGATGTGGGTCTCATTTATGGAGGTGATACCGAGTGCTTAGTTACAGGCTACTCTGATTCTGATTATGCTGGTGATGTTGACACGAGGAGATCGATGAATGGTTGTGTATTCACTTTGGGAGGTTCTGTGGTTAGCTGGAAGGCGACTTTGCAACCTACAGTGACGTTGTCTACTACGGAAGCAGAGTACATGGCCCTGACAGAGGCTGCAAAAGAGGGAATATGGCTGAAAGGGCTAGTTAGTGATCTTGGTCTACATCATGATCAGGCTACTGTGTACTGTGACAGCTTGAGTGCAATCTGCCTAGCCAAGGACCAGGTCCATCATGAGAGGACCAAGCATATTGATTTCAGATATCATTTCCTGAGGAGTGAGAGGAGAATCAGGGTGAAGAAAGTGGGAACTGCTGATAACCCCGCTGATATGTTCACCAAATCTGTTCCACATAGCAAGTTTCAACATTGTTTGGACTTGCTGAACATCAGAGCTGATTAGGTGCTCTATGGGCAGTCCTGGGAGTGGAGGGCGAAGTCTACTCATCTGGCACTGTAATGGTGCATCTGGAGTTTTCTACTTTGAGGATTCAAGTCAAGGTGGAGATTTGTTGGTATGCCAATACTGTAATAGCCACTTCTGCGACGCTGGCCTGGGGGTCCGGGGGGGCGGCAGACGCCCCCGGTTAAACGGGGATCTCGCTGTCTCTTTATGACGGTATAGCTTGTCTCTTTATTGGACTGCTGTTGATTTGGGCCGAATTGTGTTTTGGCCCAGTTTGTTAGGGTTTAGTGGAGAAAGCATATAAAGTGTCTCTCTTCTCTCTGTAAACAATTAATTCTGATATAGTGGAATCTGTCTCCCGTGGATGTAGCCAAATTGGTGAACCACGTAAATCTTGTGTCTTGTTATTTTCGTTCATATTTTCTGTTCTTTCTCCATTTCGCACAACACATTCACTCATCAACACTAATATGGTATCAGACTCCCGGGCTTCCAAATTTATTTCCTTTTAATCCCAATTCTTCATCGTCTTCCTCTCTACTGAAACGTTACGTTTCCTCTTCTCCTCTCTCTGAATTTTTTTTAATCTTTTCTTCCTAACATCAATGGTGTCTGATCTTTCCTTCTCTATGTCGACTCTCATCCATCTTCTCCCTTTCAAGCTTTCTCCAACAATTTTTGTCTCTTGGAAGACGCACGTTCAAACCATTCTTGAATCTGAAGAGCTTTTTGGTTATCTTGATGGGACTCATCCCTATCCTACGCCTGCGTCCTCTACTTTCTCTAATGGGTCTTCTTTGACGGATTCTACCAAAACTGATGCTTCCTGGGTTATTAAAGACAAAAGGCTTCAAAGCCTTCTTCGCTCCACTCTCACGGATGAAGTTATGCGAGAAACTATTGGTTATTCTTCTTCAAATGAAATTTTGGATTGCCTCTATTCTACCTTCCAAAACTCGTCTCTAAGCAACGAGTTACAACTGCGAGATTAGATTACTTATCTCCTGCGTGGCAACGATTCTTTTACGGACCTCCATAATAAGTTCAAAGATCTTCTCGACAAACTTTCCAGCTTGGATCCGACCATCAGTAACAAGGACTGTGTTTTATGGTTTCTTCGTGCTCTTGGTCCAGAGTTTCTTCAGTTCTCAAGTCTCCAAGTTTTGCAAAATCCGTTGCCTTCTTATATTGAGATTGTTGCACGTTCTAAGAGCCACAAGTTACTGCTCCAAACTTTTTCCAGTTCGTTAATGGGGTCTGAAACCCCTACCTTTGCGTTCACAGTGTCTGAATATGGAAAATTAGTGCCCAGTCCCCAAGCATGTGGGAATCATGCACCGACGCGTGGAGCGTGAACGCCCACACGTGGTTGTGCTAGCGGTCTTCGCGCCGATGGCTCATTCCATGGTTGGTCTGGTACACTTGGTCATACTTCCGGTAGCCGTGGTCGTTGATGGACTCCCAAATGCCAATGGTTTAACAACACTTGGTTAAAATCTTTTAGAGCGATGGCGGCACTGATGTTCACCAACACTCGGTTACGGTACCACTTTTCTGCTTGTGGAATCACCACCCGATCTCATGTCCATCCACGCCTGAGCAAAATGGTCGAGATGAAAGAAAGCATCAGCACATAATTGAGATGGTACTTTCCATGTTATTCCACTCTCATCTTCATTTGTTATATTGTAATGATGCTTTCTTTGCGGTGATCTTCACCATCAATCGTCTTCCCACTTCAATTCTCAATGGGTGCTCTCCCTTTTTGTTGTTCATGGGCGCTATCCAGACTATTTCAACTTTCATCCATTTGGATGTCGTGTTTATCCTTTTATTCGGCCATTCTCGGATAAAAAGCTAGCCCTCCACCCTCGGAGCTCTCCTTGTATCTTCCTTGGCTACAGTTCACAGTACAAGGATTTTCATTGTCTGGATCCTTCTACTCGGAAGGTTTGCATTACTCGGCATGCCCATTTTGATGAACATCTCGTCCCTTATCCTGGCGGAACCTCCACCTCTCCTTCCTCGCTTGATGTCTCTGTATTTATGGACTCTGATACTCCTACTGAGCCTTTGCCTACCACACCTACCTCTCACTCTCCCTGCCGCTTATGTCCTTTGCTTGATTTATCCCTTCCCTCTCCCAACCCTATCCTGTTACACAATCTCTGGAGCCTGCTCACCCAACATCACCTACACCGCTACCTCCTCCTTCATTCCAGAGCCTGCTCATCCTATGGAGACTCGCTCTTGTACCGGTCATACCAAAAGGCATTCCTTTCATGATTATGTCCTTACTAGTTTTCTTACGGCACTTGTGGCAGAAATTGAACCTCGTGGCTATTGATCTACTCTTAAAGACCCTAAGTGGGTCACGACGATGGATTCTGTGATATACATTATCACCCGCATTCTTCGCTACATACGTGGTACTCTTCACTATGGATTGATCTTCCGCCCCCCTATAGGACCGCTCTAGATTTTTGGATACTCTGATGCTGACCGGGCTCGGTGTTTAGAGACTCATCTCGTTCCACCTGTGGCTATGTTGTCTTCCTCGGCGAAAATCTTGTCTCATGGAGTGCGAAGAAGTGGCTTACTGTCTCTCGTTCTAGTTGCGAGTCTAGGTATCAGGCTATAGCAAATGCTGCCGCTGAGCTTGCATGAATGTGTAACCTATTAAGAGAACTTCTTGTTCCTCGCCTCCTCTTCTCCTGTGCAGCAACAGTGCCATATTTTTATCACAGAATCCGGTGGCGCACAAGCAGGCGAAACAAATTGACATTGATAATAATTTTGTGCGTGAACTAGTCCCCTCTGGCAAATTGCTCACTTGGCATGCTCCCTCGTCTTTACAAATTGCCGATATATTCACCAAAGGCTTATCTCGTCATCTTTTCGACTTGTTCCGGTCCAAGCTTTGCGTGACTCCTCTTCCCACTCTTCGCTGGTTGGTGGTGGTGGGTATAAATAGAACTCTAGAACCATGTCTACACATTGTATGTAACCATTGTATATTCTATAAAATAGTTATTACAATCACATAACAATCATTCACTCATCAACACTAATAGTATGAACAGCAGGACAACTAGAGGTAGCACTCGAGGGAATGAAGAGCTGCAGGACCCAAATAGCGGTTTATAAGAACAAGTGCCAACAATCTCATTACAGCCTGATAAAATGTAATGGCAGTTCTCAAAGCAAAAGCCAGAATTACACCCAACAATCTCAAAATATTGGGTATCATATATAATACTCCTAGTGTGTAGAACTAGTTCAGCACCAGCTTAGACCTAGTAAAGTAATGTGATGAGAATTCTAATGGTGGGGGCAGAAAGTGACCATGTAGCTTGCACCAGTGCAAGTGGAGATACTAGTGGGATCATCATAAGCATAAGAGTAAGCCTTTGGACAGGCTGACTTGAAGATCTTGGAATATGCTGTCGGCTTGCAAGTTTGAGGGTTTCCAAAGCTTCCTGTGCAGCAGAATCTTGGAGAGTTGAATGCAGAGCAAGCACTTTTGCAAGCCACTATTCTGTTGTCGTGAGATCTCACTTGAAGCCCAACTGGGCAGATGGTATTCAGATCACTCACACATCCAGCATAGCTGCATTTACCTGCCAACAACCAAAGCATCAAGAAAATGTTGCAGCAGATCAAGCATAAATGAACAGAAAGACTGTATAAAGTCATCATCTTGCTTCAAGAAAATGCTGGCCGATGTAACAAGAAAATGTCGGTAGATCAAGCAAGTCCAATTGCTTAGTCCCAAACGAACCAAAGGTTTCATAATGTAGGACTCTCAGTAGATCAATGTTGATTCATTAGTCGGAGTCGAAGAAAAATTAAGAATAACTACCAAGATTCGACTCCCTCTTGTCTTATAATAAGAGTCTGCTTCAGTAAAATACTAATGATTGATTTTCAAGACTCTAATGAGATTACTACTTTTCTTCAGGAAAATGAAGCAGAACAAGCATGGTTTGGTGATTCATTAGACAGAGAGGAACAGAAGAATATGAATAACTTCAAGATTCCAATGAAATTGAATGCTGACTAACGATTAAAGACCGATGATAATGGAGATTAAACCTCACAAGGTCCAATGTTTATTACTGTGAATTTAAGAAAACCTCAAGATTCCAATAAAGTTATCTTTCTTGAAGGAAATGAAAGCAGATCAAACATTTTATACTGTGGCATCAGAAACGAACAAAAAGATCCTAACAGAGTAGCACATTTAGCTTAAACATATATGTTTGGACCACATCCCAGTTTGATTGGTCATTGCTTAAAATATACAAAAATCAGGTGACCAGTCATTTTAGAATCTTAACATAAACCAACAAAAACAACAAAAGAGCTCATATTAAAATGCATTAATAAATAAAGAAAGAAAAAAAATCATGTCTTTACCTGATCCACGAAATGGCATGATAGAGATGGCAAGATTGTAGCCATCAACAAGGCTAACATCGTAGAAATCCTGCTCCTTTGTTAGAGTGATCTCCGCCAAGGTAGCCGGAGGGGTCCCACCCATGCCATTGCAGAAGACAGCGCCGCCGCAGTCTCCGGTGGCACAGCGGCCGCGGCCAGCAGCGTCAAACGAGCAGCCGTGGCGGCCCCACACGCGGCCGGACCATCCCGCCGGAAGGCGGAGGGAGTAGAATTTCTTGGGCGGGAGCTTGAACCCACCCCGGGCTAAAATGGGCTGCCCCGCACCCGGCTGAATACCCGGCCACACGGTGTGCTCGCACTTGTTGTTGAATATCATAGTTGTTGCTGAAACCTCAACTGTAACAAAACACATTCTTCCGCACATTAGCAAATAAGAGCAACTCAAAACGTGCGATAAAGTGTACATCAGTGAAAAGGGTACCTGTGATTAGAAACATTGTGAGGAATGCAAGAAGCAGAAGTCTCAGCTTTGCCATTGCCATTGTCATAGCCACAGTCACCATTTTTGAGAGCTGAGAAGTGTTGACTGTTGAGTGATTGGGGCTCTATTTTTGCTGGGTGGATTTATAGAGGAAAAGAATGAAAGAGGGGTGTCGCTTTTGTCAATTTTACTGTGCAAATTGGGATCTTTTCAAGGCTTTATGATTTAAATTAACCAGATGGGGTGGAAAGAAGTTAGAAAACAAACTTAGGTCAAGCCCAGAACTCCATAACGGCAATAACAAAAAGGAGGGAATGGAGAATGGGATGATGACAAAATTGAGGAGGGACAAGTTGGTCAGGAAAGGAGGGGCTGTCAGAAAGTGAGTGGGGAGATGAGGCAAAAGTTGTTCGGACACGAAGAAAAAGTCGGTACCAAATTCACATGCACCTCAATGTGACGGGATCCTTTCTATTGATTCTGCTTCCTGCAGTAAGACCTGTGAGTTGTGTCCTCTGGTAGAGTCGGTGCAGTGTTACGCATTTCCATGGCCAATGCTTCCAGTTTCCTATACCCAGTAGCCAATTGCATTAATTCCCCCACATTCCAAATCAACCCATACACTTTAACTTTTACTATTTGACTGGAAAATAATTTAATGCTCAAGTATATTTAAAATTTGTGAAAAGATGATATTTTTAAAATATTTGTTACTTCCTCTATCTCAATTCAAAGTACACCATCAATTTTTCACGATTTTTAAAAATTATGTTTAACTATTAATGTCACTAACTACACATAATAGTGCCGCATAAAAAGTTGATATTTTAAAAATATATAATAAGATTAGTCTAATAAAATCTCACATGATATTTTTATTATATATTAAGAGTATATTTCTTGAAAGAAGATGTTTCATTGGTAGAGAGAAAATGAAATATTTTGAGAATTAGAAATTTAATGCTATTAATGTCAATACCCTTTTATTTAAAGGTAATTTCCCTATTTATGTAAATAATTTCTATAGCTAGCTTTCATGACTATCATAACTTTTATGTGTAGAAATAAATGTTGACTGACGACATTCATTAAAAATTAGTCATTTCCTAAAAAAAAAATTAAACAGATAAATATTCATTAATTTTAAAAAGCAGTCGTTATTTCAATTTCTTTAAAATAATATACGAAATAGTCGTCTACATTGTATTTTGTAGCACAAAGTCTTGTTTTAGACTGATTGACCGTTAGACATGATCATTTTATAATTGATGTAACTAATGAGGTGATTTAGTGTTTGTTTTTATTTATTGCAACGAAATTCCTATAACTTTTAAAAAGTTTTAACATGTATCGTAATGTATAAATAATAATTATAATTTGACTATAAAAGTAATTGAAACGAGGTTTTTCATGATTGGTCTAACCGTTAGTTGATCTAACATGATACTTTCTCATTTTTCGGTGGTTAAAGTATTTATTATTGTGTTATAAAAAATGATCATTATTGTTTTATTAAATACAAAGTTATGGAAAATAGAGATTCTGTTGGAGTTGAACAAAAAAATGTAGAGAATATGAGCTTTCAATCTCCATTTTAGAGAAACTTTAGAGAACATGTTGAACTTGCTCTAACGAATCTAAAGAGTAACACGATAATATTTCTAACTACCCCCCAATTCAATTTTATGGTTAAAGTTAAACAATAATGACTAAATGAATAGTTAATTTGATGGGGTTGATTTTACCATATATTTTGGGCTGATTATTGAGTTAAATGATTTATTAAATGCTTGGATATTTATGTTATTCGTAATGTTCTTGCAGTTTAAAGATTTAGATGCTGAATTGGCAAGTTGTTGCAGTTTATGGTCATTTGTGCTTGGAGATGGAAGAGGAAATAATAATGGAGATATTTGGTGCTGAATTATGGCAATTACAAATGTAGTTGGAGAAGAATCAGATTGATTTGAAGACTCCTAATTGTTAGGAGAGAATATTGGGATTATCTTTTAGAGTTCTAATTAGATAAGGAAAGACATATTTTATTCCTTATCTATCTTTTAGTTGTAGTAATATTTTTGGAGACTGGATTATTTTTACACGCATAGCGTACGGCCAAGAGACAGAACAGAATTGCGTACGACAGTCCATTTGCGCAGACAGTATTTTGCGATTTGGGTTTTTCCAGTATTTTATTCAGAAAATTTTCATCATTTATTTTTATGCTTTTGATT
Source organism: Rubia yunnanensis (assembly GCA_037428765.1). Classification (NCBI taxonomy): domain Eukaryota; kingdom Viridiplantae; phylum Streptophyta; class Magnoliopsida; order Gentianales; family Rubiaceae; genus Rubia; species Rubia yunnanensis. The sequence continues at coordinate 79,183,522 of CM075068.1, forward strand.
GTTAATTTAATTATGTATTCTAGCTAAATTCTTCTTTTCCGGTAAAGATCAAGGAAGTACTGGCGTCGATTCTCGTGAGATCTAATTAGTTTTAATACTTTGATTGCATGCTAGCATCTGCTGTTCTTAATTATAATGTTTATGATTGCTTTCATGTTATTGAGTAGTGCGCAATATTTGATAGCATGTTAGTTAATTTAATGCCAATTGAACCAATCATCCGTAATTGTGATTTCAGTTCAATCAGTGGTAGGGAACAACAGTCTTAATTTAACAATCCGGCGTCCGAGTTTGTTGGTTCTGAATTGGGTCTTTCTCATTCTTAATGCTGCTAGCATATTAAATCTATAGAGCGTCTCTTAGGTTATATGTTAGTTAGAGAAATAGTTGGTGAGGCGTCCTCCTGATTATCGAAAAGGTAAGGAAAGATTGGTTGCTTGCAACTATAACCAATTTGTGTGCATGCATTTAAAGTCATCTTTGCATCAAGGATCGAGATAGGAAGCCAGTATGGAATTGATCGAAACCGGAATCTTCTCATCATAGTTGAATTGTTTCGCAATCTGTAACAATTTCTCATTCCTGTTTTTACTCGATTTTTAGTTTCTCTTATTCACGACCCTAATCTGGTTCTTTTGGTTACGAATTTGCAGATTAAAGATTAAATAAAAAGTCTCGCCAATCTCTTGGGAAACGAACCTGCTCGCAGCTATACTGGTCGGTATGCCCATACCGACCACAGAATCCTGAACTGAAAATTCAGCTTAGAGCTTGATTTATTTTTGGTGTAAAATGACACACCAAATTTTGGCGCCGTTGCCGGGGATTGGTTTTAAGCAGTATTTTTTCTTTTAATTCTTTAGTTTATTTTCACTTTTCCTTGGTTTATGCCTCGTTCTTCTCGTACAGGAGAATTGATCTTCACTCCAGAGATTGAGAAACTTGCACGAAGTCTAACGAAACAGACAAAAGCCTTGAAAGGATCTTCCTCGTCTGAATCAACCACCACTGAAACCCATTTCAACATGGCTGACGAACAAAGACGTGAGGAGGAACCACCAGCCCAGCGTATAAGAGACATGGGACGCTACAGACACAATCGTCCTTTGTGCATTGTCCTTCCCAACATCAACCGCAACTCCGAGATTAAACCAGGTTTCATACAAGTATTACCTAAATTTGGTGATATGCCAGGTGAGAGTGCTCATAACCATCTTGATGAATTTGACCTCGTCTGTGCAACTCTTAGACCACAAGGTTTTTCGGAAGATCATATTAAACTACTCACCTTTACACACACATTGCAGGGAAAAGCCCGTGAATGGCTTTTCGAACTCCCACCCGGTTCAATTCGAACCTGGGAAGATTTGGAGGAGAAATTTTTACAAAAGTTTTTTCCCGAGTCTAGAGCAGCTAATTTGAGATCTGCAATAAGTGGTATTAGACAAAAGAAGGGAGAAAGTCTTGCGAGTTATTGGGATAGATTTAATCAATTGTGTCGCAAGTGTCCTAACCATGGTTTTACTGAGTATCAGCTCATCACTAATTACTTTTATGGTGGTATGTGTTCTATTGACAGGAAGATTTTTGATGCAGCTTGTGGAGGAAATGTGCTGAACAAAACCATGGATGAAGCAAAAGAGATCATCCTTGATATGGTCACTCATGAATATGATGAAGATGATGATAGATCTAGACCAGTCAAGGTAGCTGGTAACTCATATTTGGATGAGAAGCTAGATGCTCTCACTTCAATTGTAAAAGATCTAGCCATGAAGAGTGCCGGAGGAGCCAAGTGCGAAATTTGCTCACACATGGGACACTACACTGATGCTTGCCCTACTCTTCAAGATCCTCAGACCGAACAAGCTTTCTTTGGATTTGAAGATAACCCACACAGGCCAAGGCGTAATGACCCATTTTCGGACACATACAATCCAGGATGGAGGAATCATCCGAACTTCAGATGGAATCAAAAGGGCCCTGGAATGTATGCTCCAAATCAAGCACAAGTTGGTCGTGATGCAAATCTAGCACCGGATGATCAGAGAGTCACCATGAATGAAGTCCTTAAGACTATGGCCCAAAACAGCGAAGTGGTGCAGAATTTAGCCAAAAACATGAATGCTTTTCAGCAAGAGACAAGGGCTGCTATAGGGAATATCGATCAACAAATGACTCAACTGGCTGTGGAGGTAAACAAGTTGAAGTTCAACGCTGGAAGGTTACCCTCCCAGACTGAACCGAATCCCAGAGAGAATGTAAGTGCAGTTACCTTAAGGAGTGGGAAGGAGTTGGTCAATCCTGACCCTAAGGAAGATCACAAGGAAAAAGGCAATCATGAAGAAGCCAAAGAGAGTAAAAATGAGTCCTCAAAGGTAAACCCTGAACCTATGACATCTATTTCTAACCCAAATGTCGCTCCACCTTTCCCATCCAGATTAGCTCATAACAAGAAGGAAGATGATGAGAAAGAGATTTTGGAGATTTTCAAGAAGGTAGAAATAAATTTGCCCTTGATTGAACCTGTTAAGCAAGTTCCCAGGTACGCAAAATTTCTTAAAGAACTTTGTTCGAAGAAGATGAAGTATGGGAAAGATGCAAAAATTAGGTTGGGAGAAAATGTTTCCGCTGTCATTCAACGTAAGTTGCCACAAAAATGTAAGGACCCAGGAATGTTTTCTATTCCATGCATAATTGGCACAAAAACTGTTGAAAAAAGCCATGTTAGATCTGGGTGCATCAATTAATGTCATGCCTCTATCTGTGTATAATGAATTGCAATTAGGACCATTGAAGGAAACTTGTGTTATAATCCAATGTGCAGATAGGTCTAATGCATACCCAGAGGGAATAATAGAGGATGTGCTAGTAAAAGTAAATGATATGATATTTCCAGTGGATTTCTACATTGTTGATATGGATGATTCATTCTCTGCTAATAAGTCCCTAATTCTTCTAGGAAGACCATTCATGAAGACATCGAAAACCAAGATTAATGTTGATAAGGGAACACTTAGTCTTGAGTTTGATGGAGATGTAGTTTCTTTCACTATTTTTGATGCCATGAGACATGTAGATGATCCTGAATCTATGTTTACCCTTGACGTGATTAATCCATTGGTTGATGATTTTATAGAAAGGTACTCTAGGGATGACAAGTTGGAACTTGTACCCTTTAATGGATGGGCCGACAAGGATATGATGGATGTCTTGGATGAAAATTGTAGTAAAATCATCATGCAGCTTTACTCCACCAAAGAAATCAGCTCCCAGCCACTTTCGGGCGGTATGCCCATACCGCCCGTTTTCTGCTCAGAAATTCAGAAATACAGCTCCCAGCCACTTTCGGGCGGTATGCCCATACCGCCCGTTTTCTGCTCAGAAATTCAGAAATACAGCTCCCAGCCACTTTCGGGTGGTATGCCCATACCGCCCGTTTTCTGCTCAGAAATTCAGAAATACAGCTCCCAGCCACTTTCGGGCGGTATGCCCATACCGCCCACATCCAAACCAGAAGTGCACCATATCTCGCAGCCTACATCAGTCGGGATAATCATTCCACCTATCCCTGAACGCACTTTTCCTTCGATTGAGAAAGCACCCAAGCTGGAGCTGAAGACCTTACCTGAACATCTCAAATATGCAGTCTTAGGGGAGAATCAACCCATACATGTCATGTATCCTGAGGGAATGAAGATCTCCAAGGTCAAGGGAATGCCACTTGCATTGCCTCCATATGGCTGATCTGAGCAAGCCAACTGAGTCTAGCCTAAGACGATAAATAAGGGCGCTGCTTGAGAGGCAACCCAAGATTTTTATTTTTATTTTTATTTTCGTTCTCTTCATTATTTCTTTTCAAAAAATAAAATATTATTCATCCATTTGACTTTGATTAGTTTGAACTTACAGGGTTCCAAGAAGATCTCCAAAAGATGAAGAAGGATTTTGAAAGCAAACCAAATATGAACCGAGCCATTCAACTTTCAGCCCAAAGTTGTCAGGATGCCCAATGTGAACCAGGATGCACTGGTTGACCCCATGGCTAATTAGCCGCCCAGGGAGCATTTTATTTTTTCTTTTTTTTCTTATTTTTCATTATTTGTTGAATTTAAGTACATTTGTAGAGTAAGTGCATGACATCATATTTTCTACATCATTTGCATATGTTACCTCTCTCTTACACAATGAGGACATTGTGTCGTCTAAGTGTGGGGTGGAGGTGTAACATCATTAGTTTGTTTTTAATAAAAAAAAGTTTCTTTCATAAAAAAAAATATTCATAAAATTATGAGAAAAATACAAAAAGATTTTCATTTTTTTCATCATTTGAGTAAAAAAAACAGCAACCTTGAATTGGAAATTTGAATGGTTAGAGTTGGAATTTTGTTTGTGGTAAGATTGAATGTTGTTTCCCTTTGTGAATGAAATCATGGATTCCTGATATGCGTTTTAGGATGATGAATGTGCAATAAGTCATTTTGCTCTAAAACTAGATATATTGTGAGGGTTTGAGCCTTAAAAGAGCAAAAGCCAGAAAAAATATAGGCATAAAAAAAAGATGATATTAAGTAGCTCTTTATCTCTTTGTTGAGTGATCATATTTTGATATTCATTGCTTGGTTTGTGCCATGATTTCGAGACTGTTTTTGATACTTGAGTATGAAAATGATAGAGACACTTAGGAATGAGCCCTACTTAGCTTCTACTATATACTTCCTTCCTTACATTGATCCCCTAGTTTGCCCCGTTGAAGCCAGAAAACTCTTTCTTTGGTATTTAGTCACTAAATATTTAGCCAAGAGCCTTAGCCTTTTCTTAACCCTCTGAGAATATGTTAGTGATTTATTATTGCTTGTGATGTGGATTAGAATTGTATGGTGGGTTAGATATGGTTGAGATTTTGTGCTAATACATGTGGATCATAGAGTATTTTGGAGTTATATTCATTTGGAAGGTGCATGTATAGTTTTTGCATGATATTATTGATCTTGTATGCCCAGAAAATGCTTGTAAGTGCTGCTGCCCAGAAAAAAAAGAGTTGAAAAAGGAAAAAAAAAGAGAAAGAAAAGAAAAGAAAAGAAGAAAAAAATAATCAGTTCTGAAAAAAAAAAAAATCTGGTCAGTAGCATATTGGGCTGAAAATTTTTGGTAGCAATATGGGGTTGGTTTAGTGCTTGGTGGTGGTGATTATACTTCGTTGTTCTTTAATGTTGCATATTCATTCGAAGTATGAACATAGAGGAGCATGAGGTAATAATGGATTGCTTGCATATTCTCAGATTTTTAGCCTCGTATTCCCTTTATCCTACCTCTCTGACCCTAGCCCCGTTACAACCTTGATAAAGACCTCATTGATTTGTACTCAAGTGTTCAATTACTACGGTGGAGATAGTGGTATATACAAACCTGTTGTGCTGAGTATTGAATATGATTTGTGTGAATGACCTGATTATGAATTTGAGTGATCTTGGTGAGGCTGGATTTTATTGCATGTTTTGACTAGAATGTGAGGATGATGTGATTTTATAAGCAAAGGGGAATGGTTTGTGGTATGATGGCTGATTGTGTTTTGACTCTACTATGACGGTTTTTGATTTGAGGGTTGCTGTAGTGTTTTAATTTGAGTCTCACGTTTACATTTATGTTTTGCATTTGCATATGCTCGAGGGCTAGCATTATCTAAGTGTGGGGTATTTTGATGGGGTTGATTTTACCATATATTTTGGGCTGATTATTGAGTTAAATGATTTATTAAATGCTTGGATATTTATGTTATTCGTAATGTTCTTGCAGTTTAAAGATTTAGATGCTGAATTGGCAAGTTGTTGCAGTTTATGGTCATTTGTGCTTGGAGATGGAAGAGGAAATAATAATGGAGATATTTGGTGCTGAATTATGGCAATTACAAATGTAGTTGGAGAAGAATCAGATTGATTTGAAGACTCCTAATTGTTAGGAGAGAATATTGGGATTATCTTTTAGAGTTCTAATTAGATAAGGAAAGACATATTTTATTCCTTATCTATCTTTTAGTTGTAGTAATATTTTTGGAGACTGGATTATTTTTACACGCATAGCGTACGGCCAAGAGACAGAACAGAATTGCGTACGACAGTCCATTTGCGCAGACAGTATTTTGCGATTTGGGTTTTCCAGTATTTTATTCAGAAAATTTTCATCATTTATTTTTATGCTTTTGATTGTTAATTTAATTATGTATTCTAGCTAAATTCTTCTTTTCCGGTAAAGATCAAGGAAGTACTGGCGTCGATTCTCGTGAGATCTAATTAGTTTTAATACTTTGATTGCATGCTAGCATCCGCCGTTCTTAATTATAATGTTTATGATTGCTTTCATGTTATTGAGTAGTGCGCAATATTTGATAGCATGTTAGTTAATTTAATGCCAAATGAACCAATCATCCGTAATTGTGATTTCAGTTCAATCAGTGGTAGGGAACAACAGTCTTAATTTAACAATCCGGCGTCCGAGTTTGTTGGTTCTGAATTGGGTCTTTCTCATTCTTAATGCTGCTAGCATATTAAATCTATAGAGCGTCTCTTAGGTTATATGTTAGTTAGAGAAATAGTTGGTGAGACGTCCTCCTGATTATCGAAAAGGTAAGGAAAGATTGGTTGCTTGCAACTATAACCAATTTGTGTGCATGCTTTTAAAGTCATCTTTGCATCAAGGATCGAGATAGGAAGCCAGTATGGAATTGATCGAAACCGAAATCTTCTCATCATAGTTGAATTGTTTCGCAATCTGTAACAATTTCTCATTCCTGTTTTTACTCGATTTTTAGTTTCTCTTATTCACGACCCTAATCTGGTTCTTTTGGTTACAAATTTGCAGATTAAAGATTAAATAAAAAGTCTCGCCAATCTCTTGGGAAACGAACCTGCTCGCAGCTATACTGGTCGGTATGCCCATACCGACCACAGAATCCTGAACTGAAAATTCAGCTTAGAGCTTGATTTATTTTTGGTGTAAAACGACACACCAATAGAGTGGAAGTGATTTTCGTTTTTTGGAGTTTCATTTTTTTGTAGATTTGAGATTTCTCAAAATTCAACAGTTGTATTGAACTGAAATAATGCAAGGAGCTTCCACAGACGTTTTTCTACATTTTGAACGGTGGAGATCGGATTATGAGGTCCGGAAGTACTGCATTTTGTCTCAGATGTGAGCTCTGCAATTTTTTTGTCACTTGGATACTAGTTTAGATAGACTTTCGTTTTTATATTGAGCTGCAATTTTGCAAGGAGGTTTCAGTGTCTTTTTTCTACATTGTGAACGGTGGAATTTTGATTTTAAGGTCTGGAACTACTGCAGTTAGGCTCGGACATAAGCTCTATTTTTTGGTTATTTATTGGAGACATCTTTCTGAGAAGGTATTTTTTTATTTGTGAATGAATTGGCAATTTTGGGTACGCTTCTGCTTGTTTATTTGTTGATTTGATATTTTGGATATCAATTTGGGGACATTCAAATTTGCTTGTGTTTGTGAATTTTGAATTATCGGGTTTAGATTTGGGTATGCTTCTATTTGTTGATTTGAAGACTTGAGCTTTTGGGTATCAATTTGGAGATTTTGATTGACTCATGTATGTGATTTTGGATTCTCAAATTCGTCTTTGGGACTAGTAGTTTGATTTTTGGATAATTTGCTATGACATTTGATTATTGTTTGAATTGGTGAATTTTGGGGTTTTCACCTTGGGAGTTGTGATTGTGGTTTCGTTTGGCTTGTGGTTGTCGTTAGAATTTTGTTTGAAATTCTTACACGGTGAACTTTGAGTTCTTGGAGTTGTGCTTTAGTTATGGCTGGATGTAAGGATGATTCTTTTCAAAAGATTAATGTTGAAATAGACTCATACTTGTTTGAGCAATGCCAGCAGTTCCTTGCCTTGCAGCCTCCTGCCATGTCTGTCTCACAAGGTTTGTCATTGTTGTCTATCTCAGGTATATCATCTTCATTGTTTGTCTCGGGTATGTCACCTTCTTTGTGGATTCTAGATTCAGGTGTCTCTCATCACATGTCTCCTCATTTATCCTCTTTTGTTTCCTTATCTCCAAATTCACCTTCTATTATGACTGCCAATGGCAATCCTATGCCATTGGAAGGTGTTGGTTTTGTTGTCACATCTCAAGTTTCTCTTTCTGATGTTTAGATATTCCTAGTTTTTCACTCAACCTTTGCTCAGTTGGTTAGTTATGTGAATCTGGTTTCAATGTTATTTTTTCTTCTTCCTCTTGTTTGATTCAGGATCTACAATCTTAGAAGGTGATTGGTACAGGTCGTACGCATGTGGGGCTCTATGTCTTGGATGAACTACATGTATCAGATGTTGTTGCCTCTGGTGTGGATTTATCTTCTTTTAATTAGAGTCATTTGTCCTCGCCCTTTTATCTGTGGCACTCACGTTTAGGCCATGTTTCTGCATCTCGTTTAAAAGTTTTTGGTCTCTACTAGAGCTTTGGGACAATTGCACTCTCATGATATTTCTGATTGTAGTGGTTGCAAACTTGCAAAATTTTCAGCTTTGCCCTTTCATAGAAGCATTTCCTCTTCTCATGCTCCCTTTAATCTTGTGCATTCTGATGTGTGGGGATCCTCTCATGTGCCTACAAAAGGGGGTTCTAGATATTATGTGTCCTTTATTGATGATTTCGCTCATTATACTTGGGTTTATCTTATGAAGCATAGATATGATTTCTTGGACATATTTAATGAATTTAGGGTACTTGTTATGACACAACACACGGTTGTCATTAAGTGTTTTAGGTGTGATTTGGGAGGTGAATACACCTCTAATGATTTTTGCCATCTTCTTGCTTTTGATGGAACCATGCGCCAGACCTCTTGTTCAGATACTCCTAAAAAATGGTGTTGCCGAGAAGAAACATAGACACCTTATTGAGACAGCTCGCTCATTCTTGTTGTCAGTAGATGTTCCTAAAATCTTATTGGGGAAGCCATCCGTACAGCTGTCCATGTCATTAATAGTTCCAACCTCTCACAATTCAGGTTTGTCACCTTTAAAAAAATTGCATGGATATGCACCTGACTATTCCTCCTTGCGTGTTTTTGGTTCTACTTGTTTTGTTCTTCGACCCCAGGTGAGCATAGAAAATTGTCTCCTAAATCTTCCTTATGTGTTTTCTTGGGTTATGGTAGTGGTGATACGAATCAAGGTTTCTAATCTCATTTATTAAATTAGGGTTTTTAGGATGATAACACTATACTCTTTTTCCCACTAAGTTTTTTTCAATGAGGTACTGTGATCTTTGTAATTTATTTTATTTTAGAATAAGGCACATTAACTCTGCCATGTTGGCGTTAGAAGAGTTTAATTTTGGCTATGCTTTATTTAGGGTTTAGATTATTCAGTTCTAATTTGATTAGAATTAGATTTGGTAAGATTAGATAAGACAATATTCTATAAAGATTTATCTTGAAGAATATAGTCATTTATTTTAGGTAGTCTAGTTAATTATGGTTTTAGCTCCTTAAAGCTGCCACAATCCTTTTCAGTTTCTTGTTTGTATGTTTGAAGACCATACCTATGAACTATAAATATGGGTGGTTTCAACATTATTTTACCTACCACTTTTATCAATCAAATATACAATATTTTGGTTCATACTCTTTGCTTGCGAGCTATTCTATTGTTGCTTAACCTCGAGGGCTAGTTAAGTATCAATAAACCTTGTAATCTGATCTCGAGGGCTAGTTAGAGAGCAAGTCAAAGTTATGCGTACCCCGAGAGCTAGACACCTGAATTTCGTGCGAGATAGTAAGAGTTTGCAGATCCATTCACTAGATTAAAGATATTAATTCCGCAATCGTGAGTCTTCACAAGGAGATTCATAGCAAGTGGTCAGAAGGGATATCGTTGTTTTAATCCAGTTAGTCAAAACTATATGTCTTTCGCCATGTTGTATTTTTAGAGCATATTCAATTTTTCTCTATTTCTGCTAATTCACACCACATAACTCAGCTAGATCTCATTTGCGTTGATCCTTTTGATGTCACCACCGATGAGGTCCCACCATCTGAACCTAATACTTTGGTTCCCGAAACGGACACTCATTGTCCACCCTTCTGCTACATTGCCGGATTCTCAATCATCTACTGAGACTGCGGATCATCCTCCTTTGCACCAGTCTACTCATATCTGTAAGTCTACTCAAAAACCTGATTTTTCGTATTCCTCTTATTCTCAGTCTGTTGCCTCATTTCTTGTGTCTATTAATTCTTTGTCTGAGTATGTGTCCTATAGAGATGCTGTCTATGATCCTCTAGGGCGGGTTGCTATGGCTGAGGAACTCACTGCTTTACATCATACTCACACTTGGGATTTAGTACCTTTGCCTTATGGGGAACATATTATTGGTTCTCGTTGGGTCTACTAGATTAAAATTAAATATGATGGATCCGTTGAGCAATACAAGGCTCATCTTATTGCAAAAGGCTATCCTCAGGAGTATGGCATGTATTATGAGGAAAACTTTGCACCTATTGAAAAGATGACCACCATTCGTACTATGATTTCAGTTGCTTCTGTTTTTTAGTGAAAGATATCACTGATGGATGTTAAGAATGCGTTCTTGTATGGTAATCTTCATGAAGAGATTTACATGACACCTTCTCCTGGAGTAATGCATCAGCCTGAGCATATGTGCAAGCTTTGTAAATCACTTTATGGTCTCAAATAAGCTCCTAGAGCTTGGTTTGAGAGATTCTCCACCGTGATCACCTCTCTTGGCTTTCTTCCAAGTTATTATGAGTCATCAAACATACAACTAAGGGTCGTATTCTCCTCTCTTTGTAATGTCGATGATATGATTATTAATGGTGATGATTGTGATGGTATTGAACTGTTGAAGAGTGATTTGGCTCGGTGCTTTGCTATGAAAGACTTGGGTTTACTCCGTTACTTTCTTGGTATTGAGGTGGCTTCTTCTTCTAAATGATATCTTTTATCTCAGTCAAAGTATACAGAGGATATTTTTGAGCGTGCATGTCTTACTGACAACAGGACTGCTGACTCTCCTCTTGAGACCAATGCTCGCTACTCTCCTACTGATGGACTTCCTTTGTCTGATCCCACATTATATCGTACAATGGGTGGCCGTTTAGTTTATCTCACGGTTACTCATCCAGATATTGTTCATGTTGTTCATATGGTTAGTCAGTTTGTCATTGCTCATACTTCAGTTCATTGTTCTGTTGTTCTTCACATTCTCAGGTATCTTCGAGGCACCCAGTTTCGTAGCTTGCTGTTTCCTTCGTCATCATTGTTAAAGTTGCGTATATATTCTGATGCTAATTGGGCTGGTGATATTAAGGATCGCAGGTCCCCCACTGGCTTTTGTATTTTTCTTGGTGATTCACTCATTTCTTGAAAAAATAAGAAACATGATGTTATTTCTCGCTCATCCACAGAAGCTGAGTATCGTGCCATAGCTTCGACTACTTGTGATATTGTTTGGTTGTGCTAGTTGCTTGGGAATCAGGCTTCGTAGTCCTACACCTTACATTGTGATAACCATAGTGCTATTCACATCGCACGTAATTCGGTCTTTCATGAGCGCACTAAGAATATTGAGATTGATTATCACTTCACCCACCACCATTTGCATATTGGGACTATTTTGCTGCCTTTTGTTACCTCTTCTCTTTAGATTGCAGATTTGTTCACGAAGGCTCACTCCACTGCGCAATTTTGTTTCTTGTCTGAAAAACTCTCGATGCTTATTTTTGTTGCACGTGAGTTGAAGGGGGGGGGGGTGTTAGCAATATATATTTATTAGTCAAGGGTTATTTAGTATTTTCATATATTATATTAGGGTTCTCTTTATGCTTCTCCTTGCTCACTTGTAAGAACACATGTTTGACAATACAATGCTCTTGAATTCCTGAACCCCAAAATCAAAAGTCAAGATAGTATGGTGAAAGCTCAACCCACCACTTATGAAAGTGAGAATTTCATTATGATAAAGACGCCATAAGAAATTCATCTAGATTGCTTGATAAGTCTTGAACGCCAAAAGTTTAATGGAAACCTGATAGTTCAATAGTTCACTAAACTAAGGGGCCGTTTCGTTCAAGCGAAAAAGAGGGAAAGGAATGAGGAAAGAGAAAGGAAAATAAAGGAAAGGAGTAACCCTATTTAAAAAAAACTGTTTGGTTCAAGTGTGGAAAGAGAATCAAACTAGTTCTCAATCCCTTTGTCACTGTTTGGTTTACCCTAGGGAAACAAATATTATTTTCTAGCATTATTTATAAAATAATACAAATATAAGTGTAAGTTATTGAAAAAGTCTTGGGAAATACCGTCTTTCCATAAACTTATGAATAGACGATGTTTAATTAGAATAATAAAAGGTAAAAGGTCTTAGTTGCAATATTAAAATTTTATTATACAACATATAGTAGTTATAAAGTTTATAACCCGATTCATACAACCCAAAATTTTTTATCTTCATTTCTTCTAATTTGCACTTTAAACCTTGGTCTTTCCTTAACTTATGGAAAAATCATTTTTCAAGAGACCGACTCTAAGTTATTTCACACTATCAAATTTGCTAAATATATATATATATATATATATATATATATATATATATAAGTATTTCATGAATTATTATCATATTGAGTTCATATAAAAAATATTTAATATAGTTCATCATCTTTAATTTATTAATATGTTGTATGTGATTAAAAAAAATGTAAATGTATTTATAATTTGTGGTAAATATTTTATTTGCATATTGTCATTGTTACATTTTTAAAAAAATTTCATATCACATGCAACATATTGATTTAAAATATGCAGTTCATTTAATATAAAAATGTGCTAAAAATGATGTTAAAAAAATCACATACGTAAATCTTTTAGGAATGGACGTCCAAAGGATATTATTTATAAAACATAAAATCGATGCATATCCAAAATATTACATAAGGTATTATATCCATCAACACATATGTAAAACACAAAATCTAAATACAGGTTTGGAAATTCCTAAATGCAGGTAAACTTAATGAATATTTACAATATTACCCTTGATTGGTTTTAGTAGTTTTAATCTTAATCAAATTTTGATTATTTAACTTCAGCCCTCATCACCAATCATTATTTAAGATCAAACCACAATAAAGATTGTAATTAAATAAACACCTTAAATTAGATTACCTTTAGAATTCATTATCAAATTATGGTTGATTAGGAACGAACCACGGGGAAGGTAGCTATTGCAGAGTTCTGACATGGAGGAAGGCGGCAAATTAAGGATATGGTTACTAAATTAAATTAAATCTCCTGTCATGCCATCTATCCAACATTTCCTACTGAAAAACTAAACTACACTCTGTTAGAATAAAGAAAGTAGATGATTAGATAGTATTTTGTTCCATGTTAATGACTAGTACTAGAGTTATATTTAGACTAGTCTTCTTTGTACTCTCTATATATTCTTCATCATTAATCAGAATCATTATGGGAAATTACTTTATCATGGTATCAGAGCAAACCTGGTTCTAAAACCCTGTTTTTCTTTTTCTCGGCCGCAGCTTCTAAACCCCTTCCGCCGCCGGAAATTTCCAACTTTCAGCAAAGCATAATTCATCTTTACCTTCCTAAGCATAATTCAAGCATTGTTGCCAAACCTTTGTCTGCTTTGTTTGCATCCAAAGTAATTTTGCATTCGAAGCCACTAAACCTTTACCTTCTGAATTTTTTTTTCTTTCCCCTCTCATCATGTCTGACGATAAATTATCTTATAATACTTTGCTCCACATGATGACTATCAAATTGTCATCATCCAATTATTTGTTGTGGAAGCGTCAAGCTGGTTAAGTTCTCCGACCTCAGAAGCTGTATGGTTTTCTTGATGGTTCCAGGCCATGTCCGACTGTTCCTCCTCGCCCCCCTGCCGCCGCTTCCATCTCCTATGCAGGGGCTGTTACTTCCACTCCAGTTCGAGGTTCCTCCTCCAAGCCTGATTCCATGGAGGCTTACTTGATGGCTCAATCTGATTATGAGAATTGGGTTGATGAAGATCAACGTGTTTGCAGTCTTCTCTTTTCTTCCCTCACCCCGGAGGCTTTGGCAGTTTTGCCTGACTGTGTCACTTCAAAGGAAATTTGGGACAATCTTCAGTCAATTTATCACGACAGCAGTGCTTCATCCGTCCTTCGTCTTCGTGCTGCTGCCCATGGTATACGTAAGACTGGTACAGTTCATGAACTCCATCTCCAATTTAAAGATATTTTTGAGCAGTTGTCTATGATAGGTTCTCCTGTATCTAATGATGATCAACTTATTTGGTTTTTGACTGCTCTTGGAACTGAGTTTAAGGATTTTTCTGCACCATTAATTAATTCATCTCCTACTCCATTGTATGCCGATATCTTATCTCGTGCCAAAAACCACGAGGCTTTTCTGAAAAACTTACAGGACCATTCAGCCCAGGCCACTGGGCCTGCCGCATTCACAACAGCAGAATTTCCCTCAACCGGTCGCGCGTGGGATCACGCGCCGGTGAGGGGAGGTGGCGCGTACGACTCACGCGCCGCCAGGGGTGGCCGTTTCAGTGGTCGACGCGGTGGCAGAGCCGATTTTCAGTCCTCTTCTGGGGCTGGTCGTGGTCGGCCGCACTGCACTTGGTGTGGTCGTCCCGGTCACTATGCTGTGACTTGCTACAAGATGCTTGCTCAGACTGGTTCTCAGGGTCCGACTCGTCGTACAGACTCCACTCATCTGGCGGAACGTTTTCAGTCATCCTTGCAGTTAGAGCCTACTGCTCGATCTTCTGACTGGTTCATTGACTCTGGCGCTACCAGTCATATGGCATCCTCCACCTCTGGTTTAGAGTCTGTCGCTCCATATTCTGGTAATTCTACTGTTTCTGTTGGCAATGGTGCTTCTATTCGAATCTCTCATATTGGTGACACTAAACTCTCTGATGACTTATGCCTTTATGATGTTCTAGTTGTTCCTAATATTACTAAGAATCTGCTGTCTATTAGTAAACTGACCAGAGATTTAAATGCTTTTGTCACTTTTGATGATCGAAACTTTGTCATTCAGAACAAAGTTTCCAAGGAGGTCGTGGGCAGGGGCCACAGTGATGGTGGTCTCTATGTTTTGGATAGAGGTGATTCAGCATTTTTCTCGCATTTACAGCAGAATAAAGGACGGGCATCTTATGAGCTTTGGCATGCTCGCTTGGGTCATGCATCGTCGATAGTTATTTCTAGTTTGTAGAAGTCTGGTCTTGTTTCTTTATCTTCTTTGTTGCCCAAACCTGTTGCCTGTACCCCCTGTGCTATGGCGAAAGGTCAACGGTTGGCATTTGTTGAGAACCATAAACGTGCTACGCATGTACTTGATTTGATTCATTGTGACTTATGGGGACCTTCCCCTGTTTTTTCATCAACTGGTTTTTCTTACTATGCTTTATTTTTGGATGATTATTCTCGTTTCACCTAGCTTTATCCACTTCGTAGTAAGTCGGATTTCTTTGATGTTTATTTACAATTTGAGGCATTTGTGGAGAATCAGTTTTCATCTAAAATAAAAGTGTTTCAGAGTGATGGCGGTACTGAGTTCCTAAACACTCGTCTACGGGGTCATTTTGCTACTAAGGGCATTCACCATCAGATATCGTGTCCTTCCACTCCGGAACAGAATGGTAGGGCGGAGCGCAAACATAGGCATGTTGCCGAGATGGGTCTTACTATGCTATTTCATTCGCATATGCCTATCTCTTACTGGGATGATGCTTTTGCTGCAGATGCATACACGATCAATCGATTGCCTACTCCTGTACTGCATGGTTCTTCTCCCTATGGGCTTCTATATGGTCGGGATCCTTGCTACTCAAATTTTCATCCTTTCGGTTGCCGGGTTTTTCCATTTGTTCGACCATATGCAGATCACAAATTATCTACTCCCAGCACTCCATGCGTCTTCCTTGGCTACAGTTCCTAGTACAAAGGTTTTCGTTGTCTAGATTCTTCCACAGGCAGAGTCTACATCACTCGCCATGCTCGATTTGATGAGACATATTTTCCTTTTGCCATTTCTTCGACTTTGGGCTCTCCAGCATCTGTCCTTGATGTCTCGGCTTTTATTGATCCTGATGGTGATATTGATACCTCTGCACCGGTTTCAGCTTCATCTCCTTTACCGCCTTGCATAATTTGCACGACGGAACCAGAACCAGCTTTTCCGTCGACAGTTCCACCGTCCTTACCACTGGTCACGATGCCTCCTCCATTTGCGGCCACCTCTTCTCCGGCTGCGTCCGTCGACCGCGACTCGATTGCCTCTTCCGAGTCTTCTCCGGCGTCATCCGCCAGCTCCACTTCTTCCGCCTCGCCGCCTCCACCTCGTACACATTGAATGTCCACTCGGTCATCTACTGGTGCCATTCAGCGATGGGATTATTCAGATATTCTTGCACATGGCCTTACTGCTGCTCTTCTTTCTCAGACAGAACCCACGGATTATTGCTCGGCTATTCAGGATCCAGCCTGGGTTTCAGCTATGGACGATGAGATGGCTGCTCTTCGTAGTCAGCATACTTGGGATTTGGTGCCTCGACCTTCGGATGCCAACATCGTTGGCTCCAAATGGGTCTATCGTCTCAAGTATCGTCTGGATGGTACCATTGACCGTCACAAAGCCAGACTTGTGGCGCAAGGTTTTTCGCAGATTCCAGGTTTTGATGTTGACCATACTTTTAGTCATGTGGTCAAGGCTTCCACTGTTCGGACTGTTCTTGCAATTGCCACCATGCGTTCTTGGCCACTTCATCAGCTGGATGTCAAGAATGCTTTTCTGGATAGTCCGGTCTACATGAAGCAACCTGATGTGTCCATCTTAGGCGCATTATTTAGTAGTATTTAGGATCACTTTTGTGCTATTTTATTATCGAGAGCTTGTGTTTTACCTTGAAATTCACTTAGGAGAGGTAAAAGCAACTTTGTACTCTTTTACCTCTTTTAAGTGGATTTTGTGTGACAAGGGAAGAACACGGAACCAACGAAGACCGGAAGACATTGAAGACTATACTTTCGAAGACTTTTGGATACTCACTTCGAAGACATGAAGACCGGAGGCCGTTGAAGACTATTTTGGAGCTGTTGAAGACTTGAAGAGTGAGAGGGATGGCTATGAAGAAGACAAAGAAATAATGCAAAACGGTGGCTGCCGTCGCGACCCCGTCGCGACACCATCGCGACACCATCGCGAGCCGGGGCATCGTCGCGAGTCGCGACGAACACCGTCGCGAGTCGCGACCATCGGGCGGCCAGAAATCAACTTTATTTTCTTTGCACTATAAATACCATCTCTTTCCCTCTTCTTCTCAAGCTTTCCAGCCCGCGTTTTCTCTGGTTTTGGGCACCAATTTTAGGTTTTTCTTCTTCTTTCTTTTCTTAGCTTTCTCTTAGTTTGATTATGTCTTTTGTTGTTGTTCTAGAGTAGTTCTTGTTCTTGGGAGCAAAGGATTGAAGCTTCCACTATCTATGTAGCAAGAACTCATTTCATCTATCTATTTGGTATTTTTGCTATTGTGCATTTATTGTGCTTTGAATGTTAATTGTTGATTGCATTGATGTTATTGAGAGCTTGATGATATGAAATGCTTGGATTAATTGCTAGCCAGGGTTTGGGGGATTTGGGTTAATTTCCCCCCTGTTCTTGTTAGCAATGTGAGAGTGTGAATTAGAGCTTTTGATTGTGTTAGTGTATTGACAATGTGCTAGGCGAATGTGATTGATGTCGAACTCTTCATCATGTTCATTTGTGTAGCAAACGAGAGAGTCATATGCTCGCGGATGAATGTGCGTTGCACGTTCATCCAATCTCGTGTAATTGCATGAATTGGTTCAATGCCTAGTCACGGTGTAGTGGTCATAGGCATTGCCAAGCTTGTTGGTCCTTCGTGCTAAATGCCACCAATGTCACCTTGAGTCGTGGTCGCGACTCGGGAGTCATTGGTGAGGTTTGACGAGAGATGTCGAACTCACTCTCGCAAACTACGAACTAAGAAGGATAGGAGTTCAGTCTCCACGACAAGTAGTTGAAGTATTGGATAGATGATTTAAACTCATTCTTGAAGCATTTGTTATTTGGCATTTATGTACTCTTGACGGTGTGTTTCACTGCATGTGTGCCATGAGTGGTTTGAGCATAGGGAGTGCTTGTGTGGCTGAATTGCTTAGGTGTAGGAACGTGACGACTTCCGTAGCGCCTTTGCATGAAGATCCACGAGCATGAACTTAGAACTCCTTGTGGTGTGTGTGTTGTGGTACTTGCTAGATGGGGTGTGTAAGCGTTGGGTCATGAATGCTATATGATAGAATGTGTGAATGATTCGATGAACTGCATTAGATGTGGAAGTGGATATCCGTTACCCCCAAGTCATTTTATCTTTGTAGTTTAAAACCCTTTTCTTAGTTTCGTTTGATGATTAGCATAGTCACTTGACGTTGCTAGTTATCTTTGTTAACTTAGGAAACCAACCAACCAACCCCCCCCCCTTTTTACTTGCTTTTAAGTGTGTGTATATATATCTACTCCTAGCCTAGTATATCAACCATTTGTGTGCTTAGACGCTTAGGAAGATCCCTCTTCTCATTGGACGACCCCGATTTGCCACTATCTACCTAGCTGTAGAAAGTAAGCATTGAGGGCTTATAAATTATCTTTTGGCGCGCGGGCGCGACGACCGCTCGCGCCTGTCAAAATGGCGCCGTTGCCGGGGAAGAGGCGTTTATTCTTAAGTATTTAGGTGTATTTGGTTGTGTATTAGCTAGTTGTTTTTATTTTCCACTACTTGGTAGTTGTTTTTGTTCGGAGTAGGTATTGCTCGAGTTCTTGGTAATTTATTTTATCGAGAATCCTTGCACTATGATTCCGAACTTTTGAAAAATAAAAAAAAATTTTAAAAAAAATTTCTTAATGGAGCGTCTCACCTTGAGGGAACTCATGATGAGAAGAGAGGCTCAACAAGCAAGGTTTTGTAGGATGTGTTATTCCGATCATCCTACCGAATCTTGCCATTTGTTGTGGGAACAGCACGATGACCGAGAAAGAACCCTTGGTTTCCAAAACCATGGGTACTATGAAGAGTGCTATCCAAAGGTAGGAGATATTGGTTTTCAAGGGCAAGAAGCTCAGGAATGCTATCCATACCACAACTCTTACAATCCGGAATGGAGTGGTAGTCCGGATTTGTGGTATGAGAATGAGCCGGAAAACCAATATTAAGAGCAACCTAGTTGGCCATCACCACCCTATACCATACCCCAAAACCAAGCCCAACAAGGAAGTTCAAGTTTGACACGTGAGGATGTCTTAAATACCATGGCAAACTTGAACTCCTTTACTAGTGAGGAGCCGGATACCCAGCTCTCCTCTAGTGTTGAGGCCATTGAGGGGCATGTGAGGAACATATTAGAGGTATTAGCCCGCATGGAAGCTCGTGATTCCGAAAACACACCATCCCAACTTGAACTCGATGATTCGGTGAGTGAAGTCACCAATAAAAATGATTTTGAGTTTGAAAGGGATGAGGAGTTGGTTGTAGAGGATAGAAAAATGGAGGAAGAGGTGATAGTGCTACATTATCCATTAGCATTGTCACCCCTTCTCCCACCTAGTGAACCAACTCTAATATTTTCGGAAGTTTTGAGGGAAACGAGAGAGGAACCAAAAGACTATCCCAAGCTCCCTAACCACTTACTTCCCTTTGAACCATCTCCACCTCCACAAGACTTTTCTCTTGGAAGTTTTGTGCCCCCACCTCTCTTATTTTGGATGCTCATGGTGAAGAGCTTCAAGCCTTCACCATACGGATAACATTAGGGTCGTGCCGACGACGTTAAATAAATTTGGCATTTCTTTTAGTTTTTGTTTCTTAGTTTGTGTTTCTTAGTTTGTTTTTGTTGTTGTTTTGTTTTGTTCTTTTTATGGCATGTTTTTCTATGATTTTGAAGCAACATGAAGTGCATTGCAATGAAGGAGATGAAGGAACGAGATCAATGAACAAGGGAAGCAAGCTTGGACAGTTGGTAAGAAAACAGAAAAAAAAAATTTTAAGCCTGGGATACCCTGCCGTCGCGAGTCGCGATGGGCTTCGTCGCGAGTCGCGACGAACAGGGGAGCAAAATCCACTTCCAGCGCCAACTTTCTGCGAGTCGCCCTGACGTCGCGAGGCTCGTCGCGAGTCGCGACACCCTTCGTCGCGAGTCGCGACACCCTTCGTCGCGAGTCGCGACGAGCTCAGAAAATATTGAGCTCCCGGACTCCACTTTCCGCGAGTCGCGATGACTTCGCGAGGCTCGTCGCGAGTCGCGACCTACTCCGTCGCGAGTCGCGACGAGCTCAGAAAAATTTGAGCTTCCGGACTCCACTTTCCGCGAGTCGCGCTGACTTCGCGAGGCTCGTCGCGAGTCGCGACACCCTTCGTCGCGAGTCGCGACGAGCTCAGAACATTTTGAGCTCCCGGGCTGTACTTTCCGCGCGTCGCGATGGCGTCGCGAGGCTCGTCGCGAGTCGCGACGAACCTCGTCGCGAGTCGCGACGTGCTCAGTAACTTTGGAAAATTTTTTTTGAGCCCGGATTTCAAGTTTCCAAGCTTCCAAGTTTTCAAATGATTTTAAACATTGCATAATCCTTCCTTCTTCTCCACCCAACACTCCCAAGAACATCACATACCTCTCATTTCTTCCACCATCCTACATATATTGGCATATGAACATTCTTGCATCTTTATAGTACACTTGTTGATTGTAGTATGCCGACTACATCATGGTGACCGTAAGTTCTTAACCTATAATGATACTTGTATACATGTCAATATATGTTGGATATTTTTCATGCATAATCTTATAGTGGTGATTGAGGGTTGATTGGTTGTTCTTTGACAATACTATGGTTATTAACTCTTGATGCTAAACCTAGTATTACATATCCTTATGTACTTGTGAGTTTAATGTGTTCTTCGTGGTGTAGTCTTGATCAAACGGCGCCATGGAGACAATGCTTTTCTCGAGGGGTGAGTTCTTCTACGGCATTTTTGCTCACCCTTCCGGTTCCGAAACCTATCTCGGGACCATCCAAGTACTTGGATATCGCCATATCACCGGCGAATTTGCGGAGATACGGGTGTCACTCTAACTACCTTCCCTTGATTTTTATTCTTCTTGCCTTACGTGTTTACATTGAGGGCAATGTAATGTTTTAAGTGTGGGGAGGGGTTAGAGGACTCATATGCATGCTAGATTGTTTTGGAATGCTTTTTGCTACTTTTCATTGGAAAAACATGAGAAAAAAAAAAAAGAAAACCCGCTAAGTTGAAAACCTGAGAGGGCAACTTAGGCAACATTGGGGGCCCGGATAGGTCGAAAACCCTTAAAGGGCGGCCTAGGCAAAAATGAGAGGCTAAAATGTGCGGAAAAAGGTGAGATGTGAGCTAAAGAAACATGATGTGTGGCTAGGATGAAAACTCGAAAGAGCTCCTAGGCAAAATGAGAGAAATTGAGGGAAATTGAAAAATGCTATGATTTTACTCAATTACCGGCGTTGGAGTCATAAGGTTGCGGTTGTCACACGGATGGATCGGGTAGCTCAATATCTTTAGACCTCTTGGGATTGGGTAGCTTAGTGGGTTAGGAAATGGAGTATGGTTATGAAATTCTTGATCTCTTTATACTTCGTCTTTGGTTGATATATTGGCATTATGTGAAGCATGTGTTTAAAACTTCCTCTATGGTTTTAGCTTCATTTTGTGTCATTGGATTCTGGGAATATCAATTCTGGGCTGTGAAATATTTTTATGGGTAGTGAATTGGTCAGTGGTAGGTTTGGTTAGATTTAGGATTGGGGATGTGTGTGTGCAAAATTCTCATGTGAGCTTTTCTTTTGGGATTTTTGAGATTGAGAGTTTTGGTGAGGTTTTGATAGGGGGATTAGTTTAGGTTTTGGGATATATCATTTACTCCGTATGCTTGAATCTTTTCTTACTCGAGGGCGAGTAAGGTTTAAGTGTGGGGAGGTTTGATATGTCCATTTTGTGTGGTTATTTTGGGGGTTTTAGGATGTGGATATGCCATTTCCTCCGTATGCTTAAATCTTTTCTTACTCGAGGGCGAGTAAGGTTTAAGTGTGGAGAGGTTTGATGTGTCCATCTTAGGCGCATTATTTAGTAGTATTTAGGATCACTTTTGTGCTCTTTTATTATCGAGAGCTTGTGTTTTACCTTGAAATTCACTTAGGAGAGGTAAAAGCAACTTTGTACTCTTTTACCTCTTTTAAGTGGATTTTGTGTGACAAGGGAAGAACACGGAACCAACGAAGACCGGAAGACATTGAAGACTATACTTTCGAAGACTTTTGGATACTCACTTCGAAGACATGAAGACCGGAGGCCGTTGAAGACTATTTTGGAGCTGTTGAAGACTTGAAGAGTGAGAGGGATGGCTATGAAGAAGACAAAGAAATAATGCAAAACGGTGGCTGCCGTCGCGACCCCGTCGCGACACCATCGCGACACCATCGCGAGCCGGGGCATCGTCGCGAGTCGCGACGAACACCGTCGCGAGTCGCGACCATCGGGCGGCCAGAAATCAACTTTATTTTCTTTGCACTATAAATACCATCTCTTTCCCTCTTCTTCTCAAGCTTTCCAGCCCGCGTTTTCTCTGGTTTTGGGCACCAATTTTAGGTTTTTCTTCTTCTTTCTTTTCTTAGCTTTCTCTTAGTTTGATTATGTCTTTTGTTGTTGTTCTAGAGTAGTTCTTGTTCTTGGGAGCAAAGGATTGAAGCTTCCACTATCTATGTAGCAAGAACTCATTTCATCTATCTATTTGGTATTTTTGCTATTGTGCATTTATTGTGCTTTGAATGTTAATTGTTGATTGCATTGATGTTATTGAGAGCTTGATGATATGAAATGCTTGGATTAATTGCTAGCTAGGGTTTGGGGGATTTGGGTTAATTTCCCCCCTGTTCTTGTTAGCAATGTGAGAGTGTGAATTAGAGCTTTTGATTGTGTTAGTGTGTTGACAATGTGCTAGGCGAATGTGATTGATGTCGAACTCTTCATCATGTTCGTTTGTGTAGCGAACGAGAGAGTCATATGCTCGCGGATGAATGTGCGTTGCACGTTCATCCAATCTCGTGTAATTGCATGAATTGGTTCAATGCCTAGTCACGGTGTAGTAGTCATAGGCATTGCCAAGCTTGTTGGTCCTTCGTGCTAAATGCCACCAATGTCACCTTGAGTCGTGGTCGTGACTCGGGAGTCATTGGTGAGGTTTGCCGAGAGATGTCGAACTCACTCTCGCAAACTACGAACTAAGAAGGATAGGAGTTCAGTCTCCACGACAAGTAGTTGAAGTATTAGATAGATGATTTAAACTCATTCTTGAAGCATTTGTTATTTGGCGTTTATGTACTCTTGACGGTGTGTTTCACTGCATGTGTGCCATGAGTGGTTTGAGCATAGGGAGTGCTTGTGTGGTTGAATTGCTTAGGTGTAGGAACGTGACGACTTCCGTAGCGCCTTTGCATGAAGATCCACGAGCATGAACTTAGAACTCCTTGTGGTGTGTGTGTTGTGGTACTTGCTAGATGGGGTGTGTGAGCGTTGGGTCATGAATGCTATATGATAGAATGTGTGAATGATTCGATGAACTGCATTAGATGTGGAAGTGGATATCCGTTGCCCCCAAGTCATTTTATCTTTGTAGTTTAAAACCCTTTTCTTAGTTTCGTTTGATGATTAGCATAGTCACTTGACGTTGCTAGTTATCTTTGTTAACTTAGGAAACCAACCAACCAACCCCCCCTTTTTACTTGCTTTTAAGTGTGTGTATATATATCTACTCCTAGCCTAGTATATCAACCATTTGTGTGCTTAGACGCTTAGGAAGATCCCTCTTCTCATTGGACGGCCCCGATTTGCCACTATCTACCTAGCTGTAGAAAGTAAGCATTGAGGGCTTATAAATTATCTTTTGGCGCGCGGGCGCGACGACCGCCCGCGCCTGTCACAACCGGTTGGTTATCAGGATTCTTCTCATCCAGACTATGTCTGTCGTTTGCGCAAGGCTATTTATGGCCTTAAGCAAGCCCCTAGAGCTTGGTTTCAGCGGTTTAGCAGCTATCTTACCCAGCTTGGTTTTCGGTGCAGCTCTGCTGATACTTCTTTATTTGTTCTGGCGAAGGGGTCCTCATTGCTGTACCTCCTTGTTTATGTTGATGACATTATTCTTACAGGGAATGATTCGACTCTTCTTCGTCAGTTCATTTCTCGGACGCACAAGGAGTTTGCGATCAAGGATCTTGGTGCTCTTAATTACTTTCTTGGTCTTGAAGTTTCTCCTACTCCCTCCGGGTTGCTTCTCGGCCAAGCGAAGTATGCTCGGGATATTCTGACTATGGCTGGTATGTCTGCTTGCGCACCTGTTTCCACGCCGTTTCTTGCTGGCTCTCAGCTGCACAGTTCCACTAGTTCGGCATTTCGGGATCCTACTCTTTATCGCTCTCTTGTTGGGGCCCTTCAGTATCTCACTATTACTCGTCCAGATTTGGCCTTCTCGGTCAACACTGTCAGTCAGTACCTTCAGGATCCTAGAGATGGTCATTTTGCTGCAGTTACACGGATTTTGCGTTAAGTTCGTGGTACGCTTCATTATGGTTTGGTTTTCAGTTCTGCTAGCACTCCAGATGTGTTAGGCTATTCTGATGCTGACTGGGCCCGCTGTCTAGAGACTCGACGTTCCACTTATGGATATGCAGTTTACCTGGGTGGGAATCTTGTTTCTTAGAGTGCCAAGAAACAACCCACTGTTTCTCGTTCCAGTACTGAGTCTGAGTATCGTGCTCTTGCCAACACTGCTTCTGAGGTTGTCTGGCTCACTCATTTGCTTCGTGATCTTCGAGTTCCGCTTTCTGGGTCACCATTGTTGTTATGTGACAACAGTAGTGCTATCTTCTTAGCTCAGAATCCGGTGGCGCATAAGCGGGCCAAGCATATTGACATTGATTATCATTTTGTTCGTGAGCTGGTGACTTCCGGTAAGCTGCGTATTGCTCATGTTCCAACTTCTCTTCAGATTGCTGACATTTTCACCAAGGGTCTTCCTCGTCCGTTGTTCGAATTCTTCAGATCCAAGCTTTGCGTCGGCGAGCATCCGACGCTTCGCTTGAGGGGGGGTGTTAGAATAAAGAAAGTAGATGATTAGATAGTATTTTATTCCATGTTAATGACTAGTACTAGAGTTATATTTAGACTAGTCTTCTTTGTACTGAAAAACTAAACTACACTCTTCATCTAAGAAGCCACATAAGATCTTATAAAAAAATAACCCTCCAAATCCACAATGAAAGAATGAATCTTGATCATGTTAGACAAGTCTTCAATGGCACCAACATCCATTGAAGTTGGCCTGTAACTCGGCCTGCCATAGTGTGGTTGTGGAATCAGCTCTCTCCCTCATGCCACCATTGAGCATAGCTTATCTGTAAAAATCGCAAACAATTTTTGAGTAAAGAATCAAATATGAGTAAAGACGGCACATTATCCACTAATCGGTCCATTGTTCTCGAGCATACCTTGTCCTCTAGTGACTCCATAGCATAAACGAGTGTCATCTATGTAAGTTGCTTGCAAACCTATCATCTACGAGGCTACTGATGTATCATCGTGAGCATAGGTCATCAAAGATGCACTGCATGTCGAGAGAATCCATACTGAGATCCAGAATTCATATAAACGTGATACGAATAAATCATCGTTTCCTCAACTACTGACCTGTTAACAAACACATACTGCGCCAAATTCTTTGAAAGTATATAGAGTGAACCAGAAGCGTGCCGGAAGTACCTGAAGCCAAGATCAACATATAATTCGACTCAATAGCAAAGATAATCATGACTAATTGCTGCACAATATAATTGCCTTTCACAAGAGCACATATGATTTCTCATCCCCGAACTTCCACCATCAGGTTCAAACCATGGCTTTCCCTAACCAGATGGAGAGGTGGATTACAAGACCAACGCTGGTACCGCCTGGTCCCACTCTAACCTCAACCAGAAGCCATGTCATCCTCCGTCCTACCCCTATCAGCACTGCAAATGGATCGCCGAGCAAACCCACGCCCAGAGGTAACGCCGCACTGAAGTGCTATGTGGCTTTGCAGTATGCTCAGGCACGACTTATTTGGTCCATTCAATTCTTTCTTATTTTCCAAATAATTTTAAAAAACACGAACAATTAGTCTTAATTAACAAAAGAGTGAATCTCTTGAAAGACGGTCTTTCCATAAGTCATAGAAAGACCAAGGTTTAAAATGTAAATTAGAAGAAATGAAGATAAAATTTTTGGGTTGCATGAACGGGGTTATAAATTTTATAACTACTACATGTTGCATACTAAATTTTTAATGTTGCAACTAAGACCTTTTACCTTTTATTATTCGAATTAAACCACGTATTTCTATAAGCCTATGGAAAGACCGTCTTTCCCAAGACTTTGCCTTAACAAAAAGTTCACACAAACAATTTATTAGGAATACAAATTTGTATACAATTATGAGGTAGTTGATAAAGTTCATTGAGATTATGGGGGAATATTTTAAGAATTAGAATTTGTTTAGAACTAAAATTAAATAATTGAAAACATTTCCTAAATGCAGGTCCAAAACTCCTAAATGCAGGTAGTAGAGATAATATAGTAATCCTTCACTAAGTTTACCTGCATTTAGGGATTCTCAACCTGTATTTAGATTTGGCCATATTTTTCTATTAAAATAATTAAATTTTATAAATCAAACATTGATGATTCAACATCGAAAACCATATTACACATAAATATTACCACCTTTATCAAAAGCATCAGAACCAAGTTAAAACTTCACACATTGCCTTTTCATCTGGGTATGGCAGCGGTAAGATATTCAATTTATTTTGTTGACCTCTATAATATAATAACATTTGTGAAATAATATTATTTTTATGAAAATTATATAAATATTAATTTATTAATATTCCACCCATAAATAACTCGAAAAGTAAAATAATAATATTTTTTACGCATGAAATTTATCTTTTGTCTCAAATTTAATTAAGTTAAAGTATAACATTATTACTTACGAGTCCGTCTCTTGAAAGACCGTCTTTCCATGAGTAATGGGAGACCAAAGTTTAAAGTACAAATTAGAAGAAATGAAGATAAAATTTTTGGGTTGTATGAATCGGGTTATAAACTTTACAACTACTACACGTTGTATAATAAAATTTTAATATTGCAACTAAGACCTTTTGCCTTTTATTATTCTAATTAAACCCCGCTTTTCCATAAGCTTATGGAAAGACCGTATTCCCCAAGAATTTTCCATTACTTAATACAATACTATTTATAATATATAATTTTAAAAAAATAGTATTTATACAAAAATAATAGTTTTATATAAAAATAATATTTTTATCATAAAATAATATAACTATTATTTAGAGTATAAAGTTAAAAAATCATTTATTTATTTTTACTTTAAAAAGAGTTCATATGAAAACTATAGTTTCATTTAAATTCGACCTATATACAATACAAAAATAAAATTATAATATTTTAATTGAAATCATAATCATAATTTTATAATTTTTATAATCATAGCAAAAGAGGAAGTTTACGTGGAGCAACCTAAGGGATTTGAAGACCCTCAGTTTCCTAATCATGTTTATAGGTTGAATAAGGCGTTGTATGGACTCAAGCAGGCACCTCGTGCTTGGTATGAGCGACTGACAACCTTTCTAATTCAAAAGGGCTATCGTCGAGGGGGAGTAGATCGTACACTGTTTTTGCTACACAAGGGGCCAAAGATTCTAATTGCACAGATCTATGTGGATGACATTGTGTTTGGATCTACCGATTCAGACTTGGTGAAGGAGTTCGTTGACTTAATGACTCAAGAGTTCGAAATGAGCATGGTAGGAAAATTGTCATACTTTTTGGGATTGCAGGTTACTCAGGAGAAGAATGGTCTGTTTATCAATCAACAGAAATATGCTGAAAATTTGATCAAGAGATTCGGTCTTACAAGTGCAAAGGCAGTACGCACCCCAATGGCAACCACCGATAAGCTTACAAAGGATGAACAGGGGCAAAGTGTGGATCAGAAATTGTACAGGAGTATGATTGGCAGCCTGTTGTATTTGACTGCAAGCAGACCAGACATCTGTTTAAGTGTTGGTATTTGTGCTCGCTACCAAGCTGATCCAAAGGAATCACATATGTCAGCAGTGAAAAGGATTATTCGGTATATAAGCGGAACCGCAGAGTATGGAGTATGGTTTTCTCGGAACAAGGATTCACAATTAGTAGGTTTCAGTGATTCGGACTGGGCTGGGAATGCTGATGATCATAAAAGTACCACTGGAGGGTGCTTCTTTGCTGGATCTAATCTGGTCAGCTGGTACAGTAAAAAGCAGAATTCTATATCCTTGTCCACAGCTGAAGCAGAATATTTAGCTGCCGGGAGTTGTTGTGCACAGTTATTGTGGATGAAGCAGATGATGAGAGATTATGGGTTCAATGATGTTGGTTTGACAGTCCTGTGTGATAATAAAAGCGCCATTGATATTTCCAGGAATCCTGTGCAACACTCTAGAACAAAGCATATCGATATCCGACATCATTTTATCAGAGACTTGGTTGAAAAAGGAGAAGTCGCAGTCCAGTATCTACCAACAGCAGAACAACTGGCTGATATATTTACAAAACCACTGGATGGTGAGACGTTTGAAGGCCTCAGACAGCACTTGGGTGTCTGTCGAATGTAAGGTACTCTGATCTGTACTTTCTATTGTATTATTTACTGTTGTGTTGTTTCTTTTATAATATGGTGAAAAAAAAATAGAGAAAAATCAAAAGTATCAAAAAATATGTGAAGTGGTGTTTAAACACCGAGGACTTCAGAGGGAGAAAAATCAGCTGGGCCGAAAACTTATTGGGCCTAGGTCTGTACTCAGAAGGAAGGAAAAAGAGAGACTTTTGGGTTTCGAAAAAAGGGGGGAAAAAGGAGAAAGTGACAAATTGATTCCCACACAAACTCAAACTCTCGACTGTTCATCTTCTACGTAGCTCACAGCTCCCTGTTCATCAGAAAAATTTGCCAAAACCCTCGATTTTTGTAGTCCACTCAAAACCCTGTAACAATGGTGAGCTCCACGTTCCAGAAGATGGTCCGAGATTTCGTCAAGGTGTGGGTGCCGGAGAATCCGTGAATTGAAGAGCTCGATTCGGATGCAGATGTGGACGAGCTGTGTGGAGATCGAGTGCAGACACTAGCCAAGTGGAGTGGAAAAGTTCAGAGACGGAAAGCTAGGTTTGATCATTCTTTCGTCTATGATGGAATGCATTTTTGCTCTGTTCTTGAATTTATAGAATGGATGGTGCAGAACAGAGATTATGTAGACCTTAGAAAATATAAAAGTCTGCATGGCAAAGTTAATGGATTTAAACTTGAGGAGTTATTAACTGGTGGAATAGGAGAGATTAGGGAGATTAGTGAGTATAATGCCAAATTGGTTGGGGTTGGTTTCGGAGAACATTATAGAGTAGGAGATGAAGAGGGTCAATACTTCACAATGTATACACGGATAGCTTCCCTGCACAGGCCAATTATCAGGAATTTGGGGGATAATGTAGGTGTGCAGCCCTGGATAAAAGTGGTTAAATCCACTGATTTTACTGTAGCCGGTGACACAGAGATGGTGTGTTTTGATGAGTCTCTGTTTCAGACTCAAGAATCACTAAGAAGGTTACATGTTCCTGTTGTGGACATTAGTGATAGTGAAGATGAGATTGGGTGTGCAGGTGGCACTGATGAGGCTGAGAGGAATTTGAGGGTGAATGAACCAGAGAGTGCCTCTGTACTGAGTGAATCTGCATTGAATGAGGCCATATCAGAGTTGTTTAGGTCTGAGTCTGCCCTATCAGAGTTTGTGAGATCTGATTCTGAGAAGGAAGATGGTGAAGGAATAGCTGCGGAGAGAGCAGGTGTGACTGATGTGCCAAGTGCGGGATTGGATGATACTGATGATCAAACACCAGATGAGAGCCATGTTGAGAAGGAGCAGAGTCCAGTTGACCTGGGTATTGGTGTTGAAACACCACTGGAGACAAGTCCATCTCAGGGATGTAAGAGGAAAAGGATGGAGGCTGGTGTTGAAACACCATCAGAATTTGGAAACAGATCTAAGACAGGCGAAGAAAGGTTGGCATCAACTTCCAAGAGAGTTAGAAGATCTAAAAGATGCAGAGTCAAGAGTACAGCTGACAGTGATGATAGTGATGAGCCTATTGGGCAGAAGTTGAAGAAATTGCGTGCAGAACGGCTGAAGAAATCTGCTGAGCAAATGAAGACCAAGACTCTGCCTGCACCAGAGGTCCGTAAAGCTATTTGTAATGAATTTTATGATGATGCGAGCCTAGAAAAGTTGGAGTTCATCAGTGGGAGAAGGATCCTGGCAGAGAGGCCGGCTGATGCCGAGAAATACGGAGAATGTGGATTCACTGCCTTTTTACAATACCTTAAGGTGCTGAAAGCTGCCACGTGCTTTGATGAGTACAATAAACAGATGGTGTTGGAGTTTTACGCCAATCTGAAGGATGACTGTGAAAGTGAAGACTCCTCTTGGTTTCATAGGGTATATGTACGTGGAGCTGTGGTTGAGTTCTCCCCTGAGGCTGTGAATAGATGTTTGCAGCGTGGCAATCTCAAGAATGCTCAGTCGGTGTTTCAACACCAAATGCCAGAAAATTTCGATGCTGTGGTAGTTGAGTTGACAGGAGGAGTGGATAGTACTTGGCCACTGACTGGGAGACAACAAATACCAGCATCAAACCTGACCTCCAGGTATTACTGTCTGTATATGGTGGCAGTTCATAACTGGATTCCTTCGGTAAACAACACGATTGTTACCAAAGAAATGGCGACTCTTCTTTACAGTCTGGGAGCAAGGCATCGAGTCAATCTGGGTAGGCTGGTTTTCAATGACATTATGGACTGTGCCCGCAAGACTAGGAAGGAAGCTTTAGTCCATCCTTGTGTCATATCGATGGTACTGCGGAAAGGGGGAGCAGTTGCACGGGAGTCCGATGAAGTTATATCTACCCAAGCTTTACGGCCGACCCTCAGAACATTGAGTGGTCGTATAGTGAAGGACCTACCCTGGACGCCTCCAGCGACGACTGGCTCGGATGAAGGAGCAACTCGGCTGAGAGCAATTGAAGCGAGGGCAGCTGTGTGTCAAGAACTACTTGGACGTCATCAGGCTACTATTGCAAAGATTCAGGGGGAGTTGGCAGCTTTGGAGGCTGAGAGAGAATCATTGTTGCTAGCAACTCAGGATGGGTCTGAGGCTGGCACTTCAGAGGAATCAGATGACAGTTTGGCCTAATTGGTTTTCTTGGTTTTTCTTGGTTTTCTTGGCTTTCTTGTCATATTACTGAATTCAGGGGGAGATATTAGAGATTTTGTGTTTTGAATGATTTGAATGATGTATGTTTGGTCTGGATAATTGGATATTTGTGCTAGCTGGTATTCTGGTGTTCTATATTGTTTATGCTAGTTGGTTTTCTGGTGTTCTATGGTGTTTGTGCTGCTGTTCTATGAATTCACCAATATGCCAAGGGGGAGATTGTAAAGTCCTCCGGAGTTGGACTTTTGTATGGCATATTGTGAATACTAGTAATCTGGTGTTTTAACACCACTGAGTGATTTCTGGTGATTTGGTGTTTTAACACCACTGCTATTCAGCAGTATTCCAGCAGCAGTATGGTTGATGTCCACGATTTATGGAGTGAATTATGGGATATAATTGTGCGATCTGATCAGAATATTGTGAAGATAAATGATTGATTTCGTGGTCATCTAATTCTGGTAAACGAATATTCCTGTAATAGTTAGGAATTGGTTAAGTAGTTTATTTATGGAACAAGTCATATTGATAACAGGATTGTTCAATTAAATACCAGATTAGCATTAGATCTTTCCTTAGTCTAGAAGTCTATTTGTGGTAGAAGTTCGACAAGGAAAGAAGTCGATTAAAGGCAGGATTGCGATGGGATAAAGAGAAGAAGATTACAACGCAATCAAGTTGACGCGACCAAGATTCAATCTCTACGTGAGAGCTTTAGAGCGATCTACCGTGGTGTTTTTGGAGGTTCGTAAACAACCAACCAAGTTCGTAAAGATCAGAAACAAGGAAGTCTTAATTCCTCGGGAGGAGGAGATCCAGGGAGACGTGTTGATCGTGAGGGTTCAACGACGTAGGATCGACAGTGAGGGGAGCTCACAACATTCACTCTGTAGGTTAGCAATGGATTAGTATTTAAGTTAAGCTTCTTGTACTAAAGACTGCTTTCTAGTGAATGGTTTCTGATCTGGGCAAGGCCCCGCAGACGTAGGTGTATTTGCACCGAACTGCGTAACCAAGTTGTGTGTCCACTGCGTATTTTGTTTTGTTTTCAACACCAAACTAATATTGGTGTTCCAACACCAAACTGTTAAACAACTTGGTATAAAGGTTTAGAAATCAGGTTAAACGGAATTTCAATTGGTATCAGAGCTTGGCACTTGCTAACCCCTATACAGGGAGAGTGAGATCAGGTTTCACCATGGCACCAAAGGAGGGGGCCTCTGTCACGCGACCACCGTTGCTGGAACAAGGCAATTACGCCTACTGGAAGGCACGTATGAAAGTATTCATTGGAGCTTTAGATGATCAAGCATGGAACTATGTTGTAAATCAGTACACTCCACCTCCCAGTGACAAAACTAAAGAATCGAGCTCATCAACGATCAAACCATATTCTGAATACTCTACTGAGGAGCATAGAGCTTACATGTCCAACTCAAAGGCATTGAATGCCATCTTTACAGCAGTAGATGAAGATCAATTTAAGATGATTTCAAACTGTGAGACTGCAAAGGAAGCATGGGATGTGTTACAGACGTATCATGAGGGAACAAGCTCAGTCAGAGATTCAAAGTTGCAATACTATACATCAAAATTTGAGGAATTGAAGATGCGGGAAGATGAAACTATCTCCGAGTTTAATGGACGAGTCTGAGATATTGCAAACAAGGCTTTTCAGTTTGGTAAGAAGTACAAAGATCAAAAACTTGTAAGGAAAGTGTTGAGGGCATTACCACCACGGTTCAATATGAAGGTCACAGCAATCAATGAAAATGGAAGGACTGGGATGATGACACTTGATGAGCTCATGGGGTCTCTGGAATCCTATGAGATGGAGATGTTGCAAAATAAAACCGGAAAGAAGGAGATGGCTTTTACAAGCACAACCTCTGGGAAGGAAGATGAACATACAGATATTGAAGATTCCGATGAAATTGCTAACATAACCAGAAACTTCTCCAGATTCATGAAGAAGATGGGCAGGAAGCCACAGGACAAGTCAAGCGGGAGCAAGAATCCGAATGCCAACTTCACTCCCAGATTCGGTCAGGCAACTGGTATTGAAACACCGAAGATCAAATCGGTAAATCCGAATCTGAACAGAAAAATCCAATGCAGAGAATGTGAAGGCTTTGGACACATTCAAGCTGAGTGTGCCAATACACTTAAAAGGCAAGGGAAATCATATGCCATAACCTGGAGTGATGATGACGGTGGAGACGATATTAAGGATGGAGAAGAGTATACAAATCATGTTGCTTTCGGCGTATCGTTGGAAGAGTCTTTTGAGATAAATCGCAGTGTGTTGAATGAAGAAGAAAATGATAGCTCAGATGAAGAGACTAGAAGCATTAGTGATGATGACATTCGCAAAGAAAGTATGGAGATGTATAAAATGTGGCTAAAAGTGGCAGATGAAAACAAAGAGCTCAAGGTTGAGAACAAGAAGTTATGTGAAAAGGTTAGAGTGAACGAACTTGGGAAGAAAAATGCACTTGAAGAACTTGAACAATTTAAAAAGGAATTTGCTGAAGTAGTTCAACGAGCGGAGACAGCAGAACAGGCTATTAGACGTCTCAATACAGGGAAAGCTAAGCTTGAAGATTGTCTGAAAATGGGACAAACTACCAAATTTGGAATTGGGTATGAAAGATCAGTTGATGTGTTGAAAAATAAGGCAGATCAAGGTGCACGTGCTCCAAGAATAATTGAGGAGAATTGCCCCATCAAGAGAATCAGGAGATGCGGATACTGTGGAGTTCCAGGTCATGTGAGAAACAGGTGTTTCAAATTACTTAAGACACTGTCCGTCAACCCAGCATATCGGTATTTCAACACCATTCCAGGATACAACACCGTGCACCAAGTCAACACTGGAGGATACAGGAACGGATCCTTGAACACACATGCAACTCAGAGATCATATCGCATCACTCGACCAGTAAGACAGGTATGGGTTCGAAAGTTTCAAAATATTTTTCTTTCAAGTTTTGTATGTTTTGGAGCACATACAGGAACCTCGTGGTACTTCGACAGTGCGTGCTCAAGGCACATGACAGGAGTTCCTGAATTTTTGCGAAAATTTGAACCTGGATTTGGTGGACATGTTAAATTCGGTGATGGAAAACGAAGCAGAATAATTGGCAAAGGGGAGTTAGAAATCAAAGGGCTTCCAGTGTTCCAAGATGTGTTGCTAGTTGAAGGCCTGAAGGCTAACCTATTGAGCATCAGTCATCTATGTGATAATGATATGACGGTGTACTTTGACAAAGATAAGTGTATTGTAAATCATGGGTCTGGAGTATTCACTGGATCCAGATCAATGGATAAGTGTTATCTACTCGATCAAGATGTCACCTGCTTGAGCTCGAAAAAGGAAGTTAGTACACTGTGGCACAGAAAATTGGGGCACATAAATTATAAATCTTTGGCTCGTATTTCCAAACTAAATGCAGTCAGAGGTATTCCCGAAATCAGTGATGTCAAGGAGACTGTCTGTGGATCGTGTAAGGAAGGAAAGCAAATTCGTATTCCTCACCATGCTGTACATGATGTTTCAACATCAAGACTTTTGGAGCTTCTACATATGGACCTAATGGGGCCAGTTAGTACACCAAGTGTGGCCGGGAAGAAGTATATTTTTGTCTGTGTGGATGACTTCTCGAGGTATACGTGGGTATCATTCCTCAAAGAAAAATCAGAGGCCGCTGATGTATTCAAGACCTTGGCGCACAAGCTTCATGTAGAAAAAGGAACCGCTCGAATTGCACGCATCAGGAGTGATCATAGAAAGGAATTCGAGAACTCTAAATTTCGGGACATCTGTGAAACGCTTGGCATACATCATGAGTTCTCTGCCCCCATAACCCCTCAGCAGAATGGTATAGTAGAAAGAAAGAATCGGACACTGCAGGAAATGGCACGAGCAATGCTGGCTGAGAAAAAAATTCATTCGAGATATTGGGCTGAGGCAGTACACACTGCATGCTACACCATCAACCGAGTATATCTGCGTCCGTTTACCGAGAAGACACCGTATGAGATCTGGAAAGGAAAGAAACCAGATGTGTCGTATTTCCATGTCTTTGGCAGTAAGTGTTACATTCTGAAGGATCGAGAACCCTTGGCTAAATTTGAATCCAGGAGCGACATTGGAATATTCTTGGGCTATTCTCCTACCAGCCGAGCATACCGAGTACTGAATCAACGTTCTGGGGTAGTCATGGAGTCCATTAATGTGGTGATAGATGATTCCGAGGAGGACAATGCTGGAGAAGGTGATGCGCTTGATTCAGCCGTTTCTACTGGTGTTGGAACACCAGCTCCATCAACCGGTGTTGAAACACCAGAATCTGGAAATCTTGATTCTGACCAGAATCCAACGAGACATATGCAGTTAAGGGATCGACCCCGTGTAAATTACAGAGAATTAGCAGGATTATCGTGTTTCATCTCACTCACTGAACCAAGAAGTTACAAAGAGGCTTTGCTTGATGAATATTGGATCTCGGCGATGCAAGAAGAATTGCAGCAATTCGAGAGAAACAATGTTTGGTTTCTTACCCCACGACCTGTTAATGTAAATGTGATTGGTACCAAGTGGATTTTCAAAAACAAATCTGATGCAGATGGTAATGTCACCAGAAATAAAGCACGCCTGGTTGCTCAAGGGTACACACAAGTAGAAGGGGTTGACTTTGATGAAACTTTTGCCCCTGTAGCCAGATTGGAGTCCATCAGACTTATGTTGGAAGTGTCCTGCATACTAGACTTTACTCTTTATCAAATGGATGTCAAGAGTGCATTCCTGAATGGCATAGCAAAAGAGGAAGTTTACGTGGAGCAACCTAAGGGATTTGAAGACCCTCAGTTTCCTAATCATGTTTATAGGTTGAATAAGGCGTTGTATGGACTCAAGCAGGCACCTCGTGCTTGGTATGAGTGACTGACAACCTTTCTAATTCAAAAGGGCTATCGTCGAGGGGGAGTAGATCGTACACTGTTTTTGCTACACAAGGGGCCAAAGATTCTAATTGCACAGATCTATGTGGATGACATTGTGTTTGGATCTACCGATTCAGACTTGGTGAAGGAGTTCGTTGACTTAATGACTCAAGAGTTCGAAATGAGCATGGTAGGAAAATTGTCATACTTTTTGGGATTGCAGGTTACTCAGGAGAAGAATGGTCTGTTTATCAATCAACAGAAATATGCTGAAAATTTGATCAAGAGATTCGGTCTTACAAGTGCAAAGGCAGTACGCACCCCAATGGCAACCACCGATAAGCTTACAAAGGATGAACAGGGGCAAAGTGTGGATCAGAAATTGTACAGGAGTATGATTGGCAGCCTGTTGTATTTGACTGCAAGCAGACCAGACATCTGTTTAAGTGTTGGTATTTGTGCTCGCTACCAAGCTGATCCAAAGGAATCACATATGTCAGCAGTGAAAAGGATTATTCGGTATATAAGCGGAACCGCAGAGTATGGAGTATGGTTTTCTCGGAACAAGGATTCACAATTAGTAGGTTTCAGTGATTCGGACTGGGCTGGGAATGCTGATGATCATAAAAGTACCACTGGAGGGTGCTTCTTTGCTGGATCTAATCTGGTCAGCTGGTACAGTAAAAAGCAGAATTCTATATCCTTGTCCACAGCTGAAGCAGAATATTTAGCTGCCGGGAGTTGTTGTGCACAGTTATTGTGGATGAAGCAGATGATGAGAGATTATGGGTTCAATGATGTTGGTTTGACAGTCCTGTGTGATAATAAAAGCGCCATTGATATTTCCAGGAATCCTGTGCAACACTCTAGAACAAAGCATATCGATATCCGACATCATTTTATCAGAGACTTGGTTGAAAAAGGAGAAGTCGCAGTCCAGTATCTACCAACAGCAGAACAACTGGCTGATATATTTACAAAACCACTGGATGGTGAGACGTTTGAAGGCCTCAGACAGCACTTGGGTGTCTGTCGAATGTAAGGTACTCTGATCTGTACTTTCTATTGTATTATTTACTGTTGTGTTGTTTCTTTTATAATATGGTGAAAAAAAATAGAGAAAAATCAAAAGTATCAAAAAATATGTGAAGTGGTGTTTAAACACCGAGGACTTCAGAGGGAGAAAAATCAGCTGGGCCGAAAACTTATTGGGCCTAGGTATGTACTCAGAAGGAAGGAAAAAGAGAGACTTTTGGGTTTCGAAAAAAGGGGGGAAAAAGGAGAAAGTGACAAATTGATTCCCACACAAACTCAAACTCTCGACTGTTCATCTTCTACGTAGCTCACAGCTCCCTGTTCATCAGAAAAATTTGCCAAAACCCTCAATTTTTGTAGTCCACTCAAAACCCTGTAACAATGGTGAGCTCCACGTTCCAGAAGATGGTCCGAGATTTCGTCAAGGTGTGGGTGCCGGAGAATCCGTGAATTGAAGAGCTCGATTCGGATGCAGATGTGGACGAGCTGTGTGGAGATCGAGTGCAGACACTAGCCAAGTGGAGTGGAAAAGTTCAGAGACGGAAAGCTAGGTTTGATCATTCTTTCGTCTATGATGGAATGCATTTTTGCTCTGTTCTTGAATTTATAGAATGGATGGTGCAGAACAGAGATTATGTAGACCTTAGAAAATATAAAAGTCTGCATGGCAAAGTTAATGGATTTAAACTTGAGGAGTTATTAACTGGTGGAATAGGAGAGATTAGGGAGATTAGTGAGTATAATGCCAAATTGGTTGGGGTTGGTTTCGGAGAACATTATAGAGTAGGAGATGAAGAGGGTCAATACTTCACAATGTATACACGGATAGCTTCCCTGCACAGGCCAATTATCAGGAATTTGGGGGATAATGTAGGTGTGCAGCCCTGGATAAAAGTGGTTAAATCCACTGATTTTACTGTAGCCGGTGACACAGAGATGGTGTGTTTTGATGAGTCTCTGTTTCAGACTCAAGAATCACTAAGAAGGTTACATGTTCCTGTTGTGGACATTAGTGATAGTGAAGATGAGATTGGGTGTGCAGGTGGCACTGATGAGGCTGAGAGGAATTTGAGGGTGAATGAACCAGAGAGTGCCTCTGTACTGAGTGAATCTGCATTGAATGAGGCCATATCAGAGTTGTTTAGGTCTGAGTCTGCCCTATCAGAGTTTGTGAGATCTGATTCTGAGAAGGAAGATGGTGAAGGAATAGCTGCGGAGAGAGCAGGTGTGGCTGATGTGCCAAGTGCGGGATTGGATGATACTGATGATCAAACACCAGATGAGAGCCATGTTGAGAAGGAGCAGAGTCCAGTTGACCTGGGTATTGGTGTTGAAACACCACTGGAGACAAGTCCATCTCAGGGATGTAAGAGGAAAAGGATGGAGGCTGGTGTTGAAACACCATCAGAATTTGGAAACAGATCTAAGACAGGCGAAGAAAGGTTGGCATCAACTTCCAAGAGAGTTAGAAGATCTAAAAGATGCAGAGTCAAGAGTACAGCTGACAGTGATGATAGTGATGAGCCTATTGGGCAGAAGTTGAAGAAATTGCGTGCAGAACGGCTGAAGAAATCTGCTGAGCAAATGAAGACCAAGACTCTGCCTGCACCAGAGGTCCGTAAAGCTATTTGTAATGAATTTTATGATGATGCGAGCCTAGAAAAGTTGGAGTTCATCAGTGGGAGAAGGATCCTGGCAGAGAGGCCGGCTGATGCCGAGAAATACGGAGAATGTGGATTCACTGCCTTTTTACAATACCTTAAGGTGCTGAAAGCTGCCACGTGCTTTGATGAGTACAATAAACAGATGGTGTTGGAGTTTTACGCCAATCTGAAGGATGACTGTGAAAGTGAAGACTCCTCTTGGTTTCATAGGGTATATGTACGTGGAGCTGTGGTTGAGTTCTCCCCTGAGGCTGTGAATAGATGTTTGCAGCGTGGCAATCTCAAGAATGCTCAGTCGGTGTTTCAACACCAAATGCCAGAAAATTTCGATGCTGTGGTAGTTGAGTTGACAGGAGGAGTGGATAGTACTTGGCCACTGACTGGGAGACAACAAATACCAGCATCAAACCTGACCTCCAGGTATTACTGTCTGTATATGGTGGCAGTTCATAACTGGATTCCTTCGGTAAACAACACGATTGTTACCAAAGAAATGGCGACTCTTCTTTACAGTCTGGGAGCAAGGCATCGAGTCAATCTGGGTAGGCTGGTTTTCAATGACATTATGGACTGTGCCCGCAAGACTAGGAAGGAAGCTTTAGTCCATCCTTGTGTCATATCGATGGTACTGCGGAAAGGGGGAGCAGTTGCACGGGAGTCCGATGAAGTTATATCTACCCAAGCTTTACGGCCGACCCTCAGAACATTGAGTGGTCGTATAGTGAAGGACCTACCCTGGACGCCTCCAGCGACGACTGGCTCGGATGAAGGAGCAACTCGGCTGAGAGCAATTGAAGCGAGGGCAGCTGTGTGTCAAGAACTACTTGGACGTCATCAGGCTACTATTGCAAAGATTCAGGGGGAGTTGGCAGCTTTGGAGGCTGAGAGAGAATCATTGTTGCTAGCAACTCAGGATGGGTCTGAGGCTGGCACTTCAGAGGAATCAGATGACAGTTTGGCCTAATTGGTTTTCTTGGTTTTTCTTGGTTTTCTTGGCTTTCTTGTCATATTACTGAATTCAGGGGGAGATATTAGAGATTTTGTGTTTTGAATGATTTGAATGATGTATGTTTGGTCTGGATAATTGGATATTTGTGCTAGCTGGTATTCTGGTGTTCTATATTGTTTATGCTAGTTGGTTTTCTCGTGTTCTATGGTGTTTGTGCTGCTGTTCTATGAATTCACCAATATGCCAAGGGGGAGATTGTAAAGTCCTCCGGAGTTGGACTTTTGTATGGCATATTGTGAATACTAGTAATCTGGTGTTTTAACACCACTGAGTGATTTCTGGTGATTTGGTGTTTTAACACCACTGCTATTTAGCAGTATTCCAGCAGCAGTATGGTTGATGTCCACGATTTATGGAGTGAATTATGGGATATAATTGTGCGATCTGATCAGAATATTGTGAAGATAAATGATTGATTTCGTGGTCATCTAATTCTAGTAAACGAATATTCCTGTAATAGTTAGGAATTGGTTAAGTAGTTTATTTATGGAACAAGTCATATTGATAACAGGATTGTTCAATTAAATACCAGATTAGCATTAGATCTTTCCTTAGTCTAGAAGTCTATTTGTGGTAGAAGTTCGACAAGGAAAGAAGTCGATTAAAGGCAGGATTGCGATGGGATAAAGAGAAGAAGATTACAACGCAATCAAGTTGACGCGACCAAGATTCAATCTCTACGTGAGAGCTTTAGAGCGATCTGCCGTGGTGTTTTTGGAGGTTCGTAAACAACCGACCAAGTTCGTAAAGATCAGAAACAAGGAAGTCTTAATTCCTCGGGAGGAGGAGATCCAGGGAGACGTGTTGATCGTGAGGGTTCAACGACGTAGGATCGACAGTGAGGGGAGCTCACAACATTCACTCTGTAGGTTAGCAATGGATTAGTATTTAAGTTAAGCTTCTTGTACTAAAGACTGCTTTCTAGTGAATGGTTTCTGATCTGGGCAAGGCCCCGCAGACGTAGGTGTATTTGCACCGAACTGCGTAACCAAGTTGTGTGTCCACTGCGTATTTTGTTTTGTTTTCAACACCAAACTAATATTGGTGTTCCAACACCAAACTGTTAAACAACTTGGTATAAAGGTTTAGAAATCAGGTGAAACGGAATTTCAATTAAACCCGTCTTTCCATAAGCATATGGAAATACCGTCTTTCCCAAGACTTTGCCTTATATAATTTACTTAATTAATAAAAAATAAGCATAGGCCAAACTCTTGGCGTTGTAAACAACGCTGAAGGTCGCCGCCGTCGTCGTGTATTCCACCTCGTGCCACCTCCGTCGCGGCTAAGCAACAACCTCTGGTACTAATCGCAGAACGGAAATTACACTCTTATAAACCAATCTAAGACAAAGAAGAAACCCTTTAATTTCTCATTTCCCGTAGATATCACAACAACAATCAAACAATCAAAATCTGAGCCTTTATCCCGCTATATTCTGCCTAGAGCATAGAAGCTGTTGAAATCATTTTAATTTAAGTGGGTAGATTTAACTCTCAACTAATATAAGTTCCAAACTTCAATCAAACGACCTGAGTTACCTCCTCAAAATTATTACTTCATAGTATAACACAACTTTGCAGATAAACATAGAAACAACTTGAATTTCTTTCCTATATTCAAAACCCGTCTACTGAATTACATAAAGTTTCAAATTTTACTCAAGATTACCTCTTGCAGAACACATGTCCTGTAAAATCACATGCAAATGCAGTCTTCATCCACCATTTTGCACCCATTCTCTGCTCAGATAGAATTCCAAAAACATCAAATTCTGATACCTCGTACTAACAAACGAAGACAAGGAGCAGGAAAAAAAGGCACATACTCAGAACTCCAATTGTCTAAAATCCCGGAGCTGCAGTTTCCCGACCACCCTGCGACGACGATCGGCTGGCGGAAAGGAAAACGACGACGTATCCTAATCCACGCAAAACAGAGTTCCACCTCTCGCAGAGTCCACGGTTGCCTTATCTCCATTTTGTGATTAGTAGGAGAGGATGTTGCTTTGCGGCGATAGAGGTGGCGCCGGAAGTGGAATACACGGCGACAACGACCTTCAGCGTTGTCGTCTGCAACGCCCAGAGTTTGGCCTGTGTTTATTTTTTTATTTTTTAATTAATTAAGTTAAATAATATAATCATCATTAATTGATTGATTAAATATAAGATAATCTTAATCAGGGCTAGTTGTCATGATTTTATTTAAATCTAAAAACACACGTGCCATGATTTTATTGGTGTACCATGCAACCTTTTCTTTGGTAAACTTCTATTACCACGTAGGAGTTACTGACCCCAACCCTAAATTTTAGAGCATCTCCAAAAAGTGTCTTCAACCAAAAAATTTGATGCAGTCAGTACCTGTTATTGTTCCTACCTTAGTTTCGATGATGTCCAAGGATAGAAGGCGACCACATAGAGGCTCTATATTCAATGCGACGATATATAAAGAGTGAAAGACATGAACGCCATGAGTTAATCATCAACGGTTATTTTAAAGGAGAGGATTAAAAAATACAGAGCTGAACAATTATGTCGTCATTCTCGAATGGATGTAGAATTATTTAATAATATTCTACATGTTATTGGGAATTATGATCATCACTTTACCCCTAAAGTGATGCAGTTGGCAGGTGCGGGATAAGTCTTTTACAAAAAATAGTGGCAGCTTTGCAGATGTGTGCGTATGGTTGTGCTACAGATATGCTTGATGAATATATTCGAATTTGTGAGAGTACCGTAATTGAAATCTCGAGACATTTTTGTGATGCTATAATAAATATATTTGAGAAGAGTATTTGAAGAGATCGAGTGAAATAGATGTTGAAAGATTACTCAAAGAAGGGGAGGAACGTGGTTTTCCTGGGATGCTTGGAATTCTTGGTTGGACTAAATTGTTTTTTTGGTCCCCTAAATATAATGCAATGCCATAATTTGGTCCCCAAGGTCAATACCGCGTTTGTTCAGCAACCAACAAATACAAAATGATTTGTTTGGTCCCCAAAGTGATTTTTGGGTAGTTTCAGGTGGTTTTCAGGTTAACCGGACTTATTTTTCGATATGACCAAGGGTATTTTTTTTTGTAAATTTACTAATTAAAAACCAGAAAATAAAATTTTTGTATATTAAAGAAAACCGCGCACGTGCATCACACACGCGCAAAAAATTGACTACTGAATGCGCTTGAAGCCACATGCACCTGCTTCGCTGCGCACGTGCATTTCACACACGTCTTCTTCCTTGACACTATCAGCACCCTCGCCACCGCTAACTCCTGGTGGTGGCCTCCGCCTGGTGATGGGACAACAATTAAACACAGTCGCCAAAATGCCGACCTCGATCCGCCTGGTGGTTGCCTCCGGCTGGTGATGGGACAGCAATTACCTCCACCATCCGCTAACTCCTCAGGCATGCCGCTGTGATTCAGGCGTCGCTTCTGGAGACTTGACCCAAACTCCTCCAAATCAAATGACGGCACATCAAAATCAGGGAACAACAAAGGGATGACGATTGGTGTGACGTTCGATTAATCTGCAGATGAAGTGCTACCGGATAGCAACGGCGGATTAAGTAGCCAAGAAATGGGCGGAGGGAAACAAGATTGTTGTGTGCGGAGCGCAAAACCTGGGATAAAGAACAAATGGGATGGAGATTGGTTTTCCATCTCATCGCTGGTGGCGGGTGGTGATAAGTGGTGGTTGGCGGGGAAGAGGCTTCATCAGGGAAGAAGATGGTGTTTTCTTCTTTTTTTCTTTTTTTAACTCAGGGGGTATAATGGTTATTTTATATATTTTGACCAATTTTACCGCTGACTTACCTGAAACCACCTTTGGGGACCAAATAAATTATTTTGTATTTATTGGTCGCTGAACAAATTCG
Organism: Rubia yunnanensis; assembly: GCA_037428765.1. Lineage (NCBI taxonomy): Eukaryota > Viridiplantae > Streptophyta > Magnoliopsida > Gentianales > Rubiaceae > Rubia > Rubia yunnanensis. The sequence continues at coordinate 79,227,572 of CM075068.1, forward strand.
GTATTGGCCTTGGGGAGCAAACAAATTATAAGATGCTATGTTGGGACCAAATAAATAATTTAGTCTCTTGGTTGTATGCAATGACAATGGAAAAATTGTCTCACGACTTGGTATTGTACACATATAAGTGGATTTAAGAAAACTCCAATTCTCACCCTTGAAGTGGTGGTATCCAAAGACCTGTGGATTTGGCATGTTTTCTTTAGTATGATAGGTACAAATAATGAATGATATTAATGTTCTCAATAGGTCTCCGTTTGATGATCTTGTCAATGGTATTGCATCGCCATGCCATTTTGAGGTTAATGACCATCAATATGATATGGGATATTACCTATCCGATGGGATTTATCCGCCACACGGAACTCTAATCCTATCATTCTCATCGCCTTGTTGTGAAAAAGAAAAATTGTTCGCCAAATGTCAGTAAGCCGTGAAAAAAGATGTAGAAAGAGCATTTGAAGTGTTACAAAGTAGATGGCGCATTGTGAAAAATCCAACACGCATGTGGAATGTTAAGGATCTTGGGATGATTATGAAAACATATATTATATTGCATAATATGATTATCGAAAGTGAGAAGCGTAAGGGAATAAACTCTGAAAAATGGGTTCCTCACATGGATGAAAAGATTGATCATGTGATTTGGAGCATGACTACTCCATTATGTCTCTAAAATGATCAAACGACTTAAAGAAGTACAAAGCACAAACATTCAAAGAGGCTTGAAGGATGATCTCATCAACCACTTGTGGAACAAACATGGTGCTGCATAAAATAGATATAGTTTTCTTTAATTCAGAGTGCAAAGTTGGACAAAAACTCGATAGCTAAAAACGTACAGTGTTTCTAGTTGTGATTCCACTCACTTCGCAATTGTTCTAAATTTTATACTGATTACTTAAACATGGCTTTCTAATGAACACATGTTACCTTTGGTTTTTTTTGGCATGACCTCTATCAAATGTGTGCTATTTATGAGAGAGTAAGGACTAATGCATCTTATGAGTTTCTCAGTGGTGCTAGAATAGCTATATCCATCTGAATTTCCCGCAGATACATATGTCCTGGATTAGTTACTATTAATTTGAATGTGGCACAAGACCTTCTGAGAGCTGCAAATCAGTATCTTCTGGAGGATCTCAAACGGCATTGCGAGTATGTCTATTTGTAAATCTATTTTCGAGTGATAGTAGAAAGAAATAGATCCATTTGTAGCTTCTCTGTGTTATTCGAAGTCATGTCTGGTGGGATCATTGTGTAATTGAAAGGATATCTTGGTGGAAAACGTCTTTGTAATGTTTGAGCTTTTTGAGCTTTAAGGTTGTATCAATTGTTACTACTATTTCACTTAGTGTATCTTTATATTGCTAAAAGGCTGCATATCACAAAATCATCATTTAGATAATTTTGAAGGCCTTCGACATTGAGAGCTTTAAGGTTGGAACTTGACACTTTCCAGTGTAGTGGGGCAATTTCTTTTCTAAAATATGTAATAACATGGCAATATATAGCCCCACCTCTCACTCATTATGTTTTCTTCATTTCATATACAAAGCTTATCATTTTGATCATGTAGTGATTGTATATGTGAGTAGGGAGTTCTCGTGTTCATCACAATTTAGTCGAATAAGAGCTTTATGCAGCTGATGTTCATGCCATAAAATGCTAATGATATGTCTAAATTAATAAATAATATTCTAGCTGAGATTGGCACAAATTATGCATAAAAAATAGTCAAAATTAACAATGGTGAACATTTAAAAGATAGAAACATTATAGGCTAATATCATCATCAGCAGATACATCTCCAAAAAATTCACCCTCATCCCATTCCTTCATTACCCGCACTTGCATTATTTCAATTTTTTTTGTGTACGCTCGGACAAAGTTTGGTGAAATTTTTGTCCAATATGCGCTCCTCTTCCTTTCGCTTCTGAGGTTATTATTTCATCATTTAATTACTTCTTTGAGTTCATCCGCATTAAATATTTGTTCTCTCACTTCATATTCTTTGTTCTCTGTTTCTTTCTTCATATCTAGCTCTTCCCTATTCAAATCAAAGTGCCTTTCAAGGGAGGTTTGAAGATTCCCTACCACATCAACCACACTCTTTTCTGCGGCCACCCTTTTCTTATGATCTTTTACACCTTTTCTTCCAACGGTTGAACATGCAACTCCTTCATCGTTTGTATCGTCCAATTCATCAGTTTTTGTTTGAGATTAAACATTTTCAGCTGAATCTGAAAATTAAATGATTAAAAATTTGCTTTCAGAGATTATATCAATTATATATTGATAGAGTATGCATATAGTATTTCATCTACCAAATTTGACAACACCGACACTTTATTTATCTTTTTTCCAAACGCGTGCAGGTTCTAATGAGCATATAAACACTACAAGAAAAATGACCTTTTACTTCGCCCCTTTTACCTCAGTTTTTTTGTTAACCCCAAATAACCGAGGTGAAAAGTTCTTTTACCTCGGCTCTTTTTTTTTGAAGTAAATAGCATTTGTTACCTTGGCCTAAAAAACTAGGGTAAAAAGTACACTTTTTGCCTCGGTTTAAAAAAATGAGGTAAAAATTCTGACATGACCGACGTCGCACGCATGTCCAGCTTACCAACGTTGGTTGTTTTTGTGACCAATGTCACACGTCACTCTCGCAGACCTGAATGACCGATGTCGCACGCATGTATGGCTTACCGACGTTGGTTGTTTTTGTAACCGATTTCGCATGTCACTCTCGCAGACAAAAATGACTGACGTCGCACGCCTTTCTCGTTCACCGACGCCGCTTATTTTTGTGACTGACGTCGCACGTCACTCTCACACACATGGTACATATAAGTATTTAAATAATATATAACACCCTTGGGATGCACAATTTAAAATAACTGAATATATATATATTAATAATGTAATTTATTTTTTAACAAAACTAAAATATAATTTTTAAAATTTTTATGCAACTCCATTTCTTTTGAACTTTAAAAGATTTTATAATTATACTTATAACTATGACTTTATGTTTGTATTTCAAAATGAAATAAATTAAACGTAGGGTTCGAGTAATACATGATCGAAGTCGAATATAAATAAATACTTTGGTTTTTACGGAATAAAATTCTATATACTACTTATTTATAATTATATAAAATAAGCAGTATATAAAATTTTATTCGATGAAAAATAGAGTTTATTTATTAATATTCGATTTCGATCATATATGACTCGAACACTACATTTAATTTATTTCATTTGACATGTGGTTAATTCCAAGGGTGACACGTGTCAAAAGTGATGCGGTTAAGAGTTTCTCTTTTAGTATTTTCCATTTGACATGTGGCTAATCTCTTTCTCACTTCTATGTAACCAACTCTAAGTTACTCTAGAACATGTACTACCGCCGCTTTCCAACATTTCACCAAAAAAATTATCTATTTAATATTTCTATATTTATGCAAGAATAAGAAAAAACATGTATTTTGGAGCAATTGATTATAGGGTAACACAATTTTGGGTCATAGTTCAAATTTTCAAGATTGTGTAGGTAATCAATGTTGATTTTCGAGACCTTTTCGTTAACCCATACATGCCCAAATTGCAATATCACAACTGCATATTATTGAATTGCATTTTGGTGTTGCTAATGTTGTGATTCGACAACTCCAACTTTCTTGGAAGGAACTAAGTGCAAAAAATAAAAACTTTACTCGTAACTCCAAATTGAAATTTGCTCGAACGTGATGCTACCCTATACACCCTAATTATATTTTCCAAGTCTGTAACATAGTATTTATCGATAAACATGCACAAGAATAAATTTGTAATCTTTTCCGAATTCCCTTTCTTACTTCTATGTAACCAGCTCTAAGTTACTCTATAACATGTACTAGCGCTTTCCATCATTTCACGAAAAAACTCATATATTTGATATTTCTATATTTATGCAAGAATAACAAAAATCATGTATTTTGGAGCAATAAATTATAGGGTAACACAATTTTGGGCTATAGTGTAATTTTTCAATAAACGAACAACCCTTACTTGACATTCCATACATAAACACTAATGAAATGGTTATAACTTAACTAATCGAATGTCAACCCTTACTTGACATTCTATACATAAACACTAATGAAATGGTTATAACTTAACTAATTAACGGTGAACCCTTACTTGACTGATGAATGGTAAACCCTTGAGTTTCTGTATATGAACACTAATGAAATAGTTTGACTTTAACTAATCATCGATGAACTCTTACTTGAATTTTCATATATAAACACTAACGAAAATGTATGGCCTTAATTAATGAACGGTTAACTTACTTAATTTTCCATGTATGAACACTAATGAAATATTTCCATATATACACACACACACACACATATATATATATATATAATAATTTTAGAAATTTTATAACTGACTTAGTTTTTGAAAAATTATAATGATAAAAAAATATAATTTTAAATTTAATATATAAACTTTTGTAATTAAAAACTTTAGGGCATTTTTTCAGCCCAACACAAATTCTTCCCCCTTTCAGCCCAACAAAAATGCATCCCCCAATTTTACCACTATAAATAAGAAATCCCAATAGTCCTTCATCCCATTTCCTTAGCAATCCTGCCTACATCTTCCTCCATCTTCTCAACCTTCTCTTCCACCACCTCCATCTTCTCCACCTCATTTTCCACAGCTTCCTCACCTTCCTCACCTTCTCAACCTTCTCCAGCAAGATTGACGCCATCGCTGTCAATAGCGATGTCACTGCTCCCAAGATCGATGCCACTGTATGAAAATCGATGCCACTAATGCTCCACGTCCGATGCAACCCAGCTCCGCCTTTGGCATTGTTGCTCTCTGCTCTCTCCACCGCTCTCGGCTAGGCTCCACCGTGCTCCGCCAACATCACCTCTACCCTGTCTCGCTGGAGGTCCGCCTTGTCTTACCGGAGGTCCGCTGCTCAAGAATTCAAAACCCTCTGCCCGCCGGTGATTCTATTCATTTTTTGTACTCCCTCCGTCCCAGCCGAATCTGCACACTTTTTGGTCAACTTTCTCAAGACACGTTTGACCATAAATTTCAACTAGTATATAGATACCAATATCATCATGTGAGATATTGTTGGATTCTCTGCATGCTGTATTTTCTAAATATCAAATTTTAACACACCGTTAATATACGTAACTAAAGTTATCGTTGGTCAAACATGACCTGAGAAAGTTGACCAAAAAGTGTGCATATTCGGCTGGGATGGAGTAATAGTATAATTGCATTCTCTGTATTTAATTCTTCTCTGATTTTGTTTGTCTATAAATTCTATGTATTATATTCTTTTGTTTGTAAATCGTTCTGGTATTTTACACTATTCAGGATGGAATCTTGTTGGAAACTCTTGTTAGGCTATGAACTACCAAAAGCATAATCAAAGTGTTACAATAGGTTCAAAGTGTTACAATATCACCTACAGTAACACTTTTACAAATATCACCTTAGGTGATGGTACATTATATATAAAGTAACACTTTTTAAAATTTAGGTAACACTTTCATTATTTATGTAACTATTTTCAAAAGTTTAAGTGACACTTTATAAGCCATTGTAACATTTTTAATAAGTGTTGCAAGGAAAATGTTATAATAGCTCTAATTTGTAGTAGTGTATTAAACAATGCAGCAAGAAAACATGAGTTGATAGCAACTCTAGCACTATAAAAATGTAGTTAGAATAGTAAGAGACATCACAAAAACATGGAATGGAAATTGGGTCGGATTGTGTTAGCTTTGAGCTTTGTATACTTTCATTAGAGACATCAACTCACACATCTGCTTCTTGACTACATCTACCTTAGTTAGGTGTTGTGTACAATATTTCACATTTTGTGTACATATCTCCCAACATTCTTCAGGTTTTAATGATTAATTGTTGTTAATGTCCTAAAATGTTCACAGTGCAACTCTTTTCTGCATATGAAACATTGTATCATCTACAAATTATAAACAAAATAACTAATTTTTTTAAAGATATAAATCATGTTTGAAATTGAAAGACATAACTTAAACATATCACTAGTGGATGATGCCTCATTAAAGTCACCTACCAGAAGGCAGTTTCCCATTTTTTTTCTTAAGACCGACAATGTGCACCGTATTGCATGCGTTAACCAATGCATTCAACACAATAATTATCATGTTTTACTTGTTGGAATTCTAGATTTAATTAGGTTTACATGGCATAGGGTTTAGACGACCATTGTTGGTTTTCTTGTCTAAATCCCGTGTTTTGTAGACTTAATTGGAACTAGTGGATACATTATATTCACGGGCACCTAGATCTTCATTTATAATCTTACTATTAGGTTTCTCATGAGTATTTTGTCAGCATTTGTAGAAGGCCACTCGCAAGGGTGGTAGTAGATATTATAAGGCCACTCTCAAGGGTGATATTAGATATTAGAAGGCCATCCGCAAGGATGGTAGAAGACTAAAGGCTACGAGTAAAACATGGTAGAAGATAGAATAGTCGAAGAAAGAAGACAAAGAACTAGAGGAATTGAGATCCAGAAGTTGTACAGAGTTTTTTAGGAATGATCTAAGAAGAATCAGTATCTATGGATGGCACCATTGGATTCATCTTCTCAAGCACTATAAAATTCACAACATGAACTCTCAAAATGGATCAGTGGTTCATCCGCAGCGTTGCAAACAAATTTTGAAAGGAGAAGGGCTGGCCATCCTCATGCCAGGGCCTCCAGAATGAATCCTTTCATTCCAGGTCCTCCACCACGAGGCTAACCTTTATGACAGGGCCTTCAGCATAGACCCCTCTCATGCCAGGGTCTCCAGCACGGACCGTTTGGGCCATGCCATAGCCCTTTGGCACAATCATTTAGTGCAATCCTTTGTGCGGCTAGGTATAGAAATATACCGTGCCATTTTACATGGTCCATGTCATTTCAACTCCAAAAATGCAAAGACCAACCCACGATATGCGAAGAATGAATCTGCCTGTGTCGTTTAACTGATCAAGTAATGCTTCCAGCCGATGGTCCATGCCAAATGACAAGGGGCGCATGATTTAGAAGTTCAAATCGGAGCACCAGCCGATGGCCTGTGTTAGTTGGCACAGACCAGACCAGAGGCACCCAACACAAATGATATTATGTTAGCTTGTTCTTTAATTGTTTATGAATAACATGAATGATAGACTCCATTAGCACATACTCTAGTTTACATTCATATTGGTGCACATATTGATACCCCCCAGAGAAAAGAAACCTGGATGTGATATGGGTAGCGGGGTCCGGGTCCACGTGGGTAAGTGCATGTATGTCTTTTTCGAGTTTTATCGTTACAATGACAGCACACTAGTCTTAGCAAGTGATTTGTTCTGAAGGGTTACGAGTAGAGATAGCATTTATTCGTAAAACTAGGGTTTAGCGACCCTAGTGCCATTGATAAGGTGCCTATCATCCTTTACCTATTTAGGCCTAGGATTAGAGCATTCGTGATGTAGTGCCCGAGACGTAATCACACGAGGGAGAAAAAAATATGCACAATGGCAGGGCCGTTGTTGCACTCCTCTAATTATGGAAGCAATGCCGATGGAAGATTTCTAGAGCACCCTACGTGACAGGTATGTGGAAGTGTTGACCATCGACTACACCACATGTTATGAACACTAGAGTATGTTGTTGATGTCTTGTAAGTGATGGAATCAAGGATAGAAGCATTTAATTAATCATGTTATGCAAAAATTCCCCAAGTGTTCGTTTAAATAGATTAATCTCTTGTGATGTTTTATGTTTGTAATTGTTAATTGGAAAACCCCCAAAACCCCATTTTGCAGTATTTAGCTATTCCTAACACACGAACAGATTGACAACTCGTATCTGGTTGTGTGTAGTCATCTCTGTGGACAAACCCGATCTTGCCACCCAAATGCAAATGTAAATTTGATCATCTCTCATTCAACTTATTTGGTTTGTTTGTTTGACTTACAAAATGCCTTCGCTCGGGTTAGCTACTAAATTAACGACCCCAAGTGGAGGCGGTCAAATTTTGGCACCGATGTTTGGGATGCTAGTCTGAAAGTTTAATTGTTAACTTGCACAACACATTATTTGAGTAGCTAGTGTTGTTCTTTTTGTTTGTTATTTTACAGAATAGGTATTGCTTGAGTTCCTGGTAAAAAATGAGGACTCTTCCACTACGATTCCAAACTGTGTGTTTTCTATCTTTGTGTTTTTTAGTTGAAAAAAATGTGGGAAGAAAGTACTCAACAGATGAAACTTTGTAGGGTGTGTCTTTTTTTTTAAACACCCTAAGGTGGGGGATATTTATTAGGTTCCCCAAACCTATGAAGCACCAAAAGGTGTACAATAATGTTATGAATATTACATCGGTAAGGCAACCTCGTTGCCTTCAAAAGAATGGTCTAATGGTAGTCACGGACTAGTGGATGAAATGTTAAAGAAAATTGTTTGCTAGGTCGAGGTCTGTAAGGGTAGAGTCTTCACGGATTGAGTGCTCGAAAGCTTAGAGCTTCGAAAGTTCGAAAGCTCAATCGGGGGGTTGAGTGTAGGATCAAGTGGTCGAGGTCGCCTAGGCTCCATGTGTTCGAGAGTTCCTATTTTGCGATGGCTCCATGTCTCGAGGGCTCCATGTCTCGAGGGCTCCATGTCTCGAGAGGTCCATGCCTCGAGGGCTCCATGTCTCGAGAGGTTGGGAGGTCGTCGCCGTACCTCTCAAAGTTAATATTTTTAAGCCCTTAATGCGTCCTATCCACAATAATGTAAATAGTGGCAAGATGGGGTCGTCGACAGGAAAAGGGATTTTTCTAAGTACTTAGACACCTATATGAGAAAACGTACTAAACACATACATACATAGATATATATAAAAGCATGTAAACAAAGGGGGGGGGGTTGGTTGGATGGTTCCTAAATTAGCAAATTGAAATACAACAATTAGCAAATCAAGAGAATGATGCTAATCATGTAAGCGCAAATAGAGATGTGATGAAAATACAATTACGGAGCCTTGGGCGCAATTGAATTTCACTTCCAAACCTTGTTTCCATCATTGAACATGTAACTAATTCACTACTTTCACTACTTGCTGTGAAGACTAAACTTCTATCCTTCTTAGATAGTAGTTTGCAAGAGTGAGTTCAACATCTCTTGTCAAACCTCACCAATGACTCCCGAGTCGCGACCACGACTCAAGGTATCCCATTAATGGCATTTAGCACGAAGGATCAACAAACTCGGCAACACTTATAACCACTACACCGTGACTAAGCATTTAACCGACCTATGCATTTACACGGGATTGATCAAGAGCGACCACTCATAGACCTCTCCCATTTGCTACAATTGATAAACATGGCAAAGAGTTCAACATTGCGTATTTATCTAGCAATCATCAATTCATCAACATAATCAAAAGCTCTAAATCATACTTATATATCCCTAACAAGAACAGGGGGAAATTTAACCCAATTTCCCCAAACCCTAGCTAGCAATTAATACAAGCATTTCATATACTCAAGCTTTCAACCACTATGATGAAATCAACAAACACATTAAATTCCCACAAATGCATAATAGCAAGAGTAATAAACAAGCTACAAAGTGTTCTTAGGACATAGGTTTGGAAGCTTAGGTCAATTGCTCCCAAGAGATGAGATTAGCTAATAGAGTTCATGCTAATCTATCTAAAACAACAAATCAAAACACAAGATGAATCAAAGATGAAAGAAATGAAAAAAACAAGGGTTTAGAGTAGTACAGCAGCCGCAGATTCAGAATGAATAATAGAGGAGGAGAAAATATAGTATTTATAGTGAGAAGAAATAAAGTTAGGATTCTGGTCAGTCGCCGTCGCGACTCGCGACCTGTTCGTCGCGACTCGCGACGGCTGTTGGTCGCGACTCGCGACGATGACCAGAATTTTTGCATTAACTTTCTTCTTCTTCTTGTGGCATGTAGTCATCTCCATAGTCACTCCTCTCAACTTCTAAGTCTTCAACTGGTTCAAAAGGGATCTTCAATGGCCTCCGGTCTTCACGTCTTCGAAACAAGTCTTCAAAATCTTCGAGAGTGTAGTCTTCAATGGCCTCCGGTCTTCATTACTTTGTTCACACAAAAATCTACTTAAAAGAGGTAAAAGAGCGCAAAGTTGCTCTTACCCCTCCTAAGAGGATTTCATGGTAAAATACAATCTGTTGGTAATGAAAGAGCACAAAATGGATCCTAAATAGTACTAAAATAAGTATATAAAGTGGACGCATCAGAGGTCCATGCCTCGAGGGCTCGTTTTGAGGTCTCCATACATGACTCCAAAGCTCGAGGACTTCAAAGCTTAAGAACTCTATGTCTCAAGGGCTCCATGTCTCGAGGGCTCCATGTCTCGAGGGCTCCATGTCTCGAGGGCTCCATGTATCGAGGGCTTCAGGGTTCGAGGACTCCAAGGCTCCAGGACTCCAAAGGTCGAGGACTCCAAGGCTCATGGGCTTCAAGTTTTGAGAACACTGTGTCTCGAGGAAATGGCTAGAGGACTCTTAAGCTCGTGGACCCCAAAGCTCGAGGGCTCTTATGCTCGCGGACTCCAAAGCTTGAGGGCTCCATGTCTCGAGGGCTCCATATCTTGAGGGCTCCATGTCTCGAGTGCTCCAGGGCACGAGGACTCCATGTCTCAAGGCTCGAGTGCCCCTGGACACCATGTCTCGATGGTTCCTTGGCTCGAGGCTCCAAAGGTTCGATGACTCCAAGGCTTGATGACTCTAGGCTCGAGGGCTCTATGACTGCAGGCTCAAGTGCTCAATTGCACACTTGAAATGTATTGCCGTCGTTCGTCATAATAATTTGAAGAGGGGATGTTTATCTGATGGATGCTCATTCATGAATGTATAACCAGCCGAGGATAAAATTGTGTAGCAGAATAGATACTGTAATGAACACGAAAATTTTCAGCAGTATCTATCCTATAATAAGAAGTTCATAAGTCCAGCCAGAAAAACATGTAACCGATTATTACATCTTATACATCATGCTCTTGAGACTCATTTCGAATCCAAGGAATTCCACATCTATCCAGATGAAGGAGTCCCTTAAGAAAAGGAGGTGCTAAATTCAGTTCTAAATCACCATCAAAGTTATTTTCTAAAGCCAATTTTTCCAGGAAATCAGCTGCAATATTAGTCTCTCTAGGAGTATGCCGGATTGGATGGATATGATGTTTCAAATTTAGAGATTGGCAAATGGAATAATTCCTCCATGGTGAGGTGTTTGGATTTTGAATACCCTGTACTGCAATTAAACAATCGGATTCAACCTCACATCTATTTAAAACCAGCTCTGAATATAGTTCATATCCACGTTGGATATCTATCAATTCTGCATGTAATGATGATGGGGAGTGAAAAGATTTTGCCCTCATTTTAACCACCTTCCCCTCACAATTCCTAACTATCGCTGCTAGAGCTGAAAACCCCCCCTGATCCATGTTGCATCTGTATTAATCTTGTATCCAGTTAGGGGTTTCTGCCATGTCACAACATTAAAAGTTTTCCTTTTCTTTTGTGTAATGTGAGGAATAATGTTAGCCTGTGTCCAATATTTATGCTTGTCTAAGTTACCTATCAAATGATTCACTGAGAAAATTTGATATATCATGTCTTTTATTTCATGCATACAAGCATCATTGGAGAAGGAGACGTTGTCAAACAGGATATTATTCCTTTTAATCCAAAGAGTCCAGATTGTTACAAGAAGGGCAGCGATGGTGATATTAGACTGAATTTTAGATCCTGCATTAAAAGAAAGGTAAAATTGAACTCTACTCTTCAAATTTGGGAAAGATTTTTGCTAAATCTTTAAAAAATCATTTACACAGTTCCAGAAAGAAATGAATGTGGGGCAAGAGTTGAAAAAATGATCTAAAGAGTCACTGTAAGTCTGTCACAGGGGACACTTGGATGATAAATGGAACCCTATCTTTCTTAAAATGTTGTCAAAAGGAAGTAAACCATTCAGAGCTCTCCATAAAAGCACAGACATCTTTTTAGGAATAAAAGGTAACCATACCTTTTGAAAATGGAGAATCTTCAGCTTTCTCTGTCTGAAAATTTTGTATGCTGATTTGATGGAGAAGATTCCGTTTGTGGCTGGCATCCAGATAAGTCTATCTTCATGAGTATATTCCACTTTAGCCTCCTGCAAAATTGAGTACAAATTGGTCGCCAAAAATGGCTCCAGTTGTGGGAGGATTGATGCTTTGTTGTTAATAAATGACCTTAGTGAGATGTCCGCAAAGGGGATATCTCTATCTTGAGGCCATTTATAATACAAAGCTCCCTCGCCCATCCAGTTAGCGTTCCAGAAGGAGCAATCACCGATACCATGTATTATTCTGGAGTTGCTATTTGCTTTTTCAGTAATTTTACAGATTCTAGACCATATTTGAGATCTTTTGTAAGACTTCGGGAGTGACCATAATAGAGAGGTCCATTGCGTGGAATTGAGTTGCAGTTTCCACCACAGTTTACATGAAAAAGCATCTACAATGGCCTTTAAATCTCTAAAACCTATTCCATTTTCTTCTACAGGTACTCTCATGTTTTTCCAGGATCTCCATTTTTTTTCAACATTATCAGAATATCCCCAGAACAAGCTAGAAGCCATTTTCTCCATTTTTTTCAAAACTATTTTTGGTGGACTCAAAACTGAAAAGGTATGAGTTGGGATAGAGAGAAGACAATGATTAATTAGAACAATTTTACCTGCGGTGTAGAGCCATATGTTCTTCCAATTATGGATTGATTTATCCATTCTTTCCAATAATGGCTGGTAGTGTACCTGCAAATTTCTACCAAAAAATATAGGCACTCCCAGGTATTTGAATGGGAAAACTCCTTTTTCCATTCCCAGGATCCTTTTTACAGAGTTAACTGTAGAAGAATTTGTCCTATGAGATACAAATAATTCTGATTTTGAGAAATTGACCTTTTGGCCTGTGGTTTGTTCATATACTTTAAGAAACTTTTTGAACCTCTTCATGTTTCTAGGGTTGGTATTCAAAAATACTGCCGTGTCATCAGCATACATTAAATGTGAAACTGGAGCACAACTCTTAGGTAGACTGAAATTCTGAAGGTACCCTGTGCTAAAAAGTTTCTTTAACTCTCTAGAACAGGCTTCCGAGATCAAATTGTAAAGGAAAGGAGAAAGAGGATCTCCCTGTTTTATACCCCTAGAGGATGCGAAGAAACCTGAAGTAACTCCATTGATTAAAACCAAAAAATTTGCAGCAGATATGTTATGCATAATGAGTTTAACAAATTTCTCGTGAAAGCCAAAGTGAAGAAGAATGGAATTCAGGAATGACCATGAGACTCTATCAAAAGCCTTTTGCATATCTAGTTTCACTATTAAATTAGGGACTTTAGATTTTCTTTATGATCATCCTATTGAGTCTTGCATGAGGTTGAGTGACTACGGGAGAAGAGAGGCTTAGCGAGTGAGATTTTGTAGGATATGTCATTGCGACCACCCTACGGATTCTTGCTCTTGGAGGAGTAAATATGAGAGAGAGGTAAGAGTTGTTGGTTCCCAAGGCCGATGAGATCGAGATTGGTACCTATGCCACAATTCTCCAAATTCGAGGTTTATGGTAACTCAAATTTGTGGTATGGAAATGAATCGGGGAACCAAATCTTTGGGCTAGATATTTGGACTTCACCAACCTCTTCAATGCCCCAAAACCAATCCCTAGGATTGGTTCCCAAATTGTATCATAGACAGATTTTGCAAGCTATAGCTAATGTGACCAAGAGTAGTGAGTTACTCCAATCAATTTTGCATAGCGATATTAGAGATTTGGGAACTTAACTCTTCTCAAGCATTGAGAGAGTTGGAGGGCAAGTGAGTTATTTGATAAAAAAATGAGCCAACTAGAAACCCAATAATCCAAAAATGAAACATCCCTAGTTGAATGTGAAATTTTTGTAGATGAATCCAAAGGGGGTGGGGAATGGTTTGTTTAGAGTGAAGAAGTCGAGAAAGGAGTGATTATACTTAATTTAAAATATTACCTATTTTCACCCTACCTGCACCTATAGAACCAATTCCCATATTTTTGGAACCCTTAGAGGAAACCATGGATAGGCCAATTAATTATGCTAAGCTTCTAAACCACCTATTTACTTTAGGGTTGACTCCTCCTCTACTACATCTTTCTCTTGGAAGATTCTTACTCCCACCTCTCCTTTTTTTGGTTGTCTATGGTGATGGGGTATTAATCTACACCATATGGATAACATTATGGTTGCACTGACAACCTGAAGTATACAGAGCTTCCCGGGAGGCAACCCAAGTTTTCAAAAATTAGATTAGTTTTTTTTTCTTTGATTTTTTTTATTTCTTCACTTTTATCTTCCCATTCTTACCCCAAAACATTATACACCACTACACTCCACCACTCAAAACACCACCAAATACACAATCTAGGACCACACACTAGTTGTCTCTTTATGTGGATGTTGATTGAAGCTTGTTTAGTGTGGATTTGTAGTGGCTTGACATGAATTGCATGTTGGGTTACATTTGAGGATACTGAGGTGGGGACAATGCATTGGGAAGTATTTATTACCTATCATTTTGTTTATCTCCTTTTCCTTTCACGTCATGTTTCTTCCTTGAGAAACATGTGTGTTGTAAGTGTGGGGGTGGAAAGATGTCCCATTGTATTGTGTTGTAGGTGTTTAGTATTTTGGTGTGTTTTCCTATTTTTAGTTTTTGGTTTTAGAACACTATTACACTTTGTGTGCATGTTTTTTTAGTAGGAATCATGTGGTTTTTGGAGGAAAGCTAGAAAATGGGGAGTCCAACTCATTGACCATGCAGACGTACATGGTTCATGATGCTCAAAATGGTGGTCAAGGAGGAGAACCAAATCCCAAATTCATGGGGCATGTAGACATGCACGACTCATGAAGCTCACATACTTTCCTATATCCAAATAACCATTCCTTCCCTACCACCCCCAAAATACCACCAAAACCCACTTTCCCTTTAACCCTTGAAACACACAACTCGAAACCTAAGAGGTAACTCTCCATTATTATTCAATTATTTATTTTTATTTGTGGTGCATGATAGTGGTTAGATTGAACTTTCTTGATTAGAGGTTAGGGGTAGTATATTGGGGTGCTGGTAGTTTGTACATTACATTCCATGATTGTACCATCAAGGGTAAATTTTAGTGTCCATTTTTCATCGTAAGTGCTCTCCTATTTCCTTCCATTGACATATGTTCTTTGATTGTGTATATGCATTGAGGACAATGCAAGCTTTAAGTGCAAGTGAGGGGATTAGATAACACTAATGATTCTTAGTTGTTTCTATGTAGCTAATGACTCTTCTAATAGCATTTTTTAAAAAAATAAAAAAAACTATACCCAGCTAAGTTGGAAACCTGAAAGGGAAACTCATGCAACAATGGGAAAAACCCAGATAGGTCGAAAGACCTAGGTAAAAATGAGAGCCTAGGCCCAGCTAGGTTTATGAACCTAGGAAAAAATGAGAGACCATGTGGAAAATGTGAGAATGGGAGCTCAACATGTGTGAAAGCTAGGATGAAAATCAGAAAGGGCTCCTAGGAAAAATGAGAGAAATTGAGAGAAAATGAAAACTAAGTTGAAAATTCTTTGGCATTATCCTTAGTTTTAGCTAAGTATAAAATCTAGAGTTATCCTTAGTTACAACTAATTCAAAGATCTTTTGGACTTCCTGGGTGGTTTTGTTTTTGGCAACGACTCTTGGTTAGCTTTTGGGGAACTGTTTGGGAAGTAATCTAGTTCAACACTCATCATTTTAGCTTACTTTATCATCTTTGGGGAGTGTGAGAGTTGTGAAATCCTTACTTCTTTGGGGGAACTAGGGTAGCTTGGGAATAAGTTGAATGCATTGGCTAATTGCATGCTATATCCTACTTAGATCTTTTCTTGTTTTTGTTAACTCGAGGATGAGAAAGGTTTAAGTGTGGGGGGATTGATGTGCACCGTATTTCATGTGTTAACCAATGCATTCGACACAATAATTATCATGTTTTACTTGTTGGATTTCTATTTTTAGTTAGGTTTACGCGAAAAAGAGTTTAGATGACCATTGTTGGTTTTCTTGTCTAAATCCCGAGTTTTATAAACTTAATTGGAACTAATGGATACATTATATTCATGGGCAGCTAGATCTTCACTTATGATCTTACTAGTAGGTTGTTCGTGAGTATTTTGTCACCATTTATAAAAGGCCACTCGTAATTGTTGTAGTAGATATTAGAAGGCCATCCGCAAGGATGGTAAATAACTAAAGGCCACGAGTCAAAACATGGTAGAAGATAGAAGGGTCAAAGAAGGAAGACAAAGAAGTAGAGGACTTAAGATCCAAGAGTTGTACAGAGTTTTTAAGAACAATCCAAGAATAATCAGAATCTATGGATGGCACCATTGTATTTCTCTTCTCGAGCAATATAAAATAGACTACAAGAACTCTCAAAATGGATCATCGGTTCATCCGTAGTGGTGCAAATAAATTTCGGAAGGAGAAGGGCTGGTCATCCTCATGCCAGGGCCTCCAGCATGAGGCTAACCTTTGTGCTTGGAGCTCAAGCATGGACCCCCTCGTGCTAGGGCCTCCAACACAGACCGTTTTGGCCGGCAGAAGTCGCTTGGGCTATTTTGGCCGTGCCATTGCCCGTTGGCATGAACCGTTTGGTGCAATCCTTTGTGCGGCTAAGTATGGACACAGACCGTGCTATTTGACACAATCTTTATCGTTTCACCTCCAAGAATGCAAAGACCAGCCTACAATGTACGAAGAATGACATGGCCCACACCGTTCAATTGATCAAGAAATGCTTCCAGTCAATGGCTCGCGCCAAAAGACATGTGGTGCATGTTTCAGAAGTTCAAAATGGAGCACTAGTCAGTGGCTTATGTTAGCCAGCACGGACCATGCCAGAGGCACCTAGCACAGACTGTGCCAAGACACACACCCCGTGTTAGCATGAGGCTAACCGTGTAAGCACGAGGCTAACCATGTCAGCACGAGGCTAAGTGTGTCAGCACGAGGCTAACCGTGTCAGCACGAGGCTAAGTGTGTCAGTACGAGGCTAATCATGTCAACACAAGGCTAATCGTGTTAGCACGAGGCTAACTATGTCAGCACGAGGCTACGATCCGTGCCAAGACACATGCCTCGCCGAGAAGCACAACCAATGTTAATTGTGGCTGAAAGGGTTTTTGACCCCATTCTGGGCATTTTTAAAGCCCAATTCTCTACTTCTATATATAGGAACCTTTAGTCTTCTGGGGTGAACTAAGTAGGCATAATATATAATTTTTTCTCTTTCTTGGTAGGTAGAAGGAAGATGTGATTTCTCTCTCTCTAAAGTACGTCTTCTCTTTTTCTTTTCTTTTCTTCATCTTGTTTTCTTATATCTATAGCATTTAACTCAATATTTTCCATAGATCCATTTCTTAGGGAGTAGTTTATTAGCTTGGGGATGATATTTGTATTCATGATTTGATTTATGTTTTGTGATATTCCTTAGATCTCTCATTTTTATGTGTTTATGATATTATGTTGGCTTGCTCTTGAAATTTTTATGAATTGCATGAATGATACACTTCATTAGCACACACTGTAGTCTATATTCATGTTGGTGCACATGTTGATATGCCCGGGGAAGAGAAACCTGGACGTGATATGGGTAGCGGGGTCTGGGTCCACGTGGGTGTGTGCACGTAGGTATTTTCCAAGTTTTACCGATAAGATGATAGCACACCAGTCTTAACTGGCAAGTTGGTCCAAAGGGTTACGGGTAGAGATAGCATTTAGTAAAAAAAACTAGGGTTTAGCGACCCAAGTGTCATCGATAAGGTGCCTATCTTCCTTTGCCTCTTTAGGCCTAGGAACAGAGCAATTGTGGTGTAATGCCCAGGACGTAATCATACGAGGGAGAAAAATATCTGCATAATGGCAGGATCGTTGTTGCACCCCCCTAATTACGGAAGAGGTACCAATGGAAGATTGCAAGAGCACCCTAGATGACATGAATGGGAAAGTGCTGACAATCGACCACACCACATGTTATGAACACTAGAATAGGTTGTTGATATCTTGTATGTGGTGGAATCGAGTGTCGAAACATTTAATCAATCATGTTACACAAATATTCCCCAAGTTTTTGTTTATATAAATTAATCTCTTGTGATCTTTTATGTTTGTAGTTTTAAACTAAAAAATCCCAAAAATCCCACTTTGCAATAGTTA
The DNA here is from genome assembly GCA_037428765.1 of Rubia yunnanensis. Taxonomy (NCBI): domain Eukaryota; kingdom Viridiplantae; phylum Streptophyta; class Magnoliopsida; order Gentianales; family Rubiaceae; genus Rubia; species Rubia yunnanensis. The sequence continues at coordinate 79,245,921 of CM075068.1, forward strand.
GCTATTCCTAACACACAAGCGGTGTGACAACCAACCCATGTTGTATGTAGTTGGGTATTAGACACCTAGCATTTATGTGGATAAATGATGTTCACCGTATTGCATGCATTAACCAAAGTATTCAGCATAATAATTGGCATGGTTTACTTGTTGGATTGCTAGTTTTAGTTAGATTTACACGATAGAGGGTTTAGATGACCATATTTGGTTTTCTTGTCTAAATCCCAAGTTTTGTAGACTTAATTGAAGCTAATGGAAAAGTTGTGTTCATGAGCACCTAGATCTTCATTTATAATCTCATTAGTAGGTTGCTCGTGGATACTTTGACATCTTTTTATAGACGGTAGAAGATACTTGAAGGCCATTCACAACAATGGTAGTAGATATGAAGGCCAAAAACTTAAAGTGCGTAGTAGATGGAATTGAGCCAAGAAAAGAGAGATTAAAGTACAAAAAAGTAAAAAATAGAGGAAGGCATCAACCGGAAGAACCAGTCGACCGGCTGGCACGTGGCCAGATGCGCTGACACGAACCTCATTTGTGCCAGCCCAGAACTAGCTAGCACGGCCCGTGCTAGAGCACATAGCACAGACTGTACTACAGCCCTCGACACGAGGAGCGGGGGGTCCGTGCCACATCCTACAGCATAAACCGTGCTCATTTCAGCGACCATCATTTTTTTGCTCCGTTTCATTCCAAATCGGCTAAGTATCGGAACAGATGGTGCCGTATTACACGGCTTGCACCGTTTCAAGTCCAAAATGTGAAGGCCAGACCACATGGTGCGACAGATGACATGACTTGTGCCAAAATACTGATCACAACAAGCCTCTAGCTGGCAGCCCATGCCAAATGACATGGGACATGCAAATCAAAAGATCAAAACGGAGGTCCAGATGGTGGCATGTGCCAGACCGAGCGGCTTGCACAAAAATGAGGGTCTCGGTCCGTGCCAGACACGGCAGCTCATTCCAGCATGGACCAGGGGCCTGTTCCAAGCTGCGCTTGTCGCACCAGCACGAGGCTACCTTATCCAGCACAGATCGTGCCGGTTTAACTGGTCGTGTTTGTTGCGGCTGCTAGGATTTTTTACCCCATTTTGGGCCAATTTTGAGGCCTAATTCCCCACTACTATATATATGGACCTATGTCTACTAGAGTTTAAGTTTATGCTCATTTTAGATTTCAAGTGTAGGGCAGAGAAAGGAGCTCTTCCTTCTCTCTAGAATCTTTTCTTTTCATCTCTTTGTTTTTACTTTTTTCCAAAGGCATTGAATCAAATGAAATACTTGGGTTCAATTCTTAGAGAGTAATTTAATAGCTTGGGGATAATATTTGTATGCATGATTTGATCTATGTTTTGTGAGATTCCTTAGATCTACCTATTTCTATGTGTTTATGATATTATGATGGCTTGTTCTTGAATTTTTATGAATTACATGAATGATACACTCCATTAGCACACACTCTACATTCATGTTTGTGCGTATAATAATACCCCCCGGGGAAGAGAAATCTGGGTGTTATATGGGTAGCGGGGACCGGTTCCACGTGGGCGTGTGCACGTGGCACTACAAGTGACAACACTTATTAACTCAGTTTTTCAAGGCTTTTTAGCTCAATTTTCAACCCTAAAAAAACTGAGGTAAATTTGGGTGAAGTAAAAAGTATTTTTTACCTCAGTCGTGTGCAATGTTACACCCCTGTCGATCTTACTGAAACCGCTACCAACAGTGGTCCGACGTCGCACATAAGAACCGCGGTAAAAAGTTATTACCGATATCGCTTGCAATGTCGTACCCGCTGTCGATCTTATTGAAACCGCTATTGATAGTGGTGTGACGTCCCACGTATTATTTTGAAAAATAAAAAAACTACCAAAAGCAGAATCGATGTCGGTTCTGCTTTCAGTAGTTAATAGTAGAATTTAATATAATTTAATATCAAATTTCATTAACCAGATTTAACAACTAGATTACATAAGGCAAAGTCTTGGGAAAGACGGTCTTTCCATAGGCTTATGGAAAGACAGGGTTTAATTCGAATAATAAAAGGTAAAAGGTTTTAGTTGCAACATTAAAAATTTAGTATGCAACATGTAGTAGTTATAAAATTTATAACCCGGTTCATGCAACCCAAAAATTTTATCTTAATTTCTTCTAATTTACACTTTAAACCTTGATCTTTCCATGACTTATGGAAAGACCGTCTTTCAAGAGACGCACTCATTACACAATAATGGCCAGTAATTAAATAATTAAATAAAAGCCTAAAACTCTAACAATCTAAAAAATATATCGGAGGGGCAATAATCTGGCGTGGAAAGGCTGGAACTCCGGTGATGGTTGAGCACTGGCAAAGCTTCCAAGAAGCTGAGATACCGCTAGATCTGGAGCATGACATAGAGAGTGGCAGATCTAGAGCGCGGTGGATCGGGAGAGCACCGTTGGATCTGGAGCATACCAGTTTAAGCTCGGCGGGCGGAGGTTGACGGAGCTCGAAAAATTGGGTAGAAGCATCAGATGCGGGCGGAGATGGGGGACATCGTCGAAGTTGGGCGGGATGCCGTCAGAGTCGGGCGGGATGGTATCGGAGTTAGGCGGAGGACGACAAGCGTTGGGCGTATCTGAAGGGAAGAGAGGAGGGAGACTAGAAGAGAGGAGAGGGAGGTTTCTAGAAAATAATGGAATACTAATTAGGGTTTTAATATTTATACTACTAGGGTTTAGGTCAGATTTTGGGCTTAACTTAAAATGGGCTGGAATAAAAGGGTTAAAAATCAAGGTTTTCATTTAATTTGTTCAATTCATTAATTATGTTCATTAGTTTAATTAATGAATCTAATCTATTTTTAAAATTCATAATGTCATTTTAAATTAAATATTTATGTTAAGCTAACTTTTTATTTCTATAGAATAAAATAATTATATATTTAACTACGATAGTGTTACATACTCGGTACACGTAATCGTTTAAGGTTATTTTGTGGGTTTTTTCCCTTTAAAAAATAAATTATTGTAAAAATTATTGTGTAAAACCTTATTTATTAATGTTTATATGTTGAAAGTATAGTAAGGGCTGACTGTTGATTATTTAAGTTATAACCAGTTTATTAGTGTTTATGTATGGAATGTCAAATAAAGGTTGATCGTTGATTATTCAAGGTCCCTCCAAGAAAGATGGAGTTGTTGAATCACGAAATTGGTGACACCAAAATGCAAATAATATAAGATTATGAATTTTCAATTTGGGCATGTATGGGTGAACGGAAGAGTCTCGAAAGTGAACATTGATTACTTTTACACAGTACTATGGACCAAAATTGTGTTATCCCATTACTTATTGCTCCAAAATACACGATTTTTTTTATTCTCGCCTAAATATAGAAATATAAAATAAATTATTTTTTGGGTGACATGTTGGAAGATGCTAGTACATGTTCTAGAGTAACTTATAGTTGAATACTTAGAAGTAAGATAAGAAAATCGAAAAGGATTGTAGACATGTCACTAGTGGAGGCGCCTCTATTAAATGCGGTTCCTTTGGCCATTAGAAGTAACTTTGGGGGTAACTTCTCTGGACATGCCTTCCATTTATGACGTTAGAAGGCGGTTCCTGGAACTTCCTTCTAACGCACCAATGGAAGGCGGTTCAAAATCACCTTCTTACCTTGGGGTGGAAAAACCTTCTATTAGTTCTGAGCTCATAACAGCCTATTCACAATATACCTTGCCAAGAAATTTCTTGCCATGTTGATATCGGTTTTTGAATACGGCTTCTCATCCTCTTTAAACATCTGTGAATTTGGGAATATCATTAATGCATGTAATCAACCTATAGCATTGAAACAATTGAATAAGATGTAATTGAAATCTTATGTCCTTGATTTCAAGAAAATCCATATCGATTTGTTGAAGACACTCTGCCACGTATAGCATTATGTAATACCTGCACTCCCAATTCTTCGCTTGTTTCTTGTACTATGTAATAGAATAGAATAAATGAATCACATCAAAACATTTGAATTCTAGAATATAATTGAATTGTGAACGTGAAAATAAAGGTTCACCTTGATCTCGACTATCTCCAAACTCTTTGTACTGAACTCGGTCGTGAAATTGACTTAAGCATCCAAAATCTTAATACGGAAGGTTGATGATGTAAAGGATCCATCCAATAGACACGGTTGTTCTCCGGGACAGTAAATATTAATCTCCAATGATCCCTACAAGAATATGGTACATTAAAATGATCCAAAATAAAGGTATGTTTTTAGTAGATTTGATATTTGACCACACCTCTCAATGTATGGGGAGACAGATATTTTCTTATTCATTCGTCAAAGATTCTTGTGGATGTAGTTGAAACGCCTTTTGACCGTGTTTTAGATTTCTTGTGATATCACCTAGCACAAATACCTTATCCATGATTTCTCCCCTTGGTTAGCAAAATAATACATGTACCTTTGAAATAGAATGAGAAAACCTTATTTGTAAAAATAGTAAAAATAATAAATTTTCCTTCAAACTATGAAAGTATATATTACTTACAATACATATAAGGACATTGTGGTTTGATTGACTTGGTCACATTTCCATAAGTCTTTTAAGTCACTCCACACGGCAATTATTTCCCTCTTTTGACCAACTATGCATTCATTGCCCGAAAATGTGTAGGTTGAGTTGGCTTGGTGTCCGCCAATAAAGTCATACAAGACTCTAACAAAGTGTGGTGAATCCTTCAAAACCTCCACCCTTGTTAGTGTGAGCTTAGCCTTCTTTTGTGCTTTGTTACCTATTTTGGGCGCCGTTTTAGGCTTGACCTTCAAATGACCATCCTTTTTAGGGTCCACATAGATTAGGCGATGAGGCCATAGGAGAAAAAGTCCTTTGGCGGTTCCCACATTCTTGATTTGGCTATCTGGAATTGGCAATAGGGTGTTGAGGACTAGTGGATTCTCAAATGAGACTCTATATATCCCATCCCGAATTGGAATGGAGTGATGTTGTCGCATTGACTCGTGCAAAATACCATTGGCAACGTGGATTTTCCTACCATTCTTTGCATGATCAATGTACAATACACACAAATTTGATGTCCATAAAGTAAAAAAAGGAAGTGAAACAAATGAAGGTAAATGAAAAAATATATTATTATAAATATAATAATTTGACCTTTTTTTGGCTGGCATGATGGCAAGGTCAACATTATTGACTTCACCACTCGCGGAGGTAGAATTGGTACGTTGTTAACCTTAACATCTCCCGGTGAATGGCGTGATCCTTTTGAAGGTGGAGTCCAACTGGGTGTTAAGTCAGCTAAAGTTTTAGGTACAAAGGAGACCGATGTGTTAAATTAACTTGCTATTCAATATATCTTATTGCTCAATGTTTTTGTCTCACGCTAGGGCCTCCGCTTGCAAGACGTAAACATAGGATGGTTTAGCCTTCTTGTACGACCAAAGAATTCCGAATGCATCTCTTTGACACAAGAATGATCCAACACCTCTTGCACGACCCGGGTGATCTGGTTTTTCTGTAGCCTCGCGGAGGATGTCGTGTTTACCCTTGGCAATGAAACGCCTTTCTAATTGCACGATTTTTAATTTAGCCTAAGAAACAATTTTAAATAAAACATTTTAGCATGGTGAATTACATCTTTTATGAAAAACATATTAGAGATTAACGATGCTTACAACTTGTTCTGCAATTCAATGCGTGGGTCCTTATCGTATTTGCATTGATTTAGTATATAAAGGTTTTCCTGGTTAAAGAACATGACTCTGTCTATAATCTATCAAGTTTTGAAGGAATACAATGAGTTGAATTTATGTGATGTTATCATCTAAAATGGGAAGACTAGTGAACTAAGTCAATTGATATTTCAGAATGTTAATTAAGTCTTTGTCTCTTTTTAAGCATTCAGCCACTGCAGGCTTTAGGTTTCTAGTATAACTAGAGTAATCCAATGTGTTTCATTAGGTCATTTGAGCTCTTACACTTTTGCTGCTACATGGCTGAAATTGTGAAATTCTCTAAGCCAGAAACTGAACCTGTCTCTGATTTTTAATTTTGGTGTAAATTTATGAATTTTGGTAGGAGTATCTTTTTGTCACTTATCGTTGCCGTCATGAAATTACCTTTATTGTAAGTATCATGTGTATTACATCTAATAAATTTGGTTATTTAACATTTGACTTCCTAATATATAAGATATCAGTGATGTAGGAAGATAGGGATGTGATTCATTTCACAGTTCTCACTCAGAAGTTCATATAGCGAGTGTTGTTTGTGATATGTATATCTCTCTCTTTAACCTGTTTTGATTCTCCATTTCTAGGGAGAAAATGTCTCCCCTCCATTCATGTCATTTGATTCCTCTGTTATCCCATCGGAGATCCTGAGAGAGGTATGAATACATTTGCAATTTGATTTAAGTTTTATAAAATCTAACGGCTTATAAGATTTTTGTGCCCTTTAACGACGTGCTTGCTGAGTTATGTGATTGCCGGGGTCTATTTTTGAACTTTGGGGCTCACTTGCATCTTTTTCTATCTTTTCGTTTGGTCGTAGGTGCATTTTTTGCTTTAGGGAGGAGCAAAGTGTCTTACTGTGTGCTTGCCCTTTTTGGGGGGTTGCATTTTTTTTGAAGTGCCCTTGTTCCATGGGTCAATTTTCGTGAAGGCTCTCCAGAGTTATAAGATTGTGGCTGACTGCTGTTGGTGACGATTCAGTCTGCCACGCTCTATGAACTGAAGATGCATGAATTTGTCTTCCGATAAGGCTCTGATTTCCTGCTGTTCTACGTGAAGGCTCTCATTACACGTGTCGACGATGGTGAGATTGATTCCTATCCAAGGTCTCCGCCTCAATGTTTAGTCTCATAGATTATTAATTTTGTATGATAAATTTTTTTTTTGGTTTTATATCTATATTATTAATTTTTTGTAGTTAATTTTATTATTAAATTGATGTCCTACTAAATTGTTAGTTTGAGTTCTTTCCCCTTCCTCCGAAAGCGGAAGCGCGCTGCCACTTTCAGAGGAAGGGATTTTTTTATTTGTCGTAAAAATATTTTAGCATCGGTTAAAAAACCGGTGCTAACAAAGAAATGGTGCTAAATTAGCACCGGTACAAAAAAACCAGTGCTAAAATTAGCACCGGTTGAAAAGCCAATTTTCAACCGGTGCTAACGAAAAAACTGGTGCTAAAATTAGCAAACCGGTGCTAACAAAACAAAATTGGTGCTATCGCGTTACATATTAGCACCGGTTTATAACTAAAAAATCGGTGCTAAAAGTAGGGATTTAGCACTGGCTTTCTTCTAACCGTTGAAACCGTTTCATCGGTTACTTAGGCATCATTTTTATTTTTGCAAAATAACCGGTGCTAGAATATAAATAAACCAGTGCTAAAGGGGGGTTCTTGTGATAGTGTTTCCCCAGGACAAGAGAAAGAAATAAAGAAAATTATGGTGGTAAAGATGAGATAATAAATACCATCGTTGTGACATAAATTGTCATTGGACCCGTACATGAAATACGCAAAAGTTTTTAGTCAATCTCTATCTTGAACTAGGGAATAATTAACATAAAATATAATGATCATTTATATTGGTGAATATGCTTTGTGATCTTGAAAATAACTTTAATTATTTCACTTTTTAAAATGTTGTATATTTCTTTGTCGGTCTCCTCTAAGGTGGTCCACGCGAAAATATTAAAGAATAAAATTTTCTAATATAATAATTTTTGAACTCATAAATATTACCATGTATTTATGAAAACAGAATCTAATTTAAAGTTTTTGTTTGATGAAGAATATGGACAGTTATGTGTTCGACGACAAAGAACTATGTCTTGCAGATAGTGGAGCAACACACTCCATACTCAAGAATAAGAAATATTTTTTTGAAATGACGTTGAAAGAAACGAATGTGAGTACTATATCTGGTAGTGCCAAAATAATCAAAGGCTTTGGGAGAGCAACAATTTCATCACTGGGAAGAAATTGTTTTTGCATTATTGATGCTTGATTTTCTCCAAAATCTCAAAGAATTTTGTTATGTTTTAAAGATACCCAAAAAATGGATATCATAGAGACTAGTAATAAAGGTAACCGTGAATTCTTGTACATTACAAGTACGGATTCTGGAAAGAAGATGACATTGGAAAAGTCACCTTCTTATTTCCCCGATTCATATTGCACATTTATTGGTGCTATTGAAATATGTGCGACAAACCAGAGTTTGTTGATGAATTTACTATTTGGCACAACCGGTTAGGCCATCCCAGTTCTATAATGATGCAAAGAATAATAGACAATTCACAAGGTCATAGTTTGAAGAGTAAAAAGATTTTTCAATCTAGTGAATTCTTGCGTACAGCCTATTCTCAAGGCAAGTTAATTGTAAGGCAATAACTAGTGGAAATCTGTATCAAATCTCCTGCACTTTTGGAACACATACATGGTGATATACGTGGGCCCATTAACCCACCTTGTGGACCATTTCAATATTTCATGGTCTTAATTGACGCATCTACGAATTGGTCTCATGTATTCTTATTATCCACACACAATCTGGCATTTGTAAAATTACTTGCAGAGATAATTCGATTACGTGTGCATTTTCCTGATTACAATATAAAGATAATATGTCTTGATAATACTGGTGAGTTTACATCCCAATCTTTTAATGATTATTGTATGTTGATTGAGATTAATGTTGAACACATGTAGCTTATGTTCATACACAGAATGGTCTAGCTGAATCGTTTATTAAATGCCTAAAATTAATTGTGCGACCAATGTTGTTGAGAACTAAACTCCCAGTGTCAGCTTGGGGCCATGCTCTATTACATGCAGCGACACTAGTCTGCATCAGGCCAAAACATTATAATGAGTTTTCCTCCAACAAATGGTTTTTGGTCAAGAACCAAACAGATCCCATCTAAGAATTTTTGGATGTTTAGTATATGTACCAATTGCTCCACCACAATGCACAGCCTCAATGAAGCCGGAGAATATACATTGGGTACGGATCTCTGTCAATTATTAAATATCTTGAATTAATGATGGGAGATTCGTTTACTGCTCATTTTGCTGATTGTCATTTAAACGAGTCAGTTTTCCCAACATTAGGGGGAGAGAAAATACAGCCAGTAAAGCAAATACGTTGGAATAAATGATCTCTATCTCATTTTGATCCTCGTACAAATCAATGTGATATAGAAGTTCAAAAAATAATTCATTTACAGAAATTAGCAAATCAATTTCTAGATTCTTTGAGTGACCCAAACCGTGTGAAGAAATCACATGTGCTAGCTGTTAATGCTCCTACTAGAATTGATGTCCCTTAAGGACAACCTACTATTGGAAATGAGATAAAGCCACAATTTAAAAGAGGTAGGCCAATTGGTTCAAAAGATAAAAATCCTCGTAAGCAACAAGGAGCAAACATTGCAGATGGCAAAAAATGAGGTGAAAATTCCTGAAGAATTTTCTAAGATTCCAGAAGAATCGTATGACGTGACTGAAAAAGAACTTCCTGAAGAAGTTTGGGTGCCCTATAATATCGATAATGAAGACCTCTCGATTAACTATGTCATGTCAGGTATAAAATGGAACCGATGCAAAATCGACATCGACGATAAATTTATTTATCCTACAACATGTGCCATAATGAATGATAATGAGCATCATGAGCCAAAATCTATTGAGGAATTCATGCGTATAAATGATGGGCCAAAATGGAAAGATGCAATCCAACTAGAATTGGATTCCTTGGGGAAACATAAAGTCTTTGGAAAAATATCACGCACACCTGAAGATGTGTGGCCCGTGGGTTATAAATGGGTCTTTGTCCGTAACCAAAATTAGAATGATGAAAATGTGCACTATAAGGCACGTCTTGTCAGACAAGGTTTTTCCCAGAGATCGGGTATTGATTATGAGGAGACGTATTTTCCCGTAGTGGATACAACTACTTTTCATTATTTGCTTAATCTGGCAGCAAATGAATTCCTTAAAATGCATTTAATAGATGTAGCGGCTGCCTATTTGTATGGCTAACTTGATAATGATATTTATATAAAAATTCCCGAAGGACTGCAATTGTCAAAGGAATGTAATTTTGATTCTTGAGAACTTTATTCGATCAAGTTGGGTCGAACTTTATATGGGTTAAAAAAACCCAGGCGTATGTGGTATAATCGCCTTGGTGAATATCTAATGAAAGAAGGTTATCAAAGTGACCATACCTGCCCTTGTGTATTCATAAAATGATCGGGGTTAGAATTTGTTATTATCGTAGTCTATTTTGATGACCCAAATATGATTGTAAATCCTGAAGAGATCTAAAAAGCTACTAAATATTTGAAAAGATAATTTGAAATGAAGGATCTTGGGAAGACAAAGTTTTGTCTTAGACTGCAGATTGAACATTTTAAAAATGGAATTTTTCTATACCGGTCTCATTACATCGCTAAAGTGCTAAAGCAGTTTTATATGGATAAAGCACACCCATTGAGCACTTCGATGGTTGTGAGATCACTTGATGTGAAAAAGGATCCAATTCAACCTCGTGAAAAGGATGAAGAATTACTTGGTCCATAAGTGTCATATCTCAGCGCTATTGGTACCATGATGTATTTAGCAATTCATACTCGCCCTGATATAGCCTTTGCAGTGAATTTATTAGCAAGATATAGTTCTTCTCCAATAGGAGGAATTGGAATGGTATTGAACAAATATTCAGATACTTTTAAGGTATGGTGGACTTGGGACTTTATTATCCTAAGTCACTTAATAGTGATCTTGTGGGTTATACATATGTTGGATACTTATATGATCGCCACCAAGCTCGATCACAAATAGGTTATATATTTACATGTACAGGCACAACGATCTCTTGGCATTCCAAGAAGAAAATAATGGTTGCCATTTCTTCCAATCATACTGAAATATTGGCGATTCACGAAGCCAGTCGGGAATGTGTTTGGTTAAGATGTAATTCACCATATTTGAGGAACTTGTGGTTTGAAGCTAAATAAGATAGTTCCAACCAGTTTGTTTGAAGACAATGCTGCTTGTATTGTTCAACTGAAAGAAGGATTAATCAAAGGAGATAGAACAAAGCACATTTCACCAAAGTTTTTCTTCACTCACGACCTATGAAAGAATGGTGAAATTTATGTTCAGCAAATTCGCTCTAGTGACAATGTGGCTGATCTCTTCACCAAATCACTACCGACGTCAACATTTGAAAAACTGGTGCACAATATTGGAAAGCGGCGATTGAGAAATATTAAATGATGTGCTCAAGAGGGGGAGCTATACATTATACTATTTTTCCCTTACCCATATTTGTTTTTCATTGGGTTTTTAATAAGGCAGTATACTCTAATTGAAGATGTACTCTTTTTCCTTCATTAGGTTTTTTCCACACTGAATTTTCCTAGTAAGGTTTTGATGAGACATTATTCCAAGAATGAACATTCAAGGGGGAGTGTTATGAAACATCAATGTGTGAATGCCCATTAAGTGAGGCAAGATAGCATATGAAACTCCCTTCAAAAACAAAGGCTTAAAGAGGTTTCATGATTTGTAGTTTAATGAAGGCTTCGTTAGTGAAGGTAGTTTCATGAATGTAATCCTCACATGAGCACTATAAACAGTGCTCCTATTTTTTAAGAAAGACGGACTAAAAATAAAAAGAGGCATCACACATTCTACTTCCATTTTCTTCCACTCATTTCCACAGTCATATTGTTCATATTTATAACTTATAATACGTTCATTACATTACATATCACAAATATTATACATGTATTTCATTTACAATTTGTGATAAACAAATATTTCATAACATCAAATACATTATATCAAAATAAAAATAAGCAAGGTTTACTTTGGGCACATTTTCATCATTCTCCAAAGCCCGCCTTGTGTGTATCTCCCAACTTTCTGGTTGAATATGTGTATCAATCAACAATGGACAATCTCCCTTCCTATTAGAGAAAATGTAATCTCGCAATAGGGTACATTTGTTCTCCCTCCAACTCTTTGCCATCATGGTCGTTGCCATTTATTTTAAAATCATCCATATTCAGGGCATCAAACTCAAATGTTATCTACATGGATTATTAATCAAAGTTAATAATTAAAGATTAATCTACGATATAAATTAGTTACGTTTGTAGTTAAATAATTTCAAATACCATAGTTACCTTGAACTCAAGCCAAAGGACATCTTTATATTCTTTAGGAACCTCATGCAACCTATCGTATTTGATGTCTATCCTTGTTCTTCCAACCTTCCATACCTAACTAGACCATTTAGCTCATTCCTCTGATATACACATTTTGGTTTTGTTGAAAACCAAAATAGTTAATTCTTTTCTAGCCATTCTCCTTTCTAATGTTCTTCATCAGACCCCTCCTCCTCATCATTATCACCACCTAGGTTTTGTGAATCTCCACCTATTGGACCCACATGTTCATCACAAGTCCTCTTCCGTGACATTAAACTACCGAACAAAATACACGACAATCAAAAACTAGGGTTTGAATTTTAACAAATGGAAATCTAACTTTTATGCTTAAAACATATATCTACACTTACAAAAAATAGATTGACATTTCAAGATATGATAACCCTAGCTAGAATTCATCAAGTAGGACAAATGAAATTTTTAAATGTTGACCTTTCCAACCAAACAATTCGAAGTTTGATGTGACTTTTTCTTTGAATACACATGAACAATCATGAACTCCGAAAACCCTAACCCATGGATTGCCTTTGGTTTCGTAAAACTCTAGGCCTTTTGATGTGATTATCACACATTTAGTAGGGTTTTATATAGTTATGATCGAAAGATGAAGATTGGGGGCAGAATTTTGAAGGGATGAAAGATGAAAGAAAGGAGGAGGGTTTTTGATAGAAAAAAGAGAGGGAGTTTGCGATTTTATTGAATGAGTATTAAATGGCCATTTGAAAAGTGCCTTTAATGCACTGTAGAACCTATGCCCTATTAGATGTTTTGAGTTTGGAACAGGATTACACAATCGGAACTGGTATATATTTTATGGCAGGAAAAGATCAAGTACCGGACTTGAAAATTAATATGACTATATAATTTTTTTCAGCAACAGGAAAATCATTTCGATTTGCCCAACTAAAAATCCACAAAACCCCTTTCACCCAAACCCTAGAGTTTCAATCAGCCAATAAACCTAATCCTATCATGCCAAGGTATAGAGGTGGACATTCCAGCGGTGGATATGGGGGCGTTTCAACACAGAGTCATAATCCAAATGAAGAGTTGGGCAATCATCCATATTCTTCAATACTGATGCGGAAGCGAGGTATGTGCAATTTCAAATAATAAAAAGCAATCCCAGGGTTATTGCTAGTGCAGACATTATACCCCTTGAGCTTGGATATTTGATTGAATATTTGAAACCCTCTAGGTTTGATAATTTAGTGAATTTGGAAGAGCCGGTTTATTATGACAAGGTTATGCAATTCTACACCAATTTATGGAAGAGTAGGAACTATAGAGATCTCACTATGGTAAATGACGTAACGATTCTCATTACAAAATTTAGCATAAATGATGCGTTAGGTTGCGAGTACAGCGACCAGAGTTGGCATGTTGTTACTGAGTTGACCCCTCTATGCCCAGTTGAAATGGCTCACAAGTATTTTGGTCGTATGAGGGAAGTGGCAGGGTTAGTTGATGAGTACGATATGGGGGTTTTGAGTGTTGAGCATAAGTTAGTATATGAGTGAATTTTCCAGAATATCCTCCCATCGGGTGGTTATGCATGTGAGCCGACCATAGGGAACTTGATGCTCTGTTACTATGTCTTAGAGGGGATGAAGTTAAATCCTAGGTATACTATTTTGATGTATATGCTTAAGGCGGCAGTGGGGAAGAAAAAAGATCTCCCATATGGCAGTTTGATAACCACTTTGATTAACAAATGGAAAGTCATCCTTGTCGACAAGCCACTCCAGTTGGAATACTACGATGAACCTTGGTTTTATCACAAGCATTTGGAGTTGGATGAACTCAACAAGTGGCGAGTTTGAAGCATTCCAGGGAAAGCCGCCAAATCCGCCAAGCAACCAAGAGAAGGATCAAGGGATAAGGCCGATGGATCTTTGTCACGTAAGTACTTTGAACATAAGTCATTCTATTAACTTTTTTTTTTATAAATTTTCTCTGAAATATATGTTTATAATTTTTTTGAACTCATACATTTAATGCTGCAGGTGAGAATAAGGGTTAGATGGCAACTTTCAAAAAATATTTTTCCAAAATCCAGATGATGTAAGTTTAGTGAAAAATTAATTTGTAGCAGTGGAAGCACGGCACTCAAAATTTGTTGATTCTCAAGGCTTCCACATCAAACTAAGTGACGATGAGTCCATGCCGAATTTCAAGCAAGAGTACTCTAGTGGTGATAGTGATGGTGAGGAGGAGAGTGAGGTGGATGATGATGGTGGCGATGGTGATGCGCCCTCTAGTTCTCAAATTGGTAGGATAGACTTCGATTTTGAAGAAAATGATGAATAGTTTGTAATGTGATAGCGTGATGAACTTGTAATTGTTGAAATGTTTAAGCTAACTTTTATGAACTTGTACTACTTTTAATTGACGGATTTGAATTAAGTTTTTACTTTGTTGAGTTTCATATGTGGTCATTATTATGTTAGTTATATTTGATTTAGAGCATTTATTGGTGTCAATTAGTTGAATACTTTTTTAGTGTGGCTTAGTACTAGTTGTAATGGAAAATCCTTAAAAGTGACCATAGTTTCCGACCAAGTTCTGAGTGTGGAACCTAATCTTCTCTTGGAAAATGAAAAGGAAAGACATAGTCCAGAGATCATAAGCGTGTTTTTCCATTTGGTCCACTTTGTGACTTAATGTGTTCTGGACTCGGAACAAAAGTTTTGTAGTCTTTCATTGTTTCTGCACTAAATCTGTATGACTGAACTTTGTTTGACTTTTTTAATATATTTTTTCTAGCACAAAAACACTTCAGAGCTTGGAAAAAGAGTCTTGAAATCTTATCATCTATTTGATCCTAACCTGTATTGCTTGACCTATTGCTTGTTTAAATATTTTTTTTTCATAGATAGTGCTCTGAGTGCGGAACACGTATTCCAAAATCTGATATTCTTTCTGATCCTACACTGTAATGCTTAACCTGTTGATCATTTTTTTTCACAGTCAGGGTTCTGAGTGCAGAACACGTCTTTCGAAATCGGATCTTCTTTCTGATCCTACATTGTAATGCTTGACCCGTTGATAATTTTTTCACAGATATTGTTCCGAGTGTGGAACACATCTTCCAAAATCTGATCCTCTTTATGATCCTACACTGTAATGCTTGACCTGTTGATCATTTTATTGTTTTGTCACAGACCGTGTTCTCAAAATGCTATCCTCTATTTGATCCTACACTGTGATAATGACGACTGGTTTTCACTTTTTTTTAAAGTTTCAAAAATACTTTCCGAGCTCGGAACTAATGTTCCAATTTCTGTGCATATGTCTGATCCTAATGTCAAAATTAATTTACATAGGTAAAACAGAGTTCCAACTTGGAATGCCATTCCCTATATAAAAAATGGGATTCAGATTGTTCATAACCCAAATTTCAATCCCTAGCTACAACTTCCGGTGGAGGAACCTGCAAAAGGGGGAATTTCATATTCACTATTTGGCGGGTAAGCTTGTCTAGCTCAAATGCTGGTTCTCCTATTCAAGGAAAGAGGTCGAAATCAACTAGAGGTGAACTCAGACGTGGCACAACTCCTGAATATGATACCGCTGTGGAACATTGATAGATTACCATGTCATAGACCTTAATGTTCACCATGCCATAGGCTTACCTGACCCGTTACAAATGTTAGAAGACCAACACATTTTAAAACTATTGACTATGAATAAACTGTCTTAATTTGATGAAGTGTGCCAATTTTATAGCAACTTGCATGAGATTAAGGGGGGCGGGCGTATTGGACTAAGGTCATTGGTTTCAATGTGGAGCTTAGCCCCTGGATGATGAATAAGATAATAGATTGTTCCCATAAAGGTCCTAAAGATTGTTGTCAACAACGAGAGAATAGTCTGTTACACGTTGTTTACCATTGGGGTGAGTGGCATTTGGATGATGAGTACCCTAGGATAGACCGCGTGGCATGTAGTGTGCGGTATTTTTGCCAAAATATGCATGATCTAGGAAAGCCTGAATATTTTTCTTTGGATCACTTTGTTCCGGATGATTATTATGTGTGGGACTTCATAGCTAAGTCAATACTTCCCAAATCTGGCCACATTACTGAACCTACCTATGCTACACTTATGTTGTTCTACTGCATAATGGAATGGTGTCAAATTAATCCCGAATCGGCTATTCTGTCACGTATGATGTCAATTGGTAACTCAAAGAAGGCAATCAAGAGTCTCCCATATTGGAACTTGATTACCTCTATTTTGAAGAGCATTATGAAGAAAAAGTGGGTGTTGTTGGACAACAAATGGCACCACAAGACACCACCATCTGCTGAACCGAGCCAGAGGCTCAAAATCGAAGAAGGTAATATAACTACTCCACATTCATTAAAAAAAACTTCACTACATCATCAATTGTTATGTTTTCCTTACGAGCTTGTCTTTCAATCTTTTGTAGATGATTCCGGTCCTCAATTTGTGAAGGCCATGAAGAGGGTTTACAAATGGGTACATGGTGAGGTGTCCATATTGAGAGAGCACGTGTGTACACTTGAGCAGAAGCTAAGAGCATATGAGAAGGCCCTCAAATAATTCAAGAAGCCAAAGCTTAAGAGAACATATTCCTTGTAATGTCCTATGTTTGATTTCAACTCTAGGTTCTTTAAATTTGCTTGTTGAATTTTATCATACACTAGATTAAATATTTGGATGTTGAATTTTTTAAACACTAGGTTTTGAATCTTAAACATGTTGGCACTCCGAGGTATTTTGATTTACCTTTTACAAACTTGCATTTGTAATGTATTATGAAACATATATGTGTGGTTTGAATGGCAGTGTAATGAATGCTTTGAATAAAGGATAAATTAAATTTGACCATAGGTCCTGACGAGCTTTTAAGCTTGGAGCTGGTTCTTTTCTAGTGGCCAACATCATCAAAAATAGAAAAATAGGGCTAAATGTTTACCTTACACGTCATTTTTTAACTTGCATTTTGGTACCTTCCACTGTTTGGTCATCTTTTTGTGGTTGTCGACCCACATAACTTCATTGTGGTTTGTGCAAACCATAAACTCACGCAAACTAGCATCATCCTCTTGGAGTAGATAATATTCATCACTTGACCCAATCCTATTATTCGTACCAAAACCAATTACATCTTCCTGTTCAAAATCCTCTATGAAAGACCTTTTACCCTCAACCACTATCTTCCACCGGGGATCAATAGGATCTTTTACATAAAAAACTTGATGAGCTTTTCCAACCAATATGAATGGACCTTCTCTTTAATCTGTCTGGCTACAACCAACAAGTGTGAAACCCAAATCTTCTGTTCCCTGACCATTGTTGAAATCAACCCGATCACATTTGAAAAATGGCACTCTCATTTTAACATAATCGAGCTCCCAAATTTCTCTAATTGTACTAAAGTAGCAAGTATGGGCGTACATAGGATTGTTGTCGGCCATACTACCAATATGTAAAGCTTTGGAAACAAGTGGAACTCTATTATTCTGAGAGACTCCTTTATTATCCATTGAGTTTGTATCAAACATGAAACCATTGATGTCATAACCCTCTAAAGATAGAAAGAAAGGTACCCAATGGTCTCCATGACAACAATTTGACTGTATCTGGATGTGGACCAGTGGCGACATGAGATTGTAGCCATGAAGTAAAAGTTCTGGTGTGTAGTTAAAGAACACCTACTTCATTGAATGTGGGATAAAACAATCTAATTTCATCCATGTGAATCTCAATGTATGGGCAACATCCTATTGGTTATGAAGAACATACAAATGAGAATTGCACAAATCCTCAACACTAGGGCTAAATAGCTTACCTAATTGAGCCCCTACACCATCCAACCACCCTTCATGCTGGATCTGGGAACACCGACAAAATCAACCTCGTAAATATATTCGGTACAAAATACATTAGCTTCCTCAGCACAATATCGTTCCATAATACTTGCATCAGGACTATATATAATTTTCATAAAATGCTTGAATATTTTTATGTACCGCTTGAAGGGATACATCCATCTTAAAAATGCAGGACCATAGAGCTTAGTAGCTCTAACCAAGTGAGTTATCAGATGAACCGTTATGTCGAAGAATGAAGGTGGGGAATACATATCCATTCGGCACAATACCTCTACAATCATAGTTTGCAACCAATCAAGCTTTGCAACACTTATGGTTTTAGAACATATAGACTTGAAGAACAAACATAGCTTAGTAATACAAAATCGTACACGGGACGACAGCGAAGACTGAATCGCAATGGCATTCAATTCTTGCATCAAGTTGTGGTAGTCGTGGGATTTCAATCCACCCAACTTCAACTTTGTTAGCAACACACAAGCACTGATATTTGAAGAATAAGCTCCAGGCATATTCACACTACTCAGCGTCTCACTGTACAACTTCTTTTCCATCTGAGACATTGAATAAAAAGAGAGAGGAAGACAAAAATTGCCTTCATCATTAATTTGACCAAGATTTTCCCTAATACCCATATCAACTAAATTGAGTTAAGACTTCAACCCATCTTTTGTTTTGCCGAGAGTATTCAAAAGTGTTCCTATTAAAGCATTGCAAAATTTTTTCTCTATGTGCATTACATCGAGACAGTGTCTGACATCTATATACTGCCAATATGGGAGTTGAAAGAAGATTGAGAATTTCTTCCAACTACCTTAGATTGCCAACTTCTGCTTCCCCTTACCAAAATTTCTAGGAAATTCTCTAACTTTTTCAAATACCTCAGCGCTAAGTAGTGGTATAGGTGCACCTTGCAACTCTATCTTTCCATTGAACCACTTCTTTGCACAATGCCAGGGATGCCCACAGGGGAGAAATCATCAATTTCCATGGTAGACAGTTTTAGAACCATGCATAATTTGACAAAAGGAGGTTTCTTTCTCACAAATTGGACATGCATAGTTCCCTTTCCCAGAATAGTCCAAAAAATTTCCATACGATGGAAAATCATTTATGGTGCAAAAAAAAGACCTTCATCATGAAAATATCATCCACCATGACATCGTAAGTATGGACTCCATGATTGAACAATGTGAACAAATCTTCAACTAGAGGCACAAGAAATACATCAATGTCATTACCCAGTTGCTTGGGGCCTAAAATCATCATGGACAAGAGAACGTATTTTCTTTTCATTATTAAGCACGATGGTAGATTGTAGATCACCAACATTATGGGCCAAGAACTATATGCACTACTCATGTTTCCAAATGGATTCATTCCATCGGTTGACAATCCTAACCTCAAATGTTCGGAATCCAATCCAAGCTACGGATATATGCCATTAAGCTTTTTCCATTGCTCACCATCGGACATATGCCTTATGACATCATCCGCCAGACGATCTCTTTCCGCATGCCATCGTAGTGATTTAGCATTTTCTTTGGAAGCAAACAACTTCCACAACTGTGGAATTATAGGAAGATACCATAAGACCTTAGTGGGTGTCTTCTTCTTCAAAATGGTCCCCACCTCTGCACACACTACAATTTCACCACGCTTTAACTTGTACCGAGATTCACCACATACCCAGTATGCTTCAAGTTTCTCATCCTCCTTTCCCCTAAACAATGTGCAGTCATTCGGACATGCATGGATTTTTTCTAATCCTAAACCCATATGACAAAGAACTATTTTTTCCGCATAGGATTTCTCAGGCATAGATTTCCGTTGGGAAGCAACTCTAGAACCAACTGAAACGTTTCAATCATCTCTTTTTCAGCCCAACAAAATGTGGCCTTCAAATTCATATTTTTCATAGTCGCGCTCAAAATGGAATGTTTTGAGCCCACCTACAATAGGCAATTCTTATCATTATGAGACAACTCTAGGACCTCGGGTTTACTATGGAATTCTCTGGAAACATCCTCCACCACCTCATCAAATCAATCGCCACAATATAAATCAACCCCTTCCTTCATTCCAGCATTTCCTCTAATATCCATCAGTACCTTTTCGTGCCACACCTAACAAGTGTAGCTTGTTTGGAAACCTCAAATAATAATGTGTTCATGCACCTTATTCCTCCCTAAATAAGCATCATTCCTACAATCCTTACAGGGGCAACGTGCCCGCATAACCCCATTTTTAGCTGCATGTTTAAAAGACAACATAATAAATGAATCTACTAAATGAATATAATCGGGTGATGTCCTAATATCGCTCTCGATAATTCTGATTCTATCCATTAACTACATGAAGATAACATCAACACACATTCAATAAAATATGCAACAAAATTCCAATGAGCAACATATCAAATCAAAACCCTATTTTTCAAAGCATTACATAAATTACTTCAGTAAGAGAATAATTAGTTCGATATGGTAAGAATATTTGTATACGTGCAATTACATTAATCATTTACTCCCAAAGAGTGCCCTGAAATTTGCAGCTTATTTCTATGAATGAAAATGAAATTGGCCGTCCAAATTTATTGCTATTTACAAAGTGTTCCGATCTCAGAACAACATTCGTATCTTAAAAAATTAATGGTATTTTAAGTCAGACAAATTTTCGAACTCGGAAAAACTTAATGACAAACGTTAAGAATTCAAAACTCAAATCGTTGTTACAGAAACACATGATACATACGAGTTCCGAGTGCAGAACATAAATCAGATCCTTGTTCCATATCCGAAACATCTTTTGGACCATTGTTCCGACTTCGTAACATAGATCCATCAAAGTCACACCGGAAGAACCATCTTCCATCCCCATCATTCAAAGGTGGTTATAAACAAACCACCTTTGAATGTGCACCAACTGCTTTTCAAAATGAACGGGGTTTGTCAGACACAAGTTTTGAGCTCAGAATTGCCCAGGGAAGATGGTTTTACAAAATTTTGGCAGAACTACCTTCCATTAGTGATTAATCAAGCCTCCTCCACTAGTGTGTTCTTATGCCTGATTGTTGATAATGAAGCCTCTTCCACTAGTGTGTTCTTATGCCTGATTGTTGATAAATATTTCATTACAGACTTGGAAAATACAATGAGGGTGTATGTGGTAGCATCACGTTCAACCGGATTTCAATTTGGAGTTACGAGTAAAGTTTTTACCTTTGCACTTAGGTTCCCCAAGAAGTTGGAGTTGTCAAATCACAACAATGGCGACACCAAAATGAAATTCAATAATATAAGATTGTGAATTTGAAATTTGGTCATGTATGGGTGAATGAAAGAGCCTCGAAAGTGCACATTGATTACTTCTACACAGTCTTGGAAAATTGTATTATGGCCCAAAATTGTGTTACCCCATTATCCATTGCTCCAAAATACATGATTTTTGTTATTCTTGCCTAAGTATAGAAATATAAAATAAATTATTTTTTGGTGAAATGTTGGAAAGTGCTAGTACATGTTCTTGAGTAACTCATACCGGTGCCTATGTACTACTTATTTTATATACTACTCATTTTATATAATTATGAATAAGTATTATATAAAATTTTATTCGGTGAAAAATAAAATTTATTTATTGATATTTGACTTCGATCACATATTACTCAAACTCTACGTTTAATATATTTCATTTGAAAAATATAAACATAAAGTCACAGTTAAAAGTATAGTTATATAAAAGTTTAAAAGAAATGAAGTAGCATAAAAAATTTACAAAATTATATTTTAGTTTTGTTTAATATTAAATTTTATTATTAAAATATTGATCATATGTTATTCAAACTCTACATTTAATTTATTTCATTTGAAAACATAAACATAAATTCATAATTAAAAGTTGAATTATAAAATCTTTTAAAATTAAAAAGATATGGAGTTGAATAACTTTTTTTTAAAATTATATTTTTGTTTTGTTAAAAAAATTACATTATTACTTTATATATACTCATAAGTACCATATCTGCAAGAATGACGTGCGACGTCGGTCACATAAACATACTACGTCGGTAAGTCAGACACATGTGCGACATCGGTCATTTCATGTCAGTGAGAGGTACGTGCAACGTCGGTCACAATAATAAGTGACATCGGTATGTGAGACGTCGTTCATTCATGTCTGCGAGAGTGGCGTGTGACGTCGATCACAAAAACAACTAAAG
Organism: Rubia yunnanensis; assembly: GCA_037428765.1. Classification (NCBI taxonomy): domain Eukaryota; kingdom Viridiplantae; phylum Streptophyta; class Magnoliopsida; order Gentianales; family Rubiaceae; genus Rubia; species Rubia yunnanensis. Next base: position 79,268,278 of record CM075068.1, read on the forward strand.
TTAGTAAGCTAGACATGCGTGTGATGACGGTCATTTCATGTTTGGGAGAGGTACATGCGACTTCGGTGACAACAATAAGTGACATTGGTAAGCGAGAAATGCTTGCAACGTCGGTCATTAATGTCTGCAAGAGTGACGTGCGACGTCGGTCACATAAACAACCGACGTTGGTAAGCTAGACATGTGTGCGAAGTCGGTAATGTCAGGCTTTTTACCTCAGTTTTTTAAATACCTCGGTAAAAAGTGTACCTTTTACCTTGGTTTTTTAACCGATGTAAAAATTAGTTCTTTTACCTCGGTTATTTGTTCTTGACCAAAAAATAGAGGTAAAAAGGGTGAAGTAATAGGTCCAGAGTGTATGTCTTTTTTTTAAAATTTTTAACGTTACGATGATAGCACACCAGCCTTTACTGGTGAGTTGGTCCAAAGAGTTACGGGTAGAGATAGAACTAGTAGCAAAACCAGGGTTAAACGATCATAGTGCCATCGATAAAACGCCCATTCTCTTTTGCCTATTTAGACCTAGGGATAGGGCATTCGTGGTGTAGTGCCTAGGATGTAATTGTACGGGGGAGAAATAGATCTGCACAATGATAGAGCCATTGTTGCACTCCCCTAATTATGGAGGCGGTGCCGATGGAAGATTGCAAGAGCAATCTATGTGACATGTATGGGGAAGTGTTGACCATCGACCACACCACGTGTTATGAACACTAGAGTAGGCTTTGGTGTCTTATATGTGATAGAATCAAGGATCGACACTGAGTCAATCATGTTACGAAAATATTCCCAAAGTGCTTGTCTCTATAATGATCTCTTGTGTTATTTCTTATGCTCGTAGTTGTTGATTAAAAAACCCCAGAACCCTTATTTTGGAATACCTATCTATTCCTAGTACACAGACATATTGACGACCCGTACTTGGTTGTGTATAATTTGCTATTAGACATCTAGCACCTCTGAGGAAAAACCTGGCCTTGCCACTAACTACCCCATATGTAGTTTTTTAGTATGTTTGGGAGCCAAATATAAATATAAATTTGATCATCTCTCATTCAACCTTTTAAGTTTTCTTGTTTGACTTACATAGCGCCTTCACTCGAGTTAGCTACACTTACTTAACAACCCGGAGTAGAGGCGGGTCAATTTTTTTGTGTTGTTGCCGGGGATGCTAGTTTAAAAGTTTAATTGTCAATTTTCATAACACGTTAGTTGAGTAGTTAGAGTTGTTTTCTTTTGATGGTTTTTGTTGTTGAGCCTTTGGAATAATGGTCTTGGTACTTCTAATCCATTTGCTAGTATTGCTTTTAGTTGTGTATTGTTTGGGTCCTAGTTTATGGCACACACCTATGCCACAAACTTAGGAACTTTGCACTATCTAACAGAGTACGCTTGTAGTAGAAGAAGGAGGAGAAGGAGAATTAGAGTGGGGGTTTCACCCGAACCATGTTTAGTAGAAGAGGAACCGGTTGAGATAGCGGAAGACAACTGCACGTTGAAGGAGATTATTGCTCCAAATCTGGAGAACCAACCTCTATGTATCACCTTTCCCCCGCTGCCACCCAATGTTAACTCCAAGCTAAAGAGTGGGATGATACATTGTCTCCCAACTTTCCATGGGATGGCCGGGGAGGATCCCAACAAACATCTCTCGGAATTTCAACTAGTTTGCATGAATATGAAACCTCATGGGGGTCTCGAAGGTAGACTACAGCTTGTAGGCACTTCCCTTCTCACTTTAAGACACGACGAAAGGCTGATTGTACTACCTCTCACCCGAATGTATCACCTTATAGATAAGCATGAAAAGGAGATTTCTCGAGAATTACTTCAAATGTGCATCATTATACAAGCATTAACCACTGCATTTGGCATAATAATTGGCTTGTTTTACATGTTGGATTGCTAGTGTTAGTAAGGTTTACACGAAAAAGGGTTTAGACGACCATGTTCAGTTTTTTTGTCTAAATCCTGAGTTTTGTAGACTTAATTTACTAATTAACACCTTGTATCCATGAGCTCCTAGATCTTCCTTTGTGATCATCATTATTAGGTGGCTCGTGGCTACTTTTTTGTCACATTTGTATAGAAGGCCATTCGTAAGGATGGTAGAAGATATCGAAGGCCATTCACATAGAATGGTAGCAGATGAAGGTCACCGACTCTAATGTGTGGTAGCTGAAGGATTGAGCTAAAGATAGGTGGAATTGAAGTTGAAAGAGGCCAAGGAAGAAATTGTGAATTATTGTCCAGGAGTTGCACAAAGTTCATAGAAAGATCCCAGAAGAATCAGCCCTCGAGGGTGGTTTCATTTGATTCTTCATCTCAGAAGCTATGAAATCAACTACAATAACTCTCAAATTGGACCAACAGTTCAACCATAGCGGAGCAAACAAGTAAACCGAAAGAACTAACAAGGGGTGGCACAGACTGTTCATGGCCAACACGAGGGTAAGCCACACACACCCTATACCACACCACATGACCTATGTTAGTGGCCTTTGGTATAAGTTGTGCAAAGAAACTAGAGCTATGCCAAATCCCAGCATGGGTCATGCCAACCTCTGTTGGCCGTGTCCTCAAATTCTTTTTTTCACTCCAAAATTGGCTAAGTATCGGCGTGGACCATTTTGTTTCACACAATCCTCACCGTTCTAAGTAAAAAAATGTGAAGGATAGCCTGAGAGGTGTGAAGAATAAAGCATCCTATGGAAAGAAACTGAGAAAAACGAGGATTTGGTTGACGACCTGTGCCAAAGGATATGGGGTGCTGATCAGAAGTGCAAAACTGAAGCTCCAGATGATGAATTGGGCCAGATGACATGGAGCGTGCCATCATAGTCATGCTAAGACTAGCGCTCTATACTGGCACGAGCCACACAGCCATGCCAGATCTGAGGAGCAATGCCGATATAAGGTCACATCAGCGGCACTGGCCGTGCCAATCGCGCTGCCTCATGTCAGGCGGCGTCTGCTAGGGTTTTGGCCTATTTTGTGCCAATTTTTATGCCCAATCCTTGACCGATGTAAATATAGCCTTAGTTATTTTACTAGGATTAGAAGCTTTGGATCATATCTTAGATCATATTTTGGGTTTGAAGAGTAGCTTAGAGAGAGAAAACACTCTCACTTCTCTCTAGGTTCTTCATCTTTCATTTCTTTATTTTACTTTTCCCCAAAAATGTGGAATTCAATGAAATAATTAAATTCCATGTTTAGGGAGTTGTTTAGTAGCTTAGGGTTATTTGTATTCATGATTTGAACTTGGCCTTTTGAGATTTAGATTTTCCTATCTTATTGTCTTATGAATATTCGTGCTTGAACTTGTGCTTTCTATGAATTTAAGATCTATTTTGTGCTATTACGATTATGCACCCATGCAAGTGGGTAGTGTAAAATTGTTCTAGGCTTCATTGCTATCTTGGGAGTGTTAGAATTGTGGAGTAGGTAAAGAACACCCGGTAGATGAGTGCATTTATGTCCTTTGATAGAAAATCCTTACATGTGTTTTACCATGATTCTAATTGGCTAGTTGTGTGAGAAATCAACATGTTGGGTGGCTGATTCGGAAAATCCCAACGGGGAGAATTTTCTATCTTACCCCAATAGATTAGCGTGATTGTTTGTAGCAACTAAAGTTGTGCCAACTCTAGAGTCATCACAAGGTGTCTTTTGCTTTGCCTCTCTAGGCCTAGGGATTGAGATCCATAGTGAAGTGTCAGGGATGTAATGCACTCACTACATATTTAACAGTTGCGACCTACGTAAGGCATTTCCCTTCTAGGCGGGTTTTGTATTCTTCCAAGCGGGGGTACGTTAGCATTGGAAGTGAAGTGATGGGGAATGGTTTGCGGCATCACTGGACTAGAGCACATTCCCTAATTACGCAGATGGTGTGACATGGGCACGTGGCAAGCACCACGTGTGACAGACGGGGGAGGGGGGGAGGAGTACGTGGCTATCTCCACACTGTGTGACATAGGCATAAGATAGGTTTATAAGTCTATATGTGAATGAATCGATGATTGAAGTAATTTATCAAGCATGTTACGCAAATACCCCCAAGTTTCTGTTTATATAGTTTAATAGTTTAATCTTATTTTATATTTTATGTTTGTAGTTGAAATTTAAGAACCCAAAAACCCCACATTTTACTATGTTAGCTACTCCTAACACATGGATGGATCGACAACCCGTACGTGGTTGTGTTTAAATTGACTATTAAACTGTAGCATCTCTGTGGAAAAACCCAGACTTGCCACTAACTACCTCATAGTTAGCTTAGTAGTGAGTTGCACTACAAGAAAATGAACCTATTACTTCACCCTTTTTACCTTAGCTTAGCTCCAAAAACCGAGGTAAAAAGTTCAATTACCTCGGGTAAAAAATTGGTTTTTTTACCTTGGTCATAATTTTAAATGAAGTAAAAGGTTTAAAAATGAGGTAAATAATATTACTGAGGTGTGCGCGACATCGCATTCATGTATTAAAAGTTGTCGCCGAACTCGCGTGTTATGTCGATGCCATCGACGGAACGTGAGATGAAGGGCCGATGTTGCATATAATGAAATGTTGAACATTTAGAAGTTAAGTTTAGAAGGAATAATGAGGAGTATTATTTAGTTTTGTTATTAAAAAATTATACAAAATCTGTTTTCTTATGTTACAATTGAAAATGGTTGTATAATTAATAGGGGAAACCACAACAACCATAAAAAGATTTTGAAAGGTATGGCTGGAAAAGGTTTTTCAAAATCACGCACAGACAATAACATATTATTCAAAACAGGTGGTAAAATTGTTCGAAAAATCTTGTTTGTGATAACCTCCTTACAAATTAATTAGTACATAATAGTTATAATATGAATAATAAATGTCTTAGTTTTCCAATAATTGAATAGAAATTACAATAAACTCAATCCCCTCGAATTATGATGACCTTGAAGACAATCAGCCCCCCAGCTTCTAGGATCTCAAAGAACAAGGACCCCAATGTGCAGGTTGTTGCTGGAAAGGAACTCGAAAAAACCCTTTGGGGTCAGGGCCTTGATCTTCCCTTGGCTCGAGTAGGTCATGTGCCACTCTTTCTCGTAGCAACGTATCACAACAAGGGACTTTGGCTTTGGCATAAGTGGTACAGTTTCAATTGGGATGTACTAATCTGGAAAAAAACCATTATGAACAAATATATGCAATTATAAACAAATAGTATTAACTGAAAATGAAATAATTTAATGATTTTAATTATAGACAAGTTTCAGTCATTACTAAAGTAGGGCTTTCCCAAAGTTTTGTTGCTTCAAGGTGCAGTGGAAACATGGGCTTTCCAGAGCCATTGTATGGTCTTCAATGTTGAAGACAACCGGTTCAGTATTTCTCCTTTGTGAGGAAAACAATATAATTAATACAAATTTAAATGAAATGATATACAATATTGTGCTAATGTATTAGTAAATTTATGATGTGAAATGGTAAAATACCTCAGAAACTGGCCGCCTGGAGGATCCTTCAACAGCCATTATACCTATATGAAGTGAACAATATGTTTATTTAGAAAAACGTACGAAGTTGATAGTGTGTCACAAGAACATAGCAGTTTATACTAGCAGTAGGGTCGACATGTTATACCAAGGTTATTTCTTACTCGAAAAGACTGATATCATGACCGACGTTAAAGCGAGGTAAAAAACATGGATGAACAGTTATGTAAAATGCCTACAGGCAAGGTCGCAAAGACATTGGTATTATCGATTTATAAAAATGTCCAAATGTGTGGCTAATGCAACAACTACAGATAAGAATGTGTGGCGTTGCAATCAGATATCAAATGGGATACGATTGGAGACCAATCTCGCATGGGTCAAAGGCGGCAACACGAAATAGAGAAACCCAACAACCAAAAATGCATTAAGAAGACAAAATTAGACGAAAAACATCCTAACACAAACTAGAACAACATCTCCTAGTCTAACATGTACGAAGAATTCCCACTCTAACAAATCTAAGTAAGAACTACATAACCAAAAATACAACTGATTCAAAAAGCTTAGATTAATTAAGAGTAAGAATTACAAAAACTTAGGCACTACACATGAGTAGAAATTCACACCTTTGTTGAAAAAGAAAAGGAAAGGGTGGAGAGATTCTTGGTATTTGCGGGAAACCTAGAAATGAGGTGCTTAAATAGATTATGGGGGACCATATATTTATAGTCTTTTTGAAACAACATCGTTTTGGGACCTTGTGTTTTCCGCACAGTAAGTGCAAATTCGAACCATTGTCGCTGCATGCAACATGTCACAGAAATAGTCGCGACATCGCAATGTTATTGATGGGTTCAATAAATAAGGTATAGTAGATGGACTCCGTAGATGGGCTCTATGTATTATAGATGGGATGCATAAATTAGGTATAACTTGGACATAGTGATTTTGCTATCATACCGCCTTATCCAACATTGTCTTCGACCTCAGACTGACATCGGCAAAAGCAACTATAAGCCTCACCATTTTAGCCCTCTAGCATTTTAGATGAACCCATATTTCAACCCGCTTGATTATTATAAGTTTGACTGAGGATGGAGAAGTAGGTACCTTCTGGTATGAACCGGTTCACGATTTTACATCCACGTACGGGTCAAGATCTTAATTTTTGAACTAAATATAAAGTCCCTCCACTAATGTGGGAGATATGGAAATGCATATTTAGAGATACGTAATCTTATTCACACTGTCATAACCAAGATGTTTCAATTTAGGAATGACCAAATGAAAGGGCAACATCGTCCGGCATTAGTATTGGTATTTCCATTTATACCCTTATGATAAGCTTCATCGGACCTATGATTTCCACCACATAGAATTAAATGAAATTCCTTATTCCATAGGTTTAATGAAAATAGAATATAATAAAATTGCGTCAATCAGATTTTTAGAAAGCGCATGTACGTGGTGTAGAGTAAATTATAGATGGTTACTTATAAGTAGAGAAAGGCTTATTTGGCAGAAGTTAACTGGGAGAAGTTTCCATGGGATCAAGCCTGTTATGTAATCATTATCAATGGTTATAAGTTTGACCGAGGATGGAAAAGTAGGTACCTTCCGGTATGTTTTGGTTGACGATTTGATGTCCACATACGAGTCAAATTCTTAATTTTTGAACTAAATATAAGGTCCCTCCGTTAATGTGGGAGATGTGGAAATTCAAATTTAGAGACACCCTAATCTTATTCACACTGTCATGACCAATATGTTCCGATTTAAGAATGACCGGATGAAAGGGAAACGACGTCCATCCGCGGTTGTGGGATATGTGTAAATGAAAATATAGAGATACCATTACAAAAAAAATTCCACAGCACTATTCAAAAACACCAATTTTCCCCTTTGTCCTAGATCGTGAGTATTTCGCCTTATACCGAACCACGACCTAACAGATACCAATGTCAGATATAATGAAATTTCTAGAAGGAAAAAAAATTTTCAGGCATAAATTTGAAGCTAAATCCCCCCCCCCCCCAACCTAAAATTTGAAGTCATTAAAACCAACACCATTACCATTTTTCATCTATAACACACTTTCTCCAAACCCTAGCTTTAACACACCATCTTCTCCATCCACACCTTTAACACAACAATTCAAGAGCTCAATCAATTTGTTTTTCCCACATATGGACAAATAATTGATGATGGAGCACCTCCATGTTCAAATTAGTTGAGGTAGTTTTCCATACATTCAATGTTAATTTATCAATTTAATCACCACAAATTCTACATGTTATTTTTCTCATAGATCAAAGCTTGTATATTTTCATAATGTACGATGATTGTGTTGCATGTTGTATAATGTAATTTTTTTCCACAAATGATGTTTGTATATAGTGTACAAAATTTAATAATTTGTATGAACACTGTATAAATGTTCGGCGTCAGTATTTGTATGTCAGCCACCACAATGTAAGTTCAAATTCAGATCGATGTCAAACATGTCAATAAAAACCATGAAATTAGTTGAATGTGCAACTTCGCACTGAGGTCGGCCTTAAGGATAGTAATTGCTGAAATATGCAACGTCACTTCTACCCATATCCATTCATTTGCAAGTTGACATTCATGACGTCTAAGTATGACTATATTATGTTGTGTTTTAATATAGTGTCTGCACAATTATAACTCCAATTTTGTTTGTTGTGTATTTGGTGTAATAGGACAATGAGAGTTATGGATGGACTGTAGATGGATGACTTGTCATTTCAATAGTCACCCTGACGGTATTTATGTATTACATCGTAGTCAATTTTGAGGTTCAATATGTTTAATGTTTATGAGCAACCTTATGTAATATTATATATTGTAACATGTATTTGTAATTTATGTTATAGCTAGGGTTTAGGGTATTTCAAAAGTCATTGTTCCTTTTCCCATATATTTGTAATGATAGTTGATTGTTGTATGATGTTTAACAATGAGTAGGGTAATCCCATACTAAATAACAAGTAATAGATATTGCCTAAAGCCATTTTTTTGCATCAAATATTAAAAATTATTTTATTTTTACGATATGTCCTCAAAAAATGATCTGCAATGTCGCACATACTGGTAAACACGCAACACATATGCACTTCGCATATAGAACCACTGTGTAATTTTTTTGCAACATCGCTAATGCAAAATGATGTTGTAATGTTCACCTTTCCACATCAGCATGGACACGTCATTGTCCCTCCCAATCCATGGTGTCGCTGTTATTTGGAACAATGCCGACTGGAATGAAATCACATACATTATTATTCAATATCGTGTCTTACTGGTACGACCAACGTTGATAATCTAACATCTCAACTTCGGCCGGAATAATGTCGTAGATACCTTATCCGGTAGTCGATCTTCATATTGAGACCGATATCGCACATATAATCTACCATTATCGGTCCAAAATCTAGGAAAAAAGTACCTTTTACCTCGGTTTCGAACTGAGGCAAAAGGTAACCTTTTTACTTCACCCACATTTACTTCGGTTTTTTATAGGAAAAAACTGAGGTAAAAAGGGCTGAAAAACTGAGGTAATTGGTGCTGTTTGTAGTAGTGTTGGGTGCATAATATAAATTTTATCTTTGATCAAACCCCCTTTAATCATTTCTCATTTGAATGGGAATTCCTTCAACGACCCCGAGTGGAGACGGGTCAAATTTTGGCGCCACTGCCGGGGAAGCTAGTTTAAAAGTTTAACTGTCAATTTGCATAACGTGTTAGTTAAGTGGTTAGTATTTTTTTATTGGTTTTGATTGTTAATTAGTCTTTGTAATGTTGGGAAGTACCAGTCAACAGATGAAACTTTGTAGGGTATGTCATTTTAACCACTCTAAAGAGTGTTACCCGTGGTTGATCGACTACGGGAAGTAAATTGAGCTTACAGTTTTACAAGATCAAAGGGAGCGAGAATGGTGCATGTACCATAACTCACCCGGATTGATCTCAAACCCCAACATAGAGATACTTGGAGCTTTAAGCAGTTTTCAAAAGCTATTGAATGTCTTCAAAATCAAGTATTTACTTGCATTAGGAATTGTGGGGTTCATATTTCTTCTAATGTTGAAATGATAGGTGGGAACGTGAGTGAGTTGATCAGTAAAGTGAATCAATTGATAGGAAGGCGTAAGCTCATGGATGAGGAGGCTCCACCACCTAAATTCTTGAATCGTTTGAGGAATAGGAAGCCGATTGACATCTTCGATTACCACAAGGTCAGTTTTATCCATTTTGATGCTATTGACTCAATGCATCAATACAAGTTTTTGTTGAAAGAATTATTTGAACCGAAGCATGATTTTGAACATAGAGGGATAGGTCAAACTGTAAATAACCACTCCCATCTGTTTGATATGTTTGACAGTATTGTGCAAGATATGTTCGATGTTAACAAGAAGGTAGCTTTAGAGAACAACCCTTTGAATGATATATGCATTAATTCTCTATATGCTAACCTAGTGGGAAGTGTGGAAGCCGTTTCCCCTCAACCCAAGAATTTTGTACAGGCCTTACCCAAGAACCTAAATAAGCTAATGTTACCCGAAGTCAAACCTTCAGTAGATGAGCCACCTATAGTTGAACTCAAACCTTTGCCTAAAAACTTAAAGTATATATTTTTAGGTGAGAATGAAAAACTACCTGTGATTATCTCAAAGAAGCTATCTAGTGACCAAGAGAGTAGGTTGCTCGAAGTCCTTAAGAAGTTTAAGGGAGCAATAGGGTGGACCTTTATGGAAATTAAAGGTCTAAGATCTTCCACTTGCGTGCATCGTATATAATTAGTGAAAGGAGAAGTTCTTAAATTACTTAAGGTGGAGGTGATATACCCTATATTCGATAGTAAATGGGTAAGCCCTACACAAGTAGTACCCAAAAGGAGTGGAGTGACCATAGTAGAGAATAAAGACGGGGATATGGTCCCCACCTGTATTAAAAATGGGTGGTGGGTATGCATGGATTATCGCCGCTTAAATGCGGTAACTCACAAGGACCATTTTCCCTTATGTTTTATCGATTAAATGCTTGAGATATTAGTCGGTCACTCCCAATATTTCTTCCTATATGGCTACTTGGGATATTTTCAAATAGCCATCGATCATGAGGACCAAGAGAAGGTGACCTTTACATGTCCTTTTTGCACTTTTGCCTATAGGCGCATGCCTTTTGGTCTCTGTATTACCCCTGGCACCTTTCAGTAATGCATGGTTAGCATTTTCTTCAAGTTTATGGAAATTTTCGTTGAAGTCTTTATAGATGATTGTACCATCCATGGGGATTACTTCTATTCTTTCTTGAACCATCTAGCACTCATGCTAAAGAGGTGCATTGAAACCAACCTCGTCTTAAACTCTGAGAAATGCCACTTTATGGTGGAGAGGGGCATTGTTCTAGGTCATGTGGTATCAAATCAAATTTTAGAGGTTGAAAAGGCTAAAGTGGACACTATCAAATATTTACCCTACCTTACCAATGTCTAGGATGTTAGGTCATTCTTAGGGCACGCCGGCTTATACCGGTGCTTCATTAAGGATTTCTCTAAGATCTCATCTCCTTTGTGTAAGTTGCTAAAAAAAGATGTTAAATTCATTGTAAACAAGGAGTGTGAGAGAGGTTTTGATACATTGAAAAAAAATGCTTGTGACTACTATTATTCAACCTCCAGACCGTTCCCTTCCATTTGAGATTATGTGTGATTCTAGTGACTATGCTATAGAAGCAGTTCTAGGTCAGAGGATAGGAAGAGTACCAAACGTTATATACTCTGCATCGGTAACCCTTAACGATGCTTAATGCAACTACTCCGTCACAGAGAAGGAGTTAATGGTCGTAGTCTTTGCCTTAGAAAAGTTCAGACTGTACCTCTTAGGAACTAAGGTTATATTATACATAGACCAAGTGACTCTTTGCCACTTAATAACCAATAAGGAAGCTAACCCAGACTCCTTAGATGGAGGCTACGTTTAAGTGAATTTTAACTTGAGGTACAAGGCAAGAAAGGCACTGAAAACGTAGTTGTAGATAACTTGAGTAGACTACCAACCCCAAAAAGCATAGAACTAACCAAGATAAATGAAATGTTGGAACCTATTCGGGAAGAATTTCTTGATGAACAATTGTTCAGGGTAGAAACAAGCCAACCTTGGTATGCCTATATAGTAAACAATTTGATCATAGAAGAATTTCCCCCATTTTTTGATAAAGCAAGAAAGGATTGATTGGTAAAAGAAGCGAGAGATTATTTTTGGGATGATTCTTGTGGAAACATTGCCCCGACCAAGAGATTAGGAGATGTATCCCATACAATGAGGTAGGACATGTTCTTAGATTATGCATTCCTCTCATGTTGGAAGGCATTTTAGTTACAAAAGGACTGCTAGGAAAGTTTCAGATTGCAGCCTTTATTGGCCCAATATGTTAAAAGATTCCCGGAACATTGTGTCGTCCTGTGACCAATTCCAAAGAATAGGTAACATCTCATTAAAAAAATGAGATTCCCCAAGTCTTTTCCATGCCAGTTGAGATCTTTGATGTCTGGGACATGGACTTCATGGGTCCCTTTCTGGAATCAAATGGTAATTACTTCATCCTAGTGGTAGTGGGCTATATGTCCAAATAGGTTGAAGCAAAAGCAACAAGAAATAATGATGCTACAATAGTGGTGAGTTTCCTCAAATCTAACATTTTCTCACGCTTCGGCGTACCTAGAACTATAATTAGTGATAGGGGGACTCACTTTTGTAACAAAGCCATGGAAAACTTGCTTTAGAAATACAGAGTTACCCATAGGACATCCACTACTTACCACCCACAAACCAATGACCAAGTGGTAATATCCAATCGGGAAATCAAAGCCATCCTTGAAAAGATAGTGAACACCTCTAGAACGGATTGGAGTGCCCGGTTGGATGATGCTCTTTGGGCCTACAAAAATTCATACAAGACTCCAATTGGCATGTCACCTTTCCGGATCCTTTTTGGTAAGAGATGCCATCTCCCGGCTGAGCTTGAATTTCAAGACACATTGGGCTATTAAACGCCTAAACTTGGACTTAAGTAAAGTTGGGAAGCATAGGAAGTTTCAATTGCATGAATTTGAAGAAATGAGGCACAAATCCAATGATACAACTTTGATCTATAAGGAACATGATGAGAGTACAGTAAAAAAGAATTTTTTTGTGGGACAAAGAGTTCTTGCTTGCCAATCAAGGTTGCGTATTTTTCCCGGTAAATTATGATCAAAGTGGGAAGGACCATATGTGGTGACAAAGGTGTATGATCAAGGGGCGATAGAAGTTAAGAATGAGAAGGATGGCACAAAGTTGTTGGTTAATGGGACAAGATTGATTCCCTACTTTGAGTGGGGAGCTTTGGGAGTGAACGAGGATGACAAGCCCCTCATTTATCCAAGAGAGAAAATGAGGGGCATATAAGGACAAGAATGTAGGAATGCTACATTTCATGCATAAAATTGGGTGGTAATATTTTAGTGAAATTGACAAGAATGGAGGCACATTTAGGTGTATGATCAAGGAGCCATAGAAGTTAAGAATGAGAAGGATGGCACAAAGTTGTAGGTTACTGGGACAAGATTGATTCCCTACTTTGAGTGGAGAGCTTTGGGAGTGAACGAGGAGGGTAAGCCCCTGCTTGGTGAACAAAATTTGTGATAACTTGATTAAGTGCAAATAAGTTGTGAAGACAACAATAAAAAACATTTCATAATATTTTTTAGTTGGTATGTTTTCAAAATTGGCTTTCTTATAATATCTTGATAGTCTTTTCGTTTAGAATTGAATTACACTTGGTTTTCAGGTTTTTGGATGCAAGATTAGGGTAGCTCCATTAGCGTGGATTCATGGGGGGTTCCTAAAAAAAGCCTCAAGAGTAAGTGCTACTACATTCCTAACTTCACTTATGTGTTTACATTTATGGGGCATTGGGAACAATGCATTGTTTAAGTGTGGGGAATGGAGTAGCAGGCACTTAAGGAGTTTTCTTCTTGAGATAGCTTGTTGCATGATGTTCATCATTATACGTGCATTAACGGATGCATTAGGCATAATAATTGACTTATTTTATGTGTTAGATTGCTAGTTTTAGTTAGGTTTACACGAGAAAGGGTTTAGACAACCATGTTTCATTTTCTTATCAAAATCCTGCATTTTGTAGACTTTATTGGTGCTAATGGACACCCTGTATCCACGTGCACCTAGATCTTCCTTTTTTATCATCATTAGTTTGTCGCTCACTTTTCATCATGTTTATATTGAAGGCTTTTTGTTAGGATGGTAGAAGATGTCAAAGGCCATATGCATTAGAATGGTAGTAGATGATGGCCAGCGACTCTAAATCATGGTACTAGATGGATTGAGCTAAATATAGACAGAATTGGAGTTCAAACCGGCCAAGGAAGAAATGGAGAATTGTTGTCTGAGATTTGCATAAAATTCTTGGAAAGATCTGAGATGAATAAGCCTTTAAAGTTGGTTCTATTGGATTCTTCTTCTCGAGCACCATGAAATCCACTACAAGAACTCTCAAATCAGACCAACAGTTCATCTGTAGCGAAGCAAAGAAATCAGTTGGACGAACTAGCAGTGGGTGACACAGAGAGCTCATGGCTAGAACCAGGGCATGCTACACACGGCCCGTACAAAGGCATATGGCCCGTTTCAGGAGCCTTTTGCATGAGCCATATCAAATATCAGCACAAGCCGTGCAAACATCGGCTGGCCGTAACCTTAACTTCTCTTTTTCACTCCAAAATTGGTTAAGTATGGGCACAGACCGTTTCGTTTCACATGGCTCGTGCCATTCCTACTTAAAAATGTTGACACCAACCCATGGGGTATGAAGAATGATACAGCCTATGCTAAAATAATAAGCAAAATGAGAATCCGTTTAACGGCTCGTGCAAAAGAACATGGGGTGCAGATCAGAAGTTCAAAAAATGAGCTCTAGATGATGGCCTATGCCAGATGACAATGGACTGCACCAAGATTGACGTCACGCACCAGCACGAGCCATATGGCCTATGCTAGATCTAATGGACTGCACCGACACGAGGCCACGTCAAGGGCACGGGCCGTGCTATCCACGACGCCCTGTGTCTAGCGGCGGCTGCTAGGGTTTTGGCCTATTTTTGGCTTATTTTTTTGCCCAATCCCCTACTTGTATAAATATAGCCTTAGTCTACTAGGGTTAGAAGTCTTTTATCATTTTCTTAGATCATTTTCTAGATTTGAAGAGCTGCTTAGAGAGATAAACACTCTCCCTTCTCTCTAGGTTCTTTCTCTTCCTTTTCTTTAATTTTCTTTTTCACAAAATTGTGGAATTCAATTCAATACTTGAATTCCATGTTTAGGGAGTAGTTTATTATCTTGGGAATATTTGTATTCATGCTTTGATTATAACGTTTTGAGGTTTATATTTCCCTATCTTACTGTCTTATGAATCTTTGTGCTTGGACTTCACCTTTCTAAGATTTGTGATCTATGATATGTCATTATGATGATGCACCCATGCATGTGTTATAGTATAAAATTGTGCTAGGCTTCATTGGTATCTTGGGAAGTGTTAGAAATATGAAGTTGGTAAAGAACATCGGGGAGATGATTGCATTTATCTCCTTTGAGAGAAAATCCTTATATGTGTTATACCATGATTCTAATGGCTACTTATGTGAGAAATCAACTTGTTGGGCAGTCAATTCTGAAAATCCTGAAGGGGATAATTTCTTGGCTTAACCTGATAGATTAGCGTGTTTGTTTGAAGCGACTAGAGTTATGCCAACTCTAGAGTCATCACAAGGAGTCTTTTCCTTTGCCTCTCTAGGCCTAAGGATTGAGATCTACAGTGGAGTGTCCGAGATGTAATGTATACCTGGCTATCTCCACACTGTCTGACATAAACATAAGATAGGTTTGTATGTGTATATGTGAATTAATCGAGGATAGAGGTAATTTATCAAGCATGTTACTCAAATACCCCTAAGTGCTTGTTTATGTAGTTTAATCTCATATATATTTTATGTTTGTAGTTGATAATTTTAAAAACCAAACCCCCCCATTTTACTATGTTAGCTACTCCTAGCACACATATGGATTGACAACCCATATGTGGTTTTGTTTTAATTGACTATTAGACTCTAGCATCTCTGTGGACAAATCTGCACTTGCTACTAACTACCCCATAGGTAGCTTAGTAGTGACTTGGGTGTAGAATATAAGTTTTATCTTTGATCAAACCCCCTTTCATCCCTTTCCATTTGAATGGGAACACCTTTGCTCTGGTTAATTTAGGAAATAACTTAACGAACCCAAGTGGAGGCGGGTCACGACCTTAAATTAAGGAATAGGAAGGAAATGTGTGAGCCTGAGAAGGAGGTTTTGCAATAAGATGATAGGATCTTAGAAGCCAACAAGACCAATTTTGAGGAGCATAAGATCGTCATCGAAAAAGCACCCTCCAGGGAGTTTCCACCACCCAAGGTGAGAGTGACCCTTCCACCACCATTTCTAAGTGCACTAAGGGGGAAAGCTGAAGGTGGCAACAAACGATGCAAATATCCGGAGAGTCTTCAAAAAGGTTAAGGTAACCATTCTTATCCTAGAGTTGATTTAACATGTGCCATCATATGCTAAATTCTTGAAAGTTGCATTTACAAAAAAGAGAAATAAACCAACAAGGAAGGATGACACTAGAAAGTGGGGGGAGCCACGGTTTTAAACCATAGGAATTTGCCTAAAAATGCGACGACCCTGGGATGTTTTCTATTCCTATCTCCTTAGGTGGGAAGTTAGTTTAAAATGCCATGATCGATTTTGGAACATCAATTAATGTGATTCCATATAGTATTTATGAATACCTAGATATGGGAAAACTTAGGGACACTAGGGTGTTGTCTAACTCGCCAATCACTCCCAAGCTATCCCTCGAGAGTTAGTGAAGGACGTGATGGTTTGAGTGAGCAAATTGGTGTTTTTGGTGGACTTCTACGTCCTTGACGCGGTGCACGATTGAAGGGCAATCCAAATACTATTGGGGAGACTATTCCTTAAAACGTCAAGGACAAAGATTGATGTCCATTTAGGAACACTAACCCTAGAGTATGGCATTGATAAGGTGGGGTTTGATATTTACAAATCAGGCATGATTCACCTAACACATCTTTTGTGTGCAAATGTGTAACCTTGTTTAATGAGCATGGTCAATTTGACAACTCTTGCATGACTAATAATAATGAATGCCTAGATGAGTTCATTGGTAATGATGACATTGATGATGAGTCCTTTGCATTGCATGATTGTAGTGATGATATATCTGTGTCAAAATTCTTTTCTTTGCTCACTAACATGCAGCAGTTAGGGAAGAGTGGTGAGGACATAAAACCCCCTCAACCTCCTCCTAAACCCATGGAAATGGCTAAAGACTCAACATTGGCTAGGTATGGGAATTCACCTTCTATGGAAAGCGAAGCGCTTAAAGGTAACGGTGACACATTTTGAAAACCTCTCCACAATGATGTCATTGTGGGTAGAGTTACCGATGGCAACTTTGGAGACCTAATGGCTGGTCATTTCAATTGCAATGCATGAAAAAGAAATAATTCGTGAGGATAAAAATAAAAATACGTTGTCTCTTCTTGTTTTGTTTTCATGATTTTTAGTGGATACATTTTGCATGTTTTTTTGTGAGATGAGGATTTTGAGATTAA
Organism: Rubia yunnanensis; assembly: GCA_037428765.1. Lineage (NCBI taxonomy): Eukaryota > Viridiplantae > Streptophyta > Magnoliopsida > Gentianales > Rubiaceae > Rubia > Rubia yunnanensis. The sequence goes on from CM075068.1 coordinate 79,285,522, forward strand.
ACTCTTGTTGATTGGTAAATTTGAGCTTGAGTCTCATGATTTTGATTGGAAGGAAATAGGGCTTGTCTGGGTGACAAAGTCTTTCGAAAAAAGAGTAGGAGATAAGAAAAGGAGGGTTAGAATTTTAGCCGCCTCGTGTCGGAGCCTACAACACGAAGGGGGTTTGTGTCATTCCTCACAACACTAGGGGGGAGGGGGGGGTCCATTCCGGGTGCTCTCAACACGAGGGTACACATGTGAGCACCCCATTTGAGATGTCAATTGGACCAAAGATACAGATTTTTTAAATATTCAAATTTTAAGCTAAAAAAAATACATTTTTGTGTTCATAAATTCTGAAATTCCTTTGTTCCTTAGGTTATTTGATGTAAATAGTCATTCAAACCTCCCTTATGCATAATTTTATTGGTACTTTTGTTCCTTATAATTTGCAATTTCAAAAATGCCATCCTTATCTCATTAGTACCTCCCCTCTAAATCATCCTCATTGCTGAAAATTTAGATCATTCCCTCATATTTTTTTAGTCATTTAGCTCATTCAAGTTTTTCAAAAACTACTCACTCACACACTCTCTTGGTGAAACTAAAAAATTGGAGCTTTTCTATAAAAAACAATTAGCATTTTTGCTTCTTCTTGTGTGGAACTTTCAACTCTTAGCTTCAAAATCCGGGTAATCTTTTGAACTTCATGTTTACTTGCCATGTTTACTTGGTTTGTTTAGCATTGTGTTGATGTTATGTAAAGCTTGAATCTTGGAAGTGAGTATGTTTTTGAAGATTTTTTTGGGTTATGTGAATGATCTTGTGTCGAAGTAAGTATGAGTGGATTGATGTGCCATTGTGCTTTGATGATATGACCTTCATTTGTTGTGGTGATTTAGGAGGAATAATTCTTGATTGCATGATCTTGTTGATGGGCTGTTAAGATTCACTATAAGTTTATTGTTTAAAGAGAATGGTTCTTGATTGAATTGCCTTTATGTTGAGAAAACATGATTTTGAATGAATGGGCTATTTTGGAAGAACGTTCTTTTCGGATGATATTCAATGCATACACTTTTGTATCATTATATTAACACTTTCTCCTTGTTGTGATAGGATGCCTTCGAAAAGGAGTAGGTTGGAGAAAGGAACAACTTCCCATGGTGACAAAGGGAAGAAGTTGCCAAAGTTGGGAATAAGGAGCCAGCTACTGCTCGCCTTCCTAATCCCACATTCATTGTTGAGGAATTCATTGGTCTAACTAAGATCTCTGGGAGTGCGAGCCGTAGGTGGAGGTTTCTTAATAGTCTGGAGAGAAAAATTCTTAAGACGAAGTTTTGTTGCAAAGAGACATTTGAAGCTCTAGGTCTACTCGAGCCAATCACTTATCTACTCAGTCAGATAGGCCTAGAGGGTTTCTTGGACAAGCATTCTAAGACTTGTGTTTGGTGGACATTGAAATTCTTGGCTACTGATGTGCCCCAGCCGTGTGCACCGCTTCTTTGGTTGGAATCTGCAAGACAAAGCCCCCGGAGGTTTCCAGGGGGGGAGAAACTATGTGATCAAGTCAAAAAGAGTGTTTTTTTTAATTAGGAATGAATATTTGAGTTTGTAGGGGTTACCTCTATCCCTTATATAGGGCAACTATTTTTTTTTACTTGTGGTGCAAGTACAAGAGCTCTTCCTTGGGCTAACCCAAAGGTTTTTACCCAAATGATAAGATAGAGAACCTACGCTGGATAGACTAGGCACTTAGGCCAAGAACGAATTACACATTATCAATAGGCCCCTGGAAAGTTGAGGGATTCGGCCCTCAAATTTATCCTAAGGCCCTCGGTTCAACCTCAGGTCTACCCCAATAAGTTTGTTGATTCACCCTTCGATATGGTTACTTCGATATGGTTGTTTTGAATTCTGAGCCCCCTAAGGATCCAGGGGTTTGTCCCCAGGGCTGATATAGGATCTTCCAAATTGGCTTTAGATTAGTTAGAGCCCGAGGGTCTGGAGGCTGGCTTCGATCCCGATTATTTACATGGGGACTTTAGGCCTCGGTAGCAAGGAATATGGGACGGGGAGGGATCTATGATTCACAAGAGGGCTTTGAAAAGAGAAGTGGATAGGACATGAGGGGCGTGATGCTCACTCACGCCTTCGAGTGCGTGAGGTCCTCACTAGATTCAACCCGCGCCACTTTTCTCATTAATTCTTGGAATTTCATGCCCGCGCTGCCCATTTACCCATGTCTTTACTTATTTTTTGGCTGCCCAAAGTAACATTGTCGTTTTCCTCCCTCTATATAAGCCGCTTCAAAGTATCTTAAATTACTTTTCACCTAAATCATTTTTCAAACTTCTTCTTCTCTGTCCAGAGCACTTCATCGCCATCCACAGAGAGCTCCAGCCAAAAGACTAGTAAGTCCACCTTTTCCCACTTTATTCAGCATTTTCTTTTTATATTCACAGTGTCGCAAATGCCTTTGGGGGGGGGGGGTAAAAGGGGCAATTCAGGCTTATTTTCTGGTTATGAGCGCCCAGTATGTATGCTGTTTATGAGCGCCATTTTATGTTTGGACTTTGGTTTCCCCTTCTCTCTATCCTCTCTCGGCTTCTCAAGGAACACCAAATCAATTTAGCCAAACTCTATTCGAACTTCATACTTTATGTTACAACATTCATGACCTAGTACCACATCTTAGGAATCACCCCTAGCTATGAATTGTTCAGGTCACTGTACTACCTTTCCTGTAGCAGAGCCGTAATTCACGGGGATACAAAAATCGAGCGAATTCCTACTCTTAGTAATAGGTTTTCAAAAAACCCCATTAATTACGGCTCTGCTACATTGGCCAGGCTATCGAGTAAGGGATAATCTGGTTTGGAATGTGAAGTACCACAATAGGCATTGAATATGCCAATGGATGGCCCATGTTGGGGAACATCGATTGGGAATGATCTTGAGCCCCTATCTCAATATTCTTATGATAAGATGCCTTTGGGATGACCTGTAGTTGGAATCTTGGCTGTAGCACCAAGGGTATCGAAGGTGGGGGCGTCACATGCTGCTGGATTATCCTTTGATAGAGCATTTGGGGTTCCATCTGATAGCCAGCAGATCTAAGGGTTTGATCTAGTTGTTCTAGGTCTCGCTGCGACAAGGGAAACACAGTGTTTCCCTTGTTATCACTCGAGCAGCCTCTGCGGTTGCTTTCACATGCGAATCTTTTGTAGCTTCCATGAACTGTGGCTCAATTTCCCTTTGTTGGTGCGCCTGGCTTTGTGATGTAGGGGGCCCAATACCCCCTACCCAGGGTTCAACACTGACCTCCATCTGCCTGAAAGGTATGGTAGCTTGGAACCAATATCCCTCAAGTACCCCTCATAGTTGGGATCCGGTCAGAGGCTGCCCCCGGGGGTCCGTTCTTAGTACTTGCAGGAGCAGGCAAATCTGACTACAGTTCCTTACTCCTGTGTCTTCTCCTTCCCATGTAGGGGGATTTTACTTTCTCACCAACCCTTAAGTTCTTACCTTCAAGCTATTCATTTCTATGCAAAGTGCTTGCTGTAGAAGTGGACATAAACATAAAAAGCACAAATATGTCAAACAGTCCCATCGGGCATGCCAACTTAATGCACCCCTGATTGCCGCCATCGTGTGCACTGCTCCTTTGGATGGAATATGAAAGACAACATCCCCGGAGGTTTTTACGGGGGAGAGCCTCTAACGATCAAGTCAAAAAGAGTGTTATTTTAATTAGGAATAAATAGTTGAGTTTGTTGAGTTACCTTTATCCCTTATATAGGTTGGCAAGTATGGAAACTATTATGTTTGCTTGCGGTGCAGGTACTAGAACTCTTCATTGGGCCAACCTTAAGGCTATGAATTAAAGGATAAAATAGAGAACCTGGACCGGCCAGACTAGGCACTTGGGCCCAGTACAAATTACACATTATCAGCTACATTGGAGCAAAAGATGAATGTGAAGGGACATAGAGTCATTAACTTCCATTTCAATGATAAGGAGTACAATATGTCACATCAGATGTATAAGCCTTCAGATGGATGTGTGGGAGGGATGTTCGGAGGATGCACTGACAAGGTCTACAATTTTTAGCAACTTTTGGAGAATCCTATCGGGCACGGAAAGGAAGCATTTATGCAAGATCACCATCATTGTTCACCAAGCATTTATTCATGCTCAATGCCTTTTGTCTATGGGAGTATTTTGTCATGGGGAGCTTTCGCAATGCCCGGGTTTGGATGTTCATGTTCTTTGGGTAATGAATCCGGAGGGGATCTTTTATCCCAGCATGGTGGGCGCTTTTGTGTAATAGGGTTTAGCAATGGGAGACAACAAGGTGGAAAGATCTTAATGGGAAGCAAGGTAGAGCTCTTGGCTCAACATTTGGGCCATCCAGTCCCTTCTTCATTTGAATTAGTTACTTTCGGATGTTCGAGGAAGCTAGGGCTTATATGATCACTACCACCACCTCAGATAATCGATTTGTATGGTTGTATTGCAGTGCAAAAATTTGCAACTTCATGGTTCTTCCACAGCCGGAGCGCATCGTTATCAACAATGACACTCGATTGGAGGACTTGTTTCTAGCACACAATTCCTAACTTGACAAAGATTTATTTAGGATATTATCAAGCCCAGAGATAGACATTACTGAGGAGGATGGTGAGACTCTGTTTAGAGCACCATCTAGTCACACTCACTTACCCGCAGACTTCTTTGATCAACTACGCATTTTTGGAGAATAACTCTCAAGTTCTACTCAAATTTTGGAAGAGGTCGGTCTTGCATTAGGGGGAATTAATTCGTAATTGGTGGATTTTGGTACTTGGTTAGATTCTATTGAGGACACTATGCACTTTTGGGGGTCTAGATTGGACTCCGTAGAGAGTGAAGTGAAAGAAGAATTTGCCATTGCGGATGAGAGGGCGCACGTCTAAGAAGAAGCCATTGAATAATTGATCGAGAGTTTCCACATTTATAGGTTTAATGGGTTTTGAGACTTAGTCCCTATTGAGAGACAAGAGATGAGGCGATATGAAAGGAGGAGAAGACAAGAGACGAGGCAATTGAGGGATGGTCCTTTGAGGCTGCCAAAGTAAGTGAAACTATTTTCCCAACTCCACTTATGAGTTCCATTTTTCATGATGCATTGGGAACAATGCATGATTTAAGTGTGGGGGGAGGGAGTAGTTGGGCACTTAGGAGTTTTCAACTTGAGATTCCTTTGTGTTTTTGGTGTTGATTTGTTTGGGGATGTCTTGGATGCAAATTTGGTGGTGTGACTTGTTTGGTAGCATTTGTAGTTTGTCTTAGGGTACTTGTTTTGGAAACTTTAGGTGGTGCAATTTTTTGAATTTCCTATCTTCATGAAGTATGAAGCCCATCTTAGAGGCATTTTGTACCACACCAAATTTTTTTAAAAAATAAATGAAAAAATATATACTCGGCAAAGTTGGAAACCCGAAAGCCAACTTAGGCAACAATGGTAAAATCCTGGATATGTTGAAAAGACTAGGTAAAATTGAGAGGCTAGGCCCAGCTAGGTTTACAAACCTAGGCAAAAATGAGAGACCATGTGGAAAAAGGTGAGAATGTGAGCTCAACATGTGTGAAAGCTAGGATAAAAACCCAAAAGGGCTCCTCGCAAAATGTGAGAAATAGAGAGAAAATGGAAACTAAGTTGATAATTCTTTGGCATTATCCTTGGTTGTAGTTAAGTTGAGAATCCAGAGTTTCTTTAGTTACAATTATTATGCGTGCGTTAACCGTTGTGTTCGGCATAGTTATTGGCTTGTTTTATGTGGTGGATTGCTAGTATTAGTTGAGTTTACGTGACAAGGGGTTTGGACGACCATGATTGGTTTTCTTGTCTAAATCTCACATTTTATAGACCTAATTGGTACTAATGGACCTCTTGTATCCACGGGCATCTAGATCTTCCTTGTGATTATCCTTAGTAGATCGCCCATGGGTAATTCTTTGTTACATTCTATGTGAAGGCTGTTCGCAAGGATGGTTAATGATATTGAAGGCGGTTCGCAAGAATTGTAGAATAGGTCAAAGGCCATTCACACCAGAATGGTAGTAGATAAAGGCCACGCATATCAAAGCGTGGTAGAAGGAGATTTGAGCCAAAGATAGGCAGCCAATGAAGAAATGGTGAATCCTAGTCTGATGAACTACACCAAAGTTTGAGAGTGATCCGAGAAGAATTATCCTTTAAGGTTGATTCGATTGGATTTGTCTTCTTGAGCGCTATAAAATCCACTACTAGAACTCTCAAATCGGAATAACGGCTCATCAGTAGCGAAGAAAAAAAGTTCATCTGGCCAAGGTACAAATGGGTCAGTGCGGACCGCTCATGGATGGCACCAACAACCCGCGCTAAATAACTTGGCACAAAGAAAAGGTTCGTGCCAAATGATTTGGTATGAGGGCATGGCGTGGACCACGCTAAACGCCATGGGTCATGCACATATGTTTCAATCTTCCCTCAAAATTGGCTAAGTATTGGCGTGGACCATCCCGTTTACGACAACCCATGCCATTCCTAGTGAAAAATGTCGAGACCAGCCGGCGGGGTGTGGAGAATCAAATGGTCTGTGCTGAGTTACTGAGAGGCTAACATTCTCACCTGGCTAAGTTGGAAACCCGAAAGGGAAATTTAGGCAACATGGAAAATGCCCAGATTGGTCTAAAACCTAGGTACAAATGAGATGCTAGGCCTGACCAGGTTTGCGAACCTAGGAAAAAATGAGAGGCTGTGTGGAAAAATGTGAAAATGTGAGCTCAACATGTGTGAAAACTAGGATGAAAACCTGAAAGGGCTCCTGGGAAAAATGATAGAAATAGAGAGAAAATGGAAACTAAGTTGGTGATTCTTTGGCATTATCCTTGGTTGTAGCTAAGTTAAGAATCTTGAGTTATCCTTAGTTAAAGTCAAGTCGAGGACCTCTTCAATTTCCTTGGTGGTTTTTAGGCAATGACTCTTGGATTTCTTTTTGAGGACTATTTGGGAGAGTAAACTAGTTCAACACTCATCATTCTTGCTTACATATTACTTCACTATATTTTGGGTGGTTAGGTTACTTTAGCATTTTCGGGGAGTGTGAGAGTTCTGGGATTCTTACATCTTTGGGGGAACTATGGTAGCTTGGGAATAAGTTGAATGCATTGGCTTACTTATCTTTGAATACTACACTTTGCTTAGATTATTTCTTATTTTTGTTTACTTGAGGATGAGTAAAGGTTTAAGTATGGGGGAATTGATGTGCACTATATTGCATGCGTTAAGGAACACATTCGGGATAATAATTGGCACGTTTTACTTGTTGGATTGCTAGTTTTAGTCAGGTTTACACAACAAAGGGTTTAGATGACCATGTTTTGTTTTCTTGTCTAAACCCTAGTTTCATGGACTTAATTGAAGCCAATGGACACGTTGTGTTCACGAGCACCCAGATCTTCATTTATGATCTCATTAGTAGGTTACCCATGGACACTTTAACATCCTTGTATAGAAGGTCGTTCGCAAGAATGGTATAATATGCTTGAAGGACATTCACAAGAATGGTAGCAGATATGAAGGCCATGAAGATGAAATTGAGCCAAGAAAGGTGGGATTGAAGTTTAAAAAGGTCAAAAATGGAGGAAGGCGTCAGCTGGGTGAACAAGCTGATCAGCCGACCAGATGGTATGAACCTCAAAAGCACATACATGAACCTCACCCGTGCAAGCCCATAATGAGCTAGTACGGCCCACGCCAGGGTGAAAAGCATGGACCGTGCCACAGCCCTCGTCATGAGAGGGGTACGTGCCACTGCCCATAGCATAAACCATGTACATTTGAATGGACAATGTCCTTTTTTGATCTGTTTCACTCCAAATTGGATAAGTATGGGAATGGACCATGTCGTTTCACACGGTCCATGCCATTCCATATTCAAAATGTGAAGAATAGCCCACGGGGTGTGATGGATGATACAACGTGTGCCAAAATACTGATAAGAACGAGGCTCCAACCGACGGCCCGTGCCTAACGACAAGGGACGTGCAAATCAGAAGATCAAATAGAGGTCCAAACGGTGGCCCGTGCTAAACCAAGGGACCTACGTCATCACAAGGGTCTCAGTCCATGCCAGACATGCTGGCCTACACCAGCACGGACTAGCAGCCCGTGCCAAGCTACGTTGCATATGAAGGAAGTTGGAAAAAATTCTCCATATTTTTTCGACCACCATGTTAGAAGGAATTGGAGATCAGACACTGTCTCGATGTAATGCACATTGAGAAGAATGTTTGTGATTATTTGGATGGGACACTTTTAAATACCTCTGGTAAAACCAAAGATGATTTGAAGGCCTGACTTGATTTTGTAGAAATGGGTATTAAGAAGAGTTTGGTTCCTGTGACAAATGGCGATGTTTGTTATCTCCCCCTGGCTTATTATTTCATGTCTGAGTCAGAGAAAAATCTTTTTGTGAGACCCTAAGTGGTGTTAGGGTGTCCAGTGCCTGTTCGTCAAACATAGGTTTATATGTATTTTTGAATAAGTTGAAACTGGTTGGTTTGAAATCTCATAATTGCCACAACCCAATGCAAGAATGGAATGCCATTTCCATTAGGTCATCACTTCTGCCCCATGTGAGCTTGTGCATTACTAAGTTGTGTTTCTTATTAAAGACTATTAGTTTGAAAAGCATTTGTGTTGCAAAACTTGATCGTTTGTTGGGGATGATTGTGAAAGTTTTGTGTCGTGTGGAGATGTACTTTCCTCCATCATTTTTTGAAATTATGGTCCCACTACCACAGAGACCCCCCTCCAGAATCGGGTTTTTAGCACCGATTTTGAAAATCGATGCCCAAATTGTAATGGCACCATTTAAAAAAAATTTTAACACCGACTTTTTAAAAAATGATGTTAACTTAGCATCGGTTTTTTAAACTGTTGTTAAAATAAAAAATGATCGGTGTTAATTTATAGGTAATAAATTAACACCGGTTTTGAAAAACCGGTGCTAAAAAAATTAAAAATTCAGTCTTCCTGCCAAAAATTTCAAAAATTTGTCAAAATTTTAAAATTCAATCTTCTCGCCAAAATTTTCAAAAAATTTCCCAATTTTTTAAAAATCCAATCTTCTTGCAAAAAATTTCAAAACATTTGCCAAAAATTGGGCAAAAAAATTAAAAATTCAATGTTCTTGCCAATTTATTTTTTTTCAAAATCACCAAAAATTTCAAAAAAATTGCCAAAGATTTCAAAAAATGTTGCTAGAAATTTCATGGGCTGGGCACAGCTGCGCCCGACCACTCTAAGCTAAATTTGTTTTTCTTAACTTTCAAAATCGTTCATTTCTTTTGTTGATTTAAATAAATCAACGACCAACCTTTATTGACCTAATCTCAAGCACCCTATAAACGGGTGTCACTCTACCCCCTTGCCTTGATTTTTATTGTTCTTGCCTTACATGTTTACATTGAGGGCAATGTAATGTTTTAAGTGTGGGGAGGGGTTAGAGGAATCACATGCATGCTAGATTGTTTTGGAATGCTTTTTGCTAATTTTTATTGGAAAAACATGAGAAAAAGAAAAAAATAATAAAAAAAAAGAAGGAGAAAAAAAAAAGAGAAAAGAAAACCCGCTAAGTTGGAAACCCGAGAAGGCAACTTAGGCAACATTGGGGGCCCGGATAGGTTGAAAACCCAAAAGGGCGGCCTAGGCAAAAATGAGAGGCTAAAATGTGCGGAAAAAGGTGAGATGTGAGCTAAAGAAACATGATGTGTGGCTAGGATGAAAACTCGAAAGAGCTCCTAGGCAAAATGAGAGAAAATGAGAGAAAATGAGAGAAATTGAAAAATGCTATGATTTCACTCATTTGCCGGTGTTGGAGTCATAAGGTTGCGGTTGTCACATGGATGGATCGGGTAGCTCAACATCTATAGACCTCTTGGGATTGGGTAGCTTAGTGGGTTAGGAAAACGAAGTATGGTTATGAAATTCTTGATCCTTTTCTACTTCATTGCGAGTTATATTGAAGCATGGAGTAAAGGTTTCTAGAATGGTTCGATTGAGGGAGTTGTATAATACAATCTTCCAAAGCCATACAAATGGGCTTGGATCTCATGCATGTTCTGAGAGTTAATTATCTGGGGTTTTTTGGGATATTATCCAGTTAGTAAGTGTGGGAGCCCGTAGGAAAAATTTTCTTTCAATGGATAGAGAGAATGCCGAGGTTTTCCAAGGTAAGGTTTCTGATATGAAGAGTTGTTTTACTATTTGAGAAAAAAAATAAATTGCATAATTGAGGAGGACTTGTGACCTCTCTAATGTTCGTGAGAATATTTTACACTGCAATGGAGTGTAGAAGTGAGAATCACCGCTAGTATCCTCCACCTGTTAAAGTTTTGTATAGGTTTATGACCTCTATACAAGTCGTAGGCTTGTGAACTGCTAAATACTTGGGTTAAGCGTGTATCTGAGTTTAGGTTATGTGTTCAAAATCCAAGTGCTGATGTGTAGATATTCTATTATAACATCCCACTCAAATAACCTTTTTCTTTATATCTATGATATCAGTTTGTTCTATAACATGAATGGTGCATGGGTGACACGTTGCTGATTAATTTGGGTCGTATAGGGAGCATGAGAATGTTGGATTTCATAGCTTCTTATTAGATGGAATTGGCTAGATAAGTAAAATCACTTGTGTTATTTAGAGTTTACAGTTCAGACATACTGAGATGAAGTTGTGGATGAATTGGAAAATTACTGGAAAAAACTCACTTACAGTTTTATGCCAGAAAAATATACTGGAGTTATCTAATGGTTTATTTTATATATATTTGCATGGTTTTGTTTCTGAGTGAATGAAAGGAAAGCTACCTTGTCTAAGTCTAAGTTTTGGTTTCAATTTTCTCTTCCTTATTCTTAGTTATAAATGATCTCATGAATTTCTCCAAAGTAATGAATCGATATTGGAGAGAAAATCCCACCTTCTGTGTCAGTTTAGATACTAAAAGTGGTAAGGTTTGGCACTCCCACTTTCTAAAATTTTCATGGTCACATTGAGGGTTCGAGTGGAAAGGGTTCGAGTAGAGTGGGTTCGAGTAGAGTGGGTCCGAAGGAGGTTCGAGTGATCTGGGTTCGAGTGGAGAGGTTTGATTGATACTAGGTTTGTGTGGGGAGGGTTCGAGTGATACTATGTTCAAGTGAAGAGGGTTCGAGTAGAAAGGTTTGAGTGAAGAGGTTCCAATGGTGAGGTCGAGTGATGAGCAATCGAGTGGAAAGGTTTGAGTGGAGAGGTTCGAGTGGTACTGGGTTTGTGTGGAAAGAGTTCAAGTAGAGGAGGTTTGAGGGTTCAAGTGGAAAGGTCTGAGTGGAGAAGTTTGAATGGTGAGGGTTCGAGTGGTGAGGGTTCGAGTGGTGAGGGTTCGAGTGGTGAGGGTTCGAGTGGTGAGGGTTTGAGTGGTGAGAGTCGAGTGGTGAGGGTGCTATCCACCACTGGAGAGAGTACTATCCACCCCTCAAGAGGGGTATACCATCGACCACTGGAGAGAGTATTATCCACCCCTCAAGAAGTTTGTCAAACACCCTTCGAGGGTACACCATCTACCTCTCGAGAGGGTAAACCATCTACCACTAGAGAGAGTACACCTTCCAACCCTTGAGGGTACGCCATCAACGTCTCGAGAGAGGTTAATAGCTCACTGATTGAGCGCTCTTGCGCCGAAGATGACCGGGGCTAAGCGATCTGCCGAAGCTGTGGGATGTAAAAATACATCGGTAGGGGAGCGTTCCACCTTAGAGAGAAGTCTCCGCGCGAGCAGAGGTGGACGAAGCGGAAGCGAGAATGTCGGCTTGAGTAACGCAAACATTGGTGAGAATCCAATGCCTAACAGCCCTTGAGGGTACAACACCCCTTAAGAGGTCACACATCCCCCCCTTTAGAGTACACCAGCCCTCGAGGGTACACCACTCCTCAAGAGAGTATACCATTGAGAGCGTCAAACCATCCACATTAGCTCTTGAACTATGACCCACTAGAGGTATATACCCCTCGAACAATCCATGACACCACCATTCAAACCACCTATCCCTCAAACACCAACTACCTAATCCTAGAACCATCACCCCTCAAACCATCAGTTCTTGAACATCCACCACTCCATCACTCGAACCATCCACCTCTCGAACATCAACTATTCACCTCAAGGCCTCCCTATCACTCGAATCATCCACCCTTCGAACATCAACCATCCACCTTGATGGGTGTTGAATCGAGGCATCTTCACTCGATTCACTAACTCTCGTGGCCCTGGAACCATCAACCATCCCCCTCGAGGCATCACCCCTCGACTCAAACTTCTTCACTTTACCCTCTACTCAAACCCTCACCACTCAAACTAGTACCACTCAAACTCTTTCCTTTCGAATCCTCTATTCGAACCCTCTCCACTCGACCCTCACCACTCGAATGCTCAACACTCGACCCCTCACCACTCGAACCCTCTCTACTCGAACCCTATTTACTCAAACCAAGTATCACTCGAACCTCTTTACTTAAACCCATTACCACTCAAACCCAGTACCCCTCGAGAGCTAATGTGGATGGTTCGATGCTCTTAGTGGTATACTCTCTCGAGGGGAGGTGTACTCCAAAGGGGTGGATATGTGACCTCTCGAGGGGTGGTGTACCCTCAAGAGCTGGTACACCTCTCTCGAGATGTTGATTGTGTACCCTCGAGGGGGTGAAGGTGTACTCTCTACAGTGGTGGATAGTTTACCCTCTTGAGAGGTAGATGGTGTACCGTATTCCCAGAGGGCTCGAGTAGTACTGGGTTTGAGTGGAGAGGATTCAAGTAGTACTGGGTTCGAGTGGAGAGGGTTCGAGTGGTACTTGGTTTGAGTGAAGAGGTTCTAGTTGAGAGAGTTAGAATCGAGATTCGAGTGGAGAGGTTCGATTGGTATTGGGTTTGAGTATGGAGGGTTCAAGTGGTATTGGGTTTGAGTGGAGAGGGTTCCAGTGGAGAGGTTTTGAGTGGTGAGGGGTCGAGTATTAAGAATTCGAGTGGTGAGGGTTCGAATAGAGGATTAGAAAGGAAAGAGTTTGAGTGGTACTGGTTCGAGTGGTAAGAGTTCGAGTAGAGGTTAGAGTGAAGAATTTTGAGTAGAGGGGTGATGCCTCAAGGGGGATGATTGATGGTTTCAGGGCCTTGAAGGTTAATGAATCAAGTGGAGATGCCTCGAATAAACACCCCTCAAGGCAGATGGTTGATGTTCAAAGGGTGGATGGTTCGAGTCGCAGGGAGGCCTCGAGGCGAATAGTTGATGTTCGAGAGGTGGATGGTTCGAGTGGTGGATGTTCAAGAACTGATAGTTCGAGGGTTGATGATTCCATGAATGGATGGTTGGTGTTCGAGGTAGATGGTGTACCGTCTTCTAAGAGGGTTCGAATAGTACTTGGTTCAAGTGAAGTGGTTCGAGTGGAGAGAGTTCGAGTCGAGAGGTTCGAGTGGTACTGGGTTCGAGTAGAAAGCATTCGAGTGGAGAGGGTTCGAAGGATATATGCCTCGGGTGGGTCATGGTTCGAGAGCTAATATGGATGGTTGGATGGTCTCAGTGTTATACTCTCTCGAGGGGTGGTGTACTCTAGAGGGGTGAATGTGTGACCTCCCGAGGGTTGGTGTACCCTCGAGGGCTGGTACACCTCTTTCGAGATGTTTATGGCGTACCCTCGAGGGGTGGAAGGTGTACTGTCTCCAGTGGTGGATGGTTTATCCTCTCAAGAGGTAGATGGTAAACCCTCGAAGGGTGTTTGACAAATTTCTTGAGGGGTGGATAGTACTCTCTCCAATGGTGGATGTTACCCTCACCACTCAAACCCTCTCCACTCACACTTCTCCACTCGGACCTTTCCACTTGAAACCTCAAACCGCCTTTAGTCGAACCTCCTTTACACAAATCCAATACCACTCGAACATAGTATCACTCGAACCTCTCTACTCGAACCCTCTCCACTCGAACCCTGTATCACTCGAACCCTCTCCACTTGAACCCAGTATCACTCGAACCTCTTTCGGACCCACTCTACTTGAACCCTCTCCACTCGAACTCTCTATTCAAACCCTCTCCACTCGAACTCTCTATTCAAGCCCTCTCCAATCAAACCCTCTCTACTCAAACCCAGTACCACTCGAACTTCTATTACTCGAACCGCTAGACTCAAACCATCTCCACTCGAACCCTCTCCATTTGAAACACTCCAGCCGAACCCTCTCCCCTCAAACCTCTTTAATTGAACCCATTACCACTTGAACCCAGTATCACTCAGACCTCTCCATCGATTCATTAACCCTTGAGGTCTTGGAACCATCAACCATCTTCTTCGAGGCATCATCCATCGATCCATCAACCATCCACCTCGCCACCCCTCAAACATCAACCATCCGCCTCGACTCGAACCTCTCCACTCGAACCCAGTACCTCAATACCACTCAAACCCTCTCCACTCGAAACTTTCCACTCGAAACTTTCCACTCAAAACCCTCTCTACTAGAACCCAGTACCAAATTGAATCTCCACTCAAACCTCACCACCCGAACTCTCTCCACTCGAACCCTCACCACCCAAACTCTCTTCACTCGAACCCTCTCCACTCGAACCCAGTACCACTCAAACCCTCTCAACTCGAACCCAGTACCACTCGAATCTTCTCTACTCGAACCCAGTACCACTCAAACCTCTCCACTTGAATCTTGAATCGAACTCTCTCCACTCGAATCCTCACCACCCAAACTCTCTCCACTCGAACCCAGTACCACTCGAACCTTCTCCACTCAAACCCAGTACTACTCGAACCCTCTCCACTCGAACCTCGTACCACTCGAACCTCTCCACTCGAACCCAATACCACTCAAAATCAGTACTACTCAAACCATGTACTACTCAAACCCTCTTCACTCAAACCCAGTACTACTGGAACCCACTTCACTCGAACCCAGTACTACTCGAACCCATGTTTCATACTTTGGGTTTTCCAACTTGCCCATCATCCTTTAAGTTTGGCTTGCACATTCATTCGTCAGTTCTTGGTGCCCGATAGTGCATCTTAGAATTTATGGGTGTAACACTTAGCTAGTAGTGTAGCTTAGTTTTTTTACTTAAGGTCCAGGCCTACGTGCCTTTTTCCCATTTGACCTTCTTTTGCATATGTACCCGAAACTCGTGATAACGTTTGTACATCATATATAAGGAGTACTGGGCTACCCACATCCGGTTACAATTTTGCAACATATTGAAAATGAGCGTTCGTTCCCTAGTTTTTGGGCCTTGTATTGGATTGTTGGCTTGTGTGTTTGAAGCCATTCTCTTAATCTAAACCCGTGTGTGTATTCCCGATGCATACTCTACCATGTCCCTCTAAAGGCTTGGTGTTGCGATGCAATGCAATGCACTTAAATTTGCTACAGAATCATAGAAAAACACACCGTGAAAAGAACAAGATAAAATAACAAAAAATAATCAACAAAAACCAAAATAAAGGCCAAATTTATTTACGTCATTGGCACAAATTAGCCCTGTATGTTTAAGGTCGTTGGCATGACCCTAATGTTTTCCATATGGTGAAGGCTTGAACCCCTTCACCATGAGCATCAAGAAGTAGAGAGATGAGGGTAAAACCTTTCAAGGGGAAAGTTTTGTGGAGGTGGAGATAGTTTAAAAGGAGTTGGGTGGTTCGAAGGTTTGGGATGGTGATGTAGGTCAAGCCAAAGAGGTATGTTAGGCCATAATAATTATCGCACATCTGAGATATTGCATTATAATAATTTTTGTATTTATAGGGTAATTGATGGCTATAATTAAGGAGATTGTTAGTTAAGATATATGGTATAAATACCAGGTGAACATTCATTTTATCATTCATTATATCTTAATCTTATACAGACTCTTTGACTAACTTAGCCATCGGAGGACTGACCCGTGGGACCTCCAGGGACATCTTTATTGCAAGTCAGTTTGGGGAGATTCAGCCTGTTGACTGGGCGGTCATTTAAGATGCATCAAGTGGCATCGAATTTGGGGAATGAGTAAGCAAGATATAGGGTTTTTGGAGTTCATGTATATGGTTGCTCTGTAGAGTGAAAAATTAAGGTCAAAAGGCATGGGAGTGGGTAATGCAAAGCAGCCCCTCGAAAGGAGTAAAAGATTAAGGTTGAAGGGCAGAAGAGTTGGTAGTACAGTGCGACCTAAAAGGTCAAACAAGGTTAACCTCCAGGAGATGCAAAGTTCCTTGATAAGTAATGTATGAGTGCCAGTAGTCAAATCAAGGGCAAAGTCTGCTCCGGTTGTAGAACGCAAAGGAATATCAACCCTGATCAGAATTATTCCAAGCACGGTCGCACCCACGTGAGAGGATGTTACGGGGTCCTCAAGACGCCTAGAGGTAACTGTAGAATAAGATGCAGGGAACCTCAAACAGGCACAGGGTGGGCAAACCGGTTCAAGGGATGATAGGGATGGAAGGTTCACAGAAGTTGTCAAGGATTCGTACATGGAAGCCCATGGGTTCAATACATATGGAAATCAGAATGTAGGTATGATAGGTTTGAGTCAGGATGTGGAGCGAGCAGCGCAGGTTCTCACGGCAGCAGGGTATCGAGTTAACCCCCCCCCCCCCTACAAGGGGTGCGGGAGTCATGTATAATGTATTGCCACCCTCGCCCATGGGAGTGCCTATAGGGTTAATTGTCAGCCCATGGTAGCATACCCATACTTAGCTTATGTATGAGAGGTACAAAAGGCAAGGCCTCAACCTTCTTTCCCTGAATACCCACAAGGTCAAATGTAACCAATACCCTCACCAGCCCCATTCACTTCAGTCGTTTGTTTCCTAGAATGGAAGAAACATATGGAATGGTAACCTTCTCTAGAATTCAGGGATATGGAAACACGGGAATACAGGGAGTGATGGCCCAGCAAGGGCCTCACAATGCCTATAGGCAGCCGCCAGTGTATCCAAATTTTGGGCAAACTTGGGCAAATCCTAGATATATGAGATTCCATCCTACTCAACCCTCGCAATTTGGAGGCATTGATGGGGGCCTGAATTTGATAGGGATGCAGTAGGAACCATGAAATTAGGTAAATGATACCCTTAGAAGGGAGTCAGACAGATTGATCGGACCCCTAGGCCAAGCCGTAGGTTCACCTTTCATTTCGTTGATAACAGGGGTTCATTGGCTGATGGAAGGTAAACACCTAGACTCCCTACCTACAATGGTGAGATGGACCCTCGAGAGTTCATTCAAACATTCATTGGTTTGATGAGTTCCAGAAACTTTGATGAAAAGCTGACTTGAAAGCTGGTAGAAAGCTATCTCCAAGGGAAAGCTCAGGAATGGTTCACCAAGTTACCGAGAGGCTCTCTCCACTCATATCAATAATTTAGTTGAGTATTATTAACCCAGTATGCACATAAGAAGAAGTTCACAATAACCCTATTGAAGCTTCATCAAACAAAGCAGAAGTCAGGAGAAAGCACGGAAAACTTTTACCATCGATATGTGGACAAGAATTTAGGCGTCATAGATACTATGGAAATAAATTGATTCAAGGGTATATGCTAGGGATGCAGGACTTGGAGTTATACAATAAGTTGAGCACAGATACTCCTAAGACTTTGCAAAAGCTTCAGGAGGTTGTGGCACAATATTCGAAGGTGGAAGAGGCAACGAGGAAGAAAAAAGATAGCCTCATAGTAAGGTTGGAAGAAATATGGATCCTAGAGGGAAAATACCAATCTAGCCCATAAGAACATCTTTCAAGAGATACGATCCCATTCCATTGACACTGGGAGGAAGAAACCCCGCACAGGTATACATCGAGGATTGTTTCGACCACCCCCACATTTGTAAAGTTTGCACAGCGTGGTAGTTTCCAGGAGGGCGATGAACTAATATTTCGATCATCACAGATATTACGACCATGATACAAATGATTACATGCAGTTGAGAATGGAGATTGAGACATGTGAGCAACAAGAACAGTTTCGAGGGCAAGGGCCCAGAAATTAGGTAGCTTATCTAAGGCCTTGGGTGAATTAATGGAATCCCTACATAAGAAATAATAAGAATAATGGGGGTAGAGGTGACAGAAGGCCCTGAGAACAGATGGTTTGAGATATAGCACATGAGGGAAGGAAGTAAAGACCGTAGGAACAACAGAGAGGTAATCAGGATAATAGAAATGAGGAAACCCCACCTGTTTGAAGAGTGATTAATGTAATCAACAGCATTGCTGGAGAAAGATCCTTGAATTCCATAATAAGAACAGAGGCTCGAAGGGTCCCTGCAGGATAACCTCATTATAAAAGGTTTCAGCCAGATGAGACCATAACATTCTCAGAAGTAGATGTAGTACCAAGTCAGACACCTCAAGCTGACCCCGTGGTGGTTTCAACGATCACTAGAACATCTTTGGTAAAGGGGGTATTCATTTATGACGGAAGTGGAGTAGAAGTAATGTTCGGTGATTGTTTTGACCAACTAGACTTAAGGCATGGCAATTAAAAAAAGTTAACCTCGCCTGTATCTAGCTTCACATGGAACCCAATATTTCCCCTTGGGGAGATAACCCTGTCGGCTCATGTGGTAGAAGGTAATAAGGGGGTAACCATAAGTTGCAATTTTGTGGTTGTTGATGCCCCATTATCGTATAATGTGATTCTAGGAAGACCATGGATGTGCCAGGCTCAAGCAGTCTGGTCACCTTACCACCTTATGATGAAGTTCCTAACCGAGAATGGGATAGCATCCATTCAAGGAGATCAGGCTATGGCCCGAAGTTGTAATCTTACTGCCATGAAATAGGCACAAAAACATAAACCATGCAGATGCTTGTTCAAGACATGGGATCAGTAGTCATAGGGAAACTGGTGCCCGAGGACATTAAGGAAAGACTAAAGGATCTATTGGGAAAGTATGGGGATGTGTTCTTGTGGAATACTTTTGACATCATTGGAGTACCCTTGAATCTGGCACTACATAGGTTGAATATATATCCCTCAATAAAGTTGGTCAAGTATAAGAGGAGAGATTTTGCAGTTGAGAGAGCTTAGGCAATCAAAGAAGAAGTTGAAAAGTTGCTGAAGGCAAATGTTATTCAGGAGGTGTTCTAACCCGAATGGTTAGCTAATCCAGTTATGGTCCCCAAACATGATGTGGATGGGCAAATGTGTATATATTTCACCGATTTGAACAAGTGATGCCCCAAAGACAGCTATTCATTGCCACCAATAGATAAGCTAGTGGAAGCCATCACGAGATATCAGATTTTGGCCTTCTTTGATGCACACCAGGGATACCATCAAATACTTATGGTAGAAGGTGATAAAGAGAAAACATCATTTATTATAGATGTAGGAACTTATTATTAAAAGAAGATGTCGTTCGGGCTAAAGCATGCTGGAGCCACTTATTAGAGGATAGTGGACAAGCTATTCAGGATATAAATAGGGAGGAATATGGAGATTTATGTGGATGATATGGTAGTAAAAAGTAGGAGTCACAAGGAATTCATAACAGATTTGGAGGAGACTTTGACAGGCTTCGGTGGGCTAAATTTAAATTAAACCCGTCCAAATGTGTTATAGGTGTAGGAGCAGGACAATTCCTTAGATTCATGGTCTCCAAGAGGGGTATTGATGTGAACCTAGAGGATGTTGAAGCAATGATGAGAATGAGAACTCCACAATCGATAAAAGACGTGCAAAAACTTACGGGGTCTCTAGCAGCATTGAGCAGGTTCCTCTCGAAGAGGGCAGAGAAGCACCTACCCTTTTTTGATGTTCTTCGAATGGAAAGGAAATTTGAGTGGACTTACAAATGCGATGAAGCGTTCAAACAGTTGAAAGAGAACTTAGGGAAGCTACCTACCCTGATGAAGCCTGATGAAGAGGAGATGTTATACCTATATTTCTACATCGCCTTTGGCAATTAGTGTGGTACTAGTAAAGGAAAAGGAAAGGGTGAACATACCATTTACTTTGTCAGTCATGCCTTGTAAGGGCCGGAGATAAGGTACACTGCTCTCAAGAGGTTGATTCTAGCCCTAGTATATATAGCCAAAAGATTGCAACCCTACTTCCAGGGCACACGAGAGTAGTGCTCACAAATCACCCAATTCGGTAGATTCTATTAAAAGCAGAAATTTTTGGAAGAATAATTAAGTAGGCAATGGAATTGGGGGAACATGACATTTGATATCAGCCCCGAGTTAGAATCAAAGGTCAGACACTAACCGACTTCATAGTAGAAACTTCAGAGCCCGTTGAGTACCAGGACCCTATTAGAGAGGTGGAGGGACGTAAAAAGTAAATATGGAATCCATATGTGGATGGTTGATCACATACAGGAGGGAGTGGAGCTAGGGTTCTATTAACAAGTCCTGATGGTAGAGATTATCCTTATGCATTAAACTTCGCATTTAAAGCAACAAAAAATGAGGCAGAATGTGAAGCCCTGATAATGGGACAGTGGTTAACCAGGGAATTAAAAGTGGAAGACTTTGAGGTTTACAGTGATTCTCAGATTGTCGTTCAATAGGTGAATAGATAATATGAAACCAGGGAATGTAATATGCAAAGGTACCTGAAGGTAGTGCAAAATCTCCTGAAAGCTTTTAAATCTTATACTCTAACACATGTCCCAAGAGAGGGAAACCATAAAGCAGATGCCCTTAGCAAGCTTGCTTCCTCAGATTTGAGAATCCAATCTCAAAAGCAGTTGTTGATGGAAACCTTAAACAAACAAAGTTTTGAAGAACTTTTGGTTATGACAGTTGAGGTTGAGGGAAATTGGATAACCACTACAGGAATTGTCATCGTGAAGCAGACAGAAATATGGAAACATGGAAGAGAAAATCAGGGCAGTAACAAAGTAATTAGAGAAGGCTCAATTCGATGTACAGGGACAACAGACGGGGACACCTGTAGGAAGCCAATAGACAATAGTTTTGCACTCAGTTACAGAGCTTAGAAAAACTTTAGAAGATCTGATTGCAAAACAATCCGATTGTTGGCAACAGTGAGCCAGGTTGACGTTGGGGAAAATGGAGGTCGGTAATAAAACATTTTATCATAAATGGGCTACGAGAAGGCAGGCAGGGAATACCGTTGAGGCTATAAAAAGCCCCCAGGGCCAGTGGATAAACAATGTGGATCAGATACATGCGTTAATCACAACACATGTGGCTACGATATACATAGCTGGAGATAACTATCAACCTATACTGGGATTTGAAGAAATTTGTTCTCAACTGTTGGGACATAGCAGTACGGGTCTGTCAAACCAACAAATGCAGACCCTAAATTTCCCTTTCCAACCAATTGAGGTGTGGAATGCACTTAAGTCAATGAGAACATGAAAAGCCCCAGGATTGAATGGTATTCAAGCTGGATTCTTCAAACACCATAGGCCTTAAGTGGGAGATTTTGAATGTTCTGAATGGGAACCAAATGCCAAGGGACTGGAATGAGACTCTAATAACTCTTATTCCCAAGAAAAGCTTCTAGAAATGGTAGAACATTTAAGACCCATTACTTTATTCAATGTAAAATATAAACTAGTGGCTAAGGTGCTGTGAAAAAGCTTAGCAGAGGTAATAAAGTCGTTGATTAATTTGGAGCAGAAAAGATTCGTACAAGATAGAAACATAGCGGAGAATGAACTGATTACAGATGAAATGATGGACTTTATGAAGAAGAAGAGATATGGAAGAGGGGACATCAGTGCCATCAAGATAGATATGAGCAAGGCATATGATGACCGAATATCATGGGATTTTTTAAAACAAGCATTGGTGGAAATGGGATTTCCTCCCTACTGGATAGATCTATTGATGCAGTGTATCTCTTCTGTCATAATGGCTGTTAAAATGAATGGATAGAAATCTAAATTTTTCAGCCAATAAGTGGACTGGGACAGGGTTGCCCACTATCACCATACCTATTCATTGTTTATCAACGGTCTGTATCATGTCTGGTAAAACACAGAATACAGAACATGGAGGGTGCTAGGTTCAAGCCAAGAGCAAAGGCCCCAAAAATTCCGCATCTCATGTATGCAGGTGACAACATCATTTTCATAGAGGTTAGAAAACATGTGATAAGACAGTTAGCTATAGATATGGATGCATTTGCTAGATACTCTGGCCAACGAATAAATTATGGGAAATCATGCCTCATAGTCAGTCCTAATACAGCCCCACAGGCAGAAAATTTCTTAAGGTACGTCTCAATATCCACAACTCTGGAATAAGGGGTAAGTATCTAGGACTTGATATCTTACTGAGCCAGTCCCAAAGACAATCACATTAAGCAATTATCAGGAAACTAAGGACCAAGGTTGATAATTGGAAACATAATTGGCTATCTTTAGCTGGAAGAATTACGCTGGTAAAATATGTCATAACAATAATTCCATTATAAACTATAGGCATATTCAAGCTGCCAAAGACAGTGGCACATGAGATTGATAAGGTCACTGCAAGGTTAATCTGGACTGGTGAATTGAATGACATAGGCATACACTGGATGTCATGGGACAAAATGTGCAAGCCAATTGCACATGGTGGATTAGGTTTAAGGTCAACAGAGAAACTTAATCAAGCATCGCTAGCCAAACATGAATGGAAAATACTGCAGGACAAAGACTCTTTATTTGTGAAGCTGTTTAGACAGAAATACTGCTCAAATATTCCATTTCTACAACAGATTCAGAAGTCTTATCACTCATTGGGATGGAAATCCATTTTGCAGAGTAAAGAGTTGATAGCGGATAATGTCCAATGGTCTGTCAGGACAAGTGAACGAATTCCAATTAGAGATAACTAGATCCGGGAAATAGAGATAGGCAGGCAATCCCTAGAGTGCTAGCACAAACATTTCTAAGGGTTCAACATCTAATAGATCAAAATAAACATTGGAGGATCCCACTGCTTCGAAGTTTATTCCTTGAAAATCTAGTACATCGGATCCTAACAATCACAATACCAGTTCAGACAACTCAGTAGGACAAGCTAGTCTGGCCCTTTACAATTGATGGTGAATAATCAGTTAAATCGGGATATAATTTACTGGTTTCTCAACACGGGAGTGGACAACCTACTAAAAACTCACAAACACAACGTTGCTAGAAGAAATTTTGGAAACTGAAGCTTCCTCAGAAAATACTGGTACATGTCTGACATGCAATTAACAATGCCCTACCAACAACAAAAGGTTTACACTACATGAATGTCCTACCATCGCCATATTGCTAAGTCTGTGACCAAAACTTGAAGGAGGATATTGAGCATACCTTTATGAGCTGTGTTGGGGTGCAGTGGATATGAAGTGCTTCCCCTCTGGGATTTGATTTCTCAACTTTAAATCCGATTCTATTTATGGAATGGTTTTGGGGCTGGTTTCGAACTGCTCCGGATCAAGAGGCAATCAATCTTTCCTGCTGCTTAATCAGGCAAATATGGATATCATGAAACCAAAAGATTTTCAATAATCAGATGGAGAGCCCATGGACAACGGTTAGCCAGGCACAGGCTGATCTAAAAGTACATCAAGTGGGGAGATCTACAACTGATATTGAGAAAATTCAAGCCTTACCATCACAAGGGCAGATAGTGGAACAACTTTGCAGATCGTGGAATTCACAGGATCCCATCTCCAAATCAGATGAAGCATTCTGAGCAACCACTGGACATGCCATAACATAATAGTGGAGAGGTTTCTACTGACAATGGAAGGCAGTTGTAAAAATTCTGCCGAGAACCGGCTTTAATTGAGCTCTGAAGTTTGGAAATAACTCTTAGGTAACTTTTTTCATTTTAAAGGTTGTTCTAATTAATTAAGGCAAAGTATTAGGAAAGACGGTCTTTCCATAAGCTTATGGAAAGACGAGGTTTGATTAGAATAATAAAAGGTAAAAGGTCTTAGTTGCAATATTAAAGTTTTAGTATGAAACATGTAGTAGTTATAAAATTTATAACCCGGTTCATGCAACCCAAAAATTTTATCTTAATTTCTTCTAATTTACACTTTAAACCTTGGTCTTTCCATAACTTATGGAAAGACCGTCTTTCAAGAGACGGACTCATTAATTAAAGGCAGTTTCTCCTTTAAATGCGATTAATTAAAGGCAGTTCCACCTTTAAAACCAAATTTCCAAGTTTGGAAACTAGGTACGGAAGCATTTCCGAGTTCGGAAATGCTTTCTTAGCTCACCTTTTTATTTTAAAGGCAGTTCTAAAGGTAGAACCGTCTTTAATGGGTTTGACCCATATGATTAGTCATTTTTTTCCCAAACCCTATTCTTTTCCCTGGCCATTTTCCCATCACAGATTGTATGTCTTCCTCGTCTTCTCATCTTCCGGAAACCCTACCTTCTCTATGCACCTCACACTCCACCTTCGTCGCCTCGTCCTCCCTCCGCCGCTTAGCCCTCGCCTCACGCCACCCTCCGCTGAGGCTCCCCACCCTCTCTTTGCCGCTTAGCCCTCACCTCAGGCCAGGGCCGGCCTTTATATGGCCCAACCGGTACTGTTGAACAGGGCCCCAAAATTTCTGGGGCCCCAAAATTATATTATTAGGTATTATATATATATATAAATTTCTGGGGCCCCAAAGTAAGGTGCTCGTTTTTATTTTTCTTTTAATAAGAAAATTAAAGCCTTTTCCGATCAGAAATCTGATATTTTCCTTTCCCATCAGAAAACAGAAATCGTCTACGCATCTTCTCCATCTTCATTGTATTTATGGTTTGTTTTTCCAACCAAATCAATCAATGCCCATTCCAATTTCCAAGCCAATTTCATCAATTCTCTCCCTCAAATCACTTCCCCTTTCGTTAATCTCGGATTCTCGACTACCGATGATGCTGTTAAACGGCTTAGCCAGATTTCATCGGCGAAATCTTCAAGACTTCAACGGGCAATTCGTTAATTTTTCCCTATTTATATCAAAGGTCAGGTCTCTCTCAATCATCTCTCTAATTCTTTCAGAGTTTAGAAATCCAAGGCTAATTCATTGATTTGTTCTATTTTCTATCATCTAAAGATTCAGATTTTGCTCCTGGAGTTGTGTTCAATTAGCATAGTCAAGGGCAAATCGGAGGTGAATATCTATTTCGCATTTCGGCACAACACCCATTAGCCAGGGACGAGCTACGGGCTTTCGATTTTCAATTTTCAATTTTTCATTCTGCACTCTTCAATATCCAGGTTTTATCTATCTTATTTTATCAATTGGTTTAAATTTTTGGCATTGCAAATTATTGTTTGGTCTTTTTAATTTGGCGTGAATCTGTGGTGTTTGATTTAATTGAATTTTGTGTAATTATTGAGTCATGCCTCCTAGGAAATATGATTCTGGTTGTCAAAAGCATAAAAAAAGACAAAGAATTGAAGAGTTAACTCAATCTCAAAGAGGAGCTCTTCATAAATTTATTGTAAAGAAACCTCAGGTTCTTGTAGAAAATAACAATGATGATATAGGGAATGTAGAAATTTTAAATGAAAGTTGTTCTAATGTTAATGTTGATGTTGCTGATGTGCTTTTGAATGAGAGTCATAATATTAGTGATGGTGAAAATACTGAGAATGAATATGATGATAACCATCCCATTGATAATGAGAATGTTGAGTTGTGCAATGATAGTGAAAATAATGATGTTAGGGATTTAGACCAATCTAAAGAACTGTACACATTTGATATTTTTGATCCGAGAAATTGGGATTCTCTTGATTCTAAAATGATAGATATTTTAGCGGTTAAAGGACCTAAAAGAGATTTATCTATTGTCAAAGGTCCCAAAGATAGGTATTGTAAACGGTTTTCGGCAACTTTTTACAAACGAATTTTACCAAATGGAGAAAAATGTGATAGGGATTGGCTTGTTTATTCAAAAGAACTTGATAAAGTGTTTTGTTTTTGCTGTAAATTGTTTAAAAAAGGTTATTTAAAAAGTCAATTAGTTAAAGATGGTTTTGGGGATTGGTCTCATTTAAGTACACGACTAAAAGAGCATGAAACAAGCATAGAACATTTTAACAACATGAGAACTTGGTATGATTTGCGTCTAAGGTTGCAAAAGAATGAAACCATTGATAAATTTGCTCAAAAAGAATTTGATAAGGAAAAAGATCATTGGAAAAAAGTTTTATTTAGAATCTTTTCAATTGTGAAATTTCTTGGAAAACACAATTTAGCATTTCGTGGTACAAATGAGCGATTATATCAAAGTAATAATGGAAATTTTTTAGGTTTAATTGAAATGTGTGTTGAGTTTGATCCAATACTTCAAGAACATGTTAGGAGAATTACTAATGATGATATTCATATTCATTATCTTGGTCATAACATTCAAAATGAAATAATACGTATGCTTGGTTCTGCAATCAAATCTGAAATTATCAAGAAAATAAAACAAGCAAAGTATTTTTCTGTTATACTTGATTGTACTCCTGATGTTAGCCACCAAGAGCAAATGACTTTAATAATAAGATATGTTGATTTTTCTTCAAAACCTGTGACTATTGAGGAGTCTTTTTTAGGATTTTTAAATGTGAATGATACAAGTGGTCAAGGGCTTTTTGATGTTTTACAAATGGAATTGGAAAATCTTGGTCTCAACATTGATAATGTATGAGGACAAGGTTATGATAATGGAGCAAATATGAAAGGAAAACACCAAGGAGTACAAAAAAGAATTTTAGATTTAAATCCTAGAGCATTTTATACTCCTTGTGGTTGTCATAGTCTTAATTTGCTATTATGTGACATGGCTAATACATGTGGTAAAGCTAGGGATTTTTTTGGAATCATTCAGCGTATTTATACTATATTTTCACATTCTACGAAAAGATGGCAAATTTTGAAAGAAAATGTTAAAGGATTGACTCTTAAGTCATTGTCATCTACTCGTTGGGAAAGTCGTGTTGAAAGTGTTAAAGCCATAAGATTCCAAATGGGTGATGTACGTGAGGCTCTACTCCAAGTAGGAGAAACTGATCTTGATTCTAAGATAAGAAGTGAAGCTAACTCTTTAGCGAATAATGAACTTGGTGATTTTGAGTTTTTAGTGGCAATAGTTATATGGTTTGAAGTTCTTTTTGCTGTTAACTCGGTTAGTAAGAATTTACAATCGAATGATGTGCTAATCGGTGAGGCTATTGAAAAAATAAAGGGTTTAACTACTTTTTTTGAGAAATTTAGAGTAACCGGATTTGAAAAAGCTTTAGAAACTGCGAGGGAAATTGCCATAGAGATGAACATTGATCCCATTTTTCCTCAAAGACGTGTAATTCGAAGAAAACATTTTTCTGATGAGGATCCAAATAAGGCAGCAACCGAGCCACAATCCGGGGAGGATTCTTTTAGAGTTAATTATTTTTTATACATTATTGATCAAGCTATTATTTCTGTTAATAGTCGATTTGAGCAATTCAAAGAATATGAAAAAATATTTGGCTTTCTATTTTGTTCTTATAATTTACAATCCCTTGATGATGAAAGTTTGAAATCTTCTTGTACTCAATTTGAAATTGCACTTCAAAATCAGGGACAATCTGATATTGATGGAAATGAATTGTATGTTGAGTTAAAGTTACTTAGAGAATTTTTGCCTCCAGAAAACTTGGGACCATTAGATATTTTAAAGTTTTTAAAGAGTCGTGATTATTTACCTAATTATGTTATTGCATATAGAATTTTGTTGACTATTCCCGTGACTGTTGCATCGGCAGAGAGAAGTTTTTCAAAGTTGAAATTGTTGAAGTCGTATTTACGATCCACAATGGCACAAGAAAGACTTAATGGTTTGGCGTTGATGGCAATTGAGAATGATGTTTTGGAAACAATTAATTATGAAGATTTAGTTGATGATTTTGCGTCTAAGAATGTTAGAAGGATGATTCTATTTAAGTAGTAAGCTTATGTAAACTTGAAAGTAAATGTAAGAACTCCTCTTGTAGTGTTTTAATATTTAATATAATAGTAATTAGCTATTAGTATTTTATCTTTTTGCCTTTTGATTTTGTTTAGAAAATTTGTAATATCGTATTGATATAAGGCAAAGTCTTGGGAAAGACGGTCTTTCCATAAACTTATGGAAAGACGGGGTTTAATTCGAATAATAAAAGGTAAAAGGTCTTAATTGCAACATTAAAATTTTAGTATGCAACATGTAGTAGTTATAAAATTTATAACCCGGTTCATGCAACCCGAAAATTTTATCTTAATTTCTTCTAATTTACACTTTAAACCTTGGTCTTTCCATGACTTATGGAAAGACCGTCTTTCAAGAGACACACTCTTGATATAATTCTTATATGAAAATTTTACATTAATATATTTAGGGGCCTCATTTTTCATTTGCACAGGGCCTCCGAAATGTCGGAGACGGCCCTGCCTCAGGCCACCCTCCGCTGAGGCTTGTCACCCTCTCTTTGCCGCTCAACCCTCGCCTCATCATCTCCGCCGCCGAAAGCCCCTCATTTTCCTTGAGATTGCTCCGCCGCTAGAGATTGCTCTACCGGCGCTAGAGATTTCTCCACCGCCGCTAGAGATTGCTCCACCACTTAGAGATTGCTCCACTGTCGCTAGATATTGCTCCACCGTTGCTAGAGATTGTTCTGCCTCACCCTTTCTCTGCCGCTAGCCCCACCTCTGCCTCCAGGATCAACCCTCGCCGCTAGACCAGCTCGAGATTGCTTCGCCGCTCCTCGCTCGGCGCACGTTCCACCGCATCGCCACTGTAGGCCTCCGCCGGAGATGGAACACCGATGAAACCCGCACGTTATTTTTTTTCCTTTTTCCCTTTGTACACAAATCTTGACGTTCGGGGTTCCTGATTGGATATTGGAATAATTGTTCCTACTTTCTTGGTTGCTGTTAAGGGTTGCTCTTTCCCTGCCGGAAACCAATTGGTTTCCAGCAGTTTTTTTTTGGAAGCTAAGAAATAGTTTTCGCAAACTATTTAAAGGCGGTTTTCACGTCATTTTAATGGCAGTTTTTAACCGCCTTTGTTGGCAAATTTAAAGGCGGTTCTTGGAACCACCTTCTATTGATTGGGCAATGGAAGGCAAGGCCAGAGAAGGCACAATGAAAGTGCTTTAAATACTCTGATATAACCGCTTTCAGTAGACCCATCTTACACTAGTGGCAACATGGAAAATACTATCCCGACCGAATTGATGTACGATGATCCAGCACAAGCATTTCCCGTGTCAATTACCACTGGTAGCGAAGGCTGTTGGATGTCGGGAGGGATTAAGAACAACAAAGGAATTAGGGCTGAGAAGACTGAATGTTTTATGGAACTGTGAGGTGCTAATCAAGCTATTGCATGATGAAGGAAGAAGAACGTCGTGGCAAGATGAGGCTCTCATCCAGGAGATAAGAGATTTGGGAAAGTGTTTTGACAGTATTAATTTTGTAAAAGTTTCTCGTTCTCAGATAATACGGGAACACAATGTAGCAAACTTCTATATTGTAATAGACTAGTCTGTGGTTAATAAAAAGTCAACCAGGTTATCAAAAAAAAGTTTGATGTAATGGACGGCGAATTACACAAATTTTATGTCATGGATATTACATCGAATTACACAAAAAAAACTATTACGGCTAGCCTTAGGCCGTCCCGACAAATCGACACCACAGACCCGTTCAGGGGGTAAGTTACGGTAACCAGCCATCAGGATCCGCACGCGGGCCCGTACTCACCGCCCACTAGGAACCCACCCGCCACGTGGCCCGTGAAGGCCACGCTTTGAATAAGGTCATCCCACATCGCGCGGCTTGCGAGCCTCGAATCCGGGATTCCCCCCTGGAGTACATGCGTCCCAACCAACTGGAGTAGTCATGGAGTAGTCAAATTTGTATGGATTTGTTTTCCTTTTTTAAACTTATAAATTTCCAAATTAATGTTGATAAATATTGTATCTTTACCAAACAAATATCATTAACTTTTAATTTATGTTATTAATATTCGCATAGTAAAGCAATTCATCTGTCAATTATTGAATTTAAAATTAATTATAGTATATTTTATCTAATATATAATTTTCTCTTCCTTTAGACAAATTATTATTTTTGAATTTATTAATAATTAATACGATACATAAATTTTTCATATGCTTTAAAAATAATAAACAATGTCCATAAAGTTTTTTATAATGTTTAATCAAATTTAGTGTCTGTATAATTATTTTAAGTTGTACGTTTACATGATCTATATTCTATTGTGCCTATAATTTATCTAGTTTATATAGTTATATCATTTTTAATTTTATGAGTACTAAAGATTTTCTTTAAAAAAAATCCACTGCCTCAAAATAAATTGCACACTTTAACTTTTAATAATTGACTCAAACAATATTTTATTCTTAATATTTCCTTCGACCCAACATAAATGACATAATTTGCATTTTGAAACTGTACCGCATCAATATTTAACAACAAATATCTTTATTTATGCATGTCAAAAAAATCTAAAAAAAAATAATACTTTAAAATTTAATGTTCTGAATTCAAAATTTTATTAAATGAAAATATTCTTGCATATATAATAGTAGAACATCATGGTCGAAGTTTGGCCAGTTTGACTCCAAAAAGTCAACTATGACATTTTTGTTGAGACGGAAGTTGTATCTTTTATTATAAAGTTTTCATTTAGACGGTTAAACAAATTTTTTTTATAATTAATATAGTTAGTGGGGCTATTTGATATTTGTTTCCATTTATTGAAATGAGTGTCCCATAAATTTGAAAAATCTTTTAAAATTTATTTCATAATATTGATAAATATAATATGACCTTAAAAGTTATTGGACCATGGATTGCCATGATTGGTCTAACCGTTAGACGATCTGGCAAAAGATGCGTTCATCTTTTATTTAAAAGTCAATGTGAAGTTGTTATTTTAAAGATATCCATTTTAGAAAGCAAACAAGAGTTCAATGATAGTATTCTTAGTTTCACATCTAATTTCATAAGAAATTTTGATCAAACATTTATTAAATTACATCTTCCCTTAGATGTACACAATAAAACTTAGGGTTGGGATTTCATGTTATTTGATGTTTCATTAATTTAACACATCACAAGTAAAAAAAGTGTTTTTTAGGTCGCCTGACAGTAAACATGATCATTTTATAAGTAATAACTAATAGAATAAATTGATGTTATTTTCCGACAATTGCAAAAAAAAAAAAAAAATCTCATAATTTTGAGAATATTTTAAAATACAGAAATAAAACACATTTCGGTTAGACCAATTATAAAAAAAACATTTCAATAATTTTATTATAAAAAAAACATTTCAATAATTTTTAAGATATATTTATCTATACATTAAGACACATTTTAATTTTTCATAGTTAGAGGAATCTCGTTGCACTAAATAAAAAAAACACTAAATCACTCTATTAATTATATCAATTACAAGATAGCCCCGTCTAACGGTTGTGTTTAAAACATATTTTAAAATATAAATATTTGTAATATGATCTTTATTAAATTTATATACACGGAGATTAACATGACTGGTCTAACCATTAGTCTCTCACAGTATTTTAACAAAATGAATAAAAATATAAAATATATATTAAAAATAAATATCTCAAGCTTAATGAATTAAAACGGAAAACATATACAATATTAACAATAAATCTCACAAAGCTTTATATGAAAATGAATAAAAATATAAAAGGAATATAATATTAGGCAAATTTTTGGGAAAGACTGTCTTTCGATAAGTATATGGAAAGACGAGATTGAATTAGAATTATCGAAAGGTAAAATATTTTAGTTGTAATATCAAAAATTTATTGTAAAACGTGCACTAGTTATAAGTTTATGACCCAATTAATGTAATTCAAAAATTTTATCTTATTTTTTTCTAATTTGCAATTTAAACCTTGGTCTTTTCATAATATTTGAAAAGATCATTTTATAAGAGACAGACTCAATATATTAACACTAAATTTCTCAAATGTTTATAAGAAGATGAATATAAATGAAAAGGTGATATAATATTAACACTATATCTCTCGAAGCTTTAACGAAAATGAATAAAATAAAAATGATATATAATATTAAAAACAAATATCTTTTTTTTATTGAAAATTAAAATGAATAAAAATAAAAAAACAAATATTATGTTAAGAACTGTTTTCTCAAAATTTTATAGAAAATATATCAAAGATTTAGAGATTCAGAGAAAAATCAATAAAAATAAAATGAAATGCTTTCAGAAGTGAATTGGCTGGTTTCCCCGAATAAACATCACCCATATCCATTGTTGAAACTCCCACCAAATCATGGTGGCGCCAGCGGCGGCGTTGGCAGCAACATCCACCTTCTTCACCACCATCCACCTCTCCAGACCCGCTATCTTCCTCACTCGCACAACGCGCCACCATCTCTGCACCATCATCACCTCCTCATCCTCCTCCTCCACCACCGAGTTCAACATCGGAAAAATTCTATATATGTGGCTACAGTGATTAGCAGCGGCTGTAAATGTGTAGGACGCATTCCTCTAATGCGTCCTCAAGATTTTCCATTTTTTGTTCTGATTTCCTGAGGACGCATTTGCCAAATGCGTCCTCGTTGAATTATTATTTTTTTCGTCCGGGATTGAAGATGACGCATTCGAGGAATGCGTCCTCGGTTTACATTTTTTTTCCCATCAACTTTGCATGAGAACGCATTAGTGCAATGTGTCCTCCAATTCTCCAGATTTTCAAAAGCAGTCAAGATTCCCTGCACACCCTGAACAGTGATGCCTTGAGGATGCATTCATTGAATGCGTCCTCGGTTTCTTTATCATGCAGCAAACCCGTCTGTTTCTTCATTCTTCCATACAAACGAATTCATTCTCGTTTCTTCATCTACAATCCAAACTCGTTTCTTCATCTTGCTCCGTCGTCGGCCGATTGTTACTCATCCCCGTATCTTCATCTTGCTCCATACTTGGCCAAGTTTCGTCGCCGGTCTTAGTTTCCAAGGTTGTCGGGTGATTTTTCTTGCTTTCCGATTGTTGCTTTGGTTGTATGTTTTATATTTATCGTGAAATGTTTCCGAACCTCGCAGGCCAAGCATTTTTCGGCCGTCCGAGACTGCCGCGCGTTGCCGCGTTTGACCGCCGTTGACCGACGTTGACCCCCGCTGCGAATTTTTGTAATCTTCTAAAGGTATTTAAAGAATTCATTATCATACGAATGTGTTGATTGATTATGTGCAATTTGTTCTCTAATAATTTTTTATCGAATTAGGCGTAAAATTATCATTTTTGTAGTATTTGAAAAGTTCTTGTTGATGAAAATGCTTTTAAAGATTGTATGTTGTTTGAGTGATTATGTATCTTGATTCTATGAAATTGTTGAAAGAGAGGATGCGTGAATATATGTGAATTGATTATGTTTGATTTGTTTACTATTGTTTGCATTAAAGTTGTAGTAATAGTTTAATAAGTGTGGTACTATTGTTTGGAAAATGATAAAAGCATAATAGTGTACTGTCATTATGAATATCGAATTAAATGTTATTTATTTGTATAATGCAGCAGTTCGATGTTTTTGATTATGTACCTGTATAGAGGGAGTCAAATTAAGTTTGATTTGACTATGAGTGTGTATTATGACCCTCCCATACCGGAGTGGAACGTGACTCTCGAAAGGAGGTTAAGCCACTCCGAGCTAGTTCATTTGATTTTTACAAGGCTTGGTATTGCAAGCGGGGGATTTCAGTTGAAATTATATTACTGTTATCCTGAGCTGATTAGTTCGACCATATACTATCGGTGTTACAATGTGGAAGATGATGAGTCTACCGCGACATTCTTCAACATTGTTGATCGAATGTCCTTGTCCTCAGCAGAGTTGATGCTAATGAGGTAGATTATCAACAATGGGCTAGGGTTTTCATTCTACTGCTGGTTGGTGGAATGCTATTGTCAAACACATTCGGACACCTTATCCCTTTGCTTTATTTGTCTTTACTGATGGACCTCGGTGCAGCACATCAGTACAGTTGGGGTAGTGCCATTTTGGCACACTTGTACAGGTGCTTATGTGACGCTGCCATCCCACAAGTGAAATTCATATCTGGACCACTTATCTTGCTACAGGTAACATTGTTGGTTAATCTTGTCAGTTGTACATACTGTCGATAGTGACCTCTTATATTATATTAAATTTATTTAATTTTTTGTCAGTTGTGGGCATGGGAGCGAATCTCATCCATCCGTCCGGTCGGACGACTACCAGTGATCGTCATGATGAGTGCTGTTAGATCCAGGTACGTATTGAATTAGTTGGGAGTCAAATTTTAAACTGCAAGGCAATTACTAGGAATGACTAATAATATTCATTATGTTCTTGACAAGTGGAGAGTGCGGCTCGGTTTATCGTAATCACCTACGCATGTACTGAAAGTGTACCGCGATCAGCTCACATCTCTCCATGGCAGACATGTATATTGAAATTTGGATTTCCTGAACTTCAACTAATGGTTATAAAGGTTTCTCAGAGCTAACCACAAGACCTACATGTTATTGCAGTTTATTTGCTAGCCGTACACAGAGGATGTCGTGCAACAACTCCCACATTATTGTACGGCTGGTAGCAACAACTGGCAATTGTCTGTTGACTTCATTAGCTGGCATGTCATGGAGTACCATCAAGTACATCGTGTTCTCAGGCAGTTTGGCCTCATCCAGCCAATACCCATCCAGTTGGTCACTAAGGATGAACAAAAACTACTTCATGCTAGAGACCGTTGAGGGAGGTCAGGATTGGATTGGAGTGTGGAACTGAGAAGATATCTCAATGCTTGGGAACATAGAGGAGGGCGACAAGTTAATGTGCAAGGGACAGCGAATCTGTACACACCCAGTCGAGAATACATGGAAGTATGCGATGTTGCCACACGTACTCTACAATATGCACATGATCCCTCCAGACTGGAGTTTCACCAGCCATTTGTGCACTGTAAGGAACCTCCACTGGGTATGAGATACAATGACATTTGAAGCCACCGCCCAGCTCCACCTGGTTGACAGGGTGGTCGCGACCGCGTGCTCATGCCCATACAAACAGCATTGGTTCATCACAAGATGGAACCTCAAATGCGTGTCCGACAGACCCTGGAGCATCACATGGTGGACCATCACAGTATGACACTACTACGGCTGATTTCATTGCATATCTTACACCCCTTGCTAGTAATATTGGACCGTCACATGGTGGATCCTCACAGTTTGACATGGCTACAACATATTTCACGGCATATGTTACTCCCACTACGAGTCATCAATACATGTCGCTTGCTGCTCCATTAGATACTGGTGGTGTTGCACATGTCCTGCATGGTTCATGCTAGAACACAGGAGATGATATGGAGGAGGATTTTACAGAGGGAGCGCCAGATAATGCCATAGATTTTTTTACTGAGATGGTCGTCCCACGACGCACATCCCGCACTATGCGTCCTCCACCATGTGGAACAGGTGGAAAGCTTTGCAGAGGCCGTCGTTAGTAGATTACATGATGACATTTAGCACTCATTTAATTACGTTTGACACGTCTTCTCCAAATATTGTACATTTATGTTTAATTATATTTATTTCTATTATATATTACGGTTATTTTTAGAATAACATAAAACAAACACAAGTCTACGAATGCGCTATATTCACCCAAAACAAAAATATAAAGAATAATTTACAAATTATATATTTTATCGATTAAAATTACAAATTATATATTTTACTAATAAAATGCGGGACTAAAAAAATTTATGTACATATATATGTCAAATTCAATACCCGTTTTTAATAACACAGATTTTAAAAAAGTATAATTCAAACAGTATTTTTAAAAATATAACAATATAAATTAAGAAAAATAATAACCGGATCTTTTTTAATATAGCAGTAAATGCATTCTCTTCAACATATTATAAAAATAAAATAAACACATTTGTTTATTTTTAAAAAAAAATTATGAGGACGCATTCATGCAATATTTTTCCCTTAAAAATACCCTAGGGTGGGGGATTATATATAAAGATCCTCAAATCTTTGAAAAGAAGAGTTAGTTACAGAGAGTCACTTTCTACTGAGGCAACCTCGTTAACTCCAAAAGAATAGCTAGCATCTAGAGCCTATAGTTTGAAGTTAAAAATTACATATGTGATAATGAGTAGAAATAGTAGTTGCGTTTCCAAAGTAAGTAATCTCCACCCCATGTGTTAATTCTTCACTTTGGCCAGGCAACTACCATTCTGCCATTTCAAATAGACATACAATCCAAGAAAAACAAAGGAGGTGGTCTGATGGATGATGTTGTGTGAGGTGTATAGCAATCAGCAACCTGACAACCTTTTACTTAAATCAACAAGAGAAACTGGAGCATTAGAGCATTGCATACCATGCCATATTTGCATCCCAGGTGTGAAGAACTGCAGGGTTCCTGAGACAGAGTATAAAAAGAAAGAGGAAAACAGAAATTAGCAGTATCAATCGTCCTCAGTAGTATGCATATGAGTTCTAATGTAGGGGGTATGATCTATATCTAGATTAATAAGGCCTCTGGTGTTTGCAGGGATGTTAGAAAGGTTCAGGCTGAATTGCACAAGGTGAGTGGAGGATTTTAGCTTAGCAATTGCATCAGCAACAGAGTTGCACTCTCTGAAAACATGTTTGAGGGTGGCATCTTTTAATAAGGAGTGAATTTGAAAAGCTAGTGTATAGAGGGACCATTTTGCTCTATTTGGATTGTTTATCATATTCACTGCTAGCAGTGAGTTTGATTCAATTATGAAATTGCAATCCAGAGTTGGAAAAACCTGACAAGCAAATAGGATGGCTTTCATTTCAGCTTCAAGTGATGATTTGGCAGAGGTGTTTGAGGACCTGATTATGCATGGATTACCATTATCGTCTCTGGCTATAAGGCCAAGTGTTAAGTTAGTCTTGTTAGCACCTTAGAGCATATCTTGTTAGCTACATTTGAAAGACTGATTAGCCTGTAATCATCAAAAGAGGAAGGGGTTTGTTTTTTTGGAATTAAAGCTATCCAAGTGCTGGTGATGCCTCTTGGCATATCTGAACCTAAAAGGAAGTCATTAACTGTAGATTTCATATCCTCTTTAATGAAATCCCAGCATTTGGTATAGAATTTACATGAGAAACCATAATGACCAGGGCTACTGTTTTTATTCAAGCCCATAACCACTAGTCTAAGTTCTTCTTCTGAAACTGGTTTAGACAGAGAGAAATTATCCTGTTCAGAGATTGTGGTAGGTATTTGGCTGAGAAAATGTGGGTAGTAGGTGGTGTTAGCTGGTAGGTTAGGTTCAGATAGGAGTTCAGAGAAATAGGCAATGGCTTCTTCTTGGATTTATGTGTAATTATTTAACCATTGTCCCTGTCTGTTTTTAGTTTTTGAGATATGGAGCCTGCATTTTTTTTCCTTTACAGTTTTATGGAAAAATTGTGTATTGTTATCTCCAAGTTTAATCTAATTAGTTCTTGATTTTTGTTTCTAGATTTTTTTCATTTTCCTTTAGTGCTCTAATTAACAAGGCCCTTTTCTCATTAAGTTTGATTAGATCTGATTCTGAGTGGGTGGAGTCATAAGTAATTTCCTGTAATCTCAGATTTTCCTCAAGTGCGAGTACATTAGAGTCAATATTACCAAAACATTCCTTATTCCAAGTCTTAATTTTTTTCTTAAGTCTGATTAATTTCAGATATAGTCCTAGTATTCCTGACTGGGGAATAGGGGTGGTCCAGTTGGCTTTTATTAGGTTTATGAACTCTGGTCTATTAAACCAGGTGTTTATGAACCTGAAAGGCTTAGGGTGTGAGGGGACTAAGGTTAAAACCTGTAGGGAAATAGGGCAATGGTCAGAGGATTGCCTATTAAGGATTTGGATAGAAGATGTTGGGAATTTAGTGCTCCACTGTATATTGCATAGTCCTCTATCTAATCTCTTAGAGGTGGGGTTTCTTAGCCTTGAGTTTGTCCATGTGAATAAATTTCCCACAATGTTAATTTCCTGAATTCCTTTAGAGTTAATCCAGTTATTAAAATCCCTGACACTACCTAAATTAAGGGAGCTAGGGCCTTTATACTCTGTAATTGAGGTGATTGTGTTAAAATCTCCTATATAAATAGTATCATTGTTTGGTAGGAGACTAAGGTCATTCCATAATATTTTCCTACCTTCCCTAGTTCTAAGGCCATAAACAAAAACAGCTTCCATGTTAGTATTTGAGCAGGGGTGAAGGACTTTAACATATAGAAACTAGTTATGATGGGAAATCAGAGAGACAGATAGAGAGTCATTCCACATAAGCCAAATTTTGCCATTGTGTAGAAGAAGATTATGTGAGAAATTAAGCTTTTCCATATAGGAATGACATTGACTGTTATCATGCATAGGTTCAATGATACATAAGAGTTGAATTTTCTTCTGTTTGATTAGATTTTTCAATCTGAGCATTGAAGATTCCATACCTCTTAGGTTCCAAACTAAAAAAATAATGGTAGTGGTGTGTATCATTGTTCACATGATTTATGACTTTTAGTAGCTGATCTTAACATCATCTTGTTCAGCTGGCTAAGGTAATTATTCTTTTTATGCTTAGACTTACCTTGGTAGTCTTTGTTACCTGTTGATTGTGTTTGATCAGGCAATAGTGCCGAGTGAGGGTGGGAATTATCTGTGGATGATCTATCTTCCTCCTCCCTATCTTGCAGTTCCTGATCAAGGCAGTCTTCTGTTTGTGATAGGGGTACCATATCCTGCAATAAAGAGAATCTATTTTCCATCTTTCTTTGTTGAGAAAGTGCAGGGTTAGTAGATGAAATCTGATGGAAAGTAAGCTTGTGGGAGCCAATCTGTATATCATCCTTAGCATAGATCATATGAGCAATGTTTGGGATAGCTAGAGTTGTTGCATTTAACAGTTTTGTAAGTGGTGATTGAGGGTCTGCAGGGGGTGAGTTAGTTAGGCTCAGGGTTGGAGGGGATTGGGATGATTGTGGGGTATTTTTGTTAGACCCTGCTTCTATATGCTGAGGTAGATAGGAGGATGGATTTAGGGTTTGTGCCTAGCTAATGTTCTAGTTGGCCATTATTATGGGAATTGTTAGAAGGCTGGTTTGATGTAATCATATTTGGTGCCTTATTGAACTTGTTTCCAATGGCTTGCCACTGTGGCAGAGTGTGGTTCTAAACGGGATTGTTTTAAAAAAAGAAAAAATTTCCGAGGAAGCATTCTAAAAAGAATTGTTTTTTAAAAAAAATAAATTCCGAGGACGCATTCGAGAAATGCGTCTTCTAAACATATTTCATAAAAAAAAGCACAATTATTTCCAAATAGCATGTCATGCACAATTGCATTCAAAATTGTGGTATTGTGCATTAAACAATCAAGCTCTCGTTCAACATCACCTTCGCCACGCCAAAGCCTCAGCCCAAACCCAAGCCGGAGCCCTCCGTAATTCCCTCCCGGAGCTCCGACCATGAAGACCCGGCGATGGAACTGCCTGATCAACTCTACATCCCGTGGATTGTACGTGACAGAAGGACAACCTCACTCTCCAGTCTACTCCTCAGGCGCATCTGCTCAAAGCAATGGCCGTCGCCGAGACCAGGAATAAGAAGAAGAAGGAGCAATTGAAAGCGAAGCGTAAAGTTTCCGACGTCCAGCCGGCGGCTTCCTCCGGTAAGCCGAAGCTGTCCAAGGCGGCTCGGCGGTTTTACAACGAGAAATTCCGGGACCCACCTCAGCGCCTTAATAGGGTCCTAGCTGCTGCCGGAGTGGCATCCCGGCGGAGCAGTGATGACCTTATTTTTAGCGGCAAAGTGATGGTTAATGGTTCCGTATGCAATACTCCTCAGACCAAAGTTGATCCTCTTCGAGATGTGGTATATGTTGAAGGAAAACGTTTGCCCAAGAGACTGCCTCCTAAAGTCTATTTTGCTCTGAACAAGCCTAAAGGGTACATTTGCTCAGCTGGTGAGAAAGAGAATATAAATTAACACAGGAAATATGCTGTGAAAAGGTTTCTTTTCATTATATTCAGGAGTCCTATTTATATACAGATTGTGCTAACTAATTTCCTAACCTAACTCACGTATATACTGCAACTACGGCAACTACGCTTGGTAGTTTTAATTTCATTCCTAGTTCTAAGAGTAGATAGCTGCTCTGTTTGGAAGGGCTGGACTTATAAGCAAAGTTGGCTTCTACTTATGCGTGAGAATAAGCAGCTGAAAAGTAAAGCTCTTTTAATGTTTGATAAATTAACTTATAAGTGTTTTTTTAGTGCTAAAAGCATCTAAAGTGTTTGGTAAATTTAAAAATAAAAGTGTTTTTGAATTAAAAAAAAACTATTTTAGACATGTTTTTAGAATCTTTAAAATGCTTAAAAATCAATCAAACATGTACAAGAATGGTAGCGAAAATTAGATACCAAAGTTCATTGCACGTTGTAAACAAGAATGGTAGCGAAAATTAGATACCACAGTTCATTTCAGGTTGTAAAATCAATAACACTGCAGAAGAAATTCTAAAAACTCATTGCAGGGAAATCCAAAGTTCAATTTTCTTTATTTGCAATGAACTTGGGTCGAAGAATTCTTTGTACATGTTTGATTGAAGAATTCTTAAAGACGCATTGCAGGGGAAACCCAAAGTTCAATTTTCTTTATTTGCAGTGTGTTTTGAGACTTAAGCAAGAAAGCACGTCTTTGCCCAGAAATTTGCACTGGACCTTTCGCTGACACTCTTTTACAGAGTACAAGTTAAAATTTAGTTTTACCAATTTTTCTAGTCATTTCTAGTGTGTTCCAATATAACTAATTTAATCAAGTACATAATAACTTAACACGTAAAAGACACACGGCTTGGTTACGCAGTTCGGTGTAATCCACCTACATCTGCGGGGCCTGACTCAGTTCAGAATGAATCCACTAATTAGAAAGATACAGTACAGAGTACAGTTTACAAAATACTTATCTTTACTAACTATAGCGTGTGGACTCTGCTAGCTCCCCTAGCTACCGATCCGCCTTGATCAGATTCCCTCTGACCTCGAACTCCGTCGACGCTGGATCTCCTCCTCCCGAGGAATTAAGGTTTATAATTCTAAACTTAGTGCGGCAGGTCAGGTGTGTTGGAACACAGTGTTCCGACTCTTTGCAACTTCTCGAAAGTCTTAAAAATCTGTGTGCAGATTTTTGCTGTTAAATCCGTGAGTATGCAGTCGTGTTTGTCCCCAATTTATATCAACGAATCAGATCTGAATACTCCTTGATTATCTCAACAATATTCCTATTCCAAATCTGATTCTTGAAGCATATCCAAATCCCATAAATAAAGGGATTTACCTTATATCATTCTATCTCATATATTCGAATAAATCTTCTCCATATAAGTATCCCATATATTCGAATAAATCTTCTCCATATAAGTAGGGATTTTCCATAAACCCAATTATGCTTCACACGCCTGATGTATATAGTCAGATATACGAATTCCATTTATTCCAAACTACTGCAATATTCTGACTTTGATTTCCATAAAACCTTGGTGTAAATATTCTGCACCAGCATGTTCCAACATGGTCAGAATTTCTGTTCAAAAATTAATTCACACGAAATTGTCAATAAAATATTTACTTGCAAATCCCTCATGTGTGTATTCCATAATGATCACCAATAATCACACTCGTCCTACTTGCTAGAAATGGCAAATCCATGGGAACAAAAGGAAAACAAATTGAAAGAAAAATGAAAATAATGGTTCCGATCATCGAATTCAATCTGTCAACTCTACCTCAGCTTCAAGCCAATAAATTAAGCCCAAAAGAAGATGAAAAAGCACAGGATTTTTTAGATGTGGCGAGAGTAATCTGTCAGACACTATTTCAGAGTCAGAATGCTGAGAAGAATCATCAAAGAGGGAGATCCATACATAACACCAGGGGCAGCGTAGGAGTTGTGTAGCCACTTCCTGAACCCATGACCGTGAATGAAGGCATGGATGTGAGTACAGGGTAAGGCTTGGGCTTCCAATATGCAGCATCCATCGTAGATAGAGCATTAATGAAACGTGAAATTAATGAAGCAGAATGGCGATGCAAATACAAAAAATAGAAAGAACAAAACTACAGGCACAAAAAGGCCTGATATTGAAGGTAACTGTGATAGCGCACCCCCTATACATATCTACAGCAACCTCATCCCAAACCAGAGGACTCCTATCAGGAACAGAGTGCAATGTCAAATACAGTACGGGTGAATTTTGCGGGTCTTCGTCGCAATGGGAGTCTTGCTCTTATGCTCCGTGATGCATGCTTTAAACTCATCAACTGTGGAAGGATCAACTTCCAAGAATCAAACTTCCACCAAAATCACAGCAACACAGAGCAAGAAAAGCAAAACCTAGAAACCAAAAAGATAAACAATTCACATCCATGCCTTCAGGGAGGAAAAATACGCCTTTGCTTGATGACCACAGAGATGGGGGAATTTCTTGAAACATCGGAGAGGAAATTAATGGATGGATTTCTACGAGAGATAAAACTAGTGGTATATGAATGATCTGAGACCCCAAATTGGGTGCCCATATGCCTTCGGTGAAGAATAATAATAGAGTGAAGAACGACAACGAGGATGAAAGTGATGTTTACTGTGAGATCGATCGCTGGGGGAAGAAGAAGAAGAAGAATATCGGAGTGAAGAACGACAATAAGGATGAAGGTGATGTCGACTGTGAGATTGATCGCTGATGGTGGAGAAGGCGAGAGGTTAAAGAAGGCAGGGGGAGAGGGTGTTTAAGGAAATAATGAAAATAAGTAAATAAAAAGATGTGACTTATTTTCAAAGTTGATCTACCCCGCCTTATGTTTAAGCACCTAATTTGTAAGTTGTCAAATACAAGAAAACGCAAAACAACTTATAAATTAACCTTGTCAAACAGAGCCAGAGAGAGAAAGAGAATAACTCTTCTCTCTTCTTTTATTATTTCATAGTTTATGTCAATGACATTAAATCCAATGATTGAATTGGGTTCAATGTCCATGGAATAGTGTAATTACTTGGGGATTTAGTTTGTATAAATGATTTGTTAGTGATTTTGTGAGATTCTAGTTGTTACTATCTTTTATGTTTATGAATATTCATTATTTATTTGTGTTTTACATTCTTGTATGATGCATGTTAATTATACTCTATATATGATGCCCCATTGTTTTTCTGTGATATGTATCGTGATAGGCTTATTTGCCCCTTGTGAGTGTCCAATTTGGCGTATTGTATCGACGTAAGTCCTCGACTATGTAAATTTATGCATATAGGACCGTGAGCACCGTTCCAATTAGCATATCCTAATTTCGATTGGATCATACCTCGATAGATATAGCATGATAGTTTGTAGCAACTGGGATTGTCGTGTAGTAACCATCGTCGTTTCAACCCTAGAGTCATCGTGAGAGGCTGATTCCTTTGCCTTTAAAGGTCTAGGGAGAAGCATCCATAGTGGAGTGCCCGAGATGTATTTCCCTTATGGGGAAAAAGGAGCACATTTCAGATTACTTTGATTACCGACACACTTTCCCTAATTACAGAGGTGGTGTTGATATGATTAAAATAGACTCAGCTACCTTTGTGTGATGGACGTTAGGAAGTGTCTACTTTCACCCACACTATGTGACATGAGATTGGTTTATATGTCTTATATGCAACAGAATCTAGGATCAAAGAGTCATTTATCGGTCATGTTACGCAAATATCCCCAAGGGCAGCTTAATATAGTTTGTTCTCTTGTTTTGCATGTTTAATATTTTTTAGACCACCCCCCCTCCAGAAAAAAACCTATAGTTGTAGCACTAGCTATTCCTGACACACAATCGGAGTGAAGATCAATTGCGAGTTTAGTATAGATAACTTTTGAATTCTAGCATCTCTGTGGACAATCCCGAACATGCCACTAGCTACTTTTTAGTAGTCGGTAGTGATTGTCGGAGTAACATATAAGTCTTTATCTTTGTGAAGCGTTTAGCAGGTCAATTTAAGCTCTCCCAAAAAGGTTGGTTTGATAACGACTTTGTGAGGTGCGAATCAAATTTTGGCATCGTTTCTGGAGATTCAAATTTAAATATTTGATAGTTAACTTGCATAACTAGTTGGTAGAGTAGTTAGTATTTTTGTGTTCTTGTTTGTTATTTTCCAAAATAGGTATTGCTAGAGCTCTAAGTGTGAACCAAGACCCCTTGTACTATGATTCCAATTTGTATTTTCTCTTTGTTTTGTTTTATTTAAAAAAAATGTGGAGAGGAGATGCTCAACGAGCGAGATTTTGTAGGATGTGTCATTA
This sequence comes from Rubia yunnanensis, assembly GCA_037428765.1. Lineage (NCBI taxonomy): Eukaryota > Viridiplantae > Streptophyta > Magnoliopsida > Gentianales > Rubiaceae > Rubia > Rubia yunnanensis. The sequence goes on from CM075068.1 coordinate 79,329,968, forward strand.
CAACCACCCTACAGAGTCTTGCTCTTGGTTTAGCGAGTATGAGAGAGAAATAGAAGTTGTTGGTTCCCAAGGCCAATGGGAGTGAGAATGGTACCCATACCTTGACTCCCCCAATTCGGTGTTGAGTTACAACCCCAATCTTGGTATGGGGATGCATCGTGGAACCAAAACTCGGAGTTAGATAGTTGGCGCTCACCAACCTATATAATGCCCTGAAACCAATCCTTAGGGTTAGTTCCCAAGTCCACGTGTGAGGAAGTACTTGGAGCCTTGGATAATTTTGGTAGGACTAGTGAGTCGCTTCAATCACAAGTGCTTGGCTACATTAAAGATTTGAGAACTCAACTCTCCTCAAGTATTGAGAGAGTTGAGAGGCAAGTGAGTGATTAGACGGTAAGGGTGATCCAACTAGTTTGAAAAATGAGGATAATGGATGAAGAAGCTCCACAACCTCTTTCCATGGATGGGTCAAGGAATAGGCAAGGAGCTGTGTACAACAAGGAACCCTTGGAGATCCTTGGACATTGTGAGGTTAGTCATCCTATTTTGGACACTATTACTCTTATGCCTAAATGTGCCAGTTTTTGAAAGAATTATGTGCTTGAAAGCATTCCTTTTGGCATAAATTGGTAAATCAAACTACTGATCATCCCACTTGTCTTGTGCAAAAAGATCTCCCCCCAAATGCAATGACACCAACATGTTCACCATCCCTTGCATGATTAAAGGAACCTGGATCAAAGATACCATAATAGATTTAGAATCTTCCATTAATGTCATCCCATACTATTTTTATAGATAATTTAATTTTGATAAAATGAATGATACCAGAGTGGTAGTTCAATTAGCCAATCGCTCCACCACATACCTGAGAGGTATCATGGAGAATGTGGTGGTTAAGGTAAATAAATTGGCATATTCCGATGGATTTTTATATCTTAGATATAGAGAATGAAAAGGAGACCACACATATACTTCTAGGTAGGCCTTTTAAAAAAAAACTTCTATGGCTAAAGTTGACGTGTATACCAGAAACTCAAGCTTAGAATGAGGCAAAGACATTGTTGAGTTCAACATGTAAGACAGCATATCTTGTTGATGAGTCTCTTTCATATGTGATTGATGTTATCAATGATATTGTGCAAGAAACTTTTGATGGTAGCGTGACTGTAGCTTTGGAGATTGACCCCTTTAAGTATACATGTTTCAATTCTCTAAATGCTAGCTTGGTAGAAAGTGCGGGGGAGTTTGATCCCCAATTTGAGGCTCAAATTGGGGATCAAACTCCCCGAAATCAATTATTTGAGCCTCAAATTGGTAATCTCCAAAGAACCCCTAATTGGGGATTAAACTCCCCATTCATGAGCTTCTTTTCAAACTTATTATTTGGCCCTGAAGCCACGCGTGATAGTACGTTCACTTATCCTGCAATGAGAATTACTTTTGCGAAGTGTTGTATGCTTCTTGGCTGTGTATTCTAATTTTGATAAATCACACATTCATTTGAACTTCAAACTTTTGAATGATTCATGTCACACGGGTGATTAGTTGTTACAATCTTGCAGTGAAGATTCACTCTTTTGTATTCACTGTTCACTCCGCAATTCACTTTTTTGTTGGTTCAGTTTCCCTTTCTTATAATTGCCTCGAATCTCGTGCTTTGAAAGCTGCCCCCTATTCAGTGTACTACTGCCACCGCCTTTTCGAGTTCCTAAAAAGGTAATTTTCTTTTTGTCAGGCCATCATGATTGCGCATTAGTCCCCTCTTTATCTCTGGGCTCTTTATTTTCTTTAATTAAAAAATCCATTGACTCGGACTGTTTCGTCTTCTATCAACTTCTTTATTGCCAAAATATTTCCTCGTCTTCCGCGCTAAACTACTAAGTTTTCCAGTGTCTGTCTTTGTCCATTCTTAGTCGATTTGTATAGGTATCAACCTCTGTAGAGCTTTAATTTTTTAGAGTAACTTGTTTCCCTTGTAGTTGAGGTGATCTTTTTTTTTCTCCGGCTTTCTGTTTATGCTCAGGATTTCGGCTGGAATTGTTCATTCTGGCCTTTGTTGTTTTAATTAATGCGACCTTCATCTGGATTTTAGGGATCTTAAGCTCTTCAATGCCTGCTTCTAACAATGTTGGAGTCTCTGCACCAATCGTCCGTGAAACTGGTTTTGATTCCGGGGAGGATTCCAACCACCTTGATTGTTCTTCAATTATCAGTAGCCTCCTCACTAATTTTTATGTTTAGGATATGAAAAATAGCTTCCCCTTTTTACGTTCGTATGACCTTAAGACACCTAAGGCCTCTGAGAGTGTTTGCACTCCTCCATCTGGTTACATTTCCTATTATTTAGATTACCTTAAGTTCGGGCTTTCCTTTCCCTTACCCCAACATGTGTTGGATCTGCTTTCTCACTATAAATTTACTTTATGTCAGCTACACCCTAAAGTTGTGTCTATTTTTTTCTTCCATCATTATGCAAAGCGGCTGGCATTCCCTTTTCCATTGATTTGTTATCCAACCTTTACCATCTTCGCAAGGTAAAAAACTGCTCTGATGAGTTCACCCTGCATCTTGTGATCCCTACTATTGAGTTCGTTAGCGGGTTCTCAAATAACTGTGGAGTGTGGCGCTAAATTTTTTTCTATATTAAACTTGGTAATGATAGTATGCTAGCTTTCTCAATTTGGAACCATGGCATTCCTAACGCTAAACTTACTAAGGCTGGTGTTTGTCTGAATGTTAAGTCTGAGGTTGTAGCTTCACTTAGCCAGCATTCCATCTCACTTCACACTGCTAGTTCTTTAAGCAATGGTGTTTTACTTGTTTATTTGGTTGGTGAAAGTCGTTTCACTCACCAAAATAATCAGCAAACTCTATAGATGAGATTAGCACAGTAGTAAGCAGAATCGATCCCACGAGGAACGGAGCAAAAACTATAATAAAATTCCTACTAATATAGAACATTTTTGGTGTAGGCACCACGCTTTAATTTTCATATTCATCTAACCACTAATAATGCAACTAACTAATATAAAATATGAAATAATATTGCAAACTAAAAAATATAAAAATCTAGCAAATATATGATGAATGCAATCGGCTCGGAATAAGTCACATTAGTTAAACATCGATCATAGGCGCAAAGATAAATCAATTCATATGCATCTATCAGTTATAGGAAAGTAGGTACGCTTAACCTCCCCAATTCTTTCGTACTTTATCGACAATTAACCAATTATAATTAATAAATTGTTTCTCTTACCAAGATGCCCCCGGAAAGTATTCACTGAACCAGATACACACCTCGATAGCATTACGAATGAATGAAAAGAACCCAATATAGAAATTACCAAAGTAAAAGCAAATAGTAACGCACACTTAATTGTTCCCCATCTTGCTATTACAGTCTTAGCTAGTTAGCTGTTTGTCACAAGAACTGGCTACTTACTAACCCTTTCCAACGATTACGTATTGGTGGAATTAGATAGCATTATCCTCATAATATTCAAGTTGATCAGGCTTAAACATATTAAGAATAAAATAAACCAAGAATAATCAAGAACACATAAGAAACAATTATAAAACAATTAGGCCTCATGATTCATAATCTAATGCTTGTTATTCCATGTCAATATATAAATTAGCTACTCATAATAATTAAACTAAACAAATATATAATATAATAATAAATCATAAATACTAATGCTAAACTACGAAATCACTGCACAACAAACCAAATAATTAACTGCATAATTATTGAAATCAACCAAATAACTACGAAATCAACAAAACAAACCAAGTAATTGATTTGCATGCATGCGTATCAATGTTGCTGCCTTCCTTTGTATTAATATGTATGTCTCCTCTCAAGGTCTGTGCACTCCATGTATTAATATACATGTACGTGCAACCCAAAGAATTACATGCCAATTCCAAATCTAACTCTAATTCCTTTTCTTCTTAAGGAAGAAATAAGGAAATAACATAATACCTATTCTAATTCTAAATAACTAATTCCTACAATTAAGGAATTTAAAATGGAAGAAGATAATACAATATTTATCAATATGGGAAGTAAATATATTTATTTCCTTCAAATCCACATGTCTTCAATAATTCACTTTTCACCCCATAACTTCAGCAATTCTGCTTTTTCCTCTCTTCCTTCATCCCTGGAAAAATGTCTTATAAAATAAGAACATTTTCCATTGGAGCACATCTCCTCATTAAAAATCTCAACCTGGAAAACCCAGTGGGAAAAAACAGCTGGTTAAGGGAAAAAGAGTATAATGTATAGCTCCCTCTCAATTCTTCACAATTCATGAATTCCTGCACCAAAAATACCTTAAAGTGTAAATTATATCTCAATAAAATCATAATAATCCCACAAAATATGAACACAATATAATACACATCAAATATCATCACACTTGAATCATGCTTGTCCTCAAGTATGAAGTGAAGAATATAAGAGCAATCAACAATCCACAATGTTCATAAGTTCTCATTCCCTCATATGACTCTATCTAAAATGACCTAATAAAAAGAAAAAGTAAAATAGAAACACCAATCACACAACGAGACAAACAAAAATTCTACATTTAAAAACTCTAGCTTCTACTCTTTTAACAATAATTTTTCCCCTGCCAAGAGAATAAAGGATCACGTTAACGCACCTTGAAATCATCAACCCTTAAAGTAATTGGAATAAAATGTTCAAGATCAGAAAATCTAATCATCAATTTAGTCAAAATCAAACAAGCAATGAATATTTTCTCACAGTTTCACTCAATCACTCTAGATATATGAAGGACATTCACTCAAATAATTCACAAGTTATAACATAGAGAAGTTAATATGCAAATTAGGAAGGTCTTTCTCAAGGGTTGTAACGGGGCTAGGGACCATTCAGATTGATGAGATCCTAAGGGTTCTAAGCTCAAACAATATCGATCAAAATATTATGCATGTTTTTTTTCTTCAACCATCATCCATGTATAGTAGACATTCACCAACAATCTTTATCTCATGGCTATTATGAGAAAGCCAAGTAATATCACATCAAATGTAGGTGCTATTTTTTTTTCCAGCACCATTCTTCTTCAATACAGTCCAAAACTAGTACTTTTTGAGAGAAAAATTGCAACATAACAATAAGATTTTTTTCTCTTTTTTTCACAGTTACGCCCCTCCAGTTTTGCCAAACGGAACCCCAGTGTCACTGTTCATAATAAAATTCAGCCTTCAATTTCAAAACTGTACAGTTTGGGCAAACTGAACACATACTCAGTAATGTTATCAACTCAAGAGAACACAATGGATGAATTCATCAACATCAACTTCAAGAACATGCATAATAGGGCCAAGAGAAAGGATAAAACAAGGCTTTGGCTAAATATATAGTAACTCATATCAAAGAACATAGTCAAAGCTTCAAAGTGTTTCACTAGGGGTTAATGTAATTGGTAGGCAATTTAAGCTGTGTGGTTCATCCTAGTGCCTTCCATCACTTTCACACATAACAACTCCAATTATAACAATGTGATCTCTCAGAACAAAGATTGATGTAGAGAATGTTCTACTCTAACTCAAACCTCACTTTAGAAGGCTAAAATATTCAATTAAACTCGTCCTTTTTCGTCATCCCAAAAATCATATCAATCAAATTTCACAAATCATAGAAAATCCCATTCAAAAAATTCAAGGCATATAAGATTTACCAAGTTTGTTACAATGAAGTTTACAACCGGCAGGGTACTTTTATCAAGAGCCACTAGAATTTTCTCATGTCAAATTATCAACTCAAACAACACAAAAAACACATGTCTAACTGTAAAAAATTGAAATAAGAAAACATTTTTTTATTTTTTCCAAAAATACAAAAACAAAACACACAAGAAACCTCCTCACACTTAAACTTTGCTTGCCCTCAAGCAAATAATGCAAAGCTCTTATGAGGAAAGGTTTAACACATAGTCAACATCATAAAAAAAATGACAAAGGAAGAGGGAACTTATAGTGGTGGGTTTTGGAGAAATTTCCAGCAAGAATTAAGCAGTAGATCCGGATCAGGTTCTGCCGTTGACCTTCCATTTAGCCAAACGGAACCCTGCGAGTCCAGCTTTCCAATGGTGTGAATTCTCCATGGTACAAATTCAAGTATTTCAAATTTGTAGATCAAGAATTGAGATCAGATGAGACATTGAAATTCCTAAAAGATAAAAAATAAATTAAAAAAAACTTAAAAGAAGAAAGAAAAAAAACTAAGAAAATTTGGTTGCCTCCCAACTAGCGCTTTTGTCTATAGTCTTTGGCTAGACTTTTGGATGCCTTTAATGAATATTTGTTGGGCACAATGGAATTTCTTCCATTAATGCCACCTGAGAAGTATCATAGTACGGAGTAAGGCGATGACTATCGACAAGGAATGCCCTTTTTGCATCCATGCTTATAATCTCTACTATCCTGTCCGACCAAACATAAGCCACTTCGAATGGTCTAGTCTATTTAGACTTGAATTTCCATGACATATATCGAAAGTTTGACTCAGATATAAGAACTATCTACCCAACCATAAATTTCTTAGGCTTCAAATCTCTGTCATGCCACAACCTATTGTGTTCCTTGTATCACATAGCTTGATCAAACCCTTTCAATCGCAGATCTTCCAATTCTTGGAGTTGGAACTTTCTTTCTTCCTCACACTTAAGCGACTCCATACTCACTGGAAGAGTATCATCATCTTCTTGATAATCATGCTTCAGATTGGGTGGTAACGCCTTCAACTCCAAATCTGAGGTTCTCACATCCGATGGAACAAGTCTGGCAGGCGGGTTCCGTTTGGCCAAACCGGACCCTGTACGCACTTCAGAAATTTTCAAAATATCTGGTTCGGACTGAGTCAAGTTGGGCATTCCTTAATTTATTTCAGTTCTGGGCACCACTTCCTGAGAGTGCACTGAACACACCAATTTGTGGATTTCCTTATCACTTGAGACTTGAACATTTACCTCCTCTGGACTTGTAGGAATTTGAATTCTCATCTTATCCTGCAAAACTTTAGTCTCAAGAGAATCATGGACAAAAGGGTTAGTATGATTGATTGCATTCACATTCTCAGCATCTATAGCTTTCTGCATGGGTTTATCAATGTTTAATGTGTACTCATCACCAAAATAATCAAGTGAAATAATTACATTCCCAACATTAATAATGGTGTTTGCAGTTTTCAAGAATGGACGACCCAACAATACCCCCTGTGTTCCCTTATCGTTGGTATGATTCATTTTTACCACATAAAAATCTGCTGGATAAATAAAGTCATCAACTCTCACAAGCACATTTTCCAACAACCCTTCAGGAAACACGCAATCTATTTGCCAGTTGAATAACTACTTTAGTGTCTACCATTTCAGCTCCATTTAAAGTTTGATACACAGATAATGACATAACATTAATTGAAGCTCCTAGATCACACATGGCAACATCAATTTTCTTATCTCCTATATAACAAGGTAAGGAAAACATACCTGGGTCCTTGCACTTTTGAGGCAATTTCTTTTGAATCACAGCCAACACAGATTCACTCATCATGATCTTGCTTGGATCCTTTGGCTTTCCTGCAATAAAATCTTTCAAGAAATTGTTTACTGGTGGTAACCTTATTGCCTGCAAGAATGGAAGATTAATCTCCATTTTTCCAAAAATTGATACAAAATCCATAGGCTCTTCCTTTTTCTTTTCTAATCTACGAGGGAAAGGAGGCAAAATTTTAAGTGAAGGATCATGTAAACTCAACCTGTTACTTACCTCAGGTGGTACCTTGGATTTACCTTTATCTCGGGTCTCAGTAGGCTCAGGAATCTCAGAGTTTGTGGTGGTTTCGTCGCCCTTTTCATCCATTACTTGATTATGAATTTCTACTGTAGGGTTCGGTTTGGCCAAACCGAACCCTCCATCAATGAACTCCTTCGCTTCTTTGCTTGCGGATTTCAATGGTAATGCACCAACTACCTTTCCACTTCTAAGTGTGACCTGATTTACCGTCTCATGAGGGTTCAATTGGACCTAAGAAGGTAACCCTGGTTGTTTCATTCTGAGTTCATTCATGGAATTCGATAAATGGGTGATTTGTCGCGTATGCTCCTCTAAAGTTGTTTCATTCTTCTCAAACCTTTGGTGTTGCTTTTGCATCATGTCCATCATTATGTCCAGCTTATCATTCAAAGATTTCTCTTGACCACCTTGATGGGGCTGAGGAAAGACCGGAGCTTCTCGTTGCATTGGTGGAACATAGGGTTGTTGGTAATGCTGATGCTGCTGCGGAGGGGGACCTTGTTCTCTCCACTGGAAGTTAGGGTGATCCCTATACCTTGGATTGAAATTTTGGGGATATGGTCCACCTTTTTGCTGTCTCTCATTGAAATTTCCCATAGCATTTGCTTGGACAGGTATCTCTCCCATGGTAAGAATGCATTACGACGTCATATGGTTAACTGCTCCACACGTATCGCAAGACCCTTCTTGTACAGATGGAACCTTGTCAACGACCTTGGATATCATTTTCTCCATTCTTTCCATCCTTTCCTTGATCTCATCTTTTTCGGGAGTGGATGTTTGTGCCACCTTCTTCAAGATTCGTACTTCCTGCTGATCATACTTCTTCTTAGAGTCCACCAACCTCTTGATGATCTCTCTAGCTTCATGCACTCGAAGGTGAGAAAATCCACCACAACTAGAAGAGTTCACCAAGTCCTTGTTGCTGGATGTCATCCCTTGATAGAAGCATTGAAGCAACTGGCCTTCCATCATTCGGTGATTACGGAAACTGTCTACCAACTTTCTGAACCTCAGCCAATACATACTCAATGGTTCATCATATTCTTGCTTGATGCTTGTGATCCCCTTCTTCAAGGCATCTGTTCTTATGGCTGGAAAGTAGTACTCCAAGAAAAATATCTTCAATTCTGCCCATGTCGCAATGGAGTTGGGGGGCAAGCTCGAAAACCACTGATTTGCTGCTCCTGTCAAACTGAATGGGAATGCCACCAATTTGAATTGATCTTCCGTCACGGTAGATGGCCTCTTCTGAACCTTACAAATCTTGATAAATTCGCTCAGAAAATTGTAAGGGTCTTCAGTGCTTCTCCCGTGGAAATTGGGGAGTACGTTCAGGAACGACAGCTTGATTTCAATAGGATTTTCGGTCTCTGGCAACTGAATAGGAGTGGGGGGATTATCTTCACTATGACCAGTGAGTTCCCATATGTATGGATTGTTTGTGTTCAGCCCAGGATTAAGATTTTGGTCACCTTCGTCCATCTCGATGTCAGTTCCCAAATCAGAGGTAGTTGCTGAAATCGTGATGGGTTCGGTTTGGCCAAACCGAAGGGTCTCGGCAGAAATTGATTTCTACGCCTTTGTTCGCTTTCTGTTCTGCTTGGCTGTCTTCTCAACTTTTGGGTCGAATATTAAATTCGGCCTGGATGATCTGCTCATAAACCAAGCACAGTAACAAACAGATTAGTAGGAAAAAATTATAGAAATTGACTTATCATTCCCCGGCAGCGGTGCCAATTTGGTGAATGTCGTTTCACTCACCAAAATAATCTGCAAACTCTATAGATGAGATTAGCACAGTAGTAAGCAGAGTCGATCCCACGAGGAACGGAGCAAAAACTATAATAAAATTCCTACTAATATAGAACACTTTTGGTGTAGCCACCATGCCTTAATTTTCAGATTTATCTAACAACTTATAATGCAACTAACTAATATAAAATATGAAATAATAATGCAAACTAAAAAATACAAAAAATCTAGCAAATGTATGATGAATGCAATCGGTTCGGAATAACTCACATTAGTTAAACATCGATCATAGGCGCAAAGATAAATCAATTCATATGCATCTATCAGTTATAGGAAAGTAGGTACGCTTAACCTCCCCAATTCTTTCGTACTTTATCGACAATAAACCTATTATAATTAATTAATTATTTCTCTTACCAAGATGTCCCCGGAAAGTATTCACTGAACCAGATACACACCTCGATAGCATTACGAATGAAAAGAACCCAATATAGAAATTACCAAAGTAAAAGCAAATAGTAACGCACACTTAATTGTTCCCCATCTTGCTATTACAGTCTTAGCTAGTTAGCTGTTTGTCACAAGAACTGGCTACTTACTAACCCTTTCCAACGATTACGTATTGGTGGAATTAGATAGCATTATCCTCATAATATTCAAGTTGATCAGGCTTAAACATATTAAGAATAAAATAAACCAAGAACAATCAAGAACACATAAGAATCAATTATAAAACAATTAGGCCTCACGATTCATAAACTAATGCTTTTTATTTCATGCCGATATATAAATTAGCTACTCATAATAATTAAATTTAAAAAATATATAATATAATAATATATCATAAATACTGAACCTAAACTACGAAATCCCTGCATAACAAACCAAATAATTCCCTGCATAATTATTGAAATCAACCAAATAACTACGAAATCAACAAAACAAACCAAGTAATTGATTTGCATGCATGCGTATCAATGTTCCTGCCATCCTTTGTATTAATTTGTATGTCTCCTCTTAAGGTCTGTGCACTCCATGTATTTATATATATGTACGTGCAACCCAAAGAATTACATACCAATTTCAAATCTAACTCTAATTCCTTTTCTTCGTACGGAAGAAATAAGGAAATAAGATAATATCTATTCTAATTCTAAATAACTAATTCCTACAATTAAGGAATTTAAAATGGAAGAAGATAATACAATCCTTATCAATATGGGAAGTGAATATATTTATTTCCTTTAAATTCACATGTCTTCAATAATTCACTTTTCACCCCATAACTTCAGCAATTCTGCTTTTTCCTCTCTTCCTTCATCCCTGGAAAAATGTCTTATAAAATAAGAACATTTTTCATTGGAGCACATCGCCTCATTAAAAACATTAACCTGGAAAACTCAGTGGGAAAAAACCGTTGGTTAAGGGAAAAATAGTACAATGTATAGCTCCCTCTCAATTCTTCACAATTCATGAATTCCTGCACCAGAAACACCTTAAGGTGAAAATTATATATCAATAAAATAATAATAATCTCACAAAATATGAACACAATATAATACACATAATTGGTTGTTTCTGCCATACTCAGCTTGGTTCTGTTTTTGTTTGTTTCTATTTTGCTTCCATGTTTGCATGTTTTCCTGACTCTCTTTGTGTGTTAAGTTGCAAATAAGAATCTAACCTGATGCTCCCCTGAGAGGAACTTCCTTTTCTGAGGATGAGAATGATGATGTGGAGACCCTGGCTACTGAGGCTACTAACAATTCTGAGATTGTAATCCCTCAAGAAGTGGTTACTGGAGCTGCCCTTCAGCTAATAGCCTCTAGGTCGATTTTTAAAGAAACTAAAGGAGGTGGTGACCAGACTTCTAATGAAACAGATCACCCTAGGCGGCATAAAGAATGAGCTGATAGTACCTCCACTGCATTGGAGCCTATTAATAAGAAAGGGCGTGGTAACAATCCTCCTCCACACCCTTATATGCTAAGCTGCGATTTGATTGTTGAAGGGTCAATTCCTGCTAATCTTTCTAAATTGTCCCTATCTGAAACAATGGCTATGGTATATTCTTGTTCCCATGAAATGTTATCGTGCTTTAAATGTGTTACCTTATTGTATAACCACTCTTATTTTTGGCTTGCTTCGAAACCAAGGTTGGTGAGAGCCTGCAACTTGTCAGCGAGCGGGTAGCTAATTTTGCTAAAGGGGATGGCACAATACTGGAAGAGTTGCAGGCAAGCAAGGCTGAGTGCACTGTGATGAGGACTACTGCTAAAGATCAAGATATGTTTGTGAAGACCGAGCTTTGGCCGTTGAGAATGAGATGGAGAAAATGCGCTTCAAGTTGGAAGAGATGCGGTTGAATGACCTACTTTGCCCGGATACCCTCAAGTTTTGGTTGACTGCCTTGTGAAGACCAAATATTTCTATGCTTTGTTTGAGGAGGTCTCGACTAATGCTCACAACGTTGGTTATTGTGAATCCTTGGTCAAGTTGCGGAAGCTAAATCCTACCGCGAAGGTTGACAAGATGCCTCGGTTGGTTAAGGCTGAAAAGGTTTTAGCACAACAGACGGAAACTCTTAACGAGGGTTTCCTTAAGAGCATTTCCGACTACGGTTATCCTTTTGCACTGCTATCAGATCTCATCGGTTTTCCTACTCTTCCTTCTATAGCTGAGTTGAAGAAGTGCACGATTGACTACTTTGAGGACCTTTTCCTTCAATTCTTCCAATTCTGAGGCTTGCATTCTTGAGCATACTTCTAATCATAACGATGATGCAAACCCTAGGGGTGATTTGAACGGATAAGCTCTTGTTCATCCTGTAAACAAGGAGGATGTTGCTGTTGTCCTCATTTCATCCTCTTCTCCTTCTAAAGTTAAGCAATCCTAGTGCTATAGAACTAAGAAGCTTTGTTATTATTATAATTTTTTCTTTTGTAATTGAAGACAATATTTCTAAGTATGTTTGTACTATTAGTATTATTGGCAACTGAATCGATTTTTATGTTCATTTTTTATGATTTAACCAATCTATTTACACTTATTTACCTGTAGAGCTTTGATATTATGGTTGACTAAATTTTTTGAAAAGTATTGAATATCTGGGATGTTATGCTCTTTTTTCTTGTAGCAGTGGATTTTCATCATCTCCCAAATGTTGCCCTATTAATCTAATTGAGGCTACCAAGCATATACCAAAAGAATATTTTCAGGTTATTTCCTCTGATCACCTATCCCGCGTGGAGTCTATTCCACTGTATATTGGGTGGGAAGTTTCTACATCTACGTTGACTCTGTCTTCTTCCCCAGTCTATCCTTGCAGTAAGCTTATTCCTGATGGCTATAACATTGAGTCACTTGGTAAAGATATCGTTCGTGGTTTGGTTGAACTTGAATCTGCGGCTGTGTACCTGCGTTCGCTTAAACTTCCTACCCGTGTCCAAGAATGGGTGTGATCCTTTAGCATTCGTTTGAAGTAGATGCTCCTGGGTATTAATGACTTTGAAGCCAAGTGAGGCAAAATCGTGAAGGAAACTCAGGAAGCTGTTTGTGATCTGCGAAGGATTTGCAACGAGCAGAATAGTCTTATCCATCAGCAACAGTTGAATATGGTGGAAATGCTCCGCCAACAGGAGAAGACCAGAAACTATGCCATAATTAAGACATACGAAGCCCATAAGAAAAGAGTGATCTTTGATAAGCAGTGTACTCACCTTGAAGGCTTACTCGATAAGTTGAAGAAAAAGCTGGATGAATGTGACCACCTTTCAACATCTGTTCTTGGATGTCAAAGCAAGTTCGACAAACATTTTGCTATAGACACCCAGCTGCGAAGTGAAAATGAGCAGCTTCGCTCTGAGTGTGAGCTGCTTGATACATCTGTGCATCAACTTGAGCAGTCTTATGTTGAGTATAAAGAAAGAATTGAGGCTCGCCTTTTCGTGCTCTTGCCGGGCTACTGGTCATGAAGGTCTTATGATGGACTTGGGTGGGAAAAGAATTAATTTTTCTGATGTTGTTCGATCACATATACGGTGTTAGAAAGAGGAAGTATAAAATTTGACTACCGAGAAAAAGAAATATGAAGAGACTGTGAATGTTATGAGTATGCAGCAAGATCGCAAATAGTTTGGCCCTATAGACGACTTCAAGGCATATTTTTCTCAACATCTTGGTCATATGGAGTGAAGGGGTCAAATATTCCATCCTGCTTATTTATACAGAAGTTGCGATACGATTACATGGTTAGCAAGGAGTGTACAACTAAAGAGAACCGGCGTAGCGTAGAACATTCACATGGCATGGTTAAGCATAGTTGTCGTTGCGGTGGTTCATCTTCCTCTGGATCGTCGCAAGCTTCTACGCTTAGATAGATCTCTTGTTTTAAGCTATTTTCCTGTAATGTTTTGAATAATCTTGTTTGTGACGTTCTGAACTTGCATCTTTTCTATTCCTCAATAAGATGTCTTCCTCCTGTTTTTGTTGATTTGTTGAGTTTTTTTATCAGGTGGAGTTGCAGGATCCATGACTTGTATAATTACTATAGCAAGGTTGTTAGATACATCACTTGTATTTTTAAAGGCTTCGGGTTCGGTGGCATTCAAGATCTATTGCTTACTTGTGTCGGTTTCTATGAGCAAATTTTCTCTTGTGCAAGATTCATAGGCTGTGATCGTATTGTTTGCCGAGTTGCAAGATCTAAAGCTTGCAAGTATCGGTAATCATGCAAAATCTATAGCTTGTGAGTGTATGATTTGCAAAGTTGCAAGATCTAAAGCTTGCAAGCATTGATAGTTGTGCAAGATCTAGAGCTTACGATCGTATTGTTCACAGAGTTGCAAGTTCTAAAGCTTGCAAGTATCTATAGTTGTGAAAGATCTATAGTTTGCGAATATGATTTGCGAAGTCACAAGATCTAAAGCTTTCAAGCATCGGTAGTTGTTCGAGATCCATAGCTTGATGTTCACAACCTTATGCTTGACTTTTGGCATTGATCGCGATATGCTACTAATGTACTGTTATATAATAGTTGTAAGTAGAGGACTAAAAATGTAATTTCATCTCGGAAAGATGGTTTTATAATATTCACTACAATGGTGTCATGTTGGGAACAATGGAACAAATACAATCAGTGATAATCTCATTGTTTCGGTACAGGCAGATGCTTTCTATCCTCTTCTTCAAATATAGATATAAAACTTTCTCAGATTGATCATATGTCATGTGTTAGAAACAGTAGTGCCGTCCAACCTCTCTAGTTCATAGTTGTTGGACATGTGAGCCTTTGTGACTTTGTCGGGCCCTTCCCACTTTGGCCATAACTTTCCTCGTTCTTTTGCTAGGCTTGCTTCATTCTTTCTTAACACCAGATTGCTAATCTTAAATCGTGTTTCCTTTACTTTTTTATTGTAAGCTCTAGCCATTCTCTCTTTATACTTAGCTTTTGTGATCTTTGCCAATTCTCTTTTCTCTTCCAACTTATCCAAGTTTAACTTTATCATTTCCAAATTTTCCTTCTCCATGTAACTACATACTTGAAGGCTTGAATTGCCAATCTCTACCGGTATCACAACCTCGTGACTGTAGACCAAACTATATGGTGTCTTTCCAGTTGGTTCTCAAACAGTTGTTCTATATGACCATAGGGTGTTGGGTATTTCTTTCACCCATCCACTTCATTTTTCCTTCAAGTCTTCTCTGAATTCCTTGAATGATAATTTTGTTCGCTACTTCTACCTACCCATTAGCTTGAGGGTGCGCCACAGAGGTGAACTTTTGAAGAATCCCAAGCTTTGAACACCAATCAGTGAACGTGCTCTTGTGAACCGTGTACCATTGTTCGTAATGATGGTATGTGGCACCTCAAAGCGACACTCTATATTCTACTGGAAGAATTTCCTAGTTTCTTCAGTTGTTACTCATCCCAATGGTTTTGCCTTCCCCCATTTCGTGAAATAATCGATTGCCACAATTAGGAATTTGGCGTTGCCTTCGCCTCTTGGGAATGGCCCCACAAAGTCAATCCTCCATTTTCAAATAGCCAAGCTCTATATATCCCTTGCAAAGTGGCATGTGGCTTGTGCGCCAGCAAAACGTTGATCTGGAAACTCCAACATTTAAGAACGAAGTGTGTGTATCGTTAAACATAGTCAGCCAATAGAATCTTACTCGGATGATCTTTCTTGCTACTATTCTAGATCCCTGATGCATTCCACACAGTCTTTCGTGGACTTCTCTAAGGATTTCTTTTGCCTGTACTGGTCCTACGTACTTTATCTATGGAGATAGAAAGCCTTTTTTGTATAAGGTTCCATCTTCGTAAGTGTAGTTCTTCAAACGTAGCTCCAACTTTCTGGCTTGCACCTTATCTTCTGGAAATATTCCCTTCGTGATGTACTCTATTAGTGGCGGCATCCAACTTACACCCTCTGTTTGGACTATTGACACAGTAGTTGATATTGTGCTTTTGATTGGAATGACTTATACTATTTCATTTCCATATTTGCTCAGAGATTCAAATCCAACTATTGATAGCTTACGTAGTGCATATGCATTTCTATTTTTGGTTCTTGGTACATGCTGAATATTGAAGTACTTTCTTTAAATACTTCACCATCTATTTTTCTCGTACTTCATAGTCTCTCCGCACCTATTGGACTACGATTAGTGAATCACTGGATACCCGAATGCTTTTCACGTTCATTTTGATGCTAAGGTCCAATCTACATATCAAAGCTTAATCTTGTGATTAATTGGTGAGCAGAAACTCGAAGCAGAGTGAGTATCTGTGTTCACCTCCTTCAGGGTTTACCAATAGTAATCCTGCTCTACAATCTTCCCTGGCGGACGCACCATAAACAAACAATGTCCATGCAATTTCTTCCCACTTTGATGTTCCTTTCTCAATTCTCAGACTCTAGTGCGTCTTCGCTGTCTGTTTATCTTCACTTATGGTTTCTGCAATGAAGTATGCTAATGCCTGTGCTTTGATCATTGTTCTTAGTTGAAATTGGATTTCAAATTGGCCTAGTTCCAAAGTCCACTTCGTTAGTCTTCCTGAAGATTCGGTTTTGTTAAGAATGTTCTTGATTGGAAAACCCGGGTAGACCACTATGTAGTGAGTGTGGAAATACATTCACAACCTTCGTGACGAGTATATTAAAGCCAGGGTTAACTTCTCAACTGCCATATACGCCTTCTCTGCATTTTGAAATATTCTGCTGATATAATCAACTGGAACCTATTTTCATTCTTACAGCCAAACCAAAACTGAGCTAATAGTGTTTTGTGAGATTACCAAGTATAAGTATAATGTATCTTCAAGGGTGGGTGACTTTAAGGTTGGAAACACTTAAAGTTGCTCCTTTAAACAATCATATACTTTCTGGCAATCTTTGCTCTAGCTAAACATTTTGGCTTTCCTTAAGACTTCAAAGAGTGGTAAGAGTTTCTCCACTGCTTTGGAGATGAAGCGACTAAGCGTTGTTAGCGATCCCATTAAGATTTGCACTTCTTTTACTATTCTCGGTTGGGGAAGATTTACTATAGCGTGGATTTTCTCTTGGTTGGCTTCGATACCTTTTGAGGATACCTTGTATCCTAAAAACTTTCCTGTGCCTACTCCAATTACACATTTCTGAGGGTTTAGCTTCATCCCAATGGCCCTTAATATGTCTAAAGTTTCGTTTAGATCTGAATCGAAGCTACCCACTTTCCTTCTTTTGATAGCCATGTCATCAACATATACCTCAACATTTCATCTTATCTTATCGTGAAATGCATGTTTGACCACTCTCTAGTACATTGCCCCAGCCTTTTTTTTAACCCAAACGACATCTTTACAAAACAGAACATCCCAAAGCTGGTTATAAATGCCATTTTATCTACATCTTATAGATTCATCAATATTTGGTGGTATCCCTTGTACGCATCTAAAAATGCTATGGCTTCATATCCTGAAATTGCTTCAATTAGTTGATCGACTTTTGGCAGAGGGTACCAGTTCTTTGGGCATGCTTTATTTAAATCCGTGAAGTCAATGCAATTCTCCAACCTGCGTCTGATTTCTTCACCATGACTGGGTTTGCAAGCCACTTTGGGTATATAACCTCTTTCAATATACCGGCCTGAAGAAGTGATGTGACTTCTTTTTCTATTTCTTTTTGCCTATCGCTAGCGATGGAACGTTGCTTTTGTTTAATTGGTTTGAATAAGTCGATGATATTCAAGGAATGAGTAGCAATGCCTAGGTCCACCCCTCCCATGTTTTGGACGCTCAACGCGAATGTGTCTTTATGGCTTCGTAGGATTTCTATAACCTTCGTCATCTCCTTGTCTGGAAGGTGTTTTCCTATCTTCACGCACTTTGAATTATCTTTGCTATCCCAGCTAACTATCTCCGTTTCTTCTCCCAAGGCTGCAGCTGATTTTGGCTGCTCTAGTAAACCACCGCCTGAGATTGTGCTAACCATTTTCATCTTTTCTCTAACCTTTGCTGCCCTCATTGCTCTGGCCATGCATTGCCTTGTCATTTGCTGGTTTCCTCTTATGGTCGCGATACTAGCCGTAGTTGGAAATTTCATTACTAGGTAGTAAGGAAATCATATTGCTTTAGCTCTGTTCATCCATGACCTTCCAATGATGACATTAAACGTGATTGGGCATCTATGACTACGAAGTCACACGTGATGGTGCAATTTCTCCCACTTTTTCCAATAATAACTGGTAATTGTATATTTTCCAGCAATGCTTCCGCCCGTCCAGTGAATCCTACTAGCAAATTTGTAGGCCTTTTTAGGTCAGCTCTCTTGAAACTCAGCATGTCGAAGTAGTCTACAAATAGTATTTTGATTGCACTTTCATCACCTACAAACACTCTGTAGACGGTTGCATTCCTAATTTTTGTTATGATGACCATGGGGTCATTGTGAAGCAAAGCGTTAGGTACTGCATCTTCCTTGCTAAAGGTGATCGTCTAGTTTGAACGAAGCCTTTTATCAGCTGGCTCTTAAGGGATAATAACTTTCTTTGGACTTCCAAGCATTGTTAGACAATGGTTTTGTGGATCCGTGAATGAATAAGATTATTGTCTTGTTATTTCATTACCTGCATCATCCTTGAAATCCACTGCTGCAGATTTTTTTTGCCATTGTGATCGCAGTACCTTGGTTTCTTATAGAGGGGTTCATTATTTTGCTAGTGTCCCCACACTGGCTTGCTCCTTCCTTCCTATATTGGCTTAAGTAGCAATTCCTCAAATTTTCTTCAAATTTTCCTCTCAGGTCTCTGCAATGCTCGATTTCATGACCAAGGTCCTTGTGGAAGGCACAATTATACTCCCTAGATCTCTTTTCTGGTGGTGCTAGCATAGGTGCTGGTTCTCTAAATAGGTTCTTGTTTGCTTGCCATATCTCCTTCCTTGATCTAGTCAGCGGTGTATCTTGGAAGGACGTGCCTTGTGATCCTGATTCTCCTCATTTGAAAGTGATGTTTCCTTTGCCTTTCTTTGTAAAATGCTTCTACAAATCCTCCATCGTTTTCTTCTCACCTCGTTCCCTTTCTATCTTATGGTTGTTTGCCTCTTCTGTTCACACATATTGTTCAATCATCTTTTGTAGCTCTTTTGGGCTTTCAGGCATGTTCTTTGTTAGTTCCTCGTAGAACTCTCCAATTGCATGCCTCCTGTAAATGCTCCCAATGAAGATTGGAATAACAAGTCACAAACTTACAAACTTTCTGTCATGAATCTGCTATGATACTCCGCCAGACTTGCTTCACTTCGTTGGGCTATGTTATTAAGATCTGCAATCATTTTTGTGAATCTTTGCTTCTGGTAGAACTGACCCAAGAATAAATCTGATAAGTGTGCCCACGATTTGATGCTTCCACTCGGGAGATAATCATACCAGGTAATCGTTATTTCTGACAAGAATATGGGGAAAACCTTGCATACTAATTCGATGTTCGCATTGCGAAACCTCATGCTGTTTCTGTATAAATGCAGGAACTTCTTTGGATCTGTGGTCCTATTGTAGATTTGAACCTGTAAAGGGAGTTTGAAGTCTTTTGGCATCTTCAAATCCTGGATATGTGGCACTAGGGGTGACTTGTCTGCATCATCGTCTACAACGATGTCCCATAGCTCCTCTTCGTACTTGAGATTTTCACAATCCTGACTTATCATTTTTTCTATTCTTGGATTGTTTGGTTTGAGCATTGTCAGGAACTAGCTGAGCAAATTATCCTTGTTCACTTCTAGGAATGCTGCAAATGCCCTTCTTTCTTTATCTTGGTTTGTATTCAGGGACTCTACTTCTTCCTCCTCTGTTTCCCCTTTACTACGCTCTTGTTCTCTACTAGGGATGTAGTCCTGATCTAGGGGAGGATGCATGCTTCTATTACGTTGGGGTGTTTGCTCCTCTGTTTGGTGGTTATGGCTCTTCTCACTTCTGGTGAACACTATTGTTTACCTGAATGGCTTTGAAATGAAAGAAAAAATTTTATCCCCACAAATGATGCCAAATGATGTGGTGTCCCTATCAAGTAAACCACTCGTTGTTCACTCTTTAAACTTCTTCACCTGTAAAACCAATCTAGGGAGTGATTCCAAGAGAAAAGCTCCGATGATCAAGTCAGCCTTCTATTCTAAGAATTGGAATTCCTCAAATTAGTTTCACTTACCTCAGCTCCTCATGAGTTTGTTGTATTTATAGGCTGAAATAGTTGTGGTTCCTTATTTTTAGGAACATAGATCATAGGCCAGGCTACGATCACCACATTCTGCATTCATAGCTTTCGTGTTCATTGTTCATTCCACGTTTCTCAACTCATGTTGTCTGTAATGACTGGAAGTCTCACACGTTGCTAATTAGCACCTTGGGCTTAAAAGGCTTTGCATTGTTACGGGAATGAAATATGGTGCCTAGTGGCCACCAGTCTCTTGATCGCTAGGCTACATATACATCATTAGGCATGGGAGAGATATTACCAGTGATCATTTCTAGTCGGCTCACTAGTGACCAAAAGGGTAATTTTATTAATGATCTGCTTCTATACACGTGCATTAACCAATGCACTTGGCATACTTTTTATTTACTTTTACTTGGTTGATTGCTAGTATTAGTTGAGTTTATGTGAAGGGGTTTAGACGGCCATGTTTGGTTTTCTTGTCTAAATCCCTCATTTTGTAGACTTAATTGGTACTAATGCACATCTTGTATCCACGTGCTTCTTGATTTTCCTTGTAATTTTTAGTAGGTCGCCCGTGGGTAATTTTTTCTTATATTTTATGTGAAGGCCGTTCGTAAGGGCGGTAGAAAATACTGAAGGGCCGTTCGCAAGGATGGTAGTAGAGACGAAGACCATTCACATTAGAATGGTAATAAACAAAGGCCACGATCATCAATGCATGGTAGAAAGAGATTGAAGCCAATGATAGGTGGCAACAGAGTTCAAAGCGGCCAACAAAGAAATGAGGAATCGTGGTCCAATGAGTTGTACTCAAGTCCAAGAACGGTCCAAGAAGAATTATCTTTCAGATATGGTTCCATTGGATTCGTCTTTTCGAGTACTACAAAATCAACTACTAAAACTCTCAAATCGGACTAACGGTTCTCCCGTAGCGAAGGAAACTAGTTCAACCGGCCAAGACACCAACGAGTCGGTGCGGGCCGTGCATGCTTAGGCACCAACGACCCATGTCAAAGGAGATTCCCTATGCCAAGAAGGCTACCACAAGGCTATGGTGCGGCCTACACCCGAGGCCACAGGCCACCAGCACAAAGTGGATAGTCCTCCACGCAGCTAAGTATGGGTGTGAGACATCCCATTTTTAGCATCCTGCGTCGTTCCAAGCTCAATATTCCAAGACCAGCCGGTGGGGTATGGGAAATCACATGGCCCATGCCAAAGTTTTTGAGCAAAGCACCCATCCTGTCACGGCCCGTGCCAACAGCCACGGGCGCGGATCAGGACCTTAGTTTTCAGCACCCTAACGGTGCCCCACAGGAAACGATGCTGCCCGCGCCAAGGGTTAGACGTGACCCACGTAAAGCCTCACCCCCTACACAACATAAATATCCATGCCACGCCTCAGATCCAGCTTCCAGCGTAAATGAAAGGACAGGGTCCGCGCTAGCCCTCGCGCCATGCGCCAAGGACAAGCCACGTGTTGCATCATCAGAGATGCCCCATGCTGGGCGGCGACTGAGCTAGGGTTTACCATTTTTTGGCCTATTTTTAGGCTCAATCTCCTACTACTATATATAGAACCTTTGTCTAGTAGGTTTTTATACCATACATTACATTAGTTAGATTAGAGGAGTAGTTTGGAAACTCACTCCTTAGGAGAAACTTTATCTTTTTCATATTTTTATTTTACTTTGATCCTAAGATGTGGAATTTAAATCTTTATTTAAATTCCATGTCAAGGGAGTAGTTCCTATAGCTTGGGGATAAATTTTAGTGACTTAGTTTAATCTATATGCTTTTTGAGATTCTTTAGTTCGTCCTAATTTTGTGTTCATGATATTATTGTGTTTTTCCCTTGAGTTTAAATGCATGAGTACACCTCATATAAACACACACTTTGGGCTATATTCATGTATGGTACAAATATCGATGTTCCCTTCGAAAGAGAAACCTGGTTGTTTGAATTGGTAGAGGAGAATGCGTCTGCGTGGGTGTGTGCACAGGGTATTCAAGGTCACTCTAATCAACTTACCATTGCACCAGTTTTAGCTGACTTTATAAAGTTTTCCGAGAGGTTCTAGGTAGAGATAGTTAAATAGTAGCAAGCTAGGATTACAAGAAACCCTAGTATCGTAGATAAGGTGCCTACGATCCTTGGGCCTAATTGATAGGACCCGTGGGAAGTATTGCATTCATGGTGGAAGCCTGGGACGTAATTGTACGGTGGAGAAAAAAACCTACAACAATGATTGGACCTTGTTGTACTCCCTATATTATGATGGCGGCGTCGATGGAGGGTTGCAAGAGCACCCGCCATGACAGGGACGAGGAAGTGTATGCCATTGGCCACACCACATATCATGGACACTCTATTAGGTTTTCCTAGATATCTTTGTGAATGAATCGAGGATAGAAGCATTAGATTGACCAAGTTGCTCAATTATTTCCCAGGTGCTTAGCTTAATATTGTAGTTGTGTTTTTACTTTTCATGTTTTGTAGTTTTTAGATTAAAAAACCAAACCTCTCCCCCACTATTCTCATGTTACCTTTACTAGCTATTCCTTTCACTCGTACAGATTGACGACTCGTACGAGGTTGTATTTTGAGTTGATACATTAGACCTAGCATCTTTGTGGACAAACCTAGGGATTACCACTAACTTCCCTATAGGTAGCGTAGCATTAGGAATAAGGTGTAGAATTAGAAATTTTTATCTTCTGACCACACTGCCTCTAACCGGGTTAATTCTAAGCTACGGTTTTAATGACCCCAGGGGGAGGCAGGTCAATTGAGGTGCTTAAGAATTTTAAGGGAGCTATAGGTTGAACCTTAGCCGATATCAAAGGTATAAGTCCCTCAACTTGTATGCACCACATACTACTAGAAGAGAGTGCAAAACCCGTGCGACAACCTCAATGATAATTAAACTCACTGATGATGGAAGTAGTTAAGGGGAAAGTCCTTAAGCTACTTAAGGCCTTGGTGGTATACCTCTGATAGTACTTGGGAGAGCCCCACCCAGATGGTGCAAAAAAATGTGGGGTAACGGTGGTAAGAACAAGGACGGGGATTTGGTACCCACTCATATTCAAAATGGGTAGAGAGTGTGCATTTATTATCGCCGCCTAAATGTAGTAACTCACAAGGAGCTTTTGAACGGGCCGTGCTGCGTGGACTGTGTGCTATTGTACAGCCCGTGCCGACGTGGCTGCTAGATTTTGATCTCTTGTTTTATGGGAGAAGCACAATCCTATCTTTGATGGTAAAGAGTGAGCTGCAAGAGGGGAGAGCAGTTTTGTAAATCCATCACTTGAGAGAAAATGAAGTGGATTGATGAAGCCATCCCGATAGGCATTTCTGACATTGTGACAATCAATCTCTATATGTTTAGTCATTTCATGGAAGACTGGATTCTGAGTGATGTGAAGGGTAGCAATGTTATCACATCTCAAAGGAATAGGAAGTGTGAACTGATGTTGTAAATCAGCGAGAAGAAATGTGATCCATTTGAGTTCAGATGCTATCATTGACATAGGCATGTACTCAGACTCAGCAGAAGATATTCTCATAGTGTTTTGCTTCTTTGATTTCAAAGAAGTCAGAGAAATGCCTAGAAAGATGCGATAGCCAGTAACAGATTTCCTAATGATTCTACAAGTATTCCGGTCTACATCACAATAAGAAGATAATCACCTTGAAGAAGATGTATGGAAGAATAGACCATGAGTGAAGTAGCCCTTCAAGCATCTAGCAATATGTAAAGCAGCCTTCCAATGGTGATCAGTAGGTTTCTAAAACAAATTGGCTCAATTGATGGATTGAGAAGATGATATCTGGCCTTGTGTAGGATAAGTAGAGTAACCTGCCAATCAGTCTTCTATAGGGGCCTGGATCATGCATTAGAGGAGAAGTACTGTTCTTAATCTACCACGAAACAGGCAATGGAGATGCTACTGCATTGCTGGCAGACAAATAAAGATCACTAATCAAATCAGTGATGTATTTTGTATGACTGAGAAAGATTTCAACTTGAGATTTGGCCATTTAAATTCCTAGGAATTATTTGTCATTTTCCAAATATTTAATGGTGAAAAGATTATGAAGATAATCCTTGAATGCTTGGATCATCTCCTTAAAATCTCCTGCAGTCAGGACATCATCTACATAGATTAGGAGAACAAAGCTATGTTTAACAGTCATTTGAATTAATAAACAATGATCATAATTTGATTGTTTGAACCCATACAAGATCATATTCTTGGTGAATTCAGCATTCCACCCTCTGGACAAAGTTTTCTCCAAGCTCTAAATGCTAAACCCTCCCCGCTCTTCACATCCCTACCCGATACGCCCAATTTACATCCAATCACTGAATACAAGGGCAAGATAGCCTTTATTCTCCCTCCGGAGGAAGGTGATCTACTGGCATCACACTATCAAAACGCCCTGGTCGGGAAGTTCAATAGAAGGAAACCATTAGTGGAGCTTCTACAAACAGCTTTTAAATCAATTGGTTTCAAATCAAAGTTTCAATTAGGTTCTATTGATTATCGTCATGTACTAATCAGATTTCAGGATTGCAAAGATTACTAGAGATGCTGGATGAAAGGACAATGGATGATTCAAGGCTCCGTCATGAAAGTTCAGAAATGGTCTCCGGACTTTTCTCCAGTAGTAGAATCCTCTATTGTTCCAGCCTGGGTAACAATTCATAAACTCCCTATTCACTTTTACAATACCTCAGCAATCATTGGTATGAGTAGTCAGATAGGTAGATATCATAAAATGGATGCAGCAACTAGTGCCCTGACTAGACCATCTGCCATTAAAGTTTGTGTCGAGTTTGATCTCTTGTCTCAGCTCTCATCTACTATTGTGGTTGGAATAGGCAACAAAGTAGCGGACTACCCTATTGAATATGAGGAACTGCCATCGTACTGTACTCATTGTAGGATAATTGGTCATAGTCAGGAAAACTGTAATTTTTTGCATCCAGAGCTGAGGAAAAGGAATATGGTTACATCCACAGTAGATGAAAACAAGAAAAAAAAGTCCCAGCCCAAATCAAACATCAGAAAGTTTTAGAATCCCACTCTAAGGTCACACTAGATGCTGAGGGATCCTCAGCTCTATCTGTTGCTCAAAAGGAAATTGATTTTCAAACACAAAAAAATACCTCAGGTTTTCATCAGGACAATAATTTTAACTCTTTCAATGTTAGTCATAAGAAAAGAACTATTCCTTTCTACTCTTTGGATGACATTTCTAAACCAATCACTGCCACTATCTGGAGAAAAAAGAACCAACAGGTTGAACTATCTCCCATCTAGGAAGATTTAACAAAACATAACACTGTCACAATATCAAATGCTTTCCAAACTCTAGATGCCCTACAGGAAGAAGATCAGGAGGGAGAAGCAGTAGAGATTTTCCACGAAACTCTGGAATCACAAGAAGTAGTTCCGCACCCAATAACAACTGACAAGACTACAGTCACAACAGAAAGCCTACCCACTCCTGAAAATAAGCAATCGGCTTGTTACTCAGAGCAGGTTTTTACCACAGCAACCAAATCACTTGTCAGCCATGAAGATGCTCATGATGGGGATAAGAATGGTGCTCACTCCTCAACAAATCAGATAACAAAGGAAGATCAATACACTCAGACAAAGGTAAGTGCTCTCGAATCGATATCTACTCTAGATAATATGGAGAAAAGTGAGGACAAGCTAGGAAAAAATAGTAAAGTCTCAGCTACGAAACTCAGGAAACTTAGATCCTCCCACAAAGCAACCCCTATATGTTTTAAATGATTAAATACACCATTATAGGAAATATATTTATCTGGAATGTTAGAGGTTATGGAACATCAATGGATTGATTAAAGGCCCTTAAGTTGTCTCATAAGATTGATATTCTATGCTTGATCGAACCCTGGCATGACAAACAGAAATTAAACACTCTGATGCATGAATTAGGTTTCAAATATGCCCTCCCCACCCAGAATGCAAAAATTTGGATCTTATGGAACCATGCTTTTAGTATAGTTAGTTTAAAGGAATCAGATCAATTTTTGCAGGCCGGAATCTCAGAAAATGCCACTTCTGTTAGTTGGAACTATTTTTTTATCTATGCTAGTGTCAATAGACAAATGAGGGAAGCTCTTTGGGAAGACTTAAAAACTCCAACCCTAGAACTTTCCATATACATAGGGGATTTTAATACAGTTGCTTCTGTTACTGAATATAAGGGGAGAAAATCCCTACCAGTAAGAAGTATGAAATAGTTTAATGATTTCATAAATACCATGGACTTGCATGAAATCTCTACCGTTGTAAACTCTTTCACATGGAGTAATAATAGATTCAGGAATAAATGCAAGGATCTTTTGCTTCAAAGATTAGACAGGGGCATAAGCAATTTAGACTGGTTGGAACTATTTCCAAACAGCTCAATTCAAGTGCTAAATAGAATGACATCTGATCACTCACCTTTACTACTGTCTGTTCAATCGTCTGAAGAACTGGTACCAAGGCCTTTTAGATATCAAGAGATGTGGTCAAATAGACATGACTTCTAGGCCTTAGTGGTTTCAAACTGGAATTTATCATCTCCTTTAAGAGGGATGTACAGGTTAGTGGATAAACTTAAGAGGCTTAAGATCGACATTAAAGAATGGAACAAAAACACCTTTGGAAATGTTAATCAAAATTTGTTAGAAGCTGAGACAAAAGTCAATGAACTGGAAATAAAATTTCAACAATCCCAAGATGAATCATATTTTGATGAACTAATTAAGTCAAAAGCCTTACTTCTTAGATCCCAGAAAGAAAAAAACATTTTTTTTACAGCAGAAGGCTAGGCTAAATTGGCTTAAGCATGGGGATGCAAATACTAGCTACTTTCACCACACCATTAGGGAAAGGAGAGCTAGATCAAGAATTAGTAAAATCAAAGATGGAAGTGGGAACTAGATTTCAGAATCTCAACAGATTAAAGAAGAAGGAGTTTGATTTTTTAATGAATTACTTAATGAGGATGCCCCTCAAAAAACAGGATCTTACCTGAACTATTTTCTAAGGGAAATACCTAAAGTAATTACAGAGCAACAAAACCAACTCCTCCTTCAACCTTTCAATATCCAGGAACTCAAATATGCAGTATTCGATTTAAATAAATCTAGTGCCCCTGGATCAGATGGATTCTACGGTGAATTCTACACCACTTTCTGGGAAACCATTAAAGATGACCTTTTAGAAGCTGCAAATGATTTCATATGTAATGGTAAAATCCCAAAAGCCATCTCAAGCACCTGGCTCACCTTAATCCCCACAAAACCAATCCCAACCTCTTTCTCAGATTTCAGACCCATTAGTCTATCCAATTTTGTTAATAAAGTATTCTCAAAAATTCTAATGGAAAGGATCAAACCACTGATGCATATTCTGATTTCTCCTGAGCAGAGTGCCTTTATCAAAGGTAGGGATATTACTGATAATGTCATACAAATGCAGGAGATAACCAAAATTTTGTCTAGGAAATCAAAGGTCTTTAACTTGATAGTAAAACTTGATATGCAAAAGGCTTTTGATAGAGTCTCATGGATTTTCCTGAACTCTATCCTTCTTCATTTTGGTTTTCATGGGAAGTTTGTTAAAATAATCATGCATAATATAGCTGCTGCTCACTTTTCTGTTTTAATCAATGGAGTAACCTCGGTTTCTTTGCATCTTCTAGGGGCATTAAACAAGGAGATCCACTTTCACCCTTTCTGTATAATTTACTCTCCGAAGCCTTTTCTAGAGGTTTAAAGAAAATTTTTAACATAGGATACCTTCAAAATTTTGGTCTTCCACCTTCCTGTTCCCCCGTTTCCCACTTAATGTATGCTGATGATACATCAGTTTTTCTTAATACTAAACCTACAAATTTGAAGAGGTTTTAAAATTTTCTGCTAGCACATGAACAAACTTCAGGTCAAAAGGTCAATTTTGCAAAATCTGAATTTTTTGTAGCTCACAACACTCCTTTAGCAACAGTTCAATCTGTAAAGAGGATACTGGGAATGGAAAAAGGTTCCTTCCCATTCAAATATCTAGGAGTCCCTATTTTTTCTGGTCACAATCTACAGGTACACTACCAACCTCTGCTGGAAAGAATGGAGAAATCAATCAATAACTAAAAGACAGATGGCTCAACACTGCTGGTAAGATTATATTGATAAATCACTGTTTTATTTCAATTTCCAAGCATATTTTCACTGTTTTGAGTCCTCCAAAGATAGTTTTAAAAAAATGGAGAAAATGGCATACAGTCTATTTTGTGGGAGTTCAGATAACTCTGATAGGAAAAAGTGGAGGTCTTGGAAAAAAATGAGTCTACCTGTAGAAGAAAATGGAGTAGGTTTCAGGGATTTAAAGGCCATTGTTGATGCTTTTTCATGTAAATTGTGGTGGAAACTGCAAAAAAACTCTACTCAATGGTCCTCTCTATTATGGTCGCTTCCTATCTCTTATAAAAAATCTCACACATGGTCCAGAATATGTTATATCACAGCTAAGGCAAACAGCTATTCCAGAGTAATCTATGGTAATGGTGATTGCTCTTTCTGGAATGCAAATTGGACAGGAGAGGGAGCTCTGTTTTATGAGTGGCCTCATGAGAGGAATATCCCCTTCGAGGATATTTCAATCAGGTCTTTTATCAATAACAAAGCTTCTCTTCTCCCAAAAATGGAGCCATATTTGGCTACCAATCTATGTGCCCTTTTGCAGGATGCGAAGCTGGAGTACTCTCATGAGGACAAGCTCGTCTGAATGCCAGCCACTAACGGAAATCTCTCCGTACGGTCTGCATACAATATCCTCAGACAGAAAAGGGCAAAAATCAGGCACTTCAATAAGGTTTGGTCCTCTTTCATCCCTAAAAAAATGTCAATTCTCCTGTGGAGAGCACTGAATGGATTACTTCCTTTTGATAATATTTTATGTAGGTTAGGGTTCTCTTTTGCCTCTAAATTTCCCCTCTGTCAGAATCACTCTGATACATTGGAACATTTTTTTAACTCGTGCCCATCCTCTATTGCTGTATGGCAATGTGTTAATGACCTTTTAAAGCTACAACAATCAGATTTTGGAAATTTGAAGGGTAGAGTTGAGTATTATCTCTCTTTTAAGGCTGAATCCAAGATTCAGTCAAACATTACAACTGCTTCCCTTCTTGTCACAATCTGGTTTCTTTGGATTAAAAGGAACAAAATTATCTTTGAAAATGAATCTTTCTCCCAAGTTGCTTGCTTTCATGAAATCAAAGGCATGATCTATCAAATTTTCACAGTCCACCATTTGATAGGCAGTTTAGACAAGCATAAGTACTGGACTCAGGCAAACATTATTCCTCAAATCTTTCAAAAGAGAAAAAAAAATCAGTAACTATTGTGAATTGGAAGAAACCACAATCCGGATATAAAATTAATACTGATGCTACATGGATTAGAGGTGGTCTTTCTTCCTTTGCTGTGATAGTTAGGAAATGGAATGGGAATGTGGTTAAAATGAGAGCAAATACTTTCCATTCTCCATCTCCTTTACATGTTGAACTCTTCACCATTCAATGTGGATATGATATTTGCTCTGAACTAGCTCTAAATATTTGTGTGTTGGAATCAGATTGTTTAATGAGTGTTCAAGGTATTCAAAACCCCATGAGTTCCCCTTGGAGAACTTATTCCACTTGCAGCTCCCTTAATTTAAAACACCACAAATACCCAATTCAACATATCCCTAGGGAGGCAAATAGTGCTGCTAACTTCCTGGCAAAATATGCTTTAGAAAATAACCTCCACGGTGATATAGATTTTCAGGCAGCCCCCCTTTTTCTTAGGGGACTGCTAACTCTTGATAGCAGTGGTTTTCCTGTGATTAGAGTAGGTGATTGAAGTTTTACTATCTCTTACTCCATGTTTTGACACATATCAGAGTATTCATCTCAAATATAATGCAGTTTTTTAAAATTAGAATAGAGACTTTTGTTTCTTCCTGTTTTCTTTCCTCAGGTATTCATGCAAGAAAGTGGCAAGAACTTTTGTTCTTCACAGAAAGAACCCTACTGGCCTTTGGATCTCCACCATCAGAACCTGGACCGGGCTATTTTTATTGCAATGAAAGGTGTTGCCTGGCCAAAAGGAAGAATTAACACATGGGGTGAAGATTCTTCCTTTTGGAATCGTAACTACCTTTCCAAATATATTTTTCCTACATTCCAAATCCGATGTAGAATTATAGATTTCTCTCTTGAGGCAAATATATTGCCGTTATGTAAGACACTCTCGAAATCTATGTACTCTTGGTTACTACACAGGCCTGGGGAACCTTAATATAATATCCCTCACCTATGGGTGTTTAATTTAAAAAAAGGGTTGTTCTCATATTTATCCTATAGATGCAATGAAAGGTTGAATCTTGAATGTGGTTTGTTCTAGGTTTAGCCTAATGAATGCTATGTTTGGTTAAATGGCTATGTCTTTGGTTGAATGCGTGTTGTTATTAAATCTATGGTTCTTTGTGTATAATGCCATTGATAAAATATCTTTTTGGTCATTAAACATCTAAAGTGATTATCAATGGGGTTTGCAAATGGTCATTGAACGTCTTTGTGAATTACTCTTAAGAAGAAATGAATGTTGATCTTCAATTGGGAAGTGATAGCATCCCCCATAGGTAACAAATGTGATATGATGAGTAAATGGTCCAATGATCAAATGAGGTTTGGAAGTGGATATCAATTGCCCCCAAGGCTTTATCTTTTGTAGTTTTTATCCCTTTTCTTAGTTTGTTTGATGATTAGCATAGTTACTTGACTTTGCTAGTTATCTTGTCTTTTCATTTCATAACTTAGGACCAAAAACCAACCAACCCCCCCTTTTACTTGCTCATATATATATATATATATATATATATATATATATATACTTCTAGTCTAATATCAGTTTATATGTTTAACGCTTAAAAAATCCCCTTTCTTCGTGGACGACCCCTACTTTCCATTGGCTTATAAATGTTAAATTTGAGAGGTACGGAAAAATTTTTATTTTTGATGCCTATCAGGTGAAAAATCTAGCTCTTCATCGATGTTATAGCTGGAAACAATCTCAGAGTAACTTGCTTAGCAATTGGTGAAAAAGAGTCATAGTAATCAACTCCCTCAATCTGTGAAAATCTCTTTGCCACCAGCCTAGCCTTATACATTTCCACTGATCCATCTACCTTGCACTTAACCTTATAGACTCATTTACAGCCTATAGGTCTCTTTCACGTAGGCAAATCCACCTAGTCCCAAGTATGATTAGTTGTAAGGGCATGTAACTCAGTTTGCATAGACTTTACCCAATGCTCATTACTGCATGCTTGTTTACATGACTGGGGTTCCTGCATTCCCAATGACTGTGACATAAAACTCATGTGCGCAGATGAAAAAGTGGGAATACAAACATCAAAATTTTGAACATGATTGACTACAAAATCATCTATCCAACAAGGTCTGGATCTGGTTCTGGTACTTTTTCTAAGAGGAATATCAATGTGAGCACTATCTGTAACATAACTTATATGAGGACTAGGAGAAGTGGTTTCATGAATCTGTGATAGATATGGGCTAAATTGGTCATAAGAAGAAGAATCCTCATTTGATTATGTACTAACTGGATCAGAAAAGTTCCAGTTCAGTATATTTGTGAATGAAGTGTCAAATAGAGGGATAGGAATCATGATTTTATTATGATCATGACTGGAATGATGAAATGTAGACTCGGAACTTCTATAAGGAAAAAGACTACTATGGAAAACAACATCTCTAGCAACAAATAATTTCTTATTCAATAGACCAAATAGTTCGTATCCTGTATAAACAATTGAATATCCTATGAAGACACATGGTACTAATCTTGAACTGAATTTGGGTTTTTGTGGACTGAGATTTGTTGCATAGCATAAAGAGCCAAACACTTGCAATTTGGTGATATCAAGTGGCTTATGGAAGAGAATTTCATATGGTGATATCCAATTCAGAACTGAACAAGGCAATCTGTTCAGAATATGTGTAGCTGTAAGGATTGATTCACCCCAAAAAGATAGAGGGAGATTATATTGATGCATAAGAGCTCTAGCTATTTAAAGAATGGATCTGTGTCTTCTTTCAACCACTCAATTTTGTTGTGGTTAATATGGACATGATCTCTGGTGCAAGATCCCTAGTGAAGCAAAGAATTGTGCACATAATTTGTTTACAAACTTAATGCCACTATAATTTCTTATCCTTTTGATTTTAGCAAAAATAAGTTTGCAACATAAGGATGAAGTCTTTGATAATGAAGGGCATATAATCCTTTCTTTTAATCAGAAAAGTCCAGGTTTCCCTTATTGGTGAGAAAGGATTGTTCACCATTGCTGGTTATGACCTTAAAAGGCCCCCCAAAGATCCATATGGAGTGTGTCAAAAACAATGGAGCTATGGTTAGATTTTTCAGGAAATGGCAATCTAGTCTGCAACAATAGAACAAATGCCACATTTATTTCTCATACTTGGAAAATTCAAATGATTCAATACAACATCAGAAGAATAGCCTAGCTTATTGTGTAAGATTTCTAGATTATTATCAGATAGGGAATGTACAAAGTTTAAAGCTGAATGAATAACTAAACTATCTAGCCTAAGTGCAGACAGAAATTCTTTAATGACTTCAGATTGAAATGATCTCTCATTCAGAATATACAGACCATTTCTTTGACTTGCAATGCCTAATATTGAATTAGTCTTGTGGTCCTGTAGGATGAACACATTAGGATAGAAAGTGAGATATACTTAAGAGTCTTGAGTAATTTTATGTACTGAAAGAAGGTCAAACTTGAAGCTCCTAACAAAAAAAAATTAATAAGCTTCAACTGATTATTCAGTTTGACTGATCCTATGGCATCTATGGAAACTTTTGAGTGATCTAACAGAAGTATTAGTGATTTGTGTGTGACTGAATGAAGTGTTTCAAACAAAGAAAGATTACTGCACATATGTGATGTAGCACAACTATTAATAATCTAATCATTAATCTCAAAACAAGTAGCAGCATTAGCATAATCAGTTATAAGACTACCTGCAAAGTCAAGGTGAGCAAAGTTGATCATGTCTCCTGAATCTCCTCCCTGCTCCTTTACCTTTCCCTTCATTAATTTGTTGAACTCCATCTAGATCATGCTTGCAATCATGGCCTGTATGTTTCCCATTCCTTTGTTTTTACCAGTTTCAAACAAAACACCAGGTGCAGCCTGCTCAGTTTCATCTTCAAAAGCTGAGGAGTTTGCAGCATTTTCATAAGGCTTCCCTTTCACCTTGCTTGCATCTGGCCACCATTCTGAATACCCATTCAAATTGAAATGAAACTTCTTCAGGTGTCCATTCTTGTGGCAATAGTCACTTTTCAATAGCTCCTTTGCTTTAGCATCTTTCCTTTTCTGGGCAAATTTTCGTGCATAATTTTGACCTGATCACTGCCTCACTACATAATGTTACTCTGCACACTCCTCTGCTGTTCTTTCTTACTAAAGAGAGAATATTCCTTTCCAACTGTAGGCAAAGAATCCATCACAAGAATCTCATCTCTAAGAGTATCTTATTCATCATTTAGTCCAGATATAAATTGCTGCAATCTGTCTTACTTAGACTACATTTCTAGTTTAGATGAAAATCCATATTTGCATTCACGATGACAACAAGTGCACTAAAATCTTGGCCTAATCACATCAATTTGATCCCAGATTTCTTTCAAATTAGAGAAGCACTGAACAATTGAATAAGAACCTTTCTTAACCTCTGCGAGATTAGTTATTAGTTGATAATACAAAGGTCAATGACTAACTGCATACCTTTCTTCAACCTCATCCCAAAGCTTTTTTTGCATCAAGCTCAAAAGAAAAGCTCCTTGAAATGTCTTTGTTGATTGAGTTCCTATTCCTAGAGATGATCGTTGAATTAGCCTTCATCCAGATCTAAACATTAGAGAGTTTACAGCAGGCTTTGGAACTTCTTCAAGAATGCATTTCAGTTTTCCATGAGCTGAAAGTGCAGTGATCATTACTTCTCTCCATAGCACGTAGTACTTCTCTGTCAACAGATCTGATACAACCACAAGGCTTGCATGATCTGAAGATGTCAGCAATAGCAGATCATCTTGCTCGATCCTCACAAATCCATCAGTATCTGCAGCATGAGGATTACTTCCTCCTTCATTATTTACTAATTTGGTACTCATTTTTGGTTAATAGAATCAAGGATTCAGATGTTCTTACAAGAAGAATTGTATCGAGAGCCTAGGGCTCTAATACCATATTAAATTTCAAGGTATCTTGGGCTTCCTTCTTAAAACCAATTGATATTAAGTGGAGGTGACCCAAG
Organism: Rubia yunnanensis; assembly: GCA_037428765.1. Taxonomy (NCBI): domain Eukaryota; kingdom Viridiplantae; phylum Streptophyta; class Magnoliopsida; order Gentianales; family Rubiaceae; genus Rubia; species Rubia yunnanensis. Next base: position 79,364,697 of record CM075068.1, read on the forward strand.
ACCTTATATGTAAGTCATTTAGTTCTTTAGAAACCGCTGGGGGACATATCTTTCAACACTTAGAGAATAGATGGTTACAATATCGTTGTAAGCACATTTTAGAACCATTTATCAATACTGGAAAACAGGTACATATGATCTGGTAAAAAATCTTGAGGATAGAAAACCGGTGTATATGTACCTATTGCACCGGTAGGACTTATGTTTATCAATATATCAGTGCTTATGAATATATACGCACCACTATATGTTATATCAGTGTGGGCTTAATTGTATAAAATATGAAAAAGTTGTGAAAATATTAACACTGGTAAAAAATATACTGGTGTTCACTAGCGATGTCATTGATAGGTATTGCACTGGTATTAATTATACAGGTATAAAAGTTTGGTTATGACGTAAGGTTTTGGAGACAAAATATTTTATTCCTGAACCGGTAATTTATATTACCGGTGTATATAAAAAATGTGGGAAATGGAATAATCTTTACACCAGTACTGTTAATTACCGGGGTAAAATACATGTGCACCGGTAAATGACTAAAATACTGGTGTAAAAAGTGTATTTAATTCTCACCCACTACCTTTTTTAGTGGGTTAGAAATGGGGGATTTATGAAGATGAGTTCATTAATGGCTATTTTGGGTTTATGAAAGCATTGAATGATCTACTATGAAGACATACGAATTTTTAAAATATTTTGATGGATATTGTTGGTTTTGTTTTGTAGACATATATATCTTGTGTGTTTGATCATTTTAAGATTATTGGGGTAGACATGTTGATGTAGTTAATGCTATGGCTATCGATTGTTATATTATAGGGCATATTATGACTGTGGCAATTGTAATGTGGATTATTAGTGTATATGGTGCATTATTGATCTTGTATGATTTGGATGTGGTCGTGAAATTGTATTGTAATAAATGTGTGAAACTTTTATTGTTGCACATTTATTGATATGTAAAGTTGTATCATGCCATGGAGAGGTGTAAGAATATGTAAATCAACGTTAATGGGGTGAGTGATGAATATATTGGCTTCATGGATAAGTTTTTGGAGCATGCTTTTAGTCGTGAGAAGAAAATATTATTTCCTTATCATGTGGTAGATATAGAAATCATACTGACAATAAGGGCATGTTGAAACTCCATTTGTACAATAGAGGGGTTTGCGAAAGATTATGTAGAGTAGATATTTCATGGGGAAAAATCACCCCCAGAGGTGGTAGTTAATAGTGAGGGAGAGTGTTTTGGAGATGCAAAATTGTATGACATGTATGAAGAGATAGTTGATGAATTTAGAGGGAGGACTGAGGTTTTAGCTAACTTTGTTTGTGAGAATGATTGACCATTGTATCCCAGTTGCAAGAAGAAAGACACGGCCATGTCATGTTTGATGGATTTATTTAATTTGAAAGGTTTTGGTTCATGGAGTGTTACTAGCATGAATAATTTTCTTAAGTTTTTGAAAGAGAAGCTTCCATCCTATAACGAGGTGCTGGACAGCCATTACGAAGACAAGAGAATTTTATGTTCGATGGCAATGAAGTATGAAAAGATACATTCTTGTTTGGACGATTTTGTCTTATATAGGGGTGACTTAAAGGATAACATTGCATGTCCCGTATGTAATGTGTCTTGCTATAAGAAAATGAGACATGTATCGATATAGAGCGTGTTGTGTTGGTGAGAAGGTGTGTGCTAAGGATGGAATTATTATGAGGCCTAAATGGTTGTTTAAGAATGCTAAGGATGCAAATAATTTGATATGGTACATGGATAGGGAAGGTTCTAAAGATGATGATATGATTCACCACTCGGCTGATGTGGACTAGTGGAAGAAATTTTATAAGATGTATCCAAAGTTTACTTCCGAACCTAGAAATTTGAGAATGACTTTGTGTACTGATGGTATGAACCTGTTTGGTAATATGTTCTCAAAACACAGTTCATGGTAGGTCATGCTTTCCATTTACAATCTCCCCACGTACTTATGCATGAAGAGGAAATATGTGCTAATGCCCATCATAATTTCAGGGCCCAAATAGCTTGGAAATGACATCGACATTTATCTTGCCCCTTTGATAGAATATTTGAAAGTGCTATGGTCAAAGGGAGCTTTAATGTTTAATGGTTTTCGTGGTACCAAGTTTACGTTGAAAGGGATATTTTTTTGTACCATAAATGATTTCCCGACATATAATAACCGGTCTAGTTATGTAGTCAATAGCACAAGGCATGTCCTGTTTGTGAGGATGAGATCAATTACCACTAGTTGAAAAATGGGCGTAAGACTATTTATTTGGGTCACCAAAATTTTCTCCCATTGAAGCACAGGTTGTGTGATAACACGATGGCATTCGTTGGTGAGAAGGAGAGGAGAATTGCACTTAAACCATTGACTGGTGTAGTTATACACAATAAGGTGAAGGAATTGAATGTTGTTCTTGGTAAGAGGTTATCAAAGCTTGGTGGGGCTGTAGAGGGACCGTGGAAGAAAAGATCGATTTTCTTTGATTTGCCGTATTAGGAGAATTTGGAGTTTTGCCATTATTTTGATGTCATGCACATCCAAAAGAATGTTTGGGAGAGATTAATTGGCATGCTACTGAACATTCTCTAGAAGACTAAGGATAGCTAAATGAGAGGAAAAATTTAGTGGACCTTGGTATTCAGTTAGATTTGGCACCGGAGGTTAGAGGGAAGCAAATGTATCTACCTCCTGCTCCTAACAATCTGTTAGTTTCTGAGAGGAGATTAGTGTGTGAGAGCATTCAAGGCATGAAGGTACCGTCCGGCTACTCCTCTGATGTTAGTAGGTCTGTGAATGATGATTTGTGTCTTAATGCATTGGAATCGCATGATTGTTATGTCCTTGTGAAACAATTTTTGCCTGCTGCGATCCGTGGTTGTTTGAAAGAGGAAGTTAGATATTTGATTATGTGCTTGTGTTTCTTCTTCAACTCGATATACATGAAGAATCTAAGCAGGCAGCAGCTAGATGAACTAGAGCGGGAGATTGTTGTTGTTTTATGTCATGTAGAGAAGTACTTTCCCATCATTATTTGACATCATGGTCCACCTCGTGGTACACTTGGTTAGGGAGATACGTATATGCGGGCCTATTGGAATGCTTTGGATGTACCTATTTGAGCGTCACATGACTATTTTGAAGGGTTATGTTCATAATCGTAGTCAGCCCGATGCGTCGATTGTTCAAAGGTATGTCATTGATAATATCATTGACTACTTTACTTTGAACTTGGTTGGAAAAATGGCAGCTGGTGTTCCCAGTCGACTACACTACGACAGGCGGAATAAGACTCCACAGTCTTAGGGTACCCTTTATACACCCTTGAATGTTGAATTGATGACAGTTCACATGTATGTTTTACATAATAGTAGCGAGATTGCAATATATGTTCAAGAGCATGCTTCCATGTTGGAGGAGATTCATCTAGACTGGCCTTTAAATAAAATATAGGTACAGCATTCTTCAAGGTTTGTTAACTTGTTTTACAAGCAGTGCAATGTTGAAGGGATGGTTAGTAAGCTATGGGCATTTGCAAGAACACTTAACTACACCGTTAGACGATACCAAGGTTATGACATCAATGGCTTCAGTTTCTCAACATTGGAGAAGGATAAGAAGAGCATGATGCAAAACAATGGTGTTTATTTTGAATTTGAGTCCATGTGGCATGCTAGCAAGAGAGACAAATATTCCGTTGTTGCTTTGATGCTTTTCTATGGGGTAATTGAGGAAATTTGAGAGTTGGATTATGTAGAGTTCAAAGTTGTTTTTTTTTCAAGTGCCATTGGGTGGAACATGGTTCCCATGTTGTGGTCAAAAAGCCTATGAGCTTTACGTTGGTAGACTTGAATCGTGTCGGATATGAAGATGACAAATTCATCTTAGCTGCCCAGGTACGACAGGTTTTTTTATATCAATCATCCTTCAAATGAGAATTTCCATGTGGTGCTTCATGGGAAGAAGTTATACTTTGAAGAGGTATTTGATCACCCAATCATAATTCATAGTCCAGAGTTTCAATTAGTATTTCCTGGTTTAGGGGATGTAGGGGGAGCTGTGGTGGGACGGCGTTCTCATGGTGATGAGTTGTGGGTTTATGAGAGCGGTGAAATAGTGGGTGGGGACAATGTGTTAAAGTGGAAGAGATTGATAGTTATAACCCTGTAATTTCTTTTCCTCCCAATGTTTTGTATAATACCTACCCCTTTACGATGTGAACTACTTTGACATGTTTGTGGACCGCTCTTTGTTTTGTGAAGTATTGTTATGATCCTTAATTCCATTGGAATATGATCACATTCAATAGAATAAATGTTAATAAAAATTTTGGTTTAAAAAAAATATTTTTGAACATATGCATCGGTAAAATAGAGAAATACCGGTGTAGAAAAGCTGGGGAACTGCTCTGTTTTAGACATATGCATGGCATATTTCACATAAGCACCAGTATTTATACAGGTGCTAGGTACTTAGGTAGAAAAAATGAAATTTGGTCTCGGGTTCGAAAATTTAATGTTAAGGCCATTCAAAGCATCCTAAAGCAGTTGCTTTCATACAACTCTTACACCAGTAATTTAAATTAAGGCACCGGTAATTGTACCAGTGCTAGGTACTTAGGCAAAAAAAGTGAAATTTGGGCTCGGGTCCAAAAATGTAATGTTAAGGCCATTTAAAGCCGCCTAAAGTGCTTCTTCTATACACAATGTACATCGGTATTTTAAATTAAAGAACCGGTAATTGTACTCATGCTAGGTACTTAGAAATATTTTTACTTTGCTCTCGGGTCAATTAGTATTGTTTATTAAAAGCAGCCATGAGCAGCTGCTTTTAGTAATATCCTACACGGGTATGTTGACGAAAATACCGATGTAAGAAATTCTGGGATAATAAAAACCCTTTTTCAAGTACAAAACAACACACTTTCAAGCATTACCCTCGAAGCCTATCAATTGAAATCCAAAAATGGAGCCGATATAATAAGGTATATCACCTCAAATTCCTTAAATATATGATTAACTTTCCTTTGGAATCTCAAATCCATGTATATATGATTTCATATCATGATTAACTTGGGTCACATGCAAGGTGTTTGATAAAATGCTTGAATGTGTTTGTGAGGAAATGGCACTTAAATCCAATTTGAAAAGGATATGTTAATCAACCTCTCCTTCCCTGCCAATTGCGTCTATGTACAAGTACCCGGATGGTACATTTGTGTCCAAGAAGGCTAGCTTCGTACATTTTTTAATAAATCCACCTGTGATGGTGGGGGGTTTGGCAGACCCCTACCCGTTTATTAATTTAAAATGAAAGATACAGAAATATAGGGGGGCTTAATACCTTACCTCTGAGAATTCAGCTGATGATCTGTGAAAAACTATACAAGAATCCTTTTATAGCCTAAAGATCAACCAGAGTCAACCGTGGAAAAAGTACATAGGTAGCTAATTATTCTACTCTAACATGGGGAGTTCCATTCGCATCAAGCTTTACGTGTCCAGCCACTAAGCTAAGGAAACCTGCAGAATCATAAGTGTTTTTTACCTGGTGGCAGCTCGCCATCTTTGCAAGTAAGTCGGCAGCTCTGTTGGCTTCTCTGAAAATATGATGCAGCGAGTAATCTAATTCTTGTAGTAGGTGCCATATCTTCCTCATCAGAGGTAGCAATTTCCATGGAATCTTGAGTTGTTTGTGTATCATTCCATAAAGGAATTTGGAATCTAGTTCAATGTCAATATTCCTGATGCCTTGTTCAATAACAAGATGAATACCATGTAAAAGAGCATAGGTTTCGGCCTGCAAGACAGAGTCAGCCAAGATGGATTTTGAAAGAGCTATGGTTACCTGACCAACATGATCTTTGATTATGCATCTGATACCAGCATCACCAGTGCTAAGAAAGGAGCCGTCAGTATTAAGTTTGAATCTGGAAGGTAGAAACCACTTTATGATTCTAACTGGCCTGTGTTTTATAGAGTTCTGCCTCAGTAATATGGGTATATGGGATAAAGCCCATTTGAAATCCAGATTGAATGCCAAAAAGGTATCATTGAAATGATATAGAATCCGTTTGAAAATGAGCATTATATCTGGTATTGTTCCTTCAAAGATGTAGGTACATCTGGCACACCACAGGTACCAAAGTACAACAAAAGGAACTATTCTAATGATCTTTAACAAGGAGCCAGCAGAGGAAGAGACATTCCAGTAAGAGTAGATTCTATCCCACAAAAGTTGGAAATGGTTATTGATAAGGCCGAATGTGGAGTTCACAAATTTTCAAAGTTTGTCGACTTTTACACAGGAGTTAAAACAGTGATGAATAGTTTCAGATTCTTGAAAACAGAAACAACATCTGGAAGGTAGATGGAATTGGAAATCCTCTAGCACATCTGGAAGGGCAATTAGTCTATTTAAAAGTTTCCAATTAAATAAACTAATTATTTTAGGTAAGAGTTTAGACCACAGATGAGTATAGGATGGTATCTTCATTTTCTTCTCTCTTATCAAGTCATAAGCTGATTTAACAGTAAAGGTTCCTGTCCAAGAAGGTTTCCATATGAGGATATCATCGTGATCAGGAAAAAGTTTATATTCCATATCCAGCAAGTGGTAAATGTGATCAGGTAGTGAGGTCTTGATCAGGCCAGAAAAATATGGTTTATTTTGAATGTATTCAGCCACAGTTAATTTTTGATAAGGAAATTCAGTTGGATGAATTAAGTAGTCCGTTAGTGGTCCCATAGAGGTCCAATTTGAATTCCAAAAAGAAACTGAACCCGATCCAAGAAGGACTGTTGTGTTATTTAAAGTTATGTCTTGAACTTCCTTCATTCTTTTCCAACTTCTGGATGTTTTATGAGTATCTCTCATAGACCACATGATTTTAGCCCAAAGAGATTTTCCAGTTTGAAGTTTCCACCACATTTTGAGTGAGAAAGATTTTGTTAGAGTGTTTAAATTTTTGAAATTTAGTCCATTTTCCTCTGTTGGAAAACATAGTTTGGGATATGATTTCCAAACTCTGTTTTTCTGTTGATTGTCTGAAGTATTCTTCCAGAAGAATCGAGCAAGAGTTTTATGGATTAGGCTTCTAATGTGTTGAGTACGCCTCAATACAGTTATAAGATGAATTGGCATTGAGGTCAGAACATGTCTAATTAGTAATGCCCTACCAGCTGGAGACAGAAGTTTATTATGCCAATGATTGATTTTATTTTGAATTGAAAGCAGCATGCTTTGGAAGAGTGAATTTTTAACCCTTCTAGTGAAAATCGGACATCCCAGATATTTAAATGGAATGGTTCCTAACAGCATGTTTGTTTCTCTTTTAATCAAAGTTATGATTCTGTTAGGTGTATATTTTGATATGAGGAAAGTGGATTTTTCAAACTTCACTTTTTGACCAGAAGCCAATTCATAAGATTTCAGAAAGCTCAGAATCGTTTTTAAACCCTGTTTGGTGTATTTTAAAAAAATTGCTGTGTCATCAACATAGGAGAGATGTGATGATGATTTCATCCCACATGGAAGTTTGTAGGGCTGAATATTTCCGAATTGGTATAGAAAATTTAGGTTTTGTGAAAATGCTTCAGCCATTAGTATGAAAAGTAGGGGGGATAAAGGGTCACCCTGTTTTAAGCCCCTGGAAGCAGGGAAAAATCCAACTGTTTTTCCATTTATCAGTAATGAGAAATAGGCAGATTTGATGTTCCTCATAATAAGCTCAACTAGGGTGTTGGAAAAACCTTGCTTAAGAAGGAGTTTTTCCAAAAATGAAACCCAAGAAACTCTATCAAATGCCTTTATCATGTCCAATTTTATAATCATATTAAAACCTTTTGTTTTTGAGTGTATATGGTTAGTGAATTCTTGCATGAGAAGAACATTATCAGCAATTTCTCTACCAGAGACAAATGCAGACTGCTCTGGGCTTATTATAATATCCAGATAGGTTTTAAGTCTTGTGGAGAGTATTTTTGAGAAAATTTTGTTTGAGAAATTACATAAACTTATAGGCCTGTAATCTTTGAAGGAGGAACAAACATCTTTTTTGGGTATTAGAATTATTTGAGTTGCTGAAATGGCTTTGGGAATATCTTTACCATCAAAGAATTCTTCCACTGCCAACAGTACATCAAATTTTATAATATCCCAACAGGTATGGTAAAAGCATCCAGAGAAACCATCAGGTCCTGGTGCTGAATGTTTATCCATGGAATGAACAATGTTAGTTAGTTCATCCATACTAATTTTTTTAAGTAGATTTGAGTTCATTTCATTGTTTACTACATGTGTTATATTATCCAAAATCCAGGCTGTATTAATTCCTGATGGGTCCAATGGTTCATCAGTAAGAAGATTTGAGAAGAATCTAACAGCTTCTTCTTCAATAGCTTCTATATTATTTAACCAGTTTCCATCATTAGATCTGATTAGGGAAATTGATTGCCTTTTATGTTTACTTAAGATTGATTGATGAAAGAATTTTGAATTAACATCCCCTTCTTTCAACCATTTTATTCTTGATTTCTGTTTGAGAAAAACTTCCTGATTATTTAGAGCTAATTTCAGTTTTGCTCTGGCCAGGTTTAAGGCTTTTATTGTGACACTTGATTCCATCTGTTGTAAATCCTTTTCAGCATTAGTGACTAAGTCCTCACTGATTTGAACAACATCAAAAACATTACCAAAAACCTCTTTGTTCCAAATTTTAAGGATTTGTTTTAGGTTTTTAAGTTTGAAAATTAGTCTTTTCATACCTCGAAGATTGGTATGAACACTCCAAGCATCTTCCACTAGCTTCATGAATGTGTGATGTGTCACCCAGCATTCTTGAAACTTTAATGGTTTTGAAGTAGTCTTTGGGGAAGTATTAGATACAAAAAGGATTAAAGGGGTATGGTCAGAGCCTTCTCTAGAGATTGTTTTAATTTTGGAGCTAGGGAAATTGGACCACCATAAATCGTTTGATATCCCTCGATCAAGCCTTTTCCAAACCCTACCTTTGGTTCTCATTCCAGTCCAAGTGAACAAGGAGCCAGACGTAGGGATTTCAGAGAAATTTTGATCATTTAGAAAAGTGTAAAAATTCTTTATACTACTCTGATTTGGGGTTGAGTTCCCTAAATATTCCTCGTTTTTTTTAATGACATTAAAGTCTCCAATTAAACACAGAGGTTCTGTTTTGAGTGATGCTAAGTCATGCCACAATTTGTTCCGTTCATGAATTGTGTGCTTAGCATATATAAAACCAAGCTGACACACAGTGGACAGGTTTGGAGATGTAACTTTCACAATAACCATCTGTTCTTCAACTTTATATATGTCTACTGAGATGTCCTCATCCCACATTAACCAGATTTTGTTTATTGAATTTGCATACGAGTTACTAAAACCTAACAAAGAAGAGATGTTTTGGATTTGATCAGGATTTAGTAAAGGTTCTATTAGAACACAAAGTTTGATTGAATTACGTCTTTTAATATCTCTTAAACGGATTTGAGTAGGTTTGTTTCCTATTCCTCGAACATTCCATACACATAGATTTACACTATTCATGGGTATGTTTTGGACAGATTCAAACATGAACGGGTGAAAACCGTTTTAGGTGTTGAGGAATAGTCTTTTTTCGTGTACTTCCTCTGTTTATTTTTGACCTCAGGTTGATTAGGTTTGAGGATGCTGTTTAATCTTAACTGATCCTTAATAAGAGATGCTTTTATTTCATCTAAGTTAAACCTTCTTTGTTTCAGTATACCTTCCTGTTGCTTAAAGGAGGTTTTAGTATTAATCCAGTCCAGAGGTTTGGGAAATTTCTTACTAGATCATAAAAGAGGGGAGTGGCCTCCATTTATTTCAATATAGTCAAGGTTATGAGCAGAGTTTTTAATGAATTGGGTATCATCATGGGTAGAGTCTTTAGTATCAGAAGTAAAATCACCTTTCTCTATTTCCTGTGCATTAATAGCAGTTTTTGCCAACAAATTTGGAGCAAGAGTGAGGATATTGTGGCAAGTAGTTGGGTTGGTGAAAACTGAGTTTGAAGATATAGATGAGGTATTAGTGATTTCAATCTGTTTTAACATATTTGCCTCCTTATTATCCTCCTGCCTAAAGGCCATCTCAGAAACAACAATACTCTGTTCAGGACATAAAAGATTATTAGCAGTGCCATGAGTATTAGATGGAACCTGTGATCCTTGTCTAAGGACCGAGTCTTCGGAACTTGCACTTTTTCCCTGCTATGAGTTACCATGAGAAGGAATATTGTCCTGAAATGTCTGCTTAATATTATTATCAACTTTACTCTTATAAACAAAATGTGACTTTGGACCCAAAGTGCCAGTTGAAGGCAGACCATTTCCTTTACCTTTATGTCTGCCCTGTTCATCAATGGAAATGGTCTTATTACCTTCTTTAATTGAAGTGCTTTGAGGTTTCCATGGAGTGAATTTGGATGAGTTCTTGTCAAACCTGCACGCTGTATCTAGATGTCCTAGTTTGAGGCAACGAGAGCAATAAAAAGGCACACTTTCATATTCAATGTATTGCCAGAAGCCATATCCCTAAAGCTTAGCCAGATTCTTTCCACCCTAGGTTTAGTAACATCTAATTCGACACAGATCCTTGCCACATGAGGTCTAGTCCTATTAATAGAGGCTCTGTCTACCCTAATTGGTGTTCCAATGATGTTACCAATTGACATAAGCACATTATGGTCGAAAATTTGCTGTGGCAGGCCATAGAGGGAAATCCAAATTGGGGCAATTGGGGAGTCAGCGTTGGGATTAAAATTAGGCATCCATTTTGTGATTTTGAGAGAATAAGAACAGAAGTTCCAAATTTTATGGAGCCAGCACCGATAATAATCATCAGGGAGAGAAAAGGATATCAAAACCTATCTGTTATCTAGCAAAGTGATGTTGTTTTGACCCCTTGAAACCAGCAGTATGAAAATCTTTCTGGAGCTTCTCTAGTTGTGGCCGGCTGCGCGAGAATTTCTCGATCAAAGTCCATTTGAGGGGGGCTTCCAATCGTAAGCATTCCTCCTCCGTGAAATGGAGGCCAGGTTCTTCCAGGTGATCGATTCGTTGTTTTGGAGTGAAGGAGCGCTGTGAGCATCTTGTAGGTTTGATGGCGAGAGATTAAGAGCTTCGCAGAGTTCCTAATTGACTGCTTGGGCATAAGATAACGGAGGGTTGGATGGCGGTGGCTCCACCATGTTGGCGGTGCCGGATGGATGAAAGAGACGAGGGCACAGAGCTTTGACTCCGATCGCACCGTTTGTATGTGAAAATCGCACACAGAGCTTTCAAAATCACATTGCTAGCATCGTACAAAAGACGATGTCATCATCCAGAGAGAGGAATAGAGGCATCTCCTCCATTCGAACAAACAATCAACAATCTTGGGTGGGAAAATTTTTGCTAGAGTCCACAACCATTCAACCTAAGTATCGTAAGTGAGTTCTATGCCAACTTGAGGTGCAGCCCCAACCCTCAATGAGGTGTACTATAGAGGCAAAATTGTCCCTCTCACACCAGATGCTATAAATAGTTTGTTTGGGTTTGCCCATTGTTCCAAACGATGAGGATGAGTTCCTCGCACTCGATATTGATGGTGGCAACTGCTACTACCTACAAGATCTAATTGGGAAGGAGATCATTGGGACAATAACTAGGTAAGGTACCAATATAGATGAGTTGGTCAAACCAGGGTGGAGCAAAATTCTGAAGAAGACTCTGACTCCAGAAAGGAATAGGTGGTATCATTTCGTGGTGTATAGAATATACCTAGTAACTGTGAACGCAGAAGTCAACAAAATTCGCCCGAACTTCTTGTATACAATAAAGAAGGAACTTCGATGGAGTATTGGTTGTCGAATCATTATCATATTGAGGGCATAATAGGATAAGATGAGGTCATACGGTTTCTACAGTATCATCTCGGCCCTTTGTTCAAGAGCAGGAGTCAATACCCGTCCACATGACATGTATGAGGCAATAATTGGGTAAGATTGGTATGGATTCGTTCTACAAATAACACCCTGGCATTGCGGTCTCTGTCCTTGAATCCAGAGTCATTGATTTGGAGGCCGGTGTTCATAACATGCATAAAGAATCGAAGTATCAGAGATCCTGGTGCGACCACATGACCAAGGTTATGAACTATCAATTTCCTTATGCAGTGACAGCCATTGAAGATTTCCCTACCTTTCGAAAATGCAATTTGGAGGATATGGATTTGGGTACAAGTACCCGTGATGGGGATGAAACATGATGACGTGGAACTATTTTCTCGTTACTATATGTAGAATACTGGTATTAGTTGGGTAAACTTTGAATTCTGTACTACCCCAGTATTTTTCTTAATTTTAGACTGTGTAAAACTTGCTTATTTATTAGAAATTAATTCATTCCACCATAAATAACTTGGACAAGGATGGGTCGAATTAGAGATTTTATAATCTATGGGTTTATTTTATCGGGTAAAATTACCTACAAACACACAAATTATCTCTATAACATATGGTAGCACTTAAACATAGGTCAACAATGAGTATGAAAGCTTCATTATATTACACATTTGGTCAGAAAACAAAAAAAAATTGTACAATTCGGAGCTATTGATTAGGTTCCCCTATTAAATTTTGGGGTCATAGTGCAATTCTTGGTAATCTGGTGCCAACAATCAATGTTTATTTTATAGGTCCTTCCGTGCAAGTGCATGGTCATGATTGAATTGTATTGAATTGCATTTTAGTGCCTCTAATTTTTTAGTTTGAAGCTACCAAGATTTTGGAGGGACTAAAGTGCAAAAAGTAAAAAGTTTACTCCTAATCCTCTTGAACTGGTTGGTACTTCAAACATCCCTAGTGTATTTCCAAATTACACAATTGAGGAAATGGACGGGTTCGGGCCCTAAAGTAAAATAGGAAAATAATCGAATAACACTTTATAACTTTGAAGAAAACCATTACCGATTACTCTAGAACATGAACTAGCAATTTTGGACAATTTACCCCCAAGACACAATTATTTTACAATTATGATTTAAGCCTAGAATATTAAATTTGGTTTTTTTATAGTTACGGAAAGTATCGTATACACATCTCATGTTTGGGAGACCTAATGGCAAGAAACGAATATCAACAAGTTGCAGACTCGTGTTAACCTTGGAGGTCTAACTATTCAACTTATATAGTATGATGTATTATATAATCATATTCGGATCCAATGATTAGTGGTCGAGGGGGTGAATGTAAATGTTTGGGGTTAAAGCGGAAATTAAACTAAATATATGAATGCATATTAATTTAATCGTATGGGGCCCGTGCTTTGTCCAAAAAAAGGTTTAAACATTTAATTGTATGTCTAATTAAATAAATAAAGGATCAATTTGTCCAATTAGAGTGCCCAATGATGCGTCCACTTTATATGCTTATTTTAGTACTATTTAGGATCCATTTTGTGCTCTTTCATTACAACAGCTTGTGTTTTACCATGAAATCCTTTTAGGAGGGGTAAGAGCAACTTTGCGCTCTTTTGCCTCTTTTAAGTAGGATTTTTGTGTGACGAAGTAATGAAGACCGGAGGCCATTGAAGACTACACTTTCGAAGTTTTTGAAGACTTGCTTCGAAGACGTGAAGACCGGAGGCCATTGAAGATTACTTTTGAAACCGTTGAAGACTTAGAAGTTGAGAGGAGTGACTATGGAGATGACTACATGCCACAAGGAGAAGAAGAAGAAATAATGCAAAAATTCTGGTTACCGTCGCGAGTCGCGACGGACTCGTCGCGACCAACATGTTCGTCGCGAGTCGCGACGAACTTCATCGCGAGTCGCGACGGCCACTGACCAGAATCCTACTTTCTTTTCCTTCCACTATAAATACCATTTTTTCTCTCCTCTCATTCCAATTTTCAGAGGTGCGGATTTTGTACTGTTCTAAACCCTATTTCTCCATTTTTCATCTTTGATTTATCTTGTTGTTTTGATTTGTTGTTTTAGTTATATTAGCATGAACTCTAGTAGCTAATCTAATCTCTTGGGAGCAATTGACTCAAGCTTCCAAACTCATGTCTTAAGAACAATTTGTAGCTTGTTTATTACTCTTGATATTATGTATTTACGGGTATTGAATGTGTTTGTTGATATCATTAATGTTATTGAAAGCTTGAGTATAGGAATACTTGTATGAATTGCTTGCTAGGGTTTGGGTGAGTTGGGTTAAACTCCCCCTTGTTCTTGTTAGGAATGTATGAGTATGAATTAGAGCTTTTGATTATGTTGATGGATTGATGATTGCTAGATAGATATGCAATGTCGAACTCTTTGCCATGTCTATCATTTGTAGCAAACGGGAGAAGTCTATGAGCGTTGAACGTTCTTGACCAATCCCGTGTAAATGCATAGATCAGTTAAATGCTTAGTCACGGTGTAGTGGTCATAAGTGTTACCGAGCTTGTTGATCCTTCGTGCTAAACGCCACCAACGGGATACCTTAAGTCGTGTTTCGACAACGGGAGTCATTGGTGAGGTTTGACAAGAGATGTCGAACTCACTCTTGCAAACTATTATCTAAGAAGGATAGAAGTTTAGTCTTCACAACAAGTAGTGAAAGTAGTAAATAAGTTGCATGTTCAATGATGGATAAGAGGTTTGGAAGTGGAAGTCAATTGCGCCCAAGGCTTCGTAATTGTATTTTCATCACATCTTTATTTGCGTTTACATGATTAGCATCATTCTCTTGATTTTCTAATTGTTGTATTTTAATTTGCTAATTTAGGAACCATCCAACCAGTGCTAGGACTTGGTCAAAATTTTAGGCATTTTCTCTCGGGTTGAAGAAAAATGAATTAAAGTAGCGGTGGGCAGTTGCTTTAATACCTATTCCTACACTGGTATTTAACCATTTGCACCGGTAGTTTTTACCGGTGTGGGCTACTTATAAACTTTTCACATTTCAAAGATGTAAGGATATTCACTTACACACCGGTAATTTCGAATTTATTGGTGTAAAACCTACGGGTATATTAAAAACATGTTTAAAATTCTCATAACCGCCCTCTCCTCATCAATCACCATAACTTTCTCACAACCCTTCCTCATCAATCACCATAACCGCCCTCTCCTCATCCTCCCTTCAGCTTCCATCAAAATTAACCACCATAACTCCTCATCAATCATCATAACTTCTCATAACTTCCCATTACTTTTGCTATAAAAGGTTGAAGAGCACAACCCTTTCCCCAAGTACAAGAAAAAGAGGAACTTCGCCACAATCACCAATTTTGCCACTTTGGGGATTAAAGTAGAGGAATTTTGCTCATTTTGCTCCATTTGTGAAGGTTAGTCATCTAGGTTTACTTTTCTATGGGTTTCCATATCAAATTTTGGTTAGGAACCAATACTGTTGATATGCCCAAAACATGTATGACAAAATGGCTCAAGACATAAAACATGTTTGTCTAAAACCCTCAATGAGAAATAACATATTATACAAATATGGGAATCTTATGCGGTATGATTATATTCCATTTGTAATGAATGATTTTCTTGGAAATATATTGTACATGATAATTTGTGATCATGTTGGTAGTATATAACTTTGTTGGCGGTGTTGTATATTGGGTTGTTTCATAGGTGCATTATTTGTCGTTTTGATGGTGTACTTTCAATGATATGGAATGCATTGTGTGAGTGTATGATATTGGCAACTATTTTTGCTGTCCATATTGTATCAATGTCATACTTATCGTAGTATGAATAACGTTGTTTGTGGCAGAAGGATCTTGTGTGAGTGTACTTCTTATAGCATCAATGTTGTTGTTCGTGGTGTATAATTGGGTAACATTTTGTTCACTCAATGGCAAGAAGTTGACGATTGATATTTTTTTTGAATTCTATTGTGATTAATTTGGCTTCTAAATTATATTGTCGTAGATGCCGCCGAGAAGGGGGAAGTTAACTACGAAGAAGAAGCAACGTGGAGAAAAAAAAGAATGAGGAGGTTATCACTACTGAGGTCAATGTGGTTGAATAAGAACCACTGAAAATACAAATTGAGGAAGAAGGACCGCTAAAACATCAATCAACTATTGCATACAATGAAGAATCGACCCTAAATGAATGAAATTGGGAATGAAAGGGATGTTGAGGGAGATGATGCGGTTGGGGGGGGGGTTGGTGGCCAAACTGCGAGTTGCAAAGGGAGAGTCAAAGAGCACCCGCAAATGAGGAAGGAATGTTTATAAAGATGGCGATGACTGGTCCAAGGTTAGATGCAAATTTTGTGAAGGATTCAACAAGTTCAAGATCAAAAGTTGGGGTAGGAGTCGTGGAACTACTATGTGTCAGTCTGTCATGCTGGCAAAGGAGAACAATCTTGTCCCTGTGGCATTTGAGTTCCATGGGAAAGAAGTGGTTTACATGAAGAGCTGGACAGTGTGGACAGCTTATGACAATTTTTCATTCCGGTGCCGCATCAAATTTGGCACATGTGAACACTGGTGCGATGTCTTGAACAATGTAAAGGAAGAGTTGTGAAAGGAAATTTTGGTAAGCTAATTGAAACTTTATAGACTATGTTACTTTACTTATTCAATGATGAACACATGATTAATGTCTCCATGTACATATGTTTCATTGCAGGTGAGCTTCACACTTGAAAACAGTTTAACCGAAGTTCAAACTGAATTGTTGAAGAAGGATGTTACCAAGAAGGCAAGAGACCAACATGGGATCTGGAAGACAAAGGTGGCAAACAAGTACATACACAACATTGATAGCGGACACTAATGCTACATGAAACCTGATTACATAGCGCCGCCAATCCCTTCACTATGACCTACAAAACAAAGCCCCTGGGGGTTACCCAGAGGGACAGTCTCAGATGGTAAAGTAAGCCCGAATACATGTAATAAGGAATAACCTAGCATAATCATAATAGGATACATACCTGAATATATATACTCTCTCAACCATAGGGTTTTCATTGAATTACTCTTTAACCCTATTGCGTCAATCTTGGCCCAATTGTTTATATTATATGATTATTCATTATTTTAGCTCATGGCCCAATATCAATGGACCACTGAGGATTTATGTACTATCAAGAAGCCACCAGAAAATCAAAGGTCCTTTCGAGGTTTGAGAGGCTTCTCCAAATAGGTTGGTACCTTAAAAGCCTTTTGGGAGGACCTGTTCGAGGGATTGGAGACTTCAGTCGTTGACATGACATTTATTTTTATGAAAAGGGGCTACCTATATGATTTTGTCATATAATATTCTCTTATTTGAGCATTTCTCGAGATAGGGGGCCACTTGGCTGAAACTCGAGAGTGAAAGGCTTATCGAAGCCAATTTTGGGTTGTGCCGAATCTTGAGATAGAACAAGCAGTGGGCCAAAAATTAAAAATGAAAGGAAAATTAAAGCCAATTTTGATTTGAAGCTCGAGAACAGATGCTGATCGAAGCCCATTTCGAGCTGAAGCTCAAGAGTGAAAGGCTAATCGAAGCCAATTTCGAGATGAGACTAAAAAATGAAAGGCTGATCAAAGCCAATTTTGAGCTAAGACACTCGAGAATGAAGGCTGATCGAAGCTCATTTCAAGCTGAAGCTTAATAGTGAAAGGCTGATTGAAGTCATTTTTGAGTTGAAACTCGAGAACGGTGGTTGATCGAATCTCATTCCGTGCTGAAGCTTAAGAGTGAAAGGCTGATCGAAGCCAATTTTGATATGAGACTAAAAAATGGAAAGTTGGTCAAAACCAATTGCAAGCCGAGACTCAAGAATGAAGGCTGATCCAAGCCCAGTTCGAGTTGAGACTCAAAAATGAAAGGGTGATCGAAGCCAATTTCGAGCTGAGACTTAAAAATGAAAGGCTGATTGAAGCCAATTTTGAGCTGATACTAAAAAATGAAAGGCTGGTCGAAGCCAATTTTGAGTAGAAGCTCGAGAATGAAAGGCTGATCGAAGCCAATTTTGAGCAGAAGCTTAAGAATGAAAGGCTGATCGAAGTCAATTTTGAGCAGAAGCTCGAGGGTGAAGGGTTTATCGAAGCCAATTTCGAGATGAGACTCGAAAATGAAAAGATGATCAAAGCCCATTTCGAGTTAAGACTCAAAAATAAAAGGCTGATGAAAGCCAATTTTGAGCTAAGACTAAAAAATGAAAGGCTGATTGAAGCCCATTTTGAGCTGAGACTAAAAAATGAAAGGCTGATCAAATCCAATTTTGACTATTTTGAGGGGTTTGACCTTCAGCGCTCATAAATGTAGGGGATCTCGGCACCGAGTGCTTAACTGGCCGTAGAGGCCTTTCAAGTGTTTTCAATTATTCAATTCCTGAGCACTCATATATGTAGGGGATCTCAGCCCCGAGTCCTTGACGAGCCTTGGAGGCCTTTCAATTTTTTTGCAAGGTTTTTATCCCTGGTACTTATACATATAAAAGGGGTTTTCAACCCCATGCGCTTATTTATATAAAAGGGGATTTCAACCCCAAGCGCATTTTGCGTTAAGCATTCCATGTTAGCTTCGAATATTTTGTTCGAGCAGATTAATGCGTCGGGGGTCCGACCCTCAGCTTTCTAGTCTGTGTTAGAGCCTAAGGGCTTTGATCCTGCCTCATTTATTTCCCGGGGGGTCTTTAGGCCCCACAAATTCTGAGTAAGGGGTTCGACCCTCGCCCTTCTAACTTGTGTTGGAAATGAGTGCCTTCGAGCCCCTATAGACAGAAGTAAGGGATTCGACTCTCGGCCTTCTAATCTGTGTTAGAATCCAAGGTAGTTCAAATCCTAGAATTTAGAAATTGAGGATTCAGACTTTGGGCATCTAATTTGTGTTAGAATCCGAGGATGTTCAGATCCTAATATTTAGGAATAGGGAATTCACACTTCGACCTTCTAATCTGTGTTAGAATCCGAGGATGTTCGAATCCCAGTATTTAGAAATTTTGGATTCAAACTTCGGGCTTCTAATCCATGTAAGAATCCGAGGATGTTTGGATCCTAATATTTAGGAATAAGGGATTCAAACTTCTACCTTCTAATTTGTGTTAGAATCCGAGGATGTTCGAATCCTAGTATTTAGAAATTGGGGATTCAAACTTCAGGCTTCTAATCTGTGTTAGAATGCGAAGATGTTCAAATCCTAAATTAGGAATTGGGGATTCGAACTTCGAGCTTCTAATCTGTGTTAGAATCCAAGAATGTTCGAATCCTAATATTTTAAAAAGAGGGATTTGAACTTCGGGCTTCTAATCTGTGTTAGATTCTAAGGATGTTTGAATCCTAATATTTTGGAATTGAGGATTCGGACTCCGGGCTTCTAATCTGTGTTAGGATCCAAAGATGTTCGAATCATAATATTTAGAAGAAGAAAAAAAGGGATTTGAACTTCGGGCTTCAAATCTGTGTTAGAGTCCGAGGATGTTCGAATCCTAATATTTAGGAATTGAGGATTCGAACTTCGGGCTTCTAATCTATGTTAGAATCCAAAGATGTTTGAATCCTAATATTTAGGAATTAGAAATTCAATTTTTAGGCTTCTAATCCATGTTAGAATCCGAAGATGTTTGAATCCCAGTATTTAGGAATATGGCATTTGTCTTTGTTTATAAGTCATTGTGACACTTTTCAAAGGTATCTCCAAGCCCTTTAAAGCTATCGTGTCACTTAAAAAAGGTAGCTTCGTGCCCCTTAAAGCCATCATGGCGTTCGACAAAGGTGGCATCGACTTCCTTAAAAGTAGGGGGCACCCTACAACCTATAGCAACGTTTGTGTTAGGCGGTCTACACACTGGACAAGGATTTTCATATCGAGTGCATGCAAGGATTTTGATCCTTTAGCACTTATATATGTGTGTGGTTTTACCCAAAACTCTTGTGTATATGCAAGGATATGATTCCTTGAGCGCATACGCATATGTGGGGTTTAACCCAAAGTGCTTGACAGGCTATTTAGGCCTTTCAAGTGTATGCAAGGATATGATTCCTTGAGCGCTTATCTATGTGGGGTTTGACCCCACGTGCTTGGCAGGCCACGGGGGCCACTCAAGTGTATGAATGGATTTTATCTTTCAGCACTTATGTGGGTGGGGGGTTTGCCCAAGCACTTATGTAATGGCACTTTTACACATGTAAGGAGGGGGTTTTGACCCAAGCGCTCATGTATTAGCACTTTTACACATGTAATGAGGGGTCAACCCCAAGCGCTCATGTATTGGCACTTTTACTTATGTAAGCGTTCGATGAGCCAAAAAGGCCCTTTGATTACAAGGTTTTTTATTTTAGACGCTTACATGTGCTAAGGGGATTTCGGCCCCAAAACTCTAAATAGGCTATGAATGCCTTGGCGCTCATATTATGAAAGGGGAGTTCAGCCTTGAGTGCTAAACAAGTTGTGAATGCCTAGGCGCTCTTATCATCAAAGATGAGTTCGACCCCGAGCGCTACATAGGCTGTGAATGCCTTGTCGCTCCTATCACGAAAGGGGAGTTCGGCCCCGAGCACTACATAGGTTATGAATGCCTTGGCGCTCCTATTATGAATGGCGAGTTTGGCCCCTGAGTGCTACATATGCTATGAATGCCTTGACACTCATATAATGAAAGGCAAGTTCAGACTCGAGCACTACTTAGGCTATGAATGCCTTGGTGCTCATATCATGAAAAGACATTTTGGCCCCCAGCACTACATAGGCTATGAATGCCTTGGCGCTCATATCATTAAAGAGCATTCCGGCCCCAAGTGCCTAACAGGCCGCAGAGGCCTTTTAGTTATTTACAAGGCCGCAGAGACCTTTCAAGGAGAATTCTTTGACCTAAAGCTTCATTTGTGTTGGGCGAGCTATACACCGGTCGAGGATCTCATTAATTTGGTACCGATGAGGGTATCCTTGGATTTACAGTGGTTCTTTCCCTCAGGTGCGCTACCCCCCAATCGAAGGGTATCATTCATCGGTTATAAAGGGTTCTGCATTGATTAATCACAACATTTTTATCCCTTTCATTCTTGTCAAAGGGGATTTTGACCCTTAATGCCCAACAGACTGCAGAGGTCTTATAAGTTTTTGATGCTCCTTGTTAAGGAGAGTGAAACTCGAGAGAGAAAGGCCTTTGCAGCCAAATGTTGAGTTTGAAGGATCACTGGGTCGAAACTTAAGAATGAAAGGCTGATTGAAGCCAATTTCGAGCAGAAACTTAAGAATGAAAAGCTGGTCAGGCCCCTTTTGAGTTGAGACTAAAAAATGAAAAGCTAATTGAAGCAAATTTCGAGCTGGAGCTCAAGAATGAAAGGCTGATCAAAGCCAATTTTGATTGCTTTTGAGGATTCGATTCTTATGCACTTATTAATCTAAAATGGTGTTTTGATCTTGATCGCTAAACATACTATGAATGCCTTGGCGCTCATATCATGCGAGGGGCTTTTGACCCCGAGCGCTAAACAAGCTATGAATGCCTTGGCACTCATATCAGGGAAGGGAACCTTGAACGTTCGATGGGCTGGGTTGGCCCTTCGAACATTTGCAAGGTTCATACCTTGGTTGTTTGATGCGTGTTCGAGAGGCTTTGTTGGCCCTTCAAATATAAATTACTTCGATTTGAGGAGAATGGCGGTTGATGCGCGTTCGATTGGGTTTATTGGCCCTTCGAATATAAATTACTCCGATTTGAGGTGAATGACGCTTGGGGCACGTTCAATGGGCTTTGTTGGCCCCTCGAATATAAATTACTACGATTTGAGGAGAATGACGTTTGATGCGCTTTCGATGGGCTTTGTTGGCCCTTCGAATATTTTACAAGGTATGTGTCTTGGGTGCTTGATGCTCGTTCGATGGGCTTTTTAGCCCTTCGAGTATAAATTTCTTCGATTGAGGAGAATGACGCTTGATGTGCATTCGATGGGCTTTGTTGGCCCTTCAAATATAAAATTAATGGCGCTTGATGTGCGTTCGATGGACTTTGTTAGCCCTTCGAATATAAATTACTCCAATTCGAGGAAAATGGCGCTTGATGCGCGATCGATGGGCTTTGTTGGCCATTCGAATATAAATTACTCCGATTTGAGAAGAATGGCATTTGAGGCGCATTCCATAGTCTTTGTTGGCCCTTCGAATATAAATTACTCAAATTTGAGGAGAATGACGCTTGATGCTCGTTCGATGAGCTTTGTTAGCCCTTCGAATATTTTACAAGGTCAGTGCCTTGGGCGCTTGTTGCACGTTCAATGGACTTTGTTGGCCCTTTGAATATTTTACGAGGTCTATGCCTTAGGCGGTTGTTGCGCGTTCAATGAGCTTTATTGGCCCTTCAAATGTTTTACAAGTTTTGTGCCTTGGGCGCTTGTTGCGCGTTCGATGGCCTTTGTTAGCACTTCGAATATTTTGTAAGGCTTGTGTCTTGGGCACTTGTTGCGCGTTCGATGAGCTGTGTTAACCCTTCGAATATGTATCAATGAGGGTGTTCTTAGATTTACAATGATGATTTCTCACCGGGGTGTGCTACCCCCAATCCAAGAGCACCAGTCATTGGTAGATTTTTAATCACTTCTCCAAAATCACAATACAAGCATACATATTGCACAATCCAAAGTTTAGATGTGACCTAAAGCCTTTCCTGAAAAAAGCATTGAGCTCAAATAATCCAGCGAATACTTCGAATCCATCGTGCACGTGGATAGGTAAAAAGATCAGCTACACGATCACCTATATTTCGCCAAAAAGAAAATAATGGACTTATCATTTTCCATCATTTATAAAAATTAAAATAATTTTAATTCGACATTCAAACTTTTGTGTGTACATTTCCCGGTTTGGATTTCGAGGTACGCGCTGAATTGCCCGTATCAGTGCACCCAGATGAATCTCCATTATTAGGGGCTTAAATATTTTTGGGAGCCCAATAATATTATTTTGGATAATGGGTTGCTCCACGACGCTCAAATATCCAGTGTTGAGGATAACCCATGGGTCATAAGAATTTTGTGGACCGCTTCGAAGCTTACAGGGCATCACCAGCGATTGACTCCGCTCGACGCACCACCAGTGATTGACTCTGCTCGAGGGCACCACCGGCGATTGACTCTGCTCGAGGGCACCACCGGCGATTGACTCCGCTCGAGGGCACCACCGGCGATTGACTCCACTCGAGGGCTCCACCGGTGATTGACTGTGCTCTAAGGCACCACCAGCACGGCATTGGAGTGCACCACCAGCGGATCTCGAAGGCCGGTGGCAAATTTGAGAGACTGCCGGTGGCACGTTTGAAGGCGCCACCGGGGGATGCCACGACCAACCGAATTTTGGAACCACCTTCAGCGTATGATGGCGCCGAAGGCGGCGCTGCTCGGTGGGTAGCGTCGTCGTCGGTCATGGCGGCAAGGAGAAAAGGTTCCTTCAGAGAAAACAAACTCATTGAATGGCAATGCCGGCAAGCCGAATGACTCTGCTCGAAGGCGCCACCAGCGATTGGTTCTACTCCAGCAAGTTTGAATGGCGTCACCGATGAGCTTAAAGACCAGCCCCATAGGTGAGTTCGAACAGGCCTCCGGTCTATGATGGATTCGAACGGGCCTCTAACCACTGGAGGATTCGAACTGGTTAATATGTGAGTTCGAATGGGTGAATATGTGAGATCGAAAGGGCTCCGGTGGCAGGTTCAAAGGGTGGCCACTGCCGGAATCGAAGGCCACCACTATCGGTTTAAAAGCTACTACCACCGGTTTGGAAACCACCACCTATTTGGAAGCCACCACCACCGGAGTTTTTTCGAAGGTCTCCAGCAGTTGAAGGAGGCTCCGGCAGCGAACTGGTATTCGAAGGAGGCTATAGCGCATTTGAAGGAAGCTCCGGCAAGTGGAGCGAATTCGATAAGTTCGATGGCCACTTCGGCCATGAGCTCGGGGAACCCCAATTTTGGGGACACGGGTGGTGATTCTGAGAGCAGCAGCGGAAGCTTAGTTTAAAGGCGCCTGCGGGGTAAGCTCGAAGGGCTATGGTGGAGGTAAGCTCAACAAACTCGAGAGGCACCTTTTCACGATAGAATAGATAGAATATCCTGATTGATTTTAGATTAATTAGGATTGATACTGTACATACGTAGAAAAGTCTAGGTTCGAGGTAATTAATTCCTTGTACTCTATTTATTTTATCTATGATAGACACGTCAAATATGGTGAATTACACACTTTCATGGTATCATATAGGTATTGATTTTTTTTTTCTGATCTTCCGTGATTTTGAAAAATCTTGAACCCTCCAAAGTTTCAATGAAAGACAACCAATTAAACTACTCTACCCTTATTCATATGTTGTCGATCAAGCTAAATTCTGATAACTATATGATGTGGAAGTCGCAAGTTCAAGTGCTCCTTGAATCCAAGGGTTTCTTTGGCTTCTTGGATGACTCAATTCCAAAGCCAAAGATTGCAGTTAGGGGTGAATCCTCGGCTGATGGTTCTTCTCAGACCGACGACGTCGCAAAATCCCAAACTGCGTTCAATACTTGGGTGGCGCAAGACAAACGAATACAAGCATCGCTCCGATCGTCAATCACCGAGGAGGCCATGTTGGAGACCATTGGCTGCGGCACGGTGAAGGAAATGTGGAACACCTTTGCAGCGGTGTTCGACAACGTCTCGACGTATCGCGAACTTCGACTACGGGATGAGCTTTAAACAATCTGGCGTGGCTCCTCGTTGGTGATGGATTTTCATAGTAGGTTTAAGGCTGTTCTTGATGGACTCACAGCCATGAATGCTCCAGTCCCGCCTAGAAATCATGTCATGATTTTTCTGTGAGGTCTTGGCGCCGGATTCAGCGAATTCACGAGCGTCCAGTTAGCCTAGACTTTATTACCAAGGTACTCCGATGTGGTCGCACGAGCCCGCAGCCATGAAATCTTCACCCAGTCCTCCTACAGCTCGGGAACCAGCTTAGATTCCATTCCAGTAGCTTTTGCCGCATTGTTTGCAGGTCTGTCCAGCGGCTATGGTTACTCGCTAGCACGTGAAGCCCACAGGCCTCTCTCAGGCACGTCGACCTCCACGCGCAGCCTTGGGAATAGTTCCGATCGGTCAGTCCGCTCTTCAGGTTCTGGTCGCAGAAGACGTTGGAATCCAAAATGCCAAATTTGCCACAATTTTGGTCATACAGCTCCACAGTGCTCAAGGCTCTCGTCGGTAACTCGTTACTCTTAGACCGCTTATCTTGCTGAGACCTTCCAGTCTTCTGTCTCCCTTGAAGATTCAGCCTCGGATTGGTATCTGGACTCCGGCGCAATGAATCTTATGGCTTCCACTTCCTCTGGCCTGGACATTGTTGTCCCCTATTCTGGTAACCATTACGTTACTGTTGCTAATGGTCATTCCATTCCTATTTCTCATATTTGACATCGTCGGTTTTCTCGTAATTTGTCGTTATCTGATGTGTTAGTGGTCCTTGATATTACAAAAAATCTGCTTTCCATTAGTAAATTGAAAAAGGATATGAATGCTGTGATTATTTTAATGAGGATTCATTTGTGATTCAGAACTGATTCACAAAGAAGGTCGTGGGCCAAGGTCGATGTGATCGTGGCCTTTATGTGCTTGAGAAGGATGGTGCTGCTTTTGTTGCTCATGTTAAAACCAATAAACATAGAGCTTATTTTGATGTTTGGCATGCTAGAGTAAGGCATACTTCCATTTCAGTTATTTCTTTGTTAAATAAACTGAACCTTGTTGATGTGGTTTCTTCACCTCCTAAACCTGCACTTTGTTCGCCTTGTCAAATGGCGAAAGGAAAATGGTATTCTTTTGTGGAAAATCCTAGACGGCCACATGTTGTCCTCAATTTAGTGCACTGTGGATTCTCTTATTATGCCATTTTTGTTGACGATTTCTCACGATTTACCTGGTATTATCCATTGGCACGGAAATAAGATTTCTTTGAGACATTCTTGCAATTTTAGAACTTGGTTGAAAACCAATTTTCTTGTTCAATCAAGGTGTTTCAGAGTGATGTTGGTACAGAATTCACAAATGCACGCCTACGATCCAATTTTTCCAATAAAGGAATCCTTCATCAGATTTCTTGTCCATCCACACCAGGGTAGAATCGTAGGGCGGAACGTAAACACTATCATGTTGCAGAGATGGTTATATCAATGTTTTTCTCCTCTGGCTTTCCGATCTCGTACTGGGATGTTGCCTTTGCCACAACTACCTACACCATCAACAGGTTTCCCACTGTTGTTCTTCGTAGTGCCTCACCATATTCTATACTATATGGTCGCCATCCAGACTACTCAAACTTTCACCCGTTCGGATGTTAGGTGCATCCCTTCATTCGGCCATTTGCTCCTTACAAACTGGCTCCTTGCAGCACTCCATGCATATTCATGGGATATAGTTATCGCCATAAGGGGTTTCGCTGTCTGGATCTAGTCTCTAAGAAGGTATATCTCACTCGGCATGCTCATTTCTACGAGTCTTCTTTCCCATTTATGAGTGATACTACTCGTACTGCCCCAGAATCTTTGGATGTCTCGACGTTTATTGATTTTGATTTGGATGAGTTGTCTAAATCCCCTGTTGCTCCTCTACCACCTACTCAGAATTCGTCTGGGTCAACAACCTTGACACCCGTGTCTCCTTTGCGGCCATCCCCTGTTGACGTTCCACTGTCTCCTCCATCGATTGTGAGTCATCGTATAACCACTCGTTCTCAGACAGGTAGTCGCGCAGCAAAATAGTATCCAGACTATGTGATGTCAGGGTTTCTTGCGGCATTACTAGCACAGATTGAAACTCGAGGGTATCAATCTGCCCTTAAGGATCCTCATTGGGGGGCCGCTATGGATGAAGAAATGAGTGCTCTTCGTCAGAAACATACTTGGGATCTTGTTCCACACCTTACTGGTGTCAACATCATTGCTCCAAATAGGTTTATCGTCTCAAGCATTGCCAGGATGGTACCATTGATCGATACAAGGCCCATCTTGTTGCACAGGGATATTCTCAATTTCCAGGCTTTGACTTCAACCACACTTTTAGTCTGGTCGTCAAAGCCTCTAAAGTCAGAATTATCTTACCCTTGGCCACTACTTTCTTTTGGCTCTTACATCAGTTAGACGTTAAGAATGCATTTCTTAATGGTCTTCTTGATGAACCAGTTTACATGGAGCAACCGACCGGTTACACTGATCCCATTCATCCTGATTATGTATGTTGTCTTTGCAAGGCTATCTATGGTCTCAAACAAGCTCCTTGGGCTTGGTTTCAGTGATTCAGCTCCTATTTATTTCATCTAGGATTCCGGTACAGTTCTGCCGAAACTTCCTTATTTGTGTTCTCCTAGGGATAAAAAATTCTATACCTGCTAGTATATGTGGACGACATCATTCTAATCGGCAATGATCCTATTCTCATTCGTCGATTTATCACCCGCACTGATCGTGAGTTTGCCATTAAGGATCTTGGTGCACTTCACTATTTTTTAGAAATAGAGATCTCTCTATCTTCATCTGATTTTTTTGTGGTAGGCTAAGTATGCGATGGAGATACTTCAGGGCGCAGGCATGACATATGTTGTTCCTGTATCCACACATTTTGTTCCTAGCTCTCAGCTTCACAGCACCTCGGGGTCTGAGTTCTCGAACCCCAAGCTTTATCGCTCACTGGTCGGTGCCTTGCAGTACTTGACCGTCACTCACCCTGATCTCTCCTATGCGGTCAACTCTGTTAGCCAGTTTCTACAGTCACCTCGAGAAGATCACTATCATGCTGTCACTCGTATCATCTGGTATGTTAGTGGAACGCTTCATCATGATCTGTCTTTTCGACCATCTCATAGTGGTCTTTCCCTTCTGGACTACTCCGATGTTGACTGGGCCCGTTGTCTTGAGACTCGGCATTTCACTTATGGCTATGCTATTTTTCTTGGGAGCAATCTTGTTTCTTAGAGTGCTAAGAAGCAATCGATGGTGTCTCGATCCAGTTGTGAGTCCGAGTATCGCGCTATGGTGAATATTGCTACTGAACTTACCTGAGTGGTAATCTGCTTAAGGAGCTTCGGGTTTTCCTTTCATCATCGCCTCTCATGCTTTGCGACCATAACGGTGCCATTTTTCTTGCTCAAAATTCGGTTGCACATAAACGGGCTAAGCACATACACATTGACTATCACTTCGTTCGTGAAGTTGTTGCCTCTAGTAGGCTCCGTGTTAGTCATGTTCTATCCTCTCTACAGGTTGCTGATATTTCACTAAGGGTCTGTCACATCATCTTTTTTATTTTTTTCGTTCCAACCTCTACGTATCCTGTAGTCCTACACTTAGCTTGAAGGGGTGGAGGGGGGTGATAGAATAGATAGAATATCCTGATTGATTTTAGATTAATTGGAATTGATACTGTACATATATAGAACAGTCTAGGTTCGATGTAATTAGCTCCTTGTACTCTATTTATTCTATCTATGATAGACACACCAAATACAATGAATTACGCACTTTCAGTTTGAAAGGCCACCGCCAGCAACAATCGAGGGCACGGTTCAATGTGTTTGATGACTAGCATCGGCAAGCTTAAACTCAATGGAAATCGAATTTGAAGTGTTGTGCGGAATGGAGAAAGAACAGAAAATATGAATGAAAAAAACAAGATACAAGATTTACGTGGTTCACCAAATTTGGCTACATCCACGGGAGACGGATTTACTAAGTGCAGAACAAAATTATTGTTTACAGAGAGAAGAGAGACACTTTATATGCTGTCTCCACTAAACCCTAACAAACTGGGCCAAAATGCAATTCGGCCCAAATCAACAGCAGTCCAATAAAGAGACAAGCTATACCATTCGACTGGGGGTGTCTGCCGCCCCCCGGACCCCCAGGCCAGGGTCGCAGAAGCGGCTATTACAGTATTCAAGGCATACCAACAAATCTCCACCTTGACTTGAATCCTCAAAGTAGAAAACTCAAGATGCACTATTATAGTGCCAGATGAGTAGACTTCGCCCTCCACTCTCGGGACTGCCCATAGAGGACCTAATCAGCTCTGATGTTCAGCAAGTCCAAACAATGTTGAAACTTCCTATGTGGAACAGGTTGGGTGAACATATCAGCGGGGTTATCAGCAGTTCCCACTTTCTTCACCCTGATTCTCCTCTCACTCCTCAGGAAATGATATCTGACATCAATATGCTTGGTTCTCTCATGATGGACCTGATCCTTGGCTAGGCAGATTGCACTCAAGCTGTCACAGTACACAGTAGCCTGATCATGATGTAGACCAAGATCACTAACCAGCCCTTTCAGCCATATTCCCTCCTTTGCAGCCTCTGTCAGAGCCATGTACTCTGCTTCCATAGTAGACAACGTCACTGTAGGTTGCAAAGTCGCTTTCCAGCTAACCACAGAACCTCCCAAAGTGAATACATAACCAGTCATCGATCCCCTCGTGTCAACATCACCAGCATAATCAGAATCAGAGTAGCCTGTAACTAAGCACTCGGTATCACCTCTATAAATGAGACCCACATCAGATGTACCTCTAAGATACCTATAGATCCTCTTCACAGCTTGCCAATGTTCCTTTCCCGGTTGCCCCATGAACCTGCTCACAACACTGACTGGCTGTGCTAAATCTGGCCTCGTGCAAACCATAGCATACATCAAACTCCCCACCGCGCTGGCATAAGGAACCCGAGACATATACTCCTTCTCCTCGTCTGACTGAGGAGCAAACATGGTGGTGAGATGAATATTTGCAGCACTAGGAGTGTTTATAGGCTTGGTTGTAGACATGCCAAACCTAGCCAACACTTTCTGAATGTAGCCTTTATGTGATAAGAAAAGCTTCCGCTGACTTCGATCCCTAAGAATCTCCATTCCTAGTATCTTCCGAGCTGCACCCAGATCCTTCATCTCAAACTCAGCACTAAGAAGTCCTTTCAACTTCTGAACCTCATGCTTACTCTTTAAGGCTATCAACATGTCATCTACATAAAGCACCAGATAAATGAATGACTCATCTCTCAACTTGCTGTAGTGGACACAACAATCATATGAACTCCTTGTGTAGCCCAACTCAAGCATGTAGCCACTGCCTCGGAGACTGCTTAAGCCAATATAAGGACTTCTTCAACTTGAAAACATATTTTTCCTTGCCAAGAACTTGGAAACCATCTGGCTGAGTCATGCATATCTCTTCCTTCAACTCTCCATGTAGAAAAACGGTCTTCACATCAAGTTGTTCAAGCTCAAAATCTTGATGTGTCACTATAACTAGCAACACCCTGATGGAAGTGTGTCTTACCACTGGTGAGAAAATCTCATTGTAATCTACTCCCTCTCTCTGACTGAAACCTCTAGCAACAACTCTAGCCTTGTACTTGACTCCCTCTGTAGGTGATATCCCTTCCTTTTTTCTTGAAAACCCATTTGCAAGTGATAACCTTTCTCCCTTGAGGCTGTTGAACCAAATCCCATGTCTAATTCTTCTGGAGGGACTCCATCTCATCTCCCATTGCTACAAACCATTTGTCAGCATCAGTACCTGAAACAACTTCTCTGTAGGTGGATGGCTCATGAGTATCCACCTCCTCAGCAACCTGTAGTGCATAACCCACCATATCCTCAAACCCATATCTCTTGGGCGCCCCAACTCCAACCCTCCTGGGTCAGTCCCGAGCTAAACTACAGACTGTAGCTCCTGATGGTTGAGGATCTGGTGGTGGAGATTCCGGTATCTCAGATTCTGTCAGTGGCTCTTGATCCACCTCAAATTGTTCCAATCTATTTTCACCTTAAGTGACATCAAGCTCCACCTGTTTATCAACTCCACTAGTTTCTGGCACAACTGTGGGCTTCACCATAGATCTAAGCAAAGAATTTTCATCAAAGACAACGTCCCTGCTCAGAATAACCCTCTTCTCAGATGGAGACCATATCCTGGAGCCTTTAACTCCATCTCCATAACCCACAAAGACGCCATTCTTGGCTCGGGGCTCTAACTTACCATCACTAACATGATAATAAGATGTACAACCAAAAAATTTTAACTTGGAGTAATCAACAACTTTACCTGACCACAACTCCATAGGTATTTTGCAATCTATACCCGTGTGAGGCCCGCGGTTGATCAAGTAACAAGCTGTATTCACCGCCTCTGCCCAGAATCTCCTTTCCAAACCAGCATTATAGAGCATGCACCTCGCTCTCGCCAGAAATGTCTGATTCATCCACTCAGCTACGCCATTCTGCTGTGGTGTATTCCTGACTGTATGATGACGAGCAATCCCTTCATCCCTACAAAACTGATCAAACTCAGACGAGCAGAATTCCAGCCCATTATCAGTTCTAAGCCTCTTGATCTTCTTCCCGGTCTGATTCTCCACCAAAGCTTTCCACTCCTTGAACTTCGAGAAAGCTTCACTCTTATGTTTCATCATGATAACCCAAGTCATCCTTGAGTAATCATCAATCAGAGAAACAAAGTACCTGTGACCTCCCAGTGACTCAACTCGGGAAGGTCCCCAACAATCAGAATGGATGTAATCCAATGTACCCCTTGTTCTATGAATCGCCTTAGGAAACTTGCTGCGGTGATGCTTCCCAAAAACACAATGCTCACAGAAGTCCAAACTCTTGACCTTGTGGCCACCAAGAAGATCATTCTTCGACAGAATCTGCATCCCTCTTTCACCCATGTGACCAAGCCTCATATGCCATAACGTAGTCATATCATCCTGGTGAACCTCCGAAGATGAAACATTAACAGAATCCATAACCGTGGAACCTTGTAGAAAATACAAAGTACCATGCAGAACACCTTTCAGAGCCAGCCTAGAACCTTTGCAGACACACAGAACTCCATCACTCCCTGAGTAGACGAAACCCTTTCTATCCAACGCAGGAAGAGAAATCAGATTCTTTGTCATCGATGGAACATGCGTGGCATCGTTCAAAGTATAGAAACTACCATCATGCGTCTTGATCTTGATTGAACCAATCCCAACTACCTTGCACGCAACACCATTTGTCGTAGTAATGATGCCCTCAGCTTGCTCATAAGTTGAGAAATAATCTCTCCTTGGGCATATATGGTAAGATGCCCCAGAATCAAGAAACCACGCATTAGGATGATTATTTTGCCCAGTAACAGCTAGAGCAAAATCCCCTTCAGCCACAGCAGCAGTACCAGATGTACTCCCAGATTTACTAGTCTTTTTCGGACACTCCTTTTTCCAATGCCCCTTCTCTTTACAGTAGTTACAAACATTATTTTCCTTGGGACCCTTTGAAGATGACTTCTTTCCCTTCTTCTTACCGTCGGTTCCCTTGCCCTTTGTGTCTCCGCCACTAGCAAACAAGCCAGAGGCCTGACTTTCTGTACCTGTACTGTTTGCCTTATGCCTCAACTCTCTACTATGGAGAGAGGATCTAACTTCCTCCAGAGACACGGAATCTTTACCAACAATAAATGATTTAACAAAATTCTCATACGAAAGCGGTAAAGACACTAGCAAAATTAAAGCAGCATCTTCATCATCAATTTTCACATCTATATTTCGCAATTCTAATAACAAAGTATTCAATTGCTCTAGATGGTCTCTGAGTGGCGTACCTTCCTGCATTCGGAGACCGAAGAGGCATTGTTTCAGAAGCAGCTTGTTGGTTAGAGATTTCGTCATATACAAACTCTCCAACTTCAGCCACAGTTGTGCAGCAGTCTCCTAATCTGAGACCTCAGTGATGATTTCGTCCGTGAGACACAGCATAATCGTCGAGTGAGCCTTTTCTTCCAGTCCCACCACATCGCCAGAACTGATCGCGAAATCCTTCGTCAGCGGAGTCCACAAACCTTACTGTTTCAGCAAAGCTCGCATCTTGATCTGCCATAAACTGAAACTGTTTCTCCCAGTAAACTTGTCGATCTTCACGTTCAACCCAGACATCTTTCTCCCCGATCAGCCCCGATCTGATGAGCCCAGAATCTGATACACCCACTACAGATCTCACCGGAAAAAGAAACCTCGCTCTGATACCAGTTTGTTGTGCAGAATGGAGAAAGAACAGAAAATATGAACGAAAATAACAAGACACAAGATTTACGTGGTTCACCAAATTTGACCCCCATTCGACCGGGGGCGTCTGCCGCCCCCCGGACCCCCAGGCCAGGGTCGCAGAAGCGGCTATTACAGTATTCAAGGCATACCAACATGAAGGCAGCGTCCAACTATTGGCAACCTGATCACATCCATAGCCAATGCCCAAAAACACCACAGCTGAAGCACTTGGTGTGTGAACCCGTGTGCTAATAGCAAAATATCTGACCCGCAAGATCTCCTTCTTCATCATTTAGACGCGTGGATCTCTACTGATGGAATGTATTTCCTTTTTTTGTTGTCCAAAAGCCTGTCGATGATGTGCGCAAGTGAGCTTTGTCAAAAAATGGAATAAAAATGGGCTCAGCAATGACGTTTTTACCATTTTGGAAAGAACCATTTTTCTAAATCATGATTCCACCTAAGGTGGGCGTTGGGTCGGGTTATTTGATTTTCAAGTTATTCGGTTTGGATTATTTAGTTTTGCCTCTAAAAAGCTCATAACCAAATTTGACCCAAATAACTCGAATAAACCGAACTAAATTTGGAATTCAGTTTCGGTTTGAGTTCGAATATAATCCGAATAAACCGAATTGGAGCAGAACATTTTGAAAGAATATTAAAAATACATAACTTAACTCAAAATTCAAGAAAATTATTGAATATGTAACTTAAATTCTACATCACCAAAATCAATTCTTCAAAATTAAAATCCCACAAATATAATACAAATTCAACCATAACCATTTTAGGATTACACTTAATATTAAGGATCAACAGTTTGTTTTAATATTTATCTTCAAAACCTTCACATTTCTTCAAGACTTGAAACACTTCACATTCACCTGAAAATACAAAGAATTGAGAAGATTAAAACATCAATTCAAGTCTGATGAATGAAAGGAAAATTATAGAGAATTTTGATAATCTGACCATTATTGCGCAAGTGGAAATGATTTGTAAGGATTAAGAGATAAGGTTATGAAACTACAACCAACTTCACTCTAGCACCATTAGCATAAAAAACTTAAGATGGAAAACTCATCAAAATTTTATCATGCCACATTAACAGATATCATCACCTAATAACTTGGACAGTTCCGGTTCATTCAAATACTTATCAACATGAGTATAAAAACACAAAATTAGCAAAAAGGACAGAAAAGTCTCAGATTCCTTCAAACAAACTCACCTATTGTTAAGGAATTAGAATTAGAATTGTATTCTTACCTTAATTGTAGATGTAATTGTATTCTATTACCTTTTCCTGGCTTGTATAGGTATCCTGTACTATTATATAATGTATCCTGAATTCATGAATACAAACACAGATTATTACCCTTATTTTCTACATGGTATCAGAGCCCAAAATCCTGAAACCTGAAACAGAAAATTTTTCGATGCCCTAAATTTTTCTGAGCTGCCGCCATTGATCCCACGCACCGCCACTGCACCACGCGCCACCCGTCTACTGCTTCTTCCAGCCGCTGCTCGGGGTTGCTCCGCCGTCCACCGCACGGTCGTCCGCCTTCACGCATCGTCGCTTGTTTTGTGTTGTTGTTTCCTGTTGATCTAATCTGTCGCTGGTTATTGTACCTGCTCTTGATCTGTACCTGATTTTACAATATGTCTAGCTCTGAAGAACAGACCCATTTTGATGCTCCTGAGGGTTTGAAGCTTCAGGACATGAGTGGTTATGATGTGATTACAGCTTTACTTCAGCAGCTGCAGTTGCAATTTGGCCCTCGTACTACTTTTCCGATTGGTCGTATGTCGACTGATCCTTACTTTATTGGTTCTGGCGATGGTCCAGATTTACAACTTATACCGACCATGCTGAAAGGTCAAGAAAATTATATTGAATGGTCCAATGCGATTTGTCGAGCAGTCCTTGCTAAGCACAAGATTCGGTTCATTGATGGATCCATTACCAAACCCCAGGATGGTCATCCTGATGCTGCTGATTGGCCTGGGGTTAATGCTACTCTTGTTTGCTGGATCTTGCAAACCCTAGATCCGGTATTTAAATCTTCTACAAGTTCGTTTGCCATAGTTAAGGAGCTGTAGGATGACCTGATGGCACGATTTATTTTCGCCGATGGTATGAAGCTTTTGCAGACGCAAGAAGTCATTCAAAGTTGCAGGCAAAATGGTCAACCCATCGATATCTACTTTGCCAAACTAAAGAAGTTGTTTGCAGATTATCATTGCATATGACCTCTCCTAGTTTGTACCTGTGAAGATTGCAAGGTATTATGTCAGTGCAATCTTACTGCGAAAGTCTTCCAAGAGAGAGAGAGAGAAGGATTTGATCTACCAATTCATCTCTGGCCTCGACGAAGGTTTTCATACCTTGCGATCACACATCATGAGCATTGATCCAATGCCATCTATCATGAAAGTATATGCCCTAGCTGCTCAGGAGGAGAATCATAGAGCTATCATTCGAGCTCATGAGCCTTCTTCTAACTCCATGGCGTATGTTGAACGCCGTTCACCACCTGCAAGTTTTTCGCCAGTTGTTCTTTCTGCAGCCGACTGCAAGAATCTTGTTTGTACCCATTGTCATTGCAAGGGTCATGATAAAGATACCTGTTTCCAAATACATGGTGTACCAGTCTGGTTCAAGAAAAGCAAGAAATCGGCGCAACCTTCCCGGCCATCAGTCACCGCCGCCGGTCCCGGAAGCGCAGCCAATCTCCCGCTCCAGCCACCATTTGCCGGAGCTGCCACGTCGTCGACTAGTCTGGTGGCAGCAGCTTCTTTCGGTGGTGTATCTGCCCGTTCCAATTTTGGCCCTGCTCTTTCTGATGACCAATGGAGTTCGATCATGCACTTGTTTAATCAGTTTAATTCTCTTACCGACGATGAGTCTGGTAAGCCTACTTTACCATGGATACTTGATTCGGGAGCCTCATATCACATGACTGGTGACAAAGGTTCTCTTACTGATCTTACTACTACTATTGATTCCGTGAATGTTGTTCTGCCTGATGGCTCGGTATCATCAACTTCACAATATGGATCTGTTTGCTTTGGTGGTTTTATTCTGCCACATGTTTTCTATATACCTACATTGCAATGCAACTTACTGTCATACTCTAGATTGTTATCTAACCTGAACTGTCTAGCTTTGTTTACTGAAAATTATTGCATTTTACAGACAATCAATACGAGGAAAGTGATTGGCGTGGGTGAACAGAAAGGGCTCATGTTCACCGTCCTGTCCTGGAGTCGCTTCCTAGAGTTGCTTCAGTATCTTCTTCCGATTTATGGCATCAACGTTTTGGTCATCCATCTTCCACGGTGTTGTCTTCTATTTTTTCTGGCATTAATAAAAATTATGTACCTTGTTCTATATGTTATAGAGAAAAACAGACTAGACATAGTTTTGAATTAAGTTCTTCAAATATTACTGCATTGTTTCAATTAGTTCATTGTGATGTTTGGGGACCTTAAAGAACACAATCTTCTAGTGGTGCATCTTATTTTTTAACCATCGTAGATGATTATTCCTGAGCTGTTTGGGTTTATTTGTTAGTAGCTAAATCTGAAGTAGCTTCTAGACTGTTAGAATTTAGTGCCTTAGTGAAGAACCAGTGAGGCAGAACAATTCAACGAGTTCGGGCTGATAACGACACTGAATTTTTGCCTCAACGATCTCACTTTATTGTATCTGGGATCATTTTTGAGACATCTATGATTGATACTCCACAATGGAATGGATGAGTTGAAAGAAAGCATCGTCATTTACTTAATGTGGTGCGTGCTTTACGGTTCCAGCCAGTCTTCCTATTAAATTTTGGGGAGAATGTATTCTTACTGCTGCCTACCTGATCAACCGAACACATACACAGCATCTCAACGGTAGTATTCACTTTGAGTTACTTTATGGGCAAGCTCCAAATTATTCATCCTTAAGGGTTTTTGGATGCTTGTGTTTTGCTGCTCATGTTCCTAGATATTGTGACAAGTTTGCACCACGAAGTCGGCGGTGTCTGTTCCTTGGTTACCCTGGCGGAAAGAAAGGTTATCGCCTTTTTGACTTGGAATCCCGAGTGATCTTTAACAGTCGGGATACTAACTTCTTTGAAGACCAGTTCCCGTACTCTGTAACTCTGGCTTCTACTTTATCTGATGAACCTGGCGGCACCACCACACCACCGCCGGATTCCTCCTCATTCTCGCTGGATCCGCACAGAGTTTTGGTACTGCCTTCCGTTGCCAATCCACCGCTGCCGGTTGCTTTTGGCTTTCCGCTATCCGTCGGTGGCCAGCTGCTACCATCTGCTGTCTCGCCGATCACCACCGACTGATTACCTCCAGTCGCCACCGGCCAGTCAATGTCGGTCAATGCCAGTCAACATCGGCTAAACAACACCGACAGTAGCTGGTCAGTCAATGTCGGTTGACTCCGGCCAGTCAACGCCAGTCAACACCGGTAAATCAACACCGGTCAACACCGGTAAGTCAATGCCGGTTAACACCGGTAAGTCAACGCCGGTGAGTCCTCCGCCGCCCAACTCCGGTGCACCCATACCGGCCACCACCGGCCTACCTTCATCGTCCGCTGCTGGTACTTCTCCGCCAGTTTCCGCCGGTGCTACATCCCTGGTATCTACTTTACCAGTTCCTCTGGTACCGGATGGTTGAGTTTCCACCTGCAAGATAGAATGTTCGATCTCATCGTCCTCCATCGTACTTGGCAGATTACGACTGTGATGATCATGCTTGTGCTCTTACTACTGAAGACCCCTCCAACTACATTCCCTCATGCATCGTCGCTTTCTTCAGGTGTTCTCTATCCTCTTACTGATTATGTAAATTGTGATAATTTTTCTAGTATGCATTCTAGATTTTTAGGTGCTATAACATCTAGTGCAGATCCCACTACTTATTCCGAGGCTTCCCGTCATTCTCATTGGTGGGATGCTATAGCTGAAGAAATTACTGCGCTGAAGCGAAATCAGACATGGACTTTGTCTTCTTTGCCTGTGCATAAGAAGGCAATTGGGTGCAAATGGGTATACCCAGCAAAGTTTCATTCAGATGGTACTATTGAACATCATAAGGCGTGCCTCGTGGTTCTTGGTAATCGCCAGGTTGAAGGAATAAATTACACTGAGACTTTTGCTCCGGTTGCAAAGATGAGTTCTGTTCGATTGTTTCTGTCCGTTGCAGTTATCCGTGGTTGGGAGCTGCATCAGATGGATGTTCATAATGCCTTCCTGCATGGTGATTTGCATGAAGAAGTGTTCATGCGTCCTCCGACTAGCTACGCTGTTCTGCCTGGTCAGGTTTGTCGCCTTCAAAAATCTCTTTATGGTCTTCATAAGGCACCTAGAAATTGGTTTGCTAAACTGTCTCAGGCTTTACGGGTATTTGGTTTTGTTCAGAGTAAGGCCGATTACTCTTTATTTGTCTATTCCCGTGGATCAGTATCTTTACATGTTCTGGTTTATGTGGATGATTTGGTTATTGCTGGTATTTCTTCTTCGCTCATCTCTGAGTTCAAGAAATACTTGGGTTCTTGTTTTCACATGAAGGACCTTGGTTTTCTTAAGTATTTTTTGGGCATAGAGATTGCTAGAAGACCGGAGGGGATGTTTCTCTCGCAAAGGAAATATGCTTTGGATATCTTATCTGATATAGGCTTATTTTCTTCTAAACCAATTGATTTTCCGATGGAGCAACAACATTATTTGGCACTTGTTGAAGGTCCATCCTACCATGACCCACAGCAATATCGATGCTTGGTTGGGCGTCTGATATATTTGACTATCACTTGTTGTGAACTTAGTTATTCGGTTCATACTCTTGCGCAATTCATGAAGTCTCATTGTGTTCCTCACTGGCAAGCTGCGGTTCGTGTGTTGCATTACCTGAAGAGTCATCCTGGTCAAGGTTTATTTCCCTCTTCACGTAGTACTTTACAATTGACTGCTTATTGTGATTCAGATTGGGCTACCTGTCCAATTACTAGGCGTTCTCTATCTGGTTACTTTGTTATGGTCGGTGATTCTCCAATTTCCTGGAAGATAAAAAAGCAACCTACTGTTTCTCGGTCTACTGCTGAAGTGGAGTATCGTGCTATGGCAGTTACCTGCTGTGAGTTGTTATGGCTTAAGTATTTACTGAAGGACTTGGGGGTTTTGCACTTTTCTCCTATGCGATTGTTTTGTGACAGTCAATCCGCTCTTCACATACAGGCCAATTCAGTTTTTCATGAATGCACCAAGCACATTGAAGTTGATTATCACTTTGTTCGGGATCTTGTTCAATCTGGTGCACTAATTACTCAACATATCTGTAATACAGACCAACCTGCAGATTTGTTCACTAAAGCTCTCGGACATAATCAGTTCCATTCTTTACTTGGCAAGTTGGGCATTTCTGATCCCCATGCTCAAACTTGAGGAGGGGTGTTAAGGAATTAGAATTATAATTGTATTCTTACCTTAGTTGTAGATGTAATTGTATTCTATTACCTTTTCCTAGTTTGTATAGGTAACCTATACTACTATATAATATATCCTGAATTCATGAATACAAACACATATTATTACCCTTATTTTCTACACCTATAATCAAAAATTCAAACCTCTCCGCCCTCTTTGAACATGAAACACCAATCCTCCGAACTTGTCTGCTTACCAAGAACATTGCTCCCAGCTGTATCCTCCAAGCATTAACACAAGAACAAGGTTATGATCAAAACTCCTAATCATCCAATCCCACCAATCCATCCTTTATATTAGGTCTATACAACATCTAAAGCAAAAGATGAAGAAACTACCTTCAAAATTCAAAAGCAAAGAAGGGGCTAAACATTCACAATGGTCGACTTGTTAGATTTCTGCAGTAAAAAACTCACATTCAGACTAACTTTTAAAACCTATACTCTAACCCACAGATTAATCAGCAATTTTAGAAGTAATTAATCAGCAAGAATAGATTCTCTTCCTCGGGAAATTGAAAATGAACATAAATGAAAAATACAATCACAACTACCTTTAAATAACCTTCAGGATCATGGGTATCAATTCCTAAGAGGTATCCAAGCCCATGAGGTATGAAAAAAACCCCTAATCTCTTCAAAACCATGGCATAAATATCACCGGGATAATATTTACAATGTTATATACAAAATTAAACAACTAAATCACATAGTACTCGAGGTGCATCAAAATCAATCACGATATCAAAGTAGGGTAATTACCCCTGAAGAAGGCCCCCCTATCTTCAACGACTCTAAATTAATCTCCTCAGCTAATCTGGTTTGGAAGGAAAAATACCACAATCATGCCAAATAATTGTTTGTTGAAGAATACTGAAGGTTAAGGGGAATAAAAATGGTGCCTATTTATCTGACATATTTTATATGCAAATTATCAAACGTTATAAAATGAAAAAAATCTACACAAGTCAGGAAAAATATAGTAATTCACTGCTCCATTTTATTTTCATTCCATATCAAGAAACTGTATCTTATGTGTGCATATCAATCCAGCACACTCCAGGTTTCATTGTAAAAATAACAACATTGTGAGTATCACGGACAACCTGCAATATAGCAAAAGAAGGGATAACTAGATAACTTAGGATGAATGAGTTCCATGGTAGTAAAATTCTACATAAATAATATCTGACAACTACAAATTAATCAGCTGACAACGGATAAATAATATTTGTGAACTC
The DNA here is from genome assembly GCA_037428765.1 of Rubia yunnanensis. Lineage (NCBI taxonomy): Eukaryota > Viridiplantae > Streptophyta > Magnoliopsida > Gentianales > Rubiaceae > Rubia > Rubia yunnanensis. The sequence goes on from CM075068.1 coordinate 79,405,524, forward strand.
CATTCCATTCTCAGTACAAACAGATAATTGAACATATACAAATCACTCCTAAACAAACTAAGCACAATGAACTGCAGGTAAACTAGGTTCTAATCCTCAAAGAAGAATCAAAATCCTAAATAGCCGGAGCTAAATAAACCTTAAACTAGGTTCTAATCCTTGGAAAATACAAAAATCTCAATAAAAAAATAGCATGATCTACCAAAACACAAACACAAGTATAGAAAAATCAATACCTTCAATAGCGGCACCAGGATCTGGAATCCCAGCCCAATGTTCTTGAAGAAACGGTTCCTTCCCTTTCCAGGTCTATTCCCTTTGGCCGTCTTCTTGGGGGCTCAGAAACACATTAGGCTTCTTGAAGAAGGTCTTGACATTATGAAAATAGTACAAACCACGTTATTCTCCATTGTCAGTACAATAGGATGGATCATGCAGAATTGATATTAAAGCTTGAATCGACTGCAATGGCGGTGGGATACTCACCATTTCTGCAATGGTGGGAGATCGGGTGATATTGGTTGCATGTGCGACGGCGTGAAGGAGAATGCGCCTAAAACCCTAGCTCCAAAGTGTGTTATGTTTATATAGTGGTAGGAGATTGCGAACCCTAGTGGTAGGAGATTGTGAAATTTATGGGCATGTCCTATTTGGGCTTAGGCAAAATACATATATTCAAATGGCTCAAGTCTATTTAATTAAAATTCTCTATTCAGAATTTATTAGCATTATATTAATATATATATATATATATAATATTTATTTATTTACAATTCAATATTCAGGTCAAATTTTGTTTGAGTTTAAATATCCAAAACCAAACCAAAAACCATATTCAAAACTCGGTTTATTCAATTAGGTTATCCAAAATTGGTATTTTAAATTCGTTTCGAGTTATTCGAATTCAGATAATTCAATTTTTGGTTCGGTTTTTGGTTTTTTTCCCACCCCTAATTCCACCCAAAGGAATCATGATTCCGGAAAATAGGTACTAAACAATGGGCTCAGTAGATGATTTTCCCATTTGGAGATTTAGTTGACTACCAAACGGAGAAGGGTCTGCCAAGAAGCCTAATTTCCAACAAGGATATCTAGATTCCAGCATCCACGGTGAAGGGAATTAACTTCTGTTGGGTCCCACGGGGCATGTCACTTGATGTTACCTGAAATCTTATTATGCAGCACCACCAACCCATGACCTACAAAACAAAGCCCTCAGGGGTTACCCAGGGGGGGGGGAGTCTCCGATGGTAAAGTCAGCCCCAATATATGTAATGAGGAATAGCCTAGCATAATCATAATAGGAGACATATCTGAGTATATATATTCTCTCAACCCTAAGGTTTTCATGTGATTACCCTTTATAACCCTATTGGGCCAATCTTGGCCCAATTGTTTATATTATATGGTTATTCATTATTTTAGCTTCTGGCCCAATATTATTGGGCCACTGAGGATTCATGCACTATCACAAACAACAAACCTTTAGTGAAACCATGGGAAAAGTACAAGTGGATGGATGGAGAAGAATGGAATTTGTCTGAGTGAAGGCGTCGGACCCCTGGATTTCAGGTATGATTTAATACAATTATAAGTAGTAAACTATCTTTCCCATCACTTTTGTTATTGTCCATATTAAATAATTTGATGATAAGCCAATCTCTCCCCTTAGGAGATTCGAGAAAAAACAATTGAACACAAATTTGGAAAGGATTGCACCCATCACACTGAGATAAAAGGTAATCGATATGTCTTGGAGAAACTAGCTAAGGAGCTAAAGAAAAAGGAGAGAAATAAGTTGTCCGGCCAAGGTTTCATTGAAGAAGATTGAGCAACAACTCACTTAGAAGGAGTTCAAACCAGACAGATCTCTTATTTACCGAGAGGCAAACAAGGACAAGGGAAGAAAATACACATCAAACAGGTTCAAATGATTGCACCAGACGTTGTAAGTTAATCAAATATCTCCCACGTAAATTAATTTCTACATATTGTTTCTACATTCTTCTTATCAAAATTTGCATTCCAATATCAATACAATTGAAAATGAATGAGCAGAAGGAACAAGGGACATTGATATTGCAGCCATGTGAAGCCATTCTCATAAAGCCTACAAAGAAGAAGGATCACCCAGGCAGGTATAGGGGGACTCAGACTGGTCTACCCACATCAGTGGTTGTTCCTTATCTAACTCGCAGCATGTGACGTAGTAGTTCCTTAAGCAAGCATACCCCACAAAAGAGAGCATCCAATGATTAACCCATCGTCAAGGCCATGGTTTCATCTCTTGAGCAGCTAGTAAAGGGTATCGCAGTTGCAGCCGCTATTGAGATCTCGACAGGGCTTGATGATCCAAGAAGGTCATCGAGAGGGAAATGGATAAACTTACAGCAGGTGCTACAAAGTCGAGTGGAGAGCCTTGCGATGGAGTAGGTGATAGGATGTATGACTACATAAATGTTTATATTTCTTTACAATAAATTACACATCTTCTAATCTGTAACATAAAAGTTAACAATTTCCTCAACTCTCTAACAAGAAGGATAGAGAAGAAGTTACGTTGTGCATCAAAGACATTTTTGGTAGGAAGAAAATGGTCGCACATGGGTTACGACAAATACCTCATCGTCAATATGGCCAACATTGTGGTGTGACTAGCGTAAGAGTATACGACCCAATCTACCATCCTAGGGCGGGATTTCCCTCAGCCAATTACCGATTCGATAACGTTAGAGAGGTATTGGATAGTGTGGTGGATTGGCTGGTCTCTTTGATAGGCAAGGGAGACGAGTAACAAAGTGACATCAATGAGGGTGATGCCTACAAGGAAATGGACGACAAGGACGAGGACGAGGACCTTATGATTCACACCGATGATGAGGTACATTCTTGTAACACCTTAATTATCATTTCACACAAAATACGTTGACATGTGAATATTAATGAATTCTTGTAATAGGGTAAAACTGCAACATCTTTTGGCAAAAGATCCTACTTAAGCACCAATTACCGGCCGTCAAAGAGAAAAAAAAATCAGGAAGCTACCAAAATAGGTCCTTCACTGCACCACAAACCATTGTTATTCATTGCATACGACCATCAGTTTCAAGCTATTTAATACATCATTTCATATAACTTTGCCTCCACAGATTATTTACAGGCAAAACTTGAAAGATTGGCCAATTATGGAGAGATTCATTCGTGGATTGCAATGCAGCTATCCTAGAAATGATAAAGAAGAAGGACTGCATGTTCCTCCCCGTGTTTTGACCATCAACCTTTGGATTCAAGTACACCAACTGTGTAGGTATAGATGTACTAGTCGAGTTTAGAAAGAAGCTCAAAAACATGAACTCGATAACCTGGATCGATAATGCACAAATCAATGTGTGGATAGGGTGAGTTTCAAACCTTATGTCCTTGCTTGTATTTTCAATTAATTAAGATTAAATTCTTTAATTGTCCTTACCGGTACAGGCACCTCTGGGAGAAAGTCTATTATTATAATGTAGGCCGCATCCAATTCTGACCTACAAACGCAGGAAACATGACCAATATCGATCAGGAAGCATTTTAACCTTATATGGAGCACAATGAAGCAAATGAAGAATGAGTTCTACATTGTCCCCTAAATTTGAATATAATGTTTTTTCTAGGTTTAACAATTACATTTCTAACCTCTTCCATTTTGATAATAAATTCCTGTAATTTTCCTGCAGTGATCATTGGTACCACATCGTTATCCGTCCTAGCATGGATGAGGTTTTTACGCTGGACACATTTTTGGGGGGTATCAAACCAACCAACCTGATAAAAAACAAGGTGCTTTCCAGGTACTACAATCAATCAAATAATAAGACATTATTGTAATATACTCGAAGAAGTTCATATTTTCATTTACTTTCATGAAACACTTGCTTGCACATACCAAAGAGAGAAGAGAAAGATGGAGCCAGAAATCGACTGCACATGGAAAATCAAAAAAATAAAAGTAAGTCATTCAGTCATTTCAGCCACACCATTTATTAACATAAGAAATGGTGACGAACTATGTCATTCCTATGCAGTTTGGTTCATGGGAATGCGGGTACTCTGTCATGCTCTTCATGGAATAATTTATTTTTCATTCAGAGACAAACAATATCATAGAGGTAAAAATCACATCTTACAATTAGTTATTCATAAATTTTATTACACACAAAATTATTCACTAACATTGTAGGTTTCAAAATCACAGATCTTCCCAGATGATGTGGGGCTTGGATCGATGAGTACCAGCATCAGGCGAACACTTTGTCGCAACTTCTCGATGAAAAATATGACATAATAGGTTGATAATTGAATTTCTGTGGTTGATGATATTAAAATTGTATTGTTGGTGTTTAGTCATACTGAACTTGTGTGGTATTTTTTATTTATTTGCATTCATGGTGATGATACCTTTTCTCATTATTGGTTCAATAAATTTGTGAGTTCGCCGATCTATATTGTCATACCTTCAAACTTTCTTACATTTTCAGATGTTAAATTTATAATAGTTTGGATTCAAATATTTCCGACTTTAATTGCTTCGAATCTGGGAGAGACCACTAGAAAACAAATTGGTCATTACAAACATTAAATAGCTAATACACCGGTAAAAGACAAATATTCCGGTGTAAAAATAATAAACCGGAAAAAAAAATTTGCGATGTAAAATCGAGTACACTGGTATTGCACACAGTTCATTAAAATACCAGTCTACATTACAATACCGTTGTAAAATGTAATACCGGCGTATATATTATAGGTGTATTTGTATTACACCGATATAAATAATTACAATTTATTATACATTTGGTAAGCATCACCATACAAGTGCAATTGTGTTTGTGACCCCCTAACCCTTTGGAACATCACCTGCACCAGTACTTATTTTCTACACTAGTAACAATACTTGCGGTGTCTAGAATCTACATGGTTTCTTTATTTTCCAACACCAATTTTTATTACTGGTACATAAGGAATTCTACACCGATATTTGAAGGTAACCATTAATCGCAGACTGCGTGCGATTTCCACATACTAAAAGTTCGATCAGAGTCAACTCTATGCTCTCGTCTCTTCCACCCATCCAGCACCGCCGATATGGTGGAGCCACCGCCCTCCAACCCTCCGATTTCATACACCCAAGCAGTGAACCAAGAACTCCGTAAAGCTCTCAATCTCTCGCCCTCAAACCAACACGATGCTCACAGCGCTCCCTTCACTCCAAAACAAAGAATTGATCATCTGGGAGAACCTGGCCTCCATTTCACGGAGGAGGAATGCCTAAGATTGGAGGCCCCCCTCAAATGGATGTTGATCAGGAAATTCTCGCGCAGCCAGCCACAACTAGAAAAGCTTCGGAAAGATTTTCACACTGCTGGTTTCAAGGGTCACAACAACATCACCTTGCTGGATAACAGACAGGTTTTGATATCCTTTTCTCTTCCTGATGATTATTATCGTTGTTGGCTCCATAAAATTTGGAACTTCAGTTCTTACTCTATTATAATAACAAAATGGGTGCCTAATTTTAATCCCAACGTAGATTCCCCAATTGTCCCAATATGGATTTCCCTCTATGGTCTGCCACAACAATTTTTTGATTATAATGTTCTTATGTCCATTGGTAACATCATTGGAACTCCAATTAGGGTAGATAGGGCCTCTATCAATAGGACTAGACCTCATGTGGCAAGGATCTGTGTTGAATTAGATGTAACTAAACCTATGTTGGAAAGAATCTGGCTAAGCTTTAGAGATATAGGCTTCTGGAAATATATTGAATATGAAGGTGTGCCTTTTTACTGTTCTCATTGCCTCAAACTAGGACATCTAGATACAGCTTGCAGGTTTGATAAGAACTCATCCAGATTCACTCCATGGAAACCTCAAAGCAATTCACTTAAAGAAGGTAATAAAACCATTTCCATTGATGAACAGGGCAGACATAAAGGTAAAGGAAATGGTCCTTCTTCAACTGGTACTTCTGGTCCAAAGCCACATTTTGCTTATAAGAGTAAAGTGGATAACCATGTTAAGCAGATATCTCAGGATAATAATTTTTCACAAGTAGACTCACAACAGGGCAAAGGTTCAAGTTCCGAAGAATCGGTCCTTAGACAAGGATCACAGGTTCCCTCTAATACTCATGAGACTGCTAACACACTTTTATATCCTGGAAAACGTATTGTAGTTACAGATATGGCCTTAAGGCAGGAGGATAATAATGGAGCAAATATGTTAAAACAGATAGAACCCATTAGCGTCTCATCTGTACCCCCACAATCCAACCACTTGCCACAGTATCCCTAATCTTACTGCACTAAATCTCTCTCCTGATAAAAATAGAGTTCTACACACAGGAAATTCTAATGGTAAACAACACAAGAATGACTCTACTGATTCAATTAGCTTAGATGTTGCTCCTATTCTGTTGGCAAAAACTGGTTTAAATATACAGGAAATAGAAGGGGGGACTTTAAATCCGATGCTAAAGACAATACCCAAGATGATATCCAAATCTCTACAAACTCTGCTCATACACTTGACTATATTGAAATAAATGGAGGTAACTCCCCTCTTCTATCATCTAGTAAGAAACTCTCAAACCTCTGGACTGGATTAATACAGAAACCTCCATTAAGCAACAGAAAAAAATTCTGAAACAAAGGAAGCTTAACTTTGATGAATTAAAAGCAACTCTTATAATGATCAGTTAAGATTAAACAGCATTCTCAAATTTAATCAACCAGAGGTCAAAAAATAAACAGAGGAAGTACACCAAGAAAGACTATTCCTCAACACCAAAAATGGTTTTCACCTGTTCCTCTTTGAACCTTTCCAAAACATACCCATGAATAGTCTCAATATATGTGTATGGAATGTTAGAGGAATAGGTAACAAACCTACTCAAATCCGTTTAAAAGATATTAAAAGACGTAATTCAATCAAACTTTGTGCTCTAATAGAACCTTTACTGAATCCTGACCAAATCCAAAACATATCTAAAGTGTTAGGTTTTAGTAACTCTTATGCAAATTCAATAAACAAAATATGGTTAATGTGGGATGAGGACATTTCAGTAGACATATATAAAGTTGAAGAACAGGTGGTTATTGTGAAAGTCAAATCTCCAAACCTGTCCACTGAATGTCAGCTTGGTTTTATCTACGCTAAGCACACAATCCATGAACGGAACAAATTGTGGCAAGACTTAGCAGCTCTAAAAAAAGAACCTTTGTGCTTAATAGGTGACTTTAATGTCATTACAAAAAATGAGGAATATTTAGGGAACTCAACCCCTAATCAGAGCAGTATAAGGAATTTTAACACTTTTCTTAATGATCAAAACTTCTCTGAAATCCCTACTTCTGGCAGTTTGTTCACTTGGACTGGAATGAGAACCAAGGGCAGGGTTTGGAAAAGGCTTGATAGAGGGATATCAAATAATCTATGGTGGTCCAATTTCCCTAGCTCTAAAATTAAAACAATATCTAGAGAAGGCTCGGACCATACCCCTTTAATCCTATTTGCATCTAATAAATCCCCAATGACTACTTCAAAACCATTCAAGTTTCAAGAATGCTGGGTAACACATCCCACTTTCATGAAGCTAGTGGAAGATGCTTGGAGAGTACATACCAATCATCAGGGGATGAAAAGATTAATCTTCAAACTTAAGAACTTAAAGCAAGCCCTTAGAATCTGGAACAAAGAAGTATTTGGTAATGTTTTCGATGCTGTTAAAATAAGTGATGATCTATTGATTAATGCTGAAAAAGTTTTACAACAGATTGAATCAAGTAACACAATACAAGCCTTAAATCTGGCCAAAGCAAAGCTGAAATTAGCTCTAAATAATCAGGAAATATTTCTCAAATAGAAATCAAGACTAAAATGGTTGAAAGAAGGTGATGTTAATTCAAAATTCTTTCATCAATCAATCTTAAGTAAACATAAAAGGCAAACAATCTCCCTAATCAGGAATAATGATGGAAACTGGTTAAATAATATAGAAGCTATAGAGAAGGAAGCTGTTAGCTTCTTCTCCAATCTTCTTACTGATGAACCTTTGGATCCATTAGGAATTAATACAGCATGGATATTGGATAATATTCCAAAAATAGTAGCCAACGAACTGAATTCAAATCTACTTAAACAAATCAGTATGGACGAGCTAACTAATATAGTTAATTCCATGGATAGACATTCAACACCAGGTCCTGATGGTTTCTCTGGATGCTTTTACCATACATGTTGGGATATTATAAAATCTGATGTACTGTTGGCAGTGGAAGAATTCTTTGCTGGAAAAGATATCCCCAAAGCTATCTCAGCAACTCAAATAATTCTAATACCCAAAAAAGATGTATGCTTATCCTTTAAAGATTACAGACCTATAAGCTTATGCAATTTCTCAAACAAAATTCTTTCAAAAATACTATCCACAAGACTTAAAACATATCTAGATATTATAATAAGCCCAGAAGAGTCAGCATTTGTTTCTGGAAGAGAAATTGCTGATAATGTTCTCCTCATGCAAGAATTCACTAACCATATACACTCAAAAACAAAAGGGTCTAATATGATTATAAAATTGGACATGATGAAAGCATTTGACAGAGTTTCTTGGGCATTTTTGGAAAATCTCCTTATCAAGCAAGGTTTTTCCAAACCCTGGTTGACCTAATTGTGAGGAACATCAAATCTGCATATATCTCAATACTGATTAATGGAAAAATAGTTGGTTTTTTCCCTGCTTCTAGGGGTTTAAAACAGGGTGATCCTTTATCCCCTCTGCTTTTCATACTAATGGCTGAAGCCTTTTCACAAAACCTAAATTTTCTATACCAATTCGGAAATATTCAGCCCTACAAACTATATTTTGGGATGAAATCATCATCACATCTTTCCTATGCTGATGACACATTAATCTTTTTGAAATACACAAAACAGGGTTTACAAACAATAATGAACTTTCTAAAATCTTATGAATTGGCTTCTGGTCAGAAAGTGAATTTTGAGAAATCCACTTTTCACATATCAAAACACACACCTAACAGAATCACAACATTAATTAAAAGAGAAACAAACATGCTGAAAGGAACCATTCCATTTAAATATTTGGGATGTCCGATTTTCACAGGAAGGGTTAAAAATTCACTCTTCCAGGGCATGCTACATTCAATTCAAAATAAAATCAATCATTGGCATAATAAGCTTCTATCTCCAGCTGGAAGGGCAACACTAATTAGACATGTTTTGTCCTCAATGCCAATTCATCTTATAACTGTATTGTAGCCAACTCAACACATTATAAGCCAAATCCATAAAACTTTGGCTCGAATTTAAACACTCTAACAAAATCTTTCTCACTCAAAATGTGGTGGAAACTTCAGACTGGAAAATCTCTATGGGCGAAAATCATGTGGTCTATGAGTGACACTCATAAAACATCCAGAAGTTGGAAAAGAATTAAAGAGGTGCAAGACATAGCTTTAAATAACACAAAAGTCCTTCTTGGATCTGGTTTAGTTTCTTTTATGGAATTCAAACTGGACTTCTATGGGACCACTAACTGACTTCTTAATTAATCCATCTGAACTTCCCTATCACAACTTAACAGTGGCTGATTACATTCAGAATAAAACATCTTACTCTAGCCAGATCAGGAATTCCCTCCCTGATCACATTTTCCAATTTCTGGACCTGGAATATAAACTATTTTCAAGTTATGATGATTCCCTCATATGGAAACCTACTCGAACAGGAACTTTTACTATTAAATAAGCTTATGAGCTGATAAGAGAGAAGAAAATGAAGATACCATCTTACACTCATCTGTGGTCTGAACTCTTACCTAAGAAAATTAGTTTATTTAATTGGAAACTTTTAAATAGACTAATAGCCCTTCCAGATGTGCTAAGAACTTCCAATTTCATCTCCCCTCAAGATGTTGTTTCTGTTTTAATGAGTCTGAAACTATTCATCACTGTTTTAACTCTTGTGTGAAGGTCAACCAACTCTGGAAATTTGTGAACTCTACGTTCAGTTTAGCAAACAACAAATTTCAACTTTTGTGGGATAGAATCTATTTTTACTGGAATGTCTCTTCCTCGGATGGATCCTTTGCAAAGCTCATCAGAATAATACCTTGTGTCGTACTCTGGTACCTGTGGTGTGCCAGATGTACCTACATTTTTGAGGGTACAAAACCAGATATAATGTTAATTTTCAAACGAATTTTATATCATTTCAATGATACATTATTGGCATTCAAACTGGATTTTAAATGGGCTTTATCTCATTTACCAATACTACTGAGTCAGAAACCTATAAAACATAGGCCAATAAGAATCATTAAATGGTTACTACCTTCAAAATTCAAACTCAGTACTGATGGCTCCTTTCTTATCAATGGTGCTGCTGGTATCGGATGCATAATCAGAGATCATGTTGGTTAGGTAACTGTAGCTCTATCAAAATCCATCTCGGCTGAATCTGTCTTGCAGGCCAAAACTACTGCTCTATTGCATGGTATTCATCTTGTTCAAGAACGATGCATCGTGAGTATTGACATTGAAATAGATTCAAAAGTCCTACATGGAATGATACAAAAACAACTCAAGATTCCATGGAAATTACTACCAATGATGAGGGAGATATGGAACCTACTTCAAGAAATGAATTACTTGTTGCAACATATTTTCAGAGAAGCCAATGGCGCTGCCGACTCACTTGCAAAGATAGCTAGCCGCGAGCAGGTAAATAACATCTATGTTTCTGCAGGTTTGCCTACCTTAGTGGCTGGACACGTAAAGCTAGATGCGAAAGGAACTCCCCATGTTAGATTAGAGTAATTAGATAACTATGTAATTATTTTTTTTCCACGTTTGAAGCTGTTTGATCATTGGGTTACAGCAGGTTAATGTATAGTTCTCAAAGATCGTCAGCTGAACTCTCAGAGGTAAGGTATTAAGCCCCCCTCTTTTTCTGTATCTTTTATTTTTAAATTAATAAACGGGTAGGGGTCTGCCAAACCCCCCACCATCACAGGTGGATTTATCTAAAAAACCAATGCATATGTTCAACCCTCTTACACCGCTATACTTACACACCAATATTTTGAGGGGCCAAAATTTTAGTACAATTGCGTAAAAATACCGGTACAATTGGGAACTGCAGTAGTGTATTCTGGATGCCCTTCTCGATCTATATGAGTCTTCTAGTCCTATTTGTACTGATGCTATGTATTTATAATTGAGAGTTGAGACAAGCACTCCCTAGTTTTCACACCATCTTTGTTGTTTGTTAGCAGATCTTGCATGGTGCATTAAAATGATAAATGTCTAGTTTTGTAAGGAGCTTATTAGTGATAGATGCCTAGTTTGCTTAGGAGCTTATTAGTGCAGTAGACTGGGTTTTGTAGGTTGTCGTCAATTCCCTAGAGGTCATGGATTTTTAAGAGTTTCAACAATTTTCTCAATTAAACATAACAATTCCCCTAACATAATACAATCTTTGAACTCTATTAAAATTCAGTCTCAAACTCCCACCACTCAACAAAACTCATTTGTTGATTTATATCAATTTTGCAATGGAATGATTTCATCGAACTTTCAATATAAACAAACACCCCCTCCAATTTCTTCTAAACCTCAGCAACAATATGGACAAAAATGTTCTTATCAAGGTTTACACAGTGCTCCGAATTGGATTAACATGACCAAATATTCTAAACCATCCAAGCCATCTCAAAAGAAAAAATAAAAATACCCTTAAACCCCCCAAAAAAATTCAGCAATAATTCACTGGCAATAGTTCAGCTCTTTCAATGCTTGAGGAGAGTTAAATTCTAATGTCGCTGGGAGGCCGTCGCGGTACCTCCCAAAGTTATTATTTATAAGCCCTAAATGCTTACTATCTACAATTAAGTAGATAGCGGCAAGTCGGGGCCGTCTATGAAGAAGAGGGATTTTCTTAAGCGTTTAAACACAAAAGGTTGCTATTAGGCTAGGAGTAGATGTATATATATATATACACACACACATACATATAAGAGCATGTAAAAAAGGGGGTTTGGTTGGTTGGTTGTCTTAATTTATGAAAGTTAAAAGACAAGAAAACTAGCAAAGTCAAGTAAGTATGGTAATCATCAAACAAACTAAGAAAAAGGGTTTTAAAACTACAAAAACAAAGCCTTGGGGGTAATTGATATCCACTTCCAAACCAAATGTAGATCACTGAACCATTCACTCATTCTATCACAATTGTTACCTATGGAGGAAGGACCATAGATTTGACACCAACAAGCCTTCTACCAAAGGCATAGCCATTTAACCAAACATAGCATTCATTAGGCTAAACCTAGAACAAACCACATTCAAGGTTCAACCTTTCATTGCATCTACAGGATAAATATGAGAAAAATCCACATAAACATACTTCTCTAGCAAGAGTCACAACACATTATGCACAAGAAGTTCTAAGTTCATGTTCTTAGATTTTCATGCAAAGGAGTTAAGGAATTCGTCACGTTCCTAACACCCTAACACTTTAATCATGCAAACACTTTCTATTCTCAAACAACCAATGGCATAAATGAAGTAAAACATAACATTAAGAACACATGAATACTAAATAACAAAGGCTTCAAGAATGAGTGGAACAATCTACTCACTACTTCCTCTACTTTTTTGAAGATAAATCTTCCATCCTTCTTAGATAGTAGTTTCCAAGAGTGAATTCGACATGTCTTGTCAAACCTCACCAATGACTCCCTTAGCCAAAACACGACTAAAAGTATCCCATTGATGGCATTAAGCACGAAGAACCAACAAGTTTGGCAACACTTATAAACACTACACCGTGTCTAAGCATTTAACCAATTCATGCATTTACACAAGATTAGTCAAGAACGATCGACATTCATAGACTTCTCTCATTTGCTAACTAAAACAAAAATGACAATGAGTTCAACATCATCACATTCATCTAGCAATTATCAACACACCAATATCATTAAGAAGCTCTAACTCATGCTCTTGGATTCCACATTAAAAGAGGGGAGAACTAGCTACTTTCTCCCAACCCTAACAAGTAATCATACAAGCAATTCATATGTTCAAGCTTCCAACAACATCAATGCCATTAACAATTCACATTCAAAGCTCAATATATGCACAATAGGAAAAAGCACTAAAGAGATAGATATGGTTTTTACTACATAGAAATGGAAGCTTCAATCCATTTCTCCTAAGATAAAACTAAGCTACATAATTAAAAGACACGATTAACCTACAAAAACTAAGAAAAGAAAGAAAATAAACTATGGTTTGAACCCTGAAAAATTGCAGGAAGAAAAGTATGGATTTTTTTTTGTTTTAAGAGGAGAGGATAAATGAGTATTTATAGTACAGAAAGCAAGAAGGATTTCTAGCCATACATCCTTCGCAAGTCGCGACGGGCTCGTGACGGACTCCAGTTCTAGCATCTTGATTTCTGTCAAATTTTTGTTTCATATCCTCCTCTTCCCTTCACTTCTTCAATTCTTTAAATCTTCAAAAGCTAAAATACAAGTCTTCAAATCTTCAAAGGTATTCTTCAAAGTCTTCAAACAAATTACCTTGTCACAAAAATTTTTCTAGAAAAGTAATAAAAGCGTAAAAGTCGCTTTTAACCCTCCTTAGAGAATTTTAAGGAAAAATGCCACATTTAGAGCACAAAAGTGTACAAAAGTGAATCTTAAAAGTTCTAATATAACTGTATAAAATGGGCACATCAGTCACTATTTATTTGTGATTTGAGTAACTCATTACTCTTGGTCACATTAGCTATAGCTTGCAAAAGTTCTCCATACTCCGATTTGGGAATTCTCATGTCTCTAGTGTTACTTAGTATTTGTGTTTGGAGTAACTTATTAGTCTTGAAAAGGTTAGCTAAAGCTCCAAACACATCTTCATAATCGGGCTTGGGAACTATTTCCAGGGATTGGTTTTGGGGCATAGTATAGAGTGGTGAAGGCCAACTCTCTAGCTTATATGGTTGGTTTCCCAATGCATCTCCATACCATGAATTTGGGTTACCACTCAACCCCGAATCGAGAGAGCAATGGTATGGGTACCATTCCCATTCCCTTTGGCCTTAGAAATCAATAACTCCTACCTTTCTGTGATACTCACTCTACAAAGAGCAAGACATTGTAGTGGTGAGCATCGTTTTACTTGTCAAATAACTTGTAAACTCAAAAAATACTCATTAGTATACCGGTACGCAGAGTCGATCCCACGAGGAGCAAAAACAATAATTATAATTGTTTTCCAACTAGTTTCAAAACCTTTTTTTTTCCAGTGTAACCACTATGCCTTAAATCCAAGGATTTTTCTAGCTCTAAAATGCCAATGATTAATCTAAAAATGAGAGATAAATATATAAATATATATATATATACACACACACATATATACATATATACATATACATATATGAATGATATCTACTAAATATATATATTTATCTCGTCGATATCATATATATAAATATTTATATATTTATAAATAAATAAATAAATATATATATATATATATAAATTTATATATATATGTGTATATCTATGTATATATATATGTATATATATGTATATATATACATATATATATATATGTATATATATACATATATATACATATATATATACATAGATATACACACATATATATATATATACATATATATTTGTATATGAATGATATCGACTAAGAATAACTCATGCTAGTTAATATCGATCATAGGTGCAATGATGAATTAATCCTTACACATCTATCAATTATAGGAAAATAGGTACACTTAACCTCCCCAATTCTTTCTTACTTTATTGACAGTTAATCATTATAATTAACTAATTGTTCCCCTTACCAAAATGCCCCCCAGAAAGTATTCGCTAAATTAGAACACATTTTGATAACATTAAGAAATAAAGAACCCGATATAGCATTTACCAAATAAAAACAAAATGACATTGCACACTTAGTTGTTCTCTATTTTGCTATTACAGTCTTAGTTATTTAGCTGTGCTTCAGAAGATTGCGCTACTTACTAACCCCTTACAACAATTACGAATTGACTGAATTAGATAGCAATATTCTAACGACATTCAAGTTGATCATGCTTAAACATATTAGAAATGAATTAATCCAAGAACAATCAAGAACATGCAAGAATAATTGTAACACAACTAGGTCTCACGAATTATAAACTAACACTCGTTATTCTCTACCAATAAACAAATTAGCTACTCATAATATGCATATAAAAAGTGCAAAAGAAATTATCTGAAACATGTTATTGAATTGAACTAAGAAAAAGACTTACTCCCAGAAAATTGGTTCCGTTCTGCAAATTGGACCATCTGCGGCGGAACAGAATCTGAATATAATTAAATAAATAAGTCTGTGAAATTCTGATATGATTCTAGCTAAAACAAAATGTGTTAATAAATGTCTAAATTGATGCCTCTTATATAGAGAGGAGACTCAACCCAAAATATCATCCAAATTTATTTCAAATTTAAATTCAAATCTTATCCTTATCTAAATAACATATAAGAATCAAAATCCTATCAAATCTAAATAATATCTTCAATAAAATATGATTATATATTCTTAAAATCTTATCCATATCTCCATAAAAATCAGCTCTAAATCAGAATTAATTCTGATTTCCATGTTTGTCACTCATTGCACACGACTCGAACATTTTTACACAATATTGACTGCTTTTTCTACCATGTTTCCCAAATTCTCCTCAAATTCATCCATATTCCTCTTAAACCCACAAACCTATAATATGCGACAAATAATACACCTAAAGTGCAAATTAATCCAATAAAATCACAATAAATAATTTATACATATCAAATATCCTCACATTTGAGTCATGCTTGCCTTCAATTATGAAAATGAAGAATATAAGATCAATCAATAATCCACAATGTTTGTAAGTTCTCATTCCCTCAAAAGACTCAACCTAAAATGTCTCTATTAAAAAAAGAAAAGAAAAAGAAAGATAGAAAAATGTGATACAGGATTGGATAAACAAAATTCAGCACTTAAAAATTCCCGATTCTACTCTTATAATAATAAATTTTCCCATTCCAAGGAACAAAAGTTCATGCTAACGCACCTGAGAATTATTGTCTTTAAAGTAATCAAAATGAAAAATTCAAGATCATGAAATTTAATCATCAATTTTGTCAAAATCTGACAAGCAATGAATATTTCCACAGTTTCACTCAGGCATTCTTAATATATAAAGGACAATCACTCAAATAATTCACAAGTTATAACACAGAGAAGTTAAGAAACAAATCATGAAGGTTTTTCTCAAGGCTTATAATGAGGTTAGGGACCATTCAGATCGGTGAGATCTTAAGGGTTCTAAGCTTAAACAATATAGATCAAAGTATTATGCATGCTTTTTCTAGAAGCATCATCCATGTATAGTAGAATTTCACCAATAACCTTCAAACTCATGGCTGGTAAGAAACAGTCAAGTAATATATCACATCAAATGTATGTGCTATTTTATTTTTATTTTTTCAATTTTTTCAAGCACCAAATTTCTCCAATATAGTCCAAATCAGTACTTATGAAGGAAACATTGCTTCATAACAAACAATAAAAAAACAAATTTCACAGTCACCCCCTCCAGTTTGGCCAAACTGAACCACAAAGTTACACTTCATAATAAGATTCAGCCTTCAATTTTGAAACCAGTTAGTTTGGACAAACAGAACACATACTCTGTAATGTCATTAACTCAAGAGAACACAATTGATAATTTCATCAACTTCAACTGCATGAACATGCATAATAGGGCAAAGAGAAAGGATAAAACAATGCTTTGCCTAAATATATTGTAACTAGAACATAGTCAAAGCTTCAAATTGTTTGAATATGGGTTAATGTAATTGGTAGGCAATTTAAGGTGTGTGGTTCATCCTGGTGCCTTCCATCACTTTCACACATAACAACTCCAAGTATATAAAATGTGATCTCTCAGAACAAAGATTGATGTAGAAAGTGCTCTACTTTAGCTCAAACATCACTTTAGTAGGCTAAAATATTCAATTAAACTCATCATTTTTCGTCATCCCAAAAACCATATCAATCAAATTTCACAAATCATAGAAAATATCATTAAAAAACCTTAAGGCATATCAAATTTTACCATGTTTGTTAAATAATGAAGTTTACAACCGGTAGGGTACTTTTATTTAGAGCCACTAGAATTTCTTCATGCCAAATTATTGACTCAAAACACATGTTTGACTAAAAAAATGAATTTTTTTTGAAAAAAATCAAAAACAAAAGAAACAAAACACACAATTATCCTCCCCACACTTAAACTTTGCTTGCCCTCAAGCAAATAATGCAAAGCTCTAATGAGAATAGGTTTCGCACATAGTCAAACATCCTGATATAAAAAAATTAAAAGGGAAGAGAGAACTTATAGTGGTGGGTTTTTAAGAAATTCCCAACAGGTATAGATTGTTGAATCAGGATCAGGTTCTGCCGCAGACCTCCAGTTTTCTCAAACATAACTTGTGAGTCCAGCTCCATGAGTCCAGCTTTCTAAAAAGTGTTAATTATCCATGGTGTAAAGTTGAGTATTTCAAGCTCGCTAGATCAAGAAGATGAGAGCAGATGAGAAATTGTAATTCCCTAAAAATATATATAGAAAATTTAAAAGAAGAAAAGCAAGAAATGATATTTGGGTTGCCTCCAATGAGTGCTTTTTTTATAGTTTTTCCCTAGATTTCCAAATGCTGTTAATTATCCATCGTAGGGCACAATGGAATTTCTTCAAACAAAATTCAGCTTCTGATGTGGTAATAGGTACCGTTTAGCTAAATCGGAGGGCGAAAGAACCCTATTCCAACACTTTCTTGTTACGCTTGGTTGTCTTTTCCATCCCCAGATCAAATATCAAATTAGGTTTCTCAAATCTGGTCATATGCCAAGCACTAACACACAAAATTAGTCGGTAAAAAATTGTAGAAATTGACATAACCGTTTCCCGGTAGTGACACCAATTTGGCGAGCATCGTTTTACTAGCCAAGTAACCTGCAGACTCAGAAAAAAAGACTAATTAGTATACCGGTAAGTAGAGTCGATCCCACAAGTAGAAAAAGCAATAATTATGATTTTTCCCAACTAATTTCAAAACCTATTTTTTTGTGTAGCCACCATGCCTTAAATTCAAGAATTTCACTAATACCAAAGTGGAAATGATTAATATAAAATGATATATATATATATATATATGAATGATATTGGCTAAGTATAACCCATGCTAGTTAATACTTATCATAGGTGAAATGATGAATCAATCCTTACACATCTATCAGTTATAGGAAAGTAGGTGCGCTTAACCTCTCCAATTCTTTCTTACTTTATCGACAATTCATCAATTGTAATTAACTAACTATTTCCCTTACCAAAATGCCCCCAGAAAGTATGCACTGAACCAGGACACATTTTGATAGCATTAATAAATAAAAGATCCCGATATGGCATTTACCAAAGTAAAATAAAATAGCAATGCACACTCAATTGTTCCCTATCTTGCTATTAAAGTCTTTATTATTTAGCAATTTTTCAGAAGATTGCGCTTCTTACTAACCCTTTCCAACAATTACGAATTAGCTGAAATAGATAGCAATATTCTAACTACATTCAAGTTGATCAGACTTAAACATATTAGAATTGAATTAATCCAAGAACAACCAAGAACATGCAAGAATCAATTGTAAAACAGTTAGGCTTCACTAATTATAAACTAACACTCATTATTCTTTGCCGATATATAAACAAATTAGCTACTTATAATATGCATATAAAATTTGTAAAAGAAATAATCTGAAAAATGCTTTTGAATTGAACTAAGAAAAAGAACTACTCCCAGAAAATGGGTTCCCATAGGGCAAATGGAACCCTCTGCGGCGGACGAAAATCTTGAAATAATTAAATAAAAAAGTCTGTGAAATTCTAATATGATTCAAAGCTAAAAGAAAGTGTCAATAAATGTCTAAACTGATTCCTCTTATATAGAGAAGAGGCTCGGCCCAAAATGTCATCCAAATCTATTCAAAATTTAAATTCTATTCTTATCCTTATCTAAATAAGAGATAAGAATCAAAATACAATCAAATTTCTATAAAAATATCCAATCAAATATGATCATATTTACATAAAATCTTATCCATAATTGCATAAAAATCAGCTTCAAATTAGATCCAAATCAAAATTAATTCTGAATTGTACGTCGGTCTCGCATTGCACGCGGTTGGAACATTTCTGTGCAAGATTGGTTGTCTTCTTTTTGCCATCTTTGCCAAATTCTCCTCAAATTCCTCCAAATTCCTCTTAAGCCCACAAACCTGTAATCTATGATAAATAATACACCTAAAGTTTAAATTAATCCAATAAAATCATAATAAACCCCAAAAAATAAATAACATAACTTATATGCATCAGTCGGAATGGCATAACCTATAAAGTGTCACTTGTTGAGCCTCTCTTCTCCACATATTTTTTTTGTTTTTCAATAAAAATTCAGAATCAAAGTGCAAGGATTCTTGGTGAGAACACCAAGAATTCAAGCAATACCTACTCTGAAGAAAAGCAACAAACACAAAAAGGGAAAAAACAAAAACACAAAAATAAAACAAGAAATATAAAATACCAGATACTCTACCAACTAGTTATGCTAGCTAACAATCAAATAAGTACAGTATCCTCGGCAGCGGCACCAAAATTCGACCCTTACCCCCTGGGGTAGTTTCTTTTGGGATAATTAACCCACATAGTACAAAGTGTCAAAGATAATAATTTGTATTTTTTCTCCTTTACTCACTGCTAAGTACAATAAATTAGCTAGTTGCAAGTCCAGGGCCTATCCACAGAGATACTAGTATTTAAAGGTAAGCTAGACACAACCCACAATCAGGCATCACCCCAATTGCGTGTCAAAAATAACTATTACCACACATATAATTTGGGGGGTGGGTTTGTGAACTAAAAACTAGCAATCAACGAGATGTAAACTATGGATTAACTAATCTTGGGGGTATTTGCATAACATGATCGATTTATGGATTTGATCCTAGATTCTATTGCATATACACATATAAACCCAATCTCATTTCTTATGTCACACAGTGTGGAGATGGCAGAAAATTCCCAATGTCTATCACTCAAAGGTTCATCTCCCTTAAAACTATCTCTTCATCTCTATAATTAGGGATGCACTCCAATTCTTTTGACTTTGTATTTCATTCCAGTAACCTCACTTCCGGTGCTAACAAGCCCCTTCTCGAAGGATCAAGCCCTCTCAGGAAACATTGTTAGATATAGGAGTGAGTCTAATACATCCCAAGCTCTCTGATGCGTCTTGAACAACCAACTGATTTGTGGGCTTGAGTTCTTCTAGAACTAACCTATAATAAAACTGTCCATGGGAGGGGTTAGCACTCTGATGCCTAAGTTAGTCCAAGCTTCCAATATGATTATGACAGAATGAATGATAAGTAAATGTGTACCTTGTATTTATACTCCATATCCTAAATAACGTTCTCCTTAATTATCTTCCTTAACTACCCACAAATACGGTAATTATGTTAGGGTATTAAATGTTCTCCTAACTGAGCCACCACATTTTCAGCCCAAGGCCTTCTTGGGCTTAACCTCTATCAAGAGCCCCTAGAAAAATAGGTTCTCGACCACAGAAAGCTGGAACGATACAAAGGTTCTTTGAGGTCTCGAATGTATGGGACAATTCGAGGACTCCGAAGACTCAAAATGAACCTTGCACTTCATTTTTATTGCCTTCGATGGAGGGGACCTGGTTTTCTAATCAATTCTCAGCATTAGGATTCCAAAAGGCGCACACGTGCCGTACAATTGTACGTGTCACAGCTTCCCAAATGGCGCGTTATCATAAGACAGAAAAATAGTTACGTCTTTCTATAACTTTTCATATTTCCAACGCAATTATTAATTATCCTCCATTTCAGCACCCATTATTACCTCTCAACCGCTCTTCCTTCTTTCACTTTTCTCATTGTAGGAACTTCTTATGAACATTCTTTCTCTACTTCTCTCTCAAGCAATCTAACTTTCATCACCTTTCCCAAAAAATCAGTAAGTACCTTCATCTCTCTTCTTATTCTAACATTTTCATTTCCTCACCTTACACTCATTCCTTGCTCTGATGAGGGTTCCTCTTCCGAGAGATAACCTGGTGAGATTAGGGTAGGAGGGACAAGGGTTAGTATGCCAGAAAGAGCTCTTAGCAACTCGGAATACACTCCTTGCAAGGAATTCCGATATGATTTAGATGTTGGAGAAGGTATGCCTGATCGCATTACTAACAATCTCGGGGAAGAGAGGGATTCCCAGTAATAGATATGCCTCGTTGAGAGCCCGTTGAGAACTCGCCACTAGGCATGGGTAAACCCTATATAAGAACATCCCCTATCAGTGGAAAAATTGGGTTTTATCCTCCTCCAAACCCAAAGCTCAAATTGGAGGGGGGTCAAATACATCTCTGGCCTGTAAGGAAGCATCCCTCGAGACCATAGAGGAGGAGGAGAATGCATCTCTTTTGAGAGAGAGGATGCCTCTCGAGGAGGAGGAAGCACCCTCGAGAGCACCTCAGGTATCTTCCTTGGCCAGAACCTCTCAAATGAAGAAAAAGGGAACTTCTTGAAAGATAAGGCTAAGGGACTCGAGGAAGGAGCCCCCAGCCTCAATAGTGGGGAAAGCTATTTTGAAAATTTTGGACTCGATCCCTCTTGGCCAACGAATAGCCCCGGATGCTGATTTTCAACCCTTTTGAGAGAAAGATACCCTTCCATGAAGGAAGATCAACCATTTCCCTCAAACATGTTCGCTGCGGGCTCATTTTTCCTTTTCCGCCCCTTTTTTCCAAACTTATAAAACAATTCCAGGTGAGCCCTACACAAGTCTATCCCAATGTATTTGTGATCATCATGGTGTTCTTGACTCGATGTGATGAGTTTGTTATCAAGCACAGATATAAGCTGCTTCGCTCGCTGTACTTCGTGTCTTATAGTGGGCGATCCACCGATATTATTGTAACTTTTACTAGCCGGGAGGCATATAACAAGGTTTTTGTAGCTCTTGATAATTTGGATGATTGGAGAAGTTGGAAAAAGGGGCCTCATTTGACAGCAGGATGTATCGAGTTCCCCCTTGGAATTGAGACATGCGAGTCGAGTCTCCCAAAACCAGCCAATATATTTGTCCAGATGCCCTCGAGAGAGATTTTCGTCCAGCTCCCTTAATTATAGCCGCTTCAAAAATCCTAATTCTCGGATTGGCCACTTTTCATTCCCTCACAAAATATACGAGGAGTATGCGTATAAAATACTCCAGAAGAATATTTGGAAGAGAAGAAGAGAACTTGAGGGCCCCATAGAAGGCCTACCCCTCAAGACCCTCGTTAGTGATTTTAGGCACTCAGAAGCCACCGAAGGTGCCTTAATAGAATTCTACTTCTCATGTTTATTGTATCATTAAGTTTACTTTTACTGATGATCTCTCTCTTTATTTAGTGGGTCTTGCTAGCAGCGTAAGGAAACAGAAGCCCACGAAGCAGGGTCATGGTCAGGGTTAGGGTCCTCCTAAAGGGATCATTGCTCCCTCAAATGAGGCCTCCACTCCCTCAAATTAGGCCTCCACCCCCTTGAATCAGGTCTCCCCTCACACAGTAGGTGGTGAAAGGCCTATTCCTACCATTACTGATGACCAACCTCCTCCTACTAGGAATGTTCACCAGAAGACAAGGGCAGACGACAACAATGTTGGTAACACCTCCCCAACACCATTAATAGGAGCACGCGATGGTTAGGACACCCATCAACCATCTCCACCCCCTTTGAAGGATGCAGCGTCCATGTCCAGGATTGAGCATCATCTCTCGAGGATGGCCTCTAACCCTATGGTTTTCATCTGTTCCTTTGAAAAATATATTTATAGTCCTTTTTCCTAGCATTGATCTAACTTGGAATATTTTTCTAAGTCTCCCAACTTTTCCATGAGGCCAGTGAAAAGATGGAAGCTTTTGCCTTCCCTTATACCTCTGGCTGCACTTCCCTCGAGGAAAATCTCAGCAAATAGGATGCTGATATTTTGGAGTTGAAGAAAGCGCTTGAGGAGAAGAATAGGGCTCTTAAGGACAAAAAATAAATTATTGAATATTCAAGGTAGAGTGTTGATGCCGAGAGGTGTCAATGGATGCTGGAGAATAATACCCTCGAGAAGAGGGTTTAGGCTGCTGAGGATCCAGTCTCGCAGGTTCAACTGCTCGAGGCCTTTAAACACAAACTTTTGAATAACTCTGAGTTACCTCAACTATTTTTGGATCTCTTAGAGGTGGCCAGACATCTCGGCTATAGTGAATTAGCCAAGGAATTTCTGAAGCCTCAAGTGTCCGCCTCCCTGTCTGAAGATCTTGCTAAGCAGGTGGACGACCTAGTCAACCCAGAGCTCAAAGCCACTCTGGATGCAAAATGGAACGAGAAAATCAAGAATGGCAACCATCAATTTGCCCTCAAGGATTTCATTAAGTCCAAAGGGCAGCTCTTCATTGCTGAGGGGATTTGAGCGATCCCCTTTCCAAAGGCCACAAACGCCTTTCCCGAGAAGAATTCCACAGCCGACCGAGTGGAAGAAATGATTGCATTCACCTCAAAAGAGGATGATTATAGGGTTTGTCCTTTATTGTAGCTTTTCCAATTAGGGCCCCCAATAGTAACTTTTTTCTTTTAAAATTTCATTATAAGAATATATCTTTTGCCATTTTGTTGACTTAATGATTTTTCCTTTGTTCTCTTTTCATAGTTTGATTCGTTTAAGAGAGTGTTAGAAGACGCTTGTGAGGAGCTTTCAAGTGCTGAAAAAGAGTTGATTAAGACACACAAACAGCTATTAAAGACCACGCATGATTTATCTAATTGTAATTGAGAGAAGGAATATTTGAAGGACAAGCTTCACCAATTCAAAGATGAGATCAAGCTGTGGCAGTCTAAGGACCATCCAACCTTTAAGGGGTTTGTTAAGGATTTATTGAGCAAAGAATTTAATGGTACATATCCTTTAGAGGTGGTCGAAGGTCATGATCCCACGCATAAATACCTCGAAGAGCTAATGCATCAAATATATTTAAAGTTTGGTTCTATGAAGTCCTGCATTGCTACTGCGACTAGGTTTCCAGTAGTGGGAGGGTGTCTAATTGGTTGCAAGGGCAAAATTTGCAGGCTAGTGGTCCAAAGGGAGTTACTTTCCAAGCAACATCTAGTATAACTAGCCTTGTAGAGGAATTTCTCGCTTGGAAGATAGCTAGCGAGGATCCTCATACTTCAAGAGAACCTTATATATCCCCTCGAAGGAACCCCCAGGTTGTACATATTTCTTTGATAGAATCCCTTTTGTCCGAGAATGCACGACTCATAGGGGAGATCGAGGCCTAGAAGGTATATGCCAAAGAAGTGGAGGAGCGTATTGCCAATTTTGAAGAAACAATTGCTGCACACGAAGTAAGCCTCCGTGACCACATGCTTTCTCACGGCATTCCTTCCTCATATTTAATCGGCAATGATAAGCTTCCAAAATTTCTACTTCAAGCTGCTCAATATTGGATGGATGAAGTTAACGTCCATGAGAATGGAACTTCTTGGCAGAAAAAAGGCCTTTGACCTTATTCTTGACTAGTTGGCGGAGCTGAAGGTAAAGGGATTCACCCTCTTGAGTTATTGTTCTACTCATCGGTCATAAAGATCTGCCATTAAAGAAGCTAACAAGCATCTTTCCCCCTCAAGCAAAGTCACCAAGGGATCCTCCACAAAATGGCGTAAAAGCAACGGGTCTTCCTCGAAGGGCCCATTCAAACCTTCCACAAAGAAGCGGTGTAAGACAATTACTTCCATGGATCCTTCCGAATATCCTGTGGAAGAACAAATGAAGGATATTTGGAAAACCGCTAGTATAAAGCTTGAAGAGCTAGAAGAAATAGAAGCAAAGGTGAAGGGGATAGGAACACCTATTTCCACCGAAGATTTTTTTCGGGTGGGGTTTCCTCCAATTGGATGAATACATTTAGGAGATTAAGTTCATATAATTTTTAGTATCAAAATTGTACTTATAAAGTTTGAATAAATTGCCTGTTTTTGCAACTTGTTTATGCAAGCATAGTATGAATATCTTCAGTAAGTAGGACTTAAAAAGTTCAGAGACAAAACCATTTTACCCAGGTTCGGTGTTTCCACTTACATTCTGCCAATCTTGTCCACTAGTTCATCATTCTAAGATTACAAAAGTAGCCCTCAAGTGCCGCTTAAAAGCATGCCGCCCAAACCTCAGCCATAGCTGGAAATATCAACTAGAGAGCTACTTACGAGCAACCTGCTCGAGCATCAACTAGAGTGCCACTTTAGAGCGAACCACTAGAACATCATCTAGAGTGCCGCTTTAGAGAAAACCACTCAAACATCCTGTAGAGTGCCTCTTAAAAGAAAACCACTCATACATCATCTACAGTGCCGCTTAAGAGCAAACCACTTGTACATCATCTAGAGCGCTGCTTAAGAGCAACCTGCTCAAACATCAACTAGAGTGCTGTTTTAGAGCAAACCACTCGAACATAATCTAGAGTGTCACTTTAGAGCAAACCACTCGAACATTATCTAGAGTGCCTCTTTAGACCAAATCACTCGAACATCATCCAGAGTACCTCTTTAGAGAAAACCACTCATACATCACCTGTGGCTGGAAATACCATCTAGAGCGCCGCTTTAAAGCAACCCGCTCGAACATCAGCTAGAGTGCTGTTTAAAAGAAACCCACACATCATAACTTGTAGTACTTTCTTAGGTTGGTGATGTCACACCTCCCTGGCACTCGAATCCATTCATCTCTTCGAGGACATAGCTTCATCCTGGGTGTAATTCAATCACCTTATAAGGTATTTCCCAATTTGCAACTAACATCCCTTCATGTTCCTTTCCGCTTTTCTAATTTTTCCTTGCTACCAAGTCCCCCAGATTAAACAAAACCTTCTTTAACCTTCTGTCATGGTATCTTCAGACTCATTCTTTGACTTTAGCCTCATGTAAGGAAGCTAACTCTCTCTTCTCCTACACCATATCCAAATCATGACATCAGTTCTGCTGATTGATTGTTTCATCTACAGCAGCCATCATCCTTAGGCTAGGAACACCTATTTCCACAAGGATTATTGCCTCCGAGCCATATACTAGGCTATAAGGCATTTCACCAATAGTGGAAGACTCAGCTGTCCGATACACCCACAATACATTGGGTAATTCCCATATCCAATTACTTTCTGCCCCCTCGAGGCGTGCTCGTATTCCATTTACTATCATTCTATTGGTCACTTCCACTTGTCCATTGGCTTGGGGGTGATAAAATAATGTCACTTTTTTCTTAATATGATATTCCTCGCACCACTTCTTGAAGGGATCCTGAGCAAACCGTGTTCCATTGTTCATAATAATCGTTCTTGGGATTCCAAAATGACACACAATGTTCTTCCAGCAAAAGAACATGACTGTTTTTCCTCTTATGTTCGTCAGGGGCTCAGCCTCTACCCACTTTGTGAAATAATCAATGGCCACTATTAAGTATCTGAATTTTCTTGGCACTTATGGAAAAGGGCCCACCAGATCTATCCCCCTACTTGTCAAATGGCCACGAACTATAGATGCTTCTCATCTCTTCCTGGGGAACATGTGTTATAGGAGCATGTATCTGACACTGGTGGAAAACCTGAATGTATCGATTCACATCCTCAAACATTGTCGGCCAGTAAAATCCCACTCGAACAAGCCTCCTCACCACGGACCTGGCTCCCTAGTGGTTGCTGCCCCATTGTGGACATCCCCTATGAGATAATCAGCCTCATGAGTGTTAACACATCGAAACAATGACTACAAATGACTCCTTATATACAACACTTCTTCCTGCAACACATACATTGGAGCTTTCAACCTTATCTTTCTGGCATCCACTTCATTTTCTGGTAGGACACCCTCTCGAAGATATACCATGAACGGTGTCATCCAGGAGTCTTCCGCTTCCACCGCCATAACCACAGGTTCTTCAAAACTTTGTCTGATCAAAGTTTCCATGAGTAGTTGCTTTTGGGATTCGGTTCCCAAATTTGAAGAAGAGAGCTTGCTTAGAGTGTCTGCTTTATGATTTCTTTCCCTCCGAACCTATGTTAAAGTGTATGATTTGATTGTTGGCCGGGCCTTTAAATCTTGCAGTTCTTCTAGCACGGGCCGTCTTTTGGCCCTTTGTTCCTTAGCAAAAGCTATGGAACAAGCCATTCCAGATTGCATGCCCCGTGTTATTCCTAGACTTTTCAGACTTAGCTCTTTTCTTCTATGCATCTATCTACTTCCACATTTTGACTCGTGGCCTTCAGTCTTCTACCATACTTACGAATGACCTTCACTAAGCTACTTTAAAGTGATTATGAGCGATATAAAAATGAGCTCACTAAATAGAATCTAAATGCTCGTCAGGATATAAGTCTATTAGATTCAAAATAGGTTATAAAATGAAGGATTAGCAGTTGGTTTTGAGGTTCAAGTCCAATTGAACTTTTGCTTGTAAAAAGCGTTGTTTTATTACTTCAAAGGTTTGGGAAGCCTATGTATATCCCCCCACTTCGGTGGTTAAATTTTTTTTTTAAAAAAAGTTATAAAATAAAGGATTTAGATACAGAAACTGAAAAAATGGTAATCTAAACCCCTTATGATGTAAGCCTATCTTAATCTTGAAATCTTCCAACCAAAAGAAAACAAAAAAAATGTTAAATTTTTTGAAAAATACATGCATTTGACATCTTATCAATAGACTTAGAAATATGAGAATCACCAACATAATTTATAGGAAGATAATATTACCAACTATAATATTTTCTGAACCGTGATATAGGATGAAATGATCAACATCATCGGTAGGGGATGATGTCATGGGTTTTGTAGCCCTAGAATCCACAATCCATTTAGGAATATTGTGATTCTTGTCATGAAAAGAAGAGCATGAAAAAACGGCATTACAAAGAACACCACACAATTGACATTAGAGGTGAGGAAAATGAGCTATAAAATAAATAGCAATAACAACAAATTGCAGGAACCAGACGACAAAAATTTTTATACGAGCTGATGCGCTGTTGGGCTGACTCACATACACTGGCTCGCGCGTGGAGTCACGAGTAGAAAACACGATTACGGATGAAGCATGAGTGGTTTCACAAGCCTTTGGAATGAACTTGGGTGTATATGGCTGGCTAGTGATGGTGTCGATGCC
Source organism: Rubia yunnanensis (assembly GCA_037428765.1). Taxonomy (NCBI): domain Eukaryota; kingdom Viridiplantae; phylum Streptophyta; class Magnoliopsida; order Gentianales; family Rubiaceae; genus Rubia; species Rubia yunnanensis. The sequence goes on from CM075068.1 coordinate 79,433,973, forward strand.
CTGAAACTGAGTCATTGTTGAAGAGACGACGTCGCTGGACTGGATAGATGCTGCGGAGAAGGCAACCTGGAAGATTGCGCCGTGGACTGACGAACTCGACTGGAGCCGACGCTCTAGAGAAGAAGATTTGAGATGGAAGAACAGGGAATGGTGGGCGGATTTTTTGTGAAGTAGGTAAAATATAATATTTTTCAAAAAAAAAGAAGAAAGGATAAAAATATGGGAACATGGTTACGGCCCAAGATTAGAGAGGATCTAATACTGTATAAATTGGAAATCTGGAATAATTAGGATTATATTTATTAGGGTAATATGCAAATATAACCCTATGTATCGGAGAAAGTGCAAATATAACTCTGAGTTATTTTTTAGTGCAAATATAACTCTGAGTTATTTTTTAGTGCAAATATAATCCTAATTATTATACATATGTGCAAATATAACCCTAACTATTATACATATATGCAAATATAATTCTAAAGCCATTATTTCGGCATTGACTGACCAGGGTTATATTTGCACTTTCAATTAACGTAGGATTATATCTGCATTTTCATCAATTATATAGGGTTATGTATGCACTTTTCTCTATTTATTATTGATATATAAAGATACGAAATAGTGTAAAAGGGTTGTTCATGCAGCCCCACTTTAACTTAATACAGCCCCAAATTATTTTGAATGGACTAAATTATCCTTCATAAAATTTTCATCCAAGTACCCCCTAATTCTCCAAAGAGGAGATCTCTTGACAGGTGATTCATCCTTAAGTTTTGGACATGTCCACTGTATTTTTTCACTCAGACATTGTATTTGTTAAATTACACACTAAATTTAAAATTGAGAAATATGCATTTTTAACACTATGCTGTGGTTGAAAGTGACAATATAACCTTTTAAAATCATAAAGTTCAAATCCAACCCTATATTTTGGTCAAAAGTGCCAATCTAACCCTGACAATCAAATTGTGCTGGAACTCTTTAAAAGAACCATTATAGCCCTTTGAATTTTTTTTTACAAAATTTGAAAAATGGGATGACGATATTACGCTTCCCCAATACTACTCAAACCCTTTCACTGGTCGTCACTAGCGGTGGGGGGTCATCACCGTACCTCTCAAATTTAAATTTGTAAGGCATAAATATTTCCTATCTACAACTAAGTAGATAATGGCAAGTCGGGGTCGTTCACAAAGAAGAGAGATCTTTTCAAGGGTTAAAACATATAAGGTTGATATTAGGCTAGAAGTAGATATATATATATATATATATATATATATATATAAATGCAAGTAAAGGGGTGGGGGTGGGGAGTTAGGTTGGTTTGGGTCCGAAGTTATGAAATTAAAGATAAGCTAACTAGCAAAGTTAAGTAACTATGATAATCACACAACAAACTAAGAAAAAGGGGTAAAAACTACAAAAGACAAAGCCTTGGGGGCAATTGATTCCACTTCCAAACATCTTATCTATCCGTGAACCTACAACCTATTCATTACTTCAATTACTTGTTGTGAAGATAAATCTTCTATCTTTCTTAGATAGTAGCTTGCAAGAGTGAATTCGACATCTATTGTCAAACATCACCAATGACTCCCTTAGTCGAAACACGACTAAAAGTATCCCATTGATGGCATTGAACATGAAGAATCAACAAACTTGGCAAAACTTATAAGCACTACGCTATGTCTATGCATTTAACCAATTCATGCGTTTACACAAGATTATTCCCTCTTGGTTTCATTCATGGAAGATGCAGCGTAGATAGAAAGAGAGAATTTAGTAGGGCTCGGTCCCACCTTATTTTCTTGGTACGCTCAGGTCATACTCTTTTTGTCTGCTCATAGTCAAGAACGATCGACATTCACCGACTTCTCTCATTTGCTACCTAAAACAAACATGATAACGAGTTCAACATAATCACATTCATCTATAAATTATCAACACATCAATATCATTTAGAAGCTCTAACTCATGCTCTTGGATTCCATATTAAAAGAAGGGAAACTTAGCTACTTTACCCAATTCTAACAAGTAATCATACAAGCAATTTATATACTCAAACTTTCAACAACATTAACAACATTCAACAAAGAAAAGAAAGAAGGAAAAACTAGGGTTTTGCAATCCAAAATTGTGAAGAAGAGGAAGGGGTTTTAAGAGAAAGGATAAGGTAAGTATTTATAGTACATAAAAGCAAGAAAGAATTTTGGCCACCAGTTCATCGCACCATGCAACATACACCATCGCACCATGTGACAGATGCAGAATCCAGCACTTTGATTTCTTCCTTCTTTTTTTTCTCAAGCCCTCTTATTCTCTTTACTTTTCTTCAATCCTTAAAGTCTTCAAAATATCAATGGCAAGTCTTCAAATATTCAAAGGTAGTCTTCAAAGTCTTCAAACAATTGCCTTGTCACACAAAATCCACTAAAAAAGTAATAAAAGTGTAAACGCCGCTTTTTAAATCTCCTTTGAGACTTTCAAGGAAAAATGCCACATCTAAAGTACAAAAATGTACAAAAGTAAACCCAAAATGTCCTAAAATAACCATATAAAATGGACACATCAAACCTCCTCGCACTTAACCTTACTTGTCCTAGATTACGAAAAGATTCAAGCACGCAAATAAATTCATATGTTCACATCCTAAACTAATATTCCCCTAAATCAAAGCCTCACACAAACACTTAGTATCATAAATCCCAAAATCAAAGCTCAAATGTTATTTTTTCACACACAACCCCAATTCCTAAATCTAACCAAACCTACCACTTATCAATTCACTACTACCCATAGAAACATATCCAAATCTAGAATTGATAATCCCAAGGTGTAATGGCACAAAATGAAGTTAAAACCACATGAGAGGTTAAAACACATACTTCACTTTATACCAATATATGAACCAAAACGAAGTATAAAAGAATCAAGAATTTCATAACCATACTTCGTTTTTCAACCCGCTAAGTTACCTAATCCCAAGAAGTCCTTTGATATTAGGCTACCCAATCCATCCATATGTTACCACAACCTTTTGACTCCAACGCTGGCAAATGAGTATAAAAGTAACAAAATTTTCTTTTTTTTTATTTTCTCTCTTTCTGTAATTTTGCCATGGAGCCCTTACGAGTTTTCATCCTAGCCATACACCATGTTTCTTTTGGCTCATATCTCACCCACATTTAGCCTTATTTTTACCTAGGCCGCCCTTTTGGGTTTTCAACCTATTTGGGCCCCCAATGTTGCCAAAGTTTCCCTCTCAGGTTTTCAACATAGCGGGTTTTCTTTTACAGTTTTTTTTCATTTTCTATTTTTTCAGAATTTTTTATTTTTAAAAAATTCCTTCCCTTTTCTCATGTTTTTCTAATCAAAAGTAGTAAAAAGCATTCCAAATCAAGCTTGCATGCATGTGAGTCCTCTAACCTCATAACCTCCCCGCACTTAAAATATTACATTGCCCTCAATGAAAACATGTAAGGCAAGAGCAATAAAACTCTAGGTAAGAGGTAGAGTGACTCTTATTTCTCCACATAGTAACTGGTGATACGGCCCAATCCCATGTATTTGTATAGAATCATTTTCAAAATTGGTTTTGGAGCCAGAGGAGTGAAGCAAAAGTTTCGTAGAAGAACTCACCCCTCAAGCAACATGTCGTCTCTTTGGCGTCGTTTGATCAAGACTAACACCACATAGAACAACATCAAACTCACAAGTACATAGCGATTTATAATACAAGGTTTAGCATCAAGAGTTAGTAACCATTTTATTTTAAAAGATCAACCAATCCCTTGTGCAACCATCACTATGAAATTATCCAATAAAAATATCTAACATATATCGATAAGTATCTAAGAATTATTATAGAACATAGAAATCAAGATCACAATGATGTAGTCGGCACACTACAATCAACAAAGGTACTATAACGATGCAAGAATATTCATATCTATATATGTAAGATGGTGGAGAAATGAGCGGAGGTGTGGTGGTTCTTGGGAGTATTTGGTGGAGAAGACGGAAGGATTATGCAGTGTTTAAACTTAGTAAATCAATTTTTTTGATATCATCTCACTCTCCGATGAAACCATCTCACCGTGCGATGGATCTTCACAACGTGTGACGATTTTCATCGCACATCGCAAAATGTTCTATCTGTAAGCCCAATATATCATGATTTTTTTTGGATTTAATCACACCATGTGACGAAACCATCGCACCATGCGGTGAACCTTCACGACGTGTGATTATTTCATCATACGTCGCGCAAAGTTTCACCTGAAAGCACAAATTGGCCTAATTTTATCTAATTTGTTCGCACCGTGTGACGGACACCATCGCACCGTGCGATCGATAACCCTGCCTACTACTTAGAAAAACTAAAATTTTACCACATGTCCAAGCTTTTCCTCCTTTCTGCATGCCTTCTTTCATTCACAAATCCAAATCCACGTTCTTTGAATATATTGCTACAAGATCATGGAAAAAGACACCGTAAAAAAAAATTAAAACCGAATTTATTTACATCGTTGGCACGACAGAGCTCCATATGTTTAAGGTCGTCAGCATGACCCTAATGCTCTCCATATGGTGAAGGCTTGAACCCGTTCACCATGAGCATCCAAAAATAGAGAGGTGGGTATACAAAACTTTCAAAAGGAAAGCTTTGTTGAGGTGGAGATGGTTTAAAGGGAGTTGAGTGGTTTGGAGGTTTGGAATTGTCTTTTGGCTCCTCTCTTATCTCCCACAAAACTTCCAAAAATGGTGGAGTTGGTTCACTAGGTGGGGGAAGGGGTGACGATGCTAATGAATGTAGCACAATAACCTCTTTCTCTACTTTTTCATCCTCAATAACCAACTCCTCATCCCTTTCGAACTCAAACTCATTTTCCATGGTGACCTCACTCACCGAATCCTCGAGTTTGACTTGTGATGGTGTATTTTTGGAATCACGAGATTCCATTCCGGCCAACGCTTCCAATATACTCCTCACATGCCCCTCAATAGAGCTGAGTGTTTAGTTCCTCACTAGTCAAGTTGTTCAAGTTTTCTATTACATTCATAACTTCATCATGTGACAAAGTTGAACTTCCTTGTTAGGCTTGGTTTTGGGGTATGGTATAAGGTGGTGATGGCCAACTATTTTGCTCGTATTGTTGGTTTTCTAGCTCATTCTCATACCACCAATTCGGATTACCACTCCATTCCGGATGTAAGAATTGTGGCATGGATACCATTCTTGTGCTTCTTGCCCTTGAAAACAAACATCTCCTACCTCTTGGTTTCACTCTTCATAATACCCTTGGTTTTGGAAACCAAGGGTTCTTTCCCCCTCATAGTGCTCTTCTCCCAATAAATAGAAAGACTCAGTAGGATGGTCGAAATGACACATCTTACAAAACCTTTCTTGTTGAGCCTCTATTCTCATTATAAGGTCCCTCAAGGTGAGATGTTCCATTTTTTCAATTTTTTTTCCTTTTCAAAAGTCAAGATTCATATTGCAAGGATTCTCGATAAAAATTCACCAAGAACTCAAACAATACCTACTCCAAACAAAAACAACCAACAAGTGGAAAATTAAAAAAAAACTAGCTAATATGCAGCCAAATATGCCCAAACACTTAAAAATAAATGCCTCTTCCCCGGCAGTGGCGCCAAAATTTGAGAGGTCGTCACTGTACCTCTCAATGTTAAATTTATAAGCTCTAAATGCTTCCTATCTATATATAAGTAGATAATGGAAAGTCGGGGTCATCCACGAAGAAGAAGGATCTTTTCAAGTGTTTAAACATATACGGTTGATATTAGGCTAGAAGTATATATATATATATATATATATATATATATATATATATATATATATATATATATATATATATATATATATATATATATATATATATATGAAAGAAAGTAAAGAGGGAGGGGGGAGGGTTGGTTGGTTTTGGTCCTAAGTTATGAAATCAAAGACAACCTAACTAGCAAAGTCAAGTAACTGTGCTAATCACGCAACAAACTAAGAAAAAGGGGTAAAAACTACAAAAGACAAAGCCTTGGGGAATTGATTTCCACTTCCAAACCTCTTATCTATCCGTGAATCTACAACCTATTAATTACTTCAACTACTTGTTGTGAAGATAAATCTTCTATCCTTATTAGATAGTAGCTTGCAAGAGTGAATTCAACATCTCTTGTCAAACCTCACCAATGACTCCCTTAGTCGAAAAATGACTAAAAGTATCTCATTGATGGCAATGGGCATGAAAAATCAACAAGCTTGGCAACACTTATAAACACTACACCGTGTCTAAGCATTAACCACTTCATGCATTTACACAAGATTAGTTAAGAACGATCGAAATTCACATACTTCTCTCATTTGCTACCTAAAACAAACATGGCAACGAGTTCAACATTATCACATTCATCTAGAAATTATCAACACATCAATATTATTTACAAGTTCTAACTCATGCTCTTGTATTCCATATTAAAATAGGGGAAAATTAGCTACTTTCTCCCAACCCTAACAAGCAATCATATAAGAAGTTCATATACTTAAACTTCCAAAAACATTAACGCCATTAAAAATCTACATTCAAAGCTCAATAAATGCATAATAGCAAATATACCAAATAGATAAATAGAGTTCTCAAGACATAGGCTTGGAAGCCTAAATCAATTGTTCCCAAGATTAAACTAACCTAGATGCTGAAAAGACTTCATTAATCTACAAAAACTCAGAAAAGAAAGAAGGAAGAACTGAGGTTTTGCAGTCCAAAATTGGGAGGAATAAGAAGGGCTTTTGAGAGAAAGGATAAGGTGAGTCTTTATAGAACAAAAAAGCAAGAAAGAAGTCTGGCCACCCATTCGTGGAACCGTACGACGGACACCATCGCACCATGCAACAGACACTATTGCATTGTGTGACAGACACCATCTCACTGTGCGACGGATGCAGAATCCAGCACTTTGATTTCTTCCTTCTTTTTGTCTCAGGTCCTTATCATCTCTTTATTTTTCTTCAATCCTTCAAGTCTTCATCATCTCTAATGCAAGTCTTCAAACCTTCAAATCTTCAAGGGTAGTCTTTAAAGTCTTCAAATTCTTGAAACAATTGCCTTGTGCCCCAAATTCAACTTGAAAAGTAATAAAAGCGTAAACGTTGTTCTTAACTCTCCTTAGAGACTTTCAAGGAAAGATGCCACATCTAGAGCACAAAAATGTACAAAAGTAAACCTGAAAAGTCCTATAATAACCATATAAAATGGGTACATCAGGCAGTTAATGCTGATCACCACCGGTCAATGCTGGACCGCCGCTAGTCAACGCCAGTCAATGCTAGACCGATGCTGGTTGATTGTAGCTAGGTTAGATCAATACTTTTATTAATAAGTCATGGTTAGATCAGCACTTTAGTAAAACATATAGGGTTAACTCAGCACTTATGTAAAAAAGACAGGGTCAGATCAGCAATATCATAAATAAAAAGCATATTTTTTAGGAAAGTACACTCCTTATAAATATGCCTTCATTAAAACATCATAATATAATGTATCATGGATATTTATAATTTTTATGTCTCTGTAACAAAAGTAAGAAACTTTGGTAAAAATATTCCGAAGGGAATTCAAAACTTTTTGTAAATAAGTTTCTTACAAAATTTGGTAAGTTTGTCAATAGAAATCAACACATATAGCTACTCGCATACTACTAGGAAATGAATCAACTTTTCATTATGTCCAATGTGATGACGAAACGAAGTTCGTCCTCCTTTTTCCGCTTTCTTTAAACCAGCCAGTGACTCTCCCATCTCTCCTCTAGCAAAACCCTTACCCAAGCAGAGGGGGCCGCTGTCACTGGAAAACACCCAGTCGGACGGTCCCCCACCCCAATCCCATCCCCGCATCACCCCTATCCTAGCCCAAAGCTACCCCGAAGAGATTTTTTTGCCGGAGAACACCTAAACCCAAATTTTTACTCCTTCTCTGGTGTCCATGGCACACCTTTTAATGCTCCCGACACTCTCCCCATCCAACGGAGCTTTGAATGCCGATTGAGAGGTAAGAGATCCAAGCCAGTAGTCTAGCAGTGTCGATGATGTGATGCTCCACCAAGGCCAGGGTTCCAAATGCAGATTGGAGGTCTAAGTAGGTTCCGAGTCCCCATGTGGTATCCTCTAATTCATCGACTGGATGCCTCCAAGTCACCGAGCAGGTTTCCTCCAAGATGGGTAATTTCAAAGGTTTTTCACTTCTTCCAGTTTCCCAAGAGCTACCGATGCGAGATGAGGTTTTTTCCACCATCCTCGAACATCTTCGTCCTCTACTAGACCTAGTGTTTTTGGAGGTCATCGTCGTACCTCTCAAATATACAACTTATAGCCCTAAAGTGCTTTCTAAATACAACTAATTAGATAGTGGCAAATCTAGGTCGTCCATGAAGAAGGGGGATTTTCTTAAGGTTTCAAGCATATAAGTTGGATAATAGACTAGATATAGATATACACAAATATATAAAAGCAAGTAAAGAGGGAGTGGTTGGTTGGTAAATTTTTCATAAATTATGAATTTAAAGACAAAGCAACTAGCAAAGTAAGGCAAATATGATAATTATGCAACAAGCTACTAAAAGATGTTAAAATCAAATATGACAAAGCCTTGGGGGCAATTGATCCTCACTTCCAAACTTCTTATAGATCATAGATTCATTCACTTATTCATTGACAATTAATACCTATAGAGAATACCATCGCTTCCATTTTGAAGATCAAAATTCATTTCTTCTTAAGAGTAATTTTAAAAAGCAATCAATGACAATTTGCAACCCACATTGATGATAAATTTAGACAACAATGCCTAAAGGTATTTCATCAATGACATCATACACAAAGAACCATAGATTTGATAACAACTACAAGCATTCTACCAAATGCCTAGACATTTAACCAAACAAAGCATTCATTAGACTAAACCTACTACAATTAACATTGAAGATTCATTATTTCATTGCTAACTTAGGATAAATATGATAACAAACCACAATGACATACTCATCTAGAAAGATTAACATCACATTACACAATAAGAAGTTCTAATTCAATGTTTTTGGATTTTCATGTCAAAGAGCTAAGAAATTGTGCACATTTATAACCTCCTAACACTTAATAATACAAACATTTCATATTTTCAAATACCCAATAACATAAATGAAGCAAACATCAACATTAATGGCACAATAAATGCTAAGCAATAAATGTTCATGAAAGAGCCAAATAGAGAATCTCAATACATAGGTTTGGAAACTTCAATCAATTGCTCCCAAGTGATACTTTTAGCTAATACAAAACATACTAATATTCATGGATAAACTCATGGATAATGAAAGAGAGAAAAGATGAAGAAAAAAAGAAAACTAGGGTTTTTGGAGCTCTATTTTTACGAAGAGAAAGTTGGGGATGAGGATAGGATAAGAGATATGTATAGTACAAGTCGTGGGCAAGAAAAATTCATGTGCGTTAGTAGGGCGCGCAAGAGGGCGAGCTGGACGCGTGTTATGATCTTGGGGGTGTTTACCCTTGTCTCCAGCACACGGTTGTGCGGCACAGCACGCTGGGCGCTCATTCTGGCTTCGAGGGGGTGTCTTCCCTTGTGTATTGGGTGCACGGTTGAGTGCCTGAGCCACCATCCCAAACTTCTTTACCCGGCCGGTCGGCCAGCTGGTCTTCACTTCGGTCGACCGATCTTCCTTCTTCAAATTCGGACTTTTTTTTCTACCAAATTGTATTGGCCTTCACTTCTAAACTCTTATTTTTCCTCATGAGTCTTCATTCTTGATTCTTTCCTCGTGAATATGATCATAAAAGGCCTTCCAAAAACACCTTAAACTAGAGACTTAAGATATAACTCCTAAATCACCATCCTAACATTCTTACCAACAAAGCATCAATTATCCTTACAAGAAAACCTAATCTATTACAAATATGAGTTTCAAAAGTGCTAATTTTTTTTAAGCACATCACTCATATGGATACAATTCCATTAGATTCAAAGTAAGTTACGAAAAGAAGGATTTAGATATGAAAAGCAGGAATGATCATCTAAACCCCAAACCTACCTAAATGTAGCAATCTTTAACAAAAAGATAACAAAAGAGATGTTATATGTTTTGGAAAATATATGCATTTGACATGTCATCAAACCCCCCACACTTAAACATTTACTCATCATTGGGTAAACAAGAACATGAAAAGACCTAAGCGTAAACTAACATGCAAAAGTTTTCCCAAACACCCAACATCTTATTCCTAGACTACCTCAACCCCCAAGACATAAGAATCTCTCACACTCTCACATCTCAAAGCCTAAGACAATCTTAACAACCAACAAAATATAACAAGAGTAAGGTATGCATATAATGCCAAGCTAACTTACACTACCCAAAAAGCCACCCAATAGACAAATCTAGAGAAGCATAAAAATTTTCAACTTCTCTCATATTCTCTCAATTTTCCTAAGAGTCCTCTCGGGTTTTCATCCTAGCTTCAAACATTTTTCTTTTTTGATGCCCACCCTCACCTTTTCACATACCATGTGGCTTCTCATTTTTGAATAAGTTGCCCTATTGGGTTTTCAACCTATATAGGCCTCCCACCTTTTTCCAAGTTGCCTTCTTTGGTGTTCAACTTAGCGGGATTATTTTTTTCTTTTTTTGATTAAAAATTCTCTCAAAAGAGCTATTTTCTAAAACTAACTAAACCACTAATCATAAGTATCATCTTATTCCCCTTCCCGCCACTTACAATCTTCATTGTCATCAATTCAAATAAATTTCTAGGACACATGTCAAGGAGAGAAAATGGGAGAATACCCACAATGAAAAATGAAAACCAAAATGTACCCTTAGTGGCATAATCATGATGGGAGCTAATGAAAAAATAATTACTACCATAATATACTCTACCTACAACCTCTCATCAAGAAAGTCCAATCCCTACCATATGGAATAACTCGAGTAAAGCATTGAAATCACAATGAAGGGGGAATTACCTCATTGATTTCGAGTTTTATTTTGTGGTTAAGTAGGTTTGGCCAGTATTTGGGGGTGGTAAGGAAGAGATGGGTGATTTGGAGATGGAGGGATGTTTAAGTGTCCTAAATTGTGCACGTCTACACAGTCCATGAGTCGGGGTTTGCGTCAACCTCCTTGGTTGAAAATTCTAGCATCCACAGACCATGCACGTCTACACGGTCCATGATTTGGACTTTTCCTACCCCGTTTGCTCATTTTGCCTCCTTGCCCATTTTCTCCAAAACCAAGTGCATCCTACAAAACAACCATGGACACCAAGCATAATATTGCTCTAAAAAAAAGGACCTAAACAATTTAATGTAATCAAAATCAAGTTTATTTAATGTCACGTAACTTATGAACTATGCATATATAAAAGTTACATCAACGGAGTGTCAGGAGTGTCATCCGGATGATTAAAACCAAGTTTGTTTAACATCGTCGGCACAACTTACTCCCATACTTGGAGTTATTCACAAAATGAGCTAAGGTTCTCAGTCTCCTTTCCTTGATTCGGGACAAAGCATTTGCGTTCCCTTATGCATATCGATTATTATCCTTGAAGTCTTCTAAAATGGCCTACCTAAGAGAATAGGTTTATCATGATTACCACCCACCATTTCAAGAACATAAAAATTGGCGGGGAATGTTAAAGAGCCCACCTTCACCAACAAATCCTTCATAATACCTTTTGGGTATGTGCTAGAGTGATTGGCTAGTTGGATAACAACCCCGATTTTGTGCAATGCCTAGGTCTAGGCTCTTATATAAAAAATATGAGATCACATTAATGGAAGCACCTAAATCTAGCAAGACCTTGTTAACGTGTTCTCCCCCTATCACCAAGGATTTTAAACATTCTTGGATCATCACATTTAGGAGGAAATTCATCATCAAACATGGCAGGGACATATTCACTCTTTCCACTCTTATTCTTACTCGTCAATTTTTTGTTTCCTATTAACGACACACAATTCCTTAAGAAATTTAGCATAACTCATAATTTGAGTTATACTATTCAAGAGTGGAATGTTTACCTCACATCTACAAAGACTTCGTAGATGTCCTTGTTGTCCTCCTTTGCCCTCTTATAATTTAATGTCTTTGCAAATGGTGGTTCCGGAACATAGATAGGGATCTCTGCCACTTTGCTTCTATTGTGAGGAGTGGATGAGGTCTTGGGGTTTGATCTCGACCTTGGCACAATGGTCTCCTCTTCAATTTCCTTTCCCTTGTTCACCTTCCCCTTTTCCAACTCCTCTGCCTTTTTCTCATGATCTTCCTCTTTTTCAATCACCAGCTCAACAATAATCTTTCCTTGGGGCTCATTCACTTCCTTTACACTTCTCAATGAGATTCACTCACATTTTGTCAAGGGTTAAGCTCTGGATGGGAAGGAAGTTTCCCCTTTTCCCATGTCTCCATTCGATTCAAGGCTTGAGCTTTTTGGCTAACTTGAGTCTCTAAGTTCTTGATGCTTGATTCGGCATTCTCTTTGAATTTATTGGCTTTATCCCCATATATACTTAACCTCTCAATGTCTTGCATCACTTTATCTTTTGACAAGCCCAAACTCCCACCTTGATCATAGGGCTTATCTTGGAGCCATGGGAAATTGTTTCGTGGAGGCCAGTATTATTGTTGTTGAAGGCGGTATTGTTGAACATTTTTCCCTCCTTGAGCATTTCCACACTGGGGATTTGATTGATCTCAATTACCCGCATTGTAAGGCCAGTCTCGGTAGCCTTGGCCACCTTGCTACCTTTGATTTCCTTGATATCCTTGTCCACCTTCATATCCTTGCCCGCTTTGATACTTTTGGCCTCCTTGAAAACCCAAGACATTCACCTCTGCCACATAATCATCTCGTAAACTTGGGCATGCATCCGTAGGATAAGGCGAAGAACAAATCTTACAAGATTTTACATGTGGCTTGTTGCTGAATTGTGTCATCAAAGCCTTGACCATGGAAGTGAGTGCAAAGACTTGGTCCTTAAGCTTTCCAATGTTTGAGGGGGCACTTGTATTTTTGGGATTTTTCTTTCTCAAATTAGCCCTCAAACTAAAGGTTCTTAACTACCCGTCTACCTCTTCATAGAGCTTCATAACCTCTTTTAAAGTCTTGTTCCCAATGGAACCACCTCGAGATCCCCTCACTAGCCTTTGATCCTCATCAAGAAGACCATTGTAAAAGTAATAGACCAAATATCCCTCGGAATAGCCATGACAAGGACAACTTGAGAGAAACTTCTTGAACCTCTCCCAATAATCGAAGAACGATTCTTCATATCATTGGAGGATGTTGCTAATGTCCTTCTTCAAGGTGGTGGACCTTGAGGTTGGGAAGTACTTGGTGAGAAACTTCTTCTTCAACTAAAGTCAAGTGGGGATGCTCCCGGATAAAAGGTAGTGGAGCCAATCCCTTGCGGCATCCCTCAATGAAAATTGAAAAACCTTCAACTTGTAGAGCTCTTTATCCACTCCTTCGGGAATCATACCACAGCAAACCATGTGGAGGTTGGAGAGATGTTTGTTGGGGTCTTCCCCTTGCCTACCAAGAAATGAACATAGCAAGTGTATCAATCCAGATATTAGCTCAAAATTCCCATTAGGCCCAACCGCCTGATAAGTGATGCACATCGATTGTTTCTCAAGGTTGGAAGCCATAGTCTCCCTCGATGGAACACCTCCTCCTTGAAGGTGAGGGTGTTGAGGTCATCTTCATTCTCCATGGAAGTAGAAATGTTTACAAAATGGTCACTAGGAGGGGTGTTATTCACACTTTTTAAAGAATGCCTCCTAGCCCCTTTCAAATTCAACTCTAACTCGGGGTCGTAGTTTAGGGGTTCTTGTGAAGAGGATCACGTACGAACCATACACCAAGAACTTGAACAATACGTCTCCAAGCCAAACAAAAACCAAAAATCAACTAACCAAAGTTAAAAAAACTAGCACATATTCACAATTAGCCAATATTTGTACATAATATTCCCAAACACTTAAAAATAAACACCTCTTCCCTAGCAGCATCACTAAAATTAGGGAGGTCATCACCGTATCTTTCAAATATAAAATTTATAGCCCTAAAGTGCTTCCTAAATACAACTAAGTAGATAGTGGAAAATCAAGGTTATCCATGAAAAAGAGAGAAGGTTTCATAGATATAATGTGGATAATAGACTAGATATAGATATACATAGATATGTAAAAGCAAGTAAAGAGGGGTGGGTGGGGGGGGGGGGGTTGGTTGGTTTTTCCTATATTATGAATTAGAAAACTAAGGCGAATATAATAATCTTGCAACAAGCTACTAAAATATGTTAAAATCAACAATGGAAAAGCCTTGGGGGCAGTTGATCATCACTTCCAAACTTCTTACAGATCAGAGATTTATTCACTCATTCATTCACATTTAATGCCTATAGAGAATGATATCACTTCCATTTTGATGATCAATAGTCATTTCTTCTTAGGATAATATGATAACAAACCACATTGACATACTAATCTAGCAAGATTAACATCACATTACACAACAATAAGTTCAAATTCCATTTTCTAGGATTTTCATGTCAAAGAGCTAAGAAATTGTGCACATCTCTAACCTCCTAGCATTTAATCATACAAAATTTCATATTCCCAAATTCCCCATAGCATAAATGAAGTAAACAACAACCTTAATGGCCCAATAAATGCTAAGATATAAATCTTCATGGAAGAGAAAAGCAGAGAATCCCACTACATAGGTTTACATACATTTGACGCCTCATCAGGTTTCTGAGTCTACTCGGATCTGATGTGGCCAAATCAGATCCAATAGTGGCCAACATGGTCAACTTGGGCTTCGATAGACGCAACACGGTATTTGTCAAGAATAGATTGACTTAGCCCAAATGGTCCAATTGGGTTTGACCCAAAACCAAGTCTTAAATCGGCAGTATCAAAGTCCCAAGGGATAATTCTCCATTTTTATTTTCATTTTCACCATCTTTTTTCTATTTTCAGGTGTGAGGCTTTTAAATTTTCCTGCTTTTAATTTATTTTTCTCATCATATCTGGGGCAGTTTATTCAATAATAGGTCATTTTGCTGGAATATTTTGTTGCGTTTGTTCTTTACCAAATCTAGGTTTCCGGATGGATCCTTTTGCTTAGCTAAATCTAGTTGGCTTCTGATCTGGTCTATATATTGGTACAGGAGAAATATGAGTCAAGGTAGTAATAAAAATTTACCTTTGGCGATTCTGATCATAGTTTACAGTTCAGATTTGTAGACCAAGCTGGTTGAATAATCTTTGATTGATCACCTTGTGTCATGTTAGATACTTTCGCACCTTCATCTAGTTTACTTGCATTTACAAAAGACCTTTTGGTGACCAAATGATAGGGGGCCGTCTCTTACTTTATGAAAATGACTTTAATGTAATAGAGATGACCAGGGATTTTTTACTTCAGGAGCTGTTCTTTTTTTTATGGTTGCTTCAGAGGTTAATTAGGACAGTGTATTGGAAACTATATGAGAATGTGACTGATCTTTGAATACTGTGATAGACTTCCAATGGTTTGAGCCGAACTAGTCAGAAGTATACTCAGTATTTGACTATTTATCCTATGATATACCCTTGCCTATTTGTTATACATAAAGGCTACAAGTTTGTAATTTGATTTTTAGCATCTTTATGAAATCCCTTTGGGGCAACTGATGTAAGCCTTCGGGCAACTATTATAAGCCTTAGGGCAACTGATGAATGCCTCCGGGCAATGTAAGCCAATTTTTTGGGTAACATATGAGATTGATGAAAAGAGAGGGATTCCCTCCAAACCACTTCTTCGACTGTCTGAATATTAAAAAAAAAATTCGATATGGAGATAGAATTTGTACACTCCTTTCGTCCCAGATAAATAGTCACTTTTTTACCTTTGGAAGTCAATTGAGTCAAATTCGACATTTAAATTCTATTATTGTATATGCAAGACTATTATCAAATTAAATATTTTTGGATTCATCATAACATATAAATTAAAATTATTATTTTCTCGGAACTTTTTACACATATAAATAAAGATATTAATATTCATTTCAATCTTTTTAAAATGGTCACTTTCCTTTTTGGGATGGTCTTTTTATTTTTGCTCCTTCATCTGTTGGAAAATTCTATATTATTTTCATCCACTCAATTTACCTTTTGCTCCCTCAATACAGCTTCTTTTGGCCATCCCTTTTTTTGGCCAATAACAAAAGTAGTGCGTCCCCACTTTTGCCCGGACACAAAAATAGTGTGTCCGCTCTTGTAACCTGACAAAAATGTAGCATGTCTGCTTCTCTAGCAGACACAAAAGTAGTTTGCACGTTCTACTAAGCAAACATAGAAGTAGTGTGTCAGCTCCTCTAACTGGACACAAAAGTAGTGTGTCCACTCTCTTAGTCGGACATATCAATCTCATGTCTGGCCATGTTCAATCAGATATATACTCCCTCTACCCACTAACTTTTACTTATTTTCTTTTTCACGACATTCAATGATCATGTTTGACCGTCAATACCTGTAACTACGCATAATAATTCTGAATAACAAAATGATATTTAGAAATAGATATTACGAGGAATCTAACAAGATCTCACATGATATTTTTATTATATGTATTGGTTGAAATTTAGGATCCACGTTTTCAAATTTTGACATTAAAAAAGTAAATAAGCAAGTTTTAGTAGGACAAATGGAGTATTTATAAAATATGACTTTTTAATTTAAAAACCAATTTTTAAAATAACAATGTTTTGGAAAACATGGGATTTAATTAGAATAATAATAGGTAAAAGATCTTAGTTATAATATTAAAAATTTATTATGCAACGTGTAGTAGTTATAAAATTTAAAAACCGACTCATGCTACCCGGAAATTTTCTATTTTTTTAAAATCAAAACCATCTTTAATAAAATAGGGGTTGTAAATTAGGGTACCCTAATCCCAACTAAAATTTACGATGAAAGCTCATGGTATGAATAATTACAGCATCTATTTATGAGTAATTACTACCCAAGTGTTAATGACTAATAACTGAATGCAAAAGCTTTGTAAAAAATGCTACCTGTAAGTACCCTAGTGAACTATGGGCTTAAAATGGTAATTTTGGGTTGCATACTTAGAGAACTAGCGGTCTTTGTTGAGTATCCCATCTCCAGTAAAGTTTCTACTAGATTGTGATGGAAGGGAGACCTAATTTATTTGTTGTGATGGCTTGTAATAATTTGTGATACAAGTGATTGAGGTTCCAATTCTGCAAATCCTGGTTCTGCATTTATTGAATCCTATCAATCTGATGAGCAACCTGATTTTGTTGCCTGAATATGTATGCCCATGTTATTAGCCTGCCATCAGTTAATTTTTTGATCTTCCAGAATATCCTCAAAATGTTCCATGGTTATTCAGCCTTTCCTTACAGGATGAGGATAATCTGCAGAGAATCAAATTCCACAATTAGAGGGTAGAAATTTTATTGTAAAACAATTTTAAAACCTTTTAAAATTACACGAGTTTCAGCCATTAAAGATGTAGCAAAATAAGAAATTAGTTTTGAAGTAATAAACATGGGTAGTCCTTCTCAATTCCTAACTATAGCTCCTATTGAATGAGTAGTAATGTTAGACATTGAGGCATCGGTATTCATTTTGAAGCACCCTCGGTATGGGGGGTACCATTTATATACCCTGATGGTTTCCTTTTTCTTTTGCCTAGATAAAAAAAACTCTTATTTGAGTAAGCATCAGACATTCTTCAGATATGATTTGTGGGTGGATTTTAAAAATATCTCTGAAAATCAAAATTAATTCCTTTTTCATTCCCTCAATATTAAGTCCCTTGTTGTCATACTAGTAGCTACACCTTATTTTCCATATTATCCAGTGGGTTACTGGGGTTAGTACATGGAGAACATTTGTCATGTTTTTACCTTTACTAACTGTTGACCACATCCAAGATAATCTATCAAAATGTGTGTAAAATTCTGAGGTCTCATTCCAAGTAATTGAGAGACATATTGCCACATTGATCTGGCTACATAACAAATATTAAAGTAGTGATTCATTGTATCAAGATTATTACAAATTGGGCATTTATGAGCATAGGATGGTAACTGTTGTTTAAGACCCTCCACACAAGGAAGGAGATTTTGGGATGGATAAGAGGTGTACATACCTTAGAGAGGATTCCCGTAGGTGTTCTTCTATATCTAACCATTTGAAAAATAGTCTTAACTGAGAATTTACCTGTGGGAGATGGGTTCCATATCATCTGGTTTCTATGATGATAAAGAGGTATGGAATCCTGCAATTTGTTAGTGATAAAAGAAGAGAAACATGTATCCAAATGTTTTCGATGAGTAGTTCTATTACTCTAAAATTTAGCCACTATAAGATAAGGCATGTATATGTCTAGGTCATCATTCCAGTGGTCCACTAAGCTACCTAAACCACTCCAAATAGCTATCCAAAAGTTGAACTGGCAATCTCTTATTAAAATATTTGTATTTCCTACTGGTAGTTGAGAAACCTTACATGTTCTCTTCTATGCATATGAGATTTACTCTAATTGTGGCATGGACCAGATAAGCTTAGACCCGAAGGATGAACCTTGTTGAAGGTTCCACCATAGTTTTAAAGAAAAACAGGTTATAACACTTTTCACGGATCTGAGCCCTAAACCATTTTCTATAAAAGGAAGGCTCTTTTGGACACCTTCTGGTTGATCACCCCAGATAAATGCATTTAACATCTTTTCTATCCTATCTCCTATGTGTACAGTTGGAGCCATGGCACTCCAAATATGGATTAGGATTGAAGAGAGTGTGTGTTTAACCAGAATTAACCTTCCTGCTGGGGACAACCATTTATTGTTCCAATGAGCTATCCTTAAATTAATCTTCTCTAGAGTCTTATTGAAATGGTGGTTACATTTCGTACATTTGAACAGGTTTATGCCTAAGTATTTGAAGGGGAAATATCCCTGCTATATACCTATTAGAGTATGAATTCTATTTTTGGAAAGAGAACTACATTTTGAACCCACACAAAATGCACTCTAATAATGTGTAAATTCGTATGGGCCTAAACACCCAAAGCTTTTCCCTTTGGGTAAAGCCTTTTAGGCTGGCCAAGGTGAGAGTACTTACTCCACAAGCAAATAATACAGTTACTCTACCTGCCTACCTATATAAAGGCCTAAGGTAACCTTACACAACTCAACTATTCATACCTAATTACACTTTGATAGCTTGTTTACTAACTTGGCCTTCAGAGCCTCTTCCCCCCAAAAACCTCCAGGGGCTTTATCTTTGCAAATTCCGATCACCCACGGTGGCGCGATGGTGGTAGTAAATTGGGGTACATTAAGTTGCACGCCTAGTGGGATTGTCAGTCAAATTTGTGATCAAGTACTTTCTATTTATGTCCACAGCTACGCCAAGCGCCATCCATATGAGTGAAGGCTAAAAGGAAAAGCTTTAGGTAACGGCGAAGAAGTACAATCCCCATACTGGAAAATGAAAGGGTGTAGATCCAATATGCCTCCAGATCTCCCTCCCTCTAGCACCGATATTGAGCCTCCTAAAGCTGGCCAAGACTAGGTCCCAAAAGGGTGGGATCCAGAAGCTTGTCATGAAGAAGACTAGGTCCCCAACCTTTGATGCCCCTGGTGTTGTAGCTAAGATCCCAGTCGTACACCCCCCCATAGTGTCCTATCAAGCCAATGTTGGTGCCCTTACACAGCCCCAGTCTACACTCCCAAGTATGCCATAAATGATAGCATGCTCTGTTTCGATCTTAATGCCAATCTCGATGCCCTCGGTGCCGAGACAGACTGTTCTACATTCAATGGTAGGGCCGATGAGAGATTTCTCAGGTTTTTAAAGCCAAATATATTCAGGACATCGTTTGAAGGTTCCCCCCTACGACCCTTACCAGCTAGGGTTATATTATGGCTCAGCATGGAGAGGGTCGCACTCAGGGCACATGGCTTCAAATCAGCTCCTCTCCATGCCCCCCAAGCTTTGATGCCTTGGTTTGGCCCAACTCATATTGAGATCTATGGATGGTAGAGGGACCATGCGACTCTTTGACAAGAGAACTCGACAGGATGATCGGGCCTTTGGGCCAGATTACAACATCCCCTTTTAGTTTTGCAGTAATGACCGCCCGATAGCCCGGTGAAATAAAACCACTCGAAGGGCTCCCCACATATAGTGGAGATTCGGACCCTCGCGAGTTAATACAAAGGTTTCTTAGTCTGATGAACTCGAGGGAACGTCAATGAACACCTAACATGCAAGTTGGTCAGATGTTACCTTCGAGGGAAAACCCAAGAATGATTCAACAAGCTAGGCAAGCGCAGACTACACTCGTACAGAGATTTTTTAAAGGCCCTTCTGAGTCAGTATTTTCAAAAGAAAAGGTTCACAAAAACCTTAATAGAGCTATGCCAAAGGAAGCAGAGGCAGGGTGAGTCGATCGAGGTGTTCTACCATTGATATGTGGATGGAAGTCTTAGTTTAATCAATCAGAAAGGGGAGGGGGTAATTCTTGGGTATATAAATGGGATGTCAAACCTCGGTCTGTATAAGAAGCTAGTCTTGAAGAAACCAGAGACCCTACAGCAGTTGTAGGAAATTGTAGAGCAATATTTGAAAATTGAAGAGGCCATGAAGAGAAAATGGGAGGGGGATAGATGGCATGAAAAGGGACCTAAAAACTCTGATCCTAGGACAAAAAGACATGACCACCCAAAAAAGGATTTGAAAGCTTTATTTCTCTAACCAAGTCCCTGATGGAGATACACTCCATCCACAAAAAAGATGTTTTAAGGCCCCCCTCTTGGAAAAGACTACTATGGGAATAAAGACTCACCTAAATTTTGTGATCACCACAAAGAACGGGGTTATGACACAAATGAGTGTACCCATATGAGACAGGAAGTGAAAACATATGCAAGGGAAGGTTTACTCCCTTACTGTGTCAGGGTTCAAAAGGAGAATCCTCTTTGAGGGGCAGAGCAAAATGCCATTGGAAAGGCAAAAAGAGAGCCAACCAAAACAACAGAGAAGAATAGGAAAATGGTGGAGACCAAGATGGAAACTAAATGGTTATCCTAGCCAAAGCTGAGGCTTGGCCAGATAGAAACCGGAGGGACAAGATGAATTGGGTGATCAACTTCATCCACAGAGTTGTAGGCGATTAGGCTTCGAACACAATCATCAAAGCCTAGTCTAGATATGTGCCTCCTGGAGAACCCTGTAAAACACATTTCTGACCCAAAGAAGCAATTACCTTCACAGAGGCTAACCCGATGCCTAGTCAAACCCCTTACACAGATCCGTTGGTGATCCATGCACCATAAGAGATTGTTATGTTAAAAGGGTGTTCGTGGACGACGATAGCGGGGTGGAAGTAATGTTTGCCAATTTTTTTGATTAAATAGAGCTTGGACGTGAAAGCCTAAGGAGAACAATCTCCCCCTTTCCCAGCTTCACCGGGAAAATGGCGCTACCCCAAGGGATGGTTACCTCAAGTAGCTGGCGGGGACAAGGAAATCACAATCGATTGTAGCTTTGTAGTAGTTAACATTGTGTCCCCATACAATGTGATCCTTGGGAGACCTTGGATGTGCCAGGTTCGATTAGTGTAGTCCCCCTATTATTTAACCATGATGTTCCTCACGAAAAGGGGGATAACTGTTCTTCGAGGGGATCAACCACTGGCTAGAATTTTGTTTGGCTCTAGACCTGAAAAAGGCTAGAAAGATGGACATGGTGGCTTCAATCAGGGGAAATATTAAGCCTATGGATACAGAGCCAATAACCGTTCGAGGCAAGGGAATGGTGACTTAGGAAAAATCATCCCACCCGTAACAAAGCAACAGCTGAAGGGCCTCTTAGACAATTTCGTCGATGTATTTTTGTGGGACATCTTCAACCTCACAAGGGTACCTAAGAAATTGATGGTCTACAGTCTTAATGTGGACCCCTCCCAAAAGCCAATAAAACAGAAGCGTAGATCCTTTTCCCCTGAAAAGGAAGATGCCATTAAGGAAGAAGTCCAAAAATTGCTGAAAACTGAAGTTATCGAAGATTTATTCTACCCCAAATGGATAGTGAATCTTGTAATGGTCCCTAAGCACGATGGTACTTGGAGAATGTGTATCGATTCCATCGATCTTAACCAGTGTTTCCCCAAGGAAAACTATCCTCTTCCTTCCATCGACGTACTGGTCGAAGCCATAACAGGATATGATGTCCTGGCTTTTTTCGATGCCCATAAGGGTTATCACCAAATAATTATGGTAGAAGAGGACAAGCAAAAATCATCTTTCCTAACTGATGGGGGAATATTCTCCTACAAGAAAATGCCATTCAGGTTGAAGAACGTAGGAGCCACCTATCAAAGGTTGGCCGATAAGCTCTTCGAAAAGTAAATTGGCCAAAAAAATTGAAATATATATTGATGACACGGTGATTAAAATTAGGGGCTTCGATCAATTTCTCCTAGACCTTGAAGAAACCTTCTGAAAGCTCCTAGAAGCTAATTTGAAACTAAATCCCACTAAGTGCATCATCTGAGTCGAAGAATGTAAATTCCTAGGATTTATGCTTTTGAAGAGGGGTATTGATGTTAATCCCAAGAAAGTCGAAACATTGGTCAACATGAAGCTCCCAAGATAGACAAAGATGTTCATAGGATCATAGGATTGTTGGCGGCACTAAGCCGATTCCTCTCAAAGGGGGTTGAAAAACACCTACCATTCTTTGATGTGTTTAAAAAGAAAAGAAATTTAAATGGATGAATGACTGCGACAAAGCCTTCAAGGATTTGAAAGAGCACTTACGAAGCAGGCCCACTCTCATGAAACTAGAAAAGTGGGAAGATCTGTATTTATAAATCACCGCATCCCCTCTTGGCAATAAGCATCGTTCTGGTAAAAGTGAAGGAAAATCCCAATTCCAAAAATACTTCGTAAGCAGGGCACTGCGTGGCCCAAAACCCCACTATATGCTCTCGAGAAAGTGATCTTGGCTCTTGTCAATGCTGCAAAATGCCTCCGGCCATACTTCCAAAGCCACACGATAATCCTGCTAAGCAGCCATCCAATTAGGTAGGTGCTTCTAAAGCCGGAGGCCTCAGGAAGAATGATGAAATGGAAAATCAAACTGGGTGAACACGACATCCAGTTCAAGAACAACTATCAAGGGCCAAGCATTCGTAGATTTCATTTTCAAAACCATCGAACTGATAGAAATCGAAGAGGGTAATAAACTAGATGAGAAATGGCAGTTATACGTTGATGGGTCCTCTCACTCTGGAGGCAGTTGGGCTGGAGTTCCTCTCACAAGCCTCGGTAAAAAATATTATCTCCATGCTTTACACTTTTTAAGGCCACAAATAATGAAGCAGAATACGAAGAACCAATCAATGGTCTTCGAATCGCCAAAGAGTTGGGAGTTCAAAAGCTCGACATCTTTAGTGATTCCTAGGGAGAGAAGTTTGCAACACTATTTGGAAGTGGTGAAACACCTCCTTGAACATTTCCACCATTATGCTCTTAATAAAGTCCCTCAAGAAAAGAATCACAAGGCTGATGCCTTAAGAAAATTGGCCTCGTCGGACCTGGACATGCAATCTCAGGGGCATCTAATGGTGGAGACATTGAATAAGCGTAGCTTTGAAGAGGAAACAATAGTAATGCTATTCGAGGAACAAAAGTCTTGGATGAAGCCTATCATGAGCTACCTTCGAGATGGGACTCTCTCGGAGGACCCCATCGGAGCAAGAACAGTTAGGTTGAAAGTGCCTAGATATGTGATCCATGGAGACGTCAAGTACCACTGAGGCCATCTCCAATCACTCCTCCATTGTGTAGCTCCCCATGAAGCTAACTACTTGATCTACGAAACCCATGAAGGGGCTTGCGGAAGCCACCAGGGGGCTCGATCGGTAGCAAATAAACTTCTCCTAGCCAGATATTATTGGCCAAAGATGTTTGAAGAAGTAAAAAAGCACATTTAGGCTTGCCACCGATGCCAAAGGCATACACCAATTACCCACATCCCTTGGGAAGAAATGATGATTATTAACAGCTCCTGCCTATTTGACAAATAGGGGATCAACTTGGTGAGAACTTTTTCGGATACCCCTAGCCACCTTTAATACCTAATCGTGGCCATAGACTACTTTACACAGTGGGTTAAGGCTACAAAACCAAGAAACACCACTTTCGAAGCGCAAAATGTGCACTTCTTGATGTTCACATACAAACAAGACTCACGGAGTGCAACAAGAACCATCTGAACATGCTCAATATGTTCATCAGTTGACTTAGAATAAATCAAGATATTATCAAAATAAACCACAACAAATCGACCAATAAACTTTCTCAAGACATGATTCATCAACTGCATAAAAGTACTAGGTGCATTAGTTAAACCGAAAGGCATAACAATCCATTCACACAACCCAAACTTATTCTTAAATGTTGTTTTCCATTCATCCCATTCATTAATTCGAATCTGATGGTAACCCTACATCAAATTAATAATCACAAATTCATGCAAATCTTTAAGCATATCATCTAACCTAGGGATATGATGGTAATACTTAATGGTAATCTTGTTAATAGCACGACAATCAATGCACATACGCCAAGTTTTATCTTTCTTAGGAACTAAAATGACAAGCACATCACAAGGAGATATGGATTCTTACACATAACCTTTTTGAAGTAACTCCTCAACTTGCTAATGTAGTTCCTTTGTCTCCTTAGGGTTTGCTTTTTACGCCGGACAGTTTGGAATAACCAAACCTAGAATCAAGTCAATCTGGTGCTCAATACCTTACAAGGGTGGTAAACCTGCAGGTAAGGCTTCCAGAAAGACATTATCAAATTCCTGTAACATCTAAGCAAACCATAGAGGAACATGCTTAGGAATATCATCACTGGAAAAATAGCTCTCTTTAAATGCATAATAAGTATATAAGAATAATTATCTAAAGAACGATTCACATCCCTACTTGATGCATAAAAAGATCTACTAGAATCAATAGGAAGTTAATTTCTCATCATGTAAATCGATGGCAATGGACTAAGATGTGAAAATAGAATTTCATGCAACTTATCATAATCATTCTTGGACTTACCTGGATCGGCCACCCTTGATTTTTAGTCAAAACTTTCAAGGTTTTTGCCTCCTTGTTTCACCTTTTGGCCGAGCTCCCTTAAACCCTAGCTAGGGTTTTGGTCGGCCACTTTCACATCAGTTGCAAACTTCTCTTTGTTCAACTTTCATGCATTTCTGTGCTTCTAAGACTTCCACTGGAGATAAAGGAATCAAGGTATACCTGGTTCCATCCTTAATCACAGTAATTTTTTTAGTTTAGCCATCATGCATAGATTTACGATCAAACTGCCAAGGTCTCCCTAACAAAATATGACTAGCTTCCATATGCATAACATCACATATGATAGAATCATAGTATTTTCCAATCTTGAAGTTAATCATGCACACCCTAGGTGATCGGGTTTTTCTGTAGCCTCGTGGAGGATGTCGTGCTTACCCGTGGCAGTGAATTACCCTTCCAATTTTGCCTGCTTTAATTTATCATACGCAGGAGTTTTAAATAAAACAATTAAGTTTGTTTTTTAGGATTTCTATTCTTAAATAGAAAAAAGATTAAAGGTGCTTACTACTCGTTTGGAAATTTCTCACTCAGGATTCTTATCTTGTTCACCCTTACTGTTTAGACGACTAATTAGGAATAGATCGCACCGATCAAATTCTTCCTCATCGATGGGTATTACCAATGATATTGCCCCCCTCCTCGGTCATTCTTTGCTGATTGCTAGTTAGACATCCCTTTCAAAACATTTTTTAATTAACTAATATGAATCCCCTACAGAAGAAGCTAGATTGCAGTATTAAGATCTTGGACAAAACAAGGGAACTCGCAAACCCTTTGTGTGCCACATGAAATTCAGGAGTCTAGCCCTCGGGGTACGCCTAATTTCGACTTGGTCTCTAACTAGCCCTCTCGATCAAATCACAAGGTAATTGGTACTCAACTAGCCCTCGGGGTTAAGAAACAATGGAATAGCTTGCAAGCAAAGAGTGTGAACTCA
This sequence comes from Rubia yunnanensis, assembly GCA_037428765.1. NCBI lineage: Eukaryota > Viridiplantae > Streptophyta > Magnoliopsida > Gentianales > Rubiaceae > Rubia > Rubia yunnanensis. The sequence goes on from CM075068.1 coordinate 79,460,200, forward strand.
AAAGGTTGTACATTTGATTGATAAAAGATGTGTGTAAAACTCAAAAATACAACCCCTATTTATAGGGTGGAAATCGGACCCTAATCCCAATCAGGATGGGATTTGGTAATTTCTGTTAGAAACTGAATAGAATTATGGTAGCTTTAAGAAGCTAAAACCATATCTAACTAAAAGACCTAAAATAAGCTGACTATGGCCAAATTCATCCATATTACACCTTGGATGAATATTGCCTTATCCAATAGTACCAAAACTAACTATAATAAGAATAAAACTGAATATATTAAGCCCTAATGGACTATAATTTTGAAATTAGCTCTTCAAAGTCCACATGGCCAAGCTATCAGTCCAATAAATCCAAAATGGAATAGTTTTACAATATTTTACAGTGATCACACTACCTTATTAAAAGAACACAATGGGAAAAAGAGTATAGTGTGCTTCATGATGTCTTCAGTTCTTTGACAGTCTTGAACAATAAATCCAAGATGCCGATGATGACTCCTTCTTCAATTCTTCATCATAGAGGCGATCAATCAAAGCATTTAAAGCAGCATCTCTAAGCTTAGTCCTTGATCTAGTCATAGGTCCCGTCATGTCACTTAAAGGATCCCAAACAAAACCTTGAAATATTTTTATGAAGAGGTGGAATGTCTTCATTTATGGTGGTAGTCGTCTTGGTATCTCCATCATTATCTGTAGAGCTGCCAATCCATATCCCACACGACTGTTATGATGAGGGGTTTTGTTTTCCTTTGCAAACCATCGTTTTTCACTCCGGGTACCCTACATTTGTAGCTAATAGTGTTTCTTCAAAATAAAAAATTATAATGTGTCAAAATAAAAATAAGCAACATTTATTTGGCCTCACATTTTTATCATTCTCCAAGGCACACATTTTGTGGTTCTCCCAACTTTTGGGTTGAATATGTGTATAAGTCAACCATAGGTGATCTCCTTTCCTACTAGAAAAAATATAATCTCACGATAAGGTATATTTGTGCTCTCTCCAACTCTCCGCCATCATGGCCGTTGCCCTTTTTTTAAAATCATCCATATCCGGGGAATCGAACTCAAATGGTCTCTACGTGTATTGAAATAACAGTTACTAGTTAAAGATTAATGTGGGATATTATTTATTTACATTTGTTGGATAAACTTATGGAAATGACGCATTTCCTGAGACTTTCTAAAAAAAATTTATTACGCAACGTGCAATGGTTATAAGTCTATGACCCGATTACTACCTGAAAATTGTATCTTGATTTGTTCTAATTTGCAATTTAAACCTTGGTGTTTTCGTAATTTATGGAAAGACCGTCTTTCAAGAGACAGACTATTTAATTTTTGGCCAAAATTATTAACAAAGTTAAAAATAAGAATCGAAAAGAAATTGAATGAAACACAAAAGCAAAATAAATCCAAGGTAAACCTAATATATAGAGAGCATTCAAATGTATTAGCATTAAAAATAACTACGGTTGTTAAAAAAACACTCAGAAACATGATTGAAAGACATCTAATGTGTTTTTTGCTCATCTGCTCGGAATAAAAGCTGGCATCGTCATCAATTCTCAGTCCCAGCTTCAACATCCGGTGGATCCATATCAGCATTCATACATCTAGCTGATTCGTTTCATTTGCGTTCAGCATTTTTTAATTCAGTACTATGCACACCAGATACCCTATTAGTCAGTATCATTATACACAGGGATCATTTTTTGATTCAGTACTATTCACAAATACATTTTACTATAAATGTTCCAACAGAAGAAACCATGTCAAGCAGAAACTCAGGCGCTCTTGATCAGCAATCAGCAACATTCTCTACAACTTGATTGCAATCATCAGCTTGGGCGGAAGATTTAGAGCGAGAAATTGGTTGCTCCGAGGGCAAGTTAGACCCAATTCAACAGGTCGTACAACTCATCCAGGTCATTTGGACTCAATTCAGGAAACTCCTCCTCCTCCAGTGGTGCAGGTAATACATGACGCGCATTCATCCCAAGCTCATAATTCTCTGGCTGATCTACACTTGCTTCATTTCCATCAAATATTTGTGATAGAATGATTTTCCGTAATGACTTGTATTATTGATATCCGAATATATAGAGAGTAGAATATAGGTGTAATAAGGAAAGAACTCTAACCATAATAAATCATAATCTAATCAGGAGTCTGATATATTCTAACACCCCCCCTCAAGCGAAGCGTTGGAAGCTCACCGACGCATAGCTTGGACCTGAAGAACTTGAACAGCGGACGAGAGAGCCCCTTGGTGAAAATGTCTGCAATCTGAAGAGAAGTCGGAACATGAACAACACGCAGCTTTTCGGATGTCACCAACTCATGAAAAAAATGGTAGTCGATGTCGGTGTTCTTTGCCCGCTTGTGCGCCACCAGATTCTGAGCCAAGAATATAGCACTACTATTGTCGCATAACAACAGTGGTGAACCAGAAAATGGAACCCAAAGATCACGAAGCAAATGAGTGAGCCATACCACTTCTGAAGCAGTGTTAGCGAGAGCACGGTATTCAGACTCAGTGCTAGAGCGAGAAATAGTGGCCTATTTCTTAGCACTCCAACAAACCAGATTCCCACCAAGAAAAACTGCATAACCATAAGTGGACCGATGAGTTTCCAGACAACGAGCCCAATCAGTATCAGAGTACCCTAACACATCAGGAGTACTAGCAGAACAAAACCTGAGACCAAAATGAAGAGTGCCACGAAGATAAAGAAAATTTTGAGTCACAGTAGCAAAATGGTCATCTCTAGGATCCTGAAGATACTGACTCACAATGTTGACCGAGAATACCAAATCCGGGCGAGAGATGGTGAGATACTGCAGAGCACCAACAAGAGAATGATAAAGTGTAGGATCCCGAAATGGAGGACTAGTAGAGCTGTGAAGCTGAGAACCAGCGACAAATGGAGTAGAAACAGGTGTGGCGTCAGACATACTTGCCCAATTCAAAATATCACGAGTATACTTTGCTTGGCCAAGCAGTAGCCCTTAGGAGGTAGGCGAAACTTCAACACCAAGAAAGTAATGAAGAGCACCAAGATCCTTGATCGCAAACTCTTTGTGTGTCCGATCAATGAACTGGCGAAGAAGAGTCGAGTCATTATCTGCAAGAATGATATCGTCCACATACACAAGTAGATACAGTAATGAAGACCCTCTCGAAAGAATAAATAAAGAAGTATTAGCTGAGCTGCACCGAAAACCAAGCTATGTCAGATAACTGCTGAAGCGTGGGAACCAAGCCCGGGGAGCCTGCTTAAGACCATAAATGGCCTTTCGCAAGCGACAAACATAGTCTGGATGGACAGAATCCTGATAACCAACAGGCTGCTTCATGTAGACTGGAACATCAAGAACACCATTAAGGAAAGCATTCTTGACATCCAACTGATGAAGTGGCCAGGAACGCATGGTGGCTATGGCTAGAACCAACCTAACAGTGGAGGCTTATACCACAGAACTGAAAGTGTGGTCAAAATCAAAACCCAGAATCTGTGAGAAACCCTGCGCTACAAGTCTAGCTTTGTGACGCTCAATAGTGCCATCTGGTCGACACTTGAGCCTATGGACCCATTTGGAACCAACAATGTTGACATTCGAAGGTCGAGGCACCAAATCCCAAGTGTACTGACCACGAAGAGCAGTCATCTCATCATCCATGGCTGAAACCCAGGCTGGATCCTGAAGGGCAGCAATAATCAGTGGGCTCTGTCTGAGAGAGGAGTATGGCAGTGAGACCATGAGCAATAATATTCGAATAATCCCAGCGCTGAATGGCACCAGTAAAAGATCGAGTGGCCATCCGATGGATGCAAAGCTAAGGCGGAAAAGCTGGAGGAGTTGATCTAGCGGACGACGCCGAGGAAGATCGAGCTGCGCTGACCGGAGAGTGGCCGTCGGAAGTCGTTGGAGAAAGGATGACCGATACTTGCTGAGATGGTGGTTGATGAGTGATGGCCGGTAGCTGATGTGTGGTGGCCGTTAGTTGAGGAGCTGGGTCCGGGTCAGCCATCCAGATGGAAGATGGTGGTGAAGGAGGGGCAGCTGGAACAGGCACAGGCATGGTGGCCCAGTCGATGAAGTAACAACTTCATAAAAAATGATGAATTCTCCAGATCTGAAATAGAGCGACTGTCTACGGAAAATGAGACATAAGGGAATAAGGTTTCATCAAAGCGAACGTGGCGAGAAACATAGATACGCCTAGAAGTGGGGTGGTCGAGACACTGAAAGCCCTTGTGACGAGGACTGTAGGCCATAAAAACACACGGAATGGATCGCGGTGCAAACTTGTCAGTAGTAGTGGCACGCATACATGGAAAAGCACGACAGCCAAATGGGTGAAAGAGGGTATAATTAGGCACATGACCAAACCAAAACAACCTCAAAAGGTGATTTTTCACCAAGAACTGAACTTGACAGAGGGTTCATGATGTATACTCCAGAGGAGAAAGCTTCCACGAACAATAGTGTGGCATGGAAGAGTGAAAAAGCATGGCAAGACCGGTCTCTGTGATGTGACGATGCTTCTGCTCAGCTCGGCCATTCTGAGCAGGTATATAGGGTGATAATATCTGATGATGAATGCCACATGATATGAGCCTGAAGTCGATGATTAGTAAACTCCGTGCCACCATCGGTCTGAAAATATTTAACCCTAGTAGAAAACTGGGTCTCAACGAATTTTTGAAACTGGATAAATGTGTCTTAGATGTCCGACTTATACCGCATTGGGAGAAACCACATGAATCACGAAAAGTCATCGATGAAAATGGCATAATACGCAAAAGCATCTGCCGATAAGCAAGCTCTGATACCATGATAGAATGATTTGCCGTAATGAATTGTATTATTCATATCTGAATATATAGAGAGTACAATAAAGGTGTAATAAGGAAAGAACACTAATCAGAATAAATCATAATCTAATCAGGAGTCTGATATATTCTAACAATTTGTCCATGTACCGCCGTCGAATCACAACTATATGCAGCTCCCAGTTGTGTAAAGTTGCTACAGCTCCCAGCCTCATAATTTGTTCCAGTGCCAATTTTATCGACTCTATAAGCAATCTTCATGAATTTCTTGCCCTTTCTACTCTTGCCGTTGACTTAACAAGATTTTAAAGGGTCCCAGATAACCTTGCAGATTACATAATCGGTACTCTTAACCCCAATCTCTCTACGAGATTCTTCAGAGAATGTCACCTTGTGCATGTACCAATATCCCTTACCAACCGCCGCAGACTCATACCCTGGATCGACCACATATGTCAACATCTTGCTATACCTGATGATCTTGTTTTCCGCTCCGTTTAGCAAGGGACATAGTTTGGTTTGTCCATCTCAGGTTCCATATCCGGCGTTTCTTGATGTCTTTCTATCACCCCTCTTGGACAACTTGGTAATCACATAAACAACCTTTTTCTTAGAGCTGGATTCATCATACAACGTCCACAAATATTTACCGATGCCCGATAAAACATTCCAAGGCTTTCATCCGTCACCGTATAAATCCTTTTCCACTACAAAATCAGTGCCCACATTCTTTCCCTCAACCTTGTTCTTAAGAAAAGACAATAATCCTTCATTTGTTGGTCGGAAACACAACCCTGGTGCAAGTCTTCGATTCTCCATATCAACCTACTCGATAACACGATGGATAATTTTTGCGTACGTCTAGCTCCTAACTGCGAATTCAAAGAAAATTACATAAAAGATCTAACTTTTGTATGTGTAGAGGGCTGGCTTGATCTTGAAACTATCTTTGTAATGAATCAGCAGATATGTTGGAAAAATGGAAATTTAACGCATTGGCTAGGTTAAATTATACTCCAGCATCACACCGTCATTAGTCAAAAATTCACCCCAGTTAGTTACTTAAAATATTTACCCCATCATTACACGGTTTCGTTAAAAAGTATAAAAAAATTCAGATTTATTTTTTCAAAATTCAAATTTTAAAAAACAGGCTTTTAGATAAAAAAAAATCATTTAAGATAAGAGAAAGTTTTGGTAAAGATCGTCTTTCCATAAACCTATAGAAAGACGGGTTTAATTAGAATAATAAATGGTAAAATATTTTAATTAAAATATTAAAAAATTATTATACAATATGTAGTTATACAGTTTATCACCCGATTCAACCAAGCCAAAAGTTTTATCTCTATTTTCATTTTGTTTACACTTTAAATCTTGATTTTTTCACTACTTATGAAAACACTGTGTTTCAAAAGATGGACTCAGATAACAAAAGTTTCATTTATTTTAAAAATTCAGATTACAAGAGTGGACGAGTGGACATAGGGAGTATATATTTTATTAAAAAGTAGTCGGACAAGAGATTGATGTGTCCAACTAAGAGAGCGGACAAACTATTTTTATGTCTTGTTAGATGAGCAGACACACTATTTCTGTTTTCGGTAAGAAGAGCGTACACGTACACTACTTTTGTGTCTGCTAGAGAAGCAGACACGCTACTTTTTTGTCAGGTTACAAGAGTGAATACACTATTTTTGTGTCAAGCCAAAAGAGGGAACACACTATTTTTGTGTTCGACTAGAAGAGCGGAGTCCTCCTCCTTTCTCTTCTGATGAATTTAAAATTAATTTATTTTCTATTCATTTTTTTTTCCTTTTCATTAATACTTTCTAGACCTTAAATACATGTTCTTTTTTTTTCAGTGTTTACAAAACACTTTCTTTATATTTTTTTTCATACTTCATTAATATGTTTATGCTTTAATAATAATTATAAGATATTCTTCCACCAACCTTACAATTATTTAGTCACTTACAAATATTAAATGGTTATATTTTATCTATTTCATCACACTAAAAATATTCATTTATCTTTTAAGAAAATTAAAAGTAAAAAAGAAAAAACAAAAACAAAAAGAAATCGGTGTGGATTTTGAGTGTCTCCGGTCATCCTCACTTTGGTTTCCACAGCTTCAGTCCAAATCTACTCTCATTTCACCATAATTTCCAACGCTAGCTCTTCCACAACAATTACAATTAATAACTACAACTGTTTAAGATGTCATCTTTGGGTGTGGGATTTAAAGATCACTCTGACCATCAGTGCAAAGCTTCGTCCGAATCTCAGTGCTAACGGAACTACGTGCGAAAACGTGCGAAAACACACACTAACAGTACTTTCTCCACTATTCCTCTTCCTTCTTCCCCTTTCTGCCTAACGGTTTTTTGATCGTAACACTACCTTCTTCTCTGAGTTTTTCCTCCACCTCATCCATGGCGGCTCCTCCGCCTGGCCGTGGAGGACAAGCGCCGGCCAAATCTTTTTTACAAGCTTTAAACAACCGATCACCTCCACTATCAGTCTCACTCCCATCTAATCCTGAGATAATTCCTAAAACCAACTACAAAGGTGAAATCTCATGCTTGGTCACTCGGAAGGAGGCAGAGACTCTGGCCTCTCACTACCACAACGCTCTGGTGGGAAAATTCGCGCGGGGGAAGCCTTCCATGGTTGCTCTCAACGACGCTTTCAATTCGGTCGGTTTTAAAGGTAAATTCCAACTGGGTTCCATAGACTATCGACACATTCTGATACGCTTCCAGGACAAGGAAGATTACCAGCGTCTTTGGATCAAAGGTCAGTGGAATTTTAATAATGCCCAAATGAAAGTTCTAAAATGGACAACTGATTTTTCACCTGAAATTGAGTCGTCCATAGTTCCGGTTTGGGTTACAATACATCACGTTCCAGTTTTTTTCTATAACCTTGCTATGCTAGAATCCATGGGTAATCAGATTGGGAATTTTATTAAGTTGGATTCTGCTACTGCTGGCTTAACTAGACCATCCGCAGTGAAGATGTGTGTAGAAATAGATTTGAAAAAAAGACAACCAACTTATATTAGAGTGGGCATTGAGGAAGATGGCTTTGAATATAATGTATCTAAATTGCAGCTTCAGTTTGATGATCTTCCTTTATACTGTCATCACTGTAAGGTTATTGGTCATGATGATAATCTATGCATCTACTTACATCCGGAACTGAAAAAACCAAGGATGAATAAAATGGATAACATTAATACCCTTGGAAAGGAGCACAAAAAGCCAATAGATGTTCAGGATCAGGAGACTGTTAATCAGTTTCATGATAAAATTAACAAGGCTGGAGGGTCTGGTCTCTCAGTAACTGACAAGATTAATGCTGTGTCAAATCAAAACCTTAGATATGTACCTAAACAGAAGGTTGGAAAGGATAACATCAATAACCAAAACCAGTCTGATGGTTTTAGCCTAGCACAGGATAAATCTCCTACTCATGTTACTGAACAAGCAGACCCTGTCATTCCTAGTTATGATACTGGGAAAGATATCCCTGGGAATTCTGAGAAGGTTAGTGTCTCTGAGAAAGCCCCTGGTACTGAATGTACTTTGCAGAATCCGGATCTAATTTCAAATACCTCAGATGTAGTACATGTTCATTCTGTTTCCATGGATAACCCTATTACTTCTCATGTACTTCCTGATCCTGTACTTCAATCTCCTATTCCTCTGCACAAACTATCTCTATCTGCTCCTCCTCAACTCCACAAGAAGGTAGGCCTTGCAAAAGATGACATCTCAGGTATAAGAAGTAAGTCTTCCTCTCCTTTTAACCCAATTGCAGCAGCAAAAAATTTCATTTTTCCTCAGCACAAGCATAGGCAAAACAGATTTCAAGCACTGGAGTGTGAGGAAATGCCAACCCAAGTGGCTTCCCCTGTGGTCACCACACACTCAGCTTCTGCTGAATATGGAGATGGTTCTGGGGAGTCTTTGGACATTCAGGTTATTTCTTCAAATTCTCCATCTGGTTCTTCCAATCTGAAAAAGGATAAACAGAAAAAGCTAGATTCAAAGCATAGGAATGAGACCTATTTAACACAGTTAAATACTATCATGACTAGATCAAAAAGCTCTAACAATGTTTCCCTATGAGTAATACAACAATTCAGATAAAGTTCTTGGTGTGGAACATTAGGGGAATGGATACTTCTATGTTAAGACTCAAAAATCTGATTAATAGGCACAAATTTGATCTAATCTGCTTGATAGAACCAAAACATGATAACTCTCAATGTGAAGGTTACAGGCATGCTTTACATTTTGATAATTGTATGTATGCTAGTAGTGGTCAAATTTGGCTCTTTTGGAACTCCAACATTTCTTTGTCATTAAAGTGTGATAACCTGCAGTTTCTTGCTGTCAATGTGATAAGTTTAACTCTCAATAAGAGCATGGATGCTTTTTTTGTTTATGGCCTAAGGACCAGAAATGGTAGAAAGTCTCTGTGGTCAGATTTAAAATCACTGACTCTGTCTGACTCCATTTTTATTGGAGATTTTAATGCCATAACATCAATAAATGAATATAAAGGTCCTGCTACTCCTAAACTAGGTAGTATGAAGGATTTTAATGAGTTTATTAGTGTTATGGCATTAGAAGAAATCAATTCTGTTGGGAATTTGTTTACATGGAGTAATAACAGGCTTAGGTCCCCTACTATTCAAAGACTGGATAGGGGATTATGCAATTCCTCCCGGTCTTCTAAATTTCCTTCCTCATCAGTACACATTCTGAATAGAATCTCATCTGACCATAGTCCCATGTTACTTACTATTGGTAGTGATGTCCCCTCTTCTCCTAGACCATTCAGGTTCATTAACACATGGTATAAAAGGAGAGAATTCACTCAGGTTATCAAAGATAATTGGGAAATGCCTATGAATAACTCTGGTATGTTGAGATTTTTTCTTAAGCTGATCAGATTAAAAAAGGAGCTCAAGATATGGAACAGAGAAAAATTTGGTAACATCACTGATAATGTTACGAAGGCAGAAAATGATCTCCTAGCTCATGAACAGAACTATGACCAGGTTAATTCTGATCTGAACTTACTGAAACTGAAAGAAGCCAGAGCTAAATTAGTTAGATCACTTGTAGAGCAGAAAAGTTTTTGGAAACATAAGGCAAAGGTCAAATGGCTTAAAGAGGGGGACAATAACACAAGCTTTTTCCATAAATCTGTTAGTGAAAGAAACTGTAGACTAAAGATTACAAAAATCAAAAATAGTGATGGCCTATGGGTTGATACTGCTCAGGAAATTGAAAATGAGGCCATTAACTATTATAATAATCTTTTAACTGAGGACAGTTCTTCAGATTTTAATCTCTACACATCACACTTCCTCAGCCAAATTCCTAAACTGATTACTCAAGAGGATAATGATGATTTAGTGAAACCAGCCTCTCTTAATGAACTCAGAGACATTGTGCTTAATTTAAACAAGCTTAGTAGTCCGGGCCCTGATGGTTTTACTGCCAAATTTTATATGCATTCTTGGGATATTATTGCAGATGATTTATTGGCTGCTGTAAATGATTTTCTAACTGCTTCAACTATTCCCAAAGGTATAAGCAGCACCTGGATCAGTATTATCCCCAAAAAATTAACTCCTACATCATTTGATGATTATAGACCAATTAGCCTTTCAAATGTTATAAATAAAATATTTTCAAAGGTATTGATGGGAAGGCTTTAAGTCTATAATGCCAAAAATTATTTCACCACATCAAACTGCCTTTCTTAAGGGAAGAGACATCTCTGATAATGTCATCTACCTACAAGAAATGGTAAGATTTTTAAACAAAAAGAAAAGAGATCCCAATTGCATTGTTAAACTTGATCTTCATAAAGCTTTTGATAGGGTTAAATGGTCTTTCCTATACTCAATTCTTGCTAGATTTGGTTTTTCTGCTCGATTCATTTTTATCATTATGAAGAACTTATCTCAGGCATGGTTCTCAATACTCATAAATGGTAAGCCGGTTGGTTTCTTTCAAGCTTCTAGGGGAATTAAACAGGGTGACCCCCTTTCCCCCTTTCTCTTTAATATATTTTCTGAATCCTTCACAAGGAGTTTAGCTCACATTTTTCTAAATGGTAAGCTATCATATTATCATCTTCCAGGTAACACTTTACCAGTTTCTCATTTATCTTATGCTGATGATACTGTTATTTTTCTAACTGCAAATAACCAATCATTGATCAGATTTAAAGCCTTTCTTACCAAGTGTGAGGAGGTCAGTGGACAAAGGATTAATTACTCTAAGAGTGACATCTTTTTAGGAAAGCATGTTTCAGTACACAGGATCAGTAACATAAAAAGGGTGTTGGGTATGAAAATAGGCAGATTCCCCTTTACATACTTAGGGGTTCCAATTTTTACAGGGGCACCCAAAAAAATCTATTTCCAACCTATAATTGAACAGATTGAAAACAAAATAGGGGGTTGGAAGAACAGGTGGCTTTCTATGGGGGGTAGGATCATCTTAATCCAGTCATGTATATACTCCATTCCACAACATATTTGGTCAGTTTTAAAACCTACAAATGAGGTTATCCTCACCATTGAGAAAAAACTTAATAGGTTTTTCTGGGGTACAACTGATCAAGGATCAAAAAGAATATGGAGAAAGTGGGATTTACTGTGTTATCCCATTGATCAAAATGGACTTGGGTTTAGATCTATTCATACAATCCTACAGACATGTTCTGCTAGGTTGTGGTGGAAATTCCAAAAGGGAGAAGTACTTTGGTCCTCCCTTCTGGCATCTCTACCTTCATCCTACAGGACCTCTCAAAATTGGAGGAGAATTTGTGAAATTAATAGTTGGGCAGAAGCTAACTCTAGGGTTATAGTAGGAAACGGAGCTTGTAATTTTTGGACTTCAAATTGGTTAGGTATAGGACCGGTTGAGGATTGGTGTAACTCTATTACTGTAAATATCTCTCAATCAAGCACTGTTTCTGACTTCATCACACATAAAGCTTCTTGGTTTCAAGAAATTGCTCCTTTTCTCCCTTCTCATGCTGCCACTTCATTGCAGGAAGCAACCCTATCTCCGCATAGAAAGGATAGACTCATTTGGAAACCAGGTACAACCGGGGACTTCTCCTTTAAAGCTACTTATACATTGCTAAGACATCAAAGAGGTAATATCCAATCTGCTCAGTACCTGTGGAATACTAGAATTGAGAAAAAAGTTTCTATTTTTATGTGGAAAATGATGAATTCCTTGCTCCCTTTTGATAATGTGCTACGCAAACTGAGATTCTCTTTGGCTTCAAGATGCTGTATGTGTAATAATCATGAGGACTCTTTAGACCATTTCTTCAACTCCTGCACATTTTCAATACAAATTTGGGAAATTGTTCATTCATTCATGGGGATTACTGCTGCTGCATACTCCACTATTTGGGAGAGACTCTCTTGCTATTTAACTATCTCGGGTACAAGTGCCCTTCATAATGATATCATAAAATCTGCAGCTATTATAACTTGTTGGCAATTGTGGAAAATGAGAAATAGAATCATTTTTGATTCAGCTTTGCCTAGGACAGGTGTGGTGATAGCAAGCATTAAAGAACAAATTTTCTACATGTTCACTGCTAAACCTGCTTTCATTAGATCAAATTTTGACACAGACATTGCAAAGCACTCTTTTCTGCCACTGATCAAGTCCCCTCCTAAACCGAAAATCTTTAAAATTGCTTGGTCTAGGCCAAACTGGGGATATAAATTAAATGTTGATGCTGCTTGGAATTCCCATCTGAATTTGACTGGAGTTAGCATGATCCTAAGAGATAGTAGGGGTAATTTTATTATTGCACATACTCAAATTTCAAATGCTAAATCTCCTCAAGAGGCTGAAATGAAGGCAATACAGTTTGCCATATCAAAAATTGATGGTTTCATGGTAAATGTTTGCATAGAATCAGATTGTAAGAATGCTGTGTTATCAATATCAGATCCGTTGCTTGCCCCTTGGCAATTGTTCCAACTTGCGGATGACATTAAACAATCTTTGAGTCCTTTCAAACTTACTCATGTTTTGAGGCAAGAGAATCTTGTAGCTGATGCACTAGCTAAGAAATGCCTTAAAGATGGGACAAGTGAATCCTTTCTCTCCTTTAATATGTTACCTAATCATATTCAGGGCCTCATTAGGCTAGATCAGTTAGGGACTCCCTCCTTAAGAATTTCACATGGTATGGATGCTACTGATTAAATGTTTTTCACAGTTTGTAGGTACACGGAGGCAGTTTGTTTTTACTACGACCACAACGATGCTCAATATGGAAAATTTTCCATGAAGATTCAGTTCTCCTCGCTGCTGGTTTGATTCATGCACAACCTCGCTGATTTGCACAACTTCTACACCTTTGCTGACTTGCTTGATGCATAACTGATCTGTTTTGCTTGACTCACAACATGGTGAATTCAGAAATGTGCAATTATTTTGCTGGAAACATTGCTGGTGCTGGTTCTTCTTCAGTGCCAATTTGTGATCATTTGTTTCTTAGTTTCAGTTTGAAGCCTCTACTAGATGCTTCATGACTACTCTAGGTTAAAGGGGATAAGATTCTTAGTTTTGGATGGGGTGATTTTGACTGACCAGTGTTTCGTCATTACGATCCACTAATAAGTTCGATGACCTCCATTCTCAACTAAGAGTTTTAATATTCCTCTCACAATTAGATATATCCTCTTATTCATTTTGGAAGCAACAAATGTTGCCTCAATGAGCCTATGGAGCTTAAATGTACATATAGACTAAGCCAATGGCTTCTCCCTGTATTTTAACTTTTAGTTTTCTGTTAAAAAAAAAAAATCAGTGCAAAGCTTGAGCAGATTGGACATGCAGAATTCGAACACTTGTACCGATGAAAATTCCAAGACGACTACCACCATAAATGAAGATATTCCACGTCTTAATCAAACATTTAAAGGTTATGTTCGGGATTCTTTAAGTGACATGGCGGGACCTATGACTAGGTCAAGGACTAAGCTTAGGGATGCTGCTTTAAATTCTTTGATTGATCGCCCTTATCATGAAAAATTGAAGGAGTCATCATCGACATCTTGGATTTATTGTTCAAGACTGTAAAAAAACTGAAGACATAATGAAGAACACTATACTCTTTTTTCCCATTGGGCTTTTAATGAGATAGTGTGATCACTGTAAAATATTTTTAAAAAATTTCATATTGAATTTTAGACAGTAGAGCTTGGCCATGTGGCCTTTGAAGAGCTGATTTTCAAATCCAGTCCATTAGGGTTTCAAAAATATTCCTTTTTATTCTGATTAGAATTAATTTTGGTAAGATTAGTGTGTCTTGGAAGAATTCGGTCATGTGTCACTACAAGAAACTGAACCCATTACTTCGCCCCTTTTACCTCAGTTTTTTTAGATAAGGAAAATAACCAAGGTAAAAAGTTATTTTGCCTCAGTTCTTATTTATTTCGAAGTAAAAAATATTTTTTACCTTGGTTTAAAAAAAACTGAGGTAAAAAACCTACCATTACTGAGGTTAACAGTACCTTTTTTTCAAACTGCGGTAAAAGCCTGCCATTACTGATGTTGCACACATGTCTGGCTTACCGACGTATGTTATTTTTGATATTGATGTTGCACATCACACTCGCAGACATGAATGACCAATGTCGCACGTATGTCTGGCTTACCGACATCGGTTATTGTTGAGACCGACGTCACACGTACCACTCGCACACTTAAAATGGATGGCGTTCCATACATGTTTGGCATACTCATGTCAATTATAATTGGGACCGACGTCGAGAGTACCTCTCGCAGAATTTCCACGAATTTTCTCACTTTTTATCAATCAAATATACAACCTTTTTGATTTCATACTCTTTGATTGCCAGCTAATTCCATTGTTGCTTAATCCCAAGGGTTAGTTAAATATCAATAAAACTTGTGATTTAATCCCGGGGGCTATTTGGAGATCAAGTCAAATTTAAGCATACCCCGAGGGCTAGACTCTTGAATTTCATTCAACTTACTAGGGTTTTGTGAGATCCCTAGTTTCGTCAAAGATCTAAAACTCTGCAATCCAAAGTTTTCGCAAAGACATTTATATCATGTACGCTAGGAAAAAGCTTCAGAAACGGCGGTGGCAAAAGATGAATGGGCATGAGCTGCAAACAATTCAACAATCGTGTATTGTCATATCTTGTGGCGAGTTGGCAAGAGTTGTATAGATGAGACTAAATTAGAGGTTTGTTGCATCCATAGTTAATCAAAAGTTTGTTGTGTCCATAGTTAATGAGAATGGAGTGTTAGGAATGAGAGGAAGGATGCATGTTAAATAAGAGGGGGGAGGGGGTGGAGGAATTTTGGAGAAGGGGAAGTTTTAGGAAAGGTGGCCTATCCATAAGCTTGCATGTCACAATACTTTTACCTTGAAATTGCATTGTTTTAAAAATTAATTAAATGTTATATTTCATATGTTAAAATAAGTAAAAATGTATATTTGAAAGTGAAACTATAATATAAATAGTAAAATATTAACTTTTTAAAAAATTGAAGGGGTAAAGTGCAACCCTATTAAATTTTGAAAGTGCATATATAACTTTGTAAAATTTGAAAGTGCTAAAACTAACCCTAAAACTTTGAGCTATAGTGCATATATGCCCAAATTGCACTATTCCAGTGTTGGCTTAAGGAATTCAGGTGTTGACCTAATCTAAGAAGACAAAAATACCCCTAGGATTAAAACCAAAATTTTAATGACCATTGTACCCCTAGACTTTGCCGCCGGTAAATGTCGATCAACGATGGTCAACGTTGGCCGTGATGTCATCCGAGTTAGATCACTACTTTTATTAATAAGACAAGGTTAGATAATCACTTTAGTAAAAAAAATACAGGGTTAAATAAACACTTATTTTTTAAAAAAAAGGTGAAGTCAACACTATATCAAAAAACATTTAAGGAGAGTCCACTCCTTATAAATATGCCTTCATTACAACTTCATAATCTAATGTATCATAAATATATTAATAGTTTTAATGTTAATTTCTAATTAATTTTCAATACTCCCTCAATCCCATGTAAGTTAGCACATTTTGACTTCTGAAAGTTAACTGAGTCAGTTTTCAACTACTCCATCTGGTTCTCTAAATATGGCCTCTTGTAAAATGAAAAAAAGATATTAAAGTTAGAATGAGGGGAGGAAGTTGGATTGAGAGAGTCAAAAGTAAATTGAGTGGATGAAAATAATATAGAATTTGCCAAGAGAGGAAAGAGCCAAAATAAAACGACCATCCCTTAACTATCACAATCGTCCACCTTCCGCCCCTCATTTATTAATTGAACACTCTTGTCCCCTCAACTTACAAAATTGATAAATCGTGGCCACTCTGTCAACCTAGGTTTTCAACATTAGTTTTAAGGGAAAAAGTGACATTTCCCATTTTCTTTTCCCTTTTCCCTTTTCCCTTTTCCCTTTTCCTTTTTCCCTTTTCTTTTTTCGTTTTCCATTTTCCATTTTTTTCCTTACCCCTTCCCCCGCTCCGCAGCCCCCCACCCCAACCCTTCTCCTTACTCCCCCTTTCTGCCGCCCTTTCCTTTACCCTACCCTTTTTCCGGTGCCTGCCACCCATGCTTGAAAACCATATTGGAATTTTTGCCTTTAATTATTGCACATTTCTCCAAATTCTCTCCATTGATTCTTGTTTCCTCATTTCCTAGAACAGCTATAGACAATGATCAACTGAAGGGTAATGGGGAAAGAAATGTAATTAGATTAAAGAACGCGATCCCAAAATATTTTGGCTTATGGGTATCCTGGTTCTTGTTGATAATGAAGCCAAAATGGAAGATTGAAAGTATGATTGGTCTATTTTGGGTTCTTCTTCTTCAGATCTCTGCGGCTCTGTTCTAGCAAATTCAAATCCCCGCATGCCAAAAAGCACAGAGGTACCCTTCAAAACTACCGAATTAATCGTAGTAATTCTGGGTTTAATTTTCAAGGAATGGTTTTGACTTTGAGATTCCATTTTTACAGGTATCCTTGTTTCTCTCCCTAAACCCTATGAATCAAAACAGAAAGGTAAAGATATAGTTAGAATTAATCATTTTTGACAATTAGTCACAACTATGACCCGATATTGGAACACCTTTCGGAAAGTATGGTAAAATTTTGCAATTTCAATAGATTCCGGCTATATGAAAGCCTCACATACCACGTCAAAATTCAAAAAAATTAACTTGTCATTTCCACACTATGTATCAAACATCTATAGCCTACGCTGGGGCAATGTAAATATATAGATAGAAATGGAAATCTATCAAAGCCTATTCTAATGACAATGTCATCATATGTACTAGCTACTTATACCACCGATATGTTGAGATTTCCAATTGAAGAGGAACAAGTGTTTACAGTATACATAGCCAAGCAACTTCTTGCATGTTGATATTATAAGTTTGAGAATATGACTTCTCATCCCCTTTAAAAATCTGTAAATTTGGGAATGTTAATAATATGTATAATGAAACTATAGCATTGAAACAATGAAAGAAGATCTAATTCATATCTTACGTCGATGATTTCAAGATAATTCATACGGATTTGATTAAAACACTCTGCCGCATATAACATTACGCAATACTCACACTCCTAATTCTTCGCTTGTTTCTTGTACTAATTAATACAAAAGATTTAATTAATCATATCAAAACTTTAGAATTTTAAAATCAAATTCAATTGTCATCATGAAAACAAAAGTTCACCTTGATCTCGGCTATCTCCAAACCCTTTGTACTAGATTCGGTGGAAAAACGGACGGAAGCGTCCAATATCTTATTAAATGACCCTATAGATGGATAATGTAGAGGATCCATCCGGTAAACGCAGTTTTTCTCTGGGACAATAATTAATAATCTCCAATGGTCCCTACAACAATCTGATAATAATCCAAAAAATATGTTGTTTTAAGTAGATTTTATATTTTACCATCACCTCTCAATGTATGGAGAGATGAATATTTTTTTATTCATTCATAAAAGAATTTTGCGGATGTCGACCTGCTCGTTTACACGGTTTCTGATTTCTTGTGTCATCATCGGGCACAAATACCACATCCACCCTTTCTCCCTTTGGTTAGCAAAAGGATACATGTACCTTTGAAATATAATGAAAAAATGTTAATTGTAAAAATAGTAAAGATAATTAATTATTCCTTCGAATTATGAAAGTATATAGTACTTACAATAGTATAAGGACATTAGGGTTTGATTGACTTGGTCACACCTCCACAAGTCTTCGAAGTCACTCCATGCGGCAATTATTTCCCTCTTTTGACCAAATACACATTCATTGCCCGAAAATGTGTAGGTTGAGTTGACTTGGTGTCCACCAATCAAATCATACAAGAATCTAACAAAGTGCGAGGAATCCGTCAAAACCTATGCCCTTGTGAGTGTGGGCATTAGCCTTCTTCGGTGTTTTGTGAACTATTACGTGTGCCATATTAGGCTTGGCCTTCAAATTACGATCCTTTGTAGGGTCCACATAGATTAGGCAACGAGGTC
Source organism: Rubia yunnanensis (assembly GCA_037428765.1). Classification (NCBI taxonomy): domain Eukaryota; kingdom Viridiplantae; phylum Streptophyta; class Magnoliopsida; order Gentianales; family Rubiaceae; genus Rubia; species Rubia yunnanensis. The sequence goes on from CM075068.1 coordinate 79,478,651, forward strand.
ATAGGAGAAAAAAAAATCCTTGGACGGTTACCACATGCTTGTCTGATCCTGGCCGGGTTAGATCAGTACTCTTTTTAATAAGACAGAGTTAAATCATCACTTTAGTAAAAAAAAAAATACTAGGTTAAATCGGCACTTATATATTTTTTAAAATGGGTCAAGTAAGAATTATATCATAAAAAACATACTTTTAAGGAGTGCTCACTCTTTATGATAATTTATAATTAATTTTCAAAACTTCCTCTATCCTAGATAAATTGTAATATTTTGACTTCTGGAAGTCAACTGAATCAATTTTCAATTACTCCATATGGTTTTCTAAATGTGGCCTCTTATATGATAAAACAAGTATTTTTAAAGTTGGAACAAGTGGAGGAAGTGGTATTGAAATAATCAAAAGTAAATTGAGTGGATGAAAATAATATAGAATTTACCCAGAGAGGAAGGAGCCAAAATAAAATAACCATCCATTAACTATCACGATCAACCACCTTCAGCCCCTCATCTATTAATTGAACACTCTTGGCCCCTCAGCTTACAAAACTGATGAATCATGACCACTCCATCAATCTAGGTTTTCAACGTTAATATTGAGGGAAAAAGTGATGTTTCCCGTTTCCTTTTTCCCTTTTCTTTTTTCTTTTCTCATTTCCCCCTTTTCTCTTTTGTTTTCCATTTCCTTTTTCATTATCCCTTCCCCCGCTCCGTTGCCCACCACCCCACCCCAGCCCTTCTCCTCTCTCCCCCTTTCCGCTGCCCATTCCCTTACCCTTCCCTCCATTATGCCACCTGCCACCCCAGCTAGAAAAACATATTGGAAGTTTCGGCTTTACTGATTGCACACTTCTCTAAATTTTCTCCATTGATTCTAGTTTCCTCATTTCCAAGAACCGCTACGGGCGATGATCAATTGAAGGGTAGTATGGGAAGAAACATAATCAGCATCAAGAACCCGATCTCAGAATATTTTGGGTTATGGGTATCTCGGTTCTTGTTCATAATGAATCCAAAACAGAAGATTTTGCTGAGTATGATTTGTCTATTCTAGGTTCTTCTTCTTCAAATCCCTGGGGCTCTGTTTCTAGCGAATTGAAATCCTCGCATGCCAAAAAGCACAGAGGTACCCTTCAAAACTACTGAATTAATTGCTGTAATTCACGGTTAAATTTTAAAGAAATGGGTTCTACTTTGAGATTCCATTTTTACAGGTATCCTTGTTTCTTTTCCTAAACCTTTCGACCCAAAATGATATGATCAACAAGAAATGATGTGGTTGAATAATGTTGTAGGGTTGTGATAAGTCATGAATTGATACCAAGAATAATGCTGTCACTAGTGAAGGCGCCTCTATTGAAGGTGGTTCCTCTTAACCAAAGAAGTCACTTTGGGGGTGACTTCTCTGGATATGCCTTTGATTAATGAGGATCAAATGTGGTTCTGGGAACCATCTTCTAACGCAGCAATGGAAGGCAGTTTAAAACCGCATTTTAACAAGGGGATGAAACCGCCTTCTATAACTTACGAACTCAAAATGACATGCATCCCGTCGGAGCGTGCCTTATGTTACGAACTCATAACTTAATGCACCATGCCGGAATTTTTAAGTGGTTATGATCTCGGAACGAGCTGAACACCCTCGGATCCGGGGATTTGTTCCGGACACAGAACATGAGGCAAATAATCAGAACTATATGTTAGTTATGAACTCAGAACTCGTGTGAATTCCAAAATCGAATGGATTTTCTGTTCCCCATCTGTGAATTTTAGGTTTGGGATCATTTATTGCTTGATAATATGTTCCAGACTCGGAACATACATCAGATCTTTTGTTCCGAATTCGTAACAAGTAATATAATCTATGGCAAAAAGTTAAAGAAGCACTGAAAATAGTTCCAATATTCGAAAACCTATTGGAAAGTATGGTAAAATTTTGCAATTTCAATAGATTTTGACTATGTGAAAGCCTCACATACCAGGTCAACATTCAAAAAATTTAAGTTGTCCTTTTCACACTATCTATAAAAAAAATCTATAGGCAGCAACAATCTATAGATAGGAATAGAAATCTATCAAAATTTATTCCAATGACACTGTCATTATATATACTAGCTACTTATTCAACTGATTCATTTGGGTTTCCAATAGAAGAGGAATGAGCGTTGACAATATACCTAGCAAAGAAACTTCTTGCATGTTGATATTATAAGTTTGCAAATACGGCTTCTCATCCTTTTTAAAAATATGTGATTTGGGAATCTTAATAGTATGTGTAATAAACCTATAACATGGAAACAATGAAAGAAAATCTAATTGAAATCTTTTGTCTTTGATTTTAAGATAATCCATGCGGATTTGTTGAAGACACTCCACCGCATATAGCATTACGCAATACCCGCACTCTCAATTCTTTGCTTGTTTCTTATACTAATTAATGCAAAAGAATTAATTAATCATATCAAAAATTTAGAATTTTAGAATCAAATTTAATTGTCAACATGAAAACAAAAGTTCACCTTGATCTCAACTATCTCCAAATCCTTTGTACTAGATTCAATGGGAAAACTAACGGAAGCATCCAAAATCTTAATACCGGAAGGTTGATAATGTAGAGGTTCCATCCAGTAAATGCGGTTCTTCTCCGGGACAATAATTAATAATCTCCAATGGTCCTGACAACAATGTGATACATAAAAATAATCCAAAAATATGTTTTTTTTAAAGTAGATTTGATATTTTACCATCAACTCTCAATGCACGAGGTGACGAATTCTTTTATCCATTTTTCCAAGTCTTTTTGCGTATGTAGTCAACCCGCTCTTTGACCTAGTTTCTAATTTCTTGTGTCAATCTCGGGCACAAATACCCTATCCACCATTTTTCCCTTTGGCTAGCAAAATAACACATGTACCTTTGAACTAGAATGAGAAAATATTAATTGTAAAAAATAGTAAAACTAATAAATTATTCCTTCGAATTATGACAATATACAGTACTTAAAATACGTATAATGACATTACGGTTTTATTGACTTGGTCACACCTCCACAAGTCTTTGAAGTAACTTCATCTGGGAATTATTTCTCTCTTTTGACCAAATACGCACTCAATGCCCGAAAATGTGTAGGTTGAGTTGACTTGGTGTCCTCTAATAAAATCATACAAGACTCTTACAAAGTGCAGTGAATCCTTCAAAACTTGTGCCCTTGTGAGTGTGGGCTTAGCCTTCTTCGGTGTTTTGTAAACTATTACGGGTGCCATTTTAGGCTTGGCCTCCAAATGATGATCTTTTGTAGGATCCACATAGATTAGGCAATGAGGCCATGGGAGAAAAAGTCCTTGGGCGGTTCCTACGTGCTTGTAGCTGTCATCTACAAGAGTTAAGTAACTTAGCTATCCTTAGTAACCAATGGAGGTGTCAATATTTAATATGGTCACCAAATTAGTATTTAGTGACCAAAGTAATGATCGGTCACCAAACTTTTGGCGGAAAATATTATCACCACATTTTTATGCCTATTTTTCTTTTTCAAGAATGCATTCTGTGTGGGGGATCAAAGGGTACCAAAACAGCATTTAAGGTAAGTATTTCAAGGAAATCTATGTCAAGATTAATTATCACTGAATGGTGGATAGACTTCAAAATTGTCAAGCACAACTAATTTTGTTATCCAACCGATTAACCAAAATTCATCTAAAAAAGCATCCACAACTTTCAAATAGTTTGTTTCTCCCTAACTAATCAGCCAAATATCAAAACTAGCCAACAAAATATATCATCAATTCATGAAAGTATAGATTACATAGTTTAAGCAATGTCATTCTAAACCTAGCTTTAAAACACAAGTCACAAGATCATCAAATGGTCAAGTCTTGCAAAATTCGAAACCTAATTAAACTACATATATTTGAATATTGCAATCAACGGTCAACAAATGACTTTCCATTATAATCACTAAGAAGAAGGTTTAACTTTAACTAATGAAAGGTCAACCCGTACTTGTCTCGCTATATATAGATATTGATCAAAAGATTCTACTTTAACTAATAACCGATCAACACTTACTTGACTTTCTATATATGAACACTAATAAAAAATTTGACTTTAATTAAACCAACGACTAATCGCTACTTAACTTTCTATGTATAAACATTAACAACCAACTAATCAACGACCAACCTTAATTGACTTCCATATACACATATTAAAAAATGTTTTACTTTAACTACTCAATGGTCGACCCTTAGTTGACTTTTTATATATATAAACCAATAAGTAATGTTTGATCTTAACCAATTAACAACCAACTGCTACTTGACTTTCTATTCATAAATGCTAGTAAGTAGATTAACTTTAACGAATTAACGTTCAAACCTTACTTGATTTATTATATATAAACACTAATAACTAAGTCGACTTTGGCTGATCAACGATCAACCCTAATAGTTATAACTTGGCTTTGACGAATCAAGATCAACACTTACTTAACTTTTTGCATATAAACACTAATAATTAAGCTTACTTTAACTGATCAACAGTCACCTGTTACTTGACAAACACTAATAACATGGTTGACTTTATACAACTTAATTATTATCTCTTAATTTTTATAAACACTACCAACAAAGGTAATTTCATATAATTAAAAGTAAACTCTTTGGGGATCTCTCTCTACATATACAATTTATGGCATGGATATGATCGCCTATAACACTCTACAAACATTCATATTTTTGCACGACAAAATGGATCTTATAGAATTGACCTTTAATTGACAATTTATGACTAAAATATTTTAGTATTTTAAAAATTACTCATATTTTAGAAATTTTATATGAATATACTATATATTATTATAATTTTTTTAATTCAATGCCACTACTGGAATATCCTCTCTTTTACAGCCTTATTTTACAAAACAGTTAGAAAGAAGTTGTAAATACATAGTACTCCCTCTATCCCATCCAACTCTGCACAAGTTGACTATATAATATATTCGTAAGTTAGGAAATTAATTTACATATCAGTATTCTATAAACACTAGTTAACTATATATGATCATGATCTGTACAACTAAGGGTTGGTCAAACCCTAGTCAACATACACGTACACCTACTTTAACATATCCATGACTTAGTAAACCATAAAATTGTCTACAAGTCGGCCGTAGTTGGTTAGCGTTCCATATACACTGATTGATCGACTATAACTTGATTGGCAATCCATATACACTAGTTATCTTGAATCGTACAATACAAGAGTTGGTTAAACCTAGTCAACATACACGTGCACCTACTTTAAGTATCCATGACCTAGTAAACCATAAAGTTATCTACAAGTCGCCCGTAGTTAGCATTCCATATACATTGGTTGATCGACTATAACTTAATTGGCGATCCATAGACACTAGTTATCTTGAATCGTATAATACAAGGGCTGGTCAAACCCTAGTCAACATACACGTACACCTATTTTAACGTATCCATGACTTAGTAAACCATAAAGTTGTCTACAAGTCGTTTGTAGTTAGTTAGCGTTCCTTATACAGTGGTTGATCGACTATGACTTAATTGGCGATCTATATACACTAATTATCTTGAATCGTACAATACAAGTGTTGGTCAAACCCTAGTCAACATACACGTGCTCCTACTTTTACGTATCCATGACTTAGTAAACCATAAAGTTGTCTGCAAGTCAGCCATAGTTAGTTAGTGTTCCGTATATACTGGTTGATCATCTATAACTTAATTGGTGATCCATATACACTAGTTATCTTGAATCATACAATACAAGGGTTGGTTAAACCCTATTCAGCATACACGTGCTCCTACTTTAACGTATCAATGACTTAGTAAACCATAAAGTTTCCTACAAGTCTCCGGTAGTTAGTTAGCATTCCACATACACTTGATCTACTATAACTTAATAGGAGATCAATATACACTAGTTATCTTGAATCGTATAATACAAGGGTTGATAAAACCATAGTCAACATACACGTGCACCTACTTTAACGTATCCATGACTTAGTAAAACCATAAAGTTGTCTACAAGTCATTTGCAGTTAGCATTCCTTAAACACTGGTTGATCGACTATGACTGAATTAGCCATCCATATACACGTGCACCTACTTTAATGTATCCATGACTTAGTAAAAAATAAATTTGTCTATAAGTTGGCCATAGTTAGCTAGCATTCCATATATACTGGTTGATGAACTATAACTTTATTGGAGATCCATATACACTAATTATCTTGAATCGTACAACACAAGGGAACTATAACTTAATTGGAAATCCATATACACTAATTATCTTGAATCGTACAATACAAGGGTTAGGAAAACCCTAGTCAACATACATGTGCACCTGATTTAATGTATCTATGACTTAGTAAACCATTAAGTTGTCTACAAGTCGACCATAGTTAGTTAGCGTTCCCTATATACTGGTTGATTGACTATAACTTAATTGGCAATCCATATACACTATTTATCTTGAATTGTACAATACAAGGGTTGTTCAAACCTTAGTCAACATACACGTTCACCTACTTTAACATATCAATGACTTAGTAAACCATAAAGTTCTCTCCGAATTCTATATATACTAATAATAATATGAAACATTAAATATAACTGTACAATTTATTTTATGCGTCCAGTGTATTTAAACTGTGTCCAGACCTTAATTAATCTATATAGAAATAAAAAAAATTTAGTTTGACCCAAAAATTAAACCTACTCAAAGAGCCTGTCCCTTGAAAGACGACCTTCTTATAAGTCATGGAAAAACTAGGGTTTAAAGTACAAATTACAAAAACTTAAGATAAATTAAAATTTTCGGTTGCATTCAACTAGGTTACGAACTTTATAACTACTATACGTTAAATATTGAAAATAAGACCTTATACCTTTTATTATTTAAAATTCTTATAAAATTCTTTACCAAAAATTCTTTAAAATTCTTTATAGCTTTGCATTATTTCAAATTCTCTATAGCTTTGCATGGATTTAAAATTATTTACCAAACTCAATAAAAAATTATATGAAAATTCTCATGAAAAGCAGCAAGTTGGGCAAAAAAGCAGTATGAAAAAATTGAATGGTTAAACAAAAAACATAACAAATGACTAAGTACAATCATTTCGGTTCCCACCCAAATTTTCCCTCTTCCCTCCATAACCCTCTCCCCAAAATTTTCCCTATTCCCTCCACACTACCCTCGGCCTTCTACAGCTTTCTCCCAATTCTTTGCTCATCTTCATCTTTTCGTCAACTGCTAAGGGAACCATAATCCCGTTCCTACTTCTCACACTCGTTGTCCTTCACGTGTTCATTGTTGGAATGATCTTGTGCGAGGTGTGATTCTTCAAATTTCCCATTGCTTGTTCCCTTGGTTGGAGATTCGGTGATGCAGAGCCGGTGGGAAAAAACAGTGCAGAGAGTGTGTACAAATGAGGTAAGACTGATTGCTTTTTGAGGAAGTCTGCAAGAATTTGTTATATGGGTGTTAATGTGCCATTTTTCCCAGGTTTAATGAATAGATATATGGGTTGGTCTATCAGTTTGTAAGTTTGTGATTAAGTTTGTTGGGTTATTAGTGTTGCTAGTTGTTTAATTTGATAGATGATTAGTTTGCTAAGATTTATAGATTTGTTTTCCTACTATGTATTTGTCCCCATATGAATTTTTTTCATATTGCTTTGTTAGGTCTATTTGTTCTCAGTTGGTTGTTTGAGGATATCCGTCTTTGGATGAGTTATGTTGTGATTTCATTTTTTTTGTTTAACTCGTACAAGCGATTGAATGGCAAAGAAGAAATTGTTTAACTCTGGTACTAAAGGCGTAGAAGACAATTATGTTACCCCCCAAAAAAATGATAGATATGATGTTTGTAGCGAGATAGTGGATGATGCATCCAAATCAGTCTTGGGATCTGACAACTTGGGGGAGGAAGAAAGAACTATATCAAAAGCTGAAAAGAGTGGGAACTTTGATAAGTTTGAGATTAAAGAGTATTGTAAGTGTAGAGGTACAACTATGTGCAAGTCAGTGTTGCTAGCAAAGCAAAAGAAGCCCCTAAAAAATTCTTCGACGATGACTTTGAACCCTTGGTTATGCGCAACCGGTGGTCATTGTATGTTGGCTATGTTTTCTGACGATGAATCCGCTTTGGGACATGGCATAATTGGAAAGCTGTCCCAGACCATGTAAAGAAAGATGCATGGGAAGACATTATCGTAAGTGTGCTCTAATCCTACATTATCATTTGTTCATTTCAAGTTCATTAATTTTTTCTGTGACAACACATCTTTTGTCCCTAGATTAGCTGGGATATACAAACAAAAATTACATTCAATGAGATGAATGAGTTTCAAAAATGAATGGACAATTTATTCAGGTGAAAAGTGGAGGAATTGGAAGGCTAAGGTGGCTCAAAAGTACATCGTGAAAAAAAAAAGATATTTGCACATGGACTGATTATCGATGGATGGACAAAAAAGAATGGGAGTTATTTGTGAAACACAAATCAACCCCTGGATTCAAGGTTATTCATTAAAAATTCTTCATTTCTCTTCATTACATTTTGAGCAACAAATCAATGAACATATAGACATTAAGTGATGCAGCAAAAGTAAGTGCCTCACATAAGGACTACGTCCATCACACGGGAAGTGGAGGGAATCGTAGGCTTGATATTGAACATAGAAGAGGAAAAGAAGGGCTAAAATGAGCTTATGGACGAAGGTCAAAGTGTAGAAGAAGCAGTGGCTTTAGTTGAAATCATAGATTTCAAACTGGATCGCTCAGAGGTGTTCCTAGAAGTTTACTGGGACAAGAAATTATCGATCTACACCAACGACTATGTTAAAAGTGCAGCCCCCACTATTGTGAGCCAAATTCATAATTGATTTATTCTCTATTTATATTCTTAGATGCGATGTATACTAATTGCTTGCATATGTTTGGTTTAGTAGAAAAACTTTTTGGATAATAAGCAAAAGGGAGAGTTGGTTATAGAAGGAAAAAATATATTCTCGTTCAAGGAACGGGTAAGAAGGATCATGGGGGTTGGTGAAGAGTTTGCTCTACAACGGACAAATTGAACGAGGCCCTACCACATACAGCTGTTAGTCGTTATGCATCTAGTCGATGTGGGAGCACAAACACAATACCATTTGAAGAAACCTCAAATTCCAAAACACGTGTCCATAGAGGTTATCGAGCTCAACAAAAGATTTGTTGCCTTATTTGAGGCCCAAACAAATTGGCTGGTTGGAAAGCTGGGTAAACCTATTCCCCCACACTTGGAATCCCACAATTTCCTTGCTACATCATCCAACCACACAAATAAAGACAACCATTCATTCCTTCAGCATCTGGATCTAGTGATCGACAAGGATACATTGACGATGACAAGGTATTCTATACCATGACCCTCTTCGTTAGTTGCTTTCTTGCGGATGTGGATTGTTAATTTCTGGATGTTGATTTCCTTTCCTAGTGATTTTGGATGATATTCGTTATGGCATCTATTTACTGTTGTCATGTTTATTTTGGATGTTGGTAGTTCAGGGCTAGTAATATCTTCATGTTGTTCTTTTCTCAGTTGAACTGAGAAAATGTCTCTTTGGAAATATAGTTAATTGAGAGACAGTTTATCCCAGCTCTTCAGTCGGAAACTAGTAACTTCAGGCTAATATATTATCCCAGTTGTGCCAAAAGAGCTGCATCGCGCTGCACTCGTCAGCCTCTATAGAATTCATTTTTTTTATAATCAATTTTTCGGGCCATAGAATCTTTAAGGAACCTTGGCCCCTATTGATATTGATTACATTAATAAAATTATTTAATTTTGATTACTTAATGATACATACTTATTGTCTAACTAATGTTTTTTCTCCTTTTATGAATTTTGTTTTCGGAAGGGAAAAAATGCTGCCTATATGTTTTGAACAAAAGTGGAGACAGGGATGTAGCAGCATTTGGTATCTTGTTTCCAAAGGATAAGGAAACAGAATTACCCATCAAGGGGGAGCGAGTAAAGCTTCGTAGGCCTGTGATGATTCCCAAGGAATCTTTTCCAATTGAACACGAAGAATTTGAGTTTTTCACTAAGGCCATTGGATATAACATTCTATGGACCGAAAGGTTAATCCGTGTCATTGGCCAACAGGATGATGCAGTGTGATAATTGTATTCTTGTTGTGATCCTATCATATATATCTTTCCAGATATTACTTAAACATAATTTATTGTTCATCTTCTTCCATAGGAGAACGAGAAGCAATCACCTCAAAAACAATTGGTAGTGGATGAAGATGGAAGTCTTGAAAAAACCTTACACCACAAACTACCATGGAGAAAGAAGAGGTTAAACAAATAATTATTGTAACTAAATTTAACTTCTAGATACATATTAACACACTATCCCTTATAGGAAGTGGTGGCTCACGAAGATATTCCTAATGGAAAGGTGGTCGCTCGATCAGTAGAAGGAGAGGTCAAACATACCCCCAGACACTTTTTCATTCCGAACAATTTTTTTCAATGCCTGACTAAGATTTTACCCATTAGCAAGTAACAAAATAAAATACTACATTGACAGAGAATGTGAAATCAAATCCTCCCATGTCAGTTTCTGACCTTTACATTTTCGTGAGAACTCATTTAAGCTTTTACAATATGATACATTACTGAAATATGTATGTATATATATATATATATATATATAGCTCAACTAACATTATTAGATTCTCAAATATAATTACGATATCATGTATCTTTTCGGGGGTCACGGAAGACAAAGAATGCATTGTTGTTGTTCAACAGATTAATGATGTTTTAAGGCTATGTACAAAAATATGTGGACCTAAGAAAGTCTTCCACATCAATTTCAATGTGGAGGTGTTTGGATCAGAATAAGTCTACACAGCCATATTTACTGACAAGCTAAAACTGTTCATAAGCATCTTGGACATAAAAAATGAAATGGAGTGGATCAGTGGGTGCCAACTTCATATATGGACATCGTAAGAATTGCATGCTTACATTATTTATAGATGTTTGATTATATTTGTTTAATTTATAATATCATTTTACCAGATACCTATGTGATGGGATGGTTGATCGATGCCACGCACAGTTTATTCCGGTTGGCTCGAATTCTCTTGCTCAAAAGGCAAATCAGAGGGTCAAATTGACTGCGGGCGAGGTTTCAACTGTCATGTGCCGCACTCAAGCAAGGATGTACTTCTTCCTATACAATCGAAAGTCAGTTTTATTCTTTATTGTGTTGTTTTCCCCACTGGAAGCGATAGCACCATATGTTGTGTTTTTATTTAAAAAAACGTTTATGTATTAAAAACCGCATTAGGTATTTTTCTTGTTTGTTTTTTTATAAGAGCCATTAGTTTTTGCTCGTGCGTACCGGAAATCGATCGAGTATATTGCACCGACTCGATGAGTGGGGGGAATTTTCAAACGTAATAGGCTATGCCTTAAATTGATTCGTTTTTAAGTAGAACACATTTTTGTAATTGCATCTACTTTAATGTTATACAAAATTGTTTGTTCACGTAAATGTGTTGTTGTAAGTAGAACACATTCTTTGCTCATTTATTTACAATTACTATTAATATTCGGTACAATGACATTCATTGTTTAATTAATTGCTTGCTTTCATCAGTACATGTAGGGAAAAGTTAGACCTAATTAAACTATTAAGTGTGATCCCCATTTTCTGAAAATATATTTTTATATATTGATATAAATATATTTTCATCGATTGTAGTATTGCAACAAAATATCGATGGTTCTCTTCTGAGCAAAATAAATCCTACCCTTCGAACTATACATGGAATGTCACAAACATTAATGTACGTATTATCCCGTAACATCATATTTCTTATGTCATTTTTATGTTCGTAATCATTTCAGCAAATTCATTTTCATATCTTCACAAAATACAAAGTAGTACTTAGGAATGTGGATACCATTGCATATATTATATGGAAAATAATGTTAAGGAAGTGCATGACATTGACATTATTCTGGTATGTTTTCCTATATTGTTTTTTTTGTATTTGTACTATCTCTCAAATATATCCTTTTCTAACATGCAATTTAATACATATTTCAGCAGTTTCCAAAAGATTACACTCCTCTGGGGAGCGATTAACTGCGGAGCATTGCTCTGAAATGAGTTTGTATTTTTGCAAAATGTACTCTGCCAAAGTGCATAGCTCAATTGAATGTCATACAGGGACTTGCCTCCATCATTAGATAGTAGATAGTAGTATCTTTATGAAAGTTAATTGTCCTCCACTTTTGATACTCGTCATCTCCATGAAGAGAGGGTTCCCGTATCTTATGTAGGGCTGTAACCCAATTTTTGGACACTAAAAACCACGTTCATGTACTTCTTTAGCAAGTCAAAAATTACATTTGATGATATTCAATGCTTTTTTTTAACCTATTTGTTGTCTATGTGTGATGATTGTTATATTTATTGGGAAGTGTTGTTGGGAATTTGTGCTATTCAATTAATGCACCGATTAAAGTAATCTATACACAACTGAAAACCGGTGCCATCTATGAACAAGATAGCACCGGTTTGGAAACAAGCCTAAATAAAAAACCTGCTGCGTGAAGATGAACTAAAAGAGCAGCATCGCGCCGCAGCTTTCAGCGACCAAATTAGTCACAAAGTTTATAGTGATTCTTATAAACCGGTGCTAGAAGAAGAAAAACCCGGTGCAAACGGGTCACACATTTAGCACCGGTTTTGAAAACCAGTGCTAAAAAACCTGGTGGTAACGAATCACACATTTAACACTAGTTTTTGCAAAACCAGTGCTAGAAAAACTAGTGCTAATGAATCACACATTTAGCACCAATTTTAAAACCGGTGCTAAAAAATTTGGTACTAATGGGTCACACATTTAGCACCAGTTTTTAAAAACCGGTGCTATTGTGATACATATTAGGACCTGTTTAAAATTGGGCTAAAAAAACTGGTGCAAACGGGTCACACATTTAGCACCGGTTTTTAAAAACTAGCGCTATCACAGTACATATTAGCACCGGTTTTTAAAAACCGGAGCAAAAAAAACTTGTGCTGCAAGTAGGAATATAGCATTGCTAAAGGGGGGGTTCATGTGATAGTGAACGAAAAATCATAAAACAGCAAATGAAAACTACAGAAAAAAATATATTAAAAATCAAATAAAACAGAAAAACATATGTATAAATTAAAATACAAAATCAACAAAAAATTGGAAAAAAAATGGAAAAAAAATGCCAACTACGACTAACAACAAATAAACTGAAAATCATAAAGACCTCAACAAAGCTAAATTATCATTTTTTTAAAAAAAACTACAAACATCAACTCCTAACAAGCAATGATTTAAGCACTTAAAAGTTATAATATAAGCACTTACAACTTACATTTAAAGCACTAAAAAATGAAAAAGTCAACATAAGTAAAAAAACACTACAAAAAATTAACCATGTCATAAAAAAAGCTACAAAAATCAACTCCTAACAAGCAACGATTGAAACACTTACAAGCAACAATTGAAGCACTTACAAGTTATGAAATAAGCACCTACAACCTACATTTGAAGGACTAACAAAAAATGAAAAACGTCAACGTAAGGGAAAAAACACTACAAAAAATCAACCATATCATCAAAAAAGCTAAAACATCAAATCCTAACAAGCAACGATTGAAGCACTTACAAGTCATAAAATAAACACCTACAACTTACAATTAAAGCACTAACAAAAAATGAAAAACGTCAACGTTAGGGAAAAATACTACAAAAAATCGACCATATCATCAAAAAATCTATAAACATCAGCTCCTAACAAGAAACAACTGAAGCACATACAAGTTGTACTTTAAGCACTAATTTGTTTTCATAACACACACAAGCTATAAAATAAGCACCTACAACATACATTTGAAGCACTAAGAAAAAAATGTAAAACGTCAAAATAAGAAATATGACACTACAAGCATCAACTCTTATTACCAAAAAAAGATAAAATCAACCATATCATCAAAAAAGCTGCAAACGTCAACCCCTATCACCTAAACTCATCTATAAAATGAAAAATATCAATGTAAGAGAAAAAATAAATATCAACAAAAAAGCTAAGGTACCTCAAGAGTATAAATTATTCACTCTGAAAATAAAAAAAAGATTTATATGTTTTTTTTCAAAAACTACAAACATCAACTCCTAACACTTGAACCCCATCCAAAAAATGAAAAACATTAACATCAGAAAAAACACACTACAAACATCAACTCCTATTACCAAAACCTCAGCCGGAAAATGAAAAACATCAACATGAGAAAATTTAAAAAAAACAACAAATATCAATCCATATCACCCAAAAAAACTACAGAACCTCAACTCATATCAATTAAATCTCACCAGGATAATGAAAAACATCAACATAAGAGAAAAGAAAGCTAAAAACACCAACAAAAAATTATAGTACCTCAAGAATAAAAATTCTCAAAAAAAAAGAACATAGTGCGATTTGAACCCAGGCCTATAACCTCAAAGCCTAGAGAAATAACCACTACACCAAAGACTATTATTGAACATGCACTCAGTCAAATAATAGTAAACCTTAGCATGTACATTGAGAATACAAAGTCTTCAAAATAAAAATGTCAAAGTGAGACTCGAACCCCTGACCTCTAGCTCAACAACTAGAGCACCAACCAATAGACCGAACATTCATTGTGAACAACAAACTCATTCATGTAAAAAAAACTCAGCAAAGCTTCAAAACAAAAAACAAAATTAAACCTCACCTCTTAAATGCCTAAAACTCAGTCGCCATTTGTCCATCATCATCGTCTGTCTGCTGTCCACATGTCTCGTGAGTGGATGCACACACACATATTCTTCTCCACAAAAAGCATGGATCTCATGCGCTTGACACCTGCTCGTCGCCATGTCACGATCGCCTCGCTGGTGGAGCGACGGAGCTGAATTGCAGAGGCATAGTGGCCATCGTAGAGCTAGGGATTCAATGTAGCGATAGAGTGATGGAGTTACAGCACGGCGGAGTCGAATCACTGACAAAGAAGAACCAGGTTGCCGAAAGAAGAAACAAACTGATGGACATAAGAACGGTGGAGATTGGTGAATTTCGATGAATTTCTTGCTTCAATCCAGCAGAAAACCACCAGAAATTGTCAGCCGGTGGTGGTTTCCGATCGGCGAGAGGCTACCGATCAGCGCAGAGAAAAAAATGAAAAACGAAAAATCTAAAATTTTTGTGATATACTCCATCCGTCCCAATAGTAATGGCTTGTTTGCTTTTTCAAGATCTTTGATGATCATGTTTGACCGTCAATATCTCTAACTATGTGTATTATTTCTGCATAAAAAAATAATAATTAGAAAATATATGTTAAGATGAATTCATCAATATCTCATAGATATATTTATTATGTATATATTAAGTAATATTTATGGTTAAAGGTTAACAAATTCGACTTTAAAAAGGTAAATATGTCATTACTGCTGGGCGGAGGGAGAATATAACGTGTCCGCTGATCTAGCAGTCACAAAAGTAGTGTATATACTCGTCTGACTGAAAACAAAAGTAGTTTGTCTTCTCCTCTAACAGAACATAAAACTAGTTGGTCTTCTCTGTTATTCGGACATAGCAATCTCTTGTTCGGCTACTTTTTAATCAAATATATACTCCCTCTGCCCATTAATTTTGCTTATTTGTTTTTCTAGGATATTTAATAATCATTTTAGACTGTCAATATCTCTAGCTATGTATAACAATTCTGAATAAAAATTTGAATTTAGAAAATAGATATTACAAGGATTTTAACAAGATGTCACATGATATTTTTATTATATATAAAGGTTGAAATTTAGGGCCTGAGTTTTTAAATTTGACTTTGAAAAAGTAAATAAGCAACTTTTAGTGGGACGGAGGGAGTATTTATAAAATATAACTATTTTTTTACTTTAAAAACTGAATTTTAAGAGAAAAACTCTGTTTTTTAAAAAAAACTGAAATTTTAAGATAAATTAAATCTTTATTTAAATGATTTGTTTTATCGAAGAACCTGTTTTTTTAATTTTTTTAAATTTTGATAAAATAAATCTGAATTTTCAAAACTACTTTTTAACTAAAGCGTGTAATGATGGGGAAAATATTTCAAGCAACCAAATTTAGTCCCGTATCATCACCTGAGTCCTGAGCTCTGAAGCGATGGAAACCCTAACCCGTTGGCCATCTAAAAACCTTCAGCCAATTGCTGGCAATGCCTTCATGGTGGAGCTACCGCAGGAACCTCAACCGGCCTTTTCATACAAACAAGCGTTAGGCAAATAATTGCTAAGAACACTACGCCATGACATAGACTCGATACAATCCCAAGCTAGAGTTCCATTCAATCCAAAATGCAAGATCGATCATTTGGGAGAGCCATGTCTTAGCTTCACAATTGAAGAATGCAAGAGGGTGGAAGCACCACTTTGTCTGACGTTGATCAACAAGTTTGCTCACAGTAAGCCCCAATTGGATCGACTTCGTAAGGATTTCCAGAATGTGGATTTTAAAGGTTACACAGACATCTCCTTTCTTGACAACCGCCAGGTATTCATCAGATTCAGCTTGCATGAAGACTATTACCGTTGTTGGCTCCACGAGATTTGGATCTTCGACCCTTACTCCCTTTGAATCACTAAATGGGAAACAAATTTTAACCCTAATGCGGACTCTCTCATAGTCTCAATTTGGAGTGCTATGTATGGACTCCCCAACCAATTTTTTGATGAATGGGTAATGCTATCATTAGGAAATATAGTTGGGAAGCCAATTAAGGTAGATAAGGCTACACTAAGTAGATCCAGACCTCATGTAGCTAAGGTCTGTGTCAAGAAGATATCCAAAAGCCTCAGTTAGAAAGGACATGGATAGATTATAGAGGATGTGGTTTCTAGCAATACCTAGAATATGAAAGTATGCTAGATTATTGTGCTAACTGCCTCAAATTAGGGCACTTGAACTCTTCTTTGCAGGAATGACCAAAATCCAACCACCCTTAATGCTTGGAGACCATCTGGCTCAACAGCCAATAATACAAGTAAGTTGCTTCATACCAAAGATAAACTGAGAAGGACTACAGGTAATCGTATGAAGCCATCCTCTTCTGGCTTAACTTCACAGGATAAAATATTCATCCCTGCTAATAGGAACAAAAGTAACGAGTCAGCGCAGGCTAAGAAATTATCAATAGATAAGGCACAAAATAAGAGCTATACAATTACTGCTCCTCAGAGTGAGCAGGGAATATCCAAGGAGGAAGGCAAGGTTACTAGTTCAAGTTCTAAATATTTGAGCCATGGTCAAGGATCCCATGTTCCATTCTCTAACTCGCAATCTAATGGCTACGTGAACTTGAGGTAGACATTTAGTTTGAATAATACTCATGTTGATACTGAATCCCAAATGGCTCTAGGGAAAAAGAATGTTGTTAGAGATACAGTTTCTAATGATAATGCTTGCTATGTGGACTTATCAATCTAAGATGTTCTAGAACCTGTTCCTGATAATGTTGTGTATAAAGATGCTAAACATGAGCATCAAGCCTTGGATTCTGTCGTGCAAATGAAACCAGCAATGCAAATGCCTACTAATGATCATATGGTTCGAGACTCTAATGTTTTGTTGCCTATGAAACCAGCAGAAACTGTACCTGCTCATGATCATATTACCCCTAAAAAACCTGTTAATGAAATATTTATCACAAATTCCCCTAAATCAGTTAATCACACTCTTAATCAGGAAAAAGAAGCCATCCCTTCTAAGACTCAAAATGACCATATTGGCAGGAATTCAAAGATAACCACAAATAAAATAGTACTTCTAACTCAAGAATCAAATGGTACTATTCCCATCATGGAAGAAACTGAATCCACAGAAGAAAAGTTTATAAACATAAATGGAGGAGACTTCCCTCTCCAATCCTCCGGCTCAAAACTTAATAGAAATCCTATCCCTAATGCTGCAAACCAAGGAACCATGTCTGTGGAAAATCTTGAACACACTAAGTCCAAATTGATAGAATCACATAATCGTTTCAATCAATTATTGGATTCAGAAGACATATTGGAGAACCTGGAAACAGCTGATCAAATTAATAAAACCAGGAAATACAATAAAAAAGTTTTACACTCAAACCCCTAAAACGTTCCTAACCCATTCAGCTTCGACACATACTAAATCTTCCTAATTATAGGTCTGAGAGCATGTGTATGGAATGCAAGGGGTGTGGGATTTGTTCCACACTAACTAGGATAAAAGATATTAAAAAAAGACATAAAATTAATATCCTCACCATATTTGAACCAATGCTAGAAGCTAACTCCATCCAAAAATTAGCCTTTCAAACTAATTTTGAACATTTCTTCTCAGATCCAACCTGTAAATTTTGGATATTGTGGGATGATTCAGTTCAAATGAGGATTATCTCTGTGGATGAACAAATGAGCTTAACCAGGTTTAAAAACCAATTCTTAATGCAGGAATGTTTCACAGGCTTTATATATGAAAAGCATAAAATTTCAGAAAGGAATAAACTGTGGAAACAAATCCTTAACCATAAAGATTCACCACTGTGCTTGGGATTTTAATGTTATCAGTTCTATGGATGAATACTTAGGACAATCTATACATGATTCAAAAAGTATGGATAAATTCAATCAGTTTCAAATAAAAGAAAACATGTCTACAATCCCCACAGCAGGTTCTTTGTTCACCTGGACTGGAATGAGAACCAAGGGCAGAGTCTGGAAAAGATTAGATAGAGTTCTATCCAATAATCTATGGTGGGATATTTTTAGATCATCTGGAATCCAAACACTTGTAAGAGAGCAATCTGTCCATGCACCCTTAATCTTCACAATTGCTGAAACCTAAAACCACTCTAAACTAATCCCATTCAGATTTCACGAATGTTGGACCAATCACCCAACTTTTATGAAGATTTTTGAAGACACTTAGAACATCCAATCCAATAAAAGTGGAATGGAAACATTAACATTTAAGCTGAAAAACCTAAAATATGCTCTCAAAATTTGGAATAAACAGACTTTTGGGAACATTTTTTATGCAGCTAAAACTTGTGAAGAAGATTTTCTCCAAGCAGGATCTGAACTTCAAAATGACGAATCCTCGGAAAACTTGAAAAAGCTAAATCTAACAAAAGCAAAGCTAACTAAGGCCCTAAAAAAATAGGAAATTTACTGGAGACAGAAATATATAATTAAGTGGTTAAAAGAAGGTGATTTAAACACTAAATTTTACCACCAAAAAATTAATTCTAAGCATAAAAGATAAGCAATTGTTTCAATCAAAACTGACTCTGGTTCAGTTTTGAACAATCAGGAAGAAATTGCACAAGAATGTGTCAATTTCTTTTCTAACCTATAAAAGGAAGAACATAAAGATCCCTCGGGCATTAATACTGCTTGGATATTAGAAAATATTCTAAGACTAATCACATAAGAAGTGAACTTTGAACTAACCAAACCCGTAACTATGGTAGAATTAACAAAAATAATCAAAGAAATGGATGGACACTCAGCTTCAAGGCCCGATGGACTCTTTGGTTTCTTCTATCAAAAATGCCAGCACATCATAAGCACTTATGTACTTCATGTTGTGCACGATTTCTTCCAATCAACCAATATTCCAAAAGCAATATCTTCCACATTGATAATCCTAATCCCAAAAAAATAAGTTAGTTCATCCTTTAAAGATTACAGACCAATCAGTCTCTGTAACTTCATCAATAAAGTCTTCACTAAAATCCTCTCGGAAAGGCTAAAACCTCTAATGGCTTACCTAATAAGTCCTGAACAAACAGTCTTTGTCTCAGGCGGGGATATCTCAGAAAACATTCTATTAATGCAAGAGTTAGCTTCTTTAATGAATTCAAAAACAAGAGGACTTAACATGATAATTAAGTTAGACATGATGAAGGCTTTTGATAGAGTCTCTTGGATTTTCTATCTAAGTTGCTAGGTCAATTTGGATTTTCAAAAGAAATAATTTACCTAATAATGCTAAACCAGAAATCTGCCTTCTTCTCCATCCTAATAAATGGATCATCTTATGGCTTTTTCCAAGTAACCAGAGGTTTAAAGCAGGGAGATCCACTCTCTCCCTTGCTATTAATTTTAATGGCAGAAGCATTCTCAAGAAATTTAAATTTTCTATTTCAGTATTCAAACCTGAAATACTACAAACTTCCTGACCCAATTAAGAAGATTTCCCATTTATCTTTAGCAGATGACACTGTCATTCTGTTAAAGTACACAAAATTAGGACTCAAAATGGTAACTTGTTTCCTGGAATCCTTTGAAATGGCCACATGGAAAAAAGTGAATTTTGAAAAATATCCATTTTACATTGCAAAACATTGCTCTCAAAGAATTATTGGAGATATCGAAAATGACACAGGGATGATACAGGGCAACTTCCCATTCAAATACCTAGGCTGCCCATTATTCATAGGAAGGACCAAAAATGAATAGTTCTCAATCATGATATCAACCATACAATCCAAAATCAATAATTGGCATAACAAGTTGCTATCTCAAGCTGGAAAAATAATTCTGATAAAGCATGTATTGACATCTATCCCCATCCATCAGATAACAATATTGAAACCAAAAAATCATACAATTGATGTAATTCACAAACTTCTTGGAAAATTTATCTTGAACTCTAAGATAAATTCTTCGCAAAGAAAAAGAGTTTGGAAATACTTTCAAAAATGTGTTATCCAATTGAAGAAAATGGTTTAGGTTTTAAAAATCTTAACATATTAACAAAAAGTTTCTCCATTAAACTGTGGTGAAAGGTTCAACAAGGTAATTCCCTATGGTTACAATTTATGCGGACTATTCTAGACAAACATAAAAATATTGAACCTTTCATCAGATAACAATATTGAAATCAACAAACCATACAATTGATGTAATTCACAAACTTCTTGGAAAATTTATCTTGAACTCTAAGATAAATTATTCACAATGAAAAAGAGTTTGGAAATACTTTCAAAAATGTGTTATCCAATTGAAGAAAATGGTTTAGGTTTTAAAAATCTTAACACATTAACAAAAGGTTTCTCCATTAAACTGTGGTGAAAGGTTCAACAGGGTAATTCTCTATGGTCACAATTTATGTGGACTATTCCTGACAAACATAAAAATTCCAAAACTTGACTCGGAATTAAAGGACTTCAGGATATAGCAATAATGAACACACAAATACAAATAGGGAAAGGAGATATCTCTTTTTGGAATTCCAGTTGGACAGCCTATGGTCCACTATCTAGTTTTTGGGACATAAACCTAGTAACTCTTTTCTCAAATCTAACAGTAGCTGAATTCTTATCCAACAGAAAATTTTTCCTAAATCCTCTATGAAATCACTTTACTGAACCAATTATTGTTGAACTTGATAAAGATCGTGCAACATTTCCTGACTATGAAGACATTATGATATAGAAACCAACTAAAAATGGAAAGTTCACACTGAAAAGTTCATATGAACTTATCAGAAGTAAAAGATCAGTGGTTCCATCTTTCAATCATGTATGGTCTTCTATGATGCCTAGGAAAATATGTTTTATGAAGTGGAAAATGCTCAATGGACTCTTACCCCTACGTGATGTGTTAGAGGATTTTTCCTTTAATCTAGCCTCAATCTAGTGTTTCTGTTTGGAGGATGGAGAAAACATTCATCATAGTTTCAATTCTTGCAAAGAAATAATGAAACTATGGACCTGGATTGATACTGTCTTCAATATTTAGACAAGACATTCTCCATACCCGTGGGATAGATATTTGTATTACTGTAACTTGAAAGCTAAGTTTACAGAGCACAAGCAACTTATTAGGATCATCCCTTGCTTAGTAGTATGGTCCATATGGTGTTTTACGAACAAATACTATCATGAAAATGTAAAGGCTGATATTAAGTTATTTTTTCACCTAAATTTCTAATGGGATATATCTAATGCTATACCAAGGTTACTAATAGGCAATCCACAAAAAGAAACAAAATTTGTATCAGTAACCTGGAAAGCGCCAATATCAGCATTTTACAAGTTAAATGCAGATGGTTCTTGGCTGGATTTCAGTAAAGCAGGCACTGGGGCAATTATCGGAGACTATAAAGGGAACATGATAATTGCTGAAGCTCAACATATACATAACCCCTCACCCTTTCATGTTGAAGCAAGTGCAATTAGAAAATTCTTACAAATGGCAATCAATCTTGGAATTGGCCCCTTGCAGTTTGAAAGTGATAATAAACTGCTGATACAAGTCCTGAAGAAACAACAGAAGCCTTCATGGAGAACCATTAAAGAAATTCGGAAAATCTAGGAGCTTCAGAAAACCATAGGAGTCACACTACAACATGTTTGCAGGGAAGCTAATGGAGCAGCATATTTACTTGCAAAAATGGGAAGCTAAAATAAGGTACACACTTTCAGCCATTTTATAGACTTACTAAAGGATTTGAAAGGTATATTTAGAGCTGATCAACAAGATTTACCATCCTTTAGAAGACTCTAACCATTTGGGAAGATATCTTATACATTATATATATTTAAACTTCTCCAGATATGTGTTACTCATGATGTTATCACATGGATTGTGTCTGTGAAAGTGCCTAGCTTCCATGTGTTTCAGTAGAACTTGTTACAACTAGCCTTTGTTTTATTCTGATAGGTACAGTTGGGATGGACATTTGAATTTGATCATGGAGTTCAAGCAAAGAGCTGATGATTCAGAGAATCAGCTGCATAAAAGGAACATTGGTGATTGGAATCATATGAGTGCGAAGATGCATGAGGATCTACATCTTCAATCAGGCATACAAAGACAGTAATTCTCTTCTGGGGAAGAGAGTTGCTAGGGGCTACAATGGGAGGTCACCTTTTCTTGTCAACATTGGGGTGTGGAGGCAAGAAAGTGGAAGGCCATAGTAGACCTCGACTTGGGTTCAGGGCCATGTTCTTCATTGAGATAGGGGTTCGAGATGAAGGATATGAGAAACAACTTTATGTAATTAGCTTCCACACTAGCTTCCACATTATTATCTCTAGCTGTACTATTCGAACTATCATTTTATCATTATTTTTAAAAGGTTTTAAGGGAACCTAATACATACCACCTTAAAAAAAATTCAAGTAACTAACTGGGGTAAATATTACACTAATGATGGTGTAATGATGGAGTATAATTTAAACTAGCCAATGCGTTAACTTTCCATATTCCAACATATCCACTGTTTCATTAAAAGATAGCTTCAAGATCACACCAGCCCTCTACACATACAAAGGTTAGATCCTTTATGTAATTTTCTTAGAATTCCCAATTAGGAGATAGACGTACGCATAATTATCCATCATGTAATCAAATAGGTGGATATGGAGAATCGAAGACTTACACCGGGGTTGTGTTTCCGACCAACAAATGAAGAATTGTTGTCTTTTCTTAAGAACAAGGTTGAGGGAAAGAATGTGGGCATAGATTTTGTAGTGAAGAATGATTTATACGGTGATGGAGGAGAGCGTTGGAATGTTTTATTGGGCATCGGTAAATATTTGTGGACGTTGTATGATGAATCCAGCTCCAAGAAAAAGGTTGTTTATGCGATTACCAAGTTGTTCAAGAGGGGTGATAGAAAGACATTAAGAAATGCCGGATATGGAACCTGGGATGGACAGACCAAACTATGTCCCTTGCTAAATGTAGCAGAAAACAAGATCATCGGGTACAGCAAGATGTTAACATATGTGATCGATCCAGGGTATGAGTCCGCGGCGGTTGGTAATGGATATTGGTACATGCACAAGGTGACATTCTCTGAAGAATCTCTTAGAGAGATTGGGGTTAAGAGTACCGACTATGTAATCTGCAAGTTTATACGGGACACTTTGAAATCTTGTCAAGTCAACGGCAAGAGTAGAAAGGGCAAGAAATTCAAGAAGACTACTTATAGAGTCGATCGAATTGGCACTGGAATAAATTATGAGGATGGGAGCTGCAGCAACTTTACACAACTAGGAGCTGCATATAGTTGTGATTCGTCAGTGGTACATGGACAAATATTTGATGGAAATGAAGCAAGTGTAGATCAGCCGGAGAATTATGAGCTTTGGATGAATGCGCATCATGTATTACCTGCACTACTGGAGGAGGAGGTGTTTCCTGAATGGAGTCCAAACAACCTTGATGAGTTGCACGACCTGTTGAATTGGGTCTAACCTACCCTCGGGGAAACCAAGTTCTCGCTCCAAATCTTCCGCTCAAGCTGATGATTGCAATCGAGTTGTAGAGAATGTTACTGATTGCTGATCAAGAGCGCCTGAGTTTTCTGCATGACATGGTTTCTTTTGTTGGAACATTTATTGTTCTGAATAAAAAAATGATCCCTGTGTATAATGATACTCACTAATAGGGTATCTGGTGTGCATAGTAGTGAATTAAAAAAATGATGAACGCAAATGAAATGAATTAGCTAGATGTATGAATGCTGATATGGATCCACCGGATGTTGAAGCTGGGACGAGAATAGATGATGATGCCAGCTTTTATTTCGAGCAGATGAGCAAAAAACACATTAGATATTGAAGGGCGAGTAATCGTGGCATATTGAAGGGCACCAACTATGCTCCGATACAGATGATGATCAGCGAAGGGATCTCCGGAAGCAAGAAGTCTAGAACCCGGAGTTGCCGGCGAAAAGATGGGCTTTGCACTGGCCATGCTGCTACGATCCAAAAGGTCCAAGATGTATTTCCTTTACGACAGAAGCAAACCCGACGGAAGATGATGAACTTCTATACCAAGGAAATAATTAAGGCGACCAAGATCCTTGAGAGAGAAGATCGAGTCCAGGTATCGAACGAACTCATCAATAAACCTGGAATTAGAGCCAGTGATGATCAAATCGTCAACATACACAAGGACATAAACAATATCATGACCATGAGACTTGATGTAAATAGAAGTGTCCGAGATACACTGTCGGAAACCATTTCGGAGAAGTGCCTGACTGAGCTTGTGAAACCACGCCCGTGGAGCCTGTTTAAGACCGTAGATAGCCTTTTTGAGTTTACACACATAGGAAGGGTGCGAAGGCGAGACAAAACCAGGAGGTTTTTGCATATATACAGTCTCGGAGAGATCCCCATTAAGAAATGCATTGTTGATATCAACCTGACGAAGAGGCCATTGCCGTGTGACTGCAATACTGAGCACCAGTCGAATGGTAGTAGGTTTGACAACTGGACTGAACGTGTCAAAGTAGTCAACACCTTCCTCCTGATTGAAGCCTTTTGCAACCAGGTGAGCTTTGTAGCGTTCCACTGAGCCATCCGCTTTCTTCTTTACCCTGAAAATCCACTTGCAACCGACAATATTAGAAGTAGAGGGCTTTGGAACTAAGTCCCAAGTCCCATTAGCCAATAAAGCATCAAACTCTAGCTGCATTGCTTGTTGCCAATGTGGGTTTTTGGTTGCTTGAGCAAAGGTTTTAGGCTCGGGAGTAGATGAGTCACGAAGGATGGAGTATTTGGTGGCGAAGAGTGCCTTCGGTTTTAAAGAATTGGTGCCGCACGAGTGACCATGCGGTGAGTGGAGGCTTCGGATGGTCGAAAATAGGACGGTGCAGTGTGATAGGGAATAATGGCCATGGATGAGGATGAATCCGGGGATGATGTAGACTCAGGTGAGGATAGGACGGAGGGAACCGAGATACTAGGTGAAGGGACGGAATGAGGGTCGGACGAGGCAGCATCCAGGGACTGATCAGAATGGGCGGAGTGAGGTTCGACCGAGGATGCGGAGAAGGGAGACACGAGCCGAGAGTGAGAGGGGGACAAGGCGGGCTGGGAGGATGCACGACCAGTGGCTGAGGAAACTTCCATGGGACATGAGGGAGCTGAAGGGTCATGCATGGAAAGTGAGGGAGACAAGTATGTAGTTGACCTATTGTCTGGAATAGTGTGAGCTGAGTCCAACAAGGCAAGGTCATAGACTGGAGGTCCTGATGATTGAGATTGAGAGATATGAGCAGGATATGAAAATTGGGACTCGTCAAACACTACATGGCGAGCAATGTATGTACGAGAAGACGGGGCATGAAAACACAAGTAACCCTTGTGTTTGGCACTGTAGCCCAAAAATATGCATGCAACAGATCGAAACTCGAGTTTACTGTTGTTGTATGGCCTCAAATAGGGATAACACAGACACCCAAAAGATTTCAGAAATTGATAGTCAGGTTCTCTATGATATAGACAAGAATAGGGTGATTTATAATGAATAATGGGAGTGATGGTTCTGTTATTAAGGTAAATGGCTGTGTGAAAAGCCTGTTCCCAAAATTCGATAGGAAGATGGGAATGAGCTAACAAAGCCAAGCCCTTTTCCACAACAATTCGATTGCGTCTTTCAGACGCACCGTTTTGTTCTGGTGTGTGAGAGCATGAAACACGATGCAAAATTCCTTGTTGTTGAAGAAAAGTTGAGATGTTTCGATATTCACCACCCCAATCAGATTGAAAAGCCTTTATTTTTGCTGAAAACTGAGTTTCGACCATAGCTTTGAAAAGTGTAAAAACATTGAATATTTGGGATTTTGTTGGTAGAAAATAAATCCAGGTAAATTTTGTGCAATCATCAATAAACAACACAAAATATCGATTACCATTCAAAGAAGGAACATATGCTGGACCCCAAACATCCGAATAAATTAAATCAAAAGGACTACTAGACGAAACATGTGAAGAAGGTAAATGCAATCTGTGACTTTTGCCTAATTGACAAGCACTGCAAAGAGGCAGAGTTTTATTCTCAGAAACAGGTAGATTGAAGACAGCTAACTGACGACGAAGAACAGACTCATGAGGGTGAGCGAAGCGATGATGCCAGCAAGCAACAGAAGCACGCTCAACGATGAAGACTCGAGGACTGGAGGATGATGGAGACGCAGGCAGATGGTACAAACCGTTTTCAACTATTCGTCGGAGTATTCTCTGTCCCTGAAGATTCTTAACAAAACAGTGATCAGCATATAATTCAACTGAAACATTGTTATCTCTGCATAACTTAGAGACACTGATAAGGTTCTTTGAAACTTTTGGGACAACAAGAACTTCTTTTAGTGTAAGATTTTTAGCAACACGCGATGTAGATAAAGAATGAATACCAACATGAGTAATGGGCAGAGACTCACCATTGCCAACAACTAAATTGTCAGTGCCAGTGTACGGGGACTGAAGATTGAGGGACCCGAGGTCGGCTGTAACATGATGAGATGCGCCAGAGTCCACAACCCATGGGTCGGTCAGTACAGAAGGGCTTGTATACGCCACATGAGCTGAAGGAGGCTTTCCATGGTGTTGTTGTTGGCGCTGCCTCTCTGCTGCCCGAGGATTTGTGGTCGGAAAATCTGTCGTATTAAAACGTTGGTGACAGTTTCGGCCAGTGTGAAAAGGTTTCTCACATATTTGACATGGAGGGCGAGTGCGGTCACCAGGTGCAGAGACGTAACCGCTGCTGCTGGAGCGAGAGAACCCTCCTTTGCGTTGAGCAATATGGACCGACAGCATGGAGTTGTTAACACAGGATTCAAGCAGTCGCTGTTCTTCCTGAAGAAGCAAACCTAACAGTTCGTTGGATGAAGCTGGTTCAGACCGCATGCTAAAGGCAGTTTTAAAAGTGCCGTACTCGTTTCCAAGGCCAAAAAGAACATGGGAAAAAAAGTCTTCGTCCCAAACAGGCATAAGACATTCTGCCAGGGCATCCGAGATTGCACGTTTCTTCTCAACATATTCCATGATTGTCGACGAATCTTTGCCTAGAGTTTGGAGTTGTTGTTTGAGATGCATTTGTCTTGCCCGAGTTTGCGATTGGAACATTTGCTCCAACATGAGCCAGACCTCCGAAGTAGTGACTGCCCGAGCAACATGGCCTAACATTGGGGTCGTGAGAGTCGAACGCAGCCACAACAACACTAGCTTGTCTTTGCGTTTCCACGCTGTGAAGTTCGGATTCGTGGTGCGTCTGGTGGATCCTGCTGCAGGTGCTAGAGTTTCTTCAGGAACATTGCCTGAGACGAGGAAATTCTCGAGTTCATATGCTTCAAGTGCTGATCGGACGGTGCCACGCCAAAGTGAATAATTGGTGCGATCAAGCCGAACCGCTAGCGGTGGAAATTGCAGATTTGCTGCTGCGCCACCGGAGGCCGTAAGTAGGATTTGCGATGCGGAAGAGGTGATCTGAGTATGTTCAGCAGCCATGGTAATTAACCGGTAAAGCTGTGATAAATGGACCGATTGAAAGGTGCTCTGATACCATATAAATATTGCAGAAACTTGTACTGCAAAAGGTTGATTTTCATTCATGTCAAGACTTCTACTTATACAAATATTCTACTAACTAAATCCCTGATGTTTAGGTAAGTACAACAAATTTCCTTTAGACTAGGATACAGAATATATTCGACGTACAAGTAAGCACGGTAACTACATGTACACGCTAATATTAGATGTCTTTCAATCATGGTTCTGAGTGTTTTTTCTAACAACAATAGTTATTTTTAATGCTGCTACATGTGCATGCTCTCTATCTGTTAGGTTTAACTTGGGTTTATTTTACTTTCGTGTTTCATTCAATTTCTTTTCGATTCTTATTTTTAGCTTTTTTTTGGCCAAAAATTAAATAGTTTGTCTCTTGAAAGGTGGTCTTTCGATAAATCATGAAAAGACCATGGTTTAAAGCAAATTAGAAGAAATTAAGATACAATTTTTGGGTAGTAATCGGGGCATAGACTTATAACCGCTGCACATTGCATAATAAATTTTTGAGGAAGTCTCAAGAAAGCCGGCATGTTCATAAGTTTATCCTAAAAATGTAAATAAATAATATCCTACATTAATCTATAACTACTATCTGTGATTTTAATACACGTAGAGACCATTTGAGTTCGATGCCCCAGATATGGATGGTTTTAAAAAAGGGCAAAGGATATAGTGGTGGAGAGTTGGAGAGAGCACAAATATACCTTATTGCGAGATTGCATTTTTTATAGTAGGAAAGGAGATTGTCCATGGTTGACTTATACACATATTCAACTAGAAAGTTGGGAGATCCACAAGAGGCGAGCCTTTGAGAATAATGAAAATGTGAGCCCAAATAAACATTGCTTATTTTTATTTTGACACATTATATACGGTTTTTTTTAAAAACACTATTAGCTACAAATGTAGGGTACGCAAAGTGAAAAGTGACTGTTTGCAAATGAAAACAAAACCCCTCATCATAAGAGTCATGAGGGATATGGATTGGAGGCTTTACAGTTAATTAAGCAACGTTTTGAAAGGGATGTCCAACTAGCAATCAGCAGAGGAATGATCGAGGAGGAGGAAAGATCATCGGTAATACCCATCGATGAAGAAGAATTTGACCGGTGTGATCTATTCCTAATTAGCCGTAAAAATAGTAAGGGTGAATACGATAATGATCCCGAGCGAGAAATTGTTGAACGAGTGGTAAGCACCTTTAATCTTTTTTCTATTTAATAATATAAATCCAAAACAAAACAAACTAAATTGTTTTTTTGAAACTCATGCATAGGCTAAATTAAACCAGGCACAATTAGAAGGGTAAATCATTGCCACAGCTAAGCACAACATCCTCTGCAAGGCTACAGAAAAACCCGATCACCCAGGGCATGCAAGAGGTGTTGGGTCATTCTAATTACAAAGAAGGCTAAATAATCCCAGATTCACGTCTTGCAAAAGGAAGCGTTCGTACGAGAAAAAAAGATCGAGCAACAAGATATCTTGATTTGCAAGTTAATGGAACAAACCGGTCTGCACGTACCTAAAAATTTATCAAATTTAACACCGGTTTGAACCCCCCCCCCTCCTTCTAAAGGATCATGCAACTCACAGGGAGATGCTGAGGTTAACCACAAATCTATTCTACCTCCACAAGGAGACTAAGCCAATAATGTTGACCTCGCCATCATGTCCGCTGAAAAAAAAGGTCAATTTTTTTAAATTTTAATCCTATTCAATTTCATTTTCCTTTGTTTGACTTAGTTTTTTATTTTTCGTTGTAGACATCACATTTGTGTGACTCGTACATTGATCAAGTGGACAATGGTAGGCCGATCCATGTTGCCGATGGTATTTTGCACGAGTCAATGTGATATCATCACCCTGTACCAATTCGAGATGAGATCTATAGAGTCTCACTGCAGAAACCACTAGTCCTCAATGCCCAATGGCCAGTTGCAAATGGCGACTACAAGCACATTGGAACCGCCCAATGACTTTTTCTCTTATGGCATCATCATCTAATCTCTGTGGACCCTACAAAGGATCTTCATTTGAAGGCTAATCCTAAAATGGCACTCGTAATAGTTCACAAAAGATTAAAGAAGGCTAAGCCCACACTCACAAGGGCACAAGTTTTGATGGATTCACTGAACTTTGTTAGAGTGTTGTATGATTTGATTGGCGGGCACCAAGTCAACTCAACCTACACATTTTCAAGCAATGAATGTGTATTTGGTCAAAAGAGGGAAATAATTGCCACATGGAGTGATTTCGAAGACTTCTGGAGGTGTGACAAAGTTAATCAAACCCTAATGTCCTTATAAGTATTGTAAGTACTATATAATTTCATAATTCAAAGGAATAATTTATTAGCTTTACTATTTTACAATTAATGTTTTCAAATTCTATTTCATAGGTACATGTATTATTCTGCCAACCAAAGGGAGAAAGGGTGGATAGGGTATTTGTGCCCGGTAATGGCACAAGAAATCCAAAATAGGGTCAAAGAGCGGGTCGACTACCTCCGCAAAAGTCTTGGACGAACGGATAAAAACTATTCATGGGAAACAGGTACATACGCACCGGTATAAATTCATGAGTACAGATATACCAGTGCGTATGTTACCAATTGCATTGGTATTTATCATGTTAACATCAGTACCGGTGCAAATAAATACATACGCACCAGTATCTTGTCAACCAGTTTACAGTTCACGTATTTTCGCACAGGTGTTGGTTCTACCGGTGTACCAACGCCAAATATTTTACACTGGTATTATCCGAATAGGTATTTTGACCGGTGCATTTGCTTACATGTGCAATGGTACACGATTACCGGTGTGTACATATTTCCATTTTTTTATTAATTTGGCGCCAAGAGGATGACTTTTTAATCAGTAACGAGAAATTATCGGTGCAGAAATTTTAAAAATGCAGGAAAAAATTGCATTTTTATAGTGGTTAGTATTAGAATCGGTGTAGGAATTGAACACAAACCATTATTTTCTTAATACCAGTGCAAAAAAAAATCTTTTTGTAGAAATTTTGCACCAAAACTATTTGTTTTCGCACCGGTAGTGCGATTGTACCGGTGCAAGAGGAGAAAATACGCGGGTTTTTGGCAAAACATCTACACTGGTAACTGATTTTACGGGTGTAAAGGGCTACAAATGCGCCAGTAAAGTCTAAATACCGGTGTAGAAAATTGCTTTAAATGCTCACCTACCACATTTTTTTAGCGGGTTAAAAATGGGATTTTTAGAAGAAGAGGTTCATTAATGGTGTTTTTTGGTTGATGAAGGCATTGAATTCTCCATAATGAAGACCCTTGAAGGTACCTTTTTTTTTATTACATTTGTGGATATTAAGGATTTCATGTATGGTTTTTGTTAGTAGAGATATTTACATTTTTTGTTTGATATTTGATGGTGATTGAGGTAGAATTGTAGTTATTGGTTTGTGATTTGTTGTCGAGGTGGTTGTAGTTATAAGGTTATGGATTTTTTATTCCTATAGTGTTGGACATGTTAAGAATGTTGTAATTGTAATGTGGAATATTGGTGTATATTGTGCATTTATGATGTTGTATGATTTGGAAGTCATCATGAAAAATTCGGTTGTATTAAATGTTTGGAAGTTTGATTGTTGGATATTTTTTGATATGTAGAGTTGTATCGCATCATCAAGAGGCGTAAGTATGTGTATGCCAACATTAATAGGGTGAGCGATGAATATATTATGTTCATGGATGAGTTCTTGGAGCATGATTTTAGTCGAGAGAAGCGAATATTATGCCCCTGTCCTGATTGTGGAAATCAAATCGTACTGATAAGAAGGACATCCTGAAACTCCATTTGTTTAGCCAGGGGTTTACGAAAGATTATGTTGTGTGGACCTTTTGTGGGGAAAAATCACCACCGGAAGTGAGAGTTAGTAGTGAGGGAGTGTGTTTTGGGAATTCTATGTTGGATGACATGTGTGAGAAGGTTATTAATGAGTTTAGAGGGAGGCCCGAGGTTTTGGATAACTTCCTTGGTGAGAAGGATACACCATTGTATCCCAGTTATAAAAAGAAAGACACAATCATATCGTGTTTGATGGAGTTGTTTAGTTTGATAGGTTTAGGTTCATGGAATGATACTATCATGAATAAATTGCTTAAGTTCTTAAATGAAAAGCTTCCACCCGGTAACGGAGTTCCTGATAACCTTTATGGAGCTAAGAGAATTTTGTGTCCGATGGGATTGGAGTATTAAAAGATACAGGCTTGTCTGAATGATTGTGTCATATATAGGGGTGAAATTAAGGATAATATTGTTTGTCCAATATGTAATGTGTCGCGTTATAAGAAGAAAAGAAATGTGGCTGTCGGTGGAGAGCATGTTGTACCAATGAGGAGGTGGGTGCCTGCCAAATGTATGTTGTATCTTCCCATTATTCTGAGGCTGAAAAGGTTGTTTAAGAATGAAAAGGATGCAAAGAACTTGACATGGTGCATTGATAGGGGAAATTGTAAAGTTGATGATATAATTCGACACTCGGCTGACCTGGGCTAATGAAGAAATTTGATAGGATATATCAACGCTTTGCATCCAAACCTAGGAATTTTATATTTTCTTTGTGTACTGATAGTATGAA
This sequence comes from Rubia yunnanensis, assembly GCA_037428765.1. Classification (NCBI taxonomy): domain Eukaryota; kingdom Viridiplantae; phylum Streptophyta; class Magnoliopsida; order Gentianales; family Rubiaceae; genus Rubia; species Rubia yunnanensis. Next base: position 79,511,723 of record CM075068.1, read on the forward strand.
CCCATTTGGGAATATGTCCTCGAAACACAGTTCACGGCCGGTTATGCTAACCATTTAAAATCTTCCCCCGTACTTATGCATGAAGAGAAAATATGTGTTGATGCCCATCATGATTTCAGGCCCGAAACAACTTGGGAATGACATAGACACTTATCTTGCCCCTTTGATAGAGGATTTTAAGGTGCTTTGGTTGGTTGGTGCCTTAATGTTTGATGGTTGTAATGGTGAAGAGTTTACATTGAGGGCGATGCTTTTTTGCACCATAAATGATTTCCTGGAATATGGTAACATTTCCGGGTATGTTGTCAAGGGTCAAAAGGCTTGCACAGTTTGTGAGGATGAGATAGATTACCATCAGTTGAGGAATGGGTAGAAGACTGGTTATTTGGGTCACCGTAAACTCCTGCCTGTAGGTCACAAGTTAGGGGATAACACAGTTGCATTAATTGGTGGGAAGGAGAGGAGAAAGGAACCCAAACCTTTGACTGGTGTAGCTATTCAAAACAAGGTGAAGAAATTGAATGTTGTTCTCGGTGAGAAGTTATCAAAGGGTAGTGGGGCTGTAGACGGTCCGTGGAAGAAATAGTCCATTTTATTTAATTTGACGTACTGGGAAAATTTGGAGGTTTGTCATTGTTTGGATGTTATGTATATCGAAAAGAACATTTGTGAGAGTCTAATTGGAATGCTTCTTAACATTCCCAGGAAGACTAAGGATACCTTGGTATACAGTTGGATCTGGCACCAGAGGTAAGAGGGAAGAGAACGTACCTCTTCCCCCCCCCCCGGTTCTTACAATCTATCAGTTGCTGAGAAGAGATCAGTGTGTGAGAGCATCCAAGGAATGAAGTTACTTTCCAGTTAATCCTCTAATGTTAGTCGGTTTGTGAATGATGAGTTGCCTCTTAATGCTTTGAAATCACACTATTGTCATGTCCTTATGAAACAACCTTTTCCCTTAGCAATACGTGGGTGTTTAGAAGAGGAAGTTAGATTTTCATTTATGCGCTTGTGTTTCTTCTTCAACTCGATATGCAAGAAAAATATTAGCATACAACAGCTAGATGAACTAGATCAAGAGGCTGATGTTTTTCTATGCCATTTGGAGAAGTATTTTCTCCTGTTATTCTTTGACATCATGGTGCACGTAGTGGTACACTTGGTTAGGGAGATACATATGTGCGGGCATGTTGGAATGCATTGGATGTACCCCTTTCAGTGCCACATGGTTGTTTTCAAGGGTTATGTTCATAATTGTAGTTGGCCTAATGCCTCCATTGTTTAGAGGTACGTCATTAAGGAGATCATCGAGTATTGTATAGCAAAATTTGTTGGAAGAAGAGCGGTTAGTGTTCCAGGTGGACCCCACCGTGGAAGGTGAAATGGGATTCCACATTCCAAGGGTACACTTCTTACACCCTATCATGCTGAGTTGATGACTATTCAGCTGTATGTATTACGTAATAGTAGTGAGATTGTAACATATGTTGAAGAGAATGTTTCCCTGTTAGAAGAGATTCATCTAGACTGGCCCCCCAAATAAATTCTGGTTAAGCATTCTTCAAAAGTTGTTAACTGGTTTTACAATCGTTGTAATGTCAAAGGGATGTCCTGTAACCTACGAGCATTTGTAAGGAAGCAAAACTGTACCGTTAGACGATACCTTGGTTATGACATTAATGGATTTAGTTTCTCAACAATGGCGAAGGACGAGAAGAGCACCACTCAAAATAGTGGTGTATATATTGAATCTGAATCCATGTGGCAGGCAAGCAAGAGAGATAAACATCTGGTTGTTGCTCTGATGCCTTTCTATGGGGCGATTGAGGAAATTTGGGAGTTGGATTATGTAGAGTTCAAGGCTGTTGTCTTCAAGTGTCGTTGGGTGGAACACGGTTCTGGTGTTGTAGTTGTGAAGCCCATAGGGTTCTCGTTGGTCGACTTAAATCGTATAGGATATGAAGATGACAAGTTCATCTAAGCTACCCAGGCACGAAATTTTTTTACATCAAGGACCCTTCAAATGAGAAGTGTCATGCGGTGTTGCATGGAAGAAGTTTTACTTTGATGAGGAGATTGATCAGCCCACCATAACTGGTAGTCCTCAGTTTCCAACAGTATTTCGTGGTTTGGAAGATGTTGGGGGACCTGGGTGAAGGCATTCTCATGGTTATGGGTTGTGGGTTAATGAGAGAGGTGAAATAGTAGGTGGGGACAATTCTTGAAGAGAAAGCGATAAATGGTCTTTCCTGGCCGTTGTTTTTGTGACAATGTTTTGTGAAAAATCGTATGATCATTACGCAATTTAGCATGTAATGTATTTAACTGACACTCTTTTATGAATTGGTTGGTATGATCCGTGATTTCAATGAGTGTTTATGAATTGAATCAGTGAAAATGTGTTTTAATTTTAATTATAATTTCTACTAGGTGCTGGTTTTTTACAACGATAAAGATTAAATTATCGGTGTTGGAAAACATGGAAGGTACGCTATTTTTTACTTACGCACCGGTACTACTACCAGTGCACACTACTTAGATTTTATTTTTTGCTCTCGGGTATGACAATGTTAATTTTTTGGCATGTAAAGCAGCCTAAAGCAGCTGCTTTTTGTTAAATTTGCATCGGTAATTGTACTAGTGCTGGTACTTCAAAAAGATATAATTGTACTAGTGCTGGTACTCCCGGGTCGGATTAGATATAATTTTTTTATTCAAAAAGATGCTTTAGGCCTTGTTTTACACCGGTGTATAAAAAACATTTCATTATTTAAAACCCTCTCAGCACTCCATTTTCACAGTACCAAATTTATATCTCTCACTCAATACCATCTCCATCACTACCTATCTTTGTTGAAATCCAACGTAGGTTGACATATAATCAGGTAAACCATTCCAATGCCTCTATAGTATGATTAATTAACAATTGCATATGAAATAGAATCATTGAGAATGTACATCATGAATAGCTTAACTTCCATGTAAGGTGTTTGATGAAATGCTTCAATGTGTTTTTTTAGTAAATGCCTCTCAAATCAAATTCAAAAAGAATACGCCATTCACCATCCACATTACTGCTGAAAGTATCACGGCACACTTACCTAAGGAGGCTAGGTTAGTCCATGAATCTTACAAAGAATGCCTCCATCACATAGAGAGAGGAATTGAAGCATCTCTCCCATTCGAACAAACTATCTGGAAGCTTGGGTGAGAAAAATTCTGTGAGACTCCACAACCATTCAACCTGACCATTGTAAGTGAGTTTTATACAAACTAAAAGTGTGGTCTAAGCTATGATTTGTAGAGGTAAAAGTGTCCCTGTCACACCATAATCTATCAATTTCTTGTTTGGATTGCCCAATGTTCCAAACGATAAGGACGAGTTTCTCGCACTCCATTTTCTAGGGGATTCTACAACCAATTGAGAAGGATATCGTTGGAACAGTAACTAGGGCAGGTACGGACATAGATGAGTTGGTTAAACCAGGTTAGAGCAAAATACCTAAGAAAACTCTAACTCCAGAAATGAATGGGTGGTACAACTTTGTGGCTTCTAGAATCCATCCAGTAACTGTGAACACAGAAGTCCACAAACATTGCCTCACCTTCTTGTATTCAGTAAAGAAGGATCTTTAATGGAATATTGGCTATCAAAATTTTCCTATATTGTAGAGGGAATAGGAACAGATGGGATCTTATGCCTATTGCAGTATCATCTCTCTGCTTTGTTCAAGAGCGGGAGTTAGTGCTAGTGCACATGACGCTTATGGCCAACCAATGGGTAATATTTGTGTGGACTCTTTCTACAGAGAGACATCTGACATGCCTGTCACTACTATTGAATCCAAAGTTGGTGCCTTGGAGGTCGGTGTAGCAAACTTACTTGAAGAATCCAAATATCAAATATCCTGGCACGAACATATGACCAAGGTTATAACGTATCAATTTCCTAATGTCATGGAAGTAGTTGAAAATTTCCCAACCTTCCACGAAGGCGATGTCGAGGACATGGACGTTGGAACAAGTACCCATGATGGTGATGCAACAGGACCTGCTACGGGGTTGAACCATTTTCTTGTTATTATTCATAGAAAACTTGTAGTAGCAGTTATAAAGAGTATATTCTGTACTAAAAATTGATAGTGTTGCACTTAAACAGTTTGACACTTTTACTTTTGACAAACATGCACGATGATGGGTGGAATAAAAAATTTGTACACTGCGTGATTTGAAATTCTGTCGGACAAATACATTCATGAAGAAAACAATGATAGGCCAACGTAGTTTCCCTAAGTGGTTACTTCAGGACCGCGGAATTTGGCGCATTATATTCCAAGAATGGTTATAATTAAAAACAAATTATAGCATTAGAAGCTATGGAGGTTCTCCAAGTTAATTTGTGAGTAATAGTATAATTTTGGGAAATATAGTTCAAACATTCAATGTTGGTTTTACAGGGCCTTCCGTCCACCAGTAGGGTCTACAAATATATTAACATGATCGTAATGTATTGAATTGCATATATGTGGAGCCAATTTTATATTTTGACCCTTCCAAGAATCTCAGAGGGACTAAATTGCGAAAAGTAAAAAAGTTTACTTGTAAATTGAAATCACAATCCGATCGAAATGGATGGTCCAAAAAATAAAACTTTTGTATTTCCAAGTTCCACATACGGGAAAACAAATGGGCCCGGACTCCGTATTTAGTTTTGAAGATGTTTGGATTACACATAAGTAAACCCTTGTCGTGTTTTCTACAACACCTACTAGCGCTTCAGGACAAATCATCACTTGGGCACAAATATGTTGCAATTATGATTTATGCCCAGAATATTAAATTTGGTAATTTATGTAGTTTCCTAACATGTCGCAATCACATGTCCCAATTTGGAACCTAATTGCAATAAATGCATATAATCAATTTTAGGATTCCTTAGTACCATTGAGGTACCAAAACGTTGCGTATTCAATATGGAGCATCCTACCATTTGGGCTGGTGGAAAAGTGCTTCAAGGGGTGGAACGAAATGTTTGGGGTCAATATGCAAATTTTATGAAATTAAACAATGCTTACTTTCGAAATGTCCGCCGCTCTTTCACCTTCCAAAGACCAAAGTTGGCTTGATGAAGTAAAGTCAATGTACAAGGCCCATGTGTGGTCGATATTTGCATGAAACAACTAGTACAATGTCTATTCACAATAATTAAACGTCAATTTGAATAATTGAGGTTGTTGGAAAAATGCACGGGTGGTAAATGAAATAAGTGGGAATTTAAATAAACAACAATCTTTTTACACTGGTAATATTAAAATATTACCTGTGTATGTGTCCAATTTTTTGGCACACATTTCAAAAATTTCAATTTCTTTCATTTTTAATAATGCATAAAAAATTTTACACTGGTACTTTCTGTTTTTCCACCGGTAAATATACCGGTGTTGAACACTTAGTCTAAAATTTCTAAAGTTCCTCTGAGGTTCAACATATTTTTCCAAAAATTATTTAAAGCAGCTGCACGCTGCTACTTTTTGTGTAATATTATACCGGTATCAGCATTTTCTACACCAGTACTTTTTCGTGTGTTGCTCTCGGGTCAGTGAAAAAATCATTTAAGGCTGCTGCACACAGTTGCTTTTTTTCCTTTTCTACACCGGTATACGTACCAGTGCTAAATAATTGGCCTAAATTTTCGTGTGTTGCTCTCGGGTCAGTGAAAAAATCATTTAAGGCAGCTACACGTGGCTGTTTTTTTTCCGTTCTACACCGGTATACATACCGGTGCTAAACAATTAGCCAATTTTCAAACCCCTTTTCACAAATATTACACTGGTACTGTACATATTACCGGTGTAAAAACATATCATATGAATTGGAAACTATTTCAAACGGATATAACTCCCAAAACTTCTCATCTTCTCATCAAACACCTTCAAATTCTCTTTCAAAACTGCCCCCACCACTTCAACCATTCAAGTCACATTTAATTGAATGACCATAACTCCTCATCAATCATTGTAACTCCCATCATCTATCCTATAAAGTGCTGAGCAACATAAGAGAAGCAACACAAGAGAAGCAACCCCTCGCCAACTCTTGACAATGGAAGAGAAGAAAATACTTAGCAAGTTCATCATCTCATTCCGTTCTTGGCGAGTTCGACAAAATGGAGTAGTAACAAAAACTCTCCTTTGGTGAATGTAAATGTTGGTGTTTATGTTAACATGGCTTACTATATCAGTTCCTCTTCAAAAAACCATTCCAACCCTCACGCACAACACATGTTCGACCAAATGCCTCTATGAACAAAAACATGTAAATTGACAAAAAGTTGAAAGGGAAACTTGAATGGTATGTATATACATTTTTGGGTTAAAAATGTTTTGCATTTTTTGTGGATGGATGATTTTGTACTATAGTTTTTTGGTCAGTGATAATGTTGATAGTCTCATTAGGGGGGAGTGATAAATGCTCGGCTTTAAGCCTATTTTATGAATCCAAAGACATTGGCATGGTATTCTATCAACTTCTATAAAGTTCCATTTCATTCTTATCAAGCTCCATGCCTTAATTGTTCAAGTTCTATGCCATGTTATATGAACTTTTATGCCTTACATAATGTAGTTTTATGTATGAATTGTTAAATTTCTATACCGGTTAAGAAGGAGGAGGAGGAGGTGAAACATGTGATTGATGGGGAGGTTGATGTGGCGGACCAAGAACCATAACAAAAAAGAATCCCGTTGAAGATATAATATAAGGAAGAAGAAACGCAAACAAATGACCCGACTAGTGAAGAGAAGAAAGAAACTGTGGAGCATGGTGATGTTATCATAGGGGATGTTGAAGGAGAAGACGTTGGTAAATAGTTGGCCAAAACACCAATTCGCAAGGGAAAAGGAAAGAGCCCTATCAAAGGAAGGCCAACTGTTGATGAAGCGGATGACGACTTGACAAAAGCTGGAGGGAAAAAGGGAGAAAGATGGGACAAGTTTGAGGTAAAACATTATTTGAGGTGGCGAGGAACTAGCACGTGCCAGTCTATGATGTTAGAAAAGCATAACACTCCAACTCCTATTGCGTTTGAGTTCCATGGGAATCAAGTGGTATGCATTAAGAATTGGTTAGCGTGGCACGCTTATGGCAATTATGCTTTATGGTGCCGCATCAGATTTGGCACATGCAAACACTAAAATGTTAAGGAAGAGGCATGGAAGAAGGTTTTGGTAAGACTCTCGACAATTGTAATTTAAATTTTTTATTCATGTTAAATTTTTAGGGAAGACATAATTAATGACATGCCATTTCATATGATATGTTCCATGAAAGCTTCATAATTGAAACACCTGTGACAGATGGGAAACTAGAAATACTGAAGAAGGATTTTACAGAGAGGGCAGAAAACCAACATAGGAATTGGAAGAAAAATATGACAAATAGGTTTATTCAAGACTTGGACAAAGGCATCAATAAAACAGGAATACCAGCATGGGAGAAGTACAAGTGGATGGATGAAGATGAATGTCACTTTTTGAAAAGAGGCGCCAACATTTGGATTTTCAGGTATGATGAAAAAAATTAATACTTGTTAAAAGATATGTTGCCTACAAATTCTATTCAACAAAATTTTTACTTATAACAACGATATCAGAGGCTCAAGGTGACAAATATTGAACGCAACAAGGGTATGGATTACACGCACCACACGGGCAGAAGGTGTAATCGATATATCCATGACAAATTGACTAAGGAGCTGAAGGAAAAGGACCACCGAGGGGTTAACGAACGAGGAGATTGAGCAACAACTCAGTCAAAAGGATTTCACACCTGATAGATCTCTTGTCTACCTTGAGGTAAACAAAGATAAGAAAGGTTTATACACATTAAAAGAGGTTGAGAAAATCACATCGGATGTTGTATGTTATGCCAAAATTGACCAATTAAATTAATTTTAAGTGTATTTTACATTATTCATATAAAAAATTGCATTCCTATGTGATTCTCAGTTGAAATTGAACGAGCTTGAGGAAAAAAGAGCATTGTAAATGCAGTCGGGTGAAGACATCCTCATAAAAGTGACAAAGAAGAAGGATAACCCGGGTAGGTACAGGGGAACTTAGACGGGTCTACCCACAGCGGTGGTTGTTCCTCACCTTTCCTGCAGCAAGTGCAGTAGCTATTATTCAACCAAAGAGACAGCTCAGAGGAGACCATCTAATGATCAACCGGTTGTGAAACCCATGGTATAGTACCTGGAGAAATTGGTAAAGGGCTTAGCATCTACAAGAAATGTTCAGATACCGCTAGGCCTTGACAATCCTAAGAAGTTTATAGAGAAGGCGATGGATGACATTGCTATAGCTACTACAAAGTCCGGTGAAGAGCCCAGCAACGGAGAAGGTCAAGATGAGGTACACCTTCATTATTCTATACATGTCCTATATATTGAATTACACATTTGAAATATCTCCATAACAATTTTATCTATTCACTAAAATATCATGCGAACAGGATGGAGAACGCATGACTCTTTTCATTAATGATATTGTCAGGAAGAAGAAAATGATCGCCCATGGATTGCGACACGTATCTCGTTGTCGGGGATGCCCAATGAGGAAGTGGTTTTCGTATGAGAGTATGCAAGCCAGTCCTCCGTCCTAGGGCGGGATTGCTCTTGGTGGACCACCACTTCAATAATGTTAGAGAGACACTCAATAGCATCATCGATTGGCCAGTGTCCTTTATAGGCAAGGCATATGAGCAATCGAGTCACATCGATAATGTCAATGCCGGAGGTGATACGGACAACAATGATGAGGAGGTTATGATTCTCACCAACGACGATAAGATAAATTCTTGTAACACATTATTTTTCAATTCCTCAAAGTACTTTTGCATATCCATATTCATTAATCCTTGTAACAGGATACCGGTGAACAAAAATCCCAGTCGACTGCTAATTTCCAGCCATGTACAAGACCAAGATTAAATAGGCTGCCAAAACAGGTAATGCACTAAAACGAGTACCATTATTATTCATTAACAACGAAAAATCAATACTACATGCTCGAGTGATCATTTCGTATCATTTCACGTTCACCGATTGTCAACAAACGAGATCTGGCAGATTAGCCGATCATGGTGCAATTCATAAAGGAAGCTAATGCTGCTATTCTGGAAATGATAAAGAATAAGGACTGCATGTTCTTCCTAGTGTTCCGACCATCAACATTTGCACGCCATTACACCTTCGGTGTTGGAATAGAAGTACTAGTCAAGTTCGGGAAGAAACTGGGGAATATGTGTTCGATGATCTGGATTGATAATACGCAGGCCGATGTGTGGATGGGGTGAGTTTCAAAACTTACAGCCTTAATGTTTTTCAAATTAATCAAGAATTAATTTCAGTATCATTAACATTACAGGCACCTGTGGGAGAAAATATGGGAAACTAATTCAGGCGCGTCCAATTCTGCCCATCCAACTTTGGTTACCTGAACAACAGCGAGTAGGAGGTCGAACTCCGTTTCAAACTAATTGGGAAATAATGAAGGAAATGAATGCTGAGTTCTACATTGTATATATAAGAATGTAGGTATTTCTTCCTGATAACTACATTCACATTTCAAACCACTTCCATTTCATTAATTTGTTAACAAAATTTTCCGACAGTGATCATTGGTACCTAATCATTATTCGTCCCGGAACGGGGGAGGTTTTCACTCTAGACACATTGTCAGGGGATAACAAAGCAACAAACATGGTCGAACTCAAGGTCATTTCTAGGTATTTCAATCAAAAATCCTAGTTTGGTAATATACGGGAAGAAGTAACCATTTTAATTTACTTTCTTGACACGCTTGCTTGCGCATACCAAAGGGAGAAGAGAAAGACAGAGCTAGAACCCGACTACACTTGGAAAATCAACAACATCATGGTAAGTCATTCTGTCATTTCATCCCTTAATTTATATGTTTTGGGTTCGTAATTACAATTACCTTTCTTGGGTAGTGCCAAACCCAAAATGGTTCATAGCAATGTGGGTACTCCATTATGCTCTTCATGGAACAATTTTTTAATCACCCAGAGACAAACAATATCTCCGAGGTAAACCTTGCATCTCAAAATTTGTTATTATTAGTTTCCAGTAAATGCAACATTATTGACTAACAGTGTAATTCTGAAATGAACATATTTTCCCAGAGGGCAAAGAATTGTACCATGTGTACTAAATTCAAGGTGTAGCAGAGAGATTGTGTGGGGTTTGGCTCGGAAACTACCAGCAACAGCCGAACACTACGTTGCAACTTTTGGATGATTAGAACGACATAATAGGTTTATGGTTCCAAATTTATTACTGATTTAAAGGTTTCCAATTTATAAAAGTTCACAAGTATCCCTGGCTGTCGTTGGCCCGGAAATGATTTGGGAGGGACCATCGAAAAACAAATTGGCCATTTCAAAATTTAACCAAATAATACACCAGTATAAAAAGAATGTACTGGTGTAATTTTTTTTTCACATTTTAAATCATTTATTTTAAATTATTTAAATAATAATTATACATAAATTAATGTAATACCGGTGTCAAAAACATACCGTTGCAATCTATTCTGGTGCAAAAAAACAATATTCCAACTAAAAAAGAAAGACTGGTGTTATATTTCATACCGATGTACAAATCACGGTTTTACACCGGATCATATGTTAAATACCGGTGCAAAATATCTACACCAGTGTTCCAAATAATACTAGTGCAGATATATTGTGATTCCAAAAATTATACACCGATCTAATATGCCAATGCAAATAATTTTCTACACTGGTTCATTTTACTAGTGCAAATGTGTTGCATTTTTACACCCCTATACATCCGCACTGGTATTTCAGGGGACTAAAATACTGGTGCTATTTTCCTAAATGACCGGTAAAAATATCCCTGTCCTGCGGTAGTGATACATTGAGAGGTGATGTTAAAATATCGAATCTATTTAAAACAACATATTTTTGGTATTATTTTTGTGTATCACTTTGTTTTAGGGACCATTGGATATTATTTATTATTATCCAAGAGAAGAACCGCGTTTACTGGATGGATCCTCTGCAGTATCAACCTTCTTGGTCATTTATTAAGATTTTGGATGCTTTCGTCAGTTTTCCCACCAAATCTAGTAAAGGATTTGGAGATAGTTGAGATCATGGTGAACTTTTGTTTTCATGTTGAAAGTTAAATTTAATACTCTAAAGTCTTTATATGATTAATTAATTCTTTCGTATTAATTAGTACGAGAAACAAGTGAAGAATTGGAAGTGTGGGTATTGCATAATGCTATATGCGGCGGAGTGTCTTCAACAACTCCGTACGGATTATCTTGAAATCAGCAACGTATGATTTGAATTAGATCTTCATTCATTGTTTCCATGCTATAGGTTTATTACACATATTATTAGCATTCCAAATTCACAGATTTTTAAAGAGGATGAGAAGCTGTATTCACAAACAAATATATCAACATAAAAGAAGTTGCTTGGCTAGGTATATTGTCAATGCATATTCCTCTTTTATTGGAAATCTCAACATAGTAGTGGTATAAGTAGCTAGTATATATGATGACATTGTCATTGGAATAGATTTTGATTGATTTCTATTCCGATCTATATATTGTTGCTGCCTAGGCTATAGATTTTTTATAGATAGAGTGGAAATGACAAGTTAATTTTGGTGAATGTTGACCTTTTATGCGTAGCTTTCATATAGTCGGACTCTATTGAAATTGCAAACTTTTACCATACTTTCCGAAAGGTGTTCCAATATCGGAACTAATTTCGGTGCTTCTTTAACTTTTTATCATAGATCATATTACTTGTTACAAATTAAGAACAGAAGATCCGATATATGTTTTGAATCTTAAACATATTTTCAAGCATTAAATGATCCTAGGCCTAAAATTCACAGATTGGGAACAGAAAATCCATGCATGTTCGGAATTCACATGAATTCCGAGTTCGTAACTACTATATAGTTCTGATGGTTTGCCTCATGTTTCGAGTCCAGAACAAATCACAGGATTTGATGGATTTCAACTCGTTCCGAGAATGTAACCACTTAAAAGGTTTGACAGGGTGCATCAAGTTACGAGTTCGTAACATGAGGCACGGTCCAATGGGATGCATGTCATTCTGAGTTTGTAACTTATAAAAGGCGGTTCCATCCCATTGTTAGAAGGTGGTTTTGAACTGCTTTCCATTACTGCCTTGGAAGGCGGTTCCCGGAATCGCCTTTGATCCTCATCTATCAAAGGCATGTCCAGAGATGTCACCCCCAAAGTGACTTCTTTGGTTCAAAGGAACCACCTTTAATAGAGGAACCTCCACTAGTGACAATATTATTCTGCGTATCAATTCATGACTTATCACAACCCATGCAATGTTATTCAACAACATCATTTCTTGTTGATCAACAAAAATGACTAACTGATCAACAAAAATAACTAATTATGAAAATATCTTTACCTTTCTGTTTCAGGTCGAAGGATTTTGGGAGAGAAACAAGGATACCTGTGAAAATGGAATCTCAAAGTAAAACCCATTTCCTGAAAATTGAACCCATAATTACTGCAATTACTTCAGTAATTTTGAAGGGTACCTCTGTGGTTTTTGGCATGCAGGGATTTCAATTCTCCAAGAGATCTGAAGAAGAAGAACCCAAAATAGACAAATCATACTCTGCAAAATCTTGCATTTGGGCTTCATTATAAACAATTACTGGAATACCCATAGCCCAAAATATTTTGGGATAAGGTTCTTGAGTCTGATTATGTTTCTTCCCTTTATTACCTATCAGTTGATCATTGCCCATGGTTGTTCTAGGAAATGAGGAAACAAGAATTGGTGGAGAGAATTTGGAGAAATGTCCAATAAGTGAAGCTAAAACTTCCAATTTTCAAGCAGGGGTGGCAGGTGGCTGAAAGGGGGTGAAGGGTAAGGGAAGGGGAGGCAAGAGAAGGGCTGGGGTGGTGGGTAGGGAAGAAGCGTAAGGGGTAAAGAAAAAGGAAAAGGAAAATAAAAATAAAAATAAATGTGGAAAATGATAAAATAATAATGAAAAGGGAAAAAGGAAAAAGTAAATGGAAAATGTCACTTTTGCCCTTTAAATTAATGTTGAAAACCTAGGTTGACGGAGTGGCCACGATTCATTAGTTTTGTAGGTTGATGGGCCAGGAGTGTTCAAATAATATATGAGAGGCCGAAGATGGACGATCGTGATAGTTGATGGATGGTCGTTTTATTTTTGCTCCTTCCTCTCTTGGCAAATTCTATATTATTTTCATCTACTCAATTTACTTTTGATTCTCTCAATACAACTTCCTCCACTCATTCCAACTTTAAAAATCCTTGTTTCATTTTATAAGAGGCCATATTTAGGGAATTATATGGAGTAGTTGAAAATTGATTCAGTTGACTTCCAGAATTTAAAATGTGCCAATTTATCTAAGATAGAGGAAATATTGAAAATTAATTAGAAATTAAAATTAAAATAATAAATATACTTATGATACATTAGATTATGAAGTTGTAATGAGGGCATATTTATAAGGAGTGGACTCTCTCCTTCAAAATAAGTATTTTCAGATATAATGCTGACTTGACACCAATTTTTTAAAAAATAAGTGCTGATTTAACCCAGTATTTTTTACTAAAGTGATGATCTAACCTTGCCTTATTAATAAAAGTATTGATCTAACCTGGCCAGCATCGGTTGGCGGTGGCCGGCGATGACCAACGTTGATTGACATTGACCGGCGGAAAACATAGGGGTATAATGGTCATTAAATTTTTTGATATGAATCTCCTTACAAAGACTCACGATTGAAGAATTAATATATTTGATCTAGTGAAGGGATCTACAAACCCTCACTATCTCACACAAAATTCAGGTGTCAACCCTCGGGGTACGTCTAAACTCGACTTACTCTCTAACTAGCCCTCGGGATCAGATTACAAGGTTTATTGATACTTAACTGACCCTCAGGGTTTGGCAACAATGGAAGAAGCTTGCAAGCAACAAGAGTATGAAGTCAAAGGTTTATATTTCTGAATGATGATAGTGGTGTTGTAAAATCATGAATAACCTCCCCTATTTATAGGGTATAATTCGGCTAGTACAAATAGAAACTGGAATAACTTATGACAGCTTTAAGAAGCTAAAACCATATCTAACTAGAATACCTAAAATAAACTGATATTGCCTCATCTAATCTTACCAAATCTAATTCTAGTCAAATCATAACTAAATATCCTAAATCCTAATTAAAATATACGAGAACTCTTCTAATGCCAACATGGTAGAGTTAATGGGCTTTATACTAAAATAAAATAAATTACAAATGATCATCCTACCTCTTTAAAAAAAATCAGTGGAAAAAAGAGTATAGTGTTATCATCCTAAAAACTCTAATTTAATAAATGAAATTAGAAACCCTGATTCGTATCAATTTTAGTTTTAATCCTAGGAGTATTTTTGTCTTTTTAGATCAGGCCAATCCCTGGTTTTCTTTAGTCAATGTTGGAATAGTGCTATTTGGGTATATTTACACCATTGCTCAAAATTTTACGGTTAGTTTTGCACATTCGAATTTTACAAGGTTATATATGCACTTTTGAAATTTAATAGGGTTACACTTTACCCTTTAAAATGTTTAAAGAGTTAAATATTTTATTATTTATAATATAATTTCACATTCAAATATATATTACTAGTTATTTTGACTTTTGAAATATAACATTTAATTCATTTTTAAAATATAACATACAAGCTTATGGATAGGCTAATTTTCCTAAAAGGTCCCCTTCTCTAAAATTTCTTCTCCCCCCTCCCCCTTTTCGCATTTAACAGGCATCATTTCTCTCATCCCTAATACTCTATTCTCATTAACTATGGGCTTAACAGACATTCGATTAACTACGGATGCAACAGACCTTTGATTTAACTCATCTCCACAACTCTTGCTGACTCGCCACCAAATCTAACATTACAAGATCGCCAACTTGTCTTCAGCTCATGCTCGTTCACATTTTTCCACCGCTGTTTCTGAAGCTTTTTCTTAGCGTACATGGGATCAAATTATACACGTCTGATCTTCTCAAGCTTTGCACTGATGGTCAGAGTGATCTTCAAATCCCACACCCAAAGATGAAATTTTAAACAGTTTGCATAATTATTAATTGTAATTGTTGATTGGAAGAGGTAGCGTTGAACATTATGGTGAAATGATAGAGTAGATTTGGACTGAAGCGTTGGAAACCAAAGTGAGGGTGACCGGTGACGGTCAAAATCCACATCCATTTCTTTTTCTTTTTCTTTTTAATTTTTTTACTTCTAATTTTTTCAAAAGATAAATGAATATTTTTAATGTAATGAATTGAAAATTTTTACTAATGAAATGATTTATTAATAAAAGTTATTAATGAAGTACGAAAAAATTATAAAGAAAATGTTTTGTAAAAACTGAAAAAGAAACGAACATGTAATTAATGTCTAGAAAGTATTAATTAAAAGGAAAAATAAATAAATATATGCGTAATTTAATTTTAAAATCATAAGAAGTGAAAGGAGGAGGATTCCGCTTTTCTAGTCGGGCACAAAAATAGTGTGTCCCCTTGTCTGCTTCTCTAGCACAAAAGTAGTATGTACGCTCTTCTGCCCAAAAACAGAAGTTGTGTGTCTGCTCCTCTAACAGCACACAAAAATAGTGAGTCTACTCTTTTAGTCGGACACATCAATCTTTTGTCCAGCTACTTTTTAATCAAATATATACTCCCCCGCCCATTAATTTTTGCTTATTTACTTTTTCACAATATTCAATAATAATTTTTGACCGTCAATATCTCTAACTACGTATAATAATTCGGAATAAAAAATTGATTTTAGAAAATAGATTTTACTAGGAGTCTAACAAGTTCTCACATGATGTTTTTAATCGCTAGATTTTGTGGAATTGTTTTAACACGATTGCTTCTCAAAAACGCTCTCTGGCACGCCTCCTAAAAAGCTCTCTGAATATCATTTCCTCCATCATCTTCCTCCCTCTCTGTCCACCGTTAACGGCTAATTTGCCGGAAACGGCTAGCCAATTTCACCAACAGCCAGGTTGGTTCGCCCCCACTACTATGTCGGCCGATGTGGCGGCAACCTCAAGTGATCAAACCCCCCCCCCCAAAACCTTCGCAGCAGCACTCCAAACCAAATCTCCGCCTCTATCCAAAATTCTACCTAGTAACCCAGAGATTGTCCGTAAAACGAACCACTTGGGAGATCCTTCGTGTCTATACTCTGATGACAAAATAGCCACCCTATCTTCCCATTACGCAAATGCTTTGGTGGGTAAGTTTACTAAAGGGAGAATTTCGATGGAACACCTGGAACAGGCTTTCAAAACGGTGGGTTTTGAAGGTAAGTATCAGCTCGGCTCTCTTGATTATAAACATGTTTTAATTAGGTTTGAGCTAATTAACGATTATCAAAGGTGTTGGATGAAATGTGTTTGAAATTTTAATGGCATTTCTCTCAAGATACTTAAATGGACTCCTGAATTCTTAACACATATAGAATCACCAATAGTTCCTATCTGGTGTACTATTAGGGAAGTCCCTCTATACTACTATAACTCAGCTTCTATAGAGGCAATAGGGAATAGCATTGGCAGTTTTATAAAAAATGATCTAGCCACGGATATGCTTACAAGGCCATCAGCAATTAAATTTTGTGTGGAAATTGACCTGCAAAAACCTTTAAATCAGTACATAAGGCTAGGTTCTGTATCCAATAACAGGAAATACCAAATTGAATACGAGGATGTTCCTCTCTACTGTGATCACTGTGCAAAACTAGGTCATTCCTTGTCTAAGTGTAAAGCCAGTCCTGTGCCTAACAATGGAAAATCTCAGGATACAAATTTACCTCTCAGTTTACCTCAATCTCACTGGCTGGCTACTGGTAAGAAATTTGATAAACCTCCTCTAATCCTAGATGCTCTGGATGATCATCCCCCTCAGTTGGACAGGAATGTAGGAACCTATATTAATACTAACCATAACCTACCTTCACCCTCTATGGTTATCAAGACTTCTGACAGAGCCCCTACTACAAATACACAATCTCTAGATAGTCCAAATAACTCCATATCTAGGTTACTAAAAGATACGGCTATATCTAAACCAACCCTGCTGGCATAGGCTAAAAATGATATTCAAGTTGGATCTTTTACACTTTCTATGCATAGCCCAAATCACAATACTGCACTTTCCCAGCCTGGAAAGATGGCAAATAGATTCTCTATTTTGCAGGTTCTGGATAATTACTCTATGGAACATGAGGATCTGACTGTGGATCAGACTGAGACTGGGGCAAAGATGGAGGCCAGTTCTAGCCATCAAAATCTTGCTACCTCATCCCCTACAGGTAATCAGCAAGGTAAATCTAAACCAAAGAAAAATAACTACCTAAGCCAATTAAACAGAATGATGCTTAGATCAGCCACAAAAAGTAATAAATCTTGTGAACAATGATAGTTAACTGTAATGTAAATTTCTTAGTGTGGAATCTTAGAGGCATGGACACTTCAATGCTTAGGCTGATAAATTTATGCAAACTTAAGAAAATACAGCTTTTATGTATCATTGAACCGATGCATGACAATTCTTCTTGTCAAGCATATATGGAGAAACTCTCCTTTGCCCACAATTTGACTCTGTGTAATGGGAAAATATGGTTAATGTGGTCTAATCCTTTGTCTATCTCTCTGCTATCTTATCATGAACAATTCGTGCATGTCACTATTTTACATCATCACCTTAATTGGCACATGGAAGTAGTTTTCATTTATGCTCTTAGGGATGGGGAGGGTAGAAAGGCCTTATGGAATGAACTGCAGCCTATCTCTAAAGGTAATACTATTTTTATTGGAGATTTCAACTCGATCACCTCTCTGTCCGAATACAGAGGTCCTAGTTCACCTGCCTTAGGTAGTATCAGGGATTTTAACTCTTGGATTAATTTGAATGGTATACAAGAAATTAATACAGTGGGTAATCTTTTCACATGGTGCAATTCTAGGCTTAGGAACCCAACCTCGAAAAGATTAGACAGAGGACTCAGTACTATTTCATGGAACTCCAAATTCTCAGCTTCATCGATTCAAATCCTGAATAGGCAGACATCTGATCATGCACCACTTCTCCTCCAAGTCTCCACTATGACCTCCTCCAGTCCTAAGCCTTTTAGATTCATTGACGCCTGGTTTCAGAGAAATGAGTTTATGGGATTAATTAATGATTGCTGGAACCTTCCTATAGCTGAAACTGGCATGCTCAGATTTTACCTGAAATTAATTAGGCTTAAGAAAGCTCTTAAAAGCTGGAATAGAGATAACTTTGGTAATATTGACCTAAATGTTAAAAATGCAGAGGAGGCCTTAAGAACTCAGGAAATTAAGTGTGATCTACTCCCCTCTGTCTCTGAGCGTATAAAACTTAATGAGAAAAATGCTTTACTGCTAAAAGCTTTAAAAGAAAAGGAAAAATATTGGAAGCAGAAAGCTAGACTTAAATGGCACAAGCTAGGAGATAATAACACTTCCTTCTTTCATAAAGTGGTGCAGGAAAGAAACTGTAAATTGCAGATAACAAAAATAAAAAATGGTGTTGACTAATGGATTAATTCTCAGTTGGAAATTCAAAAAGAAGCAATTGCTTATTTTTCTGAATTGCTAACTGAACCTTCTCTGTCCACTGATGAAACTTACTACCCTCAATTCCTAAGTCAAATACCTGAGATTATCAAGGATAGGGATAACCAAGTGTTAGCCTCCCTGGTCTCTGAATCTGAGTTATTCAATGTGATCAAAGGCTTGAATAAGAACAGTAGTCCTGGTCCTGACGGTTTCTCTCCAAAATTTTATACCAAATGCTGGCCTACCATAAAATTGGATCTGATTTCTGCAGTTAATGAATTCATAGCCGGTTCTGAAATGCCTAGGCGTATCTCTAGTACCTGGATTACCCTAATACCAAAAAAGCCTACCCCATGTTCATTTGATGACTTAGGCCAATTAGCCTTTCCAATGTGTTAAATAAAATCTGCTCTAAAGTCCTAATGGAAAGGTTGAAACCTTACATGGATAATCTTATCTCTCCTAATCAATCAGCCTTCATGAAAAATAGAGACATATCAGATAATATCCTATACTTACAGGAAATTATTAGATTTCTTGATAAAAAAAATAAAACTCCAAACTGCATTCTTAAACTAGATCTAAGAAAGGCTTTTGATAGAATTAACTGGAATTTTATTAGACAAATCTTTCTAAAGTTTGGTTTCAAAGGGAAGTTTCTAAATGCTGTAATGAATAATTTGTCCCAGGCCTATTTTTCTATACTTGTTAATGGCAATCCTGTAGGTTTTTTAAGGGCTACAAGGGGAATAAAACAAGGTGATCCTCTTTCACCCTTCCTTTTTAACATATTTTCTGAAGCTTTCTCTAGGAGTCTATCATTCATATTCTTTAATCGTAGTCTGGCTAGTTATCAAATTCCACCTTCAATTCCAGCGGTTTCTCACCTTATGTATGCGGATGACACGATTATTTTTATGCAAGCATCTAGGTCGAACCTTATTAAGATCAAAGTCTTCCTTGAAATATTTGAATATACCTCAGGACAAAAGTTTAACTTTGACAAATCTGGTTTTTATCTAAGTAAAAAGGCTATATCAGCTAGAATTAATCAGGTTAAAGCTATTCTAAAAATGAAAAAATGATCCTTTCCTTTTAAATATTTAGGATGTCCAATTTTTCGAGGAAGAACTTTAATGAGATATTTCCATCCTTTGTTGGCTAATGTTGACCAGAAGCTTCAAAACTGGAAAAATAAATGGCTTAGTGGAGGAGGTAAAATGATCTTAATAAAGTCTTGTTTGTACTCTATTCCTCAACATATTTGGTCTGTCACAAATCCCCCTAAAGGTATAACAAAATTATTTGAGAAAAAAATGTCTCACTTTTTCTGGGGAAGATCTGAGGATAAAAATAATAGGGTTTGGAAAAGATGGGCAGAAATTGCTAAACCTACACATTTGAATGGTTTAGGTTTCAGATCACTCAAAGCTATTATAGACTCCTGTTAAGTTAAACTATGGTGGAAGAGCCAACTAGGTACCTCCTTGTGGGCTAAATTGTTATGGGCACTCCCACCATCCCATAGGAAATCAGTGACATGGAAAAGAATTTGTGCTATAAATTCGTTTGCTGAAAATAATTCGATTATTATCCATGGCAAAGGCAGTTGTAATTTTTTATCTGCTAACTGATGCCCAAATGGACCCCTTCTTAACTATGTTCCAGATAGTATTATCTCTGTATTGACTGACATCTCTGTGGCTGGTTTCATCAGTAACAGAAACCCTATTTTAGATCTGATCTCGCCTTTTCTGGAACATGATACGCTTTCTTTTCTGCAGGGTGCTCAACTGACATTAGATAGAGATGATAGATTGGTTTGGAAACCTGAACTCTCTGGTAATTTATCTTTCAAGCCAGGCTATATGGCCCTGACTTTATCATCAGGTAATTTCCCTGCAAGTAAATCTTTATGGAAAATTCCATTGCAAAAAAAGATCACTATTTTTACATGGAAACTGTTGCATTCTTTTCTCCCTTTCGATGATGTGCTGATTACTTGTGGATTCAATTTAGCTTCGAAATGCCCTGTTTGTTGTCATTCGGACTCGATCCAGCATTTTTTCATTTCATGTCACTTGGCTCATGTTGTCTGGTCAAATCTGACCTCTGTGCTCCAGTTTAACCTTAATGCTCAGCATTCCATTCCTCATAGATTTCACATTTTTTGGAATTGCACTGATCTCCCTAAGTTTCAGCAAATCTACTGTGGAATTCTGCCTTCTCTGGTGTGTTGGTCTCTCTGGAAAGCTAGGAATAGATTTTTATTTGATAATAAACCTTTTTCTGTTAATCTGATTTGTAAGGAGGTTCAGGAACTGATTAAATTAACATTGCATGTATGCCCCCCCAAATTGCTGTCCTCCGCAACTATCCCAGCATCCTTTAGGCACCTATCTCCTTTGCTTAGACCTTCCCCTAAGCCAAATATATTGACGGTTCTGTGGGAAAGGCCCAAGTATGGCTTCACAAAAATTAATGTGGATGCATCCTGCACCCTTAACAAAGCTTCTGTTGGCCTGATTGCTAGGAATCCCTCTGGTAGTCCTATTCTGATCAGCTCTGCAGTCTCCTCTGCCCCTCTACATGCTGAAATTGAAGCCATTTTGTATGCTTGTCACATTTTTCCTCATCTCGATCATACCTTCATAATTGAATCTGATTCTAAACTTGCGGTTAGTATGATCAATGATCCATATTCTGCTCATTGGAAAATTTTTGACATGGTTTTCAAAGTGAAATCCCTGCTTGGTAGAGCTGAACTTAAACATGTTTTTAGGGAGTGTAATAGTGTGGTGGATGTAGTAGCCAAGCACCATCTCAACCATAATCAAGGCTTGCATCTATCTAATATCCCTGTGCACATTAAAGGCCTTATTAATTTGAACAAAGAACTTACACCACACATTCGGGTTTTTAAAACATCTGATGGTTTGAATAGATACTGCTGATGGTTACTGGTTTTCTACAGGTCTTCCGCAGCAACCTCTCTCTCAGTCTAACTTCCTTATGGACAGATGTTACGATGATTTGAAATACTTGCCGCTCTGATATTGATCTGGGGTCTCAGCTTTTACTCTAACACATCATAGGCCTCCTCATGCTGCTGCAAATACTCATTTTTGGCTGTGCAGTATAAATCAACTAATCTAATCTTCGGTTGACAGCATTTCAGTGTAATTCTTGACTTCATTGTTTAGTTCTAGACTTCATGGACATTGGAGTTGCCTGGACAAAAGAGAGAATTAACACAAGGGGTGGAGATTCTCTCTTTTGGATCGCAACTTTAATTTAGATCTCGTTTCCCTTACGGAATATGTTCATATATCCTCAGATATAGATAGTTTTAGTACTTTTGGTGGCAACCATGTTGTCTCACTGCTCCTGATGAACTTGTTTCACTCAATGTATCTACTGTTGATCTTGCGCAAAGGATTGGGGAACCTAATACATATCTCCCCCACATGCGGGTGTTTTTATTAAAAAAAATATGATGTTTTTAATATATATATATATAGGATGAAATTTAGGGCCTAAGTTATTAGAGGAATATTTATAAAATATATAGGATGTTTTTAATATATATATATATATGCAACTTTTAGTGCGACAGAGGGAATATTTATAAAATATCACTATTTTTTAACTTCAAAACCTGAATTTTAAGGGAAAAAACCCTGTTGTTTTTTTAAAAAACTGATTTAAAAAATTAATTCACTATCACAAAAACCCCCCTTTAGCACCTGTTTTTTTTTATGTTTTAGCACTGGTTTTTTCAAAAAAAAAAACCCGTTTCTAAGTAACCGATGAAACGGTTTCACCGGTTAGAAAAAAACCGGTGCTAAATCCCTACTTTTAGCACCAATTTTTTAGTTAGCACTAGTTTTTAAACCTGTTCTAATATGTACTGCGATAGAACTGATTTTTTTGTTAGCACTGGTTTTTAAACCGGTGCTAATTTCAGCACCGGTTTTTTTGTTAGCACTGGTTTTTCAACCTGTGCTAATTATAGCACCGGTTTTTTTGTTAGCACAGATTTTTGAACCCGTGCTAATTTAGCACCGGAGTACGCAAAGTGAAAAGCGATTGTTTGCAAAGGAAAACAAAACCCCTCATCGTAAGAGTCGTGGGGGATACTGATTGGCAGCTATACAATTAATTAAGCAACGTTTTGAAAGGGATGTCCAACTGACAATTATCAGTGGAATGACCGGGGAGGGGGCAAGATCATTGGCAATACCCATCGAAGAGGAAGAATTTGACCGGTGCGATCGATTCCTAATTAGCCGTCAAAATGGTAAGGATGAATACGATAAGGATACCGAGCAAGAAATTACCAAACGAGTGGTAAGCACTTTCTTTTATCTATTTGAGAATCGAAATTTTGTAAAACAAACTAAATTGTTTTATTTAAAACTGCAACATAAGCTAAATTAAAGTAGAAAAAATTGGAAGGGCAATTCAGTGCCACAAGTAAGCACGACATCCCTCGAAAGGCTACAGAAATATCCGATCACCCAAGGCTTTCAAGAGGTGTTGGATCATTCTTATCACAAAGAGATGCGTTCGGAATTTTCCCGTTCTACAAGAAGGCTGAACCATCCTGGATTTACATCTTGCAAAACAAGCGCTCGTATGAGACAAAGAGATCGAGCAACAAGATATCTTGATCCGTAAGTTAATTGAACACACAGGTCTCCCTGTACCCAAACATTTAGCTGATAACACCGTTTTGGATTCCCCCTTATAGAGGACTGCGCCCCTCACTGGACGATATTGAAATTAACAACAAACCTATTCTACCTCCTCAAGGCGATAAAGTCAATAATGTTAAACTCGTCATCATGTCTGCCGAAAAAAGGTTCAAACAAATTATTTCTAATGTATTTCTGTGAACATTTTTTTGAATGATATAGTACCCTTCTTGATGTATTTTTGTGAACATTTTGTACTCATTTAGTCACAAGAATCTTATGGCATATGTATCTGTTGTATTGCTATTAAAAAATAAATCATTGTCAAGCTAATATCTTTTTGAGCAATATTAATATATTGTAGATAAGCGAGGCAATCATAAATTTTGGGGTACCAGAATGTTCAATTATAGAAATCAAAATGTGTTGGACTTCCTTCTTTCAAATTTAAATTGGTATCATATCTGGCCTTCCTCAAGTCAGTTTAATAGGCTTTTCTTTTTGTCAGAAGTTGGTACAATAGCTGATATCTGGGTTAATGCCTCTCAGGTGGGCGGAGGAGTATCATATTGATGGTTTTAACTTTCACTCACTTCCGTCAATGATGTACACATACAATGGTTTTGTTTCATTTACGGGTGACATGGAGGAGTAAGTCCTTTTACTTATCGATTTAAGTAAACTTTTCTTTACTTTGATTATCATGTGGTTTATGTACTCATAACTTACATACTTTAAAGCTAAAACTCTTGTGTCACTAGAAATTTTTTTCCCATCCTCATTTATAAGTCTGGCCATATTGGTTGTATTAAGTTTTAATCCACATTAAGGATGATACACTCTTATCATGTCGTGACAGTTTTCTGCCGGAGATTATTCCTTTCATAGCAGATAGCATCTTTTACAAGTGATGCAACCAATACGTTGACAAGGATGCTTTGTTATATCTCGTTCTAGCGAATGTCATACTTCATGCTCTTTATCCAAACATAATCATAATTGCCGAAGATGTGAGCACTCTTGCATAATTGTTTCAAGTCTATTAAATATTTTATAGGTCAGGTTCGCATGTTTAATTTTTTTCCATTGTTCTGAGGCAATCTAAAGGTCTTGTTTTACTTTTTAAAATGTCAGTTGCGGTTTCATAGACCTTTTTACATGATGGGTATAACTTTGATCTTGGGAAATTGATTTATTTACATTGTAGGCTTGTTGCAGTCGTGTGAGCCTAAGATTCATGTTCGTAATATCTCGAAATAACAAATTTAGAAGCTGGTTTAAGTGATTCAGGGCATGAGCTATTCGTTAAACCTCTTTTTCTTCTTCTTTTTAATCTCGTGTAACCCTTTTGACTAAGCTTCTCCTTTGGTTCTTAAGATGATTCAGTCTTTTCACTTCTCAGGCAACTCTTTATCCTAGACTATGTGAGCTTATTTCTCAAGGTGGACTTGGATTTGATTATTTTGTTAACCTTTCTGCACTTGAGATGTTGGTTTCATTACTTGAAAATTCCCCCGATCATGAATGGAGTATGAGTAAGGTTTGTGCCATGCTAGACTCGTATGACAATATATATGTTAGTTTTTGGAACATGGTTTTACATGTTTGATTATGTGAATATCTCTCCCTAAGAATTTGTTGTTTTGATCACATGTAAGTATTTGAGTGACTGTTTTTATATAAGATTAGTGTTGACTCCTTACTTTTGACTCTTGTTTTGGAAATATTGTAAGCACATTAGTTGGGAACAAACATAATGCATATACGGTGCTTTTGTGTGCTGAAAATCACAACCAGGTGACTTGTAAATTCTCTGTTTATTTTATGAAACCCACTCTTTTGTAGTAGTATTTAATTCTTGCATGCCATTGTTTTGTAGAAAATTTTTACATCTGCTCATATCGCTTCTGACTGTCTTGAATTGCGTAATGGTACCATCTGATTATCATTTCCTTGCTTGGCAGTCTATATAAGGAGGGCGGTCCCTGGCAGAAGTTCTGCTTGGTAAAGTTGTAAGCTCATCTTCTATTACAAAGGAGTTATTCAGAGGTTGTTCACTGCACAAATTAAGCAAGTGTTATAGATCCTCTCTGAGAAACTAATCAAATGTATTACATTGGTAGCCTGTAACCAGAAAAGGTTCAAACAAATTACTGGGTAAATTCAAGGAGATCTTATTATCTAGATGCTCTAATTCTAAGCTATTTGAAATGATAAGAACTAACTACCATAATATCTGTCATGCAATCATCACGTTGAAGGTATTGTATGCAATAGTTATTTCTCAGTTTGATTTGTGATCCTCTCCATCTAGATCATAAGGTTGATTACATTCACAATTGGTTGTTTGGCATATCTCAACTTCATGGGAAACGAATTTTGACACCCTAAGGTGAAGGCCACACTACCACGCGAAGACACCTCTAGCACCGGTTGTTTTGTTTCCTAGCACAGGTTTTTGGGTGGCTAAAAAACCGGTGCCTAAGTAAGCGATGTTACATTATCACCGGTTGAAACAAAACCGGTGCTAAATTTCTTTTATTAGCACCAGTTATATTTTGCACCAGTTTACGTTACCGGTGCTATAATGTACTTTATTAGCACCAGTTTTTTGTAACCGGTGCAAGAAAAAACCGGTGTAAATTTTGTCATTCTTGCACCGGTTATAACACCGGTGATAAATAAAATTTTATCACACCGGATTTGTTAGCACCGGTTATGGAACCGGTGTTAAATCTGTATATCTAACACCGATTTGTAGGTAGCACTTGTTTTTAAACCAGTGACAGAAAAATAAATTGCACCGGTTATAGTTTAGCAATGGTTTGGGAATCGGTGATAAAAAACAATTTTATTACACTGGTTATATGTTGGCACGGGTAAAAAAAACCGGTGCTAGAGTTGTTTATTTGTTGCACCGGTTACATTTTGCACCCGTTTGAAAACCGGTGCAATGAAGTAAATATAGCACCGGTTATGATCGTACCTTTTTTTAGTAGCGGTTTTGAAAGCGGTGCTAAAAGCATTAATTTTGCACCATTTAATATTAGCACCGCTTCTCTAATCGGAAGAAACCGGTGTTAAAAGCGTGAGTAACTATTGTGGTCACTGTAAGCTGCGGCGTGCTGCAGCTTCCAGCGTTCATATTCTCACAGCCAGTTCCTTTGTTACACTTGTCTTACGACTAGGTCCTTCCTTTTTTTCAAGCATGGTACCCATTATTTGTTGTGCGTAGTAATAGAATGGTGCACGAAGACAAATTGAACAAATTCTGAGCCACAATGATGCATAGACAAGAAAGTAGGTTGAAGAAAGCATTGAATCCGATGAAGTATAATTTATGACTAGCAAAAGAAGAGCATGACGTGTTTCGTAGGGTCCTAAGATACTGGAACCCTCCTCATCATCGAATTTGACGATTATCAGAAGAGATGGTCAATTACCTTTCTCGTAACAGATAATACTAACCACTATCCGATGATTGTGCAAGTTCTTGTATGATATTCAATTGAGCTATGCATTTTGGCAGAGTATTTTTTGCAAAAATACAAACCCATTTCAAAGCAATACTCCGCAGTTCATCGCTCCCCAGTGGAGTGTAATCTTCCGAGAATTGCTGAAACAATGCATTAAATGACATGTTAAGAGAAGGATGTATATGTGAGGATAACAAATACATAGAAGAATTGTAGGAAAATGTACCGGAATAATGTCAATGTCATGTACGTGCCTAACAATTTTTTCCATGTAATACATGCAATGGTATCTGCACTCCCAAGTACTACTTTGTGTCTTGTGCTGATGATGGAAAAGACAATTTGTTAAACCAATTACGAATATGAAAATGACACGTGAAATATGAAGGTATGAGATGATACGTACACTGATGTTTATGACATCCCAAGTGTAGTTGGAAGGGTAGGACCTATTTTGTTTGGAATTGGACCGTCGATATTTTGTTGCAATCCTACAATAGATGGAAACCTATTTTTGTCAACATGTGGAATATTATTTTCAGAAATTGGGGTTCACACAATATATGATAACATACTGAGTAACATTATTTTGTAAATAATTGAGCCAAGAGAGTGCGAAACGTACAAGAACACAATTACGGGAACAACCATTTTTTAAAAACATCGAACCTAAAGGAAAGAAACGAATGTGTTCCACTTACAAATGAATCATTTTAGGGCATGATCTATTTCGTTTGGAAATTCCCCCAGTCATTGAGTCAATGCAATATACTCGATCAATTTCTGGTACGAAGACAAGCAAAAAACCAATGGTCCCTATGGGAAAAAGGGAAAAACAAAAGTACTTAAGATATATTTTTAAAATAAAATCACAACACACTGTTGCTTTTGCTTCCATGTGGGCGGGTCTAGCTACTCGGAAAATGAATGGAACTTACTCTCGATTGTATGGGAAGATGTACATCCTCGCTTCAGTGCGGCACATGACAGCCGAAACCTCGTCCGCAATCAATTCCACCCTTTGATTTGCCTTCTGAGCCATTGAGTTCGAAGAGGCAGGAATAAAATGGACGTGGCCTCCACGTTCCACCCCATTGCAGAGGTATCTTGCAAAATAATATGGTTAGTGAAGCAAATATAATGATACTTGTATCTGTGAATAATGAAAGCATGCACTTCTTACGATGCCCATATATTAAGTTGGCACCCACTGATCCACTCCATTGCATCATCTGCGTCCAAGCTATTCATGAACGGTCGTATCTTGTCATTAAATATGGCTGTGTAGACTTCTTCTGATTCGAACACCTTTGCGCTGAAATTGATGCGGAATACTTTGTCTGGTCCACATATTTGTGAAGATAGCCGTAAAGCAACATTAATCTGGTGAATAGCAGCAATACATTATTGGTTTTTCGTGGCTCCCTAATCATTACATTCAGAATCTAATAATGTTAGTTGAACAGTATTTGTATGTAATTCAAGAGTGGATGATAATGTAAAGGCTGAAATGAGTTCTCACAAATATGTATTGGGGAGAAATCGACGAGGGAGGACTTGGTTGCCCATTCTCCGGTGATGTAGTATTTTCTTTTGGTAGTTGCTAATGGGTAAAATGTTAGTGATGCGTAGGAGAAAATCAGTCGGAATGAAATAGTATGGGGGTATGTACCTCTCCTTTTACCGGTCCAGCGGCCACCTCTCCACGAGGAGTATCTTCCTTAGCCACTGGTGTGAGGTTTGTTTGAGGACTTCCAATTTTGTCGACCACCATTTCTTGCGGAGGCGGTTGCTACTCGTTCTCCTACGTTAGTAGATGAATAACATATCATGTTATTGTATTATCTAGAAAGATATATATATATATATATATGAGCACCGATGAGAAGAAGAATACAATTATCACATCTCATCATCCTGTTGCTCTATGACACTTATCAGCTTCCCCGGCCATAGAATGTTATATCCAATGGCCTGAGTGATAAACTCAAATTCTTCGTGTTCAATCAGCAAAGGTGCCTTTGGTATGATCACAGGTCCTTTTAGATTTACTCGCTCCCACTTGATGGGTAAGTCAGTTTCCGCATTCTTTGGAAAGAATATACCGAATGCAGCTACCTCCCTTTCTCCATGATGGTTCAAAACATATAGGCAGCATTTTTTTCCTCTCTGAGAGATGAACTTAGAGATTGGGTAAATACATCGGTCGGGCAATAACTAAGTATTCTACATTGAAGGAAATAATATAAAGTTGGAAGTGCAAGTGAAAGATTATAAGAAGTAATGAATTGTACATGTAGCTGCTGAAGGCTGCAGCGCGCTGCAGCTTTCAGTGCTCAGCTGAGACTGAGAGCTACAGCGTGCTGCAGCTTCCAGCGTTCATTAGCAACAAACTGTATCCCCACAACATCAATCGAAATCAGGAAATGGACTTCCATATACTACAAATCACATATCAAGAAAGAAACAAATACGATTGCAGTTCACGGTATGGACTACCTTGTCATCCGCTGCAGTTCCTTATGGGTCACTACATCCCGATGCTGAAGGAATGAATACCCAGTTGTCCTTGTTTGTGGGGGTGGAAGATGTAGCAAGGAAATTATGGGCATCCAAGTGTGGGGGAATAGCTTTACCCAATTGCCCAGCTAGCCAATTTGTTTGGGCCTCAAGTAAAGCAACAAATCTTTCCCTGAGCTCGATGACATCTATTGGTTGTTTGTTTGAATTTGAAATTTCCTCAGATGGTTTCGTGTTTGTGCTCCCACATCGACTAGATACGTAATGGGTGACAGTCATATATGGTAGGGCCTCGTTCACCTTAGATGTTGCGAAGCAACCTCTCCAACAACCCCCGTGATCCTTCCTATCCGTTGCTTGAACTAGAATATCTTCTTTTCCATGTATAACCAAATCTCCCTTTTACTTCTTATCCAAAAGGTGTTTCTAAGAAAAAAAGAAAATATAAGCCATTTGATCGGGATAACATCAAAGAATATCAATAGAGATAGATTCAATTATGAATTATGCTCACAATAGTGGGGGTTGCTCTTCGGACGGAGTCGTTTGTGTAGGTTGATAATTTCTTGTCCCAGTTAGCTACAAGGAACACTTCCGAGCGGTCTGGTTTGAAATCCATGCTTTGAACTAAGCCTCTGCTTCTTCTGCACTCTGACCTTCATCCAGAAGTGCCTCAATTTGAGCATTTCTTTTCATCTTCTCGAGTTCTACTGCAACCCTACGGTTCCCTCCACTCCCCGTGTGATGGATGTAGTCCTTTTGTGAGGCGCTTAATTTTGCTGCATCACTTACCACCTGTTTGGACATCAGTTTGTAAATTGCTCTCATTGTAAAGACGAGAGAAAAATAATATTGATGGAATTACCTTGAATTCAGGGGTTGACCTGTGTTTCACAAACAGCTCCCACTCATTTTTGTCCATCAAGCGATAGTCTCTCCATGCACAAGAGCCCAGTTTTTTTTGCACAATGTACTTGTTCGCCACCTTAGTCTTCCAATTCCTCCGCTTTTCTCCTGCCTAAATTGTCCATATTTTTGGAATTTATTCATCTCATTGAAAGTCATTTTCGTTTGTATATCCCAGCTAATCTGGAGGATAAGGAGACATGTTGGTAGTGCGACATTTAACGAAGTTGACAAGAACAATGGAGGATTAGAACACACTTACGAGAATGTCTTCCCATGCATCATTCTTCACATAGTCTGGGACTGATCTCCAATTATGCCACGTCTTGAAGGGGATTCTTCGCTGGAAGGCATAGCCAACATACATCGACCATCAGCTGTGCATAACTAGGGATTCGAAGTCATCATCGAAGAATATTTTAAGAGGCTTGTTATGTTTTGCAAGCAACACGAACTTGCACGTGGTTGTACCTCTACGCTTGCAATACTCTCCAATCTCAAACTTGTTGAAGCTCCCACTCATGTCTTCTTTTACCATAGTTTATTCTTCTTCTCCCGACTTCTCTGATCCCGAGCAATATTTCTCTGCATCAGCCCCTTCCTCGCTATTGTCGTCACAGTTGGCATCCTTTGGAGGGGTAAAACATTTATTGGCAATAGTTTGTCTACCACCGGAGTCGAACAATTTCTTCCTTGGCAGCGCCATTGAATCTCTTCTATGAGTAAATGAAACACAAGAAAAACTTAATCCAACATAGCCCTTTGTGGATTTTCACGAAAATCCAACCGAGTTCAACAAATTCGTATAGGGGGCACATGGGTAGGCAAAAATTATGACATTACAAGCAAGCATATAATGTATGAGCATGAAACAACACCCAAAATAGTATAACAAGACATGTCAACACAAACTCATACCAAAGAGACCAGCCAAAATATAGCTACTCATTAAACCCGGGAAAGATGGAAACTACCAATGGGTCTTACCTTATTCCGTCAACAGCCGACCGTCTTGGTTACTCCCTCCACTGTGAAGATTCTGGCCTGGGTACAAAATTTGTGGAGTAGAATGTCGACAAAATTGGTGTATTTGGTTGGCGACCAAGATTGGGAGGTTGAAGCCCGACATAAATGGTGAAGGGAGGGACACTATTTTTGGGGGAAATGTGTACGGGGTTATGGTGGGAAGAAGGGGAACTTGGGATTAGGGATGTGGTGGGTGGAAAGAACTCAGTTCAATGTGGTGGGGAGGGAAGGGTACGGATACCGAGGGTTAAGGATATGGAGGAAAAAGGGAAACTTTTGGAGGGAATGTGAATGAAGCTTTGTTGGCACATTTTGGTGTCTTATAATTTAAAAACAATAATCCATACGAATGGGAGGGATATGTATTATATTCTCGAGGACTTGGAAAAGATCGTAAAATCTTTAAAATCTTATACTCCCTCCATCCCAAAATAAATGGTGTGCAAGAGACTTCCACGTTCATAAAGAAACGTGTCTAACGGCTAATAGGTTTAATTACGTATAATTATGGCATGTAAAAGGTTACTTTTCATAAACTTAATGTTACGACGAATCTAACCATGTAACATATGACAATATTATTGTTCAGATTTTTGTTCAGAAATATGTGATCAAAGTTGGACAGTGAATAGTGACGTCTTATGAAAGTGCGAAGTCTAATTTGGGACGGAGGGAGTATCTAATTTGGTAGTTCAAAAAAGTCTTCAAAATATTGGAGCTACTTACGAGGAAAAAGTTTCCTTCCATCGAAAAGGTTATTTGCATATGGAAGGATGTATGGTGGGTTAGTTACTATCGTGTAGCTGACAGAAATATATATAGTAGAATGAGGTGATGGAATAACACTGGCACTGTTGTTGTTAGATATCAACATTGTGGATCCCTCTAGCGGAAGACTGAGGTCGCAATGAGAAAGGGTCAACCAGACCATCTCCGCGTCATTGTTGGCAAGGGCTTGATACCTTGAATTCATTGCTGGATTGAGAGTCGGTAGGTTGCTGCGTGCTGCTTCAACAAACAGGAATGCAAAAAAAATGTACTGCATATCCACTTCCATATCGTGTCATGGCCCGAGAAGCCTAACCCGAGGGAGTGGATGAAACTACCAAGCTTGGGGAGTAATGGAGAGCCTCAAAATCTGTTATAGCGAACCCCCGATAAAGTACAATAAGGAAACATAATATATGTAGAACTCGGTAACCAACACTGTGTCCAGATTCAAACAAGAGCTGATCCTGTTTCGTGACCATCACTGACTTAGCCAGCATTCCCCTCGATTTCCATTGCCTTATTTTACCCTGATTTACTCTAACACCATCAAGCTCTCGTGAGCAAGTCATAATCAGTAGCACCCCTCGTGATCAAGTCTCAAGCGTGCATCATTGTATCAATAACATTTTGCAGCCCAAATCTTTGTTCAATTCAGCCCAATGGCGTGTAAAATTCAACCCAAATGGGTATAAAACTTAATATTCAATTGGTCTAACATTCAGCCCAAAACAAATGTAAACTTTAGCCCAATTAGTATAAGGTGTTTGTGTATTAGTCTTTGGCCCACAACCTCTACTCTTCCATCACCTTCATCCACCATTCCCAAGGCCATTCCTCCACCGTTCCCAAGCCCCATCCTCCGCCATTCCCAAGCCCTCTGCCGACCCCTGCTCCCTCCACCGTCTTTTACTCTCACGGCGCCGTCCCCTGCCACCTCCACCGTGCCTTGCTCCCTCCGCCGTCCCGGCTCCCTCCGTCGTCCACTTCTCCAGCCGTGCCCCTTCATCGGCCAAGCTCTGTTTGACCATCGTCGAATCTACACCAAACACCACTTGTCAACAACCCGTACTTGGAATTAGGTAAGGGGATTATTTTCCTAAGGTTTGTACCAAGAATATTTTTCTTCCTGAAGGGTTGATTTCATGATAATGCTTCATTGTATCAATGCCCTCATTGTGCTCTTGCTTTCAGCATTGGTGAATAATTTTGTGCATAACCTGATTGTTCATGATATGTGATTCTGGATGGTATAACCCGTGCTCCGATATGATATGATAATTTTGTGCATAACCTAATTGTTCATGAATTTTTTTCTTGCTCAAGGGTTGATTTCATTATAATGCCTCATTGTGTCAATGCCCTCACTGTGCTCTTGTTTTCGGCATTGGTGAATAATTTTGTGAATACCCTGATTGTTCATGATATGTGATTCTGGATGGCCCATTGATTCGTCCTAGGATTTATAGAATGTCCATCTAGTTTAATTATTTTGCTTCTGTTAATATTATCTGAAATTGGGATTAACTGTGAATAAAAATTATTCCATATTCAGCCTATGAGAAAAAATGCTTAATTTAGAATAAGTTGATTTCGTATTATTTACCTTTCTGATTGTGTATTATTTACCGTTTTGCATTCTGGCTTCTGTTAACACATTAAGTTTAATAGACATGGCCCCCGAAAAAGGTGTAACCAAGCAAAAGAACAACACCCAAAACCCAAGGAAAAAGGCTAGAGTGGTGGAGGGGGAGGATGTCGAGCACGGAACTCAGATTGTTCCGTTGACTGAGCTCATAACAGCTGCAGAGGCGGACTGTACTGAGCATATAACTGTGTACAAGGACTTCATCTCGAGGGGCCTCATCCTTGAGAGAGGGTTGAGGCTGGAAAGGCCCTTCAGGAACTATGTGAAGGAGCACGGCTGGGAAGGCTTCATCGCACAACTGCCGCGTGCAAACCAGACCATGGCGTGTGAATACCTGTCGCTCATGAAGTACAAGAATTTTGCAACTATTTTCCTCCATGGTCATTTGGTCGAGTTGTCTTCGGATTTGATCAACAAGTTCTACAGGATCCCACCAAAGCCCTCAAGTTTGTACGAAGCCGCTGACACCGCAGTTGAACAAGCTTCATGGGAAGACATCATCACAGAAATCTGTGATGACAGCGATGCAGTAATTCGAAATCTACCACAAGAATGGTCCAACATAGAGAAAAAGTACTTGACTGAAGACATGAACGTGTGGTACAGTTTCATAGCTGCCCGACTACTCCTTGTGAAATTGAATAGCGAGGTTCATCGGTCTTGTATGCTGCTGCTCTACAAGATAAAAAAGAACATGAGCATCGATGTTTGGGGTACAATAATGGCATACATCTGGGATTGTGTCAATGCCCATAACTGCATAGGTTTGTCCTCACTCATCACTGCAATATGCGTGAAAGCTGGTTGCAGATACAAAGATGATGATGTCACAATGATGCCAAAGCTCCCCATAAACCCTCTCATATTCTCGAAGAAGAAGAACGTTGCTGAGTTATCTAGGGCGGTAACAAGTAAATCATCGAATGAGAACTTGGATGGGGACTTGGCAGCATTGCAACTGAAGGTGGATCATTTGGTCCACTGGGCATCGCAGGTTGGGAAGATCCTCACAGCCATGTGTGGCGAGAGAATCAATGAATTGAGTCCAATCCCTACCTTTGATTCGCTCAGGCCCAACACGGTGGAGAAGAGGGTGCGCAGGAAATGACTGCCCACATTAGGCTCACATCTTCATTTTATCAGGTTGTTTCTTTTCCTAGTTTAATTTGGATGTCTGACTCGTACATTTTTTGCTTTCGAAACATACATTGCTACTTTGTTGGTACTATTTGGATGTGATTTTGGAATGTTAGCTTTCAAGCCACATAACGTATTTGTGCTGTTGTCTTAAACGAACTGCATGAGCAATTCGTTTCAGGTTCATGTGTGTGAAATTGCTGCAGCGCGCTGAACCAGTAGAGCTGCAACGCACTGCAGCTGCCAGAACCTACCATTGGAATAGAAAGCTAATTTTTTTACTAGTCTTTACCAAAACCGCTGGAGTACGCTGCAGTGGACAGAACTTCTCGAAATTGTAACAAATTGGGAGATAGTTGTACAATAGTTGCCAGGGGCAACAAAACCCAACAAAGTACAAAAAGTAAATAAATTTTAACTTCGACATCATTGTTCGACCCCTCTAGTCTACAACCAACTTCATCTTCTTGGATTGACTGTCTCGAAGTTCTCGGCCTTCGTCATCTATCCAAATACCATCTTTGTGTTTCCTCCGTATGGCTTCTGCCTCAATCCCTTGTCACTAGGTAGAGGGGAAATAGAGGGAACTCTAACCTTTCACTTATAACCTCAAAATCAATTTCATCGCAGAAAGAGAATTTCCTACCTTGTACCACAACAGACCAACCTACATTGCATGGGTCATTTACGTAGAAAACTTGTCTTGCCTGTTCGGCCAAAATAAACTGATCATTTTCATACGCCACACGAGTCGGGTCAATAAGGGTAAATCCCATTGGATCATCAGTTCAAACCCCAGTTGTGTTATCAAACCATTAGCACTTAAATACCGGAATCTTGAATTCTCCATAGTAAAGCTCCCAAATCTCATCAATAACACCATAGAATGACATCATAGCTAGGACTGGTTTTTTGTCTTTCTTACTTCCTTGCCACATAGTCTCCGACTCAATGTATACCCCACTATTTTGTGTCGTGCTCTTCAAATCTTGGTCCCTAGTAGCGAAAGAAAAACCATTGATGTCATATCCAGAATACCTCAAAACCCTTCAGTTAGGCTTTCTCGCAAATGCACTAATTTTTGGGTCGTAATCAGCAACATTGCATCGATCATATAACCAATTCACAAACTTGTCATTGTGCTCCAACTGAACTTTATTAGGGGGCCACATGGGATGACACTCTGTTATCGAATTAAGGTGCTCGGTCACATAAGCAGTAGTCTCCAAACAATTCCTCAACACATACAAATGAACTAACATCATATCACTATTCAATGGAGTAAATAACGTTCACCTTGACCTCGGCTTGCCCCCCTTCCTCCCAACATTTTGATTCAAGGGCACCCCAAATTTTCTGTGTCCCAGCAAATAGCAAGAGAAAAATTCAATCACTTCTTCGGTAACATACCTCTCAACAATACTAGCTTCCAGCCGACTCATACATTTCACGTACCCCTTAACGTCTTTCATGTGATGCTCAAATGGATACATCCAACACATGCCAAATGGACACATATCTTTACCTCCCACACTAGATGGACAAACAAGTGAACCATTATATCAAAAAAGGATGGAGGGAAATAGATTTCCAACTTGCAGAGCACAACAACAACATATTTTTGTAGGACATCAAGATGGTCCCGGTCAATAGACTTCCGGCATATAGAGGCAAAAAATAGACAAAGTCTAGTGATTGAGTGCCTTACGTCAATCTCCATTACCTCACGAATAGCAATAGGTAAAAGTTGTTGCATCAAAACATGACAATCACGAGATTTCAACCCCGTCATCCAACAATCCTTTGTAACTACCCGACTCACGTTCGATGAATAACCAATGGGGACCTTCACTGATTTCAAACTATCACAAACTGAGATTCTCTCCTCCTTAGACAAGGTACAAGATGCAGGGGGCAAGTACGTCCTCTTACCCTTCACTTCTGGGGCGAGGTCATTTCTGATTCCCAAATCAACCAAGTCCAACTGGGCATTCAAACAATCTTTCGTCTTCCAAAGGAATATTCAAGAGGGTGCCGATCAAACTTTCACAAACATTTTTCTCAATATGCATCACGTCTAGGCAATGCCTAACCTCAAGATGCTCCCAGTATGGTAGATAAAAAAATTTTGATCTTTTCTTCCATGGACCATCACACTGTATTTTGTCCCTGCCTTTGTACTTTCCCAACACCACTCTCAATTTCTTAACCTTACTGTGAATCTGCACACCAGTTAGTGGTGTAGGGGTTTCCTTCGTTCTTTCCCACTAACAAAATTGACTACATCATCCCGGTATTTATGGTTTACTTGGAGCCATTTTCTATGGCCAAGATACACTGTTTTTCTTCCATGTCTTAGTTGTTTAAATTCATCCTTCTCCTTACAAATGGGACATGCTTTGTGCCCCTTCACAATGTACCCCGACAAATTTCCATAGGCTGGAAAATCACTGATCGTGCAAAAAAGCATGGCACGAAGTTGAAACTCCTCATTCATATAGCCATCAAATACCAACACCCCTTTATCTTCCCACAATATCTTCAAATCACGATCAATGGTCTCAAATACTCATCAACCTCACTCCCAGGTTGTCTAGGACCTGAGATTAACATAGGCATCATAACATATTTATGTTTCATGCACAAATATGGGGGAAAATTATATATAACCAACATCACGAGCCATGAACTATGCTTCGATGACATATTACCAAATGGATTCATCCCATCAGTACACAATGCAAGGCGGAGATTTCTAACCTCCGAAGCAAAGGAAGGATATCGCTTGTCAAAATTTCTCCATTGTTCACCATCCGCCGGATGTCTTATCTTATCGTCATGTAGTCTTTCCCGCTCTCCATGCCATCGCAAGTTCTTCGCATCTTCGGAATTCACGAATAACCTCTTTAACCTAGGAATTATAGGAAGATACCACATACACTTCAATGGGACCTTCTTCTTCTTCTTAGCCAAACACCCATCATCATCATTCGTCACACCCTTATATCTTGCATTTTTGCACACGGGACATTCAACCGCATCTATCAAATCACCATCATACAAAACACAATCATTTGGACATGAGTGTATTTTCTTGTATTCTAAACCAAGTGGACACAATATTTTCTTGGCCTCGTAATAGTTTTTCGGAATTCCATTCCCTTCCGAAAACTTATCCTTCAGAATCTTTAGTAGTGAATTCACACTTGCATCACTCCAAGAAAAAGAGATTACGGTATCCTTACTTTTACACCCCAGATACAATGGCTTCTCTTTCTCATCGAGCAAAGCACTCAACATTGTAGGCTTCCCATCAAAATCTCTCATAATGTCATCGAACATACAATCAACTGTACATTTGTCTCCATCTACCTTGTCAAACCCACCACCATGTCCTTGCTCAACCTCTCCATGAAATGTCCATACAATGTAACCTCCGTCAAATCCGTTCTTCAACAAGTGAAATCTAACAACCACACGATCATCAAACCGTTCACGACACAAGCATCTTTTGCATGGATAAAGTATCCTCTCCTCCCGACCAAAGGCATAATCTAGAAACAAATCAATAAATGAAATATGTTCACCACTCCCTCTAGCTACACTTGGACAGTTAACCATTTTTTCCCTCCACACAAACATTGATTTTCGGTCCATTGTATCTAAACAAGACAAAACACACCATTACACATATTTTCATTGGTAAAAAATACGAAAAATGAACATGAACTTTTTGCTACACAATACTAAATGTGTCATGTCCGTGTATAAGTATGCGAATCGATCAACTGCAAGTTCTCGGGATACATATAAATATATATACCATCTACCAAAAGAAACACAAAAATGTTCACATCAACACTCATTAATTTACACTCTCGCAACATGATCGATACTCAACCAACATAAGCTAGGCATAGAGAAACCAATAATAAATACGAAAAAACTACCTCCAATCATGCATTTATGGTTCTAGTTGATTGAAATTTCCAAAAATTAATGAATACTTACTTCCATGGGTCTTCATTTGTTTGAGTTATTGTACACCTTCCCAAGAAATATACCATCTAATAATGGATAAGGTTCAAGTTCAGAACTAATTTAAGAGGGTAAGTTTGGAGCATTAAATGCTCGATTTAGCACCGGTTTTTTGTCAATAGTACAAAAAACTGGTGCCAATTTTCCCGCCTTTTTCCACAAATTCATTCAGCACCAGTTTCTACATTTTCATAACACCGATTCCTATAACCGGTGCCAAAAACATACATCACACCGGTTTTCTAGGATTCTTTGCACCGGTCTTAAAATTGGTACGAATATAACACCGGTTATCGTTATTCTTAGCACCGGTTTCTTGACCGGTGCTAAACTCTTAATGGTTTCCACAAATTCTAGCAGCGGTTTCCCGACCGGTGTAAAAATAACACCAGTTTTTATTTAAATAACCGGTGCAAAAATATTTTTAACCGTTGCCACAATAACACCGGTTTTAGAACTGGTGCTAACACAAAAAAAAACCTTTGCTAAAACATGATTTGCATCGGTTTTCATAACCGGTGTTAAAAAACCGGTGCCAGAGGGGGGTCTCTGTGGTAGTGCCAGTACCATATGTATGTGGATTGTATATATGCTCAGTTGTTCGGTTTTAATGGATAAATGTTTTTGTTGGTATTTTCTAGGGAGTTGAGTTCCCAATGCCAAGCAATAATTTTTCATTTACACGAGCTAATCATCAATGGGACCTCTTATCGAAGGAAGGTGTTCACAGGCAGCTGTTCTCATTTGATAAGGTAAATATTAGTCCTGTAGATTCAACTTTGTGTTTTCTTTTTTAACTCCAAGCAGAAAATCTGAAATTAACATTGGAACTTGGGGAAGAGTACAAACCTTGTTTTGCATTTTTTGGATAAGAGTAATGATAGAAATATCCATTCTGCTATTAGACACATCAACACTACATCTTATTCATGGAGAAGAGCATAAAATGTTAGAACTTATATGCTGACTCTTTCTTTACTATGGACTGATACCTCCAGGATATGATGAACTTAGATCAAGCTGACAGAATTCTTTTAAGAGGTTCAGGTGGCTATTCCAACTTTCATCATATATATGACTCTGCCATGGTAAAGATTATTTATGTATCCATATTCATACTTTTCGCCTCTTGAGTGAGATTCATCACTCTTCGTGAGTTGAAGTAGTTCAGTAGAAGTTATGACATGTCTGGTTTATCTTCACATTCCTATAGCAATAAATATAATAAGATTGAGTTGCTTTTTTGCTTGTACTCATTTTTTATCTTCATGGGCGGTCGATAGTGGGTTACCAAAATTTGTAATTCCTTAGAAATTTGTTTGAAGTACAAGCTTGGCATCAATGCCTTCATGGATCCCAAGTCATGTATTTTGTGGCACAAAAATAAGCATTCCTTACATTTTGATTGTTTCTGTTTGTGGCTAAGTATAAATTTACTCGCAGGAATGTCCTACTAAATGGTTTTTTGGGTCTTTTTCCCTTCCACTGAAAGCGGTTGCATTTGTCATAATTTGTTTTGCACCATTTAAAAACCTGGTGCCAATTTGTTCTAAAATATTTACGACTAATAAAATCCCTTCCTCTGAAAGTTGCAATGCGTTGCAGCTTTTAGAGGAATGGATTTTTTTAGTCATCGTAAATATTATAGCACCAGTTAAAAAACCGGTGCTAACATTGCTAAATTTAGTATCGGTTAAAAAACCGGTGCTAAAATATTTAAAACTAGAAACAAATCCCTTTCTCCGAAAGCTACAGCGCTACAGCTTTCAAAGGAAGGGATTTTTTTAGTCTTAAATATTTTAGCACCGAAAACCAGTGCTACCAGTGCTAAAATTAAAAATGGTTGAAAAATTGGTGCTAACCAAAAAACTAGTGCTAAAATTTGCAAAGGTTTAAAAACCTGTGCTAACGAAAAAATCGGTGCAAAAATTAGCACTGGTTTAAAAACCGGTGCTAAAAAAACTGGTGCTATTGCTGTACATTTTAGCACCAGTTTATAAACTAGTGCTACAAGTAGGGATTTAGCACCATTTTTTTCCAACCGGTGAAACCGTTTCATCAATTACTTAGGCACCATTTTTTAACAAAAACACTGGTGCTAAAGGGGGTTCCTGTGATAGTGTAATGTTAAAAAAAGGTAGTAAAATTATTAGAAAAACTTTATAAATGAAATTTCCTTGCAAATTAATTAGTAAAAAATAATTTGAATATTAATAATAAATGTCTAAGTACCATTATTAGAATAGACATTTGATGAGACGTCAAATGCATGTATTTTCCGGAGAATTTAACATCTTTTTTGTCATCTTTTTGTTGTAAGATTGATTGATTTAGGTAGTTTTACAACATAAGGGGTTTAGATGGCCATTTTTGGTTTTCATATCTAAATCCTTGATTTTGTAACCTATGTTTAGTCTTATAGATTTTTGGTCCCTACGAGCATCTAGATTCCGTTTTGTGAGCTTAGTTTATAGATTTCTTGTGAGCCCTTTGGAGGGGTTTGGTGGAGGCCACGAGCCAAAATATGGTAGAAGATAGAAGGGCTGAAGAAGGAAGGCAAAGCAGCGGATGAATTGTCACCCACGATTTTGGACTAAGTTCTTAAAATGATCAAAGAAGAATCAGCCTACAAAGGTGGTACCATTGGATTTTTCTTCTTGAGCACTATGAAATCAATTACAAGAACTCCAAAATTGGAGCAAAGGTTCACCCGTGGGAAGCAAAACAAGAAGCTGCAAACTACAGGTTGCCCCCCAGATCATCATCCTCTCTGGAGGATAAGCAAGCCAAGATCAAAAAAATTTATAAAAGCCTCCACCGCCCAAGCAAGGAAAGTTTTTCTCGGACGAGGCCATATCCACCCGGGCGACTCCTGCTGCACTTTTTGACTTTTCTTGACACACTTGAGCTACAAATAGCCTCCCTTCTTCCCCAACTCTCCAAGCTCGACTTGGGGCTCCCAAAACCCTAGTTTTTACCCTTTCTTCCTATTTTCTTCTTCTTTCGTTTTAGATTTTTGTTCTATGTTATGGGTTTTGATTATCTAGCTTAGTTTGTACTTGGGAGCAATTGATTGAGATTTTATTGCTAATATCTTGAGAATCATTTCTATCTATCTGTTGCTTTCTCTATTGTTCACTTATGGAGCTTTTATCTTTTTTGTTATAGTGTCATTTATTTTATTGTAATTTTTATAATATGCAATGCTTGTATGATAACTTGTTAGGAATGGGTTAAAGTAGGTAATTCCCCCTCTTTTGACATGGAATCCAAGAGCATGAGTTAGAGCTTCTAATCGAGTTTATGATTTTATGATTGCTAGATGAATTATGATGTTGAACTCTTTGTCATGTTAGTTTTAGATAGAAAATAGGATAAGTCTATGAACGTTGAAGGTTATTGACTAATCTTGTGTAAATGCATGAATTGGTTCAATACCTAAACACAGTGTAGTGTTTATAAGTGTTACCAAGCTTGTTGATTCTTCGTGCTGAACACCATTAATGGGATACTTTTAGCCATTTATCAACTAAAGGAGCAATTAGTGAGGTTTGACAAAAGATGTCGAATTCACTCTTGGAAACTACTATCTAAGAACGATAGAAGATTTATCTTCACAACAAGTAGTTAAAAGTAATGAATAGGTTGTTTAACTCATTCTTGATGCGTTTGTTATTTAGCATTCATGTTTTCTTAATGCTATGTTTTACTTCATTTATGACATGGGTTGTTTGAGAATAGGATGTGTTTGTATGATTGAAGTGTTAGAGTGTTAGGAAAGTGTACAATTTCTTAGCTCTTTGACATGAAAATCCAAGAACATGGAATTCGAACTTCTTGTGCATAATGTGTTGTGATTCTTGCTAGATA
Organism: Rubia yunnanensis; assembly: GCA_037428765.1. Taxonomy (NCBI): domain Eukaryota; kingdom Viridiplantae; phylum Streptophyta; class Magnoliopsida; order Gentianales; family Rubiaceae; genus Rubia; species Rubia yunnanensis. The sequence continues at coordinate 79,554,540 of CM075068.1, forward strand.
AGTATGTTAATGTGGAGTGTTCTCATATTTATTTTTATAGATTCAATGAAAGGTTGAATCTTGAATGTGGTTTATTCTAGGTTTAGCCTAATGAATGCTATGTTTTGTTAAATTGCTATGCATTTGGTTCTAATGCTTGTTGCTATCAAATCTATGGTTCTTCTTGTATAATGCCATTGATAAAATACCTTTATGGTGTGTTTTTCCCAAAGTGGTTATCAATGGGGTTTGCAAATGGTCATTGTTTGTCTTTGCAAATAACTATTAAGAAAATATAAATTTTGATATTTAATTGGGAAGTTTTGGCATTCCCCGTGGGTAATGAATGTGATAGAATGAGTGAATGGTTCAATTATCTACATGAGGCTTGGATATCAATTGCCCCAAGGTTTTGTCTTTTGTAGTTTAAAACCCTTTTCCTTAGTTTGTTTGATGATTAGCATAGTTACTTGACTTTTCTAGTTTTCTTGTCTTTCAATTTCATATCCTAGGACCAAAACCAACCCCTCCCCCCAAATCTACATGATTTTATATCTATCTATTTATATATGTATATATATATATATATATCAAACTTTTATGTTTAAACCCTTATAAAAATCCCTCTTTTTCATGGACGACCCCGATTTGCCACTATCTACTTAGTTGTAGTTAGTAAGCATTTAGGGCTTATAATTTAACTTTGAGAGGTACATCGACAAACTCCCAATATTACAAGAAAATGAAGCCTCTAAAATTATGATAACCTTGAAGACAATTGCCTCCCCAACTTTTGTGATCTCGAAGAACAAGGTGTCCCCAATGTGCAAGTTGTTTCCGGAAAGGAACTTTGAAAAACCCTTTGGGGGAAAGGCCTTGATCTTCCCTTAGCCCAAGTAGGTCATGCTCCAATCTTTCCTGGAGCACCATATCACATTGAGGGTCTTTGGATTCCGCAGAAGTGGTAAATTTCAATCGGGATGTACTAATTAGAAAAAACAATCTTTTTGAACAAATATATGCAATTATAAACAAATAGTATTAACCGAAAATAAAATAATTTAATGATTTTAATTATTTTCAAAGTTTTAGTCCTTACCAAAGTTGGGTATTTTCCAAAGTTTTGCTGCTTCAAGGTGCAGTGGAAACACGGGTTTTCAGAAGCCATTGCATGGTCTTCATTGTTGAACAGAACCAGTTTAGGGTTTCTCCTTTGTGGGAGAACTGTATAATTAAAACAAATAATAATTAATTTTGATATAGTACTATTCATATGTATTAGTAAATATATTATGTAAAATGATAAAATACCTAAAAAATGGGGGCCTAGAGGATCCTCACAAGCTATTAGTCTGGTATACGAAGGAAACAATATGTTTGTATTAAAGTATCTTTATAAGAAAAATGTACAAACTCGCTAATGTGTCGCATGAACATATCTGTCTGAACCAATGGTAGCATCGACATGTACCAGCGAGGTTGCCGCATAATCGGCAAGACTGATATTATGACCGACTATAAAATGAGGTCGCAAAAATTAACATTAAGTTAAGTAAAATGCCTACATGCAAAGTCGCTAAGACATTAGTAATATCAATGTATACATCAATAAAACTACAACGACTTATGTAACAACTTGAAATAAGAATCTACGTTGTCGCATTTAAAAATCAAACAATGGGCAACTAGAGACTGACTTTTCATGCATCGAAGACAGGAAACAATACAGAAACCCTGCAAAAATACATGCATTAAGGAGAAAAAATTACACAAAAATGTCCTCTCACAAATAAAAACATAGTACCTAGGTTCACATGTACAAAAACTTCTCACTCTAACAAATATGAGTAAGATCTAGAAAACCAAAAATACAACTCATACAAAAAGCATAGATTAATTAAACATGGTGAAGTAGCAATTACAAAACCTTAGGCACTATATGAGTGGAAAATCTTACCTTTGTCAAAGGAGAAGAAGAAAGGGTGGAGAGACTTTTGGTATTTGTGGGAAACCTGGAAATGAGGACGTTAAACTGATTCACGGGGACCATTTATTTATAGCCATTTTGAAATGACGTCATTTTGGGAACTTCTGTTGTCCGCCACGATAAGTGTGACTTCGTATGGATGTGGTAGCCTGTTCAGGTAGCTTCTTCATTGTTCACCTCTTTTATTTCCTTCACTTGCAAAGCTAGTCCCGAAAGTGATTTTGAGAGAGTGCCTCTGACAATCAAGTTAATCTTCTCTTTAAGAAATGGAATTTCTCAGGATAGTAGCCCCTTACCTGGTCTCTTCTCCATTTGCTGTATCTATAGACTGACATGAACGTATTTTACTATTTTTAGGAATGGAGATCATGAGGTGTATCACGATCTCCACTTTTTGAGTTCGTTTCCTTCATGGTTGTTGTTCATTCCTTCTTTAACAGTCAACGTTATTTCTAGTGTGTGCTTGGGTTTTTGATGATTTGGGTTTGAACAAGTCTAACTTTGCTATTAGGTGTTGCTGGACGAGGCTTAGTGGCCTTTAGCTTTGCTTGATGGGCCACATATACACCATAAGCCTCCCTAGCCATGAGGCCAATGCTACACAAAGCAATGGTCGAGTTCGTAAGCTGCACAACAAAATTATTATCTCACCATGTAATTATGCATTGTAATATGCTTGCTTGCACTGTGATGTGAACTGTTCTGGTAAAGTGTTGAATGCTTCTTGGTTGTATGTTACCTTTTTATTGATTTATGCATTCATATGAATTTCAAAATTCAAATTATTTCTTATCCCTATGAAACTTATCTGTTACAATCTCGCAACCAAAATTTGCTCCTTTATAATCGCTATCCCTTCTGTAATTTAGTCAGCTGCCATTTCATTTACCTTCTCTTATAATAACTTTGAATGTAGTGCCTTGAAAACATCCCCCAATTCATAGTATTCCTTCCTCCGCCATCTCGAGAATCCAAAAAGGTAACCCAGTTTATGTCAGCTAGTTATGATTGCACATTATTCCATTTTTGTCTCTTAGCTCTTCTGTTTCTATAGTTAATATCCATTTGTAGGTTCAGGTCCATTCACCTTCTTCCATCTCCTATATTCTTCCCGATTTCCTCTTGCATTTTGTGCTAAAACAGTAAGTTACTCTGCGTCTTTTTCTATTTTTTCTTAGGCAATTTTATAGTTTTCAAACAGTGGATTTGTGCTTCTAGTAGTGTAACTTTCTTTCAGCGTGATTGAGGGATTTCTTCTCACCTTCTCCTCTGCTCTGTTCTATATTCTGGCTGAAATAGGGTTTTCCAGCTTTTGTCGTTTAATTGACACCACCACTAACCATAATTTTAGGGATTTTGAACTCACCAATGTCTGCATCTAACAACCTCAGAGCCTCATCTTCAAACACTGGGTAATTGGATATTGATTCCGGGGAGGATTTCGACCAACATGTTGGATCTTCGATCAATAGTATCATTCTCACAAATTCTTACGTTAAGGACTTGAAAAACGCATGCTCGTATGAGCTTAGGGCACTTGAGTCCTCTGAGGGTGTTCGCACTCCTCCTCTCGGTTATTTCCCATGTTATTTCGATTATCTAAAGTTTGGGCTTTCATTCCTCTACCCCAACATTTGTTTTATCTTCATTCTGACTATAAAGTCAGTTTGTGTCAACTGCACCCCAAAGCAGTCTCAATTTTTTATATTCTTTTATCATGTATGCAAAGCGGCTGGTGTTGACTTTTCTATTGATTTATTCTGAAAGAAATTTCATCTTAGCAAAGTTAAAAATTCCTTTGCTGAATTCACTATGTACCATGTGATCCTTACCATCATGTTTGTTAGTGGGTTCATGAATAGCTCTGGGTGTGGCATGAAAAGTTCTTCTACGTAAAACTTGACCTCACTAGTAGTTAATCTATTTTGGTTTGGAACTACGGCATTCCGAAAGTGAAGATTCCTAAAGCTGGGGCTCGTCTGACTGCTGAGTTTGAGACTGTAATATCACTTAGCCATCTTTCCATCACACTTTGCTCTTCTAGTACTTTAAGGAGAAGTGTAGAACTCATTGATTATTTAGTTGTTTCTGGTCTGCTGGTCTTGACTATGTGTTTCAGCATTGCTTATTATTTTCACGTTCTTAATTAACTGGCTCTGCTTTTTTGGTTGGAGACATGGACTTGACATGATGCATCACTGAGAGGAAGTTCATTTCTGATGAAGAAGATGAAAGATAGAGACCTTGGCTAATAAGGGCGACGAAAAGACTGAGGTTGTTCCTCATTAAGTAATTACTGCTAACAAAAGTACTTACTAGATTGTATCTGGCTCTCATACCAAAGAAATCGAGAGAGGTGGTCAGCAAAAACCCAAGGGAAAGGGGCAACAGAGATAACGCAAGGAGCAAACTGAAAATACTTGTACCAACTTAGAACCTGCAAAGAAGAAGGGCGCGTTGGCCAACTTTCTCCACATTCTTTCTTGCTAAGCAGCAACTTGTTCGAAGAAGGAACTGTTCTTACTATGCTTGCCAAGCTATCGCTTTCAGAAATAATGGCTGTGGTATGCTTTTGTTATGTTGAAGTAATAATCATAATTTGATGCTTTTCCCTATCTTATAACCTTTCTTATTCTTCGTGTACCTTGAAATTAAGGTTGGTGTGAGCTTGCAACTTGTCAGCGAACAAGTTTCTAGCTTTGGTAAAGGGGAAGGAGCAATACTAGTGGAGCTGCAGGCTAGTAAAACGTAGTGTGATGTTTTGAGTACAGCTGCTAAGGATGCTGAGGAGCGAGCATGTTCTGCCAAGGAGCAATATGACTACTGAAAGAGAGATGGAAAAGATGCATTTTCAGCTGGAAGAGAAGCGGATGAATTGTCCCGCTTAACCTGGGTACCCTCAGCTATTGGTGAACTGACTATTAAAGACTAATTCTTTCTATTCATTGTTCAAGGAAGTCTCAGCTAATGCTCGTGACATTGGCTATTGCAAGGCCTTGGTTGATCTTTTGAAACTTAATCCAATTGTGACGCTTGATAAGTTTCCCAAGTTGCCCAATTCTTAGAAGATCTTGGCAGAACAGACAAAAATTCATAATGATGGATTTGTGAAAAGCGTCTCTGACGATGGTCATCCTTTCGCACTGCTATCCGATCTTGCTGGCCTTCCAACTCTTCTATCTGTGGCTGACCTGAAGAAGTGTATGGTCGATTACTGCGAGGAGCTTCCTTTCAACTGTTCTAACTCCGAGGATTGCCAACCTTCTCAAGATACTATAGTGAATGATGCTACAAATCTTAGGGGAGAGTCGAACAGTGAAGCTTGCATTCATACTATAAGCATAAATGATGTTGTCGTGGCCCCTACTTTGTTCTCATCTCCTTCCATGGACTTGAGGCATATTATGTTTATTTTATGTAATTTTATGACAATGTTTTGGAGTATGTTTATATGATTTTTGTACCATTGGAAACTGGTTGGATCATTGTGCTTGCTTTTATAATTTGACCAATGTTTTTTATATCTATTTATTTGCAGGACTTTGATATTTTGGTTGATAGAATTGTTTTTGAAAAGCATTGGATATTTGTGTTGTTACGCTTGTTTTCCTCGTGACAGTGTTTTTACATCATTTTCTGGATGCTGCCCTATCAATCTAGTTGAGGTGACTAAGCGTATATCGAAAGAGTATTTCCAGCTCATTTCTTCCGACTGCTTGTCTCAAGTTGATTCTATTCCATTTCATATAGGGTGGAAAATTCCAACATCCCTGTCAACTTTGTCTTCCCCCCCGGCTTCCTTGTCCCTGTAGGAAGCTTATACCCGATGATTATAATGTTGCATCGCTTGGAAAATATATTGTTCATGGTTTAGATGACCATGAATCAACTGATGTGTACTTGCATTTGCTCAACCTTCCTATGCATGTTTAAGAATGGGCATTAAAACTGGGTATTCATCTAAAGTATATATTGCTAGGTGATCATGATCTTGAAACAAAGTGCGATAAGACCATGAAGGGGACTGAGGATGTTGTTTGCAATTTAAGAAGAATTTGCAACGAGCAGAATAATCTTATCAATTGGCAACAGTTGAACATGGTTAAGATGCTTTGTTAACAGGAGCAAACTAGAAACTATGTTATGGATAAGACACGCAAAGTCCACCAGAAGACAGCTATCATAGACAAGCAGTGTATCGGTATTGATCACTTGTATAATCGGCTGAAGAAAAAGCAGGATGAATGGGATCACCTCTCAACCGCTGTTGTTGGTTGACAAACAATTTTTAATGAGCAGTTTGCTATTATTACGCAGCTTCAAAGTGATATTGATAAGCTTCGCGCTGAGTATGACTTACTTGATAGATATGTGCATCAACTTGAGCAGGATTGTGTTGAATATAAAGACAAATTCTAGGCTCTCCCGTTATTGTCTTGAAGCTAGTGGTTATAGGAATCTTACCATAAAATTTGGTGGTCAGAGGATCAACATGTCTAAGTCTGTTCGGATGCATATTCAATTCTTAGAAAAGGAAATATAGGACCTGAAGGCCAAGATGAAATGATATGAAAGAACCATTAATGTCATGAGTATGTAATTGGATCACCGGGAGTTTGGCCCCATTACTAAATTAAAGGCACACTACGCTAAACATCTCGGGCATATGGAGCATAGAGGATTTATGTGCCATCCCGGTTACCTGCATATGAAGTGGTCATATAAGCATCTGTTTAGTTAAAAAGAGGTTGTCGAAGAGAGTCATCGTAGGGCTGAGCATCTTGTCGCAAATCTGAGCATGGTCGTCAATGCGGTGAATCATAGTCTTCTAGATCTTCACGGGCCACGGGGCGTAGATAGATTTGCTTATTTGAGTGACTTATCTTGTAATGCTTTCAATAATTTTGCTAATAGCCTGGCAAAGCATGTATATTCATCTTTTCCAAGCAAACTTTCATGTCGATGTTTTGTCACTTAAGTTATTGAAGTTTATAAACTATGAAGATGCAAGATCTATGCCTTACTTTTATTTATTTTTTATGACTAGCTAAGTTTGAAGCTATTTGTATGACTTCCCTGAGTACTATTACGAAGCCTTATAGATTGTGCAATTCCCATTCCATATTCTATATTTATGAGAAAATATGATCTTGAGCAAGGACTATAGATTGCGTTTGTTATTACAAACAAGTTAGAAAGATCTAAAGCTTGCAATATTTGGTAGTTTCACAAGATCTATAGCTTGCGGTTGTTTTGTATGAGAAGCTGTAAGATCCAACGCTTCCAAGAATCGATAGTTGTGCAAGGTCTATAGCTTGCATTTGTTTAATTTTGCAAAATCCAAAGCTTGTAGACATCTATGATTGCGCAAGGTTTATATCTTGCGTTTGTTTGATTCGCAAAGTTGCAAGATCCAAAGCTTGCAAGCATCGATAATTGGGTAAGATCTATAGCTTGCTATTCATTGGGTAACTGTCACTAAGTAAGGTCTAGGTAAACTGATCGTAATGTGTTACGAACAAACTATCCTCAACAAGTGCAAGTAAGAATGAGAAACTTGATATTGGTCCACCAAAGTGGTTTTTATATTAAATATGTACGACTGCAATTATATAATGTTGGAATAATGGAATGAACAAAACCAAGGATAATTTCCTGGTAACTATACGGGTTGATGTTTGTTGACCTCCTCCTAGACTTAAAACTTTCTTAAGTTGATCACATGCCATGTGTTTGGGACCGCGGTGCTATCCATTCTTTCCAATTCGTAGTTGGTGGACTTGTTAGCTTTCGTGACCTTGTAGGGTCCTTCCCACTTCTAGCATAGTTTCACTTATTCTTCTGCCAGGCTAGCCTCGTTCTTCCTCAACACTAGATCACCAATCTGAAATCGTGTTTCCTTCCCCTTCTAATTGTATGCTCCTTCCATTATTTCTGTGTATTTAGCTTCTGTGATTGTTGCCAAATTTCGTTTCTTCTCCAGTTCCTCCAATTTGAGTTTCATCACATCTGGGTTGTCTACCTCCTTGTAATTGCTTATCCTAAGGGTTGAGTTTGTAATTTCAATTGGTATGACCATTCGTGACTGTGCACTAAAATGTGTGGCATCTTCCCCGTTTGTTCTCAAATAGTTGTTCTATACGACCATAGTGTGCTTAGTAAATGGTCTACCCATAATGTTCGCTTTCCTTCCAGCCACTTCTGTATTCCTTGAGCTATGGTGTTGTTTGTCACTTCCACTTGGATATTAGCTTGAGCATGTTGTAAGGAGGTAAACTTCTGAAGAATCCCAAGCTTCAAAAACCAATCGGTGAACACACCACCTGTGAATTGTATACCATTATTCTTGACAATGGTATGTGGCACTCCAAAGTGACATACTATGATTTGCCATACAAATTTCCTTGTGGCTTCGGCTGTTACACGTCCTAGTGGTTAAGCTTCAACCCAATTTGTGAAGTAGTTAGTTGCTACGATTATAAACTTGGCGTTGATTTCTCTCCTTCGGAATCGCCTGACTAAGTCTATCCCCCACTTATCAAATGGCCAGTCTCCATAGACTCCTATCAAAGGTTATTGTGGTTTGTTCGATAGCGAGGTGTTAATTTTACAATTCCTACACTTCAGGATGAAATTGTGTGCATCGTTGAACATAGTTTGCCAGTAGTATCCTGCTCTGAATATCTTTTTAGCTATCATTCTAGCTCCCTTATGCATTCCACATTTGTCTTCATGAACATCTTTTAAAATCTCAGTTTCCTTTTTTGGTCCCACATATTTTATCCATGGAGACAAGAAGCCTTTTGGTATAAGGTTTTGTCTTTGTAGGCGTAATGAGTTGAATGAAAATCCAACTTTATAGCCTCCATCTTATCTTCTAGAAGTGTCCCTTTCAATAAGAAATCCATTTACGGAGTAATCCATCTTAATTCATCTTCCTGGATTGCTAACACAATCATTGACATGGTGCTTCTGACTAGGATGACTTCCATGATGACGCATCTCTTCTCACTAAGGAAATCAAATCCCACTATTGATAGCTTGCTTAATGCGTCCGTCTTTGTGTTTTTGCTTTGCGTTACATGTTGTATGTCAAAATATTCAAGCTGGGCTATAAGTTATTGCACCTTACCTAAATACTTTGCAACTTTCTCTTCTCGCACCATATAGTCACCTTCCACATGTTGGACTACAATTAGAGAATCCCTGGATACTCGAATGCTTGTAACGTTCATTCTAACAGTAAGATCTAGTCCACAAATTAGAGCCTCACATTCCGCTTCATTGTTAGTGAGAAAAACATTGAATTGTAATGACTGTTTGTGTTCGCCTCCATCTGGGTCTTCCAAAAGTAATCCTGCTCCACAACCTTCTTTGCTGACTGCGCTTCAAACGAACAACGCCCAAGAAACTTCCTCCCATTTTTTCTTTCCTTTTTCAATTCTCAAACTTTTATACATGCTCGCCTTCCGTGCTTCTTCACTTGTCATTTTTACAATGAAATCTGCTAATGCCTGAGCTTTGATCATTATTCTAGGTTGAAGCTGTATTTTGAATTGACCTAATTCCAGGGCTCATTTAGCTAATATTCTTGAAGACTCTGGCTTATTAAGAATGTTCTTGATTGGAAACCCTGTGTAAATCACTATGCGGTGACTATGGAAATACATTTTCAATCTTTGTGCCGAATGGATTAAGGCTAAGGTTAACTTTTTAACGGGCATGTAAGCTTTCTCTGCATTTTGCAAGATTTTGCTGATGCAATAGACTGGAACCTATTTTTGTCCTTCCATGCAAACCAACACCAAGCTAATGAATTTTTTTGAAATTGCTAAGTACAAGTACAGTGTTTCTTCGGGTACGGGTGATTTCAACATTGGTAACGCTTGAAGCTACTCTTTTAATCCATTATATGCTCTCTGACAATCTTCGCTCCAGCTAAATTTTCTTCCTTTCTTAACATTTAAAAGAGTGAAAAATGCTTCTTTGAGGCCTTCAATACGAAGCGGCTAAGTGCTTCCACTGACCCCATTAAGATTTTCACCTCTTTAATTGTTGCGACTAGGGGAGATTTACTATGGATTGAATCTTTTCTGGGTTATCTTTGATACCCTTTGATGAAACCTTGTATCCCAAGAATTTTCCAACGCCAACTCCAATTACACATTTCTTGGGGTTGAGCTTGATCCCATCGCCTTCAATGTGTCTAAAGTTTCTTTTAAGTCTGCCGCAAAGCAACCTACGTTCTTACGCTTGATTACTATATCGTCAAGATAAGCTTCAACGTTTCTTCCCATTTGGCTTCAAAATGCCTGATTGATCACTTTTTGGTATATTGCTCCAGCATTTTTGAGTCCAACGACATCTTTACATAGAAAAACATTTCGAAGCTTGTTATAAAGATTGTTTTCTCTGCATCATCTGGGTTCATCAGTATTTAGTAATATCCTTTGTATACACCTAAGAATGCTAGGAATTCATATCCTGAAATCGCTTTAACTAGTTGATAGATCTTTGGCAAGGGGTAGGAATCTTTTGAAAATGCTTTGTTCAAATCCGTGATATCAATACACATTCTCCAAGCAGTGTCTGGTTTCTTCACCATGAATGGGTTCGCTTGTAGAAGCAATACGACTTTCTCCTCGAAAGCCATTTTGGGTATATATCATCTTTTATTAGACCAGCTTGTAGAAGCAATACGACTTTCTCCTCGATTGCCTTTTGCCTATCGCTAGCAAAGCACTACTATTCTGTTTAACTAGTTTGACCGAGTTCGAAAACTAGGTACGGAATGGGATTGACCCATATACATAGTCATTTTTCCCCAAACCCTATTCTTTTCCCCTGTCATTTTCCCATCGGAGAGTGTATGTCTTCCTCGTCTTCTCATATTCCTGAAACCCTACCTTCTCTTCCCTCCTCATAGACCACCTCCGTCGCCTCACCCTTTCTCCGTTGCTCAGCCCTTGACTCATGCCACCGTCCATTGAGGCTTACCACCCTCTCTCTGTCGCTTAGCCCTCGCGTCATCATCTCCGCCGCCGAGAGCCCCGGCTCTGCCCTGTGATTGCCCTGCCACTAGAGATTGCTCCACCACGGCTAAATATCCACTTCCTAGAGAATTCTCAACCGGCATTAGAGATTTCTCCACCTCACCCTACCTACGCCGCTAGCCCCGCCGCTAGGTTTGACGCTCGACGCTAGACCCACTCGAAGTTTCTGCACCGCTCCTCGGTCGACGTTAGTTCCTCTGCATTTCCATTGTAGGCCTCTGCTAGAGATGGAACGCCGATGAAAGTCGTGCGTTATTTTTTTCCTCTTTTGTCTTTGTCCACAAATCTTGACGTTATGGGTTCCTGCTTAGATATTGGAATAATCGTTCCTATTTTCTAGGTTGCTGTTTTGGTTCGCTCTTTCCATGCCAAAAACCGATTGGTTTTCGGAAGCTTTTTTTGGAAGAAAAGAAATAGTTTTCGAACTCAAAAACTATTTAAAGGTGGTTTTCATGTACTTTTAAAGGCGGTTTTTAACTGCCTTCGTTGGAAATTTTAAAGGCGGTTGTTAGAACTGCCTTCTATTGATTGGGCAATTGAAGGTAGGGCCAGAGAAAGCACAATGAAAGTGCCTTCAATAGTCCAATATAACCGCCTTCAGTAGACCCATCTTTCACTAGTGTTACTTTTGATTCTCTCAATACAACTTCCTCCACTCATTCCAACTTTAAAACTCCTTGTTTCATTTTATAAGAGGCCATATTTAGAGAACCATATGGAGTTGAAAATTAATTCAGTTGGTTTTCAGAAGTCAAAATGTGCAAATTTATCTAGGATAGAGGAATTATTGAAAATTAATTAGAAATTAACATAAAAATTATAGATATATTTATGATACATTAGATTATGAATTTTTAATGAAGACATATTTATAAGATATTTTTTTATGATATAATACTGACTTTACCAATTTTTTTTAAAAAAGTGCCGATTAAACCAAGTATTTTTTTTACTAAAGTGATGATCTAACTTTGTCTTATTAATAAAAGTACGGATCTAACCCGGCCAACATCAGTTGGTGGCAGCCGGCGTTGACCACCATTGATCGGCATTGACCGGTGACAAAGCCTAGGGGTATAATGGTCATTAAAATTTTAGTTTTAATCCTAGGGGTATTTTTTCTTTTTAGATTAGGTCAACACTTGAACTCCTTTAGTCATCATCATAATAGTGCAATTTGGGTATATTTGCAACACTGCTCAAAATTTTAGGGTTAGTTTTGCACTTTCTGATTTTAGTAGGTTATACATGCACTTTCGAAATTTAATAGGGTTTCACTTCACCCTTTAAAATTTTTAAAGAGTTAAATATCTTACTATTTATAATATAATTTTACATCAAAATATAAATTATTACATATTTTGACTTTTAAAATATATTACATTGTTGGTTGATTGGAAGAGCTAGCATTGAACATTTTGGTGAAATGATTAAATAGCACGAACTAAGCTCTCTCCTAACTTCTGAACTGTTCCCACTTCTGAACTCCCTGGTACTTGTCGGAAACGGCTTCTTTTCAACGATAACGGCCTTTCCCTCGCCGGTAACGGCTCGTCCTCCACCGGACACTATGGCGGACAACAATCCATTGGGTAATTCAAAATCCTTCATCGCTACCCTTCAATCGAAATCCCCTCTCCTCTGTTCATCCCTACCAAATAACCCTGAGCTTACCCAAAAATTTGAACACCTAGGGGAAAGCGCATGCCTCTACTAAGATGATGAAATCACTAAGCTCTCTGGCCATTATACCGATGCCCTAGTAGGTAAATTCACCAAAGGGCGGCTCACCATGGATCAATTGGAGGCAACTTTCAAGACAGTAGGGTTTGCTGGGAAGTATCAGCTGGGCTCCCTGGATTACAAGCATGTACTGATAAGGTTCGACCAGATCAATGACTATCAATGATGCTGGATCAAGGGCCTATGGAGCTTCAATGGTATCCACATGAAGGTGCTCCAGTGGTCACCTAACTGCTCCACACAAAGGGAATCACCAATCGTCCCAATCTGGTGCAAAATCAAGGAAGTTCCACTTTACGATTACAATACTTCATCGATTGAAGCTATTGGTAATAGTATAGAAAACTTCATGAAGAAAGATCTAGCTACTGAAATGTTAACTAGACCCTCTGCCATCAAACTATGTGTGGAAATTGATCTTCAGAAACCACTAAACAACTTCATTAGATTAGGTTCGGTATCTAATAATAGGAAATACATCATTGAATATGAGGATATTCCTCTGTACTGTGACCATTGTGCTAAGCTAGGCCATTCACTCAGCCAGTATAGAGCCATCCCCCAGAACCACACCTTGCCATAGTGGCAAGCCAATGGAAACAAGTTCAATGAGGCACCAAACATGACTATAGAATTTCAATCCCCTAACAATTCCCATAATAAAGGCCAACTAGATCACCAGCTCGGCACAACAAACCCTACCCTAAATCCATCCTCTTATCTACCCAAGTTTTTAGAAGTAGAGTCTGAGAAAAATACCCCACAACCATCCCAATCTCCTCCAACACTGAAACTAGCAAACTCACCCCCTGCAGACCCTCAATCACCACTCACAAAACTGTTAAATGCAAAAGCTGTAACTACCCCAAGCAAGGCTCATATGATCTATGCAAAGGATGATTTACAAATAGGTTCCCACAATCTTACTCTTCATCAGTTTTCATCTACTAACCTCTCACTTTCTCAACAAAGAAAGATGGAAAATAGATTCTTTGTATTGCTGGATATGGAACCCCTACCACAAACAAGAGACAGCCTGGATCAGGAACTGCAGGATAGGGAGGAGGAAGATGGATCATACACAGATAATCCCCACCCCCACTCAGCACTAGTGTCTAATCAATCACAATCATCAGGTAACAAAGACTCCCAAGGTATGTCTAAACACAAAAAGAACAATTATCTAAGCCAGTTGAATAAGATGATATTAAGGTCAGCTACTAAAAGTCATAAATCATGTGAACAATGATACACACCATTACCATTAATTTTTTTAGGTTGGAACCTAAGAGGCATTGAATCTTCAATGATCAGATTGAAACATCTAATCAAACAAAAGAAAAATCAACTCTTATGTATCATTGAACCAATGCATGATAACAGTAAATGCCATGCCTATATGGAAAAGCTTAATTACTCACATTTTCTTCCTCTACACAATGGCAAAATTTGGCTGATGTAGACTGACTCTCTATCTGTCTCTCTGATTTCCCACCATGACCAGTTTCTCCATGTTAAAGTATTTCACCCCTGCTCAAATATTGACATGGAAGCTATTTTTGTTTGTGGCCTTAGAACTAGGGAAGGGAGGAAAACATTATGGAATAACCTTAGTCTCCTACCAAACAATGATACTATGTACATAGGAGATTTTAACACAATCACTTCACTTACAGAGTATAAAGGTCCTACCTCCCCTAATTTATGTAGTATCAGGGATTTCAACAACTGGATTAACTCTAAAGGAATTCAGGAAATTAACATAGTGGGGAATTTATTCACTTGGAAAAACTCTAGGCTAAGAAAAACCACCTCTAAGAGACTAGATAGAGGACTATGCAATATACAGTGGAGCACTAAATTTCCAGCATCCTCTATCCAAATCCTCAACAGGCAATCCTCAGACCACTGCCCTCTCTTCCTACAGGTTTCAACCTCAGTCCCCTCGCACCCTAAGCCTTTCAGGTTTATAAACACCTGGTTTAATAGACCAGAGTTCATAAACCTAATAAAAGACAGTTGGTCCAACCCTATTTCCCACTTTGAAATGCTAGGACTTTATCTGATATTGATTAGACTTAAGAAAACAATTCAGATTTGGAATAAGGAATGTTTTGATAATATTGACTCTAATGTACTCACTGCTGCAGAAAATATAAGATTACAGGAAATTACCTATGATTCCACCCACTAAGAATCAGGCCTAATCAAACTTAATGAGAAAAGGGCATTATTAATAGAGCATTAAAGGAAAAAGAAAAATTCTGGAAACAAAAATCAAGGACTAACTGGATTAAACTTGGAGATAATAATTCACAGTTTTTCCACAAAACTGTAAAGGAAAAAAACTGCAAGCTACGTATCTAAAAAATTAAAAACAGACATGGACAATGGCTAGATAACTACTCAGAAATCCAAAAAGAAGCCCTTTCCTATTTTTCTGATCTCCTATCTGAGTCTAACCTACCAAATAATAACACCTACTACTCTCATTTTCTCAGCCAAATACCTACCATAATCTCTGATCAGGATAATCTCTCCCTGTCTAATCCAGTTTCAGAAGAAGAGCTTAGACTAGTGGTTATGAGCTTGAATAAAAATAGTAGCCCAGGTCCTGATGGTTTCTCATGTAAATTCTATACCAATTGCTGGGATTTCATTAAAGAGGATAAAAAATCTGCAGTTAATGATTTCCTCTTAGGCTAAAAAATGCCAAGAGGCATCACCAGCACTTGGATAGCTTTAATCCCAAAAAAACAAACCCCCTCCTATTTTGATGATTATAGGCCAATTAGTCTTTCAAATGTAGCAAATAAGATATGCTCCAAGGTGCTAATGGAAAGGCTGAAACCCTATATGGAAAAACTAATTTCACCAAATCAGACTGCTTTCATGAAAAAACAGGGACATTTCAGACAATATAATCTATCTTCAGGAAATGATAAGGTTTTTAGATAAAAAAAATAGAGTTCCTAACCGCATACTTAAACTGGACCTTAGGAAAGCTTTTAATAGAGTCAATTGGAACTTCTTAAAAAGCATACTATGTAGATTTAGTTTTACAGGTAACTTTTTGAATGCTATGATAAATAATCTCTCTTTGGCACATTTCTCAGTACTCATGAATGGTAATCCGGTTGGCTTTTTTAAAGCTACCCAAGGCATTAAACAAGGTGATCCCTTATCCCCCTTTCTCTTTAACAGTTTTCTGAAGCTTTCTCTACAAGTCTGTCATTCATCTTCATGAACAATGGACTTAAATACTATCAGCTCCCCTCTGCTATCACACCAGCCTCACACTTAAATTATGTTGATGACACCATCATTTTTATGCAGGCCTCAAAATCTAACCTCATAAGGATCAAAGATTTTTTAGAAAATTTTGAATTCACCTCCGGCCAAAAAATTAATTATGAAAAATCTTATTTCTATATTTGTAAAAGAGCTACACCTGCAAGGATTAATCAGATTAGGACAATCCTAGGAATGAAAAAAGTCTTTTCCATTTAAATACCTAGGTTGCCCAATTTTTAAAAGAAGAACACACAACACATATTTTCAACCATTGCTGGAACTTACAGATAAGAAGCTCTTGAATTGGAAAAACAAGTGGTTAAGTCCAGGAGGTAAACTGGTTCTCATTCAATCATGCATATACTCTCTTCCACAACATATATGGTCTGTCCTAAAGCCCCCTAACCAGATAATTAAAATGCTGAAAAGGAAAATGGCCAGATTCTTTTGGGGAGAAAAGGAAGGAAAAATGAATAAAGTTTGGAGAAAGTGGTATGACCTAAGTGCACATAGATTTCAGAATGGTTTTGGTTTCAGATCAATACAGGCAATAATTGACTCATGTTCCCACCACCCTGTGGGCTAAAATGATATGGTCATTACATCAAACACACAGAAAATCCCAAACTTGGAAGAGAATATGTACTGTTAACTCTTTTGCAGAAAATAACTCTCTGATTATCCATGGCCAGGGTTACTATAACTTTTGGATTGCTAATTGGTGCCCTAATGGACCACTCATTAACTGTGTCCCCTCATCTGCCCTTTCTTCACTTTCCTCTTGCACAATAGTTGATTTCATCAAGAATAAAAGACATATTCTAACTCAGATCTCTCCTTATTTAGAACATGATACTTTGATTTTCTTGCAGGAGGAAAATATAAATATGGAAAGAGAGGACAGAATGATCTGGAAACGCGAGGAGACTGGAGTTTTTACCTTCAGATCAGGATACAAGGCACTCACACATTTACCAAGTACCTTTCCTGCTACTAAACGGATATGGAACCCTAGATTGCAGAAAAAAATCTCAATTTTCACCTGGAAAATGCTAAACTCCTCTTTGCCTTTTGATGATGTTTTAATCAAATGTGGATTTAGCCTAGATTCTAAATGCCCATCATGCAACCAAGCCGATTTCCTTGAACATTTTTTTCATTTCTTGTCACCTAGCTCAAACTATATGGACTGATACTTCTACTGTAATGGGACATAACTTACATACTCTAGAAAAATTAACTGATAGATTTTTAGCATACTAGAACAACAATGATCTGTCAAGAGTACATAGAGTTATCTGTAGATTGTTGCCCTCTTTAATTTGTTGGTCTCTATGAAAAGCCAGAAATGCTTTCTATTTTGACAACAAAAATTTCTCATCTGCACATATTTGTAAAGAAGTAAGAGAGCTAATCTTTCTATCACTTTCAGCTAAGCCTTGCTTCTCAAACAAACACCTTAATATGAGCTTTCCCATTTCCTCACTGATCCTACCCCTCAGACCACCTCCAAAACCTTCCATCTCAATTGTCTATTGGAAAAGGCCAGGACCTAATACTATAATAATCAATGTGGATGCTTCCTGGTCTTCCACAAACTCAGCACTTGGCCTTACAGCTACAGACAGTAATGGAAATCCATGCCTAATCCAATCCACAAACACCTCTACTAAATCACCACTAGAAGCTGAAATTAAAACCATCCAATTTGCATGTCTAGTATTCCCATCTCTGGATTGCAACAGTAATTTCATAATTGAATTAGATTTAATGCTTGCTGTGAATATGATTAACAATCCAAACAATGCTAAATGGTCCCTCTATACTCTAGCTTTTCAAGTCCACTCCATATTAAAAGATGCCACCCTCAAACATTTTTTCAGAGAGTGCAACTGGGTTGCTGATGCAATTGCTAAACACAGATCCACTCAACTTGAGGATTCCAATTTGAACCTTTCTAACATCCCTGCAAATATCAGAGGCCTTATTAATCTAGATAGGGATCATACACCCTACATTAGAACTCATAGGCATGCAACTAAGGACGATTGATACTGCTGATTTCATTTTTATTATCTCAGGAACCTCTGCGGATCTACACTACTAAGGTGCAAATATGGCATGTTGAGTGATGCTGTGCTCCAGATCCAGTGCTCTAGTGCTACAGTTCTGAGCTCCGGTCACGAACTCCAGTGCTCCAGCCTACCTTACTGATTTAAACAAAAAGCCGTCCGGTTTACTTACAATGCTTCATAGCTGGATTATGACTACAAAACTTCTCACTCAGTATCATCCATCAGACTACCTCCTTGTTTCTCCTACATTTTGAGATTATTTTGATATGTCAAAATGATAGTTTCCTGGCCAAAGTAAGGAATTAACACATGAAGTTGAGATTACTTACTTTGGATACGCAACTACCATCGCTACTCTTTATCACACATGTATTTCTTATTACAAACTCTAGGCTATAGATGCTAGCTATTCTTTTGGAGGAAACGAGGTTGCCTCAGTAGAAAGTCCGCAAAACTATCTCCCTGTAATTATCTTGTTTTTTCAAAGGTTTGGGGATTCTTATATATAATACCCCACGTGAGGGTGTATTAAAAAAATTGGTGAAATGATAGAGTAGATTTAGACTAAAGTGGTGGAAACCAAAGTGAGGGCGACTGGATATGCTCAAAATCACAATCCATTTGTTTTTATTTTTTTACTTTTAATTTTCTAAAAAATAAATGAATATTTTTAATGTAATGAAATATATAAAATTTAACCATTTAAAATTGGTAAGTGACTAAATAATTGTAAGGATGGTGGAAGAATATCTTAGAATTATTAATAAAGCATAAATATATTAATGAAATATGAAAAAATTATAAACAAAATGTTTTGTAAAAACTGGAAAGAAAAGAGCATGTATTTAATGTCTAGAAAGTATTAATTAAAAGGAAAAATAGATAAATATAAACATAAATTAATTTTAAAATCATAAGAAGAAAAAGGAGGAGGACTCCGCTCTTCTAGTCGGACACAAAAGTAGTGTCCCCTCTTTTGGCTTGACACAAAAATAGTGTATCCACTCTTGTAATCTGACAGAAAAGTTGTGTGTGTGCTTTTCTAGCAGACACAAAAGTAGTGTGTATGCTCTTCTGACCGAAAATAGATGTAGTGTGTTTGGTCCTCTAACAGGACATAAAAATAGTATGTCCGATCTCTTGGTCGGACACATCAATCTCTTGTCCGGTTACTTTTTAATCAAATATATACTCCCTTGCCCATTAATTTGGTTATTTACTTTTTTACGGTATTCAATAATCATTTTTTACCGTCAATAACTATAACTACGTATAACAATTCTAAATAAAAATTTGATTTTAAAAAACAGATATTACGAGGAGTCTAACAAGATCTCACATGATACTTTTATTATATACAAAGGTTGAAATTTAGGACCTAATTAAGTTATTAAAATTTGACTTTGAAAAAGTAAATAAGCAAGTTTTAGTGGGACAGAGGGAGTATTTATAAAATATGACTAATTTTTACTTTAAAAACAGAAGTTTAAGAGAAAAATCCTGTTTTTTTAAAAAAAATCATAATTTTAAAAATAAATTAAACCTTTAATTTAAGAGTCCGTCTCTTGAAAGACGGTCTTTCCATAAGTCATGGAAAGATCAAGGTTTAAAGTGCAAACTCAAAGAAATGAAGATAAAAATTTTGGCTTGCATGAATCCAGTTATAAATTTTATAACTATTACATGTAGCATAATAAATTTTTAATATTGCAATTAAAATCTTTTACCTTTTATTATTCTAATTTACCATCGTCTTCCACGGGTTTATGGAAAGGCGGTCTTCCCAAGACTTTTTCTTATCTTAAATGATTTTTTAATCTAAAAACCTGTTTTTTTTTATTTGAATTTTGAAAAATAAATCTGAATTTTTGAAAACTACTCCCTCAGTGTCGGCTGTTTTTGCACTATTTTCTTTTTTGGGACGTCCCTGCAGTTTTTGCATTATTCACTTTATTTTCAATTTTGGTTAGGTTATATTCATTTTTTAATTGGGATGACCCAATTGTAAAGCTGAAATAAAATGCAAAAGGAAAATAAAATATGAGTACACCACAAGTACATGGACCATAAATCATTAAATAATGAATCTTTAAAAATACTTATTTTTTTCTCTTCGCAAAAATAGTTGTACTTTTCAACCAAACCATGTAATGATGGGGTAAATATTTCAAATAACTAACTGGGGTAAATATTACACTAATGACGGTGTAATGATGGAGTATAATTTAAACTAGCCAATGCGTTAACTTTCCATTTTCCAACATATCCGCTGATTCATTACAAAGATAGTTCAAGATCAAGCCAGCCCTCTACACATACAAAGGTAATTTATGTAATTTTCTTTAAAATTCCCAGTTAGGAGATAGACGTACGCATAATTATCCATCGTGTGATCGAGTCGGTGGATATAGAGAATCAAAGAGTTGCACCGGGGTTGTGTTTCCGACCAACAAATGAAGAATTGTTGTCTTTTCTTAAGAACAAGGTTGAGGGAAAGAATATGGGCACAAATTTTGTAGTGGAGAAGGATTTATACGGTGATGGAGGAGAGCCTTGGATTGTTTTATCGAGCATCGGTAAAGATTTGTGGATGTTGTATGATGAATCCAACTCTAAGAAAAAGGTTGTTTATGTAATTACCAAGTTGTCCAGGAGGGGTGATAGAAAGACATCAAGAAACTCCGGACATGGAACCTGGGATGGACAGACCAAACTATGTCCCTTGCTAAACGGAGAGGAAAACAAGATCATCGGGTACAGCAAGATGTTGACATATGTGAAGAAATGTGGTTTTCACCCGATTATCCATAAACATTCACTTCTTTGGAGGATAGCAAAGATAATCATTCAAAGCATTAAATTTCAACACTATTCTCACCCCGTGCTTAGCAAGTTGAAGCATTATTTGTTTGACTATTAGGATTCAACTATCATGGTTTTTTGGCAAGAACCATTTGGAAGTAATGTTAACAACCCATGCTTGAAGCAAGAAGGAGGATTTCTTGGGATATTGAGATAAGTTTTGTTTGAGAGCTCTTGGCCATTAGTGAACTTGGAGTAGTATAAATAGGGGATGAACTTAGTAGTTCAAAAACACATCAAGCATAACATTCCTTTGCTACTTGCTTTCTTCTTCCATTAACTCTCATTTATGGTTGTAGAAGTCAAATCCCTCATATTTATATTTTGCCACATAATTCCTTCATAGGCGGTAGACAAAGCCTTGTAATACTTTCTCCACATATAGTGAAGCTTCCGGTCTCCTCCAGCCATGGATGTCGGTCAACATGACCGAACCACGTAAATCCCCGTGTCCATTATTTCCTTTATTTTCTTTACGTTGTCTTTGTTATCCATCTTTTTGGGCTAACAGATATCTCGTAAGATTCGTATTCCTAACAAATTGGTATCTGAGCCATATCTCCTTTTTTATCTATTAGCCATCATGAAGGTAACAAGGACTTCTATTGAAAAGTTTGACCGGAGTGTAAACTTCGGTATGTGACAACTCAAGATGGAAGCCATCCTAATCCGGGATGGATGTGTGCTAGCCTTTGAAGGAATGGAGGAAAGGCCAGCGGACATGTCGCCAGAATATTTTTGTGATCTAGACAAGAAGGTTAGATCCGCCATAGTTTTAAATCTCTCT
Organism: Rubia yunnanensis; assembly: GCA_037428765.1. Classification (NCBI taxonomy): domain Eukaryota; kingdom Viridiplantae; phylum Streptophyta; class Magnoliopsida; order Gentianales; family Rubiaceae; genus Rubia; species Rubia yunnanensis. Next base: position 79,576,320 of record CM075068.1, read on the forward strand.
AACAAGGTTTTGCAGGAAGTTGCTAGTGAGAGAACTGTCAAAGGTATGTGGGATCAGTTGAAATCAACATACATGAAGAAGACAATGGAGAATTGCCTCTATTTGAAACAAAAATTGTACATGTTGAAAATGGTGGAACGTATATCTATACTCTTACATCTTGATAAATTATTGCAAGAAAAAGGGGCACATTAAGGCTGATTGTTTTTAAATTGAAAAATATAGAAAAATATTAAAATGAGCAGAATAGCAGTAATGCTGGTGAATCTAGTGTAGGAGAAAATGAGAGTGATGGAATCATATTTGTGGCCATGGATAATAAGTCATGGTCTTCCAGTGAGTGACTCTTAGATTTGGGTTGTTCTTACCACATGAGTTATGATAGGGAGTGTTTTTCAACTTATGAAGAATGGGATGGTGAAATTGTTTTGATGGGTAATAATGCTTCTTGTAAGGTTGTTGGTAGAGGAACAATTCAAATCAAAATGTACAATGGCACAATTAGGACACTCACTAATGTTAGGCATGTTGTTGACTTAAAGAAAAATCTCATCTCTCATGGTTCTCTGAATGCTCTCGGGTACAGATATTCAGATGATGGTGGAATCCTAAGAATATGCAAAACTGCTCTTGTGCTAATGAAGGCTTGCAGAGTTGGCACTTTGTATGTTTTGCAGGGATCTAGAGTAACTAGGGCAGTGGCTGTCTCAACTTCCTCAGATGAAGACATCACCAAATTGTGGCATATGAGGTTTGGGACATATGGGTGAGAAAGGCTTAATATTGTTAAGCAAGAGAGGTCTACTTTGTGGTCAAAGTACTGGTAAGTTGGACTTTTGTGAACACTGTATTTTTGGAAAGCATAAAAGGGTTATCTTTCATTCACCTGCCGTTCATAAAACAAAAGGTGCTTTGGACTACATTCATATTTATCTTTGGGAGCTCTCTCATGTTCCTTCTAGGGGTGGTGCAAGATATATGCTTACTTTTATTGATGACTAATCAAGAAAAGTTTGAGTATACTTTTTGAAGCTTAAAGGTGATGTTTTCCTAACATTTAAACAACGGAAAACTTTGATTGAAAAACAGACAGGAAAACAAATTAAGAGACTAAGGATTGACAATGGGTAGAAATTTTATGGAAATGAATTCAATGAGTTCTGCAAAAATGAAGGAATAGCTCGACATCGTATTGTTAAAATTATGCCTCAACAGAATGGTGTGGCAGAGCGGATGAATCGTACTCTTTTGGAAAGAGCTCAGTGCATGATCTCAAATGCCAAGTTGGCATTAGACTTTTGGGCAGAAGCCATATCTACGGCTTGTCACGTCGTCAACCGCTCTCCATGTGCACCTCTTGATTTCAAGACTCCGGAGGAAGTTTGGCCAGGTACTCCTGCTGATTACTCTAATTTAAGAATATTTGGCTGTCCAGCTTATATGCATGTTAACGAGGGAAAAATAGAGCCTAGGGCTGAGAAATGTATTTTTCTTGGTTATGCTTCAGGGGTGAAGGATATATATTGTCGTATCCAGATCCCAAATAACCCAAATTTGTAATTAGTAGAGATGTTACATTTGATAAATATTATATGTTACATCCTGGAAAAGAGTCTTGTAATCCTTGTGATTCAGAAAAATAGGATGGTGCACAAAACTAGGTGAAGTTATAGATTGGTGGTTCTTCTTGGAGAACCCCAACCCAAGAAGTGGTTGAAGAATCTGATCATGAATGAGCTCAAGATAAACTGGGAGATGAGTATTAATCCATTTCCAGAGATAGACCGCGATGTGACATTCGAACACCATTGAGGTATGCGAATTTGGTTGCATATGCTTTATCAGTGGCACAGGAAACATGTGCAGACGAGGAACCTTCCACATATTCAGAGGCAATTTCAGGTGCTAATTGAGACAAATGGTTGGTGGCTATGAATGAAGAGATGGAATCTCTACACAAGAATTAAACATTGGATCTTGTGGTGCCACCAAAAGGAAAGAAAATTATTGGTTGCCAATGGGATTTCAAGAGAAAGAAAGATACTTCAGGTGTTGATAATGCAAGGTACAAAGAAAGATTGGTCGCAAAGGGCTACAATCAGGTACAAGGTGTAGATTTCAATAATGTTTTCTCACCTGTTGTGAAACATAGCTCTATTCGTGTATTGCTTGCTTTGGTTTCCATGTATAACCTGGAGTTAAAATAGCTGGATGTCAAGACAACTTTCTTGCATGGTGAATTAGATGAGCATATCTATATGAGTTAACCTGAAGGTTTTGAAGTTCAAGATAAAGAAGACCGGGTTTGCTTGTTGAAGAAATCCTTGTATAGATTAAAGAAGTCTCCAAGACAATGATATAAGAGGTTTGATTCATTTACGTTGGGTCATGGTTTCTCCAGGAGCATGTATGATAGTTGTGTTTACTTCCAGAAGTTACAAGATAACTCATTCATTTATTTTCTATTATATGTTGATGACATGCTCATTGCGGCTAAGTATCTTGCAGAAATTCATGAGTTGAAGGTCTTGTTGAATAGTGAATTTGAGATGAAGGATTTGGGTGCAGCTAAGAAAATTATTGGTATGGAGATAATAAGGGATCGAGGAGTTGGAAAGTTGTACCTGACCCAGGAGAGTTACCTTAAGAAATTTTGGAGCAATTTGGCATGCATGATGCCAAACCAGTTAGCACTTCTATTGGTAGCCATTTCAGGCAATCTGCTACCCAATCACCAAAAATAGAGGAAGAAGAAGATTATATGGCTAGAGTTCCTTATTCAATTGCACTTGGGAGTATAATGTATGCAATGGTTTGTACTCACCCTGATATCTCACAAGCTGTTAGTGTTGTTAGCAGGTATAGGGCCAATCCGGGCAAATTACATTGGCAGGCTGTGAAGTGGATTATTAGATACATAAAGGGTACTTCAAACATATGTTTGATGTTTGGTACAACCAATAACACTCTGGTTGGTTTTGTAGATTCAGACTTTGCCGGTGATCTTGATAAGCACAGGTCTCTTACATATTATGTATTTTACATTGGAGGTTGTGCAATTAGCTGGAAAGCTACTCTGTAACATGTTGTTGCTTTATCTACTACTGAGGCAGAATGTATGGCAGTCACAGAGGCAATTAAAGAAGCTTTATGGTTGAGAGGTCTCTTTGGCAAATTAACTCTACAACAAAAGGTTACTACCATTCACTGTAATAGTAAAAGTGCAATTTATTTAACTAAAGATTAGATGTATCATGAGCAGATGAAGCATATTGATATTAAGTATCAATGCATTCGTGATACCATTGCACAGAAGAAGGTCCTTGTTAAGAAAATCCATACAAAGGATAATCCTTGTTATATGTTCATGAAGGCTCTTCCCTATTTCAAGTTCAAGCAGTGCTTGGACTTGATTGGTGTTCCTTATTGGTTATTCGGCCCATTAGGGACATGCCGGAGGAGGGTGAGTAAGCTATTGCTTTTGGGGTTCAGACCAAGGTGGAGATTTGTGAAGAAATGTGGTCTTCACCCAATTATCCATGAACATTCACTTCTTTGGAGGATAGCAAAGACAATCATTCAAAGCATCAAATTGCAACAGTATTCTCATCCCATGCTTAGCAAGTTGAAGAATTATTTCTTTGACTATTGGGGTTTAACTATCATGGCTTTTAGGCAAGAATCATTTGAAAGTAATGTTCACAACCCATGCTTAAAGAAAGGAGGATTTGTTTGAGAGCACCGGATGAAAAGCTGGTGCTAAAATATTTACGAGAAAAAAATACTCTTCCTCTGAAAGCTGCAGCGCGCTACAACTTTCAGAGGAAGGGATTTTTTTTAGTAGTCGGAAATATTTTAGCACCGGTTAAAAAACTGGTACTAAAATTAAAACCAGTTGAAAAACTTGTGCTAACCAAAAAACCGGTGCTAAAATTAGCACCGATTTAAAAACCTGTGCTTATAAAAAAACTAGTGCTAACAGTAGGGATTTAGCACCAGTTTTTCAAAAAAATGGTGATAAAAGGGGGTTCCTGTGATAGGGTTCATTGACAAATACATACCATGTTGACAGTAAGATTAAGGCATTCTGGCATCAGCTCAAACATCCTATGAACTTCGATTAGCCAATATACAAGAATAGTCCTCATTTTGGCATTGATGATAGGCTGCTCTGTCCATTCATATAATTTTGAACTCGGTCATCGTCCTCAGTCTTCCTATAGTACTTGTAAATATCCTCAACATACTCAACCCATCCTAATTAAGAAGTCATCAATGTGATACTAAATCCTATGCAGAAATTATCATGCCCATAAACGAGACAAGCACACTATAAAGAAGATGCAGAATCACTAGAAATCGGAAAACATAATCCTAACTAGTAACTTCAACATGGAAACTGTAGTAGGGAGAGGTAAACAAATAACCTTAATTTCCATGTCAAATCAACTATCCACAATTACTCCAGAAGTGTTAGCCAAGACAATCTACAACCACAAAGACAATGAAAAGCAATCCTAATCCATTAAATCAAAATCAGCGCAAATATTAGCATTTAGCGTAATTACCTCGACAGGTTCAGATGTTAAAATCTCAATATTACATAAATTGTGTTTATTGCAAACACTTGAATTTCATAATTGGCACCGGCTACTTATGCTACATGATAGATGCATTCGCAAACTTTGGTTTATGTGAAGAAATGTGGTTCTCACCCAATTGTCCATTAACATTCACTTCTTTGGAGGATAGCAAAGACAATCATTCAAAGCATTAAATTGCAACACTATTCTAATCCCATGCTTAACAAGTTGAAGCATTATTTCTTTGACTACTGGGGTTCAACTATCATGGTTTTTTGGCAAGAACCATTTGGAAGTAATGTTCACAACCCATGCTTGAAGCAAGAAGGAGGATTTCTTGGGATATTGGGATAAGTTTTGTTTGAGAGCTCTTGGCCATTGGTGAACTTGGAGTAGTATAAATAGGGGATGAATATAGTAGTTCAAACACACCTCAAGCACAGCATTCCTTTGCTACTTGCTTTCTTCCCCCTTTAGCTCTCATTTGTAGTTGTAGAAGCCAAAGCCCTCATCTTTATATTTTGCCACATAATTCCTTCATAGGTGATAGGCAAAGCCTTGTAATACTTTCTCCACAAATAGTGTGATGTTTCCGGTCTCATCTGGCCGTGGATGTAGGTCAACTTGACCAAACCACGTAAATCCTTGTGTCCATTATTTCCTTTATTTTTCTTTACGTTCTCTTTATTATCCATGTTTTTGGGCTAATAGATATCTCGTGGGATTAATATTCCTAACAAATTGGTATCAGAGCCATATCTCATTTTTTATCTATTAGCCATCATGACGCTAACAAGGACTTCTATTGAAAAGTTTGACCAGACTGTAAACTTTGGTATGTGGCAACTCAAGATGGAAGCCATCCTAATCCAGGATGGATGTGAGCTAGCCCTTGAAGGAGTGGAGGAAAGGCCAGCGGACATGTCGTTAGAAGATTTTGGTGATCAAGACAAGAAAGCTAGACCAGCCATTATTTCAAATCTCTCTAACGAGGTTTTCCAGGAAGTTGCTACTGAGAGAACTTCCAAAGGTATGTGGGATCAGTTGAAATCTACATACATGAAGAAGACAAATGAGAATCGCCTCTATTTGAAACAAAAGTTGTACATGTTGAAAATGGCAGAAGGTACATCTATACTCTCACATCTTGATTAATTTGATTCCATCATTTTGGATTTGGAAAATGTAGATGCTAAAGTTGATGAAGAAGATCAAGCCATTTTATTGTTATGTTCCCTTCCCATGTCCTTTAAGTATTTTTGAGATACTATGATTTATGGGAAAGAGTCGGTCTCATACAATTGTATAAAATTTGCATTAAAATTTAGAAAAGCAAATTGATAGGGATATTACAGGGTAATCAAGTGGAACTCATGCTGAGGGTTTGTTCGTGAGGGGTAGAGGAGAAAATAGTGATTCTGAAGGTGATAGATCCAAAGGGAGGTCGAAGTCTAGATACAGAAATAAAATTTGCAACTATTGCAAGAAAAAGAGGCACATCAAGGCTGACTGTTTTAAATTGAAAAATAAAGAAAAATATAAAAATGAGCAGAATAACAGTAATGCTGGTTAAGCTAGTGTAGCAGAAGGTGAGAGTGATGGAATCATATTTGTGGCCATGGATAATAATTCAAGGTCTTTTAGCGAGTGGCTCTTAGTTTCGGGTTGTTCTTACCACATGAGTTATGATAGGGGGTGTTTTTCCACTTATGAAGAATGGGATGGTGGAATTGTTTTGATGGGTAATAATACTCCTTGTAAAGTTGTTGGTAGCGGAACAATTCAAATAAAAATGTACGATGTCATTATTAGGACTCTCACTAATGTTAGGCATGTTCCTAACTTAACGAAATCTCTCTTGGCACTCTTGATGCTCTCAGGTACAGATATTCCGGTGATGGTGGAATACTAAAAATCTTTAAAGGTGCTCTTGTGCTAATGAAGGCTTGCAGAGTTGGCACTTTGTATGTTTTGAAGGGATCTACAGTAACTGGGGCAGTAGCTAACTCAACTTCCTCAGATGAAGACATCACCAAATTGTGGCATATAAGGTTGGGACATATGGACGAGAAAGGCTTAACATTGTTAAGCAAGAGAGGTCTACTATGTGGTCAAAGTACCGGTAAGTTGGACTTTTGTGAACACTGTAATTTTAGAAAGCAGAAAAGAGTTAGCTTTCGTTCACCTGCAGTTCATAAAACAAAAGGTACTTTGGATTACATTCATTCTGATCTTTGGGGGTCCTCTCGTGTTCCTTCTAAGGGTGGTGCAACATATATGCTTACTTTTATTGATGACTATTCAAGAAATGTTTGGGTATATTTTTTGAAGCTTAAAAGTGATGTTTTCCTAACATATAAACAATCTAAGACTTTGATTAAAAACAGACAGGAAAACAAATTAAACGACTGAGGACTGACAATGGGTTGGAGTTTTGTGGAAATGAATTCAATGAGTTGTGCAAAAATGAAGGAACAGCTCGACATCGTACTGTTAGAATGACGCCTCAACAGAATGGTGTGGAATTGCAAATGAATCATACTCTTTTTGAAAGAGCTCGGTGCATTATCTCAAATGCCAAGTTGACATTAGACTTTTGGGCAGAAGCCATATCTACGGCTTGTCACATCGTCAACCGCTCTCCATGTGCACCTCTTGATTTCAAGACTCCAGTGGAAGTTTGGTCAGGTACTCCTGCTGATTACATAATGGGGTTGATTTTACCATATATTTTGGGCTGATTATTGAGTTAAATGGTTGATTAAATGCTTGGATATTTATGTTATTCGTAATGTTCTTGCAGTTTAAAGATTTAGATGCTATATTGGCAAGTTGTTGCAATTTATGGTCGTTTGTGCTTGGAGATGGAAGAGGAAATGTTAATGGAGATATTTGGTGCTGAATTATGGCAATTACAAATGTAGTTGGAGAAGAATCAGATTGATTTGAAGACTCCTAATTGTTAGGAGAGAATATTGTGATTATATTTTAGAGTTCTAATTATATATGGAAAGGCATATTTTATTCCGTATCTATCTTTTGGTTGTAGTAATATTTTGGAGACTTTATTATTTACACATATGACTGTACGGCCAAGAGAAGACAGAACAGAATTACGTACTCACAGTCCATTTGCGCAGACAGTATTTTGCGATTTGGGTTTTCCAGTATTTTATTCAGACAATTTTCATCATTTATTTTTATGCTTTTGATTGTTAGTTCAATTATGTATTCTAGCTAAATTCTTCTTTTCGGTAAAGATCAAGGAAGTACTGGCATCGATTCTCGTGAGATCTAATTAGTTCTTATACTTTGATTGCATACTTGCATCTGTTGTTCTTGATTATAATGATTATAATTGTTTTCATGTTATTGGGTAGTGGCCAATATTTGATAGCATGTTAGTTAATTTAATACCAATTGAACCAATCATCCGTAATTGTGATTTCAGTTCAATAAGTGGAAGGGAACAACAGTCTTAATTTAACAATCCAGCGTCCGAGTTTGTTGGTTATGATTTGGGTCTTTCTCATTCTTAATGCTGCTAGCATATTAAATCTATAGAGTGTCTCTTAGGTCATATGTTAGTTAGAGAAATAGTTGGTGAGGCATCCTCCTGATTATTGACAAGGTAAGGAAAGATTGATTGCTTTCAACTATAACCAATTTGTGTACATGTATTTAAAGTCATCTTTGCATCAAGGATCGAGATAGAAAGCCAGTATGGAATTGATCAAAACCGGAATCTTATTATCATAGTTGAATTGTTTTGGGATCTGTAACAATATCTCATTCTTGTTTTTACTCAATTTTTAGTTTCTCTTATTCACGACCCTCATCTGGTTCTTTTGGTTACAAATTTGTAGATTAAAGATTAAAGAAAAGGTCTCGCCAATCTCTTGGGAAACGAACCTGCTCGCAGCTATACTGGTTGGTATGCCTATACCGACCACAGAATCCTGAACTGAAAATTCATCTTATAGCTTGATTTATTTTTGGTGTAAAACGACACAACAAATTTCGGCGCCGCTGCTGGGGATTGCTTTTAAGCAGTATTTTTTCTTTTAATTCTTTAGTTTATTTTCACTTTTTCTTGGTTTAGGCCTCGTTCTTCTCTTACAGGAGAATTGATCTTCACTCCAGAGATTGAGAAACTTGCACGAAGTCTAACGAAGCAGACAAAAGCCTTGAAAGAATCTTCCTCGTCCGAGTCAACCGCCACCGAAACCCATTTCAATATGCCTGACGAACAAAGACGTGAGGAGGAACCACCAACCCAGCGTATAAGAGACATGGGATGTTAAAGACACAATCGTCCTTTGTGCATTGTCCTTCCCAACATCAACCGTAACTCTGAGATTAAACTAGGTTTCATACAAGTATTACCTAAATTTGGTGATATGCCAGGTGAGAGCGCTCATAACCATCTTGATGAATTTGACCTCGTCTGTGCAACTCTTCGACCACAAGGTTTTTTGGCAGATCATATTAAACTACTCACCTTTACACACACATTGTAGGGAAAAGCCCGTGAATGGCTTTTTGAACTCCCACCCGGTTCAATTCGAACCTGGGAAGATTTGGAGGAGAAATTTTTACAAAAGTTTTTTCCCGATTCTAGAGCAGCTAATTTGATATCTGCAATAAGTGGTATTAGACAAAAGAAGGGAGAAAGTCTTGTGAGTTATTAGGATAGATTTAATCAATTGTGTCGCAAGTGTCCTAACCATGGTTTTACTGAGTATCAGCTCATCACTAATTATTTTTATGGTGGTATGTGCACTATTGACAGGAAGATTTTTTATGCATCTTGTGGAGGAAATGTGTTGAACAAAACCATGGATGAAGCAAAAGAGATCATCCTTGATATGGTCACTCATGAGTATGATGAAGATGATGATAGATCTAGACCAGTCAAGGTAGCCGGTAACTCATATTTGGATGAGAAAATAGATACTCTCACTTCAATTGTAAAAGGTCTAGCCATGAAGAGTACCGGAGGAGCCAAGTGCGAAATTTGCTCACAAATGGGACAATACACTGATGCTTGCCCTACTCTTCAAGATCCACAAACCGAACAAGCTTTCTTTGGATTTGAAGATATACCACAGAGGCCAAGGTGTAATGACCCATTTTCGGACACATACAATCCGGGATGGAGGAATCATCCGAACTTCAGATGGAATCAAAAGGGCCCTGGAATGTATGCTCCGAAACAAGTACAAGTTGGTCGTGAAGCAAATCCAGCAGCAGACGATTAGAGAGTCACCATGAATGAAGTTCTTAAGATAATGGCCCAAAGTAGCGAAGTGGTGTAGAATTTATCCAAAAACACAAATGCTTTCCAGCAAGAGACAAGGGCTTCTATAGGGAACATTGAGCAACAAATGACTCAACTGGTTGTGGAGGTAAACAAGTTGAAGTTCAACATTGGGAGGTTACCATCCTGGACGGAACCGAACCCTAGGGAGAATGCAAGTGCAGTCACACTAAGAAATGGGAAGATATTGGATGATTCTGAGCCTAAAGAAGTTGATAAGGAGAAAGGCAATCATGAAGAAGCCAAAAAGAGTAAAAATGAGTCCTCGAAGGTAGACATCTATTTCTAACCTAAATGTCGCTCCACCTTTCCCATCTAGATTAGCTCATAACAAGAAGGAAGATGATGAGAAAGAGATCTTGGAGATTTTCAAGAATGCAGAGATAAATTTGCCCTTAATTTAAGCTATTAAGCAGGTTCCCCGGTACGCAAAATTTCTTAAAGAGCTTTGTTCAAAGAAGATGAAGTATGGGAAAGATGCTAAAATCAAGGTGGGAGAAAATGATTCTGTTGTCATTCAACGTAAGTTGCCACAAAAATGTAAGGACCCAGGGTTGTTTTCCATTCCATGCATAATTGGCACAAAAATTGTTGAAAAAGCCATGTTAGATCTAGGTGCATCAATTAATGTCATGCCTCTATCTTTGTATAATGAATTGCAATTAGAACCATTGAAAGAAACTCGTGTGATAATCCAATTGGCTGATAGGTCTAATGCATACTCTGAGGGAATGATAGAAGATGTACTTGTGAAAGTAAATGAATTGATGTTTCCTGTGGATTTCTACATTGTTGATATGGATGACTCATTCTCTGGAAATTGATCCTTAATTCTTCTAGGAAGACCATTCATGAAAATGGCGAAAGCCAAAATTGATGTTGATAAGGGAATCCTTAGTCTTGAGTTTGATGGAGATGTAGTTTCTTTCAATTTTTTTGATGCCATGAAACATGTGGATGATCCTGAATCCATGTTTACCCTTGATGTAATTAACCCGTTGGTTGATGAATATATAGAGAGATACTCCAGGGACGACAAGTTGGAACAGGTAATCTTCAATGGATGGGTTGACAAGAATATGATGGACGGTTTAGATGAAACATTTTGTGAAGTCATCATGCAGCTTTACTCCACCAAAGAATACAGCTCCCAGCCACTTTCGGGCGGTATTCCTATACCACCCATTTTCTGCTCAGAAATTTAGAAATACAGCTCCCAGCCACTTTCGGGCGGAATTCCCATACCGCCCGTTTTCTGCTCAGAAATTTAGAAATATAGCTCCCAGCCACTTTCGGGCGGTATGCCCATACTGCCCACATCCAGACCAGAAGTCCACCATATCTCGCAACCTACATCAGTCGGGATAATCATTCCACCTATTCCTGAACGCACCCTTCCTTCGATTGAGAAAGCACCCAAGCTGGAGCTGAAGACTTTACCTGAACATCTCAAGTACGCATTCTTAGGGGAGAATGAGACTTTCCCAGTTATCATTAGTAAGGACATGGAGCAAGAAGATAAACTGGTAAGACTTTTGAGGACACATAAATCTGCAATAGGATGGATGCTGGCAGACATAAAAGGTGTTAGCCCTTCTATCTGTATGCATCGCATATTACTTGAGCATGACAACAAACCTTCTAGAGATCCTTAGCGAAAGTTGAATCTAGTTATGAAAGAGTTGTGCATAAAGAAATCCTTAAATTGTTAGAATTAGGGATTATCTACCCTATATCTGATAGTGCATGGGTAATCCAGTGCATGTGGTACCTAAGAAGTTAGGGTTTCAATTGGTTAAAATGATAACAATGAGCTAATACCCATGAGACTTCAAACTGGTTGGCATATGTGTATAGACTATCGAAAGTTGAATAACGCTACTAGAAAAAACCATTTTCCCTTTCCCTTTATTGATGAGATGCTTGAAAGATTAGCTGGGAAATTATATTTTTGTTTCCTTGATGGCTATTCTGGTTATTTTCAAATCTATGTGGCTCAGGAAGACCAGGAAAAGACAACTTTTACATGTTCATTTGGAACTTTTGTTTACCGTCACATGCCTTTTGGTCTTTGTAATGCTCTAGGAACATTTCAAAGGTGTATGATGAGTATTTGTTCTGACATACTTGAAAGTTGTATTGAGATTTTCATGGATGATTTTACTATACATGGTGACTCATATGATCAATGTCTTGATAATCTTGATAGAGTTTTGCAAAGATGCACTGATACTAACCTTGTTTTGAACTATGAGAATTGTCACTTTATGGTTAGAGAAGGCATTGTACTTGGACATGTGATCTCCAAAAGGGGGATAGAGGTTGATAAGGGTAAACTTGATTCTATTACGAAGATACCTTATCCTACTAATATGAAAGAGATTCGTGCCTTCTTAGGGCATGCAGGTTTCTACAGGCGTTTCATCAAAGATTATTCAAAGGTTTCTCAACCCCTAACAAGGTTGTTACATCAACAGACATTCAAGGTGAATGGACAGTTATTGAAGCCATACCACGAGGGGATGGAGTTTCTCGCAGTCGAGGGAATGACACTGGCATTACCCACATCTGCCTGATCTGAACAAGTTATCTGAGTCTAGCCTAAGACATTAAATAAGGGCGCTACTTGGGAGGCAACCCATAATTTTTTTATTATTTATTTTATTTTATTTTCGAAAATAAAATTTTAAAAAAAACATGTGATTTTTTTCCAACAATTTTTTATCTGTTTTGATAATTCTACATTGCAGGGTTGCAAGAGGAAATTTTCAAGGTGGACGGAGGATTATGAAAGCTTAAATTTCAGATTTGGGAGGAGATTTTCAAAGAAGTACAAAGGATGGAGGGCTTTTGTGCAAATTCCTAAACTACTAAACCCTATCCTACACCTATTCTAATTCATAATTTCTCCTTGTCTTTCTCTTCCCCTACCAACCGTCCCCCTCCATTCTCCATCAGCAACTTTCTGAAAAAAATTTCCCTTTTTCTCGTTTCCAGTCGGCACCACCAGCAGCTCCAAGGTGCTGCTAACCGCCGATCTTCTCTAGCCGCTCGCCCGCCGGTGTTCAGCTGCACCCAGCCGTCAAGCCGCTCGTCTACCAGAGTTGAGCGGCGCCAACACCTTCCTGCCGCCATACTCCAGCCGTGCGCCACCAGCGAGTTCCGCCAGTGAAGTCCAGATTTCCACCGCTAAGCTGCTCTCCGTCCGTGAGCCACCACGCGCCGGCGAGTTTGGGCTCTGCCGCTAGTCAACCACCTGTTCACCGCCGTGACCTTATCTCCGATGACCAGCTTCGGTGAATTTTGGCATCGCCACAGCCATGGGTCAAAATTTTGTTTTGAAGTCCAGAGGCCCGAGCTAGATTTCCTCTCCACCAAAAGAAACGTAAAAATGCCGACAACCTTCTCCGGAGCTGGAGCAGCCAATCCATCGGACAAATACAGCACCACCTTCTAAGCGTAAAAAGAAGATTCTAGAGCTGAAGAAGTCTCCTACCCCAGAACTTGAGTCTGACGGAGCCAGTGGAGATAATATTGAGACTACACAGCCCAGAGGTGCAGTTCCACTGGTCCAGCCATTATCCGACGATGAAAAGTGTCGCAAGTATTCTCTTCTCCAGAATAGACCTGTTGTGGAATGATATGAATTTTATTGGCAAACTTTACGAAAGTTAGAGGTTAAACTTGAAGTTGAGGCATTCTTTTCTAATATTGGTTGGAATGCATTGTTGTGCGTTACTAATCCTGTTTGTTGAAAATTACGTTTAGAATTTTATATCACTTTCGTTTGCCAGGACTTAACAAAAAAAGTTGATGTCATGAGCCCTAATTTTGTTACATTTGATCTTGGGGGACAGATTTGGACAAAATCAATTTCTGATCTACTTGTTTTATTGGGTTTTGAAACCCCTGAGAGTATATCTTCTGATGCGTATATTTCTTATGCAACTATACCTGACCCTAAGTATGCTAAATCGGTGAACAATGAGTGGAGTATTCTTTCTTCTGAAACTGTCCATATTAAAAACATGTCAAAGAGTACTTCGATAAAGGATGGTGCTTTAAGACTTTGTCATTGTTATTTAGCATATAACTTGTTTGGTAGGGTGGATGGTGCAAATGTTGTTACCCAAACTGAAGTTTCTTTTGCTGTTCAAGATGTGGAGAGCGGAAAGTGAAATTTGGTTATTGGCTCCTTAAACAGTTCAAATTTAATTATACTCATATGAAAGGGAAGTTGGCCCTAGGAGCATTAATAACCAAACTTGCTAAGCATTTAGGTGTGTTTAATGAGTCTAGTCTTCTCTATGGGTTGCAACCTAGTCGGATTGACATGCCTGCTTTGGAAAGAATGAGATTAGTTTATCTTGACACTGCTTCCGGGCAGTATAAGTTGTTTGAGCCAGGGGTTTTACCCCCGAGCAGAGCCTCAACTTCTGTTGCAGGTACTTCATTTGCGAGTAGAACACATAGTGGACTTGAGGCAGCAGCACCGCAATGGGCAGTTAACCTGTCCAATCAAGTCAAAGACCTCCACGACTAGCAAAGACAACTTCAAGAGCAACTATAGAACATTGATGAGAAGTTCCAAGGATTGGCGCAGAATGTTTCAGCCCAAAGTAACCCAACATACCCACACTGACCGAGATTCACCGGTTGACCCCATGGCTAATTAGCCACCCAGGGAGCATTTTTCCTTTGTTTTTTTTTTCTTCTTTTTCATTTTTCGTTGAATTTTAGTACATTTGTAGGTTAAGTGCATTATTTCATATTTTATACATAATTTGCATATGTTACCTTTCTCTTACACAATGAGGACATTGTGTCGTCTAAGTATGAGGTGGAGGTTAACATCATTAGTTTGTGTTTCATTCAAAAAAAAAATCAAAAAAATTATGAGAAAGATACAAAAAAAGATTTTCAGCTTTTGTTTTCATCATTTGAGCCAAAAAACAACAGCCTTGAATTGGAAATTTGAATGGTTAGAGTTAAAATTTGGTTTGTGGTAAGATTGAATATTGTTTCCCTTTGTGAAAGAAATCATGGATTCCTTATATGCATTTTAGGATGATGAATGTGCAATAAGTCATTTTGCTCTAAAACTAGATATATTGTGAGGATTTGAGCCTTAAAAGAGCAAAAGCCAGGAAAAAATATAGGCATATAAAAAAAGATGATATTAAGTAGCTCTTTATCTGTTTGTTGAGTGATCATATTTTGATATTCATTGCTTGGTTTGTGCCATGATTTCAAGACTTATTTTTATACTTGAGTATGAAAATGATAGAGGCACTTAGGAATGAGCCCTACTTAGCTTCTACTATATATTTCCTTCCTTAGATTGATCCCCTACATTGATCCCCTAGTTTGCCCTTAGTTTTGAATGATTTAGTGCACATGAGTTGTGTTTACTTCTGGAAGTTACAAGATAACTCATTCTTTCATTTACTATTAAATGTTGATGACATGCTCATTGCGGCTAAGAATCTTACAGAAATTCATGAGTTGAAGGCCTTGTTGAATAGTGAATCTGAGTTGAATGATTGGGGTGCAGCTAAGAAGATTCTTGGTATGGAGATAAGAAGAGATCGAGGAGTTGGAAAGTTGTACCTAACCCAGGAGAGTTACCTTAATAAAGTTTTGGAGCAATTTGGCATGCATGATGCTAAACCAGTTAGCACTCCTCTTGGTAGCCATTTCAGGCTATCTGCTGCCCAATCACCAAAAATAGAGGAAGAAGAAGATTATATGGCCAGAGTTCCTTATTTAAATGCAGTTGGGAGTATAATGTATGCAATGGTTTGTACTCGCCCTGATATCTCACAAGCTGTTAGTGTTATTAGCAGGTATATAGCCAATCCGGGAAAATCACATTGGCAGGCTGTGAAGTGGATTCTTAGATACTTAAAGGGTACTTCGAACATGTATTTGGAGTTTGGTAGAACTAATAACTCTATGGTTGGTTTTGTAGATTCAAACTTTTTCGGTGATCTTGATAAGCGCAGGTCTCTTACAGGTTATGTATTTTGCATTGGAGGTTGTGCAATTAGCTAGAAAGCTACTTTACAACATGTAGTTGCTTTATCTACTACTGAGGCAGAATATATGGCAGTCACATAGGCAATCAAAGAAGCTTTATGGTTGAGAGGTCTCTTCGGGGAATTTACCCTACAACAAAGGGTTACTACCATTCACTGTGATAGTCAAAGTGCAATTTACTCGACTAAAGATCATATTTATCATAAGCGGACGAAGCATATTGGTATTAAGTACCACTTCATTCATGATATCATTGAACAGATAAAGGTTTTTGTTCAGAAAATAATTACAAAGGATAATCCTGCTGATATGTTCGTCAAGTTCAAGCAGTGCTTGGACTTGATTGGTGTTCATTGTTGGTGATTCGGCCCATTAGGGCCATACCGGAGAAGGATTAGTAAGCTATTACTTTTGGGGTTCAGACCAAGGTGGGGATTTGTGAAGAAATGTGGTCTTCACCCAATCGTCCATGAACATTCACTTTTTTGGAAGATAACAAAGACAATCATTCAAAGCATTAAATTGCAACACTATTCTCATCTCATGCTTAGCAAGTTGAAGCATTATTTCTTTAACTATTGGGGTTCAACTATCATGGTTTTTTGGAAAGAACCATTTGGAAGTAATGATCACAACCCATGCTTGAAGCAAGAAGGAGGATTTCTTGGGATATTGGGATAAGTTTTGTTTGAGACCTCTTGGTCATTGGTGAACTTGGATTTGTATAAATAGGGGATGAACTTAGTAGTTCTAACACACTTCAAGCATAACATTCCTTTGCTACTTGCTTTCTTCTCCCTTTAGCTCTCCTTTGTAGTTGTAGAAGTCAAAGCCCTCATCATTATATTTTCCACATAATTCCTTCATAGGTGGTAGGCAAAGTCTTGTAATACTTTCTCCACATATAATGAAGCTTCTGGTCTTCTCCAGCCGTGAATGTAGGTCAACTTGACCAAACCACGTAAATCCTTGTGTCCATTATTTCCTTTATTTTCTTTACGTTGTCTTTGTTATCCATCTTTTTGGGCTAATAGATATCTCGTGGGATTCGTATTCCTAATAGATCAGTATCTATATTTAGTAAGACAAGTAAGGGTTGACTTTTGATTAGTTAAAGTCAAACCTTCTTCTTAGTGATTATAATATAAGGTCAATTGTTGACCGTTGATTGAAATATTGAAATATAAGCAGTTTAATTAGGTTTTGAATTCTGCAAGACTTGACCATTTGATGATCTTATGACTTGTGTTTTATAGCTAGGTTTTGGATAAGATTGCTTAAACTATGTAATCCATACTTTCATGAATTAATGATGTGTTTTGTTGGCTAGTTTTGATATTTGGATGATTATTTAGGGGGAAAAAACTATTTGAAAGTTGTGGATGTTTTTTTAGATAATTTTTGGTTAATTGGTTGGATAACAAAATTAGTTGTGCTTGACAATTTTGAAGTCTATTCACCATTCAGTGATAATTAATCTTAACATAAATTTCCTTGAAATACTTACCTTAAATGTTATTTTGGTACCCTTTGATCCCTCACACTGAATGCATTCTTGAAAAATAAAAAAAAGCCATAAAAATGTGGTGATAATATTTTCCACCAAAATTTTGTTGACCAATCGTTACTTTGGTCACTAAATACTAATTTGGTGACCATATTCAGTTTTGTCACCTCCACTGGTTACTAAGGATAGCTAAGTTACTTAACTCGTATGTCCAACACCCCTTCTGTGAGCAATTTACTAACTACAATATTCACTTGGTCACTAAAATTTTATTGGTTACCAAAACATAGTGACAAAAATATTTAAGTCGCCAATTGATCATTACCAAATAATTAGTAGTCACCTGAATTCAGTCACAAAAGCCCTTTTTTCTTGTAGTGGGTTGACTTATACACATATTCAACCCGAAAGTTGAGAGATCCATAAGAGGTAAGCCTTGGAGAATGATAAAAATGTGAGACCAAATAAACATTGCTTATTTTTATTTCGACACATTATATTTGTTTTATTTTTAAGAAACACTATTAGCTACAAATGTAGGGTACGCAGAGTGAAGAGTGATGGTTTGTAAAGGAAAACAAAACCCCTCATCGTAAGAGTCAGGGGGGGTATGGATTGATGGCTCTACAGTTAATTAAGCAACATTTTGAAAGGGATGTCCAACTAGCAATCAGCAGAGTAATGACCCAGGAGGGGGAAAATCATTGGTAATACCCATCGATCAGGAAGAATTTGACTGATGTGATCTATTCCTAATTAGCCGTCAAGACAGTAAGGGTCAATACGATAAGGATCCCAAGCGAGAAATTGCCGATACGAGTGGTAAGAACCTTTCATCTATTTTCTATTTAAGAATAGAAATCATATAAAACAAACTAAATTGTTTTATTTAAAACTCCTGCGTAGGCTAAATTAAAGCAGGCACAATTGGAAGGGCAATTCATTTCCATGGGTAAGCATGACATCTTCTGCAAGACTACAAAAAAACCCAATCACCCAGGATGTGCAAGAGGTGTTGGATCATTCTTATCACATAGAAAAGCATTTGGAATTCTCTGGTCCTGCAAGAAAGCTAAACCATTCCAGAATTACATCATGCAAAAGGAAGCGCTCGTACGAGAAAAAAAGATCGAGCAATAAGATATCTTGATCCACAAGTTAATTGAACACACTGGTCTCCCCACACCCAAAACTTTAGCCAATTTAACACCGGGTTGGACTCCTACTTCTATAGGATTGCACCACTCACCGGGAGATGTTGAGGTTAACCACAAACATATTCTACCTCCACAAGGAGATGAAGTCAATAATGTTGACCTCGCCATCATGTCCGCTGAAAAAAGGTTAAATTTTTAATCATATTCAATTACTTTTTGACTTAGTTATTTTTTTTCGTTGTAGACATCACATTTGTGTGAGTTGTACATTGATCAAGTGGATAATGGTATGCCAATCCACGTTGCCAATGGTATTTTGCATGAGTCAATCTGATATCATCACTCCTACGTACCAATTCGAGATGAGATATGTAGAGCCTAACTGGAGAAGCCACTAGTCCTCAATACCCTATTGCCAATTGCAAATGACCACTATAAGCATGTAGGAACTGCTCAAGGACTTTTTCTCCCATGGCCTCGTTGCCTAATCTATGTGGACCTTAAGAAAATATCATCATTTGAAGGCCAAGCCTAAAATGGAACCCATAATAGTTTTAAAACACCGAAGAAGGCTAAGCCCTCACTCACAAGGGCACAAGTTTTGAAGGATTCACCGCACTTTGTGAGAGTCTTTTATAACTTGATTGGCGGACACCAAGTCAACTCAACCTACACATTTTTAGGCATTGAATGCGTATTTGGTCAAAAGAGGGAAACAATTGTCAGATAAAGTGACCTCAAAGACTTGTGGAGGTGTGACCAAGTCAATCAAACCCTAATGTTCTTTTACGTAGTTTAAGTATTGTATACTTTCATAATTCGAAGGAATGATTTTTTAGTTTTACAATTTTTTACAATTAATTTTTTATCTTTCTATTTCAAAGTTACATGTATTATGTTTCTAACCAAAGGGTAAATGGTGGATAGGGTATTTGTGCCCGGTGATGACACAAAATCAGAAACAGGGTCAAAGAACGGGTTGACTACATCCGCAAAAGTCTTGGACAAACGGATAAAAAAATTCATCTCTTCATACATTGAGAGGTGATGGTAAAATATCAAATATACTTTGAAAAAAAAACATATTTTGGATTATTTTTATGTATTACATTGTTGTAGGGACCTTTGGAGATTATTAATTATTGTCCTGGAGAAGAACCGCGTTTACTGGATGGATCGTCTTCATTATCAACCTTCCGGTATTAAGATTTTGGATGCTTCCGTTAGTTTTCCCAACGAATCTAGTACAAAGGGTTTGGAGATAGTCGAGATCAAGGTGAACTTTTGTTTTCATGTTGACAATTTAATTTGATTCTAAAATTCTAAATTTTTGATATGATTAATAAATTCTTTTGCATTACTTAGTACAAGAAAAAAATGAAGAATTGAGAGTACGGGTATTGCGTAATGCTATATGCGGCGGAATGTCTTCAACAAATCTGTATGGATTATCTTAAAATCAATGACAAAAGATTTCAATTAGATCTTCTTTCATTGTTTCCATTCTATAGGTTTATTACACATACTATTAACATTTCCAAATCACATATTTTTAAAGAGAATGAGAAACCGTATTCACAAACTTATAATATCAACATGCAAGAAGTTTCTTGGTTAGGTATACTGTCAACGCCCATTCCTTTTCTATTGGAGATCCCAATGTAGCAGTTGTATAAGTAGCTAGTATATATAATGACATTGTCATTAGAATAGATTTTGATAGAATTCTATTCCTATCTATAGATTGTTGTTGCCCTAGCGTAGCCTATAGATTTTTGATAGATAGTGTGGAAATTAAAAGTAAATATTGGTGAATGTTGACCTGGTATGTCAAGATTTCATATAGTCAAAATCTATTGAAATTACAAAAGTTTACCATACTATTCCATAGGTTTCAAATATTGGAACTAATTTTGGCGCTTCTTAACTATTTTATCATAGATCATATTACTCGTTCCGAGTCTGGAATATATTATCAAGCAATAAATGATCCCATACCTAAAATTCACAGATTGGGAACAGAAAATCCATTCGATTTTGGAATTCACATGAGTTTCGAGTTCGTAACTAATATATAGTTCTGATTATTTGCCTCATGTTCCTTGTCTAAAACAAATCACAGGATCCGAGGGTTTTCAGCTCATTTCGAGATCATAACCACTTAAAAAGTCCGGCAGGGTGCATTAAGCTACGAGTTCGTAACATGAGGCAAGGTCCGACAGGATGCATGTCATTTCGAGTTCGTAACTTATAGAAGGTGGTTCCATCCCCTCGTTAACTTGCAATTTTAAACTGCCTTCTATTGCTGCGTTAGAAGGTGGTTCCCAGAATCGCCTTTGATCCTCATCAATCAAAGGAATGTCTAGAGAAGTCACCCCCAAAGTGACTTCTTTGGTTCAGAGGAACTGCCTTTTATAGAGGCAATTTCACTAGTGACAACATTATTCTAGGTATCAATTCATGACTTATCACAACCCCTACAACATTATTCAACTGCATCATTTCTTATTGATCAACAAAAATGAATAATTGTGCCAATATCTTTACCTTTCTATTTCGGGTCGAAGGGTTTAAGGAGAGAAACAAGGATACCTATAAAAATGGAATCTCAAAGTAATACTCATTTATTTAAAACTAAACCTAGAATTACTGCAATTAATTTGGTTGTTTTGAAGGGTACCTCTGTGTTTTTTTGCATGTGAAGATTTCAATTAGCTAGAAACAGAGCCCCAAGGATTTGAAGAAGAAGAACTTAAATAGACAAATCATACTGTGCAACAAGAACCGGGATACCTATAACTCAAAATATTCTGGGATCAGGTTCTTGAGGCTGATTACATTTTCCCCCATTACCCTTCAGTTGATCATCGCCCATAGTGGTTCTTGGAAATAAGAAAATGAGAATCAATGGAGAAAATTTGAAGAAGTGTGCAATAAGTAAAGCCAAAACATCCAATACATTTTTCTAGCTGGGGCAGCAGGCGGCATAATGGAGGGAATGGTAAGGGAATGGGAGACAGAAAGGGCGAGAGAGGAGAAGGGCTGGGGTTGTTGGTGACTGAGCGGGGGGAAAGGGTTAGGAAAAAGGAAAAGGAAAGATAGAAAAAGGGAAAACAATAAATGTAAAAAGAAAAGGGAAAAAGGAAAAAAGGAAAAGGAAAAAGAAAATGGTAAACATCACTTTTGCCCTTAATATTAACATTGAAAACCTAGGTTGACGAAGTGGCCACGATTCATCAGTTTTGAAGTTGAGGGGCCAAGAGTGTTCAATTAATAGATGAGGGGCTGAAGGTGGACGATCGTGATAGTTAGTGGATGATCATTTTATTTTGGCTCCTTCCTTTTTTGGCAAATTCTATATTATTTTCATCCACTTAATTTACTTTTGAGTATTTCAATACCACTTCCTCCACTCGTTCCAACTTTAAAAATCCTTGTTTTATTTTATAAGAGGCCATATTTAGAGAACCATTTGGAGTAATTGAAAATTGATTCAGTTGACTTCCAGAAGTTAAAATGAGCCAATTTATATAGGATAGGGGAAGTTTTAAAAATTAATTAGAAATTAACATAAAATTATAAATATATTTATGATACATTAGATTATGAAGGCATATTTATAAGGAGTGAGCTCTCCTTAAAAAGATGTTTTTTTTATATAATGTTGACTTGACCCATTTTAAAAAAAATAAGTGCTGATTTAACCCAGTATTGTTTTACTAAAGTGATGATCTAACTTTGTCTAGTTAATAAAAGTACTGATCTAACCCGGCCAAGATCAGACAAGCACGTGGAAACTTCCCAAGGACTTTTTCTCCTATGGCCTTGTCGCTTGATATATGTGGACCCTACAAAGGATCGTCATTTGAAGGCCATGCCTAAAATGGCACCCTTAATAGTTCACAAAACGCCGAAGAAGGCTAAGCCCACACTCACAAGAGCATAGGTTTTGACGAATTCCCCATAATTTGTTAGATTCTTGTATGATTTGATTGACGGACACCACGTTAACTCAACCTTCACATTTTTGGGCAATGAATGTGTATTTGGTCAAATGAGGGAAATAATTGCTGCATGGAGTGATTCTAAGACTTGTGGAGGTGTGACCAAGTCAATCAAACCCTGATGTCCTTATACGTATTTTAAGTACTATGTACTTTCATAATTCGAAGGAATAATTTATTAGCTTTACTATTTTTACAATTAACATTTTTTCATTCAATTTCAAAGGTACATGTATTATTTTGCTAACCAAAGGGAGTAAGGATGGATGGGGTATTTGTGCCCGGTGATGACACAAGAAATCGAAAACAAGGTTAACGAACAGGTCGACGTCTGCAAAATTCTTTGACAAACGGATAAAAAAATATTCATCTCCCCATACATTGAGAGGTGATGGTAAAATATCAAACCTACTTAAAACAACATATTTTTTGGATTATTTTTATGCATCACATTGTTGTAGGGACCATTGGAAATTATTAATTATTGTCCCAGAGAAGAACCACATTTATGGGATGGATCCTCTACATTATCCACCTTCTAGGTCATTTATTTAGATATTGGATACTTCCGTCCATTTTCCCACTGAATCTAGTACAAAGGGTTTGGAGATAGTTGAGATCAAGGTGAACTTTTGTTTTCTTGTTGACAATTAAATTTGATTCTAAAATTCTAAAGTTTTGAAATGATTAATTAAATCATTTGTATTAATTAGTACAAGAAACAAGGGAAGAATTGGGAGTGCGAGTATTGCGTGATGTTATATGCGGCTGAGTGTTTTCAACAAATCCGTATGAATTATCTTGAAATCATCGACGTAAGATTTGAATTAGATCTTCTTTCATTGTTTCAATGGTATAATTTTATGACACATATTATTAACAATCCCAAATTCACAGATTTTTGGATGGGATGAGAAGCCATATTCACAAACTAATAATATCGACATGCAAGAAGTTGATTGGCTAGGTATATTGTCAACGTTCGTTCCTCTTCTATTGGAAATCCCAACATAGAAGGGGTATAAGTAGCTAGTATATATCATGGCATTGTCATTGGAATAGGCGTTGATAGATTTCCATTCCTATCTATAGATTTATGTTGCCCCATCGTAGCCTATAGATTTTTTATAGAGAGTGTGGAAATG
This sequence comes from Rubia yunnanensis, assembly GCA_037428765.1. Classification (NCBI taxonomy): domain Eukaryota; kingdom Viridiplantae; phylum Streptophyta; class Magnoliopsida; order Gentianales; family Rubiaceae; genus Rubia; species Rubia yunnanensis. The sequence continues at coordinate 79,600,075 of CM075068.1, forward strand.
ACAAGTTTATTTTTTTGAATGTTGACCTGGTATGTGAGGCTTTCATATAGCCGGAATCTATTCAAATTGCAAAATTTTATCATACTTTCTGAAAGGTGTTCCAATATTGGGTCATAGTTGCGAATTATTGTGAAAAATGACTAATTGTAAAAATATCTTTACCTTTCTGTTTCAAGTCGAAGGGTTTAGGGAGAGAAACAAGGATATCTGTATCTCAAAGTTAAAACCATTTCTTGAAAATTAAACCCAGAAATACTGCAATTAATTCAGTAGTTTTGAAGGGTACCTCTGTGCTTTTTGGCATGTGGAGATTTCAATTCACAAGAAACAGAGCCACATTGATTACTTCTACACAATCTTAAAAAATTACACTATGACTAAAAGTTATCTTACCCCATTATCCATTGCTTTAATATGCATGATTTTTGTTATTATTGCCTAAATATAGAAATATAAACATTTTTGGTGAAATGATGGAAAGTGTTGTACATGTTCTAGAGTAACTCAAAGTTAAAAATATAATTATAAAATCTTCTAAAATTAAAAAGAAATAGAGTTGCATAAAAAATTAAATATTGTATTTTTATTTTAAAAAAATAATTACATTATTAATATATATATATATATATTCAATTATTTTAAATAGTGCATTGCAAAGGTGTTTACGAGAGGTACATGCGACGGTATAATAATTACATATTGTATAATAATTACATATTGTATAATAATTACTTTAAACTTTATAACTACATAATGCATAATAAATTTTTAATATTTCAATTAAGACCTTTTACCTTTTATTATTCTAATTAAACCTATATTTCCATAGATTTATGGAAACACGATCTTTACCAAGACTTTCCCTTATCTTAAATGATTTTTTTTATCGAAAAGCCTATTTTTAAAATTTTGAATTTTGAAAAAATAAATCTGAATTTTTTAAAACTACTTTTTAACAAAGGCAAAGTCTTGAAAAAGACGGTCTTTCCATAAGCTTATGGAAAGATGGTCTTTCCATAAGCTTATGGAAAGACGGGGTTTGATTAGAATAATAAAAGGCAAAAGGTCTTACTTGCAATATTAAAATTTTAGTATGTAACATATAGTAGTTATAAAATTTATAACCCGGTTCATGTAACCTAAAAATTTTATCTTCACTTCTTTTAATTTACACTTTAAACCTTGGTATTTCCATAACTTATGGAAAGACCGTCATTCAAGAGACGACTCTTTAACAAAACCGTGTAATGATGGGGTAAATATTTTAAGTACCTAACTGGGGTAAATTTTTGACTAATGACGGTGTGATGCTGGAGTATAATTTAACCAAGCCAATGCGTTAAATTTCCATTTTCCCAACATATCCGCTGATTCATTACAAAGATAGTTTCAAGATCAAGCCAGCCCTCTACACATACAAAGGTTAGATCTTTTATGTAATTTTCTTTGAATTCCAGTTAGGAGCTAGACGTACGCATAATTATCCATCGTGTGATCAAGTAGGTGGATATGGAGAATCGAAGACTTGCACCGGGGTTGTGTTTCCGACCAACAAATGAAGAATTGTTGTCTTTTCTTAAGAACAAGGTTGAGGGAAAGAATGAGGGCATGGATTTTGTAGTGGAGAAGAATTTATACGGTGACGAAGCAGAGCCTTGGAATGTTTTATTGGGCATCGGTAAAGATTTGTAGACGTTCTATGATGAATCCAGCTCTAAGAAAAAGGTTGTTTATGTGATTACCAAGTTGTCCAAGAGGGGTGATAGAAAGACATCAAGAAACGCCGGATATGGAACCTGGGATGGACAAACCAAACTATGTCCCTTGCTAAACGGAGCGGAAACCAAGATCATCGGGTACAGCAAGATGTTGACATATGTGGTCGATCCAGGGTATGAGTCCACGGTGGTTGGTAAGGGATATTGGTACATGCACGAGGTGACATTCTCTGAAGAATCTCTTAGAGAGATTGGGGTTAAGGGTACCGACTATGTAATCTGCAAGGTTATCTGGGACACTTTGAAATCTTGTCAAGTCAACGACAAGAGTAGAAAGGGCAAGAAATTCAAGAAGACTACTTATGGAGTCGATCAAATTGGCACTGGAACAAATTATGAGGCTGGGAGCTGCAGCAACTTTACACAACTGGGAGTTGCATATTGTTGTGATATAATAGCGGTACATGGACAAATATTTGGTGGAAATGAAGCAAGTGTAGATCAGCCGGAGAATGATGAGCTTGGGTTGAATGCGCTTCATGTATTACCTGCACCACTGGAGGTGGAGGAGTTTCCTGAATTGAGTCCAAACTACCTGGATGAGTTGCACAACCTGTTGAATTGGGTCTAACCTGCTTCGGAGCAACCAAGTTCTCGCACCAAATCTTCCGCTCAAGCTGATGATTGCAATCGAGTTGTAGAGAATGTTGCTGATTGCTGATCAAGAGCGCCTGAGTTTTCTGCTTGACATGGTTTCTTCTGTTGGAACATTCATAGTAAAATGTATTTGTGAATAGTACTAAATCAAAAAATGATCCCTGTGTATAATGATACTGACTAATAGGGTATCTGGTGTGCATAGTACTGAATTAAAAAATAATGAACGCAAATGAAATGAATTAGCTAAATGTATGAATACTGATATGGATCTACCGGATGTTTAAGCTGGGACTAAGCATTGATGATGATGCCAGCTTTTATTTCGAGCAGATGAGCAATAAACACATTACATGTCTTTCAATCATGTTTCTGAGTGTTTTTTTAACAACCGTAGTTATTTTTAATGCTAACATGTGAATGCTCTCTATCTATTAGGTTTATTTTGGGTTTATTTTGCTTTTGGGTTTCATTGAATTTCTTCTCGATTCTTATTTTTATCTTTGTTAATAATTTTGGCCAAAAATTAAGTAGTCTGTCTCTTGAAAAATGGTCTTTCCATAAATTACGAAAAGACCGTGGTTTAAATTACAAATTAGAATGAATCAAGATACAATTTTCGGGTAGTAATCGAGTCATAAACTTATAACCATTGCACATTGCATAATAATTTTTTTAGAAAGTCTCACGAAAGGCGGCATGTCCATAAGTTTATCCAACAAATGTAAATAAATAATATCCTACATTAATCTTTAACTATTAACTGTGATTTCAATACACGTAGTGACCATTTGAGTTCGATTCTCCGGATATGGATGATTTAAGATAAGGGCAGCAGACGTGATGATGGATAGTTGGAGAGAGCACAAATTTACCTTATCGCGAGATTGCATTTTTTCTATTAAGAAAGGAGATCGTCCATGGTTACTTATACACATATTCAACCCGAAAGCTGGGATATCCACAAAAGGCGAGCCTTGGAGAATGATGAAAATGTGAGCCCGAATAAACTTTGCTGATTTTAATTTTGACACATTATATTTTTTTTATTTTTAATAAACTCTATTTGCTAAAAATGTTGGGCACGTAGAGTAAAATACGATGGCTTGCAAATGAAAACAAAACCTTTCATTGTAAGAGTCGTGGGGGGATATGGAATGGCCACTATAGAGTTAATTAAGCAAAGTTTTGAAAGGGATGTCCAACTAGTAATCAGCAGAGGAAAGACCGAGGAGAGGGCAAGAGCATCGGTAATACCCATCGATGAGGAAGAATTTGACCGGTGCGATCTAGTCCTAATTAGCCGTAACAGTAAGGGTGAATAAGATAAGGATCCCTAGCGAGAAATTGTCGAACGAGTGGTAAGCACCTTTAATCTTTTTTCTATTTAAGAATAGAAATCCAATCAAACAAACTAAATTGTTTTATTTGAAATTCATGCATAGGCTAAATTAAAGTAGGTACAATTGGAAAGGTAATTCACTGCCACGGGTAAGCACGACATCCTCGGCAAGGCTACAGAATATCCAATCACCCAGGGCGTGCAAGAGGTGTTGGATCATTCTAATTACAAAGATATGTATTTGTAATTCTCTGGTCCTACAAGAAGGTGAAACGCTATCACAGGAACCCCCCTTTAGCACCGGTTTTTTTTATATCTAGCAACGGTGTTTTTGTAAAAGAAAATCGGTGCCTAAGTAGCCGATGAAACGGTGTCACTGGTTGGAAAAAACTAGTGCTAAATTTCTACTTGTTGCACCGGTTTTTTTAGCACCAGTTTTCAAAAACCAGTGCTAATATGTACCGCGATAGCAATGGTTTTTCAAAACTGGTGCTAAAAAAATGGTGCTAAATTTGCGACCGGGTAGCACCAGTTTTTAAACCGGTGCTAAATGTGTGATTGGTTAGCACCGGTTTTTTAGTACCAATTTTGAAAACCAGTGCCAAATGTGTAACCCGTCTGCACCTGTTTCTCGAGCACCAGTTTTAAAACTGGTGCTAAATGTGTGATTCGTTAGCACCTATTTTTTTAGCACAAGTTTTGCAAAAAATATTTTTTTTAAATGTGTGATTCGTTAGCACCAATATTTGTAGCACCATTTTTGCAAAAATCGTGTTAAATGTGTGACTTGTTAGCCCCAGTTTTTTTAGCACCTGTTATCAAAACCGGTGCAAAATGTGTGACATGTTTTCACCGAGTTTTTTTTATTCTAGCACCAGTTTATAAGAACCGCTGTAAACTTTGTAACTAATTTGGTAGCTGAAAGCTGCGGTGCGCTGCCGCTCTTTTAGTTCATCTTCACGCAGCCAGTTTTTAAGTGCGCTTTTTTTCCAGGCCGGTGCTATCTTTTTCATCGATGGCACCGAATTTCATTTGTGCGTAGCTTACTTAAATCGGTGCACCAATTAAATAGCACGAATTCCCAACAACAATTCCCATTAAATACAACAATCACCATGCATAGACAACAAGTAGATAGAAAACATATTGAATATGATCAACCATAATTTTCAACTAGCTAAAGAAGTACATGGATGTGGTTTTTAGTGCCCAAAATTGGGTTACAACCCTACATAAGATACGGGAACCCCCCCTCTTCATAGAGATGACGAGTATCAAAAGTGGAGGACAATTACCTTTAATAAAGAGATCTACTAACACTACTATCCAATGATGGAGGTAAGTCCTTGTATGACATTCAATTCAGCTATGCATTTTGGCAGAATACATTTTGCAAAAATACAAACTCATTTCAGAGCAATGCTTCGCAGTTGATCGCTCCCCCGAGGAGTGTAATGTTCTGGAAATTGCTGAAACATGTATTAAATTGCATGTTAGAAAGGGATATATGTGAGAGACAGTACAAATACAAAAAAATATATATAGGAAAACATACTGTAATAATGTCAATGCCATGCACTTCCTTAACAATTTTTTCCATACAATACATGCAAGGGTATCCACATTCCCAACTACAACTTTGTATCTTGTGCTGATATGAAAAACAATTTGCTTAAATGATTACGAACATAAAAATGACATAGAAAATATGAAGTTACGGGATAATACGTACATTGATGTTTATGACATTCCATGTATAGTTCGAAGGGTAGGATCTATTTTGCTCGGAATTGAACCGTCGATATTTTTTTGAATCCTACAATTGATGAAACTATATTTATATCAATGTATAAAAATATATTTTCAGAAAATGGGGATCACACATAATAATTTAACTAGGTCTAACTTTTTCCTACATGTAATGATGAACGCAAGTAGTGAATAGAAAAATGAATGTCATTATACTGAATATTAACAGTAATTGTAAATAAATGAGCAAAGAATGTGTTCTACTTACAAGAACACATTTACTGGAACAAACAATTTTGTAGAACATTAATAAAAATGCAATGACAAGTGTTCTACTTACAAATGAATCAATCTAAGGTATAGCCTATTACATTTACAAATTCCCCCACTCATCGATTCGATGCAATATTCTCGATCTATTTTCGGTACGAAGACGAGCAAAAACCAATGGCTCTTATAAAAATGCAAACAACAAAACACCTAATGCGGTTTTGAATACTTAAACTTTTTATTTAAAAAAACAAAACATATGGGTGCTATTGCTTCTAGTGGGACAAAAAACACAAAATATAATAAAACTTACTCTTAATTGTATGGGAAGATGTACATCCTTGCTTGAGTGCGGCACGTGACAGTTGAAACCTCATTCGCAGTCAATTCGACCCTCTGATTTTCCTTTTGAGCAAGAGAAATCGAACCAGCCGGAAAAAATTGGACGTGGTATCGATTAACCAACCCATCACATAGGTATCTGGAAAAATAATATTGTAAATGAAACAAATATAATCAAACATCTATAAATAATGTAAGTATACAGTTGTTACGATGCCAATATATCAAGTTGGCACCCACTGATCCACCCCATTTCGTTTTCAATGTCCAAGCTACTCATGAATAGTTTTAGCTTGTCACTAAATGTGGATGTGTAGACTTCCTCTGATCCAAACACTGCAGCGTTGAAATTGATGCGGAAGACTTTCTTAGGTCCACATATTTGTGTAGATAGCCCTAAAACATCATTAATCTGTTGAACATCAGCAATACATTCTTTGTCTTCCATGACTCCCTGAAATATACATGATATTGTTATTAGATTTGAGAATCTAATAATGTTAGTTGACCTGTATTTGTATATAATTCAGTAGTGGATCATACTGTAAAGGCTTAAATGAGTTCTCACAAAAATGTAATGGTCAGAAACCGACATGGAAGGATTTGATTGCCCATTCTCCGTCGATGTAGTATTTTCTTTTTCTACTTGCTAATAGGTAAAATGTTAGTCAGGCATTGAAAAAAATAGTTCGGAATGAAAAAGTGTTTGGGAATATGTTTGACCTCTCCCTTTACTAATCGAGTGACCACCTCTCCATTAGGAGTATCTTCGTGAGCCACCACCTCCTGTAAGGTAGAGTGTGTTAATATGTATTTGGAAGTCAAAGTTGGTTAGTATAATTATTTTTTTAACCTCTTCTTTCTCCATGGTAGTTTTTGGTGTAAGATTTTTTTCAAGACTTCCATTTTCATCCACTACCAATTGTTTCCGAGGCGATTTCATCTCGTTCTTCTACATAAGCAGATGAACAATAAATTATGTTTAAGTAATATCTAGAAAGATATATATGATAAGATCACAACAAGAATATAATTATCACACCTAATCATCCTGTTGGCCAATGACACTGGTTAACTTTCCGAGCCATAGAATGTTATATCCAGTGGCCTCAGTAACAAACTCAAATTCTTCTCGTTCAATTGGCAAAGGTGCCTTGGGAATGATCACAGGTCCATGAAGCTTTGCTCGCTCCCACTTGATGGGTAAGTCCATTTCCTTATCCTTTTGAAACAAGATACCAAATGCAGCTACGTCCCTTTCTCCACTATGGTTCAAAGCATATATGCAGCATTTTTTTCCTTTCTGAAAAAGAAATCCATAAAAGGAGAAAAAACATCAGTTGGACAATAAGTAAGTGTTATTAAGTAATAAAAATTAAATAATGTTATCAATGTAATCTATCTCAATAGGGACCAAGGTTCCTTAAAGATTCTATGGCGTTGAAAGTTGATTAAAACAAAAAAAAATGAATTCTATAGCGACTGAAGGCTGCTGCGTGATGCTGCTCTTTTGGTCTAGTTGGGATAAAATATACCTCAAATTAGTTTTTTATGACTAAGAGCAGCAGTGTGCTGCTGCTCTTTTGGCACAACAAGGATAATATAAGCCTTAATTTACTAGTTTGGTTCAGTTAGGATAAACTGTCTCTCAATTAACTATATTTCCAAAGAGACATTTTCTCAGTTCAACTGAGAAAAGAAGAGCATGAAGATATACTAGCACCGAACTACCAACATCCAATATGAACGTGACAACAGTAAATATATGCCCACAACTGATAGTATCCACAATCACTATGACAAGAAATCAACATCAAGAAACTAACAATCCACATCCGCAAGAAAGCAACTAACGATGAGGTTCTTGGTATAGAATACCATGTCATCATCAACGTATCTTTGTGGGTCACTAGATCCATATGCTAAAGGAATGAATACCAGATTGTCTTTATTCGCGGGGTTGGATGATGTAGCAAGGAAATTACGAGCATCCATGTGTAAGGGAATAGGTTTACCCAATTGTCAATCCAGCCAATTTGTTAGGCATCAAATAAGGTAAAAAATCTTTCATTGAGCTCGATGATCTCCATGGACACATGTTTTGAATTTGAGGTTTCTTCAAATGGTTTTGTTTTTGTGCTCCCACATCGACTAGATGCATAACGGCTAACAACAATATGTGGTAGGGCCTCATTCAACTTGGACATTGTGGGCAACCTCTCCAACGACCCCCATGATCCTTCTTACCTGTTGCTTGAGCAAGAGTATCTTCTTTTCCTTCTATAACCAACTCTTCCTTTTGCTTCTTATCCAAAAGATTTTTCTACTCAACAAAACATATGCAAGTCAATAGTATGCATTGCATCAGAGAATATAAATAGAGAATGAATCAATTATTAATTTGCCTCACAATAGTGGGGGCTGATCTTTTAATGGATTCATTGCTATAGATCGATAATTTCTTGTCCCAGTTAGCTTCTAGGAACACCTCTGAGTGATCTGGTTTGAAATCAATGATTCCAACTAAAGCCTTTACTTCTTCTACACTTCGAACTTGATCCATAAGCTTGTCAATTTTAGCCCTTCTTTTCCTCTTCTTGAGTTCAATAGAAAGTCTATGATTCCCTCCACTTCCCGTGTGATGGACGTAGTCCTTATGTGAGGCACTTACTTTTGCTGCATCACTTAATGCCTATATGTTCATTGATTAGTAATATGCTCACAAAGTAATGTAGAGAAATGAAATAATTTTAATGAATAACCTTTAGTTTCAGGGGTTGATTTGTGTTTCACAAATAGCTCCCATTGTTTTGTCCATCCATCAATAAGCAGTCCATGTAGAAATACCTGGGTTTTATTTCACGATGTACTTTTGAGCAACCTTAGCCTTCCAATTCCTCCACTTTTCACCCGAATAAATTTTCCATTTATTTTGGGACTCATTTATCTCATTGAGTGTCATTTTGGTTTGTATATCCCAACTAATCTAGCGGACAAAGATATGTATTGCCAAGAAAAATTTAATCAACTTGATATGAACAAATGATAATGAAGGATTAGAACACACTTACGAGAATGTCTTCCCATGCATCTTTCTTTACATGGTCCGGGAAAACTTTACAATTATACCATGTCCCAAAGCGGATTCGTCATCGAAAAGTATAGCCAACATTCATTGACCACTGGTTGTGCATAACCAAGGGTTCGAAGTCATCATCGAAGAATATTTTAAGGGGCTTCTTTTGCTTTGCTAGTAACACTGACTTGCACGTGGTTGTACCTCTACGCTTGCAATAATCTTTAATCTCAAACTTTTCAAAGTTCCCATTCTCGCCATCTTTTGATATAGTTCCTTATTCCTCCCCAGAGTTGTCAGATCCCGAGATTGATTTGGATGCATCATCCACCATCTCGTTATAGACATCACAGTTGTCATTTTTTTGGGCGTAACACAATTTTCTTCCACGGCTTTAGTACCGGAGTTAAACAATTTCTTCTTCGCCTTTGCCATTCACTTGCTTGTATGAGTAAAATAAAAAAAACCATAACATAACACATACAAAGACGGATATCCTCAAACAACCAACTGAGAATAGATTGACCTAACAAATCAATATGCAAAAAAAATTTATATGGGGGCAAAAACATAGTAGGTAAGAAATCTATAAATCTTAGCAAACTATTTTTTTTAATTGAACCATCCATAGATGGGGGAAAATGTATTAGCCTTCCCGAGCCATAAAAACAGGGTAAAAAGAAGCCAAATCTTAGTTCGGATATACAATTTGAGCACATTGCTCATGAAGCAACCTTGTTGCTTCCAAAAGAATGAGATAAAATAATGTAGGAGCTAGAGGATTACAAATACTATTGTCTAGGTAAGCATATCTCGAACTTATTAGTGAATCGAAGCGAAACACAAGTCAGTCAGAGCTATAATTACCTAAACCGAATGCCTATCCTCTAAGCATATGAGAGCTGGAAGAGAAATCTAAGTGATCATAGAAATAACACTTAGATCAGAGTCAGACTTGTAGAGTTGATCAGCAAAAATTGCCAAAGTTATTTGAACCCCATGTTGATCAGCACCAATCCAGACCAGTTGCGTCAGGTTGATGCGAATCGTCCCTGTCTAAACATTAAACAAAACCTCAGTAGCATCCGTTCAAGGAGAGATTCTGAGAGAGGGAGTGCCTAACCTATCTAAAGTTATCAGCCCAATACAGATAGGAGGAAGCATATGTAAACTGTTAAAATAGTTAGAAGTCTTAGCCGTAAAACACTCCTTTGCCAAGAAATCAGCAACCGAATTAGCCTGTCTATGTATATGCAAAACACTGGTCTCACCTAAAGCCTGATGAATCTCATCAGCAAGTTCAAACAGTTTCCAATTTGCTTTGAAAGGATCTTGAACAGAGCGAACAGCACTTAAGCAATCAGATTCAATGATAATCGGAGACAGAAAACCTACACTAATATGAATAGCAAGATGAATTGCCCTTAGCTCAGCTTCTAGAGCAGAACTAGCATATGTGAATCTAGTGTGAGCTGAGATGAAATTACCCCTAGAATCCCTAATGATGAGTCCTAAACCACACCTATCAGTATGAGGACTCCATGCCGCATCTACATTAAACTTTAACCCCCCATCTGGCCGATTCCATGCTATTTTGTAAATCTTTGGTTTCGGAGCAGTCTTTATCAGAGGCAAAAATGAGTGATTTGCAATACCATAGTCAAATGTAGATGTGATATAGGTTGGTTTAGCACAGAAAGAGTAGAAAATATGCTCCCTAATATGTTTTAGAACTGTAATTCTACTTGGAACAGCCGAATCATATATACAATTATTCCTCATTTTCCATACGTTCCAGAGTGTAATTAAGGAAGCATTCTTGATTAATGTAGAATGTAGCGTGCTTAAACCTGGATAAGTTAGATAGAAAGAAATTCTTTCCCAGATGGAGGGGAAAGATATATCCGTGATCCCCATAAACCAATGTATATTCTTCCAAATAAGAGTAGAGGTGCAGGAATTAAAGCAGTGTTCCAAAGAATCAACATGGTTGCAACACAGAACACATTTAGAGGGCAAGCAAAAAGTTAATTTTTGTAGTATATTGTCAAAAGGCAGATAAGAGTTGATCAGTTTCCACATGAAAACTGAAACTTTCTTTTCAATTCTCCCACTCCAAAAAAGATTAGTCGAGGCAATATTACCTAATTGTGGACTAAGCAGGAGGTACGTTGATTTGAATGTGAAATCTCCCCGAGGACCAGGTTTCCATATTAACCTGTCATCCCTATGTGGATAGAGCTTAGAGTCCTGCAAAAGAGAGAAGATATCAGTTGGCAGTAGAAGGATAAATTTCAGAATCAAGGTATCTTTGTTTTCAATGAATTGAGCCACTGTGCAGTCCTCCGAGATATCCACCTGAACCGGATCACAGTAATCAATAATAGGCTTAACTCCAAGCCAATTGGAAGTCCAAAAATTGCAAGAACCTCTTCCCAGAATAACTCTGGAATTAGCTTCAGCCCAATCATTAAAACTACAGATTCTTTTCCAATTGGGAGATGATTTATATGAAGTGGGCAGGGATTCAATAAAATGTGTCCATGGTGCTTCTGCCCTTTGATATTTCCACCAAAGCTTAATAGAGCATGTATCAATGATGAAGTTGATTGATCTGAAACCTAGCCCGTTCTGGTTAATTGGGAAACAAAGTGATTTCCAATTTCTCCATGCTCTATTAGGCTTCTGGTCAGTAAAACCCCAGAAAAATCTGCTCATCATCTTTTCTATTATGGAAACAACCTTCTTACTAGGTTTGAGCACCGACCATATATGTTGTGGAATAGCAAAGATGCATGATTTTATGAGTGTAATTTTCCCCCCCATAGATAACCATTTATTTTTCCAACTGCAGATTCTGTTATCTATTTGCTCAATTAATGGCTGAAAATGAGCCATAAGTGCAGGACCTGTAAAAATAGGAACCCCCAAATAAGTGAAAGGCATTTTCCCAATTTTCATACCCAAAATCCTTTTAATGTTATTAACTGTATGGACAGATGCATGTTTCCCAATGTAGATATCACTTTTACCATAATTAATCTGCTGACCAGTGACTTCCTCAAAAGTAGATAGAAAGGCTTTGAATCTGACCAAAGTTTTATTTTCAGCCTTTAGAAACACAACTGTATCATCTGCATAAGATAAGTGGGAGATTTGTATGGCTTTACCTGGGAGATCATAGTATGCCAATTTACCTGTATGGAAGATAAATGCTAAACTTCTAGTAAATGCCTCCGAAAAGATGTTAAAAAGGAAAGGGGATAGGGGATCACCCTGTTTAATACCCCTGGTGATTGGAAAAAACCAACTGGCCTACCATTTATCAAGATAGAGAACCAAGCTTGAGATAAATTATTCATGATGGGAAAGAGAAATCTTGCATGAAATCCAAATTTAAGAAGAACACTGTATAGGAAAGACCATTTAACCCTATCAAAAGCTTTTTTGAGGTCTAATTTAACAATGCAATTTGGTTGTCTTAGCTTTCTATCCAAAAATCTTGCCATTTCTTGTAAGTAAATTACATTATCAGATATATCTCGGCCTTTAAGAAAGGCAGTTTGCTGAGGAGAAATGAGTTTAGGCATAAGTGGTTTAAGTCTTTCCATTATCACCTTTGAACAGATCTTGTTAATAACATTGGAGAGACTAATTGGCCTGAAATCATCAAAAGAAAAAGGAGTTTTCTTTTTAGGTATGATTGTAATCCAAGTGCTACTAAACCCTTTGGGAATATTATTTCCATCCATAAAATCATGAACTGCCACTAACAAGTCTTTGGAGATTATATCCCAAGCTTTGATATAAAATTTTGTTGTGAAACCGTCCGGACCCGGACTGCTATGTTTGTTAAGACCAAGTACTATATGATTAAGCTCAGACATAGTAACCGGGAGCAGAAGGTTTTCATTTTCCTGTTGGGAGACACAATTGGGGATCCGGCTGAGGAAATGATTTTTGAAAAGGTTAGATTCAGAGGAGCTTCCATCTGTTAATAGACCTTTGTAGAACTGTATAGCTTCAGTCTCTATTTCCTGAACATTATCTAACCATAAACCATTAGCACTTTTAATTTTAGTGATCCTTAATCTTCCATTTTTTTCCTTGATCGAGTTGTGGAAAAAGTTTGTATTGTTATCCCCCTCCTTTAACCATTTAATCTTTGCTTTATGTTTCCAGAAACTTTTCTGTTCCACTAATGATCTTACCAACTTAGCCTTAGCTTCCTTAAGATTAATCAGGTTAGTCTCATTAGAATTCTGATCATATAATTCTTCCTGGACCAGCACTGCATTTTCAGCCAATGTTACATTCTCATGAATATTTCCAAAATGCTCTTTATTCCAGATTTTTAATTCCTTCTTCAATCTTAAGAGCTTAAGGCAGTAACCAAGCATTCCTGAATAGTGCATAGGGAGTTCCCAATTATTCTTGATTACAGTCATGAAATCATTCCTTTTAAACCAGGTGTTGAGGAATCTAAAAGGTCTAGGATGAGATGGACTCTCACTACCTATAGTTAGGAGCATGGGGCTATGATCAGAGGAAGACCTATTTAAAATTTGAACCGAAGAAGAAGGAAAAGCAGAGGACCATGTAGCATTACAAAGCCCCCTATCTAATCTCTGAATAGTAGGCTTTCTCAATCTGTTATTACTCCAAGTAAATAAGTTACCTACTGTATTGATTTCCTCTAAAGCCATTATATTAATGAAATTATTAAAATCCTTCATACTGCCTAATTTAGGAGTAGAGGGACCCTTATATTCATGCACAGATGTGATGGCATTAAAGTCACAAATAAAAATAGACTCTGAGTGGGTAGATGACTCAATATCAGACCATAGTGCTTTCCTACCATCTCTGGATCTAAGGCCGTACACAAAAAAAGCATCCATATTTTTATTGAGAGTGAGACTATACAAAGAGACAGCAAGAAATTGTAAATTGTCATGTTTGACCGTAAGGGTGACAGGTGAATTCCAAAACAGCCAAATCTGACCATTCGAAGCATACATACAATATTCAAAATGTAGCAATTGTCCGTAGGAGTCACATTGCAGATTATCATGTTTTGGTTCAATTAAGCAAATGACTTCAAAATTATGCCTACTGATCAAGTTTTGTAGTCTAAGCAAGGAAGTATCCATACCCCTTAAATTCCAAACCAGAAATCTTATCTTGAGGGTTGTATTATTCATATTAAAACATTATTGGCGCTTTTTGATCTAGTCATGATGGTATTCAATTGTGTTAGATATGTATCATTCTTATGCTTTGAATCCACCGCAAGCTGACTACCCTTCTTTTGCCTAGCCAGTTTGGAGTGTGAAATTGAAGGACTTACCTGCCTAACCTGCCTAGGTTGAGGATCAGAACTGGCTGGAGGGGAAACAGTTAAAGGTACAGCCTCAGCTTCCTCCCTCACCCCGCAGCTAGTTACAGTTTCCCTGGAATTCTCATCATTGGATCCATCATCATCCTCAAGTGGGAGAAATCTGTTATGCTTATGTTTCTGCTGAGAGAAGAGGAAATTTTTAGCCGCAATGATGGTATTGAAAGGTGAGAAAGATTTACCTCTTTTGCTCAGTATATCATCCTTAGCAAAAATTCTCTTTGATGTAGGAAATGGAGGAGCAGACTTGGGATGATGTGATTGCTGTTCAGAAAATCTTATAGATGGATCAATGCATTCATCACTTGGACCCCTACTAAGTCCAGCTGCCTTAGGTGTCATGCTAGTAGCCTGATAAATCACTGACTGCAAACCAATCTCAGATTCAGGAGCATCAGTTATAGGGGTACAAATTTTATCCTGATCCCCCCTCTGTGTTGCAACTCCAGTAACTAAGGCATCAGATAGCTTAACTCTGTTCATCTCGTCCAAAATATCAGGTACACTAGTCCCCTCACTGATTGTAGTTGTAATCGTTTTTTGTTTTGGGACATATTTAAAGGTCTTAGTAATACGAGTATGTTGTTTCTCAGCAACAGATAAGCCTGAACTACCAGCCTTATTAGTTCCATTGTCTAAATTAGCTACAACCTCTACAGGCCTACTTTCTGATGCTTTCTGATGCACAATCTAATCATCCTCCAGAATTAGGGGTTTGTCAAACCTATTAGACTTGGATCTTTTAAGTTCGGGGTGCAGATATATACAGTGATCATCCTCATGTCCTATGGTTTTACAGTGATGACAATACAGAGGGATTTCCTCAAAATCAAGAGGAAGCTTAACCACATTATACTCAATACCCTCCTCTTCAATTCCTACCCTAATATATGTTGGGAGCTTATTTTTTAGATCAATTTCCACGCACATTTTAACCACTGAAGGCCTAGTAAGGGCAGCAGTAGCTGCATCCATCTTAATGAAAGTCCCTATTTGATTTCGCATCGATTGAAGCATAGCAATATTATAGAAATAAATAGGAACCTGTGGAATATTAACCCATACCGGTACGATGGAAGATTCAGCCTCCGGGGAGAAATCTGTTGTCCACTTAAGTACCTTCATTGGAGCCTGATTGAAGATCCAATGTCCTTTGAGCCACAGTCTCTGATAATCCTCTTTCTCTTGGAATCGGATTAGGATGTGTCTATAATCGATAGAACCAATTTGGAAATTTCCCTTGAACCCCACCGATTTGAAAGCATCATTTAATACTGGCATTGGCGGCTTGCCTCTTGCAAATTTACCCACAAGGGCGTTATGATAGTGAGAGGCTAGTAGTTCTGCATCCCTCCTGGAGACTAAACAGGCGATGTCCCCTTTGTAGTGAGTTTTAGGTACGATCTCAGGGTTGGATGGGAGTGTTGCCTGTAGCGGTGGTTGGCGAGTGCCCAGAGCTTGGAGAAAAGACTTGACCGCAGTGTTGCCACTACGGCCAGGCGGAGGAGCCGCCATGGACAGGAGTCAGAGTTCAGAATCCGATCGTTATCAGTTGGGAGAACTTGATGGAAGGATGGGAAAAGGAAAGAAACGACAGATCAACTTTGCATTTTGGGTGAATCGCACTTAGGAGCACGTAGAAACAGTCAAAATTGCCAAAAATCGCCTCTTTGGTACGCCTGGATAAACGTATTAAATCTTAGCAAACTAATCATCTATCAAATTAAGCAACTATCAACACTAATAACCCAACAAACTTCATCACAAACTTACAAACTAACAGACCAACCCATAAATTTATTCATTAAACCTGGAAAAAATAGCAAATTAACACTCATATAACAAGTTCTTGCAGACTTCCCAAAAAAGTAATCACTCATACCTTATTTATACACACTCTCCGCGATGTTTTTCATTACATGCTCTGCACCACCGAATCTCCAACCAAGAGAGCAAACAAACTGGCAAGTCGAAGAATCATATCTTGCATAGGATCATTCCAACAATGAGCACGTGAAGAACTACGAGTGTGGGAAGTAGCAACGGGATTATGGCTCTGTTAGTGGTTGACAAAATGGTGAAGATGAGCCAAGAATTGGGAGAAAGTTTTAGAACGTCGAGGGTAGTGTGGAGGGAAGAGGGAAAATTTGGGGATAGGGTTATGGAGGGAAGAGGGAAAATTTGGGAGGGGACCGAAATGATTGTGTTGAGTTATTTGTTATGTCTTTTTTTTTACCATTCAATTTTTCCATGCTGCTTTGTTGCCCAACTTGCTACTTTTCATAAGAATTTTCAAATATTTTTTATTGAGTTTGTTAAAGAATTTTAAATAATGCAAAACTATAAAGAATTTATGGTAAAGAATTTCATGAGAATTTTAAATAATAAAAGGTATAACATCTAAGTTGCAATATTAAACATATATTATGTAATGTGTAGTAGTTATAAAATATATAACCCGGTTCATGCAACCAGACAATTTAAATTATCTTCATTTCTTGTAATTTGTTCTTTAAACCCTGGTCTTTCCATAACTTATGGAAAGATCGCCTTTCAAGGGATGAGCTATTTGAATAAGGAGTGGATATAATTTTTGGGTTAAATTTTGAAAAATATATTTCTATACAGATTAATTAAGGCCTGGACACTTTTTAATTACACTAGACGCAAAAAATAAATTGTACAGTTATATTTAGTGTTTCATATTATTATTAGAATATATAGAATTCCCAAAGAATTAAGGTTTAACTATCAATTAGTACGAGTCATATAACTACGGCTGACTTGTAGGCAACTTTATGATTTACTAAGTTATGGATACGTTAAAGTACGCGCACGTGCACGTTGACTAGTAGGTGCACTTACCCAAAACCCTTCAAATCCTAGTATATATAGATTGCCAATTAAGTTTTAGTCAATAAACCAGTGTATATGGAACACTAACTAACTATGGCCGACTTGTAGAAAACTTTATGATTTACTAAGTTATTGATACGTTAAAGTAGGTGCACGTGTATGTTGACTGGGGTTATACCAACCCTAATATTGTACGATTCTAGATAACTAGTACATATGGATCACCAATTAAGTTATAGTCGATCAACCAATGTATATAGAACGCTAACTAACTACGGCCGACTTCTAGACAAATTTATGGTTTACTAAGTTATGGATACGTTAAAGTAGGTGCCAGTGTATATTGACTAGTGCTCGACCAACCCTGGTATTGTACGAATCTAGATAACTAGTATATATGGATTGCCGATTCAGTTATAGTTGATCAACCAGTGTATATGGAACGCTAACTACCTACGAACGACTTGTAGACAACTTTATGGTTTATTAGGTTATGGATATGTTGAAGTTGATGCACGTGCATGTTAACTAGGGTTTGCCCAACCTTGGTATTGTACGATTCTAGATAACTAATATATATGGATCGCCAATTAAGTTATAGTCGATCAACCAGTGTATATGGAACGCTATCTAACTACAGCCGACTTGTAGACAACTTTATGGTTCACTAAGTTATGGATATGTTAAAGTAGGTGCACAAGTATGTTGACTAGAGTTTGACCAACTCTGGTATTGTATGATTCTAGATAACTAGTATATATGGATTGCTAATTAAGTTATAGTCGATCAACCAGTGTATATTGAGCGCTAACTAACTACGGCCGACTTGTAGACCACTTTATGGTTTACTAAGTTATGGATAACTTAAAGTAGGTGCACGTATATGTTGACTAGGGTTTGACGAACCCTTAGTTGTATAGAACACAATCATATGTAATTAACTAGTGTGCATAGAATACTGATATGTAAATTAATTTCCCAAGTTACGAATATATTATACATATATGTTTTTTGGAAAATCAAATTTATACATATGTTAATAATATTTATTATAGTAATTTGTATGCGAGAAGGTACATATGTCATTATTCTTTATGTTTGTAGCATTCTTTATTACATTTCAGCCCATTGGCCCAAATGTCTTCAACCCATTTGTTTGTATTATTATTTATTACATTTTTCAGCCTATGTGTTAATATTATTTTTAATTCCATAAAATGACATCACATCTAGGACTGGTTTATTGTTTACCACATTGTCTCCGACTCAATGTATACCCCACTATTTTGTGTTGTGCTCTTTGAATCATGGTCCCTAGTAGCAAAAGAGAAACCGTTCATGTCATATCTGGAATACCTCATGGGAGGCCATCGCCGTTCCTCTCAAAGTTAATATTTATAAGCCCTTTCTGCTTACTATCTAAAACTAAGTAGATAGCTGAAGTCGGGGTCGCCCATGAAGAAGAGGGATTTTCTCAAGCGTTTAAACACAAAAGGTTGATATTAGGCTAGAAGTAGATATATATATATACACATATAAAAGCGAGTAAACAGGGAGGTTTGGTTGGTTGGTTTTCCTAAGTTATCAAAATTAAAAGACAAGATAACTAACAAAGTTAAGTAACTATGCTAAATCATCAAACAAAATTAAGAAAGAGGGTTTTAAAACTACAACAGACAAAGCCTTGGGGGAAAATGAAATCCACTTCCAAACCAAATGTAGATCATTGAACCATCGACTCATCCTATCACATTTGTTACCTATGGGGAATGCCAATGGAAGATCAACATTCATTCCTTCTTAAGAGTAGTTTGCAAAGAAAAACAACGACCATTTGCAAACCTCATTAATGATCACCCTAGACAAACAACAACCATAGAGGTATTTCATCAACGACATTATAAACAAAAGCCATAGATTTGACAACAACAAGCTTTCTACCAAAGACAGCCATTTAACCAAACACAGCATTCATTAGGCTAAACCGAGAACAAACCACATTCAAGGTTCAACCTTTCATTGCATCTATAGGATAAATATGAGAACAAACCACATTAACATACTTATCTCGCAAGAATCACAACACATTATGCACAAGAAGTTCTAAGTTCATGTTCTTAGATTTTCTTGCAAATGAGCTAAGGAATTCATCACTTTCCTAACTCCCTAACACTCAATTCATACAAACACTTCCTATTCTCAAATAACATATGGCATAAATGAAGTGAAACTTAGTATTAAGAACCCATGAATGCTAACTAACAAAAGCTTCAAGAACGAGTGAAACAATCTATTCACCACTTCAACTACTTGTTGTGAGATGAATCTTCTATCCTTCTTAGATAGTAGTTTGCAAGAGTGAATTCGACATCTCTTGTCAAACCTCACCAATGACTCCCTTACTACTAAGAGTATCTCATTGACGGCATTGAGCACAAAGAACCAACAAGCTTAGCAACACTTATAAACACTACACCGTGTCTAAGCATTTAACCAATTTATGCATTTACACAAGATTAGTCAAGAACGATCGACATTCATAGACTTCACTCATTGCTACCCAAAACAAACATGACAACGAGTTTGACATCTTACATTCATCTAGCAATTATCAACACACCAACATCATTAAGAAGCTCTAACTCATGCTCTAGAATTCCACATTAAAAGAGGGGAGAATTAGCTACTTTCTCCCAACCCTAACAAGTAATCATACAAGCAATTAATATACTTAAGCTCCCAACAACATCAATGACATTAACAAATCACATTCAAAGCTCAAGAAATGCACAATAGCAAAAGCATGAAATAGATAGATATGGTTCATACTACATAGATATGGAAGCTTCAATCCATTGCTCCCAAGATAAAACTAAGCTAAACAACTAAAAGACATGATTAGCCTACATAAACTAAGAAAATAAAGAAGAGAAACACTAGGGTTGAACCCACCAAAAATGCAGGAAGAAGAAGGTGTAAAAAACTGTTGAAGAGGAGAGGATAAGGTGAGTATTTATAGTACAAAAAGAAAGAAAAGTTTCAGACCACTCATCCGTCGCGAGCCGTGATGTGGTTGCGACGACCTCACGACAGACTCCAAGTCCAGCACCATTTCTTCTTTCTCCTTTTTGCTTCATATCCTCCTCTTATCTTCACTTATTCAATTCTTCAAATCTTCAAAAGCTCAAATACAAGTCTTCAAATCTTCAAATATTCAAAGGTATTCTTCAATGTCTTCAAACAAATTACCCTGTCACACAAAATTTGCTAGAAAAGTAATAAAAGCGTAAAAGTTGCTTTTAACCCTCCTTAGAGAATTTCAAGGCAAAATGTCACATTTAGAGCACAAAAGTGTACAAAAGTGAATTCTAAAAGTCCTAATATAACCGTATAAAATGGGCACATCAAACCACCCCGCACTTAAACCTTACTCGCCCTCGAGTAAGAAAAGATTCAAGCACCTGGAGGAATTCATATGTCCATATCCTAAACTAATATTCACCCAATTAAAACCTCACAATTTCACAAATCAAAGCTCAAATGAGAATTTTTTTCACACACACAACCCCAATTCCTAAGTCTAACCAAACCTACAACATATCCATTCACTACCCATAAAAACGTTTCAAAGTCCCAAATTGATAATCCCAAAGTCCAATGACACAAAATGAAGTAAAACCATATAGGAGGTTCAAGCACATACTTCACTTCGTACCAATATATCAACCAAAATCCAATGACACAAAATGAAGTCAAAACCATAGAGGAGGTTTAAACACATACTTCACCCAATGCCAATGTATCAACCAAAACTAAGTATAAAATAATCAAGAATTTCATAACAATTTTTTCAACCCACTAAGCTACCCAATCCCAAGAAGTATAAATATGTTGAGCTACCCGATCCATTTGTATGAAAACTGCAATCTTATGACTCCAACGCCGGCAAATGAGTGAAATCGTAGCATTTTTCTTTTTCTCTCATTTTGCCCAGGAGCCCTTTCGAATTTTCATCCTAGCCACACATCATGTTTCTTTGGCTCATATCTCACATTTTTCCGCACATTTGGCCTCTCATTTTTGCCTAGGTCACCCTTTTGGGGTTTCAACCTATCTGAGTCCCCAATGTTGCCTAAGTTGCCCTCTCGGGTTTTCAAATTAGAGGGTTTTCTTTTCTTTCAATTTGTTTTTCTTTTTTTCATTTTCTTTTTTTTCAAAATTTTTCATTTTTTCTTTCTTTTTCTCATGTTTTTCCAATCAAAAGTAGCAAAAAGCATTCCAAATGAAGCTAGCATGCATGTGAGTCCTCTAACCCCTCCCCTCACTTAAAACATTACATTTTCATCAATGTAAACATGTAGGGGAAGAACAATAAAACTCATGGTAGGAGGTAGAGTGACACTCGTGTCTCTGCATAGTCACCGGTGATATGGCAGTGTAATTGTATAGAATCGGTCCCGAAATCAGTTTTGGAGCTGGAACGGGGAGAAAAAGTGTCGTAAAAGAACTCACCCCTTGAGCAAAATGTTGTCTCTTTTGCACCGTTTGATCAAGACTAACAACACAAAGAACAACATCAAATTCACAAGTACATAAGGATTTGTAATACTAGGTTTAGCATAAAGAGTTAATAACCATAGTATTATCAAAGAACAACCAATCCATTATGCAATCAACACTATAAGATTATCCAATAAAAATATCCAACATATATCGACACTTATCCAAGCATCATTATAGAATATAGCAATTAAAGACTCAATGATGTAGTCGCCATACTACAATCAACAAAGATACAACAAAGATGCAAGGATTTTCATATGTCAATATATGTAAGATGGTGGAGGAATGATTGGATATGTGGTGGTTATTGGGAGTATTTAGAGAAGAAGGAAGGATTATCTAGTGTTTAAGCTCAGCTGAAAATTTGGATTTCTCATCGCGACTCGCGACAGCATTGGTCGCGACTCACAATGGATGGCCTCGAGGGCTTCAGCTCGAGAAGATGGAATGCAGCTTCGAGGATCCAAGGGTTCAAGGACTTCAGCTTGAGTTGAGGTTTGCATCCTCAATGACCGAAGGTCTCGAGGGTTTCACTGACGGGCTTAGCTCAAATTGAGAGAATGTAGCCTCGAGGTCCCGAGATTTTGAGAACTTTAGCTCGAGTCGAGGTTTTCGGCTATGAGGACTTTAGGTCTTAAGGGCTTTAGCTCAAGTCAAGGTTTACGGACTCGAGAACTCAAGGTCTTGAGGGCTTCAGCTTAGGTCGAGGTTTGCAGCCTCGAGGACTCAAGGTCTCGAGGGCTTCAGCTCGAGTCGAGGGATTGCATGCTTGAGGATCAGAGGTCTCAAGGGTCTTAAGGCTTTTTGGGTTTGGCTCGACTCGAGGGCTTGTGGCCTTGAGGACCTAAGGTTTCAAGGGGCTGATGTCTCGAGGGCTGGAGGCCTCGAGGACCTAAGGTCTCGAGAGGCTTGTCTCAAGAGGTTGGTCTCGAGAGGTATGTCTTTTTGGGTTTGGCTCGACTTGAGGGCTTATGTCCTCGAGAACCTAAGGTCTCGAGGGGCTGATGACTTGAGGCCTTCTGTTTGAGTCGAGGGCTGGAGGCCTCGAGGACCTAAGGTCTTGAGGGGCTGGTCTCGAGGGGCTTATATCGTTTTGGGTTCGGGTCGACTCGAGGGCTTGTGGCCTCAAGAACCTAAGGTCTTGAGGGCTGGTCTCGAGAGCTTGAGGTCTCGAGGGCTGATCTCGAGGGATGATAGTCTTGAGACTCCAAACTACTCAAAGGGCTGGTCTTGCGGCCTCGAGGACCTGAGGTCTTGAGGGCTTCAACTCGAGTCAAAGGATGGCAGTCTCGAGAGCCTGAGGTCCCAAAGGAATAATGTCATCGAAGGTTCAGCTCGATTCAAGGGTCTATGGCTTCGAGGACTGATTGCTTTTTGGGTTCGGTTTGACTTGAGGTCTCGAGGGGATGCTATCTCAAGGGCCTATAGGTCGTAACTCGTGATGGCTCAACGCGACTCACGGAAAGTGGTGGCTGGGGAATTAATTTATCGCATGAAACTTCTTATCACATCGCGAGGATGTCGCGACTTGCAATGGTCCCTCGCGAGGATGTTGCGACTCGTGATATTTTTGGTCTGTAAGCTCAATTTCTTTCAGAAAGTTTCTGATTCAGTCGCAACTCGCGATGGACACGTCGCGACTCTCGACAACAGAATTTCCCAGCACTGAGAAAGAATTCAATCTTTTCTTACCATCATTCGAAGCTTTCTTCCCTTTCTCATGGTTCTCATTCCTTCATCTCCTTCAATGCAATGCACTTCACTTTGCTACTGAATCACAGAAAAACACACCGTAAGAAGAACAAGACAAAATAACAAAAACTTAGTAACAAAAACCAAATTAAAAGGCCGAGTTTATTTACGTTGTCGGCACGAAAAATCTCTATATATTTAAGGTCTTCGGAACGACCCTATTGTTATCCATATGGTGAAGGATTGAACCCCTTCACCATAAGTATCCAAAAGTAGAGAGGTGGGGGTACAAAACTTTCAAGAGGAAAGTCTTGTTAAGGCGGAGATGGTTTAAAGGGAGTTGGGTGGTTAGGAGGCTTGGGGTAATCTTTTTTCTCCTCTCTCGTCTCTCTCAAAACTTCCAAAAATGGTAGAGTTGGTTCACTAGGTGGGGGAAGGGGTGATGATGCTAATGGATGTAGCACGATCACCTCTTCCTCAATTTTTTTATCCTCAACAACCAACTCCTCATCCCTTTCAAACTCAATCATTTCCCATGGTGAACTCACTCACCGAATCTTCGAGTTTAATTTGGGATGGTGTATTTTCAGAATCACAAGCTTCCATTCGGGCCAATGCTTCTTACATACTCCTCACATGCCCCTCAATAGCCTCAACACTAGAGGAGAGCTGAGTGTCCAGCTTCTCACTAGTAAAGGTGTTCAAGTTTGCTATTGTATTCATGACATCCTCACGTGTCAAACTTGAACTTCCTTGTTGGGCTTAGTTTTGGGGTATGGAATAAGGTGGTGATGGCCAACTATTTTTCTCGTATTGTTGTTTATCCGACTCATTCTCATACTACCAATCTGGATTACCACTCCACTCCTGATTGTAAGAATTGTGGTATGGATACCATTCATGGGCCTCTTGCTCTTGAAAACCAACATCTCCTACCACTTGGTAGCACTCTTCATAATACCCTTAGTTTTGGAAACCAAGGGTTCTTTCTCCCTCATAGTGCTCTTCCCATAACAAATAGCAAGACTCGGTAGAAGTAATCATACAATCAATTCATATACTCAAGTTCCCAACAACATCAACAACATTAACGAATCACATTCAAAGCTCAATAAATGCACAATAGCAAAAGCACAAAATAGATAGATATGGTTCTTACTAGATAGATAAGGAAGCTTCAATACATTGCTCCCAAGATAAAACTAAGCTAAAGAACTAAAAGACATAATTAACCTACAAAAACTAAGAAAAGAAAGAAGAGAAAAACTAGGGTTTGAACCCACCAAAAATGCAGGATGAAGAAGGTGTAAAAGTTGTTAAAGAGGAGAGGATAAAGTGAGTATTTATAGTACAAAAAGAAAGAAGAGTTTCAGACCACTCATTCATCAATAGTCGTGACATGCTCGTGACGACCTCGCAACAGACTCCAAGTCCAGCACCAATTCTTCTTTCTCCTTTTTGCTTCATATCCTCCTCTTCTCCTCACTTCTTCAATTCTTCAAATCTTCAAAAGCTCAAATACAAGTCTTCAAATCTCAAATCTTCAAAGGTATTCTTCAAAAACATCAAAGTCTTCAAAGTCTGTAAACAAATTACCTTGTCATACAAAATTCGCTAGGAAAGTAATAAAAGCGTAAAAGTCGCTTTTAACCCTTCTTAGAGAATTTCAAGGCAACATGTCACATTTAGAGCATGAAAGTGTACAAAAGTGAATCCTAAAAGTCCTAATATAACCGTATAAAATGGGCACATCACCTCATGACCGTGCAATTTGGCTTCCTTGTAAATGCTCTAATTTTTGGGTCATAATCACCTATATTGCATCGATCATAAAACCAATTCACAAATGTGTATTTTCCTCCAACCGAGCTTTATTAGGGGGCCATGTGGGATGAAACTTTGTGATCAAATTAAGGTGCTCGGTCACATAAGCAGCAGTCTCCCTACCATTCAAGACATACAAATGAACTGACATCATATCACTATTCAATGGAGTAAATAACATTCCCCTTAACCTCGGTTTGCCCACCTTCCTTCCCATATGTCGATTATGGGGCAACCCAAAATTTATATGTTCCTCCAAATAGCTAGAGTAAAATTCAATTACTTCTACAGTAACATACCTCTCAACAATACTAGCATCCAACCGACTCATACATTTCACGTATCCCTTGAATACTTTCATGTGAGGCTCAAATGGATACATCCAATGCGTACCAACTAGACCACATATATTTATCTATAGCACTTAATGAACAACCAAGTGAACCATTATATCATAAAGAGCTAGAGGGAAATACATTTCCAACTTGCATAGCGCAACAACAACCTCTTTTTGCAAGACATCCAAATGGTCCCGGTCAATAGACTTCCTACATATGGAACCAAAAAAGAAATAAATTCTAGTGATTGAGTACCTTATGTCCGCCTCTATTACTCTGTGAATAGAAATAGGTAACAGTTGCATCAAAACATGACAATTATGTGATTTCAACCCAGTCATCCGACAATCTTTTGTAACTACCCGACTAACGTTCGACAAATATCCAATTGGGACCTTCACTGATTTCAAACTATCAAAAACTGAGATTCTCTCATCCTTTGAAAATGTACAAGGTGCAGGGGGCATGTAAGTCTTCTCACCCTTCACTTCTGGAGTGAGGTCATTTCTAATCCCAAATCTACCATGTCCAATCGGGCATTCAAACTATCTTTCTTCTTCCACTGAATAGTCAAGAGGGTGTCTATTAAACTTTCACAAACATTTTTCTCAATATGCATCACGTCTAGGCAATGCCTAACCTAAAAATGCTCCCAGTATGGTAGATAAACAAATATTGACCTTTTCTTCCATGGACCATCACAATGCATTCTTTCTTTGCTTTATGTTTTCCCAACACCACTCTCAATTTCTTAACCTTCTTGTGAATCTACGCACAAGTTAGTGGTGTAGGGTATTTCCTTCGTTTTCCCCCCCCCCCAACAAAATTGACCACATCATCTCAGTACTTATGATTTCCTTGTAGCCATTTTCTATGGCCAAGATACACAGTCTTTCTTCCATGCTTAGCTGTTTGAATTCTGTCTTCTCCTCAAAATTACGACATGCTTTGTGCCCCTTCAAAACATACCCCGACAAATTTCCATAGGCTGGAAAATCATTGATCTTGCAAAAAAAACATGGCACGCAATTGAAACTCCACATTCAAATGGGCATCAAATACCATCACCCCCTTTTCTTCCCAAAATATGTTCAAATAATCAATCAATGGTCTCAAATACACATCAATGTCGTTCCAGGTTGCTAGGACATTTTATTAATAGAGGCATCATAACATATTTCCGTTTCATGCACAAATAGGGGGTAAAATTATAGATAACCAACATTACGGGCCAAGAACTATATTTCGATGACATATTTCCAAATGGATTCATCCCATCAGTACACAAAGAAAGGCATAAATTTCTATCTTCCAAACCAAATGTAGGATATCGCTTGTCAAAATTTTTCCATTGTTCACCATCAGCCGAATGTCTTATCTTGTCATCACTTGGTCTTTCCCAATCTCCATGCCATCGCAAGCTCTTTGCATTATTTGAATTCGTAAATAACCTCTTCAACCTTGGAATTAAAGGAAGATACCACATACACTTCAACGGGACCTTCTTCTTCTTCTTAGCCAAACACCCATCAACATCATTCCTCACACCCTTGTATCTTGGATGTTTGCACACAGGACATTCAACATCGTCTTTGAAATCACCATCATACAACACACAATCATTAGGACATTCGTGTATTTTCTTGTATTCCAAACCAAGAGGACACAATATTTTCTTAGTCTCGTCAAAGTTTTTTGGTATTCCACTCCCTTCTGGAAACTTATCCTTTAGAATCTTTTGGAGTAAATTCCCACTTGTATCACTCCAAGAACTTGTAGCTTTCAAATTGAAAACCTCCATCAAAAGGAGATTATGGAATCCTTACTTTTACAACCCGGATACAATGGCTTCTCTTTTTCGTCAAGCAAAGTACTCAAAATTCCAGGTTTCCCTCGAAAATCTCTTACAATGTCATCGAACATAGCATCAACGGTACAATTGTTTCCATCTACTTTGTCAAACCCACCACCCTTATGTTGAGGCTCTACCTCTCCATGAAATGTCCAAACAATGTAACCTCTATCAAATCCGTACTTAAGGAAGTGAAATCTAACAAGCCCACGTTCATCAAACCGTTCACGACACAAGCATCTTTTGCATGGACAAAGTATCCTCTGCTCCCGATTTTATGCATAATCAAGAAACGAATCTATAAATGCAATATATTCACCACTCCCTCTAGCTACACTTGGATAACTAACAATTTTTTCTCCATGCAAGAATCGATTCTCGAACCATTGTATCTAAACATAATAATACAAACAATTAGACAAATATTCATTGTTTCAAACATAATAAAAATAAACACAATCAATTTGCTACACAATACTAAAAATGTCATGTGTATGAGTATATGTATGTGTATCAACTGTTTTGTTGGGACCATCTACCAAAATAAACACAACCATATTTACATGCACAATCATTTACACTCTCACAACATGATAATAAACCAACTTAAAGCATAGAAACCATTAATAAATACAAAAAAACTCTCTCCATGTATGTATTAATGGTTAGTATCACTACTATTTAATTGAAATTCACAAAAGAAAAGGAAAACTTACATTCAATGGTCTTCATTGATTTGGGTTAATGCTCACAATCCAAAAAAAATGTTCCATCAATGAAGAGGAAGGGGATTAAAAGTTCAGATCTAATTTTTGAGTGGTAGTTTGGAGCATTTAATGCTTAATTTAGCACCAGTTTTTGTGAATAGTACGTCAAACCGGTGCCAGTTTTACCAAAAGCCCCAGTTTTTAACCGATGATACATCAACCAGTGCCATTTTTCCCGCTTTTATTTTGGATTTATTTTAACACTAGTTTTTGTTGTTTTTTAGCACCTATTTTTAAAACCAGTGCCAAATTTTTCATAACACCAGTTTTTATTTATTTTTAACACAGGTTTGCTAATTTAACACTAGTTCTTGTGATTTTTAGCACCATTTTTTAGACCGGTGCTAATTTAACACTGGTCTTTGTCATTTTTAGCACCAGTGTAAAATTTACACAAGTTATTAGAAAAAAATGGTGTTAAAAATAAAAACATTTTGTGTAAAATTAACTTCGGTTTGAAAACCGGTGCTAAAAAAACCCGGCTATTACAATTTTTGCACTGGTTTTAAAAACCAGTGCTAAAAAACCGGTGCTAGAGAATGGTCTCTGTGATAGTGAAACAATCCTAGATTCACATCTTGAAAAAGGAAGCTCTTGTACAGAAAAAATGATCAAGCAATAAGATATCTTGATTCGCAAGTTAATGGAACACATCGGTCTCTCCGTACATGAAAATTTAGCCAATTTAACACCGGGTTGGACTCCCTCTTCAAGAGGATAACGCCACTCACAGGGAGATATTGAGGTTAACCACAATCTATTCTACCTCCAAAAGGAGATGAAGTTAATAATGTTGCCCTCGCCATCATGTCCACCGAAAAAAAGGTCCAATTTTTAAATTTTGAATCCTATTGGATTTCATTTTCCTTTGTTTGACTTAGGTATTTCTTTTTCATTGTAGACATCACATTTGTGCAAGTCGTACATTGATTAAGTGGACAATGGTTGGCCAATCCATGTTGCCGATGATATTTTGCACGAGTCAATGCGATATAATCACAACGTACCAATTCAAGATGAGATATGTAGAGTCTCACTAGAGAAGCCACTACTCCTTAACGCCCTATTGCCAGTTGCAGATGGCCACTACAAGCACTTGGGAACTGCCCAACGACTTTTTCTCCTATGGCATTGTCGTCTAATCTATGTGAACCCTACAAAGGATCTTCATTTGAAGGCCAAGCCTAAAATGGCACCCGTAATAGTTCACAAAACATCGAATAAGACTAATCCCACACGCACAAGGGCACAAGTTTTAAAGGATTTACCGCACTTTGTTAGAGTCTTGTATTATTTGCTTGGCAAACACCAACTCAACTCAACCTACACATTTTCGGCCAATCAATGCGTACTTGGTCAAAAGAGGGAAATAATTACCACGTGGAGTGACTTCAAAGACTTGTGGAGGTGTGACCAAGTCAATCAAACCCTAATTTCCTTATAAGTATTGCAAGTACAATATACTTTCATAATTCGAAGGAATAATTTATTAGCTTTACTATTTTTACAATTATCATTTTCTAATTCCATTTCAAAGGTACATGTATTATTTTTCTAACCAAAGGGAGAAAGGGTGGATAGGGTATTTGTGCCCAATGATGACACAAGAAATTAGAAATAGGGTCAAAGAGTCGGTCGACTGCATCTGCAAAAGTCTTAAACAAATGGATAAAAAAATATTCATCTCCCCATACACTACTGGAAAATAGGTACATACGCACCCGTATAAATTCAAGAGTATAGGTATACCGGTGCGTATGTAACCAATGTCACCGGTATTTATCTTGTTAAAATAAGTACCGGTGCAAATAAGTACATACGCATTGGTATCCTTTTAACCGGTGTGCAGTTTACGTATTTTTCCACCGATGTTGGTTCTACCGGTGTACCAACGTCAAATATATTACACCGATATTATCTGAATAAGTATTTTGACCGGTGCATTTTCCTACATGTGCACTAGTACACGATTACTGGCGTGCACATATTTCCATTTTTTTAATTTTCCGCCAAGAGGACAACATTTTAAACCGGTAACAGGAAATTACCGGTGCAGAAATTTAAAAATGAGGGAAAAGTTTTCAGTTGTACACCGGTTACTATTAGAATCGATATAGCAATTGAACACGCACCGGTATTTTCTTAATACCGGTGCAAAAAAAATTCTTTTTGTAGAAATTTGGCTCCAAAACTATTTGTTTTGCATCAGTATTGTTATCATACCGGTGCAATAGAAGAAAATACGCAGGTTTTAGCTAAATATCTACATCGGTAACAAATTTTACTGGTGTAAAATGCTACAGATGCACCGGTAAAGTCTAAATACCGGTGTAGAATTTGTATTAGATGCTCACCTACCACCTTTTTTAACAGGTTAAAAATGGGATTTTTGAAAGAGGAGGTTCATTAATGGTATTTTTTGGTTGATGATGGCATTGAATTCTCCACAATTAAGACCCTTGCAGGTACCTTTTTTTAATTACATTTATGGATATCAAGGATTGCATGAATGGTTTCGGTTAGTAGAGATATTTACATTTTGTGTTTTATCATTTGATGGTGATTGAGGTAGAATTGTAGATATTAGTTTGTGATTTGTTCTCAAGGTTGTTGTAGTTAAAAGGCTATGGCTTTTGATTCCTATAGTGTTAGACATGTAAATAATGTTGTAATTGTAATGTGGAATATTAATGTATATGGTGCATTTATGATGTTGCATGACTAGGAAGTAATCATGAAAACTTCTATTGTATTAAATGCGTTGAAGTTTGATTGTTGGACATTTATTGATATATAGAGTTGTATCACATCATTGAAAGGCGTAAGCATGTGTATGCCAATGTTAGTAGGGTGAGCGATGAATATATTATGTTCGTGGATGATTTCTTGTAGCATGTTTATTCGAGAGAAGTGAATATTATATCCCTGTCGTGATTGTGAAAATCGAATTCATACTGATAAGAAGGACATCCTGAAACTCCATTTGTATAGCCGGGGGTTTGCGAAAGATTATGTTGTGTGGATTTTCATGGGGAAAAATCATCACTGGAAGTGAGTGTTAGTAGTGAGGGAGAGTGTTTTGGGAATTCTATATTGGATGACATGTGTGAGGAGGTTGTTCATAAGTCTAGAGGGAGGCCTGAGGTTTTGGCTAACTTCCTTAGTGAGAATGATACACCATTGTATCTTGGCTGCAATAAGAAAGACATGATCATGTCGTGTTTTATGCAGTTTTTTAATTTTAAAGGTGTAGGGCCATGGAGTAATACCAGCATGACTAAATTACTTAAGTTTTTGAATGAAAAGCTTCCACCTGGTAACGGGGTTCCTGATAACCTTTATGAAGCTAAGAGAACTTTGTGTCCGATGGGATTGGAGTATGAAAAGATACATTCTTGTCTAAACGATTGTGTCTTGTATAGGGATAACCTTAAGGATATGATTTTTTGTCTAGTATGTAATGTGTTGCGCTATAAGAAGAAGAGAAATGTGGCTGTCAGTGGAGAGCATGTTGTGCTGGTGAGGAGGTTGTTGCCCGCCTAATGTATGTGGTATATTTCCAATATTCTAAGGTTGAGAAGGTTGTTTAAGAATGAAAAGGATGTAAATAACTTGACATTGGGTGTTAGGGGAGGTTGTAAAGATGATGATATAACTCAACACCCGGCTGAATGAGACTAGTTGAAGAAATTTGATAGGATGTATCCACACTTTGCATCTGAACCTAGGAATTTGATATTTTCTTTGTGTAATGATGGTATGAACCAATTTGGAAATATGTCCTCTAACACAGTTCGTGCCTGGTTATGCTTGCCATTTACAATCTTCCCCCATACATGTGCATGAAGAGAAAATATGTGTTGATGCCCACTATGATTTCAGGCCCAAAACAACCTGGGAATGACATAGACACTTATCTTGCCCCTTTGATAGAAGATTTGAAGGTTCTTTGGTTGGTTGGCGCCTTAATGTTTGATGGTAGTAGTGGTGAAGAGTTTACATTGAGGGCAATGCTTTTTTGTACCATAAATGATTTCTCGGCATATGGTAACCTTTTCGGGTATATGGTCAAGGGTCACAAGGCTTGCCTAGTTTATAAGGGTGAGACAAATTACCATCAGTGGAGGAATTGGCGGAAGACTGTTTATTTCGGTCACCGCAAATTCCTGCCTGTAGGTCACAAGTTGCAGGATAACACAGTTGCATTCATTGTAGGAAGGAGAGGAGAAAGTCACCCAAACCTTTGACCGGTGTCACTATTCAAAACAAGGTGAAGAAATTGAATGTTGTTCTCAGTAATAAATTATCAAAGGGTGGTTGGGATGTAGATGGACCAAGGAAGATAAGGTCAATTTTCTTCGATTTTCCGTATTGGGAAAATTTAGAGGTTTGCTATTGTTTGGATGTTATGCTTTTTGAAAAGAACATTTGATAGAGT
The DNA here is from genome assembly GCA_037428765.1 of Rubia yunnanensis. NCBI lineage: Eukaryota > Viridiplantae > Streptophyta > Magnoliopsida > Gentianales > Rubiaceae > Rubia > Rubia yunnanensis. The sequence goes on from CM075068.1 coordinate 79,632,957, forward strand.
CTAAATGGAATGATTCTAAACATTCCCGGGAAGACTAAGGATAGCTTGAATATGAGGAAAGAGTTAGTGGGCCTTGGTATACGGTTGGATCTGTCACCGGAGGTAAGAGGGAAGCGAATGTACCTGCCCCTTGCTCCTTACAATCTGTCAGTTCCTTAGAGGAAATCATTGTGTGAAAGCATCCAAGGAATGAAGGTACCTTTCGGTTACTCCTCTAATTTTAGTCAATTTGTGAATGATGAGTTGCGTCTTTATGCTTTGAAATCACACGATTGCCATGTCCTTATTCAACAACTTTTACCCGTTGCAATACTAGGTGTTTGGAAGAGGAATTTAGATTTTATTTATGCGCTTATGTTTCTTCTTCAACTCTATATTCATGAAAAATATTAGCAGGCAACAACTAGATGAACTAGATCGAGAGGCTGCTATTGTTCTATGCTTTTTGGAGAAGTATTTTCCCCCGTCATTCTTTGACATCATGGTGCACCTAGTGGTACACTTAGTTAGGGAGATACGTATGTGCAGGCCTATTGGAATGCATTGGATATACCTCTTTGAGCGTCACATGGCTGTTTTCAAGGGTTATGTTCATAATCGTAGTTGGCTTTATCCCTCCATTGTTCAAAGGTACGTAAGTGAGAAGATGGTCTGGTATTCTACAATGAACTTGGTTGGAAAAAGAGCGGGTGGTGTTCCAGGTGAACCCCACTGCGAAAGGCAGAATGAGATTCCACGTTCAAATAGTACGCTTCATACACCCTATCACGCTGAGTTGATGACTATTCACCTGCATGTATTACGTAATAGTAGTGATACTATAACATATGTTGAAGAGCATGTTTACTTATTAGAAGAGCCAAATAAAATTTAGGTCGAGTATTCTTCAAGGTTTTTAACTGGTTTTACAATCATTGTAATATCAAAGGGATGCCCAGTAACCTACGGCCATTTGCAAGAAAGACAAACTACACCGTTAGACGATACTTTGGTTATGACATTAATGGCTTTAGTTTCTCAACATTGGCGAAGAACGAGAAGAGCACCACTCAAAATAGTGGTGTTTATATTGAATCTAAATCAATGTGGCTGGTAAGCAAGAGAGATAAACATCTGGTTGTTTCTGTGATGCCTTTCTATGGGGCGATTGAGGAAATTTAGGTGTTGGATTATGTAGAGTTCAAGGTTGTTGTCTTCAAGTGTCGTTGAGTGGAACACGATTTCGGTGTTGCAGTTGACAAGCCCATGGGGTTCACGTTGGTTGACATGAATCGTGTAGGATATGAAGATGACAAGTTCGTCTTAGCTAGCCCGACACGAAAGGTTTCTTACATCAAGGACCCTTCGAATGAGAAGTATCATGTGGTGTTGCATGGGAAGAAGTTTTACTCTAATGAGGAGATTGATCAGCCCACCATAACTTATAGTCCTGAGTTTCCATAAGTATTTCCTAGTTTGGAAGATTTTGGGGGACCCATTGTTGGAAGGCGTTCTCATGGTGATGGGTTGTGGGTTGATGAGAGAGGTAAAATAGTAAATGGGGACAATGCCTTGAAGTAGAAGCGATAGATTGGTCATTCCTCGCTGTTGTTTTTGTGATGATATTTTGTGAAAAATCGTATGATCATTAAGCGATTTAGCGTGTAATGTATTTAATTGACTCTCTTCTAAGAATTGGTTGGTATGATCTGTGGTTTCAATGGAGTGTTTATGAATTGAATCGGTTAAAATATGTTTTAATTTTAATTAAAATTTCTACTAGGTGTTGGTTTTTTACACCGGTAAAGATTAAATTACCAGTGTAGAAAAATAGGGGAGGTACTCTGTTTGTACTTACGTACCAGTACTACTTTTGGTGCACACTACTTAGAATTTTTGTTTTTTTTGCTCTCGGGTCCAACAATGTTAATTTTTTTGGCATTTAAAGCAGCCTAAAGCGTCCGTTTTTTGTTAGATTTGCACCGGTAATTGTACTGGTCTGGGGTACTTAGAATTATTTTTGAAATTTACTCTCAGGTCAGATTAGATTGATTTTTTATATATTTAAAGTAGCCTAAAGCAGCAGCTTTAGGCCTTGTTTTACACCGGTATATGTAAAATACCGGTGTTTAAAAAAACATCCATTATTTAAAACCCTCTCAACACCCCATTTTCACAATACAAATTTATATCTCTCAGTCAATACCATCTCCATCACTACCCATCTTTGTTGAAATCCTATGTAGGTTAACATATACCTAGGTAAACCACTTCAATTCATCTATAGTTTGATTAATAAGCAATTGCATATGAAATAAGAACATTGAGAATGTGACATCATGAATAGCTTGACTTTCATGTAAGGTGTTTGATGAATTGCTTCCATGTGTTTTTTTAGGAAATGCCTCCCAAATCTAATTTGAAAAGGATATGCCATTCAGCGTCCCCATCATTGCCGAAAGTATTACCGCAACTTACCCAGATGGTACCTTAGCGTACGAAAAGGCTAGGTTCATCTATGAATCTTACAAAGGACACCATCATCACATAGAGAGAGGAATTGAAGCATCTCCCTCATTCTAACAAACTATTTGGAAGCTTGGGTGGGAAAAATTCTGCGAGACTCTGCAACCATTTAACCTGGCCATTGTAAATGAGTTCTATGGAAACATGAAGTTTGGGCCGAGCTATGATCATATGTATTGTAGTGGTGAACTATCCTTGTCACAACAGAATCTATCAATGGCTTGTTTGGGTTGCCCAATGTTCCAAACGATAAGGACAAGTTTCTCGCACTCCATTTTCTAGGTGATGAAGACTATATTCTACAACAACCAATTGAGAAGGAGATTTTTGGAACAGTAACTAGGGCAGATATGAACATAGATGAGTTGGTCAAACCAGGTTGGAGCAAAATACCTAAGAAAACTCTAACTCTGGAAAAGAATAGGTGGTACCACTTCGTGGCCTCTAGAATCCATCCAATAACTATGTGATATGAATCACCTTGCAAAGACTCACAATTTGCGGAATTAATATCTTTGATCTAGTGAAGGGATTAGCAAACCTGCACTATCTCACACGAAATTCAGGAGTCTAGCCCTCGGGGTACGCCTAACTTCAACTTGCTCTCTAACTAGCCCTCGGGATCAGATTACAAGGTTTATTGATACTTAACTAGCCCTCGAGGTTAAGCAACAATGGAATAGCTCCCAAGCAAAGAGTAAGAACTCAAAAGGTTGTATATTTTATTTATGAAAGGTTGTAAAATTCGTCCATAAGGCCTCTCTTTTTATAGGGTTACAATCTTGCCTCAAACCCTAATCACAAATGGAAACGGAATCGACTTATGGCAGCTTTAAGAAGCTAAAACCATATCTAACTAAAATACCCAAAATAAATGGTAATCTAAGGTAATCAGGCTGAATTCTTCAAGAAGTAACCTTGAAAAATATTACCTTATCTAATCTTACCAAATCTAATTCTAATCAGAATAAAACTGAATATACTAAACCTTAATGGACTATATTTTCGAAATTCAGCTCCTCAAAGTCCACATGGCCGAGCTATCATTCCAATAAACCCAAAATGACATTATTTTATAGTGATTACACTACCTCATTAAAAACCTAGTGGGAAAAAATAGTATAGTATTCTTCATGATGTCTTCAGTTCGTCGACAATCTTCAATAATGAATCCATGATGTCGGTGGTGACTCCTTCAATTCTTCCTGATAAAGGTGATCAGTCAAAGCATTTAAAGCAGCATCCCTATGCTTAGTCCTTGACCTAGTCATAGGTCCTGCCATGTCACTTAGAGGATCTTGAACATATCCTTTAAATGTTTGATCAAGTCGTGGAATGTCTTCATTTGTGGTGGTAGTCATCTTGGCTTCTCCATCATTCCCTCCATGGTTGAAAGGTTTCGCCCTCAAAACTGAATCATCTTTAAATGTAAATGGAGATAAATCAGCAACATTGAAGGTCGCACAAAAACCATAATGATCTAGTAACTCAATCTTGTAAGCATTGTCGTTCACACGATCCAACACTCTAAAAGGACTATCTCCACGTGGACTCAACTTAGATTTCCGAGCATTTGGAAACCTCTCTTTCCGAAGATGAACCAAAACATGATCTCCCACGTTGAACCTCATCAACTTGTGGCTTTGATTAGCTTTATCAGTATTCTGTGCATTTGTCCGTTCAATTTTCATTCGCACCTTCTCATGGATTTTCTTCACAAAATCATCTTTCTGTTCTCTATCAAGGTTTTTAACCTGTTTAAAATTCAAAGGAAGTAGATCAAGAGGTGTAATAGGTAGAAAACCATAAACAATTTCAAATGGAGATAAAGAAGTAGTAGAGTGAATAGTGAGATTGTAAGCAAACTCTGCAATCGGAATGCATTTTTCCCAATTCTTTATGTTCTTCTGAACTAGTGCACGTAGGAGAGCCCCTAGGGTTTGATTGGTCACTTCCATTTGTCCATCTGTTTGAGGATGACTGGCAGTCGAAAACAGCAACTTTGTCCCTAACTTGCGCCACAAGGTATTCCAAAAGTAGGATAAAAATTTGACATCACGATCAGAGACAATGGATGCAAGAATTCCATGTAACCGGACTACTTCCTTCAAAAATAGATCCGTAACATGCTTTGCATCATCTGTCTTCCTAAGGAATAAAATGTGCCATTTTCGAAAATCTATCCACAACCACAAAGATAGAATCATTACCTGACTGAGATCATGGAAAACCTAGGACAAAATCCATGGAAATATCAACCCAAGGATGTGTAGGAACAGGTAATTGAGTATAAAGACCATGAGGCTTAGTTTTAGACTTAGCCTTCAAGCAATCAAGATAATTCCTACAAACCCTATCAATAGCAAGTGCCATTTTTGGCCAATAGAAGTGTTCTCGCAACAAATTATAAGTTTTAAATGCACCAAAATATCCCATTAAGCCACCTGAATGAGCTTCTCTAACAAGTAATTCACGCATAGAACATTGAGGAATACATAACCTATTATTCATAAACAAGAAACCATCATGCTGGAAAAACTTCTCATAAGAACCATTTTCGCATGCAACATAAATATATGAAAAATCATAATCAGTCGCATATAAATCTCGCATGAATGAAAACCCTAACATAATGCATTCCAATCGTGTAAGTAAAACATGTCTACGACTCAAAGCATCAGCAATAACATTTTCTTTACCCTTTTTGTAATGCAACACATAAGGAAAAGATTCAATGAAACTAGACCATTTAGCATGATGCTTATTCAACTTCATTTGACTCTTCAAGTATTTCAAGGATTCATGATCACTATGAATGACAAATTCTTTATGCAATAAATAATGTTCCCAAGTTTCTAATGCAAGCATAACTGCATAAAATTCTTTATCATACATAGGATAGTTTAGAGCACCGCCTTTTAACTTTTCACTGAAGTAAACTATAGGTCGATTCTCTTGCATCAAAACAGCACCGATACCATCATCGGAAGCATCACAAAGAATCTCAAAAGTACCATGAAAATCAGGTAAAGCAAGAATGGGAGGATGACATAATTGTACTTTCAAGTCATTAAATTCATTCTCTTGACTCTCAGTCCAAACAAATTTCACATCCTTTTTAACTAGTTCATTTAGAGGTGCAACAATAGATGAGAAATCACGCACAAACCATCTCTAAAAACTAGCTAAACCATGAAAAGAACGTACCTGGTTGGCATTAGTAGGTCTCGGCCAGGTCTTAATGGCCTCAATTTTGGTTTCATCGACTTTTATGCCCTCCTTAGAGACCACAAAACCGAGAAACACCACTTCCGAAGCGCAAAATGTGCACTTCTTGATGTTTGCATTCAAACAAGACTCACGGAGTGCAACAAGAACCATGTTAACATGCTCAATATGTTCATCAGTCAACTTAGAATAAATCAATATATCATCAAAATAGACCACAACAAACCGACCAATAAACTTTCTTAAGACATGATTCATCAACCGCATAAAAGTACTAGGTGCATTAGTTAAACCGAAAGGCATAACGATCTACTCATACAACCCAAACTTAGTCTTAAATGCAGTTTTCCATTCATCTCCCTCATTAATTCGAATCTGATAATAACCCTGAGTCAAATCATTTTTTGTATAAATCACATATCCATGCAAATCTTCAAGCATATCATCTAACCTATTGATAGGATGGCGATACTTAATGGTAATCTTGTTAATAGCACGACAATCAATGCACATACGCCAAGTTTTATCTTTCTTAGGAACTAAAATGACAGGCATGGCACAAGGAGATAGGGATTCTTGCACATACCCTTTTTGAAGTAACTCCTCGACTTGTCACTGTAGTTCCTTTGTCTCCTCAGGGTTTTCCTTATACGCCGGGCGATTTTAGGATAACCAAACCTAGAATCAAGTCAATCTGGTGTTCAATACCTCACAAAGGTGGTAAACTTGTGGGTAAGGCTTCCGGAAAAACATCCTCAAATTCCTGTAACATCTGAGCAAACCATGGAGGAACATTCATAGGAATATCATCACTAGCAAAGTAGCTCTCTTTAAAATGCATGATAAGCACATAAGAATGATTAGAAAAAGCTCGATTCACATCCCTAATTGTTGCATAAAATAATCTACCAGAATCATTAGGAAGTTTATGTCTCATCATGTAAATTGATGGCAAAGGTCTAAGATGTGAAGATAGGATTTCACGCAACTTATCAGAATCATTCGTAGCCTTACCTGGCTTACCTAAGATGGCCTCCCTTGCTATTTGGTCGAAATTATCAAGGTTTTTGCCTCCATGTTTCACCTTGTGGCCGATCTCCTTCCAGCCCTTGCTAGGGTTTTGGTCGGCCATTTGCACATCAGTCGAAAACTTCTCTTTATCGACTCTCATACGTCTCTGTGCCTCTAAAACATCCACTGGAGATAATGTAACCAAAGTATACCTTGTTGTATCCTTAATCATAGTAATTTTTTTAGTGTAACCATTATGCATGGATTTACGATCAAACTGCCAAGGTCTCCCTAACAAAATATGACTATCTTTCAGAGGTATAACATCACATAAGATAGAATCATGGTATTTTCCAATCTTAAAGTGAATCATGCATTGTTTGTTAACCCTAATTTCACCACTACCATTTAACGAAATAAGTTTATATGGTGATGGATTATTAGTCACAGGCAAAGACAATTATTTAACAAGAAGATTAGACACGGTATTAGCACAAGAACCACCATCAATAATCAGTAAACAATTTTTATCTTTCACAAGGCAACGAGTATGAAAAATGTTAATCCTTTGTACCTGTGTTTCGGCCATTTGAGAGTTTAGAACTTTTAATGACAAAAAGTTACCTTGTGTTTCCAGACCTTGTTCACCATAATTATTTATGATGATCTCTTTATCAACCTGTTCTTCACCACTTTCATACAATGGTGGCATATTAGCATATTCATCTTCTTCATATCCTTCCTCAAGTCTTGTTAGCACTCGTGCATGAGGACAGTTGTTGCGGACATGTCCTCTTTCTTTACAATGAAAACCAGTAGGAGAGTTAACAGAAACCGAATTTGATAAAGAAGTAGTAGACTTACCTGGAATTTTTGAAACCTGTTAGGTTGGTGGTAACGCCCTCCTCTTAGTAGGATTATAAGTTGGATTTGAATAAGTCTGAACCGATCCTCTTCCTCCCATGGGCGTGCCCCTACTGTGGCCATAACTGGGGTTTCCAGAGTCAAACCCTGGTCGTTGACTTGGAAAACTGGGTTGTGGCCTCCTTGGTCGCAGGGTACTCTTAACTAACCTTGCTTTCACCAATAAATCGTTCATAGATATGTGATGTTGAAGCTTGACTGGCGTTTGAAGGTTTTCATGCAAGCCTTCAATGAAACAATTTTTTATGAATGCATCGTCTTCTTTCATTCAAACCCTTCTCACGGTCAACTCAAGATCTTTCCAGTATTCATCAACTGTCTGATTTCCTTGCTTCATGTTGGATAGATAAGAATGTTGTTCCATCAAGTAAGTAGGCGGAACATGATATTCACGAAGCTCAGATCTCAATCTCTCCTATGTGGAGATAGGTTTCTTTCCGGTAAGATATCGCAACTCCTTTTTATTTTCCACCACTCAGCCGCATAATGAGTGAAAGAATACTGCGCCACTTTGACTTTCTCTTTCTCCCGATAATTGTTGAGATCAAACAGATTCTCAATCTGTCCCTCCCAATCAAGATACTTCACTGGATTGTGTTGACCATCAAATCGAGGGATGTCATATTTTAAACCCTTGATATCTCGAGCTTCATCAGAACCTGAATCAGATCCTGAATTAATCTTCACTCTCCTTCTAGAATGAGGTTTATTGGGCGATGCCTTCTAGAAGACCCTCGGTGTGATCGCCTTTCCGAACCATCATCAGAATAATCATCTGAACTTCCAGAACCATTGAATTGATGGACACATTTATTGGTTTCTTCCCTCTTGACCGATGATGTAGGTGTAGGCAGTGCCATGCTGTCAACTTTTCTCGCCAACCTTTGCACCTCACTCATAAGTGCATTTATTGCGGCAGCAAACCGATCGGGATCATTGGCTTCATTTGGATTATCAATGTGGCTCCCAAATATTTGGAGCCTCATCACGTGGGTGAATACCATGCCCACCATTAGAGGTGTTCTTCAATGGCAAATTGTTAGGATTGCTAACAAAAGGCGAGACGAATGGATTTTTGCCCCCCATCTTTGCTAACCGCTAAGAAAATCAAATGGTTAGTTAAACAAAATTGCCCTCCCTTCCCTTTGTTTAGTAAGGTCACTCACCAAATGTATAACACTCACAACTCACAAGGAGAAGGCTAATGCGAGGGCAACTAATCAATTCACCGCAATTCAAAGCAAACTATGGAGATGAGTACTGCAGAACTTATTTCGAAATTTAAAATATATAAACTCAAAATTTGGCTCTAAGATCTGGAATTCCAAATTCTACAAAGAATAAGGAACAAAACACAATTTGAATGACACGAATCGGAGCTGTATTGAATGAATTATGACCAAAACAAGAAGGCTTTATATAGGCGACAAATAGGATCCGAAAATTCAAGAAACTTTTCCAAAAACAAATTGGAATAGGAACTCAAATCCAAATCCCTTTTGGTAAAGGATTTTAATGACTTACTTGTCCCCCAAGTCAAAAATTCAGATCAAACTCCCTCTCTCAAGTGGCTTTTATTTCCTTTTTCTCTTCCGATTAGGATTTTGACTTTTCTTTTCCTTTTTCAAACCGGATTCCTTTTCCTTTCCTCTTTTTTTTCAGCCACAATTCATTTTTTTTTATTTTTCTTTGTACTATAAAACTCACAACCAGAATGTTATTCCCCAAGAAAAATTTTCTATCACAATCACCAAAATTTTTGGAAATTGCAAATCTGCCCCAAACTTTTGAAAATTGCAAATCTGCCCCCAAATTTCAGAATTCAAATCCTAAATTCCGATTTTGAAACACAAAATATGCTACCTTTTGTTTTTTATTTTTGAAAATTTTTGGAACAATAATCACCTACATAAAACTTAGAATAAGAAAACTGCGACAACTTCCTCTTGATTCCAATGAACTTCGAGGTATTCAAGATCGTAAGGATCAAGAATATGACACTCTATATATGGAAAAGAACAAAAGACTTTTTTTTTTGAATAAGGTGTAATCAAGAATCAAAGAACAATTCTAGATCACGGAATCAAAGAACGATAAAGAAAACAAATGGGATTATGAGCATGCAATAATTTTCAGAAGAGTTGACGAAAATATCACAAGCACATAAACTGTTTAAGGTACTTAAAACTATGAAACTGACAGGGAGGTAAGGTGGATAATACTTGTTAACTCTCAGACCCTTCAACGTCCTCCTAACTCGATTGATAAAGGTGAAGGAGGATAGTAATGCCGAAGTATTCTAAATCTCGGACCCTTCGACGTCCTTCGACTCTAGATTCAATCCTCCTGGTAAGAAAGATCAAACAAATACAGTTAAAACATGACAAGAAAGAGTATATATATAAAAATTCAAAAATAAATTAATGCAAAACTTGAAACCCCCCCTTTTTTTCCGGCCTCAGTAGATCTTTCGCTTTGCTCTGATACCAACTGATATGAATCTCCTTGCGAAAACTCATGATTTGTGGAATTAATATCTTTGATCTAGTGAAGAGATCTGCAAACCCGCACCATCTCGCACGAAATTCAGGAGTCTAGCCCTCGGGGTACGCCTAACTTCGGCTTGCTCTCTAACTAGCCTCAGGATCAGATTACAAGGTTTATTGATACTTAACTAGCCCTCAGGGTTAAGAAACAATGGAATAGCTCGCTACCAAAGAGTATGAACTCAAAAGGTTGTATGTTTTATTTATGAAAGGTTGTAAAATTCATCCATAAGGCCTCCCTTTTTATAGGGTTACAATCTTGCCTCAAACCCTAATCACAAATGGAAACTGAATCAATTTATGGCAGCTTTAAGAAGCTAAAACCATATCTAACTAAAATACCTAAAATAAATGGTAATCTAAGGTAATCAGGTCGAATTCTTCAAGAAGAAACCTTGAAGAATATTACCTTATCTAATCTTACCAAATCTAATTCTAATCAAAATAGAACAGAATATACTAAACCTTAATGGACTGTATTTTCAAAATTCAGCTCTTCGAAGCCCACAAGGCCGAGCTATCAGTCCAATAAACCCAAAATGACATTATTTTACAGTGATCACACTACCTCATTAAAAACCCAGTGGGAAAAAAGAGTATAGTGTTCTTTATGATGTCTTCAGTTCGTCGACAATCTTGAATAATGTATTCAAGATGTCGATGGTGACTCCTTCTTCAATTCTTCATCATAAAGGCAAACAGTCAAAGCATTTAAAGCAGCATCTCTAAGCTTAGTCCTTGACCTAGTCATAGGTCCTACCATGTCACTTACAGGATCTCGAACATGTCCTTTAAATGTTTGATCAAGTCGTGGAATGTCTTCATTTATAGTGGTAGTTATCTTGGCATCTCCATCACTATGAACATATAAGTCCACAAACTTCGCATCACACTCTTGTATGCAATAAATAAGAAGCTTTGATGGAATATTGGTCTTCGAATTTGTCTTATGTTGTAGAGGGAATGTGATCGAATGGGTTCATCTGCTTATTGTAGTATCATCTCTGTGCTTTGTTCAAGAGCGGGAGTTAGTCCCCGTGCACATGACGTTTATGGCCAACCAATGGGTAATATTTGTGTGGACTCTTTCTACAGACAGACATCTGACACGCTTGTCGCTACTATTGAATCCAGAGTTGCTGTATTTGAGTTCAGTGTAGCAAACTTACTTGATGAATCCAAATAAAAAAAAATCCTAGCACGAACATATGACCAAGGTTATGACATATCAATTTCATAATGTCGTGGAGGCAGTTGAAAATTTCCCAAACTTCTGTGAAGGCAATGTCGAGGACATGGACATTGGCACAAGTACCCGTGATGGTGATACAACAAGCACTGCTGATGGGGTTGAACCATTTTATCGTTATTATTCATAGAAAACTTGTAGTAGCAGTTAGAAAGAGTACATTCTGTACTAAACATTGATAGTGTTGCACTTAGATAGTTTAAAATTTTTATTTTTGACAAACATGCACATTGATGGGTCAAATCAATAAAAAGTACACTGCATGATTTGAAATTCTGTCGGACAAATACACTCACGAAGACAAAAAAGATAGACCAGATGTAGTTGGCCTAAGTGGTTACTTTAAGACCGCCGAATTTGGTGCATTATATTCCAAGAATGGTTAGAATTAAAAAAAAATTAGCATTAAGAGCTATGGAGGTTCCCCAAGTAAATTTGTGGGCAATAGTATAATTTTGGGAAATATAGTGTAAACATTCAATGTTGGTTTTACAGGGCCTTCCATCCACCAGTAGGGTCTACAAACGTATTAACACGATCGCTATGTATTGAATTTCATGTATATGGAGCCAATTTTTATATTTCGACCCTTCCAAGATTCTTGGAGGGACTAAATTGCAAAAAGTAAAAAAGTTTACTTGTAAATCAAAATTGCAATACAATAAAACTGGATGGTCCACAAAACAACCCTTTTGTATTTCAAAGTTCCACGTGCGGGGAAACGAACGGGTCCGGAATCTGTATTTAGTTAGGAAGATTTTTGGACTACACATAGAAATATTGAAGTAAACTCTTGCTATTTACAACACCTGGCTTTATCCACTTCGTTGAAAATCATATTTCTTTGATGCTTACTTACAGTTTGAGGCTTACTTACAGTTTGAGGCTTTTTGGAGAATAAGTTTTCATTCAAAATTAAGGTGTTTCAGAGTAATGGTGGTACTGAATTCCTGAACACTCGCCTACTGGGTCACTTTGTCTCTAAGGGCATTCATCATCAGATCTCGTGTCCTTACACTTCGGAACAGAATGGTCGTGCAGAGCGCAAACATCGGCATGTTGCCAAGATGGGTCTTACTATGCTTTTTCATTCGCATCTGCCTATTTCTTACTGGGATGATGCATTTGCTGCAACTGCATATACAATCAATCGACTGCTTACTCTGGTTTTGCATGGTTCTTCACCTTATGATCTTCTTTATGGCCGTGCTCCTTGCTACTCAAATTTTCATCCCTTTGGGTGCCAGTTTTTTCCATTTGTTCGACCATATGCGGATCACAAGTTATCTCCCATAGCATTCCATGTGTTTCTCTTGGTTACAGTTCCCAGTACAAAGGTTTCTCGTGTCTTGATGCTTCTACAGGCAGAGTCCACATCACTCGTCATGCTTGTTTTGATGAGACATACTTCCCATTTGTTCCTTCTACGTCTTCAGGATCTTCCACATCCACTCTTGATGTCTTTGCTTTTCTTGATCCTGATGGTGACCCTGTGATCTCTATGCCAGTTTTGGCTTCGTCTCACGCGTCACCATGCACCATGTGCTTGCCAGATCCGGAACCAGCTTTTCCGCAGCTGGAATCAGCTTCTCCGCAGCTGGAATCAGCTTCTCCGCCACTGGTCACGGTCCCGCAGCCAGCCTCGACCGCGTCTTTGCTGACCTTGTCCATAGCTCACCACTCGGAGAGCTCTTCCGAGCCTTCTCTAGTGTCGTCCACTAGTTCACCTCCTAAGGCCTCGCCACCTCCGCCTCATCCTCATCGGATGGCCACTCGGTCAGCCACTGGTGCTATTCAGTGATGGGATTATTCGAACATTGTTGCACATGGTTTTACTACTGAACTGCTATCTCAGAAAGAACCCACAGATTATCGCCCGGCTCTTTGGGATCCAGCCTGGGTTTCAGCTATAGACGATGAGATGACTACTCTTCATAGCCAACACACTTGGGACTTGGTGCCTCGCCCTTCAGATGTCAACATTGTTGGCTCCAAATGGGTCTATCGGCTCAAGTATCGTCTAGATGGTACGATTAATCGCCACAAAGCCAGACTTGTGGCGCACAGTTTTTCACAGATTCCGGGTTTTGACTTTGATGATACTTTTAGTCCTGTGGTTAAATCATCCACTGTTCGAATGGTTCTTGCTATTGCCACCATGCGTTCTTAGCCACTTCATCAGCTGGATGTCAAGAAAGCCTTTCTTAATGGTGTTCTGGATGCTACGGTCTATATGAAGCAGCCAGTTGGTTATCAGGATTCTTCTCATCCGGACTATGTTTTTCGTCTGCGGAAGGCCATTTATGGTCTTAAGCAGGCTCCTCGAGCTTGGTTTCAGTGATTTAGCAGCTATCTTACCCAGCTTGGTGTTCGGTGCAGCTCGACTGACACTTCTTCATTCGTTATGGCACTGGGTTCCTCCTTGTTGTACCTTCTTGTGTATGTGGATGACATCTTTTTTACTGGGAATGACTCGGCTCTTCTTCATCAGTTCATTGCTCGAATGTACAAGGAGTTTGCAATCAAGGATCTTGGTGCTCTTAATTACTTTCTTGGTCTTGAGGTTTCTCCTACTTCCTCCGGGTTGCTTCTCGGCCTGGCGAAGTATGCTCGGGACATTTTGACTCGGGCTGGTATGTCTGATGCTGCGCCAGTTTCTACGTTGTTTGTTGCCGGTTCTCAGCTGCATAGTTCCACTAGTCCACTGTTCAGGGATCCTACTCTTTATCTCTCTCTTGTTGGGGCACTTCAGTATCTCACCATTACTTATCCAGAGTTGGCCTCCTTCGTCAACACGGTGAGTCAGTATCTTCAGGATCCTAGAGATGATCATTTTGCTGCAGTTACACGGATTTTGTGTTATGTTCGTGGTACTCTTCATTTTGGTTTGATTTTTCATTGTACGAGCACTCTGGATGTGTTAGGCTATTCTGATGCTGACAAGGCTCACTATCTGGAGACTCGTCATTCCACTTATGGATATGCGGTCTATCTGGGTGGGAATCTTATTTCTTAGAGTGCCAAGAAATAGCCCACTATTTCTCGTTCCAGTATGGAGTCTGAGTATCGTGCTCTTCTTAACACTACTTCGGAGGTGGTTTGGCTCACTCATTTTCTTCATGATCTTTGGGCTCCACTTTCTGGTTCACCGGTGTTGTTATGTGACAACAGTAGTGCTATCTTCTTGGCTCAGAATCCGGTGGTACACAAGCGGGCCAAGCATATCGATATTGATTATCTTTTATTCGTGAGCTGGTGACTTCTGGCAAGCTGCGTGTTGCACATGTTCCTACTTCTCTTCAGATTCTTGACATCTTCACCAAGGGACTCTCTCGTCCGTTGTTCGAGTTCTTCAGATCCAAGCTTTGCATTGGCGAGCATCCGACGCTTCACTTGGGGGGTGGTGTTAGAATAAAGCAAGTAGATGATTAGATAATATTTTATTCCATGGTTATGACTAGTACCAGAGTTATATTTATGCTAGTCTTCTTTGTAATCTTTATATATTCCTGATCATTAATCAGAATCAGTATGGGAAATTACTTTATCAATAAGAACCTTTTCCATTGGAGCACATCGCCTCATTAAAAATCCTAACCCGGAAACCCAGTGGAAAAAAATCATTGGTTAAGGGAAAAGAGTAAAATGTATAGCTCCCTCTCAATTTTTCACAATCCATAAATTCCTGCACCAAAAACACCTTACAGTGAAAATTGTATCTTAATAAATCATAATAATCCCACAAAATATGAACACAATATAACACACATCAGTCACAATTATAATCGACATCGGCAAGCCAAACATGCGTGCTACACTGACCATTTTAAGTGTGCGAGTCGTACGTGTGACGTCAATCTCAACAACAACCGATGTCGGTAAGCCAGACATGCATGCAACATTGGTCATTCATGTCTGTGAGGGTGACGTGCGACATTGGTATAAAAAACAACTGACGTCTATAAGCCAGACATGCGCGTGACTTCGGTAATGGCCGGTTTTTACCTCGGTTTTTTAAAAAATGAGGTATTGTTTATCTCAGTAATGGTAGGATTTTTACCTCAATTTTTTTAAACTGGGGTAAAAAATATTTTTTACTTCAAAAAAAATAAGAACCGAGGTAAAATAACTTTTTTCGTTGGTTATTTTCCTTAACCAAAAAACTGTAAAAAGGGCGAAGTAATAGGTTCAGTTTCTTATAGTGACACACAACCGAATTCTTCCAAGACACACCTTGAATAAATATTACTTTATCAAATCTTACCAAAATTAATTCTAATCAGAATACAATGGAATATTTTTGAAACCCAGTTGGACTGGATTTGAAAATCAACTCTTCAAGGCCCACATGGCCAAGCTCTACAGTCCAAAATCCAATATGAAATAATTTTAAAATATTTTACAGTGATCACACTATCTCATTAAAAACCCAATGGGAAAAAAGAGTATAGTGTTCTTCATTATGTCTTCAGTTTTTTGACAGTCTTGAACAATAAATCCAAGATGTCGACGATGATTCCTTCAATTCTTCATGATAGGTGCGATCAATCAAATCATTTAAAGCAGCATACCCAAGCTTAGTCCTCGACCTAGTCATAGGTCCCGCCATGTAACTTAGATTATCCCGAACATAGCCTTTAAATGTCTGATCAAGACGTGGAATATCTTCATTTATGGTGGTTGTCCTCTTGAAATTTTCATTGGTACAAGTGTTCGAATCTGCATGTCCAATCTGCTCAAGCTTTGCACTGATGGTCAGAGTGATCTTTAAATCCCACACCCAAAGATGAAATCTTAAACAGTTGGAGTAATTATTAATTGTAATTGTTGATTGGAAGAGCTAGCGTTGGAAATTATGGTGAAATGAGAGAGTAGATTTGAACTGAAGCGGTGGAAACCAAAGTGAGGATGACTGGAGACACTCAAAATCCACACCGACTTCTAGTCGAACAATTACACAAAAAAGTAGGAGGAGGAATTTGCTCTTCTAGTCGAACACAAAAGTAGTGTGTCCCCTCTTTTGGCTTGACATAAAATAGTGTATCCACTCTTGTAACCTGACAAAAAAGTAGCGTGTCTGCTTCTCTAGCAGACACAAAAGTAGCATACGTGTACGCTCTTCTTACCGAAAATAGAGTGTGTCTGCTCATCTAACAGGACATAAAAATAGTATGTCAGCTCTCTTTGTCGGACACATCAATCTCTTGTTCGACTGCTTTTTAATAAAATATATACTCCCTCCGTCCACTCTTGTAATCTGAATTTTTAAAATAAATTAAACATTTATTATCTAAGTCCATCTCTTACAACACAGTCTTTCCATACGTTATAGAAAAACCAAGGTTTAAAGTGTAAACTAGATGAAAATAAAGAATAAATTTTTGGCTTGGATGAATCGGGTGATAAACTTTATAACTACATATTGTATTATAATTTTTTAATATTTCAATTAAAACATTTACAATTTATTATTTTAATTAAACCCATATTTCTATAGATTTATGGAAAGACGATCTTCACCAAAACTTTCCCTTATCTTAAATTATTTTTTTATCGAAAAACCTGTTTTTTAAAATTTAAATTTTGAAAAAATAAATCTGAAAATTTTAAAACTACTTTTTAACGAAACCGTGTAATGATGGGGTAAATATTTTAAGTAACTAACTGGGGTAAATTTTTGACTAATGACGGTGTGATGCTGGAATATAATTTAACCTAGCCAATGCGTTAAATTTCCATTTTCCCAACATATCCGCTGATTCATTACAAAGATAGTTTCAAGATCAAGCCAGCCCTCTACACATGCAAAGGTTAGATCTTTTATGTAATTTTCTTTGAATTTCCCAGTTAGGAGCTAGACGTACGCAAAATTATCCATCGTGTGATCGAGTAGGATGATATGGAGAATCGAAGACTTGCACCAGGGTTGTGTTTCCGACCAACAAACGAAGAATTGTTGTCTTTTCTTAAGAACAAGGTTGAGAGAAAGAATGTGGGCACAGATTTTGTAGTGGAGAAGGATTTATACGGTGACGGAGGAGAGCCTTGGAATGTTTTATCGGGCATCGGTAAAGATTTGTGGACGTTGTATGATGAATCCAGCTCTAAGAAAATGGTTGTTTATGTGATTACCAAGTTGTCCAAGAGGGGTGATAGAAAGACATCAAGAAATGCCGGATATGGAACCTGGGATGGACAGACGAAACTATGTCCCTTGCTAAACGGAGCGGAAAACAAGATCATTGGGTACAGCAAGATGTTGACATATGTGGTCGATCCAGGGTATGAGTCCGCGGCGGTTGGTAAGGGATATTGGTACATGCACGAGGTGACATTCTCTGAAGAATCTCTTAGAGAGATTGGGGTTAAGGGTACCGACTACGTAATCTGCAAGGTTATCCGGGACACTTTGAAATCTTGTCAAGTCAACGGAAAGAGTAGAAAGGGCAAGAAATTCAAGAAGACTGCTTATGGAGTCGATCAAATTGGCACTGGAACAAATTATGATGCTGGGAGCTGCAGTAACTTTACACAACTGGGAGCTGCATATTGTTGTGATTCGACAGCGGTACATGGACAAATATTTGATGGAAATGAAGCAAGTGTAGATCAGCCGGAGAATTATGAGCTTGGGATGAATGCGCATCATGTATTACCACTGGAGGAGGAGGAGTTTCCTGAATTGAGTCCAAACGACCTGGATGAGTTGCACGACCTGTTGAATTGGGTCTAACCTGCCCTCGGAGCAGCCAAGTTCTCGCTCCAAATCTTCCGCCCAAGCTGATGATTGCAATCCAGTTGTAGAGAATGTTGTTGGTTGCTGATCAAGAGCGCCTGAGTTTTCTGCTTGACATGGTTTCTTCTGTTGGAACATTTATAGTAAAATTTATTTGTGAATAGTACTGAATCAAAAAATGATCCCTGTGTATAATGATACTGACTAATAGGGTATCTGGTGTGCATAGTACTGAATTAAAAAATGCTGAATGCAAATGAAATGAATTAGCTAGATGTATGAATGCTGATATGGATCCACCGGATGTTGAAGCTGGGACTGAGAATTGATGATGATGCCAGCTTTTATTCCGAGCAGATGAGCAAAAAACACATTAGATGTCTTTCAATCATGTTTCTGAGTGTTGTTCTAACAACAATAGTTATTTTTAATGCTACTACATGTGCATGCTTTCTATCTATTCGGTTTAACTTGGGTTTATTTTGCTTTTATGTTTCATTCAATTTCTTTTCGATTCTTATTTTTAACTTTGTTAGTAATTTTGGCCAAAAATTAAGTAGTTTGTCTTTTGAAAGACGGTGTTTCCATAAATTACGAAAAGGTCAAGATTTAAACTGCAAATTAGAAGAAATCAAGAAACAATTTTTGGATAGTAATCGGGTCATTGACTTATAACCATGGCACGATGCATAATAATTTTTTGAGAAAGGCTCACGAAAGGCGGTCTGTCCATAAGCTTATCCTACAGATGTAAATAAATAACATCCTTCATTAATCTTTAACTACTAACTGTGATTTCAATCCAAGTAGAAACCATTTGAGTTCGATACCCGGACATGAATGATTTAAAAAAAAAAAAGGCAGCGGCCATGATTGCAGAGAGTTGGAGATAGCACAAATATACTTTATCGTGAGATTACATTTTTTCTACTAGGAAAGGAAATCGTTCATGGTCACTAGAAAAATGGTTTTTAGTGACATGGTCACTAAATGTCATAAATTCGTCACTAATGACTTTTGGTGACCAAAATTGGGTTGTCACTGATTGGTCACATTATCTCTGTCACAACCTTTTAAAGTATTTGGTGACAAAAAAAATTATCATTTTTTTAAAAAAAAAAGTCACCGGCTGTAATAGCCATAGAACATATATTAAGTCTAAAATATGGTCATAACATTTAAACGATGGTGACCATAGGTGGATTTTTTACAACCAACTTCATTGCCGCCTTCAATTTCACCTCTCCACTAGTGTAAATAGAGTGGATGAAAATAATACAAAGAGAGGAAGGAGCCAAATAAAATGACCATCCATTAACCATCACGATCATCCATATTTGGCCCCCTCATCTATTATTTGAATACTCTTGGCCAATCAACTTACAAAAGTGATGAATCGTGGCCACTCCGTCAGCCTAGGTTTTCAATGTTAATTTTAAGGACAAAAGTGACATTTCCCATTTTCTCTTTCCTTTTTTCCTTAAATTTTTTCTTTTCTCATTTTCCCTTTTTCATATTTTTCCTGTTCCTTTTTCCTTACCCCTTCCTCCACTCCGCCGCCTACCCAGCCCTTCTCCTTCCTCCCCCTATCCTCCGTCCCTTCCCTTACCCCTCCCCCCTTTCCACCACCTGCCATCCCTGGTTGAAAAACATATTGGAAGTTTTGGCTTTACTTATTGCACATTTCGCCAAATTCTCTCCACCAATTCTTGTTTCCTCATTTCCAAGATCGCTATGGGTGATAATCAACTGAAGGGTAATGGGGAGGGAGGGGGGGGGGGGGGTTAAGGGGAAAGAAAAGTAAAAAGCCTCAAGAACCTAATCCTAAAATATTTTGGGTTATGGGTATCCCAGTTATTCTTAATAATGAAGCCAAAATGGAAGATTTTGCAGAGTATGATTTGTCTATTTTGGGTTCTTCTTCTTCTTCTTCAAATCTCCAGGGCTCTATTTATAGCAAATTGAAATCCCCACATGCCAAAAAGCAAAGAGGCACCCTTCAAATTTACTGAATTAATTGCAGTAATTCTGGGTTTAATTTTCATGAAATGGGTTTGACTTTGAGATTCCATTTTTAGAAGTATCCTTGTTTCTCTCCCTAAACCCTTCGACCTGAAACAGAAAGGTAAAGATATTGTCACAATTAGTCTTTTCTTTAACAATTAGTCTTTTCTTTAACAATTAGTTATTTGTTGATCAACCAGAAATGGTGTTGAATAACGTTATAGGGGTTGTGATAAGTCATGAATTGATACCCTGAATAATGTTGTCACTAGTGGAGGCACCTCTATTAAAGGCGGTTCCTTAGAACCAAAGAAGTCACTTTGGGGGTGACTTCTCTGGACATGCCTTTGATTGATGAGGATCAAAGGCAGTTCCAAGAACAGCCTTCTAACGCAGCAATGGAAGGCATTTCAAAACCGCCTTCTAACAAGGGGATGGAACCACATTCTATAAGTTACTAACTTATAATGACATGCATCCCTTTGGACCGTTCCTTGTGTTACGAACTCATAACTTATTGCCCCCTCTTGGACATTTTAAGTGGTTACAATCTCAGAACGAGCTGAAAACCCTAAAATCCTGTGATTTGTTTTAGACTTGGAACATGAGGCAAATCATCAGAACTATATATTAGTTAGGAACTCGGAACTAGTGTGAATTCTGAACTCGGGTGGATTTTCTATTCCCAATCTGTGAATTTTAGGTTTGGGATTAATAACATGTTCCAGACATGAAACATATATTGGATCTTATGTTCTGAATTCGTAACAAGTAATCCGATCTATGATAAAAAAAGTTAAAGAAGCATTGAAATTAGTTCCGATATCGGAACACCTTTCGGAAAATATGGTAAAATTTTGCAATTTCAATAGATTACGGCTATATGAATACCTCACATACCTAGTCAACATTCACCAAAACTAACTTGTCATTTCCACACTATCTATGAAAGAATATATAGGCTATGCTAGGGCAGTAACAATCTATAGATAGGAATAGAAATCTATCAAAATCTATTCCAATGACAATATCATCCTATATACTAGCTACTTATACCATTGCTACATTGGGATTGCTAATAGAAGAGGAACCGACAATGACAATATACCTAGCCAAGCAACTTCTTGCATGTTGATATTATTAGTTTCTCATCCTCTTCAAAAATCACTGAATTTCGGAATGTTAATAATGTGTGTAATAAACCTATAGCATGGAAACAATGAAAGAAGATCTAATTCAAATCTTACGTTGTTGATTTCAAGATAATCCATACGGATTTGTTGAAGACACTCCACTGCATATAGCACTACGTAATACCCACACTCTCAATTCTTTGCTTGTTTCCTGTACTAATTAATACAAAGAATAAATTAATCATATAAAAAATTTAGAATTTTAGAATCAAATTTAATTGTCAACATGAAAACAAAAGTTCACCTTGATCTCGACTATATCCAAACCCTTTGTACTAGATTTGGTGGGAAAACTGATGGAAGCTTCCAAAATCTTAATAAATGACCTAGAATGTTGATAATGTAGAGGATCCATCCAGTAAATGTGGATCTTCTCCGGGACAATAATTAATAATCTCCAATGGTCCCTACAACAATGTGATACATAAAAATAATCCAAAAAAAGTTGTTTTAAGTAGATTTGATATTTTACCAACACCTTTCAATGTATGAGGAGATGAATATTTTTTTATCCATTCATACAAGAATTTTGCGGATGTAGTCGATCCGCTCTTTGATCCAGTTTCCAATTGTTTTGTCATCACCGGGCACAAATACCCTATCCATTATTTCTCCCTTTGGTTAGCAAAATAGTACATGTACCTTTGTAATAGAATGAGAAAAAGTTAATTGTAAAAATAGTAAAGCTAATACAATATTCCTTCGAATTATGAAATTATACATTACTCACAATACGTATAAGGAAATTAGTGTTTGATTGACTTGATCATACCTCCACAAGTCTTTGAAGTCAATCCATGCAGCAATTATTTCCCTCTTTTGACAAAATACGCATTCATTGGCCGAAAATGTGTAGGTTGAATGGACTTGGTGTCCGCCAATCAAATCATACAAGACTCAAACATAGTGCAGGGAATCCATCAAAACTTGTGCCCCTGTGAGTGTGGGCTTAGCATTCTTTGGTGTTTTGTGAACTATTGCTGGTACCATTTTAGGCTCGCCTTCAAATGACGATCCTTTGTAGGGTCCACATAGATTAGATGACGAGGCCATGTGAGAAAAAGTCCTTCGGTGGTTTCCATGTGCTTGAAGTGGCCATCTGTAATTGGCAATAAGCACTACTACATACAACACCTACTACCTCAATTTTCTGGCCTTTTTACCTCGGTTTTTTGCCCTTGAAAATCCAAAGTAAATGTGGGTGAAGTAAAAAGTTTACCTTTACCTCAGTTTGAATCCAAGGTAAAAGGTACGTTTTTTACCTCAGTTTTGGACCGACGTCAGCAGATTGTATGTGACGTTGGTTCTAGTACTAAGGCTGATGATAGGATACACTATTTGTGACATTATTTTGATCGAAGTCAAGATATCAGATGAACGATGTCGGCCCTACCAACAAGACACGTGAATGGTGAGGAATATCTGCGACATTGTTCCAAATCGACATCATTCTAAATTACTGCGATATCGCGGAATGCTATGCACCGTTGACGTGTGCATGCTGACTTGGAATGGTGAAAAATATGACATTGTTTTGAATTAGTGATGTTGCAAAAAAGATTACACACCGGTTCTATATGCGATGTTGCATTTGTGTCGCATGCGTACCGATAAGTGCGACATCGTAGATTAGTCGCGAAGAGGACGATTTGGTTAAATAATATAATATTTAATATTTGATGAAAAACACTGTGTTCGTCGATATCCGTTACATGTTATTTAGTATTGGATTACTATATTAATGGTTAAATATCATACAAAAATCAATTTTCATTAAAAATATATGGGAAAATCAACAATGACCTGTTAAATACCCTAATACCCTAATTCCCTAGCTATAACATATATTAAAAATACATGTTAAAAAATATAATAATACATAAGGTTTCTCACAAATTTAAACATTAAATGTATATAAGCTTCAAATTGACTACGTTGTAAGGCATAAACACTTTCCGGGTGAGTAGTGAAATGGCAAGTCATACATCTACAGCCCATCCATAACACTCGTTGTCCTGTTACACCGAATACACAACAAACAAAATTTAAGTTAGAATTGGGCAGACACTAATTTAATATACACACAATATAGTCATACTTAGACGACGTAAATGTCAACATGGAAAAGGAATGGATATTGGTAGAAGCAACGTCACATATTACAGTAATTGATATCATTAAGGCCAACATAAGTTCAAAGTTGCACACTCAATTAATTTCATGGTCTTTACTTACATGTGCTTCGTCCGTCTAAATTCAGATTTACATCGCGGAGGCTGATAGGAAGATCCCGACATCGCACATTCATATCGTGTTTATACAAATAAGTAATTATTGTACACAATTAGCAATAATCTAGGCATTTTTGTCATTCCCTACAAACATGGCATCATCTGTGAAAACAAAAACAATATACACTATATAACATGTGACACAATCATCATACACAATGAAAATATACAAGCTTTGATTTATGGAAAAATAAAATGTGGAAGGTATACGGTAATTAAATTGCTAAACTAACATTGAATGTTTGGAAAAATACCTCAACGAAAAAATATTGGGCACTTGTTCATATGTGAGAAAAAATATTGATTGAGCTCTTCAATTGTTGTATTAAAAGTGTGGATGGAGAGGATTGTGTGTTATAGCTAGGGTTTGGAGAAAGTGTGTTATAGATGAAAAATGGATAATGATGCTTGTTTTAATGGCTTGAAGTTTTGGTGGGTGTGTGTGGGGGGGGGGGGGGGGGGGTGGGGTGGGGGAGATTTTGCTTCAAATTTTGTTTCCCACTGGAAATTTTCATTGTGACTGACGTCGGTAGTTATTCGCTCGTGAATCCGTATTTGGCAACATACATCCTTCGAGGAAAACATGAATACAAAAATGTTATCTATAAATTTGTATCTGGACTTATACCACTTACTTGGAGGGACCTACATTGTAAATATTCAAAAGTTCACCGGTGTATATATAAGTAACCATCTATAATTTACTGTAAACCACATACTAGTGCTTTCTAAAGTTTGATGGACGCAATTTTATTATATTTTATTTTCATAAAAACCAAAGAATAAGGAATTTCATTTGATTCTATGTAGTGGAAATCACCGTTAATTCCAATAACGCTTACCCTAAGGATATAAATGGAAATACTAATACAAGCGACAAACGATTACCCCATTTCATTCATCCGGTTATGTCTAAATCATAACATCTTGGTCATGGCATTGAGAATTGGAATAGGGTATCTCCAAATTTGCATTTCCACTTATCCCACATTTGTGGAGAGACCTAAGTGCAAATATTAAAAACATGACCCATGGAGGTAAAAATGATTCAAAGGGTCCTAGAAGGAACCCTTCCCATTCCTAGTCAAACTTTTAATCCTTGAAAAAAAAAATAAACAAGCATGATCCCATTGAGACTTCTACCGGTCAACATCTACCAAATAACCTTTGCCTACTTATAAGTAACCATCTATAATTTACTCTAGACCATGTACTAGCGCTTCCTAAAATTTGATGGACGTGATTTTATTATATTTTATTTTCATAAAAACCCAATAATAAGCAATTTCATTTGATTCTATGTGGTGGAAATCATCGTTGATTCAGGTAACGATTATCCTAAGGGTATAAATAGATATACTAATACAAATGATGGGAAATTACCCCATTCCATTCATTCGGTCATACCTAAATCGAAATATATTGGTCATGACATTGTGAATTAGACTAGGGCATCTATGAATTTTCATTTCAACTTCTCCCACATATGTGGGGAGACCTAAGTGCAAATATTAAAAACTTGACCCGTGGACGTAAAATAAGTTATGATCGAAATGGACATTAATCAAGTTCATGGACAATTATAAAACTCAATAAGTATTTCTAATACATAATAGAGCATTTGTTAAGGTCAAAAATAATTTTTTTTGTCAAATGCAAGCTCATCTCAAATGATAGTGGGTTGAAATGGTGAGGTTTGTAATCGCACTTGCCGACGTCGGTCGAATGCCGGCTATGATGTTGAATGTGGTGACTATACTACCACGTTGCACTTGTCAATTTTAACTTATGTATGGAGCCAATCCATAATACTGCAATGTCGTGATGAAGTCAGTGGTTTATCGACTTCAGCAATATCAGTACGTGGTGTACATGTGGCCCAGTAACCGAAGCTAAAAGCCACTACGCCCAGTCCAGCAACACGCAATAGTGAAGTCAGACTTTTTCAAGCCCAAATCATCGAAAACCCAAGAACACAATTCAAAGAATGTGAAACGTTAAAGAAGTAATGAACAATAACCATGAAGGCCGGGAACTCAAAAAGTGGAGATTGTGATACACCCCTATGATCTCCATTCCTAAAAATAGGGAAACACGTTCATGTCAGTCTAAAAATACAGCAAATGGAGAAGAGGTCAGGTAAGGGGCTACTATCCTGAGAAATTCCATTTCTTAAAGAGAAAACTGACTTAATCGTTAGAGGCACTCTCCCGGAATCACTTCCGGGACTAGCTTTGCATGTGAAGGAACTCAAAGAGGCGAACAACAAAGAAGCTACCTAAACAGGCTACCACATCATTTTGGCACAGGCTGTAGGGAACATAATTTTTCTTTTCATTTTTAGGTTGCTTAGGTAAGCAATGGTGTTCACCTGGAGTGAAAAAAGCCTCAATCATCAGTCACAGGAACAAATGCTTGGACATAATGGGGGAACGTACCATCAATGACATCATACCCCAAGTAAGGAAAAAGAGCCCAGTAATGAGGAAATAGAAGAGGAAGAAGAATAAGTGGAATCTTCAAATAATAATTGTGACAAGGAAAAATGGGCATTTGCGGAATTCTTAGAAGCAAAAAAAGAAGACATGTATGATCAATATATGAAGACTCTAAGGCAAAGACCCCTAAAGCTAGAAAAAAGGGTAAACTAGGAAATCGAGCTTCTTTATGAAGAAGAGTCATGTGACATTGTCACAGAAGATGACTCAGACAAGTTGCCTCTTGTAGTGCATTTGCGAGATTTTAAGATGCCTAAAGACTTCAAGCTCCCTCTGCATGTTAAATTCTATAATGGTACCATGGACCCAAAAACGTTTTTGCACTCATATAGAAACTGCATTAGATTCTGGGATGCAAACATAGAATTTGTATACAAGGGCATGGTGATCACGTGGTACAAAGACCTTCTGAACGATAGTATCAAGTCTTGGTCACAGTTGTCAGATCTATTCTTGTGACATTTCTACCAGAAATAGAAGTTCACTAGAATGATCGCTGATCTCAATAGCATAGCGCTGCGAAGTGATGAAGGCCTCACAAAGTATCATAACCAATTTTTCATGGAGAGCCTACAAGTTCATGACTTAGCATTTCAATCGTTATCGGGTACTTTTATAAGGGGCATGAGATTTGGAGAATTTTACAAAGAGTTGACAAAGAACATTCCAGAAATCCAAGGGAACTACAGAAGATGATTGAACAGCATGTACTAATAGAGGATGCAAACAATAGGAAAATGGAAAATAAGCAAGGCAAGAAGCAAAAAATGGAGTATTCTCAGAGGAGCTAGCCTAAAAATGGAAAAGGAAACACTGCTTTCAAAAGAGGAGAACCAGGATTACAGGGTTTGTCATTCCAAGATACACCTCCAACTAAGACAAGGAAGGAGATATGGCTAGTAAATAAAGATCTATTTTGAGAGCCAGCACCAATGATCGCTCCACCAGAAAAAAGATCCAGTGAGTTTTATTGTGCCGTCCACAAAGATCATGGCCATGACATAAAATATTGCAGGGACCTAAGAAGACAGATTGAAGAAAATTTGAGGAATAGAAACTTGGGCCAGTACAGGAAAGATGTAACAAGCCAGTATAAGGATGCAAATAAAACAACGAACCCATCTCCAAGAAACCAAGGTACTGTGACAACAATGGCTGAAAGTAAAAAAAACAATGGCTGTAGAATACAATGACAAGGTGGATAGTGAAGCTGGGGAGACAATTATCCTCTCTATACACGGAACCTAGAGTCATTATCCAACAACGCTTGGAAGGCCAATGCAAGATATTCTCCCCAACAAGAACTAGTTGATAAAAGTTTTTGGTGAAACAAAGCAATTATCTTCAGCGAAGAAGATGCGGTACCCAATGCTTCGCAGCACAACGATCCTATGGTTATCACAGCAAAAATTGGGAATGCAACTGTTCACAGAGTAATCGTAGACAACGGTAGCGTAGTCAAAATACTATTTGTTTATTGCTTGGACATGTTGGGATTCAAGAGAACATATCTAAATAAGTCAACATCTTTGCTGATTGGATTCACAGGGTGAGCATAGATGCCTCTAGGAAATATACAGTTATCTCCGACGATCGAAGAGAATGGGAAACATTGCACCATCATGTGTATCTTCGTGGTTATGAATGCCCCAAGTACATTTAACACCAAAATTGTAAGGTCATGGATGAATAGAGACAAGACAATATGGTCCCCATATCACCTGGTAATGAAATTCCCAACCCCAGTCGGAGTCGCAACCGTTAGGGGAAACAAGCAAGCCGCTAGGCAATGCATGGTCATAGCAATGAAGGCAGGAAAAATAGGTGAAACAGCAAAGCTGGTTAACACCATTTTAGGAGGTAGCGTACTGGAATAAATTAGATGCATCAATTGACTTAGAAGATGAAATGCAGTTGGTAGGCCTAGATGCCAAAGACAATTCAATATGCATAAAGGTTGGAAAGTACCTTCCAAGTAAAGATAAGTAGAAGGTTATTCAAATTTTGTGAAGCCACATGGATACATTTGCATGGAATGTACAGAACATGGGAGGAGTGAGTTCAGACATTGCTACCCATTGGTTGAATGTCAGTAGCTCGGTCAAACCAGTTAAACAGAATAGCAGTGCTTTGCTAGCGATAGGCAAAAGGAAATCGAGGAGAAAGTCGCATCCCTGCTACAAGCCGGTATAATAAAAGATGTTATATACCCAAAGTGGCTAGCAAACCCATTCATGGTGAAGAAACCAGACACTGCTTGGAGAATGTGTATTGATTTCATGGATTTGAACAAAGCATTTCCAAAAGATTCCTACCCCTTACCGAAGATCTATCAACTGGTTAAAGCGATTTTAGGATATGAATTCCTGGCATTCTTAGGTGCATACAAAGGATATCACTAAATACTGATGAACCCTGATGATGCAGAGAAAACAACCTTTATAACAAGCTTCAAAATGTTTTGCTATGTAAAGATGTCGTTGGACTCAAATATGCTAGAGCAATATACCAAAGAGTGATCAATCAGGCATTTTGAAGTCAAATGGGAAGAAACATTGAAGCTTATGTTGACGATATAGTAATTAAGCGTAAGAACGTAGGTAGCTTTGCAGCAAATTTAAAAGAAACTTTGGACACATTGAAGGCCATGAGATCAAGCTCAACCCCAAGAAGTGTGTAATTGGAGTTGGCACTGGAAAATTCTAGGGATACAAGGTTTCCTCAAAGGGTATCAAACATAACCCAGACAAGATTCAATCCATAGTAAATCTCCCCTAGCCGCAACAATTGAAGAGGCGAAAATCTTAATGGGGTCACTGGAAGCACTTAGCCGCTTCGTATTGAAGGCGTCAAAGAAGCATTTTTCACTCTTTTAAGTGTTAAGAAAGGAAGAAAATTTAGCCGGAGCGAAGATTGTCAGAGAGCATATAATGGATTAAAAGTGCAGCTTTAAGAGTTACCAATGTTGAAATCGCTCGCACCCAGAGATACACTGTACTTGTACTTAGCGATTTAAAAAAATTTCATTAGCTTGGTGTTGGATTGCATGGAAGGACAACAACATGTTTCAGTCTATTACATCAGCAAAATCTTGCAAAACGCAGAGAAAGCTTACATGCTCGTTGAAAAGTTAACTTAGCCTTAATCCATTCGGCGTAAAGATTGAGAATGTATTTCCATAGTCACCGCATAGTGATTTACACAGGGTTTCCAATCAAGAACATTCTCAATAAGCCAGAGTTTTGAAGAATATTAGCTAAATAAGCCCTGGAATTAGGTCAATTCGAAATACAGTTTCAACCTAGAATAATGATCAAAGCTCAGGCATTAGCAGATTTCATTGTAAAAATGACAAGTGAAGAGGCACAAAAGGCGAGCATGTATAAAAGTTTGAGAATTGAAAAAGGCAAGACAAAATGGGAGGAAGTTTCTTGGGCGTTGTTCGTTTGAAGCGCAGTCAGCGAAGAAGGTTGTGGAGCAGGATTACTTTTGGTAGACCTAGATGGAGGCAAACACAAACAGTCATTACAATTCAACGTTTTTCTCACTAACAATGAAGTGGAATGTGAGGCTCTAATTTGTAGACTAGATCTCACTCTTAGAATGAAAGTTAGAAGCATTCGAGTATCCAGGGATTCGCTAATTGTAGTCTAACATGTGCGAGGTGATTATGAGGTGCGAGAAGGTGCGAGAAGAGAAATTAGCAAAGTATTTAGGTAAGGTGCAATAACTTACAGCCCAACTTGAATATTTTGATATACAACATGTACCGCAAAGCAAAAACACAAAGGAGGACACATTAAGAAAGCTAGCAATAGCTAGATTTGATTTCCTTAGTGAGAAGAGGTGTGTCACCATGGAAGTCATCCTAGTCAGAAGCACCATGTCAGTGATTGTGTTAGCAATCCAGGAAGATGAAGTATGATGGATGACTCCGTAAATGGATTTCTTCATGAAAGGGATGCTGCTGAAGATAAAATAGAGGCTATAAAGTTGGATTTGCATTCAACTCATTACGCCTACGAAGACAAAACCTTATACCAAAAGGCTTCTTGTCTCTATGGATAAAATGTGTGGGGCCAACAAAGGAAACTGAGATTTTAAAAGATGTTCATGAAGACATATGTGGAATGCATAAGGGAGCAAGAATGATAGCTAAAAAGATATTCAGAGCAGGATACTACTAGCAAACTATGTTCAACGATGCACACAATTTCATCCCGAAGTGTAGGAATTGCCAAATCAACACCTCGCTATCGAACAAACCACAATCAAATTTGACAGGAGTCTATGGGGACTGGCCATTTGATAAGTGGGGATAGACTTAGTTAGATGATTCCCAAGGAGAGAAATCAATGCCAAGTTCTAATCGTAGCAACTAACTACTTCACAAACTAGGTGGAAGCTTTACCACTAGGACATGTAACAGCCGAAGCCACAAGGAAAATTTCATGGAAAATCATAGTATGTCACTTTGGAGTGCTACATACCATTGTCAAGAATAATGGTACACAATTTACAAGTGGTGTGTTCACCGATTGGTTTTTTAAGCTTGGGATTCTTCAGAAGTTTACCTTCTTACCACATGCTCAAGCTAATAGCCAAGTAGAAGTGAAAAACAACACCATAGCTCAAGGAATACAGAAGTGACTGGAAGGAAAGTGAACATTATGGGTAGACCATATACTAAGCACACTATGGTCGTATAGAACAACTATTTGAGAACAAACGGGGAAGATGCCATACAGTTTAGTGCATAGTCACGAATGGTCATACCAATAGAAATTACTAACTCAACCCTTAGGATAAGAAATTACATAGAGGTAGACAACCCAGATGTGATGAAACTCGAATTGGAGGAACCTGAGGAGAAACGAAATTTGGCAACAATCACAGAAGCTAAATACAAAGAAAGAATGGAAAGAGCATACAACTAGAAGGTGAAGGAAACACTATTTCAGATTGGTGATCTCGTGTTGAGGAAGAACCAGGCTAGCCTAGCAGAAGAACAAGTGAAACTATGCTAGAAGTGGGAAGGACCCTACAAGGTCACGAAAGCTAACAAGTCCACCAACTACGAATTGGAAAGAATGGATAGCACCGCAGTCCCAAACACGTGGCATGTGATCAACTTAAGAAAGTTTTAAGTCTAGGAGGAGGACAACAAACATCAACCTGTATAGTTACCAGGACATTATCCTTGGTTTCGTTCATTCCATTATTCCAACGTGATATAATCGCAGCCGTACATATTTAATATAAAAAACACTTTGGTGGACCAATATCAAGTTTCTCATTCTTACTTGCACTTTTTGAGGATAGTTTGTTCGTAACACATTACGATCAGTTTACTTGGATCTTACTTAGTGACAGTTACCCAATGAATAGCAAGCTATAGATCTTACCCAACTATCGATGATTGCAAGCTTTGGATCTTGCAACTTTGCGAATCAAAAAAATGCAAGATATAAACCTTTCACAATTATAGATGTCTGCAAGCTTTGGATTTTGCAAAATTAAACAAATACAAGCTAAAAACCTTGCACAACTATCGATGCTTGGAAGCGTTGGATCTTACAGCTTCTCATACAAAACAACTGTAAGCTATAGATCTTGTGAAACTACCAAATATTGCAAGCTTTAGATCTTTCTACCTTGTTTGTAATAACAAGCCCAATCTATAGTCCTTGCTGAAGATCATATTTTCTCAAAAATATAGAATATGGAATGGGAATTGCACAATCCATAAGGCTTCGCAATAGTACTCAGGGAAGTCATACAAACAGCTTTAAACCTAGCTTGTCATAATAAATAAATAAAAGTAAAGCGTCAATCTTGCATCTTCGTAGTTTATAAACTTCACTAACTTAGGTGGCAAAACATCGACATGAAAGTTTGCTTGGCAAGGATGAATATACATGCTTTGCCCGGCCATTAGCAAAATTATTGAAAGCATTACAGGATAAGTCACTCAAATTAGCAATTCTATCTACGCCTCGTGGCCCGTGAAAATCCAGAAGACTATGATTCACCGCATTGATGACCACACTCAAATTTGCGACAAGATGCTCAGCCCTACGATGACTCTCTTCGAAAACTTCTTTTTCACTAACCATATGCTTATATGACCACTTCATATGCAGGTAAGCGGGATGGCATATAAATTCTCTACGCTCCATATGCCTGAGATGTTTAGCGTAGTGTGCCTTTAATTTAGTAATGGGGCCAAACTCCTGGCGATCCAATTGCATACTCATGACATTAATGGTTTCTTCATATCATTTCATCTCTACCTTCAGGTTCTATATTTCCTTTTCTAAGAATTTAATATACATCCGAACAAACTCAGACATGTTGATCATCTGACCACCAAATTTTATGGTAAGATTCCTGTGACCACTAGCTTCAAGACAATAACGGGAGAGCCTAGAGTTTGTCTTTATATTCAACACAAGCCAGCTCAAGTTGATGCACATATCTATCAAGTAAGTCATACTCAGCACGAAGCTTATCAACATCACTTTGAAGCTGCGTATTAATAGCAAACTGCTCATCAAACATTGTTTGCCAACCAACAACAGCGGTTGAGAGATTTGGAGCGAGAACTTGGTTGCCCCGAGGGCAGGTTAGACCCAATTCAACAGGTCGTGCAACTCATCAAGGTTGTTAGGACTCAGTTCAGGAAACTCCTCCTCCTCCAGTAGTGCAGGTAATACATGATGCGCATTCATCCCTAGCTTATAATTCTCCGGCTGATCTATACTTGCTTCATTTCCATCAAAAATTTGTCCATGTCCCACTGATGAATCACAACTATATGTAGCTTCTAGTTGTGTAAAGTTGCTGCAGCTCCCAGCCTCATAATTTGTTCCAGTGCCAATTCGATCGACTCCATAAGTAGTCTTCTTGAATTTCTTGCCCTTTCTACTCTTGCCGTTGACTTGAAAAGATTTCAAAGTGTCCCGGATAACCTTGCAGATTACATAGTCGGTACTCTTAACCCCAATCTCTCTAAGAGAATGTCACCTCGTGCATGTACAAATATCCATTACCAACCGTTGCGGACTCATACCCTGGATCGATCACATATGTCAACATCTTGCTGTACCCGATGATCTTATTTTCTGCTACATTTAGCAAGGGACATAGTTTGGTCTGTCCATCCCAGGTTCCATATCCGACGTTTCTTGATGTCTTTCTATCACCCCTCTTGGACAACTTGGTAATCACATAAACAACCTTTTTCTTGGAGCTGGATTAATCATACAACGTCCACACATATTTACCGATGCCCAATAAAACATTCCAACACTCTCCTCCGTCTCCGTATAAATCCTTCTTCACTACAAAATCTATGCCCACATTCTTTCCCTCAACCTTGTTCTTAAAAAAAGACAACAATTCTTCATTTGTTGGTCGGAAACGCAACCCCGGTGTAAGTCTTCGATTCTCCATATCCACCTATTTGATCACATGATGGATAATTATGCATACGTCTATCTCCTAATTGGGAATTCTAAGAAAATCACATAAAGGATCTGACCTTTGTATGTGTAAAGGGCTGGCGTGATCTTGAAGCTATCTTTTATTGAAATAGCGGATATGTTGGAAAATGGAAAGTTAACGCATTGGCTAGTTTAAATTATACTCCATCATTACACCATCATTAGTCTAATATTTACCCCAGTTAGGTACTTGAAATTTTTTTAAGGGGGTATGTGTTAGGTTCCTCTAAAACCTTTTAAAAATAATGATAAAATGAGAGTTCGAATAGTACATCTAGAGATAATAATGTGGAAGCTAGTGTGGAAGCTAATTACATAAAGTTGTTTCCTATATCCTTCATCTCGATCCCCTATTTCAATGAAGAACATGGCCCTAAACCCAAGTCGAGGTCTACTACGGCCTTCCACTTTCTTGCCTCCACACCCCAGTGTTGACAAGAAAAGGTGACCTCCCATTGTAGCCCCTAGCAACTCTCTTCCCCAGAAGAGAATTACTGTCTTTGCATGCCTGATTGAAGATGTAGATCCGCATGCATCTTCGCACTCATATGATTCCAATCTCCATTGTTCCCTTTGTGCAGCTGATTCTCAAAATCATCAGCTCCTTGCTTGAACTCCATGATCAGATTCAAATGTCTATTCCAACTGTACCTATGAGAAAAAAACAAAGGCCAGTAGTAACAAGTTCTACTAAAGCACATGGAAGCTAGGCACTTGCACAGACACAATCCATGTGATAACATCATGAGTAAAACATATCTGGTGCAGTTTAAACATATATGATGTATAAGATATCTTCCCAAATGGTTAGAGTCTTCTGAAGGATGGTAAATC
Organism: Rubia yunnanensis; assembly: GCA_037428765.1. Lineage (NCBI taxonomy): Eukaryota > Viridiplantae > Streptophyta > Magnoliopsida > Gentianales > Rubiaceae > Rubia > Rubia yunnanensis. The sequence continues at coordinate 79,667,481 of CM075068.1, forward strand.
TTGTTGATCAGCTCTAATTATACCTTTCAATTCCTTTAGTAAGTCTATAAAATGGTTTAAAGTGTGTACCTTATTTTAGCTTCCCATTTTAGCAAGTAAATCTGCTGCTCCATTAGCTTCCCTGTAGACATGTTGTAGTGTGACTTCTATGGTTTTCTGAAGCTCCCAGATTTTTCGAATTTCTTGAATGGTTTTCCATGAAGGCATCTGTTGTTTCTTTAGGACTTGTTTCAGAAATTTATTATCACTTTCAAACAGCAAGGGGCCAATTCCAAGATTGATTGCCATTTGTAAGCATTTTGTAATTGCACTTCCTTCAACATGAGAGGGTGAGGGGTTATGTATATGTTGAGCTTCAGCAATTATCATGTTCCCTTTACAGTCTCTGATAATTACCCCGGTGCCCGCTTTACTAAAATCTAGCCAAGAACCATCTGCATTTAACTTGTAAAATGCTGATATTGGTGCTTTCCAGGTTACTGATACAAATTTTATTTCTTTTTGTGGATTGCCTATTAGTATCCTTGGTATAGCATCAGATATATCCCATTTGAAATTTAGGTGAAAAGACAACATAATATCATTGAAGATATGTAAATATTTCCTGAACATAATGATAATGTCAGCCTTTACATTTTCATGATAGTATTTGTTCGTAAAACACCATATGGACCATACTACTAAACAGGGGATGATCCTAATAAGTTGCTTGTGCTCTGTAAACTTAGCTTTCAAGTTCCAGTAATATAATTATCTATCCCATGGGTATGGAGTATATGTCATCTAAATATTGAAAATAGTATCAATCCAGGTCCATAGTTTCATTATTTCTTTGCAAGAATTGAAACTATGATGAATGTTTTCTCCATACTCCAAACAGAAACACCAGGTTGAGGCTAGATTAAAGGAAAAATCCTCTAACACATCAAGTAGGGGTAAGAGTCTATTGAGCATTTTCCAGTTCATAAAACATATTTTCCTAAGCATCATAGAAACCATACATGATTGAAAGATAGAACCACTGATCTTTTACTTCTGATAAGTTCATATGAACTTTTCAGCGTGAACTTTCCATTTTTAGTTGGTTTCCATATCATAATGTCTTCATAGTCAGGAAATGTTGCATGATCTTTATCAAGTTCAACAATAATTGGTTCAGTAAAGTGATTTCATAGAGGACTTAGGAAAAATTGTCTGTTGGCTAAGAATTCAGCTACTATTAGATTTGAGAAAAGAGTTTCTAGTTTTACGTTCCAAAAACTAGATAGTGGACCATAGGCTTTCCAAAATGAGATATCTCCTTTCCCTATTTGTATATGTGTGTTCATTATTGCTATATCCTGAATTCCTTTAATTCTGAGTTAAGTTTTGGAATTTTTATGTTTGTCAGGAATAGTCCACATAAATTGTGACCATAGAGAATTACCCAATTGAACCTTTCACCACAGTTTAAAGGAGAAACTTTTTGTTAATGTGTAAACATTTTTAAAACCTAAACCATTTTCTTCAATTGGATAACATGTTTTTTGAAGGTATTTCCAAACTCCTTTTCTTTGTGAAGAATTTATCTTAGAGTTCAAGATAAATTTTCCAAGAAGTTTATGAATTACATCAATTGTATGGTTTGTTGGTTTCAATATTTTTATCTGATGAAAGGTTCAATATTTTTATGTTTGTCTAGAATAGTCCACATAAATTGTGACCATAGAGAATTACCCTGTTGAACCTTTCACCACAGTTTAATGGAGAAACATTTTGTTAATATGTTAAGATTTTTAAAACCTAAACCATTTTCTTCAATTGGATAACACATTTTTTGAAAGTATTTCCAAACTCTTTTTCTTTGTGAAGAATTTATCTTAGAGTTCAAGATAAATTTTTCAAGAAGTTTGTGAATTACATCAATTGTATGGTTTGTTGGTTTCAATATTGTTAGCTAATGGATGGGGATAGATGTCAATACATGCTTTATCAGAATTATTTTTCCAGCTTGAGATAGCAACTTGTTATGCCAATTATTGATTTGGGATTGTATGGTTGATATCATGCTTGAGAACTATTCATTTTTGGTCTTTCCTATGAATACTGGGTAGCCTAGGTATTTGAATGGGAAGCTGCCTTGTATCATCCCTGTGTTATTTTCGATATCTCCAATAATTCTCTGAGAGCAATGTTTCGAAATGTAAAATGAATATTTTTCAAAATTCACTTTTTTCCATGTGGCCATTTCAAAGGATTGCAGGAAACAAGTTACAATTTTGAGTCCTAATTTTGTGTACTTTAACAGAATGACAGTGTCATCTGCAAAAGATAAATGGGAAATCTTCTTAATTGGGTCAGGAAGTTTGTAGTATTTCAGGTTTGAATACTGAAATAGAAAATTTAAATTTCTTGAGAATTCTTCTGCCATTAAAATTAATAGGAAGGGAGAGAGTGGATCTCCCTGCTTTTATCCTCTGGTTGCTTGGAAAAAGCCATAATATGGTCCATTTATTAGGATGGAGAAGAAGGCAGATTTCTCATTTAGCATTATTAGGTAAATTATTTGGTTTGAAAATCTAAATTGACCTAGCAACTTAGATAGAAAATCCAAGAGACACTATCAAAAGCCTTCATCATGTCTAACTTAATTATCATATTAAGTCCTCTTGTTTTTTAATTCATGAAAGAAGCTAGCTCTTGCATTAATAGAATGTTTTCTGAGATCTCCCTGCCTGAGACAAAGGATGTTTGTTCAGGACTTATTAGGTAAGCCATTAGAGGTTTTAGCCATTCACAGAGGATTTTAGTGAAGACCTTATTGATGAAGTTACGAGACTGATTGGTCTGTAATCTTTAAAGGATAAACTAACTTCTTTTTTGGGGATTAGGATTATCAATGTGGAAGATATTGCTTTCGGAACACGAAGTACATCAGTGCTTATGATGTGCAAGCATTTTTTATAGAAGAAACCAAAGAGTCCATCAGGCCTTGAAGCTGAGTGTCCATCCATTTCTTTGATTATTTTTGTTAATTCTACCATAGTTACTGGTTTGGTTAGTTCAAAGTTCACTTCTTATGTGATTATTCTTAGAATATTTTCTAATATCCAAGCAGTATTAATGCCTGAGGGATCTTTATGTTCTTCCTTTAATAGGTTAGAAAAGAAATTGACACATTCTTGTGCAATTTCTTACTGATTGTTCAAAACTGAACCAGAGTCAGTTTTGAATGAAACAATTGCTTGTCTTTTGTACTTGGAATTAATTTTTTTGTGGTAAAATTTAGTGGTTAAATTACCTTCTTTTAACCACTTTAATCTAGATTTCTGTCTCCAGTAAATTTCCTATTTTTTAGGGCCTTAGTTAGCTTTGCTTTTATTAGATTTAACTTTTTCAAGTTTTCCGGGGATTCGTCATTTTGAAGTTCAGTTTCTGCTTGGAAAAAATCTTCTTCACAAGTTTTAACTGCGTAAAAAAGTTCCCAAAGTCAATTTATTCCAAATTTTTAGAGCATATTTTAGGTTTTTCAGCTTAAATGTTAATCTTTCCATTCCACTTTTATTGGATTGGATGTTCCAAGTGTCTTCAAAAAGCTTCAAAAAAGTTGGGTGATTAGTCCAACATTCGTGAAATCTGAATGGGATTGGTTTAGAGTGATTTTGGGTTTCAGCAATTATGAAGATTAAGGGTGCATGGACAGATTGCTCTCTTGCAAGTGTTTGGATTCTAGATGATCTAAAAATATCCCACCATAGATTATTGGATAGACCTCTATCTAATATTTTCCAGACTCTGCCCTTGGTTCTCATTCCAGTCCAGGTGAACAAAAAACCTGCTGTGGGGATTGTAGACATGTTTGCTTTTATTTGAAACTGATTGAAGTTATCCATACTTTTTGAATCATGTATAGATTGTCCTAAGTATTCATCCATAGAGCTGATAACATTAAAATCCCCTATTAAGCACAGTGGTGAATCTTTATGGTTAAGGATTTGTTTCCACGGTTTATTCCTTTCTGAAATTTTATGTTTACATATATAAAGCCTATGAAACATTCATGCATTAAGAATTGGTTTTTAAACCTGGTTAAGATCATTTGTTCATCCACAAAGATAATCTTCATTTGAACCGAATCATCCCACAATATCCAAATTTTGCAGGTTGGATCTGAGAAGAAATGTTTAAAATTAGTTTGAAAGGATAATTTTTGGATGGAGTTAGCTTCTAGCATTGGTTCAATTATGGTGAGGATGTTAATTTTATGTCTTTTTTAAATATCTTTTATCGTAGTTAGTGTGGAACAATTGCCCACACCCCTTGCATTCCATACACATGCTCTCAGACCTATAATTAGGAAGATTTAGTATGTGTCGATGCTGAATGGGTTAGGACCATTTTAGGGGTTTGGTTGTAAGACTTTTTATTGTATTTCCTGGTTTTATTGATTTGATCAGTTGTTTCCAGGTTCTCCAATATGTCTTCTGAATCCAATAATTGATTGAAACAATTATGTGATTCTATCAATTTGGACTTAGTGTGTTCAAGATTTTCCACAGACATGGTTCCTTGGTTAGCAGCATTAGGGATAGGATTTCTATTAAGTTTTGAGTTGGAGGATAGGAGAGGGAAGTCTCTTCCATTTATTTTTGTAAACTCTTCTTCTGTGGATTCAGTTTCTTCCATTGGGAATAGTACCATTTAATTCTTGAGTTATAAGTACTATTTTATTTGTGGTTATCTTTGAATTCCTGCCAATATGGTCATTTTGAGTCATAGAAGGGATGGCTTATTTTCCCTGATTAAGAGTGTGATTAACTGATTTAGGGGAATTGGTGATAAAGATTTTATCAGCAGGTTCTTTAGGGGCAATATGATCGTTAGCAGGCACAGTTTCTGCTGGTTTTATAGGCAACAAGACATTAGAGTCTAGAACTATATGATCATTAGCAGGCATTTGCATTGTTGGTTTCATTTGCACCACAGAATCCAAGGCTTGATGCTCAGGTATAGCATCTTTATACACACCATTATCAGGAACAGGTTCTATAACATCTTGGATAGATAAGTCCACATAGCAAGCATTATCGTTAGAAACTGTATCTCTAACAACATTCTTTTTCCCTAGAGCCATTTGGGGTTCAGTATCACCATGAGTATTATTCAAATTAAATGTCTGCCTCAGGTTTACGTAGCCATTAGATTGTGAGTTAAAGAATGGAACATAGGATTCTTGACCAAGGATAAAATATCTAGAACTTGAACTAGTAACCTTGCCTTTCTCCTTGGATATTCCATGCTCACTCTGAGGAGCAGCAATTGTATAGCTCTTGTTTTGTGCCTTATCTATTGATAATTTCTTAGCCTGCATTGACTCGTTACTTTTGTTCCTATTAACAGGGATGAATACTTTATCCTGTGAAGTTAAACCAGAAGAGGATGGCTTCATATCATTACCTGTAGTCCTTCTTAGTTCATATTTGGTATGAGGCAACTTACCTGTATTATTAGCTGTTGAGCCAGATGGTCTCCAAGCATTAAGGGTGGTTGGATTTTGGTCATTCCTGCAAGAAGAGTTCAAGTGCCCTAATTTGAGGCAGTTAGCACAATAATCTAGCATACCTTCGTATTCTAGGTATTGCTAGAAACCACATCCTCTATAATCTATCCATATTCTTTCTAACTGAGGCTTTTGGATATCTATCTTGACACAGACCTTAGCTACATGAGGTCTGGGTCTACTTAGTGTAGCCTTATCTACCTTAATTGGTTGCCCAACTATATTTCCTAATGATAGCATTACCCATTCATCAAAAAATTGGCTGGGGAGTCCATACATAGCAATCCAAACCGAGAGTATGAGAGGGTCTGCATTAGGGTTAAAATTTGTTTCCCATTTAGTGATTCAAAGGGAGTAAGGGCCGAAGACCCAAACCTTGTGGAGCCAACAATGGTAATAATCTTCCTGCAAGGTGAATCTGATTAATACCTGGCGGTTGTCAAGAAGGGAGATGTATGTGTAACCTTTAAAATCTGCATTCTGGAAATCCTTACGAAGTCGATCCAATTGGGGCCTGCTGCGAGCGACCTTGCCGATCAACGTCAGATGAAGTGGTGCTTCCACCCTCTTGCATTCTTCAATTGTGAAGCTAAGACATGGCTCTCCCAAATGATCGATCTTGTGTTTTGGATTGAATGGAACTCTAGCTTGGGATGGTATCGAGTCTATGTCATGGCATAGTGTTCTTAGCAATTATTTGCCTAACGCTTGTTTGTATGAAAAGGCCGGTTGAGGTTCCTGCGGTAGCTCGGCCATGAAGGCATTGCCGGCAATTGGCTGAAGGTTTTTAGATGGACAATGGGTTAGGGTTTCCATCGCTTTAGGTCAGGTGATGATACGGGACTAAATTTAGTTGCTTGAAATAATTTCCCCATCATTACACGGTTTAGTTAAAAAGTAGTTTTGAAAATTCAGATTTATTTTATCAAAATTTAAAAAATAGGTTCTTCGATAAAAAAATCATTTAAATAAAGGTTTAATTTCTTTTGAAATTTCAGTTTTAAAAAAAATAGAGTTTTTCTCTTAAAGTTCAGTTTTTAAAGTAAAAGATAGTTACATTTTATAAATACTCCCCCCGTCCCACTAAAAGTTGCTTATTTAATTTTTCAAAGTCAAATTAAAAAACTCAGGCCCTAAATTTCAACCTTTATATATAATAAAAATATAATGTGAGATCTTGTTAAACTCCTTGTAATATCTATTTTCTAAAATCAAATTTTTATTCAGAATTATTATACATAGCTAGAGATAATGACAGTGTAAAATGATTATTAAATATCCTGAAAAAACAAATAAGCAAAATTAATGGGCAGGGGGAGTATATATTTGATTAAAAAGTAGCCGAACAAGAGATTGTTGTGTCCGAATAAGAGAGCGGACAAACTAGTTTTATGTTCTGTTAGAGGAGCAGACAAACTAGTTTTGTTTTTGTTCAGACGAGCGTATACACTACTTTTGTGACTGCTAGAGCAGCGGACGCGCTATATACTCCCTCCGTCCCACCAGTAATGACATATTTACCTTTTCAAAGTTGAATTTGTTAAACTTTAACCATAAATATTACTTAATATATACATAATAAATATATCTATGAGATATTGATGAATTTGTCTTAACATGTATTTTCTAAATATTATTTTTTATGCAGAAATAATATACATTGCTAGAGATATTGACGGTCAAACATAATCATTGAAGATCGTGAAAAAGCAAACAAGCCATTACTATTGGGATGGATGGAGTATATCACAAAAAATTTAGATTTTTCATTTTTTTTTCTCTGCGCTGATTGGTAACCTCTCGCCGATTGGAAACCGCCACCGGTCGACAATTTCTGGTGGTTTTCTGCTGGATTGATGCAAGAAATTCATCGAAATTCACCAATCTCCACCACTCTTATGCCCGTCAGTTTGTTTCTTCTTCCGATGACCTGGTTCTTCTTCGTCTGTGATTCGACTCCCCCGTGCCATAACTCCATCACTCTATCGCTACATTGACTCCCTAGCTCTACGATGGCCACTATGCCTCTGTAATTCAGCTTCGTCGCTCCACCGGTGAAGCGATCGTGACGTGACGACGAGAAGGTGTCAGGCGCATGAGTCCATGCTTTTTGTGCAGAAGAAGATGCGTGTGTGCATCCACTCACAAGACCTGTGGACAGCAGACGGACGACGACGATGGACAAACAGCAACTGAAATTTGGCATTTAAGAGTTGAGGTTTAATTTTGTTTTTTATTTTTTTCGAAGCTTTGCTGAGTTTTATTTTTTACTTGAATGAGTTTGTTGTTCACAAAAAATGTTGGTTGGTGCTCTGGTTGTTGAGCTGGAGGTCAGGGGTTCAAGTCTCAATGTACATGCTGATGTTTACTATTATTTGACTGAGTGCATGTTCAATAATAGTCTTTGGTGTGGTGGTTATTTCTATAGGCTTTGAGGTTATAGGCCTGGGTTCAAATCGCACTATGTTCATTTGTTTTTTGAGAATTTTTATTCTTGAGATACTATAACTTTTTGTTTGTATTTTTAGCTTTCTTTTCTCTTATGTTGATGTTTTTCATTATTCCGGTGAGATTTAATTGATATGAGTTGAGGTTCTGTAGTTTTTTTGGGTGATATGGATTGATATATATTTTTTTAATTTTCTCATGTTGATGTTTTTCATTTTCCGACTGAGGTTTTGGTAATAGGAGTTGATGTTTGTAATGTGTTTTTTCTGAGGTTGATGTTTTTCATTTTTTGGATGAGGTTCAGGTGTTAGGAGTTAATGTTTGTAGTTTTTTAAAAAAATATATAAATCTTTTTTTATTTTCAGAGTGAATAATTTATACTCTTGAGGTACCTTAGCATTTTTGTTGATATTTATTTTTTCTCTTATATTGATATTTTTCATTTTATGGATGAGTTTAGGTGATAGGGGTTGATGTTTGTAGTTTTTTTGATGATATGGTTGATTTTTTGTTTTTTGGTAGTAAGTGTTGATGTTTGTAGTGTCATTTTTCTTATCTTGACATTTTTCATTTTTTCTTAGTGCTTCGAATGTATGTTGTAGGTGCTTATTTTATAGCTTGTGTGTGTTATGAAAAAAAATTAGTGCTTAAAGTACAACTTGCAATTGCTTCAATCGTTTATTGTTAGGAGTTGATGTTTATAGATTTTTTGATGATATGGTTGATTTTTTGTAGTGTTTTTCCCTTACGTTGACGTTTACTGGGGCTTTCGTGGGAGCTTACACTCTATTTACTGTAGCTCTTTCACCTTTAGAAGCTGAGTTGAAGGCTATTAAGTTTGCCATCCAGATTTCACAGGATTTAACTGGCCCCCTTCATATGGAATCTGATTGTCTTTCTGCGGTTCTCTTTTCTACTGAACCACTCCGTTGTCACTGGAAATGCTTTTCACTAGCTGATGAGATCCATCAATCACTTAATGACATCAATCTGGTACATATATATAGGCAGGCTAACCTTGTGGCCCATACACTTGCTAAACTTTGTTTACAATTAGAATGTGATTCATCTTTTATTGATTTATCTGAACTTCCGAACACGGTTAGGGGGCTAATCAGACTAGATCAAATTGGCATCCCTGCTCTACGAATCTTTTAGTTCGGATGCTACTCATTCTCACTCTTGATTGCAGGTTTCAAGTCTATGCTGCATAACTGCCTCCTATTCGCTTCAACAGACTACACACGGCCTTTCAAGATTCTCAAGTAACAAGCTTTTGAATGAGCTTGCTATGGACATTCCTGATCATCCACTTTGGAGTAGGGCAATAAGAAAGCTCACATCAGTTTTCTTCTTTCCCTTACAATCTGCTAGTTTTCTTTTGTTTTGCAAAATTAAGAGGTTATGCTTATGGTTATTCTCTCTGACTGACCTGTGTCTCGATGTCGATTCACTACGAAGTTCGAGAGTTCATCCTATAGCATCCTAATACTCTAGTTCATTCTTTTGGAAGCAATTTATGGTTGCTTCAAGAGCAATACGCTCAGACTGTACAGTAACTTAGCCTTTTGGCTTCTTTATTTTTGTTCTATTACGGCTCGGGAAGGCCAATATAATTTCCCCCATCTATGATGGTTTATTTAAAAAAAAAACGTTTTTCATTTTTTGTTAGTGCTTTAATTGTAAGTTGTAGGTGTTTATTTTATAACTTGTAAGTGCTTCAATCGATGCTTGTTAGGAGTTGATGTTTGTAGCTTTTTTGATGATATGGTTATTTTTTGTAGTGTTTTTTCCCTTACGTTGACGTTTTTCATTTTTTGTTAGTGCTTCAAATGCAGGTTGTAGGTGCTTATTTCATAACTTGTAAGTGCTTCAATTGTTGCTTGTAAGTGCTTCAATCGTTGCTTGTTAGGAGTTGATTTTTGTAGCTTTTTTTATGACACGGTTAATTTTTGGTAGTGTTTTTTACATATGTTGACTTTTTCATTTTTTAGGGCTCAAAATGTTGGTTGTAAGTGCTTATATTATAAATTTTAAGTGCTTAAATCGTTGCTTGTTAGGAGTTGATGTTTGTAGTTTTTTTAAAAAAATGATAATTTAGCTTTGTTGAGGTCTTTATGATTTTCAGTTTATTTGTTGTTAGTCGTAGTCGGCATTTTTTTTTCCAATTTTTTGTTGATTTTGTATTTTAATTTTTATATATGTTTTGCTGTTTTATTTGATTTTTAATATTTTTTGCTGTAGTTTTCATTTGCTGTTTTATGATTTTTCATTCACTATCACATGAACCCCCCCTTTAGCACCAGTTTTTTCATGGTACCTATGTGATTGATGAAACAGTTTCACCAGTTGGAAAAAACCGATGCTAAATTCCTACTTGTAGCACAAGTTTTTTTACCACCGGTTTTTAAAAACCGGTGCTAATATGTACAGTGATAGCACTAGTTTTTAAAACCCCGTGCTAAATGTGTGACCCGTTTGCTCCAGTTTTTTTAGCACCAATTTTAAACAGGTCCTAATATGTATCGCAATAGCACCAATTTTTAAAAATTGGTGCTAAATATGTGATCCATTACCACCAATATTTTAACACCGGTTTTAAAATCGATGCTAATTGTGCGATTCATTAGCACCAATTTTTTTAGCACTGGTTTTGCAAAAATTGGTGTTAAATATTTGATTCGTTACCACCAGGTTTTTTAGCACAGGTTTTCAAAACCGGTGCTAAATGTGTGACCCGTTTGCACCAGGTTTTTCTTCTTCTAGCACTGGTTTATAAGAATCACTATAAACTTTGTGACTAATTTGGTCGCTGAAAGCTACGGCGCGCTGCCGCTCTTTTAGTTCATCTTCACGCAGCAGGTTTTTTATTTACTCTAGTTTTCCGAACCGGTGCTATCTTGTTCATAGATGGCACCGGTTTTCAGTTGTGTACATATTACTTTAATCGGTGCACTAATTGAATAGCAGAAATTCCCAACAACAATTCCCAATCAATGTAACAATCATCACACATAGACAACAAATAGGTTAAAAAAGCATTGAATATCATCAAATGTAATTTTTGACTTGCTAAAGAAGTACATGAACGTGGTTTTTAGTGTCCGAAAATTGGGTTACAGCCCTACATAAGATACGGGAACCCTCTCTTCATGGTGATGACGAGTATCAAAAGTGGAGGACAATTAACTTTCATAAAGAGATACTACTATCTACTATCTAATGATGGAGGCAAGTCCCTGTATGACATTCAATTGAGCTATGCACTTTGGCAGAGTACATTTTGTAAAAATACAAACCCATTTCAGAGCAATGCTCCGCAGTTAATCGCTCCCCAGAGGAGTGTAATCTTTTGGAAACTGCTGAAACATGTATTAAATTTCATGTTAGAAAATGATATATTTGAGAGATAGTACAAATACAAAAAAAAACAATATAGGAAAACATACCAGAATAATGTCAATGTCATGCACTTCCTTAACATTATTTTCCATAAAATATATGCAATGGTATCCACATTCCCAAGTACTACTTTGTATTTTTGTGAAGATATGAAAAAGAATTTGCTGAAACGATTACGAACATAAAATAGACATAAGAAATATGATGTTACGGGATAATACGTACATTAATGTTTATGACATTCCATGTATAGTTCGAAGGGTAGGATTTATTTTGCTCGGAATAGAAACGTCGATATTTTGTTGCAATACTACAATCAATGAAAATATATTTATATCAATATATAAAAATATATTTTCAGAAAATGGGGATCACACATAATATTTTAATTAGATCTAACTTTTCCGGATCATGTACAGTTCTTAGCGTAGGCTATCCTTTACTTTTGTGGGCAATGCGGTTGCCATCTGTAAAGTTACTTGCACTATACTCTGGTTCTTTTGGCTTGGGGTACCAATATATCAACCCCCACCCTTGGGTGATTTCCATTAAAAAAAAAAAGATCTAACTTTTCCCTACATGTACTGATGAAAGCAAGTAATTAATAAAACAATGAATGTCATTGTACTGAATATTAATAGTAATTGTAAATAAATGATCAAAGTATGTGTTCTACTTACAACAACACATTTACGTGAACAAACAATTTTGTATAACAGTAAAGTAGATGCAATGACAAAAATGTGTTCTACTTACAAATGAATCAATTTAAGGCATAGCCTATTACGTTTGAAAATTTCCCCCACTCATCGAGTCGATGCAATATACTCAATCAATTTCCAGTACGCAGATGAGCAAAAACCAATGGCTCTTATAAAAAAAGAAAACAAGAAAAACACCTAATGCGGTTTTTAATGCATAAATGTTTTTTAAGAAAAAACACAACATATGGTGCTATCGTTTCCAGTGGGAAAAACAACACAAAAAGGAATAAAACTGACTCTCGATTGTACAGGAAGAAGTACATCCTTGCTTGAGTGCAGCAAATGACAATTGAAACCTCGCCCGCAGTCAATTTGACCCTCTGATTTGCCTTTTGAGCAAGAGAATTCGAGACAGCCGGAATAAACTGTACGTGGCATTGATCAACCATCTCATCACATAGGTATCTAGTAAATTAATATTGTAAATGAAACAAACATAATCAAACATGTATAAATAATGTAAGCTTGCAATTCTTACGATGTCCATATATCATGTTGGCACCCACTGATCCACTCCATTTTGTTTTTTATGTCCAAGCTGCTCATGAACAGTTTTAGCTTGTCAGTAAATATGGCTATGCAGACTTCTTCTGATCCAAACACCTCCGCATTGAAATTGATGTGGAATAATTTCTTAGGTCCACATATTTGTGTACATAGCCTTAAAACATCATTAATCTGTTGAACAACAACAATGCATTCTTTGTCTTCTGTGACCCCCGAAAAGATACATGATATTGTAATTAGATTTGAGAATCTAATAATGTTAGTTGAGCTGTATATAAATATATAAATATATATATATATATGTATATATTTATTTATAGATATATATATATATATATATAAATATTTCAGTAATGTATCATATTGTAAAAGCTTAAATGAGTTCTCACGAAAACGTAAAGGTCAAAAACCGACATGAGAGGATTTGATTGCACATTCTCTATTGATGTAGTATTTTATTTTGTTACTTGCTAATGGGTAAAATCTTAGTCAGGCATTGGAAAAAAATTGTTCGGAATGAAAAAATGTCTGGGGGTATGTTTGACCTCACCTTCTACTGATCGAGCGACCACCTTTCCATTAGGAGTATCTTCGTGAGCCACCACTTCCTATAAGGGATAGTGTGTTAATATGTATCTAGAAGTTAAATTTATTCACAATAATTATTTGTTTAACCTCTTCTTTCTCCATGGTAGTTTGTGGTGTAAGGTTTTGTCAAGACTTCCATCTTCATCCACTACCAATTTTTTTTGAGGTGATTGCTTCTCATTCTCCTACGCAAGAAGATGAACAATAAATTATGTTTAAGTAATATCTTGAAAGATATATATGATAGGATCACAACAAGAATACAATTATCACACTGCATCATCCTGTTGGCCAATGACACGGATTAACCTTTCGGCCATAGAATGTTATATCCAATGGCCTTAGTGACAAACTCCAATTCTTCGTGTTCAATTGGAAAAGATGCCTTGGGAATCATCACAGGACTACAAAGCTTTACTCGCTCTCCCTTGGTGGATAAGTCTGTTTCCTTATCCTTTGGAAACAAGATACCAAATGCTGCTACGTCCCTGTCTCCACTATTGTTCAAAAATTATAGGCACTATTTTTTCCCTTATGAAAACAAAATTCATAAAAGGAGAAAAAACATCAGTTAGATAATAAGTATGTATCATTAAGTAATCAAAATTAAATAATGTTATCAATGTAATCAATATCAATGGGGACCAAGGTTCCTTAAAGATTCTATGGCCCAAAAAGTTGATTATAAAAAAAGAATTCTATAGAGGCTGACGGCTGTAGCACAATGCAGCTCTTTTGGCACAACTGGGATAATATATTAGCCTGAAGTTACTAGTTTCCGACTGAAGAGCTGGGATAAACTGTCTCTCAATTAACTATATTTCCAAAGAGACATTTTCTCAGTTCAACTGAGAAAAGAACAACATGAATATATTACTAGCCCTAAACTACCAACATCCAAAAGAAACATGACAACAGTAAATATATGCCATAAATAATATCATCCAAAATCACTATGAAAGGAAATCGACATCCAGAAATTAACAATCCACATCCGCAAGAAAGAAACTAACGAAGAGGTTCATGGTATAGAATACCTTGTCATTATCAATGTATCCTTGTGGATCACTAGATCCAGATGCTGAAGGAATGAATACATGGTTGTCTTTATTTGTGGGGTTGGATGATGTAGCAAGGAAATTGTGGGCATCCAAGTGTGGTGGAATAGGTTTACCCAACTTTCCAACCAGCCAATTTGTTTGGGCCTTAAATAAGGCAACAAATCTTTTGTTGAGCTCGATGACCTCTGTGGACATGTGTTTTGAATTTGAGGTTTCTTCAAATGGTATTGTGTTTGTGCTCCCACATCAACTAGATGCATAACCACTAACAGCTATATGTGGTAGGGCCTCGTTCAACTTGGCCGTTGTAGAGAAAACTCTTCACCAACCCCCATGATCCTTCTTACCCATTGCTTGAATGAGAATAAATTTTTTTCCTTCTATAACCAGCTCTCCCTTTTGCTTCTTATCCAAAAGGGTTTTCTACTAAACCAAACATATGCAAGCAATTAGTATGCATTGCATATAAGAATATAAATAGAGAATAAATCAATTATGAATTTGGCTCACAATAGTGAGGGCTGCACTTTTAACAGAGTCGTTGGTGTAGATCGATAATTTCTTGCCCAAGTAAACTTGTAGGAACACCTCTAAGCGATCCAATTTGAAATCCATGATTTCAACTAAAGCCTTTGCTTCTTCTACACTTTGACCTTCATCCATAAGCTCATCAATTTTAGCCCTTCTTTTCCTCTTCTATGTTTAATATCAAGCCCACGATTCCCTCCACTTCCCGTGTGATGGACGTAGTCCTTATATGAGGCACTTACTTTTGCTGCATCACTTAATGCCTATATGTTCATTGATTTGTTGCTCAAAAAGTAATGAAGAGAAATGAAGATTTTTTAATGAATAACCTTGAATTCAGGGGTTGATTTGTGTTTCACAAATAACTCCCATTCTTTTTTGTCCATCCATCGATAATCAGTCCATGCGCAAATACCTAGTTTTTTTTTCACGATGTACTTTTGAGCCACCTTAGCCTTCCAATTCCTCCACTTTTCACCCGCATAAATTTTCCATTCATTTCGAAACTCATTCATCTCATTGAATGTAATTTTTTTGTATATCCCAGCTAATCTAGGGGATAAAAGATGTGTTGTCACAGAAAAATTTAATGAACTTGAAATGAACAAATGATAATGTAGGATTAGAGCACACTTACGATAATGTCATCTCATGCATCTTTCTTTACATGGTCTGGGACAACTTTCCAATTATGCCATGTCCCAAAGCGGATTCATCATCGGAAAACATAGCTAACATACAATGACCACCGGTTGCGCATAACCAAGGGTTCAAAGTCATCGTCGAAGAATATTTTTAGGAGCTTCTTTTGCTTTTCTAGTAACACTTACTTGCACGTGGCTGTACCTCTACTCTTACAATACTCTTTAATCTCAAACTTATCAAAGTTCCCACTCTTGTCAGCTTTCGATATAGTTCCTTCTTCCTCCCCCAAGTTGTCAGATCCCAAGACTGATTTGTATGCATCATCCACCATCTCGATACAAACATCACATCTATCATTTTTTTGGGGTAACATAATTGTCTTCTATGCCTTTAGTACCAGAGTTAAACAATTTCTTCTTCGCCATTCAATCGCTTGTACGAGTTAAACAAAAAAAATGAAATCATAACATAACTCATCCAAACACGGATATCCTCAAACAACCAACCAAAAACAAATAGACCTAACAAAGCAATATGAAAAAAATTCATATGGGGGCAAATACATAGTAGGAAAAAATATCTATAAATCTTAGCAAACTAATCATCTATCAAATTAAACAACTAGCAACACTAATAACCCAACAAACTTAATCACAAACTTACAAATTGATAGACCGACGCATATATCTATTCATTAAACCTCGAAAATATGGAAATTAACACCCATATAAAAAGTTCTTGCAGACTTCCCCAAAAAGCAATCAGTCATACCTCATTTGTACACACTCTTTGCACTCTTTTTCGCCACCGGCTCTGCATCACCGAATCTCCAACCAAGGGAGCAAGCAATGGGAAATTTGAAGAATCACACCTCTGACAATATCATTCCAACAATGGACACGTGAATGACAACGAGTGTGGGAAATAGGAACGACATTATGGTTCCCTTAGCGGTTGACGAAAAGGTGAAGATGTGCAAAGAATTGGGAGAGAGCTGTAAAAGGCCGAGGGTAGTGTGGAGGGAAGAGGGAAAATTTGGGGAGAGGGTTATGGAGGGAAGAGGGAAAATTTTGGTGGGAACCGAAATGATTGTACTTAGTCATTTGTTATGTTTTTTGTGTGACCATTTAATTTTTTTCATGCTGCTTTTTTGTCCAACTTGCTGCTTTTCATGAGAATTTTCAAATAATTTTTTATTGAGTTTGGTAAATAATTTTAAATCCATGCAAAGCTATAGAGAATTTGAAATAATGCAAAGCTATAGAGAATTTTAAAGAATTTTTGGTAAAGAATTTAATAAGAACTTTAAATAATAAAAGGTATAAGGTTTTAGTTGCAACATTTAACATATATTGTGTAAACGTATAGTAGTTATAAAGTTCATAACCTAGTTTAATGCAACTGAAAATTTTAATTTATCTTAAGTTCTTGTAATTTGTACTTTAAACCCTGGTCTTTCCATGACTTATAGGAAGGTCGTCTTTCAAGGGACAGGCTCTTTGAGTAGGTATAATTTTTCGGTCAAACTAAAAAACAAATATTTCTATACAGATTAATTAAGGTCTGGACACAGTTTAAATACACTGGATGCACAAAATAAATTGTACAATTATATTAAATAAATTGAACAACCCTTGTATTGTACGATTCAAGATAACTAGTGTATATGGATTGCCAATTAAGTTATAGTCAATCAACCAGAATATAGGGAACGCTAACTAACTATGGCCGACTTATAGAAAACTTTATGGTTTACTAAGTCATGGATACGTTAAATTAGGTGCACATGCACGCTGACTAGGGTTTGCCTAACCCTTGTATTGTATGATTCAGGATAATTAGTGTATATGGATCTCCAATTAAGTTATAGTTCATCAACCAGTAAATATGGAATGCTAACTAACTATGGCCGACTTATACACAACTTTATTGTTTACTAATTCATGGATACGTTAAAGTAGGTGCACGTGTATATGGATCGCCAATTCAGCCATAATCAATCAACCAGTGTATAAGGAATGTTAACTAACTGCGGATGACTTTTAGACAACATTATGGTTTACTAAGTCATGGATACGTAAAAGTAGGTGCATGTGTATGTTGAATATGCTTTTATACGATTCAAGATAACTAGTGTACATTGATCTCCAAATAAGTTATAGTTCATCAACCAGTGTATATTGAATGCTAACTAACTACGGGAGACTTGTGGGCAACTTTATGGTTTACTAAGTCATGGATACATTAAAGTAGGAGCACGTGTATGTTGAATAGGGTTTAACCAACCCTTGTATTGTACGATTCAAGATAACTAGTGTATATGGATCACCAATTAAGTAATAGTTGATCAACCAGTATATATGGAACGCTAACTAACTATGGCTGACTTGCAGACAACTTTATGGTTTACTAAGTCATGGATACGTAAAAGTAGGTGCACGTGTATGTTGACTAAGGTATGGCCAACACTTGTATTGTACGATTCAAGATAACTGGTGTATATGGATTGCCAATTAAGTCATAGTCAATTAACCACTGTTTAAGGAACGCTAACTAACTACAAACGACTTGTAGACAACTTTATGGTTTACTAAGTCATGGATACATTAAAACAGGTGCACGTGTATGTTGACTAGGTTTTGACCAACCCTTGTATTTGATGTGTCCATTTTAGGCGCATTATTTAGTAGTATTTAGGATCACTTTTGTGCTCTTTTATTATCGAGAGCTTGTGTTTTACCTTGAAATTCACTTAGGAGAGGTAAAAGCAACTTTGTACTATTTTACCTCTTTTAAGTGGATTTTGTGTGACAAGGGAAGAACACGGAAGCAACGAAGACCGGAAGACATTGAAGATTATACTTTCGAAGACTTTTGGATACTCACTTCGAAGACATGAAGACCGGAGGCCGTTGAAGACCATTTTGGAGCTGTTGAAGACTTGAAGATTGAGAGGGATGGCTATGAAGAAGACAAAGAAACAATGCAAAACTGTGGCTGCCGTCGCGACACCATCGCGAGTCGCGACCTCGCGACCAACACCGTCGCGAGTCGCGACGAACTCCGTCGCGAGTCGCGACCAACGGGCGGCCAGAAATCATTCTTATTTTATTTGCACTATAAATACCATCTCTTTCCCTCTTCTTCTCCAGCCTTTCCCAGCCCGTTTTCTCTGCGTTTTTAGGGCTTCAATTCTAGGTTTTTCTCTTCTTTCTTTTCTTAGCTTTCTCTTAGTTTAATTATGTCTTTTGTTGTTCTAGAGTAGTTCTTGTACTTGGGAGCTATGGATTGAAGCTTCCACTTCTATGTATTGAGATTCATTTCTATCTATCTATTTGATGTTTTTGCTATTGTGCTTTTATTGTGCTTTGAATGTTAATTGTTGATTGCATTGATGTTGTTGAGAGCTTGATGATATGAATGCTTGTATGAATTGCTAGCTAGGGTTTGGGGGATTTGGGTTAATTTCCCCCCTGTTCTTGTTAGGAATGTATGAGTGTGAATTAGAGCTTTTGATTGTGTTAGTGTGTTGACAATGTGCTAGGCGAATGTGATTGATGTCGAACTCTTCGTCATGTTCGTTTGTGTAGAAAACGAGAGAGTCATATGCTCGCGGATGAATGTGCGTTGCACGTTCATCCAATCTTGTGTAATTGCATGAATTGGTTCAATGCCTAGTCACGGTGTAGTGGTCATAGGCATTGCCAAGCTTGTTGGTCCTTCGTGCTAAATGCCACCAATGAAACCTTGAGTCGTGGTCGCGACTCGGGAGTCATTGGTGAGGTTTGACGAGAGATGTCGAACTCACTCTCGCAAACTACGAACTAAGAAGGATAGGAGTTTAGTCTCCACGACAAGTAGTTGAAGTATTGGATAGATGATTTAAATTCATTCTTGAAGCATTTGTTATTTGGCGTTTATGCATTCTTGACGGTGTGTTTCACTGCATGTGTGCCATGAGTGGTTTGAGCATAGGTAGTGCTTGTGTGGTTGAATTGTTTAGGTGTAGGAACGTGACGAATTCCGTAGCGCCTTTGCATGAAGATCTATGAGCATGAACTTAGAACTCCTTGTGGTGTGTGTGTTGTGGTACTTGCTAGATGGGGTGTATGAGCGTTGGGTCATGAATGCTATATGATGGAATGTGTGAATGATTCGATGAACTACATTAGATGTGGAAGTGGATATCCGTTGCCCCCAAGGCATTTTAACTTTGTAGTTTAAAACCCCTTTTCTTAGTTTCGTTAGATGATTAGCATAGTCACTTGACGTTGCTAGTTATCTTTGTTAACTTAGGAAACCAACCAACCAACCCCCCCCCCCCTTTACTTGCTTTTAAGTGTGTGTATATATATCTACTCCTAGCCTAGTATCAACCATTTGTGTGCTTAGACGCTTAGGAAGATCCCTCTTCTCATTGGACGACCCCGATTTGCCACTATCTACTTAGTTGTAGAAAGTAAGCATTGAGGGCTTATAAATTATCTTTTGGCGCGCGGGCGCGACGACCGCCCGCGCCTGTCAGTATTATACAATTCAAGATAACTAGTGTATATAGATCGCCAATTAAGTTATAGTCGATCAACCAGTGTATATGGAATGCTAACTACGGGCAACTTGTAGATAACTTTATGGTTTACTAGGTCATGGATACATTAAAGTAGGTGCAAGTGTATGTTGACTAGGTTTAACCAACCCTTGTATTGTACAATTCAAGATAACTAGTGTATATGGATTGCCAATCAAGTTATAGTCGATCAATCAGTGTATATGGAACGCTAACTAACTATAGCCGACTTGTAGACAACTTTATGGTTTACTAAGTCATGGATATGTTAGAGTACGTGTACGTGTATGTTGACTAGGGTTTGACCAACCCTTAGTTGTACAGATCACGATCATATATAGTTAACTAGTGTATATAGAATACTGATATGTAAATTAATTTCCTAAGTTACGAATATATTATACATATATATTTTTTGGAAAATCAAATTTATGCATATGATAATAATATTTATTATAGTAATCTGTATGTGAGAAGGTACATATGTTATTATTCTTTATGTTTGTTGCATTCTTTATTATATTTCAACCCATTGGACCAAATGTCTTAAACCCATATGATTGCATTATTCTTTATTACATTTTTCAGCCCATGTGTTAATAATATTATTATTATGTATGATTATTTATTATATTTCAGTCACTCTTCACTTTCCCAAAACCCTTCCATTCCACCTCCCAATGCTCCATCCTCGCTCCCTCCGCCGTTCACACTCTCTCCGCCATCCACGCTCACTCCACCATCCATCCACGCTCAATCCGACAACCATGCTCCATCAATCTGCCATCCCCCATCCATCCACGCTCACTCCACCATCCGTCCATCAAGCCATGCTCCGCCAACCATCCATCAACCAAGCAACGCTCTTGATGGAACCCGTTCGGTGTCTATCAGCCTTCCCTCTGCCATACAATCACGCTCTATGTCGCGTCCGTCCGCCATCCGTGAGCCTTCCATCCACCGTACAACCATGCTCTCTCCATGTTCCCTCCACCAAGGCATCCCTCCATCTAGCTGTCAACCCACGATCCATCCCAACTAGGTACTTTAACCATCTCCCTTTTCATTTCGGTTTTCTTAGGCTGATTGTGAAATTGAATGAATGCCTTGATTGTGATATTTATTGGAAGGCTAATTGTGAAATTTCCTAGGCTGATTGTGAAATTTATTGATTGTGAAATTTATTTAAACAACCCATGTGGTAGGGATTGAAAGGACCTTGGGCACATTTTGTATAGTTGTAAATTTTTATGAGTTGCATTGTGTAAATTTGTATGGTTTGACAATAAAGGGATGAACTTAATCTATATGGTTTGAAAATAAAGTGAAGAATTAAATCTGTAGAGTGGGTTAAGATAAACTGAATATGTATAGGGATGAATCAGGTTTTCTATGTGGTTTAAATAGCATATCATAAATGTCTTTGTAGTTATTTTCCCTAAATGAGTATATTCTTTCCCCGATTGTGTTGTTTCCCTGAATGAGTTCATAACGGGGCAAGCCCCATGTTTCTCCCTTAATGAGTATTTCTTTATAAAATTCTCATTTTATAGCGTTACCTAAATGAGTCCTGCATTTTCTGAATATATAAAGGTAATGTTTATTTCGACGTTAGCAATACATATATAAGCCCGAAATCATATATGTTCGTTAGTTGCTGTTTCATTTGCTGGCCCCTTTGGTCGCATTAAGCATTTATTTTACATGTTTTTACATCTTCATTCCAATTTGAATTGATCTGATCCTAATTTCTATATGCATGTTTATACATCTAGTCCATCTCAATGTCCCAAGGCAATGAATATATACAAAGAATTCATTAGCTGGGGACTTATAAATTTCAATCCCTATCCCTGACTATGTCAACGAGCACAAATGGGTGCACTTCATTAGCTGATAACTTCATTACCTTACACTGACTATGTCAACGAGCACAAATGGGTTCACTTCATCGCATAACTTGATTGTGCCAACAAGAGGTTAATATGTGAGGTTTTTCCCTCATGAAGTACAAGAATTCAACTAAGATATACTTTCGTGGGTAGTATGTGAAGCTTGTAGCAGATTTGATCAACGATTTCTACAAAATCATGCTGAAGCCAGCAAGTGTGTACCAAGCTGCTGAAAAGGCAGTCGAAAAAGCTTCTTGGAAGCAGATCATAAAAGAAATCTGTGTTGAAGGTGATGATGTTGTCGAGAAGCTGCCTCAAGAATGGTCTAGCATTGAGAAGAAATATTTGACTGATTAGATGAATGTGTGGTACAGCTTCATTGATACTGCCGGTTAAAATGAACAGTGAGGTGCATCATTTACGTATGCTGCTCCTGTACAAGTTCAAGAAGAGCTTGAAAAATCCATGTCAGGGGTATGATTATGGCATACATCTAGGATTGCATCAATGCACACAACTGTATAGGTTTCTCCTCTCTGATTACTGCCTCGTGCGTGGTAGTTGGTTGAAAATTGAAAGATGATGATTTTACACTGATGCCCAAGCTTCCCATCAACCCTCATATATTCTCAAAGAAGAAAAAATTGCTATGTCATCAAGGTCGGCAACAATTAAATTATCCACGGAAATATTGGATGGGAACATGGCAACATGAAAGTGAAGGTGGATCACTTGGTGCGATGGACTGAGCATGTTGGAAAGATCCTAAAAGCCACGTGTGGTAAAAGAATGAAGGAATTGGGTTCAATACCTACTTTAGATTTCCATCTTCCAACACTGGGGAGGACACCTCGCGCGGGGATTGAATACCCTCATTCAGCTCACATCTTAAATTTCTCTTCATGTTGATTTTACTTGCTTAATATAGATGTTTGTTTCCTTGGGATGTTAATTTCTAAAACATTAGTTGCTTTTCTGTGGATTTGAATTGCTAGTTTATGAATGTTGATTTTGGATTCTATAAGCTGTGGGCATATATTTGCTCCAATTTTTTATGTTGACAGTTCTAGGCATGTATGATCTTCATGTTTTTGTCTATGTTGAATTGACTGAGCAGCTGCACACGGTGGAAGCATAGTTAATTTAGGCTTATTTTATCCCAGCTGAACCAAAAGAGCTGCAGTACGTTGCAGCTATTAGCCGCAAAAAAGTAAATTGAAGCTTATTTTATCCAAGCTTTACCAAAAGAGCGGCAGCGTGCTGCAGCTGTCAGCTGCAAAACACAACATACTACAAAAATACATAATTTTCCTAGAAAAATCACTGCTTGTAAGCTACTAGTCTTCAACCATCTTCCTCTTTTAGGATTGAACGTCTCCAATTTCTTGAACATCTTCTTCTATCCAAATGCCATCTCTGTGTTTTCTCCGTATTGCTCCTACCTTAATCCTGTCGTTAATCAGTAGGGGAAAGTAGAGGGGAACTCTAACTTTTCACTTGTAAGTTCAAAATCAATTTCATCACAGAAAGAGTACTTCTTATCTTGTAAGATGGCAGACCAACCTGCATTGCACAGATCATTAACGTAGAAAACTTGTCTTTCTTGTTCGGCCAAAACAAACTGATCATTTTCATATGCTTCACGACTCTTGTTAACTAGGGTAAATCTCATTTGGTCATCAATTCAAACTCCAGTTGTGTTATCAAACCATTGGCACTTGAAGACCAGAATCTTGAATTTTCCATAGTCAAGCTCCCGAATCTCATCAATAACACCATAAAACGACATCACAGCTAGGACCTATTTATTGCCTTTCTTACTTCCTTTCCACATTGTCTATGACTCAATGTATACCCCACTATTTTGTGTTGTGCTCTTTGAATCTTGGTCCCTAGTAGGAAAAGAGAAATTGTTCATGTCATATTCGGAATACCTCAGGACCGGGCAATTAGGCTTACTTGCAAATGCTCTAATTTTTGGGTCGTAATCACCTACACTACATCGATCATAAAACCAATTCATAAACGTGTCATTGTGCTCCAACTGAAATTTATTAGAGGGGTGCTCGGTCACATGAGCTACAGTCTCCCTACAATTCCTCAAGACATACAAATGAACTAACATCAGATCATTATTCAATGGAGTAAATAACATTCCCCTTGACCACGCTTTGCCCATCTTCCTTCCCACCTGTCGATTCTGGGGCACCTCAAAATTTCTATATTCCTCCAAATAGCTACAGCAAAATTCAACTACTTCTTCACTAACATGCCTCTCAAGAATACTAGCATCCGGACGACTCATACATTTCATGTATCCCTTGAATACTTTCATGTGACCCTCAAAAGGATACATCTAATGCATACCAGTTGGACCACATATCTTTATCTCCTGCACTAAATGAACAACCAAGTGAACCATTATATCAAATAAAGCTGGAGGGAAATACATTTCTAACTTACATAGCACAACAACAACCTCTTTTTTAGGACATACAAATGGTCCCAGTTAATAGACTTCCGACATATGGAACCAAAAAACAAATAAGTCCAGTGATTGAGTACCTTACGTCTGCCTCCATTACTCCATGAATAGCAATAGGTAACAATTTTTGCATCAAAACATGAAAATGATGAGATTTCAACTTAGTGATCCAAATATCTTTTGTAACTGCCAGACTAACGTTCGACGAATAACCAATTGGGACCTTCAAGGATTTCAAACTATCAAAAACTGAGATTCTCTTCTCCTTTGATAATGTACAAGTTGCAGGGGGCAAGTAAGTCCTCTTACCCTTCACTTCTGGAGCGAGGTCATTTCTGATTCCCAAATATAAAATGTCCAATTGGGTATTCAAATACACATCAATGTCATTTCCAAGTTGTCTAGGACCTAAGATTAATAGAAGAATCACAACATATTTCCGTTTCATGCACAAATAAGAGGGAAAATTATAGATAACCAACATCACAGGCCAAGAACTATGTTTCGATGACATATTTCCAAATGGATTCATCCCATATGTACACAAAACAAAGCATAAATTTGTAACATTTGAGCCAAATGTAGGATATTGCTTGTCAAAAATTTTCCATTGTTCACCGTCTGCCGGATGTCTTATCTTATCGTCACTTGGTCTTTCCCACTCTCCATACCATTGCAAGTTCATTGCATCCTTTGAATTTGCAAATAACCTCTCAAACCTTGGAATTAAAAGAAGATACCACATACACTTCAACGGGACCTTCTTCTTCTTTCTCTTAGCCAAACACCCATCAACATCATTCCTCACGCCCTTATCTCTTGAATGTTTGCACACAGGACATTCAACCGATTCTTTAAAATCACCTTCATACAACACACAATCATTAGGACATGCATGTATTTTCTTGTATTCCAAACCAAGTGGATACAATATTTTTTTAGCCTCGTAAAAGTTTTTCAGCACTCTATTTCCTTCCGGAAACTTGTCCATTAGAAGATTTAGGAGTGAATTCACACTTGTATCACACCAAGAACTTGAAGCTTTCAAATTGAAAACCTCCATAAAAAAGGAGATTATGGTATCATTACTTTTACATCAAGCATACAATGGCTTCTCTTTTTCGTCAAGCATATCACTTAAAATTTTAGGCTCCCCCTGAAAATTTCTTACAATGTCATCGAACATAGCATCAACGGTACAATTGTTTCCATCTACCTTGTCAAACCCAAGCTTGTGTTTATGCTCTACCTCTCCATGAAATGTCCAAACAATGTAACCTCTGTCAAATCCGTACGTAAGCAAGTGAAATCTAACAAGCCCATGTTCATCAAACCGTTCACAACACAAGCATCTTTTGCATGGACAAAGTATCCTCTCCTCCCGATCATAGGCATAATCAAGAAATGAATCTATAAATGTAATATATTCACCACTCCCTCTAGCTACACTTGGATAACTAACCATTTTTTTCTCCATGCACATCAATTCTCGGTCCATTCTATCTTGACATAATAATACAAACATTTAAACAAATATTCATTGTTTCTAACAAAATAAAAATGAACACAATCAATTTGCTACACAATACTAAAAATGTCATGTGTATGTGTATGCGTATATGTATCAACTTTTTCTTGGGAGATATATATATCTATATATGTATATATATCTGTATATATGTGTGTGTATATATATATGTATATATATTTGTATATATAACTATATATATATATACATGTATATGTATATATATGTATGTACCATCTACAAAAATAAACACAACCATGTTTACATCCACAATCATTTACACTCTCACAAAATGATAATAAACCAACTTAAAGCATAGAAACCATTAATAAATACAAATAAACTCTCTCCATGCATCCATTAATGGTTATTGTCACTACTATTTAATTGAAACTCACAAAATAAAATGACAACTTACATTCATAAGTCTTCATTGCTTTGGTTTAATGCTCACCATCCAAAAAAATCTTCTATCAATGAAGAGAGAAGGGGATTAAGAGTTCAGATCTAATTTTTGAGTGGTAGTTCGGAGCATTTACTGCCTAATTTAGCACCATGTTTTGTGAATAGTACGTAAAACTGGTGTCATTTTTCCCAATAGCACCGGTTTTTAACCGGTGATACATCAACTAGTGCCATTTTTCCTGCTTTCTTCTTTGGATTTATTTCAACATTGTTTTTGTTATTTTTTTGCATTATTTCATAGCACTTGTTTTTTTTTTCATTTTTAGCACTGGTTTTAAAACTGGGGCTAATTTAACACCGATTTTTGTAATTTTTAGCACCAATATTTTTACCAGTGTTTAATTAAAACCAGTTGTTAGAAAAAAATCGTTCATAAAGACACCGGTGCAAAATTAACTACGGTTTGATAACTGGTGCTAAAAACTTGTGATATTACAATTTTGGCACTGGTTTTAAAAACCGGTGCTAGAGTGGGGTCTCCGTGGTAGTGGTTGATGTTCTGCTATTTTTTGGTGATGTGTCTGCAGTTTTTTGCTACATTTTTTAAATGATTTTTTGCAATTGTTTTACGTTTAAAAATATTTTTTGGAATTTTTTTTACAGATTGTAGGTGGCGGGAAAATTATGGAAAAAACTGGATGAAAATGCCCCTGGACATTTATTAGCAATAGGTCCCTGTAAAATAATTAGAGATAGGTCCCTATAAAATTATTAGAGATAGGTCCCTAGAGCTAGAATATTGTTAGAATTGTAGAAAGGCCACTGCCTAAAGTTTAGGCTGCCTCACTAGAGACGATCCCTTAAAATAAAGGTTTTATTTATTTTTAAAATTAAGTTTTAAAAAAAAACAGGATTTTTTCTCTTAAAATCCAGTTTTTAATGTAAAAAATAGTCATATTTTATAAATACTCCCTCTGTCCCACTACAAGTTGCTTATTTACTTTCTCAAAGTCAAATTTTAAAAACATAGGCCCTAAAATATCATGTATGATGTGGTTTGTGCAATATATTTCTCTTAGTGTACTTAGTCTCATTCTGTCAACTCTAACTGATAGGTTTCTCATCTGCATTTTAGGAATAATGTCTGCTTCAACATCAATCCCATTGTTGGCGAATCCTCATTGAAGGATTTGTTAGATGTGTTTGTTGATTTTGGGGAGGATTTTGACCATCCCAACAATTTCTCTAGCGTCAATAGCGTAATATTAGTGTTCGTAATCGTCCCTCTAGATTCATTTCTTGTTACTTAGATTATCTGAAATTTGGACATGTCTTCCCTCTTCCTTCAAATATTATGGATTTATTGAACCACTTTCAGATAGCCTCACCTCAACTTCATCCTAAGGTCATCTATGTTTTTTATTTTATTTTACCACGTTTACAAAGCCACTGGGGTCCCTTTTTCAATTGACTTGTTTTGCAACCTTTACCAGCTTCGCAAGATGAAAAAGTCCACTGATGAATTAACTCTTTATCCTATTATTCCTGAAGTTTAATTTGTTAGTGGGTTCCTCAACAACTGCGGAGTGTGGCGTAAATTTTTTTAAGACTTCGTACTGAGAGCAAAAGGAGTCTACGAGTATGGAGCTATAGCGTTCCCAAATCTAAACTTCCTAAATCTGAGGTTGTGTTAATACTTGTCCAACATACGATCTCTCTTCACTGTGCTGATTGCGAGGGTGAAGGTGTTTGTTATTTCCTTGTTACTTCTTCTTATCTGTTCTACTTTCCTATCATTATTATTTCTTTGTAGTAATACTTTAGCTCCTTTGTTTGACTCACCCTAATGTGCTAGATTAGAGACATGTATCTATCCAAAGAAACCATGGAGAGATCATTTTTTGGGGTGATGACCATGAACCGGAGGCCACTGTAGCCCAGACAAATTAATTGTCCATTATCGGCATGTCTCAAGAAAATGGTACTGTAACGAACCTTCATCCTATAGTTACTGAGGTTTTTGTTGATGGTTACAAGAAGGGCCACGATCATCAAACATCTTATAGTTCTCAAAGGACTAGTAAAGGTTGGACTGGTGAGGTGTCCAGCACCATGGAGCCTCCAAAGAAAAGGGGGCGTGTTACCTGATGGTTCTCATACAAAGCTCCCTTTGTTGAGCCATTACCTAATGGTAGAGGGTACTATTCTTGGTACCTTGTTTAAAATCTTGCTTCATGAAACCCTTACTGTGTTATGTCAATTTGTTATGCGAACTGAAATATGTATTTGACTTTACATAATGTCGTCACCTTATTGTGCTTTAACTTTTGTCTATCAAAACTTATACCCAGGTTGGGGATAGTCTTTAGCTTGTCAGCGAATGCGTCGCCCAGTTTTCTAAGAAAGGTGGTTCACTTGTGGAGAAGTGTTGATCCGCACAGGAGAAGTCTGTAGCTATGAATGTGTCTCTTAAAGCTGCTAAAGAGCGTGCAGTGGCTGCTGAGAGGGAGGTTGCAAAACTGTGATCAGAGTTGAAGCAAGTGTGGACCACGGGTTCTATTTCACTTGGATATCCTCAGGTTCTTGTTGATCGGCTAGTGAAGACAAAGTCCTTTTATAGGCTGTTTGAGGGGGGTCTCTTCTACTGCTTGCAATGTTGGATATTGCGAAGCTGGGAGAACTTAACCCAGGTGCTAAAGTTCAGAGTCTTCCAAAACTTCCTAAGGCTGAGGCCATATTTGAGGAGTAGAAAGCCCAGCTCAACTAAGGTTTCATAAGCAGCATTGTGGACGGTGGTCATTCCTATACTCTATTATCCTATCTTGCTAGTCTTCTCAGTCTTCCTTTCGTGGATGAGCGAAAGCAGTGCGAGGTTGATTACTTCAAACAACTTCCGTTTGGTTCTCGTACTATTGTGCCACCTCCAAATTATGATGTTCATGCGGTGAACTAGGCCAATGCGAACACTGGAGTTTCTCTCAGCAAACAAACAAGGAAAATGTTGCTATCATTCTCCAGCCTTCGTCTACCTCTGCCACTGATGTTAGTTGATCTTTAGCGTTCTGATGTTAAGGATTTCAACTGTAACTTAAGAAAATACCCTAGTGTATGTTTGTGCTATTTTTATGGCTATGGATATTGATTTTGGTTTGGCCATCAATTTTTACTACTTTTCATTGAATTTTCTTATATGCAAGGCTTTGATATTTTGGTTGATCATAAATTTCTGAAATGCCATAGTTTTCTAGGATCCACTAATTGATTTTCTGATTGCTACGGATTTTTGCCATCTGATTTTCACTGTTTCATTAGATTGATTCGAACTACCCAGTTTTTAACTAAAGAATATGATGAGATAATTTTTTCTGATCCCTTCCCTTGTATGGAGTAGATCTCTTTATGCATAAGAAAGAAATTTCCGAATTTCAATCCCCCGCCATCTTCTTCTCCAACATATCCTTGCAGCAAGTTTTTCCCTAATGGTTACAATGTTGAATCTCTTGGCAAGGATATTTTTTGTGGTTTGATTGATCTTGAATCTTCTAGTGTGTACATGCATTTGCTTAAACTCCATGTCCGTGTCCAAGAATGGGCATTATCTCTGGGCATTCATTTGAAGTACATGCTCCTAGGTATTAATGACCTTAATGTGAAGTAGGACAAGAATGTGAAAGACACCCAGGATGTTGTGCATAATTTATGATTGATTTACAATAAGCAGAACGATCTTATTCACCGCCATCAATTGAACATGGCGAAGATGCTTCATCAACAGGAGAAGGCTAGAAATTATGCTGCAAGTAAGACTTGTGAAGCCCATCAGAAGACACTAATAATTGAAAAAAATGTTGTCGCATTGACGACTTGCTTGATCGGTTGAAGAAAAAGAAAGATGAGATATCACCTTTCATTTTCTTGCTATTGGTTGGCAGAATAAGTTTGACAAACAGTTTGCTATCAACACACAGCTATGGAGCAATAATGAGGAGCTGTGCACTTAGTGCAACCGTCTTAAAAATTCTGTGCACCAACTTGAGTATGATTGTGTTGATTGTAACAATAAACTTCAGGCTCTCTCTTCGTCGTCTCGAAGGAATGCTGGTTATGAAGATTTACTATAGAAATTTGTGGGTAGAGGATTAATTTGTCTGAGGCTGTTCGATAGCCTCTTTAGCACTTAGAGGTACAAAACTTGAGGGCTGGGATGAAAATATATGAAGATAGCGTCAACGTTATGAGTATGCAGCTGGATTGCAAAGAGTTTGGCCCTTTAACTTACTTGAAGGATTATTATGCTAAATATCTTAGTTATATGGAGTGAAGATGTCTAATATGCCATCCTATGTATTTACACATGAAATGGAACTATGACCACATTATTAGTGAGGAGCGTGATGAAGAAGAAAAATAGTGCAGGGCTGATCAATCATATTAGGAAACTGAACACAATCGTTGTTTTGGTGATTCGTCATCTTCTGGATCATCAAGAGCATCTAGGGATAGATAGATACTCTGTTTTAAATTATTTCACCTTTATTTTAGTGCTTTGAATAATATAGTAGTGATTATTTAAATTTTCTTGATTGCTATCACTTAGTGAGCTATCTTCCCCCAATGCTTATGCTAGCAACTATTTGCCGGGTGTGTGAGTTTGGTACTTGAGCTTGCAAAGTTGTACAGTCTATGGCTTGCTCGTATCACACTAATTATGTTTGACTTTTTATGATTTCCTATCTCTTTGTAAGATCTATAGCTTTCAATTTTAATATCTTCATCGTGCAAGATTTATTGCTTGCCTGTGTAACTTATATTAGCAAATCGGCCCTTATGCAAGATCTATAGTTCGCGATCATAAGGTTCGCAAAACTACAAGACCTATAGCTTATAAGTATCGATAGTTGTGCAAGATCTATAGCTTGTGGATGTGGGATTTGTGAAGTTACAAGATCTATAGCTTGCAGTTCGTAAGGTTTGCAAAAATGCAAGATCCAAAGCTTCCAAGTATCAGTAGTTGTGCAATTTCTATTTCTTCTAGATGTAGTATTTGTGAAGTTGCAAGATCTATAACTTTCATTTAGATGTTTGTTATGGCACACATGATTGTGTTTAACCTTTGACCCTTCAAAGGCCTTTTCATGTTGATTGCAATGAGCTAAATATGTGTTATCGTCTAAAATTTGCAAGTAGTGAACTAACAATGTAATCGTTACCCTGAAATATGGTTTTTATAATATCTGACTACGATAATATCGCCTTTGAAATAAAAGAATGGATGGAACTAATGATAATTTCGTGATTTATGTACAACTAGATACTGTTTATCTATTTCCCCGAACCTAGACATAGAATCTTCTCAAATTAATCATGTGCCACATATTGGGGACACTAATGCAGTCTAACATTTCTAGCTCGTAACAACTAGATTTGTGAGCGTTTCGTATCTTGTAAGGTCCTTCCGACTTTGGGAATAACTTTCATTGTTCTTCTGCTAGGCTTGCCTCATTCTTTCTCAACACAAGATCACCAATCTGAAACACATTTCTTTAACCTTCATATTGTAAGTTCTAGCCACTTTTTCCTTATACTAAGCTTATGTGATTGCTTCTAATTTTCTTTTTTCTTCCAACTCATATTAGTTCAACCTCATCCTACCCTAATTGTCTTTCTCTATGTAATCGGATACGCAGAGGCTTGAATTGCCGATTTCCACTGGTATCACTGCTTCGTGACCATAGACCAGACTTTATGGTATTTTCCTCGTTGGTTCTTGAATGGTCGTTCTATATGACCATAGGGTGTTGGGTATTTCATCCACCCAGCCAGTTTGCTTCCCTTCTAATCACCTCTGATATTGAACAACGGTTCTATTCATTACTTATTAGCTTGGGAATGCATTACAGATATAAACTCTTGGAGAATCCCAAGCTTCAAACATCAATCAGTGAAGGTACCACTTGTGAACTATGTGCTATTGTCCATGAAATTAGATTGTGGCACCGCAAAGTGATACACTATATTCTGCCAGACAAATTTTTTTGTTACCTTTATTGTGACTCGTCCTAATGGGTTTGCTTATACCCACATTGTACAGTAGTCGATTGCTATGATCAGAAAATTGACATTTTTCTCGCCCTTAGGGAAGGGTACAACTTGGTCAATCCCTCATTTTTTGAATAACCATGCTGCGTATATACCTCAGAATGCAGCCTGTGGCACATATGACATTGAACCATTGATTTGGCAGCTTTTACATTTGAGCACAAAGTTGTAAGCCTCGTTGAACAAGTTCGGCCAGTAGTATCCTGCTCGGATGATCTTCTTTGCTACCGTTCTGCTCCTTGATGCATTCCACAAAGTCTTTCATGTACTTCTGTTAGAATTTCCCTTGCATGTGTTGGTCCTACACATTTTACCCATGGGGATAGAAAGATCTTCTTGCATAAGATTCATCCTTCATATGCATAGTTGTGAGTTTGCAGCTCCAACTTCCTAGCTTGTATGGTGTCCGCTGGTAACTTTCCTTTTGTGAGGTGCTCTATTCAGGGTGTCATCTAGCTTACTTCATATGTCTAAACTGATGACACTATTGTCATCATCGTGTTCCACTCTTACATCTCTGTTTTTGCTCAATGAATTAAACTATGTAGTTGCCTGTTTGCTTAACGCATCGGCTTTTGTGTTTTGGATATATGCACATGCTGGACGTCGAAGTATTCAAGCTGGGTAATGAGCTATTGATCCGTTCTTAGGTATTTTACCAGATGTTCTTCTCTCACTTTATAGTCTCCTCGCACTTGTTAGACTACTATTTGGGAGTCGTTGATTCCCCAAACACTCTTCTCTTACATTCTGATCGGAAGGTCCTGACCACTATTAACGCCTCATACTATTCCTCATTGTATCTCAGTGTGAACCTATCGAAGCAATCAATGAAGAATACCCAGTGAACTATTGCATCTCCAATTTTAGTTGATAACCATATGATCACTGTGTGGCGAAACGTTAGGGACTGCATCCTATTCGGTAAATGTGATCACTTCGTCTGGGAAAAACCTCTTATCAATAGGTTCTTATTGGGGGGGGTATCTAGCCCTGGCTTTCTAAGAATAGAATTACTAGATAGTGATTCAGTTGATCCATGTATGGACATAATGACTTTTTTTGGAACTTCATACACAATGTCGTCACTATAATCTACTTCTCCCGTCATTTTCCTATTTTTTGCAAGTGAGCTCGCTATTTCTTGGCTTTGTACAACTTGGTTCCCTGTTTTGTTAGCTTTCCTATACCTGTTTCCTCCTTCTTTCTTCTTATATTGGCTCAGGTAACCAGCCTTAGGTTTTCCTCAATTTGCCTTCCCGAATCCCTAAAATATTCTATATTGTGACCATGGTCTTCGTGGAAGGCATAATAGAATTCTTTGTACCTATTTTCTAGGAGTGCTATCATTGGCGGTGGGTTACGAAATACCTCTTCATTCACCTGCCATATGTAGTTTCTTGACTTCGTCAAAGGAGTTTCTTAGCTTGATGTTGCCTGTATCCCCGGTTCTCTACCTTTAAAAAGGGTGTTTCTCTTTCCTTTCTTAATGAACCCCTTTCGTGATTCTTCGATCATTCTTTTTTCTCCTTGCTCTAGCTCTATTTTGTGATTATTTTCCACTTCTATCCGAAAATACTGTTCTATCATTTTTTGTAACTCTCTTAGGTTTTTGGGCATTTTCTTCATTAACTCTTTGTAGAATTCTCTAGATCGCATGCCTCCTATGAATGCTCCCAACGACGATTAAAATGATAGATCCCAAACTTGAAAGCTCTCTGTGATGAACCTATTATGATACTCCACTAGAGTTTCATCGCTTCTCTGAGCTATGTTCAAATCCGTAATTGTTTTTGTGAATTTTTGTTTCTGGTAAGAACTTCCCAAAAATATTTCAGACAATTGCACCCACGATTTGATGCTTTCCCTTGGTTGGTCTTCATACCATGTGATCGTTGTTCCTGATAAGAATATGGGAAATGCCTTGCAAACCAGCTTGATGTTCGCATCTCTAAACTTTATGATATTTCAATAAGAGTGTAAGAACTCATTTTCATATTTTGTCCCATCATAAACTTTAGCATGGAAAGGGAGCTTGAAATCCTTAGGCATTTTGTAATCTCAAAGATGCAGTGCTAGGGGTGACTTGTCAGTATCATCATCTACCACTATGTCTTGTAACTCCTCCTTATATTTAAGGTTTTTGTGCTCTTGACTTGTATTCTTATTCACTCCCTGCGATTTGGGCTTGAGCATTGTCAAAAATTTATTATAGAGGCTCTCTCTATTTGCTTCTAAAAATGCTGCAAACGCCCACCTTTCATTCTCTTGGTTTGCATTAGGAGATTCATCTTCTTCATCATCATCCGCATCTTCCTGGTTTTGTTCTCTCTCTCTACTAGGGACATACTCCTGGCCTTGTGTGTTCTTGTTCTGCCCAGCTGTGTATTCTAAGGTTTGATGGTTGTGGCTAGTGTTATCAATCTCTACCCATACAAAAAAACCCGACATAGACAAACACGACCAAACTCAACTCAAAACCCAATTCTAACCCAAGAAATATTGACCCAAACTTGAACCCAACATGATCGAACTCCACCCAAAACTTGAATCCAACCCACAAAATATTGACCCGAACCTAAACCCGGCACGACCGAAATCGTCCCAAAACTCAATTCTGACCCAAGA
Organism: Rubia yunnanensis; assembly: GCA_037428765.1. NCBI lineage: Eukaryota > Viridiplantae > Streptophyta > Magnoliopsida > Gentianales > Rubiaceae > Rubia > Rubia yunnanensis. The sequence continues at coordinate 79,702,567 of CM075068.1, forward strand.
TATTTCGACCCGAACCTGCACTGAACACGATCGGACTCAACCCAAAACCCAAATCTAACCCAAGATATATTAACCCAAACATGCACCCGACATGACCAAATTCAAACCAAAACCCGAATTTAACCTGAGATATATTGACCCAATTAATATTATTAAATTTTATCAAAATTTAATTAGTTTTTATCAAAAGTTATAGAGAAAGTCAATTAATATTGACCTTTAGTTAGTTAAAGTCTAGCCATTTTATTAGTGTTTATATATGAAAGTTATGTAGGGCTCCACCTTTGAAAACTTAAACTAAACATTTTCATTAACGGTAAAATATAGAAAGTCAAGTAAGGGTTGACCGTTGATTAGTAAAAGTAAAAATTTTGAATTAGGTATTTATTCATGGAAGTCAAGTAAGTGTTTATCATTAAAGAGTTAAACAGTCAAACCTTAGTTATTATTTATTATAGATAGACAATTAAGTAAAGGTTTACCTTTGTCAAGTGAGGGGTGATCATTTATTGGTTAAAGTCAATCCTTAGTTATTAGATTTTATACATAGAAATTCAAGTAAGGGTTGACCGTTAATTAGTTAAAGTCAACTTAGTTGTTAGTGTTTATAGAGAAAGTCGAGTAAGGTAAATCGTTTATTAGTTAAAGTCAATTCTTTGTTATTTGTGTTTATATATAGAAAGTTAAGTAATGGCTGGCTATTGATAAGCTAATGTTAAATATTTTCCTTCATATTTATATATACAAAGTCAAGAAAGGGTTGACCATTGATTAGTTAAATTAATCTTAGGTATTAGTGTTTTTATCTAAAAAGTCAATGGTTGGCGATTAATTATGGAAATTTAACTTAGTTATTAGTGTTTACATATAGAAAGCCAAATAGGGTTTGACCATTGTTTAGTTAAAGTCAATCCTAAGTTATTAGTGTTTATATATATAAAGTCACGTAAGGGTTAACCATTGATTGGTTAAAGTCAATCCTTGGTTATTAGTGTTTATATATAGAAAGTCAAGTAAGGGCCGACTATTGATTAGTTAAAATAAAAAATTTCATTCGTATTTGTATAAAATAAGTCAAATAAGGGTTGACCATTGATTAGTTAAATTCATCTCAGTTATTAGTGTTTTCAATAAAAATTCAACTAAGATTGAGTGTTTATTAGTTAAAGTCAAACATGTCCATTCGCAAGAATATTTACTAATTCATATAAGGGTTGACCTTGATTAGTTAAATTAATTTAGTTATTAATGTCTATACATATATATATGATGAGACGTCAAATACATGTATTTTCCAAAGAATTTAACATCACTTTTGTCATATGTTTGTTGTAAGATTGATAGATTTAGGTAGGTTTACATGCTTAGGGGTTGAGATGACCATTTTCAGTTTTTGTATCTAAATCCATCATTTTGTAACCTATGATTAGTCTAATGGATTTTTGGTCCTTACGAGCATCTAAAATCCATTTTGTAAGCTTCATTGTAGATGTCTCGTGAGCCCTTTGGAGTGGTTTAGTGAAGGCCATGTGTCAAAATGTGGTAGAAGATAGAAGGGTCAAAAAAGTTTAGACAAAGAAGCGGATGAATTATCACCCGAAAGTTTAGACAATGTTCATAAAATTATCCTAGAAGAATCAGCCTACACGGGTGGCGTCATTGGATTCTTCTTCTCGAGCACTACAAAATGGATGAAAGGTTCACCTGTGGGAAACAAAACAAGAAGCCACAAAATGTAGCTCGCTCGGGCAGAAATGGCGTCGCCCGGGCAGATGGATATGAATTTTGGGCTAAGACCCCCGCCATGTGGGCGATGCTATTTTTGCCCATGTGATGCCTGCTAGGTTTTGATCTTCTTTTTGACCAACTTAGGCTATAAATAGCCCCTTTTCTTCCCCATCTTTCCAAGCCGATTTGGAGGCTACAAAACCCTAGTTTAATACATGAATTGGTTAAATGCTTAGACACAGTTTAGTGTTTATAAATGTTTCCAAGCTTGTTGATTCTTCGTGCTCAATGCCATCAGTGGGATACGTTTAGTCGTGTTTCGACTAAGGGAGTCATTGGTGAGGTTTGACAAGAGATGTCAAATTCACTCTTGCAAACTATTATCTAAGATGGATAGAAGATTTATCTTCACAACAAGTAGCTAAAGCAATGAATAGATTAGTTCACTTGTTCTTGAAGCTTTTATTATTTAACACTCATGCATTCTTAATGCTATGTTTCATTTCGTTTATGCTATGGGGTGTTTGAGAATAGGAAGTGTTTGTATGATTAAAGTGTTAGGGTGTTAGGAAAGTGACAAATTTAGCTCTTTGGCATGAAAATCCAAGAACATGGACATAGAACTTCTCGTGCATAATGTGTTGAGATTGTTGCTAGATAAGTATGTTAATGTGGATTGTTCTCATATTTATCCCATAGATGCAATGAAATTTTTATCCTAATGAATGCTATGTTCGGTTAAATGGCTATGTCCTTGGTAGAAGGCTTGTTGTTATCAAATCTATGGTTCTTCCTGTGAAATGTCGTTGATGAAATGCCTCTATTGTGTGGTTTGCCTAGAGTGATTGTCAACGTCGTTTGCAAATGGTCGTTCTTTGTCTTTGCAAATTACTATTAAGAAGGAGTGAATGTTGATCTTCGAATGGGAAGTGATAAAATTCTCCATAGGTAACAAATGTGATAGAATGAGTGAATGGTTTAATGATGTACATGAGGTTTGGAAGTGGATATCACTTGCCCCCAAGGCTTTAACTTTTGTAGTTTTTACCCATTTTTCATAGTTTGTTGCATGATTAGCATAGTTACTTAACTTTGCTAGTTAGTTTGTCATTTAATTTCATAAATTAGGAAAACCAACCAACCAAACCCCCCCCCCCCATTTACTTGATTTTATATATCTATATATATATATATATATCTACTTCTAGCCTAATATGAACCTTGTGTGTTTAAACGCTTAAGAAAATCCCTCTTCTTTGTGGACGACCCCTATTTGCCACTATCTACTTAATTCTATTTAGTAAGTATAAAGGGCTTATAAATTATAACTTCGAGAGGTACGGCGATGACCTCCCAAATTTTGGCACCGCTGCCAGGGAAGGGGCATTTAATTTTAAGTGTTTGGGCATATTTGGTCTCACTTCTTGGTGTTTGTTTTTGGTTGGAGTAGGTATTGCTTGAGTTCTTGGTGAATTTTTATCAACAATCCTTGTAATATGATTCTGGGCTTTTGAAAAAGAAAAAACAAACAAATGGAACGTTTCACCTTGAGGGAACTCATGATGAGAAGAGAGGCTCAACAAGTAAGGTTTTGTAAGATGTGTCATTCCGACCATCCTACCAAGTCTTTCTATATGTTTAGAGAGGAGCACTATGATGAGGAAAGAGCCCTTGGTTTCCAAAACCAAGAGTATTCTGAAGAGTGTTATCAAGAGGTAGAAGATGTTGGTTTTAAAGGGCAAGAAACCCAAGAATGGTATCCATACCATAATTCTTACAACCTGGAATGGAGTGGTAATCCAGATTGGTGGTATGAGAATGAGCCAAAAAACCAACAATACGAGCAAAATAGTTGTCCATCACCATCTTATACCATACCCCAAAACCAAGCCCAACAATGAAGTTCAAGTTTGACAAGTGAGGAAGTCATGAATGCAATAGCAAACTTAAACAACTATACTAGTGAGGAACCAGACACTCAGCTCTCCTCTAGTGTTGAGGCTATTGAGGGGCATGCAAGGAGTATATTGGAAGCATTGGCCCGAATGGAAGCTCGTGATTTTGAAGATACACCATCCCAAGTTGAACTCAAGGATTGGGTGAGTGAGGTCCCCTTGGGAAATGAGTTTGAGTTCGACGGGGATGAGAAGTTAGTTGTTGAGGATGAAAAAATGGAGGAAGAGGTGATTGTGCTACATTCATTAGCATCGTCACCCCTACACCCACCTAGTGAACCAACTCTACCATTTTCGGAAGTTTTAAGGGAGATAAGAAAGGAGCCAAAAGACCATCCCAAGCATCCTAACCACCTAACTCCTTTTAAACCATCTCTACCTCCTGAAAACTTTCCTCCTGAATGTTTTGTACCCCCACCTCTCTATTTTTGGATAACCATGGTGAAGGGGTTCAAACCTTCACCATATGGATAACATTAGGGTCATGCCGATGACCTTAAAAATACAGAGCTTCTCGGGAGGCAACCCAAGCTTTTAAGTTAGGTTAGTGATTTTCTTTTCTTGATAAACAAATACTCAACCATGTCCTCAAACCCTTACCCAAAACCATACCACCACAACCCACCACTAAAAACCACTACCAAAACCACCATCTAGGAGTACTACTAGTTGTTGTCTTTTGTGAGTGTTGATCGGGATTTGCATAGTTGTGGCTTCATAGTGGATGGATCAAAGTTGCATGTTGGATGGAGTTTGAGAACATGGAGGAGAGAACATTCATTGAGAAGTGAGCATTGCCATTACATTGAGGACAATGTGAGTTTCATAAGTATGTTAGTGTGGATTGTTCTCATATTTATCATATAGATGCAATGAAAGCTTGAAACTTGAATGTGTTTTGTTCTAGGTTTAGCCTAATGAATGCTATGTTCGGTTAAATGGCTATGTCTTTGGTAGAAGGATTGTTGTTATCAAATCTATGGTCCTTCGTGTGAAATGCCGTTAGTACCTCTATGGTGTGGTTTGCCTTGAGTGATTGTCAACGAGGTTTGCAAATGGCCGTTGTTTGTCTTTGCAAATTACTATTAAGAAGGAATGAATGTTGATCTTTGAATGGGAAGTGATAACATTCCCTATAAGTAACAAATGTGATAGAATGAGTGAATGGTTCAATGATCTACATGAGGTTTGGAAGTGGATATCAATTGCCCCCAAGGCTTTATCTTTTGTAGTATTTACCCCTTTTTCTTAGTTTGTTGCATGATTAGCATAGTTACTTAAATTTGCTAGTTAGTTTGTCTTTTAATTTCATAACTTAGGAAAACCAACCAACCCCCCCCCCCAATTTACTTGCTTATATATATATATATATATCTACTTCTAGCCTAATATGAACCTTATATGTTTAAACGCTTAAGAAAATCCCTTTTTTTGTGGACGACCCTAATCTGCCAATGTCTACTTAATTTTATTTAGTAAGCATAAAGGGCTTGTACTTTATAACTTTGAGAGAAACGACGATGACCTCCCAATATACAAAGTCAAGTAAGGGTAGACCACAGTAACCCGACCCAAAAATAATACAATTATACCCAACCCGAGAAAAATAATTACACGACAATAACCCAACACGACAATAACCTGACACCACATGACCCAACCCGAAGAAAAATGCTGACAACTAAAAATTGACATGTTTTCAACCTGGCCCGTTTTAACCGGAACCCTTTCCAACCTGACACCAATCCGACACAACTTCTCGAACTGACACCACTAGGTGTGGATTTTCTCATTTTTTGTGAACACCACTGTTTACCTGAAGGATCTTAGAACCAATAAAAATTTCTTGTTCCCCATAGATGATTCCCAATGATATGGTTGTTCCATCAAGTAGAACAATGTCGATCACCTTGTATATTCTTATTCATGCAAAAAAACTCATGGAAATGATTCCGAGGAAAATGCTCCAACGATAAGGTCTGTCTCTTCCTTAGAGAATTGGAATTCCTTGGTATAGTAACGCTTACCTTCGTTAGTGTTTCTTTTGCTAAATTTATAAGAGGTCGACATCGTGGTTTCGTATTTCTATCATGTGAGAACATGGATTGCACACTATCTCTATAACTCTGGTTCGTGGCCAATCTCCCGATCGGGACTTAATCGTGTCTCCACATTTATCGGTTCGTGATCGCATAGCTCAGACTAGACTCTGCCTTTATCGATTTGTTGGCCTTTTCTACGATTGTTCTTTCGGCTGGGCTTACAGGCCTATGATGTCGGCTATGGGCTAGGTATACACCAATGTGAGATCTTGTTAGACTCCTCGTAATATATATTTTCCAAAATCAAATTCCTATTCAGAATTATGATACATAGTTAGAGATATTGACGGTAAAAAATGAATATTTAATACCGTGAAAAAAAATAAGCAAAAATTAATGGGCAGAGGGAGTATATATTTGATTAAAAAGTAGCTGGACGCGAGATTGATGTGCCTGACTAAGAGAGCAGACACACTATTTTTGTGTCTTGTTAGAGGAGCAGACACACTACTTCTATTTTCGGTCAAAAAAGCGTACACACTACTTTTGTGTCTGCAAGAGAAGTAGACACACTACTTTTCTGTCAGGTTACAAGAGTGAACACATTATTTTTGTGTTAAGCCAAAAGAGGGGACACACTACTTTTGTGTCCGACTAGAAGAGCGGAGTCCTCCTCCTTTCTCTTTCTTATGATTTTAAAATTAATTTTATTTTTATTTATTTATTTTTCCTTTTAATTAATACTTTCTAGAAATTAAATACATGTTCTTTTCTTTTCAATTTTTATAAAACATTTTCTTTATAAATTTTTCATACATCATTAATATATTTATGCCTTAATACCACCATCCTTACAATTATTTAGTCACTTAAAAATTTTAAATGGTTAAATTTTTCTATTTCATCACATTAAAATATTCATTTATCTTTTTAAAAAATTAAAATTAAAAAATTAAAAAGAAAAAGAAATTGATGTGGATTTTGAGCGGCTCCAGTCACCCTCACTTTGGTTTCCACCGCTTTAGTCCAAATCCACTCTCATTTAACCATAATTTACAACGCTAACTCTTCCAATCAACATTTACAATTAATAATAACTCCAATTGTTCAGGATGTCATCTTTGAATGTGGGATTTAAAGATCACTCTGACCATCAGTGCAAAGCTTGAGCAGATCGGGCGTGCAGAATTCGAGCACTTGTAAGCTAGGAAAAAGCTTCAGATACGGCTGTGGCAGAAGGTGAACGAGCATGAGCTGCAGACAAGTTGGTGATCTTGTATTGTCATATTTAGTGGCGAGTCAGCATGAGTAGCGGAGATGAGATTAAATCAGAGGTCTGTTGCTTCCGTAGTTAATCAAAAGTCCGTTGCGTCCATAGTTAATGATAATCACTACCATGACCCCCTCTAGCATCAAAATCTAATACCACCGGTTTTTTTAATTTTAACACATGTTTTTTAAAAATCGGTGCTAAATTTTACAACACCACCAATACTGGAAAACATTAGCACCAGTTTTTTAAAAACCGGTGCTAAATTTTACAATAGCACCGGTTTTGGAAAACATTAGCACCGATTTTTAAAATCAAAGCAAAAATGTGAAAATTTCATTTTTCACGCCAAAAAAATTTCCAAAATTTTTGAAATAGAACCAGTTTTGGAAATATTGGCACCGATTTTTAAAATCGAAGCAAAAAATATTAGCACTGATATGTAAAATTTTATCTTCCCGCCAAAAAATTGAAAATAGCACCAGTTTTCTTAAAAAATAGCATTGATTTTAAAAATCAGTGCTAAAAATTAAAAAATAGCACCGGTTTTTGTAAAAAATGACACTGGTTTTAAAAATTGGTGCTAAAATTAAGAAGTAGCACCGGTATTATAAAAAATAGCACCAGTTTTTATAAACCGGTGCTAAAAATTTTCAAAATTCATTTTCCCGCCGAAGAAATATACAAAAATATTAAAATAGCACCGGTTTTGGAAAAGTTTGCACCGGTTTTGGAAGAAAATAGCACCGGTTTAAATCGGTGCTAAAAATTTTTAAAATTTTCCCGCCAAAAAAATTTTAAATTGAATCTTCCCGCCAAAAAATTCTAAATATTCGTCCAAATTTTTTAAAGTTCAATTTTTCCACCAAAGAATTCAAAAAATTTGCCAAAAATTTCAAATAATATTCCTAGAAATTTCATGAGCTGGAAGCAGCAGCGCAGCCGCTATGAGCCTGTTTTTTATCTTTCAAAATCGTTCACTTCTTTTGTGTACTTTAACTAATAACTAGGTTAAGTTAAACTAATCAACGATCAACCTTTACTGAGGTTCGAGCCTCGAGAACTCGAACTTCCTGCCTCGAGCCTCAATCCCAAATGTGGGGATTTTCGACCACTTCACGCTCGAACCCTCGAGTCTCGAGCCCTTGTACCTCCTACCTCAAGCCCTCAAACTCTCGAGCCCTCGATCCCTCGAACCTTCTACCTCGAGAACTCGATCCCTCGAACCTTCTACCTCGAGAACTCAGACCTCCTTACTTGACTCTATATATAAATACTAGTGTCTAAGCTGACTTTAACTAATCAACGGTCAAACTTTACTCGACTTTCAATATATAAACACTAATAACTAGATTGACTTTGTCTAATCAATGGTTAAGCTTTACTTGACTTTCAATAAATAAACACTAATAACAAAGCTGACTTTAACTAATTAACGGTCAAATTGATTTGAATTAGTATATAATAAATATTAATAAAAATGTTTGACTTTGTCTAATCAATAGTCAAACCTTACTTGACTTTCTATATATAAATACTAGTGACTAAGTTGACTTTAAATAATCAACGGTCAAACTTTACTTGACCATCACTATATAAATACACTAGTGACTAAGCTAACTTTAACTAAACAATGGTCAAACTTTACATGACTCTCTCTCTATATAGAAACACTAGTGACTAGGCTGACTTTAACTAATCAACAGTCAATTTTTACTCAACTTTCAATATATAAACACTAATAACTAGGTTGACTTTTTCCAATCAACTGTCAAACTTTAATTGACATTCAATAAATAAACAGTAATAACAAAGTTGACTTTCACTAATTACCGGTCAAACTTTATTTGAATTAGTACATAATAAATACTATTAAAAATGTTTGACTTTGTCTAATCAACAGTCAAACTTTACTTAACTCTGTCTAACGGTCAAGCTTTACATGACTTTCAATAAATAAACACTAATAACAAAGTTGATTTTAACTAATTAACGGTAAAACTTTATTTGAATTAGTATATATTAAATACTAATAATAATGTTTGACTGTGTCTAATCGACGGTCAAACCTTACTTTACTTTATATATATAAATACTAGTGACTAATTTAACGTTAACTAATCAACGATCAAACTGTACTTGACTCTCTCTCTCTCTGTATCGAAACACTAGTGACTAAACTATCTTCTGAATAATTAACGGTCAAACTTTACTCGATTTTCAATATTTAAACACTAGTAACTAAGTTGACTTTAACTAATCCATGGTCAAACTTCATTTTAATTAGTATATATAAATAAAAATAAAAAATAACTGGAAATAAGTGAAATAACTATTATACCCCTGTGAAAAAAAATCAAAAAAGAAACCCTGCCCTAATTTCTTCATTTTCTTTCTTCGTAAAATTCATCCTTCGCATATTCCTCGCCATTGCTCAACTAATTGATGATCGACGGTGGTTCGATTGGAGATGAGTCAGGGCGGCGCGACGGTGGTTCGATTGCAGCAGTTGTGGAGTAGCGGCGGTGAAGTGGCACGGTGCTGTGGAGGATAGAGTTACTGGCAGAGCTAGGAGGTGGCGAAGCTAGGTTCTTTTTGGTGGCTGGTGGTGTGGATTTCTGGCGGAGCTAGGGCGGAGGTAGGGGCACGGTTCTTTCTAGTGACTGGTGGCATAGGTTTCTGGCGGAGCTAGGGCAGAGCTAGGAGGTGGCGGAGCTAGGGCGGATGCATTAATAATTCCTTGAAACAAGCTGAAGAAGCACGACATCTTACATTGTGGCTACACGCACCGATGAATCCCTTCATGCTCTACAAGTTCACCCCATCGTCGTAGGCTCCGGTTCCGCTACCTCTATTTTACCCCACCATCGAGCACCTTCTGGAACACTAGGAATGTCCACTAGACCCTCAAAAACTTTCATGAAACCTTCAGCCTCGCAAAAGCACTGTAAGAAACAGCTCAAAACAGTAAAATGTTTCAATCAAATTAGATTTCTCAAGTTCTAGGATTAATTTTGATCGATCTGCAGGGAGAGAGAGTTGGAGATGTTAAACACTATGAAAAATGGTGAAATGAGTGTAAATGATGATGGTCCAGTTAATAGGTTTAAGGAACTACTTGTAGAAATTAGGATAGATTTGGACTCTCATGAATCGCTTGCTTTAGAAGCTGCGAATGCTTTGATGTCAAAACTGAGGGTTCAGCTCAAACCATTTCGACTTGCGACGGATGAGAAATCTCCATGGGAGGATAAATGTGCGGTGGTGATTTGACTTTTTTGTTGGTGCCTTTTCGTGTTTTGATTGAGAATATTAACATGGTGAATTTCTTGGAGTACTAAAATATCTTAGTTTTGTAATTAAGATATTACTGCCACTTCTTGTTCCTGGGAGGAAACCTTAATGTGCCTTAGGATCTAAATAAGAACATTTAAAGAAGCAGCGTGCCAGTTCTTATGTGTTGTCAATCAGATGGAACTCACTGTACTCATATGATCTGTTATGCATTATTTGATTCACTATTGCACCTATCTTCTAGTCTTTGAGAACTGATATAGCATAGGGTGAATTGACTTGGCTATTAACCAGTCACAAATGTTATTGTATAGCTTATACGAGATTCTAACTTATTAATGCCAAGAGGTATAACTTTTATTTTATTCCTTGTCAGTTTTTCCATATAGTTGGGAACTGAATATAGTTTCTGGCTAATCGGTTGGTTTTTACATTCGGGTGGAAGAAATGAAGTGAATATCAAAACACAAGGCCAAAGAGGCGAAGAAAATATTAGGATCATATGTAAGCAGTATTTATTTGTGCTCAAATTGTCAATTGCTTGTCCCTAGCTTGTAATGCTCATTTGATGTAACTTGCAGCTTGAGGTAATGCTGATTGTGGAAAAATTGCAAAAACTACGAAATTGCCAATCTCCAATATTCTTGATATACTTCTGGATGTCAATTCAATAGTCAAATCCATCAACAGAAATTGCCAATATGGGCACTCCTTCAAGCATTCTTTTTGTTGCAATGTGCTGAGAAAGCTTGAATAAATTTCACTGTTCTAGTGAACATCATCTCTAAACACAAGGCGAGAAAGCTTCGGTAGAGCAAGATGGCTAAGATTTTTCCAGTTGATCACTGACTTTTGCCATTTGTATGCAGGTTTGAAGAGCATGTGATGCATACATTAGACCTGGTGGAAAGTTAGTGCTCTATTTAATTGGTAAATTTGATTTCACTTCAAATTGGGAACCCTTCTTAGTCTTGAGTAAAGCAACAAGGGCATTAGTAAAGTCAATGATACTGAATGAACCGTTCCCCTTTTCCCCTTGTGATTGTCCATGCATTATTGCATAACTATTTTCGCATTTTTTTCATGTCTGTGTAGGTTATGATTTGGTATATCAGTCAATTTTTAATTTGTGTCCTCTTGTTAGTTATTTTGAAAACAAAAAGAGGCTTTGATTGCAACGACAAACCCTAATCACACATTCGTAAACATGTAAGTACATAGAATTAGAAACAATATTTCAGTCCTTATTTCTCCTTCACTCAAATTAGCTTTCCATACTAACAATATTTAAAGCTATTATCCAAAAATTAATTTATAATATAAAGAACTATATATTGAAGGAAAAAATTTCAATCCAGTCCCTCCATAGAGATTACTAGTGCCTCAGGAACAGACAGGGTTATCACACCTGAAAACTTTGTCAGGCCAAAAAATTTGGTTAGCACTGATAACTCTATATCTAAGCTTTTAAATGATTCTGCTCTCATTAATTTCACTCCAAGGGCATATTCCATATATGATATCCATGTTGGAACACTCCCATTAACTCTGGATCGACACAAAAATATTACTTTGTCCTCGCAAGGAAGAATGGGAAGTAGATTTTCCGTTTTGCAGGATGATCCGGAGGAACTAATTACTGATCAAGAACAAGTGGCTTCCCAAGTGCACAGCAGCTTTAATCAGGCCAGCACGGTGTTTTCCCCTAATCTGGGGGAGGATCCCGTGCAAGGTAAGACTAAAGGTAAAAAAACAAATTATTTCAGTCAGATTAACAAAATGATGCTTAGGTCATCTACTAAAAGTAATAAGTCTAGTGAGCAATGACTGGTTTTCCCTCGATCAATCTCTTAGTATGGAACATTAGGGGTATGGAATCATCAATGCTGAGATTAATTAATTTGGTCAGACTTAAAAAGATTCAAATGCTGTGCCTAATTGAGCCTATGCATGATAACTCTAAAATACAATCTTATATGGATAAACTTAACTATCCTAATGGCTTGACACTGTTTAATAGTAAAATCTGGCTTATGTGGACTAATTTAATTACAGTTTCTCTACTGTCTTCCCACGAGCAATTTTTACATGTTCACATAAATCACCAGACCATTAATTTACAAATGGATGCAGTATTTATTTACGCACTTAGAAATAGGGAAGGTACGAAGAATCTATGGAAGGACTTGGCTCCAATTACTAAAGGTGATACCATTTTTATAGGAGATTTTAACACTATCACCTCTCTCACAGAATACAAGGGTCCTAGTTCCCCATCCTTAGGCAGCATTAGAGACTTTAATTCATGGATAAATAGCACGGGTGTCTAAGGAATTAATACGGTTGGAAATCTTTTTACCTGGTGTAATTCCAGACTTAGGAACCCCACTTCCAAAAGGCTGGATAGAGGTTTATGTACCATGTCCTGGAACTTTAGGTTCCCCTCCTCCTCCATCCAAATTTTGAATAGACAAACTTCAGATCATTCCCCCTTGCTCTTACAGATTTCTAATTTGATTACTCTATGCCCTAAACCATTTAGGTTCCTTAATGTATGGTTTAATCGGCAGGACTTCATCACATTAATTAAGACAAACTGGGATAAAGAAATGATTGAAACTGGCTTATTAGGCTTCTTTCTTAAACTAATCAGACTGAAAAAGGAGATAAAAATTTGGAATAGAGATTGTTTTGGGAACATAGACACTAATGTTTTAAAAGCTGAGGAATTCCTTAGAATTCAGGAATCTATTTTTTATCTTAACCCATCCGAAGTCGAACTAATGAAATTAAATGAGAAAAGAGCTTTGCTGTTGAGAGCACAAAAGGAGAAGGAAAAGTTTTGGAAACAGAAAGCTAAGTCGAAATGGCATAGATTAGGTGACAACAACACCCAGTTCTTTCATAAAGTGATCCAGGAGAAAAACTGTAGACTACAGATTACAAAGATTAAAAATAAAGAAGGTCAATGGCTTAGTTCTCAAGCAGATATCAATAATGAAGCCATTTCTTACTACTCTGATTTGCTAAAGGAACCAAATCAAAGGCCTAATGACACCTACTATTCACATTTCCTGAGCCAAATACCAAATGTTATTACTGCCAATGATAACTGTGACTTGTCTAAACCAACAACTGAATCTGAGGTAGAGGCAGTAGTTAAGGGCTTAAGTAAGAACAGTAGTCCGGGGCCTGATGGTTTCACCCCTAAATTTTACTCTAAATGCTGGTCTATTATAATATCTGATCTTATCAAGGCAGTGAATAATTTATTGATGGTACTGCCCTGCCCAGGGGAATATCCAGTACTTGGATTACATTAATTCCCAAAACGTCCACACCTTGCTCATTTGATGATTTTAGACCTATCAGTGTATCTAATGTCCTTAACAAAATATGTTCCAAAGTTCTAATGGAAAGACTTAGACCATATATGGATAAACTGATCTCCACTAATCAGTCTGCCTTTATGAAAAAAAGGGATATTTCGGATAACATCATTTACCTTCAGGAAATGATTAGATTTCTTGATAATAAGGCTAGAATCCCTAACTGTATTCTGAAATTAGACTTACAGAAAGCTTTTGATAGAGTCAACTGGCATTTTCTTATGAATGTTATGATGAAATTTGGTTTTCAAGGAAAATTTCTACATGCTATTATGTCTAATCTGTCCTAAGCATATTTTTCCATACTCATCAATGGTAAACCTGTGGGCTTTTTCAAGGCCACAAGAGGAATCAAGCAAGGTGATCCACTCTCTCCCTTTCTCTTTAATATTTTTTCGGAAGCTTTCTCTAGGAGCCTGTCTTTCATTTTCCATAATAATAAGCTTTCATATTATCAAATACCCACTCCAGTCCCAGCAGCTACCCATCTCATGTATGCTGATGATACCATTATATTTATGCAAGCTTCCAAGTCCAATCTTATTAGGATCAAGGCCTTCCTTGATGTCTTTGAATATACTTCTGGCCAAAAGTTTAATTTCCACAAATCTGATTTCTATACTAGTAAAAGAGCTTCAATTGGTAAATTAAATCAGATCAGGATGATTCTTAAAATGAAGCAGGGCTCCCTACCTTTCCAATACCTAGGCTGCCCTATTTTTAAAGGTAGAACACTTAATAGGTACTATCAGCCACTTATGGAAAAATTGGATAGAAAACTGCAAAATTGGAAAAACCAGTGGCTTAGCTCAGGGGGCAAACTTATCCTTATTCAGTCCTGTTTGTATTCTATGCCTCAACATTTATGGTCTGTAACTAAACCACCAAAAGCAATAATCAAAATTCTAGAGAAAAGATTGGCTAGATTCTTATGGGGGGAGTCTGATGGGAGAAGAAACAAAATATGGAAAAAATGGGCAAACCTTGCAACTCTAATCTCTCAGTGTGGTTTAAGGTTTAGATCAATCCGAGCTATACTGGATGTTTGCTCCCTTAAACTGTGGTGGAAATGTCAACTGGGGAACACACTATGGGCTAAATTGTTATGGTCTTTTTCTGAAACCCATAGAAAATCTGTAACTTGGAAAAGAATCTGTTCGGTGAACCTTTTTGCAGAACATAATTCGTTCATTATTCATGGTAAAGGATCCTGTAACATTTGGACTGCAAATTGGTGCATGATTGGACCATTAATAAACTTTGTTCTCATCATATATCTGCAACTTTTCAATTCTGTACAGTTGCAGATTTTATTAGGAACAAAACTGAGATTTTATCTCTGATTTCGCCATTCTTAGAAAATGATACTCTACTATTCTTACAGGAAGCAGAACTTGTAGAGACAAGGGAAGATAGGATCATATGGAAACCTGATCCTATAGGCAACTTCTCCTCTAAATCAGCATATCGAGCAATGACAAGTTCTCCAGGTAACTCGATGATCTCCAAACTTCTATGGAATAGGTTACTCCAGAAAAGGATTTCAATTTTTACTTGGAAGATGTTACATTCTCTTCTTCCATTCGATGATGTGCCTATTTCTTGTGGTTTTTCTTTTGCATCGAAATGTCCTGTTTGCTGCCATATGGATTCACTTGAACATTTTTTCATTTCATGTCCTCTGGCTAAATCTATATGGAACTACATGGCTTCCTTAGTGAAATTCCACCTAACTGATCCTCACTCCATTTCTCAAACATTCTTTATTTTTTGGAACTATCGTGACCTCCCTAAAAGCCATCAGCTGTTTTGCAATATACTCCCTCCTATCACTTGCTGGTGTCTTTGGAAAGCCAGGAACCGATACCTTTTTGAGCAGATTCCATTTTCTACTGAGTTCATCCATGAGCAGATTCCATTTTCTACTGAGTTCATCCGTAAGGAAGCTCTAGATCTCATTAGGTTAGCTCTGTTTGCCAACCCCACATATCTGAAATCCTCTATTGACATACCACATCCAATAAAGTGCCTATTTCCTCACCTTAGCCCCCCACCTAAGCCGATTATAAGGACTGTTTGCTGGGAGAGGCCTAAACTAAATTACATTAAGATCAATTCCGATGCATCATGGTTCCCAGAGAGGGCTGCTGTAGGGATACTGGTAAGGAATAATAGTGGCACACCGTTCCTGATAAAGTCTGCAGCCATTACTACTGACTCTTCTTTGCTTGCTGAAATTCTTGCTGTTAAATTTGCATGTCAAAACTATAGCCATTTGGATGAGACTGTTACTATTGAATCGGACTCTCAATTAGCAGTCAAAATGATAAACGATCCATATTCTGCTCATTGTCAATTGTTTAATGTGGCTTACCAAGTTAATCACCTTCTTTGTGGTGCTGTGCTATTGTATGTGCCAAGGGAAGGTAACTCGGTGGCCGACGCAATTGCTAAGCACCACTCTGCACATAATCATACTTCGAATCTTCTTAATCTTCCAGTGCGAATTAAGGGACTTATTGCATTAGATAAGCAACAATTGCCCCAGATTAGAATTCTCTCGAACCGCTAGGGATAGGATAGATACTGCTGATGGATTTTTGTTCATGCAGGTGCTGACTGATCTCACATTAACAATTTGGAATCAACTCATTACGCTTGCTGCTTTGTTGATTGGAGACGTACTCTGTCACTGCTGCCCAGAACCACTTCAAGGGCTCTCCCACTTTTGCTAATAGCAATTTTACTTCTGTCTATTTTAAGCTTAGTTGCCTGGCCAAAATACGAATTAACACGGGGTGTGGAGATTCGTAGCTTTGGAATCGCAACTAACTTAATATCAGTGATCCTACATTGTTCTTAACCTAGGCTGTACATCTCATTTTGCGGGCAATGCTGTTGCCTTCTGTAAATTAACGCAATACTACTATGGTTATTCTATTGGCTTGGGGAACCAATATACCAACCCCCACCTTCGGGTGTCTTTCCATTAAAAAAAAGAAAAGAAATGGTGATAGATAAGATTTTAAGTATGTTTAAGCATAATCAACTACTAGCTACAATTAAATACACTTAAATTTCATTGTTTAATGTCTTTTTAATTGTATCTTTAACTAAAATTGATGTAACATATGAGCTTCACCAACAAAGAAAATTAACATATATGTATGCAATGTGTTTCATTCTTCAATATCTATATATTCACAATATTCCTTGTCCTAACATGATTCTAAACAACAACATTCTGATCTCTCATTTGATTTTCATGTCACATAGTAATATTTGAACCGAAGCTTTAACAAGAATATAAAAAAATCAAATGGAAATCAAATCTCAATTTTTCCTTACTGTACCCCTTGGCTCATTCTAAATTTTCTCTTCAATTTTCAAAGGGTGAGTAGCTGCAGTATCCCAAGCAAGCGATTACACTCGGCTGGATGTTAGCGCTAAGTGGGTGGAAGCAATTGGTTGTTTCGCAGTAGAAGAATACAAAAAAGAACATGGGAAGACATTAGCAAACTTTGACGGTTTTCTACATGCTAATAGAAAAGAAGTTGGAGATGACAAGTACCAATACTTGCTACTAATTATTGGAGATGCATATCCATTTAAACAATGGTATCATGTTGTTGTCTTGGGCAATAGTACTGCTAGAAACAAACTCGTTAGTTTCATAATAACTGATGATTTGTTTTAGGGGTGATTTGGAGGCTCCAATAAATAATATTACTGGGCTTGCAGTGACACTGATTTCAATAATCGATCATTTCATATTAATATGCCCACACACATTCACACGCACACAGACACATACACAGACACACACATACATACACATATATATCATGAGTATACAAATATGTCAATATTTTTTTAATCAATAAGAAAAAATTAAATCTCTTTTGTTTTTACAATACATTTACCTTTGGGACAGTTCACTTTCGAACCCCAGCCATTGCTTACAATACACATGGTATCTGCAACTAAATTATATAACCATATGATGAATTTATGGATTCAAATAATAAAAATTAAAATGGGTACATTAAACATTAGCTTAACTAAGGAAATTTGTCCATAAAGTTGTTCTAATAAGGTACAAATTAATATTCACAAAATACAATTATTATATAGTACCAGAGTACCATGCCTATGTATCTCTGTTTTTCATGGATAAATCAAGTTATACTTACACTCTAACTTATATGCCATTGAAGGTTGAAAATAATATTTTGTTAATGCACCCAATCGTTATTAAATCAAGATTACAAAACATAAAAAAGAATGGTCGGGTTTTATTTTATTTATTTCATTCCTTACGATTTACCATTGAACAAAATTTTAAGCTCCAATTTGTAATATTTTCGGATAAGTTTTTAGAAGTTTAAAAATAAGATTTTTTCAAATAGCCAAACGATTTTTTGGATTGCTATCAACGGTTAATCCTTTGGGGTTATGGTAGGTGGAATTCAAAAACGTACTATATTTTTTTGGTTTAATTTAATGTTGGGGTGGGCCAAATATGTCAAGCCCAACCATACCCATGCTGACTTGTTCCAACCTGATATTACATAAATAAAATTGTATTCCACTCTTTCCCAACACAAATCAAATCACTGAGGGTAAGGACAATATCCCGTGGGTCAAAATGACATATCCAAATTATTGCACAAAGAATTTATAATTAAGATCAAATAGTGACAAGAAGAATGTACTACAAAAAATATTTTTAAGAATTTAAGGAAAAATCTATCAATAATTAAGTTGATTATATTTAGAGTTGGTCTCCCATGAAGCAGCTTAAGTTTTGGGCAGGGGTCTTTATGCAATTATAATAATATTCTAGCTCCAGGGACCTATCTTTTTTTTTAATGAAAACACCCGGAGGTGAGGGATATATGTATTAGGTTCCCCAGGCCTTAGAGCAAGATCAACAGAGGTTACATAGAGTGTAGCTAGTTCATCATGAGCAGTGAGGCAACATAGTTTCCTCCAAAAGTCCTAAACTATCTATATCTAGGATGTATGGACAAATTTCCAAGGGGAATATAATCTGAATTGAAGTTGCGATCCAGAAGAGAGAATCTCCACCCCCTTTGTTAATTCTCTCCTTTGGCCAGGCAACTCCAATGACAATAAGTCGATAACTAAACTAAAAAGTTTCTAAACCAGAAGTTAGATTAGTGATATTTTACTGCACAAAATTAAACTATTAGCAGCAGCATTTAGGAGTCCTTAAATGTGTTACTAGAATGAGTTGCAACTCTAGATTATCCCTGGCAAAGAGCTAGGAACTCCAGTTCATCATCCGTGCATTTCAATTGTCACTAGGGAGCTATATTGGCATCAACTCCAGATCATCCATGGAAAGAGTTTCAACTACAGTTCATCATCTAGATTATCAGAAGTCCTACATAAACGCAACCACATCTTAGCAGTATCTATTCAAAGCCATTAGCACTTTTAAAAACCCGAATGTGAGGTGTGAAATCTTTGTCTAAAGTAATAAGGCCTCTAATGTGCATAGGGATATTAGATAGATGGAGGCCTTGATTGTGGTTAAAATGGTGCTTGGCTACTGCATCAGCTACAGCATTGCACTCTCTAAAAGCATGTTTAAGTTCAGCTCTACCAAGAAGAGATTTCACTTTGAAAACCATGTCGAAAATTTGCCAATGAGCAGAGTAGGGATCGTTGATCATTTTAACTGCAAGTTTAGAATCAGATTCAATTATGAAAGTATGACCAAGATGAGGAAAAATATGGCAAGCATGCAAAATGGCTTCGATTTCAGCATATAATGGAGAAGCAACAGAAAAGATTGCAGAACTAATCTGTATAGGGCAACCAGAGGAATCCCTAGCTATAAGACCTACAGATGCTTTGTTAAGGGACCAAGCTGCATCCACATTAATCTTTATACAACCAGTCTTAGGCCTTTCCCATAGGACCGTCGATATGTTTGGCTTAGGGGGAGGTCTAAGCAGGGGGAAGAGATGCCTAAAGGGTGCTGGGATAGATACAGAGGATAAAATTTTAGGAGGGCACACATGTAATGTCAATTTAATCAGATCATGTACTTCATTACAAATAAGATTAATAGAAAGAGGCTTATTATCAAATAAAAAGCTATTCCTAGCTTTTCAGAGAGTCCAACACACCAGAGAAGGCAAAATGCTGCAGTAAATTTGCTGAAACTTAGGGAGATCATTGCAATTCCAGAATATGTAGAATCTTTGGGGGATGGAATGCTGAGCATTTAGGTTAAACTGAAGCAAAGAGGCCAAATTGGACCAAACAGCATGAGCCATATGACAAGAGATAAAAAAGTGCTGGATCGAGTCTGAATGAAGACAAGCAGGACATTTCGAAGCTAAACTAAATCCACAAGTGATGAGCACATCATCGAAAGGGAGAAACGAATACAACATTTTCCATGTAAAAATAGTGATCTTTTTTTGCAATGGAATGTTCCATAAAGTTTTACTTACAGGGAAGTTACCTGATGATAAAGTTAGGGCTTTATAGGCTGACTTGAAAGAAAAGGTACCTGTGAGTTTAGGTTTCCAAATCAATCTATCATCCCTATCCAGTGTTAGTTCAGCCCCCTGCAAAAACAACAGCGTATCATGTTCCAAGAAGGACGAAATTTGGTCTAAAATAAAGTTTCTATTGCTGATAAAATCAGCCACAGAGATGTCAGACATAACAGAGATAATACTATCTGGAACGTAATTAAGAAGAGGGCCATTTGGACACCAGTTGGCAGTCCAAAAATTACAACTGCCTTTGCCATGGATTATAATCGAATTATTTTCAGCAAAAGAGTTAATAGACCAAATTCTTTTCCAAGTCACTGACTTTCTGTGGGATGGTGGGAGTGCCTATAGCAGTTTAGACCACAAAGAGATACCTAGTTGGCTCTTCCACCATAGTTTAACCGAACAAGAGTCTATTTTGGCTTTGATTGATCTAAAACCTAGACCATTCAAATTTGTAGGTTTAGCTAGTTCTGCCCATCATTTCCAAACTCTATTGTTTTTGTCATCAGTTTTTCCCCAGAAGAATTGAGACAATTTTTTCTCAAATAATTTAGTTATACCTTTAGGGGGATTAGTTACAGACCAAATGTGTTGAGGAATAGAGTACAAACAAGACTTTATTAAGATCATTTTCCCTCCTCCACTAAGCCATTTATTTTTCCAATTTTGAAGCTTATGATCAACATTAGCTAGCAAAGGATGAAAGTATCTCATTAAAGTTCTTCCTCTAAAAATTGAACAACCTAAATACTTAAAAGGAAAAGATCATTTTTTCATTTTAAAAATAACTTTGACCTGATTAAGCTTAGCTGGTGTAGCTCTTTTACTTAGATAAAAGTCAGATTTGTCAAAGTTAAACTTTTGGCCCGAGGTATACTCAAATATTTCAAGGAAAGCTTTGATCTTAATAAGGTTCGATCTTGATGCTTGCATAAAAATAATCGTGTCATCCGCATACATAAGATGAGAAACCGCAGAAATTGAAGCCGAAATCTGATAACTAGCCAAACTACGATTATAGAATATAAATGATAGACTCCTAGAGAAAGCTTCTGAGAATATGTTGAAAAGGAAGGGGGAAAGAGGATCACCTTGTTTAATACCCCTTGATGCCTTGAAAAAACCTACAGGATTGCCATTAACAAGTATAGAAAAATAGGCCTGTGACAAATTATTCATAACAACATTTAAAAAATTCCCATTGAAACCAAACATTAACAAGATCTGTCTAAGAAAATTCCAGTTAATTCTATCAAAAGCCTTTCTTAGATCCAGTTTAAGAATACAGTTTGGTGTTCTATATTTTTTATCTAGAAATCTGATCATTTCCTGTAAGTACAGAATATTATCTGAGATATCCCTGTCTTTCATAAAGGCTGATTGGTTAGGAGAGATCATATTTTCCATATAAGGTTTCAACCTTTCCATTAACACTTTAGAACAGATTTTATTCAACACATTGGAAAGGCTAATTGGCCTGAAGTCCTAAAATAAACATGGGGTGGGCTTTTTTGGTATCAGGGTAATCCAAGTACTAGAAATTCCCCTAGGGATTTCAGAACCAGCTATGAATTCATTTACAGCAGAAATCAGATCCAATTTTATGATAGGCCAGCATTTGGTATAAAATTTAGGAGAGAATCCATCTGGACCTGGGCTACTCTTCTTGTTCAAACCTTTAATCACTTTATCTAACTCAGATTCCGAGACCAGAGAGGCTAGAACTTGATTATCACTATCTTTAATAATACTAGGTATTTGACTTAGGAAATGAGGATAGTAAGTTTCATCAGTTACCTGAGTAGGCTCAGTTAGCAATTCTGAAAAATAAGCAATTGCTTCTTTTTGAATTTCCAACTGAGAGTTAATCCATTGGCCTGCACCATTTTTTATTTTAGTTATCTGCAATTTGCAGTTTCTTTCCTGCACCACTTTATGAAAGAAAGATGTGTTATTATCTCCTAGCTTATGCCATTTTAGTCTTACTTTCTGCTTCCAATATTTTTCCTTCTCTTTTAAAGCTTTAAGCAATAAAGCATTTTTCTCATTAAGTTTTACACGTTCAGAGATAGAGGGGGACAAGTCAAAGTTAATTTACTGAGTTCTTAAGGCCTCCTCCGCATTTTTGACATTTAAATCAATATTACCAAAGATATCTCTATTCTAGATCTTTAGAACTTTCTTAACCTGATCAATTTCAGGTAAAATCTGAGCATGCCAGTTTCAGCTAAAGGAAGGTTCCAGCTATCATTAATTAATCCAATAAACTCATTTCTCTGAAACCAGGCATCAATGAATCTAAATGGCTTAGGGCTGGAAGAGGTTAGAGTGGAGACTTGGAGAAGAAGTGGTGCATGATCAGAAGTCCGCCTATTCAGGATTTGAATCAAAGAGGATGAAAATTTGGAGTTCCATGAAACTGTACTTAGTCCTCTATCTAATCTTTTGGAAGTTGGGTTCCTTAGCCTAGAATTACACCATGTGAAAAGATTTCCAACCGTATTAATTTCTTGTATTCCATTAGAGTTAATCTAAGAGTTAAAATCTCTAATGCTTCCTAAGCCAGGTGAACTAGGACCTATGTATTTAGACAGAGAGGTGATCGAGTTAAAATCTCCAATAAAAATAGTATCTCCTTTAGAAATAGGATGCAGCTCTTTCCATAAAGCTTTTCTACCCTCCCCATTCCTAAGAGCATAAAACTGCTTCCATGTGCCAGTTAAGGTGATGATGTGAAATAGTGACATGCATGAATTGTTCATGCGAGGATAGCAGAGAGATAGATAATGATTTAGACCACATTAACCAAATTTTCCCATTATGCGAAGTCAAATTATGAGCAAAAGAGAGTTTCTCCATATATGCTTGACAAGTAGTATTATCATGCATCGGTTCAATGATACATAGTAGCTGAATTTTCTTAAGTTTGCATAGATTAGTAAGCCTAAGCATAGAAGTGTCCATGCCTCTAAGATTCCACACTAAGAAATTTACATTACAGTTAACTATCATTGTTCACAAGATTTGTTACTTTTTGTGGCTGATCTAAGCATCATTCTATTTAATTGGCTTAGATAGTTATTCTTTTAGGTTTAGACTTACCTTTTAGGTTTAGACTTACCTTGCTGATTACCTGTAGGAGAGGAAGAAGTAAGATTTTGATGGCCAGAATTGACCTCCATCCTTGACACAGCCTCAGTCATATCCTCTTGTTCCTTAGAGCAATTATCCAGAACCTGCAAAATAGAGAATCTGTTTGCCATCTTTCCAGGCTGGGAAAGTACAGTTTTGTTATTTGGGCTATACATAGATAGTGTAAAAGATCCAATCTGGATATCATCTTTAGCATATGCCAGTAGAGTTGGTTCGGAAGTAGCCGTATCTTTTAGTAACCTTGAGATAGAATTTTCCGGACTATCCTGAGATTGGGTATTAGTAATAGGAGATCTCTCAGTAGTCTTGATAACCATAGAGGGTGAACTAGGTGGTAGATTATGGTTGGGATTAATAGCAGTTCCTTCCGTATTATCTATCACAGGGAGGGATTGATCATCCAGAGAGTCTAGGATCAAAGGAGGCTTATCAAATTTCTTACCAGTAGCCTGCCAGTGGGATTGGGGTAAACTTTGAGGTAGATTTGTATCCTGAATTTTACCATTGTTGGACAAAGGACTGGTTTTACACTGAGACAGAGAATGACCTAGTTTTCCACAGTGATCACAGTAGATAGGTACATCCTCATATTCGATTTGGTATTTCCTGTTATTAGACAAAGAGCCCAGCCTAATATAATGACTCAATGGTTTTTGAAGATCTATTTCCACACAGAATTTAATTGCTGATGGCCTTGTAAGCATATCTGTGGCAAGATCATTTTTTATAAAACTACCTATGCTACTCCCTATTGCCTCTATAGAGGCTGAGTTATAGTAGTATAAGGGGACTTCCCTAATAGTGCACCAGATAGGAACTATTGGTGATTCTATATGTGTTGAGAATTCAGGAGTCCATTTGAGTATCTTAAGAGAAATGCCGTTAAAGTTCCATACACATTTCATCCAGCATCTTTGATAATCGTTTATTAGCTCAAACCTAATTAGAACATGTTTATAATCAAGAGAGCCAAGCTGGTACTTACCTTCGAAACCCACCGTTTTGAAAGCCTGCTCCAGATGTTCCATAGAAATTCTTCCTTTAGTGAACTTACCCACCAAAGCATTCGCGTAATGGGCAGATAGAGTGGCTATTTGGTCGTCAGAGTATAAGCATGAAGGATCCCCCAAGTGATGCGTTTTGGGGACAATCTCTGGGTTACTAGGAAGAATTTTGGATAAGGGCGGAGATTTGTTTTGAAGTGCTGCTGCGAACGTTTTGGGGGGTTTTTGATCACTAGAGGTTGCCGCCATATCGGCTGGCATAATAGGAAGGGAAACCGGCCTAGCTTTTGAGTCTAGCCATTCCCGGCGAGTTAGCCGTTATCGGCAAGCAGAGAGAGAGGAATATGATCGGGAATCGTATTACAGAGAGAGTTTTGGGAATCATGCTAGAAATACAAGTTCACACTATCTTGACAAAACCGGTTTAAATTTCGGGAATCGTGCCAGGGACCTATCTCTTATAATTTTACAAGAGCTTATCTCTAAATATTGTAAAGGACCTATTGCTAATATTTTTCAAGGGGAATTTTTGCCCTATTTTCCCGCCATCTGCAATCTGCAAAAAAAATAAAAAGAATTCAAAAAGATATTTAACAAATGTTTTTAAAATGCAAAAAACAATCAATATGATAAGCGAACTGAAAATTATAAACATCAGCAAAAAATTGCAAAACATCAACGAAAAATTATAAAACATCAACATAAAAATTTCAACAAACAATATATCAAAAATAAAATAATAATCAACAAAAAAATGAAAAAATATCGACTACAAATAACAAAAAATCAACTAAAAACATAAAAACAACAGCAAAATTTAAATTATCAAAAAACATATATATAAACATAAACCTGGATGACCCAAAAGCTATAAACATCCATAATTATCATCTAAACTTCACCCGGAAAATGAAAAACGTCAGCACAAGGAAACAAACACTACAAAACATCAACCATGTCATGAAAAAAGCTAAAAACATAAACCCCTATTCCCTAAAACTCATGTACAAAATGAAAAACATCAACATGAGAGAACAAAAAAAAATGAAAACATCAACAAAACAACTACGGTACCTCAAGAGTATAATTTAATCATTGTAGTCTCCACAACAAGAGTACCAACCACTAGTTCAAACAATCTTTGAATAAATCACACTGTGTTAACTAGGAATAATCACTCTACTAAAGACATCTCAAATCCTAAGCTTTCTGTGTTAACCGATTCTCAGAATTTGACTTTGTAACTTAGGCCGGAATCGTTAACGGGGAAGAAGCCAACTAATAATGACACATCTAATAATTTTTCTTCTGTCTTGGACTTTTTTCAAGTAAATAATCCAATAGCTACTGTAAGTGAGACTCCTAACATTTGCAATCAACTTGCAGTGTCTGAAAAGTCGACTCTAAAAATCTCTGAAATGACAGAAAACATTGATAACCCCAACTGTTCTGATCCTAAAAGGTGTCAGATCAAAAACAATTCAGAAACTAATCAAAGAAGTAATCAGGAATCAACAACTTCTAAGGCAGAAGTGGATTTTATTGAAATCAATATAGGAAACTTCTCTCTATTATCTTCAAGTAAGAAAACTTTTAAAAATCTAGACTGGCTTAATACCAAAACATCTAAGAGACAAAAGGAAAAAATATTTAACCAAGAAAAACTGAAATTTGATGATTTAAAGGCCAATTTAACCGATGCTTAGTCAAGATTCAATTCTATACTAAAAACCAATAGCACCGACATTAAAAATAAGCAGAGGAATTATAATAAAAAAGATTACTCCTCCACACCTAAAACGGTATTTACCCGTTAATCTTTGAACCTTTCAAAAACACATCTATGATAGGTCTAAATATGTTTGTATGGAATATAAGAGGAGTAGGTAACAAACCTACTCAAATTAGATTAAAAGATATTAAAAGATGTCATACAATCAAACTCCGTGCCTTAATGGAACCAATGATAAACTCTAACAAAGCACATGCCTTGTCCAGAGAATTAGGTTTCAGTAAATGCTTTGCCACTCCTAACTGTAAGATTTGGATCCTATAGGACTATGAGCTATCTGTGGATATTTTTTCTGTAGATGAAAAAATCATCTTAACTAATATCAGATTCAATAATATCTCATTGGAATGTTAGGTGGGATTCATCTATGCTAAGAAATAAACCGTTGAAAGTCTTAGCAAAGATGAACAATGAACCTTTGTGCCTGATAGGAGATTTTAATGTAATTTCAAAGAATGAAGAATATTTAGGCAAATCCATTCCTGAAAAAGAAGTATTAGGAATTTTAAAAAATTCCTAAATGATAAAAATATGAATGAAATTCCAACTTCTGGAAGCCTGTTTACCTGCACAGGAATGAGGCCAAAAGGTAGGGTGTGGAAAAGATTGGATAGAGGTATTTCTAACAATCTTTCGTGGTGTTTATTCCCTAATTCTAAGATTAAAACACTAGCCATAGAAGGATCTGACCACACTCCACTGGTTGTTCATATCTCAGAAAAATCCCCAAATTCTAATCCAAAACCATTCAAATTTTAGGAATGTTGGGTCAATCATCCAACATTTATGAGCACAGTTGAAGATGCTTGGAATACACACACACTAATAAAGAAGGAATGCATAGATTAATTTTCAAACTAAAACACTTAAAGAAAATCCTTAAAGACAGGAACAAGAACACCTTTGGGAACATTTTTGACACTATTCAAATTTTTGAAGATTTGGTGTTAAAAGCTTAACAAGACCTACAAGTAAATGAATACAATCAAAACCAGAACGCCTCAAAATCTTGCTAAGGCAAAACTAAATCTAGCTCTAACTAATCAAAAAGTCTTTATGAAACAAAGTCAAGATTAAAATGGATGAAAGAAGGTGATGCCAACTAAAAATTCTTTCATCAATCAATTCAAAGTAAACATAAAAAGAAAATAATTTCTCTAATTAAAAATGATGATGGCCAATGGTTAAATCAACCAGAAGCCATAGAGAAAGAAGCCATCAACTTCTTTTCAAAACTCTTAACTGAAGAACAACAGGATCCCACAGGAGTAAATACTACTTAGATCATGGAAAACATTCCACAGGTAGTTAATCAAGAATGAACTTTAATCTAATCATGAAAATAACAATGGAAGAACTAACAGATGTTGTCAAATCCATTGATAGCCATTCAGCTCCAATGCCAGATGGTTATTCTGGTTTTTTCTTCCAAAAATGGTGGTATATAGTGAAAATAGATGTACAGCTGGCAGTAGAAGATTTCTTTGAGGGAAAAGAAATATCTAAAGCCATCACATCAGCACTGATCATACTTATCCCCAAAACAAATGTGTGTTTTCATTCAAAGACTATAGACCTATCATTCTATGTAATTTCGCAAATATGATTTTTCAAAAATAATCTCCAGAGGACTTAAAAGCTGTTTAGACTTGATAATCAGTCCAGAACAATCATCTTTTGTTTCTGGAAGGGAACTAGCTGATAATGTCCTTTTGATGCAAGAACTAACCAATCATTTGCATACTAAAGCAAAAGGATATAATATAACCATCAAGTTGGATATGATGAAAGCATTTGACGGAGTCTCATGGTCTTTCTTATCAAAAATCTTAATCAAACAAGGTTTTTCAACCCAACTGGTAAACTTAATAATGTTGAATATCAAATCTACTTTCTTTTCCTTACTAATAAATGGAACGACGGTATGTTTTTTCTTATCATCTAGAGGACTTAAATAAGGGGCTCCACTATCACCTCTACTATTTATCTTAATAGCTGGGGCATTTTCTGAAAACCTAAATTTTCTTTTTAGATATAGGAATATTCAGTCATATAAGCTACCCTACAAGATGAAATAATCCACACATCTTTCCTTTGCTGATGATACAACACTTCTATTAAAATACTCCTAAAATGAACTTCAAACAGTAATCAGTTTTCTAAAGTCATTTGAATCAGCCACATGTCAAAAAGTTAACTTTAAGAAATTTTCTTTTTGAATCTCAAAGCACACACCTAATAGAATCATAACCTTAATCAAACAAGAAACAAAAATGATAGAAGGCTCCCTACCCTTTAAATGTCTGGGATGCCCTATCTACATAGGAAGAACAAAAGCTCCTTATTCCAAGGAATGTTAACTTCAATCCAAAGTAAAATTAATCATTGGCA
This sequence comes from Rubia yunnanensis, assembly GCA_037428765.1. Lineage (NCBI taxonomy): Eukaryota > Viridiplantae > Streptophyta > Magnoliopsida > Gentianales > Rubiaceae > Rubia > Rubia yunnanensis. The sequence continues at coordinate 79,731,127 of CM075068.1, forward strand.
AGACAAGATGCTATCTCCAACAGGAAAGGCAGTATTAATAAAACATATATTAACAACTATGCCAATACATTTAATAATTGTCCTGAAGCCAACCAAACATATCACAACTTTGATTCGTAAAAAACTGGAAAGATTCTCTTGGAATTATAACTCAGAAAGTTATCATAGCATACACTCTATTTTCCAACTGAGGAAAATGGTTTAAATTTTAAAAACCTGAATACTTTAACTAAAATTTTCTCCTTCAAAATATGGTGGAACCTACAGAAAGGTAACTCTCTCTGGGCCCAAACCATGTGGTCTATGAGTGATACTTATAAAACCTCAAAAACATGGAAAAGAATCAAAGAGATTCAAAAGATAGCATTAGATAATACACAGGTTCAGATAGGCTGTAGTTCAGTCTCCTTTTGGTGTGCAAGCTGAACTTAAGCCAGTCCATTATTAGACCATATTTAGACCATTTTAGAGCTTTCATATCAAGATTTAACAGTATCTAATTTCATACTTAACAAAACATTCTATGCCAGTTTTTTCAGTTACATGTTTCTGGATAACATCATTTCAATTCTGAAACTGGACCATAGAATTCTTCCTAAGTATGATGATAAATTAATCTGGAAACCAACACAGAGTGGTCAATTCACATTAAAGTCAGTATATGAATAGATTAGGCCAAGGAAAGTTATGATTCCTTCATTCAAACATCTATGGTCTAAACTACAAAAAAAAATCTACATGAAATGGAAACTACTAAATAGATTCATAGCCTTACCAGATGGCCTTGAGGATTTCCAATTTAATCAAACATCAAGATGTTGCTTTTTCTCTAAGGAATATAAATTTATACACAACAGTTTTAACACATGTGGTCAAGTGCAACAAATCTAGAATTCCATAGATAGAATATTCAAACTGAGTCCAAATTCATTTCAGTTCCTGTGGGATAGATTTTGTTATTATTGGAACTTTACCACTACTGATGCACTCTTTGCAAAATAAGTTAGAATCATACCATGTGTTCTGATATGGTATCTTAAGTGTGCTAGATGAACCCATAATTTTGAGGGTATAAAGCCAGTGTCAAGTAACATATTCAAAAGAATTTTGCACCACATTAATAACACCCTATGGGCATTCTAACTGGATTTCAGGTGGGATCCATCAAATTTTTTAAAAAATTTATATCAGAAATCTAAAATCCAAAGACCATTAAGATTCATTTTATGGACTTTACCCTCAAATTATAAGCTAAACACTAATGGTTCTTGTTTAAGTAATGGCAATGCAGGTCTAGGTTGGTAAAGTGTTAGTTGCTTTATCAATGTTTATCCTAGCTGAATCTATTTTGTAGGCCAAGAACATAACTTGGTTGAATTGAATTCAACTCGCTCAAACACAATCAAGTACACCGCATCAGAAAGATTGAAATTGAAACTGACTCAGACATACTGATAAAAATGGTGCACACGCAATACAAGATACCATGGAAAAGTCAGCAGCAAATGAGAGAAATTTTGGAACTTCTTCAGCAGTTGGGCTTCACACTTCATTACATCTACAGAGAGGCAAATGGAGCTACTGACTCTCTTACGTAGATGGCCAGCAAGGACCATGTAAATCACATTTTCTATTCTACAGGTCTACCACAAAGAATCACTGGACAAGTGAAGATGGATGCAGAGGCTGTACCTCATGTTTGGGTAGGCTAGATTCTAGTATAGAATTGTACATTCACAATTTTGTACGTTGTGTGGATAACAGTAGTACTGTTATTCTTTTCCATGTTTTATCTATCTGATAATCTTCAGGCTAGTTTTCATGTCCTTGTATAGATAAAAGATCTTCGGATAATTTATTAGAGGTATGTATTAAGTTCCCCTCTTTTATGTACCTTTTAATTTTATTAATAAACAGGTAGGGGTCTGCCAAACCCTCCACCGTCACAGGTGGGTTTCCTTAAAAAAATGTTTTCATTATTTGGGTGAGATTAAATTTATATCAGTTGAGGTTTTGTAGTTTTTTGAGTAATATGGATTGATATTTATAGTTTTTTAAAAATTTCTCATGTTGATGTTTTTTATTTTTCAGCTGAGGTTTTGTTATCAGGAGTTGATGTATGTTGTGTCTTTTTTCTTATGTTGATGTTTTTCATTTTCCTTATGAGGTTCAAGTGTCAAAAGTTGATGTTTGTAGCGTTTGGTGATATAGGTTGATATTTGTATTTTAAAAAAAACAATTGTTGATATTTTATGATTTTCAAAGTGAATAATTTATGCTTTTGAGGTACCGTAACTTTTTTGTTGATGTTTTTAGTTTTTTCTCTCATGTAGATGTTTTTCATTTTTTACGTGAGTTTTAGGTAATTGGGGTTGATGTTTGTAGCTTTATTGGTGATATGGTTGATGTTTTATAGTGTTTTGCCCTTATGTTGACGTTTTCTTGTTTTCAGGTGAAATTTAGATTATAATAATTGATGTTTTTAGAGTTTGGGTAATATAGGTTGATTTTTAATGTTTTTTTTAAAATGATAATTTAAGCTTTCTTAATGTTTTTATGCTTTTAAGTTCATTTTTTCTTAGTTGTAGTCGATGGTTTTTATATTTTTATTTGATTTATTTTATATTTTTGCTGCAATTTTTATTTGATATTTTTATGATTTTCCTTTGATTTTCTTCTTTTTTTGCTGATGTTTATAATTTTCAGTTCGATGATCATATTAATTTTTTACATATTAAAAAATTTGTTTTTTTTGCAGATTGTAGATGGAGGGAAAATGATGGGAACAAATTGGAAAAAAACCCCTGGAAAAATATTTGGGATAGGCCCCTTAAAATAATTAGAGTAGGTACCTGTAAAATTATTAGACATATGTCCCCGGAGAAAGATTATTGTTAGACATAGGTCCCTGTAAAGTTTAGGCTGCCACAAAAGAGACCATCTCCAGTCAAAAACATATTAAACCTTAGTAAGTTTTTGAAAATAAAGTAAAACACAATATTAAACCTCATCTCTCATGAGAAGAAGCAGAACTGTCCGTCGTCCGCCTTCATTGTCTCTATCAACCTCTACCGTTGCCAGGCTCATTCATCTCACGCCAAGGTCCTTAGTCTTCATCACAATGTCGACAACAGAAATGCTTGCAACTTCTTCTTCTTCAGTCGTCGACGTCGCTCACCATCAGTCGTCGACGTCGCTCACCATCAGTCGCAGTCGCTTGCCGTCCCTCATAGTCACTCGTCATTGCTTGTTGTCGCCTTGTTGTTACTCACCATTGCCCCACTGTCGCCATTTGAATATGAAAATCCTAGCCTCATTGTCGTTCGAATCAGCCTCATCGACTCGTTCTCTTACCGTCGTTCACCTCGTCAAAGTGCCATCGATCAGGATGCCCACTGCCACCGGAAACGTCGATCAATCAAGATCGTAAAACTCAACTACGGCAAAACTTTGATCTTGATCTTAATAATCACTAGGGAACAAAAGGATGAAGAATAAGAATCACGGGGAAAGAGTGGTGGCATTAGGCGGTGAAATTGTGGCAGTTGACGGCGGTTACAGATTCCGATCGGAGGAGGAGAATTCCGTTCGAAAATAGAAAATAAAAATTCTGGAATTTTTATGATATTTATAGCATTGTGATAATTGCACTGTAGGTCCCTAAATTTATTAACATATTATTAAAAAAAACTCCATCCCAAATGAAACATAAAATAATGGCATAATAAACCATGGCATAAAGTTTAGCCTACCTAAAACAAGACTTTGTGTTATATTTATGTTGTTCACATTCACTATGTTTTAAAAAATAATATAAATTATGATTCGGACGCATTTCAAACTTGTTCTTTTCAGTGTAACTTTACGCCATTTCAATTATATCAATTTAATTCTTTATTAAATTTTTCTCGTAACATGTTCAGCAACCCCTTTTAATAAAATATTGCTTAATTTATAAATTTTCATTTTACTATTCAATTTGGATTTGTTTATTCCCTAGTGCTCTGTTCATTTTTTTTCATTAAAAAAGGTATCATCCTAGTACAAATTATTACAAATCAAATTATAAAACATTGTTAGGAAACTATTATTAATTTGTTAATACATTTTAAAGTCATAAATTTTAAAGGTAAGCTATCAAAAATTTTCTGTTTCCAAAACACTTTCATTGATTGAGTTATCAATTAGTATTTTTACGCACGTAAGATGTGTGCATCCTAATTAATGCATAACTATTGTCGCATTTTTTTCATGTCTGTGTAGGTCATGATATGGTATATTAGTCAATTGTTAATTTGTGTCCTCTTGTTAGTTATTTTGAAAACAAAAAGAGGCTTTGATCGCAACGATAAACCCTAATCACACATTCGTAAACATGTAAGTACATAGAATTAGAAACGATATCTCAGTCCTTATTTCTCCTTCACTCAAATTAGCTTTTCATTCTAACAATATTTAAAGCTATTATCCAAAACTTAATATGTAATATAAAGAACTGAATATTGAAAAAAAAGAAACGGTGATAGATAAGATTTTAAGTATGTTTAAGTGTAATTAACTACTACAATTAGTACACTTAAATTTCACTGTTTAATGTCTTTTTAATTGTATCCTTAACGGAACTTGATGTAACATATGAGCTTCACCAACAAGGAAAATTAACATATATGTATGCAATGTGTTTCATTCTTCAAAATCTATATATTCACGATATTCCTTGTCCTAACATAATTCTAAACAACAACATTCTGATCTCTCCTTTGATTCTCATGACACATTGTCATATTTGAACCAAAGCGTTAACGAGAATAAAAAATAAAATCGAAATCAAATCTTAATCTTTCCTTACTGTAACCCTTGTCTCATTCTTAATTTTCTCTTCAGTTTTCAAAGGGTCAGTAGCTGCACTATCCTAAGACATCGATTACACTCTTCTGGATGTTAGCGCTAAGTGGGTGGAAGCAATTGGTCGCTTCGCAGTAGAAGAATACCAAAAAGAAATGGGGAAGCCATCAGCAAACTTTGACGGTTTGCTACGTGCTCTTAGAACTGAAATTGGAGACGACAAGTACGAATACAATCTACTAATTTTTGGAGATGCATATCCATTTAAAGAATGGTATCATGTTCTTGTCTTGGGTAATAGTACTGCTGGAAACAAACTCGTTGATTTCATAATAAGTAATGATATGTTTTAGGGTGATTTGGAGGCTCCAATAAATAATATTACCGGGCTTGCAGTGAGTTCATATTAATATGCCCACACACATTCACACGCACACAGACACAGACACACACATACATACACATATATATCATGAGCATACAAATATGTCAATATTTGTTTAATCAATAAGATAAAATAAATCTCTTTTGTTTTTTACAATACATTTACCTTTGGGACAGTTCACTTTCGAACCCCAGCCATTGCTTACAATACACTAGGTATCTGCATCTAAATTATCTAACCATATGATGAATTTATGGATTCAAATAATAAAAATTAAAATGGATACATTAAAAAGTAGCTTAACTAAGGCAATATGTCTATAAAGTTGTTCTAATAAGGTACAAAATAATATTCACAAAATACAGTTATTATATAGTACCAGAGTACCATGCCTATGGATCTCTATTTTTCATTAATAAATCAAGTTATACATACACTCTAACTTATATGCCATTAAAGGTTGAAAATAATATTGTGTTAATGCACCCAATCGTTATTAAATCAAGATTACAAAACATAAAAAGAATGGTCGGGTTTTATTTTATTTATTCCTTTCCTTACGATTTACTATTGAACAAAATTTTAAGCCCCAATGTGTAATATTTTTGGATAAGTTTTTAAAAGTTTAAAAATTTTATTTTTCGAAATAGGCAAACAATTTTTCAGATTGCTATTAACAGTTAATCCTTTGGGGGTTATGGTAGGTGGAATTCAAAAACGTACTACTCTCTCTTTTTGGTTTAATTTAATGTTGGGGTGGGCTAAATATGTCAAGCCCAACCATACCCATGCTGACTTGTTCCAACTTGATATTACATAAATAAAATTGGATTCCACTCTTTCCCAACACAAATCAAATCACTGAGGGTAAGGGCAACATCCCGTGGGTCAAAATGACATATCCAAATTATTGCACAAAGAATTTATAATTAAGATCAAATAGTGATAAGAAGAATGTACTACAAAAAATATTTTAAAGAATTTAAGGAAAAATCTATCAATAATTAAGTTGATTATATTTAGAGTTTGTCTCCCATGAAGCAGCTTAAGCTTTAGGCAGGGGTCTTTATGCAATTATAATAATATTCTAGCTCCAGGGACCTATCTCTTATAATTTTACAGGAGCTTATCTCTAATTATTGTAAAGGACCTATTGCTAATATTTTTCAAGGGGATTTTGTCCAATTTTTCCACTATTTTCCTGCCATCTGCAATCTGCAAAATAAAATCAAAAAGAATTCAAAAAGATATTTAACAAATGTTTTTAAATTGTAAAAAACAATCAACATGATAAGCGAACTAAAAATTGCAAACATCAACAAAAAATTGCAGAACATCAACGAAAAATTATAAAACATCAACATAAAAATTGCAAAAAACAATACATCAAAAATAAAATAAAAATTAAAAAATTGAAAAATTATCGACTTCTAATAACAAAAAATCAGTTGAAAATCATAAAAACATCAGCAAAGTTTAAATTATCAAAAAGAAATTAAAAAAATAAACATAAACCTGTATGACCCAAAAGCTAAAAACATCCATTTTTATCATCTAAACTTCACCCAGAAAATGAAAAACGTCAGCATAAGGAAACAAACACTATAAAACATCAACCATGTCATGAAAAAAGCTAAAAAGATCAACCCATATTCCCTAAAACTCACATAGAAAATGAAAAATATCAACATGAGAGAACAAAGAACAAAGAAAAAAGAAAACATCAACAAAACAACTACGGTACCTCAAGAGTATAATTTAATCATTGTAATCTCAATAACAAGAGTACCAACCACTAGTTCAAACAATCTTTGAATAAATCACACTGTGTTAACTAGGAATAATTACTTTACTAAAGACATCTCAAATCCTAAGCTTTCTGTGTTAACCGATTCTCAGAATTTGACTGTCACTTAGGCCGGAATCGTTAACAGGGAAGAAGCCAACTAGTAATGACACATCTAATAATTTGTCTTATGTCTTGGACTTTTTTCAAGTTAATAATCCAATAGCTACTGTAAGTGAGTATCCTAACATTTGCAATCAACATCTAGTGTATGAAAAGTCGACTCAGGAAATCACTGAAATGACAGAAAACATTAATAACCCCAACTGTTCTGATCCTAAAAGGCTTCAGATCAGAAATAATTCAGAAACTAATCAAAGAAGTAATTAGGAATTGATAACTTCTAGGGCAGAAGGGGATTTTATGCAAATCAATAGAGGAAACTCCCCTCTTTTATCTTCAAGTAAAAAAACTTTTAAAAATCTACACTGGCTTAATACCAAAACATCTAAGAGACAAAAGGAAAAAACTATTTAACCAAGAATAACTGAAATTTGAAGATTTGAAGGCCAATTTAACCGATGCTCAGTCAAGATTAAATTCTATACTAAAAACCAATAGCACAGACATTAAAAATAAGCAGAGTAATTATAATAAAAAAAGATTACTCCTCCACACCTAAAATGGTATTTACCCGTTCATCTTTGACACTTTCCAAAACACAACTATGATAGGTCTAAATATGTGTGTATGGAATATAAGAGGAGTAGGTAACAAACCTACTCAAATTTGATTAAAAGATATTAAAACACGTCATAAAATCAAACTTTGGGCCTTAATGGAACCAATGATAAATTCTAACCAAGAACATGCTTTGTCCAGAGAATTAGGTTTTAGTAAATGCTTTGTCACTCCTAACTGTAAGATTTGGATCCTGTGGAATGATGTGCTATCTGTGGATATGTTTTCTGTAGATAAACAAATCATCTTAATATCAGATCCAATAATATCTCATCGGAATGTTAGGTGGGATTCATCTATGCTAAGAACACAATCAAGGAAAGAAATAAACCGTGGAAAGTCTTAGCAAAGATGAACAATGAACCTTTGTGCCTAATAGGATATTTTAATGTAATTTCAAAGAATGAAGAATATTTAGGAAAATTCATTCCTGATCAAAGATGTATTAGGAATTTTAACAAATTCCTAAATGATCAAAATACGAATGAAATTCCAACTTCTGGAAGCCTGTTTACCTGGACTGGAATGAGGCCAAAAGGTAGGGTTTGGAAAATATTGGATATAGGAATTTCTAACAATCTATAGTGGTCTTTATTCCCAAATTCTAAGATTAAAACACTAGCCATAGAAGGATCTGACCACACTCCACTGGTTGTTCATATCTCATAAACATCCCCAAATTCTAATCCAAAACCATTCTAATTTTAGGAATGTTTGGTCAATCATCCAACATTTATGAATACAGTTGAAGATGCTTGGAATACACACACTAATAAAGGAGAAGTGCATAGATTAATTTTTAAAATAAAACAATTAAAGCAAATCCTTATAGACTGGAACAAGAACACCTTTGGAAACATTTTTGACACAGTTCAATTTTTTGAAGATTTGGTGTTAAGAACTGAACAGGACCTACAAGTAATTGAATCCAATTAAAACCTGCAAGCCTTAAATCTTGTTAAGGCAAACTAGAGCTAGCTCTAACTAATCAAGAAGTCTTTATGAAACAAAAGTCAAGATTAAAATGGATGAAAGAAGGTGATGCCAACTCAAAATTCTTTCATCAATCTATGCAATGTAAACATAAAAAGAAAATAATTTCTCTAATTAAAAATGATGATGGACAATGGTTAAATCAACCTGAAGCTATAGAGAAAGAAGCCATCAACTTCTTTTCAAAACTGTTAACTGAAGAACAACAGGATCCCACAGGAGAAAATACTACTTGGATCCTAGAAAACATTCCACAGGTAGTTAATGAAGAAATGAACTTTAATCTAATCAAGAAAATAACAATGGAAGAACTAACAGATGTTGTCAAATCCATGGATAGCCATTCAGCTCCAATGCCAGATGGTTATTCTGGTTTTTTCTTCCAAAAATGGTGGGATATAATGAAAACTGATGTACAGCTGGCAGTAGAAGATTTCTTTGAGTGAAAAGAAATATCTAAAGCCATCACTTCCCGAAAACTAATGTGTGTTTTTAATTCAAAGACTATAGACCTATCATTCTATGTAATTTCATAAATAATATTTTTCAAAAATAATCTCCAGAAGACTTAAAAGCTGTTTATACTTGTTAAACAAACCAGAACAATCAGATTTTGTTTTTCCGAAAGGGGACTAGCTGATAATGTCCTCTTGCTGCAAGAACTAACCAATCATTTGCATACTACTAAATAGACTCATAGCCTTACTAGGTGTCCTTGAGGATTTCCAGTTTAATCTAACATCAAGTTGTTGCTTTTGCTCTAAGGAATCTAAATTTATACACAACAGTTTTAACACATGTGGTCAAGTGCAACTAATCATGAACTCATAAGATAGAATATGCAAACGGAGTCCAAATACATTTCAGTTCCTGTGGGATAGATTTTGTTATTATTGGAACTTTACCACTACTGATGAACTCTTTGCAAAATTAGTTAGAATCATACCATGTGTTCTGATTTGGTATCTTTGGTGTGCTAGATGAACCTATAATTTTGAGGGTATAAAGCTAGTGTCAAGTAACATATTCAAAAGAATTCTGCACCACAATAATGACACCCTATTGGCATTCAAACTGGATTTCAGGTGGGATCTATCAAATTTTCCAAAACTTTTATATTAGACACCTTAAATCCAAAGACCATTAAGAGTCATTATATGGACTTTACCCTCCAATTATAAGCTAAACACTAATGGTTCTTGTTTAAGTAATGGAAATGCATGTATAGGTTGGTAAAGTGTTATTTGCTTTATCAATGCTGATCCTAGCTGAATCTAGTTTGTAGGCCAAGACCATAACTTGGTTGAATGGAATTCAACACGTTCAAGCACACCACATCAACAAGATTGAAATTGAAACTGACTCAGACACACTGATAAAAATGGTGCACACGCAATACAAGATACCATGGAAAAGTCAACAGCAAATGAGAGAAATTTGGCAACTTCTTGAGCCGTTGGACTTCACACTTCACAACATCTACAGAGAGGCAAATGGAGCTACTGACTCTCTTGCGTAGATGGCCAGCAAGGACCAGGTAAATCACATTTTCTATTCCATGGGTCTACCACAAAGAATTACTGGACAAGTGAAGCTGGATGCAGAGGTTGTAGCTCAAGTCTGGGTAGGTGAGATTATAGTACAGAATTGTACGTTCAGAATTTCGTACGTTGTGCGGATAACAGTAGTACTGTTATTCTTTTCCATGTTTTATCTATCTGATAATCTTCAGGCAATTTTCATGTCCTTGTATAGATAAAAGATCTTCGGATAATTTATCATAGTTATGTATTAAGTTCCCCTCTTTTATGTATCTTTTAATTGTATTAATAAACGGGTAAGGGTCTGCCAAACTCCCCACCATCACAGGTGGATTTACTTAAAAAAAAAATTTCATTATTCGGGTGAGATTTAATTGATATGAGTTGAGGTTTTGTATTTTTTTGGGTAATATGGATTGATATTTATAGTTTTTTAAAAATTTCTCATGTTGATGTTTTTCATTTTCCAGATGAGGTTTTGTTATTAGGAGTTGATGATTGTTGTGTCTTTTTTCTTATGTTGATGTTTTTCATTTTCCTTATGAGGTTCAAGTGTTAGAAGTTGATGTTTGTAGCTTTTGGGTGATATAGGTTGATATTTGTAGTTTTTTTAAAAAAATTATTGTTGATGTTTTATGATTTTCAAAGTGAATAATTTATGCTTTTGAGGTACCGTACCTTTTTTGTTGATGTTTTTAGAATTTTCTCTTATGTAGATGTTTTTCATTTTCTACGTGAGTTTTAGGTAACTGAGGTTAATGTTTGTAGCTTTATTGGTGATATGGTTGATGTTTTATAGTATTTTTTCCCCTTATGTTGATGTTTTTCATTTTCCGGGTGAAATTTAGATTACAATAATTGATGTTTTTAGAGCTTGGGTGATATAGGTTGATTTTTAATGTTTTTTTAAATAATAATTTAAGCTTTCTTAATGTTTTTATGATTTTAAGTTCAATTTTTGTTAGTTGTGGTCGATGGTTTTTCAATTTTTATTTGATTTATTTTATATTTTTGCTGCAATTTTTTATTTGATATTCTTATGATTTTCCTTTGATTTTCTTCTCTTTTTTGCTGATGTTTATAATTTTCAGTCCGATGATCATATTAATTTTTTACATTTTAATAAAAAATGATTTTTTTTGCAGATTGTAGATGGAGGAAAAATGACGGGAACAAATTGGAAAAAAAAGCCCCTTGAAAAATATTAGGGATAGGCCCCAAAATAGTACTATATTTAGTAGTAGAATGGACAGAAGATATAACTAAAGACTTGCTTGAACAACTCCGGCATTGGTTCGGAGCATCTGCATAGAAGCTTAATCTTTCTAACTTATAACAATAGTGCTAGTAGACCATACATGATACGTGTGTCACTTTTTACGCATTAGAAAAGCTTTGAATTTAAACCTATGCTTATATTTGTGATTCATATAATGTTTCTACTTAATAGTTCATGTACTGTTCATTCTCAGTTTCATTGTGAACTATGTAGTTTCTCAACAGAACGAAAAAATTGCAAAGTTGCCGGGGGAGGCAAAAATGAATACAGATCACATGCTTCAGGTACTAATAACTCTGTCGTTATAGCATTAATCAAGCATATGCTAATTTTTCCTATTTATTATGTCAGTATAAAAGTATTGCTTAGGCAAATGAAGAAGTCCATAAACAGCTTCAAACTGCATATGAGAAATCAAAGGCAGATGTATCACACCATCATTGTTTTGTTATTGTTGAACGCATTGAGTTTTCTTGCTAAACATTTGAGCATTGCTAAACATAGGTTGAATTGACTTGGCGAAGCTAGTCAGTAGGCATTCATTAAACCTTTTCTTATTTATATAGGCTGCTTGTGACATTATTTTCAAATCGTAAGGTAAAACATAATGAGATAGACTTGTGTGCTGAGTGGAGTTCTGATTACTCAAATGTTTTTCTCCATGTTTATTTAGATCTAAACTACGTAGTTCCTTTGTGTGTATGTTTGATTCCTTTGTATGTTTGAACATACAGAGCATTTCCAGTTTGTCTTAAGCATGTTCTAGGCATTAGCTTCGGAACATACAATGTGCCTTCCAAGGTAAGATTTACTAATTTAATTAAATTTACTTTTCCTCCCTACCATTTTTGCAAACTAAATTGAAGTTTGTAGTTGTATGGTCTTGTAGATGCATAAGGAACGGCACATCTAAGCATTTTTAAGGAACATAGATTGAAGATTACTTGTGTGGCTTAGCCTTGTGATTTGATGTGTATATGCCACATGATTCAATTGCTAGTTCAAGCTAAAGTTATGTTTAGTCCCGTAGATAGTTATGTTTGTGATAGTTATGTTTAGTCCCATTGATTATTAATTTTGTATCATAACTTTTTCGGTTTTATTTCTATATTATTAATTTTGTGAAGTTGATTTTATTATTAAAATAATGTGGAAATAAATTTTTTATTTTTGGTCTTTTTCCCTTCCGTTGTCGCTTTCAGAGGAAGGGATATTTTTTCGTCGTCGTAGATAACTTAGCACCGGTTAAAAAACCGGTGCGAAGAAAAAAACCGGTCCTATAATTAGCACCGGTTAAAATACCAGTGCTAACAAAATTATTTGTGTTAAATTAGCACCGCTAAAAAAACTGGGAGCTAACAAAAAAACCGGTGCTAAATTAGCACCGGTTGAAAAACCGGTGATAACAAAAAAACCGGTGCCTAATTAGCACAGGTTGAAAAACCGGTACTAAATTAGAACCGGTTTTTAAACATGTGCTTAAAGTAGGAATTTGGCACCGGTTATTTTCAACCAGTGAAACCGTTTCATCGGTTACTTAGGCACCGGTTTTTTAACGAAAAAATCCGTGCTAGAACAAAAATGAACCGGTGCTAGAAGGGGGGAGGGGTCTTTGTGGTAGTGAATGAAGTATTAGGGATGAGAGGAAGGGTGCACATTAAATAAGAAAGCGGAGAGGGGGAGAAGGAATTTTGGAGAAGGGAAAGTTTCAGGAAAGGTAGTCTATCCATAAGCTTGTACTCCCTTTGTCCCAGCTATTTTTACACTCTTTCCTTTTTGGGACGTCCCAGCTATTTTTGCGCTCTTCACTTTATTTTCAGTTTTGGTCAGGTTTAGTTCATTTTTAAATTGAATTGGCCCAATTGTAAGGCTGAAATAAAATGCAAAATAAAAATAAAATACAAGTACCCCACTAGCACATGGGCCAAAAATCATTTGATATTGAGTCCTTAAAAATACTTTCTCTTTCTCTCTCCGCAAAAATAGTTGGGACGAAGGGAGTATGTCACAATACTTTTTCCTTAAAATTGTATTTTTAAAAATTAATTAAATATAACATTTCATAAGTTAAACTAAGTAATAATATATATTTAAATGTGAATTATAATATAAATAGTAAAATATTTAACTTTTTAAAAATTTTAAAGGGTAAAGTGTGACCCTATTAAATTTCAAAAGTGCATATAAAACCTTGTAAAATCTTAATGTGTAAAACTAACCCTAAAATTTTGAGCAATGGTGTAAATATACCCAAATTGCACTATTCTGGGTTTGACTAAAGGATTCAGGCATTGACCTAATCTAAAATAGGCAGAAATACCCCTATGATTAAAACAAAAATTTTAATGACCATTATACCCCTAGGTTTTGCATCCGGTCAATGTCGATCAACGCTAGTCAACACCGACCGCCACCAATCGATGTTGGCCCGGTTAGATTAGTACTTTTATTAATAAGACAAGGTTACATAATCACTTTAGTGAAAATACTGGGTTAAATCAGTACTTTTTTTTTAAAAGGGTTAAGTCAGCACTATATCATAAAAAACGTTTTAAGGAGAGCCCACTCCTTATAAATATGTCTTCATTAAAATTTCATAATCTAATGTAACATACATATATTAATAATTTTTATGTTAATTTCTAATTAATTTTCAATGCCCCCTCCATCCCAGATAAATTGGCACATTTTGACATCTGGATGTCAACTGAATCAGTTTTCAACTACTCCACCTGGTTCTCTAAATATGGCCTCTTATAAAATGAAACAAGGATTTTTTAAGTTAGAATGAGTGGAGGAAGTTGTATTGAGAGAGTCAAAAGTAAAGTTCTCTAAATATGGCCTCTTATCGCCCACCTTCGGCCCCTTATCTTTTATTTGAACACTCTCGACTTCTAAACTTACAAAACTGATGAATTGTGGCCACTCCGCCTACCTATGTTTTCTACATAAATTTTAAGGGAAAACATGACATTTCCCTTTTTCCCTTTTCCTTTTTCCTTTTTCCTTTTTCGCTTTTCTTTTTTATCTTTTTCCTTTTTCATCTTCCCTTTTTCTTTTTTTCCATTTCCTTTTTCCTAAATCTTTCCCCCGCTCTGCCTCATTCCACCACAGCCCTTCTCCTTCCTCCCCCTTTCCGCTGCCCCTTCCCTTATTTCCCCCCCACCCTCTTCCTCCGCCTAGCTCTCTTGCTTGAAAAACATATTGGAATTTTTGGCTTTACTAATTGCACATTTCTCCTAATCCTCTCCATTAATTCATGTTTGCACATTTCCTAGAACCGCTATGGGCGATGATCAGCTGAAGGGTAATTGGGGGGAGGGGGGGGGGAAGAAACGTAATTAGCCTCAAGAACTTGATCCCAAAATATTTTGGGTTATGGGTATCATGGTTCTTGTTGATAATGAAGCCAAAATGGAATAGTTTGTAGTGTATGATTGGTTTATTCTTGGTTCTTTTTCTTCAGATCTCTAGGGCTTTGTTTATAGCGAATTGAAATCCTCGCATACCAAATAACACAAAGGTACCCTTCAAAACTACCAAATTAATTGCAGTAATTTCGGGTATAATTTTCAAGAAATGGGTTTGACTTTGATATTCCATTTTTACAGGTATCCTTGTTTTTCTCCTTAAACTCTTTGACTCAAAATAGAAAGGTAAAGTTATTGTCATAATTATTCATTTTTGTTTATCAACCAGAAATGATGTTGAATAATATTGCAGGGCTTGTGATAAGTCATGAATTGATACCCAGAATAGTGCTGTCACTAGTGGAGGCACATCTATTAAAGGCGGTTCCTTTGAACCAAAGAAGTCACTTTGGGGGTTACTTCTTTGGACATACCTTTGATTGATGAGGATCAAAGGTAGTTTCTGGAACTGCCTTCTAACGCAGGAATAGAAGGCTGTTCATAACCGCCTTCTATAAGTTACGAACTGGAAACGACATGCATCCTGTCACACCGTGCCTCATGTTACGAACTTGTAACGTTATGCACCATGTTGGACCTTTAAAGTGGTTACAATCTCGGAACAAGTTGAAAACCATCGAATCCTGTGATCTCGGAACATGAGGAAAATCATCGGAACTATATATTAGTTATGAACTCGGAACTCGTGTGAATTATGAAATCAGATGGATTTTCTATTCCCAAGCTTTGAATTTTAGGTCAGGAATCACTTAATGCTTGGTAATATGTTCCGAACAATGAACATATCTCAGATCTTCTGTTCCGAATTCATAACAAGTAATCCGATCTATGATTAAAGGTTAAAGAAGCACCAAAATTTTAGTTCCAATATTGGAACACTTTTTGGAAAGTATGGCAAATTTTGCAATTTTGATAGATTCCGGCTATATGAAAGCCTCACATACCAAGTTAACAATCACCAAAATTAACTTGTCATTTCCACACTATCTATCGAAAATCTATAGGTTACGCTAGGGTAGCAACAATCTATAGATAGGAATAGAAATCTATCAAAATCTATTCCAATGACAATGTCATTATATATACTAGATACTTATATAACTGCTACGTTAGGATTTCCAGTAGTATAGGAACAAGCGGAGACAATATACCTAGCCAGGCAACTTCTTGTATGTTGATATTATCAGTTTGTGAGTGCAACTTCTCATCCTCTTTAAAAATATGTGAATTTGGGAATGTTAATAATATGTGTAATAAACATATAGCATGAAAACAATGAAAGAATATCAAATTCAAATCTTACATCGTTCATTTCAAGATAATCCATACGGATTTGTTGAAGACACTCCAACGCATATAGCACTACGCAATGCCTGCACTCCCAATTCTTCGCCTATTTCTTGTACTAATTAATACAAAAGAATTAATTTATCACATCAAAACATTATATTTTTAGAATCAAATTTAATTGTTAACATGAAAATAAAAGTTCACCTTGATCCGACTATCTCCAAACTCTTTGCACTAGATTCGGTGGGAACACTGACGGAAGCATTCAAAATCTTAATAAATGGACTAGGAAGGTTGATAAGATAGAGGATCCATATAGTAAACATGATAGTAATTAATATGTTCCAATGGTCCCTACAATAATGTGATACATAAAAATGATCCCAAAAATATGTTACTTTAAGTAGATTTGATATTTACCATCACCTCTCAATGTATGGGGAGATGAATCGTTCGTCCAAGACTTTTACGGATGTAGTCGACCCTCTCTTTGACCCCTATTTTTGATTTCTTATGTCATCACCGGGCAAAAATAACCTATCCATCCTTTCTCCCTTTGGATAGAAAAATAATACATGTACCATTGAAATAGATTAAGAAAATATTGATTATAAAAATAGCAAAGCTAATAAACTATTCCTTCGAATTATGAAAGTATTTAGTACTTACAATATGCATAAGGACATTAGGGTTTGATTTACTTGGTCACACCTCCATATGTTTTTGAAGTCACTCTATGCATCAATTATTTCCCTGTTTTGACCAAATATGCATTCATTGCCCAAAAATGTGTAAGTTGAGTTGACTTAGTGTCCGTCATTCAAATCATACAAAATTCTAACAATGTGCGGTGAATCAATCAAAACTTGTGCCCTTGTAAGTGTGGGCTTAGCCTTCTACAGTGTTATGTGAACAATTATGGGTGCCATCTTAGGTTTGGCCTTCTAATGAAGATCCTTTGTAGGGTCCACATAGATTAGGCGACGAGGCCATAGGAGAAAAAACCTTGAGCGGTTTCCACGTGCTTGTAGTGGCCATCTGCAATTGGAAATAGGGCATTAAGGAATAGTGGATTCTCCAGTGAGACTCTACATATCCTATCTCAAATTGGTACGGAGGGATGATATCGCATTGACTCGATCAAAATACCATCGGCAATGTGGATCGGCTTACCATTGCCCACTTGATCAATGTACAATTGATACAAATGTGATGTCTACAACTAAAAATAAATAACTAAGTCAAACAAAGGTAAACGAAATTGAATAGGATTAAAATTTAGAAACTTGACCTTTTTTTCGGCGGACATGATGGTGAGGCAAACATTATTGACTTCATCTCCTTGTGGGGGCAGAATAGGTTTGTGGTTAACCTTAACATCTCCCGGTGAGTGGTGTGATCCTCTAAAAAGGGGAGTCCAACTCGGTGTTAAATTGTGTTCAATTAACTTACAGATTAAGATATCTTGTTGCCCAATTTGTTTGTCTCGCTTCCTTTTGCAAGACATAAATCCGGAATCGTTTAGCCTTCTTGTAGGACCGTAGAATTTTGAATTCATATATTTGTGATAAGAATGATCCAACACCTCTTGCACGCCCTAGGTGATCGGGTTTTCTGTAGCCTCGTGGAGGATGTAGTGCTTACCCGTGACAATGAATTACCCTTCCAATTGTGCCTACTTTAATTAAGCCTATGCAGGAGTTTCAAATAAAACAATTTAATTTGTTTTATTGGATTTCTATTCTTAAATAGAAAAAATATTAAAGGTTATTACCACTCGTTCTGTAATTTCTCGCTCAGGATCCTTATCGTATTCACACTTACTGTTTTGACGACTAATCAAGAATAGATCGCACCAGTCAAATTCTTCCTTATCGATGGGTATTACCGATGATCTTTCCCCCTTATCGGTCATTCCTCCATTGATTGCTAGTTGGACATCCCTTTCAAAACGTTGCTTAATTAACTGTAGAGCTGCCAATCTATATCCCCCACAACTCTTACAATGAGAGGTTTTATTTTCCTTTGCAAACTGTCACTTTTTACTTTGCATACCCTACATTTGTAGCTAACAGTGTTTCTTTAAAATAAAACTAATATAATATGTCAAAATAAAATAAACAACGCTTATTTGGGCTCACATTTTCATCATTCTCCAAGGCTCGCCTCTTGTGGATCTCCCAACTTTCTGGTTGAATATGTTTATAAGTCAACCATGGACGATCTCCTTTCCTACAAGGTAAAATGCAATCTCGCGATAAGGTATATTTTTGCTCTCTCCAACTCTCTGCCATCATGGCCGTTGCCCTTTTTTAAAATCATCCATATCCGGGGCATCGAACTCAAATTGTTTCTACGTGTATTTAAATCACAGTTAATAGTTAAAGATTAATGTAGGATATTAATTATTTACATTTGTAGGATAAGCATATGGACAAACCACCTTTTCTGAGACTTTCTCAAAAAATTTATTATGCAACGTGCAGTGGTTATAAGTCTATGACCCGATTAGTACCCGGAATGTATCTTGATTTCTTCTAATTTATAGTTTAAACCTTAGTCTTTTCGTAATTTATGGAAAGACCGAATTTCAAGAGATAGACTATTTAGTTTTTGGCCAAAATTATTAATCAAAGTTCAAAATAAGAATCGAAAAGAAATTCAATGAAACACAAAAGCAAAATAAACCCAAGTTAAACCTAATAGATAGAGAGCATTCACATGCATTAGCATTAAAAATCAATACGGTTGTTAAAAAAACACTCAGAAACATGATTGAAAGACATCTAATGTGTTTTTTACTCATCTGCTCGAAATAAAAGCTGGCATCATCATCAATTCTCAGTCCCAGCTTTAACATCCGGTAGATCCATATCAGCATTCATACATCTATTTTTTTTTTAAATGAAACCACCCGTGGCTGAGGGATATGTATTAAGGTTCCCCAGACCTTGTAACCAGATTAAAAACATTAGTACATCCTGAGTATTTGTTTCCCAAAAACCATTGAGGCAACACGGTTACCTCCAAAAGTCCTAACCTTATCTACAACTATACAACCGTGACGTGATCTGTAATGAAGTTGCGACCCAAAGGAGAGAATCTCCACCCCTCGTGTTAATCCTCTCCTTTGGCCAGGCAACTTCAAAGACAGATAGTCATTGGTAAGCATGATAATTACAACAACCAAAAGTAAGAATGGAAAGTTTGAGTTGCACAAGTTGGCAACATCAGTTGGAAACCCATGAAGATTATATGTGCTGAACAACAAGATGAACAAGAGCTTCACCGGGTACGAGTATCAGTATCAGTGCGAGTGTTCCGTGCGTAGCAAATTGATCACCAAGCGAGTAATTTCCAAGTCTCCTCCAGCCAAATGTATTGCTAGATCAGGAATGTAATAGTCTTTGAGCTGCCAGGAGCTCCCCGTAAATGCTTGTTAGTAGACATAAGTCCATATCCAGTCTGCAGCAAGAAAATGGATTAGCAGTATCAATCCTAAGGCAAAGTATGAGCTCTAATATGCGGAATCTGAAGCTTATCCAATGAGATCAATCCTTTGATATGCTGAGTGATATTTTGAAGACTCAGACTTTGAACAGAGCTAAAATGAGATTTAGCAATAGCATTTGCCACTGAATTACTTTCTCTAAATACATGATGTAGATGGGAAGATCCTAGTAAGTGTTTGACTCTATAAGTCAGATCAAAGAGTTTCCAATTTGCCGCACATGGATCTTTGATCATTTGAACAACTAGCTTACAATCAGTTTCAAAGATGTAATTATGATCAGGATCGTGAAACTTATTACAAGCTAGTAGCAGAGCCAAAATTTCAGCTTCTAGAGGTGAGGCAGCAGTAATAGTATCAGAAAATAAGAATATCGGATCACCTAAATTATCCCTAGCAATCACACCAACTGAAGCCTTATCTGGATACCAAGATGCATTTGTGTTTATTTTGATTGTTCCTGATGTAGGCTTTTCCCACTTAGCAATGGATATATTTGGCTTTGGAGGTGGTCGAGTGAAAGGAATCCATTGACTTAGAGGAGAAGCCATAGCAGAATGAGAAAAATATGGCCTAGGTGAGGTAAACAAAGACAGTTTTATAAGCTCCTCTACTTCTTTAGTAATTGCCACTGGAGAGAAGGGCTTATTATAAAAAATGAACCTATTCCTAGCTTTCCAAAGTGACCAGCAGGTGAGAGAAGGCATAATTTTGCTGATAAACTGCTTCCAACCCGGTAAGTCATGGCAATCCCAAAAAAGAAAAAATCTTTCAGAAAGGGAGTGATCCTGATTAAGATGAAAGTCTACTATGCATGCAATGTTACTCCAGACAGCCCTAGCAATGTGACAGGATATAAAAAAATGCTGAATAGAGTCTATACTATAGCAGGCAGGACACTTAGATGCTAAACTGAAACCACATGTAATAAGAACCTCATCAAAGGGGAGAAAGGATTGTAACAGTTTCCAGGTGAAAATTGAAATCTTCTTCTGAATAGCATTGTTCCAAATAAATTTAGGAGCAAGAAAGTTACCTGATGACCGAGTTAGAGTTCTATAAGTAGACTTAGATGTAAAATTACCAGAGGGCTCAGGATTCCATATCAGTCTATCATCTCTGACCACTGTGAGTTGTGCATCCTGGAGAAAGGCCAGAGTATCATGTTCTAGAAGAGAACCAATTTGAGCTAAAATAGTAGCTTTACAATTAATGAAATCAGCCACAGACAAATATGGCCAATCAGATACTATATGCAGAGGGATAAAGTTAATGAGAGGACCAGATGGACACCAATTTGCCAGCCAGAAACTGCAGGTACCTTTACCATGAATAATATGAGAGTTTTGTTCTGCAAATGAATTAACTAACAGAATTCTTTTCCAAGTGACAGATTTCCTATAAGAAATAGGCAGAGAACATATCAACTTTGCCCACAAAGTTATTCCTAGTTGGCTCTTCCACCAAAGTTTTGCAGAACAAGTATCAATAATGGCTTTAATAGATCTGAACCCAAGACTATTCAAATCAGTGGAAACTGAAATTGCAGACCATCTCCTCCAGATTTTATTGTTTTTTCCCTCAGATTCACCCTAAAAAAACCTTGCTAATCTCTTCTCAAAGGTTTTAATGATTGTTTTTGGGGGATTAGTAACAGCCTATAAATGCTGTGGCAAGGAATATAGGCAGTGTTTGATTAAAACCATTTTCCCCCCAGCACTAAGCCACTTATTTTTCCAACTTTGAATTTTAGTGTCAAGACTAGCCATCAATGGTTGGAAATATCTCTTTAAGGTTTTCCCCTGAAAAATGGGACAGCCTAGATATGTGAATGGGAAGGAGCCTTTTTTCATTTTCAGTATTGCCCTAACCTGATGAAACCTTAAATTCGAAGCTCTCTTACTTAGGTAAAATTCAGATTTTTCAAAATTAAACTTCTGTCCCGAAGTGGCTTCAAAAATATCTAAGAAAGCCTTGATTCTTATCAAATTAGATTTAGATGCTTGCAAAAAGGTAATCGTATCATCTGCATACATTAATTGTGAAACTGCAGGGATAGAAGCAAGTAATGGGAAACCTGTTAGACTATTATTGGAGAAAATGAATGATAAACTCCTAGAAAAAGCTTCAGAGAAAATATTGAAAAGAAAAGGAGAAAGAGGATCACCTTGTTTAATACCTCTAGTAGCTTTGAAGCTGTATGAATACCTCTAGAGGATCACCTTGAAACTGTATGAATACCTCTAGAGCATTCATACATCTAGCTAATTCATTTCATTTGCCTTCATCATTTTTTAATTCTGTACTATGCACA
Organism: Rubia yunnanensis; assembly: GCA_037428765.1. Classification (NCBI taxonomy): domain Eukaryota; kingdom Viridiplantae; phylum Streptophyta; class Magnoliopsida; order Gentianales; family Rubiaceae; genus Rubia; species Rubia yunnanensis. Next base: position 79,753,243 of record CM075068.1, read on the forward strand.
CCAGATACCCTATTAGTCAGTATCATTATACACAGGGATCATTTTTTGATTCAGTACTATTCACACATACATTTTATTATAAATGCTCCAACAGAAGAAACCATGTCATGCAGAAAACTCAGGCGCTTTTGATCAGCAATCAACAACATTCTCTACAACTCGATCGAAATCATCAGCTTGAGCAAAAGATTTGGAGCGAGAACTTGGTTGCTCTAGGAGCAGGTTAAACCCAATTCAACAGGTCATGCAACTCATCCAGGTCGTTTGGACTCATTTCAGGAAACTCCTCCTCCTCCAGTGGCGCAGATAATGCATGATGCACATTCATCCCATGCTAATAATTCTCCGGCTGATCTACACTTGTTTCATTTCCATAAGATATTTGTCCATGTACCGCTGTCGAATAACAACTACATGCAGCTCCCAGTTGTGTAAAGTTGCTTCATTTCCATCAACCCTTAACTTTTAGCATGTAAACACTAATAATTATGTTGACTTTAACTGATCAACAGTCACCCGTTACTTGACAAACTCTAATAACGTGGTTGACTTTATACAACTTAATTATTAACTCTTAATTTTCATAAACATTACCAACGAAGGTAATTTCATATTATTAAAAGTAAACTCTTCATTAACACTCTATGAACATTCATATTTTTGCACGACTAAATAGATCTTATAGAATTGACATTTAAACGACAATTTATGACTCAAAAATTTTAGTATTATAAAAATTACTCATATTTTAGAAATTTTATATGAATATACTATATATTATTATAATTTTTTTTATTAAAGCCACTACTGGAATATCCTCTCTTTTACAACAAATTTTATAAAAGAGTTAGAAAGAAGTTGTAAATACATAGTATTCCCTCCGTCCCAGCCAATTCTGCACAAGTTGACTTTCGCCAGTTGACTCAAAAAAAGTTTGATCATTGATATCTATAATTGTGTGTAAATAAAGGTTATAAAAAGTTGATATTGTAAAAGTTTATGTCATTATGAATCTAACAAAATCAGATATAACAATATCCTAACCTATTTATCGATTCAAATTTGAGGTCGAAGTTAAAATTTTTTGACTAAATGAATAGTTAAACTACCTAATTGGCTGGGACAGAGAAAATAAATGATTCTAATACCATTGTAAAAGATGTTTCCTAACTTATATCTGTACAAAATATATTGGCGTGCTAAAAGAATAACAACATATATACTCCCGCACAAAAGTATGCAATCTTTTGAATTCTGGAGCTTGAAATTTTTAGAAGGGCGCTTATTGTTTTTGAACTTTTTCCCGCACAAAGTCAAAATTTAATTTGATACGAAATGAAAAACTCAAAAAATCTGACCTTTTCAATCTTGTGAGTAGTTGAACGAATGGCATGAGAAGAAAAGCCCTAAACCTGCTTCCTTGTTAGACGGTGAGGATGGTGACGAAGCGGCAGCAGTGGCAAACGTTTTCATCAATGATTTGATCGGTTGGAGCTTTGGTTCAGAATACGAATCAGTTATCTGATTCCGACCCGAATGAGTCAGCACACTGACGGAGAAAAGGAATTTGATCGAGATAAAGCATGCGGTGGCAGAATTGGTCTGCTAGAGGACTAAGCTAATGAGATGGCTGGTTGCAAAGATCAAATTGCTGAAATTCGATGCGAACAAGCCGTATGCGTCAAAGACGGATCGGTGAATCAGAAACGTCTGGGGTAGAAGAATGGCATGGACGAGGTGCTGCAGGTGAAGGCGATGTACAAGTCGTGGGAGTGGAGATGATGATCATGATCATGAATCAGAATACACTGTGTTATGTTTATGCTATCAAGGATTTAGATTTTGCGATGACAGATAACCCCCCTGCGTTCGAAAGGTTTGTTGATGCTATGTGGTTGAAGACTGCATTTTCCGCCTTTTATGGGTAAGACAAGTTCCGTTCTTCCCTTTACAAATGCTCTATGATGTATTGAGTATATAATTGTGTTAGGAATACGAATCTCATGAGATATCTATTAGTTTGAAAAGATTAATAACAAAGAAGATGTGTTATAGAATTAGTATTATAGTTGTTATGGAATTAGTATTAATTAAGTATTGGTATTGGATTTGGATTTGTATTCCTACCATAATTGTAGATGTATTCTGTTACCTTCTCCTAACTAGGATAGGTCTCCTGTACTACTATATAATGTATCCTGAATTCATGAATAGAACACAGATTATTACCCTTATTTCCTACAAGATGTAAAGAAACTAAAGGAAATAATGGACACAAAGATTTACGTGGTTCGGTCAAGTTGTCCTACATCCACGACCAGAGGAGACCATAAGCTTCACTATATGTGGAGAAAGTATTACAAAGCTTTGCCTACCACATATGAAGGAATTATGTGGCAAAATATAAATATGCTTTGGCTTCTACAACTTCAATGGAATTATGTGGCAAAATATAAATATGCTTTGGCTTCTACAACTTTAAAGGAGAGTTAAAGGGAGAACAAAATAAGTAGCAAAGGAATGTTATGCTTGAGGTGTGTTTGAACTACTAAGTTCATTCCCTATTTATAGTACTCCAAGTTCACCAATGGTCAAGAGCTCTGAAACAAAATGTATCCCAATATCCTAAGAAATCCTCCTTCTTGCTTCAAGCATATAAAAATATATTTTCAGAAACTGGGGATCACACGTAATAGTTTAATTAGGTCTAACTTTTTCCTACATGTAATGATAGGCGCAAGTAATGAATAGAACAATGAATGTCATTGTACCAAATATTAATTGTAATTGTAAATAATTGAAAAAAGAATGTGTTCTACTTACAAGAACACATTTACGGGAACAAACAATTTTGTAGAGCATTAAAGTGGATGCAATAACAAAAATGTGTTCTACTTACAAATGAATCAATTTAAGGCTTAGCCTATTACGTTTGCAAATTCCCCCACTCAGGCAGTCAATGCAATATACTCGATCGATTTCGGGTAAGAAGATGAGCAAAAAACCAATGGCTCCTATAAAAAAAAGCAAACAAGAAAATACCTAATGCGGTTTTGAATACTTAAATTATTTTTTTTAAAAAAACAACACAACTTATGGTGCTATTGCTTCCAGTGGGGCAAACAACACAAAAAAGAATAAAAATTACATTTGATTGTTCAGGAAGACTTACATCCTTGCTTGAGTGCGGCACATGACAATCGAAACCTTGCCCGCAGTCAATTCGACCATCTGATTTGCCTTTTGAGCAAGAGAATTTGAACCAGCCGGAATAAACTGGACGTGGCATCGATCAACCATCCCATCACATAGGTATCTGGTAAAATAATATTTTTAATGAAACAAATATAATCAAACATCCATAAATAATGTAAGCATGCAATTCTTACGATACCCATATATCAAGTTGGCACCCACTGGTCCACTCCATTTCGTTTTCTATATCCAAGCTGCTCATGAACAGTTTTAGCTTGTCAGTAAATATGGCTGTGTAGACTTCTTCTGATCCAAACACCTCCGCAATGAAATTGATGCGGAAGACTTTCATAGGTCCACATATTTCTCTACATAGCCTTAAAACATCATTAATCTGTTGAACAACAGCAATGCATTCTTTGTCTTCCGTGACCCACTAAAAGATACATGATATTGTAATTAAATTTGAGAATCTAATAATGTTAGTTGAGCTGTATATATATAAAGATATATATATGTGTATATATATCTATGTATATATATATAATTTAGTAATGGATTATACTGTAAAGGCTTAAATGAGTTTTCACGAAAATGTAAAGGTCAGAAACCGACATGGGAGGATTTGATTACCCATTCTCCGTCGATGTATTATTTTCTTTTGCTACTTGCTAATGGGTAAAATCGTAGTAAGGCATTGAAAAATATAGTTCAGAATGAAAAAGTGTCCGGGGGTGTGTTTGACCTCTCCTTCTATTGATCGAGCGACCACCTTTCCATTAGGAGTATCTTCGTGAGCCACCACCTCCTGTAAGGGAGAGTGTGTTAATATGTATCTGGAAGTCAAAGTTAGTTAATATAATTATTTTTTTTAACCTCTTCTTTCTCCATGGTACTTTTTAGTGTAAGGTTTTTTCCAAGACATCCATCTTCATCAACTACCAATTATTTCCAAGGCAATTGCTTCTCGTTCTCCTACGTGAGAATATTAACAATAAATTATGTTTAAGTAATATCCGGAAAGATATATATGATAGGATCACAACAAGAATACAATTATCACACCTAATCATCCTGATGGCCAATGACACTGATTAACATTCCGGGTCATAGAATGTTATATCCAATGGTCTTAGTGACAAACTGAAATTATTTGTGTTCAATTGGCAAAGGTGCCTCGGGAATGATCACAAGTCCATGAAGCTTTACTCGTTCCCACTTAATGGGTAAGGCTGTTTCCTTATCCTTTGGAAACAAGATATCAAATGCAGCTACGTCCATTTCTCCGCTATGGTTCAATACATATAGGCAGTGTTTTCTTCTTTTCTGAAAACAAAATTCTTTTTGTTCAGCTGGGATAAACCGTCTATCAATTAGATATATTTCCAAAGAGACATTTTCTCAGTTCAACTGAGAAAATAACATCATGAAGATATTACTAGCCCCGAATTACCAACATCTAAAATAAATGTGACAAAAGTAAATATATGCCCACAACTAATAGTATCCAAAATCACTATGACAAGAAAATCAACATCCAGAAATTAACAATCTACATCCGCTAGAAAGAAACTAATGGCGAGGTTTATGGTATAGAATACCTTGTCATCATCAACGTATCATTGTGGGTCACTAGATCCAGATGCTAAAGGAATGAATACCATGTTGTTTTTATTCGCGGGGTTGGATGATGTAGCAAGGAAATTGCGGGCATCCAATTGTGGGGGAATAGGTTTACCCAACTGTCCAACAAACCAATTTGTTTTGGCCTCAAATAAGGCAAAAAACATTTTGTTGAGCTTGATGACCTCCATGCACACATTTTTTGAATTTGAGGTTTCTTCAAATGGTTTTTTGTTTGTGCTCCCACATCGACTAGATTCATAACGACTAATAGCAGTATGTGGTAGGGCCTCGTTCAACTTGGCCGTTATGGTGCAACCACTCCACCAACCCATATGATCCTACTTACCCGTTGCTTGAGCAAGAATATCTTCTTTTCCTTCTATAACCAACTCTCCCTTTTGCTTCTTATCCAAAAGGTTTTTCTACTCAAAAAAAACATATGCAAGCCATTAGTATGCATTGCATCTGAGAATATAAATAGAGAATGAATCAATTATGAATTTGGCTCATAATAGTCGGGGCTGCTCATTTAATGAAGTCGTTGGTGTAGATCGATAATTTCTTTTCCCAGTTAGCTTCTAGGAACACCTCTGAGCAATCCGGTTTGAAATCCATGATTTCAACTAAAGCTTTTGCTTCTTCTACACTTTGACATTCATCCATAAGCTTGTCAATTTTAGCCCTTCTTTTCCTCTTCTTGAGTTCAATAGCAAGCCTACGATTCCCTCCACTTCCTATGTGATGGACGTAGTCCTTATGTGAGGCGCTTGCTTTTACTGCATCACTTAATGCATATATGTTCATTGATTAGTGATATGCTTACAAATTAATGAAGAGAAATGAATAATTTTTAATGAATAACCTTGAATTTAGGGGTTGATCTGTGTTTCACAAATAGCTCCCATTCTTTTTTGTCCATCCATTGATAATCAGCCCATGCACAACTATGTTTTTTTTTGCACGATGTACTTTTGAGCCACCTTAGCCTTTCAATTCCTCCACTTTTCACCCGCATAAATTGTCCATTTATTTTGGAACTCATTCATCTCATTGAATGTCATTTTGGTTTGTATATCCCAGTTAATCTAGAGAACAAAAGGTATGTGTTGTGACTGAAAATTTTAATGAACTAGAAATGAACAAATGATAATGTAGGACTAGAACACACTTACGAGAATGTCTTCCCATGCATCTTTCTATACATGGTCTGGGACAGCTTTCCAATTTTCCCATGTCCCGAAGAGATTCGTCGTCGGAAAGCATAGCCAACATACATCGACCACCGGCTGCGCATAACCAAGGGTTCAAAGTCATCGTCGAAAAATATTTTTAGGGGCTACTTTTGCTTTGCTAGTAACACTGACTTGCACGTGGTTGTACCTCTAAGCTTGCAATACTCTTTAATCTCAAACTTATCAAAGTTCCCACTCTTGTTATCTTTTGATATAGTTCCTTCTTCCTCCCCCGAGTTGTCACATCCCGAGATTGATTTGGATGCATCATCCACCATCTCGCTACTGATATCACAGCTGTTATTTTTTTGGGAGTAACACAATAGTCTTCTAAGTCTTTAGTACCGGAGTTAAACAATTTCTTCTTCGCCTTCGCCATTCAATCTCTTGTAGGAGTAAAACAAAAAAAATAAAATCATAACATAAAACATCCAAAGATGGATATCCTCAAACAACCAACTGAGAATAGATAGACCTAACAAAGCAATATGCAAAAACTTCATATGGGGGAAAATACATAGTATGCAAAAAATCTATAAATCTTGGCAAACTAATAATCTATCAAATTAAACAACTAGCAACACTAATAACCCAACAAACTTAATCACAAACTTACAAATTGACAGACCAACCCATATATCTATTCATTAAACCTGGAAAAAATGGCAAATTAACACCCATAAAACATGTTCTTGCAGACTTCCCCAAAAAGAAATCACTCATACCTCATTTGTACACACTCACTGCAATGTTTTTCGCCACCAGCTCTGCACCACCGAATCTCTGACCAAGGGAGCAAGCAATGGGCAAGTCGAAGAATCACACCTCGGGCAAGATCATTCCAACAATGAACATGTGAAGGACAACGAGCGTGGGAAGTAGCAATGGGATTATGGCTCTCTTAGCTGTTGACGAAATGGTGAAGATAAGCAAAGAATTGGGAGAAAGTTGTAGAAGGCCGAGGGTAGTGTGGAGGGAAGAGGGAAAATTTGGGGATATGGTTATGGAGGGAAGAGAGAAAATTTGGGAGGGAACCGAAATGATTGTACTTAGTCATTTGTTATGTTTTTTGTTTGACCATTCAATTTTTTCATGCTACTTTTTTGCCCAACTTGCTGCTTTTCATGAGAATTTTCAAATAATTTGTATTGAGTTTGGTAAAAAAATTTAAATCCATGTAAAGCTATTAAGAATTTGAAATAATGCAAAGCTATAAATAATTTTTAAAGAATTTTTGGTAAAGAATTTCATGAGAATTTTAAATAATAAAAGGTATAAGGTCTTAGTTGCAATATTAAACATATTTTATGTAATGTGTAATAGTTATAAAGTTCATAACTTGGTTCATGCAACCGGAAAATTTAATTTATCTAAAGTTCTTGTAATTTGTACTTTATACTCTGGTATTTCAATGACTTACGGGAAGACCGTCTTTCAAGGGACGAGATCTTTAAATAAGTAGTAGATATAATTATTGGGTCAAATTTTAAAAATATATTTCTTTATAAATTAATTAAAGTTTGGACACTCTTTAATTACACTGGACGCACAAAATAAATTGTACAGTTATATTTAGTGTTTCATATTATTATTTGTATACATAGAATGCCCAGAGAACTTTATGGTTTACTAAGTCATGGATACGTTAAAGAAGGTGCACGTGTTTGTTGACTAGGGTTTGACCAACCCTTGTATTGTATGATTCAAGATAACTAGTGTATATGAATCCCCCAATTAAGTTATAGTCGATCAACCAGTGTATATGGAACGCTAACGAACTATGGCCGACTTGTAGACAACTTTATGGTTTACTAAGTCATGGATACGTTAAAGTAGGTGCACGTGTATGTTGACTTGGGTTTGACCAACCCTTAGTTGTATATAACACGATTATATATAGTTAACTAGTGTCTATAGAATGCTGATATGTAAATTAATTTCCTAACTTACGAATATATTATACATATATATTTTTTGGAAAATTAAATTAACTCATATGTTAATAATATTTATTATAATGATCTGTATGTCAGAAGGTACATATGTTATTATTATTAATGTTTGTTGCATTCTTTATTACATTTCAGCCATTGGCCCAAATTTCTTCAACCCATATGATTGTATTATTCTTTATTACATTTTGCAGCCCATGTGTTAATATTATTATTGGTATGTATTATTATTTATTAAATTCCAGTCACTCATCACTTTCCCAAAACCCTTTCATTCCACCTCCAAATGCTCCATCCCAGCTCCCTCTGTCGTCCACGCTCACTCCACTGTCCATCCACACTCCATCCGACAACCATGCTCCGTTTATCTGCCGTCCGCCATCCATCCACGCTCACTCCGCCGTCCATCCATTAAGCCACGCTCTGTCCACCGTCCACCAACCAAGCAACGCTCCGGGTGGCATCCGTATGCTGTCCGTCAGCCTTCCCTCCACGGTACAATCACGCTCAGGGTTGCATCCATCCGACGTCCGCTGTTCGTCAACCTTCTATCCACCTTACAACCACGCTTCTTCTGCATTCCCTCCATCAAGGCATCCCTCCGTCCGGTTGTCAACCCACGATCCATCCCAACTAGGTATTATAACCATCTCCCTTTTCGTTTCGATTTTCTTAGGCTTATTGTGAAATTTATCGAATGCCCTGATTGTGAAATTTATTGAAAGGCTGATTGTGAAATTTCATAGGTTGATTGTGAAATTTATTTATTGTGAAATTTATTTAAACAACCCATGTGGCAGGGATTGAAAGGACCTTCGGTTCATTTTGTATAGTTGTAAATTTTTATGAGTTGCATTGTGTAAATTTGTATGGTTTGACAATAAAGGGATGAACTTAATCTATATAGTTTGGCAATAAAGTGAAGAATAAATCTGTAGAGTGGGTTCAGATAAACTGAATCTGCATAGGGATGAATATGCTTTTCTATGTGGTTTAAATAGCATATCATAAATGCCTTTGTAGTTCATTTTCCCTCAATGAGTATATTCTTTCCCTGATTGTGTGTTTTCCCTGAATGAGTTCATATAGGGGTAGGCCCCATGTTTCTTCCTTAATGAGTATTTCATTATGTAATTTTCATTTTATGACATTACCTAAATTAGTCGTGCATTTTTCTAAATATATAAAGGTAAATTTTACACTATTTCAATATTAGCAATACAGATATAAGTCTGAAATCATATATGTTCGTTAGTTGTTATTTCATTTGCTGGCCCATTTAGTCTCATTAAGCATTTATTTTACATGTGTTTACATCTTGATTCAAATTTGAATTAATCTGATCCTAATTTCTATATGCATGTTTATACATCTAGTCCATCTCCATGTAACCCATACTGAGTAAGCTTTGTTGAACCTTTTCCCAGGTATGACACTGAAAAAAATGTACCCAAGGGTAAGACCGACACTCAGAAATTATGAAAGAAGCCTAGAGTTGGTGACCTCGAGGTGTGACCCAAAGGTCCTCCGATGCAACCAGGAAACCCTGAAATTCGATTGAATGTAGTCGAATGTCCCGAGGCAATGAATATATACAAAGAATTCATTAGCCCAGGACTTATACTAGAGAGAGGGTTGAGAACTGAAAAGCCTTACAGTAACTATGTCAATGAGCACGGATGGGTTCCCTTCATCGCACAATCCAATTGTGCCATCAAGACGTTAACATGTGGGGTATTATCCCTCATGAAGTACATGAATTCAACTGAGATTTACTTTCGTGGGCTATACATGGAGCTTGCAGCAGATTTGATCAATGAGTGCTACAAAAATCACGCCGAAGCCAGCAAGTGTGTACCAAGCCACTGAAAAGGCAGTCAAAAAAGCTTTTTGGGAGCAGATCATAAAAGAAATCTATGTTGAAGGTGATGAAGTTATCGGGAAGCTGCCTCCAGAATGGTCTAGCATTGAGAAGAAATATTTGACTGATGAGATGAATGTGTGGTACAGCTTCATTGATGCCCACCTACTCCCAGTTAAAATAACCAGTGAGGTGCATCATTCGCGTATGCTGCTCCTATATAAGATTAAGAATAACCTGAGCATCGATGTCGGGAGTACGATTATGGCATATATCTGGGATTGCATCAATGCACACAACTGTATAGGTTTCTCCTCTCTCTGATTGCTGCCTAGTGTGTGGAAGCTGGTTATAAATTTAAAGATGACGATTTTATACTGATGCCCGAGCTTTCCATCAACCCTCAGATATTCTCAAAGAAGAAAAATATTGCTATGTTATCAAGGCCGGAAACAAGTAAATTGTCCACGGAGAATTTGGATGGGGACATGGAAACACTGTAAGTGAAGGTTGATGACTTGGTGCGATGGACTGAGCACGTTGGAAAAATCCTGATAGGCATGTGTGGCGAAAGAATTAAGGAAGTGGATCCAATATCTACTTAAGATTTTCCATCTTCCAACACTGGGGAGGACAACTTGTACGGGGATTGAAAACCCTCATTCAGCTCACATCTTGAATTTCTCTACATGTTGATTTTTCTTTCTCAATATGGATGTTTGTTTTAAGTTAGTTACTTTTCTCTGGATTTGACTTTTTAGTTTATGAATTTTGATTTTGGATGCTATTAGTTGTGGGCATATATTTTCTCGAATTTTGGATGCTATTAGTTACTAGGCGTGTATCATCTTCGTGTTTTTGTCTCAGTTGAGCTGAATGAGCAGCTGCACACAGTGGAAGTATAGTTAATTTAGGCTTATTTTATCCCAGCTGAACCAAAAGAGTTTCAGCCGCAAAAAAGGAAATTGAAGCTTATTTTATCCAAGCTTTACTAAAAGAGTGGCAACGCGCCACAGCTGTCAGCCGCAAAACACAACATACTACAAAAATACATAATTTTCCTAGAGAATTCATTTCTTATAAGCTTCTAGTCTTCAACCATCTTCCTCTTTTTGGATTGAACGTCTCCAATTTCTTGGCCATCTTCATCTATCCAAATTCCATCTCTGTGTTTCCTCCGTATTGCTCCCATCTCAATCCCATCGTTAATCAGTAGGGGGGAAATAGAGGGGAACTCTAACCTTTCACTTGTAAGTTCAAAATAAATTTCATCAAAGATAGAATATTTCTTACCTTGTAAGACAACAGACCAACCTACATTGCACGGATCATTAACGTGGAAAACTTGTCTTGCTTGTTCGGCCAAAACAAAATGATCATTTTCATATGCTTCACGACTCTTCTCAACTAGGGTAAATCCCATTGGGTCATTAATTTTATCTCCAGTTGTGTTATCAAACCATTGGCATTTGAACATCAGAATCCTAATTTCTCCACAGTCGAGCTCCCAAATCTCATCAGTAACACCATAAAACGACATCACAGCTACGACTAGTTTATTGTTTTTCTTACCTGCTTGTCACATTGTCTCTGACTCAATGTATACCCCACTATTTTTTGTTGTGCTATTTGAATCTTAGTCCCTAGTAGCAAAAGAGAAACTGTTCATGTCATTACTTGAATACCCCTAGACCGTGCAATTAGGCTTCCTTACAAATGCTCTATTTTTTGGGTTGTAATCACCTACATTGCATCAATCATAAAACCAATTCACAAATGTGCCATTGTGCTCCAACTGAAATTTATTAGGGGGACCGTGGGATGAAACTCTGTGTTTAAATTAAGGTGCTCGATCACAAAAGCTGCAGTCTCCCTACAATTCCTCAAGACATACAAATGAACTAACATCATATCACTATTCAATGGAGTAAATAACATTCCCCTTGACCTCGGTTTACACATCTTTCTTCCCACCTGTCGAGTCTGGGGCACCCCAAAATTTCTATATTCTTCGAAATAGCTAGAGAAAAATTCAATTACTTCTTCAGTAACATACCTCTTAACAATACTAGCATCTGGTTGACTCATACATTTCATGTATCCCTTGAATACTTTCATGTGATGCTCAAAAGGATACATCCAATGCATAACAACTGGACCACATATCTTTATCTCTCGCACTAAATGGACAACCAAGTGAACCATTATATCAAAAAAAGCTGGAGGGAAATACATTTCAAACATGCATAGCACAACAACGGTATCTTTTTGTAAGACATCCAAATGGTACCGGTCAATAGACTTCTGACATATGGAACCAAAAAACAAACAAAGTCTAGTGATTGAGTACATTACGTCCGCCTCCATTACTCCACGAATAGCAATAGGTAACAGTTGTTGCATGAAAACATGGAAACCATGAGATTTCAACTTAGTGATCCGACAATCCTTTGTAACTGCCCGACTAACGTTTGACGAATAACCAATTGGGAGCTTCACTGATTTCAAACGATAAAAAACTGAGATTCTCTCCTCCTTTGACAATGTACAAGGTACAGGGGGCAAATAAGTCCTCTTACCCTTCACTTCTGGAGCGAGGTCATTTCTGATTCCCAAATCTACCAAGTCCAATCGGGCATTCAAACTATCTTTCATCTTCCACAGAATATTAAAGTGGGTGCCTGTTAAACTTTTACAAACAATTTTCTCACTATGCATCACGTCTAGGAAATGCCTAACCAAAAGATGGTCCTGGTACGGCAGATAAAAAAATATTGACCTTTTCTTCCATGGATCATCACAATTTATTCTGTCCTTGCCATTATGCTTTCCTAACACCACTCTCAATTTCTTAACCTTCTTGTGAATCTACACACAAGTTAGTGGTGTAGGGGATTTCCTTCGTTCTTCCCCCCCCCCCCCCCAAAAAAAATCTCGGTATTTGTAATTTCCTTGAAGCCATTTTCTATAGCCAAGATACACAGTCTTTCTTCCATGACTTAGTTGTTTGAATTATGTCTACTCCTCACAAGTAGGACATGCTTTGTGTCCCTTCACAACATACCCTGGAAAATTTCCATAGGCTGGAAAATCATTGCTCAAGCAAAAAAGCATGGCACACAATTGAAACTCCACATTGATATAGGCATCAAATTCCATCACCCCATTTTCTTCCCACAATATCTTCAAATCATCAATAAATGGTCTCAAATACACATCAATATCCTTTCTAGGTTGTCTAGAACCTGAGATTAATAGAGGCATCATAACATATTTCTGTTTCATGCACAAATAAGGGGGAAACTTATAGATAACCAACATCACGGGCCAAGAACTATGATTCGATGACATATTTCCAAATGGATTCATCCCATCCGTACACAAAGCAAGGCATAAGTTTTTAACTTCTGAACAAAATATAGGATATCGCTTGTCAAAATTTTTCCATTGTTCACTGTCTGCCGAATGTCTTATCTTGTCGTCACTTGGTCTTTCCCGCTCTCCATGCCATCACAAGTTCTTTGCATCCTTTTAATTAGCAAATAACCTCTCCAACCTTGGAATTAAAAGAAGATACCACATAAACTTCAACGGGACCTTCTTTTTCTTCTTAGCCAAACACCCATCAACATCATTCCTCACACCCTTATATCTTGAATGTTTACACACAGGACATTCAACCGCGTCTTAAAAATCACCTTCATACAACACATAATCATTAGTACATGCATGTAATTTCTTGTATTCCAAACTATGTGGACACAATATTTTCTTAGCCTCGTAAAATTGTTTCGGTATTCGATTCCTTTCTGGAACCTTGTCCTTTAGAAGCTTTTGGAGTGAATTCACACTTGTATCACTCCAAGAACTTGTAGCTTTCAAATTGAAAACCTCCATTAAAAAGGAGATTATGGTATCCTTACTTTTACATCCCGGATACAATGGCTTCTTTTTTTCGTCAAGAAAAGCACTCAAAATTTCAAGCTTTCCCTGAAAATCTCTTACAATGTCATCGAATGTAGCATCAATGGTACAATTGTTGCCATCTACCTTGTCAAACCCACCATTATATTGATGCTCTACCTCTCTATGAAATGTCCAAACAATGTGACCCCTGTCAAATTCAAACTTAAGCAAGTGAAATCTAACAAACCCACGTCCATCAAACCATTCACGACACAAGCATCTTTTTCATGGACAAAGTATCATCTCCTCCCGACCATAGGCATAAGCAAGAAATGAATTTATAAATGCAATATATTCACCTCTCCCTCTGGCTACACTTGGATATCTAACCATTTTTTTCTCCATGCAAACATCGATTGTTGGTCCATTGTATCTAAACATAATAATACAAACAATTAAACAATATTCATTGTTTATAACATAATAAAAATAAACACAATCAACTTGCTACACAATGCTAAAAATGTCGTGTGTATGTGTATATGTATATGTATCAACTTGTTCTTGGGAGATATATATATATACATATATATATACATAATATATAATATATATATATATATATGTACCATCTACCAAAATAAACACAACCATTTTACATGCATCCACAATCATTTACACTCTCAAAAAATGATAATAAACCTACTTAAAGCATAGAAACTATTAATAAATACAAATAAACTCTCTATGCATGCATTAATGGTTATTATCACTACTATTTAATTGAAACTCACAAAAGAAAAGGAAAACATACATTCATAAGTCTTCATTGCTTAGGGTTAATGTTCACCACCCAATAAAATATTCCATCAATGAAGAGAGAAGGGGATTAAAAGTTCAGAGTGGTAGTTTGGAGCATTTAATGCTTAATTTAGCACCATTTTTTGTGAATAGTATGTAAAACCGGTGCCATTTTTCCCAATAGCACCGGTTTTTAACTGGTGATACATCAACCGGTGTCATTTTTTCCACTTTTTTCTTCGGATTTATTTGAACACCGGTTTTTGTTATTTTTTAGCACAGGTTTTTAAAACCTGTGTTAATTTTTTCATAGCACCGGTTTTTGTCATTTTTAGCACCGGTTTTTCGGTTTGTCATTTTTTGCACCGGTTTTTTAACCACTGCTAAATTAACACCGGTTGTTAGAAAACAAAAGCGGTGTTAAAAATTAAAAAATGGTGCAAAATTAACTACGGTTTGAAAACCGGTGCTAAAAAACCGGTGATATTACACTTTTTACACCAGTTTTAAAAATTGGTTCTAAAAAAAGGTACTAGAGGAGGGTCTCCGTGGTAGTGGTTGATGTTCTTCTATTTTTTGGTGATGTGTCTATAGTTTTTTGCTGCATTTTTGATTGATTTTTGCATTTTTTTAAGTTTTAAAAATAATTTTTTAAATTTTTTTGCAGATTGTAGGTGGCGGGAAAATTACGGAAAAAATTGGATGAAAATGCCCCTGGAAAGTTATTAGCGATAGGTCCCTGTAAAATAATTCGAGATAGATCCCTATAAAATTATTAGAGATAGGTCCCTGGAGATAGAATATTGTTATAATTGTAGAAAGACCCCTGCCTAAAGTTTAGGCTGTCTCACAGGAGGCGATCCCTTAAAATAAAGGTTTAATTTATTTTTAAAATTCAGTTTTTTTTAAAAAAAACAGGATTTTTTCTCTTAAAATTCCGCTTTTAATGTAAAAAATATTTATATTTTATAAAAACTCCGTCCCACTATAAGTTGCTTATTTACTTTCTCAAAGTCAAATTTTAAAAACATAAGCCCTAAATGTCAACCTATATATATAATAAAAATACCATGTGTGATATGGTTTGTGCAATATATTTCTCTGAGTGTACTTATTCGCATTCTATCAACTCTAACTGATAGGCTTCTCATCTGCATTTCAGGAATAATGTATGCTTCTACATCTACCCCATTGTTGGTGAATCCTCATTGAAGGATGTGTTAGATGTGCTTGTTGATTTTGGGGAGAATTCTTACCATCCCAACAATTTCTCTACCGTCAATAGCATAATATCTGACTACTTTTTGGACAATTCAAAATTTAGTTTCCTTTCTTGTCCTCTTGCGAGTTTAAAGCCTCTAAACGCTCTAATAGTGTTGGTAATCCTTCCACTAGATTCATATCTTGTTACTTAGATTATCCCGTGGTCTTCCCTCTTCCTTCAAATATTTTGGATTTATTGAACCACTTTCAGATAGCCTTACCTCAACTTCATCCTAAAGTCATCAATATTTTTGTTGTATTTTACCACGTTTGCGAAGCCACTGGGGTCCCTTTTTCGATTGACCTGTTTTGCAACCTTTACCAGCTTCGCAAGGTGAAAAGGTCCACTGATGAATTCACACTTTATCCTATTATTCCTAATGTTGATTTTGTTAGTGGGTTCCCCAACAACTGCGGAGTGTGGCGTAAATATTTTTTAGGACTTCGTACTGAGAGCGAAAGGAGTCTTCGAGTATGGAACTATAATGTTCCCAAATCTAAACTTCCTAACGCTTTGCCTTAATTCTAAATCTGAGGTTGTGTTGACACTTGACCAACATACGATCTCTCTTCACTATGTTGACTGTGAGGGCAAAGGTGTTTATTATTTCCTTGTTGCTTCTTCTTGTCTGTTATACTTCCCTATCATCATTATTGCTTTGTCGTAATACTTATGCTCCTTTGTTTGACTCGCCCTAATGTGCTGGATTATAGACATGTATCTGGCCAAAACAACCATGGAGAGATCATTTTTGGCAGCGATGATGATGAACCGGAGGCCACTGTCACCCAAATAAATTAATCGTCTGCTATCGGCATGTCTAAAGAAAATGGTACTGTAACGAACCTTCATCATAGAGTACTGAGGCTGTTGTTGATGGTGACGAGAAGGGCTATGATTATCAGACATCTTATAGTTCTCAAAGGAGGAGGAAATATTGGACTAGTGGGGGTGTCGAGCACCATGGAGCCTCCAAAGAAAAGGAGGCATGTTGGGCATTCTCACATGAAGCTCCCTTCGTTGAGCCAATACCTGATGGTATAGGGTGCTATTCCTGATACCTTATCTAAACCCCTGCTTCATGAAACCCTGGTTGTGGTATGTCTAAACTAAAATGTGTATTTGACTTACTTGATGTCATCACCTTATTGTGCTTTAACTTTCATCTATCAAAACTTATACCCAGGTTGGGGAGAGTCTTCAGCTTGTCAGGAAACGCATCGTCCAGTTTTCTAAGGAAGGTGGTTTGCTTGTGGAGAAGTGTCGATCCGCAGAGGAGAAGTGTGTAGCTATGAATGTGTCTCTTAAAGCTGCTAAAGAGCGTGCAGTGGCAGCTGAGAGAGAGGTTTCCAAACAGTGATCAGAGTTGAAGCAAGTGTGGAACACAGGTTCTATTTCACTTGGCTATTCTCAGGTTCTTGTTGATCGGTTAGTGAAGACCAAGTCTTTTTATAGTCTTTTTGAGGGGGTCTCTTCTACTGCTTGCAATGTTGGATATTGCGAAGCTATGTTGAAGCTGCGACAACTTAACCCAGATGCTAAAGTTCAGAGTCTTCCAAAACTTCCTAAGGCTGAGGCCGTATTTGAGGAGCTGAAAGCCCAGCTTAATAAAGGCTTCATAAGCAACATTGCTAACAGTGGTCATTCCTATGCTCTATTATCCAATCATGCTGGTCTTCCCAGTCTTCCTTCCGTGGATGAGCTAAAGCAATGTGAGGTTGGTTACTTCGAAGAACTTCTGTTTGGTTCTTGTACTATTGTGCCACCTCTGAATTCTGTTCATGCGATGAACAAGGCCAATGCAAACACTAAAGTTTCTTCTTAGCAAGCAAACAAGGAAAATGTTGCTATCATTATCCAGCCTTCGTCTGATCCAGCCTTCTGCCTGTGCCACTAATGTTAGTTGATCTTTTGCATTCTGATATTAAGGATTTCAATTGTAACTTAAGAAAATAACCTAGTGTATGTTTGTGCTATTTGTATGGCTATTGATATTGATTTTGGTTTCGCCCTCAATTTTTACTACTTCTCATTGCATTTACTTGTATGTAAGGCTTTGATATTTTGGTTTATCATAAATTTCTGAAACGCCTTAATTTTCTGGGATCCACTGATCGATTTTCTGATTGCTACATATTTTCGCCATATAATTTTCACTGCTCCATTAGGTTGATTCGAACTACCCAATCTTTAACTAAGGAATATGATAAGTTTATTTCTTCTGATCCCTTCTCTAGTATGGAGTCGCTCCCTTTATGCATAAGATGAAAATTTCCTATTTCAAATCCCTCGCCATCTTCTTCCCCAACATATCCTTGCAGCAAGATTTTCCCCAATGGTTACAATGTTGGATCGCTCAGCAAGGGTATTGTGTGTGGTTTAGTTTGCCATGAATCTGCTAGTGTGTACATGCTTTTGCTTAAACTCCATGTCTATGTCTAAGAAGGGGCATTATCTTTGGGCATTCATTCGATGTAAATGCTCTGGGTATTAATGGCCTTAAAGTGAAGTAGGACAAGAATGTAAAGGACACCCACTATGTTGTGCATAATGTTTGACGGATTTGCAATGAGCAGAGAAATCTTATTCACCACCAACAATTGAACATGGCGAAGATGTTTCATCAACAGGAGAAGGCTAGAAATTGTGCTGCAAGTAAGATTCGCAAAGCCCATTGGAAGACACTAATCATTTGTAAACAATGTTGTCACATTGATGACTTGCAGGATCGGTTGAAGAAAAAGCAAGATGAGAGATCATTTTTCATCTTCTTGTTATCGGTTGGCAGAATAAGTTTGACAAACAGTGTGCTATCAACACACAGCTATGAAGCAATAATGAGGAGCTCCGCGTTGAGTGCGACCATCTTGAAAAGTCTGTGAACCAACTTGAGTAGGATTGTGCTGAGTGTAACTATGAACTTTAGGCTCTCCATTCGTCGTCTCGAAAGACTGTTGGTCATTGAGATCTTACTATGGAAATTTGTGGGCAGAGGATTAACTTGTTTTAGGCTATTCAATAGCCTCTTTAGCACTTCAAGGTACAAAACTTAAGGGTTGAGATGAAAAGATATAAAGACACCATCAATGTTATGAGTATGCAGCTGGATTGCATAGTTACATGGTCTATGGCTTGCTCGTATCACAATAATTATGCTTGACCTGTTGTGCTATCCTATCTCTTTGCAAGATATATAGATTTCATGTTTAATAGCTTCATCGCACAAGATCTATTGCCTGCTTGTGTAACTTATATTCGAAAATCTGCCCTTATGCAAGATCTATAGCTTACGATCGTAAGGTTGGCAAAACAAAAAGATCTAAAGCTTGTAAATATCGATAGCTGTGCAAGGTCTATAGCTTGTGGATGTGGGATTTTTGAAGTTACAAGATCTATAGTTACAGTTCGTAAGGTTTGCAAAAATGCAAGATCCAAAGCTTGCAAGGATCAGTAGTTGCGCAAGTTATATTGCTTGTAGATGTAGTATTTACGAAGTTTTAAGATTTATAGCTTGCATTTGGATGTTTGTTATGGAACACGTGATTTTTTTTTACCTTAGACCTCGTGAAAGGCCTCGTCATGTTGCTTGCAATGAGCTAAAGATGTGTTATCGTCTAAAATTTGCAAGTAGCAAACTAACAATGTAATCGTTGCCCGGAAGATGGTTTTTATAATATACGACTATGATAATATCGCTTTTGAAATAAAATAAGGGATGGAACCAATGATAATTTGATGGTTTCTGTACAGATTGATACCGTTTATCTATTTCCTCGAACCTAGACATAGAATCTTCTCAAATTAATCATGTGCCACGTGTTAGGGACACTGCTGCAGTCTAACCTTTCTAGCTCGTAACAGCTAGATTTGTGAGCCTTTGTGATCTTCTAAGGTTTTTCCCACTTTAGGCATAAATTTCCTTGTTCTTCTGCTAGGCTTTCCTCATTCTTTCTCAACACAAGATCACCAATCTGAAACCACGTTTCTTTAACCTTCAGATTGTAAGCTTTAGCCACTTTTTCGTTATACTTAGCTTCTGTGATCGCTTCTAATTCTCTTTCTTCTTCCAACTCATCTAAGTCCAACCTCATCCTACCTCAATTTTCTCTCTCTGTAATCAAATACAAGATGCTTGAATTGCCAATTTCCAATTGTATCACTGCTTCATGACCATAGACTAGAATTTACGGTATTTTCCCCATTGGTTCTCGAACGGTCGTTCTATTATGTGCTGGATGTTGAAGTATTCAGGTTGGGTAATGAATTGTTGAACCGTTCTTAGGTATCTTACTAGCTTTTCTTCTCTCACTTCATGGTCTCCTCGCACTTGTTGGACTACTATTTGGGAGTCGCTGATTCCTCGAACACTCTTCACTTACATTCTGACTGTAAGGTCTTGGCCAAATATCAACGCCTCATACACTTCCTCATTGTATCTCAAGGTGAACCTATCGAAGCAATCAACGAAGAATACCCAGTGAACTATTGCATCTCCAATTTTAGTGACAATAACCATTAGATCATTATGTGGCTAAGCATTAGGGACTGCATCTTCTTCGGTAAATGTGATCACATTGTCTAGGAAAAAACTCTTATGAATAGGTTCTTGTGGTGGGGAGGGGGGATATCAAGCCTCAGCTTTCTAAGAATTACTAGATAGTGATTCAGTTGTTGCATGTATGAACATGATGACTTTTTCTGGAACATCATCCACCATGTCATCACTATAATCTACTACTACCATCATTTTCTTATTTTTGGCCATCGAGCTTGCTATTCCTTGGCTTTGTGCAACTTGGTTCCCTGTTTTGTTAGCTTCACTATACTTGCTTCCTCCTTCTTCCTTCTTATATTGGCTCAGGTAACCAACCTTAGGTTATCCTCAATTTACCTCCCTAAATCCCTAAAATATTATATGTCATGGCCATGGTTTTTGTGGAAGGCACAATAGAATTCTCCGGGCCTTTTTTCTGGGGGTTCTATCATTGGCAGTAGGTCACGAAACACCTTCTCATTCGCCTGCCATATTTATTTTCTTGACTTCGTCAGAGGAGTTTCTTGGCTTGATGTCGCCTGCATTCCCAGTTCTCTACCTTTAAAAGGGGGTTTTCCCTCTCCCTTATTAATGAACCCCTTCTGTGAGTCTTCGGACAGTATTTTTTCTCCTCGCTCTCGCTCTATTTTGTGATTATTTGCCTCTTCTATTTGAACATATTGTTCTATCATTTTTTGTATCTCTCTCGGGTTTTAGGGTATGTTCTTTGTTAACACTTTGTAGAATTCTCTAGATCGCATGCCTCCTTTGAATGATCCCAATGACGATCAAAATTATATATCCCAAACTTGCAAGATCTCGGTGACGAACCTATTATGATACTCCGCTATCGCTTATCTGAGATATGTTCAAATCTGCAATTGATTTTGTGAATTTTTGTTTCTGGTAGAAACTTCCCAAAAATAGATCAGAAAATTGCACCCACAATTTGATGCTTCCACTTGGTAGGTCTTCATACCATGTGATCGTTGTTCCTGAAAGAATATGGGAAATGCCTTGCAAACCAGCTTGATGTTCGCGTCTCTAAACCTTATGCTATTTCGATAAGAGTGTAAGAACTCCTTTTCATCTGTTGTCCCATCATAAACTTTAACATGGACAGGGAGCTTGAAATCCTTAGGCGTTTTGTAATCTCATAGATGTGGTGCTAGGGGTAACTTGTCTCTATCATCATCTACCACTATGTCTTGTAACTTCTGCCTATATTCAAGGCTTTCGCGCTCTTGACTTGTATTCTTATTCACTCCCTGAGATTTTTGCTTAAGCATTGTCAAAAATTTATTATAGGGGCTCTCTCTATTTGCTTCTAAAAATGATGTGAACGCCCTCCTTTCCTTCTCTTGGTTTGCGTTAGGAGATTCATCTTCTTCTTTATTATCAGCATCTTCCTTGTTTTGTTCTCTCTCTCTACTAGGGACATACTTCTGGCCTTGTGTGTTCTTGTTCTGCCCAGCTGTGTTTTCTCATGTCTGATGGTTGTGGCTAGTGATGTCAATCTTTACCTATACCGAGAACTCAATACAGACAAACATGACTGAACTCAACTCGAAACCCAATTCTGACCCAAGAAATATTGACTCGATTGTGAACCCAACACGATCGAACTCTACCCAAAACCTAAATCCAACCCGTAAAATATTGACCCGAACCCAAACCCGACACGATCGAAATCATCCCAAAACTCAATTCTGACCCAAGATATTTTGACCTGAATCTGCACTCAACACGATCGAACTCAATCCAAAACCTGAATCTAACCCAAGATATATCAACCCAAACATGCACCCGACATGACCAAATTTAACCCGAAACCGGAATCTAACCCGAGATATATTGACCCAATTAATATTATTAAATTTTATCAAAATTTAATTAGTTTTTATCAAAAGTTATAGAGAAATTAAATTAAGATTGACCTTTAGTTAATTAAAGTCTAACCATTTCATTAGTGTTTATATATGAAAGTTAAGTAGGGGTCCACATTTGATAACTTAAACTAAACATTTTCATTAGCGGTAAAATATAGAAAGTCAAGTAAGGGTTGACCGATGATTAGTAAAAGTAAACATTTTGAATTAGGTATTTATTCATGGAAATTCAAGTAAGTGTTGATCATTAAAGAGTTAAAGAGTCAAACTTTAGTTATTATTTATTATAGATAGACAATTAAGTGAAGGTTGACCTTTGTTTAGTTAAAGTCAAATAATTTCATTAGTGTTTATATATACAGAAAGTAATTTAAGAGTTTACATTTAATAACTTAGTCAAACACTTTCATTAGTTTTTATATATAGAAAGTCAAGTAAGCCTGACCGTTGACTAGTTAAAGTCAACTTAGTTATTAGTGTTTGTGTATAGAAAATTTAGTAAGAGTTGACCATTTAATAGCTAAAGTCAACTTAGTTATTAATGTTTATATATACTAAGTCATGTAAGGATTGACCATTGATTAGTTAAAAGCAACTTAATTATTAGTGTCACAAATTAAAAGTTAAGTAGGGTTTAATTGTTGTTTAATTAAAATCAATTAATAGTTATTAGTGTTCATATATGGAATGTCAAGTGAGGGTCGACCGTTGATTGGTTAAATTCAATCCTTAGTTATTATATTTTATATATAGAAAGCCAAGTAAGGGTTGCTCGTTGATTAGTTAAAGTTAACTTAGTTTTTAGTGTTTATATAGAACGTCGAGTAAGGTAAATCGTTGATTAGTTAAAGTCAATTCTTAGTTATTAGTGTTTATATATAGAAAGTCAAGTAATGGCTGACTGTTGATAAGCTAAAATCAAATATTTGTATTCATATTTATATATACAAAGTCAAGTATGAGTTTACCATTGATTAGTTAAATTTATCTTAGTTATTAGTGTTTTAATATAAAAAGTCAACGGTTGACCGTTGATTATTGAAATTCAACTTAGTTATTAGTGTTTATAGATAGAAAGTCAAGTAAGGGCTAATCGTTGATTATTTAGCCTCAAATTAGTTATTAGTGTTTACATATAGAAAGCCAAGTAGGGTTTGACCGTCATTTAGTTAAAGTCAGTCCTAAGTTACTAGTGTTTATCTATAGAAAGTCACATAAGGGTTAACCGTTGATTGGTTAAAGTCAATCCTTGGTTATTAGTGTTTATATATAGAAAGTCAAGTAAGGGCTGACTTTTGATTAGTTAAAATCAAATATTTCATTCGTATGTACATATATACCAAGTCAAATAAGGGTTGACCATTGATTAGTTAAATTCATTTTAGTTATTAGTGTTTTTAATAAAAAGTCAACTAAGGTAGAGTGTTTATTAGGTAAAGTCAAACATTTTAATTCGTAAGAATATATACTAATTCAAATAAGGGTTGACCTTGATTAGTTAAAATTTGTGTATTCTTGATAGAAAATTTCCATGTAAGGTTATTCTAGTTTTTGAATTAGTCCTGCTTCCATTAATATTCGACCACCTAGTTTTCTTATTTTCTATTAATATTCTGACCACCCGTTAATATTCTAGCTTGTGTTAACATTTTGCTGGCGCATTACGTACTATAACACATTTATTTGACCAGGTATGGCCCCCAAAAGAAGTGCACCCAAGCAGAAGACCAACACCCAAAACTCAAGGAAAAAAGCCAGAGTCGGAGAGAAGGAGGAGCGTCAGCACGGGTCTCAGATTGTCCCGTCGAACAATCCAATACCAACCGCAGAGTTGGACTGTCATAAGGCAATAACTATGTACAAAGAATTCATTACCAGGGGCCTCATACTAGAGAGAGGGTTGAGACTAGAAAATCCCTTCAAGGACTACGTGAACGAGCACAGCTGGGTAGGCTTCATCTCACAACCACCTCGTGCAAACCAGACCATGGCATGTGAGTACTTATCGCTCATGAAGTACAAGAATTGTCTAGATATTTTCCTCCGTGGTTATTTCGTTGAGTTTACAGTGGATGTGATCAATAGGTTCTACAAGATCCTACCGAAGCCCTCGAGTTTGTACGAAGCCGCCAAGATCGTTGTTCAAAAAGCTTCACGGGAAGACATCATAAGAGAAATATGTGAGGACAGCGATGAAGTTATCTGGAATCAGCCACAAGAATGGTGCAGTATTGAAAAGAAATACTTGACTGAAGACATGAACGTGTCGTACAGTTTCATAGCTGCCCAGCTTTTCCCTGTGAAAATGAATAGTGAGGTTTATCGGTCCCATATGTTGCTGCTCTACAAGATCAAGAAGAACATGAGCATCGATGTTGGGGGTACGATAATGGCGTACACCAGAGATTGTCTCAATGCCCATAATTGCATAGGTTTCTCCTCACTCATCACTGCCATATGCATAGAAGCAGGTTGTAAATTCAAAGATGATGATGTCACAATGATGCCAAAGCTTCCCATAAACCCTCTAATATTCTCGAAGAAGAAGAACGTTGCTGAGTCATCTAGGACGGCAACAAGTAAATCATCTAAGGAGAACTCAGATGGGGACATGGCATCATATCAACTGAAGGTGGATCACTTGGTGCGATAGACATCATAGGTTGGGAAGATCCTGACTGCCGTGTGTGGTGAGAGAATCAAGGAATTGGATCCAATCCCTACCTTAGATTCGCCAAGGTCCAACACAAGGGAGAACAGCTCGCGCAGGGGTTGACTACCTACATTGAGCTCACCTCTTAATTTTGTTAGGTTGTTTCTTTTGCTAAGTTAATATGGATATTTGATTCGTAGATTTTTTGCTTATAAAACATATATTGCTACTGTGTTGCTACTTTTTGGATGTGATTTTGGAATTTCACATTTCTAGTCTCATAATGTATTCATGTTCTTGTCTTAGACGAACTGAACGAGCAACTCAAAAAAGGTTATGTGTGTGTGAAAAAGCTGCAGCGCGCTGAACCGAAAGAGCTGCAGCGCACTGCAGTTGGCAGCAGCTACCATATGAAAATGAAGCTAATTTTGTCCAAGGCTTTACCAAAACAGCGGAAGGGCGCTGCAACTCATAGAACTGCTCAAAATGGGGACCAATCGAAACATAGTTGTAGAATAGTTAACAGTGGTACAAAACACAACAAACTACAAAAATACATATATTTTATCTTGAATTCATTGATCGGCCCCTGCTAGTCTTCAACCATCTTCATTTTCTTGGATTGAACGTCTAAAATTTCTCGGCCATCGTCATCTATCCAAATGCCATCTCTATGTTTCCTTCATATTGCTCCCGCCTCAATCCCGTTGTTATTAAGTAGACGGGAAATAGAGGGGAACCTAACCTTTCACTTGTAAATTCAAAATAAATTTCATCATGGAAAGAGAATTTCTTACCTTGTAACAAAACAGACCAACCTACATTGCACGGGTTATTTACGTAGAAAACTTGTCTTGCTTGTTCAGCCAAAACAAACTGATCATTTTCATATGCTACACGAGTCTGGTCAATAAGGGTAAATCCCATTGTGTCATCAGTTCGAACTCCAATTGTGTTATCAAACCACTGGCACTTGAAAACTGGAATCTTGAATTCTCCATAGTCAAGCTCCCAAATCTCAACAATAACACCATAAAACAATTCACAGCTAGGACCGGTTTATTGTCTTTCTTACTTGCTTGCCACATAGTCTCCGACTCAATGTATACCCCACTATTTTATGTTGTGCTCTTTAAATCTTGGTCCCTAGTAGCAAAATAGAAACCGTTCATGTCATAGCCAGAATACCTCAAAACAGTGCAGTTAGGCTTCCTTGCAAATGCCCTAAATTTTGGGTTGTAATCACCTACATTGCATCGATCATATAACCAATTCACAAACTTGTCATTGTTCTCCAACTAAACTTTATTAGGGGGGCACATGGGATGAGACTCTGTGATCGAATTAAGGTGCTCGGTCACATATGTAGTAGTCTCCATACAATTCCTCAACACATACAAATGAACTGACATCAGATCACTATTCAATGGAGTAAATAACATTCCCCTTGACCTTGGTTTGCCCACCTTCCTTCCAACATGTCGATTCTGGGGCAACCCAAATTTTCTTAGTTCCTGCAAATAGCTAGAGAAAAATTCAATTACTTTTTCGGTAACATACCTCTCAACAATACTAGCATTTGGCCGACTCATACATTTCAAGTATCCCTTAAAGAATTTCATGTGACGCTCGAAAGGATACATCCAACGCATACCAACTGGACCATATATCATTACCTCCCGCACTAAATGAGCAACCAAGTGAACCATTATATCAAAAAAAGATGGGGGGAAATACATTTCCAACCTGCATAGCAGAACAACAACCTTTTTTTGTAGGACATCCAGATGGTCCCGGTCAATAGACTTCCGGCATATGGAAGCAAAAAATAAACAAAGTCTAGTGATTGAGTACCTTACGTCAGCCTCCATTACCCCACGAATAGCAATAGGTAATAGTTGTTGCATTGAAACATGGCAATCATGAGATTTCAACTTGGTTATCCGACAATCCTTCGTAACTACCCGACTCACATTCGATGAATAACTAATTGGGACCTTCACTAATTTCAAACTATCAAAAACTTATATTCTCGCCTCCTTAGACAATGTACAAGGTGCAGGGGGCAAGTAAGTCCTCTTACCCTTCACTTCTGGGGTGAGGTCATTTCAGATTCCCAAATCAACCAAGTCCAACTGGGCATTCAAACAATCTTTCGTCTTCCAGAGAATATTCAAGAGGGTGCCTATCAAACTTTCACAAACATTTTTCTCAATATGCATCACGTCTAAGCAATGCCTAACCTCAAGATGCTCCCAGTACGGTAGATAAAAAAATATTGACCTTTTCTTCCATGGACCATCACAATGTATTTTGTCCTTACCTTTATACTTTCCCAACACCACTCTCAATTTCATAACCTTATTGTGAATCTGCACACCAGTTAGTGGTGTAGGGGATTTCCTTCGTTCTTTCCCACCAACAAAATTGACCACATCATCCCGGTATTTATGGTTTCCTTGCAGCCATTTTCTATGGCTAAGATACACTGTCTTTCTTCCATTTCTTAGCTGTTTGAATTATGTCTTCTCCTCGCAAATAGGACATGTTTTGTGCCCCTTCACAACATAGCCCAAAAAATTTCCATAGGCTGGAAAATCATTGATCGTGCAAAAAAACATGGCACGCAGTTGAAACTCCACATTCATATGGACATTAAATACCAACACACCTCTTTCTTCCCACAATATCTTCAAATCATCGATCAATGGTCTCAAATACACACCAACCTTTTTCCCGGGTTGTCTAGGACCTGAGATTAACAAAGGCATCATAACATATTTACGTTTCATGCACAAATAAGGGGGAAAATTATATATAACCAACATCACAGGCTAAGAACTATGCTTCGATGACATATTACCAAATGGATTTATCCCATCAGTTCACAATGCAAGGCGTCAATTTCTAACCTCCAAACCAAATGAAGGATATCGCTTGTCAAATTTTCTCCATTGTTCACCGTCTGTCGGATGTCTTATCTTGTCGTCATTTGGTCTTTCCCGCTCTCCATGTCATCGCAAGTTCTTTGCATTTTCTGAATTCGTGAATAACCTCTTTTACCTAGGAATTATAGGAAGATACCACATACACTTCAATGGGATCTTCTTTTTCTTCTTAGCCAAACACCTATCATCATCATTCCTCACACCCTTATATCTTGAATGTTTGCACACGGGACATTCAATCGCATCTTTCAAATCACCGTCATACAACACACAATCATTTGGACATGCATGTATTTTCTTGTATTCCAAACCGAGTGGACAGAATATTTTCTTGGCCTCGTACAAGTTTTTCGGTATTCCATTCCCTTCCTGAAACTTATCCTTTAGAAGCTTTAGGAGTGAATTCAAACTTGCATCACTCCAAGAACTTGTAGCTTCCAAATTGAAAACCTCCATAAAAAAAAGAGATTATGGTATCCTTTCTTTTACATCCCAGATACAATGGCTTCTCTTTTTCGTCGAGCAAAGCACTCAACATTTTAGGTTTCCCCTCAAAATCTCTCACAATGTCATCGAACATAGCATCAACGGTACATTTTTTTTCCATCTACCTTGTCAAAACCACCGTTATGTCCTTGCTCAACCTCTCCATGAAATGTCCATACTATGTAACCTCTGTCAAATCCGTTCTTCAACAAGTGAAATCTAACAAGCCCACGATCATCAAACCGTTCACGACACAAGCATCTTTTGCATGGACAAAGTATCCTCTCCTCCCGACCAAAGGCATAATCAAGAAATGAATCAATAAATGCAATATGTTCACCACTCCCTCCAGCTACACTTGGATAGCTAACCATTTTTCCCTCCACACAAACATCGATTCTCGGTCTGTTGTATCTAAACAACAGATAATAAAAAATTACACAAATTTTCATTGTTCAAACACAATAAAAATAAACACAATCAATTTGCTACACAATATTAAAAGTGTCATGTATGTGTACATGTATGTGAATCGATCAACTTGTTCTTGGGATACATATATATATATATATATACCATCTACCAAAACAAACACAACCATGTTTACATCCACACTCATTAATTTACACTCTCACAACATGATACTAAACCGACATAAGGCATATAGAAACTATTAATAAATACGAATAAACTCTCTCCAACCATGCATTTATGGTTATTATAACTACTAGATATTTGATTGAAATTCCAAGAAGTTAATGAAAACTTACAGCCATGGGTCTTCATTGCTTTGAGTTACTGCTCACATTTCCAAAAATTCTACCATCAATGAAGGGAAAAGGAAACTACAAGTTCAGATCTAATTTTAGAGGGGTAGTTCGGAGCATTAAATGCTCAATTTAGCACCGGTTTTTGTGAATAGTACGTAAAGCCGGTGCTATTTTTCCTATTAACACCGGTTTTTAACCGGTGCAAAATCCAACGGTGCCATTTTTCCAACTTCTGCCCGGAATTCTTTTAGCATCAGTTTCTTTATTTTTTTAGCACTGAATTCTAAAACCGGTGCCAAATATATACTTTACACCAGTTTTCTTTAATTTCTAGCACCGGTTTTCAAACCGGTGCAAATTTAGCACCGGTTTTTGTTATTTTTAGCACCAGTTTCTTGAGCGCTGTTAGTTTAACACCGGTTTACATCCATTCTAGCACCAATTTTCTGACCGGTGCTATATTAACACCGGTTATTATAAAAAAACCGGTGCTAACATAATTATAACCGGTGCTAAATTAACTTCGGTTTTAGAACCGGTGCTAAATTAACACCGGTTTTAGAACCGGTGCTAAGAAAATAAAAACCGTTGCTATGCATTTATTTGCACCATTTTTATTACTGGTGCTAAAAAATCGGTGCTAGAGGGGGTTCTCTGTGGTAGTGTCGTACAAATAAAAATTCCAAGACGACTACCACCATAAATGAAGATATTTCATGTTTTGATCAAGCATTTAAAGGTTATGTTCGGAATCCTCTAAGTGACATGGCGGGACCTATGACTAGGTCAAGGACTAAGCTTAGGGATGCTGCTATAAATACTTTGATTGATCGCGTTTATCATGAAGAATTGAAGGGTCATCATCAAAATTTTAGATTTATTGTTCAAGACTGTCAAAAAATTGAAGACATAATGAAGAACACTATACTCTTTTTTCCCATTGAGTTTTTAATGAGATAGTGTGATCACTGTAAAATATTCTAAAATTATTTCATTTTGGATTTTAGACTGTAGAGCAAGGCCATGTGGGATTTGTAGAGCTGATTTATTAATTTAGTCCATTAGGGTTTCAAAAATATTCCATTTTATTCTGATTAGAATTAATTTTGGTAAGATTAGATAAAGTAATATTTATCTAAGGTGTGTCTTGGAAGAATTCAGTCGTGTGTCACTGCAGGAAACTGAACCTATTACTTCGTCCCTTTACCTCAGTTTTTTGGTAAGGAAAATAACCAAGGTAAAAAGTTCTTTTACCTTGGTTCTTATTTTTTTTGAAGTAAAAAATATTATTTACCTCGGTTTAAAAAACACTGAGGTAAAAAGCCTACCATAACAGAGGCAGAAAGTACCTTTTTTTAAAAAAACCGAGGTAAAAGCCTCTCATTACCGACGTCGCACGCATGTCTGGCTTACCGACGTCGGTTGTTTTTTATACCGATGTCACACATCACACTCGCAGACATGAATGACTAATGTCGCATGCATGTCTGGCTTACCGACATCGGTTGTTGTTGAGATCGATGTCACAAGTACCACTCACGCACTTGAAATGGTCGGCGTCACACGCATGTTTGGCTTACCAATATCCATTATAATTGTGACTGATGTTGGAAGTACCTCTCGTAGACACTAAATGACTAACGTCGAACACATGTACGACTCACCGACATCGATTATTCTTGTGACCGACATCGCACATACCTCTCCCAGACATTAAATGACCGACGTCGCACATATATCTAGCTTACCGACATCGCACGTACCTTTCACAGACACCTTTGCGATGCACGATTTAAAATAAGTGAATAAATATATTAATAATGTAATTATTTTTTATTAAATAAAAATACAATATTTAATTTTTTATGCAACTCTATTTCTTTTTAATTTAGAAGATTTTATGATTATACTTTAACTTAGAGTTACTCTAAAATATGTACAGAACTTTCTATCATTTCACAAAAAAATAAATTATTTTATATTTCTATATTTAGGCAAGAATAACAAAAATCATACATTTTGGAGCAATGGGTAATGGGGTAACATAACTTTGGGCCATAGTGTAGTTTTTTAAGATTGTGTAGAAGTAATCAATGTTGGCTTTCGAGCCCCTTCCGTTAACCCATTTATGCCCAAATTGCAAAGTTACGGTATTATATTATACAATTGCATTTTGGTACCGCCAATTTCGTGATTCGATGACTCCAACTCTCTTGGAGGAACCTAAGTGCAAAAAGTAAAAGCTTTACTCGTAATTCCAAATTGAAATCCGCTTGAATGTGATGCTAGCATATACACCCTCATTGCATTTTCCAAGTTTGTAACAAATATTTATCAACAATCAGACATAAGAACAAATTCATAATTCTTTTCAATTTTCCTTTCTTGCTTCTAAGTATTCAATTCTAAGTTACTCTAAAACATGTACTACTGCTTTCCAACATTTCACAAAAAAAATATAACTTATTTTATCTTTCTAAATTTAGGCAAGAATAACAAAAATCATGTATTTTGGATCAATGGATAATTAGGTGAATATTAATACCATACCTTCCTCTTCTATAGTAAATATATATCGTAATTTTTTGTAAAATTTGTTCAAGTTCAATTTCTACCCACAGACACAATTTTATATCTTATTATTTTAGTTAAACTAAACTGAATCACAAATGTAACATTATAGTATTACATATTATTATATGTTTTTTTAAAATAATTATCACAAACAGTAACTATATGAAAATATTAGGAAATCAAATCTTTTGTAATTTTATTATAAAATAATAATATTTATTTAATTTAAATTTAAAACATTAATATTAAAATATTTCAATATTAAATTACTCCAATATACAAGTTTTTGTATGAAAAATGTTCTTCATCATTTAAAAAATAATATATATCCTTCAATATTCATTTCTTTATTTCTATCATAATCTAATATGTAAGAATTCATCCCAAAAACCTAAGCTCTAAGCCCAAACACAACTAACCTAAACCCTAGTATATATCTACAAGAAGTATCTTCACCTTCTCCTTTAACATAATGCAAACATCTCTCTCACTTAACTCCATCAGCCTTCTTTTCCTCCTCCTTCTTCGTCATTGACTGTCGCCCTTGGCCGTGCCCTTAGCCTTTGACCACCGCATCCGTCGTCGTCCCGCCTACCGCCGACATCATCCCGACTGAGTCCAGCCCTCTCTCACCCAATTTTGGCCCTATCCCACCTAAGTCTAATCTGTCCCCACCCGTGTTCGTTCCCTCTGCCCCAGTTTGACCTTCTCCTGCCCCAATTTGGCTTTCTCCCGCCCGAGTCCACTTACTCTTCCTCGCCAAAAGATGTCATCTTCCCCACATCGGAGTCACCTATTCTGCCAATGCTCAGATCTGCATCATCTCCGATGTGCCCTAGTTTTCCTGTTCCTCCATTGCTCAGATCTCCACCGTGCCCTAGTCTGCTTGCACCTCTGTCCGCGCCACTAGCTTCTCCAGCAGTGCAACCCTCATATCTGATGGCGCCACCATTATCACCAGCATCTCCGGCATCTTGTATTTTGTTGATTTATTGTATTTTTTGTAATTTGTGATGTATGATTCAAACTATTTTTGTATAATTAGTGTATGGTTTTCTTAGTTTTCTTAGTTTTCATAGTTTTTATGGTTCCTAGTTTCGTCAAAGATCTAAAATTCTGCAATCCAGAGTCTTCACAAGGAGATTCATATCATGTACGCTAGGAAAAAACTTCAGAAATGGCGATGGCAAAAGATGAATGGGCATGAGCTGCAGACAAGTCAGCGATCATGTATTCAAATTTGGTGGAGAGTCGACAAGAGTTGCATACATGAGATTAAATCAAAGGTTTGTTGCATCTGTAGTTAATCAAAAGTGTGTTGCGTCCATAGTTAATGAGAATGGAGTGTTGGGGATGAGAGGAAGGTTGCACCTTAAATAAGAAAGGGGGGGGAGGGGAGAGAAGGAATTTTGGAGAAGGGGAAGTTTTAGGAAAGGTGGCATATCCATAAGGTTGCATGTCACAATACTTTTACCTTGAAATTGCATTTTTTTTAGATTCATTAAATGTTATATTTCATACGTTAAAATAAGTAAAAATGTATATTTGAATGTGAAACTATAATATAAATAGTAAAGTATTAACTTTTTTAAAAAATTAAAGGGTAAAGTGTAACCCTATTAAATTTTGAAAGTGCATATATAACCTGGTAAAATCTGAAAGTGCAAAAACTAACCCTAAAATTTTGAGCAATAGTGCAAATATACCCAAATTGCACTATTCCAGCATTGGCTTAAAGAATTCAGGCGGTTAGCTAATCTAAAAAGACAAAAATACCCCTAGGATTAAAACTAAAACTTTAATGACCATTATACCCCTAGGCTTTGTCGCCAGTCAATGTCGATCAATGATGGTCAATGTCAGTCGCCGCCAACCGATGTTGTTTGAGTTAGATCAATACTTTTATTAATAAGACAAGGTTAGATCATCACTTTATTAAATAAAATACTGGGTTAAATAAACACTTATTTTTAAAAAAAGGGTGAAGTCAACACTATATCATATAAAAAAACTTTGTAACGAGAGCCCACTCCTTATAAATATGCCTTCATTACAACTTCATAATCTAATGTATCATAAATATATTAATAGTTTTTATGTTAATTTCTAATTGATTTTCAATACTCCCTCAATCCTAGATTAATTGCCTCATTTTGACTTTTGGAAGTCAACTTAATCAGTTTTCAACTACTCCATCTAGTTCTCTATATATGGCCTCTTTTAAAATGAAAAAAAAGGATTTTAAAGTTATAATGAGTGGGGGAAGTTGTATTGAGAGAGTCAAAAGTAAATTGAGTGGATGAAAATAATATAGAATTTGCCAAGAGAGGAAGGAGCCAAAATAAAACGACCATCCCTTAACTATCACGATCTTCTAACTTCCACCCCTCATCTATTAATTGAACACTCCTGGCCCCTCAACTTGCAAAACTGATGAATCGTGGCCACTCCGTCAACCTAGGTTTTCAACATTAGTTTTAAGGGCGAAAGTGACATTTCCCCTTTTCTTTTCCCTTTTCCTTTTTCTTTTTTCACTTTCCCATTTTCATTTTCTTCCTTACCCCTTCCCCTGCTCCGCAGTCCACCACCCCAGCCCTTCTCCTAACTCCCCCTTTCCATCGCCACTTCCCTTACCATTCCCCCTTTCCGCCGCCTGCCACCCCTGCTTCAAAACCATATTGGAATTTTTTGCTTTAATTATTGCACATTTCTCCAAATTCTCTCCACTGATTCTTGTCTCCTCATTTCCTAGAACCGCTATGGGGGATGATCAACTGAAGGGTAATGGAGGGAAGAAACGTAATTAGCCTCAGGAACCCGATCCCAAAAGATTTTGGGTTATGGGTATCCTAGTTCTTGTTGATAATGAAGCCAAAATGGAAGATTTTGAAAGTATGATTGTTCTATTTTGGGTTCTTCTTCTTCAGATCTTTGCGGCTCTGTTTTTAGCGAAATGAAATCCCCGCATGCCAAAAAGCACAGAGGTACCCTTCAATTACAGTAATTCCGGGTTTAATTTTCAAGAAATGGTTTTGACTTTGAGATTCCACTTTTACAATTATCCTTGTTTCTTTCCCCAAACCCTTTGACTCCAAACAGAAAGATAAAGATATTGTTACAAATAATCATTTTTCACAATTTGTCACAACTATGACCTGATATTGGAACGCCTTTCAGAAAGTATGGTAAGACCAATTTAATTAGATTCCAGCTATATGAAAGCCTCAC
This sequence comes from Rubia yunnanensis, assembly GCA_037428765.1. Classification (NCBI taxonomy): domain Eukaryota; kingdom Viridiplantae; phylum Streptophyta; class Magnoliopsida; order Gentianales; family Rubiaceae; genus Rubia; species Rubia yunnanensis. Next base: position 79,788,162 of record CM075068.1, read on the forward strand.
ATACCAGGTCAACATTCACAAAAATTAACTTGTCATTTCCACACTATCTATAAAAAATCTAGAGGCTACGTTGGGGCAACATAAATCTATAGATAAGAATGGAAATCTATCAAAGCCTATTCTAATGACAATGTCATCATATATACTAGCTACTTATACCACCGTTATGTTGGGACTTTGAACAGAAGAGGAACGAGCGTTGATAATATACCTAGCCAAGCAATTTCTGGCATGTTGATATTATAAGTTTGCAAATATGGCTTCTCATCCCCTTTAAAAATCTGTGAATTTGGGAATGTTAAGAATATGTGTAATAAAACTATAACATTGAAACAATGAAAGAAGATCTAATTCAAATCTTACGTCGATGATTTCAAGATAATTCATACGGATTTGTTGAAAACACTCCGCCGCATATAACATTACGTAATACTCGCACTCCAAATTCTTTGCTTGTTTCTTGTACTAATTAATACAAAAGATTCAATTAATCATATCAAAACTTTAAATTTATAGAATCAAATTTAATTGTCAACATGAAAACAAAAGTTCACCTTGATCTCGACAATCTCCAGACTCTTTGTACTAGATTCGGTGGGAAAACAAACGGAAGTGTCCAATATCTTAATAAATGACCCAGAAGGTGGATAATGTAGGGGATCCATCCACTAAACCTGGTTCTTCTTTGGGACAATAATTAATAATCTCCAATGGTCCCTACAACAATGTGATACATAAAAATAATCCAAAAAAATATGTTGTTTTAAGTAGATTTGATATTTTTCCATCACCTCTCAATGTATGGGGAGATGAATACTTTTTAATCAGTTCGTCGAAGAATTTTTGCGGATGGCGACCCACTCGTTGACCCTGTTTCTGATTTCTTGTGTCATCACCAGGCACAAATACCCCATCCACCCTTTCTCCACTTCATTAGCAAAATAATACATGTACCTTGAAATAAATGAAAAAAAATGTTAATTGTAAAAATAGTAAAGCTAATAAATTATTCCTCCGAATTATGAAAGTATATCATACTTACAATGCGTATAAGGACATTAGGGTTTGATTGACTTGGTCTCACCTCCATAAGCCTTCGAAGTCACTCCATGTGGCAATTATTTCCCTCTTTTGACAAAATACGCATTCATTGCCCAAAAATGTGTAGGTTGAGTTGACTTGGTGTCCGCCAATCAAATCATACAAGAATCTAACAAAGTGCAGGGAATCCGTCAAAACCTATGCCCTTGTGAGTGTGGGCTAAGCCTTCTTCGGTGTTTTCTGAACTATTACGGGTGCCATTTTAAGCTTGGCCTTGAAATGACGATCCTTTGTAGGGTCCACATAGCTTAGGCGACGAGGTCATAAGAGAAAAAGTCCTTGGGCGGTTTCCACGTGCTTGTCTGATCCTGGCCGGGTTAGATTAGTACTTTTATTAATAAGACAGAGTTAGATCAGCACTTTAGTAAAAAATACTAGGTTAAATCGGAACTTAGTTTTTTTTAAATGGGTCAAATCAGCATTATATAATAAAAAAACAACATTTTAAGGAGTGCTCACTCCTTATAAATGTCTTCATTAGAAATTCATAATCTAATGTATCATAAATGTATTTATAATTTTTATGTTAATTTCTAATTAATTTTCAAAACTTCCTCTATCCTAGATAAATTAGCACATTTTGACTACTGGACGTCAACTGAATCAATTTTCAATTACTTCATATGGTTCTCTAAATATGGCCTCTTATAAAATAAAACAAGGATTTTTAAAGTTGGAACGGGCGGAGGAAGTGGTATTGAAAAATTAAAAAGTAAATTGAGTGGATGAAAATAATATAGAATTTACCAAGGGAGAAGGGAGCCAAAATAAAATGACCACCCATTAACTATCACGATCGTCCACCTTCAGCCCCTCACGATCGTCCACCTTTTCCCTTTCCCCTTTTTCCCTTTTCCTTTTTTTTTCTTTACTCTTTTCTCATTTTCCCTTTTTCTTTTTTTTCCTTTTCCTTTTTCCTTACCCCTTCCTCAGCTCCGTTGCTCGCCACCCCAACCCTTCTACTCTCTCCCCCTTTCCACCGCCCATTCCCTTACCCTTCCCTCCATTATGCCACCTACCACCCCAGCTAGAAAAACATTTTGGAAGTTTTGGCTTTACTTATTGCACACTTCTCCAAATTTTCTCCACCGACATTTCTTCATTTCCAGGAACCGCTATGGGTGATGATCAACTGAAAGGTAATGGGGGAAGAAACGTAATCAGCCTTAAGAACCTGATCCCAGAATATTTTGGGTTATGGGTATCCCGGTTCTTGTTGATAATGAATCCAAAATGGAAGATTTTACAGAGTATGATTCGTCTATTCTAGGTTCTTCTTTTTCAAATCCCTAGGGCTCTGTTTCTAGCGAATTGAAATCCTTGCATGCCAAAAAGCACAGAGGTACCCTTCAAAACTACCGAATTTATTGCAGTAATTCTGGGTTTAATTTAAAGAAATGGGTTTTACTTTGAGATTCCTAACGCAGCAATGGAAGGCAGTTTAAAACCGTATTTTAACGAGGGGATGGAACTGCCTTCTATAAGTTACAAACTCAAAATGACATGCATCATGACAGACTGTGCCTCGTTTTATGAACTCGTAACTTAATGCACCCTGCCAGACTTTTTAAGTGGTTATGATCTCGGAACGAGCTGAAAACCCTTGGATTCTGTGATTTGTTTTGAAAATGGAACATGAGGCAAATAATCAGAACTATATGTTAGTTACGAATTCTGAACTCGTGTGAATTCCAAAATTGAATGGATTTTCTTTTCCCAATCTATAAAATTTAGGTCTGGGATCATTTATTGCTTGATAATATGTTCCATACTCGGAACATATATCGGATATCTTTTGTTCAGAATTCGTAACAAGTATGATCTATGATAAAAAGTTAAAGAAGCGCCAAAATCAGTTCCAATATTCAAAAACCTATCAGAATGTATGGTAAAATTTTGCAATTTCAATAGATTTCAGCTATATGAAAGTCTCACATAACAGGTCAACATTCACCAAACTTAACTTGTCATTTCCACACTATCAATCAAAAATCTATAGGCTAAGCTAGGGCAGCAACAATCTATAGATAGGAATAGAAATCTATCAAAATCTATTCCAATGACAATGTCATTATATATACTAGCTACTTATACAACTGCTACATTGGGATTTCCAATAGAAGAGGAACGGGCGTTGACAATACACCTAGCCAAGCAACTTCTTGCATGTTGATATTATAAGTTTGCAAATACGGCTTCTCATCCTCTATAAAAATACGTGATTTGGGAATGTTAATTATATGTGTAATAAACCTATAGCATGGAAACAATGAAAGAAGATCTAATTGAAATCTTTTGTCGTTGATTTAACGATAATCTATACGGATTTGTTGAAGACACTCCGCCATTTATAGAAATACACAATACCCACACTCTCAATTCTTCACTTGTTTCTTGTACTAATTAATGCAAATGAATTAATTAATCATATAAAAATTTTAGAATTTTAGAATCAATTTAATTGTCAACATGAAAACAAAAGTTCACCTTGATCTCGACTATCTCCAAACCCTTTGTACTAGATTTGGTGGGAAAACTAATGGAAGCATCCAAAATCTTAACACCGGAAGGTTGATAATGTAGAGGAACCATCCAGTAAATGCAGTTCTTCTCCGGGACAATAGTTAATAATCTCCAATGGTCCCTACAACAATGTGATACATAAAAATAATACAAAAATATGTTTTTTTAAAAGTAGATTTGATATTTACCATCACCTCTCAATGCATGAGGAGATGATTTTTTTTATCCGTTTGTCCAAGACTTTTGCGGATGTAGTCGACCCGCTCTTTGACCCTGTTTCTAATTTCTTGTGTCATCACCAGGCACAAATACCCTATCCACCATTTTCCCCTCTGGTTAGCGAAATAATACATGTAACTTTGAAATAGTATGAGAAAATATTAATTGTAAAAAATAGTAAAAATAATAAATTATTCCTTCGAGTTATGACAGTATACAGTACTTAAAATACATATAAGGACATTAGGGTTAGATTGACTTGGTCACACCTCCACAAGTCTTTGAAGTCACTTCATCTGGAAATTATTTCCCTCTTTTTACCAAATACGCATTCAATGCCCAAAAATGTGTAGGTTGAGTAGACTTGGTGTCCGTCAATCAAATCATAAAAGACTCTTACAAAGTGCGGTGAATCCTTCAAAACTTGTTCCCTTGTGAGTGTGGGCTTAGCCTTCTTTGTTGTTTTGTAAACTATTACGGGTGCCATTTTAGGCTTGGCCTTCAAATGATGATCTTTTTAGGGTCCACATAGATTAGGCAACGAGGCCGTGGGAGAAAAAGGGCTTGGGCGGTTCCGACATCCTTGTAGTGGTCATCTGCAATTGGCAATAGGCCATTGAGTACTAGTGGGCATTGAGGACTAGTGGTCATCCTACCTCCTTGTAGTCTCGCGGAGGATGTCATTCTTACCCATGACAATGAATTACCCTTCCAATTGTGCCTGCTTTAATTTAGCCTATGCAAGAGTTTTACATAAAACAATTTAGTTTGTTTTATAGGATTTCTATTCTTGAATAGAAAACAGATTAAAGGTGCTTACCACTCGTATCGGCAATTTCTCGCTTGGGATCCTTATCGTATTCACCCTTCCTATCTTAACGGCTAATCAGGAATAGATCACACCGGTCAAATTATTCCTCATCGATGGGTATTACCGATGATCTTGCCACCTCCTCGGTTATTACTCTGTTGATTGCTAGTTGGACATCACTTTTCACTCTGCATACCCTACATTTGTAGGTAATAGTGTTTCTTAAAAATAAAATGAATATAATGTGTCGAAATAAAAAAAAGTAACGTTTATTTGATCGCAAATTTTCATCATTATCCAAGGCTCGCATCTTGTGGATCTCCCAACTTTCGGGTTAAATATGTGTATAAGTCAACCCACTACAAGAAAAAAGGGCTTTCGTGACCAAATTGAGGTGACTACAAATTATTTGGTCACTAATGATCGTATTAGTGACTTAAATATTTTTGTCACTATGTTTTGGTCACCAATAAACTTTTAGTGACCAAGTGAATATTTTGGTCAACAAATTGGTCACAGAAGGGTGTTGGGCATAAGAGTTAAATAACTTAGGTATCCTTAGTAAACAGTGGAGGTGACAAAATTTAATATGGTCACCAAATTGGTATTTAGTGACCAAAGTAATGATTGGTTACCAAACTTTTGGCGGAAAATATTATCACCACATTTTTATGCCTTTTTCTCTTTTTTGCATTCAGTGTGGGGGATCAAAGGGTACCAAAACAACATTTAATGAAAGTATTTCAAGGAAATCTATGTCAAGATTAATTATCACTGAATGGTGGAGAGACTTCAAAATTTTCAAGCATAACTAATTTTGTTATCCAGCCAATTGACCAAAACTTATCTAAAAAAGCATCCACAACTTTCAAATAGTTTGTTTCCCCCTAACTAATCATCCAGATATCAAAACTAGCCAACAAAACACATTATTAATTCATGAAAGTATGGTTACATAGTTTAAGCAATCTCATCCAAAACCTAGCTATAAAGCACAAGTCACAAGATCATCGAATGGTCAAGTCTTGAAAATTTTAAAACCTAATTAAACTGCTTATCTTTGAATATTGCAATTAACGGTCAACAATAAACTTTCCATTATAATCACTAAGAAGAAGGTTTGACTTTAACTAATCAAAGGTCAACCTGTACTTGTCTTACTATATATAGATGCTGGATCAAAAGATTCTACTTTAACTAATATGCGATCAACGCTTACTTGACTTTCTATATATGAACACTAATAAAAAAAATTGACTTTAATTAAATCGACGACTAATTCCTACTTAACTTTATACGTGTAAACATTAACAACTAAGGTTTAAGTTTAGCTAATCAACGACAAACCTTAATTGACTTTCCATATATACATATTAAAAAATGTTTTACTTTAACTACTTAATGGTCTACCCTTAGTTGACTTTATATATATATAAACCAATAACTAATGTTTGATCTTAACTAATTAACAACCAACTGCTACTTGACTTTCTATATATAAACACTATTAAGTAGATTAACTTTAACTAATTAACGTTCAAACCTTACTTGATTTATTATATATAAACACTAATAACTAAATCAGCTTTAAGTGATCAACAATCAACCTTTAATCAAATTTGTATATATAAACACTAATAGTTATGACTTGGCTTTAACAAATCAAGATCAACTCTTACTTAACTTTTTGCATGCAAACACTAATAATTAAGCTTACTTTAACTGATAAGCGGTCACCCGTTACTTGATAAACACTAATAATTAAGTTTACTTTAACTGATAAGCGGTCACCCGTTACTTGACAAACACTAATAATGTGGTTGACTTTATACAACTTAATTATTAACTCTTAGTTTTTATAAATACTACCAACAAAGGTAATTTCATATAATTAAAAGTAAACCCTTCATTACCACTCTATAAACTTTCATATTTTTGCACGACTAAATGGATCTTAGAGAATTGACCTTTAATTGACAATTTATGACTCAAAAATTTTAGTAATTTAAAAATTACTCATATTTTTGAAATTTTATATGAATGAATATACTATATATTATTATTTTTTATTAAATGCCACTACTGGAATATCCTCTCTTTTACAAGGAAATTTCATAAAAGAGTTAGAGAGAAGTTGTAAATACTTAGTACTCCCTCCGTCCCAGCCAATTCTGCACAAGTTGACTTTCGTACTCCCTCTCTATGATTTGTTCCGAACACGGAACATGAGGCAAATAATCAAAACTATATACTAGTTACAAACTCATAACTCGTGTGAATTCTAAAATTGAATGGATTTTCTGTTCCCAATCTATAAATTTTAGGTCTGGGATCATTTATTGCTTGATAATATGTTCCATACTCGGAACATATATCGGATATCTTTTGTTCAGAATTCGTAACAAGTATGATCTATGATAAAAAGTTAAAGAAGCACCGAAATTACTTCCAATATTAAAAAACCTATGGAATGTATGGTAAAATTTTGCAATTTCAATAGATTTTAGCTATGTGAAAGTCTCACATAACAGGTCAACATTCACCAAATTTAACTTGCCATTTCCACACTATCTATCAAAACTCTATAGGCTACGCTAGGGCAGCAACAATCTATAGATTGGAATAGAAATCTATCAAAATATATTCCAATGACAATGTCATTATATATACTAGCTACTTATACAACTGCTACATTGGGATTTCCAATAGAAGAGGAATGAGTGTTGACAATATACCTAGCCAAGCAACTTCTTGCATGTTGATATTACAAGTTTACGAATACGGCTTCTCATCCTCTTTAAAAATACGTGATTTGGGAATGTTAATTGTATGTGGAATAAACCTATAGCATGGAAATAATGAAAGAAGATCTAATTGAAATTTTTTTTCGTTGATTTAAAGATAATCCATACGGATTTGTTGAAGACACTCTGCCGTTTATAGCATTACGCAATACCCGCACTCTCAATTCTTCTTGTTTCATCTGGAAATTATTTCCCTCTTTTGACCAAATACGCATTCAATGCCCGAAAATGTGTAGGTTGAATGGACTTGGTGTACTCCAATCAAATCATAAAAGACTCTTACAAAGTGTGGTGAATCCATTAAAACTTGTGCCCTTGTGAGTGTGGGCCTAGCCTTCTTTGGTGTTTTGTGAACTATTACGGGTGCCATTTTAGGCTTGTCCTTCAAGTGATGATCTTTTGTAGGGTCCACATAGATTAGGCAACGAGGCCGTGGGAGAAAAAGTCCTTGGGCGGTTCTTACGTCCTTGTAGTGGTCATTTGCAATTGGCAATGTGGCATTGAAGACTAGTGGCTTCTCCAGTTAGACTCTACATATCTCATCTAGAATTGGTACGTACAAAGTGATGATATCAGATTGACTTATGAAAAATACCATCGGCAACGTGGATCGGCTTACCATTATCCATTTGATCAATGTACAACTCACACAAATGTGATGTCAACAATGTAAAAGAAATAACTAGGTCAAAAAGTAATTGAATGTGCACTACCACATGAAGACACCTGTAGCACCGGTTTTTTGGTTTCCTAGCACCAGTTTTTGGCTGCTTAAAAAGCCGGTGCCTAAGTAAGCGATGTTACATTATCACCAGTTCAAGTAAAACCGGTGTTAAATTTCTTATATTAGCACCGGTTATATTTTGTACCGGTTTAAGTTACCGGTGCTATAATGTACTATATTAGCACCGGTTTTTTGTAACCGGTGCTAAGAAAAACCGGTGTAAAATTTTTCATTCTTACACCGGTTATAACACCGGTTATAAATATAATTTTATTGCACCACGTTTTTTGCACCGGTTATGGAACCGGTGTTAAATATGTATTTTTATCACATGTTTGTAGGTAGCACCGGTTTTTAAACCGGTGACAAGAAAAATAAATTGCACCGATTATAGTTTAGCAACGATTTGGGAACTGGTGATAGAAACATGTTTATTGCACCGGTTATTTGTTAGCACCGGTAAAAAAACCGTTTCTAGAGTTGTTTATTTGTTGCACCGGTTATATTTTGCACTCGTTTAAAAACCGGTGCTATGATGTATATATATCACCGGTTACTATTGCACCTTTTTTATGAGAGGTTTTGAAAGCGGTGCTAAAAGCATTAATTTGCACCGTTTAATATTAGCACCACTTTTGTAATCGAAAGAAACTGGTGTTAAAAGCGTGAGTAACTATTGTCGTTACTGTAAGTTGCGGCGAGCTGCCGCTCTTTCAGTTCATCTTCACACAGCCAGTTCCTTCCTTTTTTCCCAAGCATGGTACCCATTATTTGTTGTGTGTAGTAACAGAATGGTGCACGAAAATAAATTGAACAAATTCCGAGCCACCATGATGCATAGACAAGAAAGTAGGTTGAAGAAAGCATTGAATCCGATGGAGTATAATTTATGACTAGCAAAAGAAGAGCATGACGTGTTTCGTAGTGGCCTAAGATACTGGAACCCCCCTCATCGTCTAATTTGATGAGTATCAGAAGTGAAGGTTAGTTACCTTTATTGTAAGAGATAATACTAACCACTATCCGACGATTTGTGCAAGTCCCTGTATGACATTCAATTGAGCTATGCATTTTGGCAGAGTACTTTTTGCAAAAATACGAACCCATCTCAAAGAAATTCTCCGCAGTTCATCGCTCCCCAGTAGAGTGTAATCTTCCGAAAATTGCTGAAACAATGCCTTATATGACATGTTAAGAGAAGGATGTATATGTGAGAATAACAAATACATAGAAGAATTGTAGGAAAACGTACCGGAATAATGTCAATGTCCTGTACGTGCCTAACAATTTTTCCATGTCATACATGCAATGGTATCTGCACTCCCAAGTACTACTTTGTATCTTGTGCTAATGATGGAAAAGAGAATTTGTTGAACCGATTACGAAGATGAAAATGACACGTGAAATATGAAGGTATGGGATAATACGTACATTGATGTTTGTGACATCCCAAGTGTAGTTGGAAGGGTAGGACCTATTTTGTTTGGAATTGGCCCGTTGATATTTTGTTGCTATCCTATGATAAGTTGAAACATATTTTTGTCAACATGTGGAATAATATTTTCAAAAATTGGGGTTCATACAATATATGATAATATACTAAGTAACAGTAATTGTAAATAATTGAGCCAAGAGAGTACAAAACGTACAAGAACACATTTACGGGAACAACCATTTTTGTAAAACATTGAAGTTGAAGGAATGAAATGAATGTGTTCCACTTACAAATGAATCATTTTGAGGCATGTTCTATTTCGTTTGGAAATTCCCCCAGTCATTGAGTCGATGCAACATACTCGATCGATTTTTGGTATGAAGACAAGCAAAAACCAATAGTCCCTATGGAAAGAAGGGAAAACCAAAAGTACTTAAGATGTATTCTGAAAATAAAATCACAGCATATGGTTGCTTTCGCTTCCATGTGGACGGGTCTAGCTACTCAAAAAACAAATGGAACTTACTCTCGATTGTATGGGAAGACGTACATCCTCGCTTCAGTGCGGCACATGACAGCCAAAACCTTGTCCGCAGTCAATTCCACCCTTTGATTTGCCTTCTGTGCCATTGAGTTTGAAGAGGCAGGAATAAACTGGACGTGGCCTCCACGAACCACCCCATCGCAAAGGTATCTTGAAAAATGATATTGTAAGTGAAGAAAATATAATGATACTTGTATCTATAGATAATGAAAGCATGCACTTCTTACGATGCCCATATATCAAGTTGGCACCCACTGATCCACTCCATTCCATCCTCTACGTCCAAGCTATTCATGAACAGTCTTATCTTGTCAGTAAATATGGCTGTGTATACTTCTTCTGATCCAAACACCTTTGCGTTGAAATTGATGCGGAAGACTTTGTTTGGTCCACATATTTGTGAAGATAGCCGTAAAGCATCATTAATCTGTTGAACAACAGCAATGCATTCTTGGTTTTCCGTGGTCCCTAATCATTACATTGAGAATCTAATAATGTTAGTTGAATAGTATTTGTATGTGATTCAGTAGTGGATGATAATGTAAAGGCTGAAATGAGTTCTCACAAATATGTATTGCGGAGAAATTGAAGAGGGAGGATTTGGTTGCCCATTCTTCGGTGATGTAGTCTTTCCTTTTGGAAGTTGCTAATGGGTAAAATGTTAGTGATGCATAGCAAAAAATCAGTCAGAATGAAATACTATGGGGGTATGTACCTCTCCTTTTACCGATCGAGCGGTCACCTCTCCATGAGGAGTATCTTCCTTAGCCACTGGTGTGAGGTTTGTTTGAGGACTTCCAATTTCGTCAACTACCAATTCTTGGGGAGGTGGTTGCTGCTCGTTCTCCTACGTTAGTAGATGAATAACATATCATGTTATTGAAATATCTAGAAAGATATATATCAGCACCAATAAGAAGAGGAATACAAATTTCACACCTCATCATCCTATTGCTCAATGACACTTATCAACTTTCCCGCCCATAGAATGTTATATCCAATGGCCTGAGTGACAAACTCACATTCTTCGTGTTCAATCGGAAAAGGTGCCTTTGGAATGATCACAGATCCTTTTAGATTTACTCGCTCCCACCTGATGGGTAAGTCAGTTTCCGTGTCCTTTGGAAAGACGATACCAAATGCAGCTATGTCCCTTTCTCCATTATGGTTCAAAACATATAGGCAGCACTTTTTTCCTTTCTGAGAGAAGAACTTAGAGATTGGGTAAATACATCGGTTGGACAATGACTAAGTATTCTCTATTGAAGGAAAGAAAATAATGTCGGAAGTGCAAGCGATAAATTATAAGAAGTAATGAATTGTACATGTAGCTGCTGAAGGCTGCAGCACGCTGCAGCTTTCAGTGCCCAGCTGAGACTGAGAGCTACACCACGCTGCAGCTTCCAGCATTCATCAACAATGAACTGTCATGAAACATAATTTCATTGGCGAAGAGACAGTTTCTCAGTTTACGGGGGAAATACGAAGTTGAAGATATAACTACCGACATCCGAAATGAACGTGATAGTAGTCACTATATCCCCACAACACCAATGTGATAGGAAATGGAAATCCAGATACTACAAATCACATAGGAAGAAAGGAACAAAAACGATTGCAGTTTACGGTATGGACTACCTTGTCATCCGCTACGGTTCCTTGTGGGTCACTACATCCCGATGCTGAAGGAATGAATACCCGGTTGTCCTTATTCGTGGGGGTGCAAGATATAGCAAGGAAATTATGGGCATCCAAGTGTGGGGGAATAGCTTTACCCAATTGTCCAGCTAGCCAATTTGTTTGGGCCTCAAGTAAAGCAACAAATGTTTCCTTGAGCTCGATGACATCTGTTGGTAGTTTGTTTGAATTTGAACTTTCCTCAGATGGTTTTGTGTTTGTGCTCCCACATCGGCTAGATGCATAACGGGTGACAGCCGTATGTGGTAGGGCCTTGTTCACCTTAGAGGTTACAGAGCAACCTCTCCAACAACCCCCATGATCCTTCTTACCCGTTGCTTGAACTAGAATATCTTCTTTTCCATGTATAACCAAATCACCCTTTTGCTTCTTATCCAAAAGGTTTTTCTACAAAACAAAGAAAATATTAGCCATATGATCTGGATAACATCTAAGAATATCAATAAAGATAGATTCAATTATGAATTATGCTCACAATAGTGGGGGCTGCTCTTCAGACGGAATCGTTGGTGTAGGTTGATAATTTCTTGTCCCAGTTAGCCACAAGGAACACTTCCGAGCGGTCCGGTTTGAAATCCATGATTTGAACTAAAGCCTCTGCTTCTTCTACACTCTGACCTTCATCCAGAAGCTCGTCAATTTTAGCCTTTCTTTTCCTCTTCTCGAGTTCTATTGCAACCCTACGGTTCCCTCCACTGCCACTGTGATGGATGTACTCCTTTTGTGAGGCTCTTAATTTTGCTGCGTCACTTACCGCCTACTTGGACATCAGTTTGTAAACTGTTCACACCGTAAACACTAGAGATTAATAATATTGAAGGAATTACCTTGAATTCAGGGGTTGATCTGTGTTTCACAAATAGCTCCCACTCATTTTTGTCTATCCAGCGATAGTGTCTCCATGCACAAGAACCTGGTTTTTTTGCATAATGTACTTGTGTGCCACCTTAGTCTTCCAATTCCTCCACTTTTCTCCTGCATAAATTGTCCATTTATTTCGGAACTTATTCATCTCATTGAAAGTCATTTTGGTTTGTATATCCCAGCTAATCTGGAGGATAAGGAGACATGTTGTTAGTGCAAAAGGTCTTCCCATGCATCCTTCGTCACAAGGTCTGGGACTGATCTCCAATTATTCCATATCCCAGAGCGGATTCTTCGTCGGAAGGCATAGCCAACATACATCGACCATGGGCTGCGCATAATTAGGGGTTCGAAGTCATCATCGAAGAATATTTTGAGAGGCTTCTTTTGTTTCGTAAGCAACACGGACTTGCACACGGTTGTGCCTCTGTGCTTGCAATACTCTTCAATCTCAAACTTGTCGAAGCTCCCACTCAAGTCTTCTTTTGTCATAGTTTCTTCTTCTTCACCCAACTTCTCTGATCCCGAGCAATATTCCCGAGCATCAGCCCCTTCCCCGCTATTGTCATCACAGTTGGCCACCTTTGGAGTGGTAACACAATTATCGTCAATAACGTTTCTACCGCCGGAGTCAAAAAATTTCTTCCTCGGCTTCGCCATTGAATCTCTTGCATGAGTAAATGAAACATAAGGAAATCTTACTCCAACACAGCCCTTTGCGGATTTTCACAAAAATCCAACCGAGAACATATTGTATGGGGGCAAAAATAGGGTTTAACATATTCGTATAGGGGGCATGTGGGTAGGAAAAAAGTATGACATTACTAGCAAGCATATCATCTATGAGCATGAAACAACACCCACACTAGTATTCCAAGAAATGGAAACACAAACTCACAACACCCACACTACCAATCGGTCATACTTATTTCGTCAAGAGCCGGCCATCTTGTTTACCACCTTCACTATAAAGATTCCAACCTAGCGACCAAAATTGTGGAGCAGAATGTCGACCAATTTGGGGTATTTGGTTGGCGACCAAGACTGGGAGGTTGAAGCCTGGCATAAATGGTGAAGGGAGGGACACTAATTTTGGGGGAAACCGGCACAAGTTTATGGTGGAAAGAGGGGAAATTTGGGTTAGGGATGTGGTGGGAAGAGTGAATTTGGTTCAATGTTTTGGGGAGGGAAGGGTACGAAAATTGAGGGTATTGGTTATGGAGGGAAGAGGGAAACTTTTGGAGGGGATGAAAATGATGTATTGTTGGCACATTTTGGTGTCTTATAATTTCAAATGGTTTATTTAAAAAAAAAATAATCCATATGTGAAGGAGGAATATGTATTAGATTCCCCAGGGCCTGGAAACGATCGTAAAATCTTTAAAATCTTATACTCCCTCCGTCCCAAATTAAATGGTGTGAGAGAAAATTTCACGCTCATAAAGAAACTTGCCTAATCATTAATATGGGTTAAGTACGTATAAGTATGGCATATAAAAAGTTACTTTTCATAAACTACATGTTACCACGAATCGAACCATATAACATATGATAATATTATTGTTTATATATCTCCCATTATGCCATATATCTATTATTGTTTATATATCTATTGAAACTACTTACGGGGAAAAAGTCTTCTTATAGCGAAAAGGTTATTTACTGATGGATGTGATGTATGGTTGGTTTTTTAGTGACGTGTAGCTGACTGAAATATATATAGTAGAATGAGGTGATGGAATAACACTGGCACTATTGTTGTTAGATATCAACAATGTGGATCTCTCTAGCGGAAGACTAAGGTCGCAATGAGAATGGGTCAACCAGACCATCTCTGAGTTATTGTTGGCAAGGGCTCGATACTCGTAAATAGTGCTGGATTGAGAGTCGGTAGGTTGCTCCGCGGGACTCCAACGAACAAGAATTCAACAAAAACATACTGCATATCCTTCCGTATCGAGCAATGGCCCGAGAATCCAGACCCGAGGAAGTGGGTGACACTACTAAGCCTAGGAAGTAATGGAAAGCATCCAAATCCAGAATAGCAAATCCTCGATAAAGTAAAATAAGGAAAAATAATATGCGTAGAACTTGAGCTTGGTAACCATTACTTGTCCGGATTCAACCAAGATCTGATCTTGTTTCGTGACCATGACTGACTAAGCCAGAGTTCCCCTTGATTTCCATCACCCTATTTTGCCTTACACATTCCTATCAGCATTACAATATTCACTTACGAAAATACATCGACTCATTCAGGATCGTGAAAAATACATCGACTCGCGACCCTCATTTTCACCCCCACACTAGATAAGCTCTCGAGCCTCGAACCGTGCCTCTTCGTAACGATAACATTTTTCAACCCATATCTTTGTTCAGTTCGGCCCAATTGGGTGTAAAATTCAACCCAAATGGGTCTAAAACTTACTATTCAATTGTGGTAAAATTCAGCCCAAAGGACTGTAAACTGAAGCCCAATTGGTATAATGTGTTTGAACCATTAGTCTGTGCCCTTAGAACCTCTACTCTCTCCAAACTCCTTCCTCCGCCGTTCCCAAGCTCCTTCCTCCACCGTCCCCTACTCCCTCTGCTGTCCCCTGCTCCCTCCACCGTCCCCTTCTCCCTCCGCCATCCCCTGTGCCCTCCGCCGTCCCCTTCTCCCGGCTCCGTCCCCCGCTACCTCCTGCATCCTCTGTTCCCTCTGCCGTACCGTGCTCCCTCTGCCATCCCGAATCCCTCTGCCGTCCACTTCTCTATCAGCAAAGCTTCATCAGCCAAGCCCTATCCGACTATCTTCATCCACACCACAAACACCAATCATCAACAGACTGTACTCCGAATTAGGTATGTGGATTATTTTCCTAGGGTTTTTTAACAATTTTTTCGTGCTCAAGGATTGATTTCGTGATAATGCCTCATTGTGATGAACCTCATTGTGCTCTTGTTTTCATAAATGGTGAATAATTGTGTACAAACCTAACTGTTCATGTCAGGTTATTCTGGATGGCGTATTTATTCGTACTAGGATTTATAGAATGTCAATCTAGTTAACTTATTTTGCTTCTGTTTATATTATCTGAAATTGGGATTAATTGTGAATAAACATTATTCCATATTCAAACCTTGGGAAAAAATGCTTCAATTAGAATAAGGTGATTCTGTACTATGTTCTGAAAGCTGATTGTGTATTCTTGGTAGGAACTTTTCATGTCAGGTTATTCTAGTTTATGATTCTTTCCTGCTTCCGTTCATATTTTGACCACTCAGATTTCTTATTTCCCTTTGTCTATTCTGACCACCCGCTAATCTTCTGGGTTGTGTTAACATTTTCCTGGCGCAATTCGTACCATAACACATTTAGTTTAACAGGCATGGCCCCCAAAAAAATGCAGCCAAGCAGAAGAACAGCAGTCAGAACTTGAGGAAAAAGGCCAGAGTGGTCGATATGGAGGATGGAGAGCACGAGTCTCAGATTGTTCCGTCAAATGTCCCAATACCAGCCGCAGAGATGGACTGTACTGAGCATATAACTGTGTATAAAGACTTCATTTCGAGGGGCCTCATACTTGAGAGAGGGCTGAGACCGGAAAATCCCTTTAAGGACTACGTGAAGGAGCACGGCTGGGAAGGCTTCATCTCACAACCGTCTCGTGCAAACCAGACCATGGCATGTGAATACTTGTCGCTCATGAAGTACAAGAATTCTCCAAATGTTTTCCTCCGTGGTCATTTGGTTGAGTTGGCTTCGGATGTGATCAACAGGTTCTACAAGATCCCACTGAAGCCCTCGAGTTTGTACGAATCCGCTGACTCCGCTGTTCAACAAGCTTCATGGGAAGACATCATAATGGAAATCTGTGATGACAGTGATGCAGTAGTCCGGAATCTATCACAAGAATGGTCCAGCATTGAGAAAAAGTACTTGACTGAAGACATGAACGTGTGGTACAGTTTCATAGCTGCCCGGCTACTCCCTGTGAAAATGAATAGTGAGGTTCATCGGTCCAGGCTTACTAAGGATTACTTTGGAGAAAGTGAGATCAAAATTGCTTCGAAGATTTTTTTTTTATGCTCTGGATCTGCTTAACATTAGGAAGGAATTATGCAAGATTCAACTACTTAACTGTCACATCAAGTACAAAATCAGAGGTAATCCACTTCAAGATTGGGATGAACCAAGTCGGTGTCATTTCCTACGCCTGGTTCTTCTGGGAGCGGAGTTCCTTCTCCGGCCATTAATTATCCTCATGTCTGCACTAAAGACTCAAATGGCACTGCATTCAGATATTCAGAATGCGGGACAATATATAGAGAGAAACAGGTAAACGTGTGGATGGCGAGCCTTCAAATCAGCCCCTTATGATACAGGATTCTCTTGATTCTGCTGTTGCTTTTGGTTCACCAAAGGAATATAAGAAGTAGCATCAGCATGTGAATGAACTTATCATGAAAGCTTCAAAAACCTTAGAGAAAAAATTAAGCATGCAATGAAGGAGACCAGAAAGGAGAGGCAAAGAATTGTCATGGATCTTGCATAAAATTCCTTTTAGGTATCCAAAGGATGCAAAGGAGCAAGCTGTCGCGCAGAATTGGGGTACATACAGTCCAGGGAATTGTCATTGTATTTCTAGCGAAGTTAGTGAGACCAAGAGTGCATTGAAAAGCACTCGGAGAGCACATTCATCTCTATAACTAGAGCTGTGTATGTTAATGCTGATTCAGTGACCAACTTGGTATTGAATTTGGCTTTCAGGATTATTTCTGAATTGTATCTTATTCGTAGGAGTAGCAAATGTCATTCAGTATGTGTCGAAACTGATTCAACTTGCTATCCATTTACCTAGTCACATAATTCTAGACTTCTGCACATATTACCTTACAATATGTATCGTTTTTATTAAAACATGCATTTGTTTTTAAAGTTTTGAATTTGAATTATGAAACTTTTCCAAGAAATTATGTACAAGTTAAGTTAAAATTTTACAATTTAAAATTTTACAACATGTATTGTTTAAAATAAAAATACGCATATGATTTAGATTTATCAATTCCTTTTATGAATAGCTAAACTTTGCCATGAGGTGATGCATAAGTTATGTTATGAATCATTTATGTTTTGTTAAAACATGCATATGTTAGTTTACAACTAGTATATGTTATAGTTTACACAGACAGGGGAGATTAAAATTTGATAATTTAACATAGGTCATATTAACTCTGCATTAATTACTTTACAACATGTATTGTCTATATAAAAACACACATATGATTTTAAATTATCAATTCCTTTTATGAATAACAAAGCTTTGCCATGAGGCAATGCATAAGTTACTTTATGAATTGTTTCTGTTTTGTTAAAACATGCATATGTTAGCCTATTTCTTATAGTATAAGACAGAAAAGAGGTTACACAATTAATTATTTTTAAAATTTTCATATGAACTGTATTTAATACCTTATAATGTGTACTAATTACATTAAAATATGTGTTTATTTTAAAAAAAACAGGAGCAGATTTCCCTGATTCAAATCAAAGAGAAGTCACCTAAAATATTGTCGATGTGAAAGCATACTTTATATAAAATAATGCAAATTTTGTCAAATTTAAACATAAGGGGGGCTCTCAACATCTGAACAAAATGGAAGATAAAGTGCTCGTGACATAAATCTTCCATTAGGGAACTTACAATTACAACAGTATTCTATCTAAACTAACTAATAGTCTATGATACAATGAATCATCAATTATTAATCTTGAAAAGGGGGGTCATCTTCAAATCTTCAAAGTGCAGTGTCATCTTTGTCTGAATCCTCCTCATGCTGGAGTGTCTTGTGTAGTCCAATGTTTTGTATAGTCTGATTCCTTAAAAGTTAAAACCATAAAAACTATTGATCTAACTCCTGAAAAAAGTCCTACATATTGGATATTAACAGTTGCAACATATAAGCATGTACGATGTCTAATTGAACAAACAATAACCAACAATGAAAGTAAAAGTCAAACACAATAAAACTAACAAGTACATACTAGATTCTTACAGATGCAATATATAAGTAAATATATTTAGTTCTTAATTCAAAATGATTAACCAACAACAATTTTAAAAAAAAAATACACAACACAACTAACAAGTACACACGACATACTACAAAAATGCTACATATAAGTAAAAAAATGCAACTCGTTATTCAAAACGTAAAACTAACAATAAATGAAAAAAAAATGTCATAAACAGTACAACTAACAAGTGCACATTGAATACTAACAGGTGCAACATATAAGTAAACAGATTCAGCTCATAATTTAAAACAAACAATGAGCAAAAAAAAGGGGAAAAATCATTCATAGTACAACTAACGGATACACATTGGATAGTAACAACTGCAGTATATAAGTAAACAGATGCAGTTCTTAATTCAAAATTAACAACTAACAACACCTTACTTTTAAAAAAAAGCATACACAACACAACTAACAAGTACACACGAAAAACTAACATATGCAACATGTAAGTTAACAGATTCAACTTGTTATTCAAAACGTACAACTAACAACAAGTGAAAACAAAAAGGTCATAGACAGTACAACTAACAAGTACACATTGAATACTAACAGGTGCAACATATAAGTAAACAGATGCAGCTCAGAATTCAAAATGAACAATCAGCGAAGAGGAGAAGAAAAAAAACAGGTACAAAAGGTCATTCACATTACAACTAACAGGTACATATTGTATAATAACATCTACAACATATAAGCAAATGAATGCACCTCGTAATTTCATAAAGCGTAAACTTTAAAGCATGCACTTCTTCCGAGAACAAACAGGATGATTCGCCGACAGATATGGACATTCAGAAGAAAAACCTATGGCAGCGCTGGGAGTTAGCCTCCATCCTCAATTTCTTCAATGTAATGTAACCTCTTTTAGTTAAACACCAAAAAAAATCCATTCTCTTTGTTTTTTTCGTGAACATACCTTTTGTGTCTGATTTCCTTGCATAGGCTCATTCATTCACTTCCCATTTGGCTTTAAGAAACCTATACTTTGGATTATCTTTGTTGCTTTTTGGTTGGCATTAGTTTTTGTTTGTTTTGTTAGCGTGATGAAAAAGAAACTAGTTTTCCACATTAAAGATTTGAGTTTTTATAGACTTTCTGTGCAGGTTTTTGAGCCTGTGATACAATGCCAAATGAAGATTTCGGTTGAAGAAATTGAGACTGGTTTGATTGTACCAAAGAAGTTTCTTGTGCAGCTACACATTGCACTTTTGAAGGTCTCGTAACCATTTCTACGGCAAGTTTCGACTGCTTATGTGCTCTGTAGAACATGAGGACTGCTGTACGACATGTGGTTTATGTAAATGAGTGTGCAAAAATATGACTGTATTGTGTATTCGCAATAGAAAACAACTACATAAAGCTCTCCTTAGGCACCTTAGTGTAACTATGACCTTGTTAGTGGTTTACACTAGTTGAATTTTTCTTAATCTTCTGGCATTTTGGTTTCTCTTCAGGGAGTGGCCCCATCCAGTAAATTGTTGAATGCTTTAGAAAAATCGAGGAATGATACCTATCGCATTGTGGGGTTGAAGAGGAAGAGATGAGAACAGCGGGTTCACTAGTTGGGCTCTAGAATTCTGTTTTCCACCCTCAACCAACTTTAAAGCAATCTGGAAAATCCAACTTTAAAACCACAAATTCAGGAACTCCGACTTTACTGTTACTTCTCAATGTTCATTGAGCTCTCTCTGATCTGCAATGGCCAGAAGTTATGGTTCCATGATAGCGTGATGCCAATTGAAGTTGTAAATACTTGATATCGACGTACGGAGAAACACCTAAGAAGGAAGAAGATGACGATGAAGGTGCAGAAGGACGAAGCCATGATTTACAGAAGCTCGACGACTACCGGCGATGGCGGATCCGGCGGATGAGCGAAGAAAAAGGAAGGGTGGAACTGTGTTTATTACAGTTATTTTCAAATTAGTCCCTCGATTCCATAAACCTTTTTAAAAGCCATCCCAAATAATAAATATTTCATTATGACCCCCAACAATTCGACACTCCTATTTTAAATTTTCTAATATTTATCTTAGTCCTTGGCTTGTCCATAGGCTTATTGATATGCCGCCTTTCCTGATTCTTACCCAAACATATATACTCCCGCACAAATGTATGCAATCTTTTGAATTCTAGTGCCTAAAATTTTTAGAAGGGCACTTTTTTGTTTTTAAAATTTTTCCCACACAAAGTCAAAACATGAATCTACAGGACTAAGCTAATGAGATTGCTGGTTGCAAAGATCAAATTGATGAAATTCGATGCGAACGAGAAGTGTGCATCAAAGATGGATTGGTGAATCAGAAACATCTGGGGTGGATCGTCTTCTGCCCAATGCGGTACCGCCCATTTTTGTTCCCATTGATTTTACCTTGTTCACAGGTCGACCCCATCCAAAAGTTTTCACAACTCAATCGTGGATGATGGGGTCGACCTATGATTGGAAGTCTATTGTATCTCACCGCAAGTGGACCAGATATATGTTTCAGTGCCGGAATATGTGCAAGATTTCAAGCTGATCCTAAGGAATCTCATCTTACTGCAGTGAAAAGGGTTATTCGATATGTAAGTGGGACTTCAGAATATGGTGTTTGTAATTCTAAGAATCAAGATTCAGAGTTGATTGGGTACAGTGATTCTGATTGGGCTGGTAATGCTGATGATCGAAAAAGTACCACAGGTGGATGTTTCTTTATTGGAACAAACTTGGTGTCTTGGTACAGCAAGAAACAGAACTCATTCTCTCTATCTACTGCAGAAGCAGAGTATCTTGCAGCAGGGAGTTGTGCACAACTATTATGGATGAAACAAATGATGAGAGATTATGGAATTCATCAAGGGTCTTTGAACATTTTATGTGACGATACAAGTGCTATTGATATTTCGAAGAATCCAGTTCAGCACTCGAGAGCCAAGCACATTGACATAAGGCATCATTTTATAACAGATCTGGTTGAAAGAAAGGAAGTGGAAGTAGTCTATGTTCCAACACACGAGCAATTTGCTGATATATTTACAAAGCCGTTGGATGCCACCTCTTTTGAGAGCCTTCGACAACACCTAGGTGTTTGTCAAATCTGAGGTAATTTTTACCAAAATTATTTTTCCTGTAAATATTTCTTTTGGGTATATCCATTTTGCAAAAATAGAAAAGAACAAAAAATATGGAAGGAGCAAAGGTGTATAAAAATAGGAGATGGTAAGTATGGTGTGTTGGAAGTTAATTAAGGAATGACAACTTGATGTGACAAGAAGAGAAAGGGCCATCATTACCATGTTTGGGAAATCTAAAAAGGGCTTCGTGGGAAAAGAGGTGAATAAGATGAAGAGTTAAAGTAGGATTCAAATTTGGTATACATTCTTTCGCATCTCTGCTCACTCGGCCAATTATTTTCTCCCCAAAATCCTTGCTGATAAACTCTTATACGCAACACTTTTCTCCATCTCGGCATTGTGCCAAAGAATTTCAAACCCAAACTCGCCTATAATGGAAGCTGTGGTACTAGAAATCATGGAGGAAGTTCAAGTTTCATCGAATTTGGAATTGGTGGTGGTTACTGAGCCGAGAAAATATGATGAACAAACTCAGATCGGAGGAAGCTTAGAAGATGCAGAGGTTGAGGAAAGAGTTGAGTTAGAACCTGATGAAGCCAAAGAACAAAAGGAAGAGGAAGAGGCGTCCGTCAACAGCAAACGGAATGGGGAACCAGAATTGAACCCGATACACAAAAAGAATCTTCTGGAACCAAGAAGAAGAAGAAACCTATGGTAACTGGTCCTGACCCTCATCCATTAAAATTCATGGGAATTGAATGTAGAAGTGTGGATGAAATTTTTGAATGGCTTGAAGCAAATAGAGTTCCAGTTGATTTAACCAAGATTAAGATGATTAAAGTGGAATATTTGACTGTTAAAGTAAAGAAGTTAGTGATTGGGAATCTAGGAGGAATAAGGCTTAAGAATCATACTGTGAAATTTGTTATGGGAAGATATGCTGAATTCTGGGAAAAAGACAAATTTTATGTACATTGCTATATTTCGGTGCCGAGGTATGCTTATTTGAGAGAGATAGATGAAAGTGAAGTGGCTGGAAGTGAAGTGGTTAGGAATGGAGATAAACATCAGGTGGGATTCTATGATACGAATTCTGCAAAGAGAATGGAAGAATTGAGGAAGCCTATCTTTATTGTTCTATCAGACAGTGAAGACAGTGTTCTAACACAGAAGGATGAACCTGAGTATATGGACTTAGACTCTGATGCTAATTTGGGAGGAGAGGATAATGATGATTTTTATGATAATCAGGATGATGAAGCACCTGATGAAAACCTGTCTGCCTAGAGTGATGGTTCTGAGAATGATAAAGATGCTCAGTCAGAAGAAAAATCTGAGAAGGAAAAGAAAGCTGAAGGATCAGGGACTGTTCCAACACAGGATATTCCTGATCTGGCATATTCCAGTGATGAGGTACTGGATGAGTTTTATCAGAAGGCAAAAGGCAAAAGGAAGGCTGACAAAGCCAAAGTTTATGCTCAAGCTAAGAGGAGCAAGAAAAGGCACGACAGCAAGGAAAGGAAGGATTTACCTCCTCCATCTGTCAGCAAGGCTTACTCTGCTGTTTATTTTGATGAAAAAGGTGCAAAGATGGGAGATTTTTTCTCAGAGAAGAAGTTCATAGCAGAAAGGCCTCTGGATTTAAAAGCTTATAAGGAGAGCGGCTTCACAGATTTTCTAAAGTTGACTGGCATGATAACAACAGCAACAATCCAGCTACAGTACAACATGCAGGTTGTACTTGAGGTATACTCCAATCTTATGCCTGGTAATTTAGAGATTAGCTCCCCATAGTATGGTATACTCCAATCTTATGCCTGGTAATTTAAAGACAACCGAGACAGGGGGAGTCTTTCCTGAAAATCTGGGATTGTCTGACGATGAGATATTAGGTGTTATATCTGGTGGTTATAAGGATGAATGGCCAGCAACTGGGTATTCACAAGCATTCTGCTTGTCATCTAGATTCTTCGGATTATATCAGGTGGCTGTGCAATGTTGGTTGCCCTCAAGTAATACTAAAGCATTAACAAGGGAGATGGAAAATTGCTGTACTGTGTTGGACACAGAAAGAAGTTAATCTAGGTCTTCTAATTCAGCAGCATTTGGTCAGACAGGACACTGCTCCGAAAGTAAATGATGCGATTATCTACCCTGCTCCAATCTCTGCCTTAGCCAAGAGTGCAAAAGTGAAAGGGAAGGCTTCTAATGTGGTGATTGACACGGAGTGTTTGAGGCCCAACAAGAAGACATTTGGGCTAAGACATGTTCATGATCTTCCGTGGTAACCTTCTAGATCGACTTCTTCATCAGCAGCAGAAAAGGAGGCTCGGCTGATGGTTCTGAATGCAAGACTTGGAGCTTTAGGTATACAGATGGCTGCTTTGCAGGCAGAGAAAGCAAGTTTGGAGGCAGAGAAGTCCAGATTGGAAGATTGAGTTTTTATGATTAATGCAGAGGGAGTTCCACAGACTGATGTTTTTATTATTTTGATGATTTTGATGGTACCTTTGGCCTATGTGTGGTCCCTGGGGGAGAAATTTTGGATGCATGATTTAGACTTTGATTAAATTTGGCTGTAATGATTTTTATGTTTTGGATTTCTGGTTTCTGGTTTTCGGATTTCATGCCTAAAGGAATTCTGGAATTCGGGTATCATGTTGATTGTTGGTTTACAAGTTCATGATATTAATGCTGGAAGTTTCTGTTTGGGAATTACATGTCCAAAATATTATAGGTCCACAAAAATGCCAAAGGGGAAGATTGTAAAGTCAAGAGATTTACAAGAGAATATTTTATTGGCAATTTTGTGTGAATTAATTTTGAACAGAAATTCTGACCATGTTGGAACATGCTGGTGCAGAAAATTTACGCCAAGGTTTTATGGAAATCAAAGTCAGAATATTGCAGTAGTTTGGAATAAATGGAATTCGTATATTTGAATATATATATATCAGGCGTGTGAAGCATAATTGGTTTGTGTAAAATCCCTACTTATATGGAGAAGATTTACTCGAATATATGGGATAGAAAGAGATAAGGTAAATCCCTTTATTTATGGGATTTGGATATGCTTCAATAAGCATATTTGGAATAGGAATATTATGGAGATATTTAAGGAGCATTCCAATCTGATTCGTGGATGTAAATTGGGGACAATCACGGCTGCATACTCATGGATTTAACAAAGCAAAAATCTGCACACAAATTTTTGAGACTTTCAAGAAGTTGCAAAGAGTCAGAACACTGTGTTCCAACACACCTGGCCTGCCGCACTAAGTTTAGAATCGTAAACCTTAATTCCTCGGGAGGAGGAGATCCTGCATCGACGGAGTTCTAGATCAGAAGGAGTCTGATCAAGGCGGATCGGTAGCTAGGGGAGCTAGCAGAGTCCACACGCTATAGTTAGTAAAGATAAGTATTTTGTAAACTGTACTCTGTACTGTATCTTTCTAATTAGTAGATTCATTCTGAACTGGGCCAGGCCCCGCAGATGTAGGTGAATTACACCGAACTGCGTAACCAAGTCGTGTGTCTTTTACGTATTACGTTATTATGCACTTGGTTAAATTAGTAATGTTGGAACACACTAGTAAGGACTAGAAAAATTGGTAAAACTAAATTTCAACTGGTATCAGAGATGAGTCACTTATCGTACCCTTGGTTGTTTCAAGGAAAGTGAGATCCAGTTTTACCATGACGAGAAGAGAAGGAGCTTCAGTCTCTCGACCACCCCTGCTAGAAGGCAATAACTATAATTATTGGAAGGCATGCATGAGGGTCTTTATCAATTCGCTGGAGGAACTGGCATGGTTTTATGTTGAGAATGAATGGAATCATCCTACAGAAGATGCGGATACAAGTTCTAAGGATGTAGAAGGGGAGTCAAGTCAAAAAGGTCAGAATCCCAAAGACAAGGCCAGATGGACTCCATATGACCTTAAAGAATCTCTGGCAAATTCGAAGGCACTTAATGCGATCTTCACTGTTGTTAATGAAAATCAGTTCAAGCTTATATCTACATGTCACCAAGCAAAGAAAGCATGGGATATTCTACAGACTGTTCACGAGGGAACCAGTCGAGTGCGTGAATTGAAACTACAGATGCTTGCAACCAAGTTTGAAGAACTCAAAATGGAGGAGGACGACACTATTGCTACATTCAATGGAAAAATCAGGGATATCTCCAATATGGCTTATCAACTTGGAAAAGTGTACAAAGAAACTAAGCTGGTGAAAAAGACCTTGCGATCTCTCCCCAAAAGGTTTGCAATGAAAGTAGCAGCAATAGAGGAGGCAAGAGACGTAGCCACCATGAGCCTAGATGAACTAATGGGCTCGTTACAAACCTATGAGATGACATTCCAGCAACCTATAAAAAGAGTCTCCAAGGAATTGGCGTTCAAAGTTTCCCCAGCTAAAGAAAGTCACGAGTCTGACAGCGATGATGAGATTGAAAAACTGGCACTTATCACAAAGAATTTCTCAAGAATGCTAAAGAAGGTGGTCAATAAAAAATCTCAGGAAAGGTTTGGCAGAAACAGACAAAAACAACAAGATTCGAGCAATAATCGTGGAATGAGATTTGAACAAGGGAATATACAGTTCGGGAGAAATCAGAACAACGAACCAAAACAGGCTGGATGAATTCAATGAAGAGAATGTGAAGGATATGGTCATATTCAGGCTGAATGTGCTAACGCTAGCAAGAAACAAGGAAAATCATATGTCACCTCTTGGAGTGAAGATGAAGATGATGAAAAAGATGAAGAGGAACTTATCAGTAATTATGTAGCTTTTGGAGCAAAGGTCCATGTTACATCAGAGGATCAGTGTTCCAACACACTGAACAAAGGTAAAGCTGTATGTTCCAACATAGATCTGGACGATGCACACAACGGCGAAGATGATGATCTGTCTGTAAGTGATGAAGAAATCTATAGCACATATGAACAAATGTATGCCATGTGGGTTCAAGTAGCTGACACGAACAAAGAGCTGAATGAAGAAAAAAGAAAGCTAATGGAAAGTGAAAAAGAATTATGATCCACGGTTGCAGAACTTGGAAAACATAATGAAGAACTGAACAAGAAACTGATAGCAGCAGTCAAGAGGGCCGAGATGTCTGAAGCAACTATCTTTAAATTAGATTCTGGAAAGGAAAAGCTTGATGATATTCTGGATATGGGAAAACTTTAGTGATAGACACGGGATTGGATACGGGAAAGAACCCAAGACTGAATTGCGTGAAAAACCAGTAACTCTCAAAGCTAGGATCCTAGAAGTAAAACAGAAGTATGGGATGCCGTATCAAAGAAAGCCACTCATCTACAGATACTGTACGTACCAAGGACATCTTGAACAGCAGTGCAGAAGACTGATCAGAGATCAAATACCAGGAAGATAACTTCTACTGTGTTCCAACACAGGCGAAATTCATACGGGAAAAATGATCAGAAAGATGTGGGTTGTTCAAAAATCCAGTATGTGTCTGGTGGCACACACTTCTCTAACAAGCTATTCCAGTGATTCGTGGTACTTTAATAGCGATTGTTCTCGCCACATGACTGGCACTCGAAAATACCCCACGAACATTACCCCATATGATGGCGGATATGTAACCTTTGGTGATGGAAAGAGAAGCAGAGTAATTGGCAAGGGCGAATTGAATATTGAAGGCTTTCCAGTATTCACAAGTGTATTATATGTTGAAGATCTAAAGGAAAACTTGCTAAGTATAAGCCAGCTATGTGACGACAATATGGTAGTGGAATTTCAGAAGGACAAGTGTATAGTGAAGCATGGAGAAAACAAGGTTCTTTCTGGAATAAGATCATCGGACAATTGCTATTTGCTGGAACAAGGAGTTCGATGCATGCTTTCAAAATAGGATGAAGGAATACTTTGGCATAGGAAGCTCGGCCACATCAACTATAAAACACTGGTGAAAATTGCAAATGTGAAAGTTGTACGAGGAATGCCTACCTTAACCAGCAAGGATGGAATTGTGTGCGGATCATGTCAACAAGGTAAACAAATTCGTGCTCCTCAGTCTTCAGTACAGTATATTACTACATCTAGAAATCTGGAACTATTGCATATGGATTTGATGGGTCCGGTTAATACACCTAGTATAGGTGGAAAGAAATATATATTTGTATGTGTTGATGACTTCTCTAGATTTACATGGGTAGCCTTCTTGAAAGAGAAATCCAATACAATAGAAGTGTTCAGAAGTCTTGTAGTGAAATTACAAACTGAAAAAGGGAGCCCAGTAGGAAAGATAATTCGAATCCAAAGTGATCATGGTAGAGAATTTGAAAATGAACAGTTCAGTTCCTTATGCGATGAGCTTGGAATCCAACATGAGTTCTCGGCTCCTATCACCCCTCAACAGAATGGTATCGTAGAATGAAAGAACAGAACTCTCCAAGGGATTGCTCGAGTTATGTTGACAGAGAAAGATATTCACAAGAAATGGTGGGTAGAAGCAATCAATACAGTTTATTATACAATCAATCGAGTGTACCTTCGACCATTCACCATTAAAACAGCCTACAAAATTTGGAAGGGAAGAAAACCAAATGTCTCATACTTTCATGTGTTCGGAAGCAAATGCTACATTCTCAGAGATAGAGAACAATTGGCAAAGTTTGACAATCGAAGTGATACATGAACTTTTCTTGGTTATTCCATCAATAGCCGTGCTTATAGAGTATTTAATCATCGAACCAACACTCTCATGGAATCCATAAATGCTATTATGGATGATTCTGAGGAAGAACAAACACCCGATGGTGCCGAAGAAGAAGCTGGTATCTCTCATGTTCCAACACAGGCGTCCCAACCTGATAATTCACCTCCCTTGGGTGAACCAGAATCATAACAGACTACTATCACGACCAAGCAGATACAGTCTGAAACTGACGAAGCTGAGTATGTTCCAACACATGAATCCTATGTTCCAACACATGAACAACCTGATTCCACCAAGAGAAGTACTCGATCTGTACCTCGAGTTGATTACCGACGACTGGCTAGCTTACACTGTTTTGTCTCTCTAACTGAACCCAAGAACTACAAAGAAGCTTTACTTGACGAGTATTGGATAGCTGCTATGCAAGATGAACTCGGTCAGTTTACAAGGAATGATGTTTGGTATCTTACTCCTCGCCCCAAAGGAATTAATGTTATTGGTACGAAGTGGATCTTCAAGAATAAATTAGATGCAGATGGCTTAGTCACTCGTAACAAAGAAAGACTTGTTGCTCAAGGCTATACACAAGTGAAAGGTGTAGATTTTGATGAAACCTTTGCGCCAATTGCCAGGTTAGAATCCATTCGAATTCTTCTAGTTATTTCTTGCTCTATGAATTTTACTTTGTATCAAATGGATGTCAAAAGTACTTTTTTAAATGGAGTGGTGAATGAAGAAGTATATATGGAACAACCGAAAGGCTTTGAAGATCCTCATTGTCCACAACATGTATATCGTCTCAAAAAGGCGTTGTACGGACTCAAGCAAGCACCCAGGGCATGGTATGAATGACTTACTACCTTTCTTCTTCAGAAAGGTTATCATCGAGGGGGAGTAGATCGCACTTTTTTCGTGCTTGACAAAGCTTCAAGGTTTCTGATTGCTCAAATATATGTTGATGACATAGTTTTCGGTTCTACCTCACATTTATGGTACAAGAGTTTGTCACCATTATGCAATCTGAATTTGAAATGAGCATGGTTGGAGAGATAACTTACTTTCTTGGACTGCAAGTCAAACAAGGACGTAATGGCCTATTCGTAAATCAAAGTAAGTATGCCTTAAATTTGGTTAAAACATTTGGACTCAGTAGTGCTCGATCAGTTTGAACCCCTATGGGAGTGTCTGATAAATTGGTTAAGGATGAAAAAGGAGTTTCGGTCGATCAAAAGTTATATAGAGGCATGATTGGAAGTCTATTGTACCTCACCGCAAGCAGACTAGATATATGTTTCAGTGTCGGAATATGTGCAAGATTTCAAGCTGATCCTAAGGAATCTCATCTTACTGCAGTGAAAAGGGTTATTCGATATGTAAGTGGGACTTCAGAATATGGTGTTTGGTATTCTAAGAATCAAGATTCAGAGTTGATTGGGTATAGTGATTCTGATTGGGCTGGTAATGCTGATGATCGAAAAAGTACCACAGGTGGATGTTTCTTTATTGGAACAAATTTGGTGTCTTGGTACAGCAAGAAACAGAACTCGATCTCTCTATCTACTGCAGAAGCAGAGTATCTTGCAGCAGGGAGTTGTTGTGCACAACTATTATGGATGAAACAAATGATGAGACATTATGGAATTCATCAAGGGTCTTTGAACATTTTATGTGACAATACAAGTGCTATTGATATTTCGAAGAATCCAATTCAGCACTCGAGAACCAAGCACATTGACATAAGGCATCATTTTATAACAGATCTGGTTGAAAGAAAGGAAGTGGAAGTAGTCTATGTTCCAACACACGAGCAATTTGCTGATATATTTACAAAGCCGTTGGATGCCACCTCTTTTGAGAGCCTTCGACAACACCTAGTTGTTTGTCAAATCTGAGGTAATTTTTGCCAAAATTATTTTTCCTGTAAATATTTCTTTTGGGTATATCCATTTTGCAAAAATAGAAAAGAACAAAAAATATGGAAGGAGCAAAGGTGTATAAAAATAGGAGATGGTAAGTATGGTGTGTTGGAAGTTAATTAAGGAATGACAACTTGATGTGACAAGAAGAGAAAGGGCCTTCATTACCATGTTTGGGAAATCTAAAAAGGGCTTCGTGGGAAAAGAGGTGAATAAGATGAAGAGTTAAAGTAGGATTCAAATTTGGTATACATTCTTTCGCATCTCTTCTCACTCGGCCAATTATTTTCTCCCCAAAATCCTTGCCGATAAACTCTTATACGCAACACTTTTCTCCATCTCGGCATTGTGCCAAAGAATGTCAAACCCAAACTCGCCTATAATGGAAGCTGTGGTACTAGAAATCATGGAGGAAGTTCAAGTTTCATCGAATTTGGAATTGGTGGTGGTTACTAAGCCGAGAAAATATGATGAACAAACTTAGATCGGAGGAAGCTTAGAAGATGCAGAGGTTGAGGAAAGAGTTGAGTTAGAACCTGATGAAGCCAAAGAACAAAAGGAAGAGGAAGAGGCGTCCGTCAACAGCAAACAGAATGGGGAACCAGAATTGAACCCGATACACGAAAAGAATCTTCTGGAACCAAGAAGAAGAAGAAACCTACGGTAACTGGTCATGTCCCTCATCCATTAAAATTCATGGGAATTGAATGTAGAAGTGTGGATGAAATTTTTGAATGGCTTGAAGCTAATAGAGTTCCAGTTGATTTAACCAAGATTAAGATGATTAAGGTGGAATATTTGACTGTTAAAGTAAAGAAGTTAGTGATTTGGAATCTAGGAGAAATAAGGCTTAAGAATCATACTGTGAAATTTGTTATGGGAAGATATGCTGAATTCTGGGAAAAAGACAAATTTTATGTACATTGCTATATTTCGGTGCCGAGGTATGCTTATTTGAGAGAGATAGATGAAAGTGAAGTGGCTGGAAGTGAAGTGGTTAGGAATGGAGATAAACATCAGGTGGGATTCTATGATACGAATTCTGCAAAGAGAATGGAAGAATTGAGGAAGCCTATCTTCATTGTTCTGTCAGACAGTGAAGATGTTTCAACACAAAAGGATGAACCTCAGTATATAGATTTAGACTCTGATGCTGATTTGGGGGGAGAGGATAATGGTGATTTTTATGATAATCAGGATGATGAAGCACCTGATGAAAACCTGTCTGCCCAGAGTGATGGTTCTGAGAGTGATAAAGATACTCAGTCAGAAGAAAAATCTAAGAAGGAAAAGAAAGCTGAAGGATCAGGGAGTGTTCCAACACAGGATATTCCTGATCTGGCATATTCCAGTGATGAGGTACTGGATGAGTTTTATTAGAAGGCAAAAGGCAAGAGGAAGGCTGACAAAGCCAAAGTCTCTGCTCAAGCTAAGAGGAGCAAGAAAAGGCACGACAGCAAGGAAAAGAAGGATTTACCTCCTCCATCTGTCAGCAAGGCTTACTCTGCTGTTTATTTTGATGAAAAAGGTGCAGAGATGGGAGATTTTTTCTTAGAGAAGAAGTTCATAGCAGAAAGGCCTCTGGATTTAAAGGCCTATAAGGAGAGCGGCTTCACAAATTTTCTAAAGCTGACTGGCATGATAACAACAGCAACAATCCAGCTACAGTACAACATGCAAGTTGTACTTGAGGTATACTCCAATCTTATGCCTGGTAATTTAGAGATTAGCTCTCCATGGTATGGTAGAGTATATGTACGGGGGAAGGTCATAGATGTGTCTGCTGCTAGGATTAATACATTGCTGGGTCTAAAGACACCCGAGACAGAGGGAGTCTTTCCTGAAAATCTGGGATTGTCTGGAGATATTAGGTGTTATATCTGGTGGTTATAAGCATGAATGGCCAGCAACTGGGTATTCACAAGCATCCTGCTTGTCATCTAGATTCTTTGGATTATATCAGGTGGCTGTGCAATAT
Source organism: Rubia yunnanensis (assembly GCA_037428765.1). NCBI lineage: Eukaryota > Viridiplantae > Streptophyta > Magnoliopsida > Gentianales > Rubiaceae > Rubia > Rubia yunnanensis. The sequence goes on from CM075068.1 coordinate 79,820,594, forward strand.
TTGTTACCCTCGAGTAATACTAAAGCGTTGACAAGGGAGATGACTAAATTGTTGTACTGTGTTGGAACACAGAAAGAAGTTAATCTAGGTCTTCTCATTCAGTAGCATTTGGTCAGACAGGCTACTGCTCCGAAAGTAAATGATCGATTATCTACCCTGCTCCAATCTCTGCCCTAGCCAAGAGTGCAAAAGTGAAAGGGAAGGCTTCTGATGTGGTGATTGACACAGAGTTTTTGAGGCCCAACAAGAAGACATTCGGGCTATGACATGTTCATGATCTTCCATGGAAACCTTCTAGATCGACTTCTTCATCAGCATCAGAAAAGAAGGCTCGGCTGATGGTTCTGAATGCAAGACTTGAAGCTTGAGGTATACAGATGGCTGCTTTGCAGGCAGAGAAAGCAAGTTTGGAGGCAGAGAAGTCCAGATTGGAAGATTGAGTTTTTATGATTAATGCAGGGGGAGTTCCACAGACTGATGTTTTTATTATTTTGATGATTTTGATGGTACCTTTGGCCTATGTGTGGTCCCAGGGGGAGAAATTTTGGATGCATGATTTAGACTTTGATTAAATTTGGCTGTAATGATTTTTATGTTTTGGATTTCTGGTTTTCGGATTTCATGCCTAAAGGAATTCTGGAATTCGGGTATCATGTTGATTGTTGGTTTACAAGTTTATGATATTGATGCTGGAAGTTTCTGTTTGGGAATTACATGTCCAAAATATTATGGGTCCACAAAAATGCCAAAGGGGGAGATTGTAAAGTCAAGAGATTTGCAAGAGAATATTTTATTGGCAATTTTGTGTGAATTAATTTTGAACAGAAATTCTGACCATGTTGTAACATGCTGGTGCAGAATATTTACGCCAAGGTTTTATGGAAATCAAAGTCAGAATACTGCAGTAGTTTGGAATAAATGGAATTCGTATATTTGACTATATATATCAGGCGTGTGAAGCATAATTGGTTTATGGAAAATCCCTACTTATATGGAGAAGATTTACTCGAATATATGGGATAGAATGAGATAAGGTAAATCCCTTTATTTATGGGATTTGGATATGCTTCAAGAAGCATATTTGGAATAGGAATATTGTGGAGATAATCAAAGAGTATTCCAATCTGATTCGTGGATATAAATTGGGGACAATCATGACTGCATACTCACGGATTTAATAGAGCAAAAATCTGCTCACAGATGTTTGAGACTTTCGAGAAGTTGCAAAGAGTCAGAACACTGTGTTCCAACACACATGACCTGCAACACTAAGTTCAGAATCGTAAACCTTAATTCCTCAGGAGGAGGAGATCCTGCGTCGACGGAGTTCGAGATCAGAGGGAGTCTGATCAAGGCGGATCGGTAGCTAAGGGAGCTAGCAGAGTCTACACGCTATAGTTAGTAAAGATAAGTATTTTGTAAACTGTACTCTGTACTGTATCTTTCTAATTAGTAGATTCATTCTAAACTGGGCCAGGCCCCGCAGATGTAGGTGAATTACACCGAACTGCGTAACCAAGTCGTGTGTCTTTTACGTATTATGTTATTATGCACTTGGTTAAATTAGTAATGTTGGAACACACTAGTAAGGAGTAGAAAAATTGGTAAAACTAAATTTCATTCTCCCTTTAACTCTCCTTTGTAATTGTAGAAGCCAAAGCCCTCATATTTATATTTTGCCACAAAATTCCTTCTTACGTGGTAGGCAAAGCCTTGTAATTCTTTCTCCACATATAGTGAAGCTTCCAGTCTCCTCTAGCCGTGGATGTGGGTCAACTTGATGGAACCACGTAAATCCTTATGTCCATTATTTCCTATATTTTCTTTACATTGTCTTTGTTATCCATCTTTTTGGGCTAATAGTTATCTCGTGGGATTCGTATTCATAACTGTTGGTATGCCTTGAATACTGTAATAGCTGCTTCTGCGACCCTGGCCTGGGGGTCCGGGGGGCGGCAGACGCCCCCGGCTAAACGGGGGTCTCCGAATGCAGGAAGGTACACAACTCAGAGACCATCTAGAGCAATTGAATACTTTGTTATTAGAATTGCGAAATATAGATGTGAAAATTGAAGATGAATATGCTGCTTTGATTTTGCTAGTGTCTTTACCGCTTTCGTATGAGAACTTTGTTCACTCATTTATTGTTGGTAAAGATTCCATGTCTCAGGAGGAAGTTAGATCTTCTCTCCATAGTAGAGAGTTGCGACATAAGGCAAACAGTACAGGTACAGAAAGTCAGGCCTCTGGTTTGTTTGCTAGTGGCGGAAACACAAAGGGCAAGGGAACCGGCAGTAAGAAGAAGGTCAAGAAGTCATCTTCAAAGGGTCCCAAGGCCAATGATGTTTGTAACTACTGTAAGGAGAAAGGGCATTGGAAAAAGAAGTGTCCGAAGAAGGCTAGTAAATCTGGGAGTACATCTGGTACTGCTGCTGTGGCTGAAAGGGATTTCAGTTCTGAAGATGATTTTGCTCTAGCTGCTACTGGGCAAAATAATCATCCTAATGCGTGGTTTCTTGATTCTGGGGAATCTTACCATATATGCCCAAGGAGAGATTATTTCTCAACTTATGAGCAAGCTGAGGGCATCATTACTACGGCAAATGGTGTTGCATGCAAGGTAGTTGGGATTGGTTCAATCAAGATCAGGATGCATGATGGTAGTTTCTGTACTTTGAATGATGTCAGGCATGTTCCATCGATGACAAAGAATCTGATTTCTCTTCCTACGTTAGATAAAAAGGGTTTCGTCTACTCAGGGAGTGATGGAGTTCTGTGTGTCTGCAAAGGTTCTAGGCTGGCTCTGAAAGGTGTTCTGCATGGTACTTTGTATTTTCTACAAGGTTCCACGGTTATGGATTCTGTTAATGCTGCATCTTCGGAGGTTCACCAAGATGATATGACTAAGTTATGGCATATGAGGCTTGGTCACACGGGTGAAAGAGGGATGCAGATTCTGTCGAAGTATGATCTTCTTGGTGGCCTCAAGGTCAAGAGCTTGGACTTCTGTGAGCATTGTGTTTTTGGGAAGCATCACCGCAGCAAGTTTCCTAAGGCGATTCATAGAACAAAGGGTACATTGGATTACATCCATTCTGATTGTTGGGGACCTTCCCGAGTTGAGTCACTGGGAGGTCACAGGTACTTTGTTTCTCTGATTGATGATTACTCAAGGATGACTTGGGTTATCATGATGAAATATAAGAGTGAAGCTTTCTCGAAGTTCAAGGAGTGGAATGCTTTGGTGGAGAATCAGACTGGGAAGAAGATCAAGAGGCTTCGAACTAATAATGAGCTGGAATTCTGCTCGTCTGAGTTTGATCAGTTTTGTAGGGATGAAGGGATTGATCGTCATCATACAGTCAGGAATACGCCACAGCAGAATGGTGTAGCTGAGCGGATGAATAAGACATTGCTGGCGAGAGCGAGGTGCATGCTCTCTAATGCTGGTTTGGAAAGGAGATTCTCGGCAGAGGCGGTGAGTACAGCTTGTTACTTGATCAACCGTGGGCCTCACACGGGTATAGAGTGCAAAATACCTATGGAGTTGTGGTCAGGTAAATTTGTTGATTACTCCAAGTTAAAAGTTTTTGGCTGTACATCTTATTATCATGTTAGTGATGGTAAGTTAGAGCCCCGAGCCAAGAAGGGTGTCTTTGTGGGTTATGGAGATGGAGTTAAAGGCTCCAGGATATGGTCTCCATCTGAGAAGAGGGTTATTCTGAGCAGGGACGTTGTCTTTGATGAAAATTCTTTGCTTAGATCTATGGTGAAGCCCACAGTTGTGCCAGAAAATAGTGGAGTTGATAAACAGGTGGAGCTTGAAGTCACTCAAGGTGAAAATAGATTGGAACAATTTGAGGTGGATCAAGAGCCACAGACAGAATCTGAGATACCGGAATCTCCACCACCAGATCCTCAACCATCAGGAGCTACAATCTGATGTTTAGCTCGGGACCGACCCAGAAGGGTTGGAGTTGGGGCGCCCAAGAGATATGGGTTTGATGATATGGTAGGTTATGCACTGTCAGTTGCCGAGGAAGTGGATACTCAAGAGCCATCAACCTTCAGAGAGGCTACTTCATGTACTGATGCTGATAAATGGCTTGCTGCAATGGGAGACGAGATGGAGTCTCTTCAGAAGAATCAGACATGGGAATTGGTCCAACAACCTCAAGGGAGAAAGGTAATCAGTTGCAAATGGGTTTTCAAGAAGAATGAAGGAATATCACCTGCAGAGGGAGTCAAGTACAAGGCAAGAGTTGTTGCAAGAGGTTTCAGTCAAAGGGAGGGGGTAGACTACAATGAAATCTTCTCACCAGTGGTCAGACACACTTCCATTAGAGTGTTGCTAGCCTTGGTGACACATCAGGATTTGGAGCTCGAGCAACTTGATGTGAAGACCGCTTTTCTACATGGAGAGTTGGAGGAAAAGTTGTACATGACTCAGCCAGATGGTTTCCAGGTTCCTGGCAAGGAAAAGTATGTTTGCAAGTTGAAGAAGTCTTTGTATGGACTTAAGCAGTCTCCGAGGCAGTGGTACAAGAAGTTTGACAGTTACATGCTTCCATTGGGATACACGAGGTGTGCTTATGACTATTGTGTCTACTACAACAGGTTGAGAGATGGGTCATTCATCTATCTGGTGTTTTATGAAGATGACATACTGATAGCCGCAAAGAGTAAGCATGAGGTTCAGAAGTTGAAAGGACTTCTTAGTGTTGAGTTTGAGATGAAGGATCTGGGTGCAGCTCGGAAGATACTAGGAATGGAGATTCTTAGGGATCGAAGTCAGCGGAAGCTTTTCTTGTCACAGAAAGGCTACATTCAGAAAGTGTTGGCTAGGTTTGGCATGTCTACAGCCAAGCCTATAGACACTCCTAGTGCTGCAAATATTCATCTCACCACCATGTTTGCTCCTCAGTCAGACGAGGAGAAGGAGTATATGTCTCGGGTTCCTTATGCCAGCGCGGTGGGGAGCTTGATGTATGCTATGGTTTGCACGAGGCCAGATTTAGCACAGGCAGTCAGTGTTGTGAGCAGGTTCATGGGGCAACCAGGAAAGGAACATTGGCAAGCTGTGAAGAGGATCTTCAGGTATCTTAGAGGTACGTCTGATGTGGGTCTCATTTATGGAGGTGATACCGAGTGCTTAGTTACAGGCTACTCTGATTCTGATTATGCTGGTGATGTTGACACGAGGAGATCGATGACTGGTTATGTATTCACTTTGGGAGGTTCTGTGGTTAGCTGGAAGACGACTTTGCAACCCACAGTGACGTTGTCTACTACGGAAGCAGAGTACATGGGTCTGACAGAGGCTGCAAAGGAGGGAATATGGCTGAAAGGGCTGGTTAGTGATCTTGGTCTACATCATGATCAGGCTACTGTGTACTATGACAGCTTGAGTGCAATCTGCCTAGCCAAGGATCAGGTCCATCATGAGAGGACTAAGCATATTGATGTCAGATATCATTTCCTGAGGAGTGAGAGGAGAATGAGGGTGAAGAAAGTGGGAACTGCTGATAACCCCGCTGATATGTTCACCAAACCTGTTCCACATAGCAAGTTTCAACATTGTTTGGACTTGCTGAACATCAGAGCTGATTAGGTGCTCTATGGGCAGTCCCGGGAGTGGAGGGCGAAGTCTACTCATCTGGCACTGTAATGGTGCATCTGGAGTTTTCTACTTTGAGGATTCAAGTCAAGGTGGAGATTTGTTGGTGTGCCTTGAATACTGTAATAGCCGCTTCTGCGACCCTGGCCTGGGGGTCCGGGGGCGGTAGACGCCCCCGGCTAAATGGGGGTCTCGCTGCCCAGTCAGCGAGTCGGGGGGGGGGGGGTCCAAGGGGGCGGAGCACACCCTGGCCTGGGGGTCCGGGAGGGCGGAGACGCCCCCGGTCCGACGGTATAGCTTGTCTCTTTATTGGACTGCTGTTGATTTGGGCCGAATTGCATTTTGGCCCAGTTTGTTAGGGTTTAGTGGAGACAGCATATAAAGTGTCTCTCTCCTCTCTGTAAACACCAATTCTGTTCTGCACTTAGATAGGTAGAAATCTGGCCAATTTCTTGGCGTCTGTAACTTGCTACCTACTATAGTGAATCCGTCTCCCGTGGATGTAGCCAAAATTTGGTGAACCACGTAAATCTTGTGTCTTGTTATTTTCGTTCATATTTTCTGTTCTTTCTCCATTCCGCACAACAATAACAAATATGTTCGGAACTTCAAAATTTTCAAAGTTGGATGTCAACATTGAAGATTTTGGAGTTGTATAAGTATAATTTACAATGTTCTCTGTCTAGCAGCAGCATTTACAAACGCAAACTTTTTTTTGCTCTCTATAGCGTCAGTTGATCAATTAGTTATTTTTTGGCAGTCCAACTCTATCTTTGCCATGCTTCTGTTGCTCTCCAAGTACAGAATGAAAAGAATTACAGTGGTTGACCTGGGTGGCAAAGGATTGATAACATTATCACTCCATCAACTGTTATTCACATGCTTGAATAATTTGTTGGCCTTCACTGGTTAGAAAGCTGGGGTTAAAAAAACTGTTTGAGCTTGACCTCCCTCTAATAGGCCCCGACCACCTTATTAAGGTGTAAATCTTGTTAATACTTTCTTATGGACTTAACTGTCTAATTAATGATTTGTGACTTGATCATATATATTGGTGCCACTTCTGAATCTGCAGTGAACAAACATCATAGCAACCTGAAAAGGTTCATTAACATGTTAACTCCCTTGTTAAAAATGAATGTGTTCATATGAGCTTCATACTTAACCTCTGTGAGGCCTGATATTTGAATATTGAGTGAGTCTCCTGACAGGCGGTCTGTCCATAAGCTTATGGACAGTCCACTTATTTCTTACCTTACATACTGCATTTCTTAAATTACATACAAAATTTAAAATTTTTGAAAATATTTTTTTTATATTATATATTTTTATATTTTCACCTTCAAATACATATTATTACTTGTTTTAACTTATAAAATGCAATATTTAAATTTTATAAAAAAATTACAACATTTAAGGCAAATGCCCCTGAGGACTGTCAATAAACTTATGAAAAAGCCGTTTTTTCAGAGACTTTCCCTTGAATATTTACGCCATCTATGTGTTGCACTGAAATCTCTTATGTAAATTCTATCGTGTATATCTATTCTTGAAGGCTGGTATTTATTCTTCTATTTTTTGATGATATATGGAGTTTATTGTTGTAATTCAGGGTCAACTTTGGACTTCTGAGTAAGTTTTGACATCCAAAAGTTTGAATTAACTTATGAGCTTTACTTTTCTTAGTAGAGATCATTGTGATATTATATATTCTAATGATTTGTACATGATTTTGGAACCCTCGAATGAAGAAAGGATTGAGCTGTTATTGAAGCAGAGTAAACATTCTAGAAAGTATGTAAGGGTGTAAAGGAATGAGATCAGAATGTGAATTTGATTGGTGCAACAACAGATTATATATCTTATACAATGTGTTTTGTTTCTTTGTAATGTGCAGATTGGATGTGACTTGGCTCATATATGTTTGACTATAGAAGAAATGCAAAACGTGGATTAGCTTCCTTTAGCTTTTGCGATGGTAATCTTAAAGGATATCTACTGGTTTGTAAAATTTTCCCTTCAACTATATTGAGTTTATCATAATGTGACGGCTTTTCAGTTTATGATCGCGAGTAAATTTTTGTCCCGTACTGGTAAACATGCCGTGGAAGAGCATATCTTAATAACAATGGATGAGAACAAGCAATTTTTGTAAGAAATTTATTTGCTTTTCAAGCCTGGTCATTTCCTGTCTCTTGTTGGATACCCTTTTTTGTTCTTGAGTCAGAAGCTCTTTGCTCAGCAATCTATTGAAGCTGTCAGGAAATATTTGTGTACTAAGTAGCATTGCCAATAGGCTATGTGGCTTAAATTTCACTAGGTAGCATTGGTGGGATATCAAACCGTATGGTATGCCCCCCTTGTTTTGATATACAATATTGGTTTGACTTAGTTTGTTTTCAATTGTAAATATCCAGTTATTATCAAGTCAAATTATTCACAGATATATAAATGGTTCTCTCTCGAGTAAAATGATATGACCTTTTTTTAACCAAGTTTCTCTCTAGCCCATGTATACCAAAGTTGGCGAATGCATCTATCATGTAGCATAAGGAGCCAGTGCCGATTATGAAATTCAAGTGTTTGCAGTGAACACAATTTACGTGATATTGAGTTTTTAACATCTGAACCTGTCAAGGTAATTATGCTAAATGCTACTATTTGTGCTAATTTTGGTTTAATGGATCAGGATTTCTTTTCATTGTCTTTGTGGTTGTAGGTTGTCTTGGCTAACACTTATGGAGTAACTGTGGATAGTTGATTTGACATGGACATTAAGGCTATATGTTTACCTCTCTCTACTGCAGTTTCCATGTTGAAGTTATTAGGATTATGCTTTCTGATTTCCTGTGATTCTGCATCTTCTTTATAGTGTGCTTGTCTCATTTATGGGCACGATAATTTCTGTATAGGATTTAGTTTCACATCGATGGCTTCTTAAATAGGATGGGTTGAGTATTTTGAGGATATTTACAAGTACTATAAGGAGACTGAGGACGATGACCGAGTTAAAAATTTTATGAATGGATAGAGCAGCCTATCATCAATGCCAAAACGAGGACTATTCTTGTGTATTGGCTAATTGAAGTTCATAGGAAGTTTGAGCTGATGCCAGAATGCCTGAATGCCTTTATCTTACTGTCAACATACTGGTATGTATTTCTCAATGAAGGACGTTCTAAGAAGTAGGGACTGTACACATCCATTGCTCATTTTTAGTAGTGATTGTAACTTTAGCTAAAGTAGCTTATCCTTACGAGTTGGGAAGGATATTGACTATGTGCATGAGTATAACGTTCACGGAAATGTGTTCATTACTTTCAAATAGCAACTTCATTTGTTTAGTTAAGCACCAGCATATATGATTAGTTCTGAAGTATATGCCTATTTCAGTTGCAGTGAACCCCAACAAACCTAATCTAATTTGTACTATTTCTAGAGGGATTGTATGAAAATTCATTGAGTAGGTCACTGTTAGGAATGTTGAATTATGAACACGACTTCAGAGGATCTAAGGTTTGGATTTACTTTGTTTTTGCATATCTTGTAGGTCTAGTTGCTGTTTATTGATACTCCACAGTTCTGAAGGTAGGTTTATATTACATTTGATGGCTATGCTGTCTGATTTTTTCTATTGTTATTACTGAATGGATTATTTTTTGATCATTTTAATGTCTGCAAGCTTCGACATCTTAAGCAGCTAGGTATGGACTAAATAATTTGTTGATAGAAATTAGAGCTTTGTATTTTGTTGAGTGAGCTGCATTTGAATTCTCGAGATGTTAAAATAGTAAAATGCTGAGGATTGAGGTTACTATCTAGAGAAAGTGAAAAAATGTTCTTATGTTTTTAGTTATGTTCTTCCGTTGATTAGTTCTTTAAACTTGACAAGTTATACTCTTTGTTGATGCCGATGTGTATGCATTAATCCAAATAATCCAATCAATGTGAATTAAAATCCTCCTATTCCCATTCCCATTATGAACAAAACAGTCAATAGGGCTATCGGTCCTAGGTCGATCCTATGGTCACCATCGTTTAAATGTTATGACCACATTTTAGACTTAAAATATGGTCTATAACTATTACAGTCAGTGACCATTTTTTAAAAAAAAATTGATAAAATTTTGTCACTAAAAGGTTATGATGGAGATAATGTGACCAATCAGTGACAACCCAATTTTGGTCACCAAAAGTCATTAATGACGAATTTATGACATTTAGTGACCATGTCACTAAAAACCATTTTTCTAGTGACCATGGACGATTTCCTTTCCTACGAGAAAAAATGTAATCTCGCGATAAGGTATATTTGGGCTCTCTCCAACTCTCTGCCATCATTCATATCCGGGGCATCGAACTCAAATGGTCTCTACTTAGATTGAAATCACAGTTAGCACTTAAAGATTAATGTAGGATGTTATTTATTTACATTTGTAGGATAAACTAATAGACATACCGTCTTTCCTGAGACATTCTCAAAAATTTATTATGCATCATGCAGTCGTTATAAGTCTATGACTCGATTACTATGCAAAAATTGCATCTTGATTTCTTCTAATTTGCATTTTAAAACTTGGTCTTTTTGTAATTTATGAAACTACCGTATTTCAAAAGATAAACTATTTAATTTTTGGCCAAAATTATTAATAAAGTTAAGAATAAGAATCGAGAAGAAATTCAATCAAACACAAAAGCAAAATAAACCCAAGGTAAACCTAATAGATAGAGAGCATTCACATGTATTAGCATTAAAAATAACTACAGTTGTTAAAAAAACACTCAGAATGTAGAAAATAAGGGTAATGATTGTTTGTCTTTATTCATGAACTTATGATACATTATATAGTGGTACAGGATACCTATACAAGCTAGGAAAAGGTAAGGATACCTATACAAGCTAGGAAAAGGTAATAGAATATAATTACGATTACAAGTAATATTCTAATTTCTTAACACTCCTCCTCAAGTTGGAGCATGGGGATCTGAAATGCCCAACTTGCCAAATAAGGAATGAAACTGGGTACGTCCGAGAGTATTAGTGAACAAGTCCACAGGTTGGTCTGACATGCGGATATGTTGAGTAACAATAGTGCAAGATTGAACAAGATCCCGGACAAAATGACAATCAACTTCAATGTGCTTTGTGCGTTCATGGAAAAAATGGATTGGCTGCAATATGAAGAGCAGATTGACTGTCACAAAATAACCGCATAGGAGAAGAGTGCAAAACCCCTAAGTTCTTCAGTAAAAACTTAAGCTATAACAACTCACAACAGGTAACAACCATAGCATGATACTCCGCTTGAGCAGAAGACCAAGAAACAACCTTAGTCTTCCAAGAAACCGAAGAATCACCAATCATTACAAAATAACCAGAAAGCGAACGTCGAGTACTCGGGTAAGCAGTCCAATCCGAATCACAGTAAGCAGTCAATTGTAATGTACTACGAGAAGAGAGAAATAAAACTCTTCAGGCAGTGCAACAGACGAACAACTACTTTCCAGTGAGGAACGCAAGGAGACTTCATGAATTGTGCAAGAGTATGAACTGAATAACTAAGTTTGGGATGAGTAATAGTCAAATATATCCAGCGTCCAACCAGACGTCTATACTACTCTGGATCATGGTAGACTGGACCTTCAACACGTGCCAAATCATATTGTTGCTCCATCAGAAAATCAATCGGTTTAGAGGCAGATAAACCGGTGTCTGATAAAATGTCCAAAGCATATTTCCTTTGCAAAAGAAACATTCGCTCCGGTCTTCTAGCAATCCTTATGCCCAAAAATACTTAAGCAGATCCAGGTCTTTCATATGGAAACAAGAACTTAAGTATTTTTTTGACTCAGAAATGAGCGCAGAAGAACTACCAGCAATGACCAAATCATCCACATAAACCAGAGCATGCAAAGAAACTGATCCACGGGAAAAACAAACAGAGAGTAATCATCCTTACTCTGAATAAAATCCAAATGCTCGTAAAGCATGAGCCAACTTAGCAAACCAATTTATAGGAGCCTGACAAAGACTATAAAGAGATTTCTAAAGGCGACATACCTTACCATAGGGTACAACATAGCTGGGTGGAGGTCGTATAAAAATCTCTTCATGCAAATCACCATGCAGGAAGGCATTATGGACATCCATCTGATGCAGTTCCCAACCACGAATGACCGCAATAGACAGGAATAAGTGAACATAACTCATCTTTGCAACCGGAGCAAAGGTCTCAGTATAATCAATTCCTTCAACCTGGCGATTCCCAAGAACCACGAGGCGCGTCTCATGACGTTCAATAGTACCATCTGACCGAAACTTCATCCAGTAGACCCATTTGCACCCAATCACCTTCTTATTCACATACAGAGGAGCCAATGTCCATGTCTGATTGTGCTCTAGCACAGTAAGTTCTTAAGTCATAGCATATCGCCAATGAGAATGCCAGGAAGCCTCAGAATAAGTAGTGGGATCTGCACTAGATGTTACTGCACCCAAAAATCTGGAATGCATACTAGAAAAATTATCACAATTTGCATAATCAGTAAGTGGATAGAGAACAACTGAGGAAAGTGACGATGCATGAGTAAACGGAGACGTAAAGTGGGGGGGTTTTCAAGAGTAAGAGCACGGGCATGATCATCACAATCGTAATCTACCAAGTAAGAAGGCGGTAGGCGAGAACGAATACTCTGTCTGATAGGTGGAAACTCGGCAACGGAACCATCCGGAGCCGGAGATACAGTGAAAGGAGACGCCGGCGATGAATGCTCGCCAGCGGCCGGCGGCGACTGACTGGCAGTGACCGGCGGCATCTGATCGGCGGTGCACGGCAGCGACTGACCGGTGGTGGACAACGGTAACTAACCGACGACGATGAATGGCGGTGACTGACCGGCAGTGGTGGACAGCAGTGACTGGCCGGCAGTGGTGGACAGTGGTGACTGACCGGCGGTGGCCGGTTGCAACTGACCGGTGACAACTAATGGCAATGGGCCGGTGTCGGCCGATAGTATGAAAATTCCGTGACACTCCAGTAGCGGGCTGGAGGAGACCAGCGGTGATGTGGTGGCACCGCTGGGTTCGTCTGAAGGGACCGATGAAGGAGTTGCAGAATGCGGGAACTAATCTTCAAAAAAATTAGCATCCCGACTGGTAAATATCACACGGGATTCTAAGTCAAAAAGACGATAGCCTTTCTTTCAAGCAGGATAACCAAGAAACAGACACCGCCGACTTCTTGAGGCAAACTTGTCACGATATCTGGGAACATAAGCAGCAAAACACAAGCATCCAAAAACTCTTAATGATGAGTAATTTGGAGCTTGCCCATAGAGCAACTCAAAGGGAGTACGACCATTGAGATGTTGTGTCGGTGTTCGGTTAATCAAGTAAGCAGCATTAAGAACACATTCTCCAAAAAATTCAATATGAAGACTGGCTTGGAACCGTAAAGAGAGTACGACCATTGAGATGTTGTGTCGGTGTTCGGTTAATCAAGTAAGCAGCAGTAACAACACATTCTCCAAAAGATTCAATATAAAGACTGGCTTGGAACCGTAAAGCACGCACCACATTGAGTAAATGGCGATGCTTTCTTTCAACCCGACCATTCTGTTACGGTGTGTCAACCATAGCTGTCTCAAAGATGATCCCAGATGCAGCAAAATGAGATCGCAAAGGCAAAAATTCAGTCCCATTATCAGCCCAAACACGTTGTATGGTTCAGCCCCACTGGTTTTTCACTAAGGCACTAAATTCTAAATATTTAGAGGCTACTTCAGACATAGCTACTAATAAATAAACCCAATCACTTTCCTCGTACTGATTGTCTGTAAAATGCAATAATTTTCAGCAAACAAAGCTAGACAGTTCAAGGCAGATAACATTCTAGAACATGATAACAAGTTGCATCGCAAAGTATATATAATACATGAGAAAGAATGACACCACTAAAGCAAAGAGAACCATATTGAGTGGTGGATGACACGGAGCCATCAGGTAGAACAACATTCACAGTATCAATAGCAGTAGTAAGATCAGTAAGAGAACCTTTGTCACCAGTCATGTGATATAAGGCTCCCGAATCAAGTATCCAAGGTACGGTAGGCTTACCAGACTCATTGTCGGTATGAGAATTAAACTGATGAAATAAATGCATGGTTGTGCTCCATTGGTCATCAAACAGAGCAGGGCCAAAGTTCATTCGGGCAGGGACGAGGCCAGAGGAACCCGCCACCACTAGACCAGACGGCGACGTGGTGGCACCGACAAATGGCGGCAGGAAAGGAAGTGCCGTGGCAGCACCTCCAGGCACGGCGGTGGTGGCGAACATCTGAGAAGCTAGCGCCGGCTTCTTGGCAGTGTTGGCTTTCTACTTCAACTCCTTGAACCATTCTAGTACACCAAAGATCTGGTAGATCAAATCCTTCTCTGTTTCTTGGAAGACTCTCGCAGAAATATTGCAATGGCATAATTCCTTGCTTTCTTCACAGTCACAAACTAGGGGAGGCTGCATGCAGTGATAATATGCAAACAACTTCTTCAGTTTGCCAATGTAAATGTCGATGGGCGGACCGTTTTGCCTGCAACTTTGAATAGCCTCTTGCATTTGCAAAACTCTCATACCATTAGAAAGAAAATATTGTGCCTTCAGGTTATCCCACAGATCCTTAACTGTGGCAAACGAGTTTGTACAAGATCCCAACACCGGATCAAGGATTTGGAAGATCCACCAGACAGGAGTAGCATTAACCCCTGACCAATCAGCAACATCAGGATGACCATCCTGGGGTTTGGTAATGGATCCATTAATGAATCCAATCTTGTTCTTGGCAAGGAATGTACGGCACATCGTGTCACACCATTCAATGTAATTTTCTTGACCTTTCAGCATGTTCGTATAAGTTGTAAACCTGGACCATCGCCAGAGCCAATAAAGTAATGATATGTCGACATACGACCAATAGGTAAAGCAGTCTGAGGGATAGATTGTAATTGCAACTGCTTCAGTAAAGTTGCAATCACATTGTAACCACTCATATCCTGAAGCTTCAGAACCTCGGGTGCAGCATCAAGACGAGCATGTTCTTCGGAGGCAGCCATAGTGTAAAATTAGGTACAGATTAGCAGCAGGTACAATAACCGGCGGTAGATCAGATCGACAGGACACACCAACGCATTGAACTAGCGGCGGTCAAGAGGCAGACTATTTAATTTTTGCCCAAAATTATTAACAAAGTTAAAAATAAGAATCGAGAAGAAATTCAATGAAACACAAAAGCAAAACAAACCCAAGGTAAACCTAATAGATAGAAAGCATTCACATGTATTAGCAATAAAAATAACTACGGTTGTTAAAAACACACTCAGAAACATGATTGAAAGACATCTAATGTGTTTTTCGCTCATCTACTCGAAATGAAAGCTGGCATCATCATCAATTCTTAGTCCCAGCTTCAACATCCGGTGGATCCATATCAGAATTCATACATCTAGCTAATTCATTTCATTTGCGTTCATCATTTTTAAATTCAGTACTATGCACACCATATACCCTATTAGTCAGTATCATTATACACAGGGATCATTTTTTAATTTAGTAATATTCACAAATACATTTTACTATAAATGTCCCAACAGAAGAAACCATGTCAAGAAGAACACTCAGGCGCTCTTGATCAGCAATCAACAACATTCTCTACAACTCGATTGCAATCATCAGCTTGAGCGGAAGATTTGGTGCGAGAACTTGGTTACTCTGACGGCAGGTCAGACCCAATTCAACAGGTCGTGCAACTCATCCAGGTTGTTTGGACTCAGCTCAGGTCATGCATGTACCAATATCCCTTACCAACCGCCGTAGACTCATACCCTGGATCGACCACATATGTCAACATCTTGCTGTACCCGATGATCTTGTTTTCTGCTCCGTTTAGCAAGGGACATAGTTTGGTCTGTCCATCCCAGGTTCCATATCCGGCGTTTCTTGATGTCTTTCTATCACCCCTCTTGGACAACTTGGTAATCACATAAACAACCTTTTTCTTAGAGCTGGATTCATCATACAACGTCCACAAATCTTTACCGATGCCCGATAAAACATTCCAAGGCTCTCCTTCATCACCGTATAAATCCTTCTCCACTACAAAATCTGTGCCCACATTATTTCCCTCAACCTTGTTCTTAAGAAAAGACAACAATTCTTCATTTGTTGGTCGGAAACACAACCCAGGTGCAAGTCTTCAATTCTCCATATCAACCTACTCGATCACATGATGGATAATTTTGCATACGTCTAGCTCCTAACTGGGAATTCAAAGAAAATTACATAAAAGATCTAACCTTTGTATGTGTAGAGGGCTGGCTTGATCTTGAAACTATCTCTGTAATGAATCAGCGGATATGTTGGGAAAATGGAAATTTAACGCATTGGCTAGGTTAAATTATACTCCAGCATCACACCGTCATTAGTCAAAAATTTACCCCAGTTAGTTACTTAAAATATTTACCCCATCATTACACGGTTTCGTTAAAAAGTAGTTTTAAAAAATTCAGATTTATTTTTTCAAAATTCAAATTTTTAAAAATAGGCTTTTCGATAAAAAAATCATTTAAGATAAGGGAAAGTTTTGGTAAAGATCGTGTTTCCATAAAGGCAAAGTCTTGGGAAAGACGATCTTTCCATAGGCTTATGGAAAGACGGGGTTTGATTACAATATTAAAAGGTAAAAGGTTTTAGTTGCAATATTAAAATTTTAGTATGCAACATGTAGTAGATATAAAATTTATAACCCGGTTCATGCAACCCGAAAATTTTATCTTAATTTCTTCTAATTTACACTTTAAACCTTGGTCTTTCCATAACTTATGGAAAGACCGTCTTTCAAGAGACGGACTCTTCCATAAATCTATGGAAATACAGGTTTAATTAGAATAATAAGAGGTAAAAGGTCTTAATTGAAATATTAAAAATTTATTATGCAATATGTAGTTATAAAGTTTAAAGTAATTACTATACAATATGTAATTATTATACAATATGTAATTATTATACAATATGTAATTATTATACAATATGTAATTATTATACTATTGCACGTACCTATCGTAGATACCTTTGCGATGCACGATTTAAAATAATTGAATATATATATATATATATTAATAATGTAATTATTTTTATTAAATAAAAATACAATATTTAATTTTTTATGCAACTCTATTTCTTTTTAATTTTAGAAGATTTTATAATTATATTTTTAACTTAGAGTTACTCTAGAACATGTACAGCACTTTCCATCATTTCACCAAAAAATAAATTATTTTATATTTGTATATTTAGGCAAGAATAACAAAACTCAAGCATTTTTTTTAAAATTAAAGACCATCCGAGGATGGGGGGAATATATTAGGCTCCCCGGGCCAAAGTAGGTGAGCCAAATTAGGCGCTGAAAGTCTTGGTACGTTACAATTTACAAAAAGATCATCCCTACGATAATCCCGGAGCTAAAATAAGCTCCTGAAACTAGACAGCGTTTGCTTCCAAAAGCGGTGTTTCCACCTCTTACATACAAAGAAACAAAGAGACTAACTAAATCATATTGTACGGTCTAAGAAACCATCTGGCTAGTACACCGCGAACAGGTCAGAGAATTGAGAATTCGAAACCCCTATTTGTCAACGCTGTGCCAGCCGGAATGGAAATTTTGTTCCTGATTGATGTTGCATTCCAGCATGGTGTCTTCATTTAGCAGTTGAGGAGTTAGACGTTTCCTCCGGAGTGTCGGGCAAATTGCTGTAAATTCCTCTTGAAGAAGAGGGTGAAATTCTGACCAAAAGTAGCTCCCTGCTCCCTATGCTTGCATCAGGTGGACGACCTGAAAAGAAGAAGAAAGAAACTAGCAGTATTTGGAATACTCACAGAGAGACAGGCTGCGAAAGTAATGAAAAAAAAACAGCAATAGATTCTCTTGGTAGCTAAATGAATAGACCATTTCTATGTCATACAGGTATCCATACGGGATCCGATACGAATCGCTGGATAACCTATGCAATCAAGTGACAATAATCCCTTAAGGAAGAGTGGAATTGAACTGTAATCTAAATCACCCTGTAGGAGGTTTTCCTTAGCAAATTTTGCCAAGAAATCTGTAGCCAAATTAGCTTCTCTAGGTATATGCTGAATCGGGGTTGAGCACTGCTCTAAATGAAGTGCACTGCAAATGGAGAAAACTCTCCAAGGGCAGGAGCAAGGGTTCTGAATACCCCTAACAGCATTTAAGCAATCAGATTCAATTACACAGTTTTCTAAAGCTAGTTCTGAACAGATAACATATCCACATTGTATAGCAAACAGCTCGGCATATAAGGGGGATGGACTTTGGAAAAATTTTGACTCTCATTTTAACCACATTTCCATTCCAATCCCTCACTATAACAGCAGCTGAGGAAAGACCACTAGAGATCCATGATGCATCAGTGTTGATTTTGTAGCCATTTAGTGGTTTTTTCCAATATACCGAAGTAATAACTTTTTTCTTCTTCTGTAAGATATGTGGAATAATTTTATCCTGAATCCATTGCTTATGCCTATCTCTGTTACCTATCAAGTTATGAGCTGTGAATATTTGATAGATCGTATCTTTAAGTTCGTAAACACAGTCATCATGTGAGAATGGTCTATTGTCAAAAATAACTTTGTTCCTATGGGTCCAGAGGGTCCAAATTGTCACCAGTAGAGCAACGGTGATCAAGTTGGCATGAATTTTTTATTCAGCCCTATATGATAAGTAAAAATCAAGCATTTTGAAGCAATGGATAATGAGGTAACATAACTTTGAGTCATAGTGTAATTTTTTAAGATTGTGTAGAAGTAATTAATGTGGCTCTATTTCTAGCGAATTGAAATCTCCACATGCCAAAAAGCACAGAGGTACCCTTCAAAACTACTGAATTAATTGCAGTAATTCTGGGTTTAATTTTCAAGAAATGGTTTTGACTTTGAGATACAGGTATCCTTGTTTCTCTCCCTAAACCCTTCGACTTGAAATAGAAAGGTAAAGATATTGTTACAATTAGTCATTTTTCAAAATAAGTCACAACTATGACCCAATATTGGAACACATTTCAAAAAGTATGATAAAATTTTGCAATTTCAATAGATTCCGGCTATATGAAAGCCTCACATACCAGGTCAACATTCACAAAAATAAACTTGTCATTTCCACACTATCTATAAAAAATCTATAGGCTACGATGGGGCAACATAAATCTATGGATAGGAATGGAAATCTATCAACACCTATTCAGGGTATGAGTCCGCGGAGAGAATGTGGGCACTGATTTTGTACAAATTACTGCATTCCTAATTCTTCGCATGTTTCTTGTATTAATTAATACAAAATATTTAATTAATCATTTCAAAACTTTAGAATTTTAGAATCAAATTTAATTGTCAACATGAAAACAAAAGTTCAACTTGATCTCGACTATCTCCAAACCCTTTGTACTAGATTCAGTGGGAAAACTGATGGAAGCGTCCAATATCTTCATAAATGACCTAGAAGGTGGATAATGTAGAGGATCCATCCTATAAATAGGGTTCTTCTCTGGGAAAATAATTAATAATCTCCAATGGTCCCTACAACAATGTGATGCATAAAAATAATCCAAAAAATATGTTGTTTTAAGTAGGTTTGATATTTTACCATCACCTCTCAATGTATGGGGAGATGAATATTTTTTTATCCGTTCGTCGAAGAATTTTGCAGATGTCAACCTGCTCGTTGACCTTGTTTTTGATTTCTTGTGTCATCATCGGGCACAAATACCCCATCCATCCTTTCTCCCTTTGGTTAGAAAAATAATACATGTACCTTTGAAATAGAATGAAAAAATGTTAATTGTAAAAATAGTAAAGCTAATAAATTATTCCTTCGAATTATGAAAGTATATAGTACTTACAATACGTATAAGGACATTAGGGTTTGATTGACTTGGTCACACCTCCACAAGTCTTAGAAGTCACTCCATGCGGCAATTAATTCACTCATTTGACCAAATACACATTCATTGCCCAAAAATGTGAAGGTTGAGTTGACTTGGTGTCCGCTAATCAAATCATACAAGAATCTAACAAATTGTGGAGAATCCGTCAAAACTTATGCCCTTGTGAGTGTGGGCTTAGCCTTCTTCGGTGTTTTGTGAACTATTAAGGGTGTCATTTTAGGCATGGCCTTCAAATGACGATCCTTTGTAGGGTCTATATAGATTAGGCAATGAGGCCATAGGAGAAAAAGTCCTTGGGAAGTTTCCACGTGCTTGTCTGATCTTGGCCGGGTTAGATCAGTACTTTTATTAATTAGACAGAGTTAGATCATCACTTTAGTAAAACAATACTGGGTTAAATCAGCACTTATTTTTTTTTAAAATGGGCCACGTCAGCGTTATATCAAAACAATATCTTTTTAAGGAGAGCTCACTCCTTATAAATATGCCTTCATTACAACTTCATAATCTAATGTATCATAAATATATTTATAATTTTATGTTAATTTCTAATTAATTCTCAAAACTTCCCTTATCCTAGATAAATTGGCACATTTTAACTTCTGGAAGTCAACTGAATCAATTTTCAATTACTCCAATTGGTTCTCTAAATATGGCCTCTTATAAAATAAAACAAGGATTTTTAAAGTTGTAACGAGTGGAGGAAGTGTTATTGAAATAATCAAAAGTAAATTAAGTGGATGAAAATAATATAGAATTTGCCAAAAGAGGAAGGAGCCAAAATAAAATGAGCATCCATTAACTATCACGATCGTCCACCTTCAGCCCCTCATTTATTAATTGAACACCCTTGGCCCCTCAACTTAAAAAACTGATGAATCGTGGCCACTTTGTCAACCTAGGTTTTCAATGTTAATATTAAGGGGAAAAGTGATGTTTACCATTTTCTTTTCCCTTTTCCTTTTTTCCTTTTTCCCTTTTCTTTTTACATTTATCATTTCCCCTTTTTCTATCTTTCCTTTTCCTTTTTCCTTTTTCCTAACCCCTTCCCCCGCTCAGTCACCAGCCACCCCAGCCCTTCTCCTCTCTCGTCCTTTCCGTCTCCTATTCCCTTACCATTCCCTCCATTATGCCGCCTGTTGCACCAGCTAGAAAAATGTATTGGGTGTTTTGGCTTTACTTATTGCACACTTCTCCAAATTTTCTCCACCGATTCTCATTTTCTCATTTCCAAGAACCGCTATGGGCGATGATCAACTGAATGGTAATGGGGGAAAATGTGATCAGCCTCTAGAACCTGATCCCAGAATATTTTGGGTTATAGGTATCCCGGTTCTTATTGCAGAGTACGATTTGTCTATATAGGTTCTTCTTCTTCAAATCCTCGAGGCTCTGTTTCTAGCTAATTGAAATCCTCACATGCAAAAAAGCACAGAGGTACCCTTCAAAACAACCAAATTAATTGCAGTAATTCTGGGTTTAGTTTTAAAGAATGGGTATTACTTTGAGATTCCATTTTTACAGGTATCCTTGTTTCTCTGCTTAAACCCTTCGACCTGAAATAGAAAGGTAAAGATATTGGCACAATTATTCATTTTGTTGATCAACAAGAAATGATGCAGTTGAATAATGTTGTAGGGGTTTTGATAAGTCATGAATTGATACCTAGAATAATGTTGTCACTAGTGAAATCGCCTCTATAAAAGGCAGTTCCTTTGAACCAAAGAAGTCACTTTGGGGGTGACTTCTCTTGACATTCCTTTGATTGATGAGGATCAAAGGCGATTATGGAAACCACCTTCTAACGCGGCAATGGAAGGAAGTTTAAATTTTCATATTAACGAGGGGATGGAACCACCTTCTATAAGTTACAAACTCGAAAGGACATGCATCATGTCAGACTGTGCCTCATGTTATGAACTCGTAGCTTAATGCACCCTGTCAGACTTTTTAAGTTGTTATGATCTCGGAATGAGCTGAAAACCCTCGGATCCTGTGATTTGTTTTGGACACGGAACATGAGATAAATAATCAGAACTATATATTAGTTATGAACTCGAAACTCGTGTGAATTCCAAAATCGAATGGATTTTCTGTTCCCAATCTGTGAATTTTGGGTATGGGATCATTTATTGCTTGATAATATATTCCATACTCGGAACAAGTAATATGATCTATGATAAAAATTAAAGAAGCTCCGAAATTAGTTCCAATATTGAAACCTATGGAATAGTATGGTAAACTTTTGCAATTTCAATAGATTTTGACTATATGAAATCTTGACATACTAGGTCAACATTCACCAGAATTAACTTTTTATTTCCACACTGTCTATCAAAAATCTATAGGCTACGCTAGGGCAACAACAATCTATAGATAGGAATAGAAATCTATCAAAATCTATTCTAATGACAATGTCATTATATATACTAGCTACTTATACAACTGCTACATTGGGATTTCCAATAGAAGAGGAACGGGCGTTGACAGTATACTTAGCCAAGAAATTTCTTCCATGTTAATATTATAAGTTTGTGAATACGGTTTCTCATTCTCTTTAAAAAATAATGTGATATGGAAATGTTAATAGTATGTGTAATAAACCTATAGCATGGAAACAGTGAAAGAAGATCTAATTGAAATCTTTTGTCATTGATTTTAAGATAATCCATATGGATTTGTTGAAGACATTCCGCCGCATATAGCATTACGCAATACCCGCACTCTCAATTCTTCGCTTTTTTCTTGTACTAATTAATGCAAAAGAATTGATTAATCTTATCAACAATTTATAATTTTAGATTCAAATTAAATTGTCAACATGAAAACAAAAGTTCACCTTGATCTCGACTATCTCCAAACCCTTTGTACTAGATTCCGTGGACGGAAGCATCCAAAATCTTAATACCGGAAGGTTGATAATGAAGAGGATCCGTCCAGTAAACGCGGTTCTTCTCTGGGACAATAATTAATAATCTCCAAAGGTCCCTACAACAATGTAATACATAAAAAATAATCCAAAAATATGTTTTTTTAAAAGTATATTTGATATTTTACCATCACCTCTCAATGTATGAAGAGATGATTTTTTTTATCCGTTTGTCCAAGACTTTTGCGGATGTAGTCGACCCGCTCTTTGACCCTGTTTCTGATTTCTTGTGTCATCACCGGGCACAAATACCCTATCCACCATTTACCCTTTGGTTAGCAACATAATACATGTAACTTTGAAATAGTATGATAAAACATTAATTGTAAAAAATTGTAAAACTAATAAATCATTCCTTCGAATTATGAAAGTATACAATACTTAAAATACGTATAAGGACATTAGGGTTTGATTGACTTGGTCACACCTCCACAAGTCTTTGAGGTCACTTTATCTGACAATTATTTCCCTCTTTTGACCAAATACACATTTAATGCCTAGAAATGTGTAGGTTGAGTGGACTTGGTGTCCGCCAATCAAGTCATAAAAGACTCTTACGAAGTGCGGTGAATCCTTCAAAACTTGTGCTCTTGTGAGTGTGGGCTTAGCCTTCTTCGGTGTTTTGTAAACTATTATGGGGGCCATTTTAGGCTTAGCCTTCAAATGATGATCTTTTCTTAGGGTCCACATAGATTAGGCAACGAGGCCATGGGAGAAAAAGTCCTCGAGCGGTTCCTACGTGCTTGTAGTGGTCATATGCAATTGGCAATAGGGCATTGAGGACTAGTGGCTTCTCCAGTTAGGCTCTATATATCTCATCTCGAATTGGTACGTACGGAGTGATGATATCGGATTGACTCATGCAAAAATACCATTAGCAACGTGGATTGGCTTACCATTATCCACTTGATCAATGTACAACTCACACAAATGTGATGTCTACAACGAAAAAGAAATAACTAAGTCAAAAAGTAATTGAATATGATTAAAAATTTAACCTTTTTTCGGCGGACATGATGGCGAGGTCAACATTGTTGACTTCATCTCCTTGTGGAGGTAGAATAGGTTTGTGGTTAACCTCAACATCTCTCGGTGAGTGGCGCAATCCTCTAGAATGAGGAGTCCAACCTGGTGCTAAATTGGCTAAAGTTTTGGGTGTGGGGAGACCAGTGTCTTCAATTAACTTGTGGATCAAGATATCTTGTTGCTCGATATTTTTTTTCTCGTACGAGCACTTCCTTTTGCATGATGTAATTCTGGGATGGTTTAGCTTTATTGTAGGACCAGAGAAATCCAAATGCTTTTCTTTGTGATAAGAATGATCCAACACCTCTTGCACATCCTGGGTGATTGGGTTTTTTTGTAGTCTTGCGGAAGATGTCATGCTTACCCATGGAAATGAATTGCCCTTCCAATTGCGCCTGCTTTAATTTAGCCTATGCAGGAGTTTTAAATAAAACAATTTAGTTTGTTTTATATGATTTCTATTCTTAAATAGAAAATAGATGAAAGGTGCTTACCACTCGTATCTGCAATTTCTCACTTGGGATCCTTATCGTATTACCCTTACTGTCTTGACGGATAATTAGGAATAGATCACACCACTCAAATTCTTCCTCATCGATGGTTATTACCAATGATTTTCCCCCTCCTTGGTCGTTACTATGCTGATTGCAAGTTGGACATCCCTTTCAAAATGTTGGTTAATTAACTGTAGAGCCGTCAATCCAAATCCCCCCTGACTCTTACGAGGAGGGGTTTTGTTTTCCTTTACAAACCATCACTCTTCACTCTGCATACCCTACATTTGTTGCTAATAGTGTTTCATAAAAATAAAACGAATATAATGTGTCAAAATAAAAATAAGCAATGTTTATTTGGTCTCACATTTTTATCATTCTCCAAGGCTTACCTCTTGTGGATCTCTCAACTTTCGGGTTGAATATGTGTATAAGTCAACCCACTACAAGAAAAAAGGGATTTCATGACCAAATTCAGTTGACTACTAATTATTTGGTAATGATCTATTGGTGACTTAAATATTTTTGTCACTATGTTTTGGTCACCAATAAAATTTTAGTGACCAAGTGAATATTGTGGTTAGTAAATGGGTCACAGAAGCGTGTGGACATACGAGTTAAGTAACTTAGCTATCCTTAGTAACCAGTGGAGGTGATGAAATTTAATATGGTCACTAGTGACCAAAGTAACGACCGGTCACCAAAATTTTGGCGGAAAATATCAGCACCACATTTTATGGGTTTTTTAAATTTTTCAAGAATGCATTCAGTGTGGGGGATCAAAGGGTACCAAAACAACATTTAAGGTAAGTATTTCAAGGAAATTTATCTTAAGATTAATTATCACTGAATGGTGGATAGACTTCAAAATTGTCAAGCACAACTAATTTTGTTATCCAACCAATTAACCAAAATTTATCTAAAAAAACATCCACAACTTTCAAATAGTCCCCCCCCCCTAACTAATCATCCAAATATCAAAAGTAGCCAACAAAACACATCATTAATTCATGAAAGTATGGAATACATAGTTTAAGCAATCTCATCCAAAACCTAGCTATAAAACACAAGTCACAAGATCATTCGATTGGTCAAGTCTTGTAGAATTTGAAACCTAATTAAACTGCTTATATTTGAATATTTCAATCAATGGTCAACAATTGACCTTCTACTATAATCACTAAGAAGAAGGTTTGACTTTAACTAATCAAAAGTCAACCCTTACTTGTCTTACTAAATATAGATACTGATATGTTAGGAATACGAATCCCATGAGATATCTATTAGCCCAAAAAGATGGATAACAAAGACAACATAAAGAAAATAATGGAAATAATGGACACAAGGATTTACGTGGTTCGGTCAAGTTGACCTACATCCATGGCCGAAGGAGACCAGAAGCTTCACTATATGTGGAGAAAGTATTACAGGACTTTGCCTATCACCTATGAAGGAATTATGTGACAAAATATAAAGATGAGGGCTTTGGCTTCTACAA
Source organism: Rubia yunnanensis (assembly GCA_037428765.1). Classification (NCBI taxonomy): domain Eukaryota; kingdom Viridiplantae; phylum Streptophyta; class Magnoliopsida; order Gentianales; family Rubiaceae; genus Rubia; species Rubia yunnanensis. The sequence continues at coordinate 79,846,169 of CM075068.1, forward strand.
CTACAAAGGAGAGCTAAAGGGAGAAGAAAGCAAGTAGCAAAGGAATGCTATGCTTAAAGTGTGTTAGAACTACAAAGTTCATCCTCTATTTATATTACTCCAAGTTCACCAATAACTGAGAGCTCTCAAACAAAACTTATCCCAATATCCCAAGAAATCCTCCTTCTTGCTTCAAGCATGGGTTGTGAACATTACTTCCAAATGGTTCTTGCCAAAAAACCATGATAGTTGAAGCCCAATAGTCAAAGAAATAATGATTTAACTTGCTAAGCATGGGATGAGAATAGTGTTACAATTTAATGCTTTGAATGATTGTCTTTGCTATCTTTCAAAGAAGTGAATGTTCATGGACAATTGGGTGAAGACCACATTTCTTCACAAATCCCCACCTTGGTCTGAACCCCAAAAGTAATAGCTTACCAACCCTTCTCTGGCATGGCCATAATGGGCGAAATCACCAACAATGAACACCAATCAAGTCCAAGCACTGCTTGAACTTGAAATAGGGAAGAGCCTTCGTGAACATATCAGCAGGATTATCCTTTGTATTGATTTTCTGAACAAAGACCTTCTTATGTGCAATGATATCACGAATGAAGTGGTACTCAATATCAATATGCTTCGTTCGCTCATGATACATATGATCTTTAGTCAAGTAAATTGCACTTTGACTATTACAGTGAATGGTAGTAACCCTTTGTTGTAGAGTAAATTCGCCGAAGAGATCTCTCAACCATAAAGCTTTTTTGATTACCTCTGTGACTGCCATATATTCTTCCCCAGTAGTAGATAAAGAAGCTACATGTTGTAAAGTAGCTTTCCAGCTAATTGCACAACCTCCAATGCAAAATACATAACCTGTAAAAAACCCGCGCTTATTAAGATCACCGGAAATGTCTGAATCTACAAAACCAACCAGAGTGTTATTGGTTCTACCAAACTCAAAATACATGTCAGAAGTACCCTTTAAGTATCTAAGAATCCACTTCACAGCCTGCCAATGTGATTTTCCCAGATTGGCCATATACTTGCTAATAACACTAACAGCTTGTGAGATATCAGGGCGAGTACAAACCATTGCATACATTATACTTCCAACTGCATTTAAATAAGGAACTCTAGCCATATAATCTTCTTCCTCCTTTGTTTTGGTGATTGGGCAGCAGATAGCCTGAAATGGCTACCAAGAGGAGTGCTAACTGGTTTGGCATCATGCATGCCAAATCTCACCAAAACTTTCTCAAGGTAACTCTCCTGGGTCAGGTACAGCTTTCTAACTCCTCGATCTCTTCTTATCTCTATACCAAGAATCTTCTTAGCTGCACCCCAATCTTTCATCTCAAATTCACTATTCAACAAGGCCTTCAACTCATGAATTTCTATAATATTCTTAGCCGCAATGAGCATGTCATCAACATATAATAGTAAATAAATGAATGAGTTATCTTGTAACTTCCAGAAGTAAACACAACTATCACACATGCTCCTGGAGAAACCATGGCCCAACATAAATGAATCAAACCCCTTGTACCATTGTCTTGGAGATTGCTTTAATCCATAAAGGATTTCTTCAACAAGCAAACCCGGTCTTCCTTACCTTGAACTTCAAAACCTTCAGGTTGACTCATACAGATATGTTCATCTAATTCACCATGCAAGAAAGCTATCTTGACATCCTGCTGTTCTAACTCTAGATTATACTTGGCAACAAAAGAAAGAAATACACAAATATAGCTATGTTTTACAACAGGTGAGAAAACATCATTAAAATCTGTACCTTGTACCTGACTGTAGCCCTTTGCGACCAATCGTGCTTTGTACATTGCATTATCAACACCTGAAGTATCCTCCTTTCTCTTGAAAACCCATTTGCAACCAACAATTTTCATTCCTTTTGGTGGCACCACAAGATCCTATGTTCTATTCTTGTGTAGAGATTCCATTTGTTCATTCATAGCCACGAACCATTTGTCTAAATTAGCACCTGAAACTGCCTCTGAATATGTGGAAGGTTCCTCGTCTCCACCTGTTTCCCATGCCACTGATAAAGCATATGCAACCAAATTTGCATACCTCAATGGTGGTCGAATGTTACATCTCGATCTATCTCTGGAAATGGAATAATCCTCATCTCTTGGTTGATCTCCAGCATGTTCATGATCAGATTCTTCAACCACTTCTTGGGTTGGGTTTCTCCCGGAAGAACCACCAATCTCTAACTCCACCTGCTTTTGTGCAATATCCTCTTTTTCTGAACCACAAGGATTACAAAACTCTTTTCCAGGATGTAACATATAAGATTCAGAAAATGTAACATCTCTACTAATTACAAATTTGGGTGATTTGTGATCAGGATACCACAATTTCCTTTCACCCCTGAAGCCTAACCGGGGAAAATACATTTCTTAGCCCTAGGCTCTAGCTTTCCCTCGTTAACAGGCATATAAGCTGGACACCCAAATATTCTTAAATTAGAGTAATCAGCAGGAGTACCTGACTAAACTTCCTCTGGAGTCTTGAAATCAAGAGGTGCACATGGAGAGAGGTTAACGATGTGACAAGCCGTAGATATGGCTTCTGCCCAAAAGTCTAATGTCAACTTGGCATTTGAGATCATGCATCGAGCTCTTTCCAAAAGAGTACGATTCATTTGCTATGCCACACCATTCTGTTGAGGCATTATTCTAACAGTACGATGTCGAGCTATTCCTTCATTTTTGCAGAACTCATTGAATTCATTTCCACAAAATTCCAACCCATTGTCAGTCCTCAGTCGTTTAATTTATTTTCCTGTCTATTTTTCAATCAAAATCTTCGATTTTTTAAATGTTAGGAAAACATCACTTTTATGCCTCAAATAATATACCCAAACATTTCTTAAATAATCATCAATAAAAGTAAGCATATATCTTGCACCACCCTTAGAAGGAACACGAGAGGGCCCCCAAAGATCAGAATGAATGTAATCCAAAGTACCTATTATTTTATGAACTGCAGGTGAATGAAAGCTAACTCTTTTCTGCTTTCTAAAAATACAGTGTTCACAAAAGTCCAACTTACCAGCACTTTGTCCACAAAGTCGACCTCTCTTGCTTAACAATGTTAAGCCTTTTTCGCCCATATGTCCCAACCTCATATGCCACAATTAGGTGATGTCTTCATCTGAGGAAGTTGAGACAGCCACTGCCCCAGTTGCTGTAGATCCCTGCAAAACATACAAAGTGCCAACTCTGCAAGCCTTCATTAGCACAAGAGCACCTTTACAAATTTTTAGTATTCCACCATCACCTGAATATCTGTACCCGAGAGCATCAAGAGTGCCAAGAGAGATTTCTTTAAGTCAGGAACATGCCTAACATTAGTGAGTGTTCTAATAGTGCCATCGTACATTTTGATTTGAATTGTTCCCCTACCAACAACCTTACAAGGAGCATTATTACCCATCAAAACAATTTCACCATCCCATTTTTATTAAGTTGAAAAACACTCCCTATCATAACTCATGTGGTAAGAGCAACCTGAATCTAAGAGCCACTCACTGGAAGACCATGACTTATTATCCATGGCCACAAATATGATTCCATCACTCTCATCGTCTGCTACACTAGATTCACCAGCATTGCCGCTATTCTACTCTTTTTAATATTTTTCTTTATTTTTCAATTTAAAAACATCAGCCTTAATGTACCCTTTTTTCTTGCAATAGTTACAAATTTTATTTCTGTATCTAGACTTTGACCTCCCTTTGGATATACCATCTTCAAAATATCTATTTTCACCTCTACCCCTAACAAACAAACCCTCATCATGAGTTCCACTCGATATGCTCTTTAGATTTTAATGGAGGTTTTATACTATTGTATGAGACCGACTCTTTCCCATAAATCATAGAATCTTGAAAATACTTAAAAGACGGGGGAATGGAACATAACAATATAATGGCTTGATCTTCTTCATCAACTTCAGCATCTACATTCTCCAAATCCAAAATGATGGAATCAAATTTATCAAGATGTGAGAGCATTAATGTACCTTCCGCCATTTTCAACATGTACAACTTTTGTTTCAAATAGAGGCAATTCTCCACTGTCTTCTTCATGTATGTAGATTTCACATGATCCCACATACCTTTGACAGTTCTCTCACTAGAAACTTCCTGCAAAACCTTGTTAGAGAGATTTAAAACTATGGCGGATCTAGCCTTCTTGTCTAGGTCACAAAAATATTCAGGCGACATGTCCGCTGGCCTTTCCTTGACTCCTTCAAGGGCTAGCTCACATCCATCCTGGATTAGGATGGCTTCCATCTTGAGTTGTCACATACCGAAGTTTACACTCAGGTCAAACTTTTCAATAGAAGTCTTTGTTAACTTCATGATGGCTAATAGATAAAAAAAGGAGATATGGCTCTAATACCAATTTGTTAGGAATACGAATCCCACGAGATATCTGTTAGCCCAAAAATATGGAAAACAAAGACAACGTAAAGAAAAGAAAGGAAATAATGGACACATGGATTTATGTGGTTCGGTCAAGTTGACCTACAGTCACGGCTGGAGGAGATTGGAAGCTTCACTATATGTGGAGAAAGTATTATAAGACTTTTCCCACTGCCTATGAAGGAATTATGTGGAAAAATATAAATATGAGGGCTTTGACTTCTACAACCATAAATGAGAGTTAATGGGAGAAGAAAGCAAGTAGCAACGGAATGCTATGCTTGATGTGTTTTTGAACTACTAAGTTCATCCCCTATTTATACTACTCCAAGTTCACTAATGGCCAAGAGCTCTCAAACAAAACTTATCTCAATATCCCAAGAAATCCTCCTTCTTGCTTCAAGCATGGGTTGTTAAAATTACTTCCAAATGGTTCTTGCCAAAAAACCATGATAGTTGAATCCCAATAGTCAAAGAAATAGTGCTTCAACTTGCTAAGCATGGGATGAGAATAGTGTTGCAATTCAATGCTTTGAATGATTGTCTTTGTTATACTCCAAAGAAGTGAATGTTTATGGATAATTGGGTAAAAACCACATTTCTTCACATATGTCAACATCTTGCTGTACCCAATGATCTTGTTTTCCTCTCCGTTTAGCAAGGGACATAGTTTGGTCTGTCCATCCCAGGTTCCATATCTGGCGTTTCTTGATGTCTTTCTATCACCCCTCTTGGACAACTTGGTAACTACATAAACAACCTTTTTCTTAGAGTTGGATTCATCATAAAACTTCCACAAATCTTTATCGATGCCCGATAAAACAATCCAAGGCTCTCCTTTGTCACCGTATAAAATCCTTCTCCACTACAAAATCTGTGCTCACATTCTTTCCCTCAACCTTGTTCTTAAGAAAAGACAACAATTCTTCATTTGTTGGTTGGAAACACAACCCCGGTGCAACTCTTCGATTCTCTATATCCACCTACTCGGTCACACAATGAATAATTATGCGTACGTCTATCTCCTAACTGGGAATTTTAAGAAAATTACATAAATGATCTAACCTTTATATGTGTAGAGGGCTGGCTTGATCTTGAACTATCTTTGTAATGAATCAGCGGATATGTTGGAAAATGGAAAGTTACGCATTGGCTAGTTTAAATTATACTCCATCATTACACCGTCATTAGTGTAATATTTACCCCAGTTAGTTATTTGAAATATTTACCCCATCATTACACGGTTTGGTTGAAAAGTACAGCTATTTTTGCAAAGACAAAAAACATAAGTATTTTTAAAGATTAATTATTTAATGATTTATGGCCCATGTGCTAGTGGTGTACTTATATTTTATTTTCCTTTTGCATTTTATTTCAGCTTTACAATTGGGTCATCCCAATTAAAAAATGAATATAACCTGACATAATACTGTTACTAGGTGGGATTTTGGGTGCGAATTGTCCAAAACGCAAAACTTACAGTCGTTTCTTTTCTTTTCCCTTCTTTCTTCGTTCTCAATCCTCTGATAACGGTCGGTTCAGGCTCCTTAACGGTCGGATTGGCCCTGATCATGGCGGCTCCTCCGCCTGGCCGCGGTGGCAACGCTGCGGCCAAATCCTTCCTTCAAGCATTAGGCACTCGCCAAACTCCTTTACAGGCATCACTCCCTTCCAACCCAGAAATTATTCCTAAAACTCACTATAAGGGGGAAATTGCCTGTCTAGTTTCTCGGCAGGAGGCAGAATGTTGGGCCTCTCATTATCAAACCGCTCTAGTCGGAAAATTTGCCAGAGGTAAGCCGCCGATGGCAGCACTGAATGAGGCTTTCAAATCGGTCGGTTTCAAAGGAAATTTCCAAATTGGCTCTATAGATTATAGACATATCCTCATCCAATTCCAAGAAAAGGAAGACTATCAGAGATTATGGCTCAAAGGACATTGGATCTTCAATCAGGCCCCAATGAAGGTGCTTAAATGGACAACTGACTTTTCTCCGGAGGCAGAGTCTTCCATTGTGCCGGTATGGGTAAACATTCCGTACGTCCCAATCTATTTCTATAACATTACTATGCTGCAATCGATGGGAAATCAGATTGGGTCCTTCATTAAGATGGATGCAGCTACTGCTGCCCTTACTAGGCCTTCGGTAGTGAAGATGTGTGTGGAAATCGATCTAAAAAACAAGCTTCCTACATATATTAGAGTTGGAATAGAGGAAGATGGGATTGAGTACAATGTGGTAAAGCTTCCTCTAGAGTTTGAAGATATCCCTCTGTATTGCCATCACTGTAAGACTATAGGCCACGATGATGATCTTTGTATTCACCTTCACCCCGAACTTAAGATATCCAAAGCCAATAGGTTTGTTCCTAGTCACGGAGATAAGCAACTAGCTCAGCAGTTATCCTCAGAAAAGAGCCCTGTGGAGGTTTTGCCTAATTTACTATCTGGGATAGATAGGGCGGGTAGTTCAGGTTTAACTGTTGCGGATAAACAGGGTACAAAGACCACAAAAACTTTTAAATATGTCCCGAAACAAAGAGTGATACCAATCCCAATCAATGAGGGGACTAGTGTTCCTGTGAATGTATCTGAGAATGTACCTGTGAAGGTATCTGAGAATGTGATTGGTATTCCTCCTCAGACTCTAGTAACTGATACCTCTCCACAGAGGGACAGTTTGAACATAAGTAATACTCCTATATCCTTCACCCCTGGGGTTGAGCATGGGGTTCAGTATGATATTGTTTCTGACACTTCTCCGATGGATATTGGAACTAGCAGAAACCTGAATGTGGAGGTCATTGCCCCAAACATTAGGTTTTCGAATGAGCCACCTATTCATCCTAAGTCTGCTCCTCCTCTTACTATATCAAATAGAAATTATGCTAAGGATGACATCCCGAGCAAAAGAGGTAAATCCTTCTCTCCTTTCCACTCTATCATGGCTGCTAAAAATTTTCTCTTCTCTCAGCAGAAATATAAGCATAACAGGTTTCTTCCACTTGAGGATAATGATGGAACCAATGAGGAGAACTCCAAGGACATTCCAGATACTATCTCTGGAGCTTTGGTGGATGTGGATCCTGTGATTGCTTCCCCTTCTGTCATCTCTGATTCTCATCTCAATCAGTCTAGGCAGGTAAGCCCTTCTAAATCACAATCTAAACTAACGAAGCAAAATAGGGCCAGTCAACCTGAGTCTAGGCACAAGAATGAAACATACCTAACTCAATTGAATACCATCATGACTAGATCAAAGAGTGCTAATAATGTTTTAATATGAATAGTACAACCCTCAAGATTAAATTTCTGGTTTGGAACTTAAGAGGGATGGATACCTCCATGCTCAGACTGCAAAACCTGATCATTAGGCATAAATTTGATCTCATCTGCCTAATTGAACCAAAGCATGACAATCTGCAATGTCAATCATATAAGAATCTGTTACATTTTGATAATTGCATGTATGCTATGAATGGACAGATTTGGTTATTTTGGAATTCTTCAGTTCACCTGACTGTAAAATATGATAACCTGCAATTTCTTGCTGTTTCCCTGCACAGTCTCACTTTAAATAAAAATATGGATGCATATTTTGTGTATGGTCTTAGAACCAGAGATGGAAGGAAATCACTTTGGGCGGATATACAGGCTATTAATCACTCAGAAGCAATTTTCATTGGTGATTTTAATGCCATAACATCTCTTCATGAATACAAAGGCCCCTCAGCTCCAAAATTAGGCAGTATGAAAGACTTTAATAATTTCATAAATGGAATGGCATTAGAGGAAATCTATACTGTGGGGAATCTTTTTACCTGGTGTAATAATCGATTGAGAAATCCTACCATGCAAAGATTAGATAGGGGGCTTTGTAATGCTGCATGGTCTTCTTCCTTCCCTTCTTCCTCTGTTCAAATCCTAAATAGATCCTCCTCTGATCATAGTCCCATGCTCCTATCCATTGGTAGTGATATTCCCTCAGTTCCTAGACCTTTCAGATTCTTAAACACTTGGTTTAAAAGAAAAGATTTCATGAGTGTAATCAAGAATGATTGGGAACTCCCTATGTCCTATTCTGGAATGTTAGGTTTTTGTCTCAAACTCTCTAGACTAAAAAAGGTTCTAAAAATCTGGAATAAAGAACATTTTGGTAATGTCCATGATAATGTCATACAGGCTGAAAATGGAGTTTTGTTCCAGGAACAATTATATGATCAGTGTCCTAATGATTCCAACTTGTTAAACCTTAAGGAAGCTAAAGCTAAGTTGGTTAGATCATTAGTTGAGGAGAAAAGTTTCTGGAAGAATAAAGCTAAGATTAAATGGTTGAAGGAAGGGGACAATAATACAAAAATTTTTCACAACTCAGTTAAGGAAAGAAATGGTAGATTACGGATAACAAAAATCAAAAGTACTAATGGTCTATGGTTAGATAATGTCTCTGAAATAGAAACAGAAGCCATCCAGTACTACAAATGCCTATTAACTGATGACAGCTCCCCTGACTCTAACATTTTCAAATCCCATTTTCTTAGCCAGATCCCTAAGTGTATCTCTCAGCAGCAAAATGATATCCTCCTGCTCCCGGTTACAATTGCTGAGCTTAATCATATAGTATTTGGTCTTAATAAATTCAGTAGCCCGGGTCCGGATGGTTTCACAGCAAAATTTTTCATAAAAGCTTGGGATATTATCTCTAAGGATTTACTGAATGCAGTGCAGGATTTTATGAATGGGAATAATATCCCAAAAGGGTTCAGTAGTACTTGGATTACTGTTATTCCCAAAAAGAAAACACCTTTTTCTTTTGAGGATTACAGGCCAATAAGTCTCTCAAATGTGGTTAACAAGATTTGTTCAAAAATAATTATGGAGAGACTTAAACCTCTTATGGCCAATCTTATTTCTCCACAGCAGACTGCCTTTCTTAAAGGTCGAGATTTATCTAATAATGTAATTTACCTTCAAGAAATGATAAGATTCTTGGACAGGAAACAAAGACATCCGAATTGCATTATTAAGTTGGATCTTAAAAAGGCCTTTGATAGGGTTAAGTGGTCTTTTTATATAGTGTTCTCCTTAAATTTAGATTTCACCCAAAATTTCTTTTCCCTATCATGAATAATTTGTCTCAAGCTTGGTTTTCTATCTTGATAAATGGTAGCCCAGTTGGTTTTTTTCAATCTACCAGGGGTATTAAACAGGGGGATCCCCTTTCCCCCTTCCTTTTCAATATCTTTTCAGAGGCTTTCACCAGGAGTTTAGCATTTATATTCCATACAGGTAAACTGGCCTACTATGATCTCCCAGGTAACTCCATCCCAATCTCACATCTATCTTATGCGGATGATACTGTGGTGTTTATAAAGGCTGAAAATAAAACCTTGATCAGATTGAAAGCATTTTTGTCTATCTTTGAAGAAGTCACTGGTCAGCATATCAATTATGGTAAAAGTGATATATTCATTGGGAGGCATGCATCAGTTCATAAAGTTCATACCATTAAAAGGATCCTGAGAATGAAAATTGGTTCCATGCCTTTTACATATTTGGGGGTTCCTATCTTTACAGGTCCAGCTCATAAACTTCACTTCCTGCCTATCATTGAGCAAATTGATAGCAGAATCAGTAATTGGAAAAACAAATGGTTATCCATGGGAGGGAAAATGACTCTCATAAAATCTTGCATCTTTTCAGTCCCACAGCATATATGGTCTGTGCTCAAACCTACCAAAAAGATAATTTCCATAATTGAAAAGAGGATGAGCAGGTTTTTCTGGGGCTTCACTGATCAGAAGTCAAATAGAGTTTGGAGAAATTGGGAATCTCTTTGCTTTCCAATTGAACAAAATGGTTTAGGCTTTAGATCTATAAGTGCTATTATTGATACATGTTTTGTTAAGCTATGGTGGAAATATCAAAATTCTCAGGCTCCCTGGACACACTTTATTGCATCCCTTCCCCCTTCATATAAATCTTCTCCAAATTGGAAAAGGATTTGTAGTTTTAATGCATGGGCGGAGTCCAACTCTAGGGTGATTCTGGGGATGGGATCCTGTAACTTTTGGACCTCTAATTGGCTTGGTGTCAAGCCTATAATTGATTTCTGTTCTCCTGATCAGGTGGTTATTGCGGAGGACTGCTCGGTGGCTGAGTTCATTGTAAACAAAGATACTATGATTAGGAAATTTTTCAGGATACTTCCAAGTGATATTATTTCCCTTTTGCAGGTTTCAAAACTACATCCTCACAGGAGAGACAGACTTATATGGAAACCTGGTCCCAGGGGAGATTTTACTTTTAAATCTACATACTCCTTACTGTGTCCACAATCAGGTAGCATTGCTTCCACAAAACTATTTTGGAATGACAGAATTGAAAAGAAAGTGTCAGTCTTTATGTGGAAATTGATCAATTCCTATTTGCCTTTTGATAATGTGTTACAGAGACTGACTTTTTGCTTGCCTTCTAAATGTATTCTGTGCTGTAACCATGTAGATTCTCTCGATCATTTTTTTAACTCCTGCTCTTTCACAACTCCTGTCTGGAAGAATATTCATTCCTTTATGGGTATTACTGATAAGCCATTCCTTTCAATTTGGGAAAGGGTCTCTTACTACCTAACCTATCCTGGTTTAAGCTCTTTGCACTCTACTTTAATTAGGAATACTGCTCTAATCACATTCTGGTGTTTATGGAAAATGAGAAACAAATGTATATATGACTCTGTTATCCCTAGCAGAGTTACAGTACTAAGGTAAATTAGGGACCATATATTTTACTCTTTCAGCTCTAAACCTACCTACATCTCCTCTACATTTGACTATGGCATTGCAAACCACTCCTTCCTGCCCCTCATTAAGACTGCTCCTAAACCTAAGATCTTCAAAATTGCATGGAAAAGACCAAATGAGGGATATAAATTGAATGTAGATGCTGCTTGGAATTCATATGATGAGAAGTGTGGCTTAGGTTTGATTATTAGGGACCCCAATGGTAATTTCATCTCAGCTCAATCGGAATTTACTCAGGCTTTCTCTCCCTTAGAGGCTGAGCTTAAGGCAATCCTCTTGGCAGTGCAATTATGTGTAGGATTTCGGCCACCTATTACCATAGAATCTGATTGTCTAAGTGCTATTACTTATGTTCATGATCCTTACAAAGCGAATTGGAAATTGTTTGAACTAGCTGATGAGATCAATCAGATTTTGGGAGATATCACTATCTGCCATATACATAGACAGGCTAATTTGGTAGCGGATGCGTTGGCTAAGGACTGTTTAAATGTCCAGACTACTACTTCTTACAGTAGTTCACAAATGCTTCCCCCTATTTGTTTGGTTCTTATTAAGTTGGATTTGATTGGCACTCCTTCTATTAGAATTTCACACTGAATGGATGCTACTGAGTTGTTTTCTGGTTTCACCCTTTTACAGGGACGGCACATAACAATTGTAATCATCCAGCACGGACTAGCTCAGCTAAAGCAATAATGGGCTCGCTCTTCGGGCAATGGGGCGGTGATACTATGCGGGGTCATTGGAAGAATACGCAAGGAGGAACTATGCGAAAAATGAGTCGGAGTACAGCACTGTGATAAACTCCCTGAGTGCCCAATAGAGAACTCCGATCAGGTAGTCCGAGTACAACACACCGGGACATGGCTACATCAAAGATCAGCTAGGCTACATCAGAGTGGTCTGCAATACAACACACCGGACCATGCTACTGATTCAGGTTTCACGCAGCTCCCATATACAAGATCAGCTCGGTTTCATTACAACTTCTGATGATTACTTGGAGCCCTCTTGTGTACATATCATAGTCGACGAAGAACTGCATTCTTGGAAATAGTTAGGATCATCTCTTTTAGTAGAGGATACGCTCATTATATATGTGGAGATGATTGAACTGCCTTGTGTTTCTTTTGACTCACTAATAAGTTTGATCATCTTTCACATATTTTAATGAGCTTTTGGAATCCTCTAACGTTTTAGCTTGGTTGTATCTCATCCTTTTGGAAGCAACAAGCGTTGCTTCATGAGCCTAGCGCTCAACATTGTATATCTTTTGACTTAGCTAAAAAAAAAAAAGAATATAACCTGACCAAAATTGGAAATAAAGTGAATAGTGCAAAAATAGCAGAGACGGAGGGAGTAGTTTTCAAAATTTCAGATTTATTTTTTCAAAATTCAAATTAAAAAAAACAGGTTTTTAGATTAAAAAATCATTTAAGATAAGAAAAAGTCTTGGGAAAGACCGTCTTTCCATAAACCCGTGGAAGACAATGTTTAATTAGAATAATAAAAGGTAAAAAGTTTTAATTGCAATATTAAAAATTTATTATGCTACATGTAATAGTTATCAAATTTATAATTGGATTCATGCAAGCCAAAAATTTTATCTTCATTTCTTTGAGTTTGCACTTTAAACCTTGATCTTTCCATGACTTATGGAAAGACTGTGTTTCAAGAGATGGACTCTTAAATTAAAGGTTTAATTTATTTTTAAAATTCAGATTTTTTTTTTTATAAAAATAACAGGGTTTTTCTCTTAAACTTCAGTTTTTAAAGTAAAAATTAGTCATATTTTATAAATACTCCTTCCGTCTCACTAAAACTTGCTTATTTACTTTTTCAAAGTGAAATTGTAATAACTTAATTAGGCCCTAAATTTCAACCTTTATATATAGTAAAAATATCATGTGAGATCTTGTTAGACTCCTTGTAATATCTGTTATTTAAAATAAAATTTTTATTCAGAATTCTTATACGTAGTTATAGTTATTGACGGTAAAAAATGATTATTGAATACCGTGAAAAAGTAAATAAGCAAAAATTAATGGGCAAGGGAGTATATATTTGATTAAAAAGTAATCGGACATGAGATTGATGTGTCCTACTAAGAGAGCGGACACACTATTTTTATGTCCTGGTAGAGGAGCAGACGCACTACTTCTATTTTCGGTCAGAAGAGTGTACACACTACTTTTGTGTCTGCTAGAGAAGCAGACACACAACTTTTCTGTCACATTACAAGAGTAGATACACTATTTTTGTGTCAAGCCAAAAGAGGGGACACGCTACCTTTGTGTCTGACTAGAAGAGCGGAGTCCTCCTCCTTTTTCTTCTTATGATTTTAAAATTAATTTATGTTTATATTTATCTATTTTTCCTTTTAATTAATACTTTCTAGACATTAAATACATGTTCTTTTCTTTTCAGTTTTTACAAAACATTTTGTTTATAATTTTTTCATATTTCATTAATATATTTATGCTTTAATAATAATTCTAAGATATTCTTCCACCATCCTTACAATTATTTAGCCACTTACCAATTTTAAATGGTTAAATTTTATCTATTTCATTACATTAAAAATATTCATTTATTTTTTAAGAAAATAAAAAAAAATAAAATAAATGTATGTGGATTTTGAGCATATCCAGTCGCCCTCACTTTGGTTTCCACCGCTTCAGTCTAAATCTACTCTATCATTTCACCAATTTTTTTAAATACACCCTCGGGTGGGGGATTATATGTAAGGATCCCCAAACCTTTGAAAAAATAAGATAATTACAGGGAGATAGTTTTGTGGACTTTCTACTGAGGCAACCTCGTTGCCTCCAAAAGAATAGCTAGCATCTATAGCCTATAGTTTGTAATAAGAAACACATGTGTGATAAAGAGTAGCGATGGTAGTTGTGTATCCAAAGTAAGTAATCTTCACCTCATGTGTTAATTCCTTACTTTGGCTAGGCAACTATCATTTTGACATATCAAAATAATCTCAAAATGTCGGAGAAACAAAGAGGTAGTCTGATGGGTGATACTGAGTGAGGAGTTTTGTAGTCATAATCCAGCTGTAAAGCATTATAAGTAAACCGGATGGCTTTTTGTTTAAATCAGTAAGGTAGGCTGGAGCACTGGAGTTCGTGACTGGAGCTCAGAACTGTAGCACTGGAGCACTGGATCTGGAGCACAGCATCACACAACATGCCATATTTGCATCTTAGTAGTGTAGATCCACAGAGGTTCTTGAGACAATAAAAATTAAATCAGCAGTATCAATCGTCCTTAGTTGCATGGCTTTGAGTTCTAATGTAGGGTGTATGATCCCTATCTAGATAAATAAAGCCTCTGATCTTTGCAGGGATGTTAGAAAGGTTCAAATTGGAATCCTCAAGGTGAGTGGATCTCTGCTTAGCAATTGCATCAGCAATCGAGTTGCACTCTCTGAAAACATGTTCGAGGGTGGCATCTTTTAATATGGAGTGGACTTGAAAAGATAGAGTATAGAAGGACCATTTAGCTCTTTTTGGATTTTTAATCATATTCACAGCAAGCATTGAATCTGATTCAATTATGAAATTGCTGTTGCAATCCAGAGATGGGAATACCTGACATGCAAATTGGATGGCTTTCATTTCAGCTTCTAGTGGTGATTTAGCAAAGGTGTTTGTGGATTGGATTAGGCATGGATTTCCATTACTGTCTCTGGCTATAAGGCCAAGTGCTGAGTTTGTGGAAGACCAGGAAGCATCCATATTGATTATTATGGTATTAGGTCCTGGCCTTTTCCAGTAGACAATGGAGATGGAAGGTTTTGGAGGTGGTTTGAGGGGTAGGATAAGTGAGGAAATGGGAAAGCTCATATTAAGGTGTTTGTTTGAGAAGCAAGGCTTAGCTGAAACTGATAGAAAGAATAACTCTCTTACTTCTTTACAGATATGTGCAGATGAGAAATTTTTGTTGTCAAAATAGAAAGCATTTCTGGTTTTCCATAGGAACCAACAAATCAAAGAGGCAAAATCTACAGATAACTCCATGTACTGTAGACAGATCATTGTTGTTCCAGTATGCAAAGAATCTATCAGTTCATTTGTCTAGAGTATGTAAGTTATATCCCATTATAGTAGAAGTATCAGTCCATATAGTTTGAGCTAGGTGACAAGAAATGAAAAAATGTTCAAGGGAATCGGCGTGGTTGCATGCTGGGCATTTAGAAGCTATGCTAAATCCACATTTGATTAAAACATCATCAAAAGGAAAAAATGAGTTTAGCATTTTCCAGGTGAAAATTGAGATTTTTTTCTGCAATTTAGGGTTCTATATCCGTTTAGTGGCAGGAAAGGTACCTCGTAAATGTGTGAGTGCCTTGTATGCTGATCTGAAGGTAAAAACTCCAGTCTCTTCCGGTTTCTAGATCATTCTGTCCTCTCTTTCCATATTTATATTTTCCTCCTGCAAGAAAATTAGAGTATCATATTCTAAATAAGGAGAGATCTGAGTTAGAATATGTCTTTTATTCTTGATGAAATCAGCTATTGTGCAAGAGGAAAGTGAAGAAAGGGCAGATGAGGGGACACAGTTAATGAGTGGTCCATTAGGGCACCAATTAGCAGTCCAAAAGTTACAGTTACCTTGGCCGTGGATAATCAGAGAGTTATTTTCTGCAAAAGAGTTAACAGTACATATTCTCTTCCAGGTTTGGGATTTTCTGGGTGTTTGATGTAATGACCATATCAGTTTAGCCTACAGGGTGGTGCCCTGTTGGCTTTTCCACCACAGTTCGAGAGAACATGAGTCAATTATTGCCTGTATTGATCTGAAACCTAAACCATTCTGAAATCTATGTGCACTTAGTTCAGACCACTTTCTCCTAACTTTATTCATTTTTCCTTCCTTTTCTCCCAAAAGAATATGGCCATTTTCCTTTTCAGTGTCTTAATTATCTGTTTAGGGGGCTTTAGGACAGACCATATATGTTGTGGAAGGGAGTATATGCATGATTGAATGAGAACCAGTTTACCTCCTGGGTTTAACCACTAGTTTTTCCAATTCAAGAGCTTCTTATCTGTAAGTTCCCGCAATGGTTGAAAATATGTGTTGAGTATTCTTCCTTTGAAAATTGGGCAACCAAGGTATTTAAATGGAAAAAAACCCTTTTTTATTCCTAGGATTGTCCTATTCTGATTAATCCTTGCAGGTGTAGCTCTTTTAATAATATAGAAATCAGATTTTTCACAATTAATTTTTTGGCCGGAGGTGAATTCAAAAGTTTCTAAAAAATCTTTGATCCTTATTAGGTTAGATTTTGAGGCCTGCATAAAAATGATAGTGTCGTCAGCATAACTTAAGTGTGAGGCTGGTGTAATTGCAGAAGGGAGCTGATAGTATTTAAGTCTATTGTTCATGAAGATGAAAAACACACTTTTAGAGAAAGCTTCAAAAAAAATGTTAAAGAGAAAGGGGGATAAGGGATCACCTTGTTTAATGCCTCAGGTAGCTTTAAAAAAGCCAACCGGATTACCATTCATGAGTACTGAGAAATGTGCCTGAGATAGATTATTCATCATAGCATTCAAAAAGTTACCTGTAAAACCAAATCTTCATAGTATGCTTTTTAAGAAGTTCCAATTAACTCTATCAAAAGCTTTCCTAAGGTCCAGTTTAAGTATGCAGTTAGGAACTCTGTTTTTTTATCTAAAAACCTTATCATTTCTTGAAGATAGAGTATATTGTAAGAAAAGTCCCTATTTTTCATGAAAGCAGTCTGATTTGGTGAAATTAGTTTTTCCATATAGGTTTTCATCCTTTCCATTAGCACCTTGGAGCATATCTTATTTGCTACATTTGAAAGACTAATGGGCCTATAATCATCAAAAGAGGAGGTTTTTTTTTGGGATTAAAGCTATCCAAGTGCTGGTGATGCCTCTTGGCATTTCTGAGCCTAAGAGGAAATTATTAACTGCATATTTAGATTCTCTTTAATGAAATCCCAACATTTGGTATAGAATTTACATGAGAAACCATCAGGATCTGGGCTACTATTTTTATTCATGCTCATAACCACTAGTCTAAGCTTTCTTCTGAAACTGGTTTAGACAGGGAGAGATTATCCTGATCAGAGATTATGGTAGGTATTTGGTTGAGAAAATAAGGGTAATAGGTGTTATTATTTGGTAGGTTAGACTCAGATCGGAGTTCAGAAAAATAGGAAATGGCTTCTTTTTTGGATTTCTGAGTAGTTATCAAGCCATTGTCCCTGTCTGTTTTTATTTTTTTAGATATATAGCTTGCAGTTTTTTTCCTTTACAGTTTTGTGGAAAAAATGTGTGTTATTATCTCCAAGTTTATTCTAGTTAGTCCTTGATTTTTGTTTCCAGAATTTTTTCTTTTTCCTTTAATGCTCTAATTAATAATGCCTTTTTCTCATTAAGTTTGATTAGGCCTGATTCTGAGTGGGTGGAACCATAGGTAATTTCCTGTAATCTCAGGTTTTCTTCAGCAGTGAGTATATGAGAGTCAATATTATCAAAACATTCCTTATTCCAAATCTTAATTGTTTTCTTAAGTCTAATAAATTTCAGATAAAGTCCTAGCATTCCTGAGTGGGAAATAGGGTTGGACCAGCTGTCTTTTATTAGGTTTATGAACTCTGGTATATTAAACCAGGTGTTTATAAACCTGAAAGGCTTAGGGTTAGAGGGGACTGAGGTTGAAACCTGTAGGAAGAGAGGGCAGTGGTCTGAGGATTGCCTGTTGAGGATTTGGATAGAGGATGCTGGAAATTTAGTGCTCCACTGTATATTGCATAGTTCTCTATCTAGTCTCTTTGAGGTGGTTTTTCTTTGCCTAGAGTTTGTCCATGTGAATAAATTCCCCACTGTGTTAATTTCCTGAATTCCTTTAGAGTTAATCCAGTTGTTGAAATCCTTGATACTACATAAATTAGGGGAGGTAGGACCTTTATACTCTGTAAGTGAAGTGATTGTGTTAAAATCTCCTATGTACATAGTATCATTGTTTGGTAGGAGACTAAGGTCATTCCATAATGTTTTCCTCCCTTCCCTAGTTCTAAGGCCATAAACAAAAATAGCTTCCATGTCAGTATTTGAGCAGGGGTGAAATACTTTAACATATAGAAACTGGTCATGGTGGGAAATCAGAGATACAAATAGAGAGTCATTCCAGATCAGCCAAATTTTGCCATTGTGTAGAGGAAGAAAATGTGAGTAATTAAGCTTTTCCATATAGGTATGGCATTGACTGTTATCATGCATTGGTTCAATGATACATAAGAGTTGAATTTTCTTTTGTTTGATTAGATGTTTCAATCTGAGCATTGAAGATTCCATGCCTCTTAGGTTCAAAACTAAAAAATTAATGGTAATGGTGTGTATCATTGTTCACATGATTTATGACTTTTAGTATCTGACCTTAACATCATCTTATTCAACTGGCTTAGATAATTGTTCATTTTGTGTTTAGACTTACCTTGGGAGTCTTTGTTACCTAATGATTGTGATTGATTAGACACTAGTGCTGAGTGGGGGTGGGGATTATCTGTGTATGATCCATCTTCCTCCTCTCTATCCTGTAGTTCCTGATCCAGGCTGTCTTTTGTTTGTGCTAGGGGTTCCATATCCTGCAATACAGAGAATCTATTTTCCATCTTTCTTTGTTGAGAAAGTGAGAGGTTAGTAGATGAAAACTGATGATGAGTAAGCTTGTGGGATCCTATCTGTAAATCATCTTTTGCATAGATCATATGAGCCTTGCTTGGGGTAGTTAAAGCTTTTGCATTTAACAGTTTTGTGAGTGGTGATTGAGGGTCTGCAGGGGGTGAGTTTGTTAGGACTAGTGTTGGAGGAGATTGGGATGGTTGTGGGGTATTTTTATCAGACTCTACTTCTAAAAACTTGGGTAGATAGGAGGATGGATTTAGGGTAGGGTTTGTTGTGCCGAGCTGATGATCTAGTTGGCCTTTATTATGGGAATTGTTAGGGGATTGAAATTCTGTAGTCATATTTGGTGCCTTACTAAACTTATTTCCAGTGGCTTGCCACTGTGGCAGGGTGTGGTTCTGGGGGATAGCTCTACACTGGCTGAGTGAATGGCCTAGCTTACCACAATGGTTACAGTACAGAGGAATATCCTCATATTCAATGATGTATTTCCTATTATTAGATACCGAACCTAATATGATGAAATTGTTTAGTGGTTTTTGAAGGTTAATTTCCACACATAGTTTAATGGCAGAGGGTCTAGTTAACATTTCAGTAGGTAGATCTTTCTTAGCAAAGTTTCCTATACTATTACCAATAGCCTCAATCGACGAAGTATTGTAATAGTAAAGTGGAACTTCCCTGATTGTGAACCAGATTGGGACGATTGGCGATTCCCTAAGTGTGGAGAAGTCAGGTGACCACTTGAGCACCTCCATGTGGATACCATTGAAGTTCCATAGGCCCTTGATCCAGCATCGTTGATAGTCGTTGATAGTCGTTGATCTGGTCGAACCTTATCAGTACATGCTTGTAATCCAGGGAGCCCAGCTAATACTTCCCAGCAAACCCTACTGTCTTGAAAGTTGCCTCCAATTGATCCATGGTGAGCCGGCCTTTGGTGAATTTACCTACTAGGGTATTGACATAATGGGCTGAGAGCTTAGTGATTTCATCATCTGAGTAGAGGCATGCATGTTCCCCTAGGTGTTCAGATTTTGGGGTAAGCTCAGGGTTATTTGGTAGGGATGAACAGAGGGGAGGGGATTTCGATTGAAGGGCAGCGATGAAGGATTTTAAATTACCCAAAGGATTGTTGTCCACCATAGTGTCCGGCGGAGGACGAGCCGTTATCGATGAAAAGAATCCATTTTCGACAAGTACCAGGGAGTTCAGAAATGGGAACAGTTCAGAAGTTAGGAGAGAGCTTAGTTCGTGCTATTTCATCATTTCACCAAAATGTTCAACGCTAGCTCTCCCAATCAACCAACAATGTAATATATTTTAAAAGAAAAAATATGTAATAATTTATATTTTAATGTGAAATTATATTATAAATAGTAAGATATTTAAATCTTTAAAAATTTTAAAGGGTAAAGTGAAACCCTATTAAATTTCGAAAGTGCATATAGAACCTAGTAAAATCAGAAAGTGCAAAACTAACCCTCAAATTTTAAGCAGCGTTGCAAATATACCCAAATTGCACTATTATGATGTTGACTAAAGGAATTCAAGCATTGACCTAATCTAAAAAGAAAAAAAATACCCCTAGGATTAAAATTAAAATTTTAATGACCATTATACCCCTAGGCTTTGTCACCGGTCAATGCCGATCAACGGTGGTCAACGTCGGCTGCCGCCAACTGATGCTGGCCGGGTTAGATCCGTAGTTTTATTAATAAGACAAAGTTAGATCATCACTTTAGTAAAAAAAATACTTGGTTTAATTGGCACTTTTTTTAAAAAAAATGTGTAAAGTCAGCATTATATCATAAAAAACATCTTATAAATATGACTTCATTAAAACTTCATAATCTAATGTATCATAAATATATTTATAATTTTTATGTTTATTTCTAATTAATTTTCAATAATTCCTCTATCCTTGGTAAATTTGCACATTTTGACTTCTGGAAATCAACTAAATTAATTTTCAACTCTATCTGGTTCTCTAAATATGGCCTCTTATAAAATGGAACAAGGATTTTTAAAGTTGGAATGAGTGGAGGAAGTTGTATTGAGAGAATCAAAAGTAACACTAGTGTAAGATGGGTCTACTGAAGGCGGTTATATTGAACTATTGAAGGCACTTTCATTGTGCTTTCTCTGGCCCTACCTTTCATTTCCCAATCAATAGAAGGCAGTTCTAAGAACCGCCTTTAAAATTTCCAACGAAGGCAGTTAAAAATGGCCTTTAAAAGTACGTGAAAACTACCTTTAAATAGTTTTCGAGTTCGAAAACTATTTCTTATCTTTCAAAAAAAGCTTTCGAAAACCAATCGGTTTCTGGCATGGAAAGAGGGACCCAAAATAGCAACCTAGAAAACAAGAACGATTATTCCAATATCCGAGCAGGAACCCATAACGTCAAGATTTGTGTACAAAAACAAAAGAGGAAAAAATAATGCGTGGCTTTCATCGACGTTCCATCTCTAGCAGAGGCCTACGACGGAAATGCAGAGGAACTAATGTCGAGCGAGGAGCAATGTAGAAACCTCGAGTGGGTCTAGCGTTGAGCGTCGAACCTAATGGTGGAGGAAGAGGCGGGGCTAGCGGTGGAGGTATTTAAAATGAAAAATGAAAAAGTGACCTGAGAGCTATTTCCAAACTCAAAAATAGCTTCTGGGCTCAATTGATAGGAGAGCTAAAGGGAGAAGAAAGCAAGTAGGAAAGGAATGCTATGCTTGAAGTGTGTTAGAACTACTAAGTTCATCCCCTATTTATACTACTCCAAGTTCACCAATGGCCAAGAGCTCTCAAACAAAACATATCCCAATATCCCAAGAAATCCTCCTTCTTGCTTCAAGCATGGGTTGTGAACATTACTTCCAAATAGTTCTTACCAAAAAACCATGATAGTTGAACCCCAATAGTCAAAGAAATAATGCTTCAACTTGCTAAGCATGGGATGAGAGTAGTGTTGCAATTTAATGCTTTGAATGATTATCGTCTCCAAGTGAATGTTCATGGACAATTGGGTGAAGACCACATTTCTTCACAAATCTCCACCTTGGTCTGAATCCCAAAAGTAATAGCATACTAACCCTCCTCCGGCATGGCCCTAATGGGCCAAATCACCAACAATGAACACCAATCAAGTCCAAGCATTGCTTTAACTTGAAATAGGGAAGAGCCTTCGTGAACATATTAGCAGGATTATTCTCTGTATTGATTTTATGAACAAAGACCTTCTTCTGTGCAATGTTATCACGAATGAAGTGGTACTTAATATCAATATACTTCGTCCGCTCATGATACATTTGATCTTTAGTCAAGTAAATTACACTTTAACTATCACAGTGAATGGTAGTAACCCTTTGTTGTAGAGTAAATTTGCCGAAGAGACCTCTCAACCATAAAGCTTCTTTGATTGCCTCTGTGACTGCCATATATTCTGCCTCAGTAGTAAATAAAGCAACTACATGTTGTAAAGTAGCTTTCTAGCTAATTGCACAACCTCCAGTGCAAAATACATAACCTGTAAGAGACCTGCGCTTATCAAGATCACCGGCAAAGTCCGAATCTACAAAACCAACCAGAGTGTTATTGGTTCTACCAAACTCCAAACACATGTTCGAAGTACCCATTAAGTATCTAAGAATCCACTTCACAGCCAACCAATGTGATTTTCCCGGATTGGCCATGTACCTGCTAATAACACTAATAGCTTGTGAGATATCAGGGCGAGTACAAACCATTGCATACATTATACTCCCATCTACATTTGAATGAGGAACTCTAGCCATATAATCTTCTTCTTCCTCTATTTTTGGTGATTGGACAGCAGATAGCCTAAAATGGCTACCAAGAGGAGTGCTAACTGGTTTGGCATCATGCATGCCAAATGGCTCCAAAACCTTCTTAAGGTAACTCTCCTGGGTAAGGTACAACTTTCCAACTCCTCGATCTCTTCTTATCTCCATACCAAGAACCTTCTTAGCTGCACCCAAATCTTTCATCTCAAATTCACTATTCAACAAGGCCTTCAACTCATGAATTTCTGTAAGATTCTTAGCCGCAATGAGCATGTTATCAACATATAATAGAAAATAAATGATTGAGTTATCTTATAACTTCTAGAAGTAAACACAACTATCATATATGCTCCTGGAGAAACCATGACCCAACATAAATGAATCAAACCTCTTATACCATTGTCTTGGAGATTGCTTTAATCCATACAAGGATATCTTCAACAAGCAAACCCGGTCTTCCTTACATTGAACTTCAAAATCTTCAGGTTGACTCATATCGATATGTTCATCTAATTCACCATGTAAGAAAGCTATCTTGACATCCAGCTGTTCTAACTCCAGATCATACATGGCAACCAAAGCAAGCAATATACGAATAGAGCTATGTTTTACAACAGGTGAGAAAACATCATTGAAATCTACTCCTTGTACCCGACTGTAGCCCTTTGCGACCAATTGTGCTTTGTACCTTGCATTATCAACACCTGAAGTATCTTCCTTTCTCTTGAAAACCCATTTGCAACCAACAATTTTCTTTCCTTTTGGTGGCAGCACAAGATCCCATGTTCTATTCTTGTGTAGAGATTCCATCTCTTCATTCATAATCATAGCCACCAACCATTTGTCTGAATTAACACCTGAAACTGCCTCTAAATATGTGGAAGGTTCCTCGTCTCCACCTGTTTCTTGTGCCACTGATAAAGTATATGCAACCAAATTTGCATACCTCGATTGTTGTCGAATGTCACGTCTTGTTCTATCCCTGGCAATGGAATAATCCTCATCTCTCGGTTGATCTCCAGCATGTTCATGATCAGATTCTTTAACCACTTCTTGGGGTGGGTTTCTCTCGGAAGAACCACCAATCTCTAACTCCACATGCTTTTGTGCACTATCCTTTTTTTTCTGAATCACAGGGATTACAAGACTCTTTTCCAGGATGTAACATATAAGATTCATCAAATGTAACATCTCTACTATACAAATTTGGGTGATTTGTGATCAGGATACCAAAATCAATATCCTTTCACCCTAGAAGCATAACCGAGAAAAATATATTTCTTAGCCCTAGGCTCTAACTTTCCCTCGTTAACATGCATATAAGCTGGACACCCAAATATTCTTAAATTAGAGTAATCGGAAGGAGTACCTGACCAAACTTCCTCGGGTGTCTTGAAATCAAGAGGTGGACATGGAGAGCGGTTGACGATGTGACAAGCCGTAGATATGGCTTCTACCAAAAAGTCTAATGTCAACTTGGCATTTGAGATCATGCACCAAGCTCTTTCCAAAAGAGTACGATTCATCCGCTCTGCCACACTATTCTGTTGAGGCGTCATTCTAACAGTACGATGTCGAGCTATTCTTTCAGTTTTACAGAACTCATTGAATTCATTTCCTCAGTCGCTTAATTTGTTTTTCTGTCTTTTTTTCAATCAAAGTCTTCCATTGTTTAAATGTTAGGAAAACATCACTTTTAAGCTTCAAAAAATGTACCCACACTTTTCTTGAATATTCATCAATAAAAGTAAGCATATATCTTGCACCACCCGTAGAAGGAACACGAGAGGGCCCCCAAAGATCAGAATGAATGTAATCCAAAGTACTTTTGGTTTTATAAACTGCATGTGAACGAAAGCTAACTCTTTCTGCTTTCCAAAAATACAGTGTTCACAAAAGTCCAACTTACCAGTACTTTGACCACAAAGTAGACCTCTCTTGCTTAACAATGTTAAGCCTTTCTTGCCCATATGTCCCAACCTCATATGCCACAATTTGGTGATGTCTTTATCTGAGGAAGTTGAGACGGCCACTGCTCCAGTTACTGTAGATCCCTGCAAAACATACAAAGTGCTAACTCTGCAAACCTTCATTACCACAAGAGCACCTTTACATATTTTCAGTATTCCACCATCATTTGAATATTTGTACCCGAGAGCATCAAGAGTGCTAAGAGAGATGAGATTTTTCTTTAAGTCAGGAACATGCCTAACATTAGTGAGTGTCCTAATAGTGCCATCGTACATTTTGATTTGAATTGTTCCCCTACCAACAACCTTACAAGGAGCATTATTACCCATCAAAACAATTCCACCATCCCTTTCTTCATAAGTGGAAAAACACCCCCTATCATAACTCTTGTGGTAAGAACAACCCGAATCTAAGAGCCACTCACTAGAAGACCTTGATTTATTTTCTATGACCACAAATATGATTCCATCACTCTCATCTTCTGCTACACTAGCTTCACCAACATTGCTGCTATTCTGCTCATTTTTATATTTTTCTTTATTTTTCAATTTAAAACAGTCAGCCTTGATGTGCCCCTTTTTCTTGCAATAGTTGCAAATTTTATTTCTGTATCTAGACTTCAATCTCTCTTTGGATCTACCACCGTCAGAATCTCTATTTTCTCCTCTACCCCTCACAAACAAACCCTTAGCATGAGTTCCACTTGATTCCTATGTAATGTCCCTATCAATCTGGTCTTTAGATTTTAATGCAGATTTTATACTATTGTATGAGTCCGACTCTTTTCCATAAATCATAGTATCTCGAAAATACTTAAAGGACATGAGAAGGGAACGTAACAGTAAAATGGCTTGATCTTCTTCACCAACTTTAGCATCTACATTTTCCAAATCCAAAATAATGGAATCAAATTTATCAAGATGTGAGAGTATAGATGTACCTTCCGCTATTTTAAACATGTACAACTTTTGTTTCTAATAGAAGTGATTCTCCATTGTCTTCTTTATGTATGTAGATTTCAACTGATCCCACATACCTTTGGCAGTTCTCTCACTAGCAACTTCCTGCAAAACCTCGTTAGAGGGATTTAAAATAATGGCTGATCTATCCTTCTTGTCTAGATCACCAAAATCTTCTAGCGACATGTCCGCTGGTCTTTCCTCCACTCCTTCAAGGGCTAGATCACATCCATCCTAGATTAGGATGGCTTCCATCTTGAGTTGCCACATACCGAAGTTTACACTCCGGTCAAACTTTTCAATAGAAGTCCTTGTTACCGTCATGATGGCTAATAGATAAAAAATGAGATATGGCTCTGATACCAATTTGTTAGGGATACGAATCGCATTAGATATCTATTATCCAAAAAAATGGATAACAAAGACAACGTAAAGAAAATAAAGGAAATAATGGACACGCGAATTTATGTGGTTCGGTCAAGTTGACCTACATTCACGGCCAGAGGAGACCGGAAGCTTCACTATGTGTAGAGAAGGTATTACAAGACTTTTCCTACCACCTATGAAGGAATTATGTAAAAAAATATAAATATGAGGGCTTTGGCTTCTACAACTACAAAGGAGAGGTAAAGGGAGAAGAAAACAAGTAGCAACGCAAGTAGCAAAGCAAGTAGCAAACCAATATAGTATATCAAAACAAGGGGGGCATACCATACGGTTTGATATCCCACCAGGTGAAATTTAAGCCACATAGACTATTGCCAATGCTACTTAGTACACAAATATTTCCTGACAGCTTCAATAGATTGTTGAGCAAAGAGCTTCTAACTCAAAAACACAAAAGGGTATCCAATAGGTCCGTCAAATGGGTTAATTGGATAAATCTATTATCTAAATCCAATGGATCATTTTCCAATTGGTCATTATACAATTAATTAATTTATTAAATGGGTCATAATGGGTTGAGTCATAAATGGGTTGGGTCATTAAATGATAACCCATTGAATAACCCATGAGATATTCATATGACCCAATGGGTTAAAATATATTATCCAATAAGTCATTATCCAATAAATTATTATATAATTAACCCAATAAGTTATCATTAAATATTTTCTATCGATTTGGGTTACAAGTTGTCATTATCCAATGGGACCATGTGTTAAATGCATATTATTTTTTAGGATTTGGGATGAGAATAATTATGTTAATGGGAAATTTTGATCTCAATGGGTCCCATATTATGTTTACTCAATGGGAACATAAAAAATACCCAATAAATATATAAAATTACCCAATTAAATGCATGTGTAATATTTAACATAAATATTCACTATAATTCACAAATTATACAAATTATAAATCACAAATTATTCTAGTTCAATCTCGTACAATATTCGAGTTCGTACAGTATTCGAGCTCGTACAGCATTCGAATTCAATCTCGTACAATATTCGAGTTCGTACAGTATTCGAGCTTGTACAGTATTCGAATTCAATCTTGTACAGTATTCGAGTTCGTACAAAATTCACACTCAATCTCGTACATCATTTGAGTTCGTACAATATTCGAGTTCAATATCGTACAGTATTCGAGCTTAATCTCGTACAGCATTTGAGTTCGTACAATATTTGAGTTCAATCTCATACAGTATTCGAGCTCAATCTCGTACAGTATTTGAGTTCATACAATATTCGAGTTCAATCTCGTACAGTGTTCAAGCTCGTACAATATTCGAGCTCAATCTCATACAATATTCGAGCTCAATCTCGGACAACATTCTAGTTCGTACAATATTCGAGTTCAATCTCATACAGTATTCGAGTTCGTACAGTATTCGAGTTCAATCTCGTACAGTATCTGAGTTCGTATAGTATTCGAGCTCAATCTTGTACAGTATTCGAGTTCGTACAATATTCTAGTTCAATCTCGTACAGTATTCGAGTTCGTATAATATTCGAGCTCAATCTCGTACAGTATTCAAGTTCAATCTCGTACAGTATTTGAGTTCGTACAGTATTCGAGTTCAATCTCATACAGTATTCGAGTTCGTACAATATTCGAGCTCAATCTCGTATAGTATTTGAGTCCGTACAGTATTCGAGCTCAATCTTGTACAGTATTCGAGTTCGTACAATATTCGAGTTCAATCTCGTACAATATTCGAGTTCGTACAATATTCGAGCGTACAATATTCAAGTTCGTACAGTTTCGAGTTCAATCTTGTACAGTATTCGAGTTCGTACATTATTCGAGTTCAATCTCGTACAGTATTCGAATTTGTACAGTATTCGAGCTCAATCTCGTACAATATTCGAGTTCGTACAATATTCGAGTTTGTACAATATTTGAGCTCGAGCTCGATCCCAAGTAATATTGTTCGTTAGTTTCATCGAGTTTACAAAGCCAACATATTATATATTTTTATTTTTATTAAATATAATATAATATAATACATAATATTACATTACATAATATAATATTATTAACTCGAATATGAACAAAACGCAGAACGATTGATGAATAAAACGCAGACTAATTGATGAAAAAAATGCGGACCGATTGATAAACAAAACGCTGACTGATGAAACAAAACACAGACTGGGAAGTGAGAAGTGAGAACTGAGAACTGAGAAAGAACACGGACTTGATGGGTAATTTACGCTTCACCCAAATAAATAACCTATACCCAATGAGTCATTTAGTTTGACCCAATGGATAATTAGTATAGACCCAATGGATAATTAGTATATACCCAGTGGATAATTCAGTATATATTTAATGGATAATTGGTGTTTTCAACCATTTAAACTTTCAATGGATAAGTCACGTAACATTTTACTTGGAGTGAAAAATTACGATTAACTCTAATCATTTTTTGATATAGGCTGAATCGTATACCTAACTACTAAAGAGGAAATATTTATTCGAGTGGCTAAATGTGGGGATTTCATTTATTATTTTCTTATGTTCAATAAAAGAAAATATTTTTAAAAATCTTCATATTTCATGGAGGAGATTTTTCAAATTTAGCAAAAGTTTCTTAAATACTACTTCTACTTCTTTCGTGAAGATCTTTTATCAATTTTTAATTGGTTCAAATTAAAATTGATTAAGACATGAACCGAAATCGATAAATATGATAAATCGAGAATTTGATCGTTTCTAAAATGATTATATGTGTTAAGGAAAAATTAAATCATTCGTAATCAAACTTGTGAAAATTTTGTTATCTTAAGATATGAAATTATCCACGGGTCACCCGTTACCCAACCCAACTCGACCCACCCAAAATTATTCAATGGATAATCCATTACCCAACCCAACTAAACCCAATAACTACAACCCAATTATATCCATTAACCCAATGGGTCGTTATCCAATAAGTCTTATCCAATAAGTGAAAATAGTATATGGATAACGGTTATCCAACAGGTAACCCAACCCATTTGACGGGCCTACACAAGACTCCACAGAAAAGTAAGGTATTTCTGAACTCAAACATGATAGAAAGTTTTTTTAACTCTCCTAACTTAATCATGACGCATGCAAAAAAGAAAAAAAAAGTGTTTCCCTATGAATTGCAACATTATTACATGGAACATTAGGGGAATAATGAAATGCCTAACTAGACTTAAGAAATTGATCTATACATATAAACTTGAGGTGCTAATTATACTGGAGCCTAAGCAGAATCTCACTGGAATGAAGGATTTCAAAATCCAATTAGGCTTTGATGAAGCTTTTAGTTTAGAAGACAGCCATCTATGTATCCTAACCAAGACCAATGTCAAAGTAGTGTTGATAAATAAGCATGATTGTTTCTTACATCTTCTGATCACTCACTTAAGCTCTGGACTCTGGTACAGATTTTCGTATGATATCAGTATATGGTCTGAATTCTAGACTCCTAAGATTGCAAATGTACAATGATCTAGAGCAAATAATAACCAGTTTAGATGAACCTTGTGTTGCCACTGGTGATTTTAATGCCATATGGAACCTAACTGGATATATAGTAGGGGTACTCCCATTATAAATTCAATTAATGACTTTGACTCTTTTCTATCTGGGAACAACCTAAATGGAATCACCACTGTTGGAAATCCATACGCCTGGAAAAATGGTAGGAGGTATCCGGATAGAGCCTCAGAGGGACTAGACACATCACTAGGTAATATAGACTAGTTCAATAAATTCACCAATTCATCAGTTCAGGCCCTAGGAAGAGGAAATTCTGATTATAATCCGCTAAGCTTGAACTTGGTAATTGATAAAAAGCAGTACCCCAAACCTTTTAGATTCCAATTGATGTGGTTGAACAGGACATACTTTCTTCCCTTAGATAGAGCTAATTGGGAACAACCTCTGACAACTCAAGGAATGGTAGGTTTCGCTCTAAAACTGTATAGACTTAAAGGATTCTTGAAAAGATGGAATAAGAATCAATTCGGCAATGTTTTTGATAATGTGATTAATGATGAAAAACTTGTTGCTGAATTGGGGATTAAGCTTGTAAATGATTACACCATACAGAACCATATTCTACTTAATGAAGCTAGCGCAAAGCTTACTACATCACTTAAGGAAGAGCATGATTTTTGGAAGCAAAAAACTAGGACTTAATGGCTTAAGTCAGGAGATCTAAATACTACTTTCTTCCATAACAGTGTTCGGGGTAAACACTCTAGACTCAGAATTAATAAAATTCAACTAGAGAATGGGCCTTGGATAGATGATCCGGATGAAATAGGTGAAAGTACTGTCAATTACTTCCAAAAACTATTAACCGATGAATCCTTAGACCACTTAGGCTACCACATGGACTACTTGCTTAAATTTATCCCCCGCATTATTACATATATGGATAATATACAGCTTATGAAACCCGTGGACATGGAAGAATTACACAAAATGGTATTTGGACTAGGTAAGGATAAAGCACCTAGTTCCAATGGCTACAGTGGTGCTTTTTATAGGAAAAGTTGGCCTTCATCTGTCAAGACCTCCTATAGGCTGTTAATGATTTTTGTGTAGAGTTAGGGTTCCAATATCATTTGGAAGCACTCTTATTACCTAATACCTAAAACCCCAACTCTAAGAAACCTTAGTGAATATAGGCCCATAAGCTTAACAAATTTCTCTAATAAAGTCTTATCTAAGATTTTAGCAGAAAGATTAAGGCCCCTACTCCCTAAATGCATCTCCACAGAGCAGTCAACTTTTAACTTTATAACTAAATTTCTAAATGGGGGATTGAAATTCATGTTCCACAATAGATTTATAGACAAGTTTATAATGCCAAAAGGTGCTGAAACAATCACACACTTGTCTTATGGTTACAATACGACCTTCTTTTTTTTGAAAGCCACTAAATCATCTTTACAAAACCTAATAATATTTCTCAAATCTTATGAATCTGCCACAGGGCAAATGGTTAATTACCAGAAAAGTGCTTTCCTCAGTAAGAACAAATATAATTAAGGCTAAAATGGAATGTCACATGGCCATTTACCATTTATTTACCTTGCAGTTAACATTTTGAAAGGGAGAAATGATATGAATCTCCTTTCGATGACTCACGATTTGCTAAATTAATATCTTTGATCTAGTGAAGGGATCTGCAAACCCGCACTATCTCGCACGAAATTCAGGAATCTAGCCCTCGGGGTACGCCTAACTTCGACTTGCTCTCTAACTAGCCCTCAGGGGTTTATTGATACTTAACTACCCATCAGGGTTAAGTAACAATGGAATAGCTCGTAAGCAAAGAGTATGAACTCAAAAGGTTGTATATTTGATTGATAAATGTTTTCAGGTTAAAATAATGTTAAATACCACCCCTATTTATAGTACATAGGTATGGTCTTCAAAAAATACAAATAAGAAACTGAAAAGGATTATGGCAGGCTTTGGCAGCTTTAAGAAACTAAAACCACATTTAACTAGACCACCTAAAATAATGACTATATTCTTCAAGATAAATCTTGAATGAATATTTCGTTATTTAATCTTACCAATTCTAATTCTAATCAAATCAGAACTGAATATTCTAATGCCTAAAATAAATACATGACCGAAAACATTAATTCTTTCAAGGCCAACATGGTTGAATTAACGGGCCTTATTCTTAAATAAAATAAATGATCACACTACCTCATTAAAAAATCCAATGGGAAAAAAAATATAGTGTTATCTTCTAAAAATCATAATATATAAAAATAAAAAAAGAAACCCAATTCGTATAAAGAAAGAAAAATAGTTAGTTTCAGTTTCTAATAGAAATATTAACTCTAAAATAGGTAAATGGAATAATGAATGGCTAACCCAAGTAGGAAGATTAATATTGATCGAACATGTTCAACTGGGTATCCCACAACAAACATGGTGCATTATGGCACCCCCTGAGCACACTCTAGATTTAATAAGATCTTCATGTTCCAACTTTTTCTAGGGTAAAACTGATTTAGGGTTTAGAAAACATTGGAAATCATGGCAGGCTATGTGCTTCCCAAAGGTTGAAAATGGACTGGATCTTAGATTCTTTAGGTGTATTATAGATAGCTTCTCAGTTAAATTATGGTGGAAAGCTAAAAAAGGGAGACACCTTATGGGCCAAATACATTTGGTCTGTGGTAAGGACTAACAGATCATCATAATCCCGGAGAAGAGTTGCTGTCATATCCGAGTTTGCAGAAACAAACTCTCAAATTCTGATAGGAAATGACACCTTCTATTTCTGGCTTGCAAGTTGGTTTGGTGGCAGACCTCTTTGGCAGGAATCACAGGAAATCCCTTCTCCTGATCTACAGGTAAAGGATTTTATAATGTAAAGGCATTATTATCTAACAAGTTTGCATGGACAAATACCATATCAGATTCTTCAAAAGCTAAACAAAGAAATCATTCTCACACATAACGCAGGTGAGATGATCTGGAAACCCTCCCAATGAGGTAAATTCATAATTTCTTCGGCTACTCAGAAACCGAGACAGAGAAGAAACCAAGTCCAATATCTCAAACAGGCCTGGAATAAGTATATCCCTTCAAATTTCTCAATTTTTATATGGAAATTGTTAAATGGAATCCTTCCTTCGTATAATATCCTTCAGAAAATGGGGATTTCCTTAGGCTCTAAATGTCCACATTGCAATCACATTGATACACTAAACCACTTCTTCACTGACTGCCCTTTGGCTCTGAGAGTTTTAAAGTATGTATTTAGTATAGTTGGATTTGTGGATAGACCATTTGCTCATAACTTTGATAGACTATCTTGGATATTATCATGTCAAGTAGGCTCATCAACTAGAAAAATGGTGATTCACACTCTATCCATTGTTGCATGTTGGCAACTATGGAAATAAAAAAATGTTTTTCAAGGAGCTGCATATAGTTTTAATTTCATTGTTACACAGATAAAATCTCTCTCTCTCTCTCTCTCTGTCCAGGTACTGAATCTTCACCCTTTAAACTATTATGCGGATTGCAATGAATTCATTAAGGTTGGCCTATTACCTGCACTTATTAGATTACCAAAGAGGAGATTAATTGTTGTATCTTGGAGACCCTTTAGTCATGGTTTCAAAGCCAACTTAGATGCTTCATTTAAACTGAACAATATTTCAAGAGTGGTTTTGTCATAAGGAACTCTACTGCAGGTTGTGTTGCGATGCAAACTCAAACAGTTCAAGCTGATGATGCAGTTCAAGCTGATGATGCAGTTCAAGCTGAAATTTTGGCAGCCATAACAACTATAAAGGTAAGTATTCAGCAAAAATTCATCCCACTAACAGGTGAACTTAATTCTCTTTAGGCGGTAAAAATCTTACAGAGGAAGGTGGACTCTCCATGGATACTGAAGACTAAATTATGGAATATATGGGAAAACATGGACACGATGCAGATCACAATTCAACACATCCACGGAGAAGGGAATAAAGTAGCACATGAACTATCCAAGATTCAGGAAAATGACCTTATCTTAGCAGAGCTTATAAGCAAGGACAAAATACAAAAAGCTGATGTCGGAGTTGCTACATACGGGAACTGTTCTTCAAAAAAATTGGCATCCAGACTGTTAAAGATGATGCGTGATTCTAGGTCAAAAAATGATAGCCTCTCTTTCCAGCAGGATAACCAAGAAACAAACATCGCCGGACTTCTTGGTGCAAACTTGTCACGGTATCTGGAAACGTGAGCAACAAAACACAAACATCCAAATACCTTTAAAGATGAGTAATTTGGAGCTTGTCTATATAGCATCTCAAAGGAAGTGCGACCACTGAGATGTTTCGTCGGTGTCCAGTTAATCAGATAAGCAGCAGTAAGAACACATTCTCCCCAAAACTCAATTGGAAGACTGGCTTGCAACCGTAAGGCACGTGCCACGTTAAGTAAATGGAGATGATTTCGTTCAACTCTACCATTCTGTTGTGGTGTATCAACCATAGATGTCTCAAAAATAATCCCAGATGCAGCAAAATGAGATCTCAAAGGCAAAAATCCAGTCCCGTTGTCAGCCCAGACACGCAGTATAGGTCGGCCCCATTAATTTTTGACCAAAGCACAAAATTCCAAAAATCTAGAAGCTACTTTTGACTTAGCCACTAATAAATAAACCCGAACAGCTTGGGAATAATCATCAACTATTGTAAAAAAATAAAATGCACCTCTAGAAGATGGTGTACAATAAGGACCTCAAATATCACAATGTACTAATTCAAATAATGCAGTGGCATTTGTAGAACTTAATGGAAAACTATGTCTAGTCTGTTCTGCTCTATAACATATAGAGCAAGATATAGTAGTGTTATTTGTGCTAAAATCAAGAGTAGGAATAGAAAACAACACCGTAGATGATGGATGACCAAAATGTTAACGCCATAAATCAGATCAAGAAACTGAAGCAACTGTCGGAATAGACTGCAGGATATGAGGATGAACGCGAGTATCCAACAGACGAAGCCAATAAACCCCCCTTGCCGTTCACCCATGCCAATCACAGTCCTCATACTGATTTTCTGTAAAATGTAATAATTTTCAGTAAACAAAGCTAGATATTTTAAGCCAGATTGTGTAGTAGACGACACATATCCATCAGGCAGTATGACATTCACAGAATTGGTAATAGTAGTAATATAGTAAGAGAACCCTTGTCACCAGTTAAGTGATAGGAGACTCTCGAATCAAGAATCCAGGGTAAAGTAGACTTACCTAACCCATGGTCAGATAACGAATTAAACTGATTAAATAAATGTATGGTCGTACTATATTGGTCGTCAGACAGATCAGGACCAAAATCAGATCGGATAGAGGCGCCAGAGGATAGGGGCGCCAAAGGAGGTGGCCGCCGCAAACCCTTGCGGCGACGTCACTACACCAGGGAAAATAGCCATAACACAATTTATTTTGTTTAATAAACAAATAAAACAAATTGTGTGAAACAAACAGGCGAGATAGCAACAAAGGCGCTGCAGAAATAGCAGCTATTGGTGCGCGTCCCTGTACGGCGCGTGGACACACGCGCTGCTGGAGGGGAGGCCGCTTGTGCTTCAATCGCTCGTGAATTCACGCGCCTTCAATGGTCGCGCACGTGAATCTCACGCGCAACTTCCTTCCTAGGTGAAACGGCAAACGGTGCCGGAACGAGTTGCTGGAGCGAGGTGGTGGGGTTACCGAATCGAGGCTCTGTCTGAACCGAGTCGCTGGAGTGAAACGGCTAACGGTAAATCGAGTCGTCGGCTTGGCAGAGATCGACAGCAGCCACTGTTAGATCGAGGCTCGGCGGAGACTGATTCAGTTTTCCGGAAACAGTCGGATACCAAGGCGACGGAGGCTCGCCGGAGACAGAGGCTCACCGGAGACAGGAGACAGTGGCTGATGAGGATTGCGGTGGCTGGGACTTGGATCAGCGAACAGTTTTAGTTTTTTTTTCTTTAAAAGGAAAAACAACTCTAATCGGCGGCGCATCACGTACGGCCGATGATAGCAGTGTTTACGAAAAATTTAAAATGAAAAGAAATTAGGTTCGTAGGATTAGGATTTTAAGCTCTGATACCATGTAGAAAATAAGGGTAATTGTCTGAGCTTTTAATAATGATCTCATGGTCCATTATATAGTAGTAAAAAATACCAATACAAGCTAGGAAAAGGAAATATAATCAAATTACAATTACAAGTAATATTTATGTTTCTTAGCTTATGTATTCAAATAAATAGTCATAGTTCGATATCTTTGAGTGGAAAAAAAGATTCTGTGCAGATTTAACCGAGAAAGAGGGAGTACTATTTTTTGGAAGTCTCAGAGGACCTGGAAGGCCAATACAACTCCCCCACTTTTGGTGGTTTTAATTTTTTTTAAAAAAAGTGGTGGTGGTGGTGAATGTTGGATGTTGGCTGGTGGTATTGAAAGTCGATGGCACTTTTGACTGAATTTCATAATTTTTTATTAAAAAAGTGAAAGATGTTCCGAATTTGATAAAGGCCTTGGTCAAGGACGGAAAATTGGAACCGCTATTTGAAAGGCAGAATAAACATCGTTAATGCCTTGTATTTCCACTTGTTTTAACCATCTACCTGTTTGAATCATTTATGCAAGCCATCTACCGAAAAGGTAAACATTTCAAGGATAGTAATTACTCACAATCGCAAAGCTAGCATTGGAGAGTCTTAAAGCTCAGGAACATGATCTACTCAGATTTGCAGAACTGCGAAAACAAAGGGGGGAAACTGAAAATAGGTGAACTTTAAAACGTAATGAAACGTGAAGAAGAAACTGAAGCCAAAACATTATTTATCCAGCACAAGGAAGTTCATCCTAAACATAGGTTGTTTCATGGCAAACTTGCAATAGTGGTCAGGTTTGGGGCAATTTCTGCTTTGCTGTTTATGTGACATGAAACAGCAGTCAGCGCATCATTTGTTTATGGAATGCAGTTATGCACTAGAGTTGTTTGAAATTCTCCAGTGCCAAGGAGTAATAGCCAGAGACAGTTGAAGAATACCTTAAATAAGGTAACAGTTTCCATCTAACACTTATTTAAAATATTATAATAACTTATCAAATATTACTTAAACCTTTGAAAAGTGTTACCTAAAATTTGAAAAGTGTAACCTAAATTTGAAAATGTGTTACATTAGATCTAATGCAACATCATCTAAGGTAATACTTGTAAAAGTATTATTTAGGTTCAAAGTGTTACAATAGCACATACAGTAACATATTTACAAGTATTACCTTAGACGATGTTACATTGGATCTAATGTAACACTTTTTAAAATCTAGGCAACACTTTTCAATATTTATGTAACACTTTTCAAAAGTTCAAATAACATTTTATAAGCTATTGTAATATTTTGAATAAGTGTTGGAAGAAAAGTTTTACATTAAGATTAGGTTAGGTTGTAGCAGGGCGGCAAAAACAGTGAATTTTCGAACAAGGTTAAATTGTGAATCAAGGGAACTGAAAAGATGGAAAGTGGGCTTGTAAGGCGATGTACTCAACTATAGAAAGCAACACAAGGGTTTGAAGAACTGACCAAAAGATCGATAATATTATGAAAAGATTTGTGTGGTGTATAAGGGCTAAGGAAACTCATTAGAGCTAATTGGGTCTTGGAAAGGGGTTAACGTGTGATAGCCCAAATGTGAAACATTTTTAGTTGACTTATGATGGTCCAAATGTGAAACATATTTAGTACAGTATACAAAATCTTTCGTAAAAAAATATTAATAAAGTAGTGACTGATTTAAAATTCAAACTACTGAATAGTATTATAAATTATATAATAATAATATATAATTTAAAGGAAAAATCTTGTAAAAAACGGTCTTTCCATAGGCTTATGAAAAGATGAGGTTTAATTCGAATAATAAAAGGTAAAAGGTCTTAGTTACAATATTAAAAATTTAGTATGCAACATGTACTAGTTATAAAATTTATAACCCGGTTCATGCAACCCGAAAAGTTTATCTTAATTTCTTCTAATTTACACATTAAACCTTGGTCTTTCCATGACTTATAGAAAGACCGTCTTTCAAGAGACGCACTCTAATATAAATTCATTTATTTAAATTATTTATAAAA
The DNA here is from genome assembly GCA_037428765.1 of Rubia yunnanensis. Taxonomy (NCBI): domain Eukaryota; kingdom Viridiplantae; phylum Streptophyta; class Magnoliopsida; order Gentianales; family Rubiaceae; genus Rubia; species Rubia yunnanensis. The sequence goes on from CM075068.1 coordinate 79,883,897, forward strand.
TCGAGTATTTGAGTATTCAAATTTGATTTTTAGCTTAAAATTTTATATTTTATAAGGAAAATTTCATATTAAATATTATTGCTATAATTTTATTTTTTAAAATAATATAATAATTAAAATTTTCTTTTCAAATAACATATACATTAGAAATTGAAAATAATATTAATAATAATTAAAATAATATTCTATAATATAATAGAGTCCGTATTTTGAAAGACGGTCTTTCCATAAGCCATGAAAAGATCAAGGTTTAAAGTGCAAATTAGAAGAAATAAAGATAAAACTTTCGGGTTGCATGAATCGTGTTATAAATTTTATAACTACTACACGTTGCATTGTAAATTTTTAATATTGCAATTAGGACATTTTACCTTTTATTTTTCAATTAAACTCCGTCTTTCCAAAGATTTTGCCAATATAATATATTTGTATATCTTAAATTATTTAAAATAGTTAAATGTATAGTTTTATTTACTCTACTCATTTTATCCATAAATTAATATTATATGAATTTCTAGCATCTAAAATTTTGATGGATATATTGAAATTGAAATAACTTTCAGCAACATACCTTGACTCTATATAGGCATCGCAATAGAAGTTACATTTGACAGTCTCAAAGATTTGAGCATGTAAGATTGACACTAGCTACCATCAATTATGTTCATATTGAATGTAATTTTTTTATTGAGGTCTATTATAATGACGCGATAATGAAATTTTACCAAACTAATTAACGTTGAAAATGATAGGGTATAATGCATTTATAGCTCGCGTTCATTGCTTAATGCACATATATCTTCGAATTTGTTGAAGGTGCACATATATCTTCGAATTTGTTGAAGGTGCACATATATCCCTCTCTGTGGTTTGAAAGTTAACATATATCCCGCTTAGTTTTTCGAAAGTGCACATATATTCCAATAGCAAGAGATTAGCGTTTGAAAAACTGAGAGGTATATGTGCACAAACAAGGAGCTGAAAAGTATATTTATGCACTTTTAAAAAACTTTAAATTTTATGAGCACTAAACAATGAGCTGAGGAGCATGAATGCATTTACTCAAATGATATTATAGTATATCATGTCCATTAATTATAATGTTGTTGGGAATTACGTGTTACAGCTAACACTAATACATAAATTTCCATAACCAGCTCAATTACATGGTGGTTATTAATTTTTATTGGGTTATATGCAAATATAACACTATATTTTGAGGAAAGTGCAAATATAACCATGAATTATTTTTCAGTGCAAATATAACCCTCCAATCATGATTCCGGCGTTGACTAACAAATTCCAACCATTGACCCACTTGCAAAAACTAAAATACCCTTATGACCCAAGTCTTAAATTGGAAGGATAATTATGCCTTATTAACGCCAGGAAAATTCATAATCTTGGGAACCATCACTGCAACCGCAAGGCCACCACCACCCGCTGCTACTCCGGCAACGATAACCACCAGATCTCGGAATCCAAACCCGTGATCGCTTTTACTGTACCTCTTCTTTTACCGAAACTCGCCACCGCTTTCCCTGTGGAGATCGAGCCCACGCCAATCCACACCCCTAATCGACACCAACTCCACCTAGCCTTCCATCCTAACCCTAGCTCCGGCCACAACCACCACCATTTCCGGTGCCGCTCAGCCAAGCGCCGGAAAATTGATAAATCCACAATGCCACCGATCTTACGACCAGACCAACTCCACCCTCTCCATCGCCTTCTCCACCGCGGCGCCCTCTCCTGTCTTAGTGAAGGCTCTCAGCATTGGGGACTACGATTCCATCGTCGAATCGAAGCTCTCTTTCGAGGTGCTGGAGAAGAAGGCCGATTTCTCCAGCGGCGTGATAAGGATTTTTGCGAAGCTGGTGTTTCTGGCGGGGAGGACGTTGATGAACTACGTCTGGCAGGTTGGATCTTCCAAGAAGAATGGGGTTCCGGCGAAGCAGGATTTTAGGTTGGAGAATTTGAATGTCAAAGCATTTTTGGAGGTTGTGAAGAGCGGTAAAACTCTCGCTCCAGCACCAGCACCAGCACCAGCACCAGCAACGACTCCGACCAATGGAACTTTGAGGAGTACCAATGGATGGTTGTTCCAGTTTGGTGGCTTTTTCTTGAAGTGTGGGGTTTCTGTTTTTGGATTTTAGAATAGATTGAGAAAGAAGAGATTGGGAAAGAAGAGAAAGACAAAATAGAGGAGAAGAAGAAAACTAGAAAAGAGAAGGGTCAGGGAAAAGATGAGAATAAGAGAAAAACAAAGAACAGGGCTTTAGGGTTAGGAATGTATTTAAGTATTTTTAAATTTTTTTAATTTGTACAGAGGGGCAAAATAGTCTTTTCACCGTATTCTGACCTCTAGCTGCATGAAAATGTTATATTTGCACATAACTTGAATAGATAGGGTTATATTTGCACTTTCAACTAGCGCAAGATTATATCTGCACTTTCATCAATTATATAGTATTATATCTACATTTGGCTCATTTTTATCTCGAAACTATCGTCGTTCGAAGTCAAAACCTCTAATTTTTAAATGAAATAATTTTTAACGGCTGTTAGGTTAGATTTACAATGGATGCTCAACATTAAATGGCAGTCGAACATCCATTAGACCACAACCGTTGATTCATAACCCTGCACCACAACCCTGTTCCTTCATTTTCTTTCCTTCTGGTAGTGGTAGTGAATGATAGGTGGTGGTGGTAGTGGTGAGTGATGGATGTTGTGTGGTGGTGTTGAAGATCCACAACCGTGTTGACTAAATTTTAGGAAATAATATATATTTTTTAAATCGAAAGTAGTTTCGAATTTGGAACTGGTTCACTGAAGGTTCTAAAAACGTTGTCTGCTTGGGTGTACCCCAGTGGTTGGGAGTTAGGTTCCTCCTCACGGAGGTCTCTGGTTCGAAGCTCGGCCGCCACCGTGTGGGAATGTCCTGAGTTAACTTGGCCTTCGGGCCAAGGGCTGCTTGGGCTTCCTGGTGGGCACCGAGTATGGGCCTGCCCAATGGTCCTGGTGCTGGGCTACCATGACTTACCTCTCACATGATGGCTGTGGTGTGGGCTGGTGTGGGCTGCTGAGGGTGAGCAGTGATCGTCTAAAAACGTTTTCTGGTAGATGGCTCATCCAGGTTTGACGGATCAAACTGCCGTATAAAGGGAAGAATATGTCAATACCTATACCATCAAGGTGTACTATACCTTGAAAATTCATGTTTAAGAGCTTGAAGATTTATCTGTAAAAAAATTATAATATATTGTCAAAGTTCAATGTTCTGATAATTTTATAGGTTCTATGTTCGAAAAACAAATAAAGTCGCTTACCAATTTGTAATCTTGCCATTTTTTAGTCGTTGTAAATTACTAGTTTGGCTAAACCGCGCATTGCGCTGTGAGCTTGATAACAAATTATAGAAATTTGATAGGAATGTTAAAAGAGCTGTAATTGAAGCTATAAATGTACCAATTATACATGTAATGGAAGAGTGAAGATGGTGAGATGTGAAGGTTTGGGTGGAGAGGGTTCAAGTGGAGGGGTTCGAGAGGTACGGATTCGAGATGTGAAGGTTGCAGTGGAAGTTCGAGAGGTAGTTGGTTGGAGCAGAAGGTTCCAGAGGTACGGATTTGAGTGGTGAAGGTTAAATAGTAGGTTTGAGAAGTGGAATTCTTGGTTTTGGGTGTTGGAATGTTATTGTTGGATGGGGCTCATGCTTTGGGGCTAGTCAGGTTCAAGATGGATGTTAGGAGATGTTTTGCTATGTGTTGGTTGAATTGAGCCGTTTGGTGGCCGACCATGGAGGATTTTTTATTTATCGGAATCATCAATGATGGTATACCCAATGTGTTGTCCTTGTTTTTCAATTTCATGAGAATGCCCAGATCAAGACGAATGGAGTAGCAGATTTTTTCATAATTGGTGGATTCTTTGAATTTTGCCCAGTTTCCAGCAACTCACCAACACCGGAAAAATACGTTGTAGGCGAGGACTCAAATCTGGGTGATCGACCCATTTTAGGGTTCCATCAGGCCATTCAACCCAAGAAAGAAGATACGGGGTAGAGGCTCCCTAGGGTTTCAAACCATGTTAAGGTAGCCGGGTCAAATGACCCGTTAAAAGATAAGGCCAGGTCATGGGTCTTAAACCCTAGCAGCTTGAAGCCTCGAATGGTAGTTAGAGTGGTGGAATGATGCCTCAAATGGTGTCAACGCAAGGTACAATTGCTCTCGAATGAATGTACTCGCAAGGTGTGGATGCTCTCAAAGTTGAAACTGTACCTATGACAGGTGGATCGTGCATAATGGATTCGAGAGGGAACATGCACTCTCGAGTTATGGATGGTTGCTGATTGGAGACTTGAATGTCTCAAGAGGTATATGGCTTGAAATGATGACGAGAATCTATATCCTCGAGGAGTGATTCATGTGTTGATGTGCTCTCGAGTGCTCGCGAGTGCTCGCGAGTGCTCTCGAGTGCTCTCGAGTGCTCTCGAGTGCTCTCAAGTGCTCTCGAATGCTGGATGTTCATCCTCTCGAGTGCTAGATGTCTATCCTCTAGGGGTGGTTGGTTAACCCTTCGAGTGCTGGATGTTTAACCCTCGAGGGGTAGTTGGTTAACCCTTCGAGTGCTGGAGGTATAACTTCTCAAGGGGTGGATGTTTAACTCCTTGAGTGGTGGTTCGAAAATGACGTGGATGTAACCTCGGCTGCTGGATGCTAGATTAAATCCTCGAAGGGTGGTTCACTAACCCCTCGAGGGGTGGTTGACTAACCCCTTCGACTGGTGGTCTGAATAACATGGAATGCTCGCGAGGGGTGGTAATTTAACCCTTCAAGGGATGGATGTGTAACCTCTCGAGGGGTGGATGTATAACTCCTCGAGTGGTGGTCCATGGATGATGTGGATGTAACCTCGACTGCTAACCCCTCGAAGATCATGTGGATGTAACCTCTACTACTGACCCCTCAAAGATGACGTAATCTCGACTGCTGGATGTATAACCCCTCGAGGGGTGGTTCATGGCTTGCCCTCGAGGGTAGTACGAGTTCGAGTTGGTGGCAATGGTTCGAGGGGTAGAAGGCTCCAGGGGTACATGCGAGATCCTTGAAGGGTGGTTCCCTCGAAGGCCTAGAACATGACCCTTTCGAGGACGGAAGACTCCATCCCTTCGAGGGCCGAAACCTCGACCCCTTCGAGGAAAAAAGCCTTCATCCCTTCCAGGGCTTAGAACTGGACCCCTTTGAGGACAGAAGGCTCCATCCCTTCGAGGGCCGAGACCTCGACCCCCTTCAAGGACAGAAGCCTCCATCCCATTGAGGGCCTAGAACTCGACCCCTTCAAGGACAGAAGACTCTACCCTTCAAGGGCCTACAACTTGACCCCTTCGAGGACAGAAGCCTTCATCCCTTCGAGGGCCTAGAACTCATCCCCTTCAAGGACAGAAAACTCCATCCCTTCGAGGGCCGATACCATAACCCCTTCGAGGACAGAAGCCTCCATCTCTTCGAGGGCCTAGAACTCGACCCCTTCAAGAACAGAAGACTCTATCTCTTCGAGGCCCAAGAATTCAACTCCTTCGAGGATACCCCATCTACCACTCGAGTCTTCCACCTACCGAGCCATTGGCACACGCACACGAAGTATCCATCACTCAAATCCTCAATGTCTCGAACCCCTCCACCAGAAACTTAACATCTCGAGTAGGTACCTCTTGAACATGTCCAATGGAACCCCTCCCATCGAGGAAATATGACTCCATCCCTTTGAGGGCCAAGACCTCGACCCCTTCGAGGATAGAAGACTCTGTCCCTTCGAGGGCCAAGACCTCAACCCCTTCGAGGATAGAAGTCTCCATCCCTTCGAGGGCCAAGAACTCAACCCCCTCAAGGATTGAAGACTCCATCCCTTCGAGGGCCGAGAGCTCAACCCCCTCGAGGACAGAAGGCTCCATCCCTTTGAGGGCCGAGAACTCTACCCCTTCGAGGACAGAAGACTCCATCCCTTCAAGGGCCGGGACCTTGACCCTTTCGAGGACAAAAGGCTCCATCCCTTCGAGGGCCTAGAACTGGACCCCTTCAAGGATAAAAGGCTCCATCCCTTCGAGGGCCGAGAACTCAACCCCTTCGAGGATCCCCATCTACCCCTTCGAGAATCCCCCATCTAGCCCTAGAGTCTTCCACATGCGAGCCATTGGCACCTGCACGCTAAGTATCCATCACTCGAATCCTCAATATCTCAAACCCCTCCACCTGGAACTCAACCTCTCGATTAGGTACCTCTCGAACATGTCCAATGGAACTCTTCCCTTCGAGAACAGAAGACTCCATCCCTTCGAGGGCCGAGAACTCGTTCCCCTCGAGGACATAAGTCTCCATTCCTTTGAGGGCCTAAAACTCAACCCCTTCGAGGACAAAAGACTCCATCCCTTCAACCTCGACCCCTTTGAGGATAAAAGTCTCCATCCCTTCGAGGGCCGAGAACTCGACCCCCCTAAGACCAAAGACTCCATCCCTTCGAGGGCCGAGAGCTCGACCCCCTCGAGGACATAGGGCTCCATCCCTTTGAGGGCCGAGATATCTACCCCTTCAAGGACAGAAAAATTCATCCCTTCAAGAGCCGGGACCTTGACCCCTTCGAGGACAAAAGGCTCCATCCCTTCGAGGGCCGAGAACTCAACCCCTTTGAGGATTCCCATCTACCCCTCGACTCTTCCACCCATCAAGCCATTGGCACATGCACGCTAAGTATCCATCAATCTAATCCTCAATATCTAGAATCCCTCCACCTGAAACTTAACCTCTTGAGTAGGTACCTCTCAAACATGTCCAATGGAACCCCACCCGTCGAGGATAGAAGACTCCATCCCTTCGAGGGCCGAGACCTCGACCCCTCGAGGATAAAAGACTCCATACCTTCGAGGGCCAAAACCTCGACCCCTTTGAGGATAGAAAATTCCATCCCTTCGAGGCGGAGAACTCGACCCCCTCGAGGACAGAAGACTCCATCCATTCGAGGGCCTAGAACTCAACCGCTTCGAGACACAAGACTCCATCCCTTTGAGGGCCGAGACCTCCACCCCTTCGAAGGCATAATCCTCCATCCCTTCGAGGGTAGAAGACTCTATCCCTCCAAGAGCCGAGAACTTGACCCCCTCGAGGACAGAAGACTTCATCCGTTCGAGGGCCTAGAACTTGACCCCTTCAAGGACAGAAAACTTCACCCTTTGAGGGTCGAGACCTTGACCCCCTTCGAGAACAGAAGCCTTCATCCCCTCGAGGGCCTAGAACTTGACCTCTTCGAGGACAGAAGATTCCATCCACTCGAGGCCGAGAACCACCAATTCGAGGCCGAGAACCACCCCTTCGAGAATCCCCCATCTACCCCCCGAGTCTTCCACCTATCGAGCCATTAGTACATGCACGCTAAGTATCCATCACTCAAATCCTCAATGTCTTGAACCCCTCCACCTGAAACTTAACCTCTCGAGTAGTTACCCCTCGAACATGTCCAATGGGACCCCTCCCTTCGAGGATAGAACACTCCTTCCCTTCGAGGGCCTAAAACTGGACCCCTTCAAGGACAGAAGGCTCCATTCCTTCGAGGGTCGAGACCTTGACCCCCTTTGAGGACAGAAGACTTCATCTCTTCGAGGGCCGAGAACTAAACCCCTTTGAGGATCCCCATCTGCCTCTCGAGTCTTCCACCTGTCGAGCCATTGGCACACGTACGCTAAGTATCCATCACTGGAATCCTCAATGTCTCAAACCCCTCCACTTAAAACTTAACCTCTCGAGTAGGTCCTCTCGAACATGTCCAATGAAACCCCTCCTGTTGAGGACAGAAGACTCCATCCCTTCGAGGGCTAAGACATCGACCCCGTCGAGGACAGAAGACTCCATCCCTTCGAGGGCCAAGACCTTGACCCATTCGAGGATAGAAGACTCCATTCCTTTAAGGTGGAGAACTCGACCCCCTCGAGTACAGAAGACTCCATCCCTTCGAAGGCCTAGAACTCGACCGCTTCGAGACAGAAGACTCCATCCCTTTAAGGGCCGAGACTTCAACCCCTTCGAAGGCAGAAGCCTTCATCCCTTCAAGGGCAGAAGACTCCATCTCTTTGAGGGCCGAGAAATTGATCCCCTCGAGGACCGAAGACTCCATCCCTTCAAGGGCCTAGAACTTAACCCTTTTGAGGACAAAAAAATCCATCTCTTCGAGGGCCGAGACCTCGACCCCCTTCGAGGACAAAAACCTCCATCCCTTTGAGGGCCTAGAACTCAATCCCTTTAAGGACAAAAGATTCCATCCCTTCGAGGCCGAGAACCACCCTTTCGAGGATCCCCCATCTACCCCTCGAGTTTTCCACATGTCGAGCTATTGGCACATGCACGCTAAGTATCCATCACTCGAATTCTTAATGTCTCGAACCCCTCCACTTGAAACTTAACCTCTCGAGTAGGTACCTCTCGAACATGTTCAATGTGACAAGATGTATTTTGTGTAAGTAATATCGTATTGCTGACATGAATATATAAAGTACAATAAGGTGATAGAATATGAGTAGAACTCTAGCTTAGTCAACATGACTAATCCAGAATAAATTATAATCTAATCAGAAATATGATTTACTCTAACACCCCCCAAGCGAAGCTTCAGATATTCAGCGACGCAAAGCTTGGACAGGAAGAACTCAAAGAGGGGACGAGAAAGTCCTTTGGTGAAGATGTCAGCAATTTGAAGACCAGTGGAGACATGTGCAACACGTAGCTTGCCAGATGGCACTAACTCACGAACAAAATGATAGTCGATATCAATATGCTTGGCCCGCTTATGAGCAGCCAGATTTTGAGCCAAGAAAATGGCACTATTATTGTCACATAATAGCAATGGAGAGCTCGAAAGAGAAAGACGAAGGTCGCGAAGAAAATGAGTCAACCAGACCATCTCTGAGGCAGTGTTGGCAAGAGCTCAATACTAGACTCAGTGCTGGATCGAGAGATGGTAGGTTGCTTCTCGGCACTCCAAGAAACAATATTTCCACCAAGAAAGACTGCATATCCATACATAGATCGACGAGTCTCAAGACAATGAGCCCAATCAGCATCCGAATACCCCAAGACCTCAGGAGTACTGGCTGAGCGAAAAATGAGGCCGAAATGAAGAGTGCCTCTGACGTAGCAAAGAATCCGAGTGACTACGGCATAATGGTCAGTATGAGGATCCTGAATAAACTGACTGACAGTGTTGACTGCAAATGCAAGATCAGGACGAGTAACGTCATATACTGGAGGGCACCAACAAGAGATCGATACAACGTCAGATTCTAAAATGGCGGACTGGTGGAGCTGTGTAACTGCGAACCAAGAACAAAAGGGGTAGATACGGGGACCGCATCAGACATACCTGCACGAGTGAGAATATCTTGAGCATACTTAGCTTGAGGGAGAAGCAGATCTGAGGACGTGGGTGATACTTCTAAGCCAAGAAAGTAATGGAGAGCACCCAAATACTTAATAGCAAACTCCCGATGTGTCCGATCAATAAACTTTTGAAGAAGCCTAGAGTCATTGCCTGTGAGGATAATATCATCAACATAGACCAGTAGATAGAGTAAGGACGAGCCCTGAGAGAAAACAAACAGGGAAGTGTTAGTAGAACTACACTGAAACCCGAGTTAAGATAAATAGGTGTTGAACCACTGGAACCATGCTCGAGGTGCTTGCTTAAGGCCATAAATGGCCTTTCGCAAGTGGCGGACATAATCTGGATGAAGAGTCCTTGTAACCAACCATTTGCGCCATATAGACCAAAGTATCAAGAATACCATTCAAGAAGGCATTCTTGACATCCAACTGATGAAGAGGCCAGGACCGCATAGTGGCAATGGCAAGAACGGTTCGGACAGTGGAAGCCTTATCAACTGGACTAAAGGTATGATCAAAATCAAACCCCAAAATCTAAGAGAACCCTTGAGCAACAAGGCGAGCTTTATGATGATCAACCATACCATCATGATGATACTTCAGCCGGTAAACCCATTCGGAGCCAACAACGTTGACACCAGAAGCACGTGGAACAAGGTCCCAAGTATGCTGTCCTCATAAGGCAGCAATCTCCTCATTCATCGTAGCAACCTAAGATGGGTCCTTCAATGCCAAATGATAATTCGTGGGCTCGGACTGAGTGAGAAGGGTAGCAAGTAGGTCATGAACCATAAGACCATAATAGTCTCAATGCGGAACAACCCCAGTGGAAGATCGAATGGCCATGGGATGAATACGACGCCGCAAAAATGAAGCCGGATGAGAAGAAATTGGAGAGGGCACCAGGGACTGAATATTAGAGGTGGCCAAAGATGATGCAGTAGGGGGAGGAGAGCTGGCCACCGGTGACTGGGATGGTGTGGACAGGTCAACAGTCGGCGGAACAGAGTCCGTCGAGCAAAAAGAGTCAGGCATAGGAGATGGCTGTTCAAAGATCGAGAGGGGCAGACCAGAGCTTCCATCAGTGTCCAAAAAAATAGAAATGTCCAAAGTTGAGAGAGCAGAGCAAGTTTCCATGGTCGAAGATGTGGCAAAAGGAAAACAACCTTCATCGAAGCGTGCGTGATGAGTGACAAAAATCTTGCCAGTGGCAAGATCAAGGCAACAAAATCCCTTATAATGACACCTGTAACTGATGAAAACACAAGGAATGCTTCGTGGAGATAACTTGTGAGGGGCCATAGGACAAACAAAAGGAAATACTCAAAAACCAAAGGGATGGAAGTTCGAGTAAGTTGGATCATGATTATAAAGAAGTCCATATGGATAAGTCACTTGTAACACCGGAGTTGGAAGCCGATTTATGGTGTAAACTGCAGTAGCAAAGGTATCATCCCATCTCAACAGGGGCAGGTGGGAATGAAAAAGCATAGTAAGTCCCATTTTGACAACATGTCTGTGCTTACGCTCGGCCCGGCCATTTTGCTGCGGGGTGTAAAGACACGGAACTTGATGATGAATACCTTTAGAGGCCAAATGGGAGTGTAAGCGCATATTTAAGAACCCAACTAATGATTCTCAACTAATGCTTTGAACTGCAAGTAAGTGTCAAAAAAATTGAATTTTTGACGCAAGGGAAAAAACCATGTAAAGCGATAATAATCATTCACAAACAAGGCATAATAAGAGAAACCATTTGAAGAAAAAACTGGGGAAGGCCCCCACAAATCACAATGAATCATATCCATGATGTGCGAAGCACGCTTATTATTCTCAACAAAAGCTAACCGTTGCTCCTTTGCCGTAACACATGGAGTGCAAGTATGCGGTTTGGGTAATAAAGAAGAAACAAACAAAAGACCAGAGTTCTATAAACTAGAGATGATAAAGGCTGGAACATGCCCCAGCCAAGCATGCCAAAGCTCAAAAGATGCCTGTTCAATATTCTGCTGCAAGAAGGAAACGAGTGCTGGGCCACCCTTGACTAAAACGTACATGCCGTCTTCACTGTGGCCCTTGCCCACAACTTCCTTGGAAATTTTGTTCTGAATCATAAAGTTTCGATCATGAAAAGTAACAAAGACATTTAAATCCCTGGTCAGTTTACTAATGGACAGTAAATTCTTAGTGATGGAAGGTACAACCAGAATATCAGACAGTGTCAAAGAATTAGAAATATGAGAATCACCAATGTGAGAAATTGGAACAGAGGCACCACTAACAACAGAAACATAGGAATTACCAGAGTAAGGTGTGGCACCATCAAGTCCAGACGCAGAAGGTGCCATATGACTAGTGACACCAGAATCAACGTACCAGTCGGAAGCGCGAAAGTGTGGCTCTATTTATAGGGAAGCTTGAAAATTGTCAACTAGGTGCAAGGGATCAAAACGATGAGTCTGTGCTAACATCCTGTAACAAGAAGTTGTATAATATCCTGGACTACCACACCAGGTACAATGGGAAGGTCGCGTCCAGAACTGGCCCCAGCCATGAATTGACTAGAACCAGCGCTAAAATGACCGCCTCTGGGACCACCAGAACAACCACCTTGAGGGGCACAAAATTCCATGCGCCGCCACCCCTGGCTGGCACGTGATCCCAAGAACGCCTGGTAGAAGACTATTCACCTGCAGAGAATGCCACCGGACAAGAAGCAGGTATCGAATTGCCTTGAAGATTTTTCAAAAATGCCTCATGATTCTTGGTGCGAGACAAAACATCAGGTTAAAGCAGAGTAGGGGAAGAATTAATCAGAGGAGCAGAAAAATCCTTGAACTCAGACCCAAGAGCAGTTAAAAACTAGATGATTTGATCATCATTAGAAATAGGAAAAACCATAAGGGATAACTGCTAAAAAAATGTCTTTAAATTGTAAGTGAAGTTCATGAACAGTACCACACTTACATATACCATGGGCATTGGCTCGAAGACGAAGAATGGTGGAAGTGCTGCTGGTCTGAAAAGTGGTGCAAAAACTACCCCAAATATCCTTGGCAGTCACACACGAGGCCAAAATTTCGGAGAGAGCCTCAGGAGAAAGAGAGGAGAATAGTAGGCTACAAACCCTCTAATCTTCATCCATCCAGAGATCATAAGCATCCATAGCCATATTGTAAGCCGCCTGAGCAGCCGTACAATCAGGGGGACAAGCAAAAAGGGCGGTGGAAAAGGAGGAAGCCATTGAATTAACCATCAGCAGAGTGGTAAGAGGAAGGCGTGGAATCGACCCATCGAGATATTCAAAAAGCCTCTGAGGGCGGAGAACCTATTCAATCTGGCATTTCCAGAGAAGAAATTGGTCTTATTCAGTTTAATTTGTAGCATCTGGAGAAGAGTATTAAACGTAGTTTTCACTGGCCATGATGAGAATGGAAGAAGGAGTTCGAGCACTAGAGGAAGAAGGAGAAGGAGCAGCGGTCGGAATTTTTTTTAAGGTTTTAGAAGGTAAATCTACACTGCTATGATACCATGACAAGATGTATTTTGCGTAAGTAATATTGTATTACTGATTGGAATATATAGAGTACAATAAGGTGATAGAATATGAGTAGAACTCTAGCTTAGTCAATGACTTATCTAGAATCAATTATAATCTAATCAGAAATATAACTTACTCTAACACAATGGAACCCCCCCTTCGAGGACAGAAGACTCCATCCCTTTAGGGCCAAGACCTCGACTCCTTCGAGGACAGAAAACTCCATCCCTTCAAGGGTTGAGACCTCGACCCCTTCGAGGACAGAAGACTCCACCTCTTTGAGGGCCGAGAACTCGACCCCTTGAGGACAGAAGACTCAATCCCTTCGAGGGCCTAGGACTCAACCCCTTCGAGGACAGAAGACTCCATCCCTTCGAGGGCTAAAACCTCGACCCCTTCAAGGGATAGAAGATTCCTTCCCTTCGAGGGCTGAAAAGTTGACCCCCTCGAGGACAAAAGACTCCATCCCTTCGAGGGCTGAGAACTCAACCCCTTCAAGGATCCCCCATCTACCCCTCAAGCCTTTCACCTTTCGAGCCTTCACACACACTCTAAGTATCCATCACTCGAATCCTCAATGTCTTGAACCCCTCCACCTAAAACTAACCTCTCGAGTAGGTACCTCTCAAAAATGTCCAATAGAACCCCTCCCTTCGAGGACAGAAGACTCCATCCCTTTGAGGGCTAAGACCTCAACCCATTCGAGGATAGAAAAATCTATCCCTTTGAGGTTCGAGAACTCGACCCCTTTGAGGACTGAAGCCTCCATCCCTTCGAGGGCCTAGAATTGGACCCCTTCGAGGATAGAAGGCTCCATCCCTTTGAGGGCCAAGACCTCCACCCCTTTCAAGGATAGAAGCCTCCATCCCTTTGAGGGCCTAGAACTCGACCCCTTCGAGCCCGAGAATGACCCCTTCGAGGATCCTCTATCTACCCCTCAAGTCTTCCACATGTCAAGCCATTGGCACACGCACGCTAAGTATTCATCAATCGAATCCTTAATATCTCGAATCCCTCCACCTAAAACTTAACCTCTCAAATAGGTACCTCTTGAACCCATCCAATCGAACCCCTCCACCTGAAAGTTCACATCTCGAATGGGTATCCGGGGAACTTGGTAATGAGAAAAAAATGAGAAAAGCAGAAAGGAACGTGAAAGGACATTAGCTTCCATTTGGGAATGACCTTATAAGATGATCGAATCGCACCCAATAGGAGGCTATGTTCTTGAAGAGATGAATGGGGTTCAAGTGCCAATGAGGTGGAACATCACCAACTTGAGAAAGTACTACCAGCTATGATGAGGGGGTTTCTTTTAAGCGACACTCTAGCTGATGTTTGAGCGGGTTTCTTTAAAGTAGTGCTCTAGATGGTATCTGTCCATGGCTGATGTTCAAGTGGTTTATTTTAAAGTGGTACTCTAGTTGATGTTTGAGTGGTTTGCTCTAAATCAGCACTCTAGATTATGTTCAAGAGTGGTTTGCACTAAAGCGGCACTCTAATTGATGTTCGAGTGGTTTTCTCAAAAGTGGAACTCTAGATGTTGTTTGAGTGGTTTGTTCTAAAGTGGAACTCTAGTTGATGTTCCAGTGCTTTGCTCTAAAGCGTCACTCTAGATGATGTTCAAGTGGTTTTCCATAAAAAGGCACTCGAGTTAATGTTCATGTGGTTTACTCTAAAGTGGCAATCTCGATGTTGTTTGAGTGGTTTTCCCTAAAGCGACACTATAGTTGATGTTTGAGCGGGTTGCTCTTAAGCGGCTCTCTAGATGATATACGAGGGTTTGCTCTAAAGCGGCACTCTAGATGATGTTTGAGTGGTTTGCTCAAAAGAAACACTCTAGTTGATGTTCGAGCGGGTTGCTCTTAAGTGGCCATCTAGATGATATATTAGTGGTTTGCTCTAAAGCGACAATCTAGTTGATGTCGAGTGGTTTTCTCTAAAGCGGCACGCTAGTTGATGTTCGAGCGGGTTTCTCTTAAACGGCGCTCTAGATGATATTTCCAGCTATGGCTAAGTTTTGGGTGGTATGCTTTTAAGAGGCACTCGAGGGCTACTTTTGTAATCTTGGAATGATGAACTAATGGACAAAATTGGCAGGATGTAGGTGGACACACCGAACCTGGATAAAATGCTTGTGTCTTTGAACATCTTAATTTCTACTTACCGAAGATATTTATAGTATGATAGCTTAAAGAAGTTGCGCATGGCATTTATATTCGAGGGGTAAATATTTTGGGGGAGTATAGGCACGAGCAATATGAATCCTGATACAATATCTTAACCAAACCCGATCTACTTTTTCTAAGAGTGAGAGTAAAAAACAATCTATTTATTCAAACTTCATCAATTATCAGAATTACAATTTTGATACTAAAAAGTTAATGAACTTATTTGTTTAAATGTATTAATCTAATTGGAGGAAAACCCGCCCGAAACAAATCTTCGGGGGAAATAGGTTTTCCTAGATCCTTCCCTTTTGCTTCTATTTCTTCGAGCTCTTCAAGATTTATACTAGCGGCTCTCCGAATATCCTTCATTTGTTCTTCCACAGGATATTCAGAAGGATCAAGGGGAGCAATGGTCTTACACCGCTTCTTCGTGGAGGTTTGAACGGGCCCTTCGAGGAGGATCTAACGCTCTTGCGGTATTTTGTGGAGGATCTCTCGGTAACTTTTCTCAAGGGGGAAAGATGCATGTCAGTTTCTTTAATGGTAGATCTCAGTGACCGAGGAGCAGAACGATAACTTGAGGGGGTGAATCCCTTCACTTTCTGCTCCGCCAACCAATCAAGAATAAGGTCAAAGTCCTTTTTCTGTGAGGAGTTCCATTCTCACTGATGTTAACTTCATCCATCCAGTATCAAGCAGCTTTGAGTAGACATTTTGGAAGCTGATCATTGCTGATTAAATATGAGGAAGGAATGTCGTGATAAAGCATATGGGCATGAATACTTACTTTGTGTGCAGCAATTTTTTCTTCTAAATAAGCGATATGCCCCTTCACTTCTTTGGCCTGTACCTTCCAAGCCTCGATCTCCCCTGTGAGTCGTGCGTTCACGGACAAGATGGATTCTACCAAAGAACTATCTTCAACTAAGGGGCTCCTTCGAGGGGCTGTATGAGGTTCGCTTGGAGAATGGGGATCCTCGCTAGCTATTTTCCAAGTGAGCAACTCTTCTTCAAGGCTAGTTATTTTGCGCTGAGCTACTAAATGTTGCTCGGCAAGTACCTCCCTTTGGCCCACTAGCCTGCGATTTTCGCCCATGCAACCAATTAGGCGACCTTCCACTACTTGAAGCCTAGTCGCAGTAGCAACACATAAATTCATAGAACCAAACTTTAAATATATTTGGTGCATCATCTCTTTGAAGCTTCTATCTACGGGATCACGACCTTGAACCACCTCTAAAGGATATGTACCATTGAACTCTTTGCTCAAAATCCCTAACAAACCCCTTAAAGGTTGGATGGTCTTTAGACTACCACGGTTTCATCTCAGCTTCGAGTTGGTGGAGCTTGTCCTTCAAGGATTCCTTCTCTCAATTACAATCAGATAGATCCCGTGTGGCCTTTAATAGTTGTTTGTGTGTCTCATTCAACTCTTTCTGAGCACTCAAAAGCTCCTCAAAAGTGCCTTCTAACACTCTCTTCAATGAATTAAACTAGGAAAAGAGAACAAAGGAAAAATTAATAAGTCATAAAAATGGTAAAAGATATATTCTTATATTGAAGTTTCAAAAAAAGTTACAATTTGGGGCCTTAATTGGAAAAGTTACAACCAAGGACAAACCCTAGAAACATCTTCTTTTGAGGTGGATGCAATCATTTCTTCCACTCGGCCGGATGCTGAATTCTGCTCAAGAGAGGCGTCAATGGCCTCTAGAAGAGGGATAGCTCAAATCCTCTCAGGAGTAAAGAACTGCCCTTTGGACTTGATGAAATTCATTAGGGAAAAGCCAATGCCTTCGTTCTTGATTCCTTCAACCAATTTTGCATCCAGGTTCGCTCTAGGTTGACTAGATCGTCTACCTGGTTAGCAAGATCTTCGGATAGGGAGGCAGACACTTGAGGCTTTAGGAATTCCTCTGCGAATTTGCTACAGCCGAGTTGTTTGGCCACCCCCAACATGTCTATAAATAGTCGAAGCAGCTCAAAATTGTTCAAAAGTTTGTGTTTAAATGCCTTGAGCAGTTGAACTTGCGATACGAATTAGGTTTTATTTATTTATTTTTATTTATTAGGGTCTTTAGAAGATAACGTTATACTCCTTTTCCCACTGGGTTTTTTTAATGAGGTAGTGTGATCATTAATTTATTTTAGAATAAGGCCCATTAATTTTGCCATGTAGGCCTTAGAAGAATTAATGTTTCGGTCATGGATTTATTTTAGTGTTTAGAATATTCAGTTCTGATTTGATTAGAATTAGATTTGGTAAGATTAGATAAGGTAATATTCATTCAAGATTTATCTTGAAGAATATAGTAATTTATTTTAGGTAGTCTAGTTAAATATGGTTTTAGCTTCTTAAAGCTTCCATAATCCTTTTTGGTTTCTTATTTGTATTTTTGAAGACCATACCTATGTACTATAAATAGGGGTGCTTTTCAACATTATTTTTACACACCATTTTTATCAATCAAAATACAACCTTTTGAGTTCATACTCTTTGCTTGCGAGCTATTCCATAGTTTCTTAACCCCGAGGGCTAGTTAAATGTCAATAAACATTGTAATCTGATCATGAGGGCTAGTTAGAGAGCGAGTCGAAATTGAGTGTACCCTGCCCTTGAATTTCATGTGACATTGAAGGGTTTGTGAGTTCCCATGTTTTGTCAAAGATCTTAATTCCGCAATCCAGATTCTTCGCAAGGGGATTCATATCACTGTGAGGCTGGATCTTCAGCAGTCTAAACCCTCTTCTTGAGGGTATCATTATCTAGCATCCATTGACGCCTCTCGGCATCAACACTCTGCCATTCCTCTTCCAGAATTTTTTTCCCTTGAGGAAGAATTTTTTTTACTTGAGCGCCCTATTCTTCTCCTTAAGTTTTCTCTACAGCTCCAAAATTTCAGCATCATGTTTGCTGAGCTTTTCCTCGAGGGAGCCATGACCACAAACACAGGTAAGGGCGAAAGCTGCCATCTTCTCAGTGGCCTCGTGGAAAAATTAGGAGACCTAGCAAAATAGTTTAGCTTTTTTGTTTGAATCCACTCTAAGGTGGGGGGTTATAGATAAGGTTCCCCAAACCTTTGAAAAGAAACAAGATAATTACAGAGTTAGTTTGTTGATATATTGTTGAGGCAACCTCGTTGCCTCCAAAAGAATAACCTAAATTTAGTAGCCTATTATAGAGCTAGAAACTAGTAGCCTATGTACAAAGGCGAGAAATGATGAAAGTTGCATTTCCAAAGTAGGTAATCTCCACCCCCTGTGTTAATTACTTACTTTGGCCAGGCAACTATCCTTTTAACATATATAGATAGTCTCAAAAAGTATGAATGGCAAGGGAAGTATTGCTAGTTAAAACATATGCCAAAAATTTGTGTTCATCAGATTGGAGCACTGGAGTATTGAGTGGCTTATAACTCAGTTGTGAAGCATTGTCCGAGTCCTTGTCTTGGAGTGCAAGACTTGAAGTGTTGAGTTTGGTGCAGCATAGAGTTCAGCATATCATCTGTGTTCTTATTGGCAGAATCTCCAAAGGTACCTGGGGAAAAATAAACAAGCATCAGTAGTATCAATTGTCCTTAGTAGCATGTCTCTGAGTTTGAATGTATGGTATGTGATCTCTATCTAAATTAATGAGGCCTCTGATGTATGCTGGAATGTTAGAAAGGTTTAGATTTGAGCCATGAAGGTGGGTGGATCTATGTTTAGCAATTGCATCAGCAACCGAATTGCATTCCCTGAAAACATGTCTAAGGGTGGCCTGATTAAGTTCATAGTGAGTTTGAAAAGCTAGTTCATAGAGGGACCATTTAGCATTTTTTGGATTGTTAATCATGTTAACTGCAAGCATAGAATCTGATTCAACTATAAAATTACAGTTAGAGTCCAAATAGGGGAAAATCTGAGCAGCAGCTTGGATAGCTTTCAGTTTAGCTTCTAGTGGTGATGTAGCAGAGGTAATTGTGGATTGAATTAAGCATGGATTACCATCAAAATATCTAGCTATAAGGCCAAGTGTTAAATTTGTTGAAGACCAAGAAGCATCCACATTTATTATTCCAGGTCTTTTTCGGTTCCAGCCTCCCCCTCGATGGTGTTAAGTGCTGGTCTATTCCAGTAAACAATGGATATGGAAGGCTTAAGAGGTGGTCTGAGGTGTGGGATTAGTGAGGAAATGGGATAGCTTATATTTAAATGATTGTTAAAGAAACCAGGCTTAGATGAGAAAGATAAAAAGATAAGGTCTCTTACTTCTCTACAGATATGAGTAGGTGAGAAAATTTTGCTATCAAAATAGAAAGTATTTCTGGCTTTCCATAAAGACCAATAAATTAGAGATGGTAGCAATCTAAAGATATCCTTATGAACTCTAGACAGATCATTATTGTTCCAGTAAGCAAAGAATCTATCAGTTAGATTGTCTAGAGTGTGTAGGTTATCATGCATTATAGCCGCAGTATCACCCCATACAGTTTAAGCCAGGTGATAAGAGATGAAAATATGATCTATGGAATTATCTTGGTTACATGCTGGACATTTCGAGGCTAGGCTAAAACCACATTTGATTAGAACATCATCAAAAGGTAAAAGGGAGTTTAGCATTTTCCAGGTGAAAATAGAAATTTTTTCTGCAATCTAGGGTTCCATATCAGTTTTATGGCTTGAAAGTTACCTGGTTGCTGTGTGAGAGCCTTGTATGCTGATCTGAAAGAGAAATTACCTGTTTCTTCCAGTTTCCAGATCATTCTGTCTTCTCTTTCCATGTTAATCTCTGCCTCCTGTAAGAAATTCAAAGAATCATGTTCTAAATAAGGTGAAATATGAGGTAGTAACTGATTTTTTTTTATCTTTGATGAAGTAAGCTATTGTATAATAGAATAGTGAGGAGAGGACAGAGGGGGAACACAGTTAATTAGAGGACCATTAGGGCACCAATTGGCAGTCCAAAAGCTGCAGTTGCCTTTGCATGTATAATTAAAGAATTGCTTTCTGCAAAGGAGTTAACATTACATATCCTTTTCTAAGTTTGGGATTTCCTATAGGTTTGGGGTAGTGACCATATCAGTTTAGCCCACATGGTAGTGCCCTGTTGGCTTTTTGCACCACAATTTGAGAGAGCATGAGTCAATTATTGCCTGTATAGATCTGAATCCTAACCCATTCTGGAATCTATGTGCACTAAGGTCAGACCATTTTCTCCACACTTTATTCAATTTGCCCTCTTCTTCTCCCCAGAAGAATCTGGCCATCTTTCTTTCTAGTGATTTAAGTATTTGTTTAGGGGGCTTTACGACAGACCATAAATGCTGGGGAAGGGAGTATATACAGGATTGGATAAGAACCATTTTACCTCCTAAACTTAACCATTTGTTTTTCCAGTTCAGAAGCTTCTTATCTACAAGTTCCAGCAATGGTTGAAAATATAGATTAAGTGTTCTTCCTTTGAAAACTGGACATCCAAGGTATTTAAATGGAAAAGACCCTTTTTTCATTCCTAAAATTGACCTAATCTGATTTATTTTTGTAGTTGTAGCTCTTTTACTAATATAGAAATCAGATTTGTCATAATTTATTTTTTGGCCAGGGTTAATTTAAAGGTTTCTAGGAAGGCTTTGATTCTTATCAGGTTAGATTTTGAAGCTTGCATAAAAATGTTGGTGTCATCAGTATAACTCAAATGTGAATCAGGTGTAATAGTAGAGGGAAGCTGATAGAAATTAAGTCTATTGTTAATGAATATGAAAGATAGGCTTCTGGAAAAAGCTTCATAAAAAATATTACAGAGAAAGGGGGATAGTGGATTACCTTGTTTAATGCCTCGGGTGACTTTGAAAAAGCCAACCGGATTACCATTCATAAGCACAGAAAAATGAGCCTGAGAAAGATTATTCATCAAAGCCTTTAAAAAATTGCCTGTAAAACCAAATGTACAGAGAATACTTTTTAAAAAGTGCCAATTGACTCTATCAAAGGCTTTCCTAAGGTCCAGTTTCAAAATGCAATTTGGAACTCTATTTTTTTGTCTAAAAACCTAATCATTTCCTAAAGATAGGGCACATTATCAGAGATGTCCCTATTTTTCATAAAAGTTGTCTGATTAGGTGAAATTAGCTTTTCCATATAGGGTTTCAGCCTTTCCATTAGCACTTTGGAGCAGATTATATTTGCTACATTTGAAAGACTTATTGGCCTATAATCATAAAAAGAGGAGGGTGTTTGTTTCTTTGGAATTATGGTTATCCAAGTGCTAGTTATTCCTCTTGGCATTTCTGAGCCTGAAAGGAAGTCATTTAGTGCAGCTTTTAGATCCTCTTTAATGAAGTCCCAACATTTGGTATAGAATTTTGAAGAGAAACCATCAGGACCTGGACTACTGTTTTTGTTCAGGCTCATTACCACTAGCCTAAGCTCATCTTCTGAGACTGGTTTAGATAGAGATTGGTTATCCTGAGCAGAGATTATTGCTGAAATTTGGCTGAGAAAATGGTAGAATTTGGTAGGTTTGGCTCAGATGGTAGGTCAGAAAAATATGAGATGGCTTTTTTCTGGATTTCAGTATAGTTGTCTAACCATTATCCCTGCCTATTTTTAATTTTTGAGCTATGGAGCTTACAATTCTTTTCCTTTACAGTTTTGTGGAAAAATTGAGTGTTATTATCTCTATGTTTAACCCAGTTAGTTCTAGATTTTTGTTTCCAGAATTTTTCTTTTTCCTTTAAAGCTCTAATTAGAAGTGCCCTTTTCTTATTAAGTTTGATTAATTTAGATTCTGAATGAGTGGAATCATAGTTAATTTCCTGTAATCTCAGATTTTCTTTTGCAATAAGTACATTAGAGTCAATGTTTCCAAAAGATTCTTTGTTCTAGATCTTAATTATTTTCTTAAGTCTAATAAGTTTAAGGTAAAGTCTAAACATTCCTTGGTGGGGGATAGGCTTGGACCAGTTGTCTTTAATCAGGTCCATGAATTCAGGTCTGTTAAACCATGTGTTAATAAATCTGAAAGGCTTAGGGTGGGAGGGAACTGAGGTTGAAACTTGTAGGAAAAGAGGGCAATGATCTGAGAATTGTCTATTAAGGATTTGGATAAAGGAGGCTGGGAATTTAGTGCTCCATTGTATGTTACAAAGTCCTCTATCTAGTCTCTTAGAGGTGGGTTTTCTTAGCCTATAATTTGTCCATGTGAATAAATTCCCAAATGTATTAATTTCCTGGATTCCTTTAGAATTAATCCAGTCGTTGAAATCCCTAATACTACCTAAATTGGGGGAGGAAGGTCCTTTATATTCTGTAAGTGAGGAGATTGTGTTAAAATCCCCTATGTACATAGTGTCATAGTTTGGAAGTAGGCTAAGATCATTCCACAAAGCTTTCCTTCCTTCCTTAGTTCTAAGGCCATAGAAAAAGAAAACATCCATATCAATATTTGAAGTGAGCTGAGTTATTTTAAAATATAGAAATTGTTAATGGTGAGAAATCAGAGCAACAGTTAAAGAGTCATTCCACAGAAACCAGATTTTGCCATTATGAAGAGGGAGGAAGTGTGAGTAATTAAGCCTTTTCATATAGGAATGGCATTGACTGTTATCATGCATTGGTTCAATTATACATAAAAGATCAATTTTCTTTTGTTTGATGAGGTGTTTTAATATGAGCATTGAAGATTCTAAACCCCTAAGGTTCCAGATTAAAAAATTAATAGTAATGGTGTGTATCATTGTTCACATGATTTATGGCTTTTAGTGTTTGACCTTAGCATCATTTTGTTCAACTGGCTTAGATAGTTGTTCTTTTTAGGTTTAAACTTACCTTGGGAGTCTATATTACCTGATGATTGTAATTGGTGAGATACTAGATCTGGTTTAGGGATTGAGTTATCTGAATGTGATCCTTCTTCTTCTACCTCATCCTGCAGTATCTGGTGTAGTGATTGGTCCAGGTTATCACCTGTTTGTGGTGGTAAATCTGTATCCTACAAAATGGAGAATCTATTTTCCATCTTTCTTTGCTGAGAAAGTGGGGGATTAATGAATGAGAACTGACGGAGATTAAGCTTATGGGAGCCTATCCTCATATCATCTTTTGCATCAATCATTTGAGCTTTGTTTGGGGTGGTTAGAGCTATTGCATTAATCAATTTTGTGATTGGTGATTCAGGATCAGTAGGGGGTGAGTTTGTTAGGTCAAGAATTGGAGGAGATTGGGATGATTGTGGGGTCTTTTTCACAGATTCAACTTCCAGGGACTTGGGTATATAGGAGGATGGGTTTAGGTGGGGTTTGTTTTGGCTAGCTGATGAATTAGTTGGCTTTTGTTCTGAGGATTGTTATGGGATTGGAATTCAGTAGCCATATTTGGTATCTAATTGAACTTGTTCCCTGTGGCTTGCCACTGTGGTAGAGCATGATTCTGGGAAAAGGCTCTGCATTGGTTAAATGAGTGCCCTAGCTTAGCATAATTGTCACAGTACAGGGGGATATCTTCATATTCAATGTTATATTTCTTATTGTTAGAAATAGAGCCTAGTCTAATGGAGTTGTTTAAGGGTTTCTGGAGGTTTATCTCCATACAAAGTTTGATGGCAGTGGGCTTAGTTAGCATTTCACTAGCTATGTCCCTCTTAATGAAATTCCTTATACTATTTCCAATTGCCTCAGTTGATGAAGTATTGTAATAGTAAAGTGGGACTTCCTTGATTGTGCACCATATTGGGACGATAGGTGATTCCTTATGAGTGGAGAAATCAGGTGACCACTTGAGTACCTTCATGTGAATGCCGTTAAAGCTCCATAGACCCTTGATCCAGCAACGTTGATAATCATTGATTTGCTCGAATCTGTTCACCACACGTTTGTAGTCAAGGGAGCCCATCTGATATTTCCCAGAGAAACCTACGGTTTTGAAAGTCCCCTCCAGTTGGTCCATGGTGAGCCGTCCCTTGGTGAATTGTCCTACTAGGGTATTTGCATAATGGGCGGAGAGCTTAGTTATATCATCATCGGAGTATAGGCAAGTAGGTTCCCCCAGATGTTCGAATTTTAGGGTAATTTCTGGGTTATTTGGTAGGGTTGAGAGGAGCAGAGAGGCTTTCGATTGGAGGGCTGCAAGGAAAGATTTTGGATTATTGATTGTATTATTATCTGCCATAGTTTCTGGCAGAGGGTGAGTCTCTCTCGGCGGAAGGTGGCGAGTGACGAGCCGTTATCGGCGGAAAAAAACCGTTTCCGGCCACTACCATGTAACAGAGATTCAGAAATCAAAGTAGAGAGAAGAGATCTTTTTCTGAGTTCAGCTTAGATCAATGTTAAGAAAAAGGACACTAAAATAATCTTTTGATAGAAAATGATGAAAACCTCAGGCATAGAGTCCATCCTCGAGAGATGAATCTCAATCATTGACATGGATGCCGCATCACTCGAAGGGGGTGCCGACTATTGATGGGCGTTCTCACAGCCGCATGCTCCTATTAATGGGGGGGAGGGGAGATGCATTACCAACATTGTTTCCATCTGCCCTTGTCTTCCGGCAAACATTCCTAGTATGAGGTGGCTAGCCATCAGCAATGGTTGGAGTAGGCCTTTCACCACCTAGTGTGAGAGGGGAGGCATGATTTGAGGGAGTGAAGGCCTGGTTTGAGGGAGTAGTGGTCCATTTAGGAGGACCTTGATCCTGCTTTGTGGGTTTCTGTTTCTTTAAGCCGCAAGTGAGACCCACTGAAAAAACAAAAAAGAGAGACCATTAGTAAAAATAAACTCAACGATACAACATACAGGAGTAATAGAATTATATTAAGGCACATTCGGAGGCTTTGGAGGGCCTAAAATTACTAATGAGGGTCTTGAAGGGGGCTTTCTTTGGGGCCCTAAAGTTCTTTTCCACTCTTCCTAATATTCTTCTGGAGTATTTTATACACATACTCCTCGTAGATTTGGAGAGGAAATGTAAATACGCCAATCAGAGAATTAGGATTGTTGAAGCGGCTATAATTAAGGGAGCTGAACAACTTTTGTCTATCACTCTCAAGAGCATTTGGATAAATATACTCCCCAGGTTTGCGAGACTCCACTCGCACGTTCCAATTCCATGGGGGTACTTGATACCTCCTGCTGTCAAACAAGAACCCTTTCTTCCAGCTTCTCTAGTCACCTGAATTACCAGGAGTAGCAAAAACCTTGTGATGTGACTCCCGGCTGGTAAAAGTGACAATCATGTCGGTGAACCTCCCACTATAAGTCACGAAGTATAGCGAGCGAAACATCTTATACCTTGGCTTCATACTGAACTCATCACATCGTGTCAAGAACATCATAATGATCAGTCAAGAACATCATACTGACCCCTGGAACCCCAAGGGACAGTTTTATTGCAAGTTAGTTAGAGAAGAACTCAAGCCCACGAACCGGTTGGTTGTCGGAGACACATCAGTGACCGATGTTGCAAATACCTCTCGCAGACATGAAATGACTAACGTCGCAAACATGTCTAGCTTATCGACGTCGAGTATTACTGTGACTGACATTGCACGTACCTCTTGCAGACATGTGTCGCACGCATGTCTAGCTTACCGACGTTGTACATACCTCTCGCAGACACCCTTGTGATGCACGATTTAAAATAATTAAATATATATATATATATTAATAATGTAATTTTTTATTAAATAAAATATAACATTCAATTTTTTTATGCAACTCCATTTCTTTTTAATTTTAAAGTATTTTATAATTATACTTTTAACTATGACTTTATGTTCATATATTCAAATGGAATAAATTAAATGTAGAGTTCTAGTAACGCATGATCGAGATCGATTTTAATAATAACAATTAATATTAAACAAATTTAAAATATAATTTTGTAAATTTTTATGTTATTCCATTTCTTTTAAACTTTTAAAATATTTTATAATTATACTTTTAAGTATGACTTGATATTTATATTTTTCAAATACAATATATTAAACGTAGAGTTTGCGTAATATATGATCGATGTTGAATATCGAAAAATAAAATTTATTTTTTCACCAAATAAATTTTTTATATACTACTTATTCATAATTATATTAAATAAGTAGTATAAAATTTGGTTGCTAGGTTAAATTTAGTTACGAAATATATTATTATTTCTGATATAATGCAGGTATGACATAAATATTTATCTTATTATTTATGATGTATTGCAGGTATGACATAAATATTTGTGAGGAATGCGATCCATACAAATTTAGTGTTTAGATGGATTTGTCACTACTAGAAAACAGGCACAGACGCACCGGTATCATGAGTTAATAACATGTACTAGTGCGTTCCAACATTTCATAAAAACAAATATTTCATATATTTATATTTAGGCAAGAATAACAAAAAGAATGTATTTTGGAGCAATGGATAATAGGGTTACATAACTTTGGGCCATAATGTAATTTTAAAAGATTGTGTCGAAGTGATCAATGTTGAGTTTCGAGACCCTTCCGTTCACCCATACATGACCAAATTGCAAATTCACAATCTTATGTTTTTTAATTTCATTTTGGTCCTGCCAATTTCGTGATTGGACAACTCAAACTTTCTGGAGGGACATAGGTGCAAAAAGTAAAAACTTTACTTGTAACTCCAAATTGAAATCCGTTCAAACGTGATGCTACCATATATACACTCATTGTATTTTCCATGTCTGTAACAAATATTTATAAACAATCGGCCATAAGAACATATTTGTAATCCTTTCAAATTTTCCTTTCTTACTTCTAAGTATTCAACTCTAAGTTACTCTACAACATGTACTAGCACTTTCTAACATTTTAACAACAAAAAAATTTGTTTTATATTTATATATTTAGACAAGAATAACAAAAATAATGTATTTTGGAGCAATGGATAATAGGGTAACATAACTTTAGGCCATAGTGTAATTTTTCAAGATTGTGTAGAAGTAATCAATGTTGACTTTCGGGGCCATTCTGTTCACCAATAATGCCCAGATCGCAATTCACAATACTATATAAATAAATTTCATTTTGGTGTCCCCAATTTTGTGATTCGACAACTCCAACTTTCTTGGAGGGACCCAAGTGTAGAAAGTAAAAACTTTACTCGTAACTCCAAATTGAAATCCGCTCAAATGTGATGCTACCCAATACACCATCATTGTATTTTTCAAGTGTGTAATGGAATATTTATCACCAATCGGGCATAAGAACATATCCGTAATCCTTTCCTATTTTTCTTTCTTACTTCTAAGTATTCAAATCTAAGTTGCTCTAGAACATGTACTAGCGCTTTTCAACATTTCACCAAAAAAATAATTTGATTTATATTTCTAAATTTATGCTAAAATAACAAAAATCATGTATTTTAAAGGAATGGTCAACCCTTGATTACTTGTCTGCTAAATTGGTTCTTTTTTATCATCAAACACGCACTTCTCTTACTCACTGTAGCTACGTGCGAAAATCTGGTGCGATTTAACCAAAACGCGCACTTCTCTGTCGTTTTCACCTTCCTCCTCTCCCTCTCTCAGTCACCTTAACTGATAACGGTCATATCCTTTCTCACCTGTTTCCTTTCGCCGCTGCCATGGCGGCTCTCCCGCCGGCCGATCGAAGCCAAGGGGGGACCAAATCATTCCTTCATGCGCTTGCTAATCGACCTCCTCCACTACAAGCTTCCCTTCCATCAAACCCGGAAATCATCCCCAAAATTCAGTACAAAGGAGAAATCTCATGCCTTGTCAGTCGCAAGGATGCAGACATCCTCTCCTCCCATTATCGGAATGCTCTCATCGGTAAGTTTGCTAGAGGAAAGCCTTCTATGGTCCAACTAAACGAATCTTTTAATTCTGTAGGCTTCAAAGGCAAATTTCAAATAGGATCTATCGATTTCCGGCACGTCCTAGTTCGCTTCCAGGAAAAAGAAGACTACCAGAGGTTCTGGCTCAAGGGTCACTGGGTTTTCAATAATGCGCAAATGAAGGTATTGAAATGGACTTCTGATTTCTCTCCGGAGGCAGAATCATCCATAGTCCCGGTATGGGTAACAATTCCTCATGTCCCAATCTATTTTTATAATTCAGCTATGCTTGAAATCATGGGTAACCAAATTGGAAATTTTATTAAAGTTGATGCTGCTACTGAGGCTCTATCTAGGCCTTCCTGTGTGAAAATGTGTGTTGAAATTGATCTAAAAAAGAAATTACCATCTTGCATTAGAGTGGGAATCGAAGAGGATGGAAATGAATTCAATGTTGTTAAGCTCCCCCTAGAATTTGAGGATATTCCCCCCTACTGTTTACATTGTAAATGTATAGGGCATGAGGACAGTCATTGTATTTATCTGCATCCGGAGCTTAAGAGATCCTCGGCTAGGAAAAATGATTCTGCAATTAATTTAACTGACTCCCATTTAAAGGGCTTGATGGGACAGGTAAAAGGGAACTCAAATAGTAATCAGACTGGTAATCTAGGAGCAGAGAGTTCAGGGATCTCAATAACAGAAAAACAAAAGGGCTATCAGTCTCAGAAATTTATCTATGTTCCTAAGAAACAGCAGAGTCTAGATGCAGTGCATGAATCAAATGAGTCTATTCTAACTAACTCTGACCCCCTGGTAGCTGATCCTAAAATATCTGGGGAGCCTCCTCAAAAATCTACTCCCAGCAATGTAGACAAGCCCACTATTGTAATCAGCAGCACAGAGGTTGTTGTGACAGAGAAAGAAGATATTTCTCTATCTCCTCAACCTGAAAAATTAATCCCCACCCCCTCCCTTCGAGCCATTCCCATTGAACCTAGATCATTGGGGACACAAGATAGGCACCCTCAATCTGCCCCACCTATTTTTGGGTCAGTCTTTGCCAAAGATGATCTACCAAGTAAACGAGGTAAATCCTTTTCCCCTTTCAGCTCCATCATTGCAGCAATAAATTTTATTTTTTCCCAGCAGAAAAACAGGTCCAATAGATTTCTACCCTTAGCTGGTGAGGAATCATCTGGGGATGAGGGCACTCATATTGAACTCTCTGCCACTGAAGAAGAAGCCACCTGTTTTAATACTGCTCCTGAAGCTGGAACTGATCAATCACAGGGACACAGTGTCACATCATCTGATCCAAGTAAGTTGAAGAAAGGTAAGTCTGTTATGAAAAATTGTAAACCACCTAATGACACTTTTTTCGCACAGAAGAACACCATAATGACTAGATCAAAAAGCTCCTCTAATGTTTCATTATGAATAGTTCAACTGTTAGAATTAAAATGCTGGTTTGGAATATTAGAGGAATGGATACATCTATGCTTAGACTCTCTAATCTCATCAACAGACATAAATTTGAACTCATTTGTTTAATTGAGCCTAAACATGACAATTCACAGTGTGAACTATATAGACAAATGTTGAGGTTTGATAACTGTTTCTCTGCAACTAATGGTCAGATCTGGATTTTTTGGTCTTCAAGCATAACTCTGACAGTTAGAAATGATAATCTTCAGTTTCTTGGAGTTCACCTAACTAGTTCTACTCTCATTAAGCCAATGGATGTCTTTTTTATATATGGTCTGAGAACCAGATTAGGAAGAAAGGATCTCTGGTCTGATCTTAGCTCACTTAATCATTCTGAATCTTTGTTTATTAGAGATTTCAACTGCATTTCATCAATATCTGAATACAGAGGTCCATCTATTCCAAAACTTGGAAGTATTAGAGATTTTAATGATTTTATTAATGGACTGGGTTTGGAAGAAATCAATACTGTTGGAAACCTGTTTACTTGGACTAATAATCGTTTAAGATCTCCTACATTTAAAAGACTAGATAGAGGACTGTGCACTGCATCATGGACTCTTTCTTTTCCTTCCTCTACAATTCAGATTTTGAATAGAGTTAGCTCAGATCACAACCCCTTGCTGCTGACTGTAGGAAGTGACATACCATCCAATCCGAGACCCTTCAGGTTCCTAAATACATGGTACAAGAGGAAAGATTTTAATGAAGTAATTAAGAAGGATTGGGATACTCCTATGCATAAATCTGGAATGCTAGCCTTTTATTTAAAATTAGTTAGACTTAAGAAAGCCTTAAAAAGCTGGAACAAAGAGCATTTTGGTAACATTCATGATAATGTTCTTCAGGCAGAATTAGCCTTGCAGGCTCAGGAAGCCTTAACTGATCAGGATGATTCTGTTAATAATCTGGTTAACCTTAAGGAGGCTAGGGCTGGATTAGTCAAGGCCATGTCTGAACAAAAGAATTTTTGGAAACACAAGGCTAAGATAAAATGGTTACAAGATGGAGACAATAATACAACCTTCTTTCATAAATCTGTACAAGATAAGAACAATAGATTGAGGATCACAAAAATCAAGGGTAGAAATGGTCAATGGTTGGAAAATACACAGGATGTGGAGAGGGAGGCAATCTGTTATTATCAGGATCTACTCAGTGAAGACTGCCTCACTGATTGTTCTCCATTCACATCTCATTTTCTCAATCATATACCCAAGATGGTTATTCAGGAAGATAATGAGAACCTATTAAAACCAGTCACTATGGAGGAGCTTAAGAGGATAGTGTATAGCCTTAATAAATCAAGCTCTCCAGGTCCGGATGGTTTTACGGCCAAATTCTACATGAAATCTTGGGATATAATAGCACATGATCTTCTCCTAGCTGTTCAGGATTTCCAATCTTCATCTAACCTGCCTAGGGGTATAAGTAGTACTTGGATCACCATAATCCCAAAGAAGAAAACCCCATCCTCATTTGATGACTACAGGCCTATAAGTCTTTCCAATGTGATTAATAATATTTGCTCTAAAGTACTTATGGAAAGACTTAAATCTATTATGCCTAAGATTATCTCTCCAAACCAAACAGCTTTTTTACATGGTAGGGATATTTCGGATAATGTCATTTATCTACAGGAAATGGTTAGACTCATTAACAGAAAGAGAAGAGATCCGAATTGTATAATTAAACTTGATCTCAAAAAGGCCTTTAATAGGGTTAGATGGTCATTTCTATATAAAATTTTGGCAAAATTTGGTTTCCATGCAAAATTTATTTTCACTGTTATGAAAAACTTGTCACAGGCTTGGTTCTCTATTCTTATTAATGGTAAGCCAGTGGGATTTTTTCAGTCTTCTAGAGGCATTAAACAGGGTGATCCTTTATCTCCATTGTTGTTTAATATTTTTTCTGAGTCTTTTTCAAGGAGCCTGACCTACATATTTGACAAGGGTAAGCTAGACTACTTTGATCTCCCAGGTAATCCTCCAAGAATCTCTCACTTATCTTATGCTGACGATACTGTCATTTTCTTCAAAGCTACAAACTTAACCTTGGTTAGATTAAAGGCTTTTTTGTCTATCTTTGAGGAAGTCACTGGTCAGTCTATCAATTATAACAAGAGTGACATCTTCATAAGTAAACATGCTACAGAGCATAAAGTGAACCACATTAAAAGGATACTTGGAATGAAATTGGGTTCTTTCCCTTTCACCTACTTAGGAGTTCCAATCTTTACTGGTGTGGCTAAAAAAAATTCACTTTCAACCACTCTTTGAACTTATTGATAATAAGATTGGTAATTGGAAAAACAGATGGATATCAATGGGTGGGAAAATTACTTTGATTGAATCTTGTATATATGCCATTCCACAACACATCTGGCAAGTTCTTAAACCAAAAAAACTGATCATTTCCATCATTGAGAAAAAAATGAGCAAATTTTTTTGGGGGGATGAATTAAAACCTAAAAGATATTGGAAAAAGTGGTCTGATTTGTGCCTCCCAACTGATCAGAATGGCTTAGGCTTCAGGTCTATAAGCACAATAATTAAAACATGCTCAGTTAAATTGTGGTGGAAGTATCAAATAGGTGATGCCCTCTGGACTCACTTACTGGCTGCCCTCCCTCAATCTTATAGGTCTTCTCCTAACTGGAAAAGAATTTGTTCAGTTAATGTATGGGCAGAGGCTAACTCTAAAGTCATCATAGGGAGAGGTGATTGTAATTTTTGGACTTCAAACTGGCTTGATGTAGGTTCTCTGATTGATTTGTGTGACCATAATAGGGTGGATATTCATGTTGAATGTTCAGTCTCTGCTTTCATAACTAACAAAGATCTTCTCATCACAAAAATAGAGCCATTTCTGCCATCTCACATTATCAATCTTTTGCAGGAGTCAAAACTTTTCCCCCACAGAGCTGATAGATTAATTTGGAAACCAGGTATCTCTGGGAATTTCTCCTTCAAAGATACATATAATTTGCTAAGCAACCACTCAGGTTTGATTTCCTCTGCTAAACATCTTTGGAACCCCATATTTGAGAAAAAAATCTCTGTATTTATGTGGATAGTAGTGAATTCTCTGCTGCCTTTTGATAACATACTCAGGAAACTAAGGTTTTGTTTGGCTTCTAAATGCTGTATGTGCAATAACCATGAGGATTCTTTAGAGAATTTTTTAACACATGTTATTTCTCTCTATCTGTTTGGAAAACTATTCATCAGTTCATGGGTATTCAAGATAGAGCCTTCCCTTCGGTTTGGGAAAGAATTTCATACTACTTCACTTTGCCAGCTTTAACTTCTTTACATGCTATAATGATCCGTACTGCTGCCATCTTCACTTTTTGGAATATTTGGAAGATGAGAAACAGATACTTATTTGAATCTACTAAGCCTTCCTCCACTCTTGTGCTCCAACTCATTAGAGATCAGATTTTTTTCTCCTTCAGTGCAAATCCGGTTCACATAACATCTCCTCTGGATGTGAGTATTGCTGATCATTCCTTTCTACCACTTCTTAAAATTTCACCAAAGCCAAAAATCTGGAAAATTGCTTGGACTAGGCCTACATCAGGTGTTAAGCTTAATGTTGATGCCTCTTGGTCATGCAATACTTTGAAGTGTGGGATTGGAGTGATCATTAGAGACATTAGAGGTGTTTTAAGGGGAGCTTACACTCTATTTACTATAGCTTTATCACCTTTGGAAGCTGAATTGAAGGCTATTAAGTTTGCCATCCAGATTTCACATGATTTAACTGGCCCCCTATATATGGAATCAGACTGTCTTTCTGCGGTTCTTTTTTCTACTGAACCACTCCGATGTCACTGGAAATGCTTTTCCCTAGCTGATGAGATCCATCAATCACTTAATGATATCAATCTCGTACATATATATAGACAGGCTAACCTGGTGGCTCATACACTTGCTAAACTTTGTTTGCAACTAGAATGTGATTCATCTTTTATTGACATATCTGAACTTCCAAACACGGTATAGGGGCTACTGAGACTAGATCAAATTGGCACCCCTGCTCTACGAATTGTTTAGTTCGGATGCTACTCATTCTCACTCTTGAATGCAGGTTTTGATGTCGATGCTGCATATCTGCCTCCTATTCGTTTCAACACACTACGCACAGCCTTGAAGATTTTGAAGTAACAAGCTTTGGAAGAGCTTGCTATGTACATTCCTGATCATCCACATTGGATTAGTGCATCATGAAAGCTCAATTATCACAGCTTTTCCTTTACAATCTGCTCGTTCCTTTTTGTTGCAAAATTAGAGGATATGCTCATGGTTATTCTCTCTAACTGACCTGTGTTTCGATTTCGATTCACTAAGAAGTTCGAGAGTTCATCCTATAGCATCCCAAATACACTAGTTTATTCTTTTGGAAGCAATTTATGGTTGCTTCAAGAGCAATACGCTCAGCCTGTACAGAATCTTAGCCTTTGGCTTCTTTAATTTTTGTTTAATTATGGCTCGGGAAGGCCAATATAATTTCCCCCATCTAGGATGGTTTATTTAAAAAAAAAAAGATTACTTGTCTGCTAATGAAATGGTTAGAGCATAAATAAAGAAATGGTTATACCTTAACTAATCAACGGTTCACCCTTACTGGACTTTTTATAAATAAACACTAATAACCAAGGTTTGATTATAATTAATCAGTGGTCAACCATTATTTGCCTTTCCATAAATAAACACTATTGAACATATTGGACTTTAACTAATAAATGGTCACCCCTCACTTGACTTTCCGTATACGAACACTATGGAATTATTTAATTTTTACTAATCAACAGTTTACCATTAATAGTAGAATAATTTAATTTTACCATATAAAAAATAAAGACACAAAGTTAGCGAAAAGAAATTTTACTCTCTATTTCTAAATTCTCTATTTTTAAATTTTATTTCATAAATATTTAATTTAAAATGACATGATGAATTTTAAAAATAGATTAGATTCATTAATTAAACTTATGAATTGATCTAGCCTAACATTAATTAAATTAATGACTAAATTATATTAAAGAATTGGTTTATTTTCACCCCAATATCAATTCAGCCCAATTACTAAACCCAAACCCTAACTCTATAAATAATCCAACTCTAATATATTTTATCCCAAACCCTACTCATCATCTCTTACATTTTGGAGCCGCATCTCTTTCTTCAAAAATTTGAAATGTCTTCCTCCAAAAACCACCGTCGGCCTTTGCTATGCTCTGCGCTAGATCACACCACCTGCTCTATGTCTGCTCGGCCATGTCGTAGCTCAGCCGATGCTCTGTTCAGCCGATGCTCAGCCTCCCTCGATGCCACAACCCGAGCTTTGACCAGCGTCCGACCAAAGTTCCAGTGACACATCTGACCTAAGCTCCGACCAATGCCACCAACCTCTGAGAACATGGTTTGATAATTTTCCTTTGTAGATGTTAGGATTTATTTCTGTATATATCGGGGATGAATTTATGTTACATGGTTTGACTGGAACGGTAGGTTTATAATGTTAGTTGCACAATTTTTTTTAGTTATGCCAAAGCTGGGCATGTATTATTTTTATTCTCTGAATTTGGGTGTGAATTGTTTTGAATTAGTGGAAGGAAATCTATTTCCAGCCGTAATCAGTTATGAACTACCGAATGCTGAATCGATGTCGATTCACTTTTGGTAGTTTTTTTAAAAAATTTCTGAAATGGTATGTGCGATTGATGTGTCCATTTTATGTGCATATTTTAGTACTTTTTGGGATCTCTTTTGTGCTCTTTTTTTATCAAGATGTTTTTTTTTACCTTGAAATTCTCTTAGGAGAGGTAAGAGCAACTTTATGCTCTTTTACCTTTTTCTAAGTGGATTTTGTGTGAAAAAGGAAGAATATCAAGATTTCAAAACTGGAGGCCATTGAAAATCACTTTTTGAAGACTTTGAAGATTTGAAGACTAGCTTTGAAGATTGAAGACAAAAATAATTGAGAATTTGAAGGCAACGCAACACAAAGGTGAAAATGGGAAGCCCGCCTGGGCAAGCCTATTCCTGCCAGGGCGGGAGCCTGCTACACTTTTGCTTTTTTGCTTTTATTTTCCTCCCTCTTGTACTATAAAAGGAATTTTTGGCCACCCACTTCATATCCTCATCCTCAAGGCCGTACTTCCGCTTAAAAGAACCCTAGGTTCTTCTTCTTTTTCATCTTTTCTCTGTTTATTTCTCAATGAATTTGTCTATGGATGTTAGTATGAATTGTATTAGCTAATCTAGTTCTTGGGAGCAATCGACCAACCATGTCTTAAGACCAATTTGTAGCCTATTTGATACCCTTACTATTATGCATTTATGGAGCATTGAATGTGTTTGTTAATTTCTTTAATGTTCTTGAAAGCTTTAGTATATGAAATACTTATATGATATGCTTGTTAGGGTTTGGGGAAATGGGTTGATTTCCCCTTTTCTTGATAGGAATCCAAGAGTATGATTTAGAGCTTTTGACTGTGTTGATAAATTGATAATTGCTAGATGAATATAATAATGTTGAACTATTTGTCACGTTTGATGCTTTAGCAAATGAAAAAAGTCTATGAATGTCGATTGATCTTGACTAATCTTGTGTAAATGCATGAATTGGTTAAATGCATATACACGGTGTAGTGTTTATAAGTGTTGCCAAGCTTGTTGATTCTTCGTGCTCAATGCCATCAATGGGATACTTTTAGTCATGTTTCGACTAAGGGAGTCATTGGTGAGGTTTGACAAGAGATGTCGAATTCGCTCTTGCAAACTACTATCTAAGAAGAATAGAAGTTTATTCTTCAAAACAAGTAGTGAAAGTAGTAAATATGTTGCATGTTCAATGATGGATAGGAGGCTTGGAAGTGGAAGTTAATTGTGCCCATGGTTCTGTTAATTGTTGGTTTAATCATCTTTTAGTTGTTGTTGCATGTTTTGTATATTTAACTTGCTAGATTAGTTAATTTGTCTTTAATTTCATAACATAGGACCAAAACCAACCAAATTCCCTCCTCCCATTTACATGCTTATATATATGTGCTTATATCTAGTATGTTTTCTCCTACACATGTTTAAACACTTAGAAAGATCCCTCTTCTCGTGGATGACTCCGACTTTCCATTATCTACTCAATTGTAGATAAGAAGCATCAGGGCTTATAAATTTAACTTTGAGAGGTAGGGCAACAACCTCCCAAATTTTGGCGCCGCTGCCGGGGAAGAGGCGTTTATTTTTAAGTGTTTAGGCATATTATGTTTTATTATGTGCTAGTTGTAAATATTTGTTAGTTTGCTTTTATTTTGATTTCTTAGTTGACTTTCCATTTTTGCTTGGCTTGGAGACGTATTTTTTTAAGTTCTTGGTCTATGGTTCATATGCGACCGTCTTCACAAGAACACTCTACATTACGACCATGAGTTAGAGTTGAATTTAAGACAGGATAGGAGGCTTTATTTGGAAAATGTGAATAACATCCCTCCTGGTGACCATTTTGTGGATACCTCTACTTGTATTGAGAATCAACAAGAGCATAACGATGAACATCTGGGAGGAGGACCTCAACATCCTCCTCTCCTAGGGAGAGCTCCTCCATTCCACGGAAGGGAGATTCCTTTGGGGCAAGCTTTGTTGAGAGACATCATGGCCCCCAACCTCGACCAACAACCTATCTGCATTGAGTATTCCTTGTTTGGATCAAATGGGCACTTTAAGCTGAAGACCGAGTTTATAAACATGCTATCCATCATCCTTGGAAGGAAAGGGGAGAATTCCAACAAGCACCTCACCGAGTTTCACTTTTTGTGTGGTGGTACGGTTCCTCATGGAGTAGCTGAAGACTTTTATAAGTTGAAGGCATTCTCATTCACCCTAAGGTATAGTGCAAGAGATTGGCTCCACTACCTACCACCCAAGAGCATCAAGAGTTGGCTTGACATGAAGACGAAGTTTCTAGCCAAATACTTCCCATCTTCAAAATCTGTCACCTTGAAGAAGGACATAAGTAACATCCTCCAATGGCACGAAGAATCTCTCTTCGACTATTGGGAATGGTTCAAGAAGCTTCCTGCAAGTTGTCCTTACCATGGTTATTCGAAGGGGGATTTGGTCTATTACTTCTACAATGGTCTTCTTGATGAGGATCAAAGATTAGTGAGGAGTTATTGTAGTGGTACCATTGGAAACAAGACTTTATTTGAGGCTAGCGGAGGAGTCAATAACCTTTAGCTCAAGGGCCGATTTGAGAAGGAGAAATCCAATGCCTACAACTGACATCTCTATTATTGGAAAGTTTGAGGACCAAGTCTTTGCCTTTACTTATATGGTGAAATTATTTATGACGAAGCCTAGAAATGCGCTGCATGTCAAATTGTGTGAAATTTGTTACTTGGCGCATCCTACAGACACTTCCCCTACTTTGCAAATGGATTATGTCGAGGAGGTGAATGCCATGGGGTACCAAGGCAACCGAGGATACCAAGGAAACAAAAACTACCAAGGTGCACAAGGATATCAAAGAAATGAAGGATACCAAGGTGGCCAAGGCTGCCAAAACCGGCTGTACTATTCGGGTAATAGTGATAACCCGAACCTCCAGTATAGAAACCCTCAAGGTCTTATCAGCCTCCTCAACAACAATATAGGCCACCTCAACAACAATTTTAAAGGCTCCAAGACCAGCCTCGAGACCAAGGGGAGAGCTTGGGGTTAACAAAAGATGAGATGATGCAAGCCATTCATCGGTTAAGCATGTGAACAGAAAAAGGTGAAAAATTCCAAGATGAAGCCAAGGCAAACATCAAGAACTTGGAAACTCAAGTGAGCCAAAGAGCTCAAGTGGTGAATGGAATGGAGGCCCAAGAAAAAGGCAAACTTCCCTCCCAATCAGAGATTAACCCTTAACAAAATGTAAGTACAATCTCATTGAGAAGTTGAAGGGAAGTGAAGGAGCCCAAGCAAGGGTTGTTGTTAAGTGGATGGTTGAGAAAGAAGAAGACCATGAAAGGAAGGTCGGGGAGTTTTCCAAAGAAAGCAAAGAAGAAGAAATCGAGGTGGATATTTGTGCCAAAACTAGGATCGAATCCTGAAACCTCCTCCCCACCACATAAGAAGTCAAGAGGGGTGGAAATCCCTATCTTTGCGCTGGAACCACCATTTACGGAAGCATTAAATGATAGGAGGACCAAGGAGGACACCAATGATATCTACGAAGTCTTTCCTAGATGCGAAGTAAATATTCCACTCTTAAATGCTCTAAATCAAGTTCCTAGGTATGCTAAATTTCTTAAAGAATTGTGTACCATCAATAGGAAACAACAATTAAAAAGTAAGAAAAAGAGTGTGAAGAGTGAATATGTCTTCGCCGTGTTTGATGATGATATGCCACCTAAATGTGATGATCCGGGAGTGTATACAATCCCTTGTGAGATAAGAGGAAAATGTGCTAACAAGGCCATGTTAGACTTGGTTCTTCAATCAACGTGATCCTATATTCCTTGTATAAAAGTCTAAATCTAGGCATTTTGCAGAAAACTGGGGTTGTTATCCAACAAGCCGATCACTCTAGCACATACCCGAAAGGTATTGTGAAGGATGTGTTGGTGAAAATTGATTCTTTGACATTCCCCATGGACTTTTATGTTCTTGAAATGAGAGGTGACAATAGTTCTAAACCTATTCTTTTAGGAAGGCCAGTTTTAAAAACTTCAAGGACCATAATTGATTTGCATAAAGGAACATTGATCATGGAATTCAATGGGCAGAAGGTAGAATTTGACACTAATATTTCTATTGATCATCCTAATAGAAACAATTCTTGCCATGTTATTCATGTTATTGATGATAAACAGCAAGATGTAATTGATCCCAGAGATGGTAGTTCCTTAAATGTTTCCGTATATGATGTTTTGAATGATGCCTTAATTTACTAACTTGAAGGAAAACAACAATGGTGAATACACTCTTGGTAAAGCAACATCCAAAATTTTTCGTGCGTCCACGGGTAAGCGAATAAGGGTGGTTTTCCCTCCTTTCTTTGGAAGACTTCAGTGGAAGAGTGCAAACCACCACCGAAAGCTCTTAAATGTTCACCCCTTGGAGAAGTAGAGAAACCCCTGAATGCTCACGTGCTTGAGATCACCATGGTATAAAAAAGTGAGTTGTTGGAAATGTTGAGGGAACATGAAGAAACCCTTAGCTATTTGAAGAAGGTTTTGTTGGGGGATGATGTGAATCCTAATTGTTTTGACCCAGATCAGGGAAAGGGGACCGATCATCTCTGTTTATTTTGTGAGTAAGCTCCAAGAAGGGGAGTAAGTCATGACGACGATGTTAAATAAACTTGGTTTTGATCATCCGAATCGTCATTCGTGACTTTTCATCGAGGTTATCCCAATTTAATTTCTATTGTTATTTTCCATTGTTTAAATTTATTTTATTGCTATCATGTTTGTGTTTTCCATGATTTTGTAGAAAAATAGGCCGAGCATTGGAGAATCGGCGATAATTTTGGAATGGAAAAATTGG
Source organism: Rubia yunnanensis (assembly GCA_037428765.1). Taxonomy (NCBI): domain Eukaryota; kingdom Viridiplantae; phylum Streptophyta; class Magnoliopsida; order Gentianales; family Rubiaceae; genus Rubia; species Rubia yunnanensis. The sequence goes on from CM075068.1 coordinate 79,923,857, forward strand.
CCTTAAAAAAAATTCAGAAACTGAGTTGAGGAGTTGGTCGCGGATGCTGGGAGCATTCCCGTCCAGGCGGCCAAGCCCCCATCAGGTACTATTATTTTTTTCATTTATTTCCATTTATTTTTTGTTCATCTCCTCTATTATTTATTTCAAGAACTCCCCCAATGAACCCATCCCCATATTTCAAATTTTACCATTCCTAGCCAACCTTCAATCCTTTCCACTCATCAAATCCATCCTCTAACTCATTTAATCTTCAAATAAAAAAATTTATCCAAGAACCCTAACTTTTTTGAGATTTTTGTTCTTGGGTTGAATTTATCACTTGGGAAGCAACGAATTGCTTGGACTCACTTGGAAAGGTGTTCTTCCTAGTCACCCTCTTCACAATCACGAGTGTTTGTGCTTAGTTGATTTGAGGTGTGGGAAATTTTTTGGTGATGTGCTATATTGTTAATTGTTCGTTGGACTCTTGGAACTAGTTTGTTCTTGGAGCTTGGGGAATCGTTGCATCAAGAATTTTTAAGTCATTTTTCCTTCTCCACTATACTTGAAACTTGTTGCCTCAGGTGTTTTACATTGAAGGCAATGTATAATTTTAAGTGTGGGGAGGGGGGGTGTTTAATGATTGACATGTCTATAATTAGCTACTTTTGGTTGGAAAAATACGGAAAAAATATTTAAAATTTTGAAAAAAATTAGAAAAAAAAGGAAACAAAGAAAAAGAATCTCGCTAAGTTGAAAATCCGAGAGGGCATCTCATGCAACATTGGGGCCCCGGATAGGTCGAAAACCTGAAAGAGCGACCTAGGTAAAAATGAGAGGCTAAAATGCGAAAAAAAGTGAGATATGAGCTAAAGAAACATGATGTGTGGCAAGAATGAAAACCCAAAAGGTCTCCTAGGCAAAATGAGAGAAAGAGAGAAAAAGGAAAAATGTTATGTGTTCACTCATTTGCTGGCGTTGGAGTCATAAGGTTGTGGTGGCCATATGGATGGATCGGGTAGCTTGACATCTTTTGACCTCTTTTGATTGGGAAATTTAGCGGGGAAAATGAAGTAAGTTATGAAATTCTTGATTGTTGATATACTTCGTTTTTAGGATGATATATTGGTATAAAGTGGAGTATGTGTTTGAACTTTATGTATGTTTTTAGCTTCACCTTGTACCATTGGATTTAGGGATCTGGTTTGGGTAGATTTAGGAATGTGGGTTGTGGGCAATTTCTCATTTGATCTAATGTTGGAATGTGTAATATTGACTGTTTTGTGAGTTAGGATGTGGATACGTCAATTCCTTCGTGCACTTGGATCTTTTCTTACTCGAGGGCGAGTAAGGTTTAAGTTCGTGGAGGTTTGATGTGTCCATTTTATGTGAATATTTTGGTACTTTTTGGGATCACTTTTGTTCTTTTTTGTTATCAAGAGCTTGTATTTTACCTTGAAATTCTCTTAGGAGAGGTAAGAGCGATTTTACACTCTTATGCCTTTTTCTAAGTGGATTTTGTGTGACAAGGGAAGAACACCGAGACTTGAAGACCATAGACCATTGAAGATCACCTTTTTAAGACTTTGAATATTTGAAGACTAGCTTTGAAGATTGAAGACAAAAAGAATCGAGGATTTGAAGGCAAGGCAACACAAGGGTGAAAATGGGTAGCCCGCTCGGGCGAGGTCATTCTCGCCAAGGGGAGCCTGCTACACTTTTGCTTTTTTCCTTTTCTTTTCATCCCTTTTGTACTATAAAAGGAATTTTTTTCCACCCACTTCATATCCTCATCTTCAAGGCTGAACTTCCTCTTCAAAGAACCCTAGGTTCTTCATCTTTTTCATCTTTTCTGTCTTTATTTCTCTATGAATCTGTCTATGGATGTTAGTATGAACTGTATTAGCTAATATAGTTCTTGGGAGCAATTGAACAAGGCTCCCAAGTCCATGTCTTAAGAACAATTTGTAAAATATTTGATACTCTTACTATTATGCATTTATGGAGCATTGAATGTGTATGTTAATGTCATTAATATTCTTGAAAGCTTGAGTATATGAAATACTTGTATGATATGCTTGTTAGGGTTTGGGGAAATGGGTTTATTTCCCCTTTTCTTGATAGGAATCCAAGAGTATGATTTATAGCTTTTGATTGTGTTGATAAATTTATAATTGCTGGATGAATATGATAATGTTGAACTATTTGTCATGTTTGTTGCTTGTAGGAAATGAGAGAAGTCTATGAATGTCGATCGTTCTTGAATAATCTTGTGTAAATTCATGAATTGGTTAAATTCTTAGACACGGTGTGATGTTTATAAGTGTTACCAATCTTTTTTATTCTTCGTGCTCAATGCCATCAATGGGATACTTTTAATTGTGCTTCGACTAAGGGAGTCATTGGTGAGGTTTGACAAGAGATGTCGAATTCACTTTCACATGGCAGATTCCCAGTTTCTAGCATCGAGCACTCGAGCCTGGATGCCAGCGAGCACTCGAGCGTGGATGCCCTCGAGGCTGGATGCCAGCGAGCACTGGATGCCCTCGAGCCTGGATGCCCTCAAGCCTAGATGGCCTCGAGCACTGGATGCCCTCGAGCCTGGATGCCCTCGAGCCTGGATCTCCTCGAGCCTGGATGCCCTCGAGCACTGGATGCCCTCGAGCCAACAAGCACTTGACCATTAACCCCTCGAGTCTAAAACTTAATATTCGACTGGCCTAACATTCAGCCCAAAACAAATGTAAACTGCAGCCCAATCAGTATAAGGTGTTTGTGTATTAGTATTTCACCCACAACCTCTCCTCTTCCGTCACCTCCATCCATCGTTCCCAAGGCCATTCCTCCACCGTTCCCAAGCTCCATCCTCCGCCGTTCCCAAGCCCCTTCCTCCGCCGAGCCCTACTCCCTCCGCCGTCTTCTACTCTCACGGCGTCATCCCCTGCCACCTCCATCGTGCCCTGCTCCCTTCGCCTTGCCGACTCCCTCCATCGTCCACTTCTCCAGCCGTGCCCCTTCATCGACCAAGCTGTGTCCGACCATCATTGACTGTACACCAAACACCAATCGTCAACAACCTGTACTCCCAATTAGGTATGGAGATTATTTTCCTAAGGTTTGTACCAAGAAATTGTTTCTTCCTCATAGGTTGATTTCATGATAATGCCTCATTGTGTCAATACCCTCATTGTGCTCATGTTTTCGGCATTGGTGAACAATTTTGTGCGTAACCTGATTGTTCATGATATGTGATTCTGGATGGCATAACCCGTGCTCCGATATGATATGATAATTTTGTGCATCACCTGATTTTTCATGATATTTTTTCTTGCTCAAGGGTTAGTTTCATGATAATGCCTCATACCATTAATGCCCTCATTCTGCTCTTGTTTTCAGCATTGGTGAATACTTTTGAGCATACCCTGATTGTTGTTCATGACATGTGATTCTGGATGGCCCATTGATTCATCCCAGGATTTATAGAATGTCCATCTAGTTCAATTATTTTTCTTCTATTAATATTATCTGAAATTGGGATTAAGTGTGAGTAAACATTATTCCATATTCAGCCTATGAGAAGGAATGCTTAATTTAGAATAAGTTGATTCTGTATTATTTACCTTTCTGACTGTGTATTATTTATCGTTTTGCGTTCTAGCTGCCGTTAACACATTTAGTTTAACAGACATGGCCCCCAAAAAAGGTGCAACCAAGCAAAAGAACAACACCCAAAACTCCAGGAAAAAGCCTAGAGTGGTGGAGGGGGAGGACGTCGAGCACGGGGTTCAGATTGTTCCATCAACTGAGCCCATACCAGCCACAGAGGTGGACTGCACTGAGCATACAGCTGTCTACAAGGACTTCATCTCGAGGGGCCTCATCCTTGAGAGAGGGTTGAGGCTGGAAAAGCCCTTCAGGAACTATGTGAAGGAGCACGGCTGGGAAGGCCTCATCGCACAACCGTCGCGTGCAAACCAGACCATGGCGTGTGAATTCCTGTCGCTCATGAAGTACAAGAATTCAGCAACTGTTTTCCTCCGTGGTCATTTGGTTGAGTTATCTTCGGATTTGATCAACATGTTCTACAGGATCCCACCAAAGCCCTCGAGCTTGTACGAAGCCGCTGACACCGCAGTTGAACAAGCTTCATGGGAAGACATCATCACAGCAATCTGTGATGACAGCGATGCAGTAATTCAGAATCTACCACAAGAATGGTCCAGCATAGAGAAAAAGTACTTGACTGAGGACATGAACGTGTGGTACAGTTTCATAGCTGCCCGGCTACTCCTTGTGAAATTGAATAGCGAGGTTCTTCGGTCCCGTATACTCCTGCTCTATAAGATAAAGAAGAACATGAGCCTGGATGTTGGGAGTACAATAATGGCATACATCTAGGATTGTGTAAATGCCCATAACTGCATAGGCTTGTCCTCACTCATCACTGCAATATGCGTTGAAGCAGGCTGCAGATACAAAGATGATGATATCAAAATGATGCCAAAGCTCCCCATAAACCCTCTCATATTCTCCAAGAAGAAGAACGTTGCTGAGTCATCAAGGGCGGCAACAAGTAAATCATCGAATGAGAACTCGGATGGGGACTTGGCAGTATTCCAAATGAAGGTGGATCATTTGGTGCGCTGGACATCGCAGGTTGGAAGATCCTCACAGCCATATGTGGCGAGAGAATCAATGAATTGGGTCCAATCCCTATCTTTGATTCGCCAAGGTCCAACACGGTGGAGAAGAGGGCGCACAGGAAATGACTGCCCACAGTGAGCTCACATCTGCTTATTATCAGGTTGTTTCATTTGCTAGTTTAATTTGGATGTGGGGATCATACATTTGTTGCTTTTGAAACATACATTGCTACTTTGTTGGTACTGTTTTTGCTTTGGATTTTGGAATGTTAGCTTTCAGGCCACATAACGTAGTTGTGCTATTGTCTTAAACGAACTACATGAGCAATTCGTATCAGGTTCCTACCTGAGTAAAATTGCTGCAACGCGTTGAACCAGTAGAGCTGCAGTGCGTTGCAGCTGGTAGAACCTACCATAGGAATAATTGTCCACTTTTTTTACCAGCCTTTACCAAAACCACTGGAGTACGCTGCATCGGACAGAATTGTGCCACATGGCAACAAATTGGAAGATAGTTGCACAATAGTTGCCAGGGGCAACAAAACCCAACAATGTACAAGAAGTAAATAAATTTTAACTTCGACATCGATGTTCGACCCCCCTAGTCTACAACCAACTTCATCTTCTTGGATTGACTGTCTCAAAAGTCTCGACCATCGTCATCTATCCAAATGCCATCTTTGTGTTTCCTCCGTATGGCTCCCGCCTCAATCCCGTTGTCACTAGGTAGAAGGGAAATAGAGGGGAACTCTAACCTTTCACTTGTAACCTCAAAATCAATTTCATCGTGGAAAGAGAATTTACTACCTTGTACCACAACAGACCAACCTACATTGCACAGGTCATTTACATAGAAAACTTATCTTGCTTGTGCGGTCAAAATAAACTGATCATTTTCATATGCCACACGAGTCGGGTCAACAAGGGTAAATCCCATTGGATCATCAGTTCGAACCCCAGTTGTGTTATCAAACCATTGGCACTTGAATACCGGAATCTTGAATTCTCCATAGTCAACCTCCCAAATCTCATCAATAACACCATAGAACGATATCACAGCTACGACTGGTTTTTTGTCTTTCTTACATGCTTGCCACATAGTCTCCGACTCAATGTATACCCCACTATTTTGTGTCATGCTCTTCAAATCTTGGTCCCTAGTAGCGAAAGAAAAACCGTTGATGTCATATCTGGAATACCTCAAAACCGTGCAGTTAGGCTTCCTCGCAAATGCCCTAATTTTTAGGTCGTAATCAGCAACATTGCATCGTCATATAACCAATTCACAAACTTTTCATTGTGCTCCAACTGGACTTTATTAGGGGGGCACGTAGGATGACACTCTGTTATCAAATTAAGGTGCTCAGTCACATAAGCAGTAGTCTCCAAACAATTCCTCAACACATACAAATGAACTGACATCAGATCACTATTCAATAGAGTAAATAACGTTCCCCTCGACCTCGGCTTGCCCCCCTTCCTCCCAACATGTCGATTCAGGGGAACCCCAAATTTTCTGTGTCCCTGCAAATAGGAAGAGAAAAAATCAATCACTTCTTCGGTAACATACCTCTCAACAATACTAGCTTCCGGCCAACTCATACATTTCACGTACCCCTTAAACACTTTCATGTGACGCTCAAATGGATACATCCAATGCATGCCAACTGGACCGCATATCTTTACCTCCCGCACTAGATAGACGACCAAGTGAACCATTATATCAAAAAAGGATGGAGGGAAATACATTTCCAACTTGCAGAGCCCAACAACAACATCTTTTTGTAGGACATCCAGATGGTCCCGGTCAATAGACTTCCGGCATATGGAGGAAAAAAATATACAAAGTCTAGTGATTGAGTGCCTTACGTCGGTCTCCATTACCCCATAAATAGCAATAGGTAAAAGTTGTTGCATCAAAACATGACAATCATGAGATTTCAACCCCGTTATCCGACAATCCTTCGTAACTACCCGACTCACATTCGATGAATAACCAATGGGGGCCTTCACTGTTTTCAAACTATCAGAAACTGAGATTCTCTCCTCCTTAGACAAGGTACAAGGTGCAGGGGGCAAGTACGTCCTCTTACCCTTCACTTTTGGGGCGAGGTCATTTCTGATTCCCAAATCAACCAAGTCCAACCGGGCATTCAAACAATCTTTCATCTTCCAAGGAATATTCAAGAGGGTGCCAATATAACTTTCACAAACATTTTTCTCAATATGCATCACATCTAGGAAATGCTTAACCTCAAGATGCTTCCAGTGTGGTAGATAAAAAAATATTGACCTTTTCTTCCATGGCCCACCACAATTTATTTTGTCCTTGCCTTTGTACTTTCCCAACACTACTCGTAATTTCTTAACCTTGCTGTGAATCTGCACACCAGTTAGTGGTGTAGGGGATTTCCTTCGTTAATTCCCGCCAATAAAATTGACAACATCACCCCGGTATTTATGGTTTCCGTTGAGCCAATTTCTATGGCCAAGATACACTGTCTTTCTTCCATGTCTTAGCTGTTTGAATTCAGTCTTCTCCTCACAAATGGGACATGCATTGTGCCCCTTCACAACGTACCTCGATAAATTTCCGTAGGCTAGAAAATCACTGATCGTGCAAAAAAGCATGGCCCGCAGTTGAAACTCCTCATTCATATGGCCATCAAATACCAACACCCCCTTTATCTTCCTACAATATCTTCAAATCTTCTATCAATGGTCTCAAATACATATTAACCTCATTCCCACGTTGTCTAGGACCTGAGATTAACATAGGCATCATAACTTATTAACGTTTCATGCACAAATATGGGGGCAAATTATATATAACCAGCATCACGGGCTACGAACTATGCTTCAATGACATATTACCAAATGGATTCATCCCATCAGTACACAATGCAAGGCGGAGATTTCTAACCTCCGAAGCAAAGGAAGGATATCGCTTGTCAAAATTTCTCCATTGTTCACCGTCCGCCAGATGTCTTATCTTGTCGTCATATAGTCTTTCCCGCTCTCCATGCCATCGCAAGTTCTTCGCATCTTCAGAATTCGCGAATAAACTCTTCAACTTAGGAATTATAGGAAGATACCACATACACTTCAATGGGACCTTCTTCTTCTTCTTAGCCAAACACCCATCATCATCATTCGTCACACCCTTATATCTTGCATTTTTGCCCATGGGACATTCAACCGCATCTATCAAATCACTGTCATACAAAACACAATCATTTGGACATGAGTGTATTTTCTTGTATTCCAAACCAAGTGGACACAATATTTTCTTGGCCTCGTAATAGTTTTTCGGAATTCCATTCCCTTCTGGGAACTTATCCTTCAGAATCTTCAGTAGTGAATTCACACTTGCATCACTCCAAGAACTTGTAGCTTTCAAATTGAAAACCTCCATAAAAAAAGAGATTACGGTATCCTTACTTTTACATCCCGGGTACAATGGCTTCTCTTTCTCGTCCAGCAAAGCAATCAACACTGTAGGCTTCCCCTCAAAATCTCTCACAATGTCATCGAGCATACCATCAACTGTACATTTGTCTCCATCTACCTTGCCAAACCCACCGTCATATCCTTGCTCAACCTCTCCATGAAATGTCCATACAATGTAACCTTCGTCAAATCCGTTCTTCAACAAGTGAGATCTAACAACCCCACGATCGTCAAACCGTTCATGACACAAGCATCTTTTGCATGGACAAAGTATCCTCTCCTCCCGACCAAAGGCATAATCTAGAAACAAATCAATAAATGCAATATATTCACCACTCCCTCTAGCTACACTTGGACAGTTAACCATTTTTCCCTCCACGCAAACACTAATTCTCGGTCCGTTGTATCTAAACAAGACAAAACACATCATTACACATATTTTCATTGGTAAAAAATATGAAAAATGAACACGATCTTTTTGCTACACAATACTACACGTGTCATGCATGTCCGTGTATAAGTATGCGAATCAATCAACTGCATGTTCTCGGGAAACATATAAATATATATACCATCTACCAAAAGAAACACAAAAATGTTCATATCAACACTCATTAATTTACACTCCCACAACATGATCAATACTCAACCAACATAAGCTAGGCATAGAGAAACCAATAATAAATACGAAAAAACTACCTCCAATCATGCATTTATGGTTCTGGTTTATTGAAAGTCCCAAAAATTATTGAATACTTACTTCCATGAGTCTTCATTTTTTTGAGTTATTGCACACTTTCCCAAGAAATCTACCATCTAATAATGGATGTTCAAGTTCAGAACTAATTTAAGAGAGTATGTTTGGAGCATTAAATGCTCGATTTAGCACCGGTTTTTGTCTATAGTACACAAAATCGGTGCCAGTTTTCCTGCCTTTTTCCACGAATGCATTCAACACCGGTTTCTACATCCCATAACACCGGTTCCAATAATCGGTGCCAAAAATATACATCACACCGGTTTTCTAGGATTCTTTGCACCGTTCTTCAAACCGGTGCAAATATAACACAGGTTATCATTGTTTTTAGCACTGGTTTCTTGACCGGTGCTAAACTCTCAACGGTTTCCACAAATTCTAGCAGCGGTTTCCCGACCGGTGTAAAAATAACACCGGTTTTTATTTAAATAACTGGTGCAAAAATATTTTAAACTGGTGCCACAATAACACCGGTTTTAGAACCGGTGCTAACACACAAAAAAACCGTTGCTAAAACATGATTTGCACCAGTTTTCATAACCGGTGTTAAAAAACTGGTGCCAGAGGGGGGTCTCTGTGCTAGTGACCGGTGTTGACAAATGGCACCGGTGCTTGATACATAGGAAATTTTTGAAAAAAAATTTAGGGTATGATTTACTCTTGAAAATGGGTTTATGGTATAAGTTACCCAAGAACATGTACTAGCGCTTTCCAACATTTCACCAAAAATATAATTTATTTTATATTTCTATATTTAGGCAAGAATAACAAAAATTATGTATTTTAGAGCAATAGATAATGGGGTAACACAGTTTTGCGCCATAGTCTAATTTTCCAAGACTATGTAAAAGTAATCAATGTTGACTTTTGAGGGCCCTCTGTTCACCCATACATGCCCAAATCGCTAATTCGCAATTTTATATTATTGAATTGCATTTTGGTATCGCCAATTTTGTGATTCGGCAATTCCAACCTTCTTGGAGGGACCTAAGTACTCGTAACTCCAAATTGAAATCCGCTTGAACGTGAAGCTACCCCAACACCCTAAATGTATTTTCCAAGTCTCTAGCAGAATATTTATCAACAATTGGGCATAAGAATATATTTGTAATCCTTTCCAATTTTCTTTTCTTACTTATAAGTATTCAACTATAATTTACTCTAGAACATGTACTAGCACATTCTAAAATTTCACCAAAGACATATTTTATTTTATATTTATATATTTAAGCAAGAATAACGAAAATCGTGCATTTTGGAGCAATGAATAATGGGGTAGGACAATTTTGGGCAATAGTGTAATTTTCCAAGACAATGTAGATGTAATTAATGTTGATTTTTGAGGCCCTTCCATTTACCCGTACATGCCCAAATCGCCAAATTGCAATTGTATATTATTAATTGCATTTTGGTGTCACCAATTTTGTGTTTCGACAACTCCAACTTTCATGGAGGGACCTAAAAGCAAAAAGTAAAAACTTTACTCGTAACTCCAAATTGAAATCACCTCGAACGTGATGTTACCCTATACACTCCCATTATTTTCCAAGTCTGTAACAAAATATTTATCAATAATCTGGCACAAGAACTAATATGAATCTCCTTGTGAAGACTCTGGATTGCAGAATTAAGATCTTTGAACAAAATAAGGGAACTCGCAAACCCTAGTGTGCCGTACGAAATTCAAAATTCTAGCCCTTGGGGTACGCCTAATTTTGACTTGTTCTTCAACTAGCCCGCGGGACCAGATAACAAGATTTATTAATACTTAACTAAACCTTGAGGTTAAGCAACAACGGAAGAAGCTCGCAAGCAACTAGAGTATAAATCAAAGGTTTGTAAATTTGATAGATAAAAGTGTTTTTAAAACTAAAAAATACAGCCCCTATTTATAGGGTTAGATCTCATCCAAAGCCCTAATCACAACTGGAAACTGAATCGACTTATGGAAGCTTTAAGAAGCTAAAACCATATCTAACTAAAATACCTAAAATAGACACACGCGGCCAAATACCTTCCAAGCCACACCTTGGATGAATATTGCCTTATCTAATCTTACCAAATCTAAGCTTAATCAGAATAAAACTCAATATTTTTGAAACCCTAATGGGCTGGTTAAAATATTATCTCTTCAAAGCCCACATGGCCAAGTTCTACAGTGTAAAAACAAAATGAAATAATTTTACAATATTTTACAGTGATCACACTACCTCATTAATAACCCAATGGGGAAAAAGAGTACAGTGTTCTTCATGATGTCTTCAGTTCTTTGACAGTCTTGAACAATAAATCCAAGATGTTAATGACAACCCCTTCTTGAATTCTTTATCATAAATTCGATCAATCAAAGTATTTAAAGCAACATCAAAGAATTTGATATTCGTATCATTCCCTCCCGGATCGAAAAGTTTCATCCTTGAAAAGGGAATCATATAACCTATAAAGACATCCTCGAATTCCTGCAAGAACTTAACAAACCCTGAAAGAAAATTTAAAAGAATATCTTCTTTGGCATAGTAAATTTCTTTAAAGGACAATATAAGAACAAAATAATGATTACTCAAAGCTCGATTCACATCTCTTATTGAAGCATAAGATGATTTACTAGATTCAGTAGATAGTTCATGGCTCACCACATAAATAGAAAGTACATGACTAAGATGTGAGAAAAAACATTACGTAACTTTTCAGAATAATTCTGCAACTTATCTGTCTTACCTTCCATAGGATCGACCTGGAACTTGTGTATGGCGACATTTACTATCTTTTTTGGTAGAATTGACAATATTTTTGTCAAAATTACTTGCTCCTTACGGGGGAGTAATTTCTGCAACTTCTTTGGAATAAGCCTCAGCTAGAAATTGTTCGTTGTCATTTTTCATATGCACTTGAGCCTAAAAAACTTCTAGTGTTTCAGGACCTTGATCACTCCTGTTAATAATGATGATTTCATCATCTATTGTTCTTCTTCGTTGTCATACCGTCCAGGCATACCATCATCTTCTTCCTTCTCCAAATTTGTTATAATTCATTCATGGGGACAGTTATTCTGAACATGTCCTTGTTCATTACAATGAAAACATGTAGGAGTGTTAGAAAAAACTGTATTTGATGAAGTAGAAATTGATTTACCTGTATTTTGGCTAGAAGACTGATTGGTTGCAATCATTTCTTGATCGGTGGGTTCAAATGGTAGATTTGAGTAGGTTTTGCCGAATTAGGGTTTCCTCGGCTATCCATGTTCGAATTGCTACCACCCTTGCTGGAAATTAGGCTTCTAAAATCTGAGACTTGCCTTTGACTATCATAGCCAAAATTAAAGCTTCCTCTGGGCCTTAATGTTGACTCAACCAACCTGGCCTTGACCCATAAATCTCGCATAGACACATAATGTTTGAGCTTAATCAAAACTTGCATATTTTCTCTTAAACCTTCAATAAACTAATTCTTTATAAAGGTTGATGCGCCCCATTTTACCGTCACCATTGCTCCACCATGGGTGATTGGAATCTGCAAAGACAAAGGCCTTGGAGGTTTCTGGGGGGAAGAGGCTCCGATGGCCAATTTAGCAAACATGTTACCCAAGTGTAATTAGGAATGAATAGTTAAGTTGTGTAGATTTACCTTTGGCCTTCATATAGGTAGGAAAGTAGAGCAACTGTTTTGTTTACTTGTGGAGCAAATTCTCTCACCTTGAGCCATCCCAAAAGGCTTTACCAAAAGGAAAAAGCTATTGAATTAAGGTCGGCTGGATGGGAATTTAGGCCCATGTAGATTTACACATTATCAAGAAGTCCCGAGAAGCTTAGGGTTTAGCCTTCGAATTCCTTCCGAGTCGTGGGCTCAAATCCGTGCCTGAGTCCGTCAGTTCGTCACAACTCTCTCTTAACAAGGGTGCTTTGAACTGACATTTGAGTGAGTTTTACCATAAAAAAAATCCTATAACACATCCAGGGGTACGATGATAATGCCTCTGGCGATGCGTTTGAAGGTTCGTTCCAGGTTGAGGCTTTGAACTTATCGTTCGAGCTGATCAATGTGTTAGGGGTTCGACCCCTGGCTTTCTAGTTTATGTTAGAGCCGAAGAGCCTAAATCCTGCCTCTTTTTATCTCCTCCTGATAATACTTCCCAAGGGATCCGGTCTTTTGGTCTTCTAATCTGTGTTAGAGATGACAAGCGCTCAAATTCCTAGAGTCCAGGATTGGTTTGGATGCTGACCTACCAATTTACGATAGAAGTTTGGTGCATCTAAACATGAGATTCTAGTTATAACTGGTTTAGATTGCCACCTTTTGGTCTTTGGATCTTCTAATCTTTATTTGACACCACGATCGCTAGAGTTCCTGGAGTCTAGGATAAGTTTGGACGTCAACCTCCCAATCTACGTTAGAAGTTTGGTATGTCTGAACATGAGCTTCCAGTTATATAGGGTTCAAATTCCCACCTTCTGAACTATGCCATAATCCAAGGAATCTACATCCTTGGTATAGTGTGTTTGTCCTTTGAGTGTCTGGTTCGTGCTATAGTTTGAAAGGTGCACACTTGTACGTTTAAGCACAAATGGCTTTGGGCTCACGGGGTCCTAGTCTATGCTAGCATCCCTGGAGCTTAAATCTATGTGTTTAAGCATAGAGGCTCCGGGCTTCTAGGGTTCTAATCTATGCTAGCATCCCTAGAGCTTGAATCCGCATGTTTAAGTGTAGAGGCTCTGGGGTTCCAGGCTTCTAATCTATGCTAACATCCCTAGAGCTCGAATCTACTTATAAAATGGATGAGGGGTTCAACCTTCTAGCTCCTAATCTACGTCGGACCTTGAAGGGTTCAAACTCAAAGCAGGAAGTGGGAAAGGCACATAGGGTTTCCTTGATTTCCGCAGTTCAATTTCAAGGCGGGAAGTTGAGGAGTTGCGAGCATGGTGTTAACTTTCCTACTTTGTAAAATAGTTGTAATTTATTTCTATGTACTTGTCAGCCATACTGGCCTAATATTCTGAAATAATACATTCTTCTTTTCGCCATTGTCATAGCATTTTTTTTTCCTTTTTTAAGTATAGCCATTGCTCCCAAGCTAAATTTCTTTAACTTATTTCTCTGACTTTTTTGAGCGACTAACTAAGTATTAGACTAGTGTGGTTTATACGATCGAACATGCTTTGTTAGCCCTTCGAACATTTTACAAGGTCTGTGCCTTGGGTACTTGTTGTGCATGCGATAGGGCTTTGTTGGCCCTTCAAATATTTTACAAGGTCTGTGTCTTGGGCTCTTGTTATGCGTTCGATAGGGCTTTGTTAGCCCTTCAAATATTTTACAAGGTATGTGCATTAGGCACTGGTTGTATGTTCGATGGGGCTTTGTTAGCCCTTCAAAGAGTTTACCAAATCCGTGTCTTGAGCGCTTATTGCGCATTTGATGAGGCTTTATTGGCCTTTCAAATAGTTTAAAAGATCTGTGATTTGAGTGTTGGTTGTTTATTCGCTGGAGCTTTGTTAGCCTTTTGATTGGTTTACAAGATTTGTGTCTTGAGCGCTTGTTACGCATTCGATGGGGGCTTTATTGGCCCTTCAAATAGTTTACAAGATCTGTGTCTTGAGCGCTTATTGCACATTCGAATATCAGTTACTCCAATTTTAGGAGAGTGGGTTTCAAGAACTTGTTTGAAGGTAACACGTTCTGATAAAAGATTGCCAAAGGCAGAGGAATCCTCTCAGCTTACAATGATTTTGGGTCGAGGGTCCTCCGACCCAAAGATACCTTTAAGCAGGAATTTTTTTGACCTTCCCAAGTCTATTGAGATTTCGAAAAATAATACCTCCTAAGGTTGAAAATGTTCCATCTGCATTGAATTGATTCACCTTGGAGGGTTTCTAAATATAACTGCCCCAGGCCAGCTTCAACAACTCGATAGGGTCCCTCTCAGTTTTCTGATAGCTTCTTCTCTGGCTCTCTACAACTCTTCTCGTTTCTCCTCATTAGGAGGTATCTTGAGTAAAAGTGGACCTTTCAAACCCTCCAGCTATGATACTGTTTCACCCTTTCTTTAACCCTGGCTTTGTGGAGGTTTTCCCTCTCTTTTCTCTTAGAGGAGGTCCGGGTCCAAGCTGAGCTGCTCATGATTGTCTTCCTGACGTCCATTGCTTATAGAAAACCTTCGAATATCTCCGCTGGAATGGCTGACCGAACTGTATACCAGGCCATATGGGGTTTCTCCCGTAGTAAAAAAAATTGTTGTTTGGAATGACCAAGTACGCTAGGTAATTCGTTGATCCAGTCCCGTCTGGTCCTTCGAGTCTTGACCGATGGCCATTGATAATGGTTCGATTGGTGACCTCCACCTGTCAATTGGCTTGGGGGTGGTAAACGCTAGTGGCAAATTTTGTACTCCTTGCACAATGTTTTGAATGGGTCATTGACAGAGCGCCATTGTCGCTTATGATTATTCGAGGGATCCGGAATCTGCATATGATATTCTTCTAGTAGAACCCATTCACCTCCTTCCTTTTTATACACGTCAGGGCTTTGACCTCAACCCACTTTGTAAAGTAGTCTATGGGCACAATCAGCGCCTGAAAGTGGGCAGGGGCCTCCGGGAAAGGTCCCACCAAGTCGATCCCCCATTTGTCAAATAGCCAAGAACAGTTAATGTTAATCATTTTTTCCTAGGAGACGTGGGTGATTGGTGCATGCCTTTGGCATTAGTGGAAAGCTTGGATGTGCTTGTTTATCTCTTCGAACATCTTTGGCCAATAATATCCAGCCAGGCCACCGATCAAGGCCTCTGATGACTTCTACAGACCCTTTCATGGGTTTCACGGATCAAGTAATCAGCTTCATGGGGGGCTACACACCGAAGGAGTGGTTGGAGATGGCCTCAGAAATATAAGACGTCTTCATGGATCACATATTTAGGCGCCTTTAACCTAACCTTCCTTGCTTCGATGAGGTTCTCTGAGAGAGTCCCATCTTGAAGGTAGCTCATGATAGGAGTCATCCACAACTTTTGTTCCTTAACCACCATCACCGTTTCTTCCTCCTCAAAGCTCCACTTACTTAGTGTCTCCACCATTAAATAACCCTGAGACTTCAAGTCCAGGTCTGACGAGGCCAATTTTCTTAAGGCATCAGCCTTGTGATTCTTTTCTCGAGGGACTTGGTTGAGGATATAATGGTGGAAATTTTTGAGGAGGGGTTTTACCACTTCTAAATAGTGTTACAAACTTCTCTCCCTAGCCCCATATTCCCCTTGACTTAAAGGACCACAATTTGGGAATCACTAAAGATGTCAAGTTTTCAAACTCCCAAATCTTTGGAAATTCGAAGACCTGTGATTAATGTTTTGTATTGTGCTTCATTATTTGTGGCCTTGAAGTCAAAGTGTAAGGCATAGGGGTAATCTTTCTGATCGGGGCTCGTGAGTAGAACTCTAGCCCCACTACCTCTGGAATGAGAGGACCCATCAATGTACAACTACCATGTCTCATCTGGTTCATTGTCCACTTCGATTTCTACCGGTTCGGTGGTTTCGACAATGAAGTCTGCTAATGCTTAGCCCTTGATACATGTTCTTGGGCAGAACTGGATATCATGCTTACCCTGTTCGATTGCCCATTTCATCATTATTCCCGAGGCCACAAACTTTAGAAGTGATGCATCCACTTTATATGCTTATTTTAGTACTATTTAGGATCCATTTTGTGCTCTTTCATTACCAACAACTTGTGTTGTACCATAAAATTCTCTTAGGAGGAGTAAGAGCAACTTTGCGCTCTTTTACCTCTTTTAAGTGGATTTTTGTGTGACAAAGTAATGAAGACCGGAGGCCATTGAAGACTACACTTTCGAAGATTTTGAAGACTTGCTTCGAAGACGTGAAGACCGGAGGCCATTGAAGATCACTTTTGAAACCGTTGAAGACTTGGAAGTTGTGAGGAGTGACTATGGAGATGACTACATACCACAAGGAGAAGAAGAAGAATTAATGCAAAAATTCTGGTTACCGTCGTGAGTCGCGATGGACACGTCGCGAGTCACGACCAATATAACCGTCGCGAGTCGCGATGTCCACTGACCAGAATCCTACCTTATCTTCTTTCCACTATAAATACCATTCTTTTTCCTCTCATTCCAGACTTTTGCAACTGCGATTCTGTACTTTTCTAAACCCTTTTCTTCCATTTTTCATCTTTGATTTATCTTGCTGTTTTGATTTTTTGTTTTAGTGAGATTAGCATGAACTCTAGTAGCTAATCTAAACTCTTGGGAGCAATTGACCAAAGCTTCCAAACCCTTGTCTTAAGAACAATTTGTAGCTTGTTTATTACTCTTGCTATTATGTATTTACGGGTATTGAATGTGTTTGTTGATATCATTAATGTTATTGAAAGCTTGAGTATAGGAATACTTGTATGAATTTCTTGCTAGGGTATGGGTGAGTTGGGTTAAACTCCCCCTTGTTCTTGTTAGGAATGTATGAGTATGAATTAGAGCTTTTGATTATGTTGATGGATTGATGATTGCTAGATAGATATGCAATGTTGAACTCTTTGCCATGCTTATCATTTGTAGCAAACGGGAGAAGTCTATGAGCGTTGAACGTTCTTGACCAATCCTGTGTAAATGCATAGATCGGTTAAATGCTTAGTCACGGTGTAGTGGTCATAAGTGTTGCCGAGCTTGTTGATCCTTCGTGCTAAACGCCACCAACGGGATACCTTAAGTCGTGTTTCAACAACGGGAGTCATTCGTGAGGTTTGACAAGAGATGTCGAACTCACTCTTGCAAACTATTGTCTAAGAAGGATAGGAGTTTAGTCTTCACGACAAGTAGTGAAAGTAGTAAATAAGTTGCATGTTCAATGATGGATAAGAGGTTTGGAAGTGGAAGTCAATTGCGCCCAAGGCTCCGTAATTGTATTTTCATCACATCTTTATTTGCGTTTACATGATTAGCATCATCCTCTTGATTTGCTAATTGTTGTATTTTAATTTGCTAATTTAGGAACCATCCAACCAAAACCCCCCTGTTCGGTGACATGTGTTCACATGTATCTATGTATATATGTGTTTAGTATGTTTTCTCGTATATGTGTTTAAGTACTTAGAAAAATCCCTTTTCCTGTGGACGACCCCGTCTTGCCACTATTTACATTGTTGTGGATAGGACGCATTAAGGGCCTAAAAGTATTAACTTTGGAAGGTACGGCGACGACCTCCCAAGAAGAACCAGCCTAATTTGATGACTGGTAAGAAGGATTATCCCGTGGCTTTGGAAGTATGGCCGTAGGCATCTTGCAGCGTGGACAAGAGCTGAGATCAGTTTCTCGAGGGCAGTGTAATGGGTCTCCGGGTCATGTAGTGCCCTGCTTACGAAGTATATTAAGAATTGGGATTTTTCCTTCTCTTTTACCAGAACGGCACTTATCGCCAGGGGGATGCAGAGATGTACAAATATAGATCTTCCCCCTTTTCTGGTTTCATAAGGATGGGCAAAATTTGTAAGTGCTCTTTCAGCTCCTAGAAGGCTTTGTCACAGTCATTAATCCATTAAAATTTATTTTCTTTTTGAAGCACATCAAAGAATGGCAGGTGTTTCTCAGCTCCCTTCGAGAGGAATCGACTGAGTGCTGCCAACGATCCCCGTGAGCCTCTGGACGTCTTTGACAATTCTAAACCCTAAACTCAGAAGTAAACATATCTATATATATATAAGCAAGTAAAAAGGTGGTTGTGGTCCTAAGTTATGAAATTAAAAGACAAGATAACTAGAAAAGTCAAGTAACTATGCTAATCACCAAATAAACTAAGAAAAGAGGTTTAAACCTGCAAAAGACAAAGCCTTGGGGGAAATTGATATTCACTTCCAAACCAAGTGTAGATCATTCAATCATTCACTCATTCTATCACATTCGTTACCTATGGGGAATGCTAAAACTTCCCATTCAAAGATCAACATTTATTCCTTCTTAATAGTAATTTGCAAAGACAAAAAACAGGCATTTGCAAACCTCATTGATAATCACTTTAGGGAAACCACGCCATAAAGGTATTTCATCAATGACATTATGCATGAAGCACCATAGATTTGATAACAACAAGCCTTCTACCAAAGACATAGCCATTTAACCAAACATATCATTCGTTAGGCTAAACCTAGAACAAACCACATTCAAGATTCAACCCACATTAACATACTTATCTAGCAAGAATCACAACACATTAAGCACGAGAAGAGCTAAGGAATTTGTCACTTTCCTAACACCCTAACACTTTAATCATACAAACACTTCCTATTCTCAAACACCCCATGACATAAATGAAGTAAAACATAGCATTAAGAGCACATGAGTGCTAAATAAAAAAAGCTTCAAGAACGAGTGAACCAATCTATTCATTGCTTTAAATACTTTTTGTGAAGATAAATGTTCTATCCTTCTTAGATAGTAATTTGCAAGAGTGAATTCAACATCTCTTGTCAAACCTAACCAATGACTCCCTTAATCAAAACACGACTAAAAGTATCCCATTGATGGTATTGAGCACGAAGAATCAACAAGCTTGGAAACACTTATAAAAATTACACTGTATCTAATCGTTAACCAATTCATGCATTTATACAAGATTAGTCAAGAACGATTGACATTCATAGACTTATCTCATTTGCAACCTAAAACAAATATGACAACGAGTTCGACATCATCACATTCATCTAGAAATTATCAACACATAAACATCATTTAGAAGCTCTAATTCATGCTTTTGGATTCCACATTTAAAGAGGGGAAAATTAACTACTTTCTCCCAAACCTAACAAGCAATCATACAAGCAATTCATATACTCAAACTTCCAACAACATTAATGCCATTAACAATCCACATTCAAAGCTCAATAAATTCACAATAGAGAAAGCAATAGATAGATAGAAATGATTCTCAAGGCATTAGCAAGGAATTCTCGATCAATTGCTCCCATGTACAAAACTAAACTAGATAATCAAAACCCATAACATAGTACAAACATCTACAAAGAAAGAAGAAGAAATAGAAAAATGGTGAAAACTAGGGTTTTGTAGCCCCCAAGTCAATCTTGAAAAATGGGGAAGAAGGGGGGCTATTTATAGTCCAAGAAAATAGAGGAAAAGAGGCCAAAAAGGTAAAATTCTGGGCTGCGGTTCGCAATGGTCAATCTGGTCTCTTCTTATTTCCATCGCTATGGGTGAACGGTTGCTCCGATTTTGGAGTTCTTGTAGTCAATTTCATAGTGCTCAAGAAGACGAATCCAATGGTGCCACTCTTGTAGGATGATTCTTCTCGATTAAGTTCGTGAACTTTGTCTAAAATTCCGGGTGACAATTCATCCGCTTCTTTGCCTTCTTTCTTCGACCCTTCTATCTTCTACCACGTTTTGGCACATGGCCATCACTAAAAAACTCTTAAGGGCTCATGAGACATCTACAAATTAAGCTCACAAAATGGAATCTAGATACTCGTAAGGACTAAAAATCCATTAGACTAAACATATGTTACAAAATGAAGGGTTTAGATATAAAAACCAAAAATTGCTATCTAAACCCCTTATCATGTAAACCTACATAAATCTAGAAATCTTACGACAAAAATATGACAAAAGATGTGTTAAATGCCTTGGAAAATACATGCATTTAACGTCTCATCACAGCATTGACAAGAGCCAAGATCATTTTCTCGAGGATAGTGTGGTGGGTCTCCAGGCCATGTAGTGCCCTACTTATGAAGTTATTGAGAATTGGGATTTTTCCTTCCCTTTTACCAGAACAGCGCTTATCGCCAGGAGGGATGCGGAGATGTACAAATATAGATCTTCCCCCTTTTCTGGTTTCATGAGGGTGGGCAAAATTCGTATGTGCTCTTTCAGCCCCTGGAAGGCTTTGTCACAATCATTCATCAATTTGAATTTCTTTTCTTTTCGAAGCACATTAAAGAATGACAGGTGTTTCTCAGCCCCCTTCGAGAGGAATCAACTAAGTGCTGCTAACGATCCTGTGAGCCTCTGGACGTCTTTGACTGTTTTGGGGGGCTTCATGTTAACCAATGCTTTGACTTTCTTGGGATTAATGTCGATCCCCATTTTCGTAACCATAAATCCTAGGAATTTACCTGCTCCGACTCTGATGACGTACTTAGCAGGATTTAGCTTCAAATTAGCTTCTCGGAGCTTTCGGAAGGTCTCTTGGTCTGGACGAAATTGGTAGAAGCCCCAACTTTTAACCTTCATATAATTAACATATATCTAAATGTTTCTGCCAATTTGCTTTGCGAAGAGCTTATCGACCAACCTTTGATAGGTGGCCCTTGTATTCTTCAATTCGAATGGGATTTTCGTTGTAGCAGAATGTTCCCATGTCAATTATGAAAGGCATTTTTTTCTCGTCCTCTTCTCCCATAAGTATATGTTGATAGCCTTTTTGGGCATCGAATATAGCCTGGACATTATATCCTGTTATGGCTTCGAGCAGCACATCAATGGAATGAAGGGGATAGTTGTCCTTGGGGCAACACTTTTTAAGATCTATGAAATTGATACACATTCTCCAAGTACCATCATGCTTGGGAACCATCACAGGATTCACTATTCATTTGGGGTAGAATACCTCTTCGTTAATCTCAGCTTTCAGCAACTTTTGGACTTCTTCCTTTATGGCTTCAACCCTTTCAGGAGTGAAAGATCTATGCTTTTGTTTGATTGGATTTTGTGAGGGGTTCACATTTGGCCTGTGGACCATCAATTATTTAGGTACCCCTGTAAACACATTGATGAAAACACATCGAGGAAAACACATCGACGAAAACACATCGGTGAAATTGTCTAAAGGTCCTTCAATTATTGCTTTGTTGCGGGTGGAAGGATTTTTCCTACCAACACCATTCCCTTGTCTTGAACAACCATTGGCTTTGTGTTTGTAGGCCTAATCTCTCCCTCAATTGAAGCCATCATTTCCTCCTTTCTAGCCTCTTTGAGGGCTAGAGCCAAACAACTTCTAGCCGCTAGTTGATCCCCTCTAATAAGTGCTATCCCCCTTATCGTGGGGAATTTCATGATCAAATGATAGGGGGACCATACCGCCCATGCCTGGCACATCCAAGGCCTTCTGAGGATCACATTATTTGGGGACAAAGTGTCAACTACTGCGAAGATACAATTGATTATGATTTCCATATCCCCCTCAGCTACTTTAACCGGGAGGGTAATTATCCATAGGGGTAGTACTATTTTCCCAGTGAAGCTGAACAAGGGAGAGGTTGTTCTCCTTAGGCTTTCATGTCCAAGCCCTAACTGGTCAAAACAGTTGGAAAACATTACTTCAACCCCGTTGCCGTCATCCACGAACACCCTTTTGACATAACAATCTCCTATGGTTACATGGATCACCAAAAGATCCATGTGAGGGGCTCAGCTGGGCATCGGGTCATCCTCAGAGAAGGTAATTGCTTCTTCGGGTCAGAAACATTTATGAAGAGGTTCTCCAAGGGTCACATATCGGGGCTGTGCTTTGATGATTGTGTTTGAAGCTTGATCGCCTACAACTCTATTGATGAAGTTGATCACTTAATTTGCCCTATCCCTTCGGTTTCTATCCGGATGAGCCTCGGCTTCAGCCCGGACCCCTACTTGGTTTTTGACTTGGTCTCCGTCATTTGCTTACTATTCTATACCATTTTGATTGGCTCTATTTTTTCCTATCCAATGGCATTTTGCTTTGCCTCTCGAACATAATTCTTCTCTCAAACCCTCAACACAGTCAAGGAGTAAACCCTCATTTGCACATCTTTCCACTTCCTATCTAAAATGAGTACACTCATTTGTGTTATGGCCTCGTTCTTTGTGGTGATTACAAAATTTGGTGGTATCTTTCTTCCCATGGTAGTCTTTTCTGGGAGGGGGGCTTTCAAACATCCCTTTATAGATGGAGTGTATCTCCATCAGGGACTTGGTTAAGGGAATAAAGCTTTCAAACCCTTTTTTGGTAGTCGAGCCTTTTTGATGTAGGATCGGAGTGTTTAGGTCCCTTTTCGAGCCATTTATCCCCCTCCCATTTTCTCTTCGTGGCCTCTTTGATTTTTGAATGCTGCTCTATAATTTCCTGCAATTGCTGTAGGGTCTCCGATTTCTTCGAGACCAGCTTTTTGTATAGGTCGAGGTTTAACATTTTATTCATATATCCAAGAATTACCCTTTCCTCGGTCCGATTGATTATGCCAAGACTCTCATCCACACATCAGTGGTAGAATGCCTCCATCGATTTTCCTTGCCTCTGCTTGCTTTGGTATAGCTCTATCAAAGTTTTTGTGAACCTTTTCTTTTGAAAAAACTGACTTAGAAGGGCCTTTCTGAAGTCTCTGAACGAGTTTAGTGTCCCTCTACCCAGCTTGTTGAACCATTATTGGGCCTTCCCTTGAAGGTAACTTCCATCCAACTTGCATGTTAGGTGCTCATTGAAGTCCCTTGACTTCAATAAACAAAGGAACATCTATATGAACTCGTGAGGGTCCGTGTCTCCACTGTATGTGGGGAACCCTTTGGGTGGTTTCATTTTTCTAGGCCATCGGTCGGTCACTATCATGGGACTGAAAGGGGATATTATGATCTAGCCCAAAGGCTCGATTATCCTGTCAAGTTCTCTTGTCAAAGAGTCGCTCGGTCTCCCTCCCATCCGTGAGTTTTTGTATAGACCGAGCCAAATCAGGGCATTGAAGCTTGGGGGTGTAGGGAGGAGATGACTCGAAGCCATATACCCTGAGTGCAACCCTCCCCCCGCCGAGCCATAATATAATCCTGGCCGGTAAGGGTCATAGGGGTGAACCTCTGGACAAAGTCCTGAATATATTTGGCTTTCAAAACTTGGGAAAGCTCCCATCGCCCCTACCAATGAATGTGGAACGAACTGTCACGGTGCTGAGGGCACCGAGATAAGCTTTGAGGTCGGCATAGAGTATGCTTTCATTTGTAGTATGCTAGGGAGTGTTAGCTAGGGCCGGGTAAGGGCACCAACGTCTGGTTAATAGGACACCCCCCAGGAGGGGTATATGACTAGAATCTTGTCTGCAACATTAAGGGCATCAAAGGTTAGGGTTATTTTTGCTGCTGTATAACCCTACAGTAGAGCATAGGAGGCTCCACCTGATAACCAGCAGATCTGAGGGCCTGAGACCGTGATGCTAGATCTGATTGCGATAGGGGCCCATCTTGTTCGTGCCTATTGATGCTCGAGCAGCCCCTCCTGATATTTCTATTTGAGAATCAGTCGTATCCTCCATAAATTGTTGTTCATTCCACCATTGTCAACGCGCCTGACTTTGCAAGGTAAAAGCTTCACCTCTACTTACCCAGGGTTTGATGCTGACCTCCATGGTCCGTCGAGGTGCATCAGCTTCTTTGCGAAGAGTTTATGGACCCCTTACTTCCGTATTCTGGTCCTGGCCAGCTTCCAGAGGCTCAATACCGGTGCTAGAGGGAGTGAGATTGATGTGTCCATTTTAGATGGTTATTTTAGGCTTTTTAGGATTAGGTTTTGTGCAATTTTGTGCTCTACATGTGGCATTTTGCCTTGAAATCATCTAAGGAGGGATAAAGGCGGCTTTGACGTTTTTATGACTTTTTAGATGATTTTGTGTGACAAGGTGATTTGTTTGAAGACTTTGAAGATTTGAAGACTTTGAAGATTTATCTTTGAAGATTTGAAGATTTGAAGACCTTTACATTTGAGCTTTGTGAAGATTTGAAGAAGTGAAGAGATGAAGAAAGGAGAGCAAAGCAACGGATGAATGATGATCCAGGGTTCTCAGAATTTTCCGAGAAGAATCAGCCCTCAAGAGTGGAACCATTGGATTCCTCTTCTCGAGCACTATAAAATCGACTACAAGAACTCCCGAAACGGATCAACGGTTCACCCGGAGGAAGCAAAACAAAACAGGGCTGGATTTCACTGCTGGTCGCGACTCGCGATGGAACTGGTCGCGACTCGCGACGACAGCACGAATCCAGCTCTGCAGCAGCGTTTTTTCTCCCCTTTTTCTTCCACTATAAATACCTCTTCACCCCTTCTTCTCCACAGCTTTTGGCCCCTGTTTTGGGCCAAAACCCTAGCTTTTCTCTTCTTGTTTTCTTAGTTTCTATGTCTTTTGTTGTTCTAGAGTAGTTTTTTAACTTGGGAGCAAGGATTGAAGCTTCCATTTCTATGTAGTAAGGAGCATTTATATCTATCTATTTGGTGTTTTTGCTATTGTGCTTTTATTGTGCTTTGAATGTTAATTGTTGATGCCATTGATGTTGTTGAAAGCTTGAATGAAATACTTGTATGAATTGCTAGCTAGGGTTTGGGGGATTTGGGTTAATTTCCCCCCTTTTCTTGTTAGGAATGTATGAGTATGATTTAGGGCTTTTGATTGTGTTGATGGATTGATAATGTGCTAGACGAATGTGATTGATGTCGAACTCTTCGTCATGTTCGTTTGTGTAGCAAACGAGAGAGTTATATGCTCTTGGATGAATGTGCGTTGCACGTTCATCCAATCTCGTGTAATTGCATGAATTGGTTAAATGCTTAGTCACGGTGTAGTGGTCATAAGCATTGCCAAGCTTGTTGGTTCTTCGTGATTAAAAGCCACCAATGATACCTTGAGTCGTGGTCGCGACAACGGGAGTCATTGGTGAGGTTTGACGAGAGATGTCGAACTCACTCTTGCAAACTACGAACTAAGAAGGATAGGAGTTTAGTCTCCACAACAAGTAGTTGAAGTATTGAATAGATGATTTTAACTCATCCTTGAAGCATTTGTTATTTAGCATTTATGTATTCTTGATGGTGTGTTTCACTTCACTTGTGCCATGAGTTGCTTGAGCATAGGGAGTGCTTGTATGATTGAATTGGTTAGGTGTTAGGAACGTGACGAATTCCGTAGCTCCTTTGCATGAAAATCTATGAGCCTGAACTTAGAACTTCTTGTGCATAACGTGTGGTGACCCTTGCTAGATGGGTATGTTGATGTTGAGTCATGTAATGCTATATGATAGAATGAGTGAATGATTCAATGACCTACATTAGATTTGGAAGTGGATATCCCTTGCCCCCAAGGCTCTTTATCTTTGTAGTTTAAAACCCCTTTTCTTTAGTTTTGTTTGATGATTAGCATAGTCACTTGACCTTGCTAGTTATCTTGTCTTTTTACTTTCGTAACTTAGGAACAACCAACCAAACCCCCCCCCCCATTTACATGCTTTTATGTGTGTGTATATATATCTACCCCTAGCCTAATATCAACCATTGTGTGCTTAGACGCTTAGGAAGATCCCTCTTCTCCTTGGATGACCCCGATTTACCGCTATCTACCTAGTTGTAGAAAGTAAGCAAAAAGGGCTTATAAATTATCTTTTGCACGGAGGGCGCGACGACCGCCCGCCTGTCAGAGATCCAAAGGCATATTGGATATACACCCTCTTATTTTTCGGTATGGGGATTGTACTTCTTCCCCGATACCTAAAGCTTTGCCTTTTAACTGTTCACTCCCATAGAAAGCGCTTGCTATAGATGTGGACAAAAACAGGATGCGTTTGATAGCTGATATAACTGATGGTCCCACCAGGCTTGCCATTTGATGCGCCCCAATTTATCGCCGTTGCTGCTCCACCGTGGGTGATCAAAATCTGCAAAGAAAATGCCTCCAGAGGTTTCTGGGGGGTAGAGGCTCCGACAGCCAAGTTAGAAAACAGGTTACCCAAGTGTAATTAGGAATGAATAGTTGAGTTGTATAGGTTTACCTTTGTCTTTTATATAGGTAGGCAAGTAGGGCAATTGTTTTGTTTTCTTCTGGAGCAAGTACTCTGACCTTGGGCCAGCCTAAAAGGCTTTACCCAAAGGGAAAAGCTATCGACTTAAGGTCGACTGCAAGGGTATTTAGGCTTATACGGATTTACACATTATCAAAGGAATCATTTTCTCTCATGCCAACTCTTCTCATAACTAATTCAACATCTTGCCAGTATTCATCTACACTGCAGTTTCCTTGCTCCATATTGATGAGATATGAATGTTGCTCCATCAAATATGTTCGTGGAACATGATATAATCAAAGCTTGGTCTTCAATCTCTCCCAAGTAGAGATAGGTCTGTTACCAGCAAGCTGTCTTGATTCTTTCAAATTCTCCCACCATTCTGTAGCATAATAGGTGAAAGAATACTGTGCGATCTTGATCTTATCTTTCTCACGGTAGTGGTAAAGATCAAATAAGTTCTCGATTTGCCTCTGATAATCCAAGTATTTCACAAGATTGTGTCAGCCATCAAATCTAGGAATATCATACTTCAAACCTTTGATATCACGAGCATATTCAACTTATCTTGCAGAACGAGGTGGAGTAGGATTTTCCAACTCATATACCTTCCTAAAAAATACCTAAACTTCTCTCATTGTGGCATTTATGACATTCATGACATTCATTTTAGGTTTATTGTTATGACTGCCAACAATTGGCTGGGCGAACGGATCGTCTGTCGTACCTGCAAAGAATAAACAACTGATTAGCAGTAAATGTACCCCCTTCCCCTTTGTTTAGTAAGGTCAATCACCAAGTGAATAATACTCACAACTAACAATAAAAAGGCTAGATCAAGTGTAGTTAATCAATTGACAACAGTTTCAAAGTACAATAGGAGATGAATACTGCAGAACTTATTTCGAAATTAAAAACTATATAAATTCAAAATTGGGCTCTGAAATTCCAAATTCTACAGAGAATAAGGAGAAAAAAACTCAATTTGAATTGCACGAATTGGAGCTGTAATGAAGAAGTTATGATCCAAACAAGAATGCTTTATATACGCGACAAATAAGTTCCCAAAATTCAAGTAACTTGTTTTTAAATCAATTTGGATTAGGAACTCAAACCCCAATCCCTTGTGGTAAAGGATTTTAATGATTTACTTTCCCCCCAAGTCAAAAATTCAGATTAAATCTCCTCTCAATTGGCTCCTTTTTTTTTCTTCTTTTTCCTCTTCCAATTGGGATTTTAACTTTTCTTTTCCTTTTTCAAATAAAATTTCATTTCTCTTTCCTTTTTTACGGCCACAAATTAATTTTTTTTTCACACTATAAAACACTCACAATCAAAATCTTATTCCCCAAGCATAAGTTTTGAGTATAATTCTCAAAATATTTAGAAATTACAAAACTACCCCCAAACTTTCAAAAATTGCAAAATGACCACAAACTTCTGATTTCAAAACCCTGGATTCCGATTTTAAAATCCAAAATCTGCTGTTTTTTGGTTTTCAAAAAATGTTTGGGACAACTTTAGACTATATTAAACTTGGAATTAGAAAATTGCGACAACTTCTTCTCGATTCAAATGAACTTTGATATGTTCAAGATCGTAAGGATCAAGAATATGACACTATATATGGAAAATGACACAGGACTCTATTTTTCTTTTGAATAAGGTGTAATCAAGAATCAAAGAACAATTCAAGATCACAGAATCAAAGAACGATAAAGAAAACAAATAGAATAAAGACAATTGTATAAGCTAGCTAAAACTATGAAACTGACCGGGAAGTGAAAACGGATAATACTTGTTAAATCTTAGACCCTTTGGCATCCTCTTGACTCGATCGATGGTGGAGAAAGCGGATAGTAATACCGAAGTATTCTAACTCTCAGACCCTTCGACGTCCTTTGACTCTATATTCAATCCTCCTGCTAAGAAAGATCAAACAAACACGGTTAAAATACAATACGAAAGAGTTTATAAACCTAAAAAAATTTGAAAATAAATAAATTCGAAAACCCAAAACCCCTGCTAAAATTTTCAGCCACCATTTCTTCTGGTTTGCTCTGATACAAACTGATATGAATCTCCCTCTAGATTGTGTAATTAAGATCTTTGACAAAAAAAAGGGAACTCGCAAACCCTAGTGTGCCACACAAAATTCAAAAGTCTAGCCCTCGGGATATCCTAATTTTGAATATCTCTCCAACTAGCCCGCGAGATCGAATCACAAGGTTAATTGATACTTAACCAGCCCTCGAGGTTAAGCAACAAAGGAAGAAGATCGCACGTAACAAGAGTATGAACTCAAAGGTTTTTTTTATATTTGATTGATAAAAGTGTTTTTAAAACTCGAAAATACAACGCCTATTTATAGAGTTAGATGTCGCCCAAAACCCTAATCATACTGGAAACTGAATAGATTTATGGCAGCGTTAAGAAGCTAAAATCATATCTAACTAAAATACCTAAAATAGACACACACGGCCGAATCATAGACACACATGGCCAAATACCTTCAAAGACACACCTTGGATGACTATTTCCTTATCTAATCTTACCAAATCTATGCCTAATCAGAATAAAACTCAATACTTTTGAAACCCGAATAGATTGGTTTGAAAATTAACTCTTCAAAGCCCACATGGCCGAGTTATGCAGTCTAAAATCCAAAATGAAATAATTTTACAATATTTTACAATGATCACACTACCTTATCAAAAACCCAATGGGAAAAAAGGTATAGTGTTCTTCATGATGTCTTCAGTTCTTCGACAGTATTGGACAATAAATCCAAGATGTCGATGATTACTCATTCTTCAATTCTTCATCATAAAGTCGATCAATCAAATCATTTAAAGCATCATCAAAGCATTTGATATTCGTATCAAGAACATATCCATAATTCTTTCTGATTTCCCTTTCTTACTTCTAATTAATCGACTCTAAGTTACTCTAGAACATGTAATAGCGCTTTTCAAAATTTCATCAAAAAATAAATTATTTTTTATTTCTGTATTTATGCAAGAACAACAAAAATATATAGTGTATTTTGGAGAGAAGAATAATGTCGTAACTCATTTTTGGGCGATAGCATAATTTTTCATAAATATGTTTGAGCCTCTTCCGTTCACCCGTTGTACCTAGAATTTCAAAGACACAATTGTCTCTTATTTAATTGCATTTTAATGTCTTCACTTTTGTGATTCACCTCCTCCAAATTATTTCTATGGACCTAATAGTAATATTTTTTAAAAATTAACTTAGAGATCAGATAATACTAGCACCGGCATTGCTTTCATTTATACCGGTGCTAAGTTATGGCGGGAAAATGAATTTCCTGAATTTTAATTCATAATTTTGGAGAGATTGTTTAAAATTTTGAAATATTGGACTTAGCACCGGTATTAGTTACTTAGGCCCCTGTATTTGTAACGGTGCTACATAATTAGAACTTTTTCACATGTTTGCTCTCAGGTCCAAAAATAATAAATGAGCCACACTTAAGCAGCCCTAAGCAATTGCTTTTTATATACATAGCCACCGGTATGAGCCATTTTGGCACCAGTATTTGTACCGGTGCTCCATACTTAAAAACAAATCTCAAATTTGTTCTCGGGTTCATTTGCTATTAAAAAAAGCCATTTAAAGTAGCTTCTTAGGCACTAGTATGAGCCGTTTTGAGCACTGGTTTTTTGTATAAAAATCGGTGCTACAGAGTAAAAAAAAGAAGCCCAACTTGGTTTCATCTAAACCATTGATTTCTTTTGTTTATTGAAACTCAACCATTAAACCTTTATCTATATAAAATAAATCTAAAACCCTAAATATAACACACCCACATTTCCTCTACCTCCTCTCCATCATCTCCCCCCTCATCCACCACCTCTCTATCTCTGCCGCTGCCTAGCCCCAACGACGACGACCCCCTCTCCACCCTCCCCGCAGCGTACCATCCCCGATGCCATCTCTTGGAATAGCCCCAACCCCATCTCCCATAGCTTTACCAAAATTTTTGGGTTCAGCTCAGATCCATGATGCCTTAAATCTCAGCACCACCACCGCGTTGCGCCTCAGCCCTTACTTCCGACCTCATCTTCACGATTTTGGTTCTTTGTTGTTATCTAGGGTTTATGGGTCTTAGGTTCCAGTGTTTATAATAATTGATGTTGTTAATCTATGTTTAGGTCTAGTTTATTTCATGAATTGTGGGTTGTTCTGTATTTTAGATATATGTAATGAACTTCAAAGTTGTGGTTATAAACTTTCAAGTTTTTTTACATGAAATTCTAGTTATTTTGTGTTTTGTTTGTCTTGGCTTCATATTCCAGCCAGCGACTTTATTCTCACTGGCCAAATATTTTTTATTGATCACCTATTTACTAGCACCTGTACAGACGATCATAGGAACTGGTATTTCGGCAGGTGCCTAAGTATGGGGGTGCTGGAATGTTGATTTTTATATTCCAGCACCGGTATACACCACATGTGCCTTTGTAACTATGTTTCAACACCACCCTACTTAGGCATCAGTAGGCTATGGGCCCGAAATATATTGTTCCCCATGTACCAAAATGCCACTGCTATAGGGTGGTCCCCTGCAGTAGTGTATGCAAATAGAGTGATCATCGTAAAATCACTATGGATGTTGGAACATGAGCTCAAAATTTTAACTCCCCCTAAATTCCAAAGCTCTAAAACAAGAATCTCTCAACATTCATGTTGGAACATCAAATAGCAAAAAAAAACTCAGTACTCGTATTTTCAAGAAAACAATGTTAGAACCCCAATCCTACAAATATTATAAGTACTAGAAATCCAAGAATCAAGAAATCCATAAAATTATCCAACCAAAAATCCAAAATACTCCCCCCCTTGGGGCTATGAAACATGCCAAAAATTAAAATTAGTTTGAATCATAACTAACCAACATCATAAATTCTAAATAAATAGATAATCAGACATGATCTAGCTGAGCCAATTCTGCCTCTGGTGCTGCAATCTGAACTTTGAGCACAACAATCTTGGCCTTAACAACCATCTTCTTAGCTTCTTAGCTTTCTGAGAAGCATCTAATGAAGTTCTAGCCTCTGATGGTTTCCATGGAAAATCTTTAACAGTCCTCAATTGAAAAGTCATCTTATTCGGTTTGAGAGAAACAACAGGCACCACTACATCACTCTCTTCTGCCTTCACCTTTTCTCCTTTTAGAACAGCCGAGATAATACAAGGATATGGAAAAGAGTTCTTAGTGCAGGATGAAACAACATGCTCATATATGCTTTCTTGGATAAAGAGACCAAGATTTATAGGAGTCTTAGTGCCAATGCAATGCGAAAATTTAGCCATATCTCGGGTTAGAGAAGTGGTGTCAGAGGATGGAATGCAACAATTTATGACTACCTGAAACAAGCAAAAGTGTATGGTACTCAAACTAGATGAAGCAGCATTTCCCTGATCTAGCCACTTAGTCTGATATTCTCTTGTAATCTCTGTAAGAAATTTGATCATAGGTCACTCCAAAATCCTCAGCATATACAGACTCAAAAATGGGAGCAGGTTATCCCCAGAAAATCTAACCACCTTACCTCTAGCATAGACCATGTTGTGCCATACTGAATCAGAGTCTAGGTTACCTTCCATCAGATTTGAATAGAACTCTAGCACTATGTCCTGATTGTATTCCTTTTGCACTGTGGCAACAATTGTTAACCCAAGGTACTCTTGATAGTCAGTGAACACACACTCCTTGTTCGAAGTCAATTCAGCAGGCCTTTTTGCCCTAATTATCTTCTGACAATAGCTTTACAGTTCTCCAGAAAACCCTCATAAAAATTTTAAAAATTTAAAGCCTTCTTAGCAGAAGGTGCAAGTCTTGAACTCTGGCAAGCTTTGACTTTTTTCTTCTTTAGTTCAGGTTGTGGGGACTCTGCCATAGATACCTTCCTTTTAGATCTTCTTGGAAGTGTTTTAACAAAATCATCCAGCACTTCATCACTGGAGTAGACAAGGTTTTGCACATTATCCTCCTGTATTGGAACATCAGTTCCACCTTCAACTTCCTCATTATGTTTCTGTGTTGCAACATCATTAATCTCAATCTTCTCATCAGCTTCCTCATTTTGTGGGTCTGATGTTGGAACATCATCAAGGCCATGTTCAACAGTCTCTGTTTCTTCTCCCCTTATCTCTATCTTTGGGGGTTAAGATATGTACATTCTCAGCTATATCATCCCACTCCATTTTCTGAGCAACTCCTCCACCAAGATCATATTCTGCCTCAGTAGTCTCTAGTGTTTGAGTTTCAACTTCTTTAACAATCTTATCATCAATTTCTATCTCTTCTTAATCCCCCCCTTCACCTATTGCACGTGTTTGAACATCACCAACATCCACGACTTCAACTCTTCATTACTAGAAATAAAAATCACAGGCGGGGAAGCATTCCTAACCGTTTCAGCTATACCAGTCCTCATATGATCAAACTTCACATTTTTCTAAAAATTTGTAAATCTGGCAGTCTCCTCACCCAATACAAAGTTCTCATCTTCCTCTATGATATTAGCCTTAACCTTACTTGGTTTAGATCCAGCTGTGTATGTACAGAAAAATTTCTTCCCATTATACTCAATACAACCAGCCTCAGTTAGCATAGGGTTCAAATCCCCCATGAATATAATATTCCCAATTCTTCCTTTTAAAAGCTTGTCCAGCTTCACACCAAAAACTTCTCCAGACAAAGATTTACACCCCCATTAATCTATACTTTTCACAGTGTTTATAAGTTATGCAATACACTCCCGAATAGAGTAAAAACAGTTACCATTAATATTGAAGGATTTACCTTCATGTATCTTTTGGTGAATGTAGGCTGAGGTGTATACAGGGAAGGCGGCAGCTTTCCAGTTCCATAGTAGAGTAGAGGTTCTTCTAAGTCAGTGATAATCATGGCTCTAGGGAATAATGATTGTAGATCTTTCAGATTGTTAAGGTGTGGAGTTCTGCTCTTCCTGGAGTTCTAAGCCTTTTGATCTTCTCTGCAGAAGAAAATCCCTAATTTCTCGAGCAAAAACATTCCAATTTTAAAAGTGGCAAGAAAATAGGTAGAATTGGTGGGTTTCTAGCCAGAGAAAAGAGAAGTTGAGGGGATAAAAATTTTCAAATATTTACTTTCCATCTCTTACTAACCACACATTGTATTTTTTTCTTTCCAAGGTAATAATTACCTCTTTTCAACTACCAGCTGTCAAATCCATCATGTCTTCTCAATTCACTAGCTTTCTATATTCCAACACGCACACACAACTCCCTTCTTTTTGTTCTTTTTGTGCTTTCTATTTTTTTGTGATTTTCTGAATTTCTATGCACAAAAAAAGTAAAGATAAAATAAAGCTTTTAAAGGGTACCTCAAATGTGACATACACCTAAGTGTTGCTCGAGGAGCTCAAAAGTGACTGAATCCAATGGATTCGTAATGATATCTGCATACTGCTCTGATGTTGGAGCATAGGCCACCATGACTTCCTTTCTTTCAACAAGATCTCAAATAAAGTGGTGCCTTATATCAATAGCACTTTTGTTTTCACATAAAAACTTTAGAGACAATTGATGAATGCCATAATATTTTAGCATTTGTTTCATCCATAGTAATTGTACACAACAACTTCCAACAGCAGCTTCATCAGATGATAAAGAAATCAAATCTTGTTTCTTGCTATACAAGATACTAAAGTCGTACCAGTAAGGAAACAACCACTAGTAGTACTCTTGCGATCATCTGCATTACTATCCCAATCACAGTCACTATAGTCAATAAGATCTGAGTCTTGATTTTTAGAATACCAGATACCATACTCAGAAGTCCCACTAGCATGTCAAATAACTTTGACTGTAGTCAGGTGAGTTTCCTTCGGATTAGCCTAAAATCTTGCACATACCCCAACAATATAATATATATCTGGTCGACTGGCTGTAAGGTACAATAGACTCTCAATCATACTTCTCTAAAATTTTGGATCAACCAAAATACCTTTCTCATCCTTCATCAATTTATCTGTGGCCCCCATTGGAGTTCAAACTGATCGATAATCGCTTAAGCCAAATTGTTTCACTAAATTCAAGGCATACTTACTCTGATTTGTGAACAAGTCATTCTTTTCTTGCTTCACCTTAAGTCCTAGAGAATAGGTGAGTTTGCCAGCCATGCTCATCCCGATTCATCCTGCATTAGATTGACAAAATCTTGTACCATAGATGGGGAGGTTGAGCCAAATATAATGTCATCTACATAAATTTGAGCAATCAAATTTTTTGGGACTTGTCCAACACAAATAAAGTGCAATCTACTCACCCTCGACAATAAATTTCTTAATAAGAAAGTTAGTAAGTCGCTCATACCATGCTCTAAGCGCCTTTTTCAGACCATATAGTGCCTTTTTTTAGCCTATACACATGATGGGGATAGTGAGGATCTTCAAATCCTTTCGGTTGTTCAATATAGACTTCTTCATTCACCACGCTATTCAGGATGGCACTTTTGACATCCATCTGGCACAATGTAAAATTCATAGTGCATGAGATAGCAAGTAAAATCTGAATAGATTCTAACCTGGCAATTGGTGCAAATATCTCTTCAAAGTCAACTCCTTCTACTTGAGTATACCATTGAGCTACTAGCCTTGCTTTATTTCAAGTAATCTGGCCATCTGCATCTGACTTGTTTTTGAAAATCCATTTGGTGCCAATAACATTTACTCCTTTGGGACGAGGAGTGAGATGTCATACATCATTTCATTAAAACTTCCCAAGTTCTTCTTGCATTGTCACAATCCAGTATTCATCAAGAAGAGCTTCTTTATAAATTTTTAGTTCAATTAAAGAGATGAAGCACTATAATCCTGCAAGTTCCCTATAGTTTACCATGGTATTGTACGAGTTCTCTTGGTAGGTTCAACTTGAGTTGGAACATGAGGTGGGGAACCTGGAATTAATGTTCCAACATCAATGTCTTCAGGGCTAGCATGACTCTCTGAAAATTCTAGTGTTCCAACATTGACTGCTGATTAGTCGGAGTGTTCTGTGTTGGAACATGAACTGGTACTGGTTCATTTTCTCCTCCTCCTGATACTTCATTTTCTCCTCCTCCTAATACTTCATTTTCTCCTCCTCCTGATACTTTCTTGTTATCAAAATCATCAGCAATTATATTAATAGGATCCATAAAGGTATTTGTGCGAAGATTGTACACTCTGTATGCAAAGCTATTCACAAAATATCCCAGAAAAATCACATCATCACTGAGGATGTCAAACTTTGCCAACTGATTTCTATCTCTGAAAATGTAACACTTACTGCCAAACACATGGAAATATGAGACATTAGTTTTCCTACCCTTCTAGATTTCATATGAAGTCTTATTTGTGAATGGACGAAGGTACACCTTATTTATCGTATAACACGCTGTGTTGATTGATTCTTGCCCACCATTTCTTATGAATTCCTTTTTCTGCCAACATAACTCGTGTCATCTGCTGTAGAGTCCTATTTTTCCTCTCAACAATGTCATTCTGTTAAGGTGTGATAGGTGCAGAATATTTATGTTGAATTCTAAGCTCATCACAAAAGTTGCAGAACTCATAGTTTTCAAATTATCTGCCATGATCATTACAGATCCACACAATCTTCCTAACAGGACTCCTTTTTTCTGTCTGTAATTTGATCACTAAACTTCTGAACACATCCGCTTTATCAAATTTTTCTTTGAGAAATACCACCCAAGTATATCTAGAAAAATAATGAACACACACAATTATATACTTCTTCCCAGTCACATTAGGTGTATTGACCGGACCCATCAAGTCCATGTGTAATAACTCAAGATTTCTCAATGTGGTAATATACAGAACATATGAATGAGGAGATCGAATTTGTTTACCGTGTTGGCATGGTCCACACACAATTTCATTTTTGTTAGTGAGAGAGGGCATACCTCGCACTGCTTTAGAGTTTGCAATCTTCACCAACGTTTGACATGCCCAAGCTTCCTATGCCACATAGTTCATTCATCTTCTTTGGAGCTTAGGCACCTAAATTTTTGTTCCAACAGGTAACAATTGTCTGAAGATCGAATTCCTGAGACTACTTTATCTTCAACATGTTGTACAGTGTATGTGTCTTAATGAAACTCCACAGTCATATTATCGCCGCACAAATGACTAATGCTCAGTATATTAGCTTTTAGGTTTTCTACAAGCTGAACACTTGTGAAAATAGGAAATCCCTTGATCTGCAGTTCACCTTTGCCCCCAACTCGAATCTTCTTTCCATCACTAAATGTAACAAACCCACCATCGTATGGTTTGATATTTATAAAATATTCTTGAGTTCTAGTTACATGCCGAGAGCATCCACTATCAAAGTACCACAAGTTTGTAGAATGTGAAATAAGAGATGTGTGAGCAACCAAACAAATAGTAGTGTGCTTAAGATTCCATACCTTCCTGACCAATTTAGATTGTTGAGCATCGTCCATGTTGGAACATACCGAAAGTTGTCGTCAATTCATAATGTCTCTGAGTAGCTTAAAACATTGCTCCTATATGTGACCTTGATAAGAACAGTAATGGCATAAAATAGGTTTGTGTCGACGTGTCTTCATCACTTTCTTCTTCATAGCATGTAACTTTGCTTTGAAATCTATGATGTTTCTTTTAGCTTTTTCATAGCCAAATCCTTTTCCGTCTCCAAAGTTCTCCCATAGTCAATATATAATCTAGTTTTGCCTTTCCAGTGTTCAACTTTATGATTGCAGCTTCAGCTATCTCAGCCCTCTCAGTTGCTAACCTTAAATTTTGTTTCAGTTGTTCAATCTCGTTTTAAAGTCCTTCAACTAGATCCCCCAGTTCTATCTTTCTTTCAGCAAGCTGGTGTTTCTCTTATTTCCAGCTGAAACTATTAGAGCCTATAAACTTAATCTCCCGAATGTAATAGTACTTCATGACTCTGTTGGGAGGGAGTGGAAGGCAGAGTATGCTAACGCTAATGCTCATTGTCGCTATATTGGGGGCTGGAATCATCTTTGTCAAGTAAACCTCATAAAGGAAGAAGATATTTGCATTTGCGAATTTGTGAAAAGTGTAGACAAAAGATCTTTACATACTGGTGCAAGTTGTCTGGTAAATTAATATTGCATATTCATATAATTGTTTCATTGACTTTTTCATCGTTAGGATTGCTCAATCATCAAATTTTAAGCTTATCTATTATTCTCTTGAAAAATTATAACATGACGATCATGTGATGTTTCTAGTATTTTTGTTATAACTAATGGTGATGTGGTTTATTTTTCCCATCCTTTCATGAATCGTGATAAAGAGAATTAGTTAGCGTTTCACGATATGCTAAATATCATTCCATTCTTTTATATATATTTTTTCTTTTTAAATACATACAATCGATTCTTATTAAAAATTTATAAGTATACTAACTTAGTAAATATGTAACAAGTTGTTCAAAGTAATAGAAGTCCATGTTCATTTTCATACATGTCTTAACTCTATTATGGTACTAATTTCATTTGTTTGTGATTTTTAAATGAAATTCACATACCTATTCATTCTACCCACAAGAAGAAAGAAAGATATGTTTGAAATTGGGAATTGAATGTTAGCTTAGCGGTTATAGTCTAGTGCTACTATGAGGTTATGGGTTCAATTCCCACTAAGGGCAAAGGGAGGGGAGAGATTTTATTGGGGGCTCATTTGAGTTATTACCCTATTTGTTTTTAAAAAAAAGATATGTTTGAAATCAAATCAAAGGTATTCAAATATTCATAATGAATTACTAATTATTAGTTTTATTTATAATATAATAAAAAATTATTCTTAGATCAATGTCATAAAATGAGTTAGGTTTTAGTTTTAGAAAATATTAGTGTTTTACAAGTTTTTAAGATAATATTTGTGTATATGTATCCATTTCGTCTTGCCTATAGCTATCTTTGTGGAAATTATATTTACATTTCTATTGGGCATTCAAGAACCATGGATAAATTACTAGTTTTAATGCATAAAATTTGTATGAACTCCTTAATATTTGTATGAATTTGTAGAATCTTTAAGAGGTTAAACAATGTAAAAGTATATGTAAGAAAAATCATATTCTAAACTTCAATAATCACAAAACATTGTTTCATTACACGAGTTAGCTATCTATACATTGTATAGAGTAGCGTAAGACTTTCCATCTCGTTCAAAATGTCAAGATTGTACATTATTTTAATAAATATGAAAATTTACAAAGTAATAACATAGTATCCTTGACAAGTTCTCCTCTTTGTCAGAAACCTCTCCATAGATATTTCCTATATGAACATGTAGACAGAAAAACATTATGAGAAGTAGAATCTTAGATCACTCATTTTAAGAGTCGGTTGCAACACTTTCAAAACACGCAAGAATCTTTTTCAATAATCCATGACATCCTTCCAATGCTAACTTCTCCATATTAAGAAACTGGTCGCATGATCACTTTCATATCCAAGGACTTGTAGTCTTGTTGTACTATAGCTACACCTATCAATAAATTTCAGTGAGATTTTCATGTGTTTGAATGTGTATTTGAATGTGAAAATACAAGGAAACCAATCATTGCTCTGAGGCAATTTTTTTATTCCTACAAATTTAGACCGTCTTCCCCCTTTTACTAGGTTACCGCCACCGTTCTCTCTTCTCCGGCAACGCCATGATAGCATATCCACCTACTGCACAAAATCCATCCCTTACATATGCTCAAGCCCTAAGAGATAAACTCCGTGATGCCCTAAATTTAAACCCGTAAAAAATCATCGCTGAGGATAGCGATCCCTTCATTCCAAAAATGAAAATCGAGCACTTGGACAAACCAGGTCTACATTTTTCTGATGAAGAATGCTCGAAATTGGAAGCCCCACTCCGCTGCACATTTGTCGTAAAATTCCCTCAAAGCCGACCACAAATGGAGAAACTCCGCAAAGACTTCCACACCACAAGTTTTAAGGGCCACACTTATATCTTTCTATTAGATAACCGACATGTTTTGATATCCTTTTCATTGCCATATGATTATTATAGTTGTTGGTAATATAAGATCTGGAACTTTGGTTCATATACAATTCGCATGACGAAATGGGAACCCAATTTCAACCCTAATGCAAATTCCTCTATTTCCCCTATTTGGATTGCCCTTTAAGGTTCAACACAATAATTCTTTGATTATTGGGTATTAATGTCTATTGGAAACCCCATAGGAACCCCTATTAGGGTAGATAAAGTATCACTCAATAGGACTAGACCACATGTGATAAGAATATGTGGAAATTGATGTCACTAAGCCTATGTTGAAAATAATATGGTTAAGTTTTAGAGATACAGGCTTTTGGAAATACATTGAACATGAGGGGGTTCCTATGTACTACTCTTAACTGTCTCAAACTAAGACATACAACTCTTGTATGCAGGTTTGACAAAAAAATACATCCAAATTCACCTCTTGGAGGCCAAAAGAAACAAACACTTTCACAGGTAATAAGACCATTCCCATAGAAGAACAGGGGAGAACCAAAGGCAAAGGGAATGGTCCTGCTACATCTGGTTTTACTATTTAGGAAAAAATGTATATCCCAGTCCATAAAAACAAATATGATGCTTTGCCTAAGGAACAGGTGCAGTTTAAGGACAAGGAGAGCAATGGAATGATAGACACCAATCCAGAAGCTTGTCATAAAAGTTCTGAAGTCCAGATCCTTGAACAAGGATCTCAGGTTCACTCTTTATCTAGATAGACCTCAGACTTAGTGAATTCAGAGGAACGGATAGGATTGGTTGTGCGTCCATGTGTTCCTTCTACTGTGTTTGCAGGGAATAAATATCCTAATCAGGAGACTAACTAAAAAATGATGTATCAACCAACTCTCAGAATGTGGCTATTAATTCTAATCCGGATGGAAATCTATCTATAAATCTGAGTTGTTAAGAAGGAACAAACATGCTATCAATGATTCAGAAAAGGATAAAGAAGCTAATCTGAATACCAGTCAGTTTAAAACTTTAAAAGACAAACTGACAAGGGAATAATAAGGTGATCCTAACTAACCCATCACGGATTAATAATGAGAATACTTCTGATGGTCTGATAAATGCCTCTAAATTCTTACACACTGGTGTCAGTAAGAAGCATTGTATCAATAAAAAAGGAATGAATAGATTGGCTTTCAAATTTAAAAAAATTAGAACACACTTTAAAAGTCTGGAATAAATTTACCTTTGAAAACATTTTTGACAATGTTCAAATATGTGAGGAGATGGTTTTAAAACCTGAAAAGGACCAGTAAGAATAAGAAATTTATGAAAACTAGTAATCCATGAACCTTGCAAAAGAAAATTTAAAACAAGCCTTGATTAACCAAGAAATGTTTTGGAAGCAAAAAAGCAAGGTTAAAATGGATGAAAGAAGGAGTTTCTAATTCCAAGGTGAAAAACTGTTCAAAGTAAACAGAAAAAAGTCATCTCCCCAATAAAGAACACTGAGGGCCAATGGTTACAGCAACCGGAAGAGATTGAAAAGGAGGCAATCAGCTACTTCACCAATCTCTTAACAGAGGAAAATCATGATCCAACAGGTATTAATACTGCATGGATACGTGAAAATATTTCCAAAGTTGTAATTAATGACATGAACTCTAATTTAACAAAATCAGTGACAATGGAAGAATTGAATGGGGTGATAAAATCCATGGATGGTCAATCCATGGGTTTTAAGGTTTTTTCTTCCATAAATGTTTTAGAGCTCACTGTAACTGATTTCTTATCAAACAAAGCCTCCTATGTAAACCAATTCATAACCAATTTACCAAATAGCATAAGGCTCTTCTCAAAGTATAAGAAAAAACTGACATGGAAACTTACTCAAAGTGCCCAGTTCACACTTAAATGGGCTTATGAATTAATTAGACCAAGGAAAACAAAGATCCCGTCATTTAAACATCTATTGTCTAACTTAATTCCAAAAAAAATAAGTTACATTAACTGGAAATTACTTAACAGATTGATTGCATTCCCAGATGTCTAGAAAATTTCTAATTTCATCTTCCATCTAGATGCTTCTTCTATTTTAAAGAATCTAAATATATACATCACAACTCCAACAACTGTGATCAAGTGCAACTTATCTAGAACTCTATAGTCAGGGTTTTCAACCTGATCCCAAAATACTTCCAGTACTTGTGGGATAGATACTATTTTACCGGAACCTTGATACCACTGATGCAATATTTTCTAAACTAGTTAGAACCATACCCTATGTTATTATCTGGTTTATATGGTGTGGCAGATGATCTTACAATTTTGATGGGATGGAGCTAGAGACAAAGGGTATCATCGGTATATTTCTACATCATTTCAATGACACTTTTTTGACTTTCAAGAAGAACTTGAAATGAGATTTATCCAATGTTCCAAAACTATTTTTTCAAAAAGAAAAGGTTCAGAAGCCAATAAAAATTGTTAGATGGACTCTACCTGCTAGGTATAAGTTGAACACAGGTGGATCTTGGCTTAAGGATGGAAATGTAGGGATTGGATGTTTTATCATAGATCAAATGGACAAAATGATTGTGGCTTTCTCTAAGACTATCATTGCTGATTCTAATATACAAGTAGAAAACATAGCACTAATGTATGGACTTTAGTTAGCCTAGAATCACCAGATCAATCAAATTGAGATTGAAAATGATTCAGAGATACAGTAAAAAATTGTCCATACCCAATATAAAATTCCCCGTAAATGTCTAAATCAGATGCGGATAATATGGCAGATTTTTTCACAAATGAACTATACTATTAAACACATCTATTGAGAGGCAAGTGAAGTAGCTCATACTCTAACCAAATTGGCCAGTAAAGAACAAGTAAACCAAATTTTCTAACCTTCAAACTTGCCACCAAACATTCTAGGTCAAATTAACCTCGACTCAGAATCATTTCCTTACATCCGTATTGGCCAAGTTATGGCATTTTGTTTTTACATATCTTTATCGCCTGATGTTAGTGCATATACTTTTTCTAATTGGATGTAACTCCAAACTTCCCCTTAGAATCTTTTACTGCTACTTCTCTTTGATGTTTACAAGTACAAAAGACACATACTGGAATCATGAGCAATTGAGATGATCACCAAACTCGATATGATGAAGGCCATTGACAGAGTGTCATGGACCTTCTTATCCAAAGTGCTCATACAACTTGGTTTTTCATAAATTTTGGTTAACCTAATAATGTTGAACATAAAATTGGAATTGTTCTCATTACTGATTAATGGCAAATCAGTAGGATTCTTTTCAGCTTCTCGCGGGTTAAAACGGGGAGATCCCCTTTCACCTATTCTTTTCATTTTGATGGCCGATGCTTTTTCCAAGAATTTAAATTTCCTATTCAATTATGGAAATATTCTACCATATAAGCTTCCCTACAAAATGAAAACTTCTTCCCATCTTTCTTTTGCTGATGGTACAGCAATTCCATTAAAATACTCTAAAAATGGTCTTTAACCTGTAATTAGCTTCATTAAATCATTTGAATTAGTTTCAGGACAAAAAGTTATTTTTGAGAAGTCATCTTTGAAAATATCAAAACACTCTTAAATGAATCATTAATTTAATCAAAAAAGAAACAAGAATGTTAGAAGGCTCCTTGCCTTTTAAATATTAGGGATGCTTTATATACACAGGAAGAACAAAAAATTCTTCATTCACAGGGATGCTAAGCTCAATCAATTCAAAAATCAATCACTTGCATAATGAACTTTTGTCTCCAGCTAGTAAAACAATACTAATAAGACATGTTTTGGCAATAACGCCAATACATCTAATCACTGTCCTAAAACCAACCAAACACAATAATCCAAATCTACAGAACACTTGCTAGATTTTTTTTGGAACTCCAATTCTGAGAATATGGCAAAGGATAAAACATGAAAATCATACCCGTAACTTTGTTTTCCATCAGATGAAATTGGATTAAACTTCAAAAACATAA
The DNA here is from genome assembly GCA_037428765.1 of Rubia yunnanensis. Classification (NCBI taxonomy): domain Eukaryota; kingdom Viridiplantae; phylum Streptophyta; class Magnoliopsida; order Gentianales; family Rubiaceae; genus Rubia; species Rubia yunnanensis. Next base: position 79,967,551 of record CM075068.1, read on the forward strand.
ACACTTTAACAAAACAAAATCTCATCAACTTTGGTGAAAACTTCAACAAGGGAAATATTTTTGGGCTCAAACCATGTGGTCTATGACTGATACTCATAAGACCTCCAAAAAATGCGAAAGAATCAAGTAAATTCACCATATAGCTTCTGAAAATACACAGGTTCAGATTGGTAAGGGATCAGCCTCCTTATGGTATTCCAACTGGACTGGATCTGGCCCTTTAATAGATCACATGCAACACAATTCAGAAATGCTATATTTAGAGATCAGTGTAGCTAATTTCTTATCAAACAAAACATCCTATGTAAACCAACTCATAACCAATTTACCAAATAGCATAATTGCAGTTCTAAATCAAGATAATAGGCTCTTCTCAGAGTATAAGAACAAAATGACATGGAAATTTACTCAAAGTGGCCAATTCACACTTAAATTGGCTTATGAATTAATTAGACCAAGGAAAACAAAGATCCCATCATTTAAAAATCAATAGTCTAAATTAATTTCTAATTTCATCTTCCGTCTAGATGTTGCTTCTATTTTAAAGAATCTTAATCTGTGCATCACAACTTCAACAACTGTGATCAAGTGCAACTTATCTGGAACTCTATAGACTGGATTTTCAACTTTATCCCAAAACACTTCCAGTACTTGTGGGATAGATACTATTTTACTGGAACCTTGATACCACTGATGCAATCTTTTCAAAACTGGTTAGAACCATACCTTGTGTTGTTAGCTGGTTTATATGGCATGCCAGATGTTCTTACCATTTTGATGGGATAAATCAGAGACAAAGGGTATCATTAGTAGAATTATACATCATTTCAATGACACTATTTTGGCTTTCAAGATGAACTTGAAATGGGATTTATCCAATGTTCCAAAACTTTTTTTTCAAAAAGAAAAGATTCAGAAGCCAATAAAGATTGTTAGATAGACTCTACCTGCTAGGTAGAAGTTGAAAATAGATGGCTCTTGACTTAAGGATGGAAATGCACGGATTGGGTGTATTATCATAGATTAAATAGACAAAATGATTATGGATTTCTCTAAGGGTATCATTGCTGATTCTAATCTGCAAGCAGAAAATATAGCACTAATGTATGGACTTCAGATAGCCCAAAATCACTATATCAATTAAATTGAGATTGAAACTGATTCAGAGATACTGTAAAAAATAGTCCACAAACAATATAAAATTCCCTAGAAATGTTTGAATTAGATGCGGATAGTATGGCAGATTCTTCCACTGATGAACTATACTATTCAACACATCTATAGAGAGGCAAATGGAGTAGTTGATTCTCTATCCAAATTGGCTAGTAAAGAGCAAGTAAACCAATCTTTCTCTACTTCAAACTTGCCACTAATCATTCTAGGTCAAGTTAAACTTGGATTTAGTGCAGATACTTTTTCTAATTGGATTTAAATCCAAACTTCACCTTATAATATTTTACTGCTACTTCTCTTTGATGTTGACAGGTACAGAAGACACATACTGGACGCTTGAGCCATTTACATGATCATAAAACTGGATATGATGAAGGCCTTTGACAGAGTGTCATGGACCTTCTTATCCAAAGTGCTCATACAACTTGGTTTTTCATACAATTTGGTTAACATAATAATGTTGAACATAAAATCGGCATTCTTCTCATTACTGATTAATGGCAAATCAGTAGGATTCTTTTCAACTTCTCGTGGCCTAAAACAGAGAGATCCCCTTTCACCTATTCTTTTCATTTTGATGGCAGAAGCTTTTTCCAAGAATTTAAATTTCTTATTCAATTATGAAAATATTCTACCATATAAGCTTCCCTACAAAATGAAAATGTCTTCCCATCTTCTTTAGCTGATGATACAACAATTCTGATAAAATACTCTAAAAATGGTCTTAAAACTGTAATTCGCTTCTAAAAATACTTTGAATTAGTTTTAGGACAAAAAGTTGATTTTGAGAAGTCATCTTTCTACATATCAAAACACACTACTAATAGAATCATTAATTTAATCAAACAAGAATCAAGAATGTTAGAAGGCTCCTTGCCTTTTAAATGTCTGGGATGCCCTATTTACACAGGAAGAACAAAAAATTCTTTCTTCACAAGGATGCTAAGCTCAATCAATTCAAAAATCAATCACTAGCATAATGAAATTTTGTCTCCAGCTGATAAAAAAAAGCTAATAAGACATGTTTTGGCAACAATTCCAATACATCTAATCATTGTCCTAAAACCAACCAAACACAATAACCCAAATCAACAAAAACCTTGCTAGATTTTTTTGGAACTCCAATTCAGATAATATGGAAAAGAATAAAACATTGAAATCATACCCTAAACTTTGTTTGCCATTAGTTGAAAATTGATAAAACTTTTAAAACTTAAACACTTTAACAACAAAAAATTCCATCAAACTTTGGTAGAAATTTCAACAAGAGAAATGATGTGCCCATTTTATATGGTTATATTAGGACTTTTGGGACTCACTTTTGTACACTTTTGTGCTCTAGATGTGGCATTTTTCCTTCAAATTCTCTAAGAAGAGTTAAAAGTGACTTTTACGCTTTTATTACTTTTCTAGAGGATTTTGTGTGACAAGGCAATTTGTTTGAAGACTTTAAAGACTTTGAAGAATGCTTTTGAGGATTTGAAGACTTGCATTTGAGCTTTTAAAGACTTTAAGAATTAAAGATAAGTGAAGTGAAGAGGAGGCCTTGAAACAAAAAGAAGAAAGAAATCAAGATGCTGAAACATGGCTCGGTTGCGACTCGCAACGAACCCGTCGCAACTAGCGATGGACGTATGGCCAGAAACTTTCTTAGTTTTTTGTACTATAAATACTAAACCTTATCCTCTCCTCTTCACACCCTTCTTACTGCAATTTTTCAAGGTTCAAAACCCTACTTTTTCTTTCTTTCGTTTCTTAGTTTTTGTAGGTTAATCATGTCTTTTAATTATCTAACTTTGTTTTATCATGGGAGCAATGGGTTGAAGCTTTCATATCTATGTAGTAAGAACCATATCTATCTATTTAGTGCTTTTGCTATTGTGCATTTATCGAGCTTTGAATGTGAATGGTAAATGGCATTGATGTTGTTGGAAGCTTGAGTATATGAATTACTTGTATGATTACTTGTTAGGGTTGGAAGCTAGTAGCTAATTCTCCCCTCTTTTAATGTGGAATCCAAGAGCATGAGTTAGAGCTTCTTATTAATGCTGATGTGTTGATAATTTCTAGATGAATGTGATGACGTTGAATTCGTTGTCATGTTTGTTTTAGGTAGCAAATGAGATAAGTTTATGAATGTCAATTTTTCTTAACTAATCTTGTGTAAATGCATGAGTTGGTCATATGCTTGGACACAGTGTAGTGTTTATAAGTGTGGCCAAGCTTGTTGATTCTTCGTGCACAATGCCACCAATGGGATACTCTTAGTCGTGTTTTGATTAAGGGAGTCATTGGTGAGGTTTGACAAGAGATGTCAAATTCACTCTTGCAAACTACTATCTAAGAAGGATGGAAGATTTATCTTCACAACAACTAGTGGACGTAATGAATAGATTGTTTCACTCTTTCTTGAAGCCTTTGTTATTTAGCATTCATGTGTTCTTAATGCTATGTTTTGTTTCCTTTATGACATGGGTTGTTTGAGAATAGGAAGTGTTTGAATGATTGAAGTGTTAGGGTTTTAGGAAAGTGACAAATTCCTTAGCTCCTTTGCATGAAAATCTAAGGACATGAACTTTGAACTTCTTGTGCATAATGTGTTGTAATTCTTGCTAGATAAGTATGTTAATGTGGATTGTTCTCATATTTATCCTATAGATGCAATGAAAGGTCGAACCTTGAATGTGGTTTGTTCTAGGTTTAGCTTAATGAATGCTATGTTTGGTTAAATGGCTATGTCTTTGGTAGGAGGCTTGTTGTTATCAAATCTATGGTCCTTCGTGTATAATGCCGTTGATGAAATACCTCTATGGTGTTGTTTGCCTAGAGTGATTGTCAACGAGGTTGCAAATGGTCATTGTTTGTCTTTGAAAATTACTATTAAGAAGGAATGAATGTTGATCTTCCATTAGCATTCCCCATAGGTAACAAAAGTAATAGATTGAGTGAATGGTTCAATGATCTATATTAGGTTTGGAAGTGGATATCAAATACCCTCAAGGCTTTTTTTAGTAGTTTTAAAACCCCTTTTCTTTTTTTCTTTTTTGATGATAGCATAGTTACTTGACTTTGCTAGTTATCTTGTCTTTTAACTTTCATAACTTAGGACCAAAACCAACCAACCCCCCCCCCTCCCCCTCCATTTACTTGCTTTTATATATCTATATATATTTACTTCTAGCATAATAGCAACCTTTTATGTTTAAACACCTATGAAAATCCCTCTTCTTCGTGGATGACCCCTATATGCCACTATCTATTTAGTTGTAGTTAGTAAGAATTTAGGGCTTATAAATATTAACTTTGAGAGGTACGGTGATGACTTCCCAAATTTTGGCCCCGTTGTCGGGGAAGAGGCGTTTATTTTTAAGTGTTTGGGCATATTTTGTTGCATATTAGCTAGTTGTTTTATTTTCCACTCCTTGGTGGCTATTTTTGTTCGGAGTAGGTATTGCTTGAGTTTTTGGTATTTTTTATCGAGAATACTTGCAATATGATTTTGGACTTTTGAAAAAAAAAATTAAATGGAGCGTCTCACCTTGAGGGAACTCATGATGAGAAGAGAGGCTCAACAACAAAGGTTTTGTAGGATGTGTCATTCCAACCATCCTACAAATACTTGCTATTTGTTGTGGGAAGAGCACTATGAGGGGGAAAGAATCCTTTGTTTCCAAAACCAAGGATATTATGAAGAGTGCTACAAAGAGGTAGGAGATTTTGGTTTTCATAGGTAAGAAACCCAAGAATGGTATCCATACCACAATTATTACAATTTGAAATGTACTGGTAATCTGGATTGGTGGTATGAAAATGAGCTGGGAAACCAACAATACGAGCAAAATAGTTGGCCAACACCATCTTATACCATACCCCAAAACCAAGCCCAACAAGGAAGTTCAAGTTTGACACGTGAGGAAGTCATGAATACAATAGCAAACTTGAATAACTTTACTAGTGAGGAACCAGACTTTTGGTTCTCCTCTAGTGTTAAGGCTATTTAAGGGCCAGCGAGGAGTACATTAGAAGCGTTGGCCCGAATGGAAGCTCGTGATTCCGAAAATACACCATTTCAAATCAAACTCGAGGATTCGATGAGTGAGATCACCATGGGAAATGATCTTGAGTTCGAAGGGGATGAAGAGTTGGCTGTTGAGGATGATAAAAAGGAGGAAGAGGTGATTGTGCTACATTCATTAGCATCGTCACCCGTACCCCTACCTATTTAACCAACTCCACCATTTTCAAACATTTTGAGGGAGATAAGAGAGGAGCCAAAAGACAATCCCAAGCCTCCTAACCACCCAACTCCCTTTAAACCATCTCCACCTCAACAAGACTTTTCTCTCAAAAGTTTTGTACCCCCACCTCTCTACTTTTGGATGCTCATAGTGAAGGGGTTCCAGCCTTCACCATATGGATAACATTAGGATCGTGCCGATGACCTTAAAAATACGGATCTTTGTCGTGCCAATGACGTAAATAAATTCGGCCTTTAGTTTGGATTTTGTTGTTTAGTTTTTATTACTCTGTCTTATTCTTTTTATGGTGTGTTTTTCTGTGATTTTGTAGCCAAGTGAAGTGCATTTAAATGGAGGAGATGAAGGAATTCGATCCATAAGAAAATGGAGAAAGCTTGGAATGTTGGTAAGAAAATATTGAATTCTTTCTAAGTGCTGGGAAATCCTATCGTCGTGAGTCGCGATGAACAGGGGAGCAAAATAAACTCCCATCACCTGCTTTCCGCGAGTCGCGACATGGCCATCGAGAGTCGCAACCATTCATCGCGAGTTGCAACATGGTCATCGCGAGTTACGACCGAATCAGAAAATTTCTGAAAGAATTAAGCTCACAGACCAAAGATATTGCGAGTCGTGATGGCTTGGTTGCGAGTCGTGATGGCTTGGTTGCAGGCCACGATGATCACCATGAGTCGCAACCAGTGCTGTCGCGAGTCATGATGGAAAACCAGCTTTTCAACTTTGTTTAAACATTTCATAATCAGTTCTTCTTTTTAACCAAATACTCCCAAGAACCCCCACACCTCCACTCATTCCTCTACCATCCCACATATACTGACATATGAATATTCTTGCATCTTTATAGTACCTTTGTTGATTGTAGCATGCCAACTACATCATTGTGACTGTAATTTCATATTCTATAATGATGCTTGGATATGTGTCGATATATGTTGGATATTTTTATTGGATAATCTTGTAGTGGTGATTGCATGGTGGATTGGTTGTTCTTTTAGAATACTATGGTTATTAATTTTTTATGCTAAACCTAGTATTACAAATCCTTATGTACTTGTGAGTTTGATGTTGTTCTCTGTGGTGTTAGTCTTGATCAAACGGCGCCAAGGAGACAATTTTTTACTCGATGGGTGAGTTCTTCTACGACACTTTCGCTCCCCCTTCCAGCTTCAAAACCAATTTTGGGACCGATTCTATACAAATACATGGGATTACGCCATATCACCAGCAACTATGCGGAGAAATGGGTGTCACTCTACCTCTTACCTTGAGTTTTATTGTTCTTGCCTTACATTTTTACATTGAGCAATGTAATGTTTTAAGCACGGGGAGGGGTTGGAGGACTCAATGCATGCTAGCTTGATTTGGAATGCTTTTTGCTACTTTTGATTGGAAAAACATGAGAAAAAGGAGGAAAAAAATTGAAATATTGAATTTTTTTTTAAAAAATAGAAAATGAAAAAGGAAAAAGAAAAAGAAATTAAAAAGAAAACCCGCTAAGTTGAAAACCCGAGAGGGCAGCATATGCAACATTGGAGGCCCGGATAGGTCGAAACCCCAAAAGGGTGGCCTAGGCAAAAATGAGAGGCTAAATGTGCGGAAAAAGGTGAGATGTGAGCCAAAGAAACATGACGTGTGGCTAGGATGAATACCCAAAAGGGCTCCTAGGCAAAATGAGAAAAGGAGAGGGAAAAGGAAAATGCTATGATTTCACTCATTTGCCGGCGTTGGATTCATAAGGTTGCGGTTGTCATATGGATGGATCGGGTAGCTCAACATCTTGAGACCTCTTTGGATTGGGTAACTTAGCGGGTTGAAAAACGAAGTATGGTTATTAAAATTCTTGATTCTTTTATACTTCATTTTGGTTGATATATTGACATGGGCTGAAGTATGTGTTTGAACCTCCTATATGGTTTTAACTTCATTTTGTGTCATTGGATATTGGTTGATATATTGGTATGAAGTAAAGTATGTGCTTGAACCCTTCCTATGGTTTTAACTTCATTTTGTGTCATTGGACTTTGGGAATATCAATTCGGGACTTTGAAACATTTTTATGGGTAGTGAATTGATGAGTGGTAGGTTTGGATAGATTTAGGAATTGGGGTTGTGTGTGTGGGAAATTATCATTTGAGCTTTAATTTTGGGATTTATGATATTGAGATTTTTTGTGAGATTTTGATTGGGGGAATATTAGTTAGGATGTGGACATATGAATTCCTTTGTGTCCTGAATCTTTTCTTACTCGAGGGCGAGTAAGGTTTAAGTGCAGGGAGGTTTGATATCCCCATTTTATATGGTTATATTTGGACTTTTGGGACTCACTTTTGTACACTTTTGTGCTCTAGATGTGGAATTTTTCCTTGAAATTGTCTAAGAAGAGTTAAAAGCGTCTTTTACACTTTTATTACTTTTCTAGAGGATTTTGTGTGACAAGGCAATTTGTTTGAAGACTTTGAAGAATACCTTTGAAGATCTGAAGACTTGCATTTGAGCATTTGAAGACTTGAAGAATTAAAGATAAAGAAAGTGAAGATGAGGCATTGAAAAAAAAAGAAGAAAGAAATCAAGATGCTGAAACTAGGCTATGTTGCGACTACTCGCGACGGATCCATCGCGACTACTTGCGACGGGGCCAGAAACTTTCTTACTTTTTCGTACAATAAATACTAAACCTTATCCTCTCCTCTTCACACCCTTCTTCTTCCTGCGATTTTTTTGGGTCCAAAACCCTAGTTTTTGTTTCTTTCTTTTCTTAGTGTTTATAGGTTAATCATGTCTTTTAATTATCTAGCTTAGTTTTATCTTGGGAGCAATGGATTGAAGCTTATATATCTATGTTGTAAGAACAATATCTATCTATTTAGTGCTTTTTCAATTGTGCATTTATTGAGCTTTGAATGTGAATTGTTAATGGCATTGATGTTGTTGGAAGCTTGAGTATATGAATTGCTTGTATGATTACTTGTTAGGGTTGGGAGGAAGTAGCTACCTCTCCCCTCTTTCAATGTGGAATCCAAGAGCATGCGTTAGAGCTTCTTAATGATGTTGATGTGTTGATAATTGCTAGATAAATGTGATGATGTTGAATTTATTGTCATGTTTGTTTTATGTAGAAAATGAGATATGTCTATGAATGTCGATTGTTCTTGAATAATATTGTGTAAATGCATGAGTTGGTTAAATGCTTAGACACAGTGTAGTGTTTATAAGTGTGGCCAAGCTTGTTGATTCTTCGTGCTCAATGCCACCAGTGGGATACTCTTAGTCGTGTTTCGATTAAGGGAGTCATTGGTGAGGTTTGACAAGAGATGTTGAATTCACTCTTGCAAACTACTATCTATGAAGGATGGAAGATTTATCTTCATAACAGGTAGTGGACGTAATGAATAGATTGTTTCACTCGTTCTTGAAGCCTTTGTTATTTAGCATTCATGTGTTCTTAATGCTATATTTTGCTTCATGTAAGCCATGGGTTTGTTTGAGAATATGAAGTGTTTGAATGATTGAAGAGTTTGAATGATTAAAGTGTTAGGGTGTTAGGAAAGTGACGAATTCCTTAGCTCCTTTGCATGAAAATCTAAGGACATGAACTTAGAACTTCTTGTGCATAATGTGTTGTGATTCTTGCTAGATAAGTATGTTAATGTGGATTGTTCTCATATTTATCCTATAGATGCAATGAAAGGTTGAACCTTGAATGTGGTTTATTCTAGGTTTAGCATAATGAATGCTATGTTTGGTTAAATGGCTATATCTTTGGTAGAAGGCTTGTTGTTATCAAATCTATGGTTCTTCGTGTATTATTCCATTGATGAAATACCTCTATGGTGTTGTTTGCTTAGAGTGATTTTCAATGAGGTTTTCATATGGTCATTGTTTGTCTTTGCAAATTACTATTAAGAAGGAATGTATGTTGATCTTCCATTGGAATTTCCCATAGGTAAGAAAAGTGATAGAACGAGTGAATGGTTCAATCATCTACATTACTAGTTATCTTGTCTTTTAACTTTCATAACTTAGGACCAAAACCAACCAACCAACCCCCCCCCCCTCCCATATTTACTTGCTTTTATATATCTATATATATTAACTTCTAGCATAATATCAACCTTTTATGTTTTAACACTTAAGAAAATCCCTTTTCTTCTTGGATGACCCCGATTTGCCACATCTACTTAGTTGTAGTTAGTAACAATTTAGGGCTTATAAATATTAACTTTGAGAGGTACGTCGACGACTTCCCAGGAAATCTCTTTGGGCCCAAACTATGTGGTCTATGACTAATACTCATAAGACCTCGAAAACATGGAAAAGAATCAAGGAAATTCGTCATATAGCTTCTGAAAATACACAGGTTAAGATTGGTAAAGGATCAGCCTCCTCTTGGTATTCCAACTGGACTGGATCTGGCCCATTAATATTTCACATGCTACACAATTCTGAAATGCTTTATTCAGAGCTCATTGTAGCTGATTTCAAGTCAAACAAAGCCTCCTATGTTAACCCATTCAAAACCAATTTACCAAATAGAATAATTGCAGTTCTGAATCTAGATCATACGCTCTGCTCAGAGTAAAAGAACAAACTGACATGGAAACTTACTCAAAGTGGCAAGTTCAAACTTAAATCGGCTTATGAATTAATTAGACCAAGGAAAACAAATATCCCATCATTTAAACATCTATGCATCTAACTTAATTCCAAAAAATAATAAGCTACATGAACTGGAAATTACTTAACAATTCGATTACATTCCCAGATGTCTTAGAAAATTTATAATTTCATCTACCATCTAGATGTTGCTTCTATTTTAAAGAATCTGAATCTATACATCTCAGCTTCAACAACTGTGATCAAGTGCAACTTATCTAGAACTCTATAGACTGGGTTTTCAACCTGATCCCAAAACACTTCCAGTACTTGTGGGATAGATACTATTTTTTTTAATTTAAACCATCCGGAGATGGGGGGGAATATATTAGGCTCCCCAAACCAAATAGAAATAAGCCAGAAGGCGCCACTTGAGGGAAATCTTTACAAAAGATCATCCATTTGATGATCCAAGGGCCAAAAAAGCCCTTGAAGCAATAAAGCACTTGCTTCCAAAAGCGGAGTTTCCACCTATTCTAAACTAAATAAAAAATGTAGTGGGCTAAAAGAGGTGTAACTTATTTTCTATCCGACTGAAATACCACGAACAGGAAAGTGAATCGAAAAATCAAAACCCTTATTTGTCAATGATTTGCAGCCGAATAGAAAAATATACCACCTGAGTATCCGAGGATTGTTGCAATCAGTGGAGAATCATCCCTGACGTCCATGCAATCCTTTCTCGAGCATCTTCTCTGGAAATTTGGTGTTGCTTGTAATCATCATTGACATCAGCTGAGGATATTAGCTGGGAAGAAGAAAAAGGCATCACAGCAATTTGGTGTTGCAATCATCATTGACATCAGCTGAGGATATCAGCTGGGAAGAAGAAAAAGGCACAGCAACAGGCCTGCAAAGAAGAGAAGAGAGAACAGCAGTTTCCATTCTAGCCAAGAAGGGAAAATATATGATTTACTAGTGGATGCACTATAGCAAAATGAGATCACAGCAAACCTAAACCTGGGCGAAACTACTGCCCAAAGGGGAACCAATTCACACCCCAGGAAAACCATTTTTGTCCAGTAGTAAAAGACCCCTAAGAAATGGTGGAACAATATCAATATGTAAATCTCCCTGCAAGTTATTTTCCATAGAAAATTTTGCCAAGAAATCAGTAGCAGTGTTAGCTTCCCTGGGAGTGTGTTGGATTGGATTCACTATGTGTCCTAGGTTTAGTTTGCTACATATAGAGAAAACTCTCCACGGGCAGCACATTGGATATTGAATTCCTTTAACAGCTAATAAACAGTCAGACTCAATCACACAATAGTGAAGATCCAGATCTAAGCACAATTGATATCCACTATGAATGACAGTTAGTTCAGCATGTAAAGGAGAAGCAGATTGAAAATTGTTAACTCTCATTTTAATCACCTCTCCCTTCCAATTCCTCACTATAACTGCAGATGAGGAATGACCACCAATTTTCCATGTAGCATCTGTATTTATTTTGAAACGAATTTGTGGTTTTTCCCAACTGACCGCAGTAATCAATTTTTTCTTTTTTGGGAGGATTTTTGGTATGATTCTAGCTTGTATCAAGTCCTTATGCTTGTCAATATTACCTTTCAATTGGTAAGCTGAGAAAATTAGGTATATCAGTTCTTTGACATTCTGAAAACATGCATCAATTGAGAAGGATATATTGTAAAAGATGATTTTATTCCTGTGAATCCAGAGAGACCATGTTGTAACTATTAGGGCAGCCATAAACAAGTTGGACATTATCTTAGAATCAGCCCTGAAGGAGAGAAAGAATTCTACTCTGTTCCTGAAGCTTCCAAAAACTGGTTGTTGAAAGTGTAATAGATTATTAACTCTAAGCCAAATAGCAATTGAAGAAGGGCAGGAGTTAAAGAAATGATCCAGAGTATCATAATGGTTCATGCATAGAGGACACTTAGAGGCTAAATAGAAACCAAGCTTACACAAGATATTATCAAATGGAAGAATTCCATTTAGAGCTCTCCAGGTAAGAACAGACATCTTTGTAGGAATGAAAGGGGACCATACCTTGTGTAGGTGTCTGATGGTTGTTCTTTTCTGTCTGAATAATTTGTATGCAGAGCTGATGGAGAAATTCCCATCCAATGTAGGAGTCCAGACAAGCCTGTCAGCATGAGAGTTATCCAGTTTGACTTCCTGCAAGAAATGAATAGTATTGGTAGCCAGGTGAGGCTCCAGATTTGGAAGGTAAGAAACTTTGTTAAAAATGAATGACCTTAGAGAGATATCCGGAAATGGGATATCCATCTCCTGGGGCCATTCATAACACAAAGCTCCATCACCTGTCCAGTTAGCATTCCAGAATGAACATTCACCTATACCATAAATAACTCTAGTGAGACTATTATCCTTAGCAGTGATCTTGTAGATCCTATTCCATGTGTGTGATTTTTTGTAAGATGCAGGGAGTGACCACAAATACTCAGACCAGTGAGTGTTATTTATTTGCAGTTTCCACCATAGTTTACAAGAGAAAGCATCTACAATAGCATTTAGGTCTCTAAAGCCTATACCATTCTCCTCTACAGGTAGACTCATTTTTTTCCAGGATCTCCATTTTTTCCTTTCTATGTTATCACAATTCCCCCAGAAAAGGCTAGAAGCTAGTTTTTCCATTTTTATTAAGACTAACTTTGGAGGACTTAAAACTGCAAACATGTGTGTGGGAATTGAAAGAAAGCAATGGTAAATCAGAATGATCTTACCTGCAGTGCTTAGCCATCTGTTCTTCCAATTATTAATGGATTTCTCCATTCTTTCCAAGATAGGATGGTAATGAATCTGTAAATTACGACCTGGAAAGATAGGGACCCCTAGATACTTAAAAGAAAAAGTGCCTTTCACCATACCTAAAATCCTACGCACAGTTTGAACCCTTGCCACAGAGGTGTTTGGAGCAACAAAGAACTCAGATTTGGTAAAATTTACCTTTTGACCTGATGTTTGCTCATATGCTTTTAGAAAGCTTTTAAACCTTTTTAAGTTTTTGTGGTTAGCATTCAGAAAAACAGCCGTATCATCAACATACATGAGGTGGGTAATAGGTGAACAGGGCCTTGGAAAACAAAAGTATTGCAGATATCCTGTACTGAACAATTTTTTTAAACCTCGGGAGAAAGGTGAAAGTGGATCACCATGTTTAATACCTCTAGTAGAGGGAAAGAATCCTGAAGTAATTCCATTAATTAAAACTGAAAAGTGAGCTGCAGCTATATTATGCATAATGCGATGCACAAATTTACCATGAAAACCAAATTGAAGGAGGATTGAGTTAAGCAAAGACCATGAGACCCTATCAAAAGCCTTTTGCATGTCTAATTTAACTATGAGATTTGAAACCTTAGATTTTCTAGAAAGAATTCTGGACATCTCTTGCATTAAGATAACGTTATCGGATATATCCCTGCCTTTTATAAATGCACTTTGTTCAGGGGATATGAGTAAAGTCATTAGAGGTTTAATCCTTTCCATTATCATCTTAGAGAAAACTTTATTCACAAAGTTTGATAGGCTTATGGGTCTGAAGTCTGAAAAGGTGATTGGAATTGGTTTTTTGGGGATTAATGTAAGCCAAGTGCTAGAGATGGCCTTAGGAATATTACCACTGTTTAGGAATTCATTGGCAGCATCAAGGAGGTCTCCCTTAATAGTGTCCCAGAAAGTAGTGTAAAAAGCACAAGAATAACCATCAGGTCCTGGAGCACTAGATTTATTTAGGTCAAATACTGCAAATTTGAGTTCATGTATATTAAAGGGTGACAGAAGAATGTGATTTTGTTGATCAGTGATCACTTTAGGAATTTCTTTGAGGAAGTGATGTAGATAAGTTCCCATTTTTGGGGGGGCCTCTTCATTAAGTAATTCCCTGTAAAATCTCACACCTTCTTCTTTAATCAATTGTGGTTCTGAAATCCAATTACCACTACCATCCTTGATTTTACTGATTCTAGATCTTGCTCTCCTTTCCCTAATGGAGTGATGAAAGTAACTAGTGTTTGCATCCCCATATTTAAACCAATTTAAACTAGCCTTTTGCTTCGAGTAGATATTTTTTTCTTTTTGAGCTCTCATAAGCAAATCTTTTGATTTAATCAGCTCAGCTAGGATCAATTCATCTTGTGTTTGCTGGAATGAGATTTCCAGTTCATTAACTGTATTTTCAGATTGTAGCAAATTCTGATTGACATTACCAAAGTGTAATTTATTCCATTGTTTGATTTCCATCTTTAGCCTCTTTAATTTAAAAACTAACCTATGCATCCCATTGAATGGAGAAACTAATTCCCAGTTTGAGACAACTAGAGCCTGAAATTCCTGTCTATTTGACCACATTTCTTGGTATCAAAAAGGCCTAGGGACTTGTTCTTCGGCTGATTGAACAGATAAAGATAAAGGGGAATGGTCCGAAGTCATTCTATTTAGCACATGAATGGAGCTATGAGGAAATAAGTCAAACCAATCTAAGGTAACAATACCCCTATCTAGCCTCTGAAACATTAAGTCCTTACATTTATCCTGATATCTATTATTGCTCTAAGTGAAGGAGTTTCCTACTGTAGGGATATCATGCAGGTCCATATTGTTTATAAATTCATTAAACTGTTTCATGCTTTTTTTTTGGTGTTGATTTCCTTCCTTTATATTCATATACAAATGCAACAGTATTAAAATCTCCAATATATATGGATGGATCATGGTTGTAGTCTGTAAATCATTCCATAATGCCTCCCTCATTTGTCTATGTACACTAGCATATATGAAAAAACAATTCCAACTAACAGAGGAGGCAGTATCTGATATTTTGACTTGTAAAAATTGATCTGTCTCCCTTAAGGTTGTTATACTGAAGACCTGATTCCATAAGATCCAGATTTTAGCACATTGAGTAGGAAGAGCATATTTGTATCCAAGGTCATGCATCAAAGCATTTAATTTCTGTTTATCATGCCAGGGTTCAATTAAACACAGAATGTCAATCTTATGCTTAAATTTTAAAGCCTTTAGTCTATCTAGAGATGTTCCAAAACCTCTAACATTCCAGACTAATATGTTCCCTATTTCGGTGTGTTTTATCATTTAAAAACTCGAAGGTCTTCTGAAGTGCTCCAAGATCTCCAGCTCTCGAGGACTCCTCTCGAGCACACGAACTCCTCGCACCGTCGAAAACCTCCTCGTGCTCTCGAATGCCTTCTGAAGTGCTCGAATACCTCTAACTCACGAATATTCTCTCAAGCACTCGAACTCCTCCTTCGCTCTAAGATGTCCCAGAGCTCTCGAAGGCCTTTTGAATTGCTCGAAGACCTCCAACTCACGAATAGTCGCTCGAGCACTCGAACTCCTCCTTCGCTCGAAGACCTCCTCGAGCTCTCGAAGGCCTTTTGAATTGTTCGAAGACTTGCAGCTCTCGAATATTCCTCTCAAACACTTGAATTCCTCCTACACTCGAAAACCTCCTCAAGCTCTCGAAGGCCTTTTGAAGTGCTCGAAGACCTCCAACTGTCGGATACTTCTCTCGAGCACTCGAACACCTCCATATCTCGAATGTCTTTTCAATCACTCCTACTCTTTTTTCTTAGCAGCGGCAGCCTCCTCAAGCACTCGGACTACTACAGCCACCTCGAGCATTCGGAGATCCTCCATACTTAACATCTTCCTTAAGTTAATCGCCGAAAACTGGGTAAACGTCCTGCCTATTATTGAACAGTTTGCTCCTCCTTTCATCCTGATCTGGGTATTCTCATGTGATTGAAGAATGAAGATAGCACTTGGGAGTACCATCGTTGGTGATTCCGGTAGCCAATTTTTAAATTGACTAGTGATTGCTATGTATTTGTGTTTGCTCTTTTTATTCATAAGATGAGTCTGCACACTTGGAGTGCTTAGAAAACTACATTGCAGAAGTTTCCCTTCTCGAGTATACCATGCTTTGCTATGCTCCATCATTTATTGTAGCTTCCACGATTTTCTTGGCAAAGTATATTCTTGTGCCTACGAAGCGACCATGGGTATGTTTTTAGTAAATTCTAAATTATGCTAGCGCTTGTAGTCATTTTAACCATGGATTTTTCTTTATTCGGCTGAATTTTAGATCATAATCAATACAAAATTCTAACCTGAAGCATTACACTCAATACCTGTCTTCAGATTTGTGTGATTGGGTTATGGCACTACATAACCTTTACTGTATCAATTACAGATCAAGTTTTTCTGCTATAAGAGAGAAATATAGCCAGCATAAGGTATTTTTTTGTTCGAGAATCTGCATGCCGACTTGCAAGCAATGGGAAGAGATCATCGACTTGGGCAAACAAGCAAGGTTATACTTTTTTACATGAATGTCGTTCGATTGCATTTGCTTGCTTTGCATATGGTAGGCTGCATTTCACCATTAGAGCTTGGTTTGTAATACTTTAGTAGTCATGTTTCTAGTTTTACAAACCCAATTTTTTTACTATAAAACTATTGAGCAGTTTTAGATGCATTCTTCCTACATAATTTCTTTGTTAGATTCGTGTGCTTTTTCCTCATTTGCTACCTGAATGTTTCTGAATTTTCATTTTCTAGTGCAGTTTTTATTGTTATGTAGCTAACATTTTTGATGTTTTTCCCGTGTAATGGTAACTGTTTTATTGTTTTTATATTTTCAGATTTTGTGTTTTAAGTGATATTGAGAACATATTAGTTAGCATGTTTATGTGTTTAGTTCACGTTTTGTTGTGGTTTTCTCATATTAATTGTTTTCTATTTTGTAATTTATACAGTTTAATGTTAGGCATTTGGATCTGTTTACCTTCGTTGTTTTAGACATTTCTTCATGTCTTTATGTAATTTCTTTGGCTAAATTAATATGTAAAAATTATGCGTGTTTTGAAGGTGTATCTAATTCAGTTTAATTAAATGGTTGAATTTGAGTTAGTTAATCTGTTTATGAGCTTGGTTTAGTTATTTTTTAGTTAGTTAATCATAATCTTTTTAAATTTATTTTTTCTAAATGTGTATATCTAGTAATATATGTTTTTTACTTTTTGGTGTTTCGGTTATTTATTCTTGTGTTTATGTGATAATGTTTTAGTGTAGATGATGCTACCTGTTGGAGGAAATCTAGCCGGTTGCAATCTAAGTTGACTGTTGCGGATAGTATGTGTATTGTTAGTTTTTAAGTGTTTAAGTTTTATATTTTAATATTTCTATTTTTATAATAATTGATTGTATAAGTTTCAGGTTATAAAGCTTATCTTAAAGGGAAAAAGAATAAGATAAAATCTACTACAGTTGGTATTCAAAGATGATTAGAATTTATTTTATTTTGTTGGTTATTACTTGATTTCTGTATCTAATTATGATAATTTCCCTTTCTTTATAGCCGATATTAATAAAAGGTTGTGTATGAGTGGTAGTAAATATGTGTATAATCTAGATATAGAGTTATTGGAACTTCAAAAAATGGTTGCAATATTTATTTTATTATGCTTTGTTAAGTATTTAATATGCTTGTTTAGGTGTTTCAGTTTTTAGTTTCAGTATTAAATATATTAATATATTTTCCTCTGTAGGTTTATGATGAGGCTCTCATGATTGTCAAGCATAACATTGAAGTTGTTACTGCTGATATGTATAAGAGGATAGAAAAGGTTAAGGGTGATGTTATTGCTGAGGGAACACGCGAATTGCCACCAAGTGAAGGTGTTACTGAACAAATTCAAATTCAGGTGGGTGACTTTTAAGATTCACAAGAGTTTTGGAATGACAAATTATGTGCTAAATGGTTGACGAATGCGTCAACAATTGGAGGAGAATGATACCGAACCAAATATACCAACTTTTAACTTGTTTACTGAAGGCGAATTGGATGACCTAGAAGGAGCATCCACAGCTGTGCAACCCCCCCCCCCCCCCCCAAACAAGGAGTTTAAGATGCTTGAGAAAACTTGTAATTTAAAAATGGATTGAGTTTGTGGTGTGATTTGAATATTTGGTTTTGTTGTATTTGAATGATGAATGGTTTAGTTTTTATATGATTTTGAATGTTTAATTTTGTAGGTTGTTAAATTTGCTTTGTCGTAACTGGATTAAAAATTGCAATTTTTATAGGATGATTCTAGTATTAACTCATTTTTTAAAGTTTATCTCTTTAGTTCCACTGTTTTTATCTTCAGTTTGTAATTAAAGTTTAACAGTTTGTCTAGTAACGATTTTTGGGTGTTTTAATTTTGCTTTGCCAAGTTTACTATTTTTTCTGATTGTTACTTCATATATCATTTTTTTGTAGCCATGTTTCGTTTAGGTGTATAGTTTGGTTATTTAGGTTTTTTGTTTGATTATTATTTTTTAATTCTAACATTAGAAAAGTTCTAATCATGTGTTGTGGTTAACTTTTTGATCCTCGCATTTTAATTTACTTAATCTAACATTAGTTCATGCATATTTTCATTTAGTTTATTCACTTGAGTCATTAGTTTCAAATACTAGTTGCTTGGTTTATATTAGTTTGAATATAGTTTTATTTTATTAATCTGCATTTGTTTGTTCAGATGTTTAAAGCATTTGAAGCACAATTTAAATTATTAGTCTCATAATTTAAGTTAAACGTACAAAATAATAATATAAATAAAATGTCAAATTGAATCTCATAGGTATAGAGATATTGCTTTGCCACTCTTTGTACCAAATTCCTTTGTCTTTGGTTTCTTTATTTGCTTCCATTCTTCAATTCTCTCGCATCTTCCTTTTCCCTTTGTGGGAAATGAATTTTGATTGTTGGCGGTTTAGTGATGAAAGATTCTATTACACTGCTTGAACTTTCATGTTCCTTTGTAGTTTTCGAGACAAGATTTCCGATAGGTTAATTGGTGTAAAAATATAGTCATGCAAATATGTATCATTTCAGTAACTCATTACATCAACTATTTTTTTTATTAGTTAATGTAATTTACAATTTTATTCAACCTTCATAAACAATTATTTAATCATTGATAATTATGTACATAGAGAGGTACAATACCAAAATATTTTCAAAAATATCCAACTAACCAAATTTCAGACCTTCAGCATCACAATAGATCATGTATTTATTGAGTTAAATCGTGTATTTAACATGTTACTTTTTTTTGTTATAGTAAATTTTAAAACATAAAAATATTCTTAACAAAAAACATATAATTGAATTCTAGATATTGATGAATCATCTTACAACGTTTGATCATGCTATTTCACGTGTTAATGTAGTTACATCATTTATTTAATATATTACTTTATACGTTCTAGAATATTTAAAAATACGTAAATTTTCTCAATAAAAGGCACAAAGCCATTTTACGTACCCATTATATATATTTTACTTCTTTACTTCATGTGTTTATGAGGTAAGATCTTGTATTTATTATGTTACTCGGACATTTAAGAAAATTTTACAATACCAAAATATATTGAAAACAAATCCAACCAATCAAATTTAAGACATTCAGAATCACAATACATCATGTATTTATTGAGTTACACCTTGTATTTAATATATTACTTCTTAGCTTACAGTAAATTTAAAACATCAAAATATTCTTAACAAAATTCATGCAATTGAATTCTAGATATAGAAGAATAATCTAACAAAAGTTCAATCATTTTACTTCATGTGTTAATGCATATACATAATTTATTTAATATGTTACTTTATACGTTCCAGAAAATTTAAAAATACCTATTTTTTTCTAACAAAATGCATATAGCCAAATTCATACCATGGCTAATTATCCATCATAATAAAATCGCGTTACTTCATGTGTTCATACACTTACATCCAGTGTACATCATATTACTTCATACATTTCAGCAAATTTAAAAACACCTAAATTTCCTCAACAAATTGCATATACCCAAATTTCAAACCTTAGGAAATTATCCATTAGAATAATATCACGTTACTTCGTGTGTTCATGCAGTTACATCCAGTGTTCATCATATTACTTCATAAATTTCCGTAAATTAAAAAAACACCTAAATTTCCTCCAAAAATTGCATATATCCAAATTTCAAACCTTGAGTAATTATCCATCAGAATAAAATCATGGTACTTCGTGTGTTCATGCAATTACATTCAGTACTCATCATATTACTTTATACATTCCAGAAAATTTAAAAACACCTATGAGGAATCAGGAGAACTCTATTCAGCAAGGTAAGTCTAAAGGTAAGAAAAACAACTACTTTAGGCAGCTGAATAAAATGATGCTTAGATCAACCACTAAAAGTCATAAATCTTATGAATAATGAGACACACCTCAACTGTCAATTTCTTAATATGGAATCTTAGAGGAATGGAAACCTCCTTGCTTAGACTTTCTCATTTAGTTAAAGCTAAGAAAATTCAGCTCCTATGCATAATTGAACCAATGCATGATAACTCTCAATGTGGTTCCTATATGGAAATACTCAACTTTTCACACAATTTGCAACCCCATAATGGAAAATTTTGGCTGATGTGGAATAACCCGGTTACAGTTTCTTTAATCTCTCAACATGAGCAATTTTTGCATGTTCACATATCTCACCTTAACCTGGATATTGATGTGGAAGCTATTTTTATCTATGCTCTTAGGAGCAGAGAAGGTAGGAAAGCCTTATGGTCTGCCCTAACTACCTTACCTAATAATGAAACTATCTACATTGGGGATTTTGACACCATCACTTCTCTTACAGAATATAGGGGTCCCTGTTCTCCCTCCCTAGGTAGCATTAGAGATTTTAATAATTGGATTAGCTCATCTGGTGTTCAAGAGATTAATACATTTGGTAATCTATTCACCTGGTCAAACTCTAGACTTAGGAAACCTACCTCCAAAAGATTGTATAAATGCCTCTGCACCATTAAGTGGAATAAAAAATTTCCATCTTCTTCTATTCAGATATTGAATAGGAAATCCTCAGATCATTCCCCTCTCCTCCTCCAAGTTTCAACTCTGGCTGTCTCTCACCCTAAACCTTTTAGATTCATAAATGCTTGGTTTAATATACCAGAATTTATGGATCTAATAAAGGAAAATTGGACACTCCCACTCCCTCAATCTGGAATGTTAGGTTTCTACCTAAAATTAATTAGATTGAAAAAAGTGATAAAAATCTAGAATAGAGAATGTTTTGGAAATATTGATGTTAATGTAGCCAATGCAGAAGAGGCATTAAGAAACCAGGAACTTGTTTTTGACTCGACCCATTCAGACATAGATTTAATTAAGTTAAATGAGAAAAAGGTATTGTTGCTTCGAGCTTTAAAGGAAAAAGAAAATTTTCGGAAACAGAAAGCCAGATTAACATGGCATAGGCTAGGAGATAATAATACTCAATTCTTCCATAGGACAGTGCAAGAAAAAAATGTAGATTGCAGATCACAAAAATAAAAAATGGACAGGGACAGTGGCTAAACTCTTACCTAGATATCCAAAAGGAAGCTGTTACCTATTTTTCAGACCTGCTAACTGAACCTAATCATATAGCTAATAATTTCTATTACCCTCATTTCCTTAGCCAAATTCCATCTGTCCTTACTGAACAGGATAACCAACTGCTATCTAGGCTAGTTTCTGAAGATGAGCTTAAATTAGTCATCAATGGTTTGAATAAGAATATTAGTCCAGGTCCAGATGGTTTCTCAAGCAAATTCTATATTAAAAGCTGGACTATCATTAAGGATGACCTAATAGAGGCTATAAATGATTTCATTTTAGGGTCAGAAATACCAAAAGGAATTTCCAGTACATGGATAACACTAATCCCCAAAAGGCAACTCTTTCCTCCTTTGATGATTTCAGGCCAATTAGCCTCTCCAATGCCATCAAAAAAATTTGTTCTAAAGTTATAATGGAGAGACTAAAACCACACATGGAGAATTTAATCGCTCCTAAACAGACTGCTTTTATGAAAAATAGAGATATTTCTGATAATATTCTCTATCTACAAGAAATGATAAGATTCCTAGACAAAAAGAGTAGAACCCCAAACTGTATCCTTAAATTGGACCTTAGGAAAGCTTTTGATAGGATGAATTGGGATTTTCTTAAAAGCATTTTGGTTAAATTTGGTTTTAGTGGGAACTTTCTAGGTGCAGTTCTGAATAATCTATCACAAGCTCATTTCTATGTGCTTCTTAATGGTAATCCAGTTGGTTTTTTCAAAGCTACAAGAGGAATCAAACAAGGTGACCCTCTCTCTCCTTTTCTTTTCAATATTTTCTCAGAAGCTTTTTCCAGAAGTCTTGATTAAGATTAAAGTTTTCTTAGAGGTTTTTGAATATACTTCAAGTCAGAAATTTAATTTTGAAAAATCTAACTACTATATCAGTAAAAGAGCCACGGTAGCTAAATCCAATCAGGTTAGGATGATCCTAAGAATGAAGAAAGGTTCCTTCCCATTTAAATACCTGGGCTGCCCCATTTTTAAAGGAAGAACCTTAAACAGATACTTCCAACCATTGATGGAAAACAAGGACAAAAAACTGCTGAACTGGAAGAACAAATAGCTTAGCTCAGGGGGAAAACTAATTTTAATTCAGTCCTGTTTATACTCGTTACCACAACATTTATGGACTGTCATCAAACCCACCAAAAATATTGTTCGTACTTTTGAGAGAAAACTGGCATCCTTTTTCTTGGGAACATCTGATGGTAAAAGGAATAAAGCTTGGAGGAGATGGACTGATTTAGCTGTGCCAAAATCACTAAATGGTCTAGGATTTAGATCAATGCAAGCTATAATAGACTCCTACTCTCTCAAACTTTGGTGGAAAATTCAGTTAGGTATAACAATGTGGTCTAAATTAATATGGTCCCTACCTCAATCACACAGAAAATCAGTAACCTGGAAGAGGATACGTTCTGTCAACACCTTTGCAGAAAAAAATACCATAATTCATGGCTAAGGTAGATGCAATCTCTGGTCTACTAACTGGTGCCCAAACAGACCAATAATGTCCCATATTCCCAGTTCCATCCTCTCACCATTATTATTTTACACTGTTGCAGACTTTATTAGACAGAAAGATGCTATTTTACCAATGATCTCCCCCTTCCTGGAACATGATACTCTCTCCTTTCTTCAGGATGCAGAAACTAATGCTAACAGAGAAGATAGATTGATATGGAAACCTGAATTGACAGGAGCTTTCTCTTTTAAATCTGCCTAAAAGGAGCTCACATTCTCCCCAGGTAACTTCCCAGCCAGCAAATTCATTTGGAATTCAATACTACAAAAAAAGGTTTCCATCTTCACATGGAAACTGTTGCATTCTTTCTTACCTTTTGATGATGTGCTTATCAAGTGTGGTTTTAGTCTTGCCTTTAAATGTCCAGCATGCTCTCACTCTGATTCCATTCAACATTTCTTCATATTCTGCTCACTTGCTCATAACATATGGATTAAGATAACATCATTTTTAGGTTTTCACTTGCATGAGCATAACTCAATTACTAGTAGATTATTTTTTTTCTGGAATAGTCAAGACCTACCAAAATTGCACAGCCTGATAAATAAAATACTCCCATCATTGATATGTTGGTGTCTATGGAAGGCTGGAAATAGCTTCTTCTTTGATAACACTAGTTTCTCCCATGAACGGATATGTAAGGATATATGTGATCAAGTATATCTATCTCTCCATGCTAAACCTTATCACCATTATCCTTCTTCACATATTACAAAAAACTTGTTGCATCTGATCCCGAAGCTTAGACCTCCTCCTAAGCCAATAATATCTATTATTTTCTGGGAGAGTCTAAAGCAAAACTGTTTTAAGATCAATGTAGATGCATCCTGGCACCCTAATAATGTAACAGTAGGTCTTATTGCTAGAAACAGTGCGGGGACTCCATTTCTGATCCAATCGACAGATATTATTGTTGCTTCCCCTTTACAAGCTGAGATTCTAGCAATACAATTTGCGTGTCAATCTTTCCCTAATCTAGATGACTCTGTTACAATTGAATCAGATTCATTGTCAGCAGTAAAAATGATTTCGGATCCATATACTGCTCACTGGACACTGTTTGATCTAACCTTCAAAGTACATTCTATGTTAAAAAATGCTGAACTTAGACATGTTTTTAGAGAATGTAATTCTGTTGCTGATGCCATTGCAAAATACCATTCGAGCCACAAACTAGGTCTAAACTTGTCAAATGCTCCAAAGCATATCAAGGGCCTCATTTCTTTGGATAAAGACCATACACCTTACATCAGACTAAATAAGCATGCTTCTCTTTGAATTGATACTGCTAATTTTTGTTTTCCTATTTTTCCTTTACTGTGAAGGGGCTCTGGTTCTGCTCTTTCACGATGGCTACCGAGCACTCAAGCCTGGAGCCCTCGAGCCCTCGAGTCCTCGAGCACTCAAGCCTTGGAGCCCTCGAGCACTGAAGCTCTCGAGCCCTCGAGCCTAGGAGGCCTCGAGCCCTGGATCCCTTAAGCACTTAAGCTCTCGAGCCCTCGAGCCTAGGAAGCCTTGAGCCCTAGATTCCTCGAGCACTCAAGCTCTCGAGCTCTTCCGACCTCGAGCCATCAGACACTCGAACTATCGAGCCCTCGAGCACTCGAGCCCTCGAACCATCGAGCCTCGAACACTAGATACCTAGGAGCCCTCGAGCACTCAAGCACTCGAGCCCTTGAACCATCGAACTTTGAAGCCATTGAGCACTGGATACCTTGAACACTCAAGCTCTCGAGCCCTCGAGCCTAGAAGCCCTTGAGCCCTGGATCCCTCGACCACTCAAGCTCTCGAGCCCTGCCATCCTCGAGCCATCAGGCACTCGAACCATCCAGCACTCAAGCACTCGATCCCTCGAACCATCGAGCCTCGACCCCTCGAGACCTCGAGCCAGCAAGCACTTGACCATCAACCCCTCGAGTCTACTAACCATCAAGGACTTAAGCCTCGTCCGCACCAACCGTGAGCACTCGAATCAAGTGGCAGCAGCAAACATGAAGAGACACAAGATGGAACTTTTTTCACTCAAGCTCTCTAGCCCTCGAGCCTAGGAGGCCTCGAGCCCTAGATCCCTCGAGCACTCAAGCTCTCGAGCCCTCGAACCTAGGAGGCCTCAAGCCCTGGATCCCTCGAGCACTCAAGCTCTTGAGCCCTGTCGCCCTCGAGCCATCAGGCACTCGAACCATCAAGCACTCAAGCACTCGAGGGCTTGAACCATCGAGCCTCGAACACTAGATACCTTGGAGTCCTCGAGCACTGGAGCCCTCGAGCACCCTCGAACCATCGACCCTTGGAGCCCTTGAGAACTGGATAGCTCGAACACTCAAGTTCTCGATCCCTCGAGCCTAGGAGGCCTCGAGCACTGGATCTCTCGAGCACTCAAGCTCTCGAGCATTGCCGCCCTCGAGCCATCAGGCACTCGAACCATCGAGAACTCAAGCACTCGAACCCTCGAACCCTCGAACCATCGAGCCTCAACCCCTCGAGACCTCGAGCCAGCAAGTACTACTTCCTCTCCTTCTGAACCACTAGTCCACTAGTATTAGATCATTCTTTTGAGGGCAACGAGGTTGCCTTATCGATGTAATATTCCAAAACATCATTTTACATCTTTTGGTTTCTAAATAGGTTTGGGGAACCTAATAAATATCCCCTAGCTTAGGGTGCATGCAAAAAAAAGTACAGGAGTAGGCAATGGTAATTTGTTAAAAGGAAAGTGTCAGGAAAGACGGTATGTTCATAATTTTATGGACGGGCCAAGGATTGATATGTAAAATGGGATTTAGATTGTAATCAATTAGAAAATGGGGTAGTTAGTATAAATCATAATTTATTTTCATTTTTATTTTTCTTTTATCTACAATTTTCTTGGGAAACTGTTCCCAATGACTCTATCCTCACGTGTGTTTTTACTATGTTCCCAATTACTCACAACTGTTAATTTTCATCTACCTTTACGCGATTCTCTCCATCTGCAATTTTCATCCTGTTCAATTTTGGCAGTTTTATCTCTGTTCTTCACTAAATCTTCTACTTCGCCACAATCTCGCCATTCAACTTTGCCGCAATCTCTCCATACAACTTCATCGATCAATTTCTTCGTCAGGGATAGCATTTGGTAAGTCTAACATTCTAGGTTTCCAAATTTCATTGATGTTCTTTTGCATTTTTGCTTTACAATTGTTTGTCATTCTGATGTAAGGTTATTTTTGTGTATTTGGCCTAGACTATGGGTAGGGTAAAGGGGAAAGGTCTTCCTCCTAAAGTTGAGAAGTTGACTCAGCCTTCTCCTTCTCATGGTTCATTTTTTTGTTTTCCATTTTGAATATTTGGAGTTTTGGAGTTTTGGACTTTTTTTGTTCTTGTTGTGTGTGTATGTGTGTTTTTCAGTCTTGTTGTTGTTGACTTTTTTCAGAACGTTTATTTGTAAGTCAGATCTGCATGTTTATTTGTAGAATTTTTCCCACCCAAGCGTCCAGATAGTTTGTTCGAATGGGAGAGATGCTTTAGTTCCTCCCTATGTGTGATGATGGCGTCCTTTGTATGATTTATGGACCAACCTAGCCTTCTTGGATATGAAGGTACCATCTGGGTAAGTGCACGGTGATACTTTTAGCAATGATGGGGACGGTGAATGGCGTATCCTTTTCGAATTGGATTTGGAGGCATTTTCTAAAAAACACATTGAAGCA
Source organism: Rubia yunnanensis (assembly GCA_037428765.1). NCBI lineage: Eukaryota > Viridiplantae > Streptophyta > Magnoliopsida > Gentianales > Rubiaceae > Rubia > Rubia yunnanensis. The sequence continues at coordinate 79,994,301 of CM075068.1, forward strand.
TTTCATCAAACACCTTACATGCAAGTCAAGCTATTAATGATGTCACATTCTCAATGATTCTATTTCATATGAAATTTCTAATTAATCATACTGATAAGGTATTCAAGTGGTTTGCCTAGTTATATGACAACCTACATAGGATTCCAACAAAGATGGGTAGTGATGGTATTGAGTGAGAGATATAAATTTGCTACTGTGAAAATGGGGATCTGAGAGGGTTTTAAATAATGGAACATTTTTATACACCGGTATTCTACATGTACCGGTGCAAAACGAGGCCCAAAGCAATTGCTTTCGGCTGCTTTAAATATAAAAGCATTTCTACCTAATCCGATCTGAGAGTAAATTTTAGAAAAAAATTCAAAGTGCCATGCACCGGTCCAAATTAAACAAAAAGCAACTGCTTTAGGCTTCTTTAAATTCCAACAAAATTTGGTTCTTCTCACTAGATACAAATGTTCAAATTAGTTTCTAAGTATCCAGCACCGGTACACATACCGGTGCAAATTTTAAATAATACAGCTGTTTTAGGATGCTTCAAATGGAAAAAAATTAACATTGTCGGACCCGAGAGCAAAACACGAATTCTAAGTATTGTGCACTGCTAAGAGCACCGGTGCGTAAGTACAAAATAGAGTACCTCCCCTGTTTTTCTACACCAATAATTTACTCTTTACCGGTGTAAAAAACTAGCACCTACTAGAAATTTGAATTAAAATTAAAATAAAATTTTACAGATTCATTTCATACACACTCCATTGAAATCACGGATCATACCAACCAATTCATAAAAGAGTGTCAATTCATACATTACACGCTAATTCGCTTAATGATTAACGATTTTTCACAAAATATGGTTACAAAAACAACGGCCAGAAACGACCAATCTATCACTTCAGCTTGAACACATTGTCCCCACCTACTATTTCACCTCTCTCACCAACCCACAGCCCATCACCATGAGAACGTCTTCTAACAATGGGTCCCCCAACATCTTCCAAACCAGGAAATACTGATGGAAACCCATGACTATTAGTTATGCGGGCTGATCAATCTCCTCATCAAAGTAAAACTTTTTCACATGAAACAACACTTGATACTTCTCATTCAAAGGGTCCTTGATGTAAAAACCTTGTCGTGCCTGGGCAGGTAAGATGAACTTGTCATCTTCATATCTTACACGATTCAAGTCGGCCAACGTGAACCCCATTGCTTCTCAACTTCAACACTGGAATTGTGTTCAACCCAACGACACTTGAAGACAAAAACCTTGAACTCTACATAATCCAACTCCCACGTTTCCTCAATCGCCCCATAGAAAGGCATCACAGCAATAACCAGATGTTTATCTCTCTTGCTTGCCTGCCACATGGATTCATATTCAATATAAACAGCATTATTTTCAGTGGTGCTCTTCTCATCCTTCACCAATGTTGAAAAACTAAAGCCATTAATGTTATAACCAAGTATCGTCTAACGGTATAGCTTGGCTTCCTTGAAAATGCATGTAGCTTACTGGGCATCCATACGACATTACAATGATTGTATAACCAGTTAACAAACCTTGAAGAATGCTCAACCTAAATTTTATTCGGGGGCCAGTCTGGATAAATCTCTTCCAACGGGGAAACATGCTCTCCAATATATGTTACAGTCTCGCTACTATTACATAATACATACAAGTGAATAGTCATCATGATAGGGTGTATGAAGCGTACCCTTGGAACATGGAATCACATTCCGCCTTCTGTAGTAGGGTCCACCTAGAGCACCAACCGCTCTTCTTCCAACCAAGTTCGATGTACAATACTTGATGATCTCCTCAGTGACGTACCTCTGAACAATGAAGCCATCAGGCTAACTACGATTATGAACATAACCCTTGAAAACAACCATGAAACGCACAAAGGGGTACATCCAATGCATTCCAACAGGCCTGCATAGACGTATCTCCTTAACCAAGTGTACCACTAGGTGCACCATGATGTCAAAGGATAACGGGGGAAAATACTTCTCCAAATAACATAGAACAACAGCAGCCTCTTGCTCTAGTTCATCCAGCTATTGCCTGCTAATATTTTTCCTGCATATCGAGTTGAAGAAGAAACACAGTGCATAACTAAAAATCTAACTTCCTCTTCCAAACACCCACAGATTGCAATGGGAAAAATTTGTTGCATAAGGACATGAAATCATGTGATTTCAAAGCATTAAGACGCAACTTGTTATTCACAAACCGATTAACATTAGAGGAGTAACCGGACGGTACCTTCATTCCTTATATTCTCTCACACACTAATCTCCTCTCATAAACTGACAGATTATAAGGAGCAGGGGACAGGTACGTTCGTTTCCCTCTTACCTCCGGTGCCAGATCAAATTGTATACCAAGGTTCACTAAATCTTTCCTTGAATTCAACCTATCCTTAGTCTTCCCAAAGAATGTTCAAAAGCATTCCAATTAGACTCTCACAAACATTCTTTTTTATGTGCATAACATCCAAACAATGGAAAACCTCCAAATTTTCCCAGTACGGCAAATCGAAGAAAATGGACCGTTTCATCCACGGTCCGTCTATAGCCCTACAACCCTTTGATAACTTATTACCAATAACAAAATTCAATTTCTTCAACTTTTTGTGAATAGCTACACCGTTCAAAGGTTTGGGTGCCTTTCCCCTCTGCTTCCCACCAACTAATACAGCTGCGTGATCCTGCAACTTGTACTTCACCGGTAGGAATTTACGGTGACCCAAATAATCAGTCTTCCAACCATTTCTCAACTAATTGTAATCTGTCTCATCCTCAGAAATTGGGTAAGCCTTGTGACCCTTGACCACATACCCGGATAGGTTACCATATGCCTGGAAATCATTTATGGTACAAAAAAGCATCTCTCTCAATGTAAAGTTTTCACCACTACAACAATCAAACATTAAGGCGCCAACCGACCAAAGCACCTTCAAATATTCTATCAAAGGGGAAAAATAAGTGTCTATGTCATTTCCAGGCTGTTTCAGGCATGAAATCATGATGGTCATCAATACATATTTTCTCTTCATGCACAAGTACGGGGGAAGATTGTAAATGGAAAGCATAACAGGCCATGGACTTTGTTTTGAGGACATATTCCCAAATGGGTTCATACCATTAGTACACAAAGCAAATCTCAAATTCCTCGGTTCGGATGCAAAGTGTGGATACATCTGATCAAATTTCTTCCACTGGTCCGCGTCAGCCGGGTGTCGAATTATATCATCATCTTTACAACCTCCCCTATCAACGCACCATGTCAAGTTCTTTCCATTCTTTTCATTCGTAAACAACCTACTCAGCCTTGGAATAATTGGAAGATACCACATACATTTGGAGGGCACCCACCTCCTCACCAGCACAACATGCTCTCCACTGACAGCCACATTTCTCTTCTTCTTATAATGCAACACTTTACATACTGGACAAAAAATCCTATCCTTAAGATAACCCTCATATAGGACACAATCGTTCGGACAAGTATGTATCTTTTCATACACCAATCCCATTGGACACAAAATTATCTTAGTTTCATAAAGGTTATCAGGAACCCAGTTACCAGGTGGAAGCTTTTCATTCAAAAACTTAAGCAATTTATTCATGCTAGTATCACTTCATGACCCTACACCTTTCAAATTAAACAACTCCATCAAACACGACACGACCGTGTCTTTCTTTTTGCAACCGGAATACAATGGTGTATCCTTGTCACCAAGGAAGTAAGCCAAAACCTCGGCCCTTTCCTTAAACTCATTAACAACCTCCTCACACATGCCATCCAACTTAGCATCCCCAAAACACTCTTCCTCACTACTAACTCTCACTTTCGGTGGTGATTTTTCCCCATGAAAGGTCTAAAAAACATAATCTTTCGCAAACCCCCGGCTATAGAAAAAGAGTTCCAGGATGTCCTTCTTATCAGTACGAATTTGATTTCCACAATCACGACAGGGACATAATATTTGCTTTTCTCGACTAAAAGCATGATTCAAGAACTCATCCATGAACATAATATATTCATCTCTCACCCTACTAACGTTGGTATACACATGCTTACACCTCTTGATGGCACGATACAACTCTACATATCAATAAATGTCCAACAATCAAACTTCAAAACATTTAATACACAACTTCCTAATGATGCAACATCATAAATGCACAATATGCACCAATATTCGACATTACAATTACAACATTCTTAACATATCCAACATTATAGGAATCAAAAGCCGTAGTATTATAACTATAAAAACCTTGAGAACAAATCACAAACTAATATCAACAATTCTACCTCAATCACCATCAAATGATCAAACACAAAATGTAAATATCTCTACTAACCAAAACAATACATGAAATCCTTAATATCCATAAATGTAATTCAAAAAATGGTACCTTCAAGGGTCTTGATTGTGGAGAATTCCATGCTTTCATCAACCAAAAAATACCATTAATGAACCTCTTCTTCCAAAAGTCTCATTTTTAACCCGCTAAAAAATATGGTAGGTGAGCATTTAATGTGATTTTCTACACCGATATTTAGACTTTACCGGTGCATTTGTAGCTTATTACACCGGTAAGAACATTTACCGGTGTAGATATTTAGCCAAAACTAGCGTATTTTCTCCTTCTGCACCGGTACGATCATAGTACCGGTGAAAAAATGAATAGTTTTAGTGCCAAATTACTACAAAAAGAAATTTCCTATGCACCGATATTAAGAAAATACCAGTGCGTGTTCGATTCCTACACCGATTCTAATAGCAATCGGTGTACAAATGCAATTTTTTCCTGCATTTTTTTATTTCTGCACCAGTAATTTCTCGTTACCAGTTTAAAAAGTTGTCCTCTGGGCGCCAAATTAATTTTAAAAAAGGAAATATGTACACACCGGTAATCGTTTACTGGTGCACATGTAAGCAAATGCATCAGTCAAAATACCTATACAGATAATACCAGTGCAAAATTTTTGAGTTTGTACACCGGTAGAACCAACACCGGTGCAAAAATAGGTGAACTGTACACCGGTTGATAGGATACCGGTGCGTATGTACTTATTTGCACCAGTACTGATGTTAACATGATAAATACCGGTGCAATTGGTTACATACGCACTGGTATACCTGTACTCATGAATTTATACAGGTGCGTATATACCTATTTTCCAGTAGTGAACCAAAATGAAATGAATCGAATATAATCTAAAAGAACTTAATTGAGTCAAACTAAAATGGAATTAATCAAATTAACTTAATCAAACTAAACTAAACCGAACTGAATTAAACTAAATTGAACTGAATCAAAGTCAACTAAATTGTATCAAAATGAATCGAGCTGCATCAAAATGAACCCAACTGGATAAAGCCTGAAGTGAAATGAATCACACTAAACTGAACTGAAGCTAACTAAAGTAGACTGAGGTTAACAGAATGAAACTGAACCAAACTGAATCAAATTGAACTGAACTGAATCAAATTAAATTGAACTGAATCAAACTGAATCGAGTTGAATAAAAGTTAACTGAATAAAAAATTATTAAAAGAAGATAATGGCTAAATTATATTACAAATTAATAATTAGTAATAAATTGTGATATAAATAATAGTGCATGTGAATTAAATAATATATCTAAAAAATTAATATATGATTTAATTATAGAATTTAAACCCTGACGTTATCGAGTTTGAAGAGAAAAGAAATATAATTTTTTTAATTTAAAACATTTTACAAATATAATAAATACAATTATTAATAGTATGAATTTTATTTGAAATGTATTAAAATTATTAATTAAATATTTGTAGGAAATAAGGAACGTGAGACTACAAATTTAGGGTTGAAGAACAAAGTTTTTAAAACCAAACAACTTCAAATACATCACATATTGTAGTAACATGTCAAATTATTATATGCACGTCAGAGTTTGCAGTATGAATGTAAACGAAGGTACACACAACTTTTATACTTCCATAATTTACAGCACTAATTAATAATTTAGATATAATTTATCTAAAAGTGATAATTATCTATTTTTCCTCATTATTTACATTGTAGTTTTTATCATATTCAATCCTAGTAAAATTCATAATTAAAATTTAAAACCCAACTGAAACTTAATTAAATAAAATTAAAAGCAATATTTTAAAATTTCATGATATTTAACAATTTATTAATAATTAATAATATAATATTTTAATGGAGTTCAAAGTAAACAATATTAAATTATTAGAGCTGAGATGAGTTTATTGGAGTTGAGAAGAGCTGAGTTGAGAAGAGCTGAGAAGAGCGGAGAAGGGCTGAGAAGAGTTGGGAAGGGCTGAGAAGAGTTGATTGGAGCTGAGTTGAGTTAATTGGAGCGGAGTTGAGTTGAGAAGAGCTGAGAAGAGTTGAGAAGAGCTGAGAAGGGTTGAGAAAAGCTGAGTTGAGTTGATTGGAGCTTAAATAAGCTGAACTGGACAGTGCCTAATAGGTTTTTTTACCGTGGTTCTACGATCACTATGGTAAATATTTTTGAAAATTGAAGTAAAAAGCATAACCAACATTGGTGTGACGTCTGCAATATAGGTACGACCTAACACTAATAATCAATCATGAAAAGATTGACTTCGTACCAGCAGTCGAAACTCATGCCTAAATACATTCAAATAAATTAATTCATGCAATGTCACAGGTTAGTCAGTAACAAGTTGATAAACTCAAACTTATGTGTGTGAATGAAGTGCGATGTCGCACTTCTCTATCATACCTAATAAATCAGCGTAGTAAACCAATATAGAGAGAACTTAGAATGTACCATCTAAAGGTTCCATTCCAAGTTCAAAACAACCAGTCTCAAATTTCATCAAGTTACATTGGTAAGACTAAAGCTAGGTACGGATATCCAAAACACATAATGCTACCATACAATCCAGAAAACATCTCATCAAATTAAAAGTTAAACAAAAGACGTAGAATCCCAATAAAATTCAAACAAACATTCTTCATCTTCTACTACAAACTAACATCCATGGAAATAAATGGGGTGGTGACTCAGATGGGATCACATCGTCCGCTGACGAACTATTTCCATCATCTTGAGAATTAGCCTCCAACTCTTCGGTGGAAGACTCGGTATCGCCAATGCTAGACCCTCCTTCATCATTTTTAGTTTCCACTCCATCCTTTTCATCCTCAGGCCTTTCATCCCTAGGTGCATTGATCGCAATGGAAATCAAATACTTCATCCCCACCAATTCTTCAATAAGCTTATGCACGTTGCGTTCCATGCGCTGCGCTGGGACCTTGGTCTCGGCTACGTCCTTCAAGAGGATACCCCAGGTGCTTTGTTTAAGTCCTATGGGATAAAGAATAAATTAAATTAAATTAAAATCTTAAATAATTAAATAATAATAATTTGGAATAACATTAAACTTAACAACTTTTATACCCGATCGCAGAGCATGAATAATGATGGGGGAAGCATTTATAGTTGTGGAAGCTGCTGGAGTTACCTCGGGCTTGAGTGTGGGAGGAACATCCATATCTCCCTTGGGGGCATTGCGATCAATCCACATCCCCGCGTCCCAATGCTAATGCTTCTGCCCAAAGTAGTTTGCATCGTATTACTTAGGTTGGATCTTCACTTTCAATTTTATGGGAACCTTCTTCTTTCCAAAATGGCGGTGATAATGTTGTTGTAGGGGAGTGTTCGACTCTTCGAGGTGAGGGTCACTTAGTGCATCTTATGGATGATGGTGTACCCGAGGTTGAATACCTTCTTCTCCGCAAGGTGGTAGTACATAACGGTCCCATTGATCGTGCACTCCGTAGGGTGTCCAAACGGGATTAGTACTTGTACAAGTATATTGAACATCGAACTATCCTAATGGTCGAGAACACTAAGCTTGATCTGCCTCAGTTGGATGAGTCTGTTCCCCACTTCAATTTTGAAGTACTTCTCCACTATTCGGTTGTGGTCAAGCGCCCCAGATGGGTCATTCTTGTCTACTCGTGGAGGCCAATTTTCCTGGCGATACAGCTGTAGAGGCTTGACCTACGGCTGATTCTCCCCAATCACCTAATTGATGAACTTTGTCGTCATCTCTGCATCCATCTTGTTCACTCTTGTAATGTAGATGGTCTTCGATTGCCGAGTGAAATATGCATAGAACTCCTTGACCCCGTATCATACGATGGTTTATCCAGGCATATGAAACCCTCCATTCCTGATGGACTGAAGGGTTCGAGGAAAACATCGAGGTGGATTTGCTCCACGTCCTCGGGCTTTATTACCCTGACCTCTTTTATCCTTCAACCCCGGATCCTTTGGAAATGCTTCTCTTACTTCTCATTGGTGAAACGTATGTTGTCTCATGTTGGAGATGCAGGGGTGGTTGTTGTCTTCACCTTCTTGGTGCCCGATGGATCTACTCTCGTGGTGTCTTGCCTTGCCCTCCTAGTTGTCTGTTTCATTCGAGTCATATGAGAAACAAGGGAATGTAGAAAAGTTATTACAATGGTCAAGAACCTAATGAAGGTAATGGGTTTTGGCCGACTTCACATTCATGTTGCGATCACTTCAGCTAGACCGATGTGCTCTATGCAAAATAGCAGATTTATGTGATTGAATGTGCGATGTTGCACGACCAATCGACTAAGCCAAAACAGTGTGCGACTGGAACACGAATGGTCCTAAAACACCTAGAATCTCAAATAACATCAACATTCCAACGTAAACATGTAACATGCCAGTAATAACTAGCAAGAACATGTGTCGTAACGGTTCCCTAAACCGTAGCCCTAGCCAATAACTTGTAAAGAAATTGCAAACGAAAATTGATATAGCCAAAACAAAATCACACAACAACATTCAACAAGTCATTCATCGTAGATGTTATAAAACCATGAAATAGGCAATGAAAGAAGTCTATCAAACCTGAAAAAACCATCATCAAATTCATTGGAAAATCCTTACCTCAGTTAGGGTTTTTTGCTCTTCCCCTTTGAAGAAATCCACCAATGTACTATGTTCAACCCAATTGAATGTCAGCTTTAGGACTATAGTGATAGGAGAAGGCAATTTTGTGTTGAAATTTGAATTTTTTCCGATTGTTTTTTTTCAGGTAGGAGGTTTTTGTGCGACTCCGTCGGTTGGGAATGCGAAGGGGTGGGTTGGTTGGCTGTTTATATATCCGTAGTGAAACGCTGCCATTTAATCACAGGTGCGACGTTGCAGGCAATGTTGCAAAGAAAGACAAACACGGAAAATAGAGTGTGCGTCGAAGAAAAAAAAGTCCTTTGAGGATTCTGAAAACAATATGGGACAAAAGTCTCCCCAGGAAAGTATCTATTTTTTTATGAAAGCTTGCAAGGGCTATATTACAATTCGATGACATTCTGATCTTCTCTGAAATCATTTTAGCATCTAAGTGTCCTATGTGTTATAATCCAGATGCTATGAGTCATTTTTAAACTCAAGTGAACTGTCAGTCCAGGTCTGGTCCTTCTATGATCAATTACTTGCACTTAGGCCACTAAAATTTCATTCTATTTTACATGGATTGTCATATTACTGGTCTATAGAAGGTTAAACACCTATGCACACACTTAATCACATTGGCGCCTGCATATATCTGCGGGAATCTTTGGAAAATAATAAATAAGTTGTTTTATGAAAACAATAGACATCATTTTCCCTCCATCATTGAATCTATTGAGAAAGACATCTTTGGATCCTTCTACAGGACACTTGTTTTCTCTTCTAAAAATTATGATATGATATGGTTTCAAAAGGTTTAACCCCAACTCTAAGGCTTCCACCTGAACCTAAAATTAGGCCTGTGAAACGGCAAAAACCAACATGCTTTAAGGTCAAGGTTGATGCTTCTTGTAATTCTAAGGATAAGATGTGGAATTGGAATTGTAATAAAAGATCACCGGAAAGACATCTTTTGGTCCTTCTAAGGGTGCCTGTTTTCTCTTCTAAAAATTCTGATATGATATGGTTTCAAAAAGGTTTGACCCCAGCTTTAAGGCCCACACCTAAACCTAAAATTACGATTGTGAAATGGTAAACACTAACATGCTTTAAGGTCAATGTTGATACTTCTTGGAATTCTAAGGATAAGAGATGAAGAATTGTTATTGTAATAAGAGATCACAAGGGTTTTGTACTCAAAGCTGCAATAAGATGCCTAGTTGCAAGCTCTGCTCTGCATTATGAAATTTTGGCTTTATCAACACTACGAATCTGTAACGGCTTCTTCTCCGTCTGAAACTCTCTCACGGAAATCGAGATTCGCCAACGGCTTCTTCTCCGTCGTCCTCCACCCTGCCATGGCGGCAACTGCGCCATGGAATCGGGACAAACCTTCTTTCGCCCAAGCTTTGAAACAACACCATCCCTCATATGACCTCGATTCACCAGAACTCCACCCTCATTTCAATTTCAAGGGTGAATTGGCGGTACTATACCCAGAGGAGGAGGTGGACATCCTCGCCGCTCCGTTCTCGAAAGCTCTGGTCGGAAAGTTCAGTCGAGGACGTCCCACTATGGATTTCCTCCGAAACCAGATCAAGACGATAGGGTTCAAGGGAGATGTGCAGCTATCAGCAATGGATTCAAGGCATGTCAGAATAACATTCGATGTCGATGAGGACTACCATCGTTGCTGGCTCAAACGCACCTGGTCTATGGGGGGGGCAATTATGCGCATCATCAAATGGACAAAGCATTTCGATTACGATGAAGAATCAGCGCTGGCTCTGGTATGGCTCACCGTGGAATTCCCCCCGGTATATTTCTTTCATCCTAAAGCAATCACTGATTTGGGAAACTCTTTAGGAGAATTGCTTTTTGCTGATGCTCCCACTAAGAACCTAACTAGACCCTCCACAATTAGACTCTGTGTGGAGATGGATGTCTCTAAGCCTAGACCAACTAAGATTAGGTTAGGTTCAATAGCTCACAATAAATCCTATGCAATCTCCTATGAAGACTTTCCTCAGTACTGTAAAAAATGTCTAAAATTAGGACATAATGAACCATATTGCAAAAGGGATCTAGTGCTGAAATATCCTAAGGAACCCTTTGGCTCAGATTTTAACTCTATGGGAGCTGATCCTAAACATCCTGAGGCAGCCTTGCCAAAGGAAATCAGAATCCCTGTTAAGAGCAATAAGGGTAAGAACCAAGAAACATCTAAGATATATATACCTAAACAGAACAAAAGCTTGCAGAAAGTGCTAATCCCTAACAAAGTTGTTCCTAATATAGTTGCCCCTAGCACTAAGGCCTCAATTCACAGTGGGCAAGACTTTGCATCCACATCTGGTAACAGATTTGCTGTTCTAGAGGTGTCAAACACAGATGATCAACTTAACCAGGGGACATCCCTAAACCCCAACCCCCCTCAGGTAGAAAAAACAACTCCTGCTCAGGTAAAATTGTCTGAAATGATAAATCAGGTATCAGATGACTCTTTCCAAAAACGGCCAAACTTGACAACCAGTGATGCTATACTGGAAATCATAACCACTGAAGACTTGGGGGAGGAAGGATTTGATTCTAGAGGTTATAACACTGCTCCATCCTCTCCCCTGCAGAAGAGTATCCTTAGTCCATCATTTTCTGATGACATTCTATGTACTAGAGCTAGGACTCCATTTAATTCTGATATATTCCTACATGACCGTTTTTCCTGGACTCCTAATGCTGAATTCACTTCTCTAGCACACAGTCAGAACTTAGAGATTTCGCAGGTGGGAGGAAGGCAAGTCTCCACAGATTCAGAGAAGGAAAATCAGGAACATGATGAGCCAGTGCAACCTTCCAGAGAGACATCAGATCCAGAGAAGCAGTTGGATTCTGTGGAGCAAACAGATCCAGAGAAGCAGAGGGATCCAGACGAACTTTTGGATCCAAAGGAGCAAATATTGAATACAGTTGAGGAAATTCAATCACAGGTAACACTTCCCAAGAGAAGCTCCAGGTTAGCCCTAAAATCTACAGTTTCCAATGATAGTTAAATGTATGATCTGGAATGTGAGAGGAGTTTCAACCTCAGTAGTGAGGTTAAAGCATTTGTCTAGGATACACAAACTTGATCTGTTAGTCTTAATTGAACCCAAAGGTAACTTAAACCAACTAGAGATGTACAGAAAAATGTTTAGGTTCAGGCACCATCTGGGATTGATACATAACAAGATTTGGATTATGTTTTCAGATAGAATTGACATTAATCTATTAGAGGTCCACAATCATTTCATACATGTTGAGATAGATGTAAAAAACTGTGACAGGAAATTTAAATCTTTATTCGTTTATGCTCCACACAGTAGGGAGGACAGATTGAAGGTGTATGCAGATATAGTTCCTAAAATAGACTCTACCCCAACACTGATTGGTGGAGACTTTAATGTGATTAGATCTGTTGGGGAATACTCTGGCCCTAGCTCCCCTAAGCTGGACTCAATTTTAGACTTTGTTTCTTTTATTAATGAGATACAGGTGGAGGACTTAAACACTGTTGGAAATTCCCTAACTTGGACTAATAATAGATCTGTCAACCCAACCTCAAAGAGGCTGGATAGGATAATGGGAAACACTTCTTTTCTTCAATTATTTAACCACTCCACAGTGCAAATATTAAATAGAACAACCTCAGATCACTCCCCAATGCTGTTAGAGTTATCAGAATCAGTTAACACATCACCTAGACCATTTAGATTTCAGGAAATGTGGTTAAACAGATCTGATTTTAAAAATCTGATAACAGATAGCTGGACTAAGCCTATTCAGGAACAAGGTATATTAGGGTTCTCACTCAAACTTAAAAGACTCAAGGATGAAATTAAAACATGGAATAAGATGGTTTTTGGAAATGTCTTTGAAAATCTAAAAGAATCAGAAAAGGAAGTGGAAGAATTGGAAATAAAATATGACAACTCTAGCTCCATCCAGGATAGGATTGCCTTGAACAAGGCTAAGGCAAAATTAACAAGACATTTGGTTGAACATAATTTGTTTTTAACACAAAAGACTAGGATGAAATGGCTTAAAGATGGTGACCTTAATTCAAAATATTTTCATAAGTCCATATCAGAAAACTAGACTAGATTAAAAATTATGAAGATCAAGGATCAGGAGGGTAACTGGTTGAACTCTCCAGCTCAAATCTGTGATGCTGCAGTTACATTTTTCAATAATCTGCTATCTGATGAAAATGAGGATCCATCAGGCCAATGTTTATCATTTCTAACTCAGCAAATACAACCTTCAGTTTCTGAAAATGATAATATTAACTTGCTAAGGCCTATCACTCTGGATGAGGCAAGAGCAAGTGTTTTTGATCTATCCCCTGATGCTGCCCCAGGACCTGATGGATTCCCTGGTAGTTTTTATAGGACATTTTGGGATATTATTTGCCAGGATGTACTAACTGCTTTGCTAGAATATCAAGTAGGGATTCCTATTCCTAAATCTGTAGCAAGCACCCTCATAGTCTTAATACCAAAAACCAAGACCCCTAAATCATTTAGTGAATTCAGACCAATAAGCCTCTCCAACTTCATTAATAAATTGATGTCCAAAATTATGGTGGAAAGGATTAAACCCCTAATGAGCTCACTGATCTCAGAAGAACAATCAGCTTTTCTAAGTGGTAGAGATATAGCAGATAATATTTTAATGATGAAGGAAGCTGTCAGAATGTTAGATAAAAAGAATGAATCACTTAATCTCATTCTGAAGTTGGATATGATGAAGGCTTTTGACAGGGTTTCATGGTCAACCATCAACACTCTCTTATTAAAATTGGGATTCCATGGACATATAGTGAAAGTTATCATGAACAACATTAATTCTACTTGGTTCTCTGTGCTGATCAATGGATCCCCATGTGGGTTTTTTAAGCCATCTAGAGGGTTAAAACAAGGAGATCCTCTATCTCCTTTCCTCTTTAACATACTAACTGAAATTTTAACAAGAAATCTTAGGATCCAGTTTCAAAATGGGAACATAAGGCAGTTTAGAACTCCAGGGGTAGCAAACAGTTTAAACCAATTATCTTTTGCTGATGACACAGTGGTATTCTTGAAGGGAACCAGCAAATCCATTAGAAACTTGATGAAATTCCTGGACATCTTTCAAAAGGCAACTGGTCAGAAAATTAATTTTCAAAAAAGTGCCTATTATTCAGGAGACTTAAGCAGAAATAAGGAAAAAGAAATCAAGGACATAACGGGCATGAAAAGAGGGGAATTACCTTTTTCCTATCTAGGAGTTACAGTATATAGAGGTATAAAACTTAATAAACATTTCAAATCCTTGATTGATATGGTAAATACAAGAATCAGTAACTGGAAAAATCAGTGGCTTTCAGGAGGGGGAAAAATTATATTGATAAATCATGTACTAACTTCCATTCCTCAACATACTTGGGCTGTTACTGCTCCCACAAAATACACTGTTCAAAGACTGAGATCAATCTTCAGTAACTTCTTGTGGGGGTCCTCTGAACATGGACTTAACAAACACTGGGTTTCTTGGGAGAGATTATCCTTCCCAGTGGCTGAAAAAGGCCTTGGAATAAGACACATTCAAGCAATAATTGATTCCTTTTCTCTAAAGATTTGGTGGAAACTTCAAATTGGCAAATCCCCCTGGGCAAAACTTATGTGGTCTCTACCTGATAATGCTAGGAAATCAGAAACTTGGGCTAGATATAGGAAAGTCAATGACATAGCTGAAACTAACTCTCAGGTTATCATAGAAAATGGAAACTCTAATTTTTGGATAGCCAATTGGCTTGGTTCAGGTCCATTGATTAATCTGGTTGATGAAGATCAGGTTCTTGATCTTTTTCCATTCCTTACTGTTGCTGAATTTATGAAGAACAAAGGTCAGTATCTCCAAAGACTTGTAAGCCTTTTCACTTCTGATATCTATGAGGATCTCTTAAAAGACATAACTTTAACTGATCATAAGGATTATTTGATATGGAAACCTGATATCCATGGTACATTTTCAATTAAATCTGCATACCAAGTGTTAAGACCAAAAAAGCCTGTGGTGCATTTTTTCAAAAGATTTTGGATCAAAACCATACCCAAGAAGATCAGCTTCTTCATGTGGAAAATGAATTTAAGTGCACTTCCATTTGCTGATATTTTGATGAAAACTGGATTACATTTACCATCAAAATGCTCAGAATGTGATAATATTGATTCTTATGATCATTTTTTCAACTCCTGTGCTACAGCAATCTTCTTATGGACTAAAATGCATGAGGCTTTAAATATCAGAGAGAGAACATTCAGTAATATTAGGGAGAGATTGGCATACTACTGGTCTTTCAAACATTCATTATCATCAATCTGCTCACTAATGACAGTATTGCCATGTCTAATTTGTTGGGAACTATGGAAAATCAGAAATAAATGGATTCATGAGAACATAAAGAGCCATGCTCCTGTAATCTGGAAAAATATTTCCAATTCATGCTCCCTGCTGTTCTCGGTTCATCCACATGATATCTGCCATCTGAACTGTCAACTCACTAGGAATGGTTTATTGCCTTGCATTACTCGAACAAGACTTACTCGGCTCTACTTAATCAAATGGGAACCTCCGGATATAGGGTTAAAAATTAACTGTGATGCAGCAATACATGGAGACAACATAGGAATTGGATGTGTTTTTAGAGATGCAAGTAAAAGAATCACTCATGCTATATCATCTTTCATGACCACAGATAATGCCTGCTTTTCCTCTTATCTTGTAGTGATCAGAGCTGAGATGTTATCTATATGGACGGGACTTCAAGAGGCGGAGGGAAGGACGGAGCATCTCCACATTCAATCGGACTCTCTCGCAGCAATAAACATCATCCAGGGTCAGCCTTGTCCCTGGCCACTTCAGCCGATATTGAAGAAGATAAATGAGGCTACTACAAGATTCAGAAGGATTTCTTTCAGCCATATCCATCGAGATGGTAACCAAGCTCCAGATTTTCTAGCTCAATTGGCAATCAGGAAAGGACACTCCTCGCACCTTCAAGATTTGCTAACATCACAGAGGCTCCTCTTCCTCAACCGTCGAGAGACTCTTTTCCCTCAATTTCGATGGAAACACAAGCTTAGGATTTAGTCTCTCATATGTATAGGCTCGATATGTATAGGTTTTGCAGTTTTTGCCTCCTCTTGACGGTCTGGCCTTCGCAAGCCTCACACAGGGGGTGGAGGGTTTGTCGAAGGAATCACTGCCAAGAGGATGGTATTAACTATGTTTATAGTCTAGCTTAAAGGAATACTCGATAACTTTTGTAAATCTATTATGTTCCTTCCGGGTGTGGGAGCCCTAATCAATATCCCCGCTCACTTGTGAGTGTTTTGCGGAAAAAAAATTTTTTGGCTTTATCTGAGAGTTTCACATTTTATAACTCTCTTTGTTTACCGTTGTTTACGTTGTAACCTGATTATATGATGGCTATATGAAAGCAAATAGAAACCCTTTAAAAGCTCATTGGAATGTTTATCATCTAGTTTCTAACTAGTAGAGAATGGGTGGTTAAAGGCACCCAATCAAAGGCGGTTCTTGAGGAATCTCCTTTGATTGGGATCCAAAAAAGTTACGGACTCGGAACCCCCTCTTAAGGTTCTGTCAGAATTTTTAAAAACACTTTTGTAAAGTCCAGGTTTATTTAATTGGCAATTTGTGGAAATTATGCAAATATTGTATTGTTATGTTGTAACATCAAAGAAGGATTGTTCGGTGATTTAAGGTAGTTCGAAGATGGAATCCGAGAAGAAGTATATTCGTCCAAGAGTTTTGTTTGTAGAAAATATCAATTCGTATATTTATGGAATTGGAATTGATCTACGATTATTCGATTATGATAGAGATATGGACGAGATATTCTAATTCCTTATTTCAAGGCATTAGATGTGGTAGTTCCTATCTCCAAGGGATATGATTGTTATCAGAATATTTTATGGAGAAGGAATTCTATTTGCACAGAACTTTGATGCGTGCGACAGGGTTTAAATAGAAGACATCCTGGCTAAGGTGCTTACATTTTGAATTGAAGAAAATCTGCACACAGGTTTTTGAGATTCAGAGAAATAGCCAAGAGCTTTGTGTCTGTGTTCCAGCATGATCAAAACATTTTTTATCAAGTTCAAAATCATATACCTTAATTCCTCAGGAGGAAGAGATCCAGCATCGACGGGTTTTGATGTCAGAGAGAGTCTGATCGAGGCGGATCGGTAGTTAGGAGAGCTAGCAAAATTCACATGATATAATTAGATAAGATAAGTATATTATATGGTGTACTTTGTACTGTATCTTTCTGATTAGTGGATTCATTCTGAAATTGGCTAGGCCCCACAGATGTAGGTAGATTTCACCGAATTGCGTAACCAAGTCTTGTGTCTTTATGCTTTACTTTATTGCATACTTGGTTAGATATGTTATGTTGGAATACGGTAGTAATTATTGAATTAAGTAGGTAAAGCCAAATTTCATTTGGTATCAGAGCTAAGTAACTTAATCTTACCTTGGTTGTGTCAAGGAAAGTGTGATCCAGTTTTACCATGGTGACCCAAGAAGGAACTTCAGTGTCTCGCCCTCCACTGCTGGAAGGAACGAATTACAACTATTGGAAGGCACACATGGGAGTTTTTATTAACTCACTTTATGAAATTGCATGGTACTTTATTGAAATGGAATGTAGTCATCCTACTGAAGATGTCGAATCTAGTTCAAAGGAGAAAGAAGGAAAAACAAGTGCAAAGAAGCCAAAGCTTAAGGATAATTCTACTTTGACTCCAGATAAACTAAAAGCTTCAAGGGAAAATTCCAAGGCCTTAAATGCCATTGTCACAGTAGTGGATGAAAACCAGTTCAAACTCATATCAACTTACTATCAGGAAAACAAAGCATGGGATATACTGCAAACAGTGCATGATGGAACAAGTCAAGTTTGTGAATCCAAACTACAAATGCTAGCCAAAATATTCGAAGAACTGAAGATGGAGGACAGTGAGACAATTCCTATTTTCAATGGAAAGCTAAGAGATATCTCCAATATGGTGTATCAACTTGTAAAAACTTACAAGGAGGAAAAATTGGTGAAGAAAACTATGAGATCTCTTCTTTAGAAATTCTCAATGAAAGTTGCAGCTATTGAACAAGCACGAGATGTGGCCAATATGACAGTAGATGAGTTTATAGGATCACTGCAGACATATGAAATGATGCTTGAACAACCCATAAAGAAAAATAAAAAAGAGTTGGCTTTCAAAGCTTATCTTCAAAGAAAGACCATGAAGGTGATAGTGATAATGATATGGAAGAACTTGCTTTTATCACTAAGAATTTATTAAGAATGCCGAGAAAAGTGGTGAATAAAAAATCACAGGAAAGAACTGGTGGAAATAGACCTTGTTGGTGAGCGTCGTTTTACTCGCCAAATAAACTGCAAACTAGCACACAGATTAGTATAGTAGAAGCAGGTCGTATCCACAGAGAACAGTGTAATTTCTATCAATTTCAAACTACCAACAAAGTTTGGTTTAGCAACCACGCCTATGATTTGAGATTTGTTTAATAAACTAATGAATTACTAAACTAAAAATAGGGCCAAAATAATGCAGAAAAATGCAGAGATAAATTACGAACAAATTTATGGATAACAAAGGATCGGCATAGGTTAATCTTTGGTTCATTCCTTGATCATCGACTACTCAAAAGTCATTTAACCCCCATGAATTAATTGGTTATAAGCAGGAACAGTATTTGCTATTTCCCCTAAATTCCCCTTAAATTTCCAATCGCGAGCAAGTATTTGCTAAACCCGCGATCTTCCTAATTAAGATATTCCTAGCAAGTATTTGCCAAACTAGTTATATCTTAACGATCTTAAGAACTAGGGAACCCAATTTAGATAACAAGCACGTATTTGCATGCAGTTTATCCAATTAATTGTTTATCATCCTGTTATTACAGTCATAATTGTTATCTGTTTTTCACAGGAGGTGCTACTTAATTAGCCCTAGCCTAACAAGATTGAGGTGATCAAACTCAAACAAGCAATCATAGATTTTAGGCATAAACAATTAAAAACTCATAGGATTAAATCTCCGAAAATCCGAAGGCTCACAATTCATGAACCATCGAATTAATCCCGCCGATTAAGAATTTAGTTACTCATGATTAAATTAAATAAAACAAGCAATTCAAAATTAAACATGTTAATAATCGAAAAAATAATAAGAAGAAAGAAAAATTACCAATGAATAAAAAATTGCTGCTTGCGTTTTTCTCACAAAGAAAACGAAACTCAATAATTACTTGGTTCTTGCTTTCGTGCCTCCCACAAAAGAAAACAATGAAAACAAAATTGCTGCTTTTGTCCTTCTCCCCAGGAAAACAATGAATATGAATATGAATATGAATATGAATCTCCTAGTGAATAATTCCGTACGCCCAACCTCCAGTATTTTAACAAAACCCCAAAAACCAGTCACAAACTAATTCCCCTTTTTTTCTTTTTCTACAAATCGTGTACAGCCCACGATTTTTATATGCCAAAAATAAAATCCAAATCCTAACTAATTTTGGAAAATTAGAATCTTTATCCAAAAAGAAATATTCTTCCACTTAATTTCAACCTAACTAAAATTAAATTCTAACTTGGAATAAGTAATTAATCCAAGTCTTGGGCTTCATTGCTTCATAACGGCCCAATCACAGTGCTGAATTTTCTGGACTGATTTTCTTCTGGACTGCAACTCTGTAAACTCCCTAACGAGGGATCGGGATCGTTACCTCATTAAAAACCCTTTCGGGAAAAAAGAGTATAACAATCCCCCTTTCATCAGCTTCACCTTAATCGGGTCGACTTCACGGAGCAACTTAGTGATCGTTAAACGAAGCACAATTCTGCCACATGAAGAATTCCGACTAAGGATAGCTGGAACAGCATCATAGTGCTCCAAAAATAGCTCTTCCGCTCCAATACAGCTTTGCTCCAAAAATAGTGATCTATCAACAAAATAAATCAATTAAGTACCATAAATCACATAAAAGAGCACTAAATTCTTCCAAGAATTAACAACTAAATATCACACATCAAATCCTCACACTTGAGTCATACTTGCCCTCAAGTATGAGATGAGCAATTTCAAAGCAGGTTGTTCATTTAAAATCCCATCCCCAAACTGACTCTGACTCAACAGAAAAGAGAAAATAAAAATAACAGACCAACTATATACATGACACACCTAAGACTCTATTACCCGGACTTTGGTCAAACATTTCAGCATTAAGTTTTCATTTCATGGCTCATCAACAAACATCCCCCTTCCAAGTTCAAGTTTCAGTTCACAAACAAGTGGTGGTCTCATCCCCCTTTAGTACTCAATTCAATCCCCCCTACATTGCTCTTTACCCGGCTATCAACTGATCAAAAGGAGACAAACATGAATTTCTCACGTTTTTCACTCAATCACACAACAAGTAAGGACAGTCACTCAATTATAATCATGCGGTAGCCTTAGCCAATACAGAACAAGCCAAAGAGGACTTTAAAGGTTGTAACGGGGCTAGGGGTTGTAATGTTGGTGAGATCCTAGGGCTCTAAGGTTCATACAAACATGCACATATGTTCAAGAACAAATCAGTAGAAAATTCCAGCAAATTCACATCATCAAAAACCAATTTTCTGGACTGATTAAAAGACTAATTCAGGTCTGGAATTTTTTCTTTTTTTTTCGTTTTGTTTCTTTTTTTCTTTTTTTTTCTTTTTTTTTAGTCCAGACCAGAATTTTTCAAATTACATGCTCATTTACCTCTACAGTGCCATAAGACTATTTTTCAATGAGAACCGGGCACTCGAATAATGAATATGCAATATCAAGCAAGAGCAGAAATTTTCAGTTCAAGAACATACATGCATGGGGCAAGAATAGTATAAAGAGAAAAGGCTAGGCTTTTATAGTGGGTTACACAAAGAAAAGGTCAAGGCTCAAAAGGGTTTACTAGAGGATATAAAAGGTAGACTATATACGATGTGTGGTTAATCCTAATTTGCCTCTTTTTTTACTCATTATGCATCAACCTTAGCTACCACAACTCTCATAAAAAAGCTTGATGTAGAGAGTGCTCTACTCTAGGCTCAAACCTCACTTTATACTAGGCTTTTTCATGCAAGTCTTGTTCGTCATCCCATGTATCATTTAGCCAAGTTCAGGTTAATTTCAAAGGTTTATCACTAAGCATTTCAAGGGAGATATCAACCAACAAAAGTTTGCTAATATGATTCTTTTACCAGAAAGGTTAATCCATTTTAAAGCCAATTCATTACTCGCTGTCATGCTAAAAATTTGACCGACTCGATAAAATAAAATAAAAACATGTTTTTTTTTTCAGAATTATTTATTCACAAAAACACACAAAAAACAGCAAACAAAGCATATAAAACGTCACACAAACAAGACACTAAAATGTAAAAACGACACCTAAACCTCCTCACACTTAAGCCTTGCTTGCCCTCAAGCAAGCTCGGATTAAAAGCGAGAAGATTCCCAGAGACAATATACATGAAAGGAACAGAAAAGAAAAGAAAAGAAGAGCCATAAAAGAGAAGGTATAGGGGAACTCATGCGGGGGGGTTGTTCATGGGGGGAACTTCCAAAAATGACATTAGACGCTCAATCTGGGCAGCCTGAAGATCCAGCTTTTGTTGCAAGGATTGCACCTCTGCACGGATGGATAACACCTCATCTTGTACCGAAAAAGCACTGCGGCCTGCATGAGAAGAAGTGGTGCTCGGGCAAGGAATGCCCGGCGCAGAAAACCGAGGTACATTGTTATCCAAATAAATCAAGTTGCTGGTCCGCAAATAGTCCAAATCACAAAGGGTTGGCTCAGGCACTTTGGGAAGGGAAGGGGGAACACGTAATTGCATACCTTTGTCAAGTAAAACACCAACCAAATTGCATAGGGTCATATGACGAGTAGACGGAATTGCAATTTCATTCAAAGAATCAGCTAAGAAAAATCCCAGATTCAATTTCTCCCCATGATGCATACACCACAACACAAATAATACATTCTGACTGACTCTCGTAAATGTGGTGAAGCGCCCAAAAACATTTCGCAACAGAAAATGGCAACACTCTCAATACAGGATCGGCAATCCAATGCACATTCGAGCAATTAGCATCATACAAATCAGGGCAAGCAGGAGCCAATTCTTTCCAAGCATCAATGGGACTAAAATTGGGAAAATCTTTATAGGTACCCACAAAAGCATTAGCATAACCTTCCGAAGATAAATCATCAACAGACACCAAGCCCAAAGCCACATTCCACTCATTCAAACTCATAGAAACATGGTGCAAACCCAACCGAAAGGATATGCAAGCATCAATCAGGGAAACAGGTTTCTTTAAGCAAAAACTAACCACAAACTCTTCACATAGGGGCGTATACATGGTCACAGAATGCAAGTCAAATAGAAAAGACTAACCAATATCCGCAAAGTATTTCAGAAACTGATCATAAATGCCTAAAGTCCTAAAAGAAGAGATACTTAGTCGCAAACCTGACAAACACTGTTTCTTACCCTTTTTCAAAGCTCTGGCCTGCAGCTTCGGGTCATCAAATTAGAGGAGGTCCTCCTTGGAATCGACAACAATCTCCGGAGGCAAACCATGGAATTCGGCGGCATTTGGCTCCTCCTCGTCGGTTGAAACGGTGGGAGCCTGTGTCGCCCGTCTCCTAGTACGTTTCGCAGTCGTCTGGGCATCGGCAATGTCATCACTGGAATGATCAATTACTGGATCACGCCGGCGCTTTGGAGCTGAGGGTTTCTTGGACTTGCATTTTTTCGGTTTCCGTTGCCTAGGCACTGGAGGTGGTGTTGCTTCTGCCACCGGAGAAGACGGGCTTCAATGAGGATTGAAGTTGTGAGTAGTCGCTGCTGGGACAACGCCAATGCCGAGGTCGGTGGTGGCGGTTTGACGGATTTCCTCATAGTTTTCTTCGTGAAAAATTTTGGCACCTCAAGGTCGGTGGAGGTCGGTGACGGGATGGACGATTGCTGGCCGGCCGGAGCAGATTCAACGTCAGATTTCGGCGGTGGATTCCGGCGGTTGGCGGTGGATTCCGGCGGTTTCGAAATCGATGCGGCAGCTGATTTTCGACTCCCCTTCGGTGCCATCTCCTCGGAAGGAAGGTTGCCCAGGCTGGCGGTGGAGACTCGCGGCGGCAGGTGGTCGCGGCGGCGGAGGGAGCGCTTGGAAATCTGGGCGCAGCGGCGGAGAGGCTCGGGACTCACCGGAAAGAGGCGGAGCAGCCAGGATATCGCCGGCGCAGCGACGGAGGGAAGCTGCTGGAGTCGCCGGCGCACGGTGGAGCAGCTCGGAAATTCTGAAGATTTGATGGAGATCTGGGCGCAGCTGCACATGTACGGCGGAGAAAAGCTGCTGGAGTCGCCGGCGCAGCGGCGGATTTCACCGGAGAGAGGCGGAGGGAGCTCGGAGGGAAGCGGCGGTACTCCCGGTGGCGCAGCTCTTTGAGGAAGAAGGAAGCTCTGATTTCGAAAACTTGGAAGAAGGAATAAGATTTTATACCCATATTGCATTAAAGTCCCTCAAATCTATTCCTTTTCCTAACTGGAACCTACACTTTCCATAAACCACTCCAAGCCTTGAATTATTTGCAGAATTGCCCAGATACTCTTGTCTCGCCATATTGCATCCCTGTACATAAAACAAAAATGAATTAAAATTATTATTTTATGAGTTTATTTTTTTTTCATTTTTTTGTTGTTGTTTTAAAATTTTTTTTTATTTTTTGAAACAAAAATGAAAATTTGAAAGAATTTGTAAGAAAAACAAAATTTTAAAAAAAAATATTCTGGGTTGCCTCCCAGTAGTGCCTTTGTTTACAGTCTTTGGCTAGACTTTCCGATACGGTCAATCAGAGTGGGGTGGGCATAATGGAATTTCTTCCACTATTGCCACCTGAGAAGCATCATAAAATGGCTTGAGGCGATGACCGTTGACAAGGAATGTCTTTTCCATGTCCAGGCTTTTAATCTGTACAGCTCCGTTCGGCCTAACAGAAATCACCACAAAAGGTCCTATCCACTTTGTTTTAAGTTTTCCTGGCATCAACCGAAGCTTGGACTGAAAAAGTAACACCTTCTGCCCAACCATGAACTCCTTAGACCTTAGATTCTTATCATGCCACATCTTTGTTCGCTCCTTGTACCACATAGTATAATCATATGCCTCCAATCGCAGTTCTTCCAACTCTTGAAGCTGGAATTTTCGCTCTTCCTCACACTTGCTAGTTGTCATGTTCATTTCCTTGACAGCCCAGTATGCCTTGTGCTCAAGCTCCACTGGTAGATGGCACATCTTTCCAAAGATAAGTCTGTAAGGAGACATTCCAATAGGCGTCTTGTAAGCGGTGCGATATGCCCACAGAGCATCCTCCAACCTCTTGCTCCAATCCTTCCTCGAAGGATTAACTATCTTCTCCAACACTTGCTTTATCTCCCTGTTAGATACTTCTGCTTGGCCATTAGACTGCGGGTGGTAAGTGGTAGCAAGCCGATGATGAACACCATATTTCTTCATGAGGACCTCAATGGTGCGGTTTTTGAAATGAGTTCCTTGATCTCTAATGATCGCTCGTGGCACTCCGAATCTGCTGAATATGTTAGATTTCAAAAACCCTGCCACAACTTGAGAATCATTAGTTCGGGTGGCTTTTGCTTCCACACACTTCGATACATAATCAACCGCAAGTAAAATATATAAATTACCGCAAGAACTAGGAAAAGGACCCATAAAATCCATGCCCCACACATCAAATATTTCACACACAATTATGGGTACTTGAGGCATTTCATCATGTTTAGATATGTTTCCTGTCTTTTGGCAATTTTCACAACTCTTGCAAAAAAGATAAGCATCTCTATGAAGAGTTAACCAAAAGAAACCACTATCAAGCACCTTACGAGCAGTGCGTTTAGGACCAAAATGACCACCGCAAGCAAAATAATGACAATGTAAAAGAATTGTACCTTGTTCTTCTTCAGAAATGCATCGTCGAATGATTTGATCGGAGCCTATCTTCCAAAGGTAAGGCTCATCCCAAATATAATGCTTGCTATCACTCTTTAACTTCAACTTCTGAGCAGGACTGAGAGTAACCGGCATCTCTCCAGTGGTAATGTAGTTCACAATATTGGCAAACCATGGATCTGTCGCCGATTTACCATGCAGTGGTTCCGTCCGGGGCCTCTGTTTGGCCAAATCGAGGCCTGTCGCAGCATACAGGTATTCTTCAGGAAATTCGATTTCACCCCCTGATAGCCTCTGTTTGGCCAAATCGAGGCCTGTCGCAGCATACAGGTATTCTTCGGGAAAAGATTCCTGGATCGGGATTGCATCCTCGGGTTTCACCAAGCGACTGGGATGATCTGCCACGTGATTCTCAGCCCCTTTCTTGTCTCGTATTTCCCAATCGAACTCTTGCAACAACAAGATCCATCTAATAAGCCTTGGCTTCGACTCCTTCTTCGTGAACAAGTACTTTAAGGCTGAGTGATCGGTGTAGACGATGATCTTCGATCCAAGCAAGTACGATCTGAACTTCTCAAGAGCAAATACCACTGCCAACAACTCTTTTTCGGTGGTTGTATAGTTACACTGAGCTGGGTTCAATGTCTTTGATGCATAATAAATCGCATGGCTCTCTTTCCCTACCTTTTGTCCCAAGACTGCTCCAACTGCATAATCGCTTGCATCACACATCAACTCAAATGGCAGATCCCAATTCGGTGGTTGCATTACAGGGGCTGAGATGAGCTTCTCCTTCAGTATATCAAAAGAACGTCTGCGCTCCTCGGTCATCTCAAAAGGAACATCATCTTGAAGGAGCTTTGTTAAGGGTTGTGCAACCTTTGCAAAGTCCTTAATAAACCTTCTGTAAAATCCAGCATGCCCCAAAAAACCACGTATCTCACGAACATTGGTAGGATATGGAAGTTGCTCTATGTTCTCAACCTTAGCCTTGTCCACTTGAATTCCTCTTTACGAAACCACATGTCCCAAGACTATGCCTTCATTCACCATAAAGTGGCATTTCTCATAATTCAGCGCAAGGTTCCGCTTCACACATCGAATCAAGACCTGTTCCAAATGACCCAAGCATACCTCAAACGAATTCCCATAAACTGTAAAGTCATCCATGAATACCTCAATGCTCTTCTCAATCAAGTCGGAGAAAATGCTCATCATGCATCTCTGGAAGGTGCCTGGAGCATTGCATAATCCGAAAGGCATTCTCCTATATGCATAAGTGCCAAAGGGACATGTAAATGTGGTCTTTTCTTGGTCCTCCGGGTTCACGCAAATCTGAAAGTACCCACTGTATCCATCCAAGAAACAGAAGAAATTATTCCCGGCCAATCTTTCCAGCATTTGATCGATGAAGGGGAGTGGAAAGTGATCCTTGCGAGTCGCGGCATTCAACTTCCGATAGTCAATGCACATCCTCCATCCAGTGACCAAACGAGTAGGCACCAACTCATTCTTTTCATTCTTTACCACTTGAAAACCAGATTTCTTCGGCACCACATGAACCGGGCTCACCCATTTGCTGTCTGAGATGGGGTAGATAATTCCCAAGGAAAGGAGTTTGAGGACTTCCTTGAGAACAACTTCTCTCATGTTGGGGTTCAGCTTCCTCTGAGCATCTCGAGCACGCTTAGCATCATCTTCCATTAAAATATGATGCGTACAAATGTCGGGGCTGATCCCTGTAATGTCTGCGAGGGTCCACCCAATCACTTTTTTGAACTTTCTTAACAGTGCAATCAACTGCTCCTCTTGAGAATCTGACAACCTTGCACTGACAATCACCGGGAGAGTCTCATCATCCCCTAGGTAGACATACTTTAGATTCGGGGGAAGATTCTTCAACTCCAGTATAGGTGGTGAAATATCGGATGGAATGGGCTTTTCAAATTCGAATTCACCCCCTGATAGCCTCTGTTTGGCCAAATCGAGGCCTGTCGCAGCATACAGGTATTCTTCAGGAAATTCGAATTCACCCCCTGATAGCCTCTGTTTGGCCAAACAGAGGCCTGCGTCAGTACTCTTCACTTCTTCCTGCGAGCTGATTGAGTACAACCATTCATCTATTTCCTCATCACTCAGATTCTGTGTCTTCTCGTTGTTTGAATCAGTGGGTGGTAGCATGTCAATCTCATCCTGCAAGAATTCAGTCTCAAGGTATTCTTGGACGAGAGGGTCAATGACATCAATGGCATAAATATTTTCAGCATCTATGGGTTTTTTCATTGCATCATCAATACTGAAAGTATATTTTTCACCATAATAATCAAGACAAATAGTTCCCTTTCCCACATTAATTATTGTATTAGCCGTTCTTAAGAAAGGCCGACCTAACAACACTCCTGAGGTTCCTTTACCACTAGCATGATTCATCTTCACTACATAAAAATCCGCAGGATAAACAAAATCATTAACTCTTACGAGAACATTTTCTAACAACCCTTCAGGATATACACATGATCTATCTGCCAATTGGATTATTACTCTAGTATTTACCATTTCTGCTCCACTCAAAGAATTGTAAACAGATAATGGCATCACATTGATAGATGCTCCTAAGTCACACATGGCAGAATCAATCTTAACATTTCCAATAACACATGGCAAAGAGAACATACCAGGGTCCTTGCACTTCTGAGGCAAATCTCTTTGAATTACAGCTGAAACCGACTCGCCCATTATGACCTTGCTTGAGTCTTTAGGTTTCCCTGCAATAAAATCTTTCAAAAACTTGCTCACAAGCGGAAGCCTTATAGCCTGCAAGAAAGGTAGGTTAATCTCCATTTTTCCAAAGATAGATAGGAAATCAACAGAATCCTCTTTTTTTCTAGCTAAACTACGTGGAAAAGGAGGAAGAATTTTAACTGGAGGATCATTCTGACCCAACCTTGGATTTGACTCCTTGGTTTGGTCAAAATGCCCTTGTACCTCACTTTCTTTTTCTGCCGGGAGCCTCTATTTGGCCAAATCGAGGCCTCCTGCAGACTGCTCCGACTGCTCCTTAGCTCCTTTTTCTGCGGTCTTCGGAGGTAGTGGCGTAAGCTCCTTTCCACTTCTTAACGTGATCTGATTGGCCGTCTCTCTGGGGTTGAGTTGCACTTGAGATGGCAATCCAGGTTGCTTCATTCGGAGCTCATTCATCGAGTTTGACAGCTGTGAAATCTGACGTGTGTGCTCCTCCAAGGTAGCCTCAGTCTTTTTCAAACTTTGGATCTGGTTTTGAAGCATGCCCATCATCATGTCTAGCTTTTCATCCATAGACTTCCCTTGAGGAGGTTGTGGATTCTGAGCATATAGAGGGGGAGGAGCTCGATGGGGTGGAACATATGGTTGTTGTACTGGATTTCCCAGATCTCGCCATCGAAAGTTGGGATGATCTCTCCATCCTGGATTATAGGTAGCTGAGTACAGGTCCCTCTTTGGCTGCCTTTCATTCCAATTCCCCATTGCATTGGCCTGGACAGTTTGCTCTTCCATCGCGAAATGACACTGCAGGGTGACGTGGCCGAAGGTGCCACAAATTTCACAAGGTTTCTCTTGAGGACTGGCTGTGGTGCTAGCGACTGTAACCTTATCCACCACCTTAGATAGTACCCTTTCCATCCTGTCCATCCTCTCCTTAAAATCATCTTGGCTCGAGGGCTCTGTTTGTGCCACCTTTTTCAGGATTCGGATCTCATCAGTGTCATACTCCTTCTTGGAATTGATCAACTTTTTCACTATCTCCTTTGCTTCATTGACTCTGATTTCCGAAAATCCACCATTGCTTGCGGTATTCAGCAAATCCTTGTTTGCAGCTGTGGATCCTTGATAGAAATACTGTAGCAGTTGCCCCTCCGTGTATCGATGGTTAGGGCAACGATCTACCAATCGTCTGAACCTTAGCCAAAATGTACTCAGTGGCTCATCATACTCCTGCTTGATGCTCGAAATTTCTTTCCTCAGGGCATCCGTCTTAGTGGCTGGAAAGAAATAGTCCAAAAACAGCTTCTTGAGCGCATTCCAGGAAGTGACGGAGTTAGGAGCCAAGCTTGAAAACCACTGGTTCGCTGTCCCTGACATGCTGAACGGAAAAGCCACCAACTTGAATTGATCTTCTGTAACACCAGCTGGTCTTTTCTGAACCTTACAAATCTTGATGAACTCGTTCAAGAAATTGTAAGGGTCTTCGTTACTCTTCCCATAGAACTTCGGAAGAACATTCAGCAGTGCAAGCTTTATCTCCACAGGGGTCGCAGCATCTGGCAAAGAAATAGGTGTGGGAGGGTCTTCTTCGCTGTGCCCCGTTAATTCCCACATGTACGGATTGTCAGTATTGGGATCTGCCTCTCCTCTGTCCCCCATTACAGTATCAAGAACGGATTTAATCTCTGATTCGGATTCTGTCTCGGAAACAGCCTCTGTTTGGCCAAACAGAGGGTCTGCGGCAGCTTTCAGCTTCCTCTCCCTGGCGAGTTTGTAATTCTTCCTGGCTGTCTTTTCAACTTCAGAATCAAATATCAATTCCTGCTCCTGGGACCTGGTCATATACCAATAACTAAAAAACAAAAAATTAGTAGCAAAATAAATAGAAATTAACTACCGTTCCCCGGCAACGGCGCCATTTTGGTGAGCGTCGTTTTACTCGCCAAATAAACTGCAAACTAGCACACAGATTAGTATAGTAGAAGCAGGTCGTATCCACAGAGAACAGTGTAATTTCTATCAATTTCAAACTACCAACAAAGTTTGGTTTAGCAACCACGCCTATGATTTGAGATTTGTTTAATAAACTAATGAATTACTAAACTAAAAATAGGGCCAAAATAATGCAGAAAAATGCAGAGATAAATTACGAACAAATTTATGGATAACAAAGGATCGGCATAGGTTAATCTTTGGTTCATTCCTTGATCATCGACTACTCAAAAGTCATTTAACCCCCATGAATTAATTGGTTATAAGCAGGAACAGTATTTGCTATTTCCCCTAAATTCCCCTTAAATTTCCAATCGCGAGCAAGTATTTGCTAAACCCGCGATCTTCCTAATTAAGATATTCCTAGCAAGTATTTGCTAAACTAGTTATATCTTAACGATCTTAAGAACTAGGGAACCCAATTTAGATAACAAGCACGTATTTGCATGCAGTTTATCCAATTAATTGTTTATCATCCTGTTATTACAGTCATAATTGTTATCTGTTTTTCACAGGAGGTGCTACTTAATTAGCCCTAGCCTAACAAGATTGAGGTGATCAAACTCAAACAAGCAAGCATAGATTTTAGGCATAAACAATTAAAAACTCATAGGATTAAATCTCCGAAAACCCGAAGCCTCACAATTCATGAACCATCGAATTAACCCCGCCGATTAAGAATTTAGTTACTCATGATTAAATTAAATAAAACAAGCAATTCAAAATTAAACATGTTAATAATCGAAAAAATAATAAGAAGAAAGAAAAATTACCAATGAATAAAAAATTGCTGCTTGCGTTTTTCTCACAAAGAAAACGAAACTCAATAATTACTTGGTTCTTGCTTTCGTGCCTCCCACAAAAGAAAACAATGAAAACAAAATTGCTGCTTTTGTCCTTCTCCCCAGGAAAACAATGAATATGAATATGAATCTCCTAGTGAATAATTCCGTACGCCCAACCTCCAGTATTTTAACAAAACCCCAAAAACCAGTCACAAACTAATTCCCCTTTTTTTCTTTTTCTACAAATCGTGCCCACGATTTTTATATGCCAAAAATAAAACCTAAATCCTAACTAATTTTGAAAAATTAAAATCTTTATCCAAAAAGAAATATTCTTCCACTTAATTTCAGTCTAATTAAAATTAAATTCTAACTTGGAATAAATAATTAATCCAAGTCTTGGGCTTCATTGCTTCATAACGGCCCAATCACAGTGCTGAATTTTCTGGACTGATTTCCTTCTGGACTGCAACTCCGTAAACTCCCTAACGAGGGATCGGGATCGTTACCTCATTAAAAACCCTTTCGGGAAAAAAGAGTATAACAATCCCCCTTTCATCAGCTTCACCTTAATCGGGTCGACTTCACGGAGCAACTTAGTGATCGTTAAACGAAGCACAATTCTGCCACATGAAGGATTCCGACTAAGGATAGCTGGAACAGCATCATAGTGCTCCAAAAATAGCTCTTCCGCTCCAATACAGCCTTGCTCCAAAAATAGTGATCTATCAACAAAATAAATCAATTAAGTACCAGAAATCACATAAAAGAGCACTAAATTCTTCCAAGAATTAACAACTAAATATCACACATCACTTGTCCACAACAGTTTGTAATAATCGAGGACTACGAATGGAATGAAACAATCAGCAGTTCTTAAGAAATCAAAATAGTGAAACAAAGCAGCCAGGAAGAATTCAATGTAAAGAATGTGAAGAATATGGACACATCCAAGATGAATGTTCTAATACCCGGAAAAAGTAAGGAAGGTCATATGTAACCTCATGAAGTGAAAATGAAGAAGAAGAGGAACTTACTAGCAACTATTTAGCATTTGGAGCAAAGATTCATGATTCATGATATGACTGAAATTGGAAGTGTATGTTCCAGCATCGGGACAACGAAGAAATATATATGTTCTAATTGGAAGCTTTGTATAGTGGTCTTCTCTTATAGCATTTTGTTTCTCCTAATTTCAATCCAGACTTTCTTTTATCACTATCCCTCTATTGTTTCTTTTTCATGCTTTGTTCTTGGATTGTGTGCTGACTTTATGCAATATCTTTATCTGAGTGTTCTGAGTTGCGCTCTGTCAACTCTATAGGCTTCTCATCTGCATTTTAGGAATAATTTTGGCTTCCACATCTATCCTCATTGTTGGTGAATCCTCATTGAAGGATGTGTTAGATGTTCACGTTGATTCCGGGGAGGATTCCAACCATCCCACCGATTCCTCCACCGTCAGTAGTGTAATATCTTACTACTATGAACAATTGCAAAATTAGCTTTCCTTTCTTGTCCTCTTATGAGCTTAAAGCCCCAGAACGCTCTGATAGTGTTCACAATTCTCCCTCAAAGTTCATTTCTTGCTACTTAGATTATCTAAAATTTGGACTTGTCTTCCCTCTTCTTTCACATATAATGGATTTTCTAAACCACTTTCAGGTATCCTTACCCCAGCTTTATCCCAAGGATATCTCTATTTTTGTTGTTTTTTACCACGTCTGCGAAGCCGCTAAGGTCCCTTTTTCTATTGACTTGTTTTGCAACTTTTACTAGCTTCGCAAGGTGAAAAGGTACCCTGGTGAATTCATCATTTATCCTATTATTCCTAAAGTTTAGTTTGTTAGTAGGTTTCCAAATAACTGTGGAGTGTGGCATAAGGAAATTTTTTTTGAGACTTCGGGCTGAGAGTAACCAGAGTCTGCGAGTTCGGAACTATAACATTCCCAAATATAAACTTCCTAAGGTCAGTTTTTGCCTTAATGATAAATCTGATTTTGTGTTAACACTCATCCCACATACGATCTCTCTTCATTGTGTTGATCGTGAGGGTGAAGGTGTTTATTGTTTCCTTATTATTTCTCTGTCTATCCTACTTCCTGATCATCATTTTTGCATTGTCATAAAACCTGTGCTCTTTTGTTCGACTTACCCTTATGTGCCAGATTACATACATGGATTTAGACAAAGAAACTATGAAGAGACTATATTTTGGCAGTGTACTGCCGCCCGGGCAAATGATGCATCCGCAATCGGCATGTCTCAAGAAAATACTACTGTAACAAACTTTCAACCTTTAGTTACTGAGGTCATTGTTGATGGTTATTGGAAGGGTTCCAATCATCAAACATGTGATAATTCTCAAAGGAGGAGGAGGAAAGATCGGACTGGTTGGTCATTCTCTCATGAAGCTTCCTTTGTTGAGCCAAGAACTAATGGTGGAGGGTACTATCCCACTACCTTGTCTAAACTCTCACTCCATGAAACCATGGTTGTGGTATGTTTATTTGTAATGCAAACTGAAATGTGTATTTGCCTTTGCTTGATGTTTCTCTATTATTGTGCTTTAACTTTTGTTTATCGAAACTTACACTCACGATGGGGAGAGTCTTCAGCTTGTCAGTGAATGAGTCACCCAGTTTTCTAAGAAAGATGGTTTGCTTGTGGAGAAATATCGATCTGCTGAGAAGAAGTGCGCAGCCATGACTGCCTCTCTTAAATTGTTGAAGAGCACGCAATGGTTTAATAGAGGGAGGCTTCCAAGTATTTTTATAGGTTGTTTGAGGGGGCTTCTTCCACCGCTCGCAATATTGGATATTGCAAAACTATGTTGAAGCTGCAACAATTAAACCCAGCTGCTAAAGTTCAGAGTCTTCCAAAACTTTCGAAGGCTAAAGACGTATTGGAGGAGCAAAAAGCCCAACTCAACAAAGGTTTCACAAGCAGCATCGTTGACAGTGGTCATTCCTATGGTCTATTATCCTATCTTAGTGTTCTTCCCAGTCTTCCTTCCGTGGATGAGCTGAAGCAGTGCGAGGTTGATTACTTCAAAGAACTTCCATTTGGTTCTCGTACTGTTATGTTGCCTCTAAATTCTGTCGTCCCTGCTACGAACAAGGCCAACATGACAATTAAGTTTCTCCTCAGCAAGCGAACAAGGAAGATGCCGCTATCACTATCCAGCATTTTTTTTGCTTCTACCACTGATGTTAGTTAATCTTTAGCATTATAATTTTTGGGCATTTAATTGTAACTTAATAAAATATTCTAGTGTATGCCCGTACTATTCGTATGGCCATGGATATTAATTTTGGTTTGGCCCTCAATTTTTACAACTTCTTACCTCATTTACTTATATGCAGGGCTTCAATATTTTGGTTGATCATAAATTTTTGAAGCAACTAGATATTCTGGGATCTACTGATCAATTGTTTTTATTGTTACGGATTTGTGCCATCTGATTTTCACTGCTCTATTAGATAGATTCGAGCTACTCAGTCTTTAAGCAAAGAATATGAGGAACGTTTTTCTTCTGACTGCTTCTCTCGTATGGAGTCTCTCCCTTTATGCAACATGTGGCAAGTTCCTATTTCTGATCCCTCACCATCTTCTTCCACAACATGTCCTTCCAGTAAGTTTGTCCCTGGTGGTTACAATGTTGAATTGCTTGGAAAGGATATTTTTTGTGATTTGGTTGATCGTGAATCTGTCGGTGTGTACATGTGTTTGCTAAACCTTCCTACCCGTGACCAAGAATGGGTGTAATCTCTGGGCATTAGTTTGAAGTACATGCTCCTTGGTATTAATGACCTTGAAGTGAAGTGGGAAAAAAGGACACCCAGGATGTTGTGTGTGATTTGCAATGGATTTGCAATGGATTTGCAACAAGTAAAACGATCTTATTCATTATCAACAGTTGAACATGCTTCATCAACAGGACGAGGCTAGAAATTATGCTGTAAGTAAGACTTGTAAAGTCTATCAGAAGACACTAATCATTGATGAACAATGTACTCACCTTGATAACTTGTTTGATCGGTTGAAGAAAAAGTAGGATGGATGTGATCACCTTTCATCTTCTGCTATTGGTTGGAAAAAGTGGGTTGGAAGAACAATTTGATATCAACACACAACTACAAAGCAACAATGAGGAGCTCTGTGCTGAGTGCGATTGGTTTGATAAGCCCACGCACCAAATTGAGCAGGCTTGTGTTGAGTATAACGATAAACTCCAGGCTCTCCCCTCGTCAACTAGAATGACTGCTGGTCATGGAGATCTTACTATGGAAATTGGTGGGAAAAGGACAACTTTCCTGAGGCCATCCGATTGCATCTTCGGCGCCTAGAAGAGGAAGTACAAAACTTGAGGGATGAGATCAAAAGATATGAAGACATCATTAACATTATGAGTATGCAACTGGATCGCAAGAAGTTTGGCCCTATAACTGACTTCAAGGCTTATTATGCTAGATATATTGGTCATATGGAGTGGATGGGTTTGATACACCATCCTCCGTATTTACACATGAAATGGTTGTACGACAAAATTGTTAGCAAGTAGCATAATGTTGAAGAAAAATGGTGTATGGCTGATCAGTCCTATCGTGAAGCTGAACACAATTGTCGTTGTGGTGGTTTTTCATCTTATAGATCCTCAAGAGCATCTAGGCATCGATAAATCATCTGTATTAAATTACTTTGTCTTTCTTGTACTGCTCTGGATAGTTTAGTAGTGATTTTGTGAACTTGTGTGATTGCTATCACTTAGTAAGCTATTTTTTGCTAATGTTTATATTGGTGACCTTTTGCTGGTTTTGTGAGTCTTGTGAGTGAGCTTGCGAAGTTGCAGGGACTGTGGCTTGCTCCACTACGATAGGTTGACCCTTATTGCACCGGTTGTTGGGGGCTACGTCACTGGTCATTCATGCATCTACCTGACTAGTGCCAAAGTATGGTGGTGCTAAAACATAGTTACTATGGCACCAATTATAAAAACCGGTGTTGTAAGATCGATATTATAGTATCAGTATTTGATTTACCGGTGCTGAATGATGAGTCAACAATATTGATCACTGGTACCTTTATAAAACATGTTCATAATATAAACTGGTGCCTTAAACCTAATAGATTACAAAAACTAGCACTGGGTTGTATTTTATTTTCCAGTGTTGTTGATTTGGTGATGGATGTCTTAGCACCGGTCGTATTATTTGTAAAATTGGTGCTTATTATTTTAAAATTTACAATATCCTTTTTAAATTGTTCCCGGCCCTCCCTAAATTGAAACCTATAGAAAATTAAATTGATTGTAAGGAAGAACATTTGAAAATGTAAGAATCATAAGTGAAAAAAAAGAAGCAATCCATCAAAATGGTATAACTTTATACAAAAGGTGAAACTGTGTCCCAATAAAATATAAGTTGAAAATACACTAGGTCCACTGAAGTCATGGTTTGTTAGGAAGACACTTCACCCAAGTTTCACTCCTTGTGTCTGTGAT
The DNA here is from genome assembly GCA_037428765.1 of Rubia yunnanensis. Taxonomy (NCBI): domain Eukaryota; kingdom Viridiplantae; phylum Streptophyta; class Magnoliopsida; order Gentianales; family Rubiaceae; genus Rubia; species Rubia yunnanensis. The sequence goes on from CM075068.1 coordinate 80,030,439, forward strand.
GTTTATCTCCTTGTCATTGTACGCTCCTCTTGCTAGGGAAATACCGACTGTGCACAAAATAACTACGATCTATTGAAGAACACAATTTGAAATGTCGAAATGATGCAACATATAGCTATTGTTCAAACATATAAATACACCAAAATCCTCAGTGCTCGTACAATAAAAATTCTCCACAATTTAAATTTTGGATCAGTGCAAATGTTAAAACACTTTTAGTTATGGAAGAAGCATTACATAGTGATAGGGAAATAGATAACACTACGACAGCGACCACCCTCTAGCACTAGTTCTTAAAACTAGTGCCAAAATGGTTATAGCACCTTTTTTTGTTAGCATTGGTTTCCAAACCGGAGTTGGTTTTACACCCATTTTTTTATATGTAACACTGGGTTTTTTCCAATAACCGGTGTTAATTTAACACCGGTCTAAAAACAGGTGCTAAAAAACTCAAAAACCGGTGTTAAATTAGCAACGGTTTAAAAATCGGGGCTATGAAAAATTTGGGGCTGGTTTTAAAAACATGTTCTAAAAAGTAACAAAAGTCGGTGTTAAAATAAATCCAAGTTTTAAAAAATGGGAAAAATGGCACCGGTTAATGTATCACCGGTTAGAAACCGGTGCTGTTGGAAAAAATGGCACCGGTTGTACGTACTATTCACAAAAACCGGTGCTACATTAAGTATCAAATGCCCCAAACTACCACTCGAAAATTAGATCTGAACTTAATCTCCTTCTCTCTTCATTTATGGAGATTTGTTTGGATGGTGAGCATTAACCCAAAGCAATGAAGACCCGTGGATGTAAGTCTTCTTTTTCTTTTGTGAATTTCAATTAAATAGTAGTTATAATAACCATTAATGCATGCATGGAGAGAGTTTATTTGTATTTATTGATGGTTTCTATTCTTTAAGTTGGTTTAGTATCATGTTGTGAGAGTGTAAATGATTGTGGATGTAAACATGGTTGTGTTTATTTTTGGTAGATGGTACATGTGTGTGTGTGTGTGTATCTCCCAAGAACAAGTTGATACATACATATACATATACACATACACATGACATTTTTAGTATTGTGTAGCAAATTGATTGTGTTTATTATCATTATGTTTGAACGATGGATATTTTTTTAATTGTTTGCATTATTATGTTTAGATACAATGGACCGAGAATCGACGCTTGCATGGAGAAAAAAATGGTTAGTTATCCAAGTGTAGCTAGAGGGAGTGGTGAATATATTGCATTTATAGATTCATTTCTTGATTATGCCTATGGTCAGGAGGAGAGGATACTTTGTCTATGCAAAAGATGCTTGTGTCGTGAATGGTTTGATGAACGTGGGCTTGTTAGATTTCACTTGCTTAAGTACGGATTTGACGGAGGTTACATTGTTTAGACATTTCATGGAGAGGTAGAGCATCAACATAAGGGTGGTGGGTTTGACAAGGTAGATGGAAACAATTATTCCATTGATGGTATGTTCGATGACATTGTAAGAGATTTTCAGGGGAAGCCTGAAATTTTGAGTGCTTTGCTTGACGAAAAGAGAAGTCATTGTATCCGGGATGTAAAAGTAAGGATACCATAATTTTCTTTTTCATGGAGGTTTTCAATTTGAAAGCTACAAGTTCTTGGAGTGATACAAGTGTGAATTCACTCCTAAAGCTTAAAAAGGAAAAGTTTCCAGAAGGGAATGGAATACCGAAAAACTTTTACGAGGCTAAGAAAATATTGTGTCCACTCGGTTTGGAATACAAGAAAATAAACGCATGTCCGAATGATTGTGTGTTGTATGATAGTGATTTTAAAGACGCGGTTGAATGTCATGTGTGCAAACATTCAAGATATAATGTTGTGAGGAATGATGATGGTGGGTGTTTGGCTAAGAAGAAGAAGAAGGTCTCATCGAAGTGTATGTGGTATCTTCCTTTAATTCCAAGGTTGAAGAGGTTATTTGCAAATTCAAAGGATCCAAAGAGCTTGTGATGGCATGGAGAGCAGGAAAGACCAACTGACGACAAGATAAACCATCTGGCAGATGGTGAACAATGGAGAAATTTTGACAAGCAATAACCTACATTTGGTTCAGAAGTTAGAAATTTACGCCTTGCTTTGTGTACTGATGGGATGAATCCATTTGGAAATATGTCATCGAAACATAGTTCTTGGCCTGTAATGCTATTTATATATAATTTTCCCCCTCATTTTTGCATGAAACGGAAATATGTTATGATGCCTATGTTAATCTCAGGTCCTAGACAACCTGGGAGCGACATTGATGTGTATTTGAGACCATTGATTGATGATTTGAAGATATTGTGGGAAGAAAATGGGTGATGGTATTTGATGCCCATATGAATGGGAAGTTTCAATTGTGTGCCATGATTTTTTGCACGATCAATGATTTTCCAGCCTTTGGAAATTTTTCGAGGTATGTTGAGAATGGGTACAAAGTATGTCCTATTTGTGAGGAGAGAAAATTCAAGCAGCTAAGCCAAGGAAGAAAGACTGTGTATCTTGGCCATAGAAAATGGCTGTAAGGAAACCATAAATATCGGGATGCTGTGGTTAATTTTTTAGGGGGGAAAGAACAAAGGAAATCCCCTACACCACTAACTAGTGTGAAGATTCACAAGAAGATTAAGAAATTGAGAGTGGTGTTGGGAAGGTATAAAGGCAAGGACAGAATACATTGTGATGGTCCATGGAAGAAAAGGTCAATATTTTTTTATCTACCGTACTGGGAGCATCTTCAGGTTAGGCATTTCCTAGACATTATTCATATTGATAAAAATGTTTGTGAAAGTTTGATTGGCACCCTCTTGAATATTCCATGAAACATGAAAGATAGTTTGAATGCCCGGTTGGACTTGGTGGATTTGGGAATCAGAAATGACCTCGCTCCAGAAGTGAAGGGTAAGAGAACTTACTTGCCCCTGCACCTTGTACATTGTCAAAGGAGGAGAGAATGTCAGTTTGTGATAGTTTGAAATCATTGAAGGTCCCAATTGGTTATTCGCCGAACGTTAGTCGGGCAGTTACAAAGGATTGTTGGATGACTGGGTTGAAATCTCATGATTGTCAAGTTTTGATGCAAAAACTATTACCTATTGCTATTTGGGTAGTAATGGACGCCGACGTAAGGTCCTCAATCACTAGACTTTGTTTATTTTTTGGTTCCATATGTTGGAAGTCTATTGACCGTGACCATTTGGATGTCCTACAAAAAGAGGATGGTGTTGTGCTATGCAAGTTAGAAATGTATTTCCCTCTAGCTTTTTTTGATATAATGGTTCACTTGATTGTTCATTTAGTGCGGGAGATAAAGATATGTGGTCTGGTCGGTATGCATTGGATGTATCCTTTTGAGATTCACATGAAAGTATTCAAGGGATACATGAAATGTATGAGTCAGCCGGGTGCTAGTATTATTGAGAGGTATGTTACTGAAGAAGTAATTTAATTTTTCTCTAGCTATTTGGAGGAACATAGAAAATTTGGGGTGCCCCAGAATTGACATGTTAGAAGGAAGGTGGCCAAACCGAGGCCAATGGGAATGTTATATACTCCATTGAATAATGATCTGATGTTAGTTACTTTGTATGTCTTGAGAAGTTGTAGGGAGATTGCTGCTTATGTGACCGAGCACCTTAATTTGATCACAGAGTTTCATCCCACGTGGCCCCCTAATAAAGTTCATTTGGAGCATAATGACACATTTGTGAATTGGTGTTATGATTGATGCAATGTAGGTGATTACGACCCAAAAATTAGAGCATTTGCAAGGAAGCCTAATTGCACAGTCTTGAGGTATTCCGGTTATGAAATGAATGGTTTCTCTTTTGCTACTAGGGACCAAGATTCAAAGAGCACAACACAAAATAGTGGGGTGTACATTGAGTCGGAGACAATGTGGCAAGCAAGAAAGGCAATAAACCTGTTATAGCGGTGATGTCATTTTATGGTGTTATTGATGAGATTTGAGAGATTGACTATGGAGAATTCAAGATTCCATTTTCAAGTGTCAATGGTTTGATGACACAAATGGAGTTTGAACTAATGACCCATTGGGATTTACTCTAGTTGACCAGAGTCCTGAAGCATATGAAAATGGTCAGTTTTTTTTGGCCGAACAAGCAAGACAAGTTTTCTACATTAATAATTCGTGCAATGTAGGTTGGTCTGTTATCTTACAAGGTAAGAAATACTCTTTCCCTGACAAAATTGACTTTGAAGTTACAAGTGAAAAGTTAGATTTCCCTTCTATTTCCCCCTATTGATTAACTATGGGATTGAGGCAGGAACAATACGGAGGAAACACAAAGATGAGATTTGGATAGATGAAGATGGCCAACAAATTGGATACATTCAATCCAAAAAGAGGAAAATGGTTGAAGACTAACGGCTTACAAACAGTGAATTCTCTAAGAAAATTATGTATTTTTGTAGTATGTTGTGTTTTGTATGACTCTTAACTACTCTAAAACTATGTTCCAATTGGTACTTATATGGAGCAGCTCTGAAAGCGGCAGCGCGCTACCGCTCATTTGGTAAAGCTTAGATAAAATAAGCTTCATTTTCTTTTTTTGTGGCTGCCAGCCGCAGCGCGCTGCAGCTCTTTTGGTTCAGCTTGGAAAAAGTAATCCTAAAATTACCTATACTTCCACTGAGAGCAGCTGTGTGCAGCTGCTCGTTTAGTTCAACTGAGACAAACCTGATGATGGTACACAACTATAACTGTCAACATCCAAAATCAGAGCAAATTTATGCCCACAATTAATAGCATAAAAAATCCACATTCATAAACTAACAAGTCAAATCCATAGAGAAGCAACAAATATTTTGGAAATCGACATCCCGAAAAATAGACATCCATATTAACCAAGCAAAATCAACAAGTAGAGAAAATCAAGATGTGAGCTGAATGAGGGTATTCAATCCCTACGCGAGGTGTCCTCCCCAGTGTCAGTAGATGGTGAATCTAAAGTAGGTATTGGACCAAATTCCTTGATTCTCTCGCCACACATAGCTGTCGGGATCTTCCCAATCTGCTCAATCCATCAAACCAAGTGATCCACCTTCACTTTCAATGATGCCATATCCCCATCTGAGTCCTCCTTAGACAATTTACTCGTTGCCGGCCTTAATGACATAGCCATTTTCTTCTTCTTTGAGAATAATTGAGGGTTAATGGGAAGCTTTGGCATCACTGTAAAATCATTATCTTTAAATTTGCAACCAGCTTCCACGCATAAGGCAGTAATGAGGGAGGAGAAGTATATACAGTTGTGCGTATTAATACAATCCCAGATGTATGCCATTATCGTACCCCCAACATTGATGCACAAGTCCTTCTTGATCTTGTACAGCAGCAACATACGGGAATGATGAACTTTGCAGTTCATTTTCACCGGCAGTAGGCGGGCATCTATGAAACTGTACCACACATTCATCTCGTCACTCAAGTACTTCTTCTCAATGTTAGACCATTCTAGTGGCAGGTTCTGGATAACTTCATCGCCGTCATCATAGATTTCTCTTATGATCTCTTCCCAAGAATCTTTTTCAATTACTTTTTTCACGGCTTGGTACACACAGGCTGGCTTCGGCGTGATCTTATAGAACTTGTTTATCACATCTGGTGCAAGCTCAACGTACTGGCCACAGAAGTAAATCTCTTCATGAGGAACAAGACCTCACATGTTAGCATCTTGTTCGCACAATCCAGTTGTGCGCCTGCTGGTTGACGTAGTCCTTTTCAAGTCTCAAACCTCTTTCCAGTATAAGGCATCGGCTAATGAATTCTTTGTATATATTCACTGTCTCCGGACATTTAGCCATTATCATTGGTATTTTTGAGTTCCGTGGTTGCATCTAAAGACCGTTGTGTCGCTCATCAATATCGCCCACTCTAGGATTTTTTTCTGGATTTATGGGTGTCAGTCTTACCCTTGGTTGCATTTTTCGGAGGGCCATACCTAGTAAAATACTAGCAAAAGGGTAATGCGACTAAAGGTTAGTGCAACAAATTGCACCCAAAAGGGTAATGCAAAAAAATCATATCTCAACCAGCAAAAGGGTAATGTGAAAGGGTGAAATACCAGCAAAAGGGTAATGCGACTAAAGAGAAATGCAACAAATTGCATCAAAAGGGTAATGCAAAAGGGTAATGGAACAAAACCATATCGAAACCCTCGAATTGCAGCCAAGATTCAAGAAAACAAGATACACACAAAACAATTAAGCCATATAAGAAGAGTTATTATACCCAATCTCTCAAAGCTTTTTTAACTAGATACAGGTTGGAGCAAGATAGAAAAAACAATGGCTATGATAACATAACATAGGCATAGATGCTCTCAGCAGACAGCCAAGAGTTAATCAAAATTCATTCCATTCAATTGCAGAACACAGCAAACAAGCACTCTAAACCAATCCATAACAAATAAAAGAGCCTGAGCATATTCACAAACACAGAATCCAAACAAGAAAACTTACAGTCACACTGTAATAGCCCTCCCCAAACCAGTTCCACATGAGCAATAATTGTATTCTTGTAATTCCTTGGCTACAAATTAGCTACCACCAAACACCATCAAATACACACACTCTTAAAAAATCTCCCTCATCTCAAAAAAAATTCTTATTCAGTAAACAGTAAGCATAACCAAAAATTCAAATAATGTAGACGATCAATCTTCTTCACAATCAGCCTTAGACATTTCACAATTAGGTATTTTCATAAATTTCACAATCAACCTTTCAATAATGTAGACAATCGGCCTAAGAAACCCTTAAAAATGGTAAATGGTTAAAATACCTAGTTCTGACAATCGTTTGTTAATGACCTGACGGAGCAACGCCCTGGTGGATGGAAGCGTGGATGGACAGAAGACGGCCAGTGAACAGACTCCACACGGAGTGTTGGATAGTGGTTGGATGGCGGACGAAACTTGGTGAATGGTTGATGGACGACGAACAGTAGATTGACTAAGGAATGAAGGTGGAGTGAGCATGGATGGATGGTGGAGAGAGTAAGGATGGCGGAGGGAGGGCAGAGAAAAGGTGTAAGGACGGAGTTTGGCGGAGGTGGAATGGAATGGTATTGGGTAGAGTGAAAAATAATACACACACATGGGCTGAAATTTACCAAAGAATAATACAAACATATGGGTTGAAAACATAAATTTGATTTTCCAAAAATTATATTATGTATAATATATTCGTAAGTTAAGAAATAAATTTGCATATCAGTATTCTATAGTATACTAGTTAATTATATATGATCATGTACTATACAGCTAAAGGACATTCAAACCCTAGTCAACATACATATGCACCAACTTTAACATATCAATCACTTAGCAACCCATACGGTTGTCTACAAGTCGCCAACAGTGAGTGTTCCAGGGGCCACTAGTTAATCGACTATACCTTAATTGGCAATCTATATACACAAGTTATCTAGAATTGTACAATACAAGGGTTGGTCAAACCCTAGTCAACATAGACATGCACCTATTATAATGTATCCATTACTTAGCAACCCATACAGTTGTCTACAAGTTACCCATTGTCACTGAGCATTCCATATACACTGGTTAATCTACTATTACTTAATTGGCGATCCATACACACTAGTTATCTAGAATCGTACAATACAAGGGTTGGTCGAACCCTAGTCAATATAGACATGCACCTATTTTAACGTATCCATTACTTAGCAACCCATATAGTTATCTACAAGTCGCTCGTAGTCAGTGATGCATTCATAACTTAGTAACCCATTTATTTACCGAAGATCGTCCCTTACTTACTTGGCGGCGCAAATACAATTTTCCTCAAGTACAACTAAGCGAGCCTACATTAATTTAACATATCTACACATAAATATTTGAATTGACTCATACTAATTCGTGGTTAAACTCTATTTCTCTGGGCATTCTACATATAGAAATAATAGTATGAAACACAAAATAAAACTTTACAATTCTAGATAGGAGCATCTATTGTAATTAAATAGTATCTAGGCCTTAATTAATCTGTATAGAAATATTATTTTTAAAAAAAATATATCTACTACTTATGCTTTGCCTATGCTTGGAATCCTTCAAAATTCGGTACCTAACTCAATACAAAATAGTATAAAAATCTCATGAAAATGAGCAAGTTGGGCAACAAAGGAGCATGAAAAAATTGACTCCTAAGTTGGGAAACAAAGCAGCAAGAATGGTCAAACAAAAAGCATAACACATGACTCAACACAATCATTTGGGTTTCCTCCCAAATTTTCCCTCTTCCCTCCATCACCTTATCCCCAAAATTTTGCTCTTCCCTCCCCAATACCCTCAGCCTTCTACCACTTTTTCCCTATTCTTTGCTCATCTTCACCATTTCATCAACCCTTAATAGAGCTATAATCTCATTGCTACTTCCCCTTCTCGTTGTCCTTTACATGTTCATTGTTGGTCTAATTTTTTTTTGCAAAGTGTGATTCTTCAACTTGCCCATTGCTTGCAATTTTGGTCAAAGATTCGTTGGTGCAGAGCTGGTGGCAACAAACGCTGCAGACAGTGTGTACAAAAAAGGTATGGGTGATTGCTTTTTGGGGAAGTCTTCAAGAACTTGTTATATGGGTGTTCGTTTGCTATTTTTTCCAGTTTTATTGAATAGATATATGGGTGGGTCAGTTAGTTTTTGAGTTTGTGATTTAGTTTGTTGGGTTATTAGTGTGGGTAGTTTTTTAATTAGATAGATGATTTGTTTGCTAAGATTTATAGACTTTTTTCCTACTTTGTTTTTGCCCCCATTCGAATTTTTGGCACATTATCTTGTTAGGTCAATCTGTACTTGGTTGGTTGTTTGAGGATATCCATCTTTGAATGTGTTATGTTATGATTTCATTTTTTTTTGTACTCATACAAGCGAGTGAATGGCGAAGGCGAAAAAGAAATTGTTTAACTCCAGTACTAAAGCCCAGAAGACAATTGTGTTCCCCCTAAAATAGATGACAATTGTAATGTCAATAACGAGATGGTGGATGATGCATCCAAATCATACTCGGGATCTGAAAACTCGGGGGAGGAAGAAGGAACTATATCAAAAGATGACATGAGTGGGAACTTTGACAAGTTTGAAATTAAAGAGTATTACAAGCATAGAGGCACAGCCACGTGCAAGTCAGTGTTGCTAGCAAAGAAAACGAAGCCCCTTAAATTATTCTTCAATGATGACTTCAAACCCTTGGTTATGCGCAGTCGGTGGTCGATGTATGTTGGCTATGCCTTCCAAAGAAGAATCCGCTTCGAGATATTAATTGGAAAGTTGTCCCACACCATGTAAAGAAAGATGCATGGGAAGACATTCTCATAAGTGTTTTCTAATCCTCCATTATCATTTGTTCGTTTCAAGTTCATTACATTTTGCACTAACTACACATATCTTTATCCACTAGATTAGCTGGGATATACAAACCAATTTGGCATTCAATGAGATGAATCAGTTCTGAAATAAATGGACAGTTTTACGGGTGAAAAAGTGGAGGAATTGGAAGGCTAAGGTGGCTCAAAAGTACATCGTGCAAAAAAAACCAGGTTCTTATGCATGGACTGATTATCGATGGATGAAAAACATGAATGGGAGCTATTTCTGAAACATGGATAAACCCCTGAATTCAAGGTTATTCATTAAAATTATTCATTTCTCGTCATTAATTTGTGAGCATATTACTAATCAATGAACATATAGGCATTAAGTGACGCAGCAAAAGTAAGCGCCTCACATAAGGACTACGTCTATCACACGTGCAGTGGAGGGAATCGTATGCTTGCTATTGAACTTGAGAGGAGGAAAAGAAGGGCTAAAATTCATGAGCTTATAGATTCAGGTCAAAGTGTAGAAGAAGCAGAGGCTTTAGTTGAAATTATGGATTTCAAACTAGACCGCTTAGATGTGTTCCTATAAGCAAACCGGGATAAGAAATTATCGATCTACACCAACGACTCCGTTAAAAGAGCATCCCTCACTATTGTGAGCCAAATTCATAATTGATTCATTCTCTATTTATATTCTCATAAGCAATGCATACTAATGGCGAGCAGGTGTTTTGTTTAGTAGAAAACCCTTTTGGATAAGAAGCAAAAGGGAGAGTTGGTTATAGAAGGGAAAGGAGATATTCTCATTAAAGCAACGGGTAAGAAGGATCATGGGGGTCGTTGGAGAGGTTTCCCCATAATGGCCAAGCTGAACTAGGCCCTACCACATGTTGTTGTGAGTCGTTATGCATCTAGTCGATGTGGGAGCACAAACACAAAACCCTCTGAAGAAACCTCAAATTCAAAACAAGTGTCCACGGAGGTCATTGAGCTCAACTAAAGATTTGTTGCCTTATTTGAGGCCCAAAAAATTGGCTCGCTGGACAATTGGGTAAACCTATTCTCCCACACTTGGATGGCCACAATTTCCTTGCTACATCATCCAATCCCACAAATAAAGACAATCGTGTATTCATTCCTTCAGCATCTGGATCTAGTGACTCATAAGGATATGTTGCGGATGACAAGGTATTCTATACCATGACCCTCTTCGTTAGTTGCTTTCTTGCGGATGTGGATTGTTGGTTTCTGGATGTTGATTTCCTGTTAAAGTAATTTTGGATCCTATTAGTTGTAGGCAGATATTTACTGTTATCACGTTCATTTTGAATGTTGGTAGTTCAGGCCTACTAATATCTTCATGTTGCTATTTTCTCATTTGAACTGAGAAAATGTCTCTTTGCCAATATAGTTAATTGAGAGGCAGTTTATCCCAGCTGAACCTAAAGAGCTACAGCTTTCAGTTGGAAACTAGTAACTTCAGGCTTATATTATCCCAGCTGTTCCAAAATAGCAGCAGCGCACTGCTGCCCTCAGTTGCAAAAAACTAAGTTGAGGTGTTTATTTTATCCTAGCTGGACCAAAAGAGTGGCATGGCATTGTAGCCTTCAACCACTATATATAGAATTCATTTATTGTTATAATCAACTTTCCGGGCCATAGAATCTTCAAGGAACCTTGGTCCCTATTAAGATTGATTACATTTATAACATTATTTAATTTTGGTTACTTAATAACACTTACTTATCATCCAACTGATATTTTTTTCTCCTTTTCTGAATTTTGTTTTCAGAAAGGAAGAAAGGGCTATATATTTTGAACCATAATGGAGAAAGGGGTGTAGCTGCATTTGGTTTCTTGCTTCCAAAGGATAAGGAAACGCACTTACCCATCAAGTGGGAGTGAGTCATGGACCTGTGATCATTCCCAAGGCACCTTTACCGATTGAACACGGAGAATTTGAGTTTGTCACTCAGGCCATTGGATATAACATTCTATGGTCGGGAAAGTTAATAAGTGCCATTGGGCAACAGGATGATGAGATGTGATAATTGTATTCTTGTTCTGATCCTATCATATATATCTTTCCAAATATTACTTAAACATAATTTGTTGTTCATCTGCTTACGTAGGAGAACGATAAGCAATCGCCTCGGAAACAATTGGTAGTGGATGAAGAGGGAAGTCTTGAAATAAACCTTACACCTACCATGGAGAGAGAAGAGGTTAAACAAATAATTATTTTAACTAACTATAACATTCAGATACATATTAACACACTCTCCCTTACAGGAGGTGGTGGCTCAGGAAGATACTCCGAATGGAGATGTGGTCGCTCGATCAGTAAAAAGAGAGGTCTAACATACCCCCAAATGCTTTTTCATTCTGGCCTATTTTTTTCAATGCCTGACTAACATTTTACCCATTAGCAAGTAGCAAAAGAAAATACTACATCGATGGATAATGGGCAATCAAATCCTCCCATGTCGGTTTCTGACCATTAAATTTTTGTGAGAACTCATTTTAGCCTTTACAATATGATCCACTACTTAATTATATACATATACAGCTCAACTAACATTATTAGATCCTCAAATCTAATTACAATATCATGTATCTTTTAGGGGGTCACGGAAGACAAAGAATGCACTGTTTTTGCTCAACTGATTAATGATGTTTTAAGGCTATCTACAAAATTTTTAGACCTAAGAAAGTCTTCCACATCAATTTCAACGCGGAGGTATTTGGATCAGAAGAAGTGTACAAAGCCATATTTACTGACAAGCTAAAACTGTTCAATGAGCAGCTTGGACGTAGAAAATGAAATGGAGTACAAAAAAATTGCATGCTTACATTATTTATAGATTTTTCATTAAATTTGTTTCATTTACAATATTATTTTGCAAGAGACCTATGTGATGGGGTGGTTGATCGAGGCCACGTCTAGTTTATTCTGGCTGATTCAAATTCTCAAGCTCAAAAGGTAAATCAAAGGGTCAAATTGACCGTGGACGAGGTTTCAACTGTCATGTATCTCACTCAAGCAAGGATGTACGTCTTCACATACAATCGAGAGTAAGTTTTATTCTTTTTTGTGTTGTTTGACTCACTGGAAGCAATAGCACCCATATGTTGTGATTTTTTTAAAACATATTTTAAAATTATTCAAAACCCCATTAGGTATTTTGATGTTTCCTTTTTTTTATAGGAGCCATTGGTTTATGTTCGTCTTCGTACCGGAAATTGATCGAGTATATTGCATCGACTCGATGAGTAGGGGAATTTGCAAACATAATAGGTTATGCCTTATATTGATTCATTTGTAAGTAGAACCTATTTATTACATTCCATCTACTTTAATGTTCTACAAAAAAATTTATTCCCGTAAACATGTTCTTGTAGGTAGAAAACATTCTTTCCTCAATTATTTACAATTACTGTTAATATTCGGTACAATGACATTCATTGTTCTATTCATTACTTGTGTTCATTATTACATGTTGGAAAAAGTTAGACCCAATTAAACTATTAAGTGTGATCCCATTTTCTTAAAATATATTTTTACATATTGATATAAATATATTTTCATCGATTGTAGGATTGCAACAAATGATCGACGGTTCAATTTCGAGCAAAATAGATCCTACCCGTATCTTATGTAGGGTTGTAACCCAATTTTATGCCACTAAGAACCACGTTTCATGTACTTCTTTCGCTAGTAAAAAATTATAGTAGATCATATTCAATGCTTTTTTCTACCCACTTGTTGTCTATATGTGATTATTGTTGTATTTATTGGGAATTTTTGTTGGGTATTTGTGATATTTTAATTGGTGCATCAATTTAAGTAATCTACACACAAATGAAAACCGGTGCCATCTATGTAAAAGAATGCACCAGTTTGAAAAACAAGCGAAAATATAAAACTGGCTGCGTAAAGATGAACTAAAAGAACGGCAGCGCGCTGCAGCATTCAGCGACAAGATTAGTCACAAAGTTTACACCGGTTCTTATAAACTGGCGCTATGACAAAAAAAACCGGTGCAAATGGGTTACATATTTAACACCTATTTTCATAAAACCGGTGCTAATAAAACCGGTGCTAACGAATCACACATTTAACACCGGTAATAAAACCAGTGCTAAAAAACACCGGTACTAACCAATCATACTTTTAGCACCGGTGCTAAAAAAAACTGGTGCAAACAATACACATTTGGCACCGGTTTTAAACCGGTGCTAAACAATTACCGGTGCTAACCAATCATACATTTAGCAACGGTTTTAAAACCAGTGCTGAAAAAAATCGATGCTAACCAATCAAACATATAGCACCGGTATTAAAACCAGTGCTAAAACAAACTTGTGATAAGCAATCACACTTTTAGCACCAATTTCAAAACCGATACTACTAGGACCCAAATTTGACACCGATTTTTATAGGACCGGTTACAAAAAAAACCCAGTGCTATCTCGGTACATATTAGCACCAGTTTTGAAAAACCAGAGCTACAAGTAGGAATTTAGCACCGGGTTTTTCCAACTGGTGAAACCATTTCATCGGTTCCTTAGGGACCATTTTTTTCCCAAAAAAATCGGTGCTACATCCAAAAAAACTGGTGCTAAAGGGGGGTTCCTATGTAGTGTGAATCGAAGGCACCAAGATTCCTTGCCATTTAACTAATGCATATTTCAAGATATAAAATTTTGAAATGAAGCAGTTTTTTAGGGCCATGGAAGCAAGGAGTGTATAAACATACCATGTCAAACACTCTGAGATTTCATGACCAGATAGACTGCAATATCTCAACAGTTTAAACATCAACTACGAATCATCAAATCAAAGAAAAAACCTTCAAAGTTGTACATAGCTAAATAGAAAATTACAGTTTATATCGAAGGGTAAAAATGTTACAACACTTTTTGTAATGGAAGAAGCATTATATTTTTAGATGGCAATTCATGAATCGAAGGCAGCCAATGCAGTGTCCTTTAACTAATGCCTATTCATTTAAACTGTCGAAATGAAGCAGCTTTACATGACCAAGGAAACATGGAGTGTTTAAACAAGCCCTGTCTAACACTCTAGGTTTCCTCGGTGTTGTTAGCATGCGATATCTCAACATTTTAAACTACAGCTAGAAATCATCAAAACACAGAAAAAATCGGTAAACCTTAAACTATTTTTCCATTCATTCAAAACATTGTATTTTTCAACGCATTTAAAAATATAACATAAACACATCATCATCCCACAATAAACTATATCACATTACTTATAGAAAAAACCTTCAAAGTCATACATAGTTAAATAGACAATCACAGTTTATACCACAGGGTAAAGATTCTACAGTTTACATCACATCGTACAAATCTACAAGTGCTCCACAAATTATTTCATAGTCAAGAAAAATTTTAAAAATCAAACCACACCCAAGGAACAATAAATAAATAAATATATATATAAATATATGTGTGTGTGTGTGTAATACACTTTCAATTTCATCACAAAATGTAGAAAACATCGCACAACCCACAAATTATGAAAATGGAAAAAATATCACACACCCCTTAAAAGAGAACATGATTGAAAATCCAACACACCCATCAAAATCGAAAAAACAAAAAAATGACATATAAAAAAATAATGACCTAGACAAAAAATCTAACACAACCAACCAAAAAACAATATCATAGGTACATGAAAGGAGTGGTGGCAGGAGGAAGAAGGCGGTTATGGAGAGAGGAGGACGAAGCAGTGGCCGTAATGGTTGGATGATTAGGAAGAGACAGCAGGGGGTAGGGGAGATGAAGAAGGTGGTTATGGAGGGAGGAAGAAGTATGCAGCGGTGGTAAGGGAGAGTTGGAGGAGTAGGGGGATGAGAGGAAAATGAGGGAGTGAGTAGCTTTAGGGTTTCAAGTTCATGTTTATATAGACAATTTTGAAGGGTCCAGATAAAATCAACATACAGAAATCAAGGGTTCAGATTAAACCTAGATAAGATCTTCATTAATGATGGGAACTGGTGCTAAATATTATAGGAACCGGTGCTAACTATTGATTAATGTTGTTGCCTAACGCTGCCTTGCAGTTGAATTTTTTTAGAACCTGAGAGCAGACATATAATTTTTTTGTCTAACTATAGAGCATGGTTGTCAGACTGGTGCTAGAATTATAAATTGGTGCTAAAAAATGGTTAAAACAGTTGCTTGATGCTGCGTGGGAATTGATTGTTTTTACAACCTAAGAGCAAACATGTAATTTTTTTTCCAACTATGGAGCACCAGTAGACAGACCGGTGCTACAAATAAGAACCGGTGCTGAAATGGTGTTAAAGCAGCTACTTGATACTGCTTAATCACCACGCGCTGTAGAACTCTAGCACTACATTTTGTAACCGGTGCTGGCGGTATAGGCGAACTGGTGCTAAATATTAACATACTGAAAATTGACCTTTTTTCGTGTGGTACATCCAAAATAACTTAGCACCGGTTAATCAACGCTCATAACCAGTGTCGAGTCGTTGTACAACTATTTTGAAATATTCATTCGAAGTGCCTATCAAGGGGCCGAGTTTTGTCAATTGTTTTTTATACCCAATTGGGCTAAAAAACATTCAATTCAACACTCAATAGACCTCATTTTTCAAGATTGTGTCCAATGGATACCTGCAAACCCTCCGATCAGAACTTTGTTGAAATAACACTGTTGCCCAAAACTTAAATTCAACTCCTTATTGGTGGAAAAATAACACCACATTGTGTATATGTGCTAGAATACCATACTATAGATGTCCTAGAAGTTAGGAAGTCATGAATGAAAGTTTTCTTCGTTATTTATTGACACTAAATATTGAATAATTTTTTTAATCGTTCTAGGAATTCCTTTTTGGGTCCAACATTGTAGGATTGCATCCTATCATAATTCAATTTGGAGATCCAAGTGAAGTTTTTGCTTTTTGCACCTAGGTCCCTCCAAGAATCTTGGAATTGTCAAAACACAAAATTGGCAATTCTATAGTGCAATTCACTATTGTATGATCATAACTACACGATTACGACTTAATTGGGTGAATGTAACATCATCAAAACTAATCATACAGAACAAGTGCTACATTTTCATTAGTTGCAGTGTTGCCCAAAACTAAGTTTCACCATGAGCATTGATTTGAAACACTTGATTCTTGTTTTTAGTTCCTAAATATATGAATTGTGTCCAATTATATATTTGAATATATAAATTTCAAAGTAGTAATACATGTCCTAGACTAAATTGTGCAAAAAGGTTTGGAAATATAAACGGAAAATCATTTTTTTAATGTAAAAGCATGATAATCCTCGAAGTAGTGGATAATAACTATATTTCATTTTCTAAATAACATAGAATTGTTTCAAGCCGTAGTCAAGAAAATAAGTACTTCATAAACAATAGTATTATAAGAACAATGAGGATCAAAATTCATGAATAATATCTAGCAAGTGGCACTTCATCCAACATGTGTGTATCTTCATAGCTCGTCCCAATGTCTCTCTCCCCAATGCACGGGCCTGGATATGTAGGAAAAGATCCAACCGCTTTCATTGAGCCTAGGAATTGGTTTTGAAATACCTTTCCCATGTGATCGCACCAGGACCTTTGATATTGTGATTCCGTCAACAGACTTTGTACACCCACCTCCAACGTCGTGACTCTAGATTCTAAAGTAGGACCCACAATGTCCTGAGAGAATTTGAAGAAAGCGTCTATTGTAATCTTACCCATTAGATGCTCATATATGCATGCGGATAGTGGGGGACACCTGCTTTTGTGTAAAGTTTGGAAATTAGGCTGCGGAAACCGTAAAAACCTATACTCTCTGCACCATGTCTCAACTCGATCACTATTTTCTTACCCAAATTGCATCGGAGTTTTTTAAAATTGTGTAAAGATGTCTCAGCCTCATACTTTGAATCTTAGTGTTCACTGTGAAGGGGTCAATTCTGGATGCTACAAAGTGGTACCATCCATTCATCTCGGGAGTCAGTAGCTTCTTTGGCATCTTTTTTACAACCTGGTTTAACAATAGACTTGACATCGGTTCCCTCCCTAGTTACCATCCTCACGATCACCTGTCATGTAGGATCGTGAAAATCCCAACCGTCATCAGTATAGTAGTGGAATGTAACAAATTTATCCTCCTCGGGGGGAACATTTGATCACTCGTACAACTCATTTATGGATTCTGCAGTTAATTTCACCATTTTCCCACTACGGAACACCTTAGTTCACCTTCTACCACATCGAAATTAGCATAGAACCCACTCACTATGCTAAGGTTGAACAGTGGATACGTGTCACACAATTTCACCCACCCAAGTGCCCAGATTGTTTCTTCAAAGGGGGGGAGCATTTTCGATTCCTCTCTCTGGAAAATGTTTCCTTTGTTTGTAGGTTTGTGTCATTATTTTTTCCATCTCCAAAATGAACCTCTTCTCTTGTTGTTCAGCATTGGATTACACCTCCGAAGAGGAAGGGGATGCATCATGTGCCCTCTTGTAGGGAGTTTTGGGTGCCATATCCTACAATGCCAAATGAGGCATTTCAACAAACACCTTCCATGCAACCAAAAATACCTATACAATACTTGCTTTCTTGAACATCAACAAACCCTCAATGCAACCTAATCAAATCTAATCTATACATAATTTTTTTATTACACATTAACTCTATGTACATGATTCCAATATCAAAAAAACTTGGAGAGCAAAGTGAACCAACATTGAAAAAGTTGTTACTTTTCTAAAAACTTTGGGTTCATGATTAATAATCTAGTAAAATATAATAGCAATGTTTGAAAGAGAAATCAACACAATCTTTCACAGAGTTTGGGAGTCTAAACCGATAAGGAAGATGGGTTAGTTTTTCTCTACAAAGTTTCAAAAATGAAGAGCAGTTGTGCGTGGATCTGTAGAAAATACAGAACTTAAATTTACTAGCACCGGTATGAAGCTTGAAAACCAGTGCTAAACTAAGTTAAAGCAGCTTCTTGAAGCTACGTTGAATTATTTTTTCAGACTTTTCTCCCAACCCAAGAACAAACTTGCAAAATAAATCCTAAGGGCCCAACACTGGTTCCATGACCGGTGCTGTTATAAAAAAAACATAGCTGTGTAAGAGTGCATGCATTGATTTATTAAAATCCTTTTCAGAACCTGAGAGCTAATCCTAGAAATTGTCTATGTAAACAGCACCGGTGTCTGGACCAATGCTAAAATTATAAAAACTGGTGCCAATAATGGAACATAGCACATACTTTGTTTTCAACCTTCAATGAATATTACTATTAAGATCACCGGTTCATGAAAACCGGTGCTATTATTTATGTATGGCACTGGTTTATATGAACATGGTGCTATTTATCATGTATTTCACCGGCTTTCAGCATCTATTTCTACTAAACAGGTGCTGCAAAAATATTGCAGCACCGGTTTTGTTGAATTATGTGATAATACGGGTGACAATTATAATTTCAGCACTGGTTCTAAGTCCACCATGTTAGAGAATGTTGCCATAGTACCTGTTTTCCATTAGTACTTGTATCTCATTACTTATGTCTGATCTATTGTGATTTCCTATCTTTTTGCAAGATCTATAGCTTGCATGTTTAGTATACCAAAGCTGCAGGATCTATTGCTTGCATATTTAAGAGCTTTGACGTGCAAGATCTATTGCTTGCTTGTGTAATTTTTATGAGAAAATATACACTTATGCAAGATCTAATGCTTGCGATCATAAGGTTCCCAAAACTGCAAGATCTAAAGCTTGCAAGTATCGGTAGTTGTGCAAGATCTATAGCTTGCAGATGTAGAATTTGAAAAGTTACAAGATCTATAGCTTGTAGATGTAGGATTTGAAAATTTACAAGATCTATAGTTTGCATTTTGTAAGGTTCGCAAAACTACAAGATCCAAAGCTTGCAAGTATTGATAGTTATGCAAGATATATAGCTTGCGGATGTAGTATTTGAGATGTTGTAAGATCTATAGCTTGCAGTTCAATGTTAATTATGACACACATGATTGTGTTTTGACCTTTGACCATTGAAAGGCCTTGTTGCGTCGATTGCAATGTGCTAAAGATGTGTTATCATCTAAAATTTGCAAGTATCGGACTAAAAATGTAATTTTTTCCCAGAAAGATGGTTTTTATAATATGTGGATGCGATAATATCTTCTTGGAAATAAAAAACGGATAGAACCAATGATAATCTCGTGGTTTCTGTACAACTAGATGCTGCCTATTTGTTTCCCCGACTTAAGATATAGAATTTTCTCAAATTAATCATGTGCCACGTGTTGGGGACATTGTAACTGTCTATCCTTTCTAGCTCGTAACAGGTTTTGCGAGCCTCTGTGACCTTGTAAGGTCCTTCCCACTTTGTACATAAATTTCCTTGTTCATCTCCTAGGCTTGCCTCGTCCTTCTTAACACAAGATAACCAATCTAAAACCGCGTTTCTTTAACCTTCTGATAGTAAGCTCTAGCCACTCTTTCCTTATACTTAGCTTCTGTGATCGCTGCCAATTCTCTTTTTTCTTCCAGCTCATCTAAGTCCAACCTCATCCTGTTCGGATTGTCTTCTTCTCCATAATTGCATAAGCAGAGGCCTGAATTACCGATATCCACTTGTATCAGTGCTTTGTGACCATAGACCGGAATGTACGCTATTTTCCCAGTTTGTTCTCAAACGGTCATTCTATATGACCATAGGGTGTTGGGTATTTCATCCACCCAGCCAGTTCGCCTCCCCTCCAATTGCTTCTGAATTCTTTGAACGATGGGGTGTACTACAGATGTAAACTTTTGGAGAATCCCCAGCTTTGAACACCAATCAATGAAGGTACCACTCGTGAACTGTGTGTCATTGTCCATGCAATAGTACATAGCACCCCAAAGCCACACACTATATTCTTCCAGAAAAATTTTCTTGTTAGCTTAGTTGTGACTCATCCTAATGGCTTTGCATCTACCCACTTTGTAAAGTAGTCGATTGACACGATCAGAAATTAGGTGTTTCTCTTACCCTTTAAGAAGGGTCAAATTAGATTGATCCTCAATTTGTCAAACGGTCATGCTCTGTATATACCTCTCAATGCAGGTTGTGGCTTATGTGAGAATGAAGTGTTGATATGGCAGCCTTTACATTCAAGCACAAAGTTGTAGGCATCGTTAAACATGGTTAGGCAGTAGTATCCTGCTCAGATGATCTTCCTTGCAACTGTTCTTACTCTTTGATGTGTTCCACATAGCCCCTCGTGTACTTCTCTTAGATTTTCCCTTGCATGTGCTGGTCCTACACATTTATCTATGGGGATAGAAAGCTCTTCTTATATAAGATTCCTCATTCATAGATATAGTTGTGAGATCGCAGCTCAAACTTCCTAGCTTGTATGGTGTTTGCTGGTAACTTTCCTTTTGTGAGGTACTTTATTAGAGGCATCATCCAGCTTACTTCACCTTTCTAAACTGATGACATAGTTGTGTTCATCGTACTTCTGACTGGAATGAATTCCACTCTTACATCTCTCTATTCATTCAATGAATCAAACCCATTCATTGCCATCTTGCTTAACGCATCTGCTTTTGTGTTTTTGGATCTGGGTATGAACTAGATGTGAAAGTACTCAAGCTGGGTAATGAGCTGTCGAACCCTTCTTAATTATTTTACCAGGTGTTCTTCTCCCACTTCATAATCTCCCCGAACTTGTTAGACTACTATTTGGGAGTCACTGAATCCTTGTACGCTCTTGACTTGTTTTCTGATTGTAAGGTATAGGCCACATATTAACGCCTCACACTCTGCTTCATTGTTTTTCAGTGGGAAGTCAAAACAAAGTGAGTTTCGCCATCCAGGTTAACTAGCAGTAATCCTGCGGTGCACCTTTCCTTGCTAGGTTCTCCATCTACAAACAGCTTCCAAGCGATATTTACCCACTTTGACTTGCCTTTATCTACTATAAGATTGTTGTGTGTTTTCGCGTACTGCGCATCTTCACTCGTCATCTCCGCAATGAAATATGCTAAGGCTTAAGCCTTGATTAATGTTCTTGGCTGGAATTTGATCTCATGTTGTCCTAGTTTGAGAGCCCATTTGGTTATTCTACCAAACGCTTCAGGTTTGGTCAGGATTTTCGTGATTGGGAAATTCGTATAGACCACGATCTGATGCCCATGAAAATAGGTTTGCAACCTTCTTCATGAGTATTCCAATGCTAGAGTTACTTTTTCAACAGGCAAGTACACCCATGCTGCACTTTATATTATTCTACTTAAATAGTATACTTGCACTTGTTTTTGGCCTTCCTAGTGCACAAGAACTGAACTTACAACATTGTGTGAAACCGCCAAGTACAGATAAAGAGTTTCCTTGAAGGCTGGTAACATCAATGTAGGCAACGTTTGGAGCTGGTCTTTAACGCCTCGTATACTTTTTGACACTCTTTGTTCCAGCTAAACTTCTTGACCTTCTTCAAGATTTGGAAGAGTGGGAAATTTTTCTCAACTGTCTTTGAAACAAACCTGTTGAGTGTTGCCAAAGATCCCATCAATATTAGTACCTCTTTAATTTTTTGAGGTTGGGGAAGATTTACTATAGCCAAGATTTTCTCTGGGTTAGCTTCGATCCCTTTGGAAGATACCTTGTAGCCTAAAAATTTTCTCGTGCCTACTCCAATGATACACTTCTTGGGATTGAGCTTCATCTCAATGTTGCGTAACGTATCCAGAGTTTCTTTCAAGTCTTTGGCGAAGTCACTAACCCTTTTGCTTTTGATAACCATATCATCAACATATGCTTTCACGCTCTGCCCTATTTGATTGCAAAATGTGCGATCGATCACCCTCTGATACATTGCTCTTGTTTTTTTAAGTCCAAATGGCATTTTCACGTAGCAGAATGTTTTGAAGATTGTTATAAATGATGTATTTTCTACATTCTCTGGATCCATCAGTATTTGGTGGTACCCTTTATACGTGTTCAAAAAGCATCGAACTTCATAGCCAGATATTTCTTCGACTAGCTGATCAATCTGGGGTAAAGGTAGCAATCATTTGGGCATGCTTTTCTAAGTTAGTGAAATCTATACACATTTTCCGTCTCACGTCTTATATTTTTCACCATTACCGGGTTCGCTAACCATTTTGGGTAGATAACCTCCTTGAATATACCTGCCCGAAGCAAGGCTGTGACTTCTTCGTCAATTACCTTCTGCCTATTATTAGCAAAGTTTCGATACTTCTGTTTGACTGGTTTAACCGAGTTATTAATGTTCAAGGAGTGGGTAGCGATGCTCGGATCAACCCCTCCAATGTTCTGGATACTTCATGCAAATTTATCCTTATGAATTCGTAGGATTTGTATGACCCTCTCTTTTTCTGGTGCTGGAAGATTTTTTTCCCTATCTTAATACACCTAGAATCATCTTGGTCATCCAAAGATATCAGTTTAGTTCCCTCCCCCAAATCTATTGTCAATTTTTTATGGCTAAGTGATCCCATATACATGCCCAAAGCAAGGCTGTGACTTCTTCTTCAACTACTTTCTGCCTATTACTAGCAAAGTTTTGCTACTTCTGTTTGATCAACTTAACTGAGTTATTAATGTTCAAGGAGTGAGTAGAAATTCTTGGATCAACCCCTCCCATGTTCTGGATGCTCCATGCAAATGTGTCCTTATGAATTTGTAGGATTTCTATGACCCTCTCTTTTTCTGGTGCTGGAAGATTTTTTTCCTATCTTAATACACGTGGAATCATCTTGGTCATCCAAAGTTATCAGCTCTGTTACCTCCCTCAAATCTATTCTCAATTTTTTATGGCCAAGTGATCCCATCTTGGACACAATGTTAACCATCTTGGTTTTCTCTGTACTTTTCTCTGTCTTCATTGTGATCACCTTGCATTGCCTTGTCGTTTGTTGATTTCCCCTTACCATTGCAATTCCAGTCGGAGTTGGGAATTTCATTACTAAATAGTACGGGGACTATATCACCTTTTTTGCATTCATCCAAGGCCTTCCAATGATGGCATTGAACATACTTGGCGCATTCGTAACAAAAAAATCACACATTACGGTACAATGTTGATCGGTGTCCCCAATGGTAACAAGCAGTTGTATGTTGCCTAACAATGTTTCTGCTCGTCCTGTAAATCCAACCGGGAGGATGTGGACTTCTTTAAGGCAATTCACTTAAACCCTAACCTATCAAAGAAATCAACGAAGAGTATCTCAACCGCGCTTCCATCATCCACAAATACCCTGTGAATCGTTGCATTTCCAATTTTAGCAACGATAACCACTAGGTCATTATGTGGCAAAGCATTTGGGACTACATCTTCTTTGCTAAATGTGATCGCTTTGTCTGGGCAGAACCTCTTATCAATAGGCTCTTGTGGGGGAATATCTAGCCTTGGCCTTCTAAGCATTATTAGATAGTGATTCGATTGTTCCATGTATGGACAGGATGACTTTTTCTGGAACCTCATGCATCAAGTCGTCACTGTAATCTACTGCAGCCGTCATTTTCTAATTTTTTTGCAAGTGAGCTCGTTGTTCCTTGGCTTCGTGCAACTTGGTTCCTTGTTTTGTTAGCTTCTTTATACTTGCTTCATCCTTCTTCCTTTGTATATTGGCTCAGGTAACCATTACATAGGTTTTCCACAATTTTCCTCCCCAAATCCCTACAATATTCTATATCATAGCCATGGTCTTTATGGAATACACAATAGAATTCTCCAAACTTTTTTTCTGGGGATGCTATCATTGGCGGTGGATCGAGAAATAACTGCCTGGCCTACCTCCCCCTGGGGTCATTAATTGTAGCTAATTAACCCAGGTGGAGTCTTTCCCGTGGGAAGATCAGAAGATAGAAATTTGTAATTCTGTACCCTGTTCTCACTACTACGCTACCTAGAGGGTAGTTAGCAGCAAGCCCTGGGTTTGTCCACGGAGATGCTAGGTCTAATGTACCAATCAATACACAACCTCGTACGGGTCGTCAATCTGTACAAGTGAAAGGAATATCTTGTAAAGCAAACATGCAAGGGGGAGAGGGTTGGTTTTTCAAACTAACAACTATTAAGCATGAAAGTAAAAATAGCAAAGTACACTACTAAACTAAGCACCTGGGGAATCATTGAGCACCATGGTCAATCTAATTCTTCTATTCTCAATTCATTCACATAGATATTTAGACAACCCTAATAAAGTGTCGATAATACATGGTGTGGCCGATGGCATACACTTCCCCATCCCTATCATGATGGGTGCTCTCGCAAACCTCCTTCGACATCGTCATCATAGTTAGGGAAGTACAACAAGGTCCGACCATTGTTGTAGGTTTGTTTTTCCCCTGTGCAATTACATCCCGACCTTCCACCACGAATGCACTACTTCCCTCAGGTCCTATCAATTAGGCCTAAGGGTCATTGTCACCTTATCTATGATCTAAGGTATCTTACAACCCTTGTTTTCTACAATTTGCTATCTCTATCTTGAACCTCTCGGACAACTTTACAAATTTATCTAAGATTGGTGTGAAGGAAAGTAAGTCAGAGCATTCTCAAATCCTCCGTAAGCACACCCACGCAGACGCGTTCTCCCTTACCCATTCTAACAACCAGGTTGGCATCGATATTTGCACCATACATGAATATAGCCCAAAGTGTGTGCTTATATGTGGTGTATTATTCATGCATTTCAAATAATCAAGCACAACTATAATAATATCATGAACACAAAATTAGGAAGAACTAAAGAATCTCAAAAGGCATATAGATTTAGACCATGCTACTACAATTTATCCCCAAGCTATAGAAACTACTCCCTAGAAATAAAACTCAAATAAATATTTGAATTCCACATCTTAGAATCAAAGAAAAAGAAAGAAAAGAAAAAGAAAGAAAAGAAAAGGAGAGAGTTCTCTCCTAACTACAAAGATAAAATTACTAATGATAAAGTATCCAAGCTACTCTTGTACATAAAAACCTAGTAGAAAAAGATTCTATCTATAGTAGTAGTAGATTGGCCTAAAAATTAGCCCAAAGAGGGTAAACTTTAGCTCAGCCACCACCTAGCGCAGGGCATCACGGATGGTGCGGCCCATAAAGTGTCTTGGCGTAGGGCGGTAGGCCTGGCGCGGGACGCATCCATTCATGTGGCGCAGGGTGCTAGACCTGGTGCGTGGCATGGATCTTCAAGAGTTGTAGGGATGTTCCTTTGGCGCGAGCTGTTGGTGGAAAACTATGAACGGCCCATGCCGACTCATTTGTGCCTTGGCTGGTTGAACTAGTTTCCTTTGCTATGGGTGAACTGTTAGTCCAATTTGAGAGTTTTAGTAGTCGATTGTGTAGTACTTGAGAAGACGAATACAATGAAACCATCCTTGAAGACTAATTCTTCTTGGATTGTTCTCAGACTTAAGAAAAACTCATCGGACCATGATTCCATGTTTCTTCGTTGGCCACATTGAACTTTGTTGCCGCCTATCTTTGGCTTCAATCTCCTTCTACCATGCAGTGATGTTTATGGCTTTTGTCTACTACCATTCTAGTGTGCATGGTCTTCGTCTCTACTAACATCCTTGTGAACGGCCTTTAGTATCTTTTGCCGCTCTTACGAATGTCCTTCACATAGAATGTAAACAAAAAGTAACCACGGGCGACCTACTAAACATGGTCACAAGGAAGATCAAGGAGCACATGGGTACAAGATGCCCATTAGTAACAATTAAGTTTACGAAGTGCGGGATAATAGCAAACCCCCTAAATTAATTATATTAGATGCCCATTACTAAACCCCCTTGTCACATAAACTCAACTAATAATAGCAATCCACCAAATAGAACTAGCTAAAAATATGTCAAATGTAATGGTTAATGCACATATAATGAAGCAGATCTGACTCCCCGCACTTAACCATTTACTTGTCCTCGAGTAAATAAAAGACCATACAAAGAATCAAACAAAATGTAACCTGCAAGCATAAGTTAACCGAAGTATTCAACTTATTCTAAGATTACCACGTTTCCCCAAAATAGTAAGAATCTCACAACTCTCACACTCCCCGAAAAACATAAGCAATCAAACCACCCAAAAGTAAAGTGTGGAAAAAGGTAAGCCAAAAAGATAAGTGTATAAGGTAGCTTAATTTTCCCAAAATGATTCCAAAAGCAATCAAAGAGTCGTCTAAAAAAATAATCCACCGCAGAAGCATGCATTCAACCTAGATTTTTTGTTTTCTCTCAATTTCTCTCATTGTGCCTAGGAGCCCTTTCAGGTTTTCATACTAGCTTAAACACACAAAGGGTACTCACTTCTCACCTTTTTCCACACGGCCTCTAATTTTTGTCTAGGCTTGTAAGCCTAGCCACGCTTAGCCTCTCATTTTTACCTAAGCCTTTTGACCTATCCGGGATTTTCCTAATGTTACCCAAGTCACCCTTTGGGTTTTTAACTTGTCCAAGTTTTTTTTTCAAGTTTTCCAATATTTTTTGGTGTAGCACAAAATTTCCCCAAAAGTGGGCTTCATACTACAAAAGATAATCAAACACAAAAAATACACCATCAATTTCCTATATTATCCTACCCCATGCAAACCAGAAATCCTAGCATGGCATGTTATGCCACCAAATATCCATCCAAAATCATCTCTCAACAAGCAAAAACCAACATCACCAACAATCAAGAAAAACAACTACCAATGCAAATCATAAAATGCACCGAGGAAATCTAAGAATGAAGACTCCCTAAGTGCTCACTACTCCCTCCCCACAATTAATCAATGAAAAGTATCATATGCACAAAAATCATATCAAAACATAGGTGAGGTAGGAAGAATGCTGATACTCACTCTCGCGGCCCCGAAGGGCCTTCATCTTCGTAACTCATGAAGCTCATATCCATGTAGCCTGCTGCTTGAAGTGTGGCTTCAATGTTATCTATACTCAAACTAAGATCTTCCACTTGCGAGCGCATTCCTCCTATCGCTTGACTACCTCTTGCAACACTTGAGTAGAGCTCAAAATCTTGTCCCCAAGTTAATGCAAATGGTCAATGATGTCCGTGGATATGCGAGAGCAACTAGGAGGTGCTCTCGGAGTGCTCTTACCTTCGGCCTCCTCGACATCTATCTCCGGGTTGGTTAAAACCCTATAGAAATCTCTCTCAAATCTTCGGTCCGGCAAAATAATTAGGCCATACAAGCATGTGTCATGGTCAATAATGGTGCGCTCCAGCTGTGGAAGTACCATGAAACTATAAGTGCTCGCTCTACCATAAAGCCCTACGTATCTACCCTTCAATGTCGTAGGTCCCACCATGGATGCTTTGGCTAACTTTTCTTTGTTGTACCTTGTGCACGATCTTCCTAAGTTAGCTAAATCCCTTTGTGTGACCAGTTGCCCTAAGTGTTACACTAGCAGACCAACTATACCTCCCATGGATATTTTGCAACTCTTCATGTCCCCCATTGCTAAACATTCCTGCACAAAAGACCCCACCAAGTTTTGGTAAAGGTTGCCCTTGGGTGTCATTGCCCAAAGGCAATGAACATTCAAACCCAGGCATTGCGTCAGTTCACCATGGCAGAAAACACCCATAGCCAACAGTCGATGAACATAACAGAACGTCGGGTGAACCAGGGCGGTACTCTTGCACAGGTTCTTCTGATCACTGCCTGTCAGTTGCACCCAAAAGCGTCCAAGAAAGAAAGATAACCCTTGTCGGTGTGTCTTCTGGATCTCCTTGTCATACCTTCACCCAAAGGCACGCTACCTCCCAGTGGGTCATCTTGTACTCCTTATCGTCCAGGTTGAATTTGATCGCCTTGTGTCCATCATCGTCTACGACCAGCCATAGAGTAGCTAGGAACTCTAGGGTTCACCTAATGTACATCTTGGAGTGTTTCTCGAGAAACCCGTCTAGACCTACTTATCCCAATAGATAAGTGACCGGCTCGAGTAAGCCTAGAGTCGCCAAGGTGTCCTTACAAGTGAACCCCATCTCTAAAATACTCCTCTTCGGCTCTCTCAAATTTCTCCAGCTCCGGACTGTAGTTTCAGAAATGTTGGGCAGACCCATAAACTCTTCGGTCACAAATGTGGGATTGCGAAGAATAAAAGTCGTCGGCTCAGGGCCTGTACCCTTCGCTGACTTCTTCCTCTTCTCACCCCGAGTGGACTTTCCCTTCTTGGGAGGCATCCTATCAAATTGAAGACAAGAGTAGCGATATGATCATAAACAAGACATGGCCTACAATTCAATAAGACAACATTCTCCCAAATTACCCAACCATTCAAAACATGATAATATAAGCATGTGCGCTATTTAAACAAGAAAATTCTTCATCAAAAAACAAACTCATGTAAGTTATCACAAACCCATCAATAAGATCATGCAATCAAGATTCATCCTCTCCTAAATCACTCAACAATGAAGAACATATCTTTCAAGCATAATAGCACATCAATCATCCCAACACTTTCTTCAACACAACATCATGCATTCAAACTTAAACAAATATCTCAAAAACACACTCATTCAAGAATCATGCTTTTAATAACACAACCACAATGTCAAATAAATCATATATAAACAAAGAGTTCAATGGGTTACCCAAAATTTGAAGCTTGGATTTGTAAGACCACAAAAGAAGAAGCAAAAATTGCCAATTTTTGGAAGAAAACTTCCATTTTTTGAGTTTCACCAAGAGTGTGTGATAGGGAGTGTTTCTTGAGAAGGAAGAATGTGTCAAATGATAGAATTAGGTGGAGAAATGTACTATGGGATTATAATTTCAGCCTAGGTAACTAGAGAGAGAGGCACAATTAGGATAAGAATGGAATTTTAAAATTCTCAATTTAGGGGACAATAGTACAAATCAATTGATTCCAAGGGATATTGGAAGTATTTTCAAAAATCCTATGGAATTACAGAATTCCAAAATTTTTGAACCAAAAAAGAAGTTTTATGTTAGAGAATCAGAATTTTTGAAATATGCATTGTCAGAACAAAGAAAAATTGAAACGTTGGTTTTATGCGCAAAATCTGTCTGGCGCAAACCATAGGCTAATGCCAAACATCCTGGCACTAAGCATAGCCTCGCGCTAAACTTCTAGCACGGAACAAAGCCTTGCGCCAAACATCTCAGCACGAAGCATAGCCGCGCGCCGAGCATCTCAGCACGAGGCATCCACCAAAATTTTCCTTAATCCTTGGTTTTTCCCTCTTTTAAAAAAAACTCCATCACCCTTCAAATCTAACTCCATCACCCTTCAAATCTAACTCCATCCAAACACAAACACGAGTCTTGAGCTCAAAATTTCAATCCAAACAAAGTTTCATCTCAAAAATCCACACAGCAAAACAAGATTCATGCAAACAATATCTATTCACAAATCAAAACACGAAGGCAAAAGAAACACTGTATATTTATTTTCATCCTCACAACTTATTTTCTTTTTCATAAAGTCTAGTTAGAAACACCTACCTGTGGGTCTCCGGAATCGCCATCGGCGACTCCACCCAGGATGACATTGTTGTGAAGAGGTCTCCACAATGAGCCATCCTTACCTTCGGACCTCTTGTCTATCATAAGAAATGAATCCCCGTGTCTCGCTAAAATTGAATCTGTATATGTCACTTTGGGGTTAGGGGGAGGTCGAGGAGGTTCTAAAATCTCGACCATCGCCCTTTCCTGCTGCAAATTGATTAACATAGAAAAACAATCTAGCACAAACATATTATCCATTGCATCATTAAATTCACCGGAATCTTCATCATTATCATCAACATGGGATTCATTCAAACATTCATCTCCTTAGTCACACAAGAAGATTCATCATGCTCATCAAATAGGGTTACACCTTTGCACATCAAAGAAGACTTTGTCAAATCATGCCTAGATTTATAGATATCAAATTCCACTTTTTGTCCATCTCATATTCTAGAGTTAAGGTTCCCAAGTTGACATCGATTTTAGTTCTCGATGTCTTAAGAAAAGGTCTCCCCTAAAGTATCAGCGGTGCACTTTCCATCGTGTGCCACGTCTAGGACATAAAAGTCCGCCGAAAAAACCAATTTGCCAACTCAAACCATCACATCCTTTACTAGTCCATGAGAACTAGCTTGGGAATGATTGGCAATTTGGACAATTACTCTAGTATCCCTAAGCTCACCTATTTCTAGGCATTCATATTGACTAAACGGGATAACATTAATGGATGCACCTAGATCTATCATGGCATGTTCCACAAGTTTTGCCACCTAAAGAGATAGGGATAGAAAAAATTCCGAGGTCATCTCATTTATTAGGTAAGTTCTTATGATTCAAAATGGTGACTCCTCATATTTTCAAATGTCATAACCTCTTAATTAGACTACGTCTTTTTTTATGCATGCAACTGTAAGAAATTTAGAATATGATGGCACAAAATAAATTAGTTCCAAGATATAGATGGTTACCTTGACCCTTTTGAATACCTTTCAAATGTTTGTATCATCGGTCACCACCTTTGGCCATCCCCTTAAAGAATTTGGAAATGGAGATGGAATAGTGACTTGTGCCTCTGGTGGTGGAAGTTCCTTGGAGGGTGCTTTCTTGACCACAATCTCCTTATCTTGGAAGTGTGATTTGTTAGTCTCCACCATCCTATCATCTTCTTGTATTATCTTCTTCTCGGTCTCACGAACTTCCTTCCCACTTCTCAATTTGAGTGCACTCACGTTCCTTGGATTGATCTCTTGTTGGGAAGGTAGTTTTCCAGACTCCTTGGCTTCAAGTCGGCATACCGTGGTGGCAAGTTACCCGACTTGAACTTCAAGATTTTTTATACTTGAGAAAGCTCTATTTCCAAGGTCCTCAATCTCTCACCTTGTACTTTCCACGAAGACTTCATGTTTCTTCCCTGATTGACCGATGGCTTCCAAAATCTCATCATGTTCTGACTTATAGAGTGAAGTGTGATTGTTAGAAGGGCCTTCACCTCTAGGATATGGTTGAGGTGCAACTTGTCCACTCTGGTATCCTTGAGTTTGGTTGTCCTCCCTCTATCATAAATTAGGATTATCTCGATACCTAGGGTTGAATGAATCTGCATAGAGGTCCGGAATTGCATCTCCTTAGTTCCTTGGAACCCTTGTGGTTGACCCTTAGCAAATTGTGGTCTCTCCCGGTTGTTGTAGTCAATTGCTTTCACCTCTTCTAAATCATCTATGACTTTGGGGCATGCTTTGGAGTTGTGGTTAAGGTTGCAAACTCCACACACTTGGGCTTGATGCATTTTTCCATGCAAAAGCTCCTTCATCATGGAAGCAAGAGCTTGGACTTGCTCCTCGAGCTTCAATGAATGTGTGGGTTCATCCAAGACCTTAATCCTTGACCTAGTGCCAGATTGTCGCATACCATTTGCCATTCCTGCAAAGAGGGTCATTGCATCCTTAGGCCTCTTTTCGCTATCAAACTATTATAAGCAGCTTTCACCATTCGCATATCTTCATCACATAGCCCCTCGAAGAAATAGTATACCAAATCACCCTCCTTGAAGGGGTGGTACGGGCAAATATCTGGAAATCTCTTAAAGTGTTCCCAGTAATCATACATACTCTCGGTAGGACCTTGGGTGATATTCAACAATTGCTTCTTCAACCCGGCAGACTTAGACGCTGGAAAATACTTCTCGAAGAACCTCCGCTTCAGGTCCATCCAAGAAACAATGTGTCTCATTGGTAAGTAGTAGAGCCAATCCTTGGCACTACTTTGAAGGGAAAATGGGAAGGCTCTTAGGTTGTAATCATCTTTGGACACTCCCAGGGGCTTCATGTTCATGCACACCAAATGGAACTACAAAAGATGTTTGTTCGGGTCCTCTCCCGCCAATCTATGGAATGTAGGTAGGCAATGGATTATGCCACTCTTTAGCTCATAGCTTACATTGGTGGGTAATGGTGGGAAGGTGATGCATAGCGGCTGATTCTCCAAGTTGGGTGTCATGAGCTCCTATGGGGTGCAATTTTCTTCCTCCATTGCTAGCGGTTCTTCTACTACTACTTTTGACCTCAGTTAAAATTTTTCCCTAGTTCTTCGCCTACTTCCACCCCCCCCCCCCCCCCCGACCACCTGAGTTCTCAGTTGGGTAGTGTAAGATGCCTAGATTATTGGTATGGGTGTGTACCATAAACAGATCAAAATGTAACATAACAACTATAACAAGACCTCCAACCAAGAATCAACAACAAAAACATACAAAAATACATGCTAATACTAACTACTTCTACTAGAGCGTTATGCTAATTAGTACCTAGTCTGATAGCATCCCCGACAACGGTGCTAAAATTCTGACGTGCCTCCCCCCGGGGTCGTAAATTGTAGCTAATTAACCTAGGCAGAGGCTTTCTCGTGGGAAGATCAGAAGATAGAAATTTGTAATTTTGCACCTTGTCTCATTGCTACGCTACCTAGAGGGTAGTTAGCGGCAAGTCTTGGATTTGTCCACAGAGATGCTCATTCTAATGTACCAATCAAAACACAACCTCATACGAGTCGTCAATCTATACGAGTGAAATGAATATGTAGTAAAGCAAACATGCAAGGGAGGAGGGTTGGTTTTTCAAACTAACAACTACTAAGCATGAAAGTAAAAAAAAAGTAAAGTACACTATTAAACTAAGCACTTGGGGAATCATTGAGTAACATGGTCAATCTACTACTTCTATCCTTGATTCACTCACATAGATTTTAGGCAAACCTTAGAGAGTGTCCATAATATGTGGTGTGGCCGATGGCATACACTTCCCCGTCCCTGTCACGGCAGGTGCACTCACAGCCCTCCATCAACACCGCCATTGTAATTAGGGGAGTACAACAAGGTTTGACCATTTTTGTAGGTATGTTTCTCCCCTGTTCGATTACGTCCCAGGTTTCCACCATGAATGCACTACTTCCCACGGGTCCTATCAATTAGGCCCAAGGGTCGTTGGCACCTTATCTATGATCTAAGGTATCTCACAACCCTAGTTTGCTACTATTCACTATCTCTACCTAAAACCTCTTGGACAACTTTACGAAGTTAGCTAAGGCTGGTGCAATGGCAAGTAAGTCAGAGCATTCTCGGACATTTTTACGAAGTTAACTAAGACTTGTACGGTGGCATTTGGTGCTAGTGGCGAGTGGTGGAGGAGAAAGAGTCGCTTGGAGTTGGAAGATGACCGCTCATGGTGGTGCCTCGGGAAAGTAAGGGAGAAGATAAGGGAGGTGTCTAAAAAAGAAGGATATAACACATTAGGGTTAGATTTTTATAGTTAGTTGGGCTTGACAATTTAATTCATGGGCTGCTTCATGATGGGTTGAAACTAAATTAAGGTTTTCTATTAATATGCTTAAATTCTTAATTGTGTTATTTAGTTTTTCTAAATTCAATTAATTTATTTAATTAATGAATTTTTTTCTATTTATATGTTTATATAATCCATGAATTTTTATATAATCAATGAATTTATTCTATATATTCAAAATTCGCCGTGTTATACTAAGTCAAATATTCATGTTAAGTAAATATTTAGTTTTTATAGGATAAAATTATTATACATCTATCATATAAAGTATTTACGATAATGTTACGTACTTGGCACATGTAATCCTCCTATGTTATTTTTTAAACTAAACCAAATATTTTTATTAAATAAAGTTGTTAAAACCTTTATTCCAAACATAATGTGGAAAAATATTAAGGGTGACCGTTCATGCGTTAAGGTCAGCCCTTTTAATTACTGTTTATGTATAGATGTCTAATAATGTTTGACCATTAATTAGTTAAGTCTAACATTTCATTAGCGTTTATGTATAAAAAGTCAAGTAATGGTTGACCGTTGATTGAAAAAATACATTACTGGCCCGAAATTGTGTTACCTTATAATACATTGCTCCAAAATACATGATTTTTGTTATTCTAGCACAAATATAGAAATATTCAATAGATGAATTTTTTGATGAAATGTTGGAAAGCGCTAGTACATGTTCTAATGTAACTTAGAGTTGGTTACATAGAAGTAAGAAAGGTAAATCAGAAAAGATTACAAATATATCTTATGCATGTTTATTGATAAATACTATATTACGGACTTGGAAAATATAATTGGGGTGTATAGGGTAGCATCACGTTTGAACGGATTTCAATTTGGAGTTACGAGTAAAGTTTTTACTTTTTGCACTTACGTCCCTCCAAGAAAGTTGGAATTGTCGAATCACAAGATTGGCGACATCAAAATGAAATTCAATAATATAAGATTGTGCATTTAAAATTTGGGCATGTATGGGTGAACGGAAGAGCCTCGAAAGTCAACATTGATTACTTCTATACAATCTTGGAAAATTACACTATGGCCCAAAGTTATCTTACCCTATTATATGTTGCTCCAATACAGGATTTTTGTCATTCTTGCCTAAATATAGGAACATAAAATAATTTTTTTTGGTGAAATGTTGGAAAGCGCTAGTACATGATCTAGAGTAACTTAGAGTTGGTTAAATAGAAGTAAGAAAGTGAAATTGAAAAGGATTAAAAATATATTCTTGTACATGTTTATTGATAAATAATATGTTATAGACTTGGAATATACAATTTGGGTGTATAGGGTAGCATCACGTTCGATCAAATTTTAACTTGAAGTTACGAGTAAAGTTTTTACTTTTTCCACTTAGGTCCCTCCAAAAAAGTTGGAATTGTCGAATCGAAAAATTGGCAAAACCAAAATGAAATTAAATATTATAAGATTGTGAATTTGCAATTTAAGCATGTATGGGTGAACGGAAGGGCTTCGAAATTCAACATTAATTACTTCTACACAATCTTGGAAAATTACACTATGGCCCAAAGTTATGTTACACTATTATCCATTGCTATAAAATACATAATTTTTGTTATTCTTGCCTAAATATAGGAACATAAAATAAATTATTTCTTGGTGAAATATTGGAAAGCGCTAGTATATGCTTTAGAGTAACTTAGAGTTGGTTAAAAGAAGTAAGAAAGTGAAATTGAAAAGATTACAAATATATTCTTGTGCATGTTTATTGGAAAAAAGCTATGTTACGGACTTGGAAAATACAATTAGGGTGTATAGGGTAGCATCACGTTCGAGCGGATTTTAATTTGGAGTTACGAGTAAAGTTTTTACTTTTTGCACTTAGATCCCTCCAAGAAAGTTGGAATTATCGAATCACAAAATTGGCGACACAAAAATGAAATTCAATAATATAAAATTTGCAATTTTCAATTTGGGCTTGTATGGGTGAACGGAAGGGCCTCGAAAGTCAACATTGATAACTTCTACACAATCTTGAAAAATTACACTGTGGCCCAAAGTTATGTTACCCTATTATTCATTGTTCCAAAATACATGATTTTTGTTATTCTTGCCTAAATATAGGAACATAAAATAAATTATTTTTTTGTGAAATGTTGGAAAGTGCGAGTACATGCTATTGAGTAACTCATACAAGTATCTATATGTCTGTTTTCCAGCAGTGACATATCCATCTAATCACTATATTGGTACGGATCACCTTCCTCGCAAATATTTATGTCATACCTGCAATGTACGTATCAGAAATAATGATATATTTCGTAACTAAATTTAACCTAACAACCAAACATTATACTGGTTATTTTATATACTACTTATTTAATCTAGCAACCAGACCAAAATTTATTTGTTCATATTCGATTTCGATCACATATTACTCAAATTCTATTTTTAATTTATTTCAATTGAAAAATATAAACATAAATTCATAGTTAAAAGTATAAAAGTCTAAAAGAAATGGTGTGGCATAAAAAATTACAAAATTATATTTTAGTTTTGTTTAACATTAAATTTTATTATTAAAATCTCGATCATGTGTTACTCGAACTCTACATTTAATTTATTTTATTTGAAATATAAACATAAATTAATAGTTAAGAGTATAATTTAAAAAATTTAAAATTTAAAATGGAGTTCTATAAAAAATTATAAATATTAAAATTTTATTTAATAAAAACAATTACATTATTAATATATATATATATATATATATATATGTATTCAATTATTTTTATTGAAGACTTAAAACCCTAATCCTGGTTCATTATACCTAGTTTATAGAAATAGTTTACTTCCCCTAATCATTGGGATTTCTTACGTGTAAATCCTATCATGGAACTAGCACTTGTAATATAAATAGATAAGTACAGAGATGAATAAAGTGAGATACTCTTTCACATCATATCATTTAACAAACTTGCGTCTGTTAATTTGATTTTTTTTTATTGGAAACATTAGTATTTCACAAAGTCGTGTTTTAGGCAGGCTAAACTTTAGGCAGGGTCTGTTATGAAATTAGTATAAGTTTTAATTTGGAGTATTTTTAAATATGCTAATAAATATAGGGACTTATTGTGCAATTAATGTATATATATATATATAAATATTTAAAAATTCCTCCTCCATTTTTGAACCTGCAATTGTCGTCAACCGCTATCGCTTTACTGCTCTACGCCATCGTTATGCAGCTCACAACCGTCGTGCTTCTTCTTCTTACACCGGCAAGATCGATGCGACACCGCCAGCAAGATCGATGCGACACCGCCAGCAAGATCGATATGCTGTGGTAGAGGCGCCACTGTATGAAATTGATAAGACATCGTGGGAGATCAATGTGCCACTAGCAAAATTGATGCGATGTCGTTGTCACGCTTCATTTTCTTCTTGTTTGCTCCTACAACGATGGTGGATGCACCGCCTCCTTCGTCAAGAAACCGCCAAATTCAAACGACGTTTCTTCTTCTCCGGCTTCGACTTCGACATTGAAATCCTAGCTCTGCCGCAGTGTTGAAACCCTAGCTTTGTCGAGTCATGCCCTAGCTTGCCGGCACACCTCTGCAATTTGTGGAGAAACCCTAGGCCTCTGCAATTCGTAACTTCATGGTGACGGCAACATCGACGAAGCTTCTGCACATTAGAGGTGAGTTTAATTTAGTGTTTTGTATTTTTCAAACACATGCTGAGGTTTAATATGAATTCACTGAAAATATGTTCAACAATAGTTCTTAGGTGTAATTGTTAGTACTTTGGACTTTGAAATCAGTGGCTTGGGTTCCAATCCCACCAGGACCTCTTTTTTGAAGAATTTATATTCTTGGGGTACTATAGCTTTTTTATTGATGTTTGTATCTTTTTTAACTCTCATGTTGATGTTTTTAATTTTTCTGGTGAGATTTAGTTGATATAAGTTGATGTTTTGTTGTTTTTTGGGGGGATATGGATAATTTTTTCTTTTTTTTTTCTTTTCTCATATTGATGTTTTTCATTTTTCGAGTGAGGTTTGGGTGGTGATTGTTTATGTTTGTTGTGTTCTTGGTGATATAGGTTGATGTTTGTAGTGTCTTTTTTCTCGTGTTGATGTATTTTCATTTTCCGGCTGAGGTTTAGGTGATATGAGTAGATTTTGAGTGCTATAGGTTGATGGTTATAGTTTTTTTTTGAGAAAAAAAATTGATATTTAAGCTTAATTTGTTGATGTTTTATGATTTCCAGAGTGAAGATTTATACTCTTGAGGTACTGTAATTTTTTGGTTGAAGTTTGTAGTTTTTTTTTCTCTTGTATTGATGTTTTTCATTTTTTGGGTGAGGTTTAGTTATATGAGTTGATGTTTTGTAGTTTTACTAGGTGATAGGGGTTGATATTTGTAGCATTTTTTTTCTTTCATGATGTTTTACATTTTCCAAGTGAGGTTTAGTTGATAGAAATTGATATTTGTACCTTTTTTGGTGATATAGGTTGATGTTTGTAGTATATTATTTCTAATGTTGAAGATTTTCATTTTCCAGGTGAGGTTTAGGTGATAAGATTGATGTTTGTAGCTTTTGGGTGATATAGGTTGATATTTGCAATTTTTTAAAAGAGAATTGATTATTAAGGATTTGTTGATGTTTTATAATTTTCAATTTATGATGTTAATGATTTTCAGTCGATGTTTTGCTAGTTGTAATTGATTTTTTTTTTATTTTTTGTTGATTTTTTTATATGTTTTTTGCTGCAATTTTCATTTGATATTTTATGATTTTCAGTAGATGTTTTCCTAGTTGTATCTGATATTTATGATTTTCAATTAGATGATTATATTGATTTTTTTTGCATATTGGAGGAAAAATTATGGAAAAAATAGAGAAAAGTCCCTGGAAAAATATTGGAGATGGGTTTCTAGAGTTAGAATCGAGTTAGAACTACATGAAGGTCCATGCCTTAGACTATGTACCATGGTAAAACGACTCTGTAACTGCTCTTGTACTTGTAGTTTATTAAATAATCAATTTATCTTCTCTACCTCATTATCTGAAACCACAAAGAAATCTCTCTATTTTTTTCTCCACAATGGTTGAGAACACTTTGCAACTACTTCATGGACCCCACTTGATTTTCTCTACCCTACTCATTAATTATACCTTTAATATTTAATTTAAATAAATTTGTCTACCCAAATAAGTTGAAATGTGAAAGGCAAAGTTTTGGGAAAGACCGTATTTCCATAAGTATACGGAAAGACGAGGTTGGATTAGAATTATAAAAAGGTAAAAACCTTTAGTTGCAATATTAAAAGTTAATTATGCAACATGCAATAGTTATAAATTTATGACCGGATTAATGTAACCTTAAAATTTTATCTAGATTTCTTCTAATTTGCAATTTAAACCTTGATTTTTCCATAGCTTATCAAAATATTGTCTTCAAGAGACGAACTCAATATGAAATTTAATAATACATTTGTAATTTTTTAATTGAATTTTATTTTTTTGAAATTTCATATTTAAAATTAATTCCAATTTTTAAAAACTATTTTATGAACAAAAATTAAAATGTACCATTTTTTTTAAAGAATGTAATTTCAATTTATAAAAAGAACCAAATTTGATTTCAATTTTTTTTAAAAAAAAATCAAAAAATTTTAATCTATATTTTTTATTTTTTCATTTTTTAAAATTTTCAGAAATTTATTTTCAATTTTTAAAAATTCAGCTTTAAAAAAATGTATAGTTGGACACGTGGCACCACCTGATTGGGCCACATGTCCCAATCAAGTGAACAATTTTTTTTCTAAAAAAAACCTGCAGTTGTTTGCCACATGGCCAAATCGATGGGTGGCACGTGGCACTGTAGGTGAAAGGAAATTGCACGCGCATTAGCACGGGCCAGGGTAGAACATGGGCTCTATTAATGTCAGAGCTGGGAACAGTTGCAGATTTACCCAAATGAGAGGTGGTTCCAATTGGAACCCCCATTGTGGGATTTCGTGTTTCTGATTCGGTTCCAGATTACTGGAACCACTCTGGAACCCATTGTACATGCTCTAAAGTTTGGGCTGTCTAACAGGAGACCATCTCTACATATTTAGAGTAATATTAAAAATTATATGTTTTAGTATAAATATGTAATGTTTCTAATCAAAAACCAAATAGGCGCGTGAGTTTATCCAAATAGTTTATAACTAGGATTTTACCCAGGTTTTAATTGCTTTAACCCGCTAATTTTTCATCTTTCAAGAGATGAACTCGTTATATAAAGCTAATTTTGATCATTTATGGCAAAAGGTACTCTATCTACTACAAGATCGTCTTACCATAAGATCAAGACATTACAAATAAGAAAAATATAAAGTACATTTTATTTGGGGTTGATTTTCTTTTCAAAAACACTAAAATTCAGGAACTGATTTGCAAAAATTGAAAATAAGTTGTCTCCTCCTTCTCCTGCTGAGAAACCCCTCGTTCTCCTTTGTACGATGTCGCGTTCTCTACAAATCTTTGCCTCCTATTTATGCAAATCAATACCCAGCTCCACACAACTGCATTATTCTATGTCACCGAAGATCCGAGACAACATGTTTTGATAGGCAAAAAACTAGATATTTGGCTCAGGGCTTCTGTCAAATTTGAAGGGGTCCTTATCGATTCAACAGTTT
This sequence comes from Rubia yunnanensis, assembly GCA_037428765.1. Taxonomy (NCBI): domain Eukaryota; kingdom Viridiplantae; phylum Streptophyta; class Magnoliopsida; order Gentianales; family Rubiaceae; genus Rubia; species Rubia yunnanensis. The sequence goes on from CM075068.1 coordinate 80,070,843, forward strand.
CATCGTAGAGTTCTGTCGTCAGTGGAAGGTCTCTGGAATCGCAAGGCTTCAACGTTGGAGAATATCTTCGACACATTGTCACATTGCCATCGATTGTACGTCTTCAAGATTTTGTTTTACCGGCATCACAGACAGATTTAATTAAACACTAGTGGAGAATGACCTATTAAAGACATGCAATCAAAATCATTTCCTTTGATTTTTTGAGAAACCACCTTCGTGAGGAGTTTTCAAGTTCGGAACCACTATCTTAAGGTTACCATTTGTTTTAGAGGCGGTTCAAAATTGATTTAAGGCGATTCTTGAGGTGCTGACTTTAACTGGCTGCCTTCATTGGACTATTTGGACCAAGTGTATAAAGTCTAGGGTTTCTTTATTTTCATCCTTAGTTTTTTTTTCTAACACAAAACCAATCCTCAGTTTTTTTCCTTGGTTTTTATCTTCTTCTCTCTTTACCTACACCCAGATCCACTGCCCCTCTTTCCTCTTCACCACCACCTGCACCGCTAACTTCTCTTCACCACCACCCGCCACCCCCTCTTTCCTCTGATGACGACAATGATTCCTCACCTTCATCATTTTCTTTTCTCCTTACGAGCTTCACACTATTCCCGCCGCCACCAATCAAAAAATTGAGCTATTTTGGACTCAACTCCGATCATAGCGGCCGCTGCCAGCGATTCCCTAGTCGACCTCACCTTCACTTAAATCTCTGACTACTCCCCAGTCAACCTCCACCGCTGCCTAAATCTCCAGCAATTCCCAGTAGACCTTCACTGCCGGCAATTCCTTCTCGTGCACTTTGTCATTATTATCTTCGTTGTCACTGCTCTCCACCTGGTTAAGTTTCGCCATTGTTGTTCTTATTTCTGTCATCACCGTTGTTATCCTATGCATACCAAAATTGTTGTGCTATACTCGAAGGCTGCCAGAAATGAAAGTTTCTTTTAAACCCTCTGATACACGTTTAAAATTTGGAACTGCATTCAGATCTCAATGAAAGGCGGTTTCTAACCGCCATTGATTGTTGACAATCAAAGGTGTAGCCAGCGATGTCACCTAAAATAAGTTATTCTCCAATAGTGAATGCAAATGATAAAGGCAAATAAGAGATCTCCTATTCTTAGGTTTAATGCTTCTACATATACCTCTATGAAAAGTAAAAGATATTTTTGTTTTCCCTTTGATGCATATATTGGTCCTTATTAACTAGTTTTGCTATTATGTCATCTGACCCACGTTGTTTTGGGCGTACCATGAGCCCAATTTAAATTAAATTACTCCTTCTGTCCCATGGAATTCTGCAGAAAGAGGCAACAGAACTCTAAATTTTAGGAATATGAAATGTCTAATATACCCTTGTCTTCTTCAAACTCTTCTTTAGCCTGAACCTTGCTTTCAACCTCAATGTTCGTTCGCCTGAATGTTCTTCAAGACAACGTTCTGTCCCAAAATTAAAATAAAAACCAAACCCCCAAGTCAAAGCAAAAAAAATCAAACCCCCAAATCCAAAACCCCTTAATGATTTCACAGCAAAAACCCAAATAAGAGCAATCCACCGTGGATCCGACATGTTCAACCAACCTCGCATTCCTTCTTCAACCGTCGTGGTCAATTTTTTGACGGAGGAAACTCTCACATCATCGTGGCGTCGGTGAGTTGTACAGATCTTTCTCCGATCTTGAGCTGGCCAACTCAAAGCTTTGGAGACCACTGGGTCTGTCCGTCCGTCCGTCACAGTTTTTGGGCTCATCCAAATATGGAGGTGATGACTAGAGGTAGCATTGTTCGTGCCACTTGACAAATCTGATGGGACGTCAGTGAAGCAGCGAGAGGATGATGAGCAGCAGCGGAGAGAGTGAGAGAGAAAGATGGCGAAGAGGGTGAGAGGGAAAGATTGGGAGGCGGGGAAGATGAGCATCAGCAGAAGGATGATGAGCGGCGCTGGAGAGGGTGAAAGAGAGAGAGGCGGGGAGGCGGAGTTATTTTGTAGACCATGGAAGGGGTGGGTCACATAGGTGAGAGAGTAGGTGTGGGTGAGAGTAATTTCAAGTAATTTCTAGGGTATTTTTGTCTTATAACACAGAAACTTTTTGAATATGTAAAATGTGTAAGATTGTTTGGGTCAAACTAAAAAGGAAAGTGTGCAAAATTTGGGCCTTTTGTATAGTTTAAATTAGTTGAACATTAAATAAATAAAATTTAAACATCAAATAAAAAATGCTAAGTACACATAAGATTAAAATAGTTTGAAATCAAATAAAAACACTAAAAAATCACATCTAAATTGCAAAAGTTAAACACAAATAAATATACTGAAATACACATCAAAATAAAAATAATTATACAAAACAAAAACTAAAAGTACACATCAGATTAAAATAGCTAAACATAAAATAAAATTTAAATAATAATTCTTAAACATTGATGAGAACATTTAAAAATACATAAAATAGAAACACACTTTAATTTTGAAAAGCACACAAAAATATGACACTATATAGGAGAAAATAAATAATCAGTACTAATGTTTTTTTAAAATGATTTACACTATCGAAACATCAAGGCAGGCGCTAAATAAAAATATAGTATTCGAAAATAAAAACTGATTATACTTTTTAAACTGCACAATGAAAAACTAGAACATCAATCAAAAATAAAGTTTAGGTTTAAAATTAGAAAATCAATTAAGACAGTAAAATATCGCTAACTAGTGTCAAAATGGTTAAAATGTCAAATTTTAACATGTAAACACAAGATTTACAAAAAAAAATCACAATATAACTTTAAAACATGTGATTTTAGTGGTGAAAAAAAGAATCCTAAAACAAATCACAAGATTTGGTTCACTAGTGCAAGAATAGTCATTAATGACATCAGTGTGCGACATTTTTCATGTACTTGTGCGGAACTGAGGTCTACAGAGGTTCCGAAGTCGGAAACTCCCCTTTCGAAACTTAATAAACGTAGCTGGCGATTAAACCAAATTATTAATGGCGATTCAGTGTTAACGGCGGTTGATCTGCCGTCCACCCCATTCCTAAATTAATTAAAATCCTACAGCCTCTCCTTGCTTGGAAGGCATGTCTTCCAGATTTTCATATCTCCTCCTTTAATGGCACAATTAATTCTTTCTTTCCTAATTCTTCTGTGAATATTCTTCACATATATCAATCTCCTCTCCTTCTTCCTTAATATAATATCCCATCAACCTAATCCACCATCCTATTAATCTTCCTTCCTAAGCCCCAAACTTCCTGACAAGCGATTTTTTCTCATCAAATTCCAATCTTCATTTTCAAACCCCCAAATATTTTGACAAAATCTTAAATTTCTTTCCCGTATTTAATCATAATTATAAATGATTAATATTTTTAATTAGAGTCCGTCTCTTGAAAGATGGTCTTTCCATAAGACATGGAAAGCTCGAGGTTTAAAGTGCAAATTAGATTAAATGAAGATAAAATTTTTGGGTTGCATGAATCGAGTTATAAACTTTATAACTACTACACGTTGTTTAATAAAAATTTAATATTGCAACTAAGACTTTTTACATTTTATTATCCTAATAAAACCCCCTATTTCCATAAGTTTATGGAAAGACCGTCTTTCCCAAGATTTTGCCCTTTAATTGTGTATAAACAATAAATATTTTTAAATATTCATTATAATGAATGTATAAAATTTTCATATGACAGTAATTATACCAAATGTTTTACAAAAACTTTGTAATTCAGAATTGAAAAATCTAAACTACTTTAATGAATACTGACATAATAAATTTTTTGTTAGTGATTGATGAGTTATCTACTTCTCTACATCAACAAGGACGAAGAAAAACTCGAGAAGTTTGACTCAATTTTGCGATGGAAATCAGGACCATGTCCCTAATTTCAAGGCACAAGACTTTACTTAAAAGTGGAAATAAGTACAAGCGAAAATGTATACCGAATCTCCTAAAAATACAAAGTGTTGGTATCCCTTTTCTCAATTTCACCTCTCCATTACTGTGCATTTATGTATGATCATGAATTGCAACCCTCTATGTTGTGTACAATTGGTTCATAACATATGGGGAGAGAGAAAGAAGCAAAGAGTGAAAAAGGACAAAGGGAATGGGTTTCATTCAAATGGTGAATACACAGATGGATGGTGTGAATGCATGCAGGCATTGCATCTCTGAAAGGTAACTTGGATTTTTCACCATTTCCTTTTCACTGTTTTTTCCCTCTGATTTCTTGCTTTAAGATTGTAAGGTGTCTGCTGGTGTATTTATGGAAAGGTTTCTGTTGATGCATGTTTGCTTCGTATCAATAATTATTTCGTTGGAGTGTCTCTTGTTTGGTGTTCTGCCACTCTCTGGTCTCAGCCATTATTTATCTTTTTTTTTCTTCTTCTTTTCGTTTTTCTACTCTAGAAAGGGTGACAACTACATATTTATCTTTGAATTTTAAAATCACTGCCACAAAAATCGATTTGGTTCGATTCGGTTCAGAATAATAATTATATAAAGAGGGAGTTTCCTGACATGTTTCATACACAGATCAGGAACCAATTTGCAATTAGCGCAAATAAAACAAAGTCCGCAACTCGACCCGAATACAAATTTTTGGTCACAACAATTAACCCATACCAAACCCAACTTCCCCAAAATTGATGCACATAGGCATACTCCATCCTCTGCAAACTTCTCCATTCTCCATTCTTCTTCCCAAACTTCAATCTCCATTCTCAAACTTCAATATCCTTCCCAAACTTCAATCTCCATTCTTGCACATCTAACGTCTCCTAGCCGACCAAATCCTTCTCCGATCAACCCTTTATTTTTTCGATGAGCTCTTCAAACGACCGGTTAGTGCCCGTCAAAATATACGATCAACGGGTAAAATTGTATAAGATTCTGTAAAACTGTTCTGATTTCATTCATCATATAAACAGGTATTTATACAAGGGTTTTCTTAGAGAATTTAAAAGATATGATGTGAATTGATGCTTTCATTCATCTCTGTACGTATCTATTTATATTACAAGTGCTAGTTCTAAGGATAGGATTTACACGTAAGAAATCCCACTGATTAGGGAAAGTAAACTATTACTATAAACTAGGTACAATGAACCAGGACTAGTTCTAAGGATAGGATTTACGTAAGAAATCCCACTGATTAGGGAAAGTAAACTATTTCTATAAACTAGGTACAATGAGCCAGGACTAGTGTTTTAAGTTTTCAATACCCTCCCGCAAGCTCACGATCGGGTACGAACGAGAAGCTTGGACTTGAGGTTATCAAAGCGAGAAGAACCCAAAGCTTTGGTGAAGATGTCAGCAATCTGATCAACAGAGCTCACATATCGAACAACAAGTTCCCCAGCTTTGACTTGTTCTCGAACAAAGTAAAAATCAATCTTGATGTGTTTAGACCTCTGATGAAAGACCGGATTGGAAGTAAGATACATAGCACTGAGATTATCACAGAGGAGGATAGGAGCCTGAGAGACAGGGGCAGCCATTTTGGCTAGAAGCTGTTGAAGCCAGATGAGCTCCGCTGAGGCAAATGCGATCACCCGGTACTCAGCTTCAGTGCTGGAGAGGGCTACAACCTATTTTTTATGGAAGGACCAGCTGATGAGATTACCACCAAGGTAAATAGAAAAGCCATGTTGAGAGCGGCAATCATCAGGATCTGAGGCCCAACCAGCATTCGTAAAACATACAAGGCGATCATCCCGAGATGGCCGAATGAGTAAGCCATCATAATGGTGCCTTTGAGATACCGTAGTATGCGTTTCACATCGGCCCAGTGAATCTCTGAAGGTTGATGCATGAACTGACAAACCCGGTTGACTGAATACGCAAGCTCAGGCCGGGTAATGGTGACATACTGTAGAGCTCCTACAATGCTGCGATAGAGATGGACATCTGGGAAAGGATCACCACCAATGACGAGGCGCGAGCCCGGAATGGCCGGAGAGGCAATTGGTTTTGCACCAACCATTTTTCTCTTGTCAAGAAGATCAAGAATGTATTTCCGTTGAGATAAAAGTATACCTGAAGAGTTGCGAAGAACTTCAATCCCAAGGAAACAATTCAGAGCACCCAAGTCCTTCAAAGAGAAAACCGAGTGGAGATAGCCGACAAACTCATCAATGAACTTGGAGCTCGATCCAGTGATGATGAGATCATCCACATAAACTAGAACATAGACAACATCGGACCCATGATGTTTGATGAAGAGGGAGGTGTCTGAAACACATGGTTTGAAGCCGTGCCGTAGAAGGGCCTGGTTGAGCTTCTGAAACCATGTTTGCGGTGCCTGTTTGAGACCATAAAGAGCTTTTCGAAGATGGAAAACATGAGAGGGCTGCTGTGGTGAGACAAAACCAGGTGGTTGCTCCATGAATACAATTTCAAATAGATCACCATTGAAGAAGGCATTGTTGATGTCAACCTGGTGAAGAGGCCAATTTTGAGTAACAGCCAAACCGAGGACCACCCGAATGGTAGTGGTTTTGATGACAGGGCTGAATGTGTCGAAGTAGTCAACCCCCTCTTCCTAATTAAAGCCTTTTGCAACAAGGCGAGCTTTGTAGCACTCAACTGAACCATCGGGTTTCTTCTTGATCCTGAAAATCCACTTACAACCAATAAGATTAGAGGCACATGACCTGGGCACCAAGTCCCAAGTCCTATTAGTCATCAAGGCATCATGCTCTAACTACATAGCATGCTGCTAATTAGGATTCTTTTTGGCCTGAAGAAAGGATTTTGGTTCAAGATCGAAACCGTCAGAAGGTAATGGGTGTTTTGTAGCAGTGTAGAGCTTTGGCTTGAGAGAGTCAGTTTCCGCACGAGTTGTCATACCATGAGTAGAGTTGGTAGCCGGGCAGAAATATGAGGGAGCTATATGAAAGCTGATAGTAGAAGGCTGGGTAGAAGGATGAGAAGGGGCCGGAGACGGTGAAATTGGCTGAGTGGGACTGGGTGGAGGAGACGGATTGAGGGATGGTGACGGACTGAATGATGGTCCGGGACTGAGGTTAGGAGAAGAACTACGTGGAGATGGAGAGGGACTGTGATTGGTGACGGGTGGAGTGATAGGTGAGGAAGAAATGTCTGAGGCAAGGTGCAGACTTTGAAGGGATATATCAGAGAAGGGTGATGGGGAGGACTTGGAGTTGTGGTCAGGAAAGGGAAAAGAAGACTCATCAAACACAACATGATGAGATATACAGGTGCGAGAGGTGGGGACATGAAAGCAAAGGTATCCTTTGTGTTTGGTGATGTATCCTATGAAGATGCAAGCAACAGAGCGAAACCCCAACTTGTTGTTGTTATATTGACGAAGGTAAGGATAGCAGAGACAACCGAAGGATTTGAGAAATAGATAGTCTGGTTGGCGATGATAAAGCTGAGTGTAGGGAGATTCATTGGCGAGGGTAGGAGTTATGGTACGATTGTGAAGGAAGATGTCAGTTTGGAAGGCATGTTCCTAGAATGAGATTGAGAGATGAGAGTGGGAGATTAGAGCAAGGCCTTTTTCAACGACAATGCGATTACGTCTTTCAGCAGCACCATTTTGTTCAGGGGTGTGGGGACAAGAAACTCTATACAAAATACCATGATTTTGGAGAAAGGTAGAGACATTTCAATATTCCCCTCCCCAATCAGATTGAAAAGCTTTAATTTTTGTAGAAAATTGTGTTTCAACCATGGATTTGAATAGAGAAAAGGCCTGAAAGACTTGAGATTTAGCAGTGAGAAAGTAAACCCAAACAAATTTAGTGTAGTCATCAATGAAAAGAACAAAGTATCTATTGCCATTGAGAGAAGGTACCGAGGCAGGGCCCCACACATCAGAATAAATCAAATCAAAAGGAAGTTTTGAGGGAACATGACTAAGAGGGAAGAGATAACTTGTAACTTTTGCCTAACTGACAAGCCTCACAAACAGAAACAAGTTTATTGTTTGAAGAAATAGGTAAGTTGAAACGGGATAACTGGCTACGTAAAACGTTTTCATGTGGGTGAGCGAAGTTATGATGCCAACATGCCACCGCGGCTCGTTCTCCAACGAAAATGCGAGGAGGGCTGGAAGAGGACAAACTGGCTGGGATTCGATACAGACCATCATCAACTATTCCTTTTAGCAATGTCTTTCCCTGCCAACTCTTAACATAGCAACGGTCATGATGAAATTCAAGAAACACATTATTGTCTTTGCAAAGTTTAGAGACACTTAGCAAATTTTTGGATATTTTTGGGACAACTAGGATTTCATTTAATGACAAGGAATTAGAAGCATGCTGTGCATTTAAAGTAGAGTGACCCAAATGAGTAATAGGGAGGGACTTACCATTTTCGACGAACAGATTGTCAGCTCCAGTGTAGTCCGAATGCAGGTTCAGATTGCCTAGTTCAGCAGTGACATGGTGTGAAGCACCTGAGTTGACCACCCACGGGTCCTGGAGTGCCGACGGAGATGCGCCGCCGCTGGAGTTGTAAGCTGTGTAGGCTGTCTTTGTCGAGGACTGGAACTGATGCTGGCGTTCAGCTGCACGATGGCTAGTAGGAGGATAGGCCGCGATGCTGAGCCTATGTGACAGTTCCACCCACTGTGATTGGGCTTCTCACAGATGTCGCATTTGAGAGGGATGGAACCGGAGCCAAGGTTAGCGTTGGAGTCGTCTATCCCCGAAGTAGGCCAAGAGGCAGCGACAGGGGCTCGGCCTGGTGCGCAGCGGTTGGAGTAGAACGTCGTCGGCACAGCCGCATCAAAAGAGGACTCCAAAAGGCGCTGCTCCTCCTGTAGCAGCAAGCCAAGCAGTTCATTCGACGTGACTGGAGTGGTGCGCATGGCTAAGGTGGTTTGAAATGCACTATATTCAGGGCCTAGCCCATAGATGATGAAGGACACAAAGTCATTGTCGGAGACCATCGCGAGGCTTTCAGCCAATGAGTCCGAGATGGCACACTTTTTCTCAACATAGTCAAGAATGGACAGAGAGCCCTTTTGAAGCATCTAAAGTTGCTGTTTGAGATGCATTTGACGAGCCTGAGTTTGTGAGTGAAACATTTGTTCGAGAATGATCCAACATTCAGAGGTTGATGTTGCCCTAGCGACGTAACCGAGCATAGTGGCTGTGAGGGTTGATCGGAGCCACAAGAGAATAAGCCGGTCCTTTCGTTTCCATGACATAAGGTCTGGGTTTGCAGCCGGTGTAGAGGTGGATTTCTTCGGCGTGATGAACGGAGATGGAGTGTTGCCGGGGACGAGAAAATCCTCCAGTTCGTAGACTTCCAGAGCCGAACGAACCATGCCGCGCCAAAGGAAGTAGTTGGTGCGGTCTAAGCGAACTGCTAGGGCCGGAAATTGTAAGTTTGTCAAGGCGCCGCCGAAGGCGGTGAAGAGGATGGAGGAGTCGGAAGCATTTTGGCCGGATTGATTGTTGTCAGCCATGATGAGGGTTTATGGAGATGTGAAAATGAGGCTATACTGATACCATGTAAAACATATGATGTGAATTGATGCTTTCATTCATCTCTGTACTTATCTATTTATATTACAAGTGCTAGTTCTAAGGATAGGATTTACACGTAAGAAATCCCACTGATTAGGGAAAGTAAATTATTACTATAAACTAGGTACAATGGACCAGGACTAGTTCTAAGGATAGGATTTACGTAAGAAATCCCATTGATTAGGGAAAGTAAACTATTTCTATAAACTAGGTACAATGAACCAGGACTAGTGTTTTAAGTTTTCAATAGAGAATAAGCAAAGCTAAGGAAACCTAATCATAAACAAATATAGATTTACAAAAAATACATAGTATACTCTAATACCACCCCCCAACAAGCTCAATGAGGTGGAGCGACATGAAGCTTGGACTGTAGAGTACCAAAATGCGCAGTGCCAACAACTTTCGTAAAGATGTCAACAATCTGATCCAGAGAACGAACATGCCGAACAACAAGGGAACCATCCTCAACCTACTCATGAACAAAATGATAATCAATCTTGATATGTTTGGACCTCTGATGAAAATCAGGATTGGCAGACATAAAGGTAGCTCTCAGATTGTCACAAAGAAGAATAGGCGGAGGAGACAAATGGGCCTGAAGCTCAAGTAAAAACTGCTGAATCCAGATAAGCTCCGTGAAGGCAAAGACGATTGCCTTGTATTCAGCCTCTAAGCTTGATTTGGCCACACCATGTTGCTTCTTCGATAACCAACTGATAATATTGCCACTATAATAAATGGCAAATCCATGCTGAGAATGACAATTATCACCATTAGAAGCTTAACCAACATCACAAAATGATACAAGATGATGATCTGTACAAGGTCAAATAGTAAGACCAAAATCCAATGACCCCTTCAAGTAACACATAATGCGTTTGATAGCAGACCAATGCAGCTCAATCGGATTGTGCATAAACTGACAAACACGATTCACAGCTTAAGAAATCACAGAATGAGTGATCGTGGCATAGTGTAAAGCCCTAACAATGCTATGATAAAATGAGGATCTCGCACAAGGTCCCTACCCTGGACTAGCTGCGACAAAGGCTTAGCTGGCGAGGTGATAGACTTGGCATCCGACATCCTGCTGCACTTTGATAAATCACATATATACTTATGTTGAGAGAGAACAATGTGGATTTGGAATGAGTAAGCTCAATCCCGTATAAATAATTCAAAGGCCCAAGATCATGAAGTGAAAAGGCACAATTTAATTTGCCAATAAACTCTGTGATGAGTGCAGTAGACAAACCAGTAACAATAAGATCATCAACATACACCCAATATATAGTAACTGCTTGCCATGTCTATGAATGAATAGAGTAGTATCAGACTTATAGGAAGCAAAGCCAAGAGCCTGAAGAAAAAGTCCGAGCTTCGTAAACCAAGCCAGATGTGTCTGTTTAAGACCATACAATGCTTTCCAAAGAAGACAGACAAGCGAGGCTGAGAACCATCTACAAAGCCAGGAGGTTGCGCCATATATACTATCTTGGAAAGAACACCATTCAAAAATGCATTACTAATGTCAACCTAATGCAAAGGCCAATCAAGCGTAAGAGCTATAGATAAAACAAGCCGAATGGTAGTAGGCTTGACCATCAGGCTGAATGTATCAACATAATCAACATCCTCTTCTTGATTGAATCCTTTGGCCATAAGTCATGCTTTATAGAGCTCAATAAATCCATCTGCTTTCCTCTTAAATGTGTACACCCACTTACAACTAACAACGTTAGGATTATGGGGAAGAGGAACTAAAACCCACACCCCATTACGTATAAGGGCATCATATTCAACTTGCATTGCATTTTGCCATTCATGTAACTTATAAGCTTGAGAAAAGGTTTTAGGTTCATATAGAGTTGATTGAGAAGGAGGAAATGAATGATGAGTAGAGACAAGAGCTTTAGGTTTGAGATTATTTGTTTTGGAACTAGTGACCATAGAATGTTGTGTGTTATCAATAGGATGAAAATAATAGGGTTTGGTGTAGAACAAGCCATAGGAGTGCCCGTGACCGTAGGCTGGGAGATGGAGAGGGGCATGGTCAGCGGATTGAAGTTGGACCCACCAACTATCTAGGCAAGGGAAATGATGGGTCGGCCGCTGGATGAGGCATCTGGGTGAACACGCTAGGAGACTCCGACAGTAAGCTAACCGCACTGACGGGAGGCAACCGATTGGACGGAGACCAGGGTGGTAGGACAGGATTGAGAACAATAGTAGAGGCGGCTAATTTCAGTAAAGAGATAACTACAGAACCAGATTCAAAACACAGAGTAAATTATACAAGAGCTGAATGATCACGATAAGGGTACGTGGATTCATACGCTATTAGATGGAACATGCAAACAGAGATAACCCTTATGGTGAGAACTGTAACCAATGAATGCACATGGAGAACATCGATACTCAAGTTTGTTAGATCGATATGGACGAAGAAAGAGATAACACATGCAACCAAATGTTTTTAAAAATTCATAATCAGGATTTTATCAAAGAGTGACCCATATGGAGATTTATAACTGAGTGTGGGAGATAAGGTACGATTATGTGGATAGACAGAAGTGTGAGAACCGTGTTCCTAGAAGACAGTGGGAAGTCGTGCACATGATAATATAGAAATACCCTTCTCAACAATCGTACGATGATGACGTTCAACAACACCATTTTGAGACTGTGTATGAGGACAAGATACTCTGTGAGAGATGCCTTGATTTTGAAAATAGGATAATACAGAAAGATGTTCACCCCTCTAGTCTAATTTAAATTGTTTAATTTTAGTGCTAAACTGAGTTTCAATCATTTTCTGAAAAATCTGAAATTGATGAAGAACTTGTGATTTTTGTGCGAGAAAGTATATCCATACAAATTTAGTGCAATCATCGACAAAAATCAAGAAATAGCGATTTCCATTAAATGAAGAAATAGGGGCAGGGCCCAAAAAATCTGAATAAACAAGATCAAAATGAGCCTTACCAAACACATGAATATGAGAAATAGGTAATCTATGGCTCTTGCCGAGCTGACAGTACTCACACATGTTTTGCAAATTATTTAAAGACACTGGAAGCTTAAAGCAGGAAACCAAACGAAAAAGAGAACACTCATAAGGATGACCAAGACGCTCATGCCAGGTTTGTAAGCCAGCGCGCCCACCAAGAAGAGCACAGGAAAGGGCTGAGGATGGCTGAGGTGGTGGGCTGAGGAGATAGAGACCATTTTCAACGGTTCCAGTTAGAAGTATCTGACCCTGCTGATCCTTCACATACCAATGAGTAGGGAAAAAGAGCATATAAGAATCATTTTCTTTAGTAATTTGAGAAACACTAAGAATTTTTTTGAAGACTTTAGGAACAAAAAGAATATTATGTAAGTGAACAGGTTGGTTAACAGATGGAAAAATAGAGAAGCCCAAATGCGTAATAGGAAGAGACGTACCGTTGCCAACCTGTAAGCCATCATTACCAGTGTAAGCGGAATGAATAGACATATTGGAGAAATCAGAGGTGACATGGTTGGTAGCACCAAAATCAAAGAACCATGACGGATCTTGCAGTGCAGAGGGCGGCGCCAGATTGGCTGCGGCATAGGCCTGGTGGGGCGGACCGGACGACTGCTGGAGGCACGGATGGTTGTCACAACGCTGTTGGTTGGACCAATTCGGACGCTGATGGGTTGCCAACAATTTAGTGGTATTCATTCGCTGTAAGTAGTTGAAAGCATCATGATAGATCAACGGTAAATCTGGCACTGCAGGGCTGGCCGTGTGGAACCGTTGGACGCTACAGCAGAGGAATGAAATGTGGCATTGACCGCAAATTAAAGAGATTGGCCGTGCATGTCTTGCATACAGGCTTATTCTTCCAATAACATACCAAGAAACTGATGTGAAGAGATTGCCCATGTATGAAGATTGAAGGCAGTACGAAATGCAGAGTACATTGAATCGAGGCCATGAATGATGCACTCAACAAGTTCATCACCAGACACAAAATGAGAGCACTTGGAAAGAGAATAAGAGAATGAGTGCTTTTTCTCCACATACTCAAGGATAGAGAGAGAACCTTTCAGAAAGGTCTGAGGTTAGTGTTTGCACTAGTAGAGGCCAAGTTATTAAAGGTAGCAATAGAAGGCAGTTTGGAATGAAGAACACAGGACTTCCTTAAAATAAAGGTTTCGAACTCAGAACCTCAGTTTGTATCCTGCCAAATTGTATTCAAGGCATTTAAAAATCCGTTAAAGGCGGTTATTTGAAAATTGCCTTTAATTACAATCCGTTAAAAGCGGTTATTCATAGAACTGACTTGAATTAACACTAATTAAAGGTGGTTAGACACAACCGTCTTGAATTGTACGATGTTCCAAGCTCAGAACGTTGCTCCGAAATACCTTCTGAGTCCGTAACGTTTCAATTAAGATGGTTATTTAGTTAACTGCCTTTAAATGACATTAATTAAAGATGGCTAGATATAATCGCCTTAAAGTGTCTATGCTTCCGAATTTGGAACTAGGAGCCAATAAGCCTTTCGAGTCCGGAACCATGTCCTCTTCCACCCTAGTCAAGGAAGGGGTACCTTTCCGAACACGGAAACTGGATCAGATAACAATTATGAGTTCGGAAAGGTTGAAAATCGCATATTTGTATAAAATTGTCATGGGTTCTGAGTTCATAACCCACTCTGCATTTATATTAAAAAAATGAAGATCATCAATTTTAATTCTCCCTCAACATTGTTGAAGAAGGGTTTTCTTTCATTTCAAGTCCAACATTAATGAATAAGCAAATCTAATGCATTCAAGTGCATCATTTTTCATTGGTGAAAATAATTGTATATGATTTTATTACTTGAAGTTAGGGTATGAAATATAGAAATGTAGAATTAGGGCTTGCGCAGAGGTTCATTTGTGGTTGGTTATGACTATGCTTGTGTGAATACTAATGAGTTTCATTGTAATTGACTTGTAGCATAAGGGATCAAATTGAGCTCATTGGTAATGATCTTAAGAAATCACCCAATTACATTCCATTGATTGAAACTTTTTTAATGGTAGCGTTTGAAGATGCCTCCAAACAAGCTTTTGTGCGAGCCCAATGCCCGTGTAAAGATTGTAGAAATGATGTTTATTTAGTGAGGAAAAAATTGAGGCAACATCTAATAATGAGGGGTTTTCAAACAACGTATGCTTTTTGGGTATGACATGTGGAAATAGGTCAAACTTCTCATACGAGTGAAACAAATAAGAATAATGTGGAAGATAAGTTGGATGGGAATGTTGAATTTGATGAAATGGTTGAGGATATTGCTAGAGAGTTCAAAGGTAAACCTAAGGTGCTACAAGCTTTACATGACGACAATGAGACGCCATTGTATAATGGTTGTAAACATTTAGTATTGAGTGCGACTTTGAGGAGGATGAATTTGAAGGCCAAATTTAAGTGGACAGATAAGTCGATGATCGAAACACTTGAATTTCTTAGGGATTTGTGACCTGAAGGTAATCTTATTCCGGATAGGTTGTATGCCGCAAATAAAGTATTGTGCCCGATGGGATTGGAATTGGAAAAAATACATGCTTGCCCAAATGATTATATGTTGTACCGCATGATAGAAGATGAAAATCGCAAATCTTTTCGGGTATGTAGTGAGTCTCGATACACGTTGAACATGAGTGGAATTGCAGTGGGAGCGGAAGTATTAACGAAATTAAAGAAAAAAAAACTCCAGCAAAGGTGATGTGCTACCTTCCTATAGTTCCATGATTGCAGAAGTTATTTGCGTCTAACGAAGATTCTAAAATTTTGCGCTGGTACGCTGAGAGGGTTTGACCTGTGGGTGATGTCATTAGACATACGTCGGATGACAAGCAATATAGAAAATTCGATACTCTTTACCCTGAGTTTGGCAAAGAACACCGACATTTGAGGTTAGGGCGTATGTACTGATGGAATGAATCCAAATGGTAATATGAGTAGTACACATAGTTCTTGGCCTATGATGTTGGTTATCTACAACCTTCCTTCATGATTGGCAATGAAACTTAAGTACGTTTTGTTATCTTTGATGATTTCTAATCCTAGGCAACTGGGTAATGACATTGAAGTGCATTTTGCACCTCTTGTGGAGAATTTGTTGACCCTATATGGTGTTAGGACATATGATGGTATGGTTCAAGATTAATTTACATAGAAAGCCATGTCATTTTGCACTATTAATGAGTTCCCCGTGAATGGTAATTTTTCTGGTTAGTTAGTGAAAGGTCACTTAGCTTGTCCTATGCGCGAGAAGCATACTGATTATCGCCAATTGAAGCATGGCTGTAAAACAGTTTATCAAGGTTATTGGTAGTTTCTTCCAGAAGACCATCCATAGAGAATGGCAAAAAAAATTGGTTCAATGGGGAAATTAAGTCAAGAGAAGCACCGGTTGTACGAATAGGGAGTCAGATATTTGAAATAGTGAAGAATTTGGAAAATGATTTTGGGAAACTGAAATAGAAAGTCCTCGTGGATGGGAGCTAGAAGAAATGTTTTGTATTTTTCAGGTTGCCCTATTGGAAGCATTTGCATGTAAGACACTGCCTTGATGTGATGCACATTGAGAAGAACGTGTGCGATTCCCTGGTCAGGACGTTGTTGAATACCCCTGGAAAAACAAAGGATATGTTTAAGGCTCGGTTAGATTTGGTTTAGATGGGAACTAAGAAGACCTTAGGGCCAGTAACTTTGGGTGACCGTTTCTACTTGCCCCCTTCATGCTATTCAATGTCTCAGGTGGAGAAGAAGTCATTTTGTATGTCAATTGAGGGGTTAACGTTGGTTGGGTTGAAGTCTTATGATTGTCATAATTTTATGCAGCAATTGAATGTCATAGCAATTTGCTCGTCATTTCCATCCCATGTAATATTGTGCATTACAAAGATTTTTTTTTTCAAGTCCATTTGTAGAAAAAAAACATTAGTGTGTCAAAGTTGGACCGTTTGCATACAATGATTGTTGACATTTTGTGCCGGATGAAAATGTATTTTCACCCTTTGTTCTTTGACATCATGGTCCACTTGTGTGTTCATCTTGTGCGAGAGATAAAGCTTTGTGGTCCTGTGTTTTTTAGGTGGATGTACCCGTTCGAGAAGTACATGAAAATATTCAAACATTTTGTGAAGAATCGGTACATGCCTGATGAAAGAATTATACAAAGGTATGTGGCGGAGGAAGTCATAGAATTCTGTACTCGTTATTTGAAAGATGTTCCAACACATAGACATGATCGACGGTTGGAAGGTTATGCGCTTTGGCAGGGGAAACCGTTCAGCCCTAGTGCAGAAGAATTAAATACAACCCATCTCTATGTTCTTCGTAATCATGAAGATGTTGTACCGTATATAGAGGTTCACATGAATGTCATTAAAATCGCCAACCAAACTTCAACAAGACACATGTTGTATGATTACAGAGTGGGACTTTTGCATCATGGTTGCGTGATCACGCTTTAGAGGGCGACAGTTAAGTGGTTGGCTCGTAGAACTATGCGTACAATGCTTTCATATGGAGGTTTTGATATTAACGGTTTTACATTTGGCACGAAAGCAATGAATGATAAGGGTGTGTCTCAGAATAGTGAAGTGACCCTCATTTCTGAAGCTTTGCATGTCGTTAATGGAAGCGAAAATAATCTAATGTACACCTATCAGTGTTACTTTGGAACAATTCTAGATATATGGGAGCTTGACTGTGTGACTATGAAAGTTCAAGTTTTTAAATGCCAGTGAGTGGATTTCAACAATAGGCAGCGAACCGAGGATTTTGGTTTCACCCTTGTCGAATTGAGTCAGGTAGGTTGGCAGGAAGATCCTTTCACTATGGCCCCTCAGGCGCACTAGGTTTTCTATGTAAGGGATCCTTACGATCCAAGGTGGGAGATTGTCGTGAAAGGAAAACGGGCTTTTCTTCAAGAATTTGAAGCCGAAGAAATTGTAGGATTAGGTCACAATACAACGGGGATGCTTTGTTTCTTGAGGAGGAAGATCTTGCATTGAACTGCTCAGTGGGCCGCAACGATCATGATGAGGGAATGTGGGTGGATGTCCGTGGCAAGGTCAGTCGTAAAAGGAGAAAATCCAAAAAGAAAACTTAAGAAGTAGTTTCATCTTGTGTAGTAGTTCTTGTCAGGTTGATTAAGTGTGTAATGACTTAGTTGCCTTTGTTATTTTTTGTAATGAACTGCACCAAATTTCAATCATCAAAGAACATTAAAACTTGAGAATCCAAATAGAATCCATGGAAACATCCACACTAAAAAGTATAAGTACTAATCCAAACAGAACCCAAATAGAATCCACCATAAAAAAAGTACTAATCCACCATCCATGGAAACATGACAATTTCATTGAAACAATATCACTTAAACATTTCTTCATATAAGGAATGGCTGACTCCATGTCATCCTCAAGATCGCCCATCGATGAGGATTGGTCAAGACGAGGACGGTAGCTAGATGCTAGGTGTCATTCGTATGCCCTATGTCATTTCTCAACTTTCAAAATCTTTGCCTTCATGATAGCCAACTCCTTCCACACCCACCCGTAGCAATTTCTAACACCTCTGAAGTATGCCTTCTTTGAATCTAAATAAATTAATGTATAAACATCATCAATACTAATTAAAAAGAATTTATTAATGGAAAAACCATTAAACTAACAATTTCAATTACCTTCATCAACTCAAGGCATTTTGCTCGGTTTGCCACTTTCTGACTCCTTTGGATGGAACCATTTTCCATCAACCAAGATCCACTTCTTGTTCTCATGGTGGGTCTTGTTGTAGTACTTTGGTTGTTTTTCCTCCCCTCTTATTTCCAATCCATCTACCATCCTCAATAACAAGGTGATGAACTTCCCGTACGTGAGGCTCTTCACTACCCTTATCGAGGTGCCGACGTAGAGCATATGTCTTAATATAGCTGCCCAGGGTTAATGTTTCTACCCTACATAATTAGATAAAATAATATCAATCCAAATTAGGTAGGATTGGTGACATGGACGAAGGTGGGAACTATGCTTCTAGCAATCATATCAAACACAATGCGATTATCTATCCCTAACTTCTGAAGACTAAAAGTCTCAGGCTTACCAAAATTAGTAGGATCACGACCAAA
Source organism: Rubia yunnanensis (assembly GCA_037428765.1). Taxonomy (NCBI): domain Eukaryota; kingdom Viridiplantae; phylum Streptophyta; class Magnoliopsida; order Gentianales; family Rubiaceae; genus Rubia; species Rubia yunnanensis. Next base: position 80,089,523 of record CM075068.1, read on the forward strand.
ATATGTAACACTACATTCAATAGGTTCAATATATGGGGGGTCAAAAACAAGTGGAAATTTATCCCTACGATAATAATCCAAAGGACCATTATTGTCTTCCAAATAGACGCTCTCCGGGTTCAAGTATGGGCTATCTAGGGCTTTATTTATAATACATTGATTAATAGGAATTCTATACCATCTACCCTAGTTTAATAATCACCATTCCTAAGATCCTGTACATTACTATAAAATTGACAACACAAGTCAAAATATGAGGGTTCATTACAACCAAACAATGTTTCCACATATTGGTCTTTAAATTTGTCTAAGGGATCCACTAATCCTATCCGCATATACTCATTGAAATCAACAATATAACAATCTAGTAATTTCCTAGAAGAACGAAAAAATATTGTACCTAGATTGTGCGGCCAAAGACATAAATTTCACATTATTGTACCCAGAATTATTGCCGTTGGGATGCGAGATGAGCCACCTCTTACCATCTTCAATCATTTCCCTTCGTTGAAAGGTCTCTAACGTTTGGGGGAATTTTGAAAGTTTGAGGTCGACTGAACAATGACCTTTGATTTGGGTTTTTTTCCCTCATAGTGGCTGTGTTCCAAGTTCGGAATCTGATCGGCCCTTGGATTATGAAGAGCCAATTTGGAGTTTTCAAACTCGGAATGTTGAAATCAGATCTTAACAACTTCAAAGCCGATTCGGTTCTAAACTCATAAATGAATATTTCTAGGAAAACAAAACCGCTCGTTTGGATCCATGTTGGTCCGGATTATGGGGCCGAATGTAGAACTGATCGGTCTTTTGATTGAGAATAACCAATTTACAGTTTCCAAACTCGGAATTTTGGAATCAGCTCTTTACATTTAGGAGCCGATTTCGTTCTGAACTCGTAAATGAATAATTCTAGGAAAAAAATACGCGCTTGTTTGGATCCTGCTGATTCGTATTCTGGGGCCGAATTTGGAAGTACATAATTCTGAGTTCGGAAACATTTTTGGCCCATCCCTTACTTTTGACCTGAACATGTTACGAACTCGGAATTTGCTGAATTTCAATTTTTTCAAAGGGACGACCCTCTTACGAACTCAAAAGAGGCTCTGATCAAATGGTAAAATTTTATACACTTTTCTTAACGATGGTGGATGTTTCATCCTTGATGATGGTTACTATTCAAATTTATAGTTTTGATTTATTGTGTAGAGTGTCTTTTTTCCCCTACGACATACTTTGAAAACAAAATGACGAACTATATAAATGTGGTCACTTCAACCCCACACGTATTAAAATCCATTCTTAACTACAATTCAACTGAAATTTGAGTCTTAAATTTTACCAAAAGACATGATATCCAGGGACTAAGAAAGGGATAGAGTTTAATGAAAATATTCCTCGAAACTAATAACACAAGTCTTAAACATATTGGAAAAAATTCCTAATTATCATCGTCAATGTCCATTACGCCTTGACCACCAACATTCGGCTCACCATCAGCCTCTGTCTCGCTGTCGATGAACTGTGGCTCAAAATTCAGTGGCTCCCCATCATCACTTAGTACTAAATTTAGTCCTTGAGCTTCCATGAAACGTTCATTCTGGGCATTGGCTCTGGTCAACATTTGTGATGTCTCCTTAACATCTCCACGAAGGCAATTCAGGTACCTTTCTATGGTAGTCTACCAAGAGCTCCGTAAACCTACAAAATTAACAAGTTAATGTAACAAATTCCATTTGGCTTATTGAAGTGTCGTGTTAAATTTCTATAAAAAAGCAAACAATTTCTAATTACGAAATCCCGATGCCTCCACCCTATTAAGTTCTGACTCCCTAGCCCTTTTTACATATTTGGCCAACTGGCCCGGAAGAACCTGCTGCTCCCATTTCTTATCTTTTCCGAGAATTAATCCCTTATTATGAAACCAATCCTCATCATAAAACTCTATACGCATAGGATGATCAGTCAGCTGGATGCCGGCCTTTTTCATCATGGCCGTGATCAAGCCACCGCAAGGGAGCTCATTCCTTTTTGTATAGGGAGCCTTAAGCATGCTCATAAGGATCGTAAACCCAGGGTTTATATTATTCCCCTCTGTAACATAGTAGAACAGCATGAGGTTACCAATAGTCAGGTCACACGTGTGGCCACCTGTCGGGAGTACATTCAAACAAACCCAATCGTAAAGTCTCTGCCCCATCGTCAATTTCCCTATGTTATAGCTCTCTGATGGGCCTGAGGCCACCCCACTTCTATGAAAGTACTTCTTAGCCATCACTACGGGATCTAGTGGGGTTGCTTCGGTTACCGATGACCAACTCTTTTAGTGGTAAATTTTGTTGGGGCATGGGGATCATCAGTTATTATGAGTTTGTCAAGGGTGGTGAATGAGCTACCTAGGGCTTCACAAATTGTGTACTTATTCACCAAAATTTCCTTTCCATTCACCAAAGTCACATCATGGTTTTTAAAATATTTTCCTAAATTCGCACAAAACTGAATAACCTTGTCCATATAAACGGGTTCTTCCGAACACATCAATCCATCAAGATGTTGTTCTTTAAAATGCCTAAACAAATATCCTAAGCATAAATCTTCAATTAGTGATTCAAAAATAACTTTAGCATTAATCACTTTATTTTGGAGAATTCTACATACCTCTCATCCACTTTCATGTTGAAAAACCGTTCGGATGTTCCAATTTTAGTGTATGGGCTATGAGTCCGATCATTGGCTTGATCGGTTTTCTTCTTAGTGTATTGTTGCTTTGGAGTTTTGGTAGGACTTAAGGTTTGGTTGATTTGAGTGAGGGTTAGGGTTTTGTTGGGGAGAGGGAATTGGGGAGGTTTTGAAAAATATTTGTAAAATTAGCCAATCATATGTTCTATTTTTTATATATTAACAGAGGTTTCGAACTCGAAAACTAATCTAAGGGTTTTTTAAGAAGGGTTGAATATCTTCAGAGTTCATAAGAACAATCTGATGGGAAAAATATAACCACTAAGATGGGTTTTCAAAGGGTATTAAATACCCTTAGAAGACCCTCCATTTCCCTCCCAATTTCTCCACCAAAAATCCTTCTCTCCTTCATCAAATCCATTGTCTTCTTCATCTCTTCTCCGTGACTTCTTCACAAGTTGATGAAAGGTTGGTGTCATTTCCTAAGACTCCTTCATTCTTCTTCTCAATTTTTACATCAAACATATTTATTTCTTTTTTGAGGGGGATGATGATCATGGAGGAAGAGGGCTTGAGGAAGAGCTAGATTTCATCAACTTCATGCTCCCATTGGTTTATTTTTAAGGTTAGTGTTGTAAAAACCTAAAAAAAGGAAGAAGGCTTGAGGAAGAGCTAGATTTCATCAACTTCATGCTCCCATTGGTTTATTTTTAAGGTTAGTGTTGTAAAAACCTAAAAATACTTGTTCTCCTTAGTGTGTTCATGAATGTTTTTTTCAACATAGGGCTATTTAAATATTATTTGTGTTCAATGTTATAGTTTTTGGATATTTTATTGAATGTGGCTTTTTTTAATGTATGATTGTGAAAACCTAATGAAAATAAAGTATAATATTGTAAGAATTTGAATATGATGGGGATCCCATGTAATGTGGCATTTCTTTTGGCCTGAACAATATTATAAAGTTCATGTAGTTAATAAACTTAAAACAATTTTTTGTAGGAAAAAACATGTCTAAGAAACGGACTCGTGATAATGCATCATGTTTGAAAGATAGCAATGGCAAGACTACGGGATTCAGTTCCGATGATGGATCCTATGAGATAGGAATAACCAAGATCCACTGTAGAACTTTAGAACGTAGGATGGCTAGGAAGGAGCTAACTCCGTTAGTTTTTAACAAGTCCGGAAAGTGTTTGTCCAATTATCGTCCGAAAAAGTCTAGTTAGGTCACGAATATTGGGAGAACAAGGGCTGACATTCAGTTTGATAGTTGGCATGATGTACCAAAAGACTATAAGGGGACCCTATGGATGAAGTGCAAGGTAACGTTAATGATCATAGTGTGTTTGCAAAATATTTTACTAATGGAATATTCTAAACTTACCATCATCTCTAAATAATCATAGAAGACCCTTTGAAATCGAAGCACCGGATATGACATATATTAGGAAGAAGGCAACGACTATCATGTGCAAAAGTTGGAGGGAACACAATTATACTTTTTCGAGGGAGTACATATTTTCTTCAAAAAAAATGTGATTGCCCGTGGATGATGTACACACACATTTAACCAAAGAGTTGGGAGATCCACAAGGGATGGGCTTTGGAGAATGATTCTAACGTTAGTAAATTTATATAAACCGTGGCTCAAAAATTTAAAATGAGCGAATTTTTAGTGTTAGTCCCTAACAACCAAGGGTAAGAGGAAAGAAAAACAACACCTTGCCAATTTGAATAAAATGCCTCACCGTTTAATCCATGGAATGTATGAATTGGTGGCAATAAAGTTAGTAGAAGAACACCTTGAGAAAGATGTTCAAATTGTAATCGAAGCCGGGATGACCGAAGAAGAGGCTCGCACAAAGGTGCAACCAATGGATGTGGATAACATTCATAGGTGGGATCTATTCCTCAAAGGCCGAAAGAACAAGGAGGGTGAATACGAGGAGGAGGATATAAGAGAAATTGCAGAACGAGTGGTATACCATTTATCCAGACTTATATTTAATCTTTCACATATTTTATGTTCACTTGTTCTAACATTTTCCCCTTATTTAATCAAATGGGAAAAAATAAAGAATGATCAATTAGAAGGGAAATTCATACCCACCTTCAAGCAGGATATTCTTATTGAGGCTACAAATAAACCAGACCACGTGGGGCCTGTTAGGGGAGTGGGTGGATCCTTGACACAATGAGAGACATTTGGAATTATCTGGTACTATTGTTATGCATAACCATCGCGGATCCACACGTTGGAAAAATATGCCCTTCAACAAGAAAAATAAATTGAGCAAAAAGACATTCTCATTCAGAAGTTGATCCAACATACAGACCTACCTCTTCCCAAAAATTTGGATGATTTAATGCTCGATTAGACTCCCCCATTAAGAGAATCACACCACTCTCCCAAAGAATTTGAGGTTAATCAAGAGGCAATTATCCTAAGTCCTAGGTACAAAGGGGACAACCTCGAAAAAGACTTACTTGCAAGTGATAAAAAGGTACACATTTAATTATACCAACTCTTTGATATGAACTTTGTGTATGACATAACATTAGTGATTGGTGCTATGTAGGGTTCACATGTTTGTGAGTTATACATTGATCAAGACATAGGTGGTAGACCACTACACGTTGCCAATGGTGTTTTTACATGAGTTAATGAGGTATTATCACATCGTACCGATTCCTATAGAATTTCAAGAGTATCTCTAGAGAAGGCATTGGTAAGGGATGCCACGTTGCCATTTCCAAATGGAGAATACAAGACTGTCGGTGCTGCTCGTGGAATATTTCTATTGTGGCCTCGTCGACTAATTTATGCCGATCCCATTAATGACCACCATTTGAAACACAACCGACCAACAACACCAAAGGACCTCGTAGGTACAACAAATCCGGAGAAAGCTACACTAAAATAGGTCGAAAGAGCACTTAAACCGGTCCAAACAACACCATGCAAAATTCGACAACCGGTACCAATGATACAACAAACCCCAAAAAACTCACCTCCCTACGTGTGAGTGCTTTGCAATTGGCTTCAACCACATTATCACAACTCAACATACGTATTTCATGGAAACAATTGCGTATTTGGTGCGAAATGGGATATCATTGCCCTATGGAGTGATTTTGAGGACCTTTGGAAATGTCAGCAAGTTCATCAGACACTAATGTCCATTCAGAATTTGTGAGTCCAATATCAATATATTTAATTCATATTTTCATTTAATTACTTTCTCATTGTTTATGACTAATGTTCAAGTTTTTTTTAAAAAACAATTGAAGGTACATGTATTTTTTTGTATAATCTAAAGAAGGCTTGGATTGTATACAAGTGCCCGGTGTTGACACAAGAAATTGGTTGTATAAACCAAGAGAGAGTTGACTACATTCGCAAAAAGATTGGGAGGAAGTATAAGAAATTATTCATTAAGCCCTACATTGAAAGGATATAGTTACAAATTATTTACTTGTTGCAAACATTATTTACGCATTGATATCTACATAAATTTTCCAGTTTTTTTTATTGTTTAGAGACCATTGGAAATTGTTCATGATTATTCCAGAGAAAAAATGGGTTTATTGGATGGATCCCTTGCACTTCCAACCATTGGAAGCATTTGTCAAGATTTTGGAGTCCCTTAGGAAAGACACCAGCGATGATGGTAGAATCAAAATGGATGTGGTCAAAATCAAGGTATGAATTCTATGTTCATTTCCTTCTTATTTTTGTGTTTTAATTCAGCTCTAATTTGAAATTATTTAAATTCAGTACAAGAAACAAGCAAAAACGTGGGAATGCAGTTATTACGTAATATCGTACGCAATAGAGTGCATAGAAGCCGCGACGTTAGATTCCCTTGAAATTAATTAGGTAATCATGCAATTGGTTCAACTAACCATTAATTGTGTCTTCAAATCATCTTTAATGTTTAGCTATTTGATTGGAGTCACAGCTTCTTCCTAAGGCAACAACTCCCTATTCAAAGGAAGACATCAACAGCATCCGGAATTATTTGGGGCATCTCATTCTCAACCGCTCACAAACCTTCGCAAACCCTAATGTGGTAGAGTAACACATATTTGTTAATTTAGTATGGCATGTAAGTTTGGAATAGAAATGTGTTTATTTCTATTCCTATCTAAAGATGATTGCTTAGATCCTTTTCTATAGATTTTTGTTAGCTTGTAGAATAATTTTATGTATTGTTTTAGCAATTGTGACTGTTTAATGAGGCATATTTATGGCCAGGAAAATGAATGTAAATTGTGTTTTTTACCATTGGATCCGTAGGCTCTTCTGAAATCTGAAGACAATTCGTCCCTTCAATCTGTTTAGAGCCAATTTCAATTCCGAACTCACAAACGAGAAAATACCCCAAAAATTATACGCATGCTAATTACCACGCCGCTCCAGATTATGCATCCAAATAGGGAAGTCCAACATTTATTCCGAGATCGGAACGTACACATGTTACGAGTTTGGAATATGTCTTCCACACCAGGCAGAGGCATGTCGAGTTCCAAACTCTGAAGCGATTTAAGGTGGTTACTTTGACTTTTACAAAGAGGTTTAGAACCGCTTTCATTTTCCTTCCGAGTTCCGAAAGGGTCTTAGTGGGCGGCAGAGGCAACAACGGTTCTGAGTTCGGAAGTTATAGAAGGTGGTTTTTCCAACATTTCTAAGGTAGTTATAAAACTGCCTTTAATGGAAATTTTTAAGGCAGTTTTTGGAACCACCTTTAATCGGAGGCGATTAAAGGTACAACAAGAGAAGGTTCAATATAACCACTTGAAAAGTTCTTTCTCTGGTTCAATATAACCACCTTAAATAGTATATTCCCCCACTAGTGTTGAGATGCATCAAATTTGCGTGAGTTTTTTCATAGAGCATCTGTTCCAAAATAACCCAGGTGTCAGAAATGGTAACAGCACGAACAACATGAGGAAGTAGCGACATAGAGATGGTCGAGTGGATCCAAAGGAGAACCAACAAATCCTTCTTTTTCTAAGGGGCAAGCTTCAAGTTAGGAGTGTTGGAAGCTTGAGGATTTGAAGGACCTGATTAAGGCAACATAACTTCAGGCAGAGCCAATCCCGGAACCAAAAACGAATCCAAATCATAAGAAATAAGAGCGGACTTGATGAACTAGCGCCATATGGAGTAATTATGGCGATCGAGGAAAAAATGAAGAGCAGGTAATTTGAGTGATGGAATTACATCAGAGAACGCGAGATCAAGCGGATCTGCGGTGGTGGGAGTGGTGGTTTTCGGTGTGCTGACGGTGACCATCGGAGAGTAGGCGACGGTTGGCGGCAAAAGGGTGTAAGGGTTCGGGTATTGTGGAATTGAAAATTATATAGAGAGAGGTTCGGTTAGGCTGATACCAGCTAAAATTGTATATGGATTCTGTAAAACTGTTCTGATTTCATTCATTATATCAACATGCATTTATACAAGGGCTTGGAGAATAAGCAAAGCTAAGGAAACCTAATCATATACAAATACAGATTTACCAAAAATACATAGATACACTAACATAAGCTCTTCGCCCTGCAACACGATCTACATCAATTAATTTCAATTTAAAAAAATATATAATTTAATTTCAAGAGGATAAAATTTTTCCGATTGAGCTTATGTTGAATTTCCTTCAATGTAAATGAACATATTGTTGAAACTTCTTAATGTATTTTGGTGTTATGAACATGTAAAATGCATGTGGCAAATGCTAAAAAAATGAACTATATGTTGCTGAAAATTCTTATATATACTATGCACTTGTTACGTTACAGCACATATCGTTTTATATTAAAACACACATCTATTTTGAAAATTGTGAATATGAATTATGAAACTTTTTCAGGATGGAGTGTATAAGTTAAGTTATAATTTGACAATTTAAAGTGGTCATATTAACTATGAATTAATTAATTTGCAACATGTACTGTTTAAACAAAAACACGTATTTGATGTAAAAATGCTAATTTCTTTTATGAATAGGAAATTTTTCTCAAGAGGTAGTGCATAAGTCACCTTATGAATCGTTTTAATTTGTTAAAACATGCGTATGTTAGCCTACAACTAGAATTTTTTATAGTACACATATAAGAGGTTACAAAGTTTTGTAGTTTTTTTTTTCAAATTTTCATGCATTTAATACCTTACAATATGCACTAATTACACTAAAAATTGTATTTGTTTTCAAACAAGGGATCATATTTTCCTTATTTTACTCCAAGATATGCTACTAAAAGTCTTGCTGGAACCGCCTTTAATTAGTTATGATCTTGGAACTATTGATCCGGAACTTGGACTCCATACACAGTTGAGCACGGAACGTATAATCCTAGTCTTGGACTAGCCATATGGTTCAAAGTGCGGAACTGATATAGATGTTCCTAGGGTGGAACTCTTAAGCAGGCACTCTCTCGTGAAATCCAGTTACGACCTTGGAACTCCGTACAAGTTACGGTTCTGGAACTCGTTATGTGCTTTAGAACATGTTCCTCCATTAGACGTCAATTCTGGGCATGCACGGGTATTTCTTGCCAAGGAATGCAATTTTTGCATTATTAGTTCCGTGTTCGAAAATGGTTATGATCGTAAGGTTTTGATAGAGGAACATTAAATTGTGTGCATGTAAAGTATTGATGTAGGAGAAGAATTGAGTTCCGCACACGGAACTATGATCGGACAATATGGTAAAATCAGCCTATTTCATTATAAAACGGCTTCTAAAAAGCCTCATAAAACTGATCCAAATTGCACAAAATACAAGAGAAGATGACAATAGATATCAAAAATCTGTAGACTATGCTAAGAAAGCAACAATCTATAGATAGGAATAGAAGTCACAAAAAATCAATTCCACACAACTATGTCGGTGTATACTAGTCTCTCATAATATCACATTTGGATTCCCAATTGAAGAGGAATGAGAGTACACAAGATACCTAGCCAAGAAATTTCTTGCACTACTGATATCATCTTGTGAATACGACTTGAGAACCTTTTGAAAAATATGTGAAACAAAAATAGTAACAATATAAGAATTGGGACAAAATGTTACGTTGCTTATAAAAATTATCAAAAAAATCATCTCAGTACTCACTTCGTCGATTTCTAGGTAATCCTCTCGCACATGTATGATACACTCTACTGCGTATATCATTACGTAATAGCCGCATTTCCATGTTTTTTCTTGTTTCTTGTACTAATAAATAACATTTAAATTGGTAACAAATAATTACAATAAGTGATGACTAAATAATATTTCGCAACATGAAAAGAGAATCATAGGGGAGAATGGCCACTCAATGATGAATATCCTAGTATTGACCCAATTGTGTGTAGTGTAAAATATTTTAAACGCAATCCTCATGATTTAGGTAAACCAGAATCCTTTGATCTCAAAAACCTCACTATTGACCAACGTTTTGTGTACGAGATAATAGATTGGTCCATAGTACCCTCTCATAGTCACATTACTGAGCCTAATTACTCGACTCTTATGATGTTTTACTATGTGATTGAGAGAGCCAAAGTTAATCCCGGGACTGCAGTTTTTAAGTACATGATGTGTGTAGCTACATCAAAGAGAATAATCAAGAATCTGCCTTATAGAAATGATCTTGCAGAGTGTGAACGGGTTTGGCTTTTCATGGCGGGGAAAAGGACAAGTAAGTTCTTCGACAAGCAGTACTTTTTGAAGAAAGAATGGATACTATACAAGTGGTGTCACCAAACACTTGATGTTGCCAAGCATCACAAGAGAGCAAGGGTTGAAAAAGATACATTTACTATTTTTAAGATATATCTACATTAAAGAATTATCTTTTATTATTTGTTATTTGTGCAATGTAATTGCATATGAGGTTGTCCCTAAATTTATCAAAAGCATGAAGAATTGATACAAATGGGTTCGCGATGAAGTGTGCCAACTGAGGGAGTGTATATGGAAGCTAGAAAAGAAGAAACGTGCTTATGAGAGGCCTTAAAAGAGTCAAACATGCCCTGATTCAAATGATGCTCTTCTGTGTGATATGTGTTAGACCTTTATTAGGAGATGCTTGGAACTCTGTTCTTTTGTGGTTGTCTCTGTAGTATACTGATCGAATTATTACGACCCTTTCTTAAATTCATATAATGTGAGACTAATTAAATTTGTGCAAAATTAATCTATTTGTATCTTATATAGTGTTTGTTTAGCATTTTTTAATATGTGTAGTGTGCACATATATTTATATTAGCCCATAAGGTTCTATGGTATATGATAGCAGAGTAAGGAAGAAATAAGGGAAGCAAGCATTGATGGCCACTTGTCCCGAACCAGTTTTGGACTCGCACTGGCTCTCATCAAAGGGTCATCTTTTCAAAACACTAGAATCAAGCTCCCAAAATCATGCCCTAGATTTATTCTTCTTTTTAGGAAACTTCTTCTTGACTTCCCATCTCTTTTTGGTCATCTTTCCTTGGGTATTAACTCATACTATTTCATCATGGTCCGATCGTCCAAAATGTACACGCAAGCTTGCCTCATCTTCTTCAAGCATTATATTGTTTTCATTTGAACCGATAACAACATTTGGCCCAAAACAGATGAAATCTTCAAAATCATTTTCACCAACAAAAGTCCTTTACCCTCAACAACAATCTCCAACCTAGGGTCAACCAGGTCCTTCACGTAGAAAACTTGATGAGCTTGCCCCACTAATATAAATGGGTCCTCTCTCCAAGCCAGCTGGCTTCGCTCAACTAGAGTGAATCCCTAGTCCTCCGTTCTTTGACCACTGTTAAAATCCACCCATTCACACTTAAATATAGGAACTCGCATTTCACATAACCAAGCTCCCATATTTCAACCATAATCCCAAAGTAACATGTTTGCACATAAATTGGATTGTTGTCTCCTGACCTAGCGACAGCAGTGAGAAACTCCATTGTTTTAGTAAAAATCCCTATCATCCACTGATTTCGTGGAAAACGTAAAACCATTGATATCCTACCCTCCATAGGAAAGGACCGTACCAAGAGGTCTACGTGCCAACCACTTAACCATTTTAGGGTGTCTACCCCTGCCCAAGTGACCGGGAAACCAAGATGTAAATGTTCTAGTGTGTTGTTGGAGAACCTGAACTTCATTGAATGAAGGATGCGCCCCATGTATCTTATTCATGTGAAGCTCAATATATGGAACAAAGTCATCATGGTTCCGAAGTACATATAAATGAGCAGCACATAAATCCTCTGCACTAGGGTTAAGAAGCTTAACCAGTTGAACCCCTTGGCCATCCAATCACCTCTTATATCGAGAACTTAGAAGCCCAACCAAATCTACCTCCTTCAAATTTTTGGTATAGAACTCTATTACCTCCTCTGCCACATACTGTTGCACAATAATTGCATCAGGCCTATATTTGTTCTTCACAAAATGTTTGAGAATTTTCATATACCATTCAAAAGAATACATCCATCTCAAAAATACGGGACCACATAGCTTAATCTCCAAAACCAAATGAATAATCAAATGGACCATAATGTCAAAGAATGAGGGAGGAAAGTACATCTCCATTCAGCATAGCACTTCAACAATCATCGCTAGCAATTGGTCAAGCTTTGCAATGGTATTCCATTTGGAACAAATGGACAAGAAGAAAAACAAAACTTTGTAATGCACAATCTTACATAGGAAGGCAAAGACGACCTTATCGCAATGGAATTCAATTCCTACATCTAATTGTCAGTCATGTAATATAAGGTCTACCAACTTTTAACTCCTTCACCTATACACGCGAACTTATGTAAGAGGAATATGCCTTGGGCACCTTCAAACTACTTAGGGTCTCACTAAATGATTTGTTCTCTGCATTAGACAGGGAGAAACATACTGGGGGGAGATAACACTTATCACTATCTGTAACAGGACTCAGACTCTCTCTAATACCCATATTTACCATGTCAAGCTAGGCCTTCAACCCATATTTTGTTTTCCTAGGGGTATTTAACAATGTACCAACAACTGAATCACACACATTTTTCTCGATGTGCATTACATCAAGACAGTGTCTCACATCCAAATCCTTCCAGTAAGGGAGTTTGAAAAAATAGAGTGTTTCTTACAACTTCCTTCTACTGAAGATTTCTGCTTCCCCTTCCCAAAATCATTGTCAATTCCTTAACTCTTTCAAAAACACGATCACCCGTTAGTGGTAACAACGGTGTATGTAATCCGATCTCCCCATTGAACCACTTCTTTGCAAAACGCCATGAGTGCCCTTGAGGAAGAAACTATTTGTCCCTGGTAAACAGCTTTATATATGTGTTTAAGTTGGAAAAATGAGATTTTCCTTTCACACACGGGACACGTGTAGTGCCCCTTCATCGAACATCCAAACAAATTTCCGTAAGCAGGAATATCATTTATATTGCAGAAGAACAAGACCTTCAACATGAAATACTCTTCCACAAGACCATCATAAGTCCAAACCCCAATCTTGTATAACGTTACCAAATCATCAATAAGGGGAGCATGATAAACATCTATATCATTACTAGGTTTCCTGGGGCCCAAAATCATCAGGGACAACAACACATACTTTTGTTTAATTGTCAACCACAGGGGGGAGATTGTAGATTACCAACATTACAAGCCTGGAATTATGTTCACTGCTCATATTACCAAATAGATTCATTCCATCAGTCGATAGGCCAAACCTCAGATGTCGAGGCTCTGATCCAAACTCAGGGTAAAGGACATCAAGTTTTTTCCACGGCTCACCATCCGACGTATGACTGATCACATCATCCCTAGGTCTAATTCTATTTGTATGCCAGTGCATTAACTTAGCATCCTCTTGGCAAGCAATATTTTCTTCAAATGTGGAATAACAGGAAGATATCATAAAACTTTAGCAGGGGTCTTCTTCTTCGAGATGAAACCAACTTCCGTACCCACAAAAATTTCCCCCCGCTTCTACTTGTATTGAGGCTCACCATATACACGACAAGTTTCTTTTTTTGCATCCTCCTTCCCTCTATACAACATACAATCATTCAGACAAGTATGCTTTTTTTTCCAATTCCAATCCCATTGGACCGAGAATCCTTTTTGCGGCATACGATCTATCGGACATGAGATTATCATCAAGAAGCAAATCCCTTAGAAATTCAAGTGTCTCGGTCATCCCTTTGCCGGTACACCCGTATTTTTCCTTCAAATTCATTATCCCAACATAGCACTCAAAAAATAATGTTTGGACCCATCATATAATGTAGACTTCCAGTCATTGATCAATGTTTCTGGAGCCTCGGGTTTGCCGTGAAATTTCATAGCAACATCCTCTACTATCTCATCAAGTCCATCGTCTCCATCCAAATCAACTCTTTCTTTAATTTTAACATGATCAACAATATCTGTAAGAACTTCCTCGTGCCATGTCTAGTTAGTATAACTAGTTTGAAAACCTCGCATAATAAGATGTTCACGCAACTTATTTCTCCCCACATATGCATTATAAGATGTTCACACAACTTATTTCTCTCCACATATGCATTATTCTTACAAACCTTACATGGGCACTATGCCCGCAGCGTGCCGTTCTTCAATGCTTGTTCGAAAGCCAACACAACAAATGATTCTACTAAGGGAATATAATCGGGTGATTTCCTATGATTTCCACCAATGATTTCAACTCTATCCATGAAATGCCCCAACGTACGTTTGTACTTACATGGATGTGTGGTTAAAATCTATTATGTCACACAACATAAACCCTAACTCAATCCATTTCCATTAAAAAAAATCCCAAACATAAACCCTAACTCAACCCATTTCTAACGTAATTAAATTGAATTAATTAAAGTGAGTGATTGACTTGAACATACCTTCACAATTAGTTCCACAATAAACCCCAAAGAGTAGGTTATTCCGCTTCACAAATTCTTCTCATATTATTCGGCATCAACTGGCCAAACATATACTTCTTGTTTTAATTATTTCTAATAGCAGAACTAGCCTTCTACAAAAAAAAACCGGCAATGGTTCCTAGATTGGAACTACAAGCAGAGGAAGTTACGGACTCAGAACATTTTTTGTCCCTTCAGGTGCCCCTAACAATAAAGGTTCCTCACTTGAAACTAGAGTCGTATCCTAGTTCCGAAATCGGAACATATCACAATAAAAGTCATTTTTGCACAATCGCCTTTAATTGTACTCATTTAAAGACGATTATTTGATGAACCGCCATTGATTTATACAAATAGAAGACAATTCTTTGATAACCACCTTCCAAAGCACTTGAACTGCCTTTTATTTTCATAGGCGTCCAGAAACATTGGGTTCCAAGCTCGGAACTATCCTCAGAAGGCGGTTCCTGGGAAATTTAGCAGAACCGCATTTGAATTCTGCTTTTACTAGAGCAATCTATACTAGTGAAAAGCATGCAAATGTTTCCAATTTTAGACACGAGAGAAACTCTAAACACTTGAACAAAGGGAAAGATACGAGATAAATCCTACAAGTGCTCATATTAGAAATCTTCTATTAGGGACTTACAAATACAACAATACTCCTATGTAGATTAGCTAATAGTATCCAATACAATGAATCAATTATTAACCTTCAAAGGCATATCATCATCGAATTTCTCAAGTTCAGTGTCATCTTCTTTTGAATCCTCCTCGTGTCGGAACCTCTTATAGAGTTCAACGTTCAATATTGTCCAATTCCTTAAAGGTTATAACCACTTCAAATTTAGATCCAACTCTTGCAAATAGTTATACACATTAGATAAAAACAATTGCAACATATAAGAAAATAGATACAATTTCTATTTCAAAACGAGCAATCATCAAAATGAAAACAAGAGGCATATACAATAAAAACCAACAAGTACATATTGGATGCTAACAGATGTAATATATAAGTAAACAGATGCAGCTCCTACTTTAAATGAACAATCAACAAAAAATGTAAAATAAAACATTCATGCGCAACACAACTAACAAGCACACATTGAATGCTAACAAATGCAACATATAAGTAAACAGATGCACATCGTAATTCAAAATGAACAATCAACAACAAATGAAAATAAAAGGTCATTCACAGTACAACAAACAAGTTCACACTGGAGAATAACAATTGCAACATATAAGTAAACAGATGTATCTCAAAATTCAAGACGAACAATCAACAAGTTTGTTGTAACGACAAGAGGACTCACAAAAAAATGCACATAGCAACTCAAAATATATATATATATATATATATATATATATAAATGCTATCCAAGGCTCAACAAAAGAAAGAACATACCAAATCTAACAAACCGAACAAAAATTGAGCAATAATACAGCCGGGTACAAACCCTAAATGTACGACATACCTCATTCGATGAACGATTCAATAACCGATAAAGAAAAAAAATGGCAACGCTGGAGAAATGAGCGGTGACAGCGATGTAACGAGTGGGTACACTACACATTCAATGACATATAAAACTTCCAAATAACACCACAATTTTGGGCGGAAAACAAGAAAAAATAGAGTGTGGAGAATATGCAAAATAAAAGCGAAAAATCGTAGCGGCGAAGAAGCGGGGAAAAGGTGAGGAAGAGGTGGAGAGCGGGAGACGAAGAAGAGAGGCGAAAAAGAAGATATCAGAAAGATACAGATAACTCCATGTTACCTCTTTCCCTGATTAGAACTCAAATTTTCATTAATTTCAAAATGAACCATTTCGTAAAATAGTCCCTGACCTATCCATAGCCATACGGACATGCCACATTTCCTGAGATCTACTTTTTTTAATGTATGATACTGAGATGAGTTTGCCTCTTACGACACCATCTTTTAGTATAGCAACATACTAACCCTAAATAATGTAAATAATAATATTAGTTTAGTATTGGCGGGAAATTTACCTCTTAATACTCCTTGCACATGGCATTAAATGTTGGATTCAACATCTCTTTAGTAATGAAGAATGGTAGGAAAGTCTCACAAATGCAAAATACTGCTCATAAATACTAAAATACCTCACTCTAGAAGCGATTCTTCAATAATTAGCTGCTTACAAAATTTTAATCAAAGTGTTTATTAAATAATAGCTCCTAAGAACAAATGATAGTTGCTACTCAATTACATAGCAACAATTTTTTAAAATAGCTGCTACATATTGCTGCTAAGGGGGGGTTTCTAGTAGTGTAAAAAACCAACCGTTGCTCCATGGTCGACACTGACAACTCATATTTATTTGTGTGCCCAGCCCCGTCACCATGCTTACACCCAATTTCTACGGGAAATAGTGGGTGGGAGTCTGTCTTAGGTAGCAAGGATTGTTGATGAAATGTCTTATAAGGGCCATCGGGGATAGTGGGACGTAAAAACCTAGGGTAAATCTAGGGACACCCTAACACATCATTTATTGTGAATTTACTAAAAGTCACAAAAACTCCATTAACCTTGGAGCCCTATCATTGTCCCGATGTTTTCCCAAATTTGTATAAAATTGTATTACTCCATCGGGATGGGTTGGACTATTCATCGTAATTAGGTTATGCAAATAATTGGTGGTGGTGGTGGTGGTGGCCTTGTTTAATACCTTTGGTTGCAGTGAATATCCAGCGTACCCATTGAACATAACGCTCTTTCGGCTGCCTAGTTGAACAATTCACAACTCGTTGTGGACTGCGTACAATGCTCGTGGCCGCTTTGTCTTCTGTTATTCTACAGAGGAATGTGTTTCATAATAAGTTTGCCATCCTTTGGTTCATCCCATACCAGATTGAATGTTGTACCTTGCCCATCAAATCGATCGAGATGGTGAATGATTAGTTGGCTTGTTTTTTTCCTTAGTTTTTTCCATGGTTGATTTTTTGAATATTAAGCTTTTCCTAGGTAGTGACGAATATTGACTAATCAGCAGACTGTATTATATAAATATTTGTGCAAAAATAGACAAGGGTGGTGGCCGGCGGTGGGTTGCGTGTATTGGTTCTTCCAGTCATTAAGAGAATGTAGAAAACCCCCATTTTCGTATTCTACACAAATGGTTCAGAATGTCACTCTAACCAAGTAAATCCGAGTCATTTCAACATCCCATTGTTCAGAGGTCTCGGCTTCCAAAACCCTTCTGATCACGAGCCTTGACACTACATTCTCACTCCTTCCCATTGGGGAATTGAAGACTCAGTATCGATGAATCTGAATCTCTCACTTTCTACACTCTGTGTTTTGAATTTGACACACACAATAGCTAATTAAAAGCGAAGCCTACAAAGCTATTCATGTAGGCACCCACCCTGTATATGATACTATGGTTTTTACTAAAATTGCTCCATATATTGAGTATCACACAACCTTGTTCAAATGCAATTTTAGGCAAAGGAAAAGAAAACATTACAAGAAGAACTCATATATGACTAGATTATTCTGACCACTAGCTAGCTAATTAACTAAGGACATGCATTATTGCATGTCAATTCTTCAAAGGAAGAAACTCAAAGTACTTATAAGGAGTATTCATTGTGTTGGAATCCATGGCTTCAACAACTGATCCTTCTGATTCCTTCTCACGAGCCCTAGCTAGGTCTTCCTCATTTCTCAGAGGAAAAAGTTGCAGGGTTTGGTCCTCGGAATCCTGATGAAGATGATCATCTTTGTAGGGATTCATGAAGAAATTGTACTGGGGAGTGCCCTTGATGAGCAGTTTTCTTGTTGGACGAGTTGTACCTTGTGCTGGAATGGTTGTACCCTGTGTGGTGGAGCAGGAGTTGTTCACGAGGTTGCAGATAGGAGATGAATAGGACAGCGACGAAGAAGAAGAAGAAGAGAATGGTGGCATGATCATGTGCCACGTGGCAGTTGGTTCCGGATGGTCCAGGTTCTTTCTTTGTTGGAATTCTTCTTGCTCTTCAAAATGTGGCCAGCTATCTGTAACTCTACATGATTCAGCTGCTGCGCCTTTTGCTGTCCTTTGCACTGAAGCACCAGTTTTCTGTACATAACATAGATATTTACACTGCCCATTGAAACCAACAATTTATTGCTGTGAATAAAAGCCTGTCACTATGGTCAAAATTTATGGTCATGCATCTAACACAACATGAACATAGCACGTTTGAATACATTATGTATTCTTGCTCTAGAACTCAAGTATAAGTCTACTATAACATATAAACCTAGTACGCATAACTTAAAATGAAAGAAATACGCTATGGCCTGATGGCAGATGTAATACAATTGTAAATAGGATGAAAAGTTTACACCTATTTACAGGCGTATTAAACCTGCTATCAACAACTGTATTGCACGTTTGAATACATTATGTATTCTTGCTCTAGAACTCAAGTATAAGTCTACTATAACATATAAACCTAGTACGCATAACTTAAAATGAAAGAAATACGCTATGGCCTGATGGCAGATGTAATACAATTGTAAATAGGATGAAAAGTTTACACCTATTTACAGTCGTATTAAACCTGCTATCAACAACTGTATTACATCTGCTATCATGGCCAGTTTGTAAATCAAACACCTACATATATGAAAAGTAACGCATGATTTAGGTCAACAGACAAGTCAAAATTGTAATGAAAGACCTAAAACATGCCACATTAATGAACATTAGGCCATGTATTGACAAAATAAGAGTGTCTAGGAGATGAAACTAACAAACTTGACCTGAAAATGATCCTATAAAAAGACAAGCTGGTGAATTTTCATTTTCATTTTTCAAAGAAGGCATTCAAATGATGTGATGGCTAAAATAGGGGGATTCCAAATGAAGTGTCAAGGTCAAGGCATGAATAAGCACAAAACCCAAAACCCTAGCTACGTTTGACAACAGAAAGAGCAGCAATATATGTTAGCAGACCCGACAGAAAGGAAGGAATGCAGCTTTTAAAACAACCCCCCCTACCCCTTTTCATTTCCCAATAGACAAATCTTTTCCCCATAAAAAAACACCAACATTAACTAAATCATTGGATGGTCATCATGTAATCATATCCTTATTCTTATCAAATTAGTTGACTCTAATCATCCACTTTATGTCCTTTTTCTTAATTGAAAAAAAAAAAAGACACGAGTATGAGAAAAGAAGCACACCTCTGCAAGAGTACTGCAGTTTGTAGAGGGTGCCCAGTTCTTGGTTCCTTCACCTTCCAAACTTGTCCCATTATTTCCCCCTGTTCATTTGTAGCCATAAAGAAAAACCAAAAGAACACAACACAGCTTTGCATTTCATGCAAATATGTAAAAAAAAGTTTACAGAACAACAAAACAAAACAACTATGTCACTGTGTAACAAACTTCTGAAAATATATACGCCTCTTTTCCCCACTGAAAATAAAATAAAACGGTAGAAGACAAAAACCAACAGCATCTCGACCCCAAGTCTCGTTTTGCATTCTAAAAATAGCAATGAAATTGAAGGATTAATATTTTTATTGTTATTATTTGCATGAGGCAGTAGCTCATGTGAAGAAATTGACAGTTCATGAAGAATAAAGACAAGAAAAACATGTGACGTGTAATTCGCTAGTGCATCATACCCGATTCTTCCTCTTTGGTTTCAGCGTTTTCCACAGCATTATTGCTAGCCGCAGGCGGCTCGTGATCAGATTCAAGCTGACGACGGCGTTTTTGTCTCTCCCTAGCCTTATGGTTCTGGAACCAGTAGAACACGTTCTTCCCCTCTATCTTCCCGTACTTCCTCAGCTGTGCGGTTATGTGCTGGATTTCCTCCGCCGACGGCGTCCGGGTCCCCCGCCGGTACAGCTCCTCCAGGGTCTGCAACTGCTCCGGCGTCGGATTCCACCGCGAGCTCACCACCACTTGCTGCGGGCTGAAATCCGTCCTCTTGTTTTGCTCCGCCATCGCAGCTGAACATAAGTCAACATAAGTCCGGAAAAACAAATAACTTCAAAACACAATCTATAATTCTATATGTATATGTGCGCACCTAGATGGTGATTGAAAGAGAGGAGGTCGGAGCCGTGAATGCGGCCTAAGCTCGGCCGGGGCACGATGGTTCGGAGTTTTCGGCTGGAGAAGGGGTCTCCGCCTTCGGTGTATCCCATCATCCACATGTTTGTTTGTTGTTGATGGGGGAGATGAGGAAACCTAATGGTGAACAAAGGTGAAGAGGGGGAATTTTTTGGGTACAAGTAAGGTTGAGAGTGAGGGGAGGAATAGGGAAATATGGTTAGTAGGTTTTGGAAAAGTATGGAGAGACAGAATGAGAGAAGGAAAGAGACAGGGCATGAGGTTGACTGACTGCAAACATTAATATTAACACAAAGCAGCCCTCTCATATCATCTAAAGCTATTTTGCTGGGAGGGTAGAATTTGGAAGCAGAACAAAAATCAAGAAAAATTATTGTTGGCGGAGAAGGAAAGGAGTTTTCTTTTTTGGTGTGTGTGATTAGGTTTTGGTGGTGACAAATGAGGAATTCAATCAATATTTGGAGGATAAATTATACCGCACACATGAATAAATTGTTGGCCATTTCTTCAAATCACTGATATTAATTAATGAGGATTTCAAAAGTTTTTGATTCTCAATTGGGTAATTTAAGAGTTGATTCATGTATTTAGAAACTAGGTTCATGAATTGGAAGATTTTTGGTCTGTACATGAACTCTTATAAATAAAAGGGATAAATAGAGTGTCGGGGGTGAGTTTGGTAGACATTTGTTCTGGTCTTCAAATCACTGCTTCTATATCTGTAATCTAGGTCGGGCGGTCCTACGAGATGTAATGCCTAACATCTGTAATGTGTCTGGCTCCTCTGGATAATAAAGATTAATTTGTTTCTGGTTGTAGCCAACTTGTTTGGTAAATCACATTAAAATTTTGCATTATGTTACTTTCTTTCTTTTTCTATCATCTTGAATTGTGGAAGGGAATTAATTTTCCCAACATAAATACAGTAAAAGTGGTATCCCTCAATGCAGTTTATTATACATAATAATTGATATTTATCTTATAAATAATTATGAAAAGTATATATAACTAATTACAATTACCAAATTGTGTTTATTTACTTTGGATACAATCAAATAATGTACATCCACTGTATAGTACTCCCTCAAACACTGGATACCTCAAACACGGGATAAATAGAGTGTTTGGTAGCCCTCAAACACTGGATACCTTCGAACCCTAGAATATTGGTTTTCTTGGACCCCTCGAGCACTGGAGTACTGGAGCACTCAACCGATCGAGCTCTCCAGCACTGCTGCCCTCGAGCCATCAGACACTCGGACCTGCGAGCCTTGGAGGATTACTGCATACCGTGCCATCGACCTGGATCACTCGAACCATAAACCTCTCGAGCATTAAAGCCCTCGAGCCAGCAGGAATTCGAACCTATAGAGCACTCTAGCATTGGTGCCCTCGACCACTGACCCAGACCCCTCGAGAACTCAAGCCAGCAAAAAATACTTCCTCTCCATCTCAATCACTAGTCCACTACCTTTCTTTTTAAGGCAACGATGTTGCTTTATTGATGTAATACTACAAATCATCTTAGTTTTTTTGGTGTCTTAATAGGTTCGGGGAGCCTTAATAAAATATCCCCCACCTCATGGTGCATTCAAAAAATAATGTACATACACTGTATAGTACTCCCTCTATTTTCGTAAATTTGGTAAAATTACCATTTTTTGTATCCCCTCCGTTCCAGTCAAATCTACACATAAATTTTTTTTTCAGTTAAAATTATTGAACTTTGACCACATATTTGAATACATATATGACTGATAATTTTTATCGTATGCAATATTTTCAAATTCGTCGTAACATGTAATTCCTAAATTATCAAATTTTATGTGCCGTTATTGTCTGTAACTACACATATTTACAATCAAACATGTTTATTGAAAATCGTGAAAAAGATTTTATGTAAATTTGGCCGAGATAGAGGGGTATATCTTATTTTCTCAATAAAATGAAAACTTAAAGAGAAAGCTTCATGTTAGACCGGCTAATGGTTAAACCAATTATAAAAAATCTAATTTTAATAACTTTTAGCATCAAATTGTAATTATTTGTACATTACCATACATTTTAACAAAGATATCACAAATAGTAAATGTGTTATAATAAATAAAAACAAACATCAAATCATCCATTAACTGCATCACACGTCGTCTAACTATAAAAATAAGACTTTATAAAATATAAATTTCATACTCCCTATGTTTTTCCTATTTATGGCACTATACGTTTAGATGTTTGGATTTAGGGGAAGAAAATAAGTGGATGAAATTGAACGTAGAAGATAAAAAGTAGAATGTGTGGATGAAATTGAATTAATCTTACTAAAAAATAGAAAGGATGACAAAGGAAAGAAAACATTCATGTGCAACAAATGTGCCATAGATAATAAATCAGAGGGAGGGAGTATAATTTTATATACATCCATCTATTTTGTTTTCGTTATGATAACTGATCCGCTACCGCAACAACGGGTGAAATATGTATAATTTTATATATATCTATCTATTTTACTTTCGCTATAATTACAGATCAGCTGCCGCAGCAACGGGTGAAATATTGAATAATAGTGGTGGCCGTGACCGACTAAAGGTCGTGTGAGGGGTCGAGGCGTGGAATTCTGGGGATGTTTTGGGAATACGTGAAGTAATAAGGACATGACGATGATGAGGGTTATGATAAGAGGCTCATCACTCCTTGCAACTCTCATTTATGGTTCTCCTGTCCTCTCCCTTTCACACTTATTCTAAAATCCGAACTGCCCCTCCCCTCCTTCTCTCTCTTTTCTTTTCACCCCCTTCGTAATTTCTCTTAACTTCATTAACCCTTGCTTTCAAACTGTCAAAAATTATCTGGCTAATTGGTGGACCTAGCTTGTAAATATATATAGTCGAAGAGGATATGGATGTTCGTGATTGACCCTCCACACGTACGTATATCCTCAAACTTCCATTCATATGAGGTCGTATGTGTATGAGCATAACCTTATTTGCCCGATTATGTGCTATATATGCGTGGCGATTGTGCATATTGTTGTTTCACGCCTAGGCATTTTGATTTTTGTCCGTTATGTTCATACATATGATGCATCAAGGATATAACACCTTTACGTGCTATCACAGTTTGCTGCTCCTCTTTTTGGAATCTTCTCAGCTTTCTAATTTCACCTTTGGGTTGGAGTATGTATAAATAATGCTCCCTCCCTTTTTCTCCCCTTTGCTCGACACACTTATTTAATAGCATATTTCTTTTATATTCACACACCTTTCATTTTTGCCAAAATTCCTTTAATTTCATCCACTCATTTGACTTTTTACTTTCTACCTTCAATTTTATTCACTTATTTTCTCTACTTAAATTGAAGCACATAAACTTATGGTGTCAATATTAATGAAGCAGAGGGAGTACGGTAAAAGAAAGATTTACCAATCTAAAATGCATAAAATTAAACATCATTAACATTTATGTTTAGTCTAGCACTAGGACAATGGCATATTAAAAAACACAAGCATACCGATGTCAGATCCTTAAATATGACGAACAAAATGTACCAAGAGCCTTGGCGACGTCGGGAGCATGACGGTGGCCACATGTGGTCGTGCCGATGTTGGTTGTATCAATGTGAAAATTAAAATAAAATAAAAGAGCCGAATTTGCTTTTGATTGTTAGTGTAAACCCAGATTTGCAAAATGTAAACCCAGATTTGCAATATAAAACTAAAAATGCATGAATATTGAGCTACTAAACTTATTACATGACTAAAATTTAGAAGAAATGACAACAATTTTTCAAATATAGATCCAGAAGCCTAAGAACAACAAATTCAATTAAATTCAACAAAATCCTAATTCGATGTAACAAATCAACTACAAATTGAAGGGTTATAGCTTAACACTACTGAAAATAGTAAGGAGATGCTGGACAACTTCAAACTCGTCTTGATGTCGACGATGATGATTTCGAAGTTCTTGGTACAGAGGTAGCGTGAGTAAGCTGACGTTGGCTCCAATCTGAGTGACTACATGAATTGCAGGCGGCTGACCATCTCGGCAGCAACGTTCGAGCGGAGCTTGCTGCCTCCAGTAGTATTCCACTTTTGCCCGAAGTGGTCGTAGATCAGGTGGCTTGAGGGAGAAATGGTGTCTTGTGCATAGACTATGGGTGAAGAAAAAATTGAGGGAGAAGTGTGTAAAGTGGATGATAGGAAATGAGGAGGTGATGCAGGGAGTTAAAAAGTGGGATGTAATCACTTTGTACTTAATTATTTTTGGTAATGAGAAACCTTCTTTATTTTCAATTTTTTTTATTTCATTTGATTAATGTATGCATATGACTTAAATAGTATGTGAAATTCCGTTTCACCTAAATTCTAAACCTTTATGCCAAGTTGTTTAACAGCTTGGTGTTGAAACACCAAGTTCAGTTTGATGTTAAAACTCAAAACGAAATACGCAGTGCACACACAACTTGGTTACGCAGTTCGGTGCAAATACACCTACGTCTGCGGGGCCTTGCCCAGATCAGAAACCATCAACTAGAAAGCAGTTTTTAGTACAAGAAGCTTAACTTAAATACTAATCCATTGCTAACCTATAGAGTGAATGTTGTGAGATCCCCTCACTGCCGATCCTACGCCGTTGAACCCCCACGATCAACACGTCTCTCTGGATCTCCTCCTCCCGAGGAATTAAGGCTTCCTTGTTTCTGATCTTTAAGAACTTGGTCGGTTGTTTTGACGAACCTCCAAAATCGAGACGAACAGCTTCAATAAGTATCTCACGTAGAGATAAAACCTTGATTGCTTCGCTCAACTTTTTACGAACTTGGTCGGATGAATTAACACTCCTCCAAACACCACCGGCAGATCGCTCCAAACTTCTCACGTAGAGATCAATTCTTGGACGCTTAATGATTGCGTTGTATCTTCTTCTTTTTATATCCTTCGCAATCCTGCCTTGTATCAAACTCTTTCCTTGTCTAACTCTACCAAGAATAGACTTCTAGACTAAGGAAAGATCTAATCCTAATCTGGTTTGTAAATGGACAATCCTTTATTAATAGGACTTGTACCATAAATAAACTATTTAATCAATTCCTAACTATTACAGGAATATTCGTTTACCAGAATTAGATAGCCACGAAATCACATACTTATCCTCACAATATTCTGATCTGATCGCATAATCATATTCCATAATTCGCAATATAATTCGCGGCTAAACCTTGCTGTCCAGAAAACCTGATCGCAGTGGTGTTAAAACACCAGATCCCAGTATTCACAATATGCCATAAAGAAGTCCAACTCCCAAGGACTCTACAATCTCCCCCTTGGCATATTTGTGAATTCATCAGCACTGGATTTTGACCTACCAACTCCCCCTGAATTCAACTCCGCTAAAACAACCAAGAATTCAGCAATAACAAGGTCATACAGGTTTACTAATAAAATTCAGCAAGTAAAACAATAAATCCATCCAGTTTTCTCCCCCTGGATTCATGAATATGACAAGAAAACCAATTAATCCATATCATCAGATTCTTCCATGACATCATCATCCTCTGAACCATCAGTATCTGAACCATCAGCATTCTGAGTTGCTGCAGCCAGCAAAATCCCTCGCTCAGCCTCCAAAGCAGCCAACTCCCCCTGAAACTTTGCCAAAATAGCCTGATGTCGTTCAATCAGTTCCTGGCATACTCCAACTCGAGCCTCAATAGCTTTCAACCTCGACATACCAGCATCCGAGCAAACCTCTTCCGGATGAATCCAAGGTAAGTCCTTGATAATTCGACCACTCAGAGTCCTAAGTGTCGGTTTTTAAGGCTTGTGTAGAGATCCACTCGTCAGAGTCCCTTATAGCTGCTCCCCCTTTTTGCAGCACCGTGGTAATTACACACGGATGTAACAGAGCTTCCTTCCTGGTCTTGCGATCACAATCAATGATATCATTAAAAATCAATCTTCCCATGTTTACCTTTTGACGCGCTCCCAAAATGTATAGTAATGTAGCCATCTCTTTGGTGATACTCGCGTTGTTTACAGAGGGAATCCAATTATGCACGGCGACCACATACAAATAATACCTGGACGTGAGGTTAAACGCAGTTATCTGTTGTCGACCAGTCACAAGCCATGTGCTATCCACTCCACCGGTAAGCTCTACAGCCACCTTATCATAATCTTCTGGCATCTGGTGTTGGAACACCGGTTTGTCATCCCTTGACGAGCTATACTTCAGACACTTGTTCAACACCTCTGGCAAAAACTCAACAATCTCTCCACGCACATAAACCTTATGAAACTAGGGTGATTCTACATCTTCACATTCAGCTTTCAGATTCGAATAGAACTCCAGCACAAGTTGCTTGTTATCGACACAGAAACAGGTAGCCGCCTTAAACACCTCGAGATGGTGCAAATAATCCGTGAATCCACATTCCTTATACTTTACAGCATCAGCTGGCCTTTCCGCCAATATCTTCCTGTCACAGACAAACTTCCACTTTTCTTGACTTGCATCATCAAAGAATTCAGGGCTAATGGCTTCACTCGCTTCAGGTACAGGTTGTGCACTAGACTCAATTGTCTCAGCTTGTCTTTGCTGTCTGGCAGCACAGAGCCTCTTCATCTTCTTCCCAATCGGTTCATCGCTGTGCTCACCTGCTTTCATATTCTTATCCCTGCATCGCTTCGAGTTTTGCACACCCTTGAAAGACGAGGCCACACTGTCCCTGGCCTTCTTTGAACTTTGAGTAACAGGAGTTCCCACAGACTCTGGTGGTGTTTCAACACCCACCTTCCTGCACTTTCTCTTTGATCCACGTGTCTTTCTGGTCTTCAGTGGTATTTCAGCACCAACACCAGTACCCTCTAAGTTTCCTTCACCACTGGCTATCTCAGTTAACTCTGCCAAGTTTTCAAGGTCATACCCCTCAGAATTTGATTCCCTATCAGCAAAATCCACATCATGTGCTTGATTCACAGGTACCTGGTCATCACCATTTGATATCACATCTGGTGTTTGAATACCAGAAACAACCACATTATCACACTCTTATTTTTCAACAGCTCTATCTGCATCTTCTCCATTTTCAGCTACTGGCTCAATCAACTCTGACACAGTCTCAACTTCAACGGTTCCTGGTGTAGCAATACCAGTACTATTCACATCATAGCTCTCATTGGCAGCACCTGCTTGCTGGTCCATAACATCATTCTCGACTTCTCCTATCTCAGACACATTCTCCAATATCACAGATGCACTCTCAGGTTCCTTCAACATAGACACTGTTTCAATTTCAACAGCTCCCCCTGCATACACTGTCTCCTCATCACTGTCACTGATTTCCACGACCGGAATGGGCAATTGTCGTAGATATTCTTGAAGCACGAACAATGGACCATCAAAGCTCTCCAACTCCATGCCTTTTGCTTTGGCAAAAACAGTGGCCTTAACCACTTTGACCCAGGGATGCAACACAGCCTCATCCCCCCATTCTCCTAATGACTGGCCTATGTTGAGCCCTTCTGATCTACTTCCACATTAAGTCAACTGTCCAGTAACTTTATCCCATAGTGATTAAACACCATCACTTTATCCTGTGGTGTTTAAATACCACCTCACCAAATTTTTGGTATTTTATGTTTTTCTATTTTTTTCGACTGTATTTAAAGGAAAACAGTAAATAATACAACAGAATAGACAGATCTGGGTACCTCACAATCGACACACTCCCAAGTGCTGTCTGAGTCCTTCAAAAGTCTCGCCATCCAGAGGCTTTGTAAAAATATCAGCAAGTTGTTCTACAGTTGGGACATAATGGACTGTAACTTCTCCTTTTTCGACCAAATCCCTGATAAGCTGATGTTGGATATCGATGTGTTTTGTCCTCGAATGTTGCACAGGATTCTTGGAGATATCAATGGCGCTTTTATTATCACATAAGACTGTCAAACTCACATCATTGAATCCATAGTCTCGCATCATCTGCTTCATCCATAATAGCAGATTTGATCCAGCAAAGAAGCATCCACCAGTGGTACTCTTACAATCATCATCATTCCCGGCCCAGTCAGATTCACTGAAACCTACCAACTGCGAATCCTTATTCCTAGAAAATGATACTCCATACTTCACTGTTCCACTTATATATCGAATAATTCTCTTCACAGCTGCCATATATGATTCCTTTGATGTAAATAGGTAAATAGTATAGACGGTGGAACCCACGGTAGAGCCCGGAGAGAGCCCTACCAAATACAAAACATAATCCAACCCTAGGCTAGAAACCTAGGGAAAAAGAAGCGGGGGGGGGGGAGGGGGATACCCAAATGAGTACCCCCTCCCCCCCAATTATTTTTTAATGAAATGCTAACCCTAAGCTAGAAAGTACTAAGCCTAAGGAGAAAGAACTGCAAGTCCAGATGTGTGAATCTGGACCTATACATAGCAACCAGAAATGTGTACTGGCCCTTCATATGAAAACCTCATCGCAGCCGAGACTCGGGTCTCGGGTCTTGAAGAAAATAGTGAAGAGGACACCAGTGGTAGACAAAAAGCGCAGCCGAGTGTGGTGTACTCGGGTCTTGAATGGTCGCCATGGTGTGCTGGTGGTGCTGAATCCGAATGAAGCTAGGACCGCCAAAGGAGGAGCAGCTTCTACCATATACACCCCTAAGGTGAAGATAGAGGGGTGTTATTGGCCTTCAAACGTTCTCTTGATATGAACCGAGACTAATTTAGAGGGCAAGAGTGTCATAGGCCGTGCCAATAGCTCTTGTGAATCCCTCTAAAAGTAGCCCCCCTAAGGATGGAGAGAACGGACACAACTTATACGGCGTGCGTCAAGCCTGGCGATTGTGTAATCGCCCACTCCATTTTGAGCAAATGGACAGCTTTATGCTAATTTAACACTAAAAGTGTAGCGCAAGCATATGGCGCGTAATAACCGTCAAGTCCAAGTATCAACTAGCAGTGGATTAATTAATTTCGCGTACGCTAATTAATTAACCCACTGCCCAACTCCTCTGATCGAGCAACCAAATGTAGAAAGGCCGCTCTCCCACCCTCCAAGGGAAAATATGCAAATAACAATCCAATACAATTTTAGCCCAAAAAGAAGGCCAAAACTCCACAAGAATCCACAAATTAGAGCCCAAGAATGAAGGAAATTCACCCCAAGAATAATGCATGTAAGCTGAAAAATACTCCTTCTAATTAGGCCCAAGAATCGGCCCATCCACTAAATTAGTTCAATAGGCCCAGCAGTTGCACTTTCAGCCCAGCTCTTGGCCAGCTTTCGGCCCAGCTCACGCCACAGTACCCTAAGCTAGGGTTTCAAACACAGCCACCACAAGCCATTGCCCGTTAATTTATTTCGACCCAGTGGCACGGCCCAAATCCAAAGCCGCGTGACCCGGTTTTCAACCGGTTTTCAAACCGGGTTATAAGAGGACCCGGTTTGCATTATTTAATTCAGCCCAATTATTTTCCAAACGGCCCAAACCTTGGCCCATCATCTAGGGTTTAATCCCAAGATCCGCCAAATGGGTCATATGACCCGGCCGCCGCCAAATGGGTCGAAACCCTAATGTAGCCGCTGCTCCATTTTCCATTCTCGGGTATTTTGACCCGGCGGCGCGGATAACCGAGTTGAGCGTCCAGATCCACCTTGCCGCTGGATTCGCGGTTTTCCGGAGCCGGAACCGCCGGAATTTTCACCGAAATCTGGAAATTTTCGCCGGAATCCGCGATTTTTTTTGCAAAAAATTCAATCAAAATCTGGGCATTTTTCCAAGTGCAATTTCGGCCGAATTTAGCAACAAAAACACCTCCAAATCCGACATGTGCTATCCGGCCAAAAAGCTACCATACACCTCGCTGGAAACTCGTTTTTCCGGCGAGCAAAACAACAAAATCACCATCCTTTTGTTCTCTTTTTTCCAGCCCTAAGATGCATCCCAAACATGAACAAATACGAAACCGAGTCTAAGGCCATAGAACCGAGGCAATTTCATGCTTTACCATCGCCGGAATAGCGTTTTTCCGGCGACCTCCGATTGAAAATTCCAAAAAACCATCCTCCCTTATGCGATTTTCGACCGAATTTACCATCAAAAACAAGGAACTTACTCCACCAAATCCGAGCATGTGCCATCCGACCAAATAAATTACTTTCTCTTGCCGGAATCACGTTTTTCCGGCGGGCAAAAACAACCAAATCAACACACATTTATTCTCTTTTCCAGCCTTGAGATGCTTCTCAAGCATAAAGAATTATGAATCTGAGTCCAGGGACAGAGAATCGAGGCTATTTCATGCTTTAAACCCGCCGGAATGGCATTTTTCCGGCGACCTCCAAACTAAAAATCCAAAAAATCCATCCTTCACAAAAAATCTGCTCCTCCATTCATCTAGATCTGAATATTATCATGAGATTGAAACAACGAGGAAAATACCTTGGGCCTACCGTCGTTAATGATTCCAATTCAACCAGTTATCTCCAAACATCTGTCTTGAATCCGACTAATCCCAAGCCATCAACCCCATCAAACAATAACATTCAAACACCCAAAATCTTGAATCCCACATGAGTGTTCATCAGTCAAGAAAATAAATTTAAATTCTTGGCAT
Organism: Rubia yunnanensis; assembly: GCA_037428765.1. NCBI lineage: Eukaryota > Viridiplantae > Streptophyta > Magnoliopsida > Gentianales > Rubiaceae > Rubia > Rubia yunnanensis. The sequence goes on from CM075068.1 coordinate 80,120,854, forward strand.
GAAACATAGCAATCCGGTCGAATTTCCAATTAAAGCACACAATCATGGACAGTGTGCTGCCTGATCACATGAATGTCATCTCAAAAGATCCATGAATTCTTCCAAATACTAATAAAAATTCATGCTTCAAATTCATATCTACTCTCAATCCAACATGAACATCACATTGACTATCACCATAACCAAATAATCTTCCATACAAATCCGCACAGATTCATCATAAATAAACCCCCCATCAATCATCAAGATTAGATCTATCAACGAAAGATTAAAACTTACTTGGAACAATGATAGATCTCCATCAACTACGCTTCGTCAACAATTTCAAGATCGAAAAGTCTGATCTTCACCCAAAACCTCCAGATCCAAAGATCAAATCTTCAAATTCAAGCGCAAATCATACCTCGAAAGATGCCCGGCGAGGAATCCAACATTAATGTCAGATTCCTCGCCGGAAACTCTGAATTGTAGGAGAGAAACTGGAAGAAAATCGGCCCCGGGAAGTCCGGAGAAGGGCTGCGCCCTTTTTTCTCTCCAAAGAGTATTTCTCCTTCATATATGATTCCTTTGGATTAGCCTGGTAGTGAGCACAAATACCAACACTTAACCAGATGTCTGGTCTACTTGGAGTTAAATATAACATGCTTCCAATCATTATGTCAACAAACTCCTTCACCAATGCTGAAGAGGTGGATCCAAAGACAATATCATCAACGTAAATCTGTGCGATTAGAATATTTGTCCCCTTATGCAGCACAAACAGTGTACGGTCCACTCCCTCTCGACGATATCCCTTCTGACTCAGAAAGGTTGTCAGTCGCTCATACCATGCACGGGGTGCCTGCTTAAGGCCATACAAAGCTTTATTTAACCGATATACATGGTCAGGAAAATGTGGGTCTTCAAATCCCTTGGGCTGCTTCACATAAACTTTCTCCTTCACTAGACCATTCAGAAAGGCACTCTTGACATCCATTTGATGAAGAGTAAAGTCTAGAATACAGGATGCCGCCAACATCAACCTAATTGACTCCAATCTGGCTACGGGTGCAAAAGTTTCATCAAAATCGACCCCTTCTACTTGTGTGTAACCTTGAGCGACAGGTCGAGATTTATTTCTTGCGACGTTACCATCTGCATTAGATTTGTTCTTAAAGATCCACTTGGTTCCGATCACATTTACATCAGCAGGCCGTGGGGTGAGGCACCAAACACTGTTTCTTTCAAATAGCTGCAACTCTTCTTGCATCGCCGAAATCCAATACTCATCAATCAAAGCTTCTTTGTAATTCTTGGGCTCAGTAAGAGTGATGTGTGTTATATTGTGTTCATATTTTGTGGGATTATTATGATTTTATTGAGATATAATTTGCACTTTAAGGTGTTTTTGGTGCAGGAATTCATTAATTGCGGAGAATTGAGAGGGAGCTATACATTGTACTCTTTTTCCCTTAACCAACGGTTTTTTCCCACTGGGTTTTCCAGGTTAAGGTTTTTAATGAGGCGATGTGCTCCAATGGAAAATATTCTTATCTTATAAGACATTTTTCCAGGGATGAAGGAAGAGAGGCAAAAGAAGAATTGCTGAAGTTATGGGGTGAAAAGTGAATTATTGAAGAGATGTGGATTTGAAGGAAATAAATATATTCACTGCCCATATTGATAAAGATTGTATTATTTCCTTCCATTTGAAATTCCTTAATTGTAGGAATTAGTTATTTAGAATTAGAATAGATATTATTTTATTTCCTTATTTCTTCCATAAGAAGAAAAGTAATTAGAAGTTGATTTGGATTTGGTTTTGTGTATATAAATATATATATACGGCCAAACAGAGGAGATGTACATACGCCGTAGGAGTAGTTTCGGTTCATGTAATATTTAGGTTAGGTTTTAGTTAGTTTGATTTTATTAGTTTTTGAATTCTGGTGCTACTAAGGATTTGCAGCCGTGGGTATTAATTCGAGATCAATTTATTGGGTGCGCCAGTTCTGTTCTTCAATTGAAGTGCGCCGATATTGATCAGCTATTTTACGGTCTGCCTTGTTAATTTCTTTATTATTTTATTAGTTTAATTAGGTTTCATTTTTATATTACATTTGTTTAGTTTAATTATTATGAGTAGTTAATTTATATATCGGCATGGAATAACAAGCATTAGTTTATGAATCGTGAGGCCTAATTGTTTTATAATTGATTCTTATGTGTTCTTGATTGTTCTTGGTTTATTTTATTCTTGATAGATTTAAGCCTGATCAACTTGAATATTATTGGGATAATGCTATCTAATTCTACCAATACGTAATCGTTGGAAAGGGTTAGTAAGTAGCGAGTTCTTGTGAAAAACAGCTAACTAGCTAAGACTGTAATAGCAAGATGGGGAATAATTAAGTGTGCGTTACTACTTGCGAATACTTGGGTAATTGCTATATCAGGTTCTTTTCATTCTTAATGCTATCGAGGTGTGTATCTGGTTCAGCGAATACTTTCCGGAGCCATCTTGGTAAGAGAAACAATTAATTAATTATAATTGGTTAATTGTCGATAAAGTACGAAAGAATTGGGGAGGTTAAGCGTACCTACTTTCCTATAACTGATAGATGCATATGAATTGATTTATCTTTGCGCCTATGATCGATGTTTAACTAATGTGAGTTATTCCGAGCCGATTACCTTATTCATATATTTTATAGACAATTATATATTTTAGTTTGCATTATTATTTTATATTTTATAGTTGCATTATTAGTTGTTAGATAAATCTAAAAATTAAGGCGTGGTGGCTACACCAAAAATTGTTCTATATTAGTAGCTATTTTATTATAGATTTTGCTCTGTTCCTCGTGGGATCGACTCTGCTTACTACTGTACTAATTTCATCATTAGAGTTTGCAGATTATTTTGGTGAGTGAAACGACGTTCACCAAATTGGCGCCGTTGCCGGGGAACGGTAGTTAATTTCTATTTATTTTGCTACTAATTTTTTGTTCTTTAGTTATTGGTATATGACCAGGTCCCAGGAGCAGGAATTGATATTTGATTCTGAAGTTGAAAAGACAGCTAGGAAGAATTACAAACTCGCCAGGGAGAGAAAGCTGAAAGCTGCTGCAGACCCTCTGTTTGGCCAAACAGAGGCTGTTTCCGAGACAAAATCCGAATCAGAGATTAAATCCGTTCCTGATACTGTAATGGGGGACAGAAGGGAGGCGGATCCCAATGCTGACAATCCGTACTATGATACTTCTCAGGTGGCATTAATGGAAGAAATTCCATTGTGCCCAACAAATATTCATTAAAGGCATATGAAAGTCTAGCCAAAGACTATAAACAAAAGCGCTAGTTGGGAGGCAACCCAATTTTCTTAGTTTTTTTTTCTTTGTTCTTTTAAGTTTTTTTTTATCTTTTAGGAATTTCAATTTCTCATCTGATCTCAATTCTTGATATGCAGATTTGAAGTACATGAATTTGCACCATGGAGAATTCACACATTTGGAAAGCTGGACTCGCAGGGCTTCATTTGGCCAAACGGAGGCCTGCAGCAGAACCTGATTATGATCAAACGCCTTCCTCTTGATCAGGAAATTTCTCCAAAATCCACCACTATAAGTTCCCTCTTTCCCTTTTATTTGTTTTATGATGTTGTCTCTGTGTTAAACCTTTTCTCATAAGAGCTTTGCATTATTTGCTTGAGGGCAAGCAAAGTTTAAGTGTGAGGAGGTTTCTTGTGTGTTTTGTTTTGTATTTTTTTTTAAAAAAAATAAAAATAAATATTTTTATTTATTTCATTTTATTTTACAGTGAAACATGTGTTTTTTTTTTGTGTTGTTTGAGTCGATAATTTGACATGAGAAAATTCTAGTGGCTCTTGATAAAAGTACCCTGCCGGTTGTAAACTTCATTGTAACAAACTTGGTAAATCTAATATGCCTCGAAGTTATTGAATGAGATTTTCTATGATTTGTGAAATTTGATTGATATGATTTTTGGGATGACGAAAAAGGATGAGTTTAATTGAATATTTTAGCCTACTAAAGTGAGGTTTGAACTAGAGTAGAGCACTCTCTACATCAATCTTTGTTCTGAGAGATCACATTGTTATAATTGGAGTTGTTATGTGTGAAAGTGATGGAAGGCACTAGGATGAACCACACAGCTTAAATTGCCTACCAATTACATTAACCCCTAGTGAAACACTTTGAAGCTTTGACTATGTTCTTTGATATGAGTTACTATATATTTCGCCAAAGCCTTGTTTTATCCTTTCTCTTGGCCCTATTATGCATGTTCTTGGAGTTAATGTTGATGAATTCATCCATTGTGTTCTCTTGAGTTGATGATATTACTGAGTATGTGTCCAGTTTGCCCAGACTGAACGGTTTCAGAAAAATGAAGGCTGAATTTAATGATGAACAGTGACACTGGGGTTCCGTTTGGCCAAACTGAGGGGCGTAACAGTGAAAAAAAGAGAGAAAAAATCATATTTTTATGTTGCGATTTTTCTTTAAAAAAAAAGTACCAGTTTTGGACTGTATTGAAGAAGAATGGTGCTGAAAAAAAAAGAAAAAAAAAGAAAAGAAAAAAAAGAAAAGAAAAAGAAAAGAAAAAATAGCACCTACATTTGATGTGATCTTACTTGGCTTTCTCATAATAGCCATGAGATGAAGATTGTTGGTGAATGTCTACTATACATGGATGATGGTTGAAGGAAAAAAAACATGCATAATATTTTGATCGATATTGTTTGAGCTTAGAACCCTTAGGATCTCACCAATCTGAATGGTCCCTAGCCCCGTTACAACCCTTGAGAAAGACCTTCCTGATTTGCATATTAATTTCTCTATGTTATAACTTGTGAATTATTTGAGTGATTGTCCTTCATATATTGAGAGTGATTGAGTGAAACCGTGAGAAATATTCATTGCTTGTCCGATTTTGACTGAATTGATGATTAGATTTCCTGATTTTGAATATTTTCATTTAAATTACTTTAAGGGTTGATGATTTCCAGGTGCGTTAACGTGATCCTTTACTCCTTGGCAGGGGAAAATTTATCGTTATAAGAGTAGAAGCTAGAGTTTTTGAATGTTGAATTTTTATCTGTTTAGTTATGTGATTGGTGTTTCTATCTTACCTTTTTTTTTAGGGTCATTTTAGATAGAGTCATATGAGGGAATGAGAATTTATGAACATTGTGGATTATTGATTGATCTTATATTCTTCACTTCATACTTGAGGGCAAGCATGATTCAAGTGTGAGGATATTTGATGTGTGTTATATTGTGTTCATATTTTGTGGGATTATTATGATTTTATTGAGATATAATTTGCACTTTAAGGTGTTTTTGGTGCAGGAATTCATTAATTGCGGAGAATTGAGAGGGAGCTATACATTGTACTCTTTTTCCCTTAACCAACGGTTTTTTCCCACTGGGTTTTCCAGGTTAAGGTTTTTAATGAGGCGATGTGCTCCAATGGAAAATATTCTTATCTTATAAGACATTTTTCCAGGGATGAAGGAAGAGAGGCAAAAGAAGAATTGCTGAAGTTATGGGGTGAAAAGTGAATTATTGAAGAGATGTGGATTTGAAGGAAATAAATATATTCACTGCCCATATTGATAAAGATTGTATTATTTCCTTCCATTTGAAATTCCTTAATTGTAGGAATTAGTTATTTAGAATTAGAATAGATATTATTTTATTTCCTTATTTCTTCCATAAGAAGAAAAGTAATTAGAAGTTGATTTGGATTTGGTTTTGTGTATATAAATATATATATACGGCCAAACAGAGGAGATGTACATAAGCCGTAGGAGTAGTTTCGGTTCATGTAATATTTAGGTTAGGTTTTAGTTAGTTTGATTTTATTAGTTTTTGAATTCTGGTGCTACTAAGGATTTGCAGCCGTGGGTATTAATTCGAGATCAATTTATTGGGTGCGCCAGTTCTGTTCTTCAATTGAAGTGCGCCGATATTGATCAGCTATTTTACGGTCTGCCTTGTTAATTTCTTTATTATTTTATTAGTTTAATTAGGTTTCATTTTTATATTACATTTGTTTAGTTTAATTATTATGAGTAGTTAATTTATATATCGGCATGGAATAACAAGCATTAGTTTATCAATCGTGAGGCCTAATTGTTTTATAATTGATTCTTATGTGTTCTTGATTGTTCTTGGTTTATTTTATTCTTGATAGATTTAAGCCTGATCAACTTGAATATTATTGGGATAATGCTATCTAATTCTACCAATACGTAATCGTTGGAAAGGGTTAGTAAGTAGCGAGTTCTTGTGAAAAACAGCTAACTAGCTAAGACTGTAATAGCAAGATGGGGAATAATTAAGTGTGCGTTACTACTTGCGAATACTTGGGTAATTGCTATATCAGGTTCTTTTCATTCTTAATGCTATCGAGGTGTGTATCTGGTTCAGCGAATACTTTCCGGAGCCATCTTGGTAAGAGAAACAATTAATTAATTATAATTGGTTAATTGTCGATAAAGTACGAAAGAATTGGGGAGGTTAAGCGTACCTACTTTCCTATAACTGATAGATGCATATGAATTGATTTATCTTTGCGCCTATGATCGATGTTTAACTAATGTGAGTTATTCCGAGCCGATTACCTTATTCATATATTTTATAGACAATTATATATTTTAGTTTGCATTATTATTTTATATTTTATAGTTGCATTATTAGTTGTTAGATAAATCTAAAAATTAAGGCGTGGTGGCTACACCAAAAATTGTTCTATATTAGTAGCTATTTTATTATAGATTTTGCTCTGTTCCTCGTGGGATCGACTCTGCTTACTACTGTACTAATTTCATCATTAGAGTTTGCAGATTATTTTGGTGAGTGAAACGACGTTCACCAAAGAGATATAAAACATGATAATCCTGCCAATTCTTTGTAATTTACCCGTGGCTGATCCCGTAACTGCATGTGTCTGGTCGAACTTTGTTCAGATCCATGTGCTACTGTTTCCGGAGTTTCAACACCGGTTGACTGTGCTGGTGTTTCAACACCAGTAGGATTCACTTGATCGAGAATATCACGTTCACCCAAAGTTTCTTCTTCTCTAACTACATTTATGTGTCCCGCTTTTCTGTGCAACAGAGCACTGACTTCTTTTTCCGAGCTAAAGCAGGTGACATCTTGATCGAGCAAATAACAGTTATCCATTGATCTAGACCCAGTGAATACTTCAGTTCCATGGTTTACGACACATTTCTCCTTGTCGAAAAACACTGTCATTTCATTGTCACATATATGGCTAATGCTCAACAAGTTTGCTTTCAGACCTTCCACCAGTAATACATCTTGGAACACCGGAAGCCCTTTGATGGCTAACTCACCTTTTCCGATTATTTTACTGCATTTCCCATCACCAAATCTAACATATCCACCAAATCCAGGTTTGAATTTTCGAAGAATTTCAGGTATTCCAGTCATATGCCTCGAGCACGCACTATCAAAATACCAGGAGTTTCCTGTATGTGCCCCAAAACAAACGAAACTTGAAAAACAAACATCTTGAGATTTTCGAACCCATACCTGGTTTACTGATCGATGGATGTGATTAGGATTTTGATTGACACGTGTGTTCAGAAATCCGGTTCTGTATCCTCCAGTGTTGAACCGATGACGTGACTTATATCCTGGCATGGTGTTGAAACACAGATCTGCTGTGTTGACAGACAGTGTCCTAAGCAGCTTAAAACATCTGTTCCTAACATGCCCTTGAGCTCCACAGTATCCGCATCGTCTGATCCTCTTGATGGGACAATTCTTCTCGATTATGCTTGGAGCTGATACACCTTGATCTGCCTCGTTTTTCAACACATTCATTGTCCTTTCATAACCAATTCCATATTTGGTCGTCTGTCCCATTCGTAGACAGTCTTCGAGCTTAGCTTTCCCTGTATTGAGACATCTAATAGCTTGTTCTGCTGCCTCTGCTCGTTGCACCACTTCAGTAAATTCCTTCTTAAACTTTTTCAGTTCTCCAATTGCCTCTTCCTTTTCTAGTTCATTCACTTTCACTTTCTCACTCAGTCTCTTGTTCTCAAACTTGAGCTCTTTGTTTTCATCCGCCACTTTTAACCACATCTTGTACATCTCCATACTTTCCTTGCGAATGTCATCATCACTAATGCTTCTGGTCTCTTCATCTGAGCTACTACTATCATCTTCATTCAGTACACCGAGACCGTCCGTAATAGAGTCTTCTAACTCCACCATTGACACACCAAAAGCAACATGATTTGTATACTCTTCTCCATCCTTAACATCATCTCCTCCGTCATCATCACTCCAGGTTGTGGCATACGATTTTCCTTGCCTTTTAAGTGTATTGGCACACTCAGCTTGTATGTGCCCGAAGCCTTCACATTCTCTACACTGGATTTTCCTGTTCAGGTTTGGATTTGTTGATTTGAACTTTGGTGTTTCAACACCAATTGCTTGGCCAAATCTTGGAGTGAAGTTTGCGTTTGGATTTTTGCTTCCACTTGGCTTCTCTTGTGGCTTCCTGTCCACATTCTTCATAAATCTGGAGAAGTTCCTGGTTATGTTTGCAATTTCATCGGACTCTTCATTGTATGTATACTCTTCTGAATTTCCAGCGGTTATGCTTGAGAAAGCCATCTCTTTCTTACTTGCTTTTGTTTGCAGCATCTCCATCTCATAAGATTCCAGTGAACCCATAAGTTCATCAAGCGTCATTGTTCCTATCCTTCCGTTTTCATTAATCGCTGTGACCTTCATGTTGAAACGTGGTGGCAGTGCTCTCAAAACCTTTCTTACAAGCTTGTGATCTTTGTACTTTTTTCCAAACTGAAAGGCTTTGTTGGCAATATCTCAAACTCTTCCATTGAACTCAGAAATTGTCTCATCTTCGCGCATCTTTAGATCTTCGAATTGTGCCGTGTAATACTGCAACTTTGATTCTCTGACAGAGCTTGTCCCCTCATGATAAGTTTGTAACACATCCCACGCCTCTTTAGCAGTCTCACAATTTAAAATCATCTTAAACTGATCTTCATCCACTGCCGTAAAAATGGCATTTAACGCCTTTGAGTTGGACATGTGTGCTTTGTGCTCCTCGGTAGAATATTCAGAGAATGGTTTAGCCGTCAATGAGCTTGATCCCGCAGATTCGGCTACTGTAGGTGGAGTGTACTGATTTATGACATTGTTCCAAGCTTGATCATCTAATGCTCCAATGAACACCTTCATGCGTGCCTTCCAATAGGCGTAATTTCCTTGTTCCAGCAACGGTGGTCGCGTGACCGAAGCCCCCTCCTTTGGTGCCATGGTGAAACCTGATCTCACTCTCCCTGTTTAGGGGTCAGCAAGTGCCTTGCTCTGATACCAATTGAAATTCCGTTTCACCTAAATTCTAAACCTTTATGCCAAGTTGTTTAACAGCTTGGTGTTGAAACACCAAGTTCAGTTTGATGTTAAAACTCAAAACGAAATATGCAGTGCACACACAACTTGGTTACGCAGTTCGGTGCAAATACACCTACGTCTGCGGGGCCTTGCCCAGATCAGAAACCATCCACTAGAAAGCAGTCTTTAGTACAAGAAGCTTAACTTAAATACTAATCCATTGCTAACCTATAGAGTGAATGTTGTGAGATCCCCTCACTGCCGATCCTACGCCGTTGAACCCCCACGATCAACACGTCTCTCTGGATCTCCTCCTCCCGAGGAATTAAGGCTTCCTTGTTTCTGATCTTTAAGAACTTGGTCGGTTGTTTTGACGAACCTCCAAAACCGAGACGAACAGCTTCAATAAGTATCTCACGTAGAGATAAAACCTTGATTGCTTCGCTCAACTTTTTACGAACTTGGTCGGATGAATTAACACTCCTCCAAACACCACCGGCAGATCGCTCCAAACTTCTCACGTAGAGATCAATTCTTGGACGCTTAATGATTGCGTTGTATCTTCTTCTTTTTATATCCTTCGCAATCCTGCCTTGTATCAAACTCTTTCCTTGTCTAACTCTACCAAGAATAGACTTCTAGACTAAGGAAAGATCTAATCCTAATCTGGTTTGTAAATGGACAATCCTTTATTAATAGGACTTGTACCATAAATAAACTATTTAATCAATTCCTAACTATTACAGGAATATTCGTTTACCAGAATTAGATAGCCACGAAATCACATACTTATCCTCACAATATTCTGATCTGATCGCATAATCATATTCCATAATTCGCAATATAATTCGCGGCTAAACCTTGCTGTCCAGAAAACCTGATCGCAGTGGTGTTAAAACACCAGATCCCAGTATTCACAATATGCCATAAAGAAGTCCAACTCCCAAGGACTCTACAGTATGAATTAGTTGATTGATTACTTAAGTTGTTTGATATATTACGTAACTGAATTCATGTATGTGGTTGTTTGAATTTTGATGTTTATTTGCTATCCAACTGCGTATTCACCATGTCCAACCATGGAGATCGGACTATTAATATCGAGAACAAAGTATGTAGCTTAATCATATATCCCCGAATCTTGTTTTCTTCGATTCAGTTGAACCAACCTAAGTTGTATATTCTGCATTTTTGGAGATTAATGTTATTTCATGTGGGGAACTTTCCAAGTCCAAAATTCTGAAGGTAGCTCTTGTTTTCGAGCACTACACCTTTGTGCCCATAAATTCCCAATTCTATGTGATTCTTTTCCAGCAACACTCATGTCCGGTCCCGACATTTGTAATTTTTAATGATATCCTTTTTATTCGGGCAGCCATTGTATTTCGTTATCGTTGCATGCAAAATCTGGACCACAGCTATTTTTTGGTTCTTTTCAGCTTATTCCCCCACACATTGAGCCACTTCTACCGGAGCTGAAGGTTCCAACCATGATTCAGTGCAATGGAAAGAGTTCGGAGGTGTCCTACTCTAGCAATAGAGCAGGCTAGGCACTGGACGCAAAGGGTTAGACGAAATTCATTGAAGACAATGAATTGAAGATCAAAGATGTTTCCTTCTTCGAGCTTCCAGAGTCCACTGAGCGGAATTTCATTTTCAAAGTCGTCTTGTTGGACTGAATCTAGTCATCTACTCCCCCTCCCGTACTTGACTTAGTGTTTTCTAAGTTAAAGTAAAAAATAATATTTTAATATGTTTCTACATTTTAAAATTTTGTTAAATATGTTAATTTGATATTTTAAGGATATTGACTTTTAATTTTTCTACATTTTATGTTCGCTTCATGTTTTTGGTTGCTATAATAATAGTACTAGTAAGCATAGGATGGTATGTACTGATTGATTGCCTAAAAAATCGAACTGAAATTGTGCAAACAGATTTTTTTGAGAAATTTTCATACATGTCAAATCGACGTCGTACACTTCTTGTACTCCCAACGATCGAACCGACACAAAATTAGTGTATTACTGACATCGATTGTATGAATCAGGAACCAACATCGACCTTCCTCACGAAGTATGTTTCAGTCCAGCTGACGAGCACTCAAGCGTCGTTGAACTTAAGCACTATGAGTCAAAGATAATTATTGTATGCTCCTACCTTAATCACTCCTAACTACTAGAAATAGCTAGTGATAAGTTAGGTGTCATCCTCAGAAGAAAAAAATATACAAGCAACTCAAACCGTGCCCAGGTGTTTGGCACAGACCGTGTAGATCAACACAGTCTGTATCCTAGGCATTGGTCTTAGACCTTCTATGAACACTTCTGATAATACAACCGTGTAATTTTTCATGGTCTATATTTTGGGGCCATCTTGGGTCTTCTAAGTACATGGGCTGTGTATTATTTCTCAGTCCGTTTCCCAAGACTAATCTTCCAACCCTTAAAGAAACTTTTTTGTGGCACGACTCATGCCATATGAACATTCTTCACTCCATGTTTCAAAACTTGTTCATTTCTTCTCCTCTTTCCTTATTGTCAAAGCACTCTTCTACGACATTGCAAAGTGGCCTTAAATCTACTACCAAAAGTCTTGGGAAATGAAGGCGAAATTTTTGTGTGTGCGAAATTAAAGTGCGAAACTGTGTGTGCGAAACTGTGTTCACTACTGTTCATCTATTCCCTCCGCTTCTCTTCCCTTCCGACCGTTACTCGCCGGCAACGGTAACACAGCCACTGGTAACGGCTCCTTCTCCGCCACCCGGCGGGGTCTCCCCTCCACGTACGATGGCAACTTCCTCCAACTCCAATCTGCCTCCGCCACCCAAAACGTTTGCGGCCGCTCTTCAGACAAAATCCCCTCCATTATCATCTCATCTCCCCAATAACCCTGAGCTAATTCCCAAATCCTCCCACCTAGGAGACATTGCTTGTTTATACTCTGAGGAACAAATTGCCACATTATCAGCTCATTACTCCAATGCATTGGTCGGTAAATTTACCAAAGGAAGAATCTCAATGGATCAGATGGAGGTGGCCCTTAAAACTATCGGGTTCGAAGGTAAGTACCAGTTGGGATCTCTTGATTACAAACACATACTAATTCGTTTTGAACAGGTTAACGATTACCAAAGGTGTTGGATGAAAGGCATATGGAATTTCAATGGCGTCTCACTGAAAATGCTCAAGTGGACTCCTGAGTTCTCTACGCAAAGAGAATCCCCCATTGTTCCCATTTGGTGTACAATTAGGGAGGTACCACTCTATTACTATAACTCCTCATCTATTGAAGCTATTGGTAACAATATTGGTAACTTCATAAAGAATGATTATGCCACTGAGATGCTTACTAGGCCATCGGCCATAAAATTCTGTGTTGAAATTGACCTTCTGAAGCCTCTGCCACAATACATTAGGCTTGGTTCAATATCAAACAATAGGAAATATCCAATTGAATTTGAGGATATCCCTCTATATTGTGGACATTGTGCTAAACTGGGACATTCTTCAAGCCAATGTAGGATTAACTCTCAGAATAATAAGGAAAGAACTGAGGAAACAAATAGAATCCACACTCAACCTATCCCTCAATGGCAGGCTACCGGGAAAAAATTTGATTTACCACCATTGCTCACTGATTCACCTACCCATACACATGTCTCTCCTATTGATAAGGTAGTCAGTAACCCTGATCCTCTACTGCAACCAGCTCAAACTCCATCAACACCTGTCTCTAGTGGTCTTCAGACAATTGAGAGTCCAGATAACTCCACCACTAGGTTACTAAATGCCACTGCTAAATCTAAAACTTTTCTGAACACTTATGCAAGAGATGATCTCCATATTGGCTTGCATCGTTCTCTTATGATTGAGGCTAATCCTACACTTTCCTTAGGGGGAAAGATGTCAAATAGATTCTCTGTTTTGCAGGAAGATGACACCTATCCTCAGGAACAAGAGGAAACCAGCTCCAGTAAACAGAAAAATCTGGTGCAACCTTCAGATTTGGATTTAGATGAAGAACAAACCCTGGATGAGGGATCTGAGCAGACAGGTAAGTGTGAGCATCCAGGTAAATCTAAAAACAAAAAGGTGAACTATCTTAGTCAGCTAAACAAAATGTTACTAAGGTCAGCTACAAAAGGTGTTAAATCAGGTGAAATATGATAAGAACAGTTAATATTAATTTTCTGATCTGGAATCTTCGTGGAATGGAATCATCATTGCTTAGGTTATCTCATTTAATCAAAACCAAGAGAATTCAGTTACTATGTATAATAGAACCTATGCATGATAACTCAAAAATACAGGCCTATATGACATCTCTACATTTTGCAAACTGTCTAGCTCATCCTAATGGAAAAATTTGGTTAATGTGGACTCATCTACTCACAGTCTCACTGATTAATACCCATGACCAATTCCTTTTTGTTAGCATATCTCAATTTCCTCAAACTTTTAACATGAATGCTGCTTTTATTTATGCTTTAAGGGATAGGGAAGGTAGGAAAGCTTTGTGGACAGATTTAGAACCTTTGTCCAACAGTGACACTATTTTTATAGGGGATTTTAACACTATTAGGAGTTTAACCGAATACAGAGGACCCTCTAATCCAGCTTTAGGGACCATTAGAGACTTCAATACATGGATTAATTCTAATGGGATTCAAGAAATAAGTACAGTTGGCAATTTATTCACTTGGTGTAACTCTAGGCTAAGAAATCCCACTTCCAAGAGGCTAGATAGGGGGCTCTGTACACTATCCTGGAGCTCCAAATTTCCATCCTCCTCCATCCAAGTTCTCAATAGACACACCTCAGATCACTCACCTCTCCTCCTTCAGTTATCTAACCTAACATCCTCATATCCCAAACCTTTTAGATTCATCAATGCCTGGTTCCAAAGATCAGAATTCATAAGTTTAATGCAAGATTCTTGGGAAAAGCCTATACAGGAAAATGGTATGATTAAATTTTATCTGAAACTCATTCGGCTTAAAAGAGTCATCAAAACTTGGAACAGAGAATCTTTTGGTAATATTGATGCCAATGTTATTCAAGCTGAAGATGCCTTAAGAATACAAGAATCTGTCTTTGATCAGGATCCTAATGTAAATGAACTAGTTAAACTTAATCAGAAAAAGGCTAATTTGCAGAAGATTCTGAAGGAAAAAGATAAATTTTGGAAACAAAAGGCAGGTCTTAAATGGTACAAATCAGGAGACAACAATACTGAATTTTTTCATAAGACTGTCCAAGAAAAGAAATCTAGGATTCAGATTAATAAAATAAAAAACTCACATGGTCAATGGATAAATTCTGAACATGATATTCAAAAAGAGGCAATAGCTTTTTACTCAGATTTACTAACTGAACCAGATCAAGGTACAGATGATACTTTCTCCTCTCATTTTCTGAGTCAAATTCCAGGGATTTTAACTGCTTCAGATAATCATATTCTGAATTCCCCTGTTCTGGAACCTGAATTAAAATTAGTTGTTCAGAGTTTAAGCAACAGCAGTAGCCCTGGCCCGGATGGCTTCACACCAAAGTTTTATAAGAAATGCTGGCCTTTTATTAAGTATGATCTTTTAGAGGCAGTCAATGATTTTATTGTAGGATCTGATATTCCTAATGGGATATCTAGCACATGGATTACACTGATTCCTAAGAAAACAACCCCAGGTCAGTTTGGAGATTTTAGGCCTATTAGTCTATCTAATGTCTCTAACAAAATCTGCTCTAAGGTCCTCATGGAAAGATTAAAACCTTATATGGACTCTTTGATATCTCCTAACCAATCTTCTTTTTTGAAGAAGAGAGATATTTCTGATAATATACTATATTTACAGGAAATGGTTAGATTCTTGGATAAGAAAAACAGAATTCCCAACTGCATACTGAAACTGGACCTAATGAAAGCTTTTGACAGGGTTAATTGGCATTTTCTTAAGCAGATTTTACTTAAATTTGGTTTCCAAGGGAATTTTATGAATGCAGTGATGAACAATTTAGCACAAGCAAAATTTTCAATTCTAATTAATGGGAAACCAGTTGGTTTTTTCCAAGCTACTAGAGGTATTAAACAAGGTGATCCTCTCTCTCCTTTCCTCTTTAACATTTTTACTGAAGCTTTCTCAAGGAGTCTTTCTTATGTTTTCTCTACTGGAAAGCTATCCCATTTCCATTTTCCTGCATCAATATCTGCCATATCTCATTTATTATATGCAGATGATACCATTATTTTCATGCAGGCATCGAAATTAAATCTAATAAGAATTAAGGCCTTTCTAGATGTTTTTGAGGTGACCACAGGGCAGAAGTTTAATTTTCAAAAGTCAGAATTCTACTTGAGTAAAAGAGCCACTAACATTAAGATATCTCAGGTTAAGGCCATTCTAAAAATGAAAAAAGGTTCACTCCCATTTACATACCTTGGTTGTCCAATTTTTAGGGGAAGAACACTAAAAAGGTACTTTCAACCTTTAATGGCAAACCTGGATTCTAAACTTCAAAGTTGGAAAAATAGATGGCTAAGTGCGGGGGGGAAACTGATCTTAATTAAACATTGCCTCTACTCTCTCCCACAACATATTTGGACAGTTACAAAACCACCAAAAGGGATCATTTCTACCTTTGAAAAAAGATTAGCCAGATTTTTTTGGGGAGAATCTCAAGGAAGAAATAATAAAATCTGGAAAAAATGGAAAGATATTGCAGTTCCAACTGACCAAAATGGACTTGGTTTTAGATCTATCCGAGCTATAATTGACACATGTTCAACTAAAATTTGGTGGAAAAGTCAATTAGGCAACTCCCTTTGGTCAAAACTGATTTGGTCTCTTCCTATATCATACAGGAAATCTGTTACATGGAAAAGAATTGTCCAAATTAACTCATTTGCAGAGCAACACTCAGTAATCATTCATGGGGAGGGTAGCTGTAATTTTTGGGTAGCTAACTGGAGTTTTAAGGGGCCTTTGGGTACTTTTATCCCTGAGCATATAGTTCAAGACATGCCATTTTTAACTGTGGCAGATTTCATTCATAATAAATCAATCATACTGCCTCAGATCATGTCTTTCTTGGACCTTGATACTTTGTCTTTTCTTCAAGAAGCAATTTTAGTCCCAGGAAGGAAGGATAGACTGGTATGGAAACCTGAACCTTCAGGTAACTTCACTTCTAAATCTACCTACCAAATGCTCACTCAGATGCCAGGTAATTTCCCTGCCCCAAAACTCATTTGGAATAATGCATTGCAAAAAAAGATATCCATCTTCACTTGGAAAATGCTGCAATCATTCTTACCTTTTGATGAGGTACTCATTAAATGTGGTTTCAGCCTAGCCTCAAAATGTCCTGCATGTTTAAATTCTGATTCAATACATCATTTTTTCATTTCATGTCATATTGCTAAAGCTGTTTGGGGTAACATGGCTTCATTAGTTAATTTTCAGCTGCAGGATACTCATTCTCTTCCTGAGAGATTTTTTATTTTCTGGAATACTAGAGATCTACCTAACTGGATACATTTCATCTGCAAAATAGCACCTTCTATAATTTGTTGGTCACTTTGGAAAGCTAGAAATAGATTCTTACATGATAATGTACCATTTGACTCAGAACTGATAACTAATGAGATTCTAAACCTATTCAAATTGGCTTTCCTAACTACTCCAAGGACATATTTCACTCACTCTTCTATCTCTTTACCTTTCCATCAGTGGACACCTTTCATTAGACCCCCACCTAAGCCTAATATATCAACTATTATGTGGGAGAAACCTCCAGTTGGGTTTTTTAAAATTAACACTGATGCTTCTTGGTATCCTGATAAAGCTGCTGCTGGGATAGTAGCTAGGGACTACTGTGGTAACTTGATTAACTTATATTCAGTGTCCATCTCTGCTGATTCTCCCATTGAGGCTGAAATGAAAGCCATTTTACTGGCTATGCAAGCTTTGCCTGGAATTCATTCTAAATGCATTTTAGAAACTGATTGTAAGCAAGCAATCAACATGATAAATTGCCCCTATTCAGCCAATTGGAAACTCTTTAACTTAGCTTTCAAAATTAATGACCTTATGTGTGGTGCAAAGTTGATTCATGTCTTTAGGGAAGGTAACTCAGTAGCAAATGCGACTGCAAGGTATCATACTTGTCATCTTCAAAGTATCCAGTCTCACAACATTCCTCAGTACATTAAGGGACTTATAATGTTAGACAAAGATCAGGTTCCTCATGTTAGGGCTCACTAGTTTTTCTCACTTAGACACGGATGCTACTGATATATATTGTTTTTCTCTGGTACTTGCAGAGTATGATCCAGCGCATTTGGCTTCCAACCGTTGCACCTCACTCTTGGCATTCATTGCAATTCATTGGAACAATACTGGACTTCACTCTTGGCATTACAATTCGATCAGTACTGCTGACATACTGCCTTCCTCTTCAGATCAGTTTCATTTCTGATCCACTGCACTCCAATCTTTGGAACAGTACTGCTGGGATACTGCTCTCCTCTTACTCTAAATGTAGGGTTTATATGTTGCCTGGCCGGAGGTGTTAATTAACACGAGGGGTGGAGATTTTCACCTCCGGATCGCAACTTTACCAATACATTTTGTTAGGTTAATCTTGGTCACAATATAGGATCTCGATATAGATTAGTAGGACTTTTGGAGGGCAATCCTGTTGCCTCATCGCAAACTTTGATCTCCTTTTGTACTAATACTTTATCTGAGGAATGGGGATCCTCTAATATAATACCCCCACCTTCGGGTGATTTCATTAAAAAAAAAAATCTACTACCAACCTCTCGAATGGCCTTCTATCTACTACCATTGTTACCAATGGCCATTTCCAATGATGGTCTCGATATAAGCACATAAAATACATATAAAGCAACCAAATCTTAAAGGTAAAACACGTTTGACACTAAATGCTTACGAAATAGGGAAATTACGGTAAATAACCACACAAGGTGATTCGAACCCCCTTATGGTAAAACACCTAATAATCTAACCAACCACCAACAAAACAAGCTAAAAAATGGTGTGTTAATTGTGCTAATAAAACATCAAAATACTGTCCCATCACAAGCCAAAATGTGTCTGATATCGAATGTATGCATCGATTACTCTTGGATTAAGCTTACCAAAAAATTGATGTCGGTAACCCATTGGTTCGGTGTTAACACAATCAGGCAATGCGCCGACGTTAAAGAATATGATTACTTCATGTCTTCTTACACTTACGAATGCAATTTGACATGGGTTAAGTCTCAGATCTACCGATATGTGACTGACAACTATCTGATGTTGGTAGTTCAGTGCCTTTTTATCTCGGTTGTAATCAACCCGAGGGAAAAATCCAACCCTTTACCTTGATTTTTGAAAAAATGAGTTATTTTACTGCATTTTATAATAAAAAAACCGAAGTAAAGAAACTTTTCACCTCAGTCTTTATCCTATTTTCTAAAAATCGAGGTAAAAAAGGTTTTTTCTTAGTGCTAGTTCCACACAATTTGTAGTTAGAGTCTTATATTATCCCCCTTGACTTGTAGGTCTGCACATTGTTTCCCATGTACATGCCTTTGTTGTTTGTCTCACCTTTCCTTATGAATCCAACAATGATTGAGTCTCTATCTTGCAGAACTATTGTTAGGGTTGTGTTTGGGGTTGTGTTTTCACTGACCAAGATGCTGACTCCTAAAAATTTATTCTTTGTCATGAGTGTTTTTCAAAATCACCCAAGTTTTGTGCCATTTGTGTCACTTTGTTTTTCTTCCATTCCATGGATAGTGTGCTATCATATGTATACATTAGGTGTGTTACTTTTGGTGCCCCTCTCCTTGTTATGTATCCTCTTTACTCCATGTTTTCCTTAGAATTTTTTAAAAGGCATGATAAATATTGCTGGCATGTGTATTCCTTCTCAACTCAGATCTTAACTGGTGTTCACCAGATGCCTCCATGGGAAAGTTGGAAAATAAGAGGGGAAGGAAGAAGCTTACAACACAACTAGTGAGAGAGGAAATCAAGGAAAATGGAAAACAAAAAATGGTTGAAGAAAAAGCACAGTATGTGGAGGAAAAAAGGAAATCGGTAGAGACCAAGAAGAAAGAAGCAATGAAATCAGTGGCGAGTATGGCAATTGAAGCTGAAAAGAAGGATGGGTTAGAAGCTGGAAGCTCAAATTCGATAACCATAGCCCCCAAATTGAAAGATGATAGCAGAATTGAAGGGAAAAGATTATCATGGGGAGAAAGGGTGGAAGTTGAGGAAGAATGTAAATGGGCAGCGTTATTTGAGAATTAGAATGAAGTACGAAAATATAAGACCATAACTATAGATGGGCTCGAACTACATGAAATTACTGATGATGATGTGGAGGATGCCGCTAAGCAATTGGAAAACTGCATGGTAGGCCCGTCAAACGGGTTGGGTCACCCATTGGATAACCGTTATCCATTTACTAATTTCACTTATTGGATAAGACTTATTGGATAATGACCCATTGGGTTAATGGATATAATTGGGTTGTAGTTATTGGGTTTAGTTGGGTTGGATAATTGGTTATCCGTTGGATAATTTTGGGTGGGTTGAGTTGGGTTGGATAACGGGTGACCCGTGGATAATTTCATATCATAAGATAACAAAATTTTCACAAATTTGATTACGAATATTTTAATTTTTCCCTAACACATATAATCAACTTAGAAACGATCAAATTCTCGATTCATCATATTTGTCGATTTCGGTTCATGTTTTAATCAATTTTAATTTGAACCAATTAAAATTTGATAAATGATCTTGACGAAAGAAGTAGAAGTAGTATTTAAGAAACTTTTACTAAATTTGAAAAATCTCGAAATATGAAGATTTTTTAAAATATTTTCTTTTATTGAACAAAAGAAAATAATAAATGAAATTCCCACATTTGGCCACTCGAATAAATATTTCTTTTTTTTCTAGTTATGTACACGATTCAGCCTACATCAAAGAATGATTACGGTTAATCGTAATTTTTCACTCCAGGTAAAATGTTACGTGACATCCATTTAAAGTTTAAATGGTTGAAAACACCAATTATCCATTGAGTATATAATGAATTATCCATTGAGTATATACTAATTATTCATTGGGTCTATACTAATTATCCATTGGGTCTATACTAATTATCCATTGGGTCTATACTAATTATCCATTGGGTCTATACTAATTATCCATTGGGTCGAACTATATGACCAATTGGGTATATGTCATTTATTTGGGTGAAACGTGAATTACCCATCAAGTCCACGTTCTTTCTCAGTTCTCACTTTCCAGACTGCGTTTTGTTTCATCAGTCCGCGTTTTGTTCATCAATCAGTCTGCGTTTTGTTCATCAATCGGTCTGCGTTTTGTTCATATTCGAGTTCATAATATTATATTATGTAATATAATATTATGTACATTATATTATATTATATTTAATAAAAATAAAAAATATATAATATGTTGGTTTTGTAAACTCGACGAAACTAACGAACAATATTACTTGGGATCGAGCTCGAGCTCAAATACTGTACGAACTCGAATATTGTACGAACTCAAATACTGTACGAGATTGAACTCGAATACTGTACAAACTCGAATAGTGTACGAGATTGAGCTCGAATACTGTACGAGATTGAGCTCGAATACTGTACAAACTCGAATACTGTACGAGATTGAACTCGAATACCGTATGAACTCGAATACTGTACGAACTCGAATACTGTACGAGATTGAGCTTGAATACTGTATGAACTTGATGACTGTACGAGATTGAGCTCGAATACTGTATGAGCTCGAATACTGTACGAGATTGAGCTCGAATACTGTACGAGATTGAGCTCGAATACTGTACGAACTCGAATACTGTACGAACTCGAATACTGTACGAACTCGAATACTCTATGAACTCGAATACTGTACAAGATTAAGCTCGAATACTGTATGAACTCGAATACTGTATGAACTCGAATACTGTACGAGATTGAGCTCGAATACTGTATGAACTCGAATACTGTACGAGATTGAGCTCGAATATTGTACGAACTCGAATACTGTACGAGATTGAACTCGAATACTGTACGAGATTGAACTCGAATATTGTACGAACTCGAATACTGTACGAGATTGAGTGCGAATTTTGTACGAACTCGAATACTGTACGAGATTGAGTTCGAATACTGTACGAGATCGAATACTGTACGAACTCGAATATTGTACGAGATTGAGCTTGAATAATTTGTGAATTATAATTTGTGAATTATAGTGAATATTTATGTTAAATATTACACATGTATTTAATTGGGTAATTTTGGATATTTATTGGGTATTTGTTACGTTTTTATTGAATTAACATAATATGGGACCCATGGAGATCAAAATTTTCCATTAGCACAATTATTTTCATCCCACTCAATCCCAAAAACTAATGAGCATTTAATACCTGATCCCATTGGATAATGATAACTTGTAACCCAAATCGATAGAAAATGTTTAATGATAACTTATTGGGTTATTATATAATGATTTATTGGATAATGACTTATTGGATAATATATTTTAACCCACTGGGTCATATGAATACCTCATGGGTTATCCAATGGGTTATCCATTTAATGACCCAACCCATTTATGACCCAACCCATTATGACCCATTTAATAAATTGGTTAATTGGATAATGACCCATTGGATAATGATCTATTGGGTTTGGATAACGGGTTTATCCAATTAACCCATTTGACGGGCCTACTGCATGGTCTGTAAGACAATGGGATGCAACCCACCATTCGAAGTGTTTGAAGGATTTCTATTCAAACCGTGAGGGAAGACGATTAAAGAGGTATGGAAACTAAACCGTGGCATATTTATGGTTAAACTGATGTTGAAAATATTATGTGATAAAATTGTAGAAAGGGGTCTGATAATATTTGATGGGGAGCCTGTGATTATTAAAAATTAGGATAAAGATTTGGATTTGAATAAACCAGGTTCAGTACCAGTATGGATACAACTCCCAGATTTACCACTTGTATACTAGAAACCCAAGACCATTTTTTAAATTGTGAGCTCTCTGAGTAGGCCTATAAGCTTGGATAGGGCAACACTTGATCGAGAGAGACTTGCTTATACTAGGGTGCAATTGAAGTAAAAATTGGAGAAACAATTTCTGAGAAGGTATTATTTATAAATGAAAAAAATGTGATTGTACAACAGAATGTGGCATGTGAATGGAAGCCTGTGTTATGTACTATTTGTAAGATGTTTGGTCATTAGATGAATGAATATAGAACGAAGGAGGAAATGGGGAAAAACCACCGGGGAAGTTGCAAGTGTATGTACCTGTTTAGAACAGAGGGAATGAGGATCAGAATAGAAATTCAGAAGGTGAAATGAAAGAGGATGTAGCTGATGAAGCAGGAAAGGGGAACAGAAAGGCAAATGACGGAAATGGTGGAAAAATGGAAACTGGAGATGGCCTTATGAGGAAGGATAAACCTCTGGATCATGAATAATATAACATCTTGGAATATAAGGGGTCTAAATAAACGAGCTAAGCACAATGTGATAAGAGGATTTTGTATGAAATATCAAACTGGTTGGCTAGGGCTTCTGGAAACCAAAATAAAAAAAAGGAAAAGGATAAATATGGAAAAGAACATGGCTTGGATGGAATATTATTACAAACAGTGGTGGTGATAAAATGGGTTAAATACAGGTAACATGGAGAGCATATTGCTATGATATAAGCATTCTGAGTTTGGAGGATCAATGGGTAGACATGGAATGTAGGAGGAAGTCCGATATGATTTTTTTTTACCGTGCAATGGTGTATGGTTTTAATACAACAAAAGGGAGAGAAAAATTCAGGAGTTTCTTGAAAATTCCAGTGATGAGGAATAAACCAAGGATTGTAATAGGTGATTTCAACTCACCTTTACATCTAGTGGATAGAATTGGGGGGAAGTCAGGTGGAAGAAAAAGAAATGGAGGAATTTAAAGAGGTGGTGGATGAACTGGAACTGAAAATATAAGAATTGTAGGCTTATTTTACACATGGAGCAACATGAGAGAAGATGAGGAAATGGTGATGAGTAAGATTGACAGAGGGCTAATCAATGAACAATGGATAAACGAGTTTTAGGAAATTGTTTGTGAATTTTGAAACAAACTGATTTCGTACCATTTACCGTTACTAATAAGATTCAATCTGAAATGGGTTCCATTTCAGATTGAATCTGGGAGATGTGGCTAAAGCTTTAAAGAGGTTAGACAAACCTTTGAGATCATTAAATAGGGCCAAATTCTCTAAAATCAGTATACAAGCTGAAGTGGCACATGAATGCTTGGAAAAGGCCCAGGAGAAACTTAATGAACAATGTGGTTCAAAGGAGCTCCAAAAACAAGAACATATTTCTAGACTGGAAGCAGAATGAATTAAAGAGGCTGAATTCGGTTTCAACCAAAATAAAATCAAGATGCAGTGGAAAATAGAAGGAGATAGACCCACAAAATTATTGTATGACTCTTTAAAAAGGAGACATTATCAAAAAAAAAAAATAGTGGCATTGGAGATAGAAGGAAAATTGGAGGTTGATCAGGAAAAAAATGGACATGGTCTAGTTAAGCATTTCAAAAGCCGATTGGGAATTGAAGGGAAGGTAGTGAAAATTGATGAAAATGTTGTTCAATTTAGGAGAGTTTTAAACCTAGAGCAACAAACAAAATTGATCAAAACAGTAAGCAGGGAAGAAATCCACAAGGTTTTGAAAGGGATAAATGCTGCAAAATTCCCAGAAAATAGGGGTATTCAAGTTCTTCTTCAGAGAATCTTGGAATATTATTAGCGAAGATATAATCAAGACAATACAAGGTTTTTTTAAGGAGGAGCAGATTCCAGAAGTATTCATAAACGGAGTAATAACTTGGATTCTTAAGATTGATCAACCACAGATACCGACTGATTTTCAGACTATTGCGTATTGTTCGGTTTTATATAAAGTTATAACTAAAATTCTAAGTGCAAGGATAGGAGAGGTGCTTCTAGATCTTATAAGTAACAACCAAAGTGCATTTGTGAAGAGGAGATACATAGCACACAATATGTTATTGGCGCAACTCGGATTTCTTCCGTTTCATTGATTTTGTACACGGGGATATATAGCTTGTAGACGTAGAACAAAAATTCATTTATTGGTCATAGTTACTCTTCGGGACGTGGTGGTCAATAAGATTTTTAATAGCGGTCCCGAATTAAAGTTGAAGAAGAATTACCACCGATGAAAAGGCAATATCCACTCGTAGATTGGGGATTTCGGGGTTGGTTATAGATCCGGGACAAATTAGTTGTTGTCCAAGTTGCCTCTAAAGTTTGTCTTCTCTTTTCTTTTTCCGATTGGTTCTGTGTTAGTCTGAACAGGTATAATGTGGAGATAATGAGACCGAGTTGTGTGGCAAGAATGACCATAGCAAGGCGTTTGATAGTACTAATTGGTGCTTTCTTATATGCTAGCTAAAAAGGTTAAAATTCCCAGGCATCTTACTGGAATAGTTAGAAAACGGTTCAATGAAGTCTGAGTTTTGCTTATTATATAATGGGAGTTTCACGAATTTCTTTGAGGCAAAGCGCGCGCGCGGGGGGGGGGGGAGTCAAACAAGGCTATCTGATATCTCCATTGTTGTTCATATTATATATGGAATACTTTTCTCGGCTGGTAAAAATGGAGATACAGAAAGGGAGTATTGATTTTCATCAGAAATGTAAGAAGGTAGGAGTTCACACGTTATTATTTGCGCATGATCTTTTGCTTTTTTTGTGGGGCAAAATGATGTTCTGGAAAGGTTCAAGAAAACTTCAGGATTGGTAATCAACAAGAAGAAGTCGAGGGTTTTTTGGCATCCATTTTAAAAATTCCTAAAGGAAGCTTTCCCTTGAAGTATTTAGGGCTGCCACTTTCTACAATTAAATGGAGCAAAGAAGACTGTGAAACACTTATGGAGAAGATCAAGAAAAAGATGCCGGTTTGGGCAACCAAAAACATGTCTCATGCTGCCAAGATGTAGTTAATTAATAGTGATTTGATGAGTTTAACTGGTTACTGGGGAAGTGTACTGAGTATTCCAGAGAGTGTGAACCAACAAGTAACTCAGATTTGCTTTTGTTATCTTTGGCAAAAAGAGGAATGAAAGAGAGGATTCACAGCTGCTGCATGATCTTCTTTGCATAAAAGCAAAAATCGAGGAGGAAAGAGGATCAGAGAATAGGGAATTTGTAACAAAGCAGCCTTGTGTAGGCACTTATGGGATCAGGGCCAGTCCAAACCCATTTGAGGCTCGGGGCGAAAAAAATTTGGGCACTTTTTTAATTAATAAATTCTTCTTTCAAAATTATTTTGTATTTTACTTTTTTAGAATATTTTCAATATAAAGGGACCTTCCGCCTCAAGTTGAATCAGAAATTTGACAAAAATGTGTGCATCTTTCTACTGAAATGGAACATACATAAAAATTTTAAACAAATCCGGGTTCAGATCGATAAAGTTTATTATTTATTAGTAAACGAAAAGAAATTTAAATTCTACTTCAATTAATAAAATAATATTAAATGATATATAAACTTGTTTTTTGTGAACAAATTCGATAAGATTAATTAATACAACATATATTAATTTATAAAGGTATTAAATAAATAAACATGAATGAAAATCTAATACTCTTCTACAAATGATAATAAAAAAAATTGTGCGATGAGTACTATACAAAAACTAGGGGCGCAACATATAAAAGAGGCAAGAAGGAATTTGAGCCTAGTAAGGTACTGATCTCTGGAGCTTATTTGAATTTCAATTCAATTCAATTCAATTTAAATCAGTTCAGATCAATTCAATTCAGTGTAAATTTAATTTGGTAAAATTTTAACTTAATTTAGTAAACATTATTATTTTTCAACACACTTATTTTTAGTTCAGTTTAGATTAGTTCAAATCAGTTCAAATCAAATTAGATTAGTTCAGATAAACTCTAGAGAACCGAGCTTAAATCTTCCTTACGTTGGAGTTCCAGAATTTTTTAAAATTGAGACCCAGAGTACTGGATTAATTAACTCACAAATATACCCATTTCTTAAAAGTTTGAAATTTTTTTTTCTTCTACTCAACTTAATACCTTTTAATTTGTCTTAGATGTGCCATTTCATTTTTGGACTCATCCTAACTTAAGTGTACCGTGCATAAAGGTTTTATAATTTTTGGGCCCAGTGCAGTCGCCCTGCCCGCACTGGACTCTGGCCGTCCATGTATGGGATGTTAATAAGAAAAAAGATATTTTGTGGGTAAAATGGATTCAAGAATACTCTCTCAAAGGTGAAAATCTGGAAGATAGTAAGTATTCATTCACTCATAGCTGGCCCTGTAAAACTTTGATGAAGTTAAAAGAAAAGATGATGCCTATGTTGAAGGATTGTACAAACAAAGATGGTAAACTTCTGATTGCAGTAGTGATGTGTCCATTTTATATGCATTATTTAGTAGTATTTAGGATCACTTTTGTCCTCTTTTATTATCGAGAGCTTGTGTTTTACCTTGAAATTCCCTTAGGAGAGGTAAGAGCAACTTTATGCTCTTTTACCTCTTCTAAGTGGACTTTGTGTGACAAGGGAAGAACACGGAAGCAACGAAGACCAGAGGACATTGAAAACTACACTTTCAAAGACTTTTGAATACTCACTTCGAAGACATGAAGACCGGAGGCCGTTGAAGACCATTTTTGGAGCCGTTGAAGACTTGAAGATTGAGAGGGATGACTATGAAGAAGAAGAAGACATGCAAAATTCTGGCACCCGTCGCGAGTCGCGATGAAACTCGTCGCGAGTCGTGACCAACGGGCGGCCAGAAATCCACTTTATCTTCTTTGCACTATAAGTACCACTCTCTTTCCTCCTCTTCTCCAGCTTTTGCCCAGGCCATTTTTCTCTGGTTTTAGGGCTTGAAAACCCTTGGTTTCTTCTCTTTCTTTTCTTAGTTTTTGTAGTTTAATTATGTCTTTTGTTGTTCTAGCTTAGTTCTATCTTGGGAGCAAGGGATTGAAACTTCCATTTCTATGTAGTAAGGGCTATTTATATCTATCTATTTGGTGTTTTTGCTATTGTGCATTTATTGTGCTTTGAATGTTAATTGTTGATTTCATTGATGTTGTTGAGAGCTTGAGCATATGAAATACTTGTATGAATTGCTAGCTAGGGTTTGGGGGATTTGGGCTGATTTCCCCCCTGTTCTTGTTAGGAATGTATGAGTATGATTTAGAGCTTTTGATTGTGTTGATGGATTGATAATGTGCTAGATGAATGTGATTGATGTTGAACTCTTCGTCATGTTCGTTTGTGTAGCAAACGAGAGAGTTATATGCTCTTGGATGAATGTGCGTTGCACGTTCATCCAATCTCATGTAATTGCATGAATTGGTTAAATGCTTGGTCACGGTGTAGTGGTCATAAGCATTGCCAAGCTTGTTGGTTCTTCGTGCTAAATGCCATCAACGGGATACATTGAGTCGTGGTCTCGACAACAGGAGTCATTGGTGAGGTTTGACAAGAGATGTCGAATTCACTCTTGCAAACTACGAACTAAGAAGGATGGAAGATTTATCTTCACAACAAGTAGTTGAAGTATTGAATAGATGATTTTAATTCATCCTTGAAGCATTTGTTATTTAGCATTTATGTATTCTTGATAGTGTGTTTCACTTCATTTGTGCCATGAGTTGTTTGAGAATAGGGAGTGTTTGTATGATTGAATTGGTTAGGTGTTAGGAACGTGACGAATTCCGTAGCTCCTTTGCATGAAAATCTATGAATGTGAACTTAGAACTTCTTGTGCATAATGTGTTGTGATTCTTGCTAGAGAAATATGTTAATGTTAAGCCAAGTAACGAATGCGATAGGATGAGTGAATGGTTCAATGATCTACATTAGGTTTGGAAGTGGATATCCATTGTCCCCAAGGCTTTATCTTTATAGTTTTAAAACCCCCTTTCTTGGTTTTGTTTGATGATTAGCATAGTCACTTGACCTTGCTAGTTATCTTGTCTTTTATTTATTCTCATAATTTAGGACAACCAACCAACCAAACCCCCCCTTTTACTTGCTTTTATGTGTGTGTATATATATCTACTCCTAGCATAATATCAACCATTTGTGCTAAAGCGCTTAGGAAGATCCCTCTTCTCCTTGGACGACCCCGATTTGCCGCTATCTACCTAGTTGTAGAAAGTAAGCAAAAAGGGCTTATAAATTATCTTTGCATAGGGGTGCGACGACCGCCCGCTATCAAAATGGCGCCGCTGCCGGGGAAGAGGCATTTATTCTTAAGTATTTAGGTGTATTTGGTTGTGTATTAGCTAGTTGTTTTTATTTTCCACTACTTGGTGGTTGTTTTTGTTCGGAGTAGGTATTGCTTGAGTTCTTGGTAATTTATTTTATCGAGAATCCTTGCACTATGATTCCGAACTTTCGAAAAAAAAAATTTAATGGAGCGTCTCACCTTGAGGGAACTCATGATGAGAAGAGAGGCTCAACAAGGAAGGTTTTGTAGGATGTGTCATTCCGATCATCCTACCGAATCTTGCCCTTTGTTGTGGGAAGAGCACTATGACCGAGAAAGAACTCTTGGTTTTCAAAACCATGGGTACTATGAAGAGTGCTACCAAGAGGTAGGAGATGTTGGTTTTCAAGGGCAAGAAGCTCATGAATGCTATCCATACCACAACTCTTACAATCCGGAATGGAGTGGTAATTCGGATTGGTGGTATGAGAATGAGCCGGAAAACCAACCATACGAGCAACCTAGTTGGCCATCACCACCCTATACCATACCCCAAAACAAAGCCCAACAAGGAAGTTCAAGTTTGACACGTGAGGATGTCTTAAATACCATAGCAAACTTGAACTCCTTTACTAGTGAGGAGCCAGATACCCAGCTCTCCTCTAGTGTTGAGGCCATTGAGGGGCATGTGAGGAACATATTAGAGGTATTGGCCCGCATGGAAGCTCGTGATTCCGAAAATACACCATCCCAACTTGAATTCGATGACTCGGTGAGTAAGGTCACGAATAAAAATGATTTTGAGTTTGAAAGGGATGAGGAGTTGGTTGTTGAGGATAGAAAAATGGAGGAAGAGGTGATAGTGCTACATCCATTAGCATCGTCACCCCTCCTCCCACCTAATGAACCAACTCTAATATTTTCGGAAGTTTTGAGGGAAACAAGAGAGGAGCCGAAAGATTATCCCAAGCTCCCTAACCACTCAATTCCCTTTGAACCATCTCCACCTCCACAAAACTTTCCTCTTGAAAGTTTTGTACCCCCACCTCTCTTATTTTGGAAGCTCATGGTGAAGGGGTTCAAGCCTTCACCATACGGATAACATTAGGGTCATGCCGATGACCTTAAAAATACGGAGCTTTGTCGTGCCGACGACGTAAAATAAATTCGGCATTTCTTTTAGTTTTTGTTTCTTAGTTTGTTTTTTTTGTTGTTTTGTTTTGTTCTTTTTATGGCGTGTTTTTCTGTGATTTTGTAGCAAAGTGAAGTGCATTGCAATGGAGGAGATGAAGGAACGATATCAACGAGCAAGGGAAGAAAGCTTGGACAGTTGGTAAGAAAACAAAAAAAATTTTAAGCCTGGGATACCCTGCCGTCGCTAGTCGCGATGAGCTCGTCGCGAGTCGCGATGAGCTCGTCGCGAGTCGCGACGAACAGGGGAGAAAAATCCACTCCCAGCACCAACTTTCCGCGAGTCGTGATGACATCGCGAGGTCTCGTCACGAGTCGTGACGAGCTCAGAAACTTTTGGGCTCTCGGAACCAACTTTCCGCGAGTCGCAACATAGAGGTCGCGAGTCGCAATAAGATCAGAAAACTTTTGCTAAAGATCGGCTCCCGGCCTCGACTTTTCGCGAGTCGCGACTAACTCATCGCGAGTCGCGACGAACTCATTGCGAGTAGCGACCAGTTAAATCGCGAGTCGCGATGAAAAATCCAAGTTTCCAACTAATCTTAAACATTGCATAATCCTTCCTTCTTCTCCACCCAGCACTCCCAAGAACCACCACATACCCACTCATTTCTTCCACCATCCTACATATATTGGCATATGAACATTCTTGCATCTTTATAGTACTTTTGTTGATTGAGTATGCCGACTACATCATTGTGACCGGGAGTGCATATCTTATAATGATGCTTGTATATATTTCAATATATGTTGGATATTTTTAATGCATAATCTTATAGTGGTGATTGAGGGTGGATTGGTTGTTCTTTGAAAATACTATGGTTATTAACTCTTGATGCTAAGCCTAGTATTACAAATCCTTATGTACTTGTGAGTTTAATGTTGTTCTTTGTGGTGTTAGTCTTGATCAAACGGCGCCACGGAGACTATGCTTTTCTCGAGGGGTGAGTTCTTTTACGGCATCTTTGCTCCCCCTTCCGGTTCCAAAACCGATTTTGGGACCATACAAGTACATTGGATTGCGCCATATCACTGGTGAATACACAGAGAAATGGGTGTCACTCTACTCCCTTGCCTTGATTTTTATTGTTCTTGCCTTACATGTTTACATTGAGGGCAATGTAATGTTTTAAGTGTGGGGAGGGGTTAGAGGAATCACATGCATGCTAGATTGTTTTGGAATGCTTTTTGCTACTTTTCATTGGAAAACATGAGAAAAAGAAAAAAAAAAAATTTTATAAAAAAAGAGAAAAAAAAAGAGAAAAGAAAACCCGCTAAGTTGAAAACCCGAGAGGGCAACTTAGGCAACATTGGGGGCCCGGATAGGTCGAAAACCCGAAAGGGCGGCCTAGGCAAAAATGAGAGGCTAAAATGTGCGGAAAAAGGTGAGATGTGAGCTAAAGAAACATGATGTGTGGCTAGGATGAAAACTCGAAAGAGCTCCTAGGCAAAATGAGAGAAAATGAGAGAAATTGAAAAATGCTATGATTTCACTCATTTGCCGGCGTTGGAGTCATAAGGTTGCGATTGTCACATGGATGGATCGGGTAGCTCAACATCTATAGACCTCTTGGAATTGGGTAGCTTAGTGGGTTAGGAAAACGAAGTATGGTTATGAAATTCTTGATCCTTTTCTACTTCGTTTTTGGTTGATATATTGGCATTAGGTGAAGCATGTGTTTGAACCTCTTATATGGCTTTAGCTTCATTTTATGTCATTGGATTTTGGTGGATATATTGGCATTAGGTGAAGTATGTGCTTAAACCTCTTAAATGGTTTTAACTTCATCTTGTGTCATTGGACTTTGGGAATATCAATTCGGGGATTTGAAATATTTTTATGGGTAGTGAATTGATAAGTGGTAGGTTTGGTTAGATTTAGGATTGGGGATGTGTGTGTGAAAAATTCTCATGTGAGCTTTTATTTTGGGATTTATGATATTGAGAGTTTTTGTGAGGCTTTGATTGGGGGATTAGTAGTTAGGATATGGATATATCATTTCCTTCATGTGCTTGGATCTTTCTTACTCAAGGGCGAGTAAGGTTTAAGTGCGGGGAGGTTTGATGTGTTCATTTTATGTGCATTATTTAGTAGTATTTAGGATCACTTTTGTCCTCTTTTATTATCGAGAGCTTGTGTTTTACCTTGAAATTCTCTTAGGAGAGGTAAGAGCAACTTTATGCTCTTTTACCTCTTCTAAGTGGACTTTGTGTGACAAGGGAAGAACACGGAAGCAACGAAGACAGGAGGACATTGAAGACTACACTTTCGAAGACTTTTGAATACTCACTTCGAAGACATGAAGACTGGAGGCCGTTGAAGACCATTTTTGGAGCCATTGAAGACTTGAAGATTGAGAGGGATGATTATGAAGAAGAAAAAGAAGACATGCAAAATTCTAGCACCCGTCGCGAGTCGCGACGAAACCCGTCGCGACACCGTCGCGAGTCGCGACCAACGGGCGACCAGAAATCCACTTTATCTTCTTTGCACTATAAATACCACTCTCTTTCCTCCTCTTCTCCAGCTTTTGCCCAAGCCGTTTTTCTCTGGTTTTAGGGCTTGAAAACCCATGGTTTTCTTCTCTTTCTTTTCTTAGTTTTTGTAGTTTAATTATGTCTTTTGTTGTTCTAGCTTAGTTCTATCTTGGGAGCAAGGGATTGAAACTTCCATTTCTATGTAGTAAGGACCATTTATATCTATCTATTTGGTGTTTTTGCTATTGTGCATTTATTGTGCTTTGAATGTTAATTGTTGATTTCATTGATGTTGTTGAGAGCTTGAGCATATGAAATACTTGTATGAATTGCTAGCTAGGGTTTGGGGGATTTGGGTTGATTTCCCCCCTGTTCTTGTTAGGAATGTATAAGTATGATTTAGAGCTTTTGATTGTGTTGATGGATTGATAATGTGCTAGATGAATGTGATTGATGTTGAACTCTTCGTCATGTTCGTTTGTGTAGCAAACGAGAGAGTTATATGCTCTTGGATGAATGTGCGTTGCACGTTCATCCAATCTCATGTAATTGCATGAATTGGTTAAATGCTTGGTCACGGTGTAGTGGTCATAAGCATTGCCAAGCTTGTTGGTTCTTCGTGCTAAATGCCATCAACGGGATACCTTGAGTCGTGGTCTCGACAACAGGAGTCATTGGTGAGGTTTGACAAGAGATGTCGAATTCACTCTTGCAAACTACGAACTAAGAAGGATGGAAGATTTATCTTCACAACAAGTAGTTGAAGTATTGAATAGATGATTTTAATTCATCCTTGAAGCATTTGTTATTTAGCATTTATGTATTCTTGATGGTGTGTTTCACTTCATTTATGCCATGAGTTGTTTGAGAATAGGGAGTGTTTGTATGATTGAATTGGTTAGGTGTTAGGAATGTGACGAATTCCGTAGCTCCTTTGCATGAAAATCTATGAATGTGAACTTAGAACTTCTTGTGCAAAATGTGTTGTGATTCTTGCTAGAGAGGTATGTTAATGTTAAGCCAAGTAACGAATGCGATAGGATGAGTGAATGGTTCAATGATCTACATTAGGTTTGGAAGTGGATATCCATTGCCCCCAAGGCTTTATCTTTGTAGCTTTAAAACCCCTTTTCTTAGTTTTGTTTGATGATTAGCATAGTCACTTGACCTTGCTAGTTATCTTGTCTTTTTACTTTCGTAACTTAGGAACAACCAACTAACCAACCCCCCCCCCAATTTTACTTGCTTTTATGTGTGTGTATATATATCTACTCCTAGCATAATATCAACCATTTGTGCTTAAGCGCTTAGGAAGATCCCTCTTCTCCTTGGACGACCCCAATTTGCCGCTATCTACCTAGTTGTAGAAAGTAAGAAAAAAGGGCTTATAAATTATCTTTGCATAGGGGTGCGACGACCGCCCGCTATCAAGTAATATTTGATAAAATGAAGGGAGTAAAAGAAGACAGATGCAAGACCAGGGTGGTTTGGCACAAAAAAGTTCATTAAAAACATAGGCTATTTGTGTGGTTACTATTAAATGGGAAGCTTGCGACCAAAGACATGCTGAATGATTTGGAGTTCTGGAAGGGCAAATGGAATGCAGATTATGTGATCCAAAAGGGTCCATAAAACACTTATTCACAGAGTGTAGATATGGGAAAGTTTTGCTTGAGATGTTGCAGCTAACAGAAGTGAAGAACATTAGAAGTTTGAGAAGTTGTTACTGATGTTGTCAAGGACTCAAGGCGGAGAAAATGCAAGAAGTTTGCTGCTCACTAAAGGGTTATATTGCATTTGGATAGATAGATAGAACAAGGAGTTTAAGGGGAAAGAAATAAAACCAGAAACAGTAACAGGATAGATTAAGGCGGGGCATGAATGGAGGGAAACACATGTTCATTCAAAATATCCCAAGCATACTTTGCTTGGCCAAGCAGTAATCCTGAGGAGGTAGGCGAAACTTCAAGACCAAGAAAGTAATGAAGAGCACCAAGATCCTTGGTCGCAAACTCTCTGTGTGTCCGATCAATGAACTGGCGAAGAAGAGTCGAGTCATTGCCTATAAGGATGATATTGTCCACATACACAAGTAGGTAAAGTAACGACGAACCGCTCGAAAGGACAAATAAAGAAGTATCAACTGAGCTGCACCAAAAGCCAAGCTATGTCAGATAACTGCTGAAACGCTGGAACCAAGCCCGGGGAGCCTGCTTAAGACCATAAATGGCCTCGCACAAGCGACAAACATAGTCTGGATAAGCAGAGTCCTGATAACCAACGGGCTGCTTCATATAGATTGGAACATTAAGAACACCATTAAGGAAAGCGTTCTTGACATTCAACTGATGGAGTGTCCAGGAATGCATGGTGGCTATGGCGAGAACCATCCTAAAAGTGGATGCTTTGAGCACAGGACTGAAAGTGTGGTCAAAATCAAAACCCGGAATCTGCGAAAAACCCTGCGCCACAAGTCTAGCTTTGTGACACTCAATAGTGCCATCTGGTCAATACTTTATCCTATAGACCCATTTGGAGCCAACAATGTTGACGTCCGAAGGTCGAGGCACCAAGTCCCAAGTGTGCTGACCACGAAGAGCTACCATCTCATCATCTATGGCTGAAACCCAGGCTGGATCCTGAAGGACAGAGTGATAATCAGTGGGCTCTGTCTGAGAAAGGAGTGCAGCAGTGAGACCGTGAGCAATAATATCTGAATAATCCTGACGCTGAATGACACCAGTAGCAGATCGAGTAGCTATCCGATGGGTACGAAGTTGTGGTGGTGAAGCTGGAAGAATCAAACCAGCTGACGACGTAGAAGAAGATCGAGCAGAGCTGATCGGAGAGTGGCCTTTGAAAAACAATAAAGAACGGACGGTCGAGACTGACTGAGGCGTGGGGGGCGATGGCTGAGGTGTGGTGGCCGGCGGCGGAGGTTTGATGGCCGGTGGTTGAGGAGCTGGGTCCGGGTCGGCCGTCCAGATGGAAAATGGTGGTGAAGGAGGGGCAGCTGGAACAGGC
The DNA here is from genome assembly GCA_037428765.1 of Rubia yunnanensis. Taxonomy (NCBI): domain Eukaryota; kingdom Viridiplantae; phylum Streptophyta; class Magnoliopsida; order Gentianales; family Rubiaceae; genus Rubia; species Rubia yunnanensis. The sequence continues at coordinate 80,156,305 of CM075068.1, forward strand.
ACAGGCACAGGCACAGGCACAGGTGTGGTGGCCCCAATCGATGAAGTAACAATTCCATAAAAAATGATGAAATCTCCAGATCTGAAATCGAACGACTGTCCATGGAAGATGAGACATAAGGGAAGGAAGTTTCATCAAAACGAACGTGGCGAGAGATATAGATGTGCCCAGAAGTTGGGTCGAGACATTAGAAGCCCTTGTGACGAGGGCTATAGCCAATAAAAACAGAGGGAATGGATCAGGGTGCAAATGTATCAGTAGCAGTGGCACGTAGACATGGAAATGCACGGCAACCAAACAGGTGAAAGAGGGTATAGTCAGGCACAAGACCAAAACAACCTCAAAAGGTGATTTGCCACTTATAATTGAACTAGGCAGGCGGTTAATAATGTAAACTGCAGAGGAGAAAGATTTCACCCAATAACAGTGCGGCACAAAAGAGTGAAAAAGCATGGCAAGACCAGTCTCTGTGATGTGACGATGCTTCCGCTCAGCCCAGCCATTCTGAGAAGGTGTGTAGGGCGAGGATACCTGATGATGAATGCCACATGATATGCGGTGAGCCTGAAGTCAGTGATTAGTAAACTCGGTGCCACCATCGGTCTAAATTTTTTTAACCCTAGCAGAAAACTGATTCTCAATGAATTTCTGAACCTGGATAAATGTGTCATAGAAATCCGACTTATGCCGCATCGGAAGAAACCATGTGAATCGCAAAAAATCATCAATGAAAACGGCATAATAAGAGAAACCACCGACAGATAAAACAAGAGTTGGTCCCCACAAATCACAATGTACTTTATCCAATAAACCAGTAGCGCGCTTGTCACTAGTGGAAAAGGGCAAACATGTACTCTTGGCCATCTGACAAGGAGAGCAACTGACAGGTGCATGCATAGAAGAAGTGACAGAAATAAGGCCCCGTCGATTCAATAACTAAACAGTATCATGAGATATATGACCGAGGCAAGAGTGCCACTTCTCAAAAGAAGCATGAAGCTTTGTAGAGCGTAGTTCGCCTAAAAAACTGGAATCACCAATCTCAAGAAAATAAAGACCAGACCTATGATGGCTTTACCAATTATCGTCCCTGTTAGCTTCTGCTCAATGGAAAATGCATCGGCATCAAATATAACACGGACAGGTAGATCACGAGTAAGCTTACTAATGGACAATAAACTTCTAGTAATATTAAGGACCACAAGGACATCATTAACAGAGAAACAAGATAAATGACATTGGCCGATGTGAGAAATAGATAATGATTCACCATTTCCAACAAGAATAGAATCAGAACCACAATAACGTTGTACCTTATCAAGATGACTGGTGTGAGCAGTGATATGAGATGTAGCACCTGAATCAACGATCCACTGATTTGACGAAGAATGGCGGTTGGGACCATTCAAACTGGCCTGAAACAACACCTTGTCCGCAATCCAATTAGTGGAGCAATCTTCCCGAGATATAGGGCCCAAATGAACCATAGCAGAAGACCAAAAAATTGCACAACAGATCGAATTGCACAGAAATTGACTGGATGGTGACGAGAATTTGTGAAACTCATGAGAATGTGAGCAACTCGCGAGAAACAGCTTCAACTCGCAAGAAACAGCTTCAACTCGCAAGAAACAGCTTCAACTCGTAAGAATTTGATCAACTCGCAAGAATTTGATCAACTCGCAAGAATTTGATTCAACCCACGATAAATTGGAGGCGCGAGAAACTCCCTTGCTGGCGAGTCAAATCGCGCATGACTTCATGCGCTGAATATTCCTTCTTGCTGGCGAGTCAACGCGTGCGTGACTTCACGCGCTGAATATTCCTTCTTCGTGTTGCGCTCGGGATTTTCTTCTTCTTCTTCCCTTGCTTGGTTTTCTCTGCTTTTCCAATTGGTTTGGCTTCCCGTCGTTATCTTCGTCAACCAGATCTTCCCGGCGACTGTTTTTCCGTCGCCGACTACAACTACTCCACCTGGAGTTTCTTTGCTGTGGTTGACAACCTCTTGGCGCCGTGGTCTCTCTCTCCGTCCGGAGTCTGCTTTAGCTCAAGAGCAAAAGGGGCGCGTCAGATCTACTTACGACCGGTAGTTCAGTCGGCCGGAAAAAGAGAGAGAGGCGGCTGAAGAAAAAAAATTAGTGTTTGGGATTTAGGATTAGAACTTATTCTGATACCATGATAGAATGATTTGTTGTAATAAATTGTATTATTAATATATGAATATATAGAGAGTACAATAGATGTGTAATAAGGAAAGAACTCTAATCATAATAAATCATAATCTAATTATGAGTCTGATTTATTCTAACACATGTGGAGAAAATTTTATTATTACGACTACAGTAACCGGCGGTGGACGCAAAGTCCTCATTTTTAGAAAAAAACAATTCATGAAAATAAGAGGATGCATTTACGAAATGCGTTCTCATGGTTTTCTAATTTTATTTGTAAGAGAAAATGGAGGACGCATTCTGTGAATGCGTCCTCAGGGTTGTTGGAATTTTTTTAAATTAAGTTTTCAGAGGATGCATTCGAGCCCTCGAGCCCACCATCTTCCTCACTGCCTCGAGCTCTCGAGTCCTCAAACCTCCTCCCTCGAGTCCTCGAACCCTCTACCTCGAGACCTCGAACCTCCAACGTCGAGCCCTCGAGCTCCTGCCTCCTGCCTCGAGCACTCGATCCTCCTACCTTGAGTGCTCGAGCCCTCGAATGCGTCCTCTGACATTTTTGCAAAAATAAATTTAATCACGATGAGGATGCATTCCACAAAAGCATCCTCTATAAATTCTAAAAAAATATATTTAAAAATCACCATGAGGACGCATTCAGCAAATGCGTCCTCCACCATGGCATCCAAATTTTAGAAGATGCACAATTGCATCCAAATTTCTGCCAACATGCACAACAAAATAAAGCACTCAACACATGTGGTAATCTGGGATAGAAAATAGATGTTCTTTGGGGAAATAGAAATGAGTTTTTGTATAGACTTAGAGCGATAGTTGAAACATTTTTAGTTTTTTCTCTTCAATGATTAATAGAAAATGCGTAACCAAAAACATATATTGCTGGCAAATGATAACTAAACAAGGTGACAGAGGGCACCCTTGTCCGAGCCCTCTAATTGACATAAAGTTCCAATTGCCAGTTGTTTACTTTTACAGACATGGTTATTGTCGATGAGCATGTATGAATGAGATGTATCCAGTTTTGAGGGATATACATCCGTTCTAGTACCTCGTAGAGAAAATTTCATAAAACCATGGCATAGGCTTTGCTCATGTCAATCTTGATTGCTGCAATGCCTTTCTTTTCCAGTCCTTTTTTTCCTTAATGCTTCCATCATGTCATGTACTATAGCACATTTTATCATGTCTTTCTTTTACAAACCATAATTTAGCTATATCCACAATACTGCACATGACTTGTTGCATTGCTAGTTAAAAATTTGGCGTGCAACTTGTATCTTACATTGCACAAAGCTATGGACCTAAAATCCTCTGCCTTGTTTGGGCTTCTTTTCTTTTGCATGAGAACTATTATCGTATGGTTCCAAAAAGGCAATAACCCTCGCCCCCGCAACGACACCACACCCATAACCAAGGACGTAAATCACAGTACTCACAGCGGTTAATCACAGCACTCACATATTATCGTATGGTTCCAATCAAGAGACATGTAGGGTTCTCCCTAAGGATATATAGTATTTCTTCTGTCACTTTTTCTCCCACATGTGGCCATTATTTTTTTATAGAAATCCACTAGAATCCAATCAAGGCATGAGGCTTTCAAAGTTTTCTTTATCTTTAAGGCTTTCTTAATTTCATCTGTTGTGAAAGGATGGTTTAGTTTGTCAATTTGTGATGGGGATAGTATGCCATTGTTTAGTCCTAGTACTTGGTTAATTGTTGGGTGGTTATTTCCGTACCTCTTAAAGTTACAATTTATAAACCCTAAATGCTTACTAAATTAAATTAAGTAGATAATGATAAATCAGGATCGTAAACGAAGAAGAGGGATTTTCCTAATTCAAACATATAAGATGGATAATAGACTAGATATAGATATACACAGATATATAAAAGCAAGTAAAGAGGGGGGGTTGGATGATATAGCTAAGTTATGAAAGTAACGACAAGATAACTAGCAAAGTTAGGTAACTATGCTAACCATGCAACAAACTAAGAAAAAAAATAAACACTATAAATGACAAAGTCTTGTGGGCAATTGATTCCCTCTTCCAAATCTCTTATATATCATAGAACCATTCACTCATTCTATCACATTCATTACCTATGGACAACGCTATCGCTTCCATTTTCATATATAGACTTTCCATTTCTTCTCAAGAATAATCCACAAAGATGTTCAACGACCATTTACAAACCTCATTAACAATCACTTTAGACAATCAATGCCATAAGGTATTTTAGCAATGACATCATACACGAAAGTACTACATATTTGATAACAACTACAAGCATTCAACCAAATGCCTAGCCATTTAACCAAGCACAACATTCATTAGGAAAAACCTAGAAAGATCAACATTCAAGATTCAACCTTTTATTCCTACCTTAGAATAAATATGCTACCAAACCACATTAACATACTCATCTAGCAACATTCACCTCACATTCCACAACAAAAAGTTCTAATTCCACGTTCTTGGATTTTCATGTCAAAGAGCTAAGAAATTGTGCACGTCTCTAACCTCCTAACACTTCAATCATAAAAATATTTCATATTCTCAAGCAACCCATAGCATAAATGAAGCAAACATTCATATTAAGAACACAATAAATGCTAATAAAAAATCCTTCAAGAAATAGTGAAATAGAGGTTCTTACTACATGGGTTTGGAAGCTTCAATCAATTACTTTCAAGTGATGAATCTAGGCCTAGATAATGAAAACTCATAACAAATCTACAAGATTTCATGGAAGAAGTGAAAAAACTAAGAAAAAATGAAGAAAAACTAGTTTTGAGACCCCAAGTCGGGCTTAGACAAATAGTGAAAAAGGGAGGCTATATATAGTCCAAGAAAATAGAGGAAAAGAGGCCAAACATGTAAAATTCTAGGCTAATTTCACGGGCCGTAGTATATATTGCGGGCCCCAATGCCAAATCTTCCCTTTTCTTATTTCCATTGCTACGGGTGAATCGCTGATCCGTTTTGAGAGTTCTTGTAATTGTTTTTATAGTACCAGTGAAGACGAATCCAATGATACCATCGTTGGAGGCTAGTTCTTCTTGGATCATTTCTAGAACTTGGTTTAAACTTTCAGATCACAATTCATATGCTTCTTTGTCTTTGTTCTTTGACCCTTCTATCTTCTACCACGTTTTGCTCGTGGCCTTCAATCTTTTACCATCCTTGAGAATGGCCTTCACTAAACTACTCTGAAGTGCTTACAAGCAATCTACAAATTAAGCTCACAAAAAGGAATCTAGATGCTCATAATGACCGAAAATCCATTAGACTCAAAATATGTTACAAATTGAAGGATTTAGATATGATCCAAAAACGGTTATCTAAACCCCTTATCATGTAAACCTACCTAAATCTAGAAATATTCTAACAAAAAGATAATAAAAGAGATGTTAAATGCTTTGAAAAACACATGCATTTGATGTTTCATCAAATACCCCACACTTAAACATTTACTCATCCTCGAGTAAACAAGAACAAGAAAAGGCCTAAGCATAAACTAGCATGCAAAGGTTTTCCCAAAACACCCAACATCTTATTCCTAGACTACCCAAGCCCCTGAAACATAAGAATCTCTCACACTCTCACATCTCAAATACTAAGATAATCTAAACAACCATCATACCAATCAAAGGTGAGGTACAAAATACAAGTGTAAAACTAGCTTACTCTACCAAAGATACTACCCAATACACAAACTAAGAGAAGCATAGAATGTTTCAATTTCTCTTATTTTTCCTAGGAGCCCTCTCGGGTTTTCCCACACCATTTGGCCTCTCATTTTGCATAGGTGGGGGTAGGGGTGATGACGGTAATGTATGTAGCACAATCACCTCTTCCTCAACTTCTTTGTATTCAACAACTAACTCCTCATCTCCTTTCAAAATCAAAGTCATTTCTCAAGGTGAAATCACTCACCGTATCTTCAAGTTCAACTTGGGATGGTGTATCTTCAGAATATTGAGTTTCCATTCGGATCACCACTTCCATCATATTTCTCACATGGCCCTCCAAAGCCTCGATACTTGAGGAGGTTTGAGTTTCTAATTCCTCGTTAGTCTTGGCCAAGTTGGTCAAGTTTTCTATTGTATTCATGATCTCTGCATGTGTCAAACTTAAGCCTTCTTCTTAGACTCTGTTTTGGGGTATGGTATAAGGTGGTGAAGGCCAACTATATTGCTCGTATTGTTGGTTTTCAGGTGCATTCTCATACCACACATCTAGATTACTACTCCCCTCGAGATTGTAAGAATAATGGTGATAATGTGTAAATTTGTACTGAGCCCAAGTGCCTAAGTGAGGCCGGCCCAGGTCTATAACATTACCCTTTGGGTAATGACCTTTGGGCCGGCCCAAGGGAGAAGTACTTGTTCCATAAGTAACAAAAAAATCTCCCTACTTTCCAACCTATATAGAGGCTAAAGGTAACCCCGCACACTTAACTATTCATTCCTAATTACACTCTTGTAATTTTATTTGCTTATTTGACCGTTGGAGCCTCTTCCCCCGGACACCTCCGGGGGCTTTGTCTCGTAGATTCAGGCCATATATAGTGGTGGTAAATTGGGGCACATCAAGTTGGCAAGCCCAGTGAGACCATTAGTCAGATATGCATTCTGTTGTTATTTATGTATACTTCTACAGCAAGTGCCTTGCGTAGAAGTGAGCAGCTAAAAGACAAGACTTTAGGCACCGGCAAAGAAGTACAATCCCCCTACCTGATAAGGAGAGGGATTTGTTGAGATCTGGTCTCGACCGAATTCTGGGAGTTTCTTACCATCACTTAAGGGGGTAGGGTCCAATTCAATCGGACCCTACCCCTTCAAGTGCTGGTAACAAACTCCTAGAAGTCGGCCGAGAGTAGATCCCAACAACAAGGGGACCAGAGGGGGTCTTAGATGTAAGCTAATGTATCTCTAAGAAGCATGGAAGTTAGCGTTGAGCCTTGGATAAGAGGTGTCGAAGCCCCTACACTACAAAGCCAGGCACGCCGGCCAAGGGAGGAGGAGCTGCAGTTCACAGAAACTACGGTGGACTCACAAACAGAAGCTATGAGAGGGGATGCTCGAGCAACGAGGGGCTCAAACAATACATTCCATATAACACAGCAGGACCTAGTGCTATTAGCTCAAACCCTAAGATTGGCTGGCTATCAGGTGGAGCCCCCAATGCTCTACTAAAGGATTATCCAGCAGTAGGTGGTGCCCTCACCTCTAATACCCTTTGCGTTACAACCAAGATTCTAGTTGTAGGCCACTCAAAGAACATCCTACCAAGAAGACATGGGGATAAGGGCCCCAACCAACATTCCCTAGCATGGGACAAATCCTGCCATACTTTGTGCCCATCTCGATACCTCTTGTTTTGAGTTGGAGAATCCTTCATTTGATGGTGGGACACATGTGGCTCTATCTAGTTTAGAGAAGTAGATGTACTCATGGCCCCGGCCAGAGATCCCTTTTATACGATTCCTATCACCAGTGGCAACAACAGATATACTACAACTCGACTGTGGGAGGACCACGACCTGGATACATGGCCTCAAACAAGATTCTCAGCTTCGATGATTCATTTTGGACAAGTAAATACGGAGATCCATGGGTGGGAGGGGAGTCGAGTGATGCCTTGGCGAGGGAGCTGGACATGTTAATTGGTCCTTGGGGCTAAGTTGCAGTATCCCCCTTTAGTTCTAAGATAGTGGCCACCCGATGACCCAGCAGCGTAAAGCCACCCGAATGACTCCCCACGTACAGTGGAGATTCGGACCTTTGGGATTTTATACAGACTTTCCTTAATCTGATGAATTTGAGGAACTTCAACGAATAGCTGACATGTAAGCTGGTAGGAAGCTACCTTCGATGAAAAGCTTAGGAATGGTTTAACAAGCTGGGCAAGTGGTCATTAAATTCATATAGACTTCGGAAGGGCCCTTTTAGGAAAGTTATTCCATAAGAAAATGTTTACGAAGACCCTAATTGAGCTATACCAGAACAAGTAGATGCTTTTTCAATCGACGGAGGCGTTCTATCATCGATACGTGGACAAAACCTCAGTGTGATCAATCATACTAAGGACTGTGTGATCCTTGGCTACATGAATGGGATGTCAAATCTCGATGTGTACAAGAAACTCGGTCTTAAAGAAGGCAGAAACTTTGCAACAACTACAAGAAATTGTGGAACAATATTCGAAGATCGAAGAAGCCACAAAGAGAAAATGCGAGGGGGACATATGAGGTGAAAATGGCTCTAAAGCCTCCGAATCAAGATCAAAGAGGCCCGACCCTTCAAAGAAAGGTTTCAAGAGCTATGTTCTCCTAACTAAGTCCCTAATGGAAATACACTCCATCCATAAGGGGCTGTTTCGAAACCCCTCTCCAGGAAGAGACTACCATGGGAAAAGATATTCGCCCAAGCTTTGTGAACATCACAAAGAGCTATGCCACAATACGAACGAATGCACTCACGTGAAGCAGGAAATCGAAAAATGTGCAAGAGAGGGTTTGTTCCCAGACTACATCGAAAGACCAAGAAGAGAAGCCTCCTCGAAAGGATAGGGAAAGTGCCATTGGAAAGGCAAGAAAAGAGCCAATTGAGGTGGCATAGAACAATGGGAAAATAAGGGGAAACAAGATGGAAACCAGGCAAGAGAAATTGTCTGGCCCAATGCCAAGGCTCGGCCAGGAAGAAACCGGAGGGACATGGCTAATCAGGTGATCAACTACATCAATGGAGTGGTAGGTGACCAGTCTTTAAGCACAATTATCAAAGCTCAATCTTGATACGTGGCCCCCAGAGAACTCTTTTGGAAGTAGTTTTGAGCTGAAGAAGCAATCACCTTCTTAGAAGCTGACCCGGTGCCAAGCCAAATCCCCCATACGGATCCAATGGTTATCCATGCCTCCATTGGAGATTGTTATGTCAAAAGGGTGTTCATTGGTGATAGTAGTGGTGTGGAAGAGATGTTTGCCAATTTCTTCAATCAACTAGGACTCGGACACTCACTTTTGAGGAGAAAAACCTCTCCCTTGTCCGATTTCACTGGGAAAATGGTGCTGCCCCTAAGGGCATGACCCTTCCGATCAAAGTAGTCGATGGATACAAGAAAGTCATAATCGACTGTAGCTTCACAGTGATTGATGTTGTATTCCCCTATAATCTAATACTCGTAAGGCCCTAGATATGCCAGGCGCCAACCATATGGTCCCCTTATCACTTAACAATCAAGTTCCCCACCAGGATGGGGATAGCAGTCATAAGGGGGGACCTATCTACGGACATGAGTTATTTGGCTATAGCTTTAAAAGAAGCTACAAAGGAGGACATGGTGGCTTCGGTCAATAGAGAAATCAAACCCATGGACATGGAGCCAATGATCATTCGAGAAAAAGGGACGGTGCCCGTGGGAAAAATGATACCACCCGCAACGAGAAAGAAGCTGAAAGGCTTTTTGGATGACTATGTCGATGTGTTTTTATTGGACACCTTCGACTTCACAGGGGTACCAAAATAGCTGATGGTCTATAGGCTAAATGTGGACTCCTCCCAAAACCCAATCTAGCAAATAAGGAGATCATTCACCCCCAAAATGGTTGAAGCCATAAAAGGGAAAGTTAAAAAATTGCTTCGAGCTGAGGTTATCGAAGAAGTATTTTACCCTGAATGGATAGAAAATCCGATGATGGTCCCCAAGCATGATTGGGCTTGGAGAATGTGCATAGACTTCACAAATCTTAACAAATGTTGCCTCAATGATAGCTATCCCCTACCCTCCATTGATGTGTTGGTCGAAGCAATAGTAGGATATGAGGTGCTAGCCTTCTTCAATTCTCATAAGGGCTACCACCACATACTCATGGTGGGGAGGAGAAGCGGAAGAAGTCTTTCAGAATACATATGGTGACATTTTGCTACAAGAAAATGTCATTCGGTCTAAAGAATGCAAGAGCCATCTACCAAAGGTCGGTTGACAAGCTCTTTTAAAAATAGATCGGTTAAAACGTTGAAATATACGTGGATGATATGGTAGTCAAAAGTAAGGGCTTTGACCAGTTCCTACTGGACCTCGAAGAAACCTATCAAAGGCTCCAAGAGGCCAATCTAAAGTTGAACCCATCTAAGTGTGATTGGAGTCAGAGTCAACAAATTCTTAGGATTCATGGACAGAAGAATGTGACAAAGCCTTCCGAGACTTAAAAGAGCACTTATGAAGCTTGCCCACCCTGATGAAACCAGACAGGAGGGAAGACTTATACTTGTACATCTCAGCATTCCCCTTAGCAGTAAATGCAGTTCTGGTAAAAGAGAAGGATAAAGCCCAACACCTAATTTATTCCATAAGTAGGGCACTGTATGGTCTACAAACCCGGTACACTGCCCTTGAAAAGCTAATCTTGGCCCTCGTCCATGAGGAAATATGCCTTCAGCCATACTTCCAAAGTTACAAGATTATCTTGTTCACCAGCCATTTAATTAGGCAGGTGTTTCTTAAGTCGGGGGCCTCATGACGAATGATGAAGTGAGCAATCAAACTAGGGAAACACAACATCCATTTTCACCCAAGAACAACCATCAAGAGCCAAGCCTTAGCATATTTCAATGTGGAAACTACAGAACCAATCGTAGTCAACAATGAAAAAGAATCCAAAGAAGAATGGAAGCTATATGTCGATGAATCATCACACTCCGGAGGTAGTAAGGCCAGAGTCCTACTCACGATCCTCGAGAAGAAGGATTATCCTTATGCCCTACACTTTGACTTCAAGGCCACGAACAATGAAACAAAATGCGAGGAGCTGATCACAAGCCTTTGAATAGCCAAAAATCTTGGAGTTTTAAGGCTAGACATATTCAACGATTCCCAAATTATGGTCTTTCAGTCAAGGGGCAATATGAGGCTATGGAAAGAAGGTTGTAGCGTTACTTGGAAATGGTGAAACCCCTCCTCGAACATTTACACCATTACACCCTTACTCAAGTCCCTCGAGAGAAAGCCACAAGGCCAATACCCTGAGCAAGTTTGCCTCGTTGGACCTGGACTTGCAATCCAAATGGCACTTAATAATGGAAGCGCTTCGTAAGCAAAGATTCAAGAAAGAAGCAACGACGATGATGGTGGAAGAACAGAAGTCATGGATAACGCTCATTATTAGCTATCTTGGAGATGGTACCCTGCTGGAAGATACCATCGAAGTAAGGAAAGTTAGGCTAAAGGTGCCTAATATATGATCCAAGAAGATGTTCTTTATCGCTGAGGTCACCTGCAACCACTTCTCTGATGTGTAGCCCCCTACGAAGCTGACTACCTGATCCATGAAACTCATGAAGAAGCCTACAGAAGTCACCAAGGGGTTTGATAAATAGCTAAGAAGCTCCTTCTAGCTGGACAATATTGGCCCAAGATGTTCGATGAGGTTAACAAGCATATCCAAGTGTGCCACCAATGCCAAAGGCATGCGCCAATCACCCATGTCCCCCAAGAAGAAATGATGAACATTAACAGTTCTTGGCCATTCAAAAAATGAGGAATCTATATGGTGGTTCCTTTTCCAGAGCCCCTAGGATACTTTCGGTACTTGATTGTGGTTGCGGACTAATTTAAAATGTGGGTTGAGGCTGAAGCCCTAACTTGCGTAAAAGGGAAAGCTGTGATTGGTTTTTGCTGAAAGAATATCATATGTCATTTTGCGATCCCTCGAACAATCATAACTGGTAATGGTGCTCAGTTTGTCAATAACCCATTTAAAAGATGGTGTAAGGAGTACAAGATCCGTCAGAGAGTCACCAGCGTTTACAACCCCAAGCCAATAGTTAGGTGGAGGTCATTAATCGAACCATTGTCAATGGCATCCAATCGAGGCTCGAAGGAGCATGTGGAAATTAGATCAATGAGTTTCCTAGTGTAATTTGGTCATTTCGAACAACAGCGTCATCTGCCACCCTACGACCTGGTCTATGGTTTGGAGGCAGTCATTCCTGCTGTGATAAAGCTGTCCACCTTTCGAAGGTTTGCTATAAGCAACGAATGCCAAGAGTTTAATGACGAGTAGTACCGCTTGGATTTGAACCTTCTCGAAGAAAAAAAGGGAGAAGGCATTCCTCCTCAAAGCCAAGGTCAAGGAAAGGATCAAGCGTTATCATGACCAGAGGGTCCAAAAAGTCCATTTTCCCTAGGATACCTCATGATGAGGAGAAATGAGAAAAGCTGAAGGGGAACCTGTTAGCAAACTGGGAAGAACCCTACCGAATCGTTGAAGCCGGCCCTGGAGACAGTTATGTGCTAGAAAGCCCCCAAGGTGAACCGATTTCACGCAGATGAAACATTTATAACCCTACGAGATACTATTCCCCTAAATCCCAATAAACTTGGTGAGTCCAAAAAATAGCTCAACCCAAAGTAGCTATGGGTCAGAGGACACCCTCGAAAAAATATTGTTGTAAGTGGATAGGGTTCCTTTGTTTCTCTCAAATTATTTATCGAATTTGTGTTTCTTATGATTAATTCTCGCTCTGAAGGATTAATACACACCTTGCACTAGGGAACAAAAATTTTCCATTCTCTTCAAATCAGAGCATTAAACATTCAAAGGACCAACAAAGCTCTTCAAACATTTTGGGGAGAAAATTCCCTTAACGCGCACTAAGTGCCTAAGGCACAGACTTGTAAACATTCGAAGGACCAACACAGCCCATCGAACATTTTGGGGTTAAATTCCCTTAATGTTCATCAAACGCCTAAGGCACAAACCTTGTAAACGTTTGAAGGGACAACACAACCCATTGAATATTTTGGGGTTAAAATCCCTTTAATGCGCATCAAGTGCCTAAGGCACAGACCTTGTAAATGTTTGAAGGGCCAACACAACCCATCAAACATTTTGGGGTTAAAATCCCCTTAACACACTTCAAGCACCCAAGGAAATAACCTTGTATGCATTCAAAGGACTGACATAGTCTTTTAAACACTTTACAAGCATAACAAAGCCTTACAGGGAAAAGAAAGAGTTGAAACACTTAACTATGTTAAAAGGGTTAATCCCTTTCACAAGAAAAAAACTTTTGAATTCAAAAAAAATAAGGGCAAAAAAAATTTATTTCGATTATACAAAATGCCATAATGGCTTACAAGTAAAATGATAGAGTTACAGTAACTATCTACACACAGCTAGGGAAAAACTATCACAAGGGGAAATGAAACTCCAATTCTTCCAAGCCCCCTATCTCTGATCGTTAAACAGAGCTTGAAGATCTGTAGAATTTACCGCCTCGATCTTCTCACGAAGGGTACATGCTCAGCGTCCTCCGTATTGGGAGGGGCTGCACAGTTTCTTCCACCAGCAATGCTACCCCCTCCGCCAAACGAGGGACCTCCGACAGGAGTGAGGCCACCGCTCCATCGGCCGGAGATGCCGGCCTGGTTACCCGGTGGGTTAACCCTTGAAATCGGGGGGTACAGATTGAGGACCGGGGGCCTCTACTTGGAAGGGATCCGACAAAGAGGCAAGGACCCTAGAGGAACGGCTTAAATGAGAAAAGATGGAGCCTCTCTTTCTGCAGGAAGTTTCGGAGGGGCTACTCTCTGCGGGATCTGGAGCCCCACTCCTTCTAAGAGCAGTATTGGAGCTCGAAGCCCTACTACTATTCTTCTTTCGTAAATCTTTTAGCTGCCTCTTAGCTTTTTTGTAGGCCTTGCAATACTTGGAATCCCCCGTGATATGTTTTCTTTCCATAATGTTGATAGTCTCTCGTAGAAATACTTCAAAGTCTTTAATTAAAGGCAATTTAATGGTCCCGAGTCAGAGCCCGTATGCTCGAAGGCTATTAGCAGTCGCTATATAGGTCTGATACAACTCAGCGTGGTCTTTTTTACCTTTCTTTATCTTTAAAAGTAAACACAGTGATTTCTTGATTCTTCCTGATGGTCTGCTCTAAGGAAGGAATTAGATGCTGCTGGTACTCCCTATTTTGCGTCTACCATTCCTCTAGTTTGGTGGTGGCAGTTGCAAGGGCTACACGAGCCTTTTCTATAGCTACCAGATGCCCTATTTACCTTGCGGCGGTAATGCTCAATGGTCTCGTCGGCCTGAGAAGACTATTTCTCCCCAAAAGCCTTAAAAGCTTTAGCAGTAGTGATGCACTCGTGCATCGAAGTGAACCCAGCTTTGGTGGTGATCTCTTTGAGAACCTCGTTGTGCCGAGCCTCGGGGGAGTGTTAGTTTCCCAAAATCTCGTCCTTAGCCACATCTAGGAAGTCTTTTTCCTCCCTCGAATGACTAAGAGCATCAAGGAGCTCCTTTTATCTCTCATGAAGACCATTGCGCATAAGCTAAGCTCTTCATGGGGAGATCAAAGTTTCTCTTCGACCTAGACAGATCTATACCAAAATTGAGATGCTTCGATTTAGTGCTCCCATGCCCATTCTTCAATCTGGTGATACCACTCTTTCATGACTTGGAAAAAGAAGCTGGAAGAGATACCCCTTTGCAGATAAGGGGGGGGGTGGGGGGAAGGAGCTGGCGATAGGGCACCAAGTCTAGAATCTACAAGTGCAAAAAGTAAAAAACAAAGTAAAGAAATAAAGACTTTCATTGATATTGAAAAGATAGAAAGTACATTTGAAGCCCTAAAAAATAGTTCATACATTTTCCCCTACGTTACGACATGCCTGGGTAGAGCTCGAAGGGGTAAGCCTACGTCTGGGCCTTGGAAGAGTCAAGGAGTCCGACTCGACTTCTTGTCTTCATCCACCTCTAAATGGCAGATCTCCTCCATCGAAGAGAATTTACTGAAAGCCTTCAAGTGATCGAGTAGTGGAAGTTTAATGCCCCTATCCTGGATGAACTTCCACCAGAGATGGTTCAGCTACTCCAACTCAGTATTTTTTTTGTAGACATCCAACATTGTTTCGTATTTGATGGGGAGGTCCTAGAAAATGGAGTTGGCTAGATTATTTTGAGTGAACCCCACTAAGACTTTGGATAAGGACGAGAAGAAATCCCGAAACCCCTGTATCTTCACAAGCTTGTTGGTGTAGGCCTCGAAGACTGAGGCCCGCTGCTCGATAGAACAAAGGTTGGCCAGCTTGGCATTTTCACTGGCGAGGATTTCAATAGACACCTGGGCCTCCAAAAGCTTAGCTTCAAGCTCCTTTAGACAACCATTCTTTTTAGGCCCGACTTTCCAATGCCTCTTTGTGATGAGAGGCTATTTTTGTCAGCTCCGCCTCATAATCAGAGGCTACCTTATTTAGTTTTTCCTCATGATCAGAGGCCACTCTATCCAACTCTACTTTATAGTCAGAGGTAGCCTTTTTCAGCTCTTCCTTCAGCTCACTAACCCTGGCCTTAGAAGCCTTGGATTTGGCAGTAGCCACTTGGGCTTCGTTGGCCTTCACCTTCAAAGCCTAGAAAACTAAGTCAAGAGCATTCGAGATGATGGCTGCCTCTGATACGGAAGCCAGGGTAGGATCAATCGCACCAGGAGGACTGAGGTTACCCTTCCCTAGAAAATGCCTAGCCCAAGACTCAAAATATTTTGAGCCACCAGCTTAGGACTTGATGACGATGACCTTATCAGTATGCTGCCTCTGGGGGGAAGGGTTATGCTAAGAAGAACCCTTCCCATGACACTTGTTATTTGTTGAGTTACCAGGGGCCTCTATCTAAATCTTTGAAGGGGGTTCCGTTTGGATAAGCGCCTAGACCAGGGGCTCGGAGTGAACCCCTGGATAAGTTTCCTCAAAAACCATCTCCACTTAAAAATATCTGCACTTCCTCCTCATTTCCAAGACCGAGCAAGCTAGAAAAGTCCACTGAATAACACAAAATAAAGAAAAATTAGATTAAAACAAAAAAGAAGAAGATAAAGAGAGAGAAGAAGAGAATCTTAGTTAAGAAAAACAAACTAAGACGCCACAAAACCCTTCGTGTGGGGAGGGGGGAGAACTCTTGGAGCGGCCTCCTGCAGAATTACCTGGTCATATGGCCTCTGAAGTAGTCTCGGCAGGCCTCAAAATAGGCTCGAAAGGGTTCAAAGGGCTAACTTTTACCTTCTTTTTCTTTGGCTTTTTTGGGGTCCCATCATCGGCAACAGAAGGGGCCTTCCTCTTAGTCTTCTTAGGCTTATCACCCTCAACCACCTTCTTTTTTCCTTTGCTCAAAGGAGCCTTCGAAGTCTCTGCCGAAGGGAGAGGTTGGATCAAAACTGGTTTCTGGCAACAGATCAACTCGTAAACCTTCACCGGCTAAATATGATCAAAGTTCTTTGAAATGTCAAGGGGATCACTCAAAAGACGATCCTTATTTGCCACTACACTCTCTGGAGCAAAGTAATTGGCAGTATTCTCGTCCTTAGGATTCAAATTCCACCCCGGTACATAATACTCCTCTACCTCATTCTTGAAGGTGAATATGGGGGTTTTGTGCCACTCTTTGCAGTTCGAGGAGATTTTTATGGGGTGGTTCAAAAACCTGTTATTAAGGGTTAAAATCCACTAATTTTTGTATCCCCGTGCATCACGATTTTACTAGCAGAAATTTAGTGTAGGGACCTAAAATGCTCGTAGCTAGGGTTTATACCTAAGATATTACATCAAGTCATAAATTCCATAGCTAAGAGTATGTCGTTCAAATAGAGCTAGGCTAGGTTAATGTGGTGCTTCTCGAGAAGATAAGAGAGGATAGGGGGTAAGTGAAAATATTGCCCGAATCTGAAATGGCACTCGTAGACGGCACACCTACTAGGCCTCATATCCCTAGGGTTTTTATCTTCTCGAAGGACCTCCAACCAAGAGTCCTCTAGAAGCCCAATCCAAAAGGGTAGAGAAGATAGCAAATTGGAGATCTCCTTAGAAATTGGCCGGGGGATCTCAAGAACTGGGGTCGGTATATTCTCAAAGAATAAAGGGTGACCCTCCTTATCCTCCTGAACCTTGCCTCCCTCGGAATTTGGGATCTCAATGTAACCCACTTGTGTCGATAACCCTTGGGTGGTACAGAGCAACTGGCATAGCTCCCCCCGCCTTCTCTATCAATTGAATGGGAACTGGCGACTGATGAGGAAATAATGCCAGAATCCTAGAGGCAGGAATCCTCCACCCCGCCGGTAGAGGAAATGGCTAGAAAATAGGCTAGGATGGAGTTCTTTCCCACTGATGGTATAAATAGCAGGTAAGGGGGAACTTATTGGTTCTTAGCTGGAGTTTGGCAGGAGTTCTCTGAGAGTGTTAGCAAGGAGAAAATGCCTTGAGCTGCTCTGAAAAGAGAGAAAGGAAGTTTGAAATTTGAGAATTTCTTTGAGTAAAGAGCGAAGTAAAGTGCTGAAAACACCTAATATAGAAGAATGAATAAAGGGTAATGATTACCTCGGACATCCACGTAATAAGTAAGTACGTGGGTAAATGGGCCACATGGGTGAGAAATCCAAGGCATTTATAGGGAGTGTGGTGCACGTGGAACCCAATCTGGACATCACACGCTCAGAAATAAGAGTGAGCATCATGCCCTCGTGACCTTTCCACTTCTCACTTTGAAACCTGGCCCATGGGTTCTAACACAGATTAGAAGGCCGAAGGTCAAATTCCCTATTCCTAAATACTGAGATTCGAACGCCCTCAGATTCTAACACATATTATAAGGACAAAGGTCAAATCCCCTATTCCTAAATACTGGAATTCGAACGCCCTCAGATTCTAACATAGATTAGAAGGCCGAAGGTCAAATCCCCTATTCCTAAATAATAGGATTTGAACGCTCTCGAACTGTAACACATATTAAAAGGTTGACAGTTGAATCCCCTACTTCTGACTATTAAGGCTTGAAGGCCCTCGAATTCCAACACATATTAGAAGGCCGAGGGTCGAACCCCCTACTCAGAACTTCTAGGGTCCGAAGGCCCCCTTGTAAGTAAATGAAGTTGGATCTAGGCCTTTAGGCTCTAACACAGATTAGAAAGCTAGGGGTCAGACCCTCGATACATTAATCTGCTCGAACAACAGATTCAAAGCTAACCTGAAACAAACCCTTATTGCATCACAGGGGCACAAAAATTGTACCCCTAGAGCACTATCAACCTCGGTGGGCAAAACCTCGCTCAATTGTGAAGTGGCCCCATCAAAGGGTAAAACATTGAATTCGTGGATGCGAGCACAGATACATACTGCAGGACTTTGGGAAAAAAGTCAAAGGCTGAACTCTCAACTTTATAGAGGCTTATTGATAATGTGTAAATTCATACTGAGCCCAAGTGCCTAAGTGTGGCAGGCCCAGGTCTATAATATTACCCTTTGGGTAATGACCTTTGGACCGGCCCAAGGGAGAAGTACTTGCTCCACAAGCAAAGACCCTACTTGCCAACCTATATAAAGGCTAAAGGTAACCCTATATATTTAACTATTTATTCCTAATTACACTCTTGTAATTCTGTTTGCTTGGTCGTCGGAGCCTCTTCCCCTCGGACACCTCCGGGGGCTTTGTCTTGCAGATTCAGGCCAAAGACAGCGACACAACGACGACGGTAAATTGGCGCGCATCACGTGGTATGGATAACATTCTTGAGCTCCTTGCCCTTGAAAACCAACAACTCCAACCTCTTGATAGCACTCTTCATAATACCATTGGTTTTGGAAACAAATGGTTCTTTCCACCTCATAGTGCCTCTCATCTCTCAACTAATAGCAAAACTCGGTAGGATGGTCAGAATGACAAATTCTACAAAACCTTGCTCGTTGAGCCCCCTCTTGTCATTATGAGTTCCCTCACATTGATATCTTCCATTTTTAATGTATATTTGTTTTCAAAAGTTCGGAATTATATTACAAGGATTCTCAATAAAAGTTCCAAGAACTGAAGCAATACCTACTCCAAACAAAAGCAAAGAAGAACAAAGAATTTGGGTCGTAGTGCAAAGATTCTTGGTCCTTGGAACGAGTATGTACCATAAACCAGGAACAAAGGCAATACGTCTCCAAACACAAAACAAAATTAAATAAAAGTCAAATAAAAATAACTAGCAAATATTCACACAAATATGCCCAAATCCTTAAAAATAAATACCTCTTCCCTAGTAGCGGCTCTAAAATTTGGGAGGTCGTTGACGTACCCCTCAAAGTTACAATTTATAAGACCTAAATGCTTACTAAATACAACTAAGTAGATACTGGTAAATCGGGGTCGTCCATGAAGAAGGGGGATTTTCCTAAGAGTTTGAACATATAAGGTGGATAATAGACTAGATATATTATACACATAAATATATAATATAAAAGCAAGTAAAAGGGGGTGGGGTGGGGGTTGGTTT
This sequence comes from Rubia yunnanensis, assembly GCA_037428765.1. NCBI lineage: Eukaryota > Viridiplantae > Streptophyta > Magnoliopsida > Gentianales > Rubiaceae > Rubia > Rubia yunnanensis. The sequence goes on from CM075068.1 coordinate 80,175,811, forward strand.
TCCAAAGTCAAGTAACTATGCAAATCATGCAACAAACTAAGAAAAAAGAGATAAAAACTACAAATGACAAAGCCTTGGGGGCAATTCATTCCCACTTCCAAACCTCTTATAGATCATAGAACCATTCACTTATTCTATTACATTCATTACCTATGGAGAATGCCATCACTTCCATTTGCATAGATAGACATTTTGTTTCTTCTCAAGAGTAATTCACAAAGACGTTCAACGACCATTTGCAAATGCCATTCACAATCACTTTAGACAATCAATGCCATAAAGATATTTCATCAATGACATCATACACTAAAGAACCATGGATTTGATAACAACTACAAACATTCAACCAAATGCCTAGTCATTTAACCAAACACAACATTCATTAGGTTTAACCTAGAAAGATCAACATTCAAGACCCAACCTTTAATTGCTACCTTAGGATAAATCTGCTAACAAACCACATTAACATACTCATCTATCAACATTCACCTCACGTTACACAACAAGAAGTTCTAATTCTATGTTCTTGGATTTTCATGTCAAAGAGCTAAGAAATTGTGCACATGTCTAACCTCCTAACACTTTAAACATACAAACACTTCATATTCTCAAATAGCCCATAGCATAAATGAAGCAAACATTCATATTAAGAACACAATAAGTGCTAAATAAAAAGTGCTTCAAGAAATAGTGAAATAGAAGTTCTTACTACATGGGTTTGGAAACTTCAATCAATTTCTCCCAAGTGATGAATCTAGCCTAGATAATGAAAATCCACAACAACTCTACAAGAATTCATGGAAGAAGTGAAAAAAAATGAAGAAAAACAAGGGTTTTGAGGCCCCAAGTCGGGATTAATTAGACAAAAGGGGAAGAAGGGGGCTATTTATAGTCCAAGAAAATAGAGGGAAAGAGGCCGAAAATGTAAAGTGTTTGGCTGATTTCGCAGGCTGCAGTATATGCTACGGGCTGCAATGCCCAATCTACCCTCTTCTTATTTCCATCACTACGGGTGAACCGCTGATACGTTTTGAGAGTTCTTGTAGTCAGATTTATAGTACTCACAACGACGAATCTAATGGTACCACCGTTGGAGGCTGGTTCTTCTCGGATCATTCCCAAAAATTGGTTCAAACTTTGGATCAAAATTCATCTGGTTCTTTGTCTTTCTTCTTTGACCCTTCTATCTTCTACCAAGTTTTGACTCATGGCCTTTAATCTTGTACCATCCTTGAAAATTGCCTGCAATAAACTACTTCGAAGTGCTTGCGAGAAATCTACAAATTAATATCACAAAAAGGAATCTAGATGCTCATAAGGACCAAAAATCCATTAGACCCAAAATAGGTTACAAATTGAAGGATTTAGATACGATCTGAAAATAGTTATCTAAACCCCTTATGATGTAACCCTACCTAAATCTAGCAATCTTCTAACAAAAAGATAACTAAAGAAATGTTAAATGATTTGAAAAATACAGACATTTGACGTCTCATCAATTGTCCTTTCTTATCCCAACATGGGTGGGTAGGACTAAGGTTATGTGTAGATAGCTACCAAATAGCTAGGGAAAAGCGGAATCTTGAAGCATGATATATTATAAGGGAATGGGGAAGTATCATTATGCAACTATTCTTTTTTAAATAAAAACATTAGGGATGATAACTAAGTGCCTCAGTAATTTTATATAAAATGTTTCTCAGGGGTGGGGTGGGCGCGGGGGAGGTCGCTAGAGGTAGCGAGCAGCAGTGGCCTCCCCAAACACATATTTAGGGTTTGTGGGAGTGGTGGGGGAGCATTTGTTAGAAAGAGAAAAACTGAGAGGGAAGTGCAGAATCCTGAAACATGTTTATAAAGGAATGGCAGAAAAAAATTTATGTGGGGATTTTGTGTGTGGGGAGATCTGGGTCAAATGGAATTTTGACAAATGTGAAATTCAAGCTACAATTAAGGATGAATTTAATTTTAAATTTTTATTAACACTTGTCAAAATTTTATTTTACCCTCACATTCCCACATACAAAACCCCCACATAAAAATATTTGATTATAAAGGCACCAATTAAAGGTAGTTCCTTTGATTATTTTAGGAACCGCCTTCTAGGGGAGGTTCCAAATTCGGAACTTCTATCCCAAGGTCCTCATTCATTTTAAGGGCGGTTCAAAATTGATTGAAAACAGTTCCTCAATAGACTTCAATTAAAGGCAAATCTATTGAAGAACCGCCTATAATGAACTGTCTTTGTTGGACTATTTGGCCCAAGTATATATAGCCTAGGATATCTTTATTTCCTTCTGGAGTGTTTTTTTCTAGCACAATAGCCGACTCAATCATTTCTCATTCCTTAGTTTTTTCTTCTTCTATCTTTACCACCCAGATCCGTCGTCGTCGCCCTTTCCTCTTCACCACCACTCGCGTGCTGCTCCTTCTTCCCCATCACCTGTCATCGCTCCCTCTTCATCACCACCAGCCTCTCCCTCTTCATCACCACCTGCAACACTATCTTCACCACTACCAACCACTCCTCGTCGATCTTCCTCTTCTCCATCGTGAAGCTGATGCCGTCTGCGACCTGATAAATCCCCGGCATCCAATGTTGTCTGAACGATCACTTCGCAAGCTCTGACGTCCTAACTATCGATGTCGTCCGAATGGTTCAAAATTATTGTATGTTTGAAGTTCTGTAGATTATTGTTGAACATTATTGTATGTTGATGCTCTCTTTACTATATTTGTTGAGCATCACTTTTTTTAGACCCTCTGATCTAAGTTCCGAATTTGGAACCTAATTCAGGCCAAATTATCGTTACATGATTATAGGCGCATGCAAAGAAAACACTTGAAATCTGCATTCTTCGGTATGATAAAACCGCATCTAATGATCCGTTCATACACTAGTGCCTCATTAATTTTCTATAAAATGTTTCTCACGAAAAGGCTCTTACAAAAGAATCAGAATATGTATTTTTTCCCATGAAAAAATACATTAATATTTTATGCATGCATGTCCGTGTTTGCATTTTATAGATCTGGCTAGCTATATACTCCCTCCGGTCCTCTATTTATGGCTCCCTTTGATCGGACATTTTTTCAGGCCATGTTTGACTGTCGATAACTTTTATTGTATACAGTAGTGACCATTTTGTGTGATGTTTATGAATTCTCCGTAACATGTAGTTTTTAAAAAGTAAAACTTTATAATCTGTTATCGTACGTAACAAAAGTTATCGATGATCAAACATACCCTAAAAATTTTTTAGACAATAGGGGAACATAAATAGACTAGAGGGAGTATGGTTATATACATCTAAGATCTTTTACTGGCTTCTGCATGGCATTATGATGGAATGATATGCACTACGTGTGTGTTACTGTGTGTGGTTTGGTGTACTGCGTGAATGCATCAGGTCGTGTATTGTCTTTAATGCAAGAATTTAACGCAACTTTGTCCTACCCAGTACTGTCAAATTGTGACAATACATGGTACTGGTTTTCAGGACCGTAAGGTAGTAATGAATGGATGAGGAAATTTTCAGGCTTTCCTGTTGGAAATGAAAGCATTTTTATAAGTTTACAGTAAATTTTTAAAATTTAAATGTTATAATTTTTAATTCAAATATCATTATTTTGTAAATAAAATATTAGTTTTTGTAAAATATATTCACATTCCAATAATGTTTATTAACTATTAAGAGTCTAAATTTAAATTGTACAAGTTTAAGAATTATAATATCTTAGCTAAAAGGTAGGGATAAACGCATCACAAATCTCGATTTTTGCCAAAAATGTTATTTGAATCCTGAGTTTTTAAGAGTGTCATCGGTATATAAAAAAGCTTGACAAAAGTCCTAAAGTTTAAATTCTCACCTGAAATTCTAAATTATGTGAAAACCAAACTCAACAGATCCAAATATCACAGTTAATATTATATGAGACTAAAACGAAGTACTCCGTCTGTTTCTCTATTAGTGACACACTTACCTTAATTGGACGTTTCTTTTATATTGGCACACTTTCCATTTTTGGCAAGATTCTTTCAATATCATCCACTCATTCTATTTTTTTTAATGAAAACACCCGTAGGTGGGGGATATATATTGGGTTCCCCAGTCCCAGCCAACCCGAAAATATTTTTTAACAAACCAGAATAGAGTTATCGCAATTGAACTATGGTGAGGCAACCCCATTGCCTCCAAAAGTACTTCAGCTAACTAAGCTAGATGTAGACTATACAAACAACTGTACTGGAGTTGCGATCCACTAGCGAGAACCTCCACCCCCTGTGTTAGTTCTCCCTTGTGGCCAGGCAACTCCAAAACCAATCTGCATGTGGTAAGCAGCAATCTGCACCAGTAGTACCAAGTGAGCAGCAGCACCAGCAGTGTTAAATGAGGGATTAAGTAACCAGCTCGAGACATTCAGAGTGTTATTGCATCTCCAACCTGCATAAACAAAAAAGACAGTATCAATTCAGAGGGAAGCGGTGTACTCTAATGTGTGGAGTCTGAACTTTGTCCAAGAAGATCAGCCCCTTAATGTGTGGTGGAATGTTCTGCAGATTTATACTCTGGACCGAGCTGTGATGTGATTTTGCAATAGTATGTGCCACTACATTGCATTCTCTGGCCACATATTGCAAATGGGATGATCTCAGTAATTTTTTAACTCTGTAGGCCAGATCAAAGAGCTTCCAATTTGCCCTATATGGCTCGTTTATCATCTGAACAGCAAGGAGGCAATCAGTTTCAAAAAGATACTGATGGTCCTGATCATGGAAATTATTACAGGCCACTAAAATAGCCTTCAATTCTGCTTCAAGAGGTGAATCAGCATTAGTAGGAGCAGATAGAATAAGTAATGGATCCCCTAGATTGTCCCTAGCAATTAAACCAACTGAGGCCTTATCTATATACCATGATGCATCTATGTTGATTTTAATTGTTCCTACAGGGGGCTTCTCCCATCTAACAATGGAAATATTAGGCTTAGGAGGTGGTCGAGTAAAAGGTGTCCATTGGCTTAGAGGAGAATCCATTACAGGATGAGAGAAAAATGTTCTTGGTGAGGAGAAAATAGACAGTTTTATAAGCTCCTGTACATCCTTGGTAATAGCCAGTGTGGAGAAGGGTTTAGAGTCAAAAATAAAACTATTTCTAGCCTTCCACAAAGACCAGCATGTTATGGATGGCACAATTTTGCATATGAATTGCTTCCAGCCCAGTAGATCATGACAATCCCAGAAAAGAAAAAACCTCTCTGAGAGGGAGTGCTCCTGAGTGATGTAAAAGCCAACTATTGATGCAATGTTACTCCAGACTGCTCTAGCAATGTGACATGATATAAAAAAGTGTTGAATTGAATCAGAGTTACAGCAAGCAGGGCATTTAGATGCCGAACTGAACCCACATTTAATGAGAACCTCATCAAAGGGAAGATAGGAATGTAACAGCTTCTACTCATTCTACTTTTTACTTTCTACATCCAATTTCATCCACTCTTTTCATCTACCTAAACCCAAGCACCTAAACCTATGGTGCCAATATTACTGAAAAGGGAGGAGTAAGTTGAACGGACTATCACAAGACAATAGTTTTCTGAAACTTTTCGAAAAAATTACCATAGGATACACTTAGCGTCCCAGTACCCAAAAGATAAATTAGTCATTTGACTAATCAATAAGGTTGACTATAATTTTCGATGAGCACATAATTTAAATGGCAATTTTGTTAAATTAAATTCAAAATTTAAGTAATATTTTTATTAAAATTGATGATTATGATCACTTAACTCTAAAAAAAACACTCTTTACGTTCCTCTAATAGTAGCACACTTTCTAATTTGAGGTATTTCTTTTATATTAACAATTTCTATTTATTGCAAGTTAAGCTTATTACATCTATCCATTTTATTTTATTTTTCTTTCGGCTTAATTTCATCAACTCATTTTGGATCTCCTAAATTTTAACACCAAAAGTGATGTGCCACTGTTAGAGAAACAGATGGAGTATTAAGGTTTAACTTTCATAATTATGAAAATATAATTTTTGACAAGACAGGACTCAATCATTTATGGAAGACCCATGTTAAGTGATATAAATATTATTTGTAATTGTAATTAGATTATATTTTCTTTTCCTAGCTTCTATATGTATTTTGTACTACTATATAATGGACCATGAGGTCATAAATAAAAACACAGATAATTACCCTTATTTTCTACATGGTAACAGAGCACAAAATCCTAAGCCTAGGAACCTAAATTTTCCATCTTAATTTTCCCATAAACACTGCCGCCATCGTCTGCGCGTGTCACACGCCGCCGATCCAATCTGCCTTTCTTCCTTAAAAAAATAGAATATCAAATCTTCTCTGAAGCTTTGTCCGCCGGTCCGAGCTTTGCTTCTGCTGCCGGTGAGTCCAGCGTCAGCCGCCGGTTCCGATACTCCGACGATTGCCGATAAGTTCCGACACTCCTACCGCCGAGCCCATTCTTCCTGCCAGTCGTTGTCGCTTATCATCAACCACCGTCCGACGATTGCCGCTGCCATCATCTCGGTTGCCGCGATCATCCGATGCCCGCTACTCAGAATCAGACCGACGATTGCCGTCGAAGATCCGACGTCCGCTACTCAGACTCAGACCGGCGTCGTTTCCACATTTACCGAGGAAGACAAAGCACGTGTGAGACTCACGCGCGCGATATATCAGAGGCGCGTGTTTTCACGGGCACTTGAAAGGAACGCGCAAGTACCCTTCCAAAGCGCGTGGTTCCACACGCCAGAACAGAACAGCTCTTTGTAGTGCATGGTTCCACTCGCCAGTACACATCTTGCTGCCGGTACACATACTAATTAATTAATTTATTGTTCAAAATAAATTGTGTTATGGCTCTTTTCGCCGGTGCAGTGACGTCGTCGCAAGGGTTTGCGGTGGCCGCCTTCTCTAGCATACCTACTTGATCTGATTTTGGTCATGCTCTGTCTGATGACCAATGGAGTACGACCATACATTTATTTAATCAATTTTATTCGTTATTCATTATTTAATCTAGGGTAGGTCTACTTTACCCTGGATTCTTGATTCGGGAGCCTCATATCACATGACTGGCGATAAGGGTTCTCTTACTGACATTACTACTGCTACCAATACTGTGAATGTTATACTGCCTGATGGATCTGTGTCGTCTGCTATACAACATGGGTCTATTTGTTTTGCTGATGTCACCCTTACTCATGTGCTTTACATACCTACTTTGCGATGCTATTTATTATCATGCTCTAGATTATTATTTGCCTTAAAATGTATAGCCTTATTTACTGAAAATTATTGCATTTTACAGAAAATCAGTACGAGGACTGTGATTGTATTGGGTGAACAGCAAGAGGGGTTTATTGGCTTCGTCTGTTGGATACTCGCGTTCGTCCTCATAATCTGCAGTCTATTCCGACAGTTGCTTCAGTTGCTTCATCTGATTTATGGCATCAACGTTTTGGTCATCCATCATCTACGGTGTTGTCTTCTATTCCTACTTTTGATTTTAACACAAATAATACTACTATACCTTTCTCTATATGTTATAGAGCAAAACAGACTAGACATAGTTTTCCATTGAGCTCTACAAATGCTACTGCATTATTTGAATTAGTTCATTGTGATGTTTGGAGTCCTTATAGAACACCATCTTCTAGTGGTGCATTTTATTTTTTTACGATAGTTGATGATTATTCCCGAGCAGTTTGGGTTTATTTATTAGTGGCTAAGTCAGAAGTAGCTTCTAGATTTTTGGAATTCTGTACTCTGGTCAAGAATCAATGGGGCCGAACTATACTACGTGTCCGAGCTGACAACGGGACTGAATTTTTACCTTTGACATCTCATTTTGCTGCATCTGGGATAATTTTTTAGACATCTATGGTTGATACACCACAGCAGAATGGTAGAGTTCAAAGAAAGCATCGCCATTTACTCAACGTGGCACGTGCTTTAGGGTTTTAAGCTAGTCTCCTAATTGAGTTTTGGGGAGAATGTGTTCTTACTGCTGCTTATCTGATTAACCGGACACCGACGAAGCATCTCAATCGTCGCACTCCCTTTGAGATACTATATGGACAAGCTCCAAATTACTCATCTTTAGAGGTATTTGGATGCTTTTGTTTTGCTTCTCACGTTCCCAGATACCGCGACAAGTTTGCACCAAGAAGTCGGCGATATTTTTTTCTTGGTTATCCTGCTGCAAAGAAAGGCTATCACCTTTTTGACCTGGAATTCCGTGACATCTTTAACAGTCGGGACGTCAGTTTTTTTGAAGACCATTTCCCATATGCAACCACTCCGACATCAGCCTCTTCCATAGATCCCGGGGGCACCACCACCTCACCGCCGACATCACATCCACCATCTGTCCCGCTGACCGCCACCGAATCTATGTCACCGGTCGTCACAGCTCCTGTCCCATCGACCGTCGTTATACCCTTACTGGAACATTCCCCCGCGTCTATACCACCGGCCGCTTCTCCAGTTCCGGCGACTGACTCAGATCACCGGCAACCCTTGACAGGCCAGCCTGATGATGCACAGCCCGGGATGCCACCGGCGATAGGCAATCATGAGCCCAACGCGCCTCTAGCTCCAGTTACTCCTTCTGCTCCACCGCCAAATACAGCGTCTCCAGCCTCGACTAATTTTTCTCACTGTTTTCTTCTGTCAGCTTCGTCGCCTGTTTTGCGGGTTGTTTCGATGTCTCCTCCCATCACTGGGTTGCCTCCTATCAGACAGAGTGTTCGCGCTCACCGACCTCCTCCTTATTTGGAAGATTATGATTGTGATGATTACGCCTGTGTTCTTACTACTGAAGACCCCCTCCTACTGCTACGTTCACTCATACGCCGTCACGATCCTCATGTGTTCACTATCCTCTTACTGATTATGTAAATTGTGATAATTTTTCTAGTATGCATTCTAGATTTTCGGGTGCAGTAACTTCTAGTGCAGATCCCACCACTTATTCTGAGGCATCACAGCATGCTCATTGGCGAGATGTGATAACTGAAGAGCTTACTGCGCTTGAGCATAATCAGACTTGGACTTTGGCCCCTCTGCCTCTGGATAAGAAGGCAATTGGTTGCAAATGGGTTTACCGGATGAAGTTCATGTCAGATGGTACTATTGAACATCATAAGGTGTGCCTAGTGGTTCTCGAGAATTGCCAGGTTGAAGGGATTGATTATACTGAGACATTTGCTCCTGTTGCAAAGATGAGTTATGTTCGCCTATTCTTATCTGTTGCGGTCATTTGTGGTTGGGAACTGCATCAGATGGATGTCCATAATGCTTTCCTGCATGGTGATTTGCATGAAGAAGTCTTTATACGACCCCACCAGGCTATACCGTGCCTCATGGTCAGGTATGTCGCCTTCAGAAATCTCTTTACGGTCTTCGCCAGGCTCCTAGAAATTGGTTTGCCAAATTGGCTCAGGCTTTACGAGCATTTGGTTTTGTTCAAAGTAAGGCATATTACTCTTTGTTTGTCTTTTCCCATGGATCGGTTTCTTTGCATGTTCTGGTTTATGTGGATGATTTGGTCGTTTCTAGAAGCTCTTTTGTGCTTATCTCCGAGTTCAAGAAATACTTGAGTTCTTGTTTCCATATGAAAGATCTTGGTTTACTTGAGTATTTCTTGGGCATAGAGATTGCTAGAAGACCGGAGGGAATGTTTCTTTCGCAAAGGAAATATGCATTGGACATTTTATCTGATACAGGTTTGTCTGCCTCTAAACTGACTGGCTTTCCGATGGAGCAGCAACACGATATGGCTCGTGTTGATGGACCACTTTACCATGATCCTAAGCAGTACATACAACTGGTTAGGCGCCTGATATACCTTACCATCACACATCCTGAGCTTAGTTATTCAGTTCACACACTTGCTCAATTCATGAAGTCCCCCTATGTTCCTCACTAGCAAGCTGCAGTTCGTGTGTTGGGCTACTTGAAGAGCCATCCCGGTTAGGGTTTATTTCTCTCTTCCCATAGTGCGTTACAGTTGACTGCTTACTGTGATTCTGATTGGGCTGCTTGTCCTATTACCAAGCGTTCCCTTTCCGGTTATTTTGTGATGATTGGTGATTCTCTGGTTTCTTGGAAGACCAAGAAGCAACCTACAATTTCTCGGTCTTCTGCTGAAGCTAAGTATCGTGCTATGGCTGTTACCTGTTGTGAGTTGTTATGACTTAGGTCTTTACTGAAAGACTTAGGGGTTGCGCATACTGCTCCTATGCGTTTGTTTTGTGACAGTCAATCTGCTCTTCATATTGCAGCAAATCCAGTGTTCCACGAACGTACGAAGCATATTGAAGTTGATTGTCATTTTGTCCGGGATCTTGTGTAGTCTGGTACTATAGTTACTCATCATATCCGCACTACAGATCAACCTGCGGACATGTTTTCTAAACCTCTTGGACGTAACCAGTTTCAGTCATTACTTGGCAAGGTGGACATTTCTGATCCCCATTGTCCAGCTTGAGGGAGGGTGTTAAGGAATATAAATATTACTTGTAATTGTAATTAGATTATATTTCTTTTTCCTAGCTTCTATAAGTATTTTATATTACTATACAATGGACCCTGAGTTCATAAATAAAATATAGATAATTACCCTTATTACACGTATAATTACCCTTAGAAAAGTTTTGGTACCCATTTTATCGTTGAATCATGCATTTTCTGGTGGTGTGTCACCTTTTGAGTTTACCCCAAATTGTTACACAGCAACATGTGTATAAAGTCCTGCCTTGGCGAAATGAACAGTCATGGAGCTGTTAGCAACTGAGTGCTTTCTTTCACTGTGCAGCATCCACCAAAGTTAAAATTGGGCATATTTGTGGAAGGAAATACGTCCTCTTCCATTTAATATTTTTTTCACGCCTCAGCCAATGCATCGTCAATGCATGCTTTCTACTTTTTAAACAAATAGTTTTAAAATAAATATTTTAATTAAAATTAGAGTCCGTCTCTTGAAAGACGGTCTTTCCATAAGTTATGGAAAGATCAAGGTTTAAAGTGTAAATTAGAAGAAACGAAGATAAAATTTTTGGGTTGCATGAACCGGGTTATAAAATTTATAACTACTACATGTTTCATACTAAAATTTTAATATTGCAACTAAGACCCTTTACCTTTTATTATTCTAATTAAACCCCGTCTTTCCATAAGCCTATGGAAATACCGTCTTTCCCAAGACTTTGCCTTAAAATTATCACTCCTTTTCACTTTGATGAATTTAGATGAGATGATATTATAAACAAAGAATTCCATATTTATAAAAGAGATATTTTCAGTACTTCTAACTAAGAATACTTTTAATATTTTGTTTTTGAAAAGTACTATTTTACTAAATTTTTTAATGTAATTATTTATTAATTATAAATATATATTTCATACTTTTATCAATATATGGTTTATAATAAAAAGTATTTTTATATAGATCTTTTATCCATATAAATACATTATCAATTCAAAATTATATTATTTTTATCAACAAATAGTAAATTAAATTATATTCAAATTTTTAGTGGTAAATAAAATAAAATATTAATAAATGTGATTACTCATTTTAAAATGTGCACCGCATGGGTATAAACTAGTTTTATAAATAAATATAAGTAATATATAAAATTATGAAAAATAATACTTTAAGTATAATTAATCTAAATTATTTAAGTAAATTTTTCATAGTAAATAAAATAAAATATTAATAAATGTGATTACTTATTTTAAATTTCGCATCGTATGAGTATAAACTAGTTTTATAAATAATAAGAATAAGTAGTATATAAAATTGTGAAAAATAATACTTTAAGTTGTAATTAATCTAAAATTAAAATGACTAATTATACTTTTCCATTTCTTTTGAATTTTAAAAATATTTAATTACCTATGGTTTTTATATTTAATTTTTTAAATGGAAGAAATGAAACGTAGAGTTTGAGTGATATATGATTGAAGTCGAATGTCTATTTCTATTTTTATATACGAATAATTTATAGAATAATTTATACTATTTCATTTTTTTTGAATTTTAAAATATTTCATTACAATATTTTTAAGTATGACTTTTATGTTTAAATTTTTAAATGAAAGAAATTAAACGTAGAATTCGAGAGTGATATATAATCAAAATCAAACATCTGTTCCATTTTTTTATACTCCCTCTGTTTTTTTATTTATGGCACCTTGGATTTAGGTGAAGAAAATTGGTGGATGAAATTGAATGTAGAAGGTAAAATATAAAATGAGTAGATGAAATTGAAACAATGTTGATAAAAATAGGTAGTGTACCAAATAAATAAAGTATTATTTATCACAATTTAAAATAGGCAAAGTCTTGGGAAAGACGGTCTTTCCATAGGCTTATGGAAAGACGGGGTTTGAGTAGAATAATAAAAGGTAAAAGGTCTTAGTTGCAATATTAAAATTTTAGTATACAACATGTAGTAGTTATAAAATTTATAACCCGGTTCATGCAACCCAAAAATTTTATTTTCATTTCTTCTAATTTACACTTTAAACCTTGGTCTTTCCATAATTTATGGAAAGACTATCTTTCAAGAGACGAACTCTTTAAAATAAGTAATCACATTTACTAATATTTTATTTTATTTACTACTAAATATTTGTTTAACTAATTGGCAAAGTCTTGGGAAAGACGGTCTTTCCATAATCTTATGAAAAGACAGTGTTTAATTTGAATAATAAAAGGTAAAAGGTCTTAGTTGCAACATTAAAAATTTAGTATGCAACATTTAATATTTATAAAATTTATAACACGATTCATGCAACCCGAAAATTTTATCTTCATTTCTTCTAATTTACACTTTAAACCTTGGTCTTTCCATGACTCATGGAAAGACCGTCTTTCAAGAGACGCACTCTAACTAATTTAGGTTAATTATAACTTAAACTATTTTTTTTCACCTAATGCGTCCTCTTAAAATTTAAATTAAAAAATGCGGAATATTTGGAGGACGAATTTGCCAAATGCATCCTCAACAAATTACCATAAAAAATTGGAATGTTCGTGAGGGCGCATTTACCTCAACATTTCTAGAAAAAAATGGTTAATTTATGAGGACGCATGTGTTAAATGCGTTATCGTTCAGCCATACAAACAAAAATGAAATTCATGAGAAAGCATTCCTTGAATGCGTTCTCCACCCATGCATCCAGCACATGCTACTGTAGCCACAACAATAATTTTCTCCTCAACAATGTGATGCAGCACAAGAGTAGGTTGATTAAGACAGACCTTTGGTTGAGGATTATGGCTAATTGGCTATAGAGTGGTTAAATGTTACGCATTCAGGCCTTCTGGGGCTAAGTATCAGAGAGTGTTTTATTTTGTTATGTATGTTGGCAGAAATTTGGATGTAATTGTGCATGATGGCAGAAATTTGGATGCAATTATGCATCTTTTGAAACTTGGATGCCATGAAAGGCGATTTCATGGAGATTTTTTTTTCCAGAATTTATAGAGGACACATGGGTGGAATACGTCCTCATTGTGATTAAATTAATTTTTGCAAAAATTTCAGAGGACGCATTCGAGCGCTCGAGGCAGGAGGCCCGAGCAATCGAGGTAGGAGGATCGAGCGCTTGAGGCAGGAGGCTCGAGCAATCGAGGTAGGAGGATCGAGCACTCGTGGCAGGAGGCAGGAGGTTCGAGGGCTCGAGGCAGAAGACAGGAGGTAGGAAGGCCCGAGGGCTTGAGGCAGTGAGGAAGATGGTGGGCAAAGGAAGAAAAATAGCGGAAGAAGTGAGGAAGACGGGCAATAAAACAAACGAAATGAGGACGCATTCACCGAATGCGTCCTCTGAAAACTTAATTAAAAAAAATTACGACAAAAAAAACTATTAAACTATGAGGACGCTTTTAGTAAATGCGTCATCTTATTTTCATGAAAAAAAAATTCTAAAAACATGTTCGCGTTTACCGTCGGTTACTGTTGCCGTAGTTATAGAATTTTCTTTTAGCAACTTAGCATGGAATGAGAAGGGTACCAAATTACCAAATTACCAAATTACAGATAATCTTGTTGAATATAACCGGTTTTTTTGACAACCATTATATATTGAAATTAAGTATGTTACATTATTGCCTCCCTATATGGAGGACAGGTTCATGTACATCAGAAAGAAAAGATCTAGGAAGATGCTTAATTTGAAAATTTACAAAATTAAGTTAAAAAAGGAACTGGATATCATGTACTCCACTGAACTTTTGATTTCCCGTGGAACAGTCTTGGGGTCATTGATGGAGCTGACAAAAATTGCGGAATATGTAAAGATAGTTAACCCCTCTTTGTATCTTCTGGCCGCCGCTTGAATTGCTCTCCAACATACCTGTGCTTCAACTTGTATGGGAAATGTTGCCACAAAGAAGTCAGTTCCCGAAATGGTAGTGAAAGAAGATTGACTCTGGATTGGTGACATAATTTTTCATGCACCTGTGCCTACGATTTTCTTTTCTGAAAGGATCCATCTAAGTAGATGCAAGCAGACCTTGAACACTGAGTTAGCACATTTTCAATCTTATGTGTGGTATTTTGATTGCTTTGTTGTTCTTGTTGATACTCAATCTTCAGTTTCTGGCATTGCTCGGATGGTCCTTCTTCTTTAATATCTTGTATAAACGGCAAAGGTATCTGATAGAATATCTTGATTGATATTAAGATATTCTTGTATATATTGTCTATATTTAGAGTAGGCTAGATACAATGAATGCATAGCTCTTGTACTCTATAAACTGTAACACCCTCGAATCAATGAAATCATTCTGAATTACACATTCACATGGTATTAGATTTGGTTCCCATACACATTCGTTAGGTGCAATATTCAAACCCTAACCTTACAAACCCTAGCCCACTGCTAGGTGTCTACAGCTCTTCCGATCCAGACCAAATCCTGCCGCCGGTGTGCTCTTGTCGTCCCGATGGAGACCGGAAAATCTCTGACCTACGCCACTATGATCCATATGTTGCCGATCAAGCTCAACACCGGAAATTTCATGGCGTGGCGATCTCAGGTACAGGTGTTGTTTCAACCCGCTGGGTTTTTTGCGTACCTCGACGGTTCTCTGCCAAAACCCAACGCTTCTGCTGCTGGAACGTCGGATTCCTCAGCCCTCACGCCGGAGGCTTGGACGGCGCAGGACAAGGACCTTCAGGCTCTTCTCCGATCGTTGCTCACCGAAGAATCCATGTTAGAAACGATCGGCTGCGAGACTGTTCAGGCCATGTGGGAGGCTCTGGCGGCGGTGTTCGACAACACATCTGACGCTCGAGAGTTGCAACTCTGTGACGAGCTGCACACAATCCGCCGCGGCTCCTCCACTGTCATGGAATATCACCGCTGCCTTAAGACTATCACCGACGGTCTTGCTTCTGTTGGATCTCCAGTCGACAACAAGGATCGCGTCATGATTTTCATTCGCGGTCTCGGCTCAGCCTTCTCCAACTTCCGGGCGGTGCAAATGTCGCAACCCCAGATTGCGGTGTATGCCGACGTTGTCGCAAGGGCCAGGAGTCACGAGATCTTCCTCGCTTCTGGTGGTTCTCATGCTGACATGGGTTCTGAACCTGCTCCCGTCGCTTTTTCAGCCTCTGCACAGGCGTTTTCAGGTGGTTTTTTCTCGAACTCCCAGGCGCGTGGCCAACACGTGCCACCGACAGGCGCGTCGAACCCCACGCGCGGCCGATCCAGCGGTGGTTCTGGGCGCTCTGGTGGTTCTGGTCGTGCAGTTGATGGTGGTGGCTCCTCTGGTCAATCTGCCAGTGGTGGTGGCAGTGCTCGTCGTAGTAAACGAAGGTGGAATCCCAAATGCCAACTTTGTTATGAATTTGGTCACACAGCTCGCACTTGCACCAACCCAAATCCGAAGTCTGCAAATCTTGCTGATGCTTTTCGGTCCTCGATGTCTCTCGACAATGCTTCTGACTGGTATCTAGACTCTGGTGCAACCAACCACATGGCTTCCACATCGTCTGGTCTTGACAACATCACTCCCTATAACAGTAACCGTTCTGTCGCTATTGCTAATGGTAGACATGTTAAATTTACTCATATTGGTCACCGTCGGTTTTCTCATGATTAATGCTTATCTGATTTGTTGGTGGTACCTAATATTACAAAAAAAACCTTCCCTCCATTAGTAAACTGACAAGGGATTTAAATGCTGTGATATCATTTGATGAAAATTCGTTTATTATTCAGACACGGTCAAAAAGGAAATCGTGGGCCGAGGACGATGTGAGCAAGGTCTTTATGTGCTAGAACAAGGTGGTGCTGCTTTTGTTGCTTATATTCAAGCAAATAAACATAGGGCGTCTTTTGACATATGGCATGCTAGACTAGGCCATACTTCCTTTTCCGTTATTTTATTATTGAATAAGTTCAACCTAGTTAAGGTTACATCTTTTTCGCCTACACCCTCTTTATGTTCTTCCTGTGAACGAGCTAAGGGAAAAAGGCTTTCATTTATGGATAATCCCAGATGGGCTGTTTCTTTACTTGCTTTAGTACACTGCGACTTATGGGGTCCTGCTCCTATCTTATCAGAAAGTGGTTTATTTTATTATGTGATCTTTGTGGATGATTTTTCACGCTTTACTTGATTTTATCCGTTGAAGCGGAAATCGAACTTTTTTGAGACATTCATGCAGTTTCAGAACTTGGTTGAAAATCAGTTTTCCTGCTCGATTAAAGTGTTTCAAAGTGATGGAGGCACTGAATTCACTAATGCGTGTTTATGGGCTCATTTCTCTGCTAAGGGAATTTTTCATCAAATTTCTTGTCCAACCACACCAGAACAGAATGGTAGAGCTGAATGCAAACACAGGCATATTATGGAAATGAGACTGTCAATGTTGATGCACTCTCACCTACCACCATCTTACTGGGATGTTGCCTTTGCCACTGCCACTTATACCATCAACCGTCTACCTACGCCTGTTCTTCACAATGTGTCTCCCTACTTTCTGATCCATGGTCGTCATCCTGATTACTCTAACTTTCATCCTTTTAGGTGTAGAGTTTATCCTTATATACGGCCGTTTGCACCCTATAACTCGCTCCACAAAGTGTTCCATGCATTTTTGTTGGTTACAGTGCGCAGTACAAAGGTTTTCGCTGCCTTGACCCCCTCATCCAAGAAGGTCTACCTCACTAGCCATGCCCATTTCGATGAGACCTCCTTTCCAGCAGCTGCTGATTCTACTTCTGCTGCTCCAGCAACCTTGGATGTGTCTGTCTTTGTAGACTTGAATGATCATATCTTGTCGGCAAACCCGACTCCAGCACTGTCGGCAAACCCAACTCCAGCACTGTCAGCAAACCCGACTCCAGCACCGTCATCACTGCCATCCCCATCTCAATCTCCAGCACCGTCTGCTTCCTCTCCGTTGCCTTCACCACCACGACCAATTCACCGCATGACTACCCGTTTGAAAACAGGCAGTCTTACCGCTAATCGTCAGTTTGCTGCTTATGAGATGACTGGACTTCTTGCTGCATTGCTTGCCGAGACTGAGCTGCGAGGGTTTCGTTCCACTGTTAAAGATTCCTGTTGGACTTCTGCCATGGATGAGGAGATACGAGCTCTCCGCCAGCAACACACTTGGGATCTTGTTCCTCGACCCTCAGATGCTAATGTTGTTGGATCCAAATGGGTTTATCGTCTCAAGCATCGTCCCGATGGCTCTATTGACAGGTATAAGGCCCGTCTTGTTGCCCAAGGATTTACTCAGCTGCCTGGGTTTGACTTTACTCATACCTTTAGTCCTGTCGTAAAAGCCTCCACTGTCCGAAGCATCCTTGCTCTTGCCACGACTTTCTCTTGGCCTCTTCATCAGCTCGATGTCAGGAACGCTTTCCTTAATGGTGTTCTTGATTCTCCGGTCTACATGGAGCAGCCAGTTGGATTTTCTGATCCTGTTCATCCAGATTTTGTCTGTCGCCTTCGAAAATCTATATATGGGCTCAAGCAGGCTCCTCGGACTTGGTTCCAGCGCTTCAACTCCTTTCTTCTCCGTTTAGGGTTTAAGTGCTGCTTGACTAACACTTCACTGTTTGTTTATGCTCGAGGATCGACTGTGCTATATTTGTTGGTGTATGTTGACGACATCATCCTCACCCGAAATAACTCCAATCTCATTCGACGGTTCATTGTTCATGCTGATCGAGAGTTCTCCGTCAAAGATCTTGGTTCTCTTCACTACTTTTTGGGCATTGAAGTTACTCGATCTTCTTCTGGGTTGTTCTTGGGGCAAGCTAAGTACGCTATGGAGATTTTACAGCGAGCTGGTATGACGGATACTGCGCCTGTCTCTACACCGTTTGTGCCTGGTTCGCAGCTTGTCACCTCTGCTGGTCCTGAATTCTCAAATGCCAATCCTGAATTCACAGTAACCCTAGCCATCTCCCAACTCATCTTGGATCCATATCCCCACCTCTGATGACTTTAGCGTTCCTGTTCTTCCAGATTTCCCACAAAATGAATACTGACTCCTAAAAGGTGGGAGTGTCTGGCGCCAGACTCAACCATTGTGCAAACCAGTCCTTGAATGAAATTTTGTTCCCCTGGTCAAAATCAAAGCCAAATGAATAATCTCTCCAGATTCTCTTGGAAGTCTCACATTGGAGAAATAGGTGTGAGATAGTTTCCTCTTCAAGTCCATATCTTGTGCAAGTGGGATTCTCTGCTACTTTCCTCTCATATCTATTATTCTGCGGTGGCTAAGCATCTGACAGAAGTCTCCACAGGAATATTTGTATCTTTTGTGGAAGTTTGAGACTCCAAATCTTGCTGCATAATTTCTCGTAAGCCACCTTTTCACTTGTGGATTCATAAGGGAAGGCCAAACTTTGTTCATGGCCATATAATAGCCCTTCTTTATTGAGTATTGACCATCTGGGCTGGGTCTTCATCATTTCCTATTGCAGATCTATTCAAATGCATTGGTAAAATATCAGAGTGCAAGGGAACAGTTGATATTATCAGTGGTGATCTCCAAGTGCGATCAGGCTTGATGAGGTGTGGCACCCTTAAATTCGTGGATGTCTGAGTTACTAAGTCTATGGTCATAAGATTATCCTAATTTGGTATCCATTGATCGCTGAGTCTGATTCTTTCTCCATTGATAACCCTCCAGGAGAGATTGTTCGTTATAATGTGCTCCACCGATAGAATGGATTTCCAGCCCAAAAATCTGCATTCCTTGCTACGGTTTATCTGAGATCTCTATGCTTCAACTATTTAGCTTTTTATAAGTCTGAGTAAGAAGACTCTGATCACCAGTTATTATTGTCCATGCATGCTTGCCTTATTCGTACCCAGAGCTGATCGCATTCTCAGTCCTCCCGGCTTCTTTGACCTTGTGACAGTTTTCCATTATTGCCAGTGAATTTTCCTGCCCTCCAAAATTCCTCCCCAAATGTAAGATGTAGTCATCTTCTCCAATTTCTGTGAATGGCTTTAGGTATCTGGAAATTCTAAGAGGATGCAAGGGTGTAGGAATTAAGGGTAATAATTTGTATTCTATTCATGAGTTCAGGATACATTATATAGTAATACAGGAAACCTATCCTAGTTGGGAGAAGGTAACAGAATACAATTATATCTACAATTATGGTAGGAATACAAATCCAATTCCAACACCAATACTAATTAACACTAATTCCATAACAACTATAATACTAATTCCATAATACTCCTCCTCAAGTTGGAGCATGCGGATCAGAAATGCCCAACTTGCCAAGTAAGGAATAAAACTGGTTACGGTCGAGAGCTTTGGTGAATAAATCTGCTGGTTGGTCAACCGTACGAATATGGTGAGTAACAATAGCGCCGGATTGAACAAGATCTCGAACTAAATGACAATCAACTTCAATGTGCTTAGTACGTTCATGGAAAACTGGGTTGGCTGCTATGTGAATGACTGATTGACTGTCACAAAACAATGTCATAGGAAAAGTGTGCGAAACTCCTAAGTCTTTCAGCAAGGACCGAAGCCATAATAACTCACAGCAGGCAACTGCCATAGCACGATACTCTGCTTCAGCAGAAGATCGAGAAACAGTAGGTTGCTTCTTAGTTTTCCAGGAAACTGGAGAATCACCAATCATAACAAAATAACCGGTTAAGGAACGCCTAGTTATAGGATAGGCGGCCCAATCCGAATCACAATAAGCAGTCAATTGGAGAGTATTATGGGAAGAAAGAAATAAACCTTGACCAGGATGACTCTTCAGATAGTGTAAAACACGAACCGCAGCTTGCCAGTGAGGAACACAAGGAGACTTCATGAATTTCGCGAGAGCATGAACTGAATAACTAAGTTCTGGACGAGTAATAGTTAGATATATCAGATGCCCAACCAAGCGGCGATACTGCTCCGAGTCATGGTAGGCTGGACCTTCAACACGTGCCAAATCATGTTGTTGCTCCATCGGAAAATCAATTGGTTTAGAAGCAGATAAACCTGTATCAGATCGAATGTCCAAAGCATATTTCCTTTGCGAGAGAAACATTCCCTCCGGTCTTCTAGCAATCTCTATGCCCAAAAAATACTTAAGCAGACCAAAGTCCTTCATGTGAAAACAAGAACCCAAGTATTTCTTGAACGTAGAGATGAGCGAAGAAGAACTACCAGCAATGACCAAATCATCCACATAAACCAGAACATGTAAAGACTGTGATCCACTGGAAAAGACAAATAAAGAGTAATCTGCCTTACTTTGAACAAAACCAAATGTCCGTAAAGCCTGCGCCGGTTTAGCAAACCAATTCCGAGGAGCTTGACGAAGACCATAAAGAGATTTCTGAAGGCGGCAAACCTGACCAGGCGGAACCGCATAGCCAGGTGGGGGTCGCATGAACACTTCTTCATGTAAGTTACCATGCAAGAATGCATTATGAACATCCATCTGATGTAATTCCCAACCACGTATAACAATAACGAAAAGGAACAAGCGAATGGAACTCATCTTTGTGACTGGAGCAAAAGTCTCTGTGTAATCAATTCCTTCAATCTGGCAGTTTCCAAGAACCACGAGACGAGTTTTGTAACGTTCAATGGTACCGTCAGAGCGAAACTTCATTCGGTAAACCCATTTACAACTAATGGCCTTTTTATGCGCAGGCAAAGGAGACAAAGTCCAAGTCTGATTGCGCTCTAGGGCAGTGAGCTCCGCAACCATAGCATCTCGCCAATAAGAATGACGGGAAGCCTCAGAGTAAGTAGTGGGATCTGCACTAGAAGTTACAGCACCCAAAAATCTAAAATGCATACTAGAAAATTTATCACAATTTACATAATCAGTAAGAGGGTAGAGAACACCTGAGGATAGTGATGACGTATGGGGGAACGTAGTCGAAGAGGGGGGGGTCTTCAGTAAAAACAGCACAAGTAGAATCATCACAATCATAATCAGCCAAATACAACGGTGGACGTCGAGCACAAACACTTTGTCTGGTGGATGGTGGATTATTGGCAGCAGGTGGAGGAGGACCGGCGGTGGGTGGCGGTGGGATGCCGGCGGTGGCCGGAGTTAGTTGAACGCCGTTGATCGGCAGTGGATCGCCGGTGTTGACCGGTGATGACCCATCGACGATGTCCGGTGTTGACCTGCCGGCGTTGACCGGCGAAAGGGCGGTCGGCGTTGACCGGTCAGCGTTGACTGGCGTTGACCGGCCGGAGTTGACCGGCATTGATCGGTCAGCATTGACCGG
This sequence comes from Rubia yunnanensis, assembly GCA_037428765.1. NCBI lineage: Eukaryota > Viridiplantae > Streptophyta > Magnoliopsida > Gentianales > Rubiaceae > Rubia > Rubia yunnanensis. Next base: position 80,197,595 of record CM075068.1, read on the forward strand.
CGGAAGAGCGGCCGGTGTTGACTCGTCGGAGTTGACCGGCGTTGACCGGCCGGAGTTGAACGACATTGACCGGCCGGAGTTGACCGACGTTGACCGGCCGGAGTTTACTGGCATTGACTGGCGGTTGATCGGAAAAGCCGTATGGTTCCGGTGAGGAGTCAAAAATCGGCGGTGCAGTAGTGGCACCGCCAGGTTCATCTATTGAAGCGGACTGCTGAGATGCAGAATACGGGAACTGGTCTTCAAAGAAATCAGCGTCCCGAGTGTTAAAGATAACTCGAGAGTCCAAGTCGAGAAGATGATAACCTTTCTTTCCGGCTGGATAACCAAGGAACAAACACCGATGGCTTCTTGGTGCAAACTTATCACGGTATCTTGGAACACGAGCAGCAAAACACAAGCATCCAAATACTCGTAAAGAAGAGTAATTTGGCACCTGTCCATAGAGTAACTCAAAGGGAGTACGACCGTTGAGAAGCTGTGTCGGTGTTCGGTTGATCAGGTAGGCAGCAGTAAGAACACATTCTCCCCAGAAGTCAATAGGAAGATTGGCTTGAAACCGTAAAGCTCGCACTACATTTAGTAAATGACGATGCTTTCTTTCAACTCGACCATTCTGTTGCGGAGTATCAACCATAGACGTCTCAAAAACGATCCCTGATGCAGTAAAGTGAGATCGAAGAGGCAAGAATTCAGTGTCGTTATCAGCACAAACTCGTTGGATTGTTTTTCCCCACTGGTTCTTGACTAAAGCACTAAATTCTAAAAATCTAGAAGCTACTTCAGATTTAGCTACTAGCAAATAAACCCAAACAGCTCGGGAAAAATTATCTACTATTGTCAAGAAATAAAAAGCACCACTAGAAGATGGTGTATTATAGGGTCCCCAAACATCACAATGAATTAATTGAAACAATGCAGTAGCATTAGTAGTACTTAAAGGGAAACTATGTCTAGGCTGTTTTGCTCTATAACATATAGAACAAGGCACAGTATGTTTATTATTGCTAGGAGAAATAGAGGACAACACCGTGGAAGATGGATGACCAAAACGCTGATGCCATAAATCAGAAGAGGACAATGAAGCAACTGTAGGAAGAGGCTGCAGGACAGGACTTCGAGCACGAGCATCCAGCATACGGAGCCAAAACACCCCCCTTTCTGTTCACCCACGCCAATCACTCTCCTCGTACTGATTGTCTGTAAACTGCAATAATTTTAGTAAACAAAGCTAGACAGTTTAGGGTAGATAACAATCTAGAGCAAGATAGTAAGTTACAGCGCAATGTAGGGATATATAACACGTGCGGCAGTTTAAAACCATCAAAACAAATGGAACCAAATAGTGTAGCGGAGAACATCGAGCCATCGGGCAGAAAAATATTCACAGCATCAATAGTAGTAGTAAGATCAGAAAGAGAACCTTTGTCACCAGTCATATGATAGGAGGCTCCCGAATCAAGGATCCATGGTAAAGTATGCTTACTAGACACATCACCAGAAGAGTGAAGCTGATTAAACAGGTTCATGGTCGTATTCCATTGGTCCTCAGACAGGGCAGGGCCAAAATCGGAGCGAGCAGGGACCGTGGAGGAGGCCGTCGCCGCCAGGCTTGGTGACGATAAGGCGGCTCCGGCAAACGGCGGCGGGGGCGATAGATCGGTGGCGCCACCAGGTTGACCGGCGTTGACTAATGGCCGATCAGGTGGTGCCGATTTCTTGCCCTTCTTGAACCACTCCGGGAAGCCGTGTATCTTAAAATAGGTGTCTTTGTCATGACCCTTGCGATGACAATGTGTGCAAACAAGATTCTTACGATCGTCGACAGAAAGAACCACTGGCGATCGACGTGCAGCATATGCCATAGATGTAGAAGAAGAATCACGGGCTCAAATGATAGCTCTATGATTCTCCTCCTGAGTAACAAGGGCATACACCCTCATGACAGATGGCAGCGGCTCAATGCTCAAGATATGGGATTGCAGGGTGTGAAAACCTTCGTCGAGACCAGAGATGAATTGATAGATCAAATCCTTCTCTCTCTCCTGGAGGATTTTTGCCTGAAAATTGCACTGGCATAAAGCCTTGCAATCTTCACAGATACAGACCACAGGCAGTCGCATGCAGTGATAATCTGCAAACAACTTCTTTAGTGTGGCAAAATAGATGGCGATGGGCTGACCGTTCTGCCTGCAACCTTGAATGGCTTCTTGTGTCTGCATAAGCTTCATTCCATCAGCGAAAATAAAGCGTGTCTTAAGATCATCCCACAAATCCTTGACGGTAGAGAAAGAACTTGTTGAAGATCGTATCACTGGATCCAGGGTCTATGAGATCCAGCAGACAAGAGTAGCATTAACCCCAGGCCAGACAGCAGCATCTGGATGATCATCCTGGGGTTTTGTGATGGATCCATTAAGGAACCCAATCTTATGTTTGGCCAAGAATGCGCAAAAAATCGCATCAGACCATTCATTGTAGTTTTCTGGTCCTTTCAACATGATTGGTACAAGTTGTAATCCTGGACCATCGCCGGAACCAATGTAGTAAGGATCAGTCGACACACGACCAATCGGTAAAGCAGCATGAGTGCCAGATTGTGATTGCAGCTGTTTGAGTAAAGCTGCAATTACGTCACTAGCACTCAGATCCTGAAGTTTCGTACCCTCAGGAATCTCAAAACGAGGTTGTTCATCAGAACCCGACATATTGTAAAATCAGGGACGAGTAAGAACACCGGTGGACAGTTGCTGACGGTGCGTGGCGGACGGCGCGTGGGCGGACGGCGGCGGCGCGTGGCGTCGGTTGGCAACGGATCAAATAAACACGAGCAGCAAACGTCGTTGACGGGACGTCGTCGGAAACCGGCGGACAGCGGCGGCGGCAGCGCGTGGGGCGTCGGACGGCGGCGGCTCGGGAAAGATCAGGGCAGCGGAAAATTTTCTGTTTTAGGTTTCAAAATTTTAGGCTCTGATACCATGTAGGAATTAAGGGTAATAATCTGTATTCTATTCATGAGTTCAGGATACATTATATAGTAGTACAGGAAACCTATCCCAGTTGGGAGAAGGTAACAGAATACAATTATATCTACAATTATGATAGGAATACAAATCCAATTCCAACACCAATACTAATTAACACTAATTTCATAACAAGTATAATACTAATTCCATAACAATGGCATTTTTGGCTCGGGTCAATCTTCCTAGAAGATTAAATAGCCTAGTTTCCCACGATGAATATCTCTCCATGAATATTTGAACAAGGTTCTAGAAAATTACCTTTTTCCTTGTCCTGAACACTATATCCATCCCCAAGAATTTACCCCCTACTCCCTAGCCATGTACATTCAAGTTAAGTCTGGTGAACTGCTGCATATGCTGGGGAGTATTAGGAATGAATTGGATGGAACAATTGTCAAAATTTAGCCGCTGAGCCGAGAATCTTGCATAAAGATCAACTATTTTCTCCAAGTCGTGCATATACCCACTCTTGGTGTACATATACTGATTTAACATGCTCGGTAACCACCGGTACAATAGAAGCTTGGCCTGTCATCCATTCTCTTCTTGTTGAATGAATTCCTTGAATCAAATTTTTACTTTTCTTTTTAGAGGCCCAATGATGATAAAAATTTGTATTTCTTTCTCCAAATTTCAGCCAGCTAACTTTAGTTCTCTGTTGCCAGCAGTCCGATTTTTCTGCTCCGCATCCTATAATTCCCTAGATGTTTCTTGAATTCTCCCGGAGTTGTAGATTAATACATCCCTTAGTTGAAACTTATGTAACTGAGTAGTTGGAAATTTGAGCCTCCTGTCCAAATTGATAGACAGGATTAGTTGTCCGTAGTTGTCAAGCGTAATCATAGGACTAGCTGTCATATATATGTAGCTGTATTACCATATTTGTACTCTTGTATCAATATATATTCTCATCAATATACTGCAATCCTATCAAGGGTTTTCATTCACTTCCAATCTCCTTCTTACATGGTATCAGATTAATATCGATCCTACAATCTTTCTCATTTTCTTCGTCATGTCTTCCTCTGCTGATCAATCATCGTCGGAAAACGAAACCCCCGTCAATACACCTAACCCTCCAAAAACTCCCTCTCAAATAGCTATGGCTCAAGCACTTCATGTTGCATCAATCAAAACTCATGTCCCTTGCACACTCGATCTCACCGAATCTAACTATAATACATGGCGCACTCTATTCCTTGTTACAGTAGGCAAATTTGCCCTTCTTTCTCATATTGATAATTCAACCCCTCCGAACCCCACCGATCCCGAATGGCAGATTCTTGATTTCACCATCCTGTCATGGATTTTTGGATCCATTAACCCCAATATCTTTGATATTGTAGTGCAAAAAGATGCCACCGCTCAAGAGGTATGGAATCGCATTGAAAACCTCTTTCGAGACAACAAGAAAAGTAGAGCTATTCAATTGGAGACAGAATTCAGGGGCCTTGTGCAAGGTTCTCAACCGATTTTCGATTACTGTCAGAAGTTGAAGACTTTGGCGAACAACTTAACAGATGTTGACAGTCCCGTTTCAGATGAGACACTTGTTTTGCAAACCATTCGGGGTCTAAACGATGACTTTCAAACCATGGCTGCTATCATACCAATGCAAAGGCATTTTCCAACTTTCCAAGAATGTCGAAGTATTCTTCTGTTAGAGGAGTCACGTCGGGCAAACAACTCATCTAACTCGACTATAGAGACTGCTCTCAATGTCAATGCTACACCACAATCTGCCCCCTCCCAATCCAGCACAACAACAAGCATCACAACCTAACAATTCATCCAACTATCGTGGTCACGGACGTGGTCGTGGTCGAGGTAGGGGTCGTGGTGGTCGCAGCTGGTCCTCTTGGAATCAACCATGGCAGTGGCAGCAACAAACATCATCTTGGAACTCTCCAGCACCAAACTGGTCTCCCGGTCTTCTTGGTTCTGGTCCTCGGCCGCATCAGCAGCACTTCCCATCTCCTCCACAAGCAATGATTTTGCATCAATGGGATCAACAAGCCCTAGTCAATGCCCTCAATACTATGTCACTTCAGCAACCCAATGACGGATGGTACATGGACTCCGGTGCTTCCGCACACATGACCTCCAATACAGGTAATCTCTCGTCTACTCTTAATCCTAGTATTCACTCATCTTCTAACATTATTGTGGGAAATGGAAATAGCCTTCCAATAACAAATACTGGCCACACCACTCTTTCCAAAACCCCTCCCTTAAACTTAAATCATGTCCTCGTAACCCCTGGTCTCATCAAAAACTTAATATCTGTTCGTAAATTTACAAGAGATAATAGTTGTTCTGTTGAATTTGATCCTCTTGGTTTTTCTATAAAGGACCTTTCTACCAAGACCGAGATAGCCAGATGCAATAGTCGAGGTGACCTCTACCCATTCATATCAAGGGTTTTCATTCACTTCCAATCTCCTTCTTACACAAATTACCTTACGAATTAGAGCTCCAATTGCAGATATGCCTAAGAGCAGTTTTTAACTTCTTATTTGTTGTCTTAATAAAGTCCTGCTCTTGTTACTGAGGATAATATGGAGACGGTGAGTCTCGTACTTTATTAACTATCTGATATGTGACTACGGATTTTGCCCAGTAAGCTTAATTATCTTCTGGGTTTTGTACGTCCCGTCATCTCAGTGTTGAATTCCTCTTAATCTTCTTGTACAGGTCGTGCAGGTTTGTCTGCCCATCATTGGGGCCTATCTCTTGTGGCACAAACTCTGGCATTGGCCGTGCCATTTTACACGGCTCTTATTTTTTTCACACTTTCAAACATGACTTCTTTCTTCAACCCTTCTACCTTCTATCACGTTTTGACTTGTGGTATTCAATATTCTACTAGTTTTGCAATTGGCCTTCATTAACCTACTCCGAAGTGTTTACGAGCAATCTACAAGTCAGCTCACAAAACAAGATCTAGACGCTCGTAAGAACAAAAATCTATTAGATTCAAAATAGGCTACCAAATGAAGGATTTAGATAAGAAAACAAAAAATCGTCATCTAAACTCCTTATGATGTAAACCTCCAAACCTATCAATTTACTCACAAAAACATGACAAAAGAGATGTTAAATATCCTAAGAAATACATGCATTTGATGTCTTATTAGGTTAGGTTTAGGTGGTGTTAAAGAGGGGTCTCAAGGTTGCTAGGGGGTTCCACATGGTCCGCAAAACTAGCTTTTATTTCACACATTGTTGGCCACATTTTGCCTTTTCCTCATTTTGAGCATTTTTCCATTCAATCCTTTGCCTAACCTTGTCGTTTAATTATTTCACAAAATCAGTCTTTTTTTCTCCATCAAGGTTCCAAACATTTTTTAAATTTAAATGAATAAGATCAAGTGGAGTAGTTGGTAGGAAACCATAAAAAAATTCAAAAGGAGATAAAGATGTAGTAGAATTAATAGTTCGCTTATAAGAAAACTCTGCCATCGGAATGCAAGCCTCCCAATTCTTCAAGTTATTTTGCACTAAGGCACAAAAAAGAGTGCTTAACATTGTTGGTGACCTCAGTTTGCCCATCGGTTTGCGGATGACTTGCAATTGAAAATAGAAACTTCGTACCCAACTTCCTCTATAGTTTAAGCGAAAACTAGGATAAGAACTAAACGTCACGATCAGATATTATGCTTGCAGGTATCCCATGTAAACTAAAAACTCCCTTTGTTTCACCTTGATGTGCTTTGTAAGAAGGTTGATTAAGGAGCACGGATCATGGCACCAAGTCGATTTGGTGCTCTATACCTCAAATCGGAGGTAAGCCACAAGGGAGTTCCTTAAGAAAGACATCTCCAAAATCTTGTAACAAACTAGCAAAACGTGTAGGAACATGTACATGTATATCTTCTTTTGCAAGATAAGTATCCTTAAAAAGTAAGACTAAGACAAAAGATTTATTATTTATAGCACGAACACATCCCTCACAAAAGCATGAAAACAACTATTAGTATCACGAGGTGATTGAGATAGCAAAATATAGATAGAAGGTAAAGGAGTAGGATGTAAATGTAGAGTTTTAGATAACTTGCCTGAATTCTTGGTCAACTTAGGATTTGGTGCGGCCAACTTACGGTTTGACACGGTTCGTGCAGTAGATGACATTGTTCGTGTCAGTGTCGATGCAGTAAGCAGAGATAGTGACACGGTTCAAGCTAAAGGTGACACGATCTATGTCACAGGTTATACAGTCTGTGCCGAAGGTGACAATGTCCGTGCAGGCAATAATTCGGCCATCACCCTCTCTTTGTCAATTTTCATGCACTATTGAGCCTCGAAAACTTCTAGAGGAGAAATCGGATTTAAGGAAAACGTTGCCCTATCCTTGATCATAACAATTTTGTTAGTGAAGCCATCATGAACCGATTTCCTAACAAAATATTACTAGCATCCGTATGAATAACATCACATATGATAGAATCATGGTATTTTCCAATAGTGAAGTTAATCGCGCAGAGTTTTATAACTTTAAATTCACCACAAACATTTAACTAAATCAGTTTATATCATTTAACTAAGAGATCAAAATAGTATTAGCACATGATTCTCGGTATACAATTCCTATTTTTCACAAGGAAACGAGTACAAACGACACTAGAATGTTGTACCTAAAATTTGACCACTTGAGCATTAAGAAGCCTTAATGACACAAAATTACCTTGTGTTTTCTAATCTTGATCATCAAAGATGATCTCTTCATCGACTTCTTCTTCACTTGCATAAAGTATAGGCATATCAACATATTCATCTTCATTGTCTCCTTCCCCCATTGTTGTCATAATTTGAGCATGAGGACAATTGGATCGCAAATGGCCCCGTTCCTTATAATTAGAACAAGGAGGAGTTTTAGAAGAAACTGTATTTTACGAAGAAGTAGACTTACTTGGAATTTGGCTGGACTATTGGCTCGAGGGATCCATCATTTATGGTGTGGGAAAAATGGCGGCAATGATTGAAGAAAAAATGGATCGCCGCAAAGGTTCGATACAGTTTTGAGACTAACTTCTGCTTCCGGTGTCAGAATCAGGCGATGTCGGTGCCGTTGGAACCGAATTCATTATAGTATTTAATGACCTCTTGCACTCTTCAGATATTTTATCTTTCATAATATTATTTTCAAGAATATTTTCTCTCTGGTGGATACTAGATACAAAACTTAGGGGGTTGTGCTTGCAGCCCTAGATTGTTCTTCCAGCCCTAGATTGTTCTTCGAAGATTCGTGCTTTCATATCTCCTTAAATATTCTAGTTGTGTCAATTGGTATCAGAGCAGGCTTCAGCCTACTAGCCAGCTGGTTGTCATTTCCAATTTATTAATAAAAATTTGAAGCAACAAATATTTGCCAGTTGCGGAATAATTGGAAGAAATTATTCAATACACACAAGTCTTTTATAGTTTTCTGAATGATAGTTAAATTAAAACTTTGTTCATATGTTAAGTTAAATATTAAACATTCAATAACATTAAAATAACATTAAACGATAGATTTAAAATTTAAAATTTTAGATATAAAATACGTCCGAATAAATATTCTTCCAAATACGAATAAATTTGTTTAAAATACATGGTTATACAAAATTGAAGCTAAACATTTAATGTCTGCGGGGAAGAATGATAACAGGAAAAACTAAGGGCCCAACACCATTTAGCAGCTCGACGTATAGGGTGTCCCCAACCTCGAGTTCCTCTGCAGTAAGAAACTGGCCAAACCCATTCGGGGTCAAGGTCTTGAGCCTCCAACTGTCCAAGTAGTGCATGTGATACTCCCTCCCGTTGTACCTGATCACAGCATCCAACTTGTACGGCAGTGGGAGATCAACAGTCTAGCTAGGGACGTACTAAATTATAAGCAAAAAACCTTTGTTAGTACATATGAAATTAATCTATAGAAAAATTTAATTGAAAATAAAATACATTTGAAACAGGGACGATTTATCAGAATTGGAATTGTCCCGAAGTTTGTCTTGGTCAGAGTATGTACAAAATGTAGATCCTTGAATGTATTTCACAGATTGTCATCATCCGAATTAGTACAGGTCTATATTGTTCAATGAAATTATTAAAATTTCAATTAAAATATTAGTAATAAAATAGAAGGAATGAGAACAGTCCAGGAATACCCAGGTGAATTCATGCGTTATTGTGAGCACAATGAACTTGGCGAGCCTGAGAATTACAGGGTGGCTAGGTATATTAGTGGCATGAAAAACCTTATACCATAGATTGGGTTATTAAGGGTAATAATGTTAGGGTGAGGTTAACTTGTAGTGTTCCTATTTCAATTGGGAAGCACTATAAGGAGAACATAATATGTGATATACCGGATATGGATGTGTGCTATGTGTAGTTGAGGCAGCCTTGGCAGTTAAAACATGACATTACACACAAGGGTATGACAATGTAATGTTTTTTGCATAGGACGTGCATAGGATTGCTATGGTTCTTGTTCAGCGTTTTGACAATGTCACAAGAAGTAAGCAGTCAAATTTTCTGGTCATGACACGAGGTGAAGAGGAACTTGATGAGGCTGCTGCTGAAGTTGACTATTTTTTTTCTGTGGTGATGAAGGGGTTGTTGAGTGTTAAGAAAGAGGAGGTAACGATTCAAGTGGAAGTGCAGAAAATTTTGGAGATTTTGAGCAGTTAACTGGTGACGAACATCCAAATGAGTTACCTCCTATGCGGGATATTTAGCATCAGATTGAATTGGTTCCCGGCTCTAGCTTGCCAAACCTCTAACACTATCATATGAGCTAAAAAGAGAATGAGATTCTAAGGGAATGGATCAAAGACTTGTCAAAGAAGGGGTTCATTCGTGAGAGTATGAATCCTTGTGCGGTTCCTGTTAATCTTATTTCTAAGAAGGGAAATCAGTGGCGGATGTGTTTTTTTAGTAGGGAGATAAACAAGATCACTACAAGTATCGATTTCCGATTTCTCGATTGGAAGACATGCTTAATGAGTTGGTGGGATTGAAGGTTTTTCGAAGAATGATCTTCAAAGTGGATATCATCAGATTTGTATAAGGCCTAGTGATGAGTGGACGATGGCTTTCAAGAGCAAGGAAGAACTGTACGAGTGGTTGGTGATGCCTTTCAGGTTGTCCAATGCCTCTAATACCTTTATGAGGGTGATGAATCAAGTTTTACGCCCTTTCATTGGTTCTTTTGTGGTGTTTTATTTTCATGATATCCTGAGTTATAGTAATACCAAAGAGGAGCATTTAGAGCATTTGAAGCAGGTGTTATAGGTTTTTCTCGAAAATCAGTTGTACATTAATCTGAAAAAGTGTACATTCAGCACCAACTAGTTGTTTTTTCTAGGTTTTGTTGTTGGTTAAGATGGTATTCAGTTGACAAGGAAAAGGTGTGTGCTATCCACGAATGGCTAGCACCTACTTCTATAATAGAGGTACGTAGTTTCCATGGTCTGGCTACATTTTATAAATGTTTCGTCTGAAACTTCAGTGATGTGACTGCACCCATAACCAAATGCTTGAAAAAGGGAAAATTCTATTGAGGTCCTAAGCAAGAGCAGAGTTTCACCATGATCAAATAAAAGTTATGTATTGCGCCCTTCCTACCTTTGATTTTAATAAGGTTTTTGAAGTGGAATGTGATGCCAGTGGCATAGGGATTGGGGATGTAATATCCCATGAGAAGAGGCCAGTGCCATTTTTCAGTGAGTAACTGATAGGCTCGAAAGAAGTGAAGTATTAATGATCAGGATTTCTATGCTGTTTTTAGAGCTCTAAGACAGTGGGAGCATTACCTGATTCAAAGGGAGTTCATTATGTTCACTAATCACCAGGCTTTGAAGTTTCTCCATAGCCAAAAGATGATTAATAAGATGCATGCTCGATGGGTCAGTTTTCTGCAAAAGTTTCCTTTCTTATTCAAAAATAAGTCAAGAAAGTCAAATAAGATGGCAGATGCTTTAAGTAGAAGGGTTTCTTTGTTGATTAATTTGGCACAGAAGATAGTTGGGTTTGAATGTTTGAAGAAGTTGTATGAGGTAGATGCTGAATTTAAGGAGATTTGGGTGAAGTGTAACGAGGGTAATATTAATGAATCATATTTTCATGTTTATGCTGGCTATTTATTCAAAGGAGATCAGTTGTGCATCCCTAACTGTTCATTGAGGGAGGAACTGATTGGGGATTTACATAGCAACGGTCTTAGCAGTCATTTGGGGAGAGATAATACCATTGCTAGTTGGAGGAAAGGTATTATTGGTTGCATTTGAAGAGGGACGTGAGCACTATTGTCAAGAAGTGTTTTGTCTACCAAGTTTGTAAAGGTCAGTTTCAGAATATTGGTATTTACATGTCATTACCTGTTATTTGAGTAAACTTGTCCATTGATTTTGTGCTGGGGTTGCCTCATACACAATGTGGTGTAGATTCTGTGTTCGTGGTGGTGGGCAGGTTTTCCAAGATGTCGCACTTTATTGCATGCAAGATGACTACTGATGCGTCCAATATTGTGAACCTGTTTTTTCAGGAAGTTTTTCATCTTCATGTAGTTCCTAGGTCCATTACTTCAAATGTGGATACAAAATTCCTCAGTTATTTTTGGATTACTGTATGGTGAATGTTTGGGAATGCTTTGAATAAGAGCTCTACGACCCATCCCCAGACTGGCGGGAAGACTAAGGTGACAAACAGAACGTTGGGAAATATGATTCGTAGTGTTTTTGGTGAGAAGCCGAAGCAGTGGGATTTGGCTTTGCCTCAAGTCGAATTTTCTTGTAACAGTGCAGTGCATTCAGCTACGGGAGAATCTCCATTTTCTTCTGTTTATACTACTGTTATGAAGAATATGGTGGATTTTGTCAAGTTTCCAAAGGTTCCTGGAGTTAGAAAGTCGGCGGAAAATATAGCTAAAGAGATTGTGAAGACCATGGAATTTGTCCAGGCTTGTTTGGAGGCTATTGGGAAGAAGAATAAGGAGGCTACTAATAAGGGCAAGAAGATTAAGGTTTCCAACGAAAATAGGTAAATGAGTACAACCAATCTTATTTCAAAAATTACAAAACGATAAACTCAAAAAATGGTTCTAAAAATTATAATTTCAGATGCTTAAGAGAATAAGGAACAAACACAATTTTAATGACTTAAAATAGAGCTATATTGAGTGAGTTATTATGAAAATAAAAACGCTCTATATAGGCAACAAAAGTTCCAAAAATTTAAGTACCTTTTGATTAACGATTAGGATTCAATACCCAACTCCGATCCTTGTAAGAATAGGTTTTTCCCTTTGTTTTTTCTTCCTTGACCAAAATTCCTTCCATGTTTCCTAATCCAAATAGGTTTTGATTTTTATTTGCTATTCCGACTAGGATTTGTTGTTTCCTTTTTCAATTAGCCCTCCAATTTAAGTATAATAAGAATTTTCCTTCTTTTCACAACTTAAAATCAATAAGAAATCAACAATATATTCACCTTCTGATCTGCACTCCACTGGGTCACTAATAAACCAACCTTTTCACGGAAGATTGATTAACCTATAGAGCACTTCACAAATATAGAATTTATATGTTGCCCCCGCACTCACTACCAACTACCAAAGAGTAGCTAGTGGTAATTCCGGGGTCATCCATAAAGATGCTAGGATTCAAAGGTTAACTATGCAAAACTCACAATCGGGCATCACTCTGATTGTGTGTCGGGAATAGCTAGTGTCACAAACATGGTTTTTTTTGAGGGGGGGGCGTGTCTAAAAACTACTAAGCATGCAAATCAAGTAAACAAACTATATTAAACTAACCCTTGGGATATTTGCATAACATGACTGATAGATGACTTTGATCCTAGATTCTATCACATACAAGACCTATAAACCTATCCCAATGTCTATGTCACATAGTGTGGTCGATAGTAACACTTCCCAATGTCTGTCAGCCAAAGGTGCCTACGCCTATCCTATCAACGACATCTCCGTAATTAGGGAAAGTGTGTCATACGGTCCAACCGATCTACAATATTCTTTCCCCCGTAAAGAAATATATACCGGACACTCCACTATGAATGCTTCTCTCTAAGCCTATAGAGGCAAAGGAATTTTCATCTCTTGATGACTCTAGGGTTGAAACGAAAATAGTCGCTACCCTAAAACCCTAGTTGCCTTGTCTATCAGGGGTAAAATCTTCTAGTAGAAATTAGGCACATACTCGTATGCAACGGTGCTCACGGTCCTATATGAATATACTCATATAGCTGAGGCCTCGCGTTCTTGTGTATCCTAATTGGCCACTCCCAAGGGGCAAACAAGTCGATTCATAAAGAGTGTATAGCTAGTATATGATGTGGCCAGTAGGTTCCGTGATGTGGCCATATTTGGGGATGATTGCCCTAGCTATGAATTCTCACACTATATGATCGTTAGGGACAAGGTGATCTAAACAAAAAGATTCGGGCCTACCTAGATCATGCACATTTGGGTGGAAATACCGCACATTACATTCCACGGGGTCTATCCTAGGATACTCATCATCACGAGGCCACTCTCCCATTTGGTAAACATCATCTAACAGACCATTCTCTCGTTGTGGGTATAAATCCTCGAGGCCTTTATAGGGGCAATTAACAAGTTTATTTATAATCCACTGGCTAAACTCTACTTTAAAGCCATTGACCTTAGTCCAATAAGCACCACCTTCCTCAATTTCATGCAAGTTGCTATAAAATTAGAAATTTTCATCAAAATAATATGGTTCATTCACCGTCAATAATTTTAGGTAATGTTGGCCATCTCATTTTTGTAAGGGGTCGGCTAATCCTATGCTATGGTGAACATTCAAGTAGAGCACATAACAATCCATCAATTTTCCACTAGTTCTTAAAGCATTATACCTATTTTCCAATTGAAGAGATTGGAACCTTCTCATGTCATAGTCGGGGTTCATGCTTCGTTCCCCTCTAGTTGATTTTTTCCTCATTCCACGAACTGTTCCACTAGCATTCGATGTGACATTCTCACCCGCCTAAAGTAGATTTTGAAACTATAGAGTGTTTGATTCCACCTTTGGAAATCTCTCTAGGGTTTGTAATTTGGGATGTTATGAATCCTAAAGATACATATGATAGGGTTCCGAGCTCGGAACTCTCTCTTACGCTTTTAATATGTGGGATCAGATAAAAGCAAGGAGCTCGCAAGCTCTGTTCTGAGTTCTGAACAAACTCTGTTACCAAAAAAATCTTAAATAGAAAATCATGGACACTCTAACAGATTAGGATCTTAAATGTTATAACATATCGAAACCAGCATTCCAAGCTCGGAACCAATTTTGTCATGCAAAAAAACAGAGTAGGATCAGATGTCACAAAGATATTATGTCACGAAAAAAATCATGTGCACTATCCTTTAGCAGACTCACAGATTTGGGTCTGAAATATCATAGGAGTTCGGAATCTTGGTTCCGAGTTTGGAACGAATTCTGTCACCAAAAAAAATCATTTTCACTACAAGGGCAGACTCATAGATTAGGATCTGAAATGTCACCCAAAAAAATCATACATCTAAACTACTTTGCTTATCACCATCGCCACCGTCCTCCTCCGCCTCATCCTCTTCCTCGTCATCACTATCAACGCTAGAGTACTCGAGTTTCAAAATATTCATGGCATCATCATCGCTGAGTTTGATATGGAGGCCTGTTTATTCAACAAATTTAGAATGCCTCGCTTCCGCTACTTCCACTTCATTGTTAGCCAAACTAACATCCTCCTTGATGAACGCCAAATATTTTTTGAATGTGGCCATCCAACCCTTCTTCTTCACATGCATCATTAAATTAATGAAAACAAAAAAACAATATAGTTATAATCATGTAATGAAATTAAGGCTTGTAATCATGTTATTAGAAGGTCTTGTGTTCAATATACTTACGTGATGAAGATCCTTCAGCTCTATCCAATTATGTTTCCCTTGCTCTGTTAGCGGCTTTGGTAGCTTTCCCTGGAATCTCCATTGCTCGCCACTTGTAGTCTTCATCCAACACCAAATACTTGTGATCAAACCAAGCTTCATCGTAGTAGTCCAAATGGAGTGGCTTGTTGACAGGGACCACTTTCTGTTTCTTGATCAAAGAGGTTATCAAACCGCCATATGGGAGATCTTTCTTCTTCTCCACAACTACCTTAAACATTTACATAAATATGGTGTACCCGGGATTTAATTTAACCCCCTCTACAATGTAGTAGAACAACATCAAGTTGCCTATGGTCTACTCACACGCATGACGACTCGACGCGATGATATTCTGGCAGATCCACTCATAAACTAACATGTGCTCAACACTTAAGGCCCCCATATCATACTCATCGGCTTTCCCTGGCATTTCACCCATACAACCAAAATATTTGTGAGCCATAGAGGAGTGGCCTCAGTAACACCCAACCAATTTTATCGGTGGAATATCTCAATTGGACCCTTGCGATCAATCAAACAAAGTTTTCTAGGGCCTGTGTACTCGCAACCTATGGCTTCATTTATAATAAATTTCGTAATGGGAATCGTTACGCCATTTACCATTGTAGGGTCTCTATTGTTTCTACTTCTCCCTAAATTTGAGTAGAATTGCAATACTTCATCATAATGGACCGGTTTTTCTAATTTCAATAACTTATCGAAAGTGGGTAGTTTCAAATATTCAATCAAAGAACCTAGGCATAGCGACCCATGTCCGAACTATAAATAATTTTAGAATTGCTACATTTTCTGCAATGAAATTCCACATACCTATGTTTGGCTTTGGTATTGAAGAACAAGCTCGACTCCAACTCTCGAGTTTGTTGATGACTCTGTGTTGAAGCTTCACCTTCTCCACCATCAACACCTCAACCTCTATACATTGGCATCCTTGAAATTGGATTTTTGTTTGCTAAACAATTCTAGGGTTTGGGTGTTCTTTCAAAGGGGGATTTTGTCCTTGGGAAAATCGAAATGATTTGCCCATTGGTCCTTTTTTTATTTATACAAAGACCGAGTTCCGTTTCTAGAACTTGGTATGTTCCATCTAAACAAGATCCGGTCTTCTTACAAGTTTGGAATCAAGTTTCGAGTTTGGAACTACATATCGGGCACTGCATATAAAGTGCATTAAAGGTGGTTTTCAAATGGGCATTTATTACCCATTTGATAAAACCACAAACTCCCTCGTATTTTTCCATCAAAAACCCTCCTCTCTTCTTCCATCTTTCATCCCTTCAAAATTTCCTCACCCAATCTTCAACAATGTTCATAAATACATAAAACCCTATTCATTGTCCTCTACACATCAAATGCCCTGGAGTTTTGCAATAGCAAAGGTAATCTGTGGGTTAGGGTTTCCAAGCTCATGAGTGTTCTAAGGTGGTCAAATATTTCTCTTCTATCTTTGAATTGTTTGGATGAAAAGGTAAACATTTCATCATTTCCTTTGTTCTATTATTATAATTTTACAATAGGGTGATTACATCTTGATATATCCATTTTGTTAGTGCATTCTTCTAAATGTGTGTGTATGTATAAATATATATGTGTGTGTGTGTGTGTGTTGTAACCATGAAAATTAGATTTCCATTTTTTGAAAATAAAACCCTAGTTTTCCAAAATTAGTTTTTGATCGTGGTGCATATTGTTAGGTAGTATAATGTCCCGGGAGAGGACTTGTGATGAACATGTGTGTGCAATAGGTTGAAATTCACAAAACCTAGGCATTGATGACGATGAAGAGGAGGGGTCGGAGGCAGGAGGGATTGCTAGAACACATTGTTGGACATTAGAAAGGAGAATGGCTAGAAAAGAATTAACTTTGTTGATTTTCACCAAATTGGGAAAATGTATATCGGAGGAACGAGCTAAATAGTCTAGTTGGGTAGGGAAGGTCGGTTGAACAAGGGTAGATATCAAGTACGATAGTTGGCACGAGGTTCCAAAAGAATATAAAGATGTCCAATACTATAATTAAATGAAAAATTGATATTATTTAGCCTGAAATGTAAATAAATTATATCCTACATTAATATTTAATCATTAACTTTGATTACGTTCCACGTAGATACCATTCGAGTTCAATGCCCCAAATATGGATGATTTATTTATATAAAAAAAAGGGCAACGGCCATGATGGCGAAAAGTTACAGAGAGCAAAAATATACCTTACCATGAGATTCTTCTAGTAGGAAATGAGATTGTCCATGGTTGACTTATATACATATTTATCCTGAAAGTTGGAGATCTGTAAGAGGCGAGCCTTGGAGAATGTTGAAAATGTGAGCCCAAATAACCATTGCTTATTTTTATTTTGAAACATTATATTAATTTGTTTTATGTTTAACATACATTATTATTTACAAATGTAGGGTACAAGGAGTGAAAAGTGATGATACGCAAAGGAAAATAAAACCCCTCATCGTAAGAGTCGTGGGAGATATGGATTGGCGGCTCTACAGTTAATTGAGCAACATTTTAAATGGCATGTCTGACTAGCAATCAACAAAGGAATGGCCGATGAGGAGGCATGATTATCAATAATACCCATCGATGAAGAAAATGATCTCGAGCGAGAAATTGCCAAACGAGTGGTAAGCACCTTAAATCTTTTTTTCTATGCAAGAATAGAAATCCTATTCAACAAACTGAATTGTTTTATTTAAAACCCATGCAAGGCTAAATTAAAGCATGCAAAATTGGAAGGGAAATTCATTGCCACTGGTAAGCAAGACATTCTCCACAAGGCTATAGAAAAACCAGATCACCCAGGGCATGCAAGTGTTAGATCATTCTTATCACAAAGAGATGCGTTCGGAATTCTCCGGTCCTACAAGAGAGATAAACCATCCCGGGTTCACGTCTTGCAAAAGGAAATGCTCGTATGAGACAAAAACATTGAGCAACAAGGTATATTGATCCGCAAGTTAATTGAACACACCGGTCTCCCCGTACAAAAAAATTTAGCCGATTTAACACTGGGTTGGAATCTCTCATCCAAAGGATCACGCAACTCACCAGGAGATGTTGAGATTAACCACAAACTTATTCTACCTCCACATGGAGATTAAGTCAATAATGTTGACCTCGCCATCATGTCCGCTGAAAAAAAGGTCCAATTTTATTTTTAGTCCCATTCAATTTTATTTACCTTTGTGAGACAGAGTTATTTATTTTTCGTTGTAGATATCACATTTTTGTTAGTTGTACGTTGATCAACGGATAATGTTAGGTGATCCATGTTGCCAATGGTATTTTGCACGAGTCAATGCGGCATCATCACTCTGTACCAATTCAAGATGGGATATCTAGAGTCCCAATGGAGAAGCCACTAGTCCTCAACGCTTAATTGCTAATTACAAATAGCCACTACAAGTTATTTTGGTGTATCTTGATGTGGTATGTGAGGCTTTCATATAGCCGGATTCTATTGAAATTGCCAATTTGACCATACTTTCCTAATGGTGTTCCGATATCGGAACTGATTTTGGCGCTTCTATAACTTTTTATCAAAGATCAGATTCGTTATTGCGAATACAGAACACGTGATCCAATATATATTCCAAGTCCAGAATATAATATACAACATGAAATTATCCCAAACCTAAAATTCACAGATTGGGAACAGAAAATCCATCTGAGCTCGGAATTCATGCGAGTTCCGAATTTGTAACAAATCAATAGATCCGATAATCTGCCTCACTTTCTGAGTCGGGAACCAATCACTACATCCGAGGTGTTTGAGCTCGTTCTGAGCTGGTACAACTCGAAAGGTCTGACAGTGTGACTTACGTTATGAGTTTGTAACATGAGGCCCCGTTCGACGGACTACAGGTTGTTTCGAGTTCATAACTAATAAAATGCGGTTCCAGCCCTCGTTAGAAGGCGGTTTTGAACTGCCTTCCATTGTTGCATTAGATGACGTTTCCAGGAACCACTTTTGATCCTCATCAATGGAAGGCATGTCGAGAGAAGTCAGGAACCTCCTTTAATAGAGGCGCCTCCACTAGTGGCCCACCCGTTTCTCAAAAACTGACTAAAGCACTTATTAAGCTTTGGAAAGCATAACACCGCATTATTTTGCATATCCCAGCAAGAAAGAATCTAAAAAAACAATGTCAACGTGACATGCTTATTCACACTTGACCCACTACCCAGGAAATTCATTCACATATAAGCCCATACAGTTTACTGGACCCCATTCTAATACACATGACCAATAATAACACAAAAAATACAACGTAAAATACAATGGAACATTCCCTCACCTCTGTTTCGCATACCTCCAGAGTCAATCCCACAAGGAACAGAGCAATAACTATAATAAAAATACCTACTAATATAGAACACTTTTGGTGTAGCCACCACCCCTTAATTCAAGATTTTTCTACGACTAAAGATGCAAACTAACAAATATAAAATATGAATTAAAATGCAAACTAACATATATAAAATCTAGAAAATATATAATGAATGTAATCGGCTCGGAATAACTCGCATTAGTTAAACATTGATTATAGGCACAAAGATAAATCAATTCATATGCATCTATTAGTTATAGGACGTCAAGTATTTGCTAAAACCCTCCCAATTCTTTCTTACCTTGTCGATAGTTGACCAATTATAACTAACCAATTACAATTAACCAATTGTTTCTCATACCAAAATGCCCCCGGAAATTATTCGTTGAACTAGATACACACCTCGATAACATTAAGAATGAAAATAACCTGATATAGAATTACCCAAGTATTCGCAAGTAGTAACGCACACTTAATTGTTCCACACCTTGATGTTACAGTCTTAACTAGCTATCTGTATAGCTTCCACAAGAACTCGCTACTTACTAACCCTTTCCAATGATTACGTATTGGTGGAATTAGATAGCACTATCCTAATAATATTCAAGTTGATCAGGGTTAAACACATCAAGAATAAAATTAAACCAAGAACAATCAAGAACACATAAGAATTAATAATAAAACAATTAGGACGCACGAATCATAAACTAATACTCGTTATTCCATGCCGATATATAAATTAACTATTCATAATAATTAAACTAAACAAATATATAATATAAGCACAAAATATAATGGCAAAGTTTTAGGAAAGACCGTCTTTTAATAGGTTTAAGGAAAAAAAGTTTAATTAGAATAATAAAAGGTAAAATATTTTAGTTCCAATATTCAAATTTTATTGTGCAACATGTTATAGTTATGGCAAAGTCTTGGGAAAGACGGTCTCTCCATAGGCTTATGGAAAGACAGGGTTTGATTAGAATATTAAAAGGTAAAAGGTCTTAGTTGCAATATTAAAATTTTAGAATGCAACATGTAATAGTTATAAAATTTATAACCCGATTCATGTAACCCAAAAATTTTATCTTAATTTATTCTAATTTACTCTTTAAACCTTGGTCTTTCCATAACTTATGGAAATACCGTCTTTCAAGAGACGGACTCTATAGTTATAAAGTTCATAACCCAATTCATGTAACCCGAAAATTTTATCTTCATTTATTTTAATTTATATTTTAAACTTTAATTTTTCTATGACTAATGAAAAAATCATTTTGATGTTCTCAAACATACTTACTAATATAATATAATAACTAACGAAACTTGACTCAAATGTCAACAAACCCAAATCGGTGCCGGTATCAAATTAAGATACCCCGCGCACAAGTTCAAAGAAAGAATTATGCACAAATATGCATAAACTCAAGTCAAACCTGCGGCTGCTACGTACGAATTAATCAGAACGAGACTAATCCGTGACTGTCGACGACTCGTCCGCCCTGCGTGCGAGTGCTTTTATTAATCCCTAAATCCTACTTTTCCAATATTTTATACAAGAATTGAAAAGTAGATAAAATTCTATGAAAACTAAAACTATTAATATGTTTAATTAAATAACAATAAAAAAGTAAATATATCTTTTCTTAAAATTATATAATTTACAAATGTCAAAATCAAGAACCAGTATTTTCTCCATTGATTCTTTAATTCTTCACTTTCTTCTTTATTGCTTCTTTTCTTCTTGTTTTTAAATGTTGGAATAATAAAATTTCATTATTCATTGGAACACACTACCTCATTAAAAACCAAATGGAAAAAAAGAGTGTAGTGTTAAAATCTCATTTAAGCTCTAAAATCCTTTAATTTCTCATCTTTCTTGCTTTCATCTCCAAAAATCCTCCAATCATCAAATCTGCACAGAAAACACGCCTAAAGTGCACATTATTCCCATAAAAACTCAATTTAATACCCCAAATAAACAACACAAATCACACACATAAAACCACTTCTCATGAGCAAAGAAACATCCACCCACAACTTCATGGCATCACTCATGTCTACTTAAGAGACACAAGCAGGTAAATCACCTGCGGATTTGCATAGTCGCAGTATTACCCACACCCTGGAGTAGAAATAGGACGATCATACACGGTTTCAGATACATTTGGAAAATCACCAGTCTAACGACACAAGCGAAGAATCGCCCTACCTTTTAATGCAGTTCCCTAATTCCAATTATACTATTATTTCCATCACCCTTCTTAAACCAGTTAACCAACCATGAAATTTCCCTTCGTCCTATCGTATGAACTCTTAGCATTCATTAATTATTCCACACTCACTACTTTGAAAGTCCTGATCCAAAACCATCCCTACTAAGAACTGTTAAAATATTTACATAAAAGAATTCAATTACCAACCCTCACCATGAATAAATGCTATACAATGATCTAGCCACTGAAATGCTCACTAGCCCTTCTGCTATTAAATTGTGTGTTGAAATCGACCTACAGAAACCTTTGAGTAATTTCATCGGACTTGGGTCAGTCACTAATAATAGAAAATACCAAATTGAATATGAAGATGTTCCTCTATACTGTGATCATTGTGCTAAGTTAGGCCACTCCCCTAATCAGTGTAGAGCCAACCCACAATACATCAATGGTAAGCTACTGGATAATCAGGTTCCCGTCCCACAAAGCCAAACTCAACCACAGTGGCAGGCTACTGGGAATAAATTTAACAAGGCACCTGTTATGACTTTGGAAAATCAGTCTGTTAACCCTCTTCCTAGTTAAGGCCATCTAGCACATCAGAGAGCCACAACAAACCTCTCTCTGAATCCTTCCTCTTACTTACCTCAGATTATAAATGGAGAGCTTGAAACTGTTTCTCATCAATCACCAAGAATTACTCCAGCTCAGTCCCCCAACAACTCACCCCCAGATAACTCTCAATCTTCCCTCACAAAACTTTTAAATGCCACTGCTCTTTCCATTCCTAATCCTTTGGCCTATGCAAAGGATGATATTCAAATTGGCTCCCACAGGCTAACCCTGCACCAGTCCTCTCCCACTAACCCCCCACTCTTTCTACAAAGAAAGATAGAAAATAGATTCTCTGTATTGCAGGATATAGACACCCTCCCTCAACCATAAGAACTCACTAATCTGGAAGTGCAGGATATGGTGGAGGAGGCCAGCTTTTCCAACAGCCACCTCACCCACTCGGCACTACTGCCTGATAGCCTAAAAGGTAACACTGAATAGCAAGGTAAGTCAAAGAATAAAAAGAACAATTACCTTAGCCAGTTGAATAAGATGATGTTAAGATCAGCTACAAAAAGTCATAAATCATGTGAACAATGACACACACCTTAACTTTTAATATTTTGGTATGGAATCTTAGAGGTATGGAATCTTCAATGCTAAGACTAAACCATCTAGTTAAGCTGAAGAAAATACAACTACTTTGTATCATTGAGCCTATGCATGATAATAGCCAGTGTCAATCTTATATGGAAAAGCTCAAATTTACATATAATCTCCCTCTTCATAATGGAAAAATCTGGCTTATGTGGAATGACCCTGTATCAGTCTCCTTAATCTCACATCTTAATCAGTTCCTGTATGTAAAAATAGCTCACCTAATTTTGGCTATTGACATGGAAGCAGTTTTTGTTTATGCCCTTAGGACTAGGGATGGTAGGAAGTCTTTATGGAATGATCTGAGTGTACTACCTAAAAATGAAACTATTTTCATAGGAGATTTTAATACAATCTCTTCACTTTCATAATATAAAGGCCCCAGCTCACCTTCCCTAGGTAGTATTAGAGATTTTAACAATTGGATTACCTCTTCTGGAATTCAGGAAATTAACACAGTGGGGAACCTAATTACTTGGACAAACTTAATGCTTAGGAATCCCACTTCTAAGAGATTAGATAGAGGACTTTGTACTATTCAGTGGAACAAAAAATTCCCATCATCTTCTATCCAAATTCTGAATAGACAATTCTCAGATCACTCCCCTCTCCTCCTACGGGTATCATCTCTAGTTAGTTCTCACCCTAAACCCTTTAGATTTATAAATTCCTGGTTTAATAGACCAGAATTTATAGACCTAATCAAGGAAAATTGGTCAATTCCTAGCCCCCGGTCAGGAATGTTAGGTTTCTACCTAAAATTGATTAGATTGAAAAAAGTGATAAAGATTTGGAATAGGGACTGTTTTGGTAACATAGATGTTAATGTTGCTACTGCAGAGGAAGGCCTTAGATTACAGGAACTAGTTTATGAATCCTCTCCCTCAGATTCAGAATTAATCAAACTAAATGAGAAGAGGGCTTTATTACTTAGAGCTCAAAAGGAAAAAGATAAATTCTGGAAACAGAAAGCTAGATCAAAATGGTTCAAACTTGGTGATAATAAAACTCAGTTTTTTCATAAGACAGTACAGGAAAGGAACTGTAGATTACAGATTTCAAAAATTAAAAATGGACAGGGACAGTGGCTTAACTCCCAATCAAATATCCAAAAAGAAGCTGTAGCCTATTTCTCTTAACTCTTATCTGAATCCAACCAGATGGCTAATAACACTTATTACCCTCATTTTCTTAGCCAAATACCTACTGTCATTACTGAACGATATAACCTAACTCTATCCAGACTAGTTTCAGAAGAGGAACTCAAATTAGTGATAAAGAGTTTGAACAAAAACAGTAGTCCAGGCCCTGATGGTTTCTCTAGTAAATTTTATACTGAGTGTTGGGATTTTATTAAGGAAGATCTAATATCTGCTGTCAATGATTTCATCTTAGGGTCAGATATGCCTAGGGGTATTTCTAGTACCTGGATAACCTTAATTCCTAAGAAAGCCACACCCTCCTGCTTTGATGATTTCAGACCTATTAGCCTCTCAAATGTGGTAAATAAAATATGTTCTAAGGTTTTAATGGAAAGATTGAAACCTTATATGGAGAATCTAATTTCACCTAATCAAACTGCCTTCATGAAGAACAGAGACATTTCAGATAATATACTTTACCTGCAGGAAATGTTAAAATTTCTAGATAAAAAAAATAGAGTGCCTAACTATATTCTCAAGCTAGACCTCAGGAAAGCTTTTGATAGGGTTAACTGGGATTTTTTAAAGAACATACTTGGTAGATTTGGTTTTACTGGGAATTTTTTGAATGCTGTCATGAATAATCTATCCCAGGCTCATTTCTCTGTAATTATAAATGGTAATCCAGTGGGCTTTTTTAAAACTACCAGAGGCATCAAACAAGGTGATCCCCTCTCCCCCTTTCTCTTTAATATTTTTTAAGAAGCTTTCTCTAGGAGCCTCTCCTTTATTTTTTTTTGAATAACAGCCTAACACATTTCCAGTTACCCTCAGCAATCACACCAGCCTCCCACTTAATGTATGCTGATGATACCATTATTTTCATGCAGGCTTCAAAACCTAACCTTATTAAGATTAAAGCCTTCATAGACATCTTTGAATCTACCTTGGGCCAGAAATTTAATTTTGAAATCACTGAAGACAGAGAGGATAGATTAATCTGGAAACCATAGGTGACAGGAGCCTTTACTTTCAAATCCGCGTATAAGATGCTCACTTTCTCCTCAAGTACCTTCCCTGCTACTCAGCTTATATGGAATCCTAGAATGCAAAAAAAGATTTCTATTTTCACATGGAAACTGATGCACTCTTTCCTGCCTTTTGATGATGTGCTGATGAAATGTGGTTTTAGTCTTGCTTCAAAATGCCCTGCATGTAATCACTCTGATTCTCTCCAACACTTTTTTATATCTTGTCCCCTTGTTCAATCAATATGGAATAAGATGGCAGCTTTACTAGATTTTAATCTTCGTAGTCTGGATTCAATAAATGAAAGGTTCTTTTTATTCTGGAATTGCAATGATCTTCCCATAATGCATTAGCTGATATGTAAAATACTTCCCTCTCTGATTTGCTGGTGCCTTTGGAAGGCTAGAAATGGTCTATATTTTGATAACAAACACTTCTCTCCAGTTCAAATATGCAGGGAAATCAGTGATCTAATTTACCTATCCCTCTCTGCCAAACCTTTCCCCTCTAGTTCTTCCCTCCCTATGAGCCATAGTTTCTCTCATCTGATCCCCTCCCCTAGACCACCACCTAAACCTACAATATCTATTGTCTTCTGGGAAAGGCCGAAACCAAACTGCATAAAGATCAATGTTGATGCTTCCTGGTTCTCTACTAACTCCACCGTTGGTCTGATTGCTAGAAACTGTGATGGAATTCCATGCCTTATAAAGTCTACTACCATATCTGCAGTTTCTTCACTTCAAGCAGAAATTATAGCCATCATACTTGCCTGCAAAGCCTATCCGGCTCTGGATAGTTCCTTCACCATTAAATCTGATTCATTACTGGCTATGAACATGATCAAGAACCCTTATACTGCACACTGGCCTTTTTTCACTTTAGCCTCTAAGGTGCATTCCCTTCTAAAGAATGCCGACCTTAAACATGTGCTCAGGGAATATAATTCTGTGGCGGATGCAATTGCAAAGGATCACCCAGCCCACAGTAGGGAACTGGTTCTGAACCTTTCCAATATACCTACACACATTAGAGGCCTCATCTCTCTAGATAGGGAGCACACACCCTATATTAGAACACATAGGCACGGCTCAAGGCAGGCTTGATACTGCTAATATTCTATCATTTGGTTTTCTACAGGTACTAGAGCTGAACTCTACTTCAAATCCTCTTATGGTGTTGATCTCTATACATACATAAATCTATCCCTACTGGTCAGCCACTCAGACTGCTCTGAATCTGAGAATGGAATGCTCAAATTTACAACTCTTCTGCAACTCCTAGAACGAAGATTTGGTTATGTTTTCAGCTCTTAATTTTGATGTGCTAGAATCAAGTTGCCTAGCCAAAGGAAAGAACTAACACAGGGGGTGGAGATTCTTTTTTTTGGAATCACAACTTCCTTTCCTAACCTCCTTCATATTCACTAGATCCGTCAATTCTCATTTTCATTACTAGATGCTAGGTATTCTTTTTGAGGAAACAATGTTGCCTCAATGATTTCCGTGTACAAACCATTACTCTGCATATATTTGTCTTTACAAAGGCCTGGGGAACCTTATATATTATCCCCACCCTAGGGTGTTTTCATTTAAAAAAAAAGCTATACAACCATATGGCCATACCCCAGTTCTATGCTATTAAAAACATACACCTTTATTAATAAAAGTCATAATACACAACTTCACGGTTACAATCCAAAAACACCCATTATATACTAACACATACAATCATTAGGAATAGTCACATTGCATGGATAATGAAAAGAAACTACTTCTAAGACACGTGATTAGCTCCGAATATGTAAATACACTCCATCACGTGTACTACCTGCAGCCTCCATATGCCTCATATATTTTACGTAGTAGGACTTATGGTCAATAATCAGCTCGCAAATTGAACGCCTTAACTACATACTCAGTAAATTACATAGCAAGTATAAGTTTCTAGGTTTTGCTTCAACTCTTTAACCTGCTGCTCCAAATGGTGGAAACAAACTATTAAACCCTATTAGGATCCCCTAGGCCTCATGAATAATGCTTTAGAAATCTCCATAAGTAGACTCACATTCACCTCATGTTGTTTTTAGAGCAACGACTTAAGCATACAATACATCCCTTCCAGCAGGGAACAACAGTATTCTGGACGCCTAATTCTCCTTTCCATGTTCTCATAATTCATCAAATGCTAAGCGATATACTCACACGTATCATCATACCAATTTCTCTATTCATTGGATGCCTCTCCCAAACAAAATCACTCAGCTTGCAACTCTTTTATCTGATAAAAAAATCGTCTATAGGATCTATCCTCTTTAAATTAATAGTCATTTTTTTATCAACCTCAAGAGTTTGCCCCACCAAAAACCTTTGAGATTCCTTTTCCCGCCACATTACATCAACCAACTCCCTACTAAACTTATGAACCATTGCATTTTTCTCAAGCATGTGTGCATCATACTTGTTAGTGAAGCCACATTTTTTTCCAGTTTCACATTCTATTCCAGTTCAAGCCCTATAAAATTAAGCAGTAGCCTTGATAATGTGTAAAACCGTACGGGCTTAATGCCCTGTGCGTTCGACCATTGGCCCAAGGCTTTACCCTTTAGGCAAAGCCCTCTTTTGGACCGGCCCAAGGTGGAGTACTTTTTCCACAAGAAAACAAAACACTAGCCCTACTTGCCTGCCTATATAAAGGCTAAAAGTAATCATGTATACAAGACTATTCATTCTTAATTACACTCTCATACACAGTTTGCTTACTTGGCCGTCTGAGCCACTTTCCCCCATACATCTCTGGGGTATTTTTCTTGCAGATTCAAGTACGGTGGATGACGGCATGCGGTGGCATTGTAACGGCAGCAAATTAGGGCACATCTAATTGGCACGCCCAGTGGGACCATCAGAGTCAAATTTACTCCGCTTTATGGTTTATGTCTGCCCCTACTGCAAGTTCATTGCGTAGGAGCGAATGGTTGAAGAATAGAGAAGTTTTGGCCGCCAAAGAAGAAGTACAATCCCCTTACCGGAGAAGAAAATGGAGTGGGATCAATCAGATGGATCCTACCCCCTCAGGCGCTGGTAACCAATACACAGAGAGCGTACGGGATCAGATCCCAGAAACAATAGAACTGGAGGGCCGTCAGAAGGAAGCCCTCGCACAGCCGAACACTCTGGGAAGAATGGACACTAGCATCGAGCCTCGGTTGAGGAGCGTTACAGTCCCTACCATACAAAACCAGGTGTGACAGCCCATAGAGTATGGGTTACAATTCACAGAGGCTACGATCGATTCACAAGTGGAGCCTACAGTGAGGGATGTTCAGAGAATGAAGGGCACAAACAGTGCAATCCCCCCGTCGCAACAGGACTTGACGCAACTAGCCGGACTCTTAGATCTGCGGGGTACCAAGCAATGCTCTGGCAATGGATGGCCCAACAGAAGGTGGGGGTTCCACCTTCAATTCCTTTGGTGTTAAACAAAAGGATACAGATGCAAGCTCCTCCAGGACCAATGTACCCATTGGATATGGGGGATCAGGACTAGCCTTAGCCAACGTTCCCAGGTTTCACTCAAACTGTGGCAAATTTAGTACCAGCTTCGATCCCTAGTTTTGATAGGCTGACGATCCCTTATTCGATGCCTTGGAATGGGTGGAAATCCAGGGTTCAAAGCCCAAATACACTCATGGTCCCGGTCGGAGATGCTATCATACGATCCCTATCATCTGGGGCATGAGCAGATACCATATAGTCTGGCTATTGGAGGATCACGGTCGGGGTACATGGCTTTGAACCAGGGACCCACCATTGATGCCTCCTAGCTAAATCAATGAGGAGATCTAAGAACAGGGGGGAGTCAAGTGACTCTCTTGCGAGATAGCTCGATAGACTAATCGGTCTTTTAGGCCAAGCTGCAACCTCTCCCTTCCACCCCGTTATAATGGCCATCCGAAGGCTTGACGATATTAAACCTCCCGAAGGGCTCCCCATATACAGTGAATATTCAGACCCCCAGGAATTCATTCAGACCTTCCTCAGTCTGATGAACTCAAGAAACTTCGATGAACAGTTGACGTGTAAGCTAGTCAGAAACTACCTTGGGGGGAATGCCCAAGAATGGTTCAACAAGCTGGCCAAAGGATCATTGCATTCTTATAGGAACTTTGGAAGGGCCTTGCTAGGTCGATTCTTTCAGAAGAAGAGGTTTACCAAAACCTTGGTAGAACTTTACTAGGTCAAGCAAAAGGCAGGGGGAATCGACCCAGGCATACTAACATAGATATGCGGACAAGAGCCTCGGTGTGATCAACCATATTGAGGATGAAGTAATCTTGGGGAATATGAATGGGATGTTCGATATCAACCTGTACAAGAAGTTGGTCTTGAAAAAGCCTGAGACCTTGCAGCAGCTATAGGAGATTGTGGAACAATACTCCATGATTGAAAAGGCAGTGAAAAGGAAAAGAGAGAGGGACAGAGGTAGCAAAAAAGGCCCCAATCACCCTGATAAGTCTAGGATACCTGAGGCTTGAGAAAGAGCTTTGGAACCTACGCCCCCCTGACTAAATCTGTGATGGAAATATATTCTATCCAAAAGGGAATGTTCCGAAGGCTATCCCAAGAAAAGGATTTCCCCGGGAAGAAGGACTCCCCTGAGTACTATGACTTCTATAAAGAACAGGGCCACGACTTAAATGAGTGCCGCCACCTAAAGGCATAAATTGAAAGGTACGCTAAAGAAAGGTTGCTCTCAGATTACATCATGGGATCAAAGGCAGAAACTTCTTTGAAATTCAAGAAAAGCCATTGGAAGGGTGGAAGAAAGGTAGGAAATTGAGGGGCCAAAGAATAGCAAGGAAATAAGGCCGAACAAGTAGGAAATAGGGTGAGGGAGAACGACGGACCCGAGGTCAAAGCCAGGGCGGATTAAAATTGAAAAGATGGGCCAAATCAAGTAATTAATTTCATCAATGGTATAGAAGGTGACCAGTTATCGAACACTATCATTAAGGCGCAGTCTCGGTACATGCCCCTCGGAGAGCCTAGAAAGAAGCGGTTTTGACCAGAAGATGCAATCACTTTCTCAGAAGTAGACTTGGTGCCTAGCCGACCCCCCCCCCTCCTCCCATGCGGAACCAATGGTTATACATGAAAAAATTGGGATTTTTTTTGTTAAAAGGGTATTCGTCGATGACGACAGCATGGTAGAATTGATGTTTGCCAATTTCTTTGATCAGCTAGGGCTCGACCACAAAATTTTGAAAAGAACAACCTCCCCCCCTCTCTGGATTTATTGGGAAAATGGTTCTGCCCTTAGGGGTTATAAACCTTCCAACTAGAGTAGCAGATGGCGAGAAGAAGGTCTCGATTGGTTTTAGTTGTGCAGTGATCGATGTTGTATCCCCCTACAACGTGATATTGGGAAGAACTTAGATGTGCCAAGCATGAGTCGTATGGTCCCCTTACCATCTGACGATGAAATTCCCCACAAAGAGACTAAGAGGGAGAAAAGGGCATCTTCGGTCAATGGGGAGATCAAACCCCCAGACACGGAGCTAATAGTCGTTCGAAAAAAAGGAACAGTTCTTATAGGAAATTGATACCCCTCTTGACAAAAAGAAAGCTGAAGGACATGTTGGATAGCTATGTCGACGTGTTTTCCTTGGACACCCTCGACCAAACAGGGGTTTCGGAGCAGTTAATGGTTCACAAACTAAATGTAGATCCCTCCCGAAAGCCAAAAAAATAGAAGAGAAGATTATGTACCCCCAAAAGGGTGGAGGCCATAAAAGAAGAGATTTAGAAGCTGCTTAAGGCTGAAGTGATCGAAGAGGTGTTCTATCCTGAATGGATAGCGAATCCAGTGATGGTTCCCAAGCACGATGGGACTTGGAGAATGTTCATTGATTTTACAGACCTTTGTAAATGTTTCCCAAAAGACAGCTAGCCCTTACCCTCCATTGACATACTGGTAGAAGCCATTGCTGGATATGAGGTTTTGGCATTTTTTTATGCCCACAAAGGCTATCATCAGATACTCACAGCCAAAGAGGACAAGCAGAAGATGTCTTTCATTGCAGACGTAGGTACATTTTTCTATAAAAAGATGTCATTCAGCCTGAAGAACACTGGAGCCACCTATCAGAGATTGGTCGATAAGCTGTTCCAAAAGAAAATTGAAAAAAATGTTAAAATATACGTAAATGATATGGTGGTTAAAAGTAGGAGCTTCGATCAGTTCCTTTTGGACCATGAGGAAACATTCCAGACACTTCAGAAAGCCAACTTAAAGTTAAACCCAGTGAAGTGTGTAATTGGGGAACAGGGGGAAAATTCCTCGGATTTATGGTCTCATAAAGGGGTATTGATGTTAACCCCAAAAAAATTGAGCTTTAATGCTGATGACGCCCCCTCAGTCGGTGAAAGACGTCCAAAGATTAACAGGGTCCCTTGCTGCCCTTAGTCAATTTCTTTCGAAGGGGCGGAAAAACACTTTCCATTATTCGAGGCTCTTCGAAAAGCTAAGAAATTTGAAAAGATGGTAGAATATAAAAAGCTTTCTGGGAGTTGAAGGACCACTTACAAAGTCTGCCCACTCTAATGAAGCTAGACAAGGGGGGAATCTATATTTGTATATCTCAACGTCTCCCTTGGCCATCAGTGCAATTCTAATACAGGAAAAGAACTGAGCCCAGGACCCTTTCTACTTCATAAGTAGAGCTTTGCATGGTTCGAAAACTAGATACATTTCCCTCGAAAAGCTTGTATTGGCCCCTGTCCACGCTGTGAGGTACCTTCGACCGTACTTCCAGGGCCATAGGATCATCTTGCTAACTAGCATCCGATTCAGAAATTACTTTTCAAGCCGGAGGCCTCCAGACAAATGATGATGTGGGATATCTAACTCGGTGAGCATGACATCAAATTTCGCCCAGGACAACCATAAATGGCCAAGCTTTATAGGACTTCAATGTAGAAACTACTGAACTAATCTTAGTACTTGAAGAGAAAGAGTCTGAAGAGGCCTGGCAGTTGTATGTGGACGGTTCGTCACATGTTAGAGGTAGTGGGACCGACATTTTGTTAACAAGCCCCGAGAAGAAAGACTACCTCTATGCCTTACACTTTGACTTCAATGCCACGAATAACAAAGTGGAATATGAAGCCCTGATTACAGGCCTTCGAATAGCCAAGGACTGAGGCGTTTGAAGGTTAGACATATTTAGCAATTCCCAGATCGTGGTTCTTCAAGTCAAGGCTAGGGAAAGGAGCCTACGGTGCTATCTAGAAGAGGTGAAGCCCCTTCTCAGACATTTTCACCATTATACCCTCACATAGGTCCCTCGGGAGAAAAATCACAAGGATGATGATGTAAGCAAGTTGGCTTCATCTGATATGGACTTGCAATCTCAAAGGTCCCTGATGGTGGAAGCATTGAGTAAACCAAGCTTTGGGGAAGCGGCAACAGTGATGATGGTAGAAGGGCAAGATTCGTGGATAATGCCTATCATTAGCTACTTTTGATATGGTACCCTCCTGGAAGATACTGTCGAAGCAAGGAAGATTAGGCTTAAAGCACCTAAGTTTGTAATCCATAAGGATGTGATATATCTTTGAGGACATCTGGAGCTGCTCCTTCGGTGAGTAGTCCCCCCATGAGGCTGATTGTCTGATTTGCGAGACTCACTAAGGGGTCTGCGGAAGTCACCAGGGGGTTGCTTAATAGCAAATAAGATCCTTCTGGCTGGGTATTATTGGCCCAAGATGTTTGACAAAATCCATAATCACATCCATGCATGTCACCAATGACAAAGGCATGCGCCGATCACCCATGTCTCCCAAGAAGAGATAATGAACATCAGTAGCTCTTAGCCATTCAATAAATAGGGGATCGACTTGGTGGGTCCTTTCCCGAAGGCCCCTGGACACTTTCGATACCTGATTGTGGCCATTGACTACTTCAAAAAGTGGGTCGAGGTCAAAGCCTTAAAAGGTGTGAAGGGAAAGTTGGTGATGGGGTTTTGCTGGAAAAATATCATATGCCACTTCGGAATCCACCAAACGATTATAACCGATAATGATGCTCAATTTGTCAATGACCCCTTAAGGAGCTGGTGCAAGGAATGCAAAATTCGCCAAAGGGTTACCAGTGTTTACCACCCGCAAGAAAATGGGCAGGTGGAGGTCACAAATTGTATCATTATTAACGGTATCCACTCAAGGCTTGAAGGGGCAGAGGAAGTTGGATGGATGAGCTGCCAAGTGAGCTTTGGTCGTTTCAGACAACGGAGTCGTCTGCCATGGGAGAAAACCCCTACAGCCTAGTGTACAATTCAGAGATGGTTATCCCCATGGAGGTGATACTTCCAACCTTCCGAAGGACCTCAATAAACAATGAGCACCAAGAAGTTAATAATGAACATCATTGATTGGATCTGGACCTCCTTAAAGGGAAAAGAGAGAAAGCATCCCTTCATGAAGCCAAGATCAAAGAGAGAGTTAAGCGGTACCATGAATGGAGGGTCCAGAGGTCCAGTTCTCCCCGGGAGACCTTATAATGAGAAAATTCAAAAGGAGCTGGGGGAGAAGCTATCAGCTAACTGGGAAAGACCCTATCGGATTGTGGAAGTTGGCTCTAGAGGCTACAATGTGCTCAAAACCCTCCAAGGTAAGGCGATTCTACGCAGGTGGAATGTTAAATCTTAGAAGATATTATGCCCAAAAATCCTAGATGACTTGGTGAGGTTGACAAATAGCTCACCCCAAAGTAGCTATGGGTCGGACGATGTCCTTGATCCGCTAGCGCTTTAAGTCCATAGGATTCTTTGTATCTTTGGGTTCCATTTTTATATGAAAATGTGTTCCTTATAATGGTTCCTTCCAAAAAAATTAGAATGCATTTCCTAAAAATGGAGTCAGAGGTGTTCGAAGGGTCCGAACTGCCCACTGAAGACCTTAGGGACACAAATCCCTTAAACATATTTTAAATAGGTCTCCTCGAATGTTCTTCAGGCATGTTTCCCTTAAAATTTTGGAGATCGCCTTAGGGGCACTAATCTTTCAAGTTAACGATTTAGAAGGGTCCAAACTGCCTACTGAAGGCCTTAGGGACACCGATCCCCAAGGTTGACGTCTCGGAGGGTTCGAACACTGCCCACCGAAGACTTTAGAGACACATATCCCTTTACCATATTTGAAATAGGTCTCCTCGAATGTCCTTCGGGCACGTTCCCCTTGGACATTCGGAGACCACTTTAGGGGAACTAATCCCTCAAGCTAACAATTTGAAAGGATCTGAACTGCTCACTGAAGGCCTTAGGGACACCGATCCCCTATGCTGACGTCTCGTAGGGTCCGAACTGCCCATCAAAGACCTTAGGGACACAGATCCCTTAAACATATTTGAAATAGGTCTCCTCGAATGTCCTTTGGGCATGTTCCCCTTGGACATTCGAAGACCACCTTAGGGATACTTATACCCTAGTATAACGTCTCGGAGGGTCCGATCTACCCACTGAAGACCTTAGGGACACAGATCCCTTAAACATATTTCAAATAAGTCTCCTCCAATTTCCTTTGGGCATGCTCTCCTTGGATGTTCGGAGACCGCCTTAGGGTTACTAATCCCTCGGGCTAACAAATCGAAAGGGTCCAAACTGCCATCCAAAGGCCTTAGGGACACTGATCCCCTAAGCTAACATCTCGGATGGTCCGAACTACCCACCAAAGAGATTAGGAACACAGATCCCTTAAACACATTTGAAATAGATCTCCTTGAATTTCCTACGAGCATGCTCCCCATAGATGTTTGGAGACCACCTTAGGGGTACAAACCCCTTAGGCTAGCGTTTGCAATGTTCCCCTTGAATAATCCCATCTTGGGGACACATATCCTAAGGATGAGATTCGAATGCACAACAAGTGCTCGAGGCTTAGACCTTGTAAAATATATGAAGGGTCATCAAAGCCTCATTCGAATGTGTAAACCACATAGGGCTAAGACCTCGTAAATCGCTTGAAGAAAGTAAGAGAAACAAGTTAAATAAATTTAGCTTGGGGGAAATAGCCCTACCTAAAAATAGAAAATTATTTCTCCGACGATGCTGAAGGGAAGAATGTATGTATTATTAGTCCAACACGGCTTACAAATACACAAAAATAAGTTATAACTATTTTACAAAGTATGAACCTTAAGACTCAGCGTCGGGGTTTCCTAACTAAAGGTTCTTCTCATCGTCAAAAGATTGTGGTCAACTTCGACCAGCCGTAGACAAAGAACCTCTCCCTTGGCCAGTGGAGGAGTGGCTTTTATTCGTTTTAGTTCTTTGAGCGGAAGCTACATGAGAATGGCCTTCACATAACCCAGAAGCCTCAATTCTCCTAGGGACAGTACGGGAACTTGAAGATCCTGCTTTCACTTTCTGCACTCTGTCCAGGCACCTCCTAACCTCTTCATACACTTCGCAATACTTGGGATTCCAAGTAATATGTTTTTTCTCCATGATATTAATAGTGTCTCAAAGAAAGCCTTCGAAATCTTCAATCAGTGGAGCTTCAACTGTCCCAAGTCAGAGCCCGTATGCTCAAAGGCTATTGGCCGTTGCCTCGTAGGGTGAATACAGTTTGGAAAGCTCTTTATCAACCTTCTCTTTGTCCCTACAAATGGCAGCAATGAGGGCGTGAGTCTATTCAATGGTTCGTTCCAGCAATGGAACCTTCTTCTTTCCACTGCTTGAGTTTTTTGGTCGCAATTTTTAGGCCCACTCGAGCCACTTCCACATTTTATAGGGGACACCAAAGCCTAATGATAGTAGCTTTTGACGGAATTGTTCGGCCGAGAAGTTGATTCTTCCTCAGTGGCTTTGTAGGCCTTAGCTGCCGAGAGATATTCATGCATCAAATAAAACACGACCTTGGTAGTTATCTTTTTTAGAGATAAAAAATCCCCAAAAATTTCATCCTTAGCAGCAACTAAGGAATTCGTTTCTTCTCTCGAACGGCTTAGCACTTCAAGGAGTTCCTGTTGCCTTTCATGAAAACCACTTGGCCATAAGCCCAATTCCCCGTATACTGCTCAAAGCTTCTCTTCGAGCCAGGCGGACTTGTACCAAAAAAGGGATGCCCCCATCCGATGCTCCCAAGCCCATTCCTTGATCCGATGATACCTCTCCTTCATGATTTGAAAGAAGAAATTGAAGGAGGTAACCCTTTGAAAATTGGGGGGGGGATGGTACCAAGTCTAAAGTCTATAAAAGACAAAAGAAAAAATAGATAAGTATGAGAAATTAAGAGTCTTCATTAATAAAAAGAAAGAAGTACATCATGAGCCACCAAGAACGTGGAGAGGGAGGAGAACAAATCCCAGAACCCCTGATTCTTAACCACTCTATTAGTATAGGCCTCAAAAGTTAAACATGTTGCTCGGGAGAGAAAATTCTAGAAAGTCTAGGAATTTTTGCCTGGGCCTCCGAGAGCTTCAGCTCGAGCCCTTTCAGAAGATTGTCTTTCTCGGCAGCTTGTTCCTCGAGCTCCCTTCTGTAAACAAGGGCCTATTTCTCAAGCTCCCCCTTGTGAATAAGAACCTTTTTCTCCAACTTTGCTTGATGAGCAAAGGCGGTGACAGCACATTCAGCCTCGTAGTCGAAGGTCTTCCGCGCAACACCAGCTCGAAGGCTGACCCCCTTTGAAGGGTTTCGAAGAGGCCTCTACAAAAATTCCCCCAACCTCCATCTTGTTACCAAAGCCAAGAGTTGCAGAAAAATCCACTGAACAAAAGGAAAAGGGAAAAACATGAATAATCCAACCGAAAAAAATGAGGGTAGGAAAAAACTAAGGATGCCGCAAACACCTTCAGAATGTGAAAAAGATATCCCAATAGGATCCCCATCAGTGTTCTATGCTAGGACAGGCTCCGACATGGCCTTAGCAGTTTCAAAGGTGCACCTGGAAGGTTTAAGGCTGCTTCCCTTAGTCTTTCGCTTCTTGGCATCCTTTCAAGCTCCCCCATCAACAGCCAAAGGGGGCTTCCTTTTCACTTTCGTTTCAAGGGGATGATCACCCGCATCTTTCTT
Source organism: Rubia yunnanensis (assembly GCA_037428765.1). Classification (NCBI taxonomy): domain Eukaryota; kingdom Viridiplantae; phylum Streptophyta; class Magnoliopsida; order Gentianales; family Rubiaceae; genus Rubia; species Rubia yunnanensis. The sequence continues at coordinate 80,234,592 of CM075068.1, forward strand.
CTTGATTGCAGAAGCATGCTCCTTAGTGATAGGAGTCCTCTTCTTAGAAAGCTTTTCTTTCTTGGCAAGCTTTTCTTTCTTGGCAAGCTTCTCCTTCTTTTCCCTTTTTCGGAACAGGCTCCACAGCTTCTGCTGGAGGTTTAATCTGAACTGCTCCTTGGTTATAAATAAATTCATATACTTCCTGCAGCCATACAAATTCAAAATTCCTTGGGATATGCAGCAAGGTTCTCTGCAGAGCGGCATATGCAGCAAGGTTCTCGAACTTAGGTTTCATATTCCAATCTGGAACAAAGTTATCCTAGGCCTCATTCTCAAAAAATGAAAATAAGAGCTCTGTACCACCCTTTCAACTTGTAGAAATTTTTATGGGGCGATCCTAGAATCTGTTGCACAGAGTCACGATTCTCCCAAGAATTGTATCATGACCTCCGGCTGAATGCATGATTGATCTGCTGCCAGAGTGGTAGTATAATGACTTGAACAGCTTGTACCGAGGAGTGATACCTAAGTTGTTACACTGATTCATAAATGCCATAACCAGTAGGATGAATGTACTTAGGCCAAGCTCACTTGATACTCCTCCAGAAGATAAGAAAGGATGGGGGTGGAGGGAAACATAATCTGAACATGAAGTGGCGATCGTACACAGCACACTGATCGGGCCTTGTATCCCTCAGATTTTTGTCTTCTTGGAGGACCTCCAACTTCAAGTCCTCTAGAATTCTCACCCATGAAGGGAGGATCTTCAACAACCTAGCTATCTCTGGAGCCAATGTTTCTGGGATCTCGGGAATATGAGTTAATATCTTGTCAAAAAAGTAAGCCATTCTTGCCTCATCTTCTCGAACTCGAGTCCAGCTTGGGACCTGAGACCTTGACATTACCCATTTTTTGTGGAAACCCGTGGGCAGTACGGAGCTGCTGCTAGAACTCCCCCATCATCTGAACCCCTAACGGAATAGTCAGTTGCCGAAGATTGAACGGCACCAAAATCTTGGAGCCGGGAACCATCAATGCCAGTGGCCAAAGTAGTCGAAAAATAATCCAGAATGGAACCCTTTTTGAATGAAGGCAGTTGCGACATCCTTAAGAAAAAATAAAGGATAAAAGGTTAGAGGACTTACTAGGTAGTGGACGAAAAAGGTAGCCAGAGCTCTCAAAAAGCGTAACCGGAGAAAGGGCACCGACGAAGTACTCTAAGAAAGAGAGCATAGAGTTTGGAAGTTATGATAATTTTGAGCGAGAAACTGTGAAAGTATTTGCATATATATATATATTGGAAGTGGAAAGGGGATAAATTATTACCTCAGGCCTTCAAGTGAAAAAGTTGTTGCATGGGTAAGTAAGATGTGTAGATCAAGGTAATCATGGGGAAGTGGTGTGCATGGAGCCTAACAGGGGCTCCACATACCTAGAGAAGAAAGGATAAGCATCATGCGTGCTTTTTCCACTCCCCGCTTTGAATTCAAAGTCTAATCCTAGGCAACTTTTCCACTTCCCATTTTTGAATGCTTAGCTCTCTGAACGAGGGTAGGAAGGCCAAGGGCTGAACCCATTATGACTTCGCATACAAACACTCTTAAAACTCAAGAAGATCGGGTCCGCTACGCCGTAACCCCAACACCTCAGTGGAGGGATTCGAACGCCTCATTTTATGGAGAAGATCAGAAGGCTAGAAACCAAATACCTTTACACTAAGTAATAGTTGCAAAACCCCTATCCCTTAGTGGAAGGATTCTAACGCCTTGCTTTATGGAAAAGATCATAAGGCTAGAAGCCGAATCCCTTTATAGTATGAAATAGATTCGAATGCCTCGCTTTCTGGCGAAGATCAAAAGGCTAGAAGCTGAATACCTTTATGCTAAGTAATAGTTTTGAAACCACTATCACTTAGTGGAAATATTCGAACGCCTCTCTTACTGGCAAAGATCATAAAGCTAGAGGTCGAACCCTCTTACACTTAGCAACAATTTTGAAACCTCTGCTCTTTAGTAGAAAGATTCGAACACTTCACTTTTTAGCATAGACTGAAAACACAAGATTAAAATCCTATACCTTTAAGATATTGGGGATAACAGATCTTAGACCCTGACATGGATCAGTAAGCTAAAGACTTCACCCCCCTTATCTGCCTAGTAAGGACCAGAAACTCTCGGTTCCTAACACAAATTAGAAGACCAGGGCCCGAACCCTTACTCTAGGCTATTGGGGACCTAAGGCCACTAAGGGATATAAAAGAGGCATGATCCAGGCCCTTAGGCCCTACCACAGACTAGAAAGCCAAGGGACGGACCCCCGATACATTTTATCTGCTCAAGCTAGAAGTTCAATGCTAGCTTAGAACGGACCCTCAACTTGCCACGAGGATGCAAAAATCATACCCCTCGGGAATTAGGAAGTTCCGGATGCGAGTACAGATTCGAACCCCCGATCTGGGGATACAATTCGAAGGCCAAACCCTCAATTTTCCAGGGGCTTGTTGATAATGTGTAAAACCATACGGGCTTAATGGCATGTGTGTCCAACCATCGGCCAAAGGCTTTACCCTTTAGGTAAAGACCTCTTTTTGGGTAGGCCAAAGGTGGAGTGCTTGTTCCACAAGCAAAAAAATAGTAGCCCTACTTGCCTACCTATATAAAGGCTAAAGGTAATCCTATATATAAGACTATTCATTTCTAATTACACTCTCATACATTGTTTGCTTACTTAGCCGTCAGAGCCTCTTCCCCCTGACACCTCCGGGGGCTCTCTCTTGTAGATTCAAGTATAGTGAATGGTGGCATGCAGCGGTGTAGCAACGATAGAAAATTAGGGCGCATCAAGTCCACCTATTTGACATCCTAGCTCTATAGTCCACTCCTTCGGCTAGGATGGAATATTTAAAGCCCTAAGGTAAGAATTTACTGCTTCTAAATCTAGATTAACCACCTTCACTACCTTCTCAAGTCCACCTTGGAATGGGACACGAGGAGACTCACAACTCTCCCCCCACATCTTCACCATGTCCCAAGCCTGACGACACACAACAAGATTCTATTCACTACCAAATACCCTTCAACAAAAACCTTATGCTTAGCATCACTGTCAACTTGCCCAGTCAGCACTTTCATCAAACCCATTCCACTGCGATCACACCTAGTAACCTATACCATATATTCCGTGCCCATCGGAGTAATGATACAACATCTAGTGGAAAACCCACACAACTCACTCTTACGACTACCAGGCAATGAACCTTCACCCATAACGATGCCCACACCTGACATATAATCATTGTTCCCAAACATTTCTCATTGAAACACATGAAAACACATAAACTTATCAGTGATGCTTTTGTGTGTTGGTCGTAAGTCAACCACAATCAACTTTCATTAAATATTTCAATAAAATCCATTACATCATAACCTATAGATCTACAAGCTGCCATGCCTTGTCACTAGTTAACCCACTAGCACCATTGGTAAATTGGTCATTGGAAAATTCCTTTCCCTTATTCGTTTAGCTGGAAAGTCAAAAGTCCCTCTACACTGAAGGGAACCAGTTTGATGATTAACCTCCATGGCACCACGAGTCTTCTCAACCCTTTCCTTATCCAGATAAGGATCCAGGGTGCACACTTCAAGCTCCTTCATGGAGGGTAACAAAACCATCTTACCCATATCCTGAATCAAAGGGAAAGGATGACCATCATCCATAACATTATTTTTAAAATCCTCATCCACGCTCGCTTCGTATTCTCTAAGGCCTTCACTATAGAAATTTGGTCTTCCAACTAAAGGATAACAAAGTCAGTATTCTGCTCATGAATACATTCCCAGGAATTGCACAACTCTGCATTTGTAATTTTTCATACATATCCACAGATTTTTTTAAACCCTTGGGTCTTCACAAGCCTATTCACCATGACACACGGATAGTTTAGGTGGGTAGGACCTCTCTTCTTGAGTTTCTCAAGTACAGTATGTAACACATCGTTAACCTTGGCTCTCTCTTGACAAAGACCTCGTATCTTCGCCAACTCCATCTCAATCTCTTCATGAGCCTCGACACTCCACTTAAACAGAGACTCTAGTGATGCCACCCGCTCGAAGAGGACGCTCACCTTCACCACATAATCAACAATATGTTTCCTAAAAGAAGTCATAACACCACACATCTGCAAACCAAAGAAACATTCTCATCAACATAGTTAGCAAACAAGATGCTAACATCACATATAATCCAAGTATACATGTCTCTTTAGCTGACCTTATCAAGTCAGAAATCCTTGGATAATAATTTCCAACTCCCGTGGGGGTTTTGCCGCAACCATAAATGGTGAATCCTTTGTCATCACAAGAACAAAATTTGACATCTTCAGCACATTAAAAAAACTCAGGATTATTGGACTTTCTTTCCTCAAGCTTGCATTTACTTCTCTTAGAGCTCGATTAGGCCATCTTATCCAGGCCCGATTGGTGATCTTCAATCTCCTCCTTGTTAGGACGCCTTTCCCTTTCCTTCACCCTTTAACTTAAGGTCACCATAGTCATTTACACGCAGACCATGATCCAACCCAGGGCATTTTTCAGAACAATCCCTTATTTCTCATCCAAACATAGTGAGAGCCTTCACAAGTATACTCGACAACGTTATACCAGGAAACCAAAATATCAATAACAACAAACAATTAACATAACTCACCTAAATCATTAGCGATACAAACAAGGGTGAGGTGACAACCTCACTTCGTTCTAGGCCCCTATTTTTAATGCATATACAATCAATTCATTCACATAATTGCGACCCCTCTTTCACTTTGCTTGTCTATCTACATGCATCACATCGTTCCATAAAGTAATCGATATGTTATCCACAAATAGGACAAATATGAACATGTCCTTTCATACCCCACAATTACTAGAGAACCCCTGCACAAGCCGAACCCCTGACATACTGGGGTAAATATTAACCCAGGCCTCAGTGACCTCACCTTCCAAAGCTGATAAAACTAAGAAAACAAATCCACCTTAAAATCCTTCCCCACCCTAGGACATGTTCCCTAAAATCAAAAATATTGGCTACACTTTGAAGATGAAGTTGGGAAAGAAACACCATAAGCCTCCAATATGTCCAAAATGTAATCCGAGGTGGGTACGGTCAACCCATACAACACATGATGCTTGTATACACTAAAAAACCCAGTAGGAGGGTCCTACACCCTCTCTCCAGCATTGTGTATCCTAATCTCACATTTATTCAAAATGGAATATTGCTCTTTCAAACAAACTAAACCATTCACCATCATAACACTATCACCATCATTACCTTATTGACTAACCCATGAGCCAAGAACATCATCTTCCCTGGGGATCACCTCATCTTTAAGCCGAACATCATTGTCATTCGCCTTAATGCCAATGACATTAGGAGTTGTAGCAGAGGACAACGACTCATGATGCTCATCCACCATGCTTTTGAAAGAGTAATAATTGCCTTGTCGAAAAGTTAACTGACTTTAAAAATTCCTGATAGGGTAAGAGATATAAGGTAAGTTTCCCAAACACACACCTAATTATATAGAATTACCAAGGATTTCAAACTAATAAAGTTACTTTCTATAAACGCACCTTCTCAAGGAAATCAATAACTTGTGTTAATTAAGAATCATAGTCTCCAGCCATCAATTTTTGGAATACACGCTTAGTAATGATTACTTAGCATGACCTTTATTTTATATTTCAAATTTCCCTTGTATTTCGAGACACTACAAACCATTCTCCGAATGATGGAAATATTTACCTATCACTAATATGCACCATTTTGCATGCTTTAACCAATGCATTTGCAATGGTTTTTAATTACTTTGGGTTAGTGGTTTGGCAATATTGGTTGAGTTTACATGACAATAAGTTTAGACAACCATGTTTGGTTTTCTATTCAAAATCCCGCATTTTGTATACTTAATTAGAAATTATTGACATATTGTGTTCAAGGGCTCCTTGGTCTTTATTATAAGTACCATGACAAAAGCACCATTCCGTAAAACAAGGGGATGAAGAGTTGAAGAATTTGGCTAAGTATGGAGCTGATCCATGAAAACCTTCACGGACTTTGAGAAAACTTCTGAGCAAGACCACAAACTGCTTGTGGTCGGTGAAAACCTTCAAGGGTCATGACAAAATTTCTTAGCAGAACCCACAAGTTGTTCACGGCCTGTGAAAACCTTCACAAGTTGCGGGAAAACTCTAAGCAAAAACTTTGTACAACTCGCGGTCCGTGAAAACCTTCACGGATCGTGGCACGATCCCATCATCACGGATTGCACTAGATCCCATGGGCTACGGCTATGAACATTCATGAACTGTGGTAGATATGGCATCATGTGGCTATCCTGCTTCACATACCGTGGCTATCCTGCTTCACATACCGTGGCATCCGTGATGACCCATGAAACCTTGGTGGCTGACCTAGGATTTTTCCAATTTTAGCCTATTTTGGGCCTATTTTTAGGCCCAATCTCCTACCACAATATATAGGGCCCTAGTCTACTCATTTGAAAGAGGTTGGATCATATTTGGAAACACATTTGGAGATGAGAGAGCTTGGAGAGAAGGAGTTCCTTTTGTAGGTTTTGTAATCTTTTCTTTACTTTTCTTCTTGCTTTGTCCCAAAGATGTAAAATTCAAATCTATATTTGAATTCCATGTCTACGGAGTAGTTATATTAGCTTGGGATTCATTTTGGCACTTCGTTTTTTTCTAAATGCTTTATTGATATTCATTATATTCACCCTATCTTTATGTTTATGATATTATTGTGATTGTTCTTGAATGTTATAAATGTATGAATATTACACCACATATAAGCACATACATTGGGTTGTATTCATGTATGGTGACATTATTGATGCCCCATTGGGAAGAGAAACCTGAATGTTAGAATGGGTAGGGGAGAACGAGTTTGCATGGGTGTGTGCATAGGAGATTCGAGAATGCTCTGACCCATTTTCCATCACACCAGTCTTAACTGACTTTGTAACTGTTGTCCAAGAGGTTACGGGTAGAGATAGCTAATAGTAGCAAGCTACACATTGTGTTGAAACCCTAGTATTATAGATAAGATACCTACGAACCTTGGGCCTAGCGTATATAGGACCCTGGGGGAATATTTGCATTCGTGGTAGAAGCTCAAGACGTAATAGCACGGGGGAGAAAGAGACCAACAATGATGGTTGGAACTCGTTGTACTTCCCTAATTACAATGGTGGTGTTGATAGAGGGTTGCGAGCTCACCCACCATGACAGGGTTGGGGAAGTGTATGTCATTGGCCACACCACATATTGTGAATACACTGATAGATCTTTTGTATGTCTATATGTGAATGAATCAAGGATTGAAGCATTAGAAATACTATGTTGCTAAAACATTCTCAAGTGCCTAGTATAAATAGTTTACTTATTTGTCAATTGCATGCTTGTAGTTGTTTAGTTGGAAACACCACCCCCTCCCCGTTGCATGTCTACACTACTAGTTGTTCCTTTCACTCGTACGACCCGCACAAGGTTGTGTTTTAATTAGTACTTGATCCCTAGCATCCTTGTGGACAAACCTAGGGCTTGCCGTTTACTACCCCTTGGTAGCTTCGCAGTAAGAATGGGTGCAGAATATAAATCTCTATCTTTGACCCGTAAGCCCATTGGCTCATGTTTTAATAATAATCGGGTCGGGGCAGGTATATTTTTGGCACCTTTGTTGGGGATGCTTTTCAGGTCATGTATTAGTTAAGCATAACATGTTAGTTGAGTAGTTAGTAATGTTTTTTATCTTTATATTTTTTTGTGAGATTCTAATAATGTGGGGTAATTGCACTCGAGAGATGAAACTTTGTAGGGTGTGTCATTTTGATCACCCTACAGAGTATTGCTCATGGTTAAGTAACCACGGGAGAGAGATGGAACTTGCAGTTCAGCAAGATCGAAGGGAGCGAGAGTGGTTCATTTACCATGACTCACCCAAACCGATCTCACCCCCCCACCCATGTCTACATGTGAAGAGATACTTGAAGCTCTAACCAATTTTTTGAAAAACTAGTGAAACTTTACAAAACCAAGTATTCTCTTGCATTAATAATTGTGGGGCACAAATATCTTCTGGCATTGACAGAATAGGAGAAAAGGTGAATGAGCTACTAGATGTAATGAACCATTTGATTGGAAGGCGTAAGCTCACAGACGAGGAGACACCTCCAGCAATTTATTTGAGAGACTTGAGGAAAAGAGAGTCACGTGTGACATTCTGTCACAATGAGGTGAGTGACATCTTTTTTGACACCCTCAATTTGTTGCATAAATGTAAGGCATTTCTAAATAAAATGGGTGATTCTGAGCATGAACTGATTGATCCACCCCCTTGCGATTGATATTTATGACAAATTTGTGCAAGAAATTTTTGACATGGACAATGGGTCAGCTTTGGAGGATAATACTTTAAATGATATATTTAATGAAACCTTGGAAGCTAATCTTGTGGGAAGTGTAGAAGGGATCAAACATTTGGGTAAGGATTGTGTGGAACCCTTGCCTAAGAACTAAGATGAACTAGTCTTGCCAGAAACCAAGCCTTCGGTATAAGAGCCACCCATAGTGGATCTTAAGCCTTTGCCTGAGCATTTGAAGTATTCATTCTTAGATGCAAATGAGACATTGTCAATGATTATTTCAAGAAAATTGTCTAGTGACCAAGAGAGTAGGTTGATTGAGGTGTTGAAAAACTTCAAGGGTACAATAGGGTAGACATTGGCCGATATCAAGGGGATAAGCCTTCAACATGCATGCACTGTATCCTATTAAACCCTCCAACCTCAAAGGCGATTAAACCCGCCTATGATGGAAGTAGTGCAAAGTGAAGTCCTTAAGCTACTTAAGGCTGGGATAATATATCCAATCTCAGACACTCTTGGGTGAGTCCCACCCAAGTAGTGCCCAAGAAGAGTGGATTCATGGTGGTAAGAAATAAGGACGGGGACTTGGTGCCTACCCGTATTTAAAATGGGTGGCGGGTGTGTATTGATTACCACCGATTGAATGCGGTGACTTGTAAAGAACATTTTACCCTACCTTTCATTGACCAGATGCTCAAAATGGTAGCAGTCATGCACACTACTGTTTCCTTGATAGATATTCTGGATACTTCTAGACAGACATTGATCTAGAAGACCAGGAGAAGACCACATTCACTTACCCATTTGGCATCTTTGCTTATAGGCGTATGCCTTTTGGTCTTTGTAATGCCCCGAGCACTTTTCAAAGGTGCATGTTTAGGATTTTCTCTTAATTTATCGAGAAATTTGTCGAGGTATTTATAAATGATTTCACCATCCATCAAGATTCCTTTTATTCATGCTTACATCATCTAGCACAGGTGCTAGAGCAATGTACGGACACGAACCTCATGCTAAATTCTGAGAAATGCCAATTTACGATGGAACAAGGTACAGTGTTAGGGCATGTTGTATCAGCTAAAGAGTTAGAATTTGATAAAGCCAAAGTAGATGTGATCGAATCCCTACCTTACCTCACCAATGTCAAGGCTGTGAGATCATTCTTAGGACATGCCAGTTTTTACCGACGTTTCATTAAGGATTTCTCCAAAATATCCTCACCTTTGTGCAAGCTGCTGTAAAATGATGTCAACTTTGTTGTCGATGGGGGATGCAAAAAGGCTTTTGACACCTTGAAAGACAAGTTAGTGACTGCCCCAATCATCCGACCTCCAAATTGGTCCCTTCCTTTGCAAATCATGTGTGTTGTGAGCAATCATGCCATTGGCGCTATTTTGGGCCAGAGAGTGGACAGAGCACCACATGTGATATACAACGAGTCAATAACCCTCAATGATGCTCAACGCAATTATTGCACCACTGATAAGGAGCTACTGGCTGTAGTTTTTGCCCTAGAAAAGTTTCATCAATACCTCCTAGGAACCAAAGTCATTGTATACACCAACCATGCAGCACTTTGTCATATAATGATGAAGAAAAAGGCTAAGCCGAGACTTATTCGGTGGATACTCCTTTTGAGTGAGTTTGATCTAGAGATGAGAGATATAAAAGGCTCAAAAAATGTAGTAGCCAACTATTTGAGCAGGTTTCCAATTCACGAAAGCCCAGAACCAGTCAAAGAAAAGGTAAAGATGGAACCTATTCGGGTTGTTTGGGGTAGTGACTAGCAAGCCTTGGTATGCCAATATAGTAAACTACCTCACCATCGGGGAGTTTCTTCCATCTTTTGACAAATCAACAAAGAAGAAGTTGATGAATGAAGTGAAGAAGTGTGTCTGGGATGACCCCCACCTGTGGAAGTATTGTTCCGATCAAGAAATCAGAAGATGTGTACTAGATGATGAGGTCAGACATGTTCTCGAGATGTGTCATTCATCCCAATTTAGAGAGCATTTTGGTTATAAGAGAACTACAATGAGGGTAATAGATTGTGGTCTGTACTGGCCTAATATACTAACTGATGCTAGAGATTTTGTGGCATCTTGTGATCAATGCCAAAGGGTAGTTAACATCTCATAGAGAAACGAGATGCCTCAAGCATTTTCAATGCCAGTGGAAGACTTTTACATGTGGGGTATAGACTTCATGGGTCCATTCCAAAATTTAGGTGAGAACTACTACATCTTGGTGCTAGTAGACTATACATCCAAATGGGTAGAAGCCCAAGCCACAAAAAAGAACAATGCTGCAACTGTGGTCAACTTCCTCAAATCCAACATCTTCTCAAGGTATGGGGTACCCCGAGTCCTTGTTAGTGATAGAGGAACCCATTTTTGCAACAAAGTCATGGAAATATTACTTGATTAATATAGAGTGACTCATAGAACTTCAACCGCTTACCACCCACAAACAAATGGTAAGGAAAAAACATCCAATCGCAAAATCAAAGCTATCCTCAAGAAGACAGTTTACACCTCTAGAAAGGATTGGAGGATGATGCTCTTTAGGCCTTTGACACTGCATACAAAACCCCAATTGGCATGTCACCTTTCAGGATCCTTTTTGGTAAAAGATGTCACTTTCTGGTTGAACTTGAGTTTAAAACACATTGGGCCATCAAGCACATGAACTTAGACTTGAGGGAAGTTGGGAAACAAAGGAAGGCGTAATTGCTAGAAATTGAAGAGCTTAGGCAAAATTTCTATGATACTGGTTTGATCTATAAAGAAAGGATAAAAGCTAGACATGATGAAAAGATAGTGAAGAAGGATTTCTTTGTGGGGAAAAAAGTCCTTGTCTACCAGTCTAGATTTCGTCACTTTCCTGGAAAATTAAGATCAAGGTGGGAAGGACCATATGAAGTGACAAAGGTTTTTTATTACAGAGCAATAGAAGTGAGGAGCGAAAAAGATGGCACAAAGCTGGAGGTTAATGGGCAAAGGTTGAATCCTTATCTTGAGTGGAGAGCTTTAGAAGAAAACAAGGAGGGTGACCCCCTCCTTGGGGAACAAAACTCATGACACCTTGAATTCAAGGGAATAAGTCATGACGACGACAATAAATATACAATTCTTTTTGTTTTTCTAGAGATAGATTGTGCATATCCTTGAAATACATGTTTTTCCACTTGATTTCATCATTTTCAATCTCTCCCTTCTTAAAGGAACACTTACACACACAAACTCTTGGTGAACTATTTGTTTACAAGCTTTACTAACATTGTGGTAGTGTTGTAAAAGCTTGATTTCTAAATAAAAGTTTGTTCTTGAGATACAAGTTTGAGTTGTGTGCAAAATGTTTCATTGAGTTGCCGAGATTTTTGATTTTGTTTGGAATGGAATTACGCTTGTGTTTCATTTTTGGATGCAGGTTTTTTTCTTCAGTACCATTCATCACTAATTTCCCTACTTCACCTTTGATTTGACATGAGAACGCATAAGGGACCAAGCATTGTGGGGAAGGGATTAGTGAGTACTTAGGAATTCTCATTCATGGATTTCTTCATGCATGCATGCTTTGTTTGTTTTTCTTGGTAGATTTTTGGTTACTTATGATTGGGATGCTTTTGGAAAATTTAGGTGGTTTGCATGTTATGCTAGGATTTTAGGATTCTAGTTTGCATGTGTAATGTGGGTTTAGGATTTGGTGGTGTTCTGGTTTGTTGCTTATGTTTTGTAGTATGAAGCTCACTTTTGGGGCAACTTTGTACTACACAAAAAAAATTGAAAAATAAAATTAAAAACATGGACAAGTCGATAACCTGAAATGGCGACTTGGGTAACATGAGGAAAAGCCCGGATAGGTTGAAAGACCTAGGTAAAAGTGAGAGGCTTGGCCCATCTAGACTTACCAGTCTAAGAAAATGTGAGAGGCCGTGTGAAAAAAGGATAGATGTGAGCACGTTTTGTGGGATAAAGCTAGGATGAAAAGCCTAAAGGGCTCCTAGGAAAAATGAGTGAAATTGAGAGAAAAAATGAAACAAGAAATTGGGTTGACAATACATTAGACTCCTTGGTTGCAACTAGGTCGAGAATCTTTAGTTATCCCAATGTTGAAATCAAGTCGGTGGCTTTTGGATTTCCTTGGTGGATTGTTTTGCTTGATGATTGCTCTTTGATTGCTTTTGGGACTACTTTTAGGAAAAGTAAGTTTGGCTTTATTTCGATCTTTTGTCACTTATATTTTTCCACAAACATTTGCTTGTTTTGGGTGGTTTGGTTGCCTTAGGAACTTTGGGGAGTGTGAGAGTTGTGAGATTTTCACCTTTTTAGAGGAACTAGGGTAGTTTGGGAATAAGTTGAATGCATAGGCTATTTTTGCATGCTTCATTCTGCTTGAACTTTTTTTCTTTGATTTTATTTACTCGAGAACGAGTAAATATTGAAGTGTCGGGAGTCTGATCTACACCTTTTGGCATGCTTTGACCAATGCATTTTAGTTACTTTGGGTTGGCGGTTTGGCAATATTAGTCGAGTTTACATGGCAATGGGTTTAGACAACCATGTTTGGTTTTCTATTCTATATCCTGCACTTTTTATACTTAATTAGTAATTATTGACATATTGTGTTCACGAGCTCCTTGGTCTTCATTATAAGTACCTTTAGTAGGTCGCCCGTGAATGCTATTTGTTACATTATATTCTTGCGATGGCCGTTTTATTTGAACAGTGAAATATTTTAAGGTCTTTTGCATTTAAATGGTAGTGGATGAAGGCTACAAACATCAATGCATGGTAGAAGGAGATTGAAGCCAAAGATTGGTGGCTTCGGAGTTCAAGACGGTCAAAGGAGAAAATGGTGAATCATGATCCGAGAAGTGTTGCCTTAGTCCGAGAATGATCCAGGAAGGAATAACATTCAAGGCTGGTTCCATTAGATTCGTCTTCTTAAGTACTACAAAATCAACTACTAGAACTCCCAATTTGAACTAACGATTCACCCTTGACAAGCAAACAAAGTTTAGCAAACGAAACACCAGCGGCCAGTCACAGATCGTGCACGGTTAAGCACCAGCGGCCCATGAAAATCTTCACAGCCCGCACTACACAAGAATCTAGGGGTTCCATGAAGACATGCATGAGATCAGCATGAGACCTTCATGAGGCAAGGCGTCGGGCCGTGATAAAAGCACTGGGCCATGAAGCAAGGGGATGAAGAGTTGAAAATTTTGGCTAAGTATAAAGCCGGCCAGTGAAAACCTTCATGGACCATGAGAAGACTTTTGAGAAAGACCACAAACTGCTCGCAGTCCATAAAAACCTTCACGGGTCATGACAAAATTTCTTAGCGGAAGAAACAAGTTGTTCACGGTCCGTAAAAACTTTCACAGACTGCAGGAAAACAATAAGAAAAAACCTTGTACAACTCGTGGTCCGTGAAACCTTCATGGACCGTGGCACAATCCCAGCTTCATGGATCGCCCCAGATCCCACGGGTCACAGCTACAAACATTCACGGATCGTGGCAGATCTGGTATCCCGTGGATATTTATACTTCACAGATCGTGGCATCCGTGACGGCCCTTGAAACATTAGCGGCTGACCTAGGGTTTTGCCACTTTTGGCCTATTTTGGGCCTATTTTTAGGTCCATTCTCATACTACTATATATAAGACCCTAGTCTACTCATTTTAAAGAGGTTAGATCATATTTGGAAACACATTTGGAGATGAGAGAGCTTGGAGAGAAGGAAGGAGTTCCTTTTGTAGGTTTTGTCCCAAAAGTATGGAATTCAAATCTATATTTGAATTCCATGTCTAGGGAGTAGTTAGATTAGCTTGGGATTCATTTTATCACTTGGTTTGTTCTAATGCTTTATTGAGATTCGTTAGATTCATCTTATCTTTGTATTTATGATATTATTGTGATTGTTCTTGAATGTTATAAATGCATGAATATTACACCACATATAAGCACACACTTTGGGTTGCATTCATGTATGGTGCAATTATCGATGCCCCCTTGGGAAAAGAAACCTGGATGTTAAAATAGGTAGGGGAGAACGAGTCTGCGTGGTTGTGTGCACGAGGAGATTCGAGAATGCCCTGACCTATTTTTCATCACACCAGTCTTAGCTGAATTTGTAACTATTTTTCGAGAGGTTACAGGTAAAGATAGCTAATAGTATCAAACTACGCATTGTGTTGAAACCCTAGTATTACAGATAAGATGCCTACAAACCTTGGTCCTAGCGTTTAAAGAACCAGGGGGGAGTAGTTGCATTTGTGGTGGAAGCCTAGGATGTAATAGCACGGGGGAGAAACAAACCTACAATGATGGTCAGACCTTATTGTACTTCCCTAATTACGATGGTAGTGTTGATAGAGGGTTGCGAACCGTGACAGGGCTGGGGAAATGTATGCCATTGGCCACACCATGTGTTGTGAACACATTGATAGGTCTTTTGTATGTTTATATGTGAATGAATCGAGGATTGAAGCATTAGAACTACCAAGTTTCTAAATGATTCAAAAGTACCAAGTTGCTAAATGATTCCAAAGTGCCTAGTATAAATAGTTTACTTGTCAATTGCATGCTTGTAGTTATTAGTTGAAAACACAACCCCCCCCCCCCCCCCCCCGCCGCCCCTCCAAGTTGCATATCTACACTACTAACTATTCCTTTCACTCATGTGGATTGATAACCCACATGAGGTTTTTGTTTTAATTAGTACTTGAGCCCTAGCATCCTTGTGGACAAACCTAGGGCTTTCCTCTTACTACCCCTTGGTATCTTAGCAGTAAGAACTGGTGCAGAATATAAATCTCTATCTTTGACCCGTAAGCCCCTCGGCTCGTGTTTGAATGACAACCAGGTCGGGGCTGGTCAATCACCATTAAATTAATTTAATTTTTAACTCATAAACAAAATTTTTGAACATGCACTAAATTCTCATACATATTATTACTCATCAAGTCCTTTTTGGCTCTATGCCCACCATCATGTTGCGACCAAACTGAAGTGATGTTTATTGTTCTCTCACTCTAAATTTACTTCACTTCGGAAAACACATCACTCACTTCACTAGAACAGTCACCACACACTTCGCTAATCATTACTCTGTGGCTTGGGGATTAATAGTATATAAATTATTCATCCGGACCTAATCAGCCAAGACTAAAAAGTAAAATAGTCATTTCACTGGGATAGATCAAATCATTAAACACATACCTTTCTATCAAGCTGCTTCACCCAAAAGTAACCAATCCTGAGAATAGCAGGAAGACACTGCTTGCCACAAAGCCCTCTGCCAAGCCACATCCTAAGAGAGGGGAGTTCAACACATGGACCAAGATCACACGATCCGGGCTATATATATATACATAGACATAAAACAACGGACAAGGACAAAACAATTAAGGTAAGAAAAGCCATAAATAAGAACAACACTGACTTGAGCGTCATAGTTTCCTCTCTGAGGTCCATCCCTTGAACTTTTGTAGGTACTCGAGCCAAATGGACTCACCGCAACTGATTTTGGAAACAACTACTACTCGGAAAAAATCCTCCACTATATATATATATATATATGTGTGTGTGTGTGTGTGTGTGTGAGAGAGAGAGAGAGAGTGTGTGTGTAAAAATATTATATTGTATTGTTAGAACAGAACAACTTAGGGAGTAAGTTAGGGTTTAATGTTTTAATATTGTACAATTTTACATGTACTCTATATATATCCTAATACACTAAACCCGAGGGTTTTCTTTTCTACATGGTATTAGATTCATCAACATGACACCCATTCTATGATTGCAGACTCTCGCTGCTCTCTTCCCCCTCATTGTCATTCTTATTTGCTGACCAAAAGTTCCCCTAGAATACCTTAAGTCACATTCTAAACGCCAAGCAGAAAATTTCATATTGTGGAAGCCGCAGGTTTAGAACATATTGTGCATGCAAAAGATCTTTGGTTATCTCAATGGCACAAAGCTTTGTCCACAGGTCCTTTCTCTGTTGGAAAATGATGGTTAAAAGGTTGAAATTTGTCAACTTTTTGGGCTTCGTTTTGAGTAGGACCCGAATGGATTTTGGGTCAATGGATGTCATTTTTGGGTTCTCCTTCGCGAGTACTATAAAATCGACTATTTAAACTCTCAAAACGGATCAAGGGTGAATGAGATATAAATGTTTTAAATATCACTCTTGAAAGAGGAAAAAATGGGCGAAAATTGGCTCAGGTAATTTTCTCTGGACTGTCCAAGATGCGTATGGACCGCATGGAAGTCTCTGGAAGGCCCAACCGCATAGTATATATGGAATTACTTGTGTGTAATTCTTAAGAGATAAGAACAAAATATTTCCATATTTTGTGAGATATCTTGTCTTAAATAAATATGCGGTTTACCATGTTTAATATGATGAAGAATATTAGTACAAATATTTCTTCCTTTTCCAGCAGATTTGATTCGAGTATTCATGGAATGTCTCGGATTTGATGAGTTGGTGATTGGAGAATATTCTTCTCTAATTACAGAAAAATCAGAATATCATGTTTCCATGATTAGGGTCTCTTAGAGTAGTATAAATAGAGCCTCTAAGTCAGTCAGAAAACTCGCACCATTCTCAAGTTCCTCATTTATTCTAAACTTGAGTCTCACTTCTTTCTGTCTCTGTCGGTGATAGTCCTTCGGGCCTTGCGTGAATCCCAGGTAACTCTTAAATGTTAATTGTTGCCTGCGATGGTTTTATCCTAGGGAACGATGTCCACGACGGGACTCATTCGTTTCAAGGGCAACGAGTGTTACTCGTGACTCCATCAATTTGTGATTACTTGAAACGTGATTCATGCTTTGATTATTTGTAATTTAAGCTTTTCAATTGTATGCTTGAATAATTAATAAAATTGTATTATTCTTGCATATATTAATTGCTCGTTCAAATTTTTATTATTTGATTTTCGCATAATATAATCAATATATGTCCAACAGTCTTGAAACGAATGATATTTGTTGATTTATATTGATTTGGTCAAAAGAGTAAATGCATGCGGAAGGATATATATATTAATTAGTATGCATGCGTGAATAATCATTAGTCAAATTCTCCATGCAATCAGGAAGTATGCATGAATAATGTTGTAGTCAAAAAAATCATGCTGGGGAGAATGCTTGCATACCATATTTATGCATGTATGGTAATATTGCATTAGAATGAAGTTACCATATTTGTTTGGAAACAATTACGTGTGAAAAGGAGTATATCAATTACGTGTGAAAAGGAAACAATTACTTGCTCGAGTTGCATGCCATATTTATTTATATGCATATCATTGTTTGTCCGAAAATATGCATAGGTAATTGCATGCTTTATGAAAATATGCATGCTAATGGTTTTGGTTATTTATAACAAAATTAAATTGAGCAATTTGTTATGTATAATTGTTTAAAAATATTATATGCCATGTGTACTTATATTTAATGGTGAATAATTTTGTATGTACACATTGGTGAATCCCAGAACCATGTCGAGCAATGATGCTGCGAAGACTACCCCTGGGGCGATGCCTTTTGTGGCTGTGTCTCATGCTGAGAAACCCGAGAAGTTCAATAATGGTATGAACTTCAAGATGTGGCAACAGAAGATGCTCTTCTACTTGTCCACTATGGGTTTGGAACGTTACGTTCACGAAGATCGTCCCGTTGCGGATGAGAATAGCGCTAAGGAAGTTCAAGATGCTGCGGTGGCGTGGAACTCTAAGGAGTATATCTGCCACAACATCCTGTTGAATAGCCTTCACGATGCCATTTGGAATGTGTATTCGGTGAAGGAGCCTTCTAAGGTGTTGTGGGAAACTCTTGACCAAGAGTACAGGGGTGAGGAAATTGGATCCAAGAAGTGGGTCGTCGGCAAGTTCCTCGACTACAAGATGGTTGATGCCAAGTCTGTGGTCAGTCAAGCTCAAGAGCTTCAAATGATGATCAATGAGCTGATAGCCGAGAAGATGACAATGTGCGAGACTCTCCAAGTCTATTGCATCATTGAGAAGCTGCCTCCAAGTTGGAAGGACTTCAAGAGTTATCTGAAACACAAGCGAAAGGTGATGACCATGAGGGATCTGATCCAAAAGCTTCGTGTTGAGGAGGATAACCGCATATCTGAAAAGAGGATGAATGGATCTGTGCCTGTGGCAAGGGCCAATCTCGTGGAGGTTGGTGGGAGCTCCAAGTCAAAGAAGCCAAAGGCAAAGAAGGGATCCAAGTTGGGAGCTAAGGGTGGAGTTTCGAAGAAGTCGAAGTTCACTGGCAAGTGCTATAATTGCAACCTCGTTGGCCACAAGTCCTCCGAGTGTAAGAAGCCAAAGAATGCCAAGAATGAGGCAAACATGGTTGAAAATCTTTCACGAGATGTGAATAACATCGATCTGTGTGCTGTGATTTCTGAAGTCAGCATGGTGGACTCCAATCCAAAGGAATGGTGGATTGACACTGGTGCTACGAAGCACATTTGCTCTGTCAAAGAAGTGTTCTCAAACTTCAAGGCAATTGAAGATGGAGAGACCATCTACATGGGCAACTCTGCAACTTCCATGGTGAAAGGCCGTGGCACTGTGGTGCTAAAGATGACGTCTGGGAAGGAGTTGACTTTGAAGAATGTTTTGTATGTGCCAGACATTCGCAAGAACCTTGTGTCCGGTTCTATGTTGATCAAGCATGGCTTTAAGCTAGTGTTTGAGTCTGATAAGTTAGTCTTGTCAAAGCAAGGTATGTTTGTAGGCAAAGGTTATGAGCTAGATGGTATGTTCAAGTTGAACACCATGGTTGTACCTCCTAAGAAAGATGAAATGAATGCTTCTTCTTCTGCTTACATGATTGAGTCTTCCAATTTATGGCATGGTAGACTAGGACACGTTAATTATGATTCGATAAGAAGATTAATTAAAATGGAGAACATACCTAACATGGAAATTGATGCAAATCATAAGTGTGAAACTTGTGTTGAAGCTAAGATGACTCGAACGTCTTTCAAACAAGTTAAACGAAGCACGAAACCTCTTGAGTTGATACATACCGATATCTGTGATCTCAAGTTCGTGCAAACAAGAGGAGGTAACAAGTATTTCATCACTTTCGTGGATGATTGTACGAAATACTGTTATGTGTACTTGCTGAAAAGCAAAGATGAGGCAATTGAGAAATTTGTTCTCTACAAAACGGAAGTTGAAAATCAACTTGATAAGAAGATCAAGGTGATTAGAAGTGACCGTGGAGGTGAATATGTAGAGCCATTTAGGGACTATTGTTCTGAACATGGCATTATTCACGAGGTCACTGCCCCCTACTCGCCTCAATCTAATGGTGTGGCTGAACGTAAAAATTGTACTCTTAAAGAAATGATGAATGCGATGTTGATAAGTTCTGGGTTGCCACAAAGCATGTGGGGGGAGGCTATTTTGACGGCCAACTATCTTTTGAATAAGATACCCCGTAAGGATGAGAAAGCAACTCCTCATGAGTTGTGGAAAGGCACGAAGCCATCCTTTACGTACTTGCGAATGTGGGGGTGCCTTGCGAAGGTATTAATCCCAACCCCAAAGAAGTTAAAGATCGGACCTAAAACGGTTGACTGTATCTTTATAGGATATGCACATGAGAGTAGTGCTTATCGCTTCCTTGTACATGAATCTCATCATCCCGAGATTCACAAGAACACGATCATGGAATCAAGAAATGCAAATTTCTTTGAGGATGTGTTCCCTGCCAAGGAAAGGGTCGAATCGTCAAAAAGGACCATTGAGTCATTAGACGAAGGCATAGTAATTCCTGACGATCTCGAGGATCAAGAGGAAGAAGTGGATGAACCTAGACGAAGTAAACGGATTAGGACGGAAAAAACATTTGGTCCTGATTATCTAACGTTTATGCTTGAAAGTGAGCCACAAAGCTATAAAGAAGCTGTGAATTCGTCTGAGGGGCCTATGTGGAAAGAAGCGATTAAAAGCGAAATCGAATCGATTCTACATAATCATACTTGGGAGCTAGTGGACTTACCTCCGAGGTGTAAACCACTGGGCTACAAATGGATCTTCAAGAAGAAGATGAGAGCAGATGGCTCGATTGACAAGTATAAAGCTAGACTTGTAATCAAAGGTTATAGACAAAAGGAAGGTCTTGACTACTTTGATACTTATTCTCCAGTCACGAGAATAAGCTCCATTAGAATGATACTTGCTATCGCCGCGCTGCGTAAGCTTGAGGTTCATCAAATGGATGTGAAGACTGCCTTCTTAAATGGAGATTTAGAGGAAGAAATCTACATGGAGCAACCTGAGGGGTTTACGGCTCCCGGTCAAGGAGGAAAAGTCTGCAAGTTGGTGAAATCATTGTATGGTCTCAAACAAGCACCAAAGCAATGGTATGAGAAGTTTGACCATGTCGTCCTTGCAAATGGTTTCAAAATCAATGAGTGTGATAAGTGCATCTATGTGAAAGACACGGAAAATGGATATGTAATCCTATGTTTATATGTAGATGACTTGCTCATTGTGGGTAGTAATGAAAAGATGATCAAATCTACCAAGGACATGTTGAATTCTCGTTTTGACATGAAGGATATGGGACTGGCGGATGTGATCTTGGGGATAAAGATCATCCGAAGCTCTGATGGTATCACCTTAACCCAGTCTCACTATGTAGAAAAAATCCTTGAGAAATTCAACAAGAATGACTCAGAGGTGGCGATGACTCCAATAGATCCGAATTTGCATCTACGAAAGAACAAATTGGAGGCTATTAATCAGGTGGAGTACTCGAGAGTCATTGGGAGTCTGATGTACTTGATGAGTTGTACTAGACCAGACATTGCCTACACTGTAAGTAGGTTGAGTAGCTACACGAGTAACCCCAGTATGACTCACTGGAAAGCAATAACTAGAATATTGAGATATCTACGTTATACTCGTGATTATGGTCTACATTATTCGAGTTATCCAGCTGTAGTTGAAGGATACAGTGATGCAAACTGGATACACGATATAAAGGATCTGAAATCCACTAGTGGGTATGTATTTACACTAGGTGGAGGAGCAGTTTCGTGGAAGTCCTCTAAACAAACGGTTATTACTCGATCCACGATGGAATCTGAGTTTGTTGCCTTAGACAAGGCGGGTGAGGAGGCCGAATGGCTCCTTCAATTCGTAGAGGACATTCCTAGATGGCCGAAGCCTGTGCCAGCCATATGTATACATTGTGATAGTGTATCTGCTATTGGAAAGGCTCAGAATTTGCTCTATAATGGGAAGTCTCGTCATATTCGACGGAGACATAGTTCCATAAGACAACTTCTCTCAACTGGAGTGATCACAATTGACTATGTAAGGTCGAAGGACAACATAGCCGATCCCTTGACTAAAGGGTTGAATCGAGAGATAGTTGAAACATCATCGAGAGGAATGGGACTGAAGTCCATTAAATGATGGGTTACGTACGTGGACACCCAACCTATGTGACTGGAGATCCCAAGATCTAGGTTCAAAGGGACAACTAAACTGCAAAGACCCATTGCGATCACTGTGGGGGTTTCATACCTCCTGTCCTATTCCTATGATGAAGAAACAGTGATGTGAATGGAGGTTAAGCATTAGGTTGCTTTTAATGGTTCATGGCATCAAGTGTGTAGTACTTGAAAGAGCGCATAGTTTCTGGAACTGCTCTTACGCCAAGAATCACCTATGTAAGCGAGAAGTGTGGCCGCTTCGAAAGGGAATTGTTGGGACGCAATTCTTTAGAAACCTTACAGAACTAGGCGTGTGCCATGGCCTGATTAATGGACACAACCGAGGAAAGCGCAAGGGCTAGGAAAGATGTCTGTGGGAAGTGCATTGTCGTTCACACAAGCGGTTGGGGAAGTTCAAGGACATCGCGTCTACTTCCTAACCAGTGGGCTAAGTGTACTCTCTCAAGGGAAAGTTCAAAGGGTGACACCTACTTATCCTATGCAGCATCAATGCCGTCGAAATGAATCTATCACCAAGTTAAACTCTGTGTCTGACGTGATTGTTCTGATTCCTACATCAATATCTATTCATGTGGGGGATTGTTGGAAAATGATGGTTAAAAGGTTGAAATTTGTCAACTTTTTGGGCTTCGTTTTGAGTAGGACCCGAATGGATTTTGGGTCAATGGATGTCATTTTTGGGTTCTCCTCCGCGAGTACTATAAAATCGACTATTTAAACTCTCAAAACGGATCAAGGGTGAATGAGATATAAATGTTTTAAATATCACTCTTGAAAGAGGAAAAAATGGGCGAAAATTGGCTCAGGTAATTTTCTCTGGACTGTCCAAAATGCGTATGGACCGCATGGAAGTCTCTGGAAGGCCCAACCGCATAGTATATATGGAATTACTTGTGTGTAATTCTTAAGAGATAAGAACAAAATATTTCCATATTTTGTGAGATATCTTGTCTTAAATAAATATGCGGTTTACCATGTTTAATATGATGAAGAATATTAGTACAAATATTTCTTCCTTTTCCAGCAGATTTGATTCGAGTATTCATGGAATGTCTCGGATTTGATGAGTTGGTGATTGGAGAATATTCTTCTCTAATTACAGAAAAATCAGAATATCATGTTTCCATGATTAGGGTCTCTTAGAGTAGTATAAATAGAGCCTCTAAGTCAGTCAGAAAACTCGCACCATTCTCAAGTTCCTCATTTATTCTAAACTTGAGTCTCACTTCTTTCTGTCTCTGTCGGTGATAGTCCTTCGGGCCTTGCGTGAATCCCAGGTAACTCTTAAATGTTAATTGTTGCCTGCGATGGTTTTATCCTAGGGAACGATGTCCACGACGGGACTCATTCGTTTCAAGGGCAGCGAATGTTACTCGTGACTCCATCAATTTGTGATTACTTGAAACGTGATTCATGCTTTGATTATTTGTAATTTAAGCTTTTCAATTGTATGCTTGAATAATTAATAAAATTGTATTATTCTTGCATATATTAATTGCTCGTTCAAATTTTTATTATTTGATTTTCGCATGATATAATCAATATATGTCCAACATTCTCCACCGCCTACCACCACTCACACCATTTCTGCCTCTCCTTCAGGTGGTATCTCAACCACTAAGGCGTTATAAGAGGATTTTGTGGTTGCTTACGACTCATGGATTGTGGAGGATCAATGACGATTTGTTGTATTAATTAATATTTGTCTTAGGGGGTGATGTTGGAAGTTGTTGACTGCTTAGCCTGCTTTATGGATCATCAAGTATGGATACTCTCTCGGCCATTTGATTAAAATAAAAGCATATCAATCATGTTCATTCTAAACGTCCAGGTTTTGCACCTTCACCACACAGGCATAGTTCATGAATCACACCTCCGCTTCAAGGATAATTATGTAAAACTCCGGGCTATAGGAGCTGATAGAAGTTAAGCCCAAGAACAGTGGCGGAACCAGGAGTATATGTTAGGGGGGCGAAAAAGAGGTTAAATTTTTTTTTGCAGCAGGCGGCGGAAGGCGGTGGCTGGCCGGTGGTGCCGAGGTGGATCTACGCATATGGCTGGGGCTTGGAGTTGGAGCCAATTTGCCAAACGTTGTGAGATATTGCTGCCTCTCAAGTCTCAAAAGTATATTATTAGGTTAGGCCTCTTCCACGTTTTGATTTTCTTTTAAAAAAAGAAAAAATAGAAAAATGAAAAGCACAAAAAAATATTTAGAAAAGCATGAAAAAAAATTTAGTTGTGTATTTTGTCTAATTTTTCATTTTCCCCTTTTTTCGTAGGAAGAAGGCAAGTGTGGGTCATGGGCTGAATTAAAGAATGGTTGGAGAAGGTTTTAGGGTAACTTTGGGCTGATTTATGGCCCAACTCACGAGGGTTTACATGGAAAATTAAACCTTGGGGCTGATTTGAAATCCTTAAAGGAGCACAAGGGCTTAAACGCAGTTTTGAAAAAATTGAAACTGTAGCTTCCTCACCCAATTGGCCATCCCTGCTTCCCCACCTTCTTCACCACAAACTTCTTCCACCCGTCCACCGTCGTCAACCACCTTCCACCACCGCCGAACTCTCCAAACATATCCTTCGGTCGCACTTACACCACCCCCATCTTCTTCTTCAATCAGCGCCATTGCGCGTCGTCGGCCTCTTTCGCTCTCTCCGGCATCGATGACTCAAGGGGGGCAGAATCCGGTGGCTTCCGGTGGCTCTAGGCCTAAATTCCGGGCCGCCGGATCCTAGGGGAGGCGCTAGCACCCCCTCGCCCCCCTTAGTTCCGCCGCTGCCCAAGAAGGTCATTGGGCCGAAGATATGGCAGCCCAGTTAGGAGAATATTTAACACCCTAACATAATTACCGCATCTGTGGGTAATTATGGGCGATAATTAAGAAGAACGTTATTTAGGACATGGAGTATAAATTCAAGGTACGCATTTACTTATCATTATTTCTGTCTTAATCATATCAAACGCTTGGACTAACTCAGGAATTGGAGTGCTGACCCCTGGAACCCCCAGGGACAGTTTTATTGCAGGTTAGTTCGAGAACAACTCAAGCCCACAAACCACTTGATTGTTAGAGATGCATCAAGTGGCGCCGACTATGGGGACGGCTAAGCCGGATAAAAAGTATTGAGAGTTTATGTCCATGGGTGTTCTAAGGAGTGAAAGGTTGACATTAATAGGTATGGGGGATAGATCTCCGACAAAGTTAACAACAGAGAATCTATGAGTAGGAAACAATGCCCGTGTCGAGGACATCAAAATGGCTAACTTTCAAATGCCAGGAATGGAGTTCCGTGCTGAGCCTGTTACAGGCGTAAGCAACAAAGGGGGGCAAACATTAGTGGCATTTGGCGCAAATACCCTGGCACCAATCCAGCATAATTGTCGGGGCTCTCGGGGATGCTGGAAATGATGGGAGAGAAAGAACAAAGAAACCTTGATTCCCTGCTCGAAGAGGTAGCCGATCCGAGGGACAGAAGGTTTTCAGAGGTTTCGGGAGATTCATATATGGAAGCCTACGGTCAACACGGGAAAGGAAATTAGAATGCAGGAAGGGTGACCCCAAATTAAGAGGTAGAAGGAACGGCTCAGGTCCTGGCTGAGGCTGGCTATCGAATCACCCATTCTTTGAGGGATGACAGGGTCCCGCATGGGGTATTACCGACCTCACCTTTAGGAAAAATTGTGGGGTGGGCCTTTCAACCTCCAATAGCTTATCCTTATCATGCATATGCTGGAGAACTATTACATGCTAGGCCTCAGCCTTCTATTCTTGGTTATTCCCAGGGTCCAGTATATTCGCTACCTCCGCTAGCCCTATTTACTCTTACCCTCGACTTGGCTAGTTCAGGAGCATCATATGAAGTAATGGCCTCTTCTGCCGTGCAAGGATACATAAGTATAGGAGTTAGTTAGTCAGAGGTTTTACAATTCCTATGTCCAACCACCACCACTAGCATACCCGAGCCTCAGACAGTCTTGGATGAACCTCAGATATGGAGTGACTCAACCTTCTTATATGCCACAGTTGGGCGGTCACGAAAAGGAGCTGGACCTGCCAAGGGGGCAACAAGAACCCCCCTCGAATGCAAGTGAATCATTAAAAAGGGAATTAGATAGGTTGATCGGACCCTTAGGCCAGATTGTGGTGTCTCTTTTCAGCTCGATGATCACCGGGGTTCGATGGCCAATAGAAATGAAGCCTTTGGAAAGATATCCTACGTACAATGGTGAGACTAGCCCTTGAGAATTCATCCAAACGTTCTTGGACCTGATGAGTTCGAGGGATTTTGATGAGAAATTGACTTGCAAGCTAGTAGGTAGCTACCTGCGGGGAAATGCACAGGAGTGGTTCAATAAGTTGCCAAGGGGCTCGCTTAGATCGTATCGAGACTTCAGTGGAGCATTGTTGAGCCAGTACACATTGAAGAAGAAGTTTACCAAAACTCTTTTAGAACTCTACCAGACGAAGCAAAAAAATAGGGGAAAGCACGGAAGCCTTCTATCATCGCTATATGAATGAGAGCTTGGGAGTGATAGAAACAACGGAGAATGAGGTAATCCAGGGGTACCTTCTGGGGATGCGGGACTTAGAATTGCATAAAAAGCTGAGTACTAATACCCCCAAGACTTTACAAAAACTTCAGGAGGTTGTAGAGCAGTACTCGAGGGTAGAGGAGACAGTTAGAAGGAAAAAAGATAGCCTTACAGAGAAAATGGGAAGAAATGTAGAGTATAGAGGAAAAAGGCTGGACGAACCCATAAGAACACCATTCGAGAGGTACACTCCATTGCCACCAACGCTCAAAGGTAGAACCCCTGCACAGATCTTAAGTATACATAGAGGGTTTTTCCAAGCACCCCCACCTTTGCAGAGTTCGCACAACTCAGTCGTAGCCCGGAGGGCAAAAAATTGGTATTATGATCATCATAGGGATTATGGCCATGACACAAACGATTGCATGCAGTTAAGGATGGAGATCGATAGGTATGAGAGGGAAGGACGGTTTTGATGGCAAGGACACAGGAACCAAGCTGCCCCCTCGAGGCCCCGAATGAACCAATGGCAGGCTTATAGAAGGAACAATCAAAATAATAGGGGTAGAGGAGATAGAAGGCCCCGAGAACAGGTGGGTTGAGATGGGGGGCAGGAAGGAAGGCAAGAGCAACATGGGGGAAATGAAGATAAACAAAATAGAGAAAACCCACTCGTGCGAAGGGTAACTAATGTCATCACTGGCATGGAGGGTGAGAGATCTTTGAACACTTTGATAAGAGCCAAGGCTAGAAGGGTTCCTGCGGAAGAGCCCAATCACAAGAAGTTTCGACCGGAAGAGACGGTCACCCTCTCGAAAGTGGATGTCGTACCAGAATAAACACCTCATATAGATGTTATGGTAATTTCAGCCATTATTGGAACATCTTTGATAAGAAGGGTATTCGTGATGACTGAAGTGGGGTAGAAGTGATATTTGCTGAGTGTTTTGACCAGTTGGACATAGGAGAGATAACATTCCCCATAGGAGGATAACATTGCTCATTCGGGTAGCAAATGGTGACAAAGGGGTGAGCATCATGTGAAATTTTACTGTCGTGGATGCTTCTTCCCCTTATAATGTGGTTTTAGGAAGGTCATGGATGTGCCAGGCTCTGGTGGTCTGGTCACCCTATCACCTGATGATGAAATTCCCAACTGAGAAGGAGGTGGCATCCATTTGAGGAGATCAAACTGTGGCTCGAAAATGTAATCTTACGGCGGTACGGGAAGTGAGAAAGCAAAGGGATGTAGAGACGGTACACGCAGATGTGGGATTAGCTGATATAATATAGATGCCTGTTCGGAATACATGGTCAGTAGTTATTGGTAAGCTAATTCATGAAGATGTTAAGGGGAGACTGAGAGACTTGTTGTGAGAATATGGAGACGTGTTCTGATGGGATACCTCTGACCTTAAGGGAGTACCTTCAAGTCTCGCACTGCATAGGCTGAATATTGACCCCTCAATTAAACCAATGAAGCAGAAAAGAAGGGTGTTTGCTCCCGAAAGAGCTGAAGCAATTAAAGAAGAGGTGGAGAAGTTGTTGAAGGCAGACGTCATCGAGGAGGTGTTCTACCCCCGACTAGATTGCTAACCCAGTCATGGTTCCAAAGCATGATGGAGCATGGAGATTGTGTATAGACTTTACTGATTTAAATAAATGTTTCTCTAAAGATAGTTACCGGTTGCAGCCAATAGAAAAGCTGGTGGAAGCCAATACTTGGATATCAGATTTTGGTATTCTTCGATGTGCATAAGGGGTATCACCAAATCCTCATGATCGATGAAGACAAGGAAAAAACATCATTTGTTACCGATGTAGGCACATACTACTATAAGAAGATGCCCTTTGGCTTAAAGAATGTCGAGGCTACCTACCAGAGGCTAGTTAATAGAATGTTCAGGGGGCAGATAAGGAAGAACATGGAAATATATGTGGATGGCATTGTTGTCAAAAGCAAAAGTTATGAAAAATTCTTAAGAGACCTGGAGGAAACATTTAGTAGGCTTCGAGGGGCTAATTTGAAGTTGATACCATCTAAGTGTTTTATTGGTGTGTGGGCGGGAAGTTTGTCGGATTCATGGTCTCAGAGAGGGGGATTGATGTAAACCCAGAATAGATCGAAGCTTTGAGGACAATGAAAACCCCACAATCAATAAAGGATGTACATAAGCTTACAGGGTCTCTGGCAGCATTGAGCAGGTTCCTATCAAAGGGGCAGAGAAGCACTTACCCTTCTTCGATGTCCTTTGAAGGGAAAAGAAGTTTCAGTGGAATGGAAAGTGTGATGAGGCATTCAAGCAGTTGAAAGATAAGGTTGAGAGGGTGTCCTGCCAGAAAATGAAGTGGATGCCAGAAAGATAAGGTTGAAAGCTCCAATGTATATGTTGCAGGAAGAAATGATGTACTTCAATTGCTACCATTTCTTCGATGCGTTAACACTCATGAGGTCGATTAGCTCTTAAGAGAGGTACAGCAAGGGGTATGCGGCAATCACCAGGGGGCCAGGTCCGTGGCGAGAGGCTTATTCGAGCGGGATTTTACTGGCCGACTATGTTCGAGGATGCAAATCGATATATTCAGGCTTGCCATGAGTGTCAGAGATATGTCCCTATAACACATGTTCCACAAAAAGATATGAGAAGCATCTATAGTTCGTGGCCATTTGACAAGTGGGGGATCGATCTAGTGGGCCATTTTCTAGAAGCGCCAGGAAAATTCAGATACATAATAGTGGCTATTGATTATTTCACAAAATGGGTAGAGGCTGAGCCCCTGACAAACATAAGAGGACAACGCGGCCAGAGGTACAAGCAAAGGTGAAAGCCGCCATCTTCTCAGTGGCCTCATGGACAAAGAGGGAGGCCTAGAAAAACATTTCAACTTAGATTGATGCTAGGAAAGAGAACGATAAATAAATTTTGAAAAGGAACAGAGGAAAACCTCAGGGTCAGAGACCATCCTTGAGAGATGATGTTTAATCCTGATATGGATGCTGCATCATTCGAATGAGTTGGAGACTGTTGATGGACGTTCTCACTACCATGTGCTCCTATTAATGGTGTTGGGAGGAGTTACCAACATTTTTTCCACTCGCTCTTGTCTTTTGGCGAACATTCCTAATGTAAGAAGGCTCGCCATCACCAATGGTCGCAGTAGGCCTTTCCCCACCTACTGTAAGAGGGGAGGCCTGGTTTGAGAGAGAGGGAACCTGATTCAATGGAGAGGAGGCCTGATTCAAGGAAGCAACGGTCCATTTGGGAGGAGCCTGACCCAGCTTCGTAGGCTTTTGTTTCTTTAATCCGCTAGCAAGACCCACTGAATAAAAAAAAAAGAGATAACATTAGTAACAGTAAACTCAACAATACAACATACAGAAGAAGTAGAATTCTATTAAGGCACCTTCAGAGGCTTCCGAGTGCCTAAAATCACTAACGAGGGTCTCAATGGGGGGCCTTCTTTGGGGCCCTCAAGTTCTCTTCTCCTCTTCCTGATTTTCTTCCGGAGTACTTTATACACATACTCCTCATAGATTACGGGGGGGATACAAAGCCGCCAAACTGGGAATTAAGATTGTTGAAGCAGCTGTAGTCAAGGGAGCTAGACATCAGCTTTTGCCTATCCCTCTCGAGGGCATCCGGACAGATATACTCCCTGAGTTTGGAAGACTCGGCTCGCACAGCCCAATTCCAGGGGGGAACTCGATACATCCTGCTATCAAACGAAACCTCTTTCTTCTAGCTTCTCTAGTCACCTAAATTACCAGGAATGGAAAAAACCTTGTCATGTGCCTCTCGGCTGGTAAAAGTGACAACCATGTCAGTCGACCGCCCACTACAAGACAAGAAGTATAGTGAGCAAAGCAGCTTATATCTGGGCTTAATACTAAACTCGTCACATCGAGTCAAGAACATTATGATGATCACCAAGACATTGGGATAGACTTGTGCAGGGATCACATGGAATTGTTTAAGAAGTTTGGAAAAAAGGGGCGGAAAGGAAAAGGTGAACCCGCAGCGGAGATGTCTGAGGGAAATGGATGATCTCTCTTTGGGGAGGTTATTGGGGATATCTTCTTCTCGAAAGGGTTGAAAATTGGCATCCGGGGCTATTCGTTTGCCAGGAGGGATCGAGTCCAAAATCTTTGAGATAGCAGCCCCCACTACTGGAACTGGGGGCTCCTTCCTTGAGTCCCTTAGCCTTAACCTTCGATAAGTCCCATTTTTCTTCTGTTGAGAGGCTTTGGCCAAAGAAGATACCTGAAGCGGTCTCGAGGGTGCTTCCTCCCCCTCGAGGGACGTCCTCTCTCTCAAAAGAGATGCATTCTCCTCCTCCTTTATTGCCTCGAGAGGCATTTCCTTGCGGACCATAAATGTATCTAACCCCCCTTCCAATTCGAACACTGGATTTTGAAGAGGGCAGAAACTAATTTTGCCACTCGTAGGGGATCTCCTTATATAGGGCTTGCCCATGCCTGGTGGCCAGTTCTTAACGGGCTCTCGAGGAGGCATATCGATCACTGGAAAAACCCTCTCTTCCCCAGGACTGATAGCAATCTGATCAGACATAACTTCTCCAGCATCTGAATCATATCGGAGTTCTTCGGAATGAGTGCATTCCGAGTCGATAGTAGTTTTTCCCGGCATACTACCCCCCGTTCCTCCTACCCTAATCTCGCTGGGAAATTGCTCGAAAACGGAACCCTCATCAGAGTGGGGCATGATTGTAAGGTGAGGAAATGAAAATATTAGAATAAGAATAAAGATAAAGGTACTTACTAATTTTCTAGGAAAGGTGATTAAAGTTAGATCGCTCGAGAGAGAGAAGTAGAGAAAAGATGCTTGTAAGAAAGGTCCTGCAAATGAGAAAGGTGAAAGAAGGGAGAGCGGTTAAGAGGTATAATGGAAGCTAAAATGGTGGATAGTAATTGCCTTGGAAATATAAAAAAAATTATGCAAAGACGCAATTGCTTTTCTATCTTCTGACAACGCGCTGTTTGGGGAGTAGTGACACACGTGGTTGTACAGCATGCACATGCCTTTTGAAATCCTAATGCCAGAGTTGATTAGAAAACCAATTTCCCTCCCTCAAAGGCACGATAAACGAAGTACAATGTTCATTTCGAGTCTTCAAAGTCCTTGAACTGTCTCATGCATTCGAGACCTCGAAGAACCTCCATGACGTTCCAGCCTTCTGAGGTTGAGAACCGGCTTTTCTGGGGGCTCTTGATAGAGGTTAAGCCCAAGAAGTTCATTGGGCCGAAGATGTGGCAGCACAGTTAGGAGAATATTTAATACCCTAACATAATTATCGCATTTGTGGGTAACTAAGGCCGATAGTTAAGGAGAACGTTATTTAGGACATGGAGTATAAATACAATGTACGCATTTACTTATCATTGATTCTGTCTTAATCATATTAAATGCTTAGACTAACTTAGGCATCGGAGTACTGACCCCTGAAACACTAGGGAACAGTTTTATTGCAGGTTAGTTCGAGAAGAACTCAATCCCATAAACCAACCGGTTGTTAGAGACGCATCAGAAGATGATGACACTAAAGAAGATCAGTTCCTTTCGTTCATGAATGCTCTTAGACTATCATTATCAACAAACTCATCCAACCCAACCTCTATAATTTTAAATTATTTCTCTCACATCCACATCATCAATCCATTATACAACCAATTTTCATTCTTTTCACACTTTATCAACAACCCAACCAACACACCTTATAACTTATTTTACTATTATTTAAATTATATATCTTATAACTTATTTTACTATTATTTAAATTATATATCTTATATATTAAACTATTTACGTAATTATTATACTTATTAATAAATAAATGTTGTTAGTTTAAATTAATTATTATATATTGATTTAATAACATTTTTGAATTAATCCAATTTGGTGAGTTTAAAATTTTAAAATGTAGCGTGATTAATATAAAATAATTAATTTAAAGAAAATTTCAATAATAATTAATCACACACGCGATTGCAATATAGTAAACTTACACACATTGTAATATAGTAAACTTACACACATTACAATATAGTAACTGAAATACATACTTTTTAAAACTACGCATAAACACTCCAACATATTACAAACAGTTGAACTTTAAATCTACTCACTTTGGCCAAATTTTTGCCAAATATGCTCGATCAAGTCATTTTTAAGAGCCATGTGAGTTTCTCTGTTACGGAGTTCTGATCTAATAACCATGTATGAACGTAGACGTGTCGATACAGTAGAAAATTGCAAGTTATTTTCATCTTCTTCGACAACTCTGTTTCTTCCATTATTTTGATAATTTGCAGGTCGATCTTCAAGGAACTCAGTAGGATCATAATAGTGCAGATAAGTGTCTCTTTCATCCTCAACTATCATATTGTGCATTATGATACAAGCCATCATAATCCTACCCATTAGATTTTCATCCCAAACAAGACATAGACGTCGAAGAAATGCAAAACGAGCTTGCAAAACACCAAATGCCCTCTCAATATCTTTTCTAGCAGCCTCTTGATGTTTAGCAAACAACTTGTGTTTTTCAATTACCGGAGTAGTAATTGATTTAACAAATGCAGCCCATGTAGGATATATGCCATCAGTGAGATAATATCCAAGTTTATAAATATGACCATTTACCTCATAGCTCATTTTTGGAGTTCGACCTTCCAATATATTGTTAAAAACAGGAGACCGATGTAGTACATTAATATCATTGCACGAACCTGGAGTTCCAAAAAAGGCATTCCATATCCATAAGTCATATGATGCAACAGCTTCCAAAATAACTGTCGGCGTTCCACTCCTTCCCGCATATTGGCCAGCCCACGCACTAGGGCAATTTTTCCAGCTCCAATGCACGCAGTCAATACTGCCAATCATGCCTGGGAATCCACGTTCTCTTCCTGCATGGAGTAATCTAGCCAAATCTTGTTTGGTCGGTGGTCTGAGGTACTCTTCACCAAAGTTGGAGATTACACCATCTACAAAATGCATGAGAGACTTTCTTGTTACAGCTTCACTAATTCGCAGATATTCATCAACTGAATCAGCTGAAGTCCCATAAGCTAGGACTCGCATGGCTGCTGTACATTTTTGTAAAGCTGAAATTGATAGGCGGCCTGTGGCATCTGGTCTTTGCTGAAAATATTCGTTAGTAGCAGTAACAGCATCCACAATACGAAGAAATACATGTTTTCGCATGCGAAATCTCCGTCGAAAAATATCATGTGAATACACTGGATTGTCAGCAAAGTAATCCTTTACCAAACATTTCTCTCCGATCTCGCGATCTCTCTCACAATTTCTTCTTTGAGACCTACGATTATTATCAGATGGTTGTAAAAATAGATGAAAGTTACTTACAATTGTATCCTCAATCATGCGATCAACTTGTTTGTTTTGTTCAGCAACTCTTTCTTCCCATTCATCCAATTCAGGAAAAACGGAAGAATGAAGATTATAGGAAAAGTAATCGGATGGAGTTTCATTTGATGACATTGTGATGAGAGTGGATGTTGTATTTTGTATGTGGGAGTCCTGCATTTGTAGGAATGGAAAAAGGAACACGTATGAAGTTTATGATTGAAAATGACAACTTTGTGAAAAGTTTTCAACTCTTTGGTGCTACTTTTGGCATGCGTGGTTTTCAGTATTCAAAGAATTGAAATCACACATTAAAAATATTATTGTAAATTAAAATTACATGAAAATAAATTACAATCACTTTTTGAATACAAGTGACATTAAAATACGTTGTGTTTCTTCTTGTTCTGGGGTTAACTTCTCTTTGGCCATCAATGTATTCAACAAGTGCACATTCTTTTTTTTGCGCTCTACATCAATCCTAGCTCTTCCCATTTCCTTCATGTATTCCGCTTCTTTATTTCTAGTGATTCTTAACTGGCGAAGTTTTTCAGTAAATTCATCAGGAATTAAAGAAGATTGTGAGGCTGTAGCTTTACCTTTTCTCTTGGCCGCCTCCCTACCAGTAGGACGAGAAATTGTAGACTCGTTACTAACTGGAATTCTTGAGGGTGTTGAATACTCCACATCATCACTAGTTTTTTATCTCTTTGAACTCCCACGACTTTCTTCATTGCTCCCTTTATCTTCAGGATGCGATCGTGTCAAGTTATGCTCTAATTTTATTTCCCACTTTGGATGTTTGCACATAACAACATTAAAAACATGCAAGTCGGTAAATTTACTACCACCTTGCCCATAAATAGTCATAGCTTCGGTCTCTATATCTTTAGCGCTCATTCCACTCCTTTTTAAACGATGGGCTTCTTGATATGCAGCAATCCATTTCTGAGCATTTTCATTAAGCCGTTTATAACGACCTTTCATTTGATCCACATTTCTTGAATTTATCTCTTCTGGATTTTCTCTTCTGCTTTGTTCAAACATAGTCTGTATTCGTCCCCATAGTGAAGCACGTTTTTTATTGTACCTTGCTGCTTATCTTCACTAACAAAGATGAAAGAAGACATTAGTGCTATATCCTCTTTTACACTCCAAGGAATCTTTGATTTATCAACATTTTTACTAGTACGGGCATTTGTACCAAAGTTTTGTAAAACACTTGGAGATGTAAATGCATTAGCAGAAATGGGAATTTGACTCGAATATTGAGAAAATTGAGAGTTTGGAAATTCATCTAAACGTGAATACAAATTATTTTCAAAATTAGAGATTTCTTCAGAGTTGAAAAAATCATCATTATGATTTTCATCCATACGATATAAATGAGCAAGAAATATTATTGAAAAATGGATTAGTAATATCGAGATGAGAAGAAAATTTATGAGTAGAGGAATGAGAGAAATTGAGTTTGTGCATTGAAGAATAGCAATTTTGTACTCTATTTATAGAGTTTTTTTATTTTATTAACAATAGAAAAAAAAATTAAAATAGAATTTTAAAAAAACACGCATGCTATCAGAAAAACAAAGTAGACGTTGATCCCAAATAGTTAATAGTTTGTGCATTATAAAAACAACAAATACAAGATGGACATGTGTCCATATTCTTCCCACAACCCTACAAAAGGGAAGAATCGTCGCACTATCTCCAAAACTTCATGATTGTGATGACTTATCTCCAGTAAGCATGTGGGCCCCACGATGAATAATTTTCACCATTACAAAATGGAATCCACGTCAATGAACGGTTGGCCTTTATCATGGATAATGTTGGTCTTAGTTCCGAGTATAGAAATTCAACACCCCACTCCTCCAAAAAATGTCGACATCATTGTACATTGATGTGGTTGCTCAAGCTGAGAACCTTGAGTCTTTTTTCACTGCTTTGGCTGGTTTCAGTACTCCAGTGGCCTCTATATTGACACATGCAACTTTTTCTATGTTGGATCGCGAGTAGGTAGTCACACGTGGGGCTATGTCCTGACTCATATGGGCAGCCCGAGGTGGCTGTTTTGTTGGCCACTGTGGTGGTCTTGGTTACTAGCATGGTTATGTTGCTAACCCATGGCCATGATGATGTTATCCAGTATCGATGGAGTGGAAAAATCAGTCACATTGCCTCCGCATATTTTGGTTTGGTTGTTTCTTCTCGCCAATCAGATTCCACTTATCTCACTAATTCTTTTCAGTCACTGCAGCCGGATACTTCTTGTGCTTCAGATTGATAAATCAATTTAGGATCCACAAATCACATGTGCTTTCTATAGTGTCATTTCTTATATTGGTAACTCTTGTGTTTTTGTGTCTAATGGTGTAACTATTTCTATTTCACATATTGGTAATTCTCAGATTCATCACACTATGTATTTATCTGATGTGTTAGTTGTTATCAAAATTTTGCTTTCTAATAGAAAAGTTAACTTGCAATCAGGTTGTTCTGATTATCTTTCATGGCCGATCATTTAGTTCAGAACAAAGCCACCAAGGCATTCGTTGGCAGAGGTCACAGTGAGGATGTATTACATGTTCTAGATCGAGGTGAAGAAACACTAGTTTCCTTTATTTAGAAAATTAGGGCCAGGCATATTTTGAGCTTTGGCATGCTCGACTGGGATATGCATCTCATAGTATTATTTTCATTTTTAATATATTTGGGGTTTATCCGTTTGTTCATTGTTGCCTACTCCATACATGTGCCCCTTCCTTGTGTTATGGTGAAATATCAGAGACAATCTTTGTTGAAAACCCTAAACATGCTTTGCATGTTCTTTACTTAGTTCACTGTGATTTGTGGGGTCCTGCCATTGTTTCGTCAGGAAATGAGTTTGCCTATTATGAAATTTTTATTAATGATTATTCATGCTTTACCTAGATTTATCATCTT
The DNA here is from genome assembly GCA_037428765.1 of Rubia yunnanensis. Taxonomy (NCBI): domain Eukaryota; kingdom Viridiplantae; phylum Streptophyta; class Magnoliopsida; order Gentianales; family Rubiaceae; genus Rubia; species Rubia yunnanensis. The sequence continues at coordinate 80,271,397 of CM075068.1, forward strand.
CGTCACAAATCTGACTTTGTTAACATATATATTTTTTCAGTTTGAGGCATTTATCAAAAATTAGGTTTCTGCCCATGTTAAAAAAAATTGTAATGCTGGTACTGAATTTCTTAAAGCTCATGTGCAGATTCATTTGTCTTTAAGGCTATTCACCATTAAGTGTTTGTCTTTGTACTCCTAAACACCATGGGCGTGCTAAGCATAAACATCAACATATTGCTGGGATGAGGCTCACTATGCTATTTTATTCACATATGTTTTTCCCAGTGCGATTTACACTATTAACTGCCTTTCCACGTGTGCTTCATGGAAGACTCCCTATGATCATCTTTTTTCTGTACCTCGATGTACTCCAAAATTTTCCTTTGCATTTATTAATCTAGACTCTTTTAATTCTCTGTCATTCGAGTCTCCTTCTTTAACGTCACCTAGCTTAGCGTTCTCTTCATATTCTGTCTCTCTAGTTCTGACTCTAGGTCCTCTAGTACCCGATCTTGAGTCTCCATGCCGATCCCCGTTCTCTTTTGAGATTATACACCTTGTCCCATGCCTTAATTTCCAATGACTCTCTCGATTCATCGCCACCTGCACTCATCATATGACTACCAGAACGATGGATGGATATAGGGATGTTAAGGGAATAGAAACCATTTCCTTGTAGGAAAGGTTATAAATGGTAGTTACCTTATAGAATTAGTTTCCTTGTACGTTAGATTATAGATGGTAAATTTCTTATAGAATTAGAATCCTATTCCTGTTAGACTTTGGCTTGTTGTAGCCCTATATATTGTAATTTTCATCATTGATGAGAGGTTTCATTGATGTGTTATCAATGCACCATAATAAAATCATTTATATTTTATCATGGTATCAGAGGCAAAGATCCTGAAACCCTAAAATCCTACTACCCTAATTTCGACCGGAGTAGATGCCCTTCTCATCGTTGTCTGTCGAGTAGACGCCCTTCTCATCGTTGTCTGTCGCTGTCTGCTATTGTAGCTCGCCACGAATTTACGTCGTCGCCAAATTTTATTGTTGTTTTGTTATTGTTGTCGTCTGTTGCTAGCTATTATCTGCAATCGCGGCTCGCTGACTGTTATTGCTATTTTTTTGTTGATGTCATCCGCTGCTCGCCGCTATCTGTTGTCGCAGCCCGCCGATCAACTTCTTTATCATTATTATCCTGGTTGTGTTTATGATGAATACTGCTTTTACTATTATTCTACCGATGTCGATGTATCATTCCTGCAACTGCCACTAATACTAATGCTAATGAAGTTGAATACTGCTATATCGCTGTTACTACTGCTAATGAAGTTGAATACTACTACTACTACTACTGCTAATGAAGTTGAATACTACTACTACTGCTAATGAAGTTGAATACTACTACTACTGCTAATGAAGTTGAATACTACTACTACTGCTAATGAAGTTGAATACTACTACTACTGCTAATGAAGTTGAATACTGTTCTATCGTTGCTACTATTACTATTGTTGTTGCTACTTCTACTGTTACTGAAGTTGAATCTCATACTATGGTGATTTTTTTAATGATTAGCAATTTCATAATCTTCTTCGCAAGTTGGGTATTCTTGTTCATCATGCTCCAATTTTAGGGTGGGTGTTAAGAAAATACCTGGAAAGATTATAAATGGTAGTTACCTTATAGAATTAGTTTCCTTGTATGTTATATTATAGATCGTAATTTCCTTATAGAATTAGAATCATATTCATTTTAGACTTTGGCTTGTTGTATCCCTATATATTGTAATCTTCATCATTGATGAGATGTGTTATTGATGTGATATCAATGCATCAACCATAATAAAAAAATTACATTTTATCAAAGGACTCTTAAAATTTCTCAGATTATGTGATGAATAGTTTATTTCCGCTTGCTTGCTTAGACAAACCACATGATTATCGTGTCACTCTTCATGATTTGTATTGGGGCACTTCGGTTTTGATCTTTTTATATTTATCATATCACGTAATTTCTAAATATTTTTTTATATGCTGCTATTAGTATAGTTAAAAATATTAACAGCCAAACACATATTTTGGAGAGCCCATAAAATATTATTGTAATTTTGAAGTGTAAAATATGAAGTACTACCTCTGTCCTAGGGGAAACTGCAGAGGGACAAAGTTCATCTTTTTATCCTAAGGGTGTAAAAAGTCCAATATACCCTTATCTTCTCCTTTCCGAATGAAAACCCTACACCACCTCTGCCTCATCTCCGCCTCCCGCCGTAGTGTGCCTCTCCGCCTTCCTCCTCCCACCGTGCCTCTCTGCCTTCTTCCTCCCAAGATTTCTCCAATGAATCAATGCGGAAGCGTGAATCAAAGTTAAAAATCACCTCATTCTCATCGTCGTCATGTTCATCCACAGCAGCGTCGTTCTCTTATTCAGAATGTTTGCTCCGAGCGATGGCCTCGAGCTCCTTCTCCCTCCACCTCTCCGCCCTCCACCGGAGCGGAGAAAGACGCCACCACAGGAACTGCTTTGATTCAAAAATAGATCTGGTAATTGATGTAGTGGTGACGGTGAGGGTTAGAGTGGATCTGTGGAAAGTGAAAGTTAGATCTGTGGTGAGGGCTTGAGTAAATTGTCATATTTGTAAAATTATAATGTTTGAGAGGTAATACTGTCTTATGATGTGTTGAGTATTTCCTTAAAAGGAAAGTGTGCAGATTTGCTTAGGACATACAAAAAAAGAAAATGTGCAGATTCGGTTGGGACGGAGGGAGTATATATGATTGTGTTATGTCTAGGAATGACAATGTGTAGGATTCGGGTTCAGATGAAATCTCACCCACATCCATCACCCACATAAATATTTTTTCATGCATCCATCCATAGCCCGCCTTAGTCATCACCCATCACGCAACTACTTGTCATCCGTTGGTGAAACATGTGGATTGTGTGATTAGCGGATTAAGTTTAATGTTGATTAGTTTAATGTTGGTTATAATATATAGGGAAAGTCTCAGGAAATACGACATGTCCATAAGCTTATGGACATGCCAGGGACTTGATTGCAAAATGGGGTATATTTTGTAACTAAGCAAAAATAGAGTATTTCATACAATATTTGCCAAACACGTCACCACCCCACAAACATTCACACTCCACATTTTCTACGTGTGAACTCCATCTATCCATCTCCAGCAACATCAATGGCGGCGACGCTCCTCCGTGAAAATGCTCCTAGATCAAAACGCTCGAATTGAAACCAATTGTTAGCAAGAAAGCTCGCCCATCAACTCCGGATGGAAATAAAAAACACAGGCCTCAAAATCTACTCTTGAGGTAAAATCTGTAAATCTTAAAGGTTTATTTGAAGAACATTCTCCAATTCTGAAAATTCCTTACAATTTTATCAAGATGAGCGTGAACAAAAACCTGGAGATTGATACTAATTCTTGGCTTTGTGATTCTGTAAACAAGGGAACTTGTGATTTCATTCATTAATCAGTATTCATTAGTCTGTGTTCTAATCCTTTTGAATGGTAACCACAAGAAGAGCATAATAAATTCCCGTCGATCGATTCCTTGTTTTTGATTATGCTATTTCTTACCTTTATAGTCACCGCGCTTAGCTGCTTCTTCGTGAATCTGTTGGAGAGGTCCAGAGGCAGCAGTGAAGCGGTGGAAAACAGTGGAGAGGAGGAAATGGTGGAGAGAGTGGGCGCGATGGTGCTGTCGGAGAAGCAGACTGGGGCATCGATGATGGAGCAGCTAATATCGGAGGTCAGGACTCACACCTTATGCTATCTGGATTACCCCAGCCTTTGTTGTCTTTCAATGACGAACTCACTGATGCAGAAAGCTGCTTATGATGAAAATGCTTGAATTCGTTAATTTTAAATTTTGGTTAGGAATTGTGGTACTTGGTGTTCGTCTTTGTGGCTTGAATTAGATTGTGGATTTGGTCGGTATTTTTTATTTTCCTGTATGTTTTACTAAGCTAAAATGTGGTAGCTCTTTTATTGTTAATGGCATAACAATGGAGTTGATCTGGTTGTTTGCTGAAGTGTACGCTTATTTTAAACCCATCGCTCCAATACTCGTTATTTAAAGTGTATGCTTTATGAAATTATAAGGTGCATTAGTTTGTTTATATGTTGCAGTTGTTATTATCCAACGTTTACATGTTAGTTATAAATGACTTTTTTTTCTTCTTTTTTTGATGATCGTTCATTTTGAATCACGATCTACATCTGTTTACTTATATGTTACATCTGTTAGTATTTAATGTGTACTTGTTAGTTGTACTGTTTATGACCTTTTGTTTTCATTTGTTGTTAGTTGTACGTATTGAATAATGAGTTGCATATGTTTACTTATATATTGCATCTGTTAGTATCTCGTATGTACTTGCTAGTTGTGTTCTGTATGACTTCTTTTTTTTAAAATGTTGTTGGTTGTTCATTTTGAATTAGGAACTGCATCTCCTTACTTATATATTGCATCTGTTAGAATCCAGTCTCTAATTGTTAGTTTTATTACGAGGTGCATTAGTTTGTTTATATGTTGCAGCTGTTATTATTCAACATGTACATGTTAGTTGTACTATGAGTGACATTTTTTTCTTCATTGTTTACCGATCGTTCGTTTTGAATTGCGAGCGGCATCTGTTTACTTATATGTTGCATATGTTAGTATTTAATGTGTACTTGTTAGTTGTACTATTTATGAAATTTTGTTTTCATTTGTTGTTAGTTGTATGTATTGAATAATGAGTTGCATATGTTTACTTATATGTTTTATCTGTTAGTATCTCGTGTGTACTTGTTAGTTGTGTTTTGTGTGACTTTTAAAAAAAATGTTGTTGGCTGTTAATTTTGAATTAGGAACTGCATTTGTTTACTTATATATTGCATCTGTTAGAATCCAGCATGTACTTATTAGTTATATATAGGTGCATTAGTTTGCTTATATGTTGCAACTGTTATTATTCAACGTGTACCTGTTAGTTGTACTATGAATGACCTTTTTTTCTTTTTTTTTTGTAGATCTAAAGCCTTTATGATGGATCATTTATTGTACGCGCTTAGAGAAGGCAAGGCAGGAGAAGAAGGATGTCAGCGCTTTGGACCCTTGGAGTTGGGCTGTTAGTGGGACCAAGTCAGAAACCCCTATTACTGATCTCACTGTCATGGGTGAAGGTAGAGGTACTGTTCTGTCTTTGAAGTTGGATAAGTTGTTATATTTTGTCACCGGAAAAAATGCGGTTGATCCCAAGGTGACTGATTTGAAGAGAGTGAAGATTAATGGTGATCCTGATATTGCTGATATTAAGAAGGCTAAGTAGTTGCTGAGTTCTGTGATAAGTTCAAACCCAAAGCATTCTCCTGGTTGGATTGCAGCGGCTAGGCTGGAGTTGAGGTCTACAACTGCCTTGAGAATGGAGTTGCCTTTTGAGAGGCAAGGAGGGAAGCTAACACCAATAATGTTGTTATTGTTACCATTACCATACCATTTGTACCGATTGTACCATTACCGCTCTTTTTGGTGGAAGTGGACATCTTCGAGTAGCAAAGCAGTGTAGGATGATGAAGTATTCGACATACAAACTTTAGAAGTATCAATCTAATTATAAATTGTATTTGATTAGTGAAATTATGTATATATTAATTTAAATGATGTATAAGTAAAGCTTTGTATTTGTGTGAGGTTGATGTTATGATATGCATTTGTTTAATTATTTGTTGCATTCTTTAGTACTCAGTATACAATAATTAGTTGTATATAATTTTTTATTTTAAGTTTTTGTTGATCATTCATTTCGAATTAGAAACTGCATTCTTTTACTTAAATGTTGCATCTGTTAGCATTATGTATGTACTAGTTAGTTGTATGTGACTTTTTATTTTTATTTGTTGTTGATTGTTTATTTTGTATTAGGAGTTGTGTTTGTTTAGTTAAATGTTGAATTTGTTACTATTCAGTTGGCACTAGTTAGTTGTATATGACTTTTTATTTTCACTTGTTGTTGATTGTTCATTTTGAATTAGGAATTGCATTTGTTCAGTTAAATATTGCATTTTGTTAGTATTCAATGTACTTGTTAGTTGTACCTTGTAGTCAGTGTATAGTTTTAGACTAACATATGCATGTTTTAATAAAACATAAATGATTCATAACTTAACTTAAATACAATCTCCTAGAAAAGTTTTAAATTCATATTTAGAGCTCAAGGCATGTTTTAACACAAACGATACAATTTGTAAGGTAACATGTGCATAATATACACAAAAATTTCAGCAGCATTTATTTTGTTTTTTTGAATATTTGCCACATATTTTTTACATGTTCATAGCAGTAGAATTCATAACCTGATGAATCTTCGGCATCAAATAGTCTGAAGAATCATGTCAATATCCTATTCTGACTATAGTTTTAATAGTTTGCCTTTCATTTGTGAAGCATGTATCAATAGTCAAATGTACTGAATTTGTATACATTTGAGGCCATGGAGATCATATAGGCACCTAGGGAATCACCCCCTAACTCAACTTCTACTCTGAATGTGTCTAGTTCTTTTTTCACTTCAGGAGCAACCTTCGCAAAAGTGAACAAACGATACTCAAATTATAAGATAAAAAGAAGCCATCATAGATTCACAATGCTATGACATCATGTCATGCCATTTAACTGAAATGATCTTTACCTCAATAGTTGAAAGGACTAATGGCTTATTTCCTTTAAGCTCTCGAATAAGAAACCAGTTTTTTAACTTCGTCCCAATCCCTATAACATGTACAGATAAAAGAAGAACTGAATTTCAAACTTTCTAGATGAAAGATTAGAACTGAACTGAATATTATTGTAATGTTTGAATGAAAATTTTGATCTAAAAGCCTAAAGCAGCAAGTAGGAAAAAAGTTTGGATATGCCTATCAAAAACAACTTGAGAAGACAAAGAGAGCTGTCAGATCTACAGATGTAAAAAAATGGTTTTGTCATATAGGAAATTTTTCTTATTGCTACTTAATCCAATACTCCATAATGAAGCTCCCGAACATATATGACAACCTAATGGACAACACTTATTATTTTGCATATAACAAATTTAGCCCCTCAATGTGCACCTTGTGTTTCATCATATGAGATCTTACCCCACTCCACTCCTAAGAAACATTATCCGCATGTGTTTACCACTTTGTAAGGATCTAATATCAGAAACAAATCCCAGCATGCATACCTTAATGGCCACCCGTTGACCTTTATTTGCATAATAAACTTGTTTGTGGTTGTTCTCAATCGACGCAATCCAACCTATATCTATGAACTCCTGTGAAGGAATACATAATGGAGTTCCAATCTGCACAGAGAGGAGAATATATTAGAAGCCCAAAGCCATAAGATACAACACAAAAAATGTCGAAAAGACGGGTTCCTTCATAATTCCCAAATAAGTATGAACATGATGTAAAACAAGTTATGCAGGAAACATGGATAATCAACATGAAACTAATTGAACATTCACCCACATAACAAAAATGTTTGAATGAAACCTGCTTTAGGTTTTTGATCAAACAGAATTCAATCTTAACGCTTTAAACAATCCCTATAGTATAACGAAAAAGCTTATACAGTTATACAACAACATAAATCAGCTCAAAAAAATCAAAACACATGTCCATAAGCTTACCTTCAAACTCTCGAACTTGCTTAGAATAATCTCCCCCATCTTGATCTCTCGTTCCTTCCTCTCCTATCAGATACGCTCAACATGCATTAGCTTGCAAATTGGGGAACTGATACCAGAGGGTGTTCTTTAGGTAGGCATACCCTAACCTAAGCTGCCTGTAATTCACTCCAAATTCCATGTTCCATTTCTCTAAAAATTCAATCATTTTCGAGCGCAAAACACTCGCAGACTGAAGCAGAAGCAGGGAGAGGCAGATTCCTTCAAAATTTAATGCTCAAAGATAGCAGAAGATCGAGATTCTCAACGAGAATTGTTCTGAAAAGCTTTTACCTCATAAAAAAACTTGTCGATTATGAGTAGAAAAATGTACCATACCTATACATAAGATCAAAAAGACAACACTTTGATTTCGCGCAATTAACTCAAAATTGCTCAATTAATTAAACTTGCAAATAATCACGCATAATTGTATCAAAATAAGGTCAATTTTTCCATTAAATAGGTGAATTACAGAGCTCAAAAATATAATGCTAGTTACTCGAGAGTGATAGCATTTCTTAAGGTAGATTAGGTTTTGCGAGGCATGACAGAGCTCAGATTCGGAGTTGCGGATGATGGATTTGATGGTCGGGGATTGAATTTTGGCATAGTTGAGGTGGTGGCTTTCTCGATGACCTGCACTGCCACCGACTCTTCCTCTGCTGCCGCAGCGCCGGCGTCCGATTCCTGCCGTCTAAGCACCCCTTCAAAAAAATCTAAAATGAGAAGTTGAGCTAGTTTCAGCGCGAGCAAATTCGAAGAAGAAAGGAAGAATGAGGCCCATTACCCCATTACTGATTCTTGTTGTTCAAATCCGGCCTGTGAATTTTTTAACTTTTTCCAATTTGCAAACAGGTCCCTGGCATGTCCATAAGCTTATTGACAGGCCGCCTGTTAGGAAATTTACTCTAATATATATATATATATACTTTGAAAATAACTTTAAAAGTTATTAAGACTTATTAAATAATAAACTAACATGGAGCATATAATATCTATCTAAAATATATTGAATGTACTCGATTTGATTAACCAACTAACTAAGAAATTTTGCATCATTAAATTAGCAATGAAAGTGATTTAAACCAAATTTACAAGTTTTTTATTTTTTGAATTATATTTTATAACAATATTATTATTTAATTTATTAATATAATTAAACAGGTCAGTAAAAGATTGCGTAGATGACGGATTTGTTTAGAGAAAAGTGCAAATATAACCCTATGTAATTGAAGAAAGTGCAGATATAACTCTGCGCTATTCAAAAGTGAAAATATAACCCTATCTATTCATGTTATTTGCAAATATAACCTTTTCAGCCGGTTTGAGGCCAGAATACAGTGAAATAACCAATTTTCCCCTGATAATTTTTTAAAGAAACTGAAAAAAACCTCCATTTCTCAAATGACAATATTACCCCTCATTGGTATTAATACCCCATTTTCTCTTTCCTTCTGCCACCGGCCAGCCACTCCATTCTTTCCCTCCGCCGCTTCATTCTCCTTCCCTCTGTCACTGTTTCTTCTTCCCTCCGCCCGCCTCTGGAGAAAATGGTTGCCACCCAAGTCACGCCTATGTGTAATCCGTCTGTCCCTGTAAACCTCCTGTCTCTGTAATCCACCTCGTAATCCGCCTTTGTGTAAACACGAAACCCAACTCACACCTCTGTGTAATCCGCCTCTGTGTAAACTGCCTTAATCCGCCATGGCGGGGACAAGAATTCCCAGAGAAAATGGTTTTCACTGAAAAAGAAGGTGAACATGATGAAGCAGCTGAAGGGGAAGAAACGGAAGCGTTTTAAGGAGCATGGAATGAGAAGTACAACGAAGCGGCGAGAATGTTGCTATCTCCGAGAACCGGGTATGGAACCCCGGAAAGTTGCAGTGGTCCGGCTATCGGCCCTTGAGGTGGAAGGGGTACCGGATTTCTGGGCTGGAGATGTTTTGGCAGTCAGGGCTTGTGTTGTTCTGATTCATTGGCTGGTGGCTTCTGTGTTACGAGAATGGAATCGGGCATCTTCGTCTTGGTTTCTGTGTTGCGAGAATATAATCAGGCATCTTCGTTGAATGGAATCAGGCGTCTTGGTGGGATAGCGGATTGGTGGTGGTAGTGAATGGAATCCAATGCTGTTTGGAGGTGGTGGTTAGGGTGGGCGGCGGTGGCGAGTTGTGGTTGTCGGAGCTGGCGGTGGGTGGTGGTCACCAGAGAGGGTGGCAGTGGCTAGGGATAGTGGTGACATATGGTTTTTTGTGGGCCTGATGATAATAAGGGCAAAATTATCCTTCCAAGTCAAGGGTTCAGTCGTAAGGGTATTTTAGTCATTGCAAGTTGGTCAACGGCCGAATTCTGATGGTCAATGCCGGAATCATGGCCGGGGTGTTATATTTGCACTTTCATTCAACAGTCAAGATTATATTTGCACTAAAAAACAACTGAGGGTTATATTTGCACTTTACTCAACATATAGGGTTATATCTGCATATTATCCATTTGTTTAAACCCTTGTGACAGTGATAATTTATTCATATAAACTAGCTGGAGTTCCACCGATTATTGCGCGGTTATTTTGATTAAAAATATTTTTAAAATTAAAATACAGTATTCATATTTCATATTTAAAATTAAAATAAAATTATAAATTTAATTCATGTAATAATAACTATAAGAAGTAGTATAAACTAAAAGTAATCAATTTAGTTAGAATTTATTAAAAATAGAATGAAATAAAAATTATTATTATTATATTTCCATAATTAACATATGAAGTAAAATATAAAAGAAACATTGAAGTTGTGGAGAAACAAAAATCGTCCTTGATAATACAAGTAAATATTGTAAAATATTAAAATAACAGGTCCACTATTACGGAAAGTATAATCCCAGAATTAACTAACAAATCAAGAGAAATGAAAATAAATAACTAAATCATAAGTTTGCTCCACTAAATTGTTTAGTATAATAAATAGAGAAATATTGAGTAATATAAATCAACTCCTCGGCAATGAAAAAATATTCAAGTTTGTGTTATTCTATCTGCCTTTGATTTTGATTGCTCTTTATCTTCGCTTTCAAGCTTGACATCAAATTAAGTTGCACCTCCTTATTTCTTCCTCTTGAGTTTTTTTACTTTGTAACAAAGACACAAACTATTATCTTATGGGAAAAAAAATAGTATTAGCATATTGGTTTAATATTTTACCTTTTGAATCGTTCGCTATATATAAACTTAATTACGGAACTTCATCTTCTAAATATGGCATGTTGTCTTCTTATTCAATTTCACCCTTATCTCCGAAAGATATAATGGAATATTTCGCTTCAATTTCACCTTATCTCATAGGAACTTTAACTTGAACTATATATTCATTACTTGTAATTTTATTGTATTGGTTTTCAATATCATTCTATTAAACAATAAATACAAAGACTTGTGTAATACGCTCTTATCATAAATACTCATGAGACCGAGGATTTATATGCAAGTGTTAGAAATGTTGGGGTTGGGGATTACTTTCTCGCGGGTGAGGATATTGTTTTTCCGGTTATAGGATGAAAAATGGGGCATTTGGACATAAGCGCGAATGAGGTGGAAACCCGTTAAAAACATGAGGCGTGTGACATGGAAACCCGTTTTAAATTACTCTTAGGGGTCGTTTGGTTCATGTGAGAATTCAATTCTGCGGTAATTTGTATTTCATGGGAAGTTGTTTCCGTGATCAAATTTCTAGGATATACACAAATCGTGTTTGGTTGCACATGCGGATTCTATATTTCCTATGAATTAATTTTCTGCATGTTGTTTGGTTGACTTCATTTGGGTATGCGAGAAGACGATGAAGTAGAAGGAAATGAAAAATTGCCGCGTGAAGGAGGGAAACCATAACGTTTTACGTGCCATAGTTAGGATAAAAGTGTAATATCACACCAAAGCATCGCAGAATTGCATTCGACCGAGGAGGTACTCGGTAACATATTTCCCACGTTATGTGGGAAATTTAATTTCCTCCGAATTACAACTTCCCAGCATATTTTAACTATTACCAAAATATCAAAAAGGGTTATTCTAATTTAGGCCCAAATCCATTCTTCTAACCCAATTTTAACTAAACCAATCCACCTAATTTACCAAACTCATCTTCAACTCATTAATTCTCCCAACCGTTTCCAATTCAAGAGATAAGATCTTGTCTGATCTTATCTCTTCCGCACCGAAAGTAGCACCAATGAATGCGTCTTGGTCTTGTGAAAAGTTGAGCTCTCCTTTATTTGTTCCACAGTCTTCAACGCCTCGTTCATTTCGCCTGCTTCCTTCTCAGACGCTCCTCTCAATCTTCCTCTTCCTCATCCTGAAACCATAGCCCTCATTTTTTGGCATCTTCCCCCAGTTCCCGTTGCTATTTTCGTCATTTTTTGTTAGATCCGGTCAATATCTGTCATCTTTCCCCTATAGTCCAGGTGATTTGGTGCATTTCGAATGTCATTTCACTCGAATTCCACCGGTCAATCTTGTCGGAGGTGTTCGTTGTGCTACGTTTCGGATTCATATAGTAAGTCAAAGTTTGTCCCTGAGACGGAGGCGGATGATGCCACCTCCGCCTGGAGGTCTGACGCAGCCCTCAGGGAAACAGTGGTCAACGACCACAGTGAAACGGTCTCCACTCCAGATCCAGGGGAATCTGCTATTGTCGAGCCATGGGCTGATGTTAAATCTCCCACTGGCGACTTGCATGGTGGAGAAAATGTTCAACCGTGCCACGGTGAGCACGGTTTGGTTCCTCCCAGCCGTGATATCGCCGGTGGAGAAGGTACGGGGATCGTTGCAGAACCAACGCGGTTCCCTTGGGACACAAATGTTCCAGATGACCCAGAGGACACCATGTATGGCAGCAACCAGGTGCTCTACCTGTTATGCCCTTGGTTGCGGGAGAAGTGTGACACCCGTCGGTGCAAACCTAGCTCCGGTGGCGTTTCATTACATACGTGCCCGAAAAAAGATAAGTCCTTCGCTGTTCATATTAATATGGTTAGTTCCTTTTCCGTATCGTTGCAGTGGTTCTAATAGTTTCCTCTGCCTAATCTAACTTTTATGTTCTTCACACTGATATTCCCATAAATATACAGGATCCATTCATTGGATGCTACTTTCGGTGGAGAAGATATAAGATCAAACCGGATGTTAATCTTGAATTGGAAACGGTTGGGAGTAGTAAAGAGTCGAAAATGGAAGGTTTTCATTTGGAAGATGAGGTGAAATCGTTCCTACCTTGAATGTAACCTTTTCTGTGTTATGTGCGAGAGCCACTGTTTTATGCAGTTGCTCGATGATATATGTGCGATATTAATGTCCACTTTCTGTACAGAAAAAAGTTAGATTCTGCATGCATATTTATTTGCGAGAACACCTGATTAGCTTCAGGTGTTCGAAGATATACTTGAAACTGTTCTGAGTTTTGATGATGTGTTGAAGCCTGAGTTTGTGTGTGTTGCCTGAATTTCGGTGATGTGGTGAAGCATGAGTTTGTTGTATCATTGACATGCCTCAGCCGTGTATTTGAACATGACAATAGTTTTAAGCATCGTCCCTGATTGTTGCCTAGCTGTAACATTGAGCATGTTCCCTTAATATGGAAAATATTAGAGAGTATGTTGTAAAAAAAAAGGTTAAACTTCATTAACCAAATGAACATTTAACCGGGGTTGGTGTCAGAACATCCCATGAACACCAAAAGTGGGATGTTCTTGTCTTGCAAAAAATACCATCTAACCAACCCCCAAAATGTTTACAATTCTACATCTAACGCCTATAACCTAAGGCATGCATAAGTGGCACGACAGTTTCATCTACTGCACCTTTACTGATTAGATACTCAATGCGGCCCCTTACAACCTCCTCACTTACTTGTAGTGATCTTGGCAGAGTTCCTTTCCTTATGTGTTTGTCCTTGTTCATGTGAGGCATCTTGTAGTTGTTTGACCCGCGTGCTTTCAGTATTTCGATCATTGACAGTTGATGTGTAAGAAATACCTTGTTCAAAGTGATTACATCTTCTCTTTCGTACGCTGACTGCACCGTTGCCATTAACTCCTCAACATTAGACGATGTATGTTCTTGTTGTAAGCTTTGAATTGAGTTAAAAAATCCCAAGTCTAGGATGTTACAGTCGGGTGAGTTTGCTGGTTGGTTGACTAAGTGTATGTTAAAACCATCTACATCAGCTACTTCCCTGAATTCTGGATCATTGTTGAATATGTGTGGCTTTGCATTGTCTTGCTGAATATGAATGAATTTGCCCAAGATGTGAGATGGCCACCGTGACTTAATTGCTGGGATGACTTCTGTGATTAGCTTCTCTTTTGTGACATCTCTTGTGATTTTTGGTACTGCTGCCTTTTCAACTGTCCCTGCATGCCTGTTCTTGCTGTTTTTTATTGCTACTTGATCTTGAACGAATGGAAATATGCCTAGTTTACCATCAAATAGCAGTTCACCATCAACTCCCCATATTGGTCTGCTTACTGCACATATAAACATTAACTTTGGGATATGTGACTTGTGTTTAGCTGTGCGATATGGCTCCGGTTCATCCGGGGCCAGTAGGTACCTTACTGTTTCCTGGCTTAAATAAAACCATTTCTCATCTAAGTGTATGACATGGTCCATTGATCTAAATCTTAGTTCAGGATCAAGCTTTTCTAAAACCATATACGTGATACCTTATTGTGTTCTGTGGGAGCTGGTTTGATGCCATTTGTGTGGCTTTTTATTACCTTGGATGCCACTGCCCGTTGAACACTACTCTTCCCTATTCCGAGTGCTTTTTTGTACCTCTAATAGTGCGCCTCTTCAATGCAGGCAATGATTTCAATTCATCCAGGTTGATTTCCTTCTTGTTCTTCGGAGGATGGCCTGTCATCCGATGACGCAAGTCCAGAGGTCTTCCTTGTGACATTTGAGCTTGAGTAAGAGCCCAGATGGTGCTCACTGTTCGTATAGAACAGTCGAACATTGCTGCTGCCAACAATTGTGTCGAATGCAATAGCTTCCCATCCTTGTGATGCTCCAGCAAAAACTCCCCCAAATGCTGCCTCTCCTCGTTCGTTAGATTTTTCCGCATTGACCCTAAAAAAAACCCAATGAGGGATGGGAAGATGCAAAACACTGAGAGCAACCACCACCCTCGGGTGAGTCGGGGCGGCTCGATGAAGTGTAAAACCATACCTGAGGGTTCCCCAAATACCCAAACTTTTGTTGGGTTTGGGGTTCGAAGCCTTGACTGATCCTTTTGTGGTGCCTTCTTCAGTTTTTTTACGTGGTTTTTAACCATATCTGAGCCCAAAATTGTGTGTATTTATAGAGTAGTGTTTGTGCAGCTGGGTGCACAATTTTTGAAGCTGTAAAAGTTACTGCACTGTTTTGGCGCCTACAAACGTTGACAAAAAAGCGGGAAATGGCCATGAAATATAAAGGAGGGAAAAATTATCCCCTCTGATTGCCCCTTAATTTTTTTTCCACCGATGAAGTAGCACGTGGGGGGGTCAGTCTCCAGTGGGGCCCAGGGGAAAAAATCTGCAAAGATTTCTCTCTCTGCAGATTCCCCTGGGACGGAGGGAGTAATAGTTTTTAGTTGTAATATTAAAAATTTATTATACATCGTGTAGTAGATATAAAGTTTATAATCTGATTCATACAACCCAAAACTTTTATCTTCATTTCTTCTAATTTTCACTTTAAACCACGGTCAATCATTGGCTTATAGAAAGACTGTATTTCAAGAGATGGACACTTAACAAAATACAAGAATTCAATAAAATAGTTTTTAATTTTCATTTGTACTTTAATAATATTTTTTCAAATTAAATTTAGGCAAAGTCTTGGGAAAGACGGTCTTTCCATATGCTTATGGAAAGACGGGGTTTGATTAGAATAATAAAAGGTAAAAGGTCTTAGTTGCAATATTAAAGTTTTAGTATGAAACATGTAGTAGTTATAAAATTTATAACCCGGTTCATGCAACCCAAAAATTTTATCTTAATTTCTTCTAATTTACACTTTAAACCTTGGTCTTTCCATAACTTATGGAAAGACCGTCTTTCAAGAGACAGACTCTTAAATTTATTAATCAAAATATCATTATCAAATATTAAACTTTTTTTCATAAATATTTTTGAATCATCTTTATTTTTAAATTCGTAATTTTAATTGATTAGATTATAATTTTTAGCCATTAGCTCTATCATTATTAAATAATTTTTTTAATAGATAAAATTATGTGGGGATATGAATTTTTATTTTGTAAAGGAATTAGATCACGGTCTCCGGACATTATTATTTTTTAAATAAATTATTTAGTAACTGAAAAAATTATGTGTCTAGAATTAGTTCATAGTTTTAAGTTATAACTTCACACGATTTAGGAATTTGTTTATTGTTATTAAATAAAAATTTAGTAATAGCAAAAAGTTATATGTCTTGTACTAATCTGTTAGTTCATACTTTTAAGTTATTAGTTCACGTGGTTTAGGCATGGTTCATTCTTATTAAATAAGAAATTTAGTAACACGGTTTAGAAATTAGTTCATTACTGTTCAATGAAAAATTTAGTAATAAGAAAAAAATGCATTTTAAGTTATTAGTTAACGTGATTTAGAAATTTATTCATTGTTATTAAATAAAATTTAGTAATAGCAAAAAATTATAAGTCTAGTATCAATCCTTTAGTTCATACTTTTAAGTTATTAGTTCATGTGGTTTAAGCATTTGTTTATTCTTATTAAATAAGAAATTTAGTAACAGATTTTAGGAATGTGTTCATTACTGTTGAATAAAAATTTAGTAATACAAAAACATTTATGTGTCCAATATCAATCTTTTACTCTATAGCTTAAATTTATTAGTTCACATGGTTTAGTCACTTGTTCATTATTGTTAAATAAAATTTTAGTTATGTCTAGTACTAATATTTGGTCCAGAGTTCTAAATTATTAGTTACCGTAATTTATTTATTTGTTCATCATTGTTAAATAAAATATTTAGTAATTGAAAATTTTATGTGTCTAATTTATAGTTTTAAGTTATTAGTTCATGTATTTTAGGCTTTTTTTATATATAGAAAATTTAGTAATAGAAAATAATGTTAAAATTTTAAATTTTAAAACATATAATAGTTCATATGTTTACAATGTTTGTTAATCGTTTTAAATACTTTATTTAAAATTTTATTTTTTAAAGATAATGTTAGAACTTACTTTGACAGAATTATGGTTAGTTTATGTGCATGTTTGGAATGTTTATTAATAAGTTGTTTAAAATGGTTTTTAGACTTTTATTCAATTATTTATGGTAATGTTAGAACTTACAATTAATAAACATATAATTAGTTAATATATTTATAGTGTTTATTAATAATTTTAAAGACTTTGTTTAGACATTTAATCGACACATTATTGCTATAATGATAAGAGAACGTGCAATTTAGCATCTATATATAGGATATTAGATCATACATTTAATGTATTAGTTTAAGGTTATGAGAAATTTTGTATTTGAACTGCTTTTTTAAATCGAGTTTCAAAATTGTAGTCAGAATAATTTTTTTGCAAAATAATAATAGAGACTTATAACTAACCAATTTATATTAGTTCATATATTTAAAATATTGGTTAATAATTTTAGTGACGAGTGTGTGCGATTTTCACGTTCAGTGTGTGCGAGCTATGAAATTCAACCAACGTTTTCTCTAATTCTTGAGTGCTACTGCTATGGGGGATCAAGAAGGAAACAGAATATGGGTAGGCTAGCTCGCAACGCTACTATGCCTCAATCCATGGAGAAGGAAAGCTCTGGGAAGGAGATTCAAAAAACAAAGTCAGATGCAAAGGGCAAAAGTACAGTGGAAAAAGCAACACCAGTGGTGGAGGTGACAAAGGATAAGCAAGTTGACCTGGTAACTCCAAGCAATTTGGTGGCAATTTCAATGGCGAACTCAGATGAAGGAGAACAGAAACCAGAGAAGGAACATAGTCTGCCTAATCCGGTAAGTAAATGTTTGAAATGGGGTGATGATAAGGTAATTGATCATATAGGTGAAAATGATGTAGTTAAGGAGATTTGGTCCGAACTTTTCATGGATAGATCCACTGGAATGAAATTTTATGAAGCTGTGATTGTTGAAGGGAAAAAACTAGGGAAAATTTTAAATGTCATTGTAGAGGAGAGTGTTAAGAATTGGAGTACAGTAGCCGTATGTCAGATATTGGGAATGAATCCACCCTTTGTTATGATGGAAGGTTTTGTTAACAGAATTTGGAGGGGTTTGGGTACATGCAGCTAACTATGATTAAGCCAGGAGTGTTTCTAACTCGTTTTGAGAGTGAAGAAAAGAGAAATGTAGCTGTGAAGCAGGGAGTAGTGCATATGAATGGTAGACCAGTGCTGATCAAACCTTGGAAAATTGAAATGAATTATGATGCTCCTCTTAGTGTGCATGCATGGGTTCAGCTTCAAGGCCTTAACCCGATCTAATAGACACCAAAGATCCTGAGCACCATACTCAGTTCAATAGGTAAGCCCTTGATGCTAGAGAGAGCAACAATAAACCTAGAAAGGATGAGTTATACTAGGGTACAACTGGAGGTAGATTTTTGTGAGAAAATGCCTGAGTATGTGACTTTATTGATGTGAATGAGGTGGTACAAAGATAGAAGTTGAAATTTGAATGGAAGCCTAGCAAATGCAAGAGTTGTATGATGTTGGGACATTTAACTGAGGAATGTAGAAAGAAGACTAGAGCAGCTAAAACAGTGGTTCAAATTTCCAGTGGAGAAAAAAGGAGAACCTGAGAACACTGTAATGGAGGAGAAAATTGAAGAAGGCAGGATTTGTAAAACAGATAACCAAGTAGCAACAATTTTAGAGGCAATAAAATTCTCTCTGAATGAATAGCCAGTGATAGTTGAATCATGAAAATCAGGCAAATTACCATCCACTGCTAAAAGCGGTAACCCCCCAATGAAACCCCCTGATAAAGTATATCATCTTAGCTTGGAACATTAGATGTGTACATAGCCTTGAAAAACAATACAAAAATCATTAAAAAAACATGTTTTATACAGAGAGTCAATTTTTTATGTTTGTTAGAGGTTAAAGTAAAGCTGGTGATTGAGAAGAAACTATGGGAGAATATTTGGCGTGGCCAGTCATACAGTTCAAACAATGACTATACTGATAGAGGCAGAATTTTAATTGGATAGAGGACTGGTATGTATGGCATAGATATATTATCCAAGGGACCTCACTGGATATAGGTAAGCTGTAAACTGAAGGGGCTAGATATCATAATTTGTATAACTTTTGTGTATGGAGAAAATGTGGGTAAAGAAAGACTGCCATTGTGAAAGGAATTAAGAGGAACTATCATTGATTGTCCATGGATTATTATAGGGGATTTCAACTCCCCCTTGCACCTGGAAGACAGGAAAGGAGGGAACCATGTAACTGAAAATAAGATTGAGGAATTCAGGTATACTATGGACACTTTATAGTTGATGGAGCTGAAAACTTATGTAGCTAATTTCACCTGGTGCAATAGAAGAGAAGGGGATCAGAGAGTGATTTAAAAAATAGATAGGAGCATGGTTAATCAACAACTGCTAGACACTTTGGCTAGTTCAAGATGCCTGGTTCTAACAGAGAGCATATCAGATCATAAGCCACTGCTGGTACAGCTCAGTTCTGAAACTCGGAAAGTTAAGAGGCCTTTTAAATTCTACAACATGTGGACTGTCTTTGGGGAGTTTATGGAGGCAGTTAATGAGGTGTGGAATGAAAATCCAGTGGAGAATTTGCATCAGCTTTCTGCCAACTTAAGAAAGCTTCAGCATCATTTGGTGGCATTAAACAAGAGAAGTTTCAGTGATATCAGAGTGAGGTCTGATAATATTATTGAAAAAATGAACCAAATACAGGAAGCTTTGGGAAGAACACCTTAGGATCAGGACCTACAACAGGAGGAAAAGGAAATCAGGGTAAGAGCCAAACTGATTTATGAAGCAGAAGTACAATTTCTCATCCAGGAAACAAAGTGTTATTGGCTTAGGGAAGGAGATAGGCCATCCAGGTTTTTTTACAATTACCTGAAGATAAAACAATATAAGCAGCATATATTATGTCTCAAGGAGGATGATCAGATGGTGCCTGGAAAGGGCAAGATGGAGAATTTGTTACTGAGACATTTTACAAAGTTGTTGAGAAATTCAAGTCCCATGGAACTCAAACTGGACCAGGCTGTATTAGCAAAAGGGGAAGTCCTCAACCTGACTCAGTAGCTGGAATTGATCAAACCTGTGATAGAAAAAGAGATTTAAAAAGCTTTTCAGGGAATTCAACCCAACAAGAGCCCTGAATATGATGGATATACTATCCATTTCTTCAAAACAGCTTGGGAGGATAGGGAAGGAAGTTACAAAAGCAGTGCATGGATTCTTCAATTGTGATTTTATTCCCAAGGAGCTAAAAAAAATCGTCATAACTTTGACACCAAAGAAGGACAGTCCCTAAATAGCATCAGATTATAGACCTATCTCATGTTGCTCAACAGTCTATAAAATAATCACTAAGGCAATCACAGCTAGACTCAAAACTGTATTACCTTCTTCGATTAATGAAAATCAGGCTGCTTTTTTTAATGGAAGGTCTATATCTCATAATGTTCTTATCACCCTAGAGTTACTGTATACCTATAAATGGAAAGATACCAGGGAATCCAGCTGCATGTTAAAGATAGATTTGCAGAAAGCTTTTGATAGTTTGGACTGGTGCTTTTTATATGATCTTTTGGGTAGTTTGAAATTTCCTAGTATATTCATAGCATGGATTAGAAGATGTTTAGAAATTTTTACCTTCAGTATTGCCTTGGATGGGGGGTATACAAAATCATTTATAGCTATGAAGGGGGTGAAGCAAGGGGATCCTGTATCTCCACTTTTATTTGTATTGTCTATGGAGTACTTTTCTAGGCTGTTAGTTTCCTACTTTGACATGAAATTAATAGACTATCATATGAAGTGTAAGAAAACTAAAGTGCAGTGCCTACTCTTTGCGGATGACTTGATTTTTAGCAAAGAAAATCTGAAATCCATTTAGGGCATAAAAGATGTGTTGTTAGTCTTTGAGAGAACTCCAGGCTTAACCATAACCTCAGGTAAATCCCAAGATTTCTACTCTAAGCTGAGTGCAATGGAAGAACAGTGTCTCCTGGATGTTTTAAAAATACAGCTTGGTGAGCTACCTGCCACATATCTGGGGTTTTCACTGACAGTCATCAGGTGGAATTTGGAAAACTGTCAAAAGTTGTTGGACAAGTTGAATGCTAGGCTAAAACCTTGGAGTAGCATAAATCAGTCTCATGCAGCTAAAGCTCAACTGATCAACTCAGTTCTTTTGATTATTTCAGCTTATTGGATGAGCATGTTCCAACTACCATTGTATGTACACAATTCTATTGAGTGCATTTGCAGAAACTTCTTATGGGGGCACTCAAGAAATACCAGGCAGTTAGTTCCCATTTCTTGGGAGATTCTGTGCAGAAACAAGATAAATGGTGGGGCAGGACTCAGAGATACTCTACTCAGGAAAAAAAAGCACTGCTATGTAAATTGCTGTGGTAAATTCAATCCAAGAAAGACAACCTCTGGGTGAAATGGATACAATTATATGAAAGGTAAAGAAATTTCTAAATGCTTGGCTAAGGTGGACAACAGTTATTCTTGGAAATCTCTACTGGAGCTTAACAAGGAGATGGGTGACTCATTAAATAGTTTCATCTAAAAAGGAAAATTCAAGTTGTCTTTGGTTCATCTACAGCTGCAGGGACAACTAAGGGAGTATGTTATTGCTAAATTTGTGTGGTGTAAACAGCTATTGCCTAAGCATTCATTGTTCTTATGGATGATGGCACTGGGCAGACTATCTACTCAGGATAGGCTGAGAAACTACACTATACAGGTTGGAGACCCTTACTGTTTGTTATGTGATGGCATAAAATTGGAGAATCCTGATCATTTATTTGTCCAGTGCACATTTATCAAGCAAGTATTCTAGGAACTTGGCTTGGCAGGTTTTACTGATCTTAGAAGCATAAGGAGATATTATTTTTATAGTTGTACCGGGAGGGATCAAAGGAACATATTTGGCTTGATTGTTTTTATTTTTTACCATGTAAGGATGGAAAGAAACAGAAGAAATTTTTGAAGTACAGGTGCTAGTAGTAGTGATGTATGTTTAATGGCAAGGAATGATCTTTTGTTTAGGAAATGATTTGGGCCTGCTTGTTGCGCTGAGAAAAATAGTTAAGGGTTGATGTATAGCAAAGTGAATTTTTTTGTTAGTTGAATCAATACAAAATCCGGTTTATTCAAAAAAAAAACATTAGTGACATTGTTTAAACTTTCATTTTATAGAATATGTGACAGAACCTACAAATAACAAATGCATATGACTAAATTATTTTTTTTGTCCCCTACAAAGTATTTTTTACTATCTTTTGGTCCTCATTTGCAAAATAACCCTTAGATGGTACCCTACAAATTTAAAACATTTTTTTTGGTCCCCAAACCCAGATTCCGGCCAGATTTCTGGTTTTTAGGCGCACGTGCCATTTTTTCCGGTATGGACAGGGGTAATTTTGTAATTTTACAAATTAAAAACATTTAATTACATTCATTAGATGGTAATTTCATCCCTTAGATGGTGATTTCATCCCGATTCATTAGATTTACCCCCAAATCATCTCCCTCCTCATAAATCTTCCTCAATTGGATCGGTCGAATCCACCCAAAATCATCGCCTCCTCCAAAATCATCCTAAATCCTCCTAAATCCTCCTAAATATTCAACTCTTGTCTCTGTGTTCTTACTTCTAGCACCAAATTTATTATTCATACCAATTTTCTTGATGTCGAGTTGCAGCGTCTCCTCCGTCTCCTCCACTTTGTTTGTGGTCGGATACTTGAGATGTACGTGTGGCCATTGTTGCCATATTTGCACCGCTAACACGGCGGAGAATCATGGAAGGAAGTTTTTTGGTTGTCCGTTAGGTCGCGGTGGTTGCAATTTTTTCAGATGGTGTGACGAGGGTTGCTGGGAATGTGAGGTCGCATATGAGGGAATTCAGGCAAGGAACCGTGCGTTGGAGGAAGGGATGGCTATGTTAGGTAGCGAAGTTGCTAATCAGAAAGATGAGCTTGAAACAGAGCGTCAGATTTGCGGGAAGATGAAGAACTCTCGTTTGGTGGGTTTTGTCATTGCGATATTTCTTGCAATGACTCTGATTAGTGTTAATTGAACCAATTAACCTTGCGATGTTTTCTTGTGCTACTGATTTGTCATGATGGATGGTTAGAATGCAGTTCTTCATTTGTAATAGAGTAGTTTCATGAAGGAATTGGTTAAGAGACATAATGTAGTTCTTCATTTGTCATGTTGGATGATTAGAGTGTAGTTCTTCATTTGTAATAGAGTAGTTTCATGAAGGAATTGGTGAAGAGACATAATGCAGTTCTTCATTTGTCAAGATGGATTATTAGAGTGCAGTTCTTCATTTGTAATAGAGTAGTTTCATGATTAGAATGCATTTCTTCATTCCATTTGTTTGATCATGATTACAAATCAATGAGCACATTTTCATAGACATAATGAAAAATATTGAGCATCCACATGTTGATGGAAAAAGTGCTGACAGTCTCATACACAAACTCCCAATATTGACCTTCCAAACGTCGACAAAAGAAGCGTAGTTTAGACCTTAATAGAAAGTGCCAATAAAGTAACCTGGTTCAAGACAAATTCCCTATACAAACCCAAAACCTTGGTTCCGGCCCTATGAAGAGTTAGCCTTTTGAAAAGGCTAATCTACTGCTTAACCAAAAATACAGCCGTAAGGTTCTAGACCAATTCAAAGTCAAAATTTATCTACTATGAAGTTTAGCAGGAGGTAGTATGCCAATTTAGTGATTCTCTGGAAATCGCCAAGCATCACCACGCATCTAGTAATAGTCAACTTCTTGAAAGTGCAATGATGATTGGCTATTGCATTTGATCTTGGTATGTCCAAATTGACGACATAAGGTGCACTTGTATACCCATTTTTCCTGTATATTGCCATGAACAGAAAATATGCAAATATTAACATTATACCACAAATGTTGAACTTGTACACAAAATTAGCTTAGCTGAACTAATTACCTTCTTCTCTGGGGGATTTGAAGATGTGGTTTCAGCCTCATTTGGAGGGTTTGTTGGGGTCTCAACAGTGGCAGCTGTGACTGGACATGTTTTTACATTATGGCCAATCTGCGCACACAGCGAACACTTGTATGGACCCATCTTACTAGATCTAGATAGCTTCTCAACCTCACCATGTTTCTTGACTTTTGGCTTAGTCGAATTCTCTTCACCGGGAGATTTTTTTCCTTGACTTCGGGGGTCTTCCAGGCAACTTAATGTCTAAGGGTGGCAGCAAACTATGATTATCTTTCGTGACCCATAACTCCGGACCATTTATGGGATGGATAATGTTGCTATATGCACTTGAGTAGACTGGCATGGAGTAGCAAGAATGCATGAAATCCGCAACATCCTCCTTAACAAAACTAATTGCAGTAACAGCATGAGGGCAGGGTATCCCTGTCAGATCCCATTTTCTGCATCCGCAAGACCTTGACTTCAGATTAACAGCACAACATCCTCTATAGATGCAAGTCACCTGAAAATCCAGTTCACCACATGGAGTAGCAAAGCAATGGTTTGAGGCATACCGGTTAACTTCCAACTTCTTCCTTATCTTCGGCTCAAATCTTCCATCAATCCTTGCAATAGAAGTCCTTTTTTTGGCAAGTCGGTCCATGAAATAAAATCTAACATCTTCCAACATAGTCAGCAGTGGCTTATCCCTCACGTGTAGTATCACCTTGTTGAAGCACTCACATATGTTATTCACCAGAATATCACACTTGGATTCAGTATTGAAGAAAGCCCGTGACCATTCCTTTGGATTTGTTCTTGTTTCTAACCACTTCATCGCTCCTGGATCTTGTGCCTTGATGTCATTTAGATGGTTCATAAACTGGGCTGGATGGGTGCACTTGGCAGCGGCCCAAATCATTTCCTCTAACTCCATACTTAAATATGAGCCCTTATAATTTTTGTACATGTGCCATGTGCAGAGTCTATGTTATGCATGTGCCAGTAACTTCTTCATTGCTGCTTCAAGTCCCTAGTTTGACATGGCAACAGATCAGGTTCTTTTTCAAAAAACCAATACAATAATAATCTCAGGAGGACTCGAGGAAGGGGTTCGAGGACTCGAGGAAGGAGGTTCGAGCCTCGCAATAGATCAGGTTCGAGGCAGGGTTCGAGGGCTTGACAGGGGTTTGAGTGCTCGAGGACAGGATTCGAGTGCTCGAGAAAGGGATTCAAGTGCTTAGGGAAGGGATTTGAGTGCTCGAGGAAGGGGTTCGAGTGCTCGTGGAAGGGGTTCGAGTGCTCGAGGGAGGGATTCGAGGACTCGAGGAAAGGGTTCGAGTGCTCGAGAGAGGGGTTTGAGTGCTCGGGGAAGGGGTTCGAGTGCTCGAGGGAGGGGTTCGAGTGCTCGAGGGAGGGGTTCGAGTGCTCGAGGGAGGGGTTCGAGGACTCGAGGAAGGGGTTCGAGGACTCGAGGAAGGAGTTCGAGGACTAGTTCGAGGACTCGAGGCAGGAGCCCTCGAACCTACCTGGAGTCCTTGAACCCCTGCCTCGAGCACTCGAATCCCTTCCTCGAGCATTCGAACCCCTTCCTCAAGCACTCGAATCCTTCCTCGAGCATTCAAACCCCTGTCGAGCCCTCTCGAACCCCTGCCTCAGGCAAAAGATAATCAGTTTCATAATCCTACATGCCCAGATAAAAAATCATACCTTCTGCTTGTCCGAAAGTAGAGTCCAACCAGGTTCATTCTTTATGTTAATATCTCTCTGCAAATGGGTCAGGAACCATTTCCAGGTACTTTTGTTCTCTATCTCCACCACAGCATAAGCCACAGGGTAAATTTGATCATTCCCGTCTAGACCAACAGCCGCCAACAATATCCCCTTATGAGGCTCGGTCAGGTGGCCTCCATCGACGCCTATCAGGGTTCTGCACCCACTTATGAAACCCTTCTTGCATGCATCAAAGCATATGTAAATTCTACGGAAAAACTTCATTCCCAAAATCATCCTTTTCTCTCCGCATCACAACTGTTGAACTGGGGTTGGCCCTCAACAACTTGTTGCAGTAGTTCCTCATAATTGTATATTGTTTTTTGTAGTCTCCAACTATCTCATCAATGGCCCTCTTCCTCGCCTTAAATGCAACATCCCTGGATATATTTATTCTCAGGTCTTTCTGAACTTTATTCACAAGTTCTAAAACCTTCAAGTTTGGCATAATCTTGAAGTCATCCTTGTACCTCATACTAAGGTATTTACAACTCGTACACCTGTGGAGGAATGTAGCACTGCAGGAATGAGACCTTATTAGAGAAGTTAACTCCCAGTGCTTTGTTTTTTTCCTGAAGTTAATTGATGCCATCCAGTTGGATTTACCGGTGTTTGAAGAACAAACAGCAGTACACCTCTTCAAATTGTTCTTCCTAAAATGGATCCTCCTGTTGGCTACTATCCCGTGGTGTTTGCAAGCCAATTTGAACTCTTCTTTGGTAACAAATTCGTGCCCTAGATGGGATTCCACATCAGTGTCACCAATTGGCGGCACAAACCTTTTGTGAACTCTTAACCGCTGCTTCTTAACATCATCTTCCTCATTAGAACTTGTCTGACTTTGGTGATCCCCGTCGCCAAAAACCTCACTTGAGCCTGACTCAGACATATTCTCCTTTTATTTTCCTGTGCTTGTTTCCCCGTCAGGCAGCATTTTCCCTGACAATTCAGCCCAAAGTTTTTCAACACCATTCCTGATCACAACTAAATTATCATCGGCATCCACATCAAATTCCGGGTCTATAAAGTTCTCATCAACATCATCCTTGTCATATGGCTCAACTAGTGAAGCTTTTTCCTTACCTTCTTTGTTACCCGATGCCTTCTTTCCATTTATTTTCCTGCTCCCTGATGACATTTTCTTGTATCTCTTCTCTTTTTTCCACGAACACTAACAACTGTATCAACTTCACCCCCTTGTTCCTGATGCAGTTTTTCATCATCTCTTAAATCACCTTCCATGGCATTTGCTTCTACAAAACCTGCTTCTTCACCATTAATTTCATCATCCTTCAACAACTTCTCAGCCAATTCCTCATCATCTCTGGCTTCTGGCACAATTTGAAGGCTTACAAACTGTGGAGAAGGTTGTGTTTTAGGACCCTCGTCTTCCATGCTCTTAGGTTCATCAATAATTACCACCCCGTCAACTTCATTCATTTCCACTCTTGTACCTTGTTTTGTCTGGGGATCAACTTAAATTCCCTTTTTCTTCAACATCCTACAATGCTGCCTCTGCGACCTTGTCACATTTTGGTAAAAATTCTTCAGGGCAGGAATAGATTCCTCATTCTCTAGCCTTTTTGGAGCTCTGTGCTTCAGTCCTCTTCCTGGTCTCCTACCACTAGTCTTCTTCATCTTAGAACCATTCTCACCAGTAGGCCAACTCAGATAATTCCAATGATAACCATAGAAATAAACATCAACCACTCCATTCTTTAGCCCTATGCTAGCTACTACCTTTGACTGCTCAGGAAAACACAGCAAATGGACCGGATACCATGCCCCTATAACCCAAATAGTTATATGCGTAATCCAGCCTACCCAAGTTGAAACCCTCAGCTTCACATAAATCAACCATGTAGATAGAGCCACCAACATACGTAGGAAACGGTTCCCAGACCAGGTTCCCATGACAATGTATTCTAATACAGAAGTTGTTGGTTCCTGAAAAATAAACATGGATTACTAAAAATAAAGAACCATAACCCTACCAAAATTAAATTATTAACTTGTGTAATGGGGCCTACATAATATATTATCCCCCACCAACAATATATTATTCCCATCCCACACCATATCTTATCCAAAATCAGAACTAATCAGATTACCACTAACAGTCCTATGCATTAACTAATTGTGGGGACAAACAGGATCCTATTCTAAGTTTTGAACCATAAGCAAGAAAATAGGGGATCACTACATTCAAAGCGTTTGCTAGATTATTAACTATACAACTACCGGTGGGGACAACCATCAGCACATAAGGTTACAAACCTAAGTTAGGAGCTCTATTTCCCTCACCAAAACAACAATGATCTTGTAGCAGCAGCAGCCTCCTATCCGAGTCCATTGTGACCTACACTCGCACAAGCCAACCCATCAGTATAACACTATCAAACCAACAACGTCGATGGAAAATAATTGACCCAAACAGAGAAACCATAAAAACGTTTGGAAATACCTAGGGTTCCGTCGCAAACGGAAAGGAAACAACTCAGAGCCACCGTCGACTCCACAGGTATACCCAGGTCGCACGCGGGTCAAGAGAACAAATGTCGTACAACCGGATTAAACGTGAATGGAGACCACCAATCTCTAATAGGTTGTCATTATCTTCCTGAGTAACCATCTTGGGTATATGGTTGAGAAAATGAGATGTGAATGGAGAGCAATCAGTGAGGCAGTCTTCACTCAGTAAATCTTGATAATAATTAATTGCTTCCAACTCCACATCCTGTGTGTTTTCCAACCATTGACCATTTCTACCTTTGATTTTTGTGATCCTCAATCTATTATTCTTGTCCTGTACAGATCTATGAAAGAAAGATGTATTATTGTCTCCATCTTGTAGCCACTTTATCTTAGCCTTGTGTTTCCAAAAATTCTTTTGTTCAGACATGGCCTTAACTAAACTAGCCCTAGCCTTCCTAAGATTAACCAGATTATTAACAGAATCATCCTGATCAGTTAAAGCTTCCTGTGCCTGCAAGGCTAATTCAGCCTGAAGAACATTGTCATGAATGTTACCAAAATGTTCTTTGTTCCAGGTTTTTAAGGCTTTCTTAAGTCTGACTAGTTTTAAATAGAAAGCTAGCAGTCCAGATTTATGCATAGGAGTATCCCAATCCTTCTTAATTACTTCATTAAATTCTTTCCTCTTGTACCATGTATTTAAGAACCTAAAGGGCCTCGGATTAGATGGGATGTCACTTCCTACGGTTAGCAACAAGGGATTGTGATCGGAGCTAACTCTATTTAAGATCTGAATTGTAGAGGAAGGAAAAAAATGAGTCCATGATGAAGTGCATAATCCTCTATCTAGTCTTTTAACTGTAGGAGATCTTAAGCGATTATTAGTCCAAGTAAACAAGTTTCCAACAGTATTAATTTCTTCCAACCCCAGTCCATTAATAAAATCATTAAAATCTCTAATACTACCAATTTTTGGAATAGATGGACCTCTGTATTCGGATATAGATGAAATGCAGTTGAAATCTCCAATAAATAAGGATTCAGAATGGTTAAGTGAACTAAGTTCAGACCAGAGATCCTTTCTTCCTAATCTGGTTCTCAGACCATATATAAAAAAGGCCTCCATTGGCTTAATGAGAGTAGAACTAGTTAGGTGAACTCCAAGAAATTGAAGATTATCATTCCTAACTGTCAAAACAATACTTGAAGACCAAAAGATCCATATCTGACCATTAGTAGCAGAGAAGCAATTATCAAACCTTAACATTTGTCTATATTGATCACATTGAGAGTTATCATGTTTAGGTTCAATTAAACAAATGAGTTCAAATTTATGTCTATTGATGAGATTAGAGAGTCTAAGCATAGATGTATCCATTCCTCTAATATTCCAAACCAGCATTTTAATTCTGATAGTTGCACTATTTATAATGAAACATTAGAGGAGCTTTTTGATCTAGTCATAATGGTGTTCTTCTGTGTGAAAAAGGTGTCATTATGTGGTTTACTCTTCATAACAGACTTACCTTTTTTCAACTTACTTTGATCTGAAGGAGGAACACTGTGTCCCTGTGATTGGTCAGCTCCAATTTCAGGAGCAATATTCAAACAGGTGGATTCTTCTTCAGTAGCAGAGAGTTCAATTTGGGTGCCCTCATCTCCGGATGATTCTTCACCAGCTAAGGGTAGAAATCTGTTGGACCTATTTTTCTGCTGAGAGAAAATAAAATTTTTTGCTGCAATGATGGAGCTGAAAGGGGAGAAGGATTTACCTCGTTTACTTGGTAGATCATCTTTGGCAAAAACTGACCTAAAATTAGGTGGGGCAGATTGAGGATGCCTATCTTGTGTCCCAAATGATTTAGGTTCCATGGGAAAGGCTCGAGGGGAGGGGGAGGGAATTAATTTTCCAGGTTGAGGGGATAGAGGACAATCTTTCTCTGTCACCACATCTTCTGTGCTACTAGCTACAATGGTTGGCAGGTCAACACTACTGGGAGTGAGTTTCTGCACCTCAGGTATTATAGGATCCTCTGTGCTACTAGCTACAATGGTTGGCAGGTCAACAATACTGGGAGTGAGTTTCTGCACCTCAGGTATTATAGGATCAACCAGGGGGTCAGGGCTAGTTAGATCATTAGTTTCCTGCACTGCATCTAAACTTTGCTGTTTCTTAGGGACATAGATAAATTTCTGAGACTGTAAGAGCATAGGCAATGGAGGTTTCTTAAATTTTAAAAGCTGCTCTAGAAATCGAAAACACCCACAGTGATAGTTTCTAGGGCGGTTTCTTAGCAAGGGAGGAAACCGGTAGTGAGGAAACCGATCTAAAAATCGGTCCAGAAACCGGTAGTGCAAAGCATGTAGATGGGCATGGGGCCGTAGGATGCGGCCCTTTATTTTTCTCCAACTGGGACACGTGGCAGCCATGTATTGGCCCACGTGTCCCACTCAAATGCTACCTTTTTTTGTAAAATAGAGGGGCACGTGGCACCCTCTGATTGGGCCATGTGTCCCGACCTTTCTTTTTAATTTTTTTTAAATGGAATTTTAAAATTGTAAACTTTATTTAAAAATTTGTAAATTAATTTATAAATCCGTAATTTTTTAAATAAATTTGGGGAAAAAATTATTCACAAAATATTGAATAATTTTTGAAAAAAATGAAATTAAATTTTAAAATGAAAATATATTATTAAATTTCACATTTAACATACTTTGGTGGATTAATTTATTTAAATTAAATTTAAAAATTAGTGAGTAGGATAGAGAAAATTAAATGTGATTCGTGAATAATAAAGAGGAGTTTCTTACCCTTGTGGAGGAAAAAAAATGGTTTCTTAAGTGATTTCTTAAGGTTAGATGGAAGAGAAGAAGAAGAAGAGTCCGTCTTTTGAAAGACTGTATTTCCATAAGTTATGGAAAGACCAAGGTTTAAAGTGTAAATTAGAAGAAATTAAGATAAAATTTTCGGGTTGCATGAACCGGGTTATAAATTTTATAACTACTACATACTTCATACTAAAACTTTAATATTGCAACTAAGACCTTTTACCTTTTATTATTCTAATCAAACCCCGTCTTTCCATAAGCCTATGGAAAGACAGTCTTTCCCAAGACTTTGCCAGAGAAAAAATGAGAGAAATAATATATTTAATTGATAAGAAACCAATAGCATTTTCCACTGTACTTGGGAGGAAATTGAAGAACGGAAAGAAGAAACTCTGTAAAGGAGGATAGTTGATCTCATTATTAGCTAGTTACGAATACAAAACCCTAATTATATTTGAGTTTTTAAATAGAGGTGCAAAGATGACAGTAGGGTTTAGAAAATTAGATCACGCTTTAAGGCAAGGCCATGGGGAACTGCAAGTCAGGTCAGACTCGGAAACTCCAATAAGACTACTCAACAATACAAGGGAGAGCCCTCCAACGGAAGCAACGGTAGTAATTGATGAAATCTGATATATTTACAAGTTCCGAAGGCTATGATTTCAGAAAGTCTCAAGAAGCGCTCTAACTACGGAGCATACAAAAGCTAATATGTCCAATTGTAGGCATCAATGATGTAATGACTTTACTAATTAACAGTTTAATATTAATCGTATTCTTTTAAAAAAAAAGACAAAAAATAATTGTGAAATAAAATGAGGATTTCAACAAAGAGAAGAATAAGACCCCAAGTTTAAAGTATGTATAAAACACTAAAACTATAAGACCAGCTTACGACCCAAAGCAACAATCCTCTATATTATATAATCTCAAATGCTAACTTAAGTCTACATTATAGGATTTTTTTGTTTTGTTAAACTCATCAATAACAGGGATCTTAGGGTAATAAACTGATCTATTATTTAAATGTAGAAATGACTATTTTTTTTAAAAAAAAAATTAAACCATCCATAGATGGGAGAAATATATTAGGCATTCCCAAAGCGTGAAATGCAAAAAACATAAAAACATAGGAAGTATGAGGCCATAGCCTAGTTGGAATATACAGGTGTGAGCCATATGCTCTTGAAGCAACCATTGTTGCTTCCAAAAGAATGAAGATAATGAAAAAAGTCATTAGAGGATTACAAAAACTTTTAGACTATAGAAGGGATCATCAAACTTGTTAGTGAATCGTAGAGACGAAACACAAGTCAGTCAGAATCACCTTAAATAGGCTGAAAGAGATTGTCCTCTACTAATCTAATTGTCAACCCATATACAAAAGCCGATCCTGCTAGAGGAGTAGTCCAAACAGTGAGGTCCAAAGAGACAGTATGTCATCCAAAGCATGAAGAAAATCAGTTTGATGATACCTCAAACCTGCAAAAAATAGCTCAAATCAGTAGCATCCATTCAATGTACCATCCTTAAAGAAGGTGTACCTATCTGATCTAACCTAATTAAACCTTGACTAGTATTAGATAAACTATGAAATCTAGTGTGGGAGGAACTGGACTGTGCTTGGAGACAAGCTTTGGCTAGAGAGTCCGCAACCAAGTTAGCTTGTCTCTGAATATGAACTAAATTGATATCCCCCAGAAATTGGTGAATATCATCGGCTAATTGGAACAATTTCCAGTGTGCATGCAGGGGATCAGCAACATATGTGACTGCATTTAGACAATCTGATTCCACATAAATAGGGGAAGAATAATTTACACAATTTTCTAAAGCAAACTGAATTGCTTTCAATTCAGCTTCCAACGGGGAACTGGCCTGTGTATACTTAGTATGTGCAGCAATAAAGCCACCCCTAGTATCTCTGATAATCATTCCAAGACCACACATATTAGAGAAACGACACCATGCAGCATCGGCATTAGCTTTATAACCTTTACATGGCCTCGTCCAGGCAATTTTAAAGATTTTTGGCTTTGGAGTAGATTTGATCAAAGGTAAAAATGAGTGATCAGCTATGCTTAAATCAATAGCAGAGGATAAGAAAACAGGTTTAGAACAGAAGGTATAGAAAATTTATTCCTTTATACGATTAAGCACTAAGACAGTATTTGGCAATGCAGAGTCAAATAGGCATTTATTTCTCATCTTCCACAGATTCCAGCATGTAATTATGGAGGCAGTTCGAATGATGACAGAATGTAAAGAACTCAAGCCAGGGTAGGTAAGATAGCATGATAATCTTTCCCACACAGATGAGAAAGACCTGTCCCTAATTCCCATTTACTGATGATCTTACTCACCATTGCATCATCAGGTGAAGTGTCATTGCACTCAGTGTTTTTCGGGCAGCAAGAACCCAACATTCTTGACCTGTTTCTGTGACCTCCCAGCCCTTGATGCGTGCAAAACATCTTAATGCAGCTCTCACACTTGTACACGCACTTCAGCAATCCAAACAACACTGTCATTTCCATCATCCTTATTGCATTTTGATGCATTGGGGGAATTCAAATCCCCTTCGCAATCTACCAACTGCACATCTTTCTTATTAGAAGCATCATAGTTATTAGGATCATCCTGGGATCAGAAACAATGTCATTAAACTCAGAAAAGCAAGAATCCAGATCTCTTCATTTTCTCTCACCAGAATCAACAAAGTCATTACAATCCCATGTATCCTTTGACAGCATCATCAATCCTAGGGCAGCATCATTAGCCTTGAATCACTTCATCAACCGGGATTACTTCTGCCAATAGCACTATATTAGTTCTATGCCAAAATTACCAAACCAATTACTTCAGTGATCTAGGACTGTGAAGCACTTACAGAGGTGGTAGGGTGATGAATAGGGACAGCTATGTCACCAAGGTTCAGTTGGATGGACAGATATGTGATGAATATTCCTCTAGTTAACAAATGAAAATTTAACAGCCATTAACCTTCATATACATTTATTAGTGCATAGAGTAAGCAGTAACCCCCAACAACAAAAACTGCTAAGAAAATAAACATTTGCAAACACACATTGGATGTCCCTGATACATGTTTATACTCAGAAATTCCAGTAGAAAGCCAAGTTTATACATTATTACTATTATTAAACAAGATACTGACAGCAACAAGCGATTTGCAGTTTAAGTGGCACTTTCAATTGCAACATCAGGAACAGAAACCAGACCTTGAGCATCCATGACCCATTCCACACTCAAAGTGGAAAACTTCACAATCTGGGCACTCACGAGGTTCGATGACAGATTCCGCAATCAAAGAAGTGGAAAACTTTACCATCTGGGGCACTCGCAAGGTCAGGCTTAACTGTAAGTACACATTGAACCGTAACTTATACACATTCAAAGCCTCCGGTATGTTTTTATACACACGCAAACTTTTCTGCCTCAAGTTATTATAGAAAGTGTTGGAAAATGATTGTAAAACAAGTTGAATTTCGTCAACTTTTGGGCTTAGTTTTGAGTTGGGCTCGAACTGAATTAGAGTCAGTCGGCGTCGTTTTTGGATTCTCCTCTGCGAGTACTATAAAATCGACTGTTTAAACTCTCAAAACGGATAAAGGGTGAATGAGATATGGATGCTCAAAGAGTCCCTCTGAGAATGGAAACTTAGGCGGAAATTGATTCGCACGTACTAAGTATTCTGTAATTTTTTTACTGTCTAAAATGCGTTTGGATCGTGTGGAAGTCTCCAGAAAGCCCAAACCGCGTAAGAAATATTCTAAGAATCACGTGTGGAATATCTGAGATTTGATACGCGGTTAATCATGATAAGGAATATTATATTCTTATCTTTCCAGAATCTATTCAAATATTTGTAAAATATTTGGTGGTTAGAGAATATTTTCTCTGATTACGGAAATCAGATCTTCCACGTATCTTCTCATATGGTTTCTTAGACATCTATAAATAGAGCCTTTATGTCAGAAAAAAAACTCGCACCATTCTCAAATTTCTCCCTACTTCTAAACTTGAGTCTTATCTTCTTATTCTGTCTTTGTCGGTGATAGTCCTTCGGGCTTTGTGTGACTCCGACGTAATTTTACTTGTTAAATTACCTTCGATGGTTTTATCCTAGGGAACGATGTCCACGACGGGACTCATTCGTTTCAAGGACAGCGAGTGTACTCGTGACTCCATCAATATGTGATATATGTGATTGCTTGAAACGTGATTATTAATTGTACGTGTGAATAATTAGTAATATTTGATTGTTCATTAGTAATATTCCAAATTTGTTACTGATGTTAAATTGTTTGCATACTTCCGACATGTTTGTTTTCAATATACGATCAACAGTCTTGAAACGAATGATATTTGTTGGGTTATATTGAAAAAATAAAAAATTAAATTAAAAATAAAATAATAATAATAATTTACACGCCATGTATATTAATGCTTGTGCAAATTATATGCATATGCAATACATGTCGTACGCAAATGTGCCATACATGTCGTATGCGAATTATATGCCTAGTTTGGATTAATAGTATATATGCAGTATACTTCATAATTAATTAGAATTTGCATTCATAATACTCAACTAAATAGTTGTTCAAAATTTATGTATGCTTACGTGATTAGATGATTAATCTGCATCAATATTGCATGCCTTACATTACCATATTTTTGCATGGTTCGCATACGCATGCGTAAGGTTCTGCATTACTTGCATGATTTAATATATTCCATATATGTGACTTCATGCTTTATGCAAATTGTAAGTTTGGAAAGATATGCATGCTACTAATATGCATGTGGTTTTGCAAGTCTGCGAAAATATTTGATTGCATGCTTTATGGAAATTGTATACATGCTAATTAATTGGTTTTGGTTGTTTACAACTACCCATGTCGAGCGATGAAACTATCCATGAGGCGACGCCTCTTGTGACTGTTCAGGCTAAGACTACCCCAGGGGTGACGCCTCTTATGGCTGTTCCTCATGCTGAGAAACCCGAAAAGTTCAATAATGGTATGAACTTCAAGATGTGGCAACAGAAGATGCTCTTCTACTTGTCCACTATGGGTTTGGAACGTTACGTTCATGAAGATCGTTCCGTTGTGGATGAGAAAAACGCTAAGGAAGTCCAAAATGATGCGGTGGAATGGAACTCTAAGGAGTATATCTGTCGCAACCTCATTTTGAATAGCCTTCACGAAGCCATTTGGAGTGTGTATCAAGTGAAAGAGCCTTCTAAGGTGCTGTGGGAAACTCTTGACCAAGAGTACAGGGGTGAGGAGGTTGGATCCAAGAAGTGGGTCGTCGGCAAGTTCCTCGACTACAAGATGGTTGATGCCAAGTCTGTGGTCAGTCAAGCTCAAGAGCTTCAAATGATGATCAATGAGCTGATAGCCGAGAAGATGACAATGTGTGAGACTCTCCAAGTCTATTGCATCATCGAGAAGCTGCCTCCAAGTTGGAAGGACTTCAAGAGTTATCTGAAACACAAGCGAAAGGTGATGACCATGAGGGATCTGATGCAAAAGCTTCGTGTTGAGGAGGATAACCGCATCTCTGAAAAGAGGATGAATGGATATGTGCCTGTGGCAAGGGCCAATCTCGTGGAGGTTGGTGGGAGCTCCAAGTCAAAGAAGGCCAAGGCAAAGAAGGGATCCAAGTTAGGAGCTAAGGGTGGAGTTTCGAAGAAGTCGAAGTTCACTGGAAAATGCTACAATTGCAACCTCGTTGGCCATAAGTCCTCTGAATGTAGGAAGCCAAGGAATGCCAAGAACGAGGCCAATATGGTTGAAAATCTTGCACTAGATGTGAATAACATCGATCTGTGTGCTGTGATTTCTGAAGTCAACATGGTGGACTCCAATCCAAAGGAATGGTGGATTGATACTGGTGCTACTAAGCACATTTGCTCTGTCAAGGAAGTGTTCTCAAACTTTAAGGCAATTGAAGATGAAGAGACCATCTACATGGGCAACTCTGCAACTTCTATGGTGAAAGGGCGTGGCACTGTGGTACTGAATATGACGTCTGGGAAGGAGTTGACTTTGAAGAATGTTTTGTATGTGCCAGACATTCGCAAGAACCTTGTGTCCGGTTCTATGTTGATCAAGCATGGTTTTAAGCTAGTGTTTGAGTCTGATAAGTTAGTCTTGTCAAAGCAAGGTATGTTTGTAGGCAAAGGTTATGAGCTAGATGGTATGTTCAAGTTGAACACCATAGTTGTACCTCCTAACAAAGATGAAATGAATGCTTCTTCTTCTGCTTACATGATTGAGTCTTCCAATTTATGGCATGGTAGACTAGGACACGTTAATTATGATTCGATAAGAAGATTAATTAAAATGGAAAACATACCTAACATGGAAATTGATGCAAATCATAAGTGTGAAACTTGTGTTGAAGCTAAGATGACTCGAACGTCTTTCAAACAAGTTAAACGAAACACGAAACCTCTTGAGTTGATACATACCGATATCTGTGATCTCAAGTTCGTGCAAACAAGAGGAGGTAACAAGTATTTCATCACTTTCGTGGATGATTGTACGAAATACTGATATGTGTACTTGCTGAAAAGCAAAGATGAGGCAATTGATAAATTTGTTCTCTACAAAACAGAAGTTGAAAATCAACTTGATAAGACGATCAAGGTGATTAGAAGTGACCGTGGAGGTGAATATATAGAGCCATTTAGGGACTATTGTTCTAAACATGGCATTATTCACGAGGTCACTGCCCCCTACTCGCCTCAATCTAATGGTGTGGCTGAACGTAAAAATCGGACTCTTAAAGAGATGATGAATGCGATGTTGATAAGTTCTGGGTTGCCACAGAGCATGTGGGGGGAGGCTATTTTGACGGCCAATTATCTTTTGAATAAGATACCCCGTAAGGATGAGAAAGCAACTCCTCATGAGTTGTGGAAAGGCACGAAGCCATCCTTTACGTACTTGCGAATGTGGGGGTGCCTTGCGAAGGTATTAATCCCACCCCCCAAGAAGTTAAAGATTGGACCTAAAACGGTTGACTGTATCTTTATAGGATATGCACATGAGAGTAGTGCTTATCGCTTCCTTGTACATGAATCTCATCATCCAGAGATTCACAAGAACACAATCATGGAATCAAGAAATGCAAATTTCTTTGAGAATGTGTTCCCTGCCAAGGAAAGGTCTGAATCGTCGAAAAGGACCGTTGAGTCACTGTACGAAGGCGTAGTAATTCCCGACGATCTCGAGGATCAAGAGAAGGAAGTGGATGAACCTAGACGAAGTAAACGGATTAGGACCGAAAAATCATTTGGTCCTGATTATCTAACGTTTATGCTTGAAAGTGAGCCACAAAGTTATAAAGAAGCTGTAAATTCGTCTGAGGGGCCTATATGGAAAGAAGCGATTAAAAGCGAAATCGACTCAATTCTACATAATCATACTTGGGAGCTAGTGGACTTACCTCCAAGGTGTAAACCACTGAGCTACAAATGGATCTTCAAGAAGAAGATGAGAGTAGATGGCTCGATTGACAAGTATAAAGCCAGACTTGTAATCAATGGTTATAGACAAAAGGAAGGTCTTGACTACTTTGACACTTATTCTCCAGTTACGAGAATAAGCTCCATTAGAATGATACTTGCTATCGCCGCGTTGCGTAAGCTTGAGGTTCATCAAATGGATGTGAAGACTGCCTTCTTGAATGGAGATTTAGAGGAAGAAATCTACATGGAGCAACCTGAGGGGTTTACGGCTCTCGGACAAGGAGGAAAAGTCTGCAAGCTGGTGAAATCATTGTATGGTCTCAAACAAGCACTAAAGCAATGGCATGAGAAGTTTGATCATATCTTCCTTGCCAATGGTTTCAAAATCAATGAGTGTGATAAGTGCATCTACGTGAAAGACACGGAAAAGGGATATGTAATCCTATGTTTATATGTAGATGACTTGCTCATTGTGGGTAGTAATGAAAAGATGATCAAATCTACCAAGGACATGTTGAATTCTCGTTTTGACATGAAGGATATGGGACTGGCGGATGTGATCTTGGGAATAAAGATCATCCGAAGCTCTGATGGTATCACATTAACCCAGTCCCATTATGTAGATAAAATCCTTGAGAAATTCAACAAGAATGACTTAGAGGTGGCGATGACTCCAATAGATCCAAATTTGCATCTACGAAAGAACAAATTGGAGGCTATTAATCAGGTGGAGTACTCGAGAGTCATTGGGAGTCTGATGTACTTGATGAGTTGTACTAGACCAGACATTGCCTACATTGTAAGTAGGTTGAGTAGATACACGAGTAATCCCAGTATGACTCACTGGAAAGCAATAACTAGAGTATTGAGATATCTACGTTTCACTCGTGATTATGGTCTACATTATTCGAGTTATCCAGCTGTAATTGAAGGATACAGTGATGCAAACTGGATACACGATATAAAGGATCTGAAATCCACTAGTGGGTATGTATTTACACTAGGTGGAGGAGCAGTCTCGTGGAAGTCCTCTAAACAAAAGGTTATTACTCGATCCACAATGGAATCCGAGTTTGTTGCCTTAGACAAGGCAGGTGAGGAGGCCGAATGGCTCCTTCAATTCGTAGAGGACATTCCTAGATGGCCGAAGCCTGTGCCAGCCATATGTATACATTGTGACAGTGTATCTGCTATTGGAAAGGCTCAGAATATGCTCTATAATGGGAAGTCTCGTCATATTCGACGGAGACATAGTTCCATAAGACAACTTCTCTCAACTGGAGTGATCACAATTGACTATGTAAGGTCTAAGGACAACATAGCTGATCCCTTGACTAAGGGGTTGAATCGAGAGGTAGTTGAAACATCATCGAGAGGAATGGGACTGAAGTCCATTAAATGATGGGTTACGTACGTGGAAACCCAACCTATGTGACTGGAGATCCCAAGATCTAGGTTCAATGGGACAACTAAACTGCAAAGACCCATCGTGATCACTGTGGGGGGGTTCATACCTCCTGTCTTATTTCCTATGATGAAGAAACAGTGAAGTGAGTGGAGGTTAAGCATTAAATTGCTTTTAATGATTCACGGCATCGAGTGTATGATACTTGAAAGAGCACATAGTTTACGGAACTGCTCTTACACAAAGAATCACCTATGTAGGCGAGAAGTGTGGCCGCTTCGAAAGGGAATTGTTGGGACGCAATTCCTTAGAAACCTTACAGAACTAGGGGGTGTGCCATGGCCTGATTAATGGACACAACCGAGGAAAGCACAAAGGCTAGGAAAGATGTCTGTGGGAAGTGCATTGTCGTTCACACAAGCGGTCGGGGAAGTTCAAGGACATCGCGTCTACTTTCTAACCAGTGGGCTAAGTGTACTCTCTCAAGGGAAAGTTCAAAGGGTGACACCTACTTATCCTATGCAGCATCTATGCCGACGAAATGAATCTATCACCAAGTAAAACTCTGTGTCTGGCGTGATTGTTCTGATTCCACATCAATATCTATTCATGTGGGGGATTGTTGGAAAATGATTGTAAAACAAGTTGAATTTCGTCAACTTTTGGGCTTAGTTTTGAGTTGGGCTCGAACTGAATTAGAGTCAGTGGGCATCGTTTTTGGATTCTCCTCTGCGAGTACTATAAAATCAACTGTTTAAACTCTCAAAACGGATAAAGGGTGAATGAGATATGGATGCTCAAAGAGTCCCTCTGAGAATGGAAACTTAGGCGGAAATTGATTCGCACGTACTAAGTATTCTGTAATTTTTTGACTGTCTAAAATGCGTTTGGATCGTGTGGAAGTCTCCAGAAAGCCCAAACCGCGTAACAAATATTCTAAGAATCACGTGTGGAATATCTGAGATTTGATACGCGGTTAATCATGATAAGGAATATTATATTCTTATCTTTCCAGAATCTATTCAAATATTTGTAAAATATTTGGTGGTTAGAGAATATTTCCTCTGATTACGGAAATCAGATCTTCCACGTATCTTCTCATATGGTTTCTTAGACATCTATAAATAGAGCCTTTATGTCAGAAAGAAAACTCGCACCATTCTCAAGTTCCTCCCTACTTCTAAACTTGAGTCTTATCTTCTTATTCTGTCTTTGTCGGTGATAGTCCTTCGGGCTTTGTGTGACTCCGACGTAATTTTACTTGTTAAACTACCTTCGATGGTTTTATCCTAGGGAACGATGTCCACGACGGGACTCATTCGTTTCAAGGACAGCGAGTGTACTCGTGACTCCATCAATATGTGATATATGTGATTGCTTGAAACGTGATTATTAATTGTACGTGTGAATAATTAGTAATATTTGATTGTTCATTAGTAATATTCCAAATTTGTTACTGATGTTAAATTGTTTGCATACTTCCGACATGTTTGTTTTCAATATACGATCAACAGAAAGCAGAGAATTCATATAGTTATTATGTGTTTTCATTCTTTGAGAGTGAAAACAAAAGTAGCAACTTTTTATGATGGACCATGACTTTCACCAGAATCATAAAAATGGGTGGCCTCAACACCAAAATTCAAGGAACATAGAGTTACACATGAACGCAAAATCAAATCGAAATCATAAAACAGAAGAAGAAAGGCTAGGCAGTCCAGGCTCTAAAAACAAACAAAAATCATCATACGTTAGATAGTAATTGCACGACTGAACTATAGACACATTCCAAGGGAATCAATTCAAGTTCTTACAGCGATTTAGTACACTAATTAGCATATGATATAATGCTCCTCATTTTGACACATCTAAATACAATAGGATTGGTTAGCTAGTATAAGTGTATTTTAGTCGGCCAATTTAATGGATTCACGCATTTGAACAAAAGACACGGAATCAAAGACCTTATCTAGCGGAACATTATGATTTTTTCCATTAATCATGGTGTATGATTGAACTCAATTACATAGTCCTTAACAATCATTTGTACTAAACTAAACCTATCCAATCCAACGTATGGCACGCAGATGATAAGAATCAAGTTAGAAACTCGAGAACTACAAACCTTCCATGTTAGTAGCAAATGAAGCTCACGGTCGGAGAATTGGTTTATGAAGAAGCACCGGTCGGAGAATCGAGATCCGCAAGAAAAGAGGATGAGCGGTCGAGAGAGATGAACAGCGGCAGGCGATCCGAGCGAAAAGGATACCATACCAAGAACGGTGATGAAGAAGAAGAACAGAGAATCCAGGAAAACGATGTCGTTTTTTCAAAGTAGGGAAGTCAAAATAATTACGAAAATATCCTATTGTAATCAATAGCAAACAATCATTGCTATATGATCCTTTGCGGAAAACGTGGATGACGGATTCATGTATCATGCAAATTTTTTAACCATCACCGATGTGCTCTATCCATATCATTAATTTGTTTTTGGGTAATACGCCGATATAGCCTAACATGTTAAGGAAAATACAAATATAATCCTCATATATTTTTTTAGTGTAAATATAACTTTATTTAGGCAAAGTCTTGGGGAAGACGGTCTTTCCATAGGCTTATGGAAAGACGAGGTTTAATTCGAATAATAAAAGGTAAAAGGACTTACTTGCAACATTAAAAATTTAGTATGCAACATGTAGTAGTTATAAAATTTATAATCCGATTCATGCAACCCAAAAATTTTATCTTAATTTCTTCTAATTTACACTTTAAACCTTGGTCTTTCCATGTCTTATGGAAAAAACCGTCCTTCAAGAGATGCACTCCTCTATTTATTACACATGAGTGCAAATACAACCTGAAATCATTATTTCGGCATTGATCGACCATTGACCGACCGAAAATGACCAAATTGCTCTTCTAACCTAATACAAAATTAAAAAGATAAAATTGCCCTTAGTTTCCATTGACTGCCCATTTCCATCTTGCCCTTAAAAGATAAAAATGCCCCGCCCACCACTCCTACACCACCACCACCAGACCACCCTTCCACCAGCGCTCTTCCGGCAGCGCAACCTCAACTCTGCCAAGAAACAATCTTTCTAACCTGCGAGAGACCCTGCAACTGCTAAAATTGCCAGAAAGCGGAAGTTAAAAATAATCTGCACATTAATAAATTATCAAGCATTCCCAAATAACAATATTGAGCAGGAAATAGAATATCAGAAGAGACACTATCAAGAATTCAACATAGCATGGCCAATTACCCTCTCAATTGAAGATTCAGCAGACTCCACAAATTTGATAGTTGGGGTCCCATTTGGATGGTTCAAAGCATAGTTGAGTCCCTGCTTCGGCTCTTTGTTTCGGTTTGGTGGCCCATGCTGATACCACGATGATGAAGGAGAAGAACTAGAAGGGCTTAAATCATCTTGTGGAAGGGGGAGGCGTTTCCAGTACATCCTTTAACATTGTGCCCCACCGCCGCAATGCCC
The DNA here is from genome assembly GCA_037428765.1 of Rubia yunnanensis. NCBI lineage: Eukaryota > Viridiplantae > Streptophyta > Magnoliopsida > Gentianales > Rubiaceae > Rubia > Rubia yunnanensis. Next base: position 80,314,824 of record CM075068.1, read on the forward strand.
ATCTCTTCCACTATCGCCCACCACTTCTGGAAAATTGAGACCCACCCTAACCCCGCCTCCTCCTCTGCCCTAGCCTACAACCGCTGCCTCCTCTACCCTGGCCTTCTGTCGCCTCCTCCTCTGCCCTAGCCCTGCCTCCACCACCATCGCTTTCTTCCCAGCACCACTTCGCCACCACCCCAAATCCCTAGCTCCGTCGACGTCGACGATCCCAGCGCGTCAATCTCTGCGGCATCGTGGTGGAGGAAGAAAACGAAGAAGAGGCATTTTGGGGTTAAAATAGTAAATGCATCTTTTCTGTTTTTCCTTTTTCTTAGGGTTATAATAGACTTTTCACTCATTTTCGGCCTGAATCTGATGAAAAAGGTTAAATTTGCAAATAACCTAAATATATATGGCTATATTTGCATTTTCAATTAGCGCAGGGTTGTATCTGCACTTTCATCAATTATATAGGGTTATATCTGCACTTTTCTCTTTGTTTTTTTTATCCATTTTAGTTTGAATTGACTGAACCAAATGTAATTCTGTTTCGGTTGAAATCACATCTCAATTTAAGCCAAGACGATTGAAGGAGTATATGTTATCGAACTACCCAGATATATGGGTTGGGCGTCGCTCCTTTTATGGACAAAGGATGCGCCAAAGGCTTTAAGAGTGAAGAAATATCAGCCAGCCAAATTCCTCTGAAGTCGCAACCATTTGGTCGGCCCATATTCCTCTCAAAGCTATTCTTTACATCGTGAATGGCATGTTCTTCTTATTGCTATTCTTTACATCGTGAATGAATCGTCAGTGAAATATTCTTGGAAGTTTGTGTTGAAAAATGATGGTTAAATAGTTGAATTTTGTCAAATTTTGGGTGTTATTTCAAGGGATTCAAACTGATTCGAGTTCGCTGGATGTTATTTTTGGATTCTCAGTATTATAAAATCGATTATTTGTGCTCTCAAAACATATTAAGAGTGAATAAAATATAGATGCTCAAAATGATACACTTGGAAGAGAAATTTAGGTGGAAATTGTTTCTGATTATAGACTGACGTGTATGGACCGCATGAAAGTCTTTAGAAAGCTCGAACCACGTAATATGGAATCACTCGTGTGTATTTTGCTTGAGATAAGAATGAAAGTTCTTCCACGTTTATGCGATTTCGTGTCTTAATTTACTATGCAGTTTACCATGTTTATTACGCAGAAGAATATTGCGAAAATATTTCTTTCTTTTCCAGGAGATTTAATTAGAGTATTCTTGGGATATTCTTATATCTGATGAGATGGTGATTGGAGAATATTTTTTCTCTAATTACAGAGAGTTATAATATCAAGTCTTCATACTCTTGGATTAGTATTAGTAGAGTCTCCAAAGTGGTTAAAAACTTTTGCACCATTATCGAGTCTCTCTCATAAATCTCGAGTCTTACTCTCTCCCTCCAATTCTCTGTGAATTTTTTGTTTTGTTACTTTGTTGAACCGATGATATCCCTTTGGGCTTTGTGTGAATCCAGGTAGCTCTGTGTTGTCTAGCTTTGTTACCTTGATGGTTTTATGGCAGGTAAAAATTTCCATACGAGACTTATTTGTTTTAAGGGCCACAAATTTACAACTCAATCTTTATGTGATTGCATGCTACATTGTGTATTTGGGAAACATACGGTAGATATCACCTTAGGACTTAACTTGTCTGATACGAATATCAAGGATAACTCCATAGATGAAAATATGTCAAGGCTTGATAAAACATTCTAATATCATATTCGAGATCCTCTAAGTGGTTTGGCAGGTCCGATGACTAGGTCAAGGAAGAAACTTAGAGATTCGGCCTTGAATGCATTTATAAAGATGATTCATGATGAATATTCAAATATCACAAGGGACATATGTTGGATTAATATCCCTATTGCATCCAAGGAAGAAAGTCATGAAGATGATGACAAATGAAGCGGCACAAAAAGAATCGATTGGACCTTCATTTAGTGGGTTGGTTGAACAACAGTTTACAACTTTTTTCGTTTAGTTTTATTCTATTTTGGCCTCATGTTGGCCCAATTCGAGATGTTTCATTGTTGCATTTAGGCCTTAGAAGATCAATTCAAATCTAGTTATATTTGGTAAGATTAGATTTGATAAAATTAAATAAGATTTGATAATAGGATAAGGCAGAATTTGGATAGGATTTTGGTCATGAATTCAGACATGATTTAAGTTAGATTAGAAATTTTAGTTTGCATGGTTTTAACTTCATAAAATTTTCATTAGTCAATCCAATTTCTGTCAGGATTTACCTATTTCAGTTTTGTGTTGGCCGAACCTATATACTATAAATAGGGGATGGTCTTCAACCTTTTTAATAACCTATTTATCAATAAAATACATCATATTTTGAGCTTAAAGTCATCGTTTATTTAAGATTTTAAACTGTTAGGTTTAGTTTTTGGTTTAGTGTTGGTTCTTTATGTTAAACGTGCAAGTGGTGTTTGGACTCTGGTTTGGCCTCATGTCCCTGAAGTTTTAAGTTTTGTTCATTAGCAAGAGTTTGAGTGTGTCTTCTTCACAAAAAGAAATGTGCTTTGTTCACTCGTTGACGAGGGCTTTTAATCATTCCACAAACAGGATCTTCAGGAGATTCATATCAGTTGGTATCAAAGCAAAGCAAACAATCATGTGGCCATATCAAGGTTTCTTTTTGAGTTTTATGTTTTTAATTTCGATTTTCAATTCCTAAACTCTTTCGAATCTCATTGGAGTATCCTAACCGGCGTAGAGTCGAAGAAGGTGATATATTTAACTTCCATTCTTAAAAAAACTATGTCATTATTTATTATGTAATCCTAACAGCTTATCCTTTTCTTTTGTATATGACTTCGGGCCTAAATTTATGAAGGGCATGAAGAGGGTTTACAAATGGGTTCGCGATGAGTTGTGCCAATTGAGAAAGCATGTATGGGCACTTGAACGGAAGCAAAGAGCTTATGAGAGAGCTTTGAAAGAATCTAGGAAACCACGCCTCAAGAGATGCTCTTTAGTGTAATGTCCATTCAATATTATCCTACTCTAGATTGTCACGATTTGTTGATGTTATGTAGTAATGCTCACATTAGTGATTTGGATGTTGAATTTCTAAAATCTTATGCTTTCATTCCTAAGATGTTGAACTTCAAATATTTTGCTTTGTCTTTTAGATGTATGTGCTTGCAATGTCTATGTATTTTGATTCCTAAGGTTTTTATTGGAATGGCAATGTAATAAACTTGTTAGTTGGGTAGGACATGTAAATAAAATTACAGATGACTATACCACCAGACGAGCTTCTGAGCTCGGAGGTGACTCTAGGGCAATGGTCGAATTCAAAAGATATTACAAAATGGGACTAAGTGTTTACCTTACACTGCTTCTTCTTTTTTCATCTTCCCTTTTGGTTCCTTCTGCCGCTTGGTCATCTTTCCGTGGTTGTCGACCCATATAACTTCATTTTGGTTTGTGCGACCCACAAACTCATGCAAGTTAGCGTCATCCTCTTGGAGGAGAAAATCTTCTTCATTTAATCCAATCTCAGTATTTGTACCAAAACCAATCAAATCCTCTTGTTCAAATTCCTCCACGAAAGTCCTTTTGCCCTCAACCACCATCTTCCATCGGGAATCGATAGGATCTTTTACTTAGAAAACTTAATGAGCTTGTCCGGCCAATATGAATGGATCTTCTCTCCAACCCAACCGACTCCGATCCACCAAGGTGAAACCCAAATCTTTCGTACTTTGTCCATTGTTAAAATCAACCCATTCACATTTAAAAATTGGCACTATCATTGTAATGTAATAAAGCTCCCAAATTTCCGTAATGGTACCAAAGTAGCAAGTATGCGCGTACATCGGATTGTTCTCGGGCATACCATAAACATGCAATACTTCAGAACAAGTGAAACTCCACTATTATGAGAAACTCCTTTATCATCCATTGATTTTGTAGCAAACGTAAAATTGTTGATGACATAACCCTTGAAAGATAGAACAGTACCCAATGATGTTTGAGACAACCATTTGACTTCTGGATGCAGACTGGTCACCACATGAGATCGCAGCCAAGAAGCAAAAGTTTGAGTGTGTTGTTAAAGAACTTGTGCTTCGTTGAAAGTGAGATTCGACACTCAAATTTCATCCATGTGAATCTCAATGTATGGGACAACGTCCTCATGATTCCAAAGAACATGCAAATGTGTAGTGCACAAATCCTCAGAACTGGGGCTAAATAGCTTACCCTGTCGAACCCCTACACCTTCCAACCGCCCGACATGCCTGGAACTAGGAACCCTGGTAGATTCAACCTCCTTAATATAATTGGTAGAAAATTTAATAACTTCCAAAGCACAATACCGTTGCACAATACTTGCATCAGGCCTATATCTATTATACACAAAATGCTTGAAAATTTTCATGTACCGCTCGAAAGGATTCATCCATCTTAAAAATACAGGACCACAAATCTTAATTTCACGAACCAAGTGAGTTATCAAATGGAGCATTATGTCAAAAACAAAAGCGGGAAGTATATCTCCATTTGGCACAATACTTCTACAATCATAACTTGTAACTGATCAAGCTCTGCAACGCTGATGGTTTTGGAACATAAAGATTTGAAGTATATCTTGCGCAAAATGCCGCGGATGGCCCTTAGGGATAAAACGTCGATGTCCCTGGTATTGTGCTAAAATGTGGAATTATCGATAAAATGTGGAATTATCGATAAAAAATTTTGATGGCATATACCTGGAGTTCATATCAGATTCCTGACATTTAAGGTTAGGACTATCCACCGATGAAATGGATCCATTTGGCAGCATGAGAAGCGCATGCAGTTCTTGGCCCGTACAATCTAGTGTTGTGGCTGATGATGAAAAGAAAATACGTTCACTTGTCCATGATAATTTCGGGCCCCAAACAACGAGGTAATGACATTGACGTATATCGTGTGCCCCTAGTGGATGATTTGTTGAAGTTTTTCAAAATGGAGCTGTACCTACAATGCTATTGTGGATGATATTTTCATGATGAGGGCCCTTTTATTTTACACCATAAATAATTTCCAGCTTATGGGAATTTGTTTGGATATTCTGTGAAAGAACACTATGTATGTCCCGTTTGTGAGAAAGAAACCACATCTTTGGAAGCAAACAATTTCTGCAAATGTGGAATTATCGGAAGATACCATAAAACCTTAGCGGGTGTCATCTTCTTCAAAATGGTCCCCACTTCCGCACACACACCAATTTCACCACGCTTTAACTTGTACCGAGATTCACCGCATACCGGAAATGTTTCAAGTTTCTCATCCTCCTCCCCCTAAACATCATGCAATCATTCGAACACACATGTATTTTTTCTAATTATAAACCCATAGGACAAAGAACTCTTTTCACGACATAAGATTTCTCAGGCATACGATTCCCTTCAGGGAGCAATTCTCGAACCAATTCTAGAGTTTCAGTCATCCCTTTTTTCAGTCCAACCAAATTTGGCCTTCAATTCATGATTTTCAACATCGCGCTAAAAACTGAATGTTTTGACCCCACGTATAATGGGAAATTCTTGTCATTAAGAAATGACTCTAGGACCTCGGGTTTACTATGGAATTGTTTGGCAACATCCTCCACAATCTCATCAAATTGATCATCACAATCTAATTCAACCCCTTCCCTAATTCAAACATCTCCACCTATATCTGTCGGTACCTCCCCGTGCCAAATCCAACAAGTGTAACTTTTTTGGAAACCTCAAATTATAAGGTGTTCACGCCACTTCTTCCTCCCTGAATAAGCATCATTCCTTCAATCCTTGCACGGGCACCATGCACGAACGACCCCATTTTTGGCCGCATGTTTAAAAACCACCACAATAAATGAATATACTAAATGAATATAATCGGGTGATGTCCTAAGGTCGCTCTTGATGAGTCTGATTCTATCCATTAACAACATGAAAATAACATCAAGACACATTCAATAATATATGCAACACAATTCCGATGAGAAAGATTTCAAATCAAAACCCTAATTCAAAACATTACAAAACTTAATTCAATAATAAAATCATAAGTTCAGTTAGGTAAGAATATTTGTATATGTAGAATTACCTTAGCCTTTTACTTCCAATTCAATTAGGTAAGAATATTTTTATATGTAGAATTACCTTAGCCTTTTACTTCCAAAGAGTGCCCTAAATCTTTAGCTTATTTCTCCAAATGAAAATGAGATTGGCCGTCTGCATTATTGCTAGTTTTCATGAGTTCTGAGTTTGAAAATTCATTCGGCCCTTCAAAATTTCAAGACAAAGCTAGTTTGAGATTGTTCCGGATACGAAACATCAAAAAAACAAAGGTACAAACTCAGAAGGTAAATTGTTGTTTTAATTACGACGCAAACCTACCGGTTGCGGACTTGGAACACCAATCGGAGCGTTGTTCCAAGTTTGGAACAAGGAGTGTTCAAAGTCACTTTTACAAAACCGCCTTCCATCTCCCACATTCAAAGGCGGTTATAAATACACCGCCTTTGATTAAATAATAACATCTTTTTTAAAAAATAGGGAGTCCGATTCACAGAGGTTCCGAGCTCGGAACCTCTTCTAAGCTCGGAACCTCTTCTAAGCTCGGAACCTCTTCTAGAAGGCAATTTTACAAAATTCTCGCACAACCACCTTCTAATGGTGCCTTTAATGAGGACTCCTCCAGTAGTGAGCGCGGCCTTCCACAATATTTTTAATGATGAGATTTTCTTTTTCCAAGGATGATACGCCTATCAAAGGGGCTACTGATAGATTTCTTTCTTAGTTTGTGTTTGTATGTTCTTTCTTTGCGTTGAGCATTTTGATAAGTGGCTTTTAGTGTATGTTGTGTGTTAAGTATTTTGAGAAGTGTTTTTGAGTGTGTGTAGAGTAGGTAACTGTCCTTCAAGGACTTCTCCTATGGTGATGGTGGTTTTTGGTGTTCTGGGATTATATGGGGTTGCTTGGGATGTCAGAGTTGTCTCGGGTTTGAATTTAGGTTCTCACTAGTTACATGATAGACCGTTGGGTGTCGGTAAGTAAAAGGGGTTACTCTACTTGATGGGGGTGCAAGACTTGATTATGTTCCTTGAAGGATGTCCTAAAACCCTCCATGCTTGTAAGTAATCTATAGTTTGTAAGTAATCTATAACTAAAAGTATGAATAAAAGTGAAATGAAATAAAATCATAAAGTCTTGTTTTAAATCGACAAACCGTTATACGTTATCATTTTATACTAATATGACTAATAGGGCAATTTAATATTTATTTATATATATTGCAATGAGAAATATATAATTCTGAAAATCTTTTAAAAGAAATCTCAATATATAAATAATTATAATTAGGCAAAGTCTTGGGAAAAATTGCCTTTCCATATGCTTATGGAAAGAAAAAGTTTAATTACAATAATAAAGGTAAAATGTCTTAGTTGCAATATTAAAAATTTATTATGCAACGTGTAGTAGTTATAAAGTTTATAATCGGATTCATGAAACCAAAAATTTTATCTTCATTTCTTCTAATCTGCACTTTAAACCTTAATCTTTGCATGACTTTATGAAAGACCGTCTTTAAAGAGGCCGACTCTAATCAACTTCTAAAATTATAAAAATGAAATTTTTTGTTATTAGCCTCATAGTTAGTATCTCTAACAGGAGATTAGATTCGAATTCTTGAAAATAATAATATTAAACTTAGTTTAATCAGATTTTTCCTACCAGAACACGATAACCTGATTAGAAATGAAAGAAGGAAATCAGGCACGGTCAAACCTCTGTCAAGGCTCTATAAATAAAATAAGGTGTCAATTAGCCACGGTCAAGCCACGGTTTAGTACACGTGTATGCACACCTACTTGATACCACGCGTTTTCGTCGACTTCCCTATTATTTCAGTCTTCTCTACGCGTTCTCGTGCACAAGTGGTACAAAAAAACTGTGCATTAAATCATTAGAAATTTATTTTGTTATTTCTGTAACCAATTGATATTAAATTTTAAAGTGGGGTGGATTAAAATTTTCTCACCAAAATTTCATTCATCCTCTACTTTTTAAAAGTGTTTTTTTATTATGTTCCTCCTTTTCTTAACTTTATTTTCTTTTATTTTTTTCTTTTTTACAATTCATGTTTTACACTATTTATTATTTCATTCATTTTCAATTGATAATGTACATATAATGATTAAAATTTATTTTTGAATAAATATAATATTAGAATAATAATACATCTATGTTTAATTAAGTGTCGAGTCCAATCATGTATAACTCGAGGTCTACATTTTATTTTATTTTATTGACAATACTCGTACAAAAATATGATAATTTTTTTTTGTTGCATTTAGAGATGAAAAATAGGATTTATTGCTAGCTTATACTACCCAATTCAAATAACCTCCAAAATGAAACCCAAACCATCTACTATTAATGGCATGTAATGATATACGGTAGTTCTAAACCTATAGCATCTAACCAACTTTGATGGGACAGAAGCAAATCATTTAGTAACTTGCTAGCGAGGTCATTGGCAAAAGAGGGAGGAGTATTGATTTCGAACTCATCTGCCATGACAAAATAGTCCATCGATCAAAGCTTTAATGTTGTTAATTCATATTCGAAACCCCAATATTATAGATCTAATGCTAGTTCATGTATAAGCCAATTAGTCTGGTAGTTATTTGGAGGTATCCCTAAACTAAAGCCTTTTCCAGTCCAATAGTTATCGTATATGGCTGCGCGATTCCACCTCTAACCGTTTTCCATTGCAGTGAAAAAAGACCAAGTATTTTTGTTTATGCCCACAATCTGGATTAAACCGGTAGGTATTCACCCCACAAATTTGGTTGCTGGGCAGTGACACATTCTTAAAAGTAATGATGGATGAGTTTGTGATCCGACAAAATCGATAACTTAACCAAATAGACTAAAAAATATCGTGTCTTTATTATCCACCTGATCGTTGTAATTCTCATTGTTCGAAACGAAAGGACAATTTTTTGTCCGTTGCCACCCCTGGCTGCGGCACGTCAGCGGCACGTCAGCCACCAACGTTAAATTTGTTAGAATTAACAACAACGACAGAATCAAGCAACGGGGGTGGCGCAAATTAGTGTTACTAGATTTTATTGCCGTTGATTAGCTACCTCAAGTTTAGGTAGGGTAGTTTTAATAAAGTTATTTGGTGAAGAAGCCATTAATTTTAAAGGTTGAGGATAAAAAAATAATTTCACAATCCAAAAAAAATAGAAAAGGTAAGGTAACATAAAACTTATTAAGTACTATTTTCTATAAATATATTAGCAATTACGAATGTCTGATGATAATTATACAAATATATTTCAATTTATTTAACATAAACTAGTTCATTTGATATAAAATTTTGTTTACCCTTAATCTTGAAATGTGATATATTTTAATTAATTATATTTAATTGAGTTATTTTGGAAGTTTCAAGTAAATTATTTGATTATATTTTAAAAATATATTATAAAATACACCAATATATCAAGAATAAGAATTATTAATTATACTATATTTACAAACAATATATAATAATTATCTTGCTTTATGATATTGGTAAAAAAATCATAGCCGAGAAAAATATGTGACTAAAATTATTTTGTAATGTAATTAATATATATATATATATATATATATATATATATATATATATATCATTCTTAAATGATAACTAAAATGTGCATGCTATGTATATAATATGCACATTCTTCCCAGTCACGTTGTTTCTTATCAAAGCATTTTATACATACATACGTATATGATGGTAATTAGGACATATCTATTAAAATTCTGAAACTAATTTGTTGAATTTAGGTGGCAAAACGAGTTTTTTTAGGAAGGGTGAGAAGATAGATATTAAAATTCTAAAAGCTAAGCGGATCCATTCAAAGTTCTTGCTACTCAACATTTTGAGCTATGAATGGTTTTGATCGACATAACCTAACCAAACCAATAATTTTATGAAGTGAACGAGATTTCTGATGCGAATGTAGAACCAAACCAAAATATGAAAGTATAAAGTTAAGAGGTGATCAAACTTTTTCAGTTTTTAATATTATAGTATATGGATTTAAAAATATATATTTAATTTCTTCAAATTCTAAGAGGTGATCAAACTTTTTCAGTTTTTAATATTATAGTATATGGATTTAAAAATATATATTTAATTTCTTCAAATTCTAAATTTTATATGTTAATAATATATGGCAAAGTCTTGGAAAAGACCATCTTTCCATAGGTTTATGAAAAAATGGAGTTTAATTAGAATAATACAAGATAAAAAGTCTTAGTTGCAATATTAAAAATTTATTATGCAACGTGTAATAGTTATAAAGTTTTTTATAACTCGATTCATGCAACCCAAAAATTTTATCTCCTTTTATTCTAATTTGCACTTTAAACCTTAATCTTTCCATAACTTATGGAAAGAGACGGACTCATAATCTATTTAACAATTTTATTAATAAAACATAATGATAAATATATTTTTTATAATTATATTGAATAATTTCATACTCGAATGGTTTTATATTTTATAAATAAGATTACATAGTTAAATTGACATTACCTTATATATTTAAAGGTATTTGAATGAAAATATAAAATTATAATAATATTTATTTAATAACAATATATTTTAAACTTGAATTTAAATCTATCCTACCATGTTGGTACTATGTTAAAATACTCTTATTGAAAATCTCTTCTTTTAAGTATATTATTGATTAATTTAAATTAAAGTATAACAATCTTATGACAATAACTTTGATTGTGATCACAAAATTGATACTATTTTTTAAAGTGAAAATTAAGACTATTTATTAATGAGAAGGGTAGGTCTCTTGACAGGTGGTCTATCTATAAGTTATGGACAGACCACGGTACTTTTTAACTTATACAATGTATTTGTTAAATTACATACTAAATCTAAACATTCTAAAATATATATTATATTATGTGCGTTAGACTTAGTCAAATAGAGGACTAGAGTTTGTTAGAGTTAGAGTTGTAGTTACCTTACGACTGTATTCTTCTATTTATTCTCATTGATCAATAACAAACTCATGATGGAAAATCATTCTTTCATGGTATCAGAGCAAGTCAAATCTTGGTCCTAAATGTCTTCCCCCTCTCTTTCTCCTTTTTCTTTCGGACCATAATTCCGGCCAAACTTTCGATAGCCTCTGGCAGCCATTTTCTTCTCCGATTGTTCTCCATCAAATTGGCTTTTACAGATCTCCGGCGAAAATTCTTCACCCGACATTGTCTCTTTCCTCGACGTCTCTCTCTAATTTTGCAAATCACCGACTCTCAGTTATGGTTCCTTCGTCTTCTTCGGCCGGCTTCACTTTTTCAAATAGTGGCAATTTTCAGTTTGGTGTTCCCGGTACACCATATCAAGTTGGCGTTCCCTTCCGGCGAACTACTAGTTCATCATCTTTGTGCAACGTCTCTGTCCAGCAACAACTTTAGCGATTGAGATCCACGAATGTCAGGCTATACCAATGCGTTTTGACACGCACGCATGAGTTCACGTACCACAGACCATACCCGTGCTTCCCTACACGAGGGCCATCTCCTCTCTGTGTGTCTTCTATACGTGTCTGATGGTTTTTGGCCAAATGTTTGTCTTCTTGTTGATTTCTTATTTGCCCTCAGTGATATGGCTCATTTTGGTTCTCGGCGGTGTGATATTTTGAGACATACTAGCCATTCTTATCATCGATGGCACGATAGCTCAAAGTGGATTGTAGACTCTGACACCACAAAACACATGACATCGTTCCCCATTGTTTTTTATCATGTGATACCTTATGATGGCTCTTCCCGCATCTACGTTGGTAATGGTTCTCATCCCCCTATTATTCATGTCGGTGATTTTCTAATTTCTAAGTCTCTGCTTCTTTATGATGTGCTGGTTGTGCCCAATATCACTAAAAAATTGCTTTCAATTATTAAATTAACTCTGGATTTACATTGTGTCATTTGCTTTGATAATCGCCTATTTATTATTCGGCATAAAATCACTAGGGAAACATTGGGTAACAGTTATATTGAAGATAGTCTTTATGTTTAAACTATGGTGCATCTACTTTATTATCTACTGTTGAATCAAATAAGTCACGTGAGTATTTTGAAACCTGTCATGCTAGATGTAGTCATGTTTCGCATTATGTTATTTCTAGTTTGCAAGCTTCTGGGACCTTATCTGTCTCATCGATTTTACCTAAAGCTACCCATTGTGATGCGTGTGACAGGCTAAAAGGAAGCGTTTATCTTTTTTATACAAATGATAAACGTGCGGCTAGGGTACTTGATCTAGTTCATTGTGGCTTACAGGGGCCCTTTCCTATTTTATCTGGTGATGGTTTCTCCTACTATGCTATTTTCCTTGATGATCATTTCTGACTCTCATAGTTTTACCAATTGCGCAAAAAATATGATTTTTGGGATATTTATCGCCAGTTTAGGGCTTTTATAGAGAATCAGTTCTCGTCCACCATTAAGGTGTTTCAGAGTGACGGGGGGACTGAGTTCGTAAATAGTCGCTTACGCTCCCACTTTTAGAAAAAGGGCATTCACCATCAGATTTCTTGCCCATATACTCCTAAGCAGAACAATCAGGATGAGCACAAGCAGCGCCACATTGGTGAGATGGGCTTGTCTATGTTATATTACTCTCATGTCCCTCTCTCTCACTAGCCTCACACTTTTGCTGCAGCCGCTTATACTATAAACCGGCTGCCTACTCCTGTTCTTGGCGGATGATCACTATATGAAGTTTTTAATGGTTGGTTTCCCATATACACGAACTTCTATGAATTTGGTTGTCGCGTGTACACTTATTTTCGCCCATATGCAGATAACAAACTCGCTCCTCACAGTTTTCCATGTATCTTTCTTGGGTACAACTCCTAGTACAATGAATATCGATGTTTGGATCCTACTTCTGGAAAGATATATGTCACCAAACATGCTCGGTTTGATGACACTTCCTTCCCTTATGTCGATGGTTCTATTTCATTATCTCCATTATCTCTAGATGTTTCTACTTTTTTAGATCCCGATGATGCATCAGCTGATATTCCTGCTTCTTCCATAATGACATCTCCTCCTACTCGACTTGTCACTTTGTTGCCATCCCTACTGTCTCATCGATGCTATCATCCTCACCGACTACTGCACCATGTTATGTCTACTCTGCCAATTCAGACCTTCTAGTGGCCGCTCCAACACATCATGCTCCACCTATCTCGTCATTGACCAGCTCACTCGATTCGCCAATCAGCTCACTGGTTGCAACTTCTCCTCTGGTCTCTTCACCCCAGCCTCGTCCTCATTGGATAGCTACTTGGTCCGCAACTGGTGCTATTTAGCACTGACATTATTCTGACATTGTTGCTTATGATCTTCTTGCTGTTTTGCTTGCCCAGACAGAACCTATATATAATCGCTCGGCCCTTCACTATCTAGCTTGGGTTTCTGCTATGGATGATGAGATGGCGACTCTTTATGGACACCACACCTGGGATTTGGTTCCACGACCATCAAATGTTAACATTGTTGGCTCCAAGTGGGTTTATCAACTGGAGTATCATCCCGATGGCACGGTTGATCTCCATAAGGCATGTCTCTTGGCACAAGGTTTTTCTCAAATCCTTGGTTTTCACTTTGACTCTACCATTAGCCCCGTAGTTAAAGCATCTACCGTTCAGATAGTTCTTACTATTACCACTATGAGCTCCAGGACTCTTCATCAACTGGATGTCAAGAATGGCTTTCTCAATAGCTCATGAAGAGTCTGGGAGTGCATAGTGACAATAACGCCTTTCTTAAGGCATGCTCAATTCTCCGGTTTATATGGCGCAACTAGTCGGCTACAAGGACCCGTTTCACCTAGATTATATTTGCCGCTTGCGGAAGGTAATTAATGGTCTCAAGCAAGCCCCTCATGCATGGTTTTAATGTTCAGACTGCATTCTTTCTTTCAATGTGACAGACATAATTCGAAGTGCATTGTACTTTTTTGAATCCACTCCAGAATTACCTCTGAGAACTTTAATAGTTTTATCCAACCTACCAAGAAGCTCTAGTTGATGCTCATCGAAAGCTTTGCTAATGTCGATTTGGGCCACACAACTTGATCTCATTGATTTTGCATTATACCTCTTCAAAAGTTCCCGAGCTAAAAGCATGTTGTGTGCAATGTATCTCTCATTCATGAACACGCTTTGATTATCACTAATCAACACTGGCAATACGTCTCCAATTCTTGTACTCAGTATTTTAGTGAAAATTTTATGCAAAACTGAACAATATGCAACAACGAAGTCAGCTGGTACCTAAGGAGGATCTATTATGGGAATCAGCGTTATGACAGCATTTTTGAGCACTCCTGGCATTTGATCTCCTTACAAAAATATTGCTCTAACAATGTCCTCCCCTATTATGTGCCAAGCCTCCCTAAAGAAATGACTCGTGTATCTATCTGTCCCTGGACGATTCTCTATGTTTATCCCCTTTAATGCCTTCTTTATCTTTTCTCTACTCACAGGCTTAATCAATGCTGCATGTTGATGCAAATTTAACACATCCCAAATTGTACTGCACACTTTTCAATTTTTGTTACTCTTTTATCTACTTCCCAGTTGGCCTCTGAAGTGGCTGATCAACCCTCTTCCAATCTTTACCTAGTCTAGTTCCATCTCACCATCTATATTTAGAGCCACAATCATGTTATGGTATTGTCTCTTCTTGTGGGAATCAAAGAACACTTGAGTAGGTCTGTCTCCTTCCAATGCCACTGCAATTTAGCTTTCTGCTTTAAAAAGCTAAATTTTACTTCTTTAATCCTTTCAGCCTCCAATCTTGCTCCTGCATGTGTCTTGAATCTGGATGCTCATTTAGTTTTTCAATTATTCTCCTTCTATTTCTAAATAAGGATACTTTTACTATTTTCTTATTAAATAAAAATATAACTTTACTAAAATTTATTATATTATAATTAATTATGAATATGTGGTTCATAGTTTATAAATATATTGTTTATAATTGATAGTATTTTTCTACAATTTTTTATTTTTAAAAAGACATATATATTTTCATATAAATAAAAATAATAATTTTTTGTGTATCAACATATAGTAAACAATTTTTTAAAAATTTCTATTATAAATAAAATATAATATTTGATAAATATGACTACTTATTTAAATCGTGTACCATACAACTGTTATCTAATTATAACTTATAGAAGGAAAAGGAACCTAATAACACAAAAAGAACACAGACCTAAATAGCAGTTTATGCTTGTGGGAATAAATACTTCCTCCCTTTAATTGGATTAACAAACTTTCCTTTTTTGGTAATTCAAATTTCATTCATTCATTCAACTTTTTTCTTTTTAAATGTAATTTCATTAACCCATTCCATTCACTTAAATCCAATCATATAAGACAATAACTCAAAACCCAACGAAATGAATGTTGTAGACGTTTATATTTGTGTAAATGATCTAAGAGCATGTGCAATGGGGTCTCTTTTGTGGTCTATTTTGTGGATGACAAATGTTTAGACCGCCCCATCCTTCAATTTCCATGGCCCATGTGCAGTGATTATCAGCTTTGCTGACTTGTTTCCCCCCAATTGGGACATGTGACATCATGTAATTTGATCATGTGTACCAAACTAGCTATACCTATTTTTTTTAGAATTCATGTCTTAATTTTTTAAATTTAAAATATAATAAAAACAAATATTAAATTTAAAATTAATTTTAAAAAATGAAAAAGCCACTTTTTTCCTTTAAAGTGTTTATTTTAATTTTTCTAGTTGTAATAGTTTGTCATTGAAAATGTCAGATTTTTCAAAATCTAGAGTATTTCTCAATTATTTAATTTTAATTTGTAAAATATTTTAAAAACAAAATTAAACTTTAAATTTGAAAGATGAAATAAATTACAAAAGTAAAATTCTATTACTAATTAAGATAGTAATTTAATTTGGTTGAACAAATTTATCTAAATTAAATATTGAAGGAAAAAATAATAAGTATGATAGTTAAAATTAAGTGGGGTCCATTGAATTGTCTCTTATTGAGTTAGTGGTCTCTACCATTGTAAGGTAAAATTAGAATAATTTTGTTATGATTATTTTTAGTGAGGTAAAAGAGAGAATTTGAATATTTAATTGAAAGAAACCACTAGAATCATCTCTCGTGATCTCTATCATTGCAAATGCTCAACCACTTGGGAATAGATTTTTTGAAGAAATTCCAATGGATAATAACAAATACTTTGTGCGGTTTTGATTTCTTGACCATTAGATGCCACTTGCCAATTCCGACTAGAGTATACTGGTATTTAAATCACTTGTTTAATTTTTTCTCCTTCTCGGATGTCTGAGATCATATTCTCATCACTTGAAAAGGACAATTCCAAAACTTGGTATCAACACGGAGAATATGATTCTGTCTTACCCCTCTTGCTTTGCAAGTTCTTGGTGATGTATACTTTGCATTGGTAGAGGTATTTTGATGCGCAAAACAATTCATCCTCCTATTCTTTGTTTACTCCCTCTGTTCCTTCAAGTTGTAGTCTAACTAGTTTTCCTTCAAAATTAAATAAGTGTAGAACCATAAATATTATTGAGTGATACTGTTAGGATAAATCAGATTATTAATTAGATTATGATTTATTATAATTAGAGTTATTTTCTTATTACACATTTATTGTACTCTCTATATATTCAGTTATCAATAATACAATTTATTACAAATCATTCTATCATAGTATCAGAGCCTCTTCTGATCCAAAACCTAGAAACCTAATATTTTCTGGTCTTATAGCGGCTCCATTCTCACGCGTCGCTCCGTACCTCTCCACTCAGTTGCTTTCCGCTCCACTCTGTTGCACTCCGCTCCGCTCCATTGCTTTTCCTCTCAGTCATGGCTCAAGAAAAACTCTCCTACAACACTCTGCTCCAGATGATGCAGATCAAACTCACTCCATCCAATTATTTTCTCTGGAAACGTCAAGCAAGTTATGTCCTTCGTCCTCAAGGTCTGTACGCTTTCATTGATGGCACTAGATCTCGTCCCACTCTCCCACCACGATCACGACCGCAGACCCTATCTTTTGCTGCCACAGTCTCAACTCCTTCGGGTGGCAGCAAGGTTGATCTCTAGGAGGCTTATTTGAAAGCAAAAGAAGAGTATGATCAATGGGTTGATGAAAATCAACATCTCTGTAGTCTCCTGTTTTCCTCTCTCACTGCTGAAGTTCTCACAGAACTTCACCGCTGAAGTTCTCGCTGAACTCCCACTCCCAAATTGTGCAACTTCCAAAGATATCTGGGATAATCTTGTTCTTATCTATCAGAATAACAGTGTCTTCACCATTCTCCGTCTTCGTGCAGATGTGTACGGTATTCGTAAGTCTGGTACTGTTCATGAACTTCATCTCAAATTTAAGGAGATTTTTGAACAACTGTCTATTATGGGTAATCCAATTTCAAATGTTGATCAAATTGTATGGTTCTTGACTGCTCTTGGTCCTAAGTATAAAGATTTTTCGGCTCCGTTGATTAAAGTTGTTCTAACCCTGATTTATGCGCATGTTCTTACCCGTGCCAAAAACCACGAGGCCTTTTTGATGAATTTACAGGGGCACTCAGGACCAGCCGCAAGGCAGGTCGCGTTCCAGACCAGCGAAACACCTCTAGCCGGCTGTACGGGAGATCACACGTCGACTCGAGGTGGCTGTGTGTGGCCTTCCCGCAGTGGCTGTAGCGGTCGCTTAGGTGGCAGGCTCAGTGATGGTTGACAGTCCTTTTACTATTCTTAGGCGGCTGGTTCGGTCCCTGGTCTCGGTTGTCCTCACTGTTCTCGGTGCGGATGGCTCGGTCACTATGCTGCAACGTGTTACCAGATGCAGGCACAGATTGGTCGTTCGCCAAGCACTCATTTGGAAGAAAATTATCACTCTTCTCTACAATCCGACACTTCCTCTCATCTGTTAGATTGGTACCTTGATTCCGGTGCTACCAATCATATGGTGACTTACACCTCAGGCCTAGACAATTTACTCCTTATACTGGTAAATCTCATTTTCTTGTTAGTAATGGTGCTCCATTCATGATATCTCATATTGGTGATTCTCAAGTTTCTGAGAACTTGCATTTGTCTTGTGTTTTGGTTATGCTTGATATTACTAAGAATTTACTGTCTGTTAGTCGGTTAACCAGAGATATGGATGTTCTAATTACATTCGATGAACATAATTTTGTCATTTAGAACAAAGTAACCAGGGCCATCGTGGGTCGGGGGACACAGTGAGGATGGATTGTACTTTTTGGACCAGGCAGATGCAGCATTTGTTTAGTTTTACAGCAGAATAAGATTCAAGCTTCATATGTGTTGTGGCATGCACGCCTAGGTCATATTCCTAGTGCAGTGATTACTAGTTTACAGAAGTCGGATTTACTTCCAGTTTCTTCTTTATTGCCTAAACTGCATACCTATGCCCCATGTGTTATAGCGAAAGGTCAACGATTGGCTTTTGTTGAGAACCCTAAACGTCCTGACAATATTCTTGATTTAATACATTGTGATTTGTGGGGTCCCTTCCCGATTTTATCTACAAATGGTTTTGCGTATTATGCATTATTTGTGGATGATTTTTCGAGATTCACTTGGCTGTATCCCCTTTGTCGCAGATCAGATTTTGTTGACACTTATTTGCAGTTTGAGGCACTTGTTGAGAATCAATTTTCATAAAAAATTATAGTTTTTCAAAGTGATGGTAGCACTGATTTTTTTAACACTAGACTCGGATCACATTTTGCGGCGAAAGGTATTCATCATCAGGTTTTTTGTCCGGCCACTCCGGAACAGATTGAGCGCGCAAAATGCAAGCATCAACATGTTGTTGAAATGGGTCTCACGGTGCTTTTTCACTCACATCTATCGATTTCTCGTTGGGATGATGTGTTCACCACTGTTGTCTACATTATCAACTGTTTGCCTACTCTAGTCTTGCAGTGATAGACACTTTATGGTCTTCTTTATCGTTAGGATCCTATTTATGGTAATTTTCATCCCTTTGGTTGCTGGGTTTTTTCCTTTTGTTCATCCCTTTGCTGATCATAAGCTATCTCCCCATAGTATTCCATGTATATTTATCGGTTATAGCTCGCAGTATAAGCGGTTTTGGTGCCTCGACCCTTCCACTAGCAATGTTCATGTTACTCGCCATACTTGGTTTGACGAAGCTTATTTTCCTCTGGCTCCAACATCGAGAACTGGGTCTCCCTCTTCAGGTTTTGTGTCTCAGCCTTTACTGATCCGGATCATGGGATGGTGCCGTTACCAGCCTCAACTCCATCCTCACCTCACTTCTAATTTCTTGATGATGAGTCATCTAAGCCACATGCCCCACAAGCTGACCCGTGTCCGCCATCCCATCTCGCATCCGACCGCGGTAGCTCTGTGCCCGCGGCCAGCTGTGGTGGTACAATCTCAGCCGCGCCCAGTCGTGGTAGCTTCTCACCCGCATCCAGCCGTGATGGCCTGTGCCCAGCAGCCACAAGCTCAAGCCACATATGAAAACATCCCTGCCTCGGTCACGGCCACGAACATGGTCACATATGGCCATGGCCACGGATGGCCACAGATGGAAACATCCTTGTCTCGATCACGGCCATGGGTGGCTCCACAGCCACGGACGACCTTATTCCCACCTCGGCCACGACCACAGGTGGCGCTACACCACAGGTCTCTCCATCACATCCCGTGATGGCACCTCAGCCACGGGCCTCTCCGTCCTATCCCGTGATGGCTCTGTCATCTCAGCCACGTCCCAATTCTTGGGTTCTCCACGTCCAACAACTTCTCGCATGGTTACGCACTCTTCCACCGGAGTTATTTAGCCCCGATATTATTCAGGTATTCATACTCATGGTCTTCTTGCAGTTATTCTTGCTCAGAAAGAACCGACTGATTATCATTCCGTAAAACAAGATCCTTCTTGAGTTTCTGCCATGGATGAAGAGATGGCCGCTCTTTGTAGTCAACATACTTGGGATATTGTTCTGTGCCCGCCGAACATCAACATTGTTGGGTTAAATGGGTTTATCGGATGAAGTAAAAACTTGATGGTTTGGTTGATCGCCATAAGGCACGTTTGGTAGCTCAGGGTTTCTCTTAGATTCTTGGTCTTGACTTTGACCATACTTTCAGCCCTGTGGTTAAAGCATCTACAGTTTGGACAGTTCTTTCTATTGCTACTATGCTTGCTTGGTCTCTACATCAGTTGGACGGTAAGAATGCCTTTCTTAACGGTGTTCTTGATTCTCCAGTTTTTATGGCGCAACCCATTGGCTTTAAGGATCCCACTCATCCAGACTATGTTTTTCGTGTACGGAAGACCATTATGGTCGTTTCAGTGCTTATCTTTTGCAGTTTGGGTTTCGTTGCAGTTCTTCTGATACTTCATTTTTTGTTTTGTCTCGTGGCTCATCATTTTTGTATCTTTTGGTCTATGTTGATGATATCATTTTGACTGGGAATGATTCCACTCTTATTCTAAAGTTCATTGATCGCACCCATCGGGAGTTTGCCATCAAAGAATTGGGTGCCTTACACACATTATTGGCTTGGAGGTTATGCCCACTACCTCGGGTTGACTGGGAATGATTCCACTCTTATTCGAAAGTTCATTGATCGCATCCATCCGGAGTTTATCATAAAATATTTGAGTGCCTTACACACTTTCTTGGTTTGGAGGTCATGCCCACTGCCACATGACTTCTTCTGGGATAGGTGAAGTATCCTCGGGACATTCTTTCTTGGGCTGATATGTTAGATGCAGTGCCAGTCTCTACACCATTTCTGCCAAATTCTCAGCTTCACAGCTGTACGAGTTCACAGTTCAAGAATCCGACGTTGTATCGTTCTTTGGTTGGTGCTCTCCAGTATCTAACCATCACTCATCCAGACTTAGCATTTGCTATTAATTCTGTTAGTCAGTATCTTCATGACCCTCAGAAAGATCATTTTTTGGATGTCACTCGGATTCTCCACTATGTTTGGGGGACCCTACATTTTGGTCTCAATTTTTGTACAGCTTCTTCACTGAGGGTGCTCGGTTGTTCTGATGCAGATTGGGCCAGATGTTTAGAGACCCATCATTCTACTTATGGCTATGTTGTCTTCTTAGGCAGTAACTTGGTTTCTTGGAGTGCGAAGAAACAGCCCGCTGTGTCCAGGTCCAGCACTGAGTCAGAGTATCGTGCTTTGGCCAACACTGCTTCTGAGATCATCTGCATGACTCATTTGCTTTGTGATCTTCATGTTCCTCTTCCTGGTGCACCTCTCTTGCTTTGTGAAAACAATAATGCCATCTTCTTGGCTCAAAATCCAATGACGCATAAGCGGGCTAAGCACATTGACATTGATTATCATTTTGTTCGCGAGTTGGTTTATTTGGCCAAGCTTCGTATTGATCATGTTCCTACATATCTACAGGTTGTAGATATCTTCACCAATGCTCTCTCTCATCCCTTGTTTGAGTTCTTCATGTCCAAGCTTTGCGTCTCTGAGAATCTGACGCTTCGCTTGAGGGGGGGGGTGTTTGGATAAATCAGATTACTGATCAGATTATGATTTATTATTATTAGAGTTCTTTCCTTATTACACGTCTATTGTACTCTCTATATGTTCAGCATTCAATGATACAATTCCTTACGACAAATCATTCTAACAGATACATTGTTAGATTTATTATAACACATATTTTTAGATTATCAATTTTTTTTTCAAATTTTAATTATCCTTAATGAAAGATATTAAGGATCAAACATTTTTTGTGTCAATTGCCGAAAGTCAAAGTGTGCAGCTTTGATTGTGACAGAAGGAGTATGACATATTTCCTCCATCTATGGATTTGACACGATAACTTTAAATTTATGGTGAATGAAATAAGTGGATAAAATTGAATTTAGAAAGAAAATATTAGAATGAGTGAACGGAATTGATGAATCTTTCCAAAAAAGTATGAAAAACTCATAGACAAACACAAAAAAGAAATAAGTTAAATGCCCATATACCCTATGTTTTGGTCGAAAATGCCAATACGACTCTGTGAAGTTAAGAAGTGCTATTATAACCCTAATATTTGCTTGAAAGTGCTAATATAACCCTGAAGGCATGAATTTGGCCGAAAAAACCTGAAATGATTATTATACCCCCTTTTTTTAAAAATAGAAAAACACAATAAGTGATAAATGGATGTTTATACCCTCATTCTCTAATCAACACAACCTGCACAGTTTTCCCTTTTTCTCCCAATTATTTCCCAACCTGCCCATTATATCTGCAAACAGCAACCCCCTACTCCGTCAAACTGGTCCAGTCCTTTGTTCCTTATTTTCATATGTGTTCATTTCGTTGGAGTTTAGCACTGGTGGTGTGGTATCACCGATTGTCGGCTGGCATGTGCGGTAGTGGATTTTGTTGGAGAAAATAGAGGCGTTGTCAGAATGGTAAGCTTCGACTGATTTTCACCCTAAATCATCTTATTATATGTGTACTCGTGTATAATCATTGGTGATTTGTACCAAAAAACTTATGAATGTGATAGGTTGAGGATTTAGTGGTCAGAGGAGTTGGTGGTGGGCCGTGGAAGAGGTTAGGGTTTGGTGGTTGGAGGAGGAGGCGGATGGTGACTATCAAGGATGTGAAATTGTGGCGGGGAGGGCTTAGGGCTAGGGGTGGTAAGGGGCTTAGGGCTGGGGGTTAGCAGGGATTATTCCAGGGCAGAGGTTGGTAGAGGTGCACGGCTGAGTGGTGGTGGCGCACGATGGGGCTTAGGGCTAGGGATGGTGGGGAGGGCTTATGGTCAGGGGTGGTGGGGAGGGCTTAGAGTTAGGGGTGGTAGGGGTTAAGGCGGTGGCGCACGACGGAGCAGTGTCGATTACAATAGTGCAGATGCAGTGCACATGTTTAGAGATGATGGCGGTTGTGGTGCTGGGTGGCAGTGGTGGTGCTGGGCGGAGGTGGTTGATTGATGCTATGTGATTATAAACTCTATAAGTGATATGAATCCCCTTGCGAAAAAGCTGGTTTGCGGAGTTAAGATCTTTGACAAAACAAGGGAACTCGCAAAACCCTTCTAGTGCCTCACAAAATTCAAGGTCTGGCCCTCGGGGTACACTAAATTTTGATTTTCTCTCTAACTAACTCTTAGAATCAGATTACAAGGTTTATTGATACTTAACTAGCCCCTGGGGTTAAGCAACAATGGAAAAAGCTTGCAAGCAACAAGAGTATGAACTCAAAGGTTTGTATATTTGATTGATAAGAATGGTTAAGGTAAAAATAATGTTGAAAACCACCCCTATTTATAGTACATAGGTATGATATTCAATAATACAAACAAGAAACTAAAAAGGATTATGACAGCTTTAAGAAACTAAAACCATATTTAACTAGACTACCTATAATAAATGACTATATTATTCAAGATAAATTTTGAATGAATATTGATTTATCTAATCTTACCAAATCTAATTCTAATCAAATCAGAACTGAATATTCTAAACACTAAAATAAATGCATGACCAAAATCAACTCTTCCAATGCCAACATGGATGAGTTAATGAGCCTCATTCTAAAATGAATAAAATAAAATGATTACACTACCTCACTAAAAAAATCCAATGGGAAAAAGAGTATAGTCTTATGCTCCTAAAAGCCTAATTTAAAAATAAATTAAAATATAATAAATGACATTTTTGATATCGTATCAGTAAGTCTTTTGAACAGATCGATGCTCTATGACTTTTAATGAAGATCGGTGCCGTTCTCTGTGATTTATGGAATTAATGTCTCATATGGTCAATTTTTTCTCACCCATTTGTGCAAAAGGTTGTGATTGAATTGAAGATTGGAACTTGAGATAGCTCTATTTAGGTTCTGTTAGTGAAACTTTTTGTTATAGTTGGAGGGCTTTTGCCATTTTTTATGGTTAGGTTTTCTGTGATTTTGTTGCCCTGGTTTTGAATTCCCAGATTCCGGTCGCCGCTGCCGGCGGTGGGTGGCAGTGGAAGTAGCGGAGCACTGGTGGGTGCAGTAGTGGTTATGGAGATTAAGAAGAAGAACTTAGGGATGTTTTTGCCATTACATTTTCAGTTTTAAGGTTAGGGTTATTTTAGTCTTTTTAGTTATGGTCAATGCCGAAAAGTGTCAAGTTAATGCCAGAATAGTGCCAAAAGGTTATATCGGCACTTCTGATGCAAAAGATAGGATTATAATTGCACTTTCAAACTTTACAGGGTTATATTGACACTTTTGACCAGAACATAGCGTGATATTTGTATTTTATCCAAAAGAAATTGTGTTAAATCCATATGAACCGAAAGAGTACTTGTGATTGATATTTTTTTTAATGATACTTGTTAAGAATTTTACATTGTTGACTGACAAAACAATTGCTTAGTATATACACATATTACTAATTAATTTTTTTGATAGAAGCTCATGATTCTTACATAGTATCATAGTCCAAGACCATTTTGATCGACCTAGTGAACGTATATTCCCATTGATAAGCACATGACATATTCTAGGGTGTGCTGTCTTATTTATAGTCTTCACGAGATGTGGCGTCGTGGCCTAACTACCTCGGTCTTGTTTCCGGATAATGCTTTTGCTATGTTCACAACATGTCCGATCATGAATAGTCGTGGTCTCAATAATAGATAGTGATTCGCTATATTTGCGACACGCTAGTAAAATGGAGCGAGCCGCTCCCTTTTTTAAATTCGTTCAGATCATTTGCAAAGGTTTAAGCATGACTATTAGTTCACTATCTTAGTGGACCTAGTTAAGTGGATCAATATGTGTATGAGCTCTATATACATAAAAAATCTTTGCATCGGTGGAGGTTATATTATAATTCACAGTATTTATAAGATCTTTTATGTATAGTCTAAGCAGTTTTAGTCGTCATTGACTAAAATGCTAAATAGTAACTTTATACATAGAATATATTTTTGAAAAAAAAAAGGAGAAAAACTCATCTTTTACCTTAGTTTCCAAATGAGTTAGCACCAAAAAAACCAATTTGTTTCTGAAACACATTACAAAGTCTTGAGTATGGTGTCAATGAATCTAATGATAACAACAAAACAGGACGAAACGTTGTGAATAAATAATCGTTGCAAAATATAAAAATGCATTCAACAGAAACGGGTGTAGAAGGGAAGCTAATTAAAGGAGAAAAAAAAAAGAAAAGAGAAAATCACTCTCGGACGTTAATACACGTACACAATGACAATTTTGTCCCCACGCGGGCATCCTAACCATCTCCGCCTATAAAACCCAGAGATCCCGCTCGTTCTCTGTATCGCAGTTACACGCAAAGAGGGAAAAAATAAACCGAACGGTAAACTAAACAGAGGAAGGCAATGGGTGAGGAAATTCCGAAATCTTCGTTAAATGCATCGGAACTGAAGGAGGTGGAGAAGGTGTTCGAGCGTTTCGACGCCAACCGAGACGGCAAGATCTCATCGGAGGAGCTCGCCGGAGTGATGAAGGCGCTGGGGACGGAGACGACGCCGGAGGAGATCGAGCGGACGATGGAGGAGGTGGACACCGACAAGGACGGGTTCATCAGCCTGGAGGAGTTCGCGTCATTCTACGGCAACAGCGAGTGCGGCAGCGGCGAAATCCGCGACGCCTTCGATCTGTACGACCAGGACCACGACGGCTTCATCACCGTCGCCGAGCTCCACCAGATCTTGACTCGCCTCGGCGAGCGCTGCTCCGTCGAGGACTGCGGCGTCATGATCCAGTCCGTCGACGCCGACAAGGACGGGAGGGTCAATTTTGAGGAATTCAAGACGATGATGACCAATAGCAAGAAGTCGAATCCCTGATTTGCAAATTGTTTCAGCGGCGGTGGGAATCTGGAATTGGAGATGGGGAGGTGCATCCAGGTTCCCGTGCGTACGCGCGCAGGGGATCGGCGCCTTCTTCGTGCCTTAACGCGGGTTCTGGTTTGTACTAGTTAAATGTAAGAAGCAATAATTGGGGTGATTAAGGTTAATGTTCATGTTTAATTTGAATTTGGGCTTTTCCAGGAAAAGAGAAATTGTCTTCTTTTGACTTTCTAATTTTAGATTTTCTTACATACACTAAACGGTATTATTCACTGTCGTTTTGTTGATGCACATTTTGGGCCTTTCCATTTAATTGTATATAAGTCCATGTTTATGTTTGGTCAATCCTCTATAGAATTCTCTCTTTCAGCCTGATGCCAGTCAACCGTCGTAGCGAATGAGCATATTCGAGCATTTATGTATTCGTTGGTTGGCAATGGTGTTTCACACGAAAAGAACATATTCCTAAACCTGTAATTATGAGACGTAGGCCATGTTTTTTAAATGTATTTCAATTTAATTTCGTTAACTTTAATTTGATAAATTTATTTAATAGAGTTAATATTAATATTAATTTATTTAATTTTAGTTCGATTCATTTGGCTAAAAAATATATACCACAGCTGCTGGTTTAATTTTGAGTTGCAATTTGAATGGTACTTGCAACTTATCTTTACTATACTGCTACTTGCAGAAGGCAATTATCACGAGCTCACAGCTGAATAAGACTAGTCCACTTGCACGAGGCAGTCCACATTAGAAATTTGGAATTAGGTATTTAATGAGGATGGATCACAGAAGAAAGGATTCGTAAGGAGAGAAAAGAAGGAAAGGTTAGAGAAGAATAAAAACTTCATCACTTACCAATTCGCATGCATGGACTCGTTTTTACAATTGATCCTCTAGACTCGGTAAAATATTCTAGAATTACAAATGACCCTTCACTTTTGACAATATTGGGGACAAATCATGATAAGCTATAATTCACATATTTCATGAAATGGGATGACGAAGCAGGTCCTAAATTTTTGGGGCGAAGCAAATTGAAATATTGAAACCCACATATAATATTTATGGTTTGTAATATAAGTAAAATTGGGCCCCTTATGAAAGAGATAAGAATATTATTGAGATGACTAATTAACAATTGTAATTTTTTATTTTTATTTTTTCTATATGCACAACACATTTTTTTGAAAAAAAAATGAGGCTCCTAAAGTGAACCGTTTCACTTGCCTCACATAGGGGTTGGCCCTAGGCCCAAGAAGATACAATAGACCTTATTAGTTGAAGTCCACCCTTTCTAACCGTTGGTGGGTGTTTAATGACCTACCCAAATCATTTTTATTTATCATGTCTGACTACTATCATGGTTCACGGGTCACCCTTCTTGGAGCTAATTATACGGCTTAGATTGCAATGACTACTGTCTGATTCACACGTATAACGCACACAGCGAGCACTAGTGTAGGGCCTTCGATTAAAGACAGCGATCAAAGGCGGTTCTTGAGGAACCGTCTTTAATGAACCCTCGAAACGAATTCTGTACTCCTTTAAAAGTCGATTATTTTTTCGATCCAAGACACTTTCGCCTTTGAGAAAATCAATTAAAGGTGTTTCTATTGTAGAATCGCCTTTAATCCAATGACTTTGTTGGGCCACTATATAAACTAAAACCTGATGTAAGCCCAGATCCACGCCTTAGTTTATTTTCCCATTTTTAACTCCCTCTCCAATCCTCTCTCTCTTTCCCTCTCAAGCCCCTCTCTCCTTAAACCCTAAATCACCACTGTTCCCTCTCACTCCCCCTCTCTCCACCGAGAATCCCTTTCTCTCACCTCTCATCTTGCATAACTCCTCTTGTATAATCCGTAAATCACCATCGTACATTCCTCTCCCCTCGCCTCCATCTATGTCATTCCTGCTCCACCGTCGTTCTTATGGCATCACTGCCTCCACCATTCTCTTGAAGGCGCTGCTGTCTCCACCGTTCTCCTCACGCCGCCACTGCCTCCTCACCATCTGCTGAAGGCTATACCGCGACAAAGGTTTTCACCGGCGAAGGCTCTACCGCAAAGGCTTCGATATGTTTTGTTGAGTCTTTTAGTTTGTATTTTGCTTATCCCTGTATTTTGCTTATGCCCTGTATTTGTTCCAGATTTGGAATTGGGCTTCAGATGGGTTTTTGTTTGTTTCAGAATTGGTTCTAGAATTTTTTTCGGATGGGTTTGTGTTACACTTTCGGTAGCTTTTTTGGATGGCTCAGGAATTACGTTCCAAATTTGGAACTGCTTGGAGTCCAATTAAAGGTGGTTTTTAGAACCGTCTTTAATCGATGACGATCAAAGACAGGATCAGAGAAGGCACCTCCAAAGTGACTTCTCTAGTTTGAAATAACCATCTTTAATCACCCCACCCTTCATTAGTAGAGATTGCTCTTAACACACCAACCCTTTGAGGGACGTGGATAAGCCGCAGCAAAATACATACAATGTTCAAAATAATAGAGTAGGTCACAACCAAGGAATAGGTGCAATACAACGCCCACACAACTTGGGGGGGGCAACTTAAATTATAAGAAATGTTCATTAGTTTCAACCTTGACATCAAGAGAACAAAAATTTAATTGACTGCTGTGCATAAATTTACTAAAATGTTTTATGATCACCGGAGCTCATACTAAAGTAAATAATAAACTTGAGGCAAGAAAAGTAAAACAGTGAAGTGCATATATAACCCTACATAATTCACATAAGTGCAAATATAATCCTGTGATAATTTAAAGTGCAAATATAACCCCGTGATAATGTAAAGGGCAAATATAACCCTAGATAGCTAGTGTATGTGCAAATATAACCTTTTTCGGCAGTTTGATGCCAGATTAGGTTGAAAAGACAATTTTAATCTTAACGGTGTGTGTTTAAAAATATTGAAAAACTCCTAATTAGGTAATGACCATATAGCCCCACCCATCTTCTACTCCTTCTTCTGCTAAGTGCCCCCACCCAAAAATAAATCTCTTCTTCAAATTATTGCCAACCAATGTTTAAACCGTTGTAGTCAAGAATCGACAGTTTCCAAGGTGTTATGCGGGCAGTTTATGAGTTCACAGAGGTCGACAATTGGCAGTGTCGCAGTCAGCTCGAGAATGTCGGCATTTGCGGTGAACAACCGGCCCCACCGATCCCACACTAGGGTAGTGAACAGCATCACTGCCAACCCCAGCACGACGACACTCGCTATGGAAACCATCATCAAAGCCCTAGTTCATCAAAACCCTGCGTTTATATCCCCAAACCCTATCCCCTAATTGCCCAATCATCTCCATTCGTTTCACGCCGAATATTAGTGCCACATGCAACTTTATTATGTAAAGATATAATGAACACCTTTGATAAGTAGGAATTAAAAAGTTCAAAGACAAGCGTTTTACCTAGGTTCGGTAATTCCACCTACATCCTGCCAATTTTTTCCGCTAGTTCATGATTTTAGGATTACAAAAGTAGCCCATGAGTGCCGCTTAAAAGCATACCACTCAAACTCAGCCTTGGCTGGAAATATTTCCTAGAGTGTCGCTTAAAAGAAACCCACTCAAACATCAGCCGTAGCTAGAAATATTATCTAGAGTGTCGCTTAAGAGCAACCACTTAAACATCATCTAGAATGCCGCTTAAGAGCAAGCCACTAAAAAATTATCTAGAGTGCTGCTTAAGAGCAAACCACTCAAACGTCATCTAGAGTGTCGCGTAAGAGAAAATCACTTGAACATCATCTGTAGCTTGAAATATTGGCTAGAGTGCTGCTTAAAAGAAACCCACTCGTTATAGCTGGTAGTACTTTCTCAGGTTGGCGATGTTCCACCTCATTGGTACTTGAATCCCATTCATCTCTTCGAGGACATAGCTTCCTCCCAAGTGCAATTCAATTACCATGTAGGGTCCTTCCCAATTTACAGCAAACTTCCCTTCAGATTCCTTTATGTTTTTCTCATTTTTTTCTCATTACTAAGTCTCCCGGGTTACACAACACCTTATTTACCCTCCTATCATGGCACCTTCTGACCCATTCTTTAAATTTAGCCTCATGTAAAGAAGCTAGCTCTCTCTTTTCTTCCACCACGTTCAAATCTAGACATTGGCTCTTCTAATTACTTATCTCATCTGCAGCAGCCATCATCCTTGGGCTAGGAACACTTATCTCCACAGGGATTACCGCCTCCGAGCCATATACTAGGCCATAAGGTATTTTACCAGTAGTGGAAGACTCAGCTGTTCGATATGCCCACAACACATTAGGTAATTCCCATATCTAATTACCTTCTGTTCCCTCGAGTCGTGCTCGTATGCCATTTACTATCGTCCTGTTGGTCACCTCCACCTGCCTATTAGCTTGGGGGTGGTAAGTAGATGTCACATTTTTCTTAATCTGGTACTCCTCAAACCACTTCTTGAAGGGATCTTGAGCAAAATGTGTTTCGTTATCCGTGATGATCGTCATTGGGATTCCAAAATGACATACAATATTCTTCCAGCAAAAGGAAATAACTGTCTTTCCCCTTATGTTCGTCAGGGGCTCGCTCTCTACCCACTTTGTGAAATAGTCAATGGCCATTATTAGGTACCTAAATTTTCTCTGCGCTTCTAGAAAAGGACCCACAAGGTCGATCCCCCATTTATCAAATGACCATGAACTATAGATGCTTGTCATCTCCTCCCGGGGGACATGTGTTATGGGGGCATATCTCTGACACTGGTGGCAAGCCTGAATGTATTCATTTGCATCATAGAACATTGTCAGACAGTAAAATCCTGCTTGAATAAGCCTCCTTGCCACTGATCTGGCTCCCTGGTTTGTTGCCGCATACTCCCTCATGGACTTCCCTTATGAGATAATCAGCTTCTTGAGGGTTAACGCATCGAAGCAACAGTTGCAAATGATCCATTCTATATAACACTCATTCCTGCAACACATACATTAGATCTTTCAACCTTACCTTTCTGGCATCCACTTCATATTCCGGTACGACACTCTCTTATATGCCACAAATGGTGTCATCCAGGAGTCTTCTTCTTCCCTCACCATAACTACAAGTTCTTAGAAACTTTATTTGTTCAAGGTTTCCATGAGTAATTGCTTCTGGGATTGGGTTCCCAAATCCGAAGAAGCGTGCTTGCTTTCTCTTAGGACCTGCATTAACGTGTAAGATTTAAAAGTGTTCAATAGTTTTTCACTACCTCGAGGTATCTTTGTAGGTTACTCTCTATGGCCTCGTATTCCCTGTTCACCTGATGAACCACGATTTAAGAGTCACTGAAAACCTAGGCGCAATCGAATGATCAGTGCTTCATACTCAGCCTCACTGTTAATTGCTTTGAATGCGAAGTACAACGTGTAAGGGTAATCCTTACCGTTGTGGCTGGTTAATAGAACCCCGGCTCCACTTCCTCCTTAATGTGATGAACCATCTGCATATAACTTCCATACCTCCCTTTGGCTTGCTTCCACTTTTTGAACGGGGTCCAGACACCCTTGAGGGGCTCTGTAGTTTCCACTATGAAGTCTGTCAGAGCCTGAACCTTAATTGAAACTCTAGGTTGATACTGGATATCGTGTTCTCCCAATTCCACTACCTACTTCATCATTCTTCTAGAAATATCTCATTTCAGCAGGATCTGCTAAATCGGGTGGTTCGTGAGCACCACTATCTTGTGTCCCTGGAAGTAGGGTCTTAGTCTTTTGGCTCTATGTACAAGGGCTAGAATCAACCTCTCGAGGACAATGTGCCTCGTCTCTGACCCTTGCAAGGCACGCCTGACAAAGTAAATTGGGTGCTGCACCTTTTCTTTCTCTTTTACTAGGGCCGCACTGATTGCCAAAGGCGACGCAAAAATGTCTGGATATAGTGTCTCATCCTTATCCGGTTTCATCAGGGTAGGCAGTGTCCTCAAGTGCTCCTTCAATTGCTTGAATGCCTCATCGCATTTTTCATTCCACTCGAATTTATTTTCCCTTCGAAGGACATCGAAGAAAGGTAGGTGTTTCTCTGCCCCCTTTGATATGAACCTACTCAATGCTGCTAGAGAGCCTGTAAGCTTTTGTACATCTTTTATTGACTGGGGGTTTTCATTCTCTTCAAAGCTTCAACCTTCTCTGGGTTTACATCAATACCCCTCTCTGAGACCATGAATCCGAGGAACTTTCCTTCTCCTACACCTATAACACATTTGGACAGGTTCAACTTCGAGTTAGCCCTTCGAAGCCTGTCAAATGTTTTTTCCAGGTCTTTTAAGAATTCTCCTTGACTTCTGCTTTTGACAACCATATCATCCACATAAATCTCCACATTCTTCCCTATCTGCCCCCTTAAAAACTTATCAACCAAACTCTGGTAAGTAGCCCCAGCATTTTTGACCCAAACGACATCTTCTTATAACAGTATATGCTCACATCTGTAATAAACGATATTTTTTCCCTGTCTTCTTCTTCTATGAGTATTTGGTGATACCCTTTATGCGCGTAAAAAAAGGCTAGAATCTGATATCCAGTGATGGTTTTCACTAACCTGTCTATTGGTGGCAATATGCAACTGTCTTTGGGGCAACATTTATTCAAATCGGTGAAGTCTATACATATTTTCCAGGCCCCACCATGCTTTGGAAAAATAACTGGGTTAGCAATCTATTCAGGGTAGAACACCTCCTCGATGACATAAGCCTTCAACATCTTCTCCACCATTTCTTTAATTGCTTCAGCTCTCTGGGGAGCAAACACCCTTCTCGTCTGCTTCACTGGCTTTATCGAGGGGTTAATATTCAGCATGTGCAATGCAAGACTCAAAGTTACTCCCATTAGGTCAGAACTATCCCACGAGAACTCGCCCCCATATTCTCCCAATTAGTCTTTAAATATTTCCTTAATATTTTTAGGAATTAGCTTCCCCACAGCTACTGATCCCATATCTCGAATAGGCATCTGTATTGTATAAGCTAATCCCACATCTATATGCACTGTTGCTACATCTCTTTGCTTTCTCGCTCCCTGTACCGTAGTAAGGTTACATTTTCAAGCCACAATTTGATCTCCTCAAATGGATGCCATTCCCTATTCAGTTGGGAACTTCATTATAAGGTGATAGGGTGACAAGACCGCTCGAGCCTAGCATATCCATGCCCTTCCTAAAATCACATTATAAGGGAAAGATGCATCCACGACAGCGAAGTAACACCTGATAGTCACCCTTTGTCACTATACGCTACACAAATAAACAAGGTTATCTCTTCTAGGGGGAATATTGGGTTTCCCATGAATCCAGATAAAAGGGAGGCTGACTTTTTCAAGTTATTGCGCCATATATGCAAATGATCAAAGCACTTAGTAAACATCACTTATACCCCACTTCTATCATCAATAAATACTCTTCTTATCAAAGATGTTCCAATAATGGCTAAAATTACCATAGGATCCGCATGAGGTGTTTGATCTGGCACTGCATCCGCTTCCGAGAAAGTGACCATCTCTTCCGGTCGAAACTTTTTGTAGCTGGGTTCTTCTGCAGGGACCCTTGGAAACTCTGCTTTTATCATAGCAGTTCAAGATCTCTCTCCCACCATGCCATTTATGACATTAATCACTATTTAAATGGGTGTGTTTTTCCTGTTTTGGTTATCTTGATTACCCCCCTATTGCTCCTGGGATCTATCCTGTCTTCCTTCTTGCCCCCTATCTCGAAATGCCTGCTCTTAAGGTCTTCTATCTCCTCTATCCCCGTCATTTTGATTTCTCCTTCTATAAGGTTTCCATTGGTTCATTCAAGGCCTCAAGGGAGCAGTCTGGTTCCTCAGTCCTTGCTCTCAAAATCGTCTTTCCTGCTCACACCCATTGATCTCCATCCTCAATTGCATGCAATCATTTGTGTCATGGCCGTAATTCCCGTGATGATCGCAATACCAATTTGTTTCTCTCCGAGCCACCACCAAGTTACGCAAATTTTGCAAAGGTGAGGGTTATCGGAACAACCCTCTATGTATACTTAAGATCTGTTCAGGATTTCTCCCTCCAAGTGTTGGTGGTAATGGAGCGTATCTTTCAAATAGTGTTCTTATGGGTTCGACTGGCCTTTTCCCTCTAAGTTCTACATTTCTTCCCATTTTCTCTGTAAGGCTATCTCTTTTCTTTCCGGTTGCTTCCTCTACCCTCGAGTATTTCTCTACAATCTCCTGGAGTTTTTGCAAAGTCTTAGGGGGTATTAGTACTCAACTTCTTGTATAATTCCAAGTCCTGCATCCCTAGCAGGTACCCCTGGATTATTTCGTTCCCCATTATTTATATCACACCAAGCTCTTGTCCACATACCGATGATGAAAGCCTCCGTTCTCTCCCTTGTCCTTTGCTTCGCCTGATAGAGTTCTACTAGAGTTTTTGTGAACTTCTTCCTCTGTGCATACTGGCTCAATAATGCTTCACTGAAGTCTCGGTATGATCGGAGTGAGCCTCTTGAAAACTTATTAAACCACTCTTGTGTTTTTCCTCGCATGTAGCTTCCTACCAGCTTACATGTCAACTTATTATCAAATCCATTGAACTCATCATGCCAAGGAATGTCTGGATAAATTCTCGAGGGTTGGTCTCACCACTGTACATGGAAAGTCCTTCCGGAGGTTTCACTTCTATTGGCCATCGAACCCCCAAAATCACTGAGCCGAAAGGATACCTCACAACTTGGCCCAAGTGCCCGATCAACCTATCCAACTCCTTTTTAATGATTCGCTTGCATCCAAGGGGGGTTCTTGTTGCCCCCCTTATCAATTTCAGCCCTATGTTGTAACCCCCAAGCTGTGGTAAATAAGAAGGTTGAGTTGGCCCGTACCCAGGTTTTGTCCAAGGCTTTCCAAAACCCAAGAATGCTGGTGGTTGTGGTGGTTGGCCATAGAGATTGTAAGGCCCCAGACTAATTATCATTCCTTCAGTTCCCATACTTCCATATCCCTACATAGCAGAAGAATCCATCATCCCATATGTTGTCCCTGCCCCTGGTAGGTCAAGGGTATGAACGGATGGGGCTAGTGGAGGTAACAAATATACCGGGCCCTGTGAGTAACCTGGAATAGTAGGCTTGGGCCTAACACGCAATGACTCTCCAGCATATGCATGATAAGGGTAGGATATTCTTGGCTGAGAGGCCCATCCCATAGTTATTCCTACAGGTGAGGGTGGCAGTACTCTATGTGTGACCCTGTCATCCCTCGGAGGAGGGGTAACTCGATAGCCTACCATAGCCAGGACCTGAGCTGCCCTATCTACATCTTGGTTTGGGGTTGCCCTCCTTCATTTTGATTTCCTTGCATGTGCTGACATAGGCTTCCATATAAGAATCTCCCGAAACCGTCCCTTGGGTCAGCTGCCCCCTCGAGTAAGGGATCGAGGTTTCTTTGTTCCCGCTCTCCCATCACTTCCAATCTCCTAAGCACATCATCTGGATTGGTGCCAGGGTATTTGTGATGAATGCTACTGAAGTTTTCCCCCCTTCATGGTCAACCACCGTAACAAGCTCTACACGCGACTTGGTTCCTGATGATTGAAGATTAGTCATGCCAATATCCTCGACACAGGCTTCATTTCCTGCCCCTAAATCCTCCATTCTTGACCTTTGAAGAGACCCAGCTCCCGTACCTATCAACCTTAACCTTTCACTCCTTTGAATAGCCATGGACACAAACCCTCAAAACTCTTGATCTGGCTTAGTTGTTCCCACAGATGACGCCACTTGATGCATCTCGAACGACCAACCAGTTCTTGGGCTTGAGCTCCTCTCGAACCAGCCTGCAATAAAACCGTCCCTTGGAGTTCCAGGGGTCAGCCCTCCGATGCCTAAGTCAGTCCATGAGTCCAATGCGATTAAGACAGAATAAATGATGAATAAATTCGGACCTTGTATTTTATACTCTATATCCTAAATAACATCTTCCTTAATTATTGCCCTTAATTAATCATAAATACGGTAATTATTTTAGAGCATTAAATAATAACCTAATTGGGCCACTACATCTACAGTCCAATGCCCTTCTTGGGATCAATCTCTATTACCACCATTACTGTCCCTAGATTTCTTCTTCACGCAACTCCACCACTTCTTCGCTGGTATCACCAGCCAGCTCTTCTCCTCTCTGCTTGCTTTCCCTTCACCTACCGGCTAGGCATTCATCATTTTTGGTGTCCCACTTTAACAGGGTGAGGTAGCAGTGCCGTTCCTAAAATAGAGTGAGGCAATAGCAGCGGGAAGGGCGAGCTTTCGCTTATCTCTGGAGAGTAGTGGGAAGGACTTTGGCTGGGAGGTAGAGTGGCAGCGTGAAGGTTGTGAGATGGTGGTGGTGATTGGTGGGGTGGGGTTGGTTGTTGGCGGTGGGAGATGGGTTGTCGGGGGTTGTAGCGGTGGGGATTGTGGTAGTAGTGGCGCCAGATGGGTGAGGGTGGTGGCCAAGAGGTGGTGGACCAATGGCTAGCAGCGAGAGGTGGGTGACTGGATGTGGTGGCTAAACACGATGGCAGGCCGGAGAATATAAACACCAGGCAGAATTTTTGAAAACAAAAGGGAGATTTAATTAAGTATTTTATGGGGCCCAAGGGCATAAGGGCAAAATTGTCCATCATATTTCAGGCTTTAAGTAAAAGAGCATTTTGGTCTTTGCAAGTATGGAGTTAACGGCCAGAATTGGTGTTATAAAGTTATATTTGCACTTTCATTTAATTGTTAGGGTTATTTTTGCACTTAAAATTATCTCAGGATTATATGTGCATTTCTCAAGTTTATAAGGTTATTGGGAGGTCGTCACCGTACATCTAAAAAATACAATTTATAAGCCAATTATGCTTACTAAAAATAATTTAGTAGATAGCGGCAAAATGGGATCGTCCACGAAGAAGAGGAATTTTCCTAAGGTGGATACTAGACTATATATATCTATATATAGATATATAGATATATAAAAGCAAGTAAAAAGGGTGGGGGGGGGGGGGGGGTTGGTTGGTTTTGTCCTAAGTTATGAAATCAAAGACAAGCTAACTAGCAAAATCAAGTAACTATGCTAATCATGCACCAAACTAAGAAAAAGGGATAAAACTACAAATAACTAAGCCTTGGGGGCAATTGATCTCCACTTCCAAACCTCTTATCTATCCTTGAACTTACAACCTATTCACCACTTTAACTACTTATTGTGAAGATAAATCTTCTATCCTTCTTAGATAGTAGTTTGCAAGAGTGAATTAGACATTTCTTGTCAAACCTCACTAATGACTCCTTTAGTCGAGAAATGGCTAAAAGCATCTCATTAATGGCGTTGAGCACAAATAATTAACAAGCTTGGTAACACATATAAACACTACACCATGTCTAAGCATTAAACCAATTCATGCATTTATACAAGATTAGTCAAGAACGTTCATCGTTCATAGACCTCTCCTATTTGCTATATTAAACAAACATGACAAAGAGTTCAACATCATCACATTCATCTAGCAATTATCAACACCATTAGAAGCTCTAATTCATGCTCTTGGATCCCATATCAAAATAGGGGGAACTTAGCTACTTTTTTCCAACCCTAACAAGCAATCATACAAGCAATTAATATACTCAAACTTCCAACACCATTAGTGATATCAACTACCAACATTCAAAATTCCATAAATGCACAATAGCAAAAGTACCAAATAGATGAATAGAGTTCTAAAGACATGGGCTTGAAAGCCTTAATAAATTGCTCCCAAGTAAAAAAATACCCTAGACAATCAAACCCATAACATAGAACAAAAAATATACAAAGAAAGAAGAAGAAATGGAAGAAAAGGATGAAAAACTAGGGTTTTGGAGCCCCCAAGTTAGGCTTAGAGAGTTGGGGAAGGGGATGTGGGAGGTCATCGCCGTACCTTTCAAAGTTAATACTTTTAAGTCCTAATGCTTCCTATCTACAATTAAGTAGATAATGGCAAGTCGGGGTCGTCCATGAGAAGAGGGATCTTTTCAAGTGTTTACATATATATAGGAGAAAACATACTAAGCATATACATACATAGATACATCTAAAAGCATGTAAACAAGGGGGGGGGGGTTGGTTGGTTTGATCCTAAGTTATCAAATTAAAGTACAACAACTAGCAAAGTTAGAGAACTATGCTAATCATGCAATACAACTAAAGATAAGATGAAAACAACAATTAACAGAACCTTGGGCGCAATTGACTTCCACTTCCAAGCCTCTTATCCATCATTGAACATGCAACCCATTTACTACTTTCACTACTTGTTGTGAAGACTAAACTTATATCCTTCTTAGATAGTAGTTTTCAAGAGTGAATTTGACATCTCTTGTCCAACCTCGCCAATGACTCCTATAGTCGAAACACGAATAAAAGTATTCCATTGATGGCATTTTGCACGAAGAAGAAACAAGCTTGGCAACACTTATAAACACTACATTGTGTCTAAGCATTTAACCAATTCATGCATTTACACAAGATTAGTCAAGAACGATCGACATTCATAGACTTCTCTCATTCGGTACAAGAAACAAACTTGACAAAGAGTTCAACATTATCATGTTCATCTAGCAATTATCAATCCATCAACACAATCAAAAACTCTAAATCATACTCTTGGATTCCTATTAAGAAAAGGGGAAATCAACCCATTTCCCCAAACCCTAACAAGCATATCATACAAGTACTTCATATACTCAAGCTTTCAATAACATTAATGACATTAACAAACACATTCAATGCTCCATAAATGCATAATAGTAAGAGTATCAAATAGGCTATAAATTTTTCTTAAGACATGGGCGGAAGCCTTAGTCAATTGCTCCCAAGAACTAGATTTAGCTACAAGAGTTCATACTAATTAATGCTAAACAGCTAAACATAATACAAGAGAATTCAAAGATGAAAATGGAAGAAAATAAGGTTCTAAACTGTACCAAAAATGCATATGAAGAAGATGTGAATGAGAAGAAAGAGAGAGCTATTTATAGTACAAAAATGATAAGGTTAAATTATGGCCACCCGTTGGTCGCGACTCACGATGGGCTCGTCGCGACTTGCGACGGTCTCGCGACAAGGCCACTGCAACTCGCGATGGGTGCCAGAATTTAATCCTGTTTTCTTTTCTTCTTCTTGTGGTACACATTCATCTTCATAGAAATTCCTCTCATTTTCAAGTCTTCAATGTCTTCAAAAATGGTCTTCAATGGCCTCCGGTCTTCATGTCTTCGAAGCAAGTCTTCAAAAGTCTTCAAAAATGTGATCTTTAATGGCCTCCGGTCTTCATGCCTCCACGTTCTTCCCTTGTCACGCAAAATCCACTTAGAAGAGGTAAAAGAGCGAAAACGTTACTCTTACCCCTCCAAAGGGAATTTCAAGATAAAACACAAGCTCTTGATAATAAAAGAGCACAAAAGTGACCCAAAACAACACTAAATTATGCACATAAAATGGACATATTAAGATGAAATGCTATTTATAGTCAAGAAAAAGGGCAGTAAAAAGCAAGTTGCAGGGAAATTTTTGCGAGTCGCAATGCCTCCTTTGCGACTTGCGACCAATCAGAAATTGTGTGAAAATTGTGAGCTCGACATTTTGCGAGTCACAACACAAAAAAGTCCATTTTTGTTTTACTTCCTCCAGGTGATCCGTCGATCCATTTTGGGAGTTCTTATAGTCAATTTTATAGAACTCGAGAAGACAAATCCAATGGTACCACCCTTGGAGGCCGATTCTTCTTAAATAATTCTCAGAACTCTGCTTCAAAACATAGATCATTCTTCAACCTTTTCTTTGCTCTCCTTTCTTCACTTTATCTTCTACCACTTTGTGAGTGGCCTTCCATATTCTACCATCCTTCCGAATGTCCTTCACTGAATCACTCCTAGGTGCTCATGAGCAATCTACAAATTAAGCTTACAAAAAGGAATCTAGATGCTCGTAAGGACCAAAAATCCATTAGACTAAACATAGGTTACAAAATGAAGGATTTAGATATGAAAACTAAAAATGGTCATCCAAACCCTTTATGACATAAACCTACCTAAATCTAGCAATCTTACAGCAAAAATATAATAAAAGAGATGTTAAATGCTTCGGAAAATACATGCCTTTGACGTCCCATCAGTTATATTTGTATGTTTCCCAAAGGAAAATAGATAGAGGAAAAGAAGCTTGTGAAGCTACAAAAGACACCTTTGCCCTCAAAATGTAGCCAGGGAGGTACCTATTGCAATGCTCAGTAACTTCATTGTTTAGGTAAAACAGAAACAAAAGCCTAAAGCAGCATTAGATCTTGATAGAATGAAAAATACTAGCATGCCAATTCTACAAAGAACGACAATTAGAGTCTTACTTTCTCACCTTCAGCAATTAAGTTGTTTGCTTCAAGCTCTAACTTCTGTTACTTATACATAATGATAGGCAAACCCACAAGTGGTCCGAGAGTATCTTGGGCTAAGAGCACTTCATGGTCACATTAGCACAATAAAATATCCTTAAAGAGAGGCATACATCAAGGCATATAATCAGGAGATATTTTATTCTCTGGTATAGTATAAATAGACAGGTACGCACTTACTTTAGGGAACTTTTGAACATTTTTACTAAGACACTTACTGACTTAAGCATTGGAGAGTTTACCCCTAAGACCTCCTGGGGCTTTTTGCTTGCAAATTATCATCGAGGGACTCGACATTACGACTCAACCAGTTTCCAAATGCATCAATTGGCATGCCCAGTAGGACCTATTTAGTCACGTTTTGAGTTCCTTGGTTTATGTCCACCTCTAAGAATACTCGAAGGAGTGAGAGGTTAAAGCTGAAAGGAACTAGTGCTAGCGGAGAAGTATAATCACCTTATTGAGGAAGAAGAAGGAGAATGGTTAACCCCTCAACATCCCAAGAAGTGGAGAGAGAAGAGGTGCAAGTCTCAGCTGAAGAGCTGGGAGGAGGGCAAGGCTCAATTGGATAGATCCCAGTGATACCTGAGGTCCTTCGAGATGTAGCAGGACCCTCGGGGCCTACTGTGAGTAATGCAAGTCGAGAAATAAGGCTTGCAAATCCTACGCCAGATGTATACGTAGGGGAATGTGATGAGATGATTGGTCATTTTACGGAGGTCTCCGGTAAGTTATAGATGGAAGCTTATGAACAAGCCTTACAAGTGAATCAGGCAACATGTGTGAATACTTCATAATCTGACTTAGCCAGGGAAGTTCAGATGTTAGCGGAGGTGGGATATCAAGTCATGCTTGCTTCAGCCCCGATAGGCCACTCTTGAGGCATGTGAGCCCCGATCGTCCCTTCGACGGTTATAGAAGCCCCAACAAGCAGCGCTGTTAAGCCCATGATAGAATTTCCTTACTATAGATATCCTCGAGAGGGGTACAAGGCACAACCTCAACCTTCATTCCCTGAACCCCTGAGGTTGGCACGTACCGGGCCCCTTCCAGTTCCCGTAACCTTGATGGGAGGGTATCCCAAAGTTGATCAGCCTCCGTTTCCCAAACCCCTAGGGATAGCACATTCCAGACCCCATACAGTTTTGGTAACCTTGATGGGAGGATATCTTAGAGCCGATATGAGTTATGGGTCTCAGGGGTATGGAAGCATAGGGATGCCGAACGCGTCAGCATGTTATGGCTTGTACGACCCTTATGGGTTATATGGTGAAAGTCTGGGGATCACGATGGCCTGGGGAAATTTTGGGCAGGTAATTCAACCCCCTCAGCATTAGATGGCTTATACTGACCTCTATAGAGGATTACTAAACCCTGGAGAGCATAGAGGAGATACTAGAGATGCCCTTAAGAGAGAGATAGACAGGCTGATTGGGCCACTTGGCCAGGTAGCAGGATTCCCATTTTCATCGCTGATAACCTCAGAGTGATGACCCGTAGATACCAAGCCCCTAGAGGGGCTCTCAAAGTATAGTGGAGAGTCTGATCCCATGGAGTTCATCCAGACATTTCTTAGTCTAATGAATTCAAGGA
Source organism: Rubia yunnanensis (assembly GCA_037428765.1). Taxonomy (NCBI): domain Eukaryota; kingdom Viridiplantae; phylum Streptophyta; class Magnoliopsida; order Gentianales; family Rubiaceae; genus Rubia; species Rubia yunnanensis. The sequence continues at coordinate 80,356,847 of CM075068.1, forward strand.
ATTTCGATGAAAAACTAACTTGCAAACTAGTGGGAAGTTATCTTCGAGGAAAGGCTTAAGAGTGGTATAAAAAAATTCCAAATGGGTCTTTGAACTCCTACAGAGATTTTAGCGCGGCGTTGTTGAATCAATATGCCCAAAAGAAGAAGTTTACCAAAACCTTGCTGGAGTTATACTAGATGATACAAAACCCTGGAGAATCAACAGAAGCCTTCTATCATCGCTATGTAGATGAAAGCTTAATAGTGGTGGAGACCACCGAAAATGAAGTGATACAAGGGCACTTACTTGGGATGAGGGACATAGAGTTGTACAATAAATTAAGTAACAAGGCCCTCGAACCCTACAGAAGCTTCAGGAGATAGTTGAGTAGCACTCGAAAGTTGAAGAAGCCACCAGGAAAAAGAAAGGGAGTATGATCGAGAGGCTATGAAGGAATAATTATCATCGAGGGAAGAAGATAGCAGAGACTCCCATGCCTAACTTTGAGAGGTATACTCCCGCCAGTAGGCCTCCAGCGTAGATCCTATGTATTTACAGAGGGGTATTCTGACCACCGCAACCCTTGTCAAATGTACATGCTGTAGTATCCAATTTCCGGAGGGCTACCCCCCAAGCTGTAGTAGCAGGACGGAGGGCTACAAACTTATTCTACGACTCACAAGGATTATGGCCATGATACAAATGAATCCATCCATTTGAAAAGGGAGATAGAAAGCAATGAAAGAGAGGGGCGACTTCAGGGCCCCAGACCTAGACGAGGAAGTCAAGGGGCCCCCCTCTGGCCCAGAGAGACCATACACCATACAGGAGATATCCTTAGAATAATGGGTTAGAGTAGATGGAAGCATCAGGGATAAGAACGTCGAGGCCGAGATCAAGCCATAGGGGATGAGGGTCTGCGGGAACAACCCACTGAGAACCAAGACAACATGAACGGGGAAAATCTGCCTATTTGGAGAGTGATTAACATGATAAGTGGAATAACAGGAGAGAGGTCTTCAAACTCAGTCATGGAGGTTGATTCTCAAAGGGCTCTTGTAGAAGAGCCGAACCATAAAAGATTCTGGCCAAATGAAACAATCACATTCTCAGAAGCGGATGCTGTCTCAAACCAAACCTCACATACAGATCTGATGGTGTTATCAACGATAATTGGAACAACCTTAGTAAAAAGGGTCTTTATTGATGATGGGAGTGGGGTCAAGATAATGTTCGCTGAATGTTTTGATCAGTTAGATATTGGAAGGAATAATTTGAAAAAGTCAAGTACCCCCTCTCACAATTTATAGGAAACTCGATATATCCCATAGGAGAAGTCACCTTGCCAGTATGGATATCTGAAGGAGATAAGAGGGTGACGATTGAATGCACCTTCGCAGTGGTTGATTCTTATTCTCTATATAATGTAATTTTGGGAAGGCCTTTTATGTGCCAGGCTCGAGCTGTGTGGTCCCCGTATCATCTAATGATGTAGTTTCCAGTGAGTAGAGATAGCTTCCATCCAAGGGGATAAGGCTATGGCTAAGAGCTGTAACCTCACAACGGTAAGAGAAACAAGGAGGTGAGAGATGTAGCTTCGATACATGGAGGAGGATTTAGTCTTTCTGAAATTGAGCAAATGCCAATCTTGGATAAGGGAGTAGTAGCTGTGGGGAAACGTATCCCTGGGGCTGTGAAGGAGAAGCTGAGCAAGTTAATGGAGAAATACAAAGATGTATTTTTGTGGGATACTTTAGATCTTACAGGGGTTCCCCAAGAATTAGCAGTCCATAGGTTAAACATTGACTCGGGGATTAGGCTTGTTAAGAAAAAAAGGAGAGTGTTCACGCCTAAAAGGGCAGAAGCCATCAAGGCCAAGGTAGACAAACTGCTGAAGACTGATGTAATTGAGGAAGTACTTCAACCGGAATGGCTAGCCAACCTGGTTATGGTCCCAAAGCATGATGATACTTGGTGAATGTGTATAGATTTTATGGATTTGAACAAATGCTACCCAAAGGATAGTTACCCCTTATCCCCCCCCCTCATCGATAAGTTGGTGGAAGTAATTACAGGGTATCAAGTATTGGCTTTCTTTGATGGCCACACGGGTTATCGCCAGCTAATGCTGGCTGATGAGGATAAGGAAAAAACTTTATTTATCACATATGTGGGCACGTACTGTTACAAGAAGATACCTTTTGGCTTGAAAAATGCAAAGGCATCTAAAACTGAACCTCGCTAAATGTATCATAAGAGTGAGGGCGGGAAAATTCCTTGGGTTCATGGTATCAAAAATGGGAATCGATGTTAATCCAAAGAAGGTCAAGGCCCTGATAAGGATCAAGAGAAGATCACTGGATGTCTGGCGGCTTTGAGAAAATTTTGTCAAAGGGGGCTGAGAAACATTTGCTATTCTTCAACGAGCTCCAAAAATCAAAGAAGTTTGAATGGATCGATAGGTGTGAACATGCTTTTCAACAACTTAAAGATCATCTTCAAAGGTTACCAACGCTAATGAAACCCTAGAAAGGGGAGGTCCTGTTCCTGTACATCTCCACTTTGCCCCTGGCCATTAGTGCGGTACTTGTGAAAGAAAAAGGAAAAGTGCAGCACCCTATATACTTTGTGAGCCAAGCCCTACAGGGACCGGAGACAAGATACACCACCCTCAGGAAACTCACACTAGCACTGGTACATGCCGCTCGAAGACTGCAACCTTATTTTCAAGGACACATGATCATCTTACTCACTAACTATCCCCTCAGGAAAGTCCTCTTGAAACCCGAGGCATTGGGGAGAACGATGAATTGGGCAGTAGAGTTGGGAGAGCATGACATACAATTTCAGCCATGGGCAACGATTAAAGGTCAAGCCTTGGTGGACTTTATAGTCGAAACCACTGAGACTATCAAGCTAATTGAAATGGAGGAGGAAAAGATAGTTGAGAAGGGGTCTCGGAGGAAAAGATAGTCGAGAAGGGGTCTCGAAGGAAAGAATTATTCAGGTTATAGGTTGATGGTTCCTCACATTCAGGAGGGAGTGGGGCATGAGTCTTACTCACTAGCCCTGATGGAAAAGACTACCCGTATGTACTGCACTTTGCCTTCAAAGCAACAAATAATGAGGCTGAATATAAAGCCATGATCATTGGTTTGAGGTTAGCTACGAAATTGAATGTGAAGTATTTGGAGATTTATAGTGACTCCCAGATAATGGTGCAGGAGGTAAAGGAGGATTACGAGGCCATGGAGCACACTTTGCAAAAGTATCTAGATTTTGTGAAGCCTCTACTCAGGATGTTCGAAAGCTATACCATGGAGCAAGCACTAAGAGAATACAACCATAAGGCTGATGCCTTGAGCAAGTTAACCTCATCAAATTTAGGAGCGGAGTCTCAAGGGCAGTTTCTCATGGAGACCCTTCAAATCAAAGTTTTTAGGAGCAAAGGGTAATGGCAGTAGAGGAAGAAATTTTCCGGATGAAACCATTGTTAAATATCTTCGAGATGGAATACTCCCAAAGAATACTATCAAAGCCAGAAAAGTCAGGTTGAAAGCGCCAAAATATGCAAGGCAAGAAGAAAAAAGAGGGCATCTGCAACCCCTGCTCATATGTGTGGGCCCCCTTGAGGTGGATTATTTGATAAATAAGGCCTATGAGGGTATATGTAAAGTCATCAAGGAGCTAAGTTAGGATCGAGGAATCTTATCCGACCCGGGTATTATTGGCCCATGATGTTCGAAGATGCAAACTGGTATATACAAACTTTTCATCAATGCCAAAAACATACACCATTGAAGCACATTCCCTAGAAGGAGATGATGAGTTTTTACGGCTCATGGCCATTTGATAAATGAGGTATCGACCTAGTTGGGCCCTTCCTTGAAGCATCAGGAAAGTTCAAATTTTTTATCGTGGCCGTAGATTATTTCACGAAATGGGTGGAAGCTGAACCATTGACCAATACCACAGGTAAAATAGTCATTGCTTTCTGTTGGAAAAACATTGTGTACAGGTTCGGGATTCCGAGGATGATCATAACAGACAATGGGAAGCAGTTCGCCAATGATCCCTTTAAGATGTGGTGCGAGGAATATAAGATCCTGAAAATTTTGATAGTTATTTATCATCTATGGGCGAATGGCCAAGTAGAAGTTACCAATCGCACCCTCGTCAACGGAATCAGAGCTAGGCTTGGGGGGGGGAGCCGGAAATTGGATATGAGAATTGCCAACGTCTTATGGGTATATAGAACTACAAAATCTTCAGCCATAGGAGAAACACCTTATAGCTTAGTCTATGGTTATGAGGCGGTGATCCTAGTTGAAATAGGGCTGCCAAGCTCGAGGAAGATGGCTATGGCCGGGGAAGATATTAACAGTGAAAATTGGCATATGGATATGGACATGGTCAGCGCGAGAGTTAGCCTCGATAAATGAGGCTAAAGTGAAAGAAAAGGTGAAAAATTATTATGATTGAAGAGTCAGGAAAGTGCCATTTGCACCTAGCGGTCTAGTTATGGAAAGATTGAGTAAAACAGGCAAGAGCCGGAGGGGAAGCTCGCGGCTAACTGGGAAGGACAATATCGAGTGGTAGAAGCATACTCTGGAGGAAGCTATACCCTTTAGACCACAGGGGGGAACTCAGATCTCAAGGAGATGGAACATTGCTAATCTCTGGAGATATCACCATGTATGATTGGGGTGAATAGTTCTGAGAAATCATGTGCCCAGCACTAAGGTCGAGCTTAAAGGCTCCTACAATAATACCAGTTAAGACTGAAGGCTGAACTCAAACGCTCCTGTAAAAATTCCAGCTAAGACTGAAGGCTTGAGCTTAAACGCTTTTGCAAAGCATTACAGCTAAGGCTGTAGAATAGGGCTATGAGCCCCTAAATTGTATTCTAGCTAAGGCTATAGAATAGAGCTATGAGCTCCTAAATTGTATTCCTGCTAAGGCTGTAGAATAGATCCACGAGCTCGCAAGAGAAAAGAAAGTGGGAGGAACACGAAAGTAATATCCTCGACCCCCTTGCCAATTGTAGATGTTGCTAGATGAACTAGTGATTTTTTTGCAGGATGTAGGTGAAAAACACCGAACCTGGGTAAAATTGTTGTTTTTTTTTAAAAATTTTTAGCTGATTATTAATTGCTTATAGTTCACTTTTGAAAATTTTGACATATCACAGTCTGAGGTATGAAGGTTCAGAGGCCATGATCATAAAGTCAAAAGCACGAAGGATAAGAGAAGTAAAAAATACTAGCGGAGTATAGAATGTAGTTACAATAGTTTCTTTAATTCCTTTTCTACTCTTGCTACTTCTTCCTATATCCTTGTTATTTCTTATGCCTTGATACTAGTAGCACGTTGAAGATCCTTTCTTTGTTCCTCCTCAGGATAGTCATCAGTATTTATTGCCAAAGTGGATCGATGACCACGGGGGTGGGTCCACTTTCTCGCAAACCTCCCATAGGGGTGCTTCAAAGAACCACTGCCCCTAGCTACTTCCTCTACTTCTAAATTTTCGAAAAACCTTTGATTCTTAGGAGAAGGAATGGGTAGTTTCCATTTGAGGATAGCAGCATAAGCCACTTTCTCCTTAAAAGTTCCTCGAGTTTCCACTTCATTTTTTATGAGCCAATGGTAGGAAATGTGTAGAAGAAATTTGGGTAAAAGCTTGTCTAAGATAACTTTGGGATTAGCCACCCCATGAAATAAGCTATGAGCATGAAGGCTTTGATGGCAGAGATGAGCTTTCTTCTCCAACTTGACATTTTGCTCTGCAATGTCTCCTTTTCTGATAGCAACCTTGAGTTTTCTCCTAAAATAGATTCTACTACTGAAGGTTCATCACTGATAGAAGTACCGGACTTGGAGAGCACCTCGTTTAGCCTCGAGATCTAATTTTGTGCAACCTCATTACGCTGTGCAATATCACCCAATTGAGGCATAAGCCCATAAGCCTGTCCCTGAGTGGCTATAAGATAACTCGTGACCAATCTTTCAGCATCTGTAAGACACCTTTTAAGGGAACCAAATTTGTGGATTATGCAATGAACGTCATCTTCACAGTTGACCTCTGGGGGGTCAGTTTCGTCGAAAACCTTGAGAGAGACAACATCCTTGAATCTTCTATGGTCGTGGTCCTTTAAGAGTGATACAAAAATTGAGCTTTTTCCACTTTCCCAAGATTTCAAGTCCACTTTAGCAAGATCAAGCTCCTTTGGGAAGGATCTTGCGGCTGAATTCAAGTTGGAGATGTTGTCTTGAAGGCCAACTATGAAGGGGTGGGTCTTATTATGCCACGACTCTAGTTCTTTGGAGCTTTTCTTCAAGGCCATCACAACATGGGATAAGTCCCTCCTAGCGATTTCGAGCTTGGCTTTAGCCTTAAGGAAATCTTTACGGATGGATTGAAGTTCCCATTGCAATGTGTTGAACTAAGAGAATGAAAATTTTGGAGAAACACATCAATAAGGGAAATACAATGTTCATATAAAAGACCAAAATCAATTACACGGGGGCCTAAAAGGGCAAAATTATACATTGGTCCCTACTACGGTATCCCCCACTTAGTTCTCTTGAGCTGCTGCGGCCTCCGCCTTTACATCTTTGTCTTCTTCATCAGGATCAGGTAAGGCGCTGATATCATCCAGGGTAATGTACTTACCCAAAACCCTTAGAAGATCCATCATGGATAAACTCATTCGACTCTCATTCACAGCACTTTCCCACTTTTGGTTTATCACCTCGAGCCCTTTGTACTTAGCCTCTTCCTTCAATGCCTTGACATCATCTTCATATATGGACAATCCCATCTTAGGAAGAATCACTTTATCCACTAAGCTAGATCTCTCAACACCCTGGGCAATATTCAGAAGGTCCACAAAGATTGATATTGTTTAGATGTAACTCTTTTTGCAACCCTCGGGGGTAATTCTACGGTTTGGGGAGCCAAATATATTCCCCCCCATCTATTAGGATGGTTTAATCTAAAAAAAAAGAAGGTCCACAAAGAGGTCGAAGAGCTTCTGTCTCCGAAGAACTTTATCTTTGAAGGCCTCCAACATGGCTATTTGAGTCTCCGGGTCTTGGGCTTATTTGTCATTCTCGACAACTGAGTTCTTTTCAAATGTTAGGCGCTCTTGAGTGCTCTGGATTTCAACAATTTTTTGTTGGGAAGCCTTGATCTCCAACTGTAACGTGGCTATCTCCCTATTCTTGTCTTCATAAGTGGAAGATAATTCAGAACCTAAGTTCCGAATGAAGGAAGATAGGGAAGTGGTGATGGTGGACCTCACACCATCCAACTTCTTGAAAACCTGAAAAACGTGGTGGGAATGAGAATAACCAACACACATAATCATTCTCAAATTTATTTGATAAGATATGATGTGCCCATTTTATACGGTTATATTAGGACTTTTAGGATTCACTTTTGTACACTTTTGTGCTCTAAATGTGATATTTTACCTTGAAATTCTCTAAGGAGGGTTAAAAGTGACTTGTATGCTTTTATTACTTTTCTAGAGAATTTTGTGTCACAAGGTAATTTGCTTGAATATTTGAAGACTTATAATTGAGCTTTTTGAAGATTTGAAAATTTTAAGAAGTGAAGAGAAGAGGAGGATATGAAACAAAAAGGAGAAAGAAGAAATGGTCCTGGACTTGGAGTCCGTCGCGAGCACGTCGCGACTCGCGATGAACGAGGGGTCAGAAACCCTTCTTGCTTTTTTCACTATAAATACTCATCTTATCCTCTCCTCTTAAGCAGCTTTTCACCTTCTTCTTCCTGCGTTTTTGGTGGGTTCAAACCCTATTTTTTCTTTCTTTCTTTTCTTAGTTTTTATAGGTTAATCATTTCTTTGTATTGTCTAGCTTAGTTTTATCTTGGGAGCAAAGGATTGAAGCTTCCATTTTTATGTAGTAAGAACCATATATATATATATATTTGGTGCTTTTGCTATTGTGCATTTATTGAGCTTTGAATGTGAATTGTTAATGACATTGATGTTGTTGGAAGCTTGATTATATGAATTGCTTGTATGATTACTTGTTAGGGTTGGGAGAAAGTAGCTAATTCTCCCCTCTTTTAATGTGGAATCCAAGAGCATGATTTAGAGCTTCTTAAATGATGTTGGTGTATTGATAATTGCTAGATAAATGTAATGATATCGAACTCATTATCATGTTTGTTTTAGGTAGCAAATGAGAGAGGTCTATGAATGTCAATCGTTCTTGACTAATCTTGTGTAAATGCATGAAATGGCTAAATGCTTACACACGGTGTAGTGTTTATAAGTGTTGCCAAGCTTGTTAATTCTTCATGTTAAATGCCATCAATGGGATACTGTTAATACTAAGGGAGTCATTGGTGAGGTTTGACAAGAGATGTCAAATTCACTCTTGCAAACTACTATCTAAGAAGGATAGAAGATTTATCTTCACAACAAGTAGTCGAAGAAGTGAATATATTATTTTGGTCATTCTTGAAGCCTTTGTTATTTAGCATTCATGTGTTCTTAATGCTATTTTCACTTCATTTATGCCATGGGTTGTTTGAGAATAGGAAGTGTTTGTATGATTGAAGTGTTAGGGAGTTAGGAAAGGTGACGAATTCTTTAGCTCCTTTACATGAAAATATAAGAACATGAATTTAAAACTTCTTGTGCATAATGTGTTGTGATTATTTCTAGATAAATATGTTAATGTGGATTGTTCTCATATTTATCCTATAGATGCAATGAAAGGTTGAACCTTGAATGTGGTTTGTTCTAGGTTTAGACTAATGAATGTTATGTTTGGTGATAGGATAAGTGAATGGATCAATGATCTACATTAGGTTTGGAAAGTGGATATCGATTGCTGGGAGGCCATCGCCGTGCCTCTCAAAGTTAATATTTATAAGACCTTTTATGCTTACTATCTACAACTAAGTAGATATCGGCAAGTTGGGGTCGTCCACGAAGAAGAGGGATTTTCTCAAGCGTTTTAAATGTAAATGGTTGATATTATGCTAGGGGTAGATATATATATATACACATATAAAAGCATGTAAATGGGGGGGGGGGGTTGGTTGGTTGTGGTGGTCCTAAGCTATGAAAGTTAAAAGACAAGATAACTAGAAAGGTCATGTAACTATGCTAATCATCAAACAAAACTAAGAAAAAGGGTTTTAAAACTACAAAAGACAAAGCCTTTGGGGCAATAGATATCCACTTCACTTCCAAACCTAATAAAGATCATTGAACCATTCACTTATCCTATCACATTTGTTACCTGTGGGGAATGCCAATGGAATATCAACATTCATTCCTTCTTAATAGTAATTTGCAAAGATAAACAATGACCATTTGAAAACCCCATTGATGATCACCCTAGAAAAACAATGACCATAGGGGTATTTCATCAATGGCATTATAATGAAGGACCATAGATTTGACAACGACAAGCCTTCTACCAAAGACATAGTCATTTAACAAAACAAAGCATTCATTAGGCTAAACCTAGAACAAACCACATTCAAGGTTCAACCTTGCATTGCATCTATATGATAAATATGAGAACAATCCACATTAACATACTTATCTAGTAAGAATCACCACACCACACATTATACTCTAGAAGTTCTAAGTTCATGTTCTTAGACTTTCATGCAAACGAGCTAAGGAATTCGTCACTTTCCTAACACCCTAACACTTTAGTCATACAAACACTTCCTATTCTCAAACAAACCATGGCATAAATGAAGTGAATCATAGCATTAAGAACTCATGAATGCTAAATAACAAAGGCTTCAAGAATGAGTGAAACAATCTACTCACTACTTCAACTGCTTGTTGTGAAGATAAATCTTCTATCCTTCTTAGATAGTAGTTTGCAAGAGTGAATTCGACATCTCTTGTTAAACCTCGCCAATGACTCCCTTAGAACTAAGAGTATTCCATTGATGGCATTTAGCATGAAGAATCAACAAGCTTGGCAACACTTATAAATACTACATCGTATCTAAGCATTTAACCAATTCATGCATTTACACAAAATTAGCCAAGAACGATCGACATTCATAGACCTCTCTCATTTTCTACCTAAAACAAACATGACAACGAGTTCGACATCATCACATTCATCTAGCAATTGTGAACACACCAACATCATATAAGAAGCTCTAACTCATGCTCTCGGATTCCACATTAAAAGAGGGGAGAATTAGCTACTTTCTCCGAACCCTAACAAGTAATCATACAAGCAATTCATATACTCAAGCTTCCAACAACATCAATGCAATTAAAAATTCACATTCAAAGCTCAATAAATGCACAATAGCAAAAGAACCAAATATATATATATATGGTTCTTACTACATAGAAATGGAAGCTTCAATCCTTTGCTCCCAAGGTAAAAGTAAGCCAGAGAATTAAAAGACATGATTAACCTACAAAAACTAAGAAAAGAAAGAAGAGAAAAACTAGGGTTTAGAACCCAAAAAATGCAGGAAGAAGAAGGCAAAAGCTGTATATGAAGAGGAGAGGATAAGGTGAGTATTTATAGTACACAAAGCAAGAAGAGTTTCTTACCACTCATCCATCGCAAGTTGCAACGTGCTCGTGAAGACCTCGCGACGGACTCCAAGTCTAGCACCATTTCTTCTTTCTCCTTTTTGTTGCATATCCTCCTCTTCTCTTCACTTATTCAATTCTTCAAATCTTCAAAAGCTCAATTATAAGTCTTCAAATCTTCAAATCTTCAAAGGTATTCTCCAAAGTCTTCAAAGTCTTCAAACAAATTACCTTGTCACACAAAATTCTCTAGAAAAGTAATAAAAGCGTACAAGTCGCTTTTAACCCTCCTTAGAGAATTTCAAGGTAAAATGTCACATTTAGAGCAAAAAAGTGTACAAAAGTGAATCCTAAAAGTCCTAATATAACCGTATAAAACGGGCACATCAATTGCCCCCAAGGCTTTATCTTTTGTAGTTTTAAAACTCTTTTTCTTAGTTTGTTTGATGATTAGCATAGTTACTTTGCTTTGCTAGTTATCTTGTCTTTTAACTTTCATAACTTAGGAAAACCAACAAACCAACTCCCCCTCTCATTTACTTGCTTTTATATGTATATATATATATCTACTTCTAGCTTAATATCAACCTTTTGTGTTTAAACGTTTGAGAAAACCCCTCTTCTTCGTGGACAACCCCGACTTGACGCTTTCTACTTAGTTGTAGATAGTAAGCAAAAAAGGCTTATAAATATTAACTTTGAGAGGTACAGAGATGACCTCCCAAATTTTGGCGCCGCTGCTGGGGAAGAGGTGTTTATTTTCAAGTGTTTAGGTGTATTTGGTTGCATATTAGCAAGTTGTTTTTATTTTCCACTCCTTGGTGGTTGTTTTTGTTTGGAGTAGGTATTGCTTGAGTTCTTGGTGAATTTTATTGAGAATCCTTGCAATATGATTCCAAACTTTTGAAAATTTTGAAAAAAAATAAAAAATAAAAAATGGAGCGTCTCACCTTGAGGGAACTCATGATTAGAAGAGAGGCTTAACAAGCAAGGTTTTGTAGGATGTGTCATTCTGACCATCCTACCGAGTCTTGCTATTTATTGTGGGAAGAGCATGGAGAAAGAACCCTTGGTTTCCAAAACCAAGGGTATTACGAAGAGTGCTACCAAGAGGTAGGAGATGTTGGTTTTCAAGGGCAAGAAGCCCAAGAATGGTATCCATACCACAATTCTTACAATCCGGAGTGGAGTGGTAATCCAGATTGGTGGTATGAGAATGAGCCAAAAACCCAACAATACGAGCTAAACAATTGGCAATCACCACCTTATTTCATACCCCCAAACCAAGCCCAACAAGGAAGTTCAAGTTTGATACATGAAGAAGTCATGAATACAATAGCAAACTTGAACACCTTTACTAGTGAGGAGCCTGACACTTAGCTCTCCTCTAGTGTTAAGGCTATAGAGGGGCATGTGAGGAGTATGTTAGAAGCGTTGGCCCAAATGGAAGCTCGTGATTATGAAAATACACCATCCCAAATTGAACTCGAGGATTCAGTGAGTGAGGTCACCAATGGAAATGATTTTGAGTTCAGAAGGGATGATGAATTATGTGTTGAGGATAAGAAAATGGAAGAAGAGGTGATTGTACTACATTCGCTAGCACTATCACCGCTTCTCCCACCTAGCAAACCGGATCCACCATTTTTGGAAGTTTTGAGGGAGATAAGAGAGGAGCCAAAAGACAATCCCAAGCCTCCTAACCACCCAACTCCCTTTAAACTATCTCCACCTCAACAAAACTGTCCTCTTGAAAGTTTTGTAACCCCACCTCTCTACTTTTGGCCACTCATGGTGAAGGGGTTCAAGCCTTCACCATATGGATAACATTACGGTCATGTCGAAGACCTTAAAAATATAGAGCTTTGTTGTGCCGATGACATAAATAAATTAGGCCTTTATTTTGATTTTTGTTGTTTTGTCTTGTTCTTTTTACGGTGTGTTTTTCTATGATTTGGTAGCAAGGTGAAGTGCATTGCATATGAGGAGATCAAGGAATGAAATCCATGAGAAAGGGAAGAAATCTTGGAGTGTTGGTGAGAAAAGATTGAATTCTTTCTAAGTGCTGGGAGGGATCGTGATCGCGGGTCGCGACTACCTCGCGATAACCTCGTGATAGACCATTGCAAGTCACGATGTGATCAGAATTCGTTCTGAAAAATCAGCCCCCAGCCACCACTTTATGAGAGTCGTGATGTGGCATTGAGAGTCACAACCAACAAGTCATCGAGTCGAGCTGAGCTCAATAGTACAAACCCTCGAAGACCTTGGGTCTTGGAGACCACAACCTCTCGATTCGAGCAGAGCACCTTGAGACCTCAGGTCCTTGAGGCTGCAATCCATTGACTAGAGCTGAAGTCCTCATGACCTCGGGTCCTCGAGGACACAAGCCCTCAAGTCGAGCTGAGCTCAACTATGCAAGCTCTCAAGACTTTCGGTCCTCGAGACCGCAAGCCCTCGACTCGAACCAAATTCCTCGAGATGTTATCTTTCATCCTCGAGCCCAGCCAAACCCGAGCCCCTCAAGACCAAACCTTTAATCCCTCGAGAGTCCATCCCCTCGAGACCTCGAGACACATCTTTTCTAGACCCTTGAGAATAGCCAAACCCGTAGGTCCCCTATCCCATATCCCCTCGAGACCTCGAGACACATTCTTCAGACCAGCCAAACCGTAGAACCATCCCTCGAGACACCATCCCCTTGAGACCTCGAGACATATCCTATCGAGACCTTGAGACCAGCCAAACTCGTAGAACCATCCATCGAGACATCATCCCCTCGAAACCTCAAGACATATCATCTCGAGACCTCGAGACCAGCAGAATCCTTAGATCCCTTATCCCACATTCCCTCAAGACCTTGAGACATGTCATCTCGAGATCTCGAGACCATCCGTAGAGCCATCCCTCGAGACACCACCCCCTCGAGACCTTAAGATGTATCCTCTCGAGATCTCGAGACCAGCCAAAACTCCTACATCCATCATCATTCAAACCACCTTTTTGGAAAATCTCGAGACCATTCGAAACAGTCCCTCGAGACCTCGAGTTGCGACATGGTCATCACGAGTCGCGATGAAGAATCCAACTTTTCAATTGAGCTTAAACACTGCATAATCCTTCCCTCTTCTCCAAATACTCCTAAGAACCACCACATATTCACTCATTCCTCCACCATCTTACATATATTGACATATGAAAATTCTTACATCTTTATAGTATCTTTGTTGATTGTAGTAGGCCGACAACATCATTGAGTCTTTCATTGCTATATTCTGTAATGATGCTTGGATATGTGTCGATATATGTTGGATATTTTTATTGGAAAATCTTCTAGTGGTGATTGCATGATGGATTGGTTGTTATTTGATAATACTATAGTTATTAACTCTTGATGCTAAACATAGTATTGCAAATCCTTATGTACTTGTGAGTTTGATGTTGTTCTTTGTGGTGTTAGTCTTGATCACATGACGCCAAGGAGACAACATTTTGCTTGAGGGGTGAGTTCTTCTACAGCACTTTTGCTTCCCCTTCAGGCTCCAAAACTAATTTTGAGACCAATTCTATACAAATACATGGGATTGCGCCATATCACCGGCGACTGTGCGGAGAAACGGGTGTCACTTTACCTCCTACCTTGAGTTTTATTGTTCTTGCCTTACATTTTTATATTGATGGAAATGTAATGTTTTATGTGCATGGAGGGGTTAGAGGACTCACATGTATGCTAGCTTCATTTGGAATGCTTTTTGCTACTTTTGATTGGAAAAACATGAGGAAAAGAAAGAAATTTTTTTGAAAAAAAATAGAAAATGAAAAAAAGAAAAAAAAAAGAAAGAAAAGAAAACCCACTAAGTTGAAAATCTGAGAGGGCAACTTAGGCAATATTGGGGGCCCGGATAGGTCGAAAACCCGAAAGGGCGACCTAGGAAAAAATGAGAGGCCAAATGTGCAGAAAAATGTGAGATGTGAGCCAAAGAAACATGACGTGTGGCTAGGATGAAAACCCGAAAGGGCTCCTAGGAAAAATGAGAGAAAAAGAAAAAAATGCTATGATTTCACTCATTTGCCGGCATTGGAGTCATAAAATTGCGGTTGTTATATGGATGGATAGGGTAGCTCAACATCTTTAGACCTCTTGGGATTGGGTAACTTAGTTGGTTGAAAAATGAAGTATGGTTATGAAATTCTTGATTATTTTATACTTTATTTTGGTTGATATATTGGCATTGGGTGAAGTATGTGTTTAAACCTCCTTTATGGTTTTGACTTCATTTTGTGTCATTGGATTTTGGTTGATATATTGGTATGAAGTGAAGTATGTGCTTGAACCTCCTATATGGTTTTAACTTCATTTTGTGTTATTAGACTTTGGGATTATCAATTCGGGACTTTGAAAAGTTTTTATGGGTAGTGAGTTGATAAGTGGTAGGTTTGGTAAGATTTAGGAATTGGGGTTGTGTGTGTGAAAAAATTCTCATTTGAGCTTTGATTTTGGGATTTACGATATTGAGAGTTTTTGTGAGGTTTTGATTAGGGGAATATTAGTTTAGTATGTGGACATATGAATTCCTTCGTGTGCTTGAATCTTTTCTTACTCGAGGGCGAGTAAGGTTTAAGTGTGGGGAGGTTTGATGTGCCTATTTTATACGGTTATATTAGGACTTTTATGATTCACTTTTGTACACTTTTGTGCTTTAAATGTGACATTTTACCTTGAAATTCTCTAAGGAGGGTTAAAAGCGACTTGTACGCTTTTATTACTTTTCTAGAGAATTTTGTGTGACAAGGTAATTTGTTTGAATATTTGAAGACTTATAATTGAGCTTTTGAAGATTTGAAGAATTGAAGGAGTGAAGAGAAGAGGAGGATATGAAACAAAAAGGAGAAAGAAGAAATGGTGCTGGACTTGGAGTTCGTCGCGAGGCCATAACGAGCACATCGCGAGGCCATCGCGAGCATATCGCGACACACGATGGACGAGGGGTCAGAAACCCTTCTTGCCTTTTGCACTATAAATACTCATCTTATCCTCTCCTCTTAAGTAGCTTTTCACCTTCTTCTTCCTGTATTTTTGGTGGGTTCAAACCCTAGTTTTTCTTTCTTTCTTTTCTTAGTTTTTATAGGTTAATAGTGTGTTTGTATTGTCTAGCTTAGTTTTATCTTTGGAGCAAAGGATTGAAGCTTCCATTTCTATGTAGTAAGAACCACACACACACACACACACACACACACATATATATATATCCATTTGGTGCTTTTACTATTGTGCATTTATTGAGCTTTGAATGGGAATTGTTAATGGTATTGATGTCGTTGGAAGCTTGATTATATGAATTGCTTGTATGATTACTTGTTAGGGTTGGGAGAAAGTAGCTAATTCGCCCATCTTTTAATGTGGAATCCAAGAGCATGAGTTAGAGTTTCTTAAATGATGTTGGTGTGTTGATAATTGCTAGATGAATGTGATGATGTTGAACTCGTTGTCATGTTTGTTATAGGTAGCAAATGAGAGAGGTCTATGAATGTCGATTGTTCTTGACTAATCTTGCGTAAATGCATGAATTGGCTAAATGCTTAGACATGGTGTAGTGTCTATAAGTGTTGCCAAGCTTGTTGATTCTTCATGCTCAATGCCATCAATGGGATACTCTTAGTACTAAGGGATTCATTGGTGAGGTTTGACAAGAGATGTCGAATTCACTCTTGCAAACTACTACCTAAGAAGGATAGAAGATTTATCTTCACAACAAGTAGTCGAAGTAGTGAATAGATTGTTTTGCTCATTCTTGAAGCCTTTGTTATTTAGCATTCATGTGTTCTTAATGCTATGTTTCACTTCATTTATGCCATGGGTTGTTCGAGAATAAGAAGTGTTTGTATGATTGAAGTGTTAGGGAGTTAGGAATGTGACAAATTCTTTAGTTCCTTTGCATGAAAATCTAAGAACATGAACTTAGAACTTAATGTGTTGTGATTCTTGCATGATAAGTATGTTAATGTGGATTGTTCTCATATTTATCCTATATATGAAATGAAAGGTTGAACCTTGAATGTGGTTTGTTCTAGGTTTAGCCTAATGAATGTAATGTTTTGTGATAGGATGAGTGAATGGTTCGATGATCTACATTAGGTTTGGAAGTGGATATTGATTGCCCCTAAGGCTTTATCTTTTGTAGTTTTAAAACCTCTTTTCTTAGTTTGTTTGATGAATAGCATAGTTACTTGGCTTTGCTAGTTATCTTGTCTTTTTAACTTTCATAACTTAGGAAAACCAACCAACCAAAATTCCTCCCCATTTACTCACTTTTATATGTATATATATGTATATATATATATATCTACTTCTAGCCTAATATCAACCTTTTGTGTTTAAACGTTTGAGAAAATCCCTCTTCTTCATGGACGACCCCGACTTGCTGCTATCTACTTAGTTGTAGATATAAGTAAAAAGGGCTTATAAATATTAACTTTGAGAGGTACGATGACAACCTCCCAAGATATCTTACCTCAAGTTTTTCACAAAAGGACCAAGGGTAGTGGTCCCTAAGGCCGAGAGGCTCGACAAATATGCCAAACCATAGGTAGAGGCATAGAGCTCCTCATTAGTGGCCTCAGGAGCAGACCTCTTATGAAATATTTTTTTGATGACCCTTCCTAATGGAAAGATCATCCTTGGGTTTTCACTTCAACGATGTGTCGGAGGGGGCAACTTTTTAGAGGGGGGTAGTAGGGGTAACCTTTTCCTTGGAAGAGAGGGTGTTTTCTCCCTTCTTTATCATAGCACCCGCTAGACTCTGGCCCACTGAAGAGAAAGGAGATATTAGACAAGGTACAATAAAATGTATATGTATAAATATGATAGTAAGCAGCAAAGCAAAGCACAAAATACATGAATGACACCTTCAATGTCAGGACAGAAAAGGGAATCTTTGAGAGGGGGCTCTCAGGTTACTAAGTCCTGGGAAGGTCGTGGTTTATACCCCTTAACTAGTTTCCTTCTCTTCGGACCTACTAGAGACTGATTGGATGGGGCCAAGTTGGACTGTCTCAAAAATTTTCTTTTCTTAACAAGATCATATAAGAGGCATAAGAAAGGGGTGAGGATAACAAACAATCTCGAGCACTCTCAAGGCGAGGAGGGTAAACAAACTTCTCAGGAAGCTGGGATTCGACTTTAACATATGGATTCCATCGAGGAACCTTATATCTAAGGTAGTTAAATGTGAGAGCCCTCTTAGCCTCCTTCCACTTTCCCACGTCTGGGGGAGAGTAAAAACCTTGCGTCTCCTTTGGCGAGGAGAAAAAGTAATGATCTTCTCGGAAGAGCTACCGCAGAAAGCCACGGTGAAAAGGGAATGGAACAACTTATACTCCGGTTCAATGTCTAGGTTGTAGCATTGACAGAGAAATAACATGAGGGTGGTTATGGCGTTAGGATGAACTTGGGCAAGGCTTACTTGAAAATCTCTGAGCACCCTCGAGAATATTAGAGGAAAGGGAAAATACAACCCTGACCGGATCTACTTTAGGAAAACGATCGTCTTCCCTTCAGGGGGATCTTTGTAAGACTCTGCTGCCCCCAACCATTCTAATTCTACATCAGCAAGAATCCTCTAACCTGGAGGTAATGATCTTAAGATCCCCAATATAGTCGAAGACTTTTCGGGAGTTGGGGGCCCGTAAGTTTCTTCTTCCACAGGGGAACCTTGGGCCGGGGGCTCAACGGTAAAAGAGGCTTTGGAGTGGTGCAACCTGCTATCCTTCTTTAACATCCTCGATGGGTCACCTTTCTTAGGAGAAGGGGAGCTAAACTCAATCTCTCTGACACACGAAGACTTTTAGATATATTCTTTCCTTCGACCAGGAGGCCAAACTCAAGGAAAACCCCCCTCAGGAAAGTCTGAAATTGGTATGTACCTTTAATAACCTATCTCATCATCGCTAGGGCTAGAACCCTGGGGAGAATGCCCTAGATTGCTTAGCATAGCTTTAGAATCTCCTCTTCTAGGAGATTCCCCCTTAAATCTCTCAAACTCATTTCCATCAAAATGCCCCCTCTCAATGGATTTCTCGCCTGAATCAGCCATGGGCACAAAGGATAAAGGAAAAGAAGCAAAGAAAGATGAAGGCTGGGATAACTTACTGATGAAAGTAGAAGAAGGGAAATGTAGGCGAGGAACGAAGGGAGAAGAGAGTACTGAGAAAACCTTTGAAATCATCTGCAGTTAAAGTGAAGAGAACATGGATAAAATGGAGGTTGAGAAGCCTAAAAAAGGCGGCTAGAATAATGATTAACTTAGGATAAGTGAAAATTTGAAAAGGCGTGAAAAGTTGGCATGCCTTTTCATAAACTGCTCCAGGACACGTGTTTCCCTGTATAACCAACATGCGCGTAAAAAGAAAATAATAATAAACAATAGTCATAAATTAAATTAGATGGCCCCTCGGGGTAATGGATTCCTACACCCAGAAAAACAAAAGTGGAGATCCTTGACACCCTCTACGAGAACACGTGAACCCAGGGGCTCAGTAATGAAGGTTAAACCCGAGACTCCTCTAAGATCCTAATCATGAGGGTACCCTAAATTTTCTGAGGGCTCTTGATGATAGGCAAACCTGCAACTGGGCTGAGAGTGTCTTGGGACAAGAGCAATTCATAGTTGCGTCAGCACAATAAAATCTCCTTAATAGAGAAACGTACATCAAGGCGTATAATTCAGAGATACGTTATTCCTTGGTACACTATAAAAAAATAGGTACGCACTTACTATAGGGGACTTTTAAACATTTTTAATATGACATTTATTGACTTAAGCAAATGGGAGTTTACTCCTGGGACCTCCCGGGGATTTTTGCTTGCAGATTATCATCGAGGAACTCAACGTTACGACTCAACCGGTTTCCAGACACATTAATACAAACAAACAGCCTAACAAAATTAAATTTCCATTCTACTAAGACTTAGAGAGCAACAAATCAATATTGATGTTTAACACTCTTAACAACAGATTTTCAGGTCCTTTTCAACATTTCTTCGAAACAGCAAGGTTATGCAAATCCAACAACTACTCCAAAGACATCAATATCCCTCTATCATCCATCAGCGCAAACATTTTCTGGCTGAGGGTATCAATAATAATGTTAATGCTACCAAAACCCATATAATTGATGACCATCTTGCATTTTGCCAGGTTTGGCTTGAACAATAAGCTATTGTGCTGTGCATGCACTTCAATAACTTCTGAATATATGATTGATAAAAGTGGTGAAAATATCGGATAAATTCTCCCCTATTCACAGGGTTAAAATCAGCCAAGTATCCTAATTAGAAACAGAAACTGAAAAGACTTATGGCAGGTTAAAGAATCTAAAATCATATCTAACTAAATTTCCTAATAAATGAATGTATGGTCAAAATTCTTCAAGATAAATCTTGAATGAATATTGGACTCAATTGTTTTTTTTGTCCCTAACATATGACCTAATACCATCTTTTGGTCCACAAGACCAATACCACGTACTTTCAGTACCCAACAAATTCAAAACAATTTGTTTGGTTCCCAAACCAGATTTTTGGGTGGTTTTTAGGTAGACTAAATTATTTTTTGGTCCCTAACATATGATCTTATACCATCTTTTGGTCCTAAAAATCACCTTGAAAACTGCCCTGGGACTAAAAAAATCATTTTTAATTTGTAGGGTACTAAAAGGACGTGGTTTTGGTCTTGGGAACCAAACGATGTATAAGATGCTATGTTAGGGACTAAAAAAATAATTTAGCCATAAATATTTCCTTATCTAATCCTACCAAATCTAATTCTAATCAGATCAAAACTGAATATTCTAAACCCTAATGGACTGATTTTTTTAATTAAACTATTTAAAGCCCACATGGCTGAGTTTAATATCTAAAATCCAAAATGAAATAATTTTACAATAGTTTACAATAATCACACTACCTCATTAAAAAAACTCAGTGGAAAAAATAGTGTTCTTTGCAATGTCTTCACTTCTTTGACACTCAGGAAAAATTAATCCAAGACATTGTTGAGGTCGATTTATTCTTCAATTCTTCACCACAAAGTTGATCAATCAAAGCATTCAAAGTCACATCTCTAAGCATCGTTCTTTCCCTAGTTATAGGACCTACCATGTCACTTAGAGGATCTCGAACACATCCTTTGAATGTCTGATCAAGCTTTGGCATGTCGTCATCTATAGTGGCAGTAGCCTTGACATTTGCATCATTCCCTCCAAGGTCGGAAGGTTTCACCCTCGAAACTGAATCATCTTCAAAGGTGAATGGAGATAAATCAAACACCATATTTCCTAGGCAAATTAAACTTGTAAGCATTGTCTTTCACACGTTCCAGCACTCCAAAAGGGCCATCACCATGCGGACTTAAGTTAGATTTTAGAGCATTCATGAACCTTTCTTTGTGCAAATGCAACCAAACCCAGTCTTCTTTTTCGAACCTCATCAATTTTTGGCCCTGGTTTTCAGTCTTTGCATTCTGAGCATTTGTCCTTTCAATCCTTAAGCGCACCTTCTCATGTAATTTATTCACAAAATCAGCTTTCTTTTCTCCATCAAGGTTCCTAACATGTTTCAAATTCAAAGGAATTAGATTAAAAGGTTTAATAGGTAGGAAACCATAAATAATTGCAAAGGGAGTTAATGAAGTAGTAGAATGAATAGTGAAATTATAAGCAAACTCTACTATCATAATACACACTTCCCACTTCTTCGAATTCTTTTGTAATGAGGCATGAAGGGGAGTGCTGAGAGTACAATTGGTGACCTCCGTTTGTCCTTTAGTTTGATGATGACTAGTTGTAGAAAATAACAATTTCGTCTCTAATAGTAGGATAAGAACTTAACATTGCAATCAGACACTATGCTCGCAGGAATACCATGTAATAGAACCACTTCCTTAAGAAATAAATTCGCAACATGCTTTGCATCATCTATTTTCCTACAAGGAATAAAATGTGCCATTTTTAAAAATCTATCAACCACAACAAAGATAGAATCGTTATCTGATTGAGATTGTGGTAAACCTAGGGTAAAATTCATGGAGACACCAACCCAAGGATGTGTAGGAAGGGGTAATAGAGTATAAAGACCACGAGGCTTAGTTTTTTACTTAGCCTTCAAGCAATCAATGCAATTCCTACAAATCCTCTCAACAGATAGTGCCAATTTCAGCCAATAGAAGTGTTCTCGCAACAAATTATAAGTTTTAAGTGCACCAAAATGTCTCATAAGACCACTTGAACGTGCTTCCATAACAATTAATTCTCTCATAGAACATTGAGGAACAAAAAGGCTATCAACTTGAAACAAGAACCCATCATGCCAAAGAAATTTATCATAAGCACCACTCTCGCATGCAACATAAACAAATGAAAAATCAAAATCAATGGCATATAACTCTTTCACGAATGAAAATCATATCATGATACATTCTAATCGTGTAAGTAAAACATGCTTACGACTCAAAGTATCTACAACAACATTTTCTTTACCGTTCTTATATCACAATACATAATGGAAAAATTCAATTAAACTAGACCATTTAGCATGACGCTTATTCAACTTCATCTGACTCTTCAAGTATTTCAAAGATTCATGATCACTACGAATGACAATTATTTTATGCAATAAATAATGTTGCCATGTTTCTAAATGTCTCACACTAGCATAGACTCCTTTGTCATGTACAGGATAAATAAGAGCACTGCCCTTTAAATTTTCACGGAAGTAAGCTATAAGTCGATTCTCTTGAATTAAAACAACACCAATTCGAACACCAAAAGCATCACAATGAATTTCAAAAGTACCAGTAAAATCAGGTAAAGCAAGAACATGTGCCTTACATAATCATACTTTCAATTCATTAAATACATTTTCTTGCCTTTCACCACACAAATTTTACATCTTTTTTAGCTAGTTCATTTTTAGGTGCAGCAATAGATAAAAAATTATGCACAAACCTTCTACAAAAACTAGCTCAACCATGAAAAGATCTCACTTGATTGGCATTGGTAGGGGTCGGATAGGACTTAATGGCTTCAATATTTTTTTGTCTACCTTGATGCCATCCTGAGACACCATAAAACCGAGAAACACCACTTCCAAAGTATAAAAAGTACACTTCTTGATGGTGCATACAATCTAGACTCACGGAGTTCAACAAGAACCATCTTAATATGCTCAATATGCTCATTAGTCGATTTAGAATAGATAAATACATCATAAAAAAAACCACAACAAATCGACCGATAAACTTTCACAAAACATGATTCATCAACCACATGAAAGTACTAGGTGCATTAGATAAACCAAAAGGCATAAAAATCTATTCATACAACCAAGCTTGGTTTTTAATGAAGTTTTCATTCATCACCTTCTGTAATTCAAATCTGATGATAACCCTAAGTTAAATCAATCTTAGTATAAATCACATATCCATGCAAATCTTCAAACATATCATCTAATCTAGGTATATGATGGCGATATAAATGGTTATCTTGTTTATAGCATGACAATCAATGCACCTATGCCAAGTTTTATCTTTCTTAGGAACTAAAATGATAGGAACAACACATGGACTTAAATTTTCACACATATGAACTTTTTTTGAAGTAAATCATCGACTTGTCATTGTAGTTCCTTTGTCTCCTCAGAGTTTACTTTATACGCCGGATGATTTGAAATAACCGAACCAAGAAGTAGGTCGATTTGATGTTTTATGCCTCACATGAGTGGTAATCCACAAGGTAGTTTATCCAGAAAGACATCTTCAAAATCCTGTAACATCTCAGCAAACCGTGAAGGAACATGCATAGGAATAATATCCGTGGTGAAATAACCTTCTTTAAAAGTAAAATAAGCATGAAAGAATGATTAGAAAAAGCTCGATTCACATCCCTAATTAAAGCATAAAATGATTTACCAGAATCAGTAGAAAGTTCATGTCTTGTCATGTAAATCGATAGTAAACGACTAAGATGTGAAGCCAAGATTGTTTGCAACTTTTCAGAATCATTCTGGGACTTACCTGACTTACCTGAGTGTGGATCAGCCATCCTTGGGATTTGGTCAAAATTTCTAGGGTTTTTACCTTCTTTTCCACCTTTTTCTTGATCTTCTTCAAACCCTAGGAAGGGTTTAATTTGGCCCCTGGTGCATTAGCCGCAAACTTCTCTTTGTCAACTTTCATTCTCTTTTGAGCCTCAAGGACTTCCACAGGAGATAATGGTGTCAAAGTATACCTAGTTCTATCCTTAATCACAGTTATTTTGTTTGTGTAACCATCATGCATAGATATATGATCAAACTACCAAGGTTTACCTAACAAAATACGACTTGTTTCTATAGGTATAACATCACACAAGATAGAATCATGATATTTTCCAATCTTAATGTTAACCATGCATTATTTAGAAACCCTAATATCCCCACTACCATTTAACCAAATAAGTTTGTATGGAGATGAATGAGTAGTAACAAGAAAGGAAAATGATTTAACTGAAAGATTAGAAAGAATATTGGCACAAGATCCACCATATATAATCAGTTACAGTTCTTATCTTTCATAATACAACGAGTATGGAAAATATTAACACGTTGTACCTAGGATTCATCTATTTGAGAGTAAATAAGTCTTAATGACATGAAATTACCTTGTGTTTCTGGACCTTGTTCACCATGATCATTTATGATGATCTCTTCATCTACCTGTTCTTCTTTGCTTTCATATAATGCTGTCATATCAGGAATTCATCTTCTTTGTATACCTCCTCAATTGTTGTCAACATTCAAGCATGAGGATAGTTATTGCAAACACTTCCTCATTCTTTACAATTGAAACAAGTAGGAGCATTAGAAGAAATTTTATTTGATGAAGAAGAATTATATTTATTTGGAATTCTTCTCAATTATTGAGTAGAGGGCGCCACCGTTCTTTCAATGGGACTATAAGTTGGATTTGAATAGGATTTTGTAGGACTATGGATGCCTATGGTGCTCCCTCTTCCTCGGCCCCTCATGGGGTTTTCCAAATCAGACACTGGTTTTTTACTGGAAAATCCAAACTGGGTTTTTCTTGGCCTCAAGGTTCTTTCAATCAATCATGTTGTCACCAATAAGTCTTTTTTCAACACATGATGTTGAGGTTTAACTGGTACTTGGATATTTTCCCATAAGCCTTGTATAAAATGATTCATTAGAAATGTATCGTCTACCTTCATTCCAACCCTTCTCATGGTCAATTCAAGATATTGCCAATATTCGTCCCCAGATCGAATGCCTTGCTTCACATTGCTCAATTAAGAATATTGTTCCATCAGATATATAGGTGGAATATGATATAAACAAAGCTCGAAGTTCAGTCTCTCCCAAGTTGTAATTGGCTTTTTCCTGGCGTATGATCTTGATTTCTTCAAAATTTTCCACCATTCTGCTGCATAATTCGTGAAGGAATACTGTTCCACTTTCACTTTTTCCTTCTCTTGATAATTGTTGAGATAAAAAAAATTCTCAATCTGACGCTCCCAATCAAGATTCCTCCCCGAATTGTGCTGACCATCAAACCTAGGGATGTCATATTTTAAACCCTTGATGTCTCGGGTAGAATCTAAACTCTGACCTGAATTCAAACTTGGTATCCTCAGGGAATGTCGTCTACTTTGGCAATGCTTTATAGAAAACCCTCGATGAAATCATTTTTCGAAGCATAATCATATTCTTCCTCCGAACTAGCGTAACCATGAAAATTGCAGACGACATGATTGAAATCGTCCTTCTCGGCGGATGATGGAGGTGACGGTTTGGCTATGTTTAAGCTTTTTTCTTGCCCTTGTCTTATGACCTGCCATGTCACTTACAGGATCCCGAACATATCCTTTGAATATCTGATCAAGCTTTGGCATGTCGTCACCTATAGTGTTAGTTGTCTTGACATTTGCATCATTCCGTCCAAGGTCGGAAGGTTTTACCCTCAAAATTGAATTATCTTCAAAGGTGGATGGAGATAAATCAGCAACATTGAACGTAGTATGAACACCTTATTCGCCAGACAAAGCAATCTTGTAAGCATTGTCTTTCACACGTTCTAGCACTTCAAAAGGACCATCACCATGTGGACTTAACCAACCGATATGAATCTCTGAGAAGACTTTGGAATGCCGAATTTAAATCTTTGACTGAACTAAGGGATTTGCAAACCCTAACATGGCCGCACGAATTGATCAATAATTAACCCTCGGGATTGATGCTAAACTAGAGTATTTGCTCGCTAACTAGCCCTCGAGATTAGTTCACAAATAAAGGTATTGATACTTAATTGACCCACACGATTAAGCAACAATGAATATGCTCGCAAGCAATTGAGTATGAACTCAAAATTTGGAATATATGATTGATAAAAGTAGTGAAAATATCAACCAAATACCCCCCCCCCCATATTTATAGGATTAAAATTAGCCAAAAATCCTAATTAGAAACAGAAACAGAAAAGACTCATGGAAGCTTAAAGAAGATAAAACCATATATACCTAGAATTCCTAAAATAAATTACTATATGGCCAAAATTCTTCAAGATAAATCTTGAATGAGTATTTCCTTATCTAATCTTACCAAATATAATTCTGGTAAGATCAAAACTAAATATTCTAAAATTAATAAACTGATTATTGAAATTAAACTCTTCAAAGCCCACATGGCCGAGTTTAATATCTAAAATCCAAAATGAAATAATTTTAAATTAGTTTACAATGATCATACTACCTCAATAAAAAATCCAGTCGGAAAAAGAGTAGTGTTCTTCACGATGTCTTCACTTCCTTGACACTCTTGAAAACTTAATCCAAGACATTATCGATGTCGATTTATTCTTCAATGGCTTAATCAAAGCATTCAAAGACGCATCTCTAAGCTTCATTCTTTCCCTAGTCATAGGACTTGCCATGTCACTTAGAGGATCCCAAACTTATCCTTTGAATGTATGATCAAGCTTTGGCATGGTGTCATTTATGGTGGTAGTAGTCTTAACTTTTGTACCAGGTCTCCCTCTCATTTGTCAAGTCTCAGCATCCAATTATTCCAAGTTCATCAAGGCACACCAATGGAAACAAAAGGAACATGCTTTGTAAAATTATCCTTGCCAATAACATCTTTGTTCTTTCTTCTCTTCTTTTTAGAGCCTGAACCCTCATAATTAGAGTCACTACTTTTCCCAGTAAATACTCCACACCACATCTTCTTTTGTCTTGGTTCGCTTTCTCCTCTACCACCATCGAAATACTCTGTGGTATGTACCCTCAAAATTCTCTATTTCTTGATCGTTATCCACCTCCTTACACTCTGGTCATAAATAGACAATTTGTTACTAATGTATCTCTGAGACAGCGTAAGTTGCATCACCGGATTCCTAGTGAAATCTATAAGAAAATGCTTCCAGAGTGTTCCGGGGGAAAACTCTTTGAAAATTAAGTTAGTGTTTGTACGAGTATATGTGAATAGTGAATGAATAATCAATAGGATACTTTACCTGTTATGCATTTATATGGTGGTCATCCCTAGGTAAGGCTAAGAAATTGTTTTCTTATGGGGAATGTACTAGGGTTTTTACCATGTTGGATAGGCCCAACGCGGGTTACAAGACATTTTTCATTAAAATATATGTAGTCAAAAGACTAATTTTTAAAGAAAAATATCAATATATGCTTGATAAAACAAACTTATTACATCACTAAGCACGAATGCTCGGCTAACCCATCAACAAATATGATCGCTGGATGTGATAAACCTTCCACATCGTTGAGGAATTTCATAGACCAAAGTCTTCCCCTTGTTATCCTCAACTTGTAAAATATCCTCTAACTTCCAAAGCATGTGTAGATACACCTTGTTGTGCATGTCACCAACAACCTCCATCTGCCTTATATGCTCCATGTAGTAGGACTTAAGTCCAATAATTGGCCACAATATGACCGTCTTAGTTGTATACTCAATATATATATATATAAAGAGTATATATAAGTTTCTAAGTTTTGCTACAATTCCTCAGCATGCTTGCTCTAAACGTCGACAACGGACTATTAACACTTCATTAGCTCCCATGGACAGGGCCTTAATAATATCCTTGCATAGATTTGCACTTATGTAATAATGTTCTCTGAGCGACATCTCAATCAAACGACACTGTTCTTCTAGTCGAGAATGACAGACTTCCTAAAGTTCCATTATCCTCTACATATCCTCATACTTAGTCAATAACTAAGTGTTATTCTCACATGCATCATCATATTGGGTTTTTCCTCATCGTATATCACTCACAGATGATGGAATTTGACCTAAAGCCCTTTTATCCAATCAAACAACTTATCTATACAATCTACCTGCTTAGAAATAATACCGTCTATTGATTAACTTCGCGAGTCTTCTCCACAAAAAATCCTCCACCATTCTTATTCCTTCCATATAATATTCATCAAATCCCATTTTAACTTTCCAATTATAATATTTGTCTCTGATAAATGTGCATCATACTCATCCATCTCAGACATGCTAGCCTCTAACTTTGCTTTCCATTCCACTTCAAAATCAATAGAATAAAGTAGCAACTCACTTATCCGATAGCCTAACCATATTTCCCACTATTTGAGTTTAGATGGAATATTTAAAGTTCGAAGATAGGCATTTATGGCTTCCAAATTTAAGATACTAACTTTCACAGCTTTCCCAATGTCACCCTCAAAAGGGACACGAGGCGAGGTGCCATTTTTGCCCATATCTTCACCCCAATCCTAGAATGTCGGCTTAATGGAAAAACCTACGACAACCTAATACCCTCTCACGAACTCATTGATGCCTACATCACACTCAAAATCATAATCAACATGCTCTTTGAGCACTTTCTTCCAGTTTATAGCATCAGCACATAATTATGACAACTGTAAAACCCCCAAACCCCAACACAAGTATCAGGTCAGGTTTGAGCGTGCTACCGAAAGGGCCAGTATTAACAAGCAATTAAAGTTTATGCGGAAGCATTTTAAGTAATTTAAAAACCTAATTTACTATTACAGTGAAAAGGATTTATTACAAATGTTAAACAAAAATTTCTCCTAACTGTTACAGTATCAAAGTTCACATTAAAATTCAAATAGCCTGGATCTTTCCCAAAGGAAGTAAAGACATCAAGCACTTTTCTCTTACCGTTCTTCTTCACCTGAAAAAGGGTTGTTTAACTAGGGCAAGCTCCTTGCTAAGTGAGGTTCCATCGCCAGTATTTACCCAGTTGAGTTTTAGTGATCACATAATACAATTAACAATTAACAACTAGCCATGTATGTCCTAGCACACAGTAAAAATGATACGGGTGGTTGATGTCGAGTTGCCTCCAGGTGCCTATATGGCAACTGTGACTAACATACATGACATAACCTAGTCAGTGATGCCCGAAGGCTATCAGTTCATAATTCACTTTCCCATTCACGCTGGTGTTCAGTTACGAACTTGTATCAGTCAGGTGGTTATGCTAGCATACCAAACGCCACGTGTAGCTGGTCTAATCAAACGGTCCGGTCTGTACCATTCCCCATCGAGTTCGACCAAACTACAATCGCGTCGGGGTCCCCAAAATTCATATACAGGTAATCAGGTAGCATGTAATTCAAGTTTGACATGGAAAGATAAAGTAGAAGCCGGTCTTTCACAGAAAATCTCAGAGCAGTTCAGAGAGGTACAGTTTGAGAGGTAACGGTTTTGGTGATATTAGTTCAAGAGGTACAGGTTCAAGAGGTGAGTTTTGGAGGGACAATTTGGGTGGTACAGTTCAAGGTATACAGTTTTGAGGGTACGGTTCGGGAGGTATAGTTCTAGAGGTAATGGTTTGGGAGAAGGTTTCCGAGCACTAGTTCCAGGGGTAAAGGTTTCAAGGAACTAGTTCGAGGGGAAAAGGTTTCAGGGACACATGTTCGGGGGGTAGAGGTTTCAGGGAACTAGTTCGAGGGGTAAAGGTTCAGGGACACATGTTCAGGGGGTAAAGGTTACAGGAAACTAGTTCGAGGGGTAAAGGTTTCAGGGAGATATGTTCGAGGGGTAAAGATTACAGGGAACTAGTTTGAGGGGTAAAGGTTTTAGGGAACACATGCTCGAGGGGTAAAGGTTACAGGGAACTAGTTTGAGGGATACATGTTTCCAGTGGCAGTTCGAGATGTGAAGTTTTCAGTAGAGTTTGAGAAGTGATGGTTTCAGTAAGGGTTCGAGAGGTGAGACTTTCAGTATGGGTTCGAGAGGTAGAGTCGTGGCAGGGGTTCGAGAGGTAGTGTTTTGGCAGGGGTTCGAGAGGTAGAGCTTCAACAGGGGTTCGAGAGGTAGTGTTTTGGCAAGGGTTCGAGATGTAGAGCTTCAACAGGGGTTCGAGAGGTAGTGTTTTGGCAGGGGTTTGAGAGGTAGAGTTCCAACAGGGGTTCAACAGGTGAAATTCCAGTAGGAGTTCGAGGGTTCAGTTAAGGTTTCTGATGGCATTATATATATATATATATATATATATATATGTAAGCATAAACTCAGATTTTAACTCAATTCGTGCTGGGGTGATGCAATACTCACCTTAGTTAAACTTGGCTTGACAACCGCCGCTTCTACTTCACTGCTTAACCTTTTGAATTTTGGTACTCAAAGTGTCTTAAGGCTGTGAGTTTTGGGGAGGATATCACTGATATTTATACTAAGTAAAATATAGGGTCCTAACACCTACCCAACCTAAAATTTTATCCTGTAAACATCAAGCCTACTTGCCCAAAGTTACTTTGGACAAACTCCTTCACGTCCGCCGTTCATTCCCTTCCCGGTAATACCACTTTCTCCAAAAAATTACTTTGGATAATTTTTCACATCCATTGCCAGCTTTTCTTCATGGTAATTTTCTTGCATTTAATTATTCCTTTGTTCATTTATTTGCTTATTATTACTATTGTCATATACTATACATATATGTATGTATAATTATGTATAATTATGTATATTTTCTTCTTAGTAATTTCTCTTATTTATTTATTTATTTATTTATTTACTTACTTACTTATTGTTGTTAGTATTATTATATATTATTTATATATATACATATATATATATATTTCAAAAAATTAAAGGAAAGATTGGAATATTTAATAAAATTTAATTATTACATGTTCACTAATTCCTATTTCAGTAGGGGTTTTTACAACAACCATATCCAGTGGCTAGTTCCACACACGTGTCATCCAATGAAGTAACTATATGATCATCAAATTTAACTTGTACAATGTCCTTACAACTACCCAATAGTGATGCTCCGCCCACAACCAAATTTGTATTTGATACGCCCATCCTGGCAAAACAATATTTGCTGAAACATACAAAAAATGAAACTTATTAGGGATGCACAAGGGTCTAAATCCAAAATACTAAGTCACGATAAATAAATTTCCATTTCACACCTCTCCCCACTTACGTTCACTACACCAAAACCTAATATTATTAGCTATGTTACCTGGTCACTAGTTCACTCGCTAGCACCATTATTAGTTGGTTTAGCAACAACCCTCTTGTCTTTCTTAGGCTCACTAGTACTGCTGAAGATACTCCTTTGTTGAGGCGGAGCCCTTGGGCGATTAACTACCATGGCATTGCCCACTTTCTCGTTAACGTTTTCTTAAGCCGGCACCATGGATGATCAGTCGATGGATTGCTCATGGGTGATAAGAGCAATTGTCTCCAATTGGTCGGTTGCAAGTGGGGATCTACCGTTGTTACCGGATTTGCCCTTGGTGGTGGACTAGGGATCTCTTGAAGCATATCTCCTTCGTCAACTTGCCTAGAAGCGGCTTGCAAGCTGCCCTTTCGTATGTTTCTCTTTAAGGGCGCTATTGAACAAAGTGATTTGTTGTTGACAATCATGCCTCATTGGGTGTGCCAATTGATGCATGTCGAACCGAGATCTGATAGCTTGAGCTTGCTTGAATACTCTAAACCTGCAAAATATACTCCTTGGGGGTCATTGGTAGACTCTCCGATGTAGACCAAAAGTATTTGATATTAAATGAATAGAATGGATGAATACCTTAGTATTTATAAGGTTTTATCCCAAGAGCTCTCCCAATCATACTGGGAAAAACATTCACCTTTCATGTAGGAATAAGTGTCTTACCATAATAGAATTACCATATATTCCATGTACCATAATCATACTTAGAAAAGAGGTGTTTTCGAAGGTAGAATTAAATTTGGTGATCTTCCCTTAGCTGTTGGATTTTGGCACAATAGAATGTAACAATAGAGCCTTGACCCAAATGGAGAATGATAGCATGACTTTTGGCTATAAGGGAACTTTCGACTCCGACCTTTATCATTAATGTTTAACCATTATAAATTAATTTGTGTTTTTGGTGTTTTATTTGATGTTTCATTTAAGTTTTATTTTTGTTTTTATTTGATGTTCAACTATATTTATTTTATATGTGTAGTGTTTTATTTGATGTTTTAATATTTTAATTTAGTATCTTTATTTGATGCTTATGTATTTTACTTTAATGTGTATTTTAGTATTTTTAATAACATGTTTAACTATATTAGTTAGATATTTTAGTATTTTTTGTTTAATGTTAAGTATTTTTAATATGATATGCTATTCTCCATACAAAACCCTAATCAGCTGACCAAATAACCAGCCTGAATTTAGGTCATGTTAAACCTCCCTCAGTGGCTTTTATCCACAAGAAAACCGCACCAAACCTGACGATTATATCTCAAATTTATACGCCTAACCCGTCCAGTGAGGATCATGTTGATGGCCGTAATGGGTCATCGCCAACCGACGGGAGAATTCCTACTGAATCCTAACCCTACCGAAGAAAACCTCTGTCAAAGCCAATCCATCAGGATTGTCCAGATTGGACTCAAGTGCGAGAAACAGACTGAGAAAGACAAGATCAAGGCAAAGAAGCCAACACCATAAGGTGATGCGATGGCAGTCGAAATGGCAGACGAAGGCGACAACGGGTTACAACCTGCGGACCACGATGGAGACAGAGGTTGCCAGATGCCGAGATGGGAGTGGCGAGTGGCGGACTACTCCGAAGACACCGTCGCCGATTTGGGCTTGCCGGAGAAGAAGAGGACGATTCAAATTTTTTTATTTCGCAAATTTGTAATTTGGCCTCTAATCTTCGGAGAGTCTTTTAAATTTAGCCTTGAACTATAAATAATTATAATTTAACCTCACATTCGACATTATTAAATTTTACATGTCCACTATTATTTATTTTCACCTGGTCTTACCATAAGATGGTCTTGCAGGAGACAACCTCTTTCTCAAAATAACATCGTTCATTTTATACCTTTATTTACATCATTTTGTTTTTTAAAAAAAGCATCTCCAATTCAAGCATCGATTTGGTAAAAGTTGATGGTCACAGCATCTTGATGGACTCTAAATCATAAAACACACATCCAATGCAAGAGTTGATGGTAGATGTCAATTTTATGTGAAAGATATTTTAATTGACCCCATCAAGTAGAGTGTTTATTCAATGAGGTTCAAAGTAAGGCCATCAATATCTCACTCTTTTAAGTATTGGTCAAAATTTCTTATTTTACTACTTTTCATTAAGAGTCAGTCTCTTGAAAGACGATCTTTCCATAAGTTATGGAAAGACCAAGGTTTAAAGTGTAAATTAGAAGAAATTAAGATAAAATTTTCGGGTTGCATGAACTGGGTTATAAATTTTATAACTACTACATGTTTCATACTAAAACTTTAATATTGCAACTAAGGCCTTTTACCTTTTATTATTCTAATCAAACCCCGTCTTTCCATAGGCCTATGGAAAGACCGTCTTTCCCAAGACTTTGCCTTTCATTAAAGTGTTAACCATTTATTTATTGACACATAATACTTAAGTCATAGTTTTAAAATTAGGTAGAATTAGAGGTGAAAATTCAAAAGACACTGTCACTCAGTTTCTTTTGGTTAAATCAAACTAAAATTATAATCAAAATCTATAATATAGTATAGAAAAATATGGAGAAAAGAATCTCATAATAATGGGGATGTTCTTAGAGCATTTCCAATGCAATGCAAGCATCAATATGGTAAAATTCATCAACCACATCATCGTAATAAGTCCTAGATAATAAAAAATCACCTTTAATGCAAGGGGCATTTATGGCCTTCAATCAGTGAAAATTTCAGTGACCCCTATTATAGACTTCTATTAATGAAAATTCATATTAAGGTCTTCAGTAAGTCTAGCCAACATATTTACCAAAAATAAATATATTTTATTATATTTATCCAGATTTAATTGATCAAAATTCAAATAATTTTAATTTTTTTTATATAATAGTCAAATATATAGTAAATTAAGCTATACGTTTAGTTATTTTAGGTATCTATTTAGTTAAATCATATTTTATGTTTTACTATAAATTTATAGAGTATTTTAAACTTTAATACCCCTACAATTCTATAACATAAAAATAGATGATATATTTTTAAAATTTATACAAAAGTTAAAAATAATATGAATTACCGTGTACATTTAAGTAGATAAACAATTATTTAATGTGTTTATAAATTAAAATTAAAATTTGCATACTCCCTCCATTCCATCTTAAATTGCTCATTTATTTTTTTTGGCATTATTCTCTATCAAAGTTCACGACATATTTGAACAGATATATAAGCAACAATATTATCATATATGATATTGTTGAATTCATCCTAATAAGTAGTTTCTAAATATCAACTTTTTATTTGTCGTTATTATATGTAGGTTATTATATGTAGGTGAACATATTAACTGTCAAACATGTTTCTTGAATAGCGTGTTAACAATTGCTGTGCAATTTAACATGGAATGGAGGGAATATTTTATTGTTCTAATTTGAGTTTAATACAGAGTTAATGAAAAAAATCTGTAGTATTTTATATGCTAATTAATAATAAAAAATGTAACACGTCATGAAATTTATTTTTTTAGAATTCTCTTAATTATTACTAGTATGTTCTAACATAACCTATCTAACCAAGTATGCAATTGAGTAAAGCATTAGAGACACGACACTTGGTTACGCAGTTCGGTGAAATCTACCTAATCTGCGGGGTCTGGCCCAGTTCAGAACGAATCCACTAATCAGAAAGATACAGTACAAAGTACACCATAAAAATACTTATCTTTACTAATCAACCGTGCGAATTCTGCTAGCTCCCCTAGCTACCGATCCACTTTGATCAGACTCCCTCTATTCTCGAAACTCGTCAACGCTGGATCTGCTCATCCCGAGGAATTAAGACATATGACTCTGAACTTTGAACAACATGTCACGTATGTTGGAACATAGAATTTTGGCTCTTTGCAATTCTCTCGGAAGAATGAAAATATGTGTGTAGATTTTCTCTGTTAAATATGTGAGTTGAATGTAGCCGTGGTGTCCCCTGTTAAAGCCATGAATAGATTGGAACTCTCCATGATTATCTCCATAGTATTACTATTCCTTATATGTTTTTTGAAACATATACAAATCCCATAAATAAAGGGATTTTCCTTATCACAATATCTCCCATATATTCGATAATCTCAATACCATATTTGTAGGATTTTCCATAAACCAACTATGCTTCTTCCAATGTCTATCATGTAGCAGAATATTCAGATTTTCATAAATAACAAATACCAAATAATTCTGTCCATTTTCTCGTCAGATTTGCTTAGCATATTTATAGCCCAACCGCATGTTCCAACATACAAAGTTTTTCGTTTCCAAATAAGTTCACAAATTGCCAATTAAAATATTCAATGAACACCACTTGAATTTACAATCTCCCTCTTTGGCATTTTGTGGACCCAACCATTTTGGACAGTAAAATCACATTTGAAAAACTTTTAATCAAACACATAAGTCTTCCCAAACTCTACCTATGTTGGAACATATGCAAACTACTGAATCTGATTTAAAAGAATACCAACTGAATACCAGAATTCCAGAATACCATCAAAATAATAATCAGATTACAGACATTCAAATCACCAAAATATTCTCCCCCTGGGGCCATGAATATGCCAAAGGAAAATAAACCAAAATATTTGAAAGATACAGAAAATAGGCTCCCCCTATATAAGACACTAGATCTATGTTGGAACATAGATACACCAGAAAAACAATCTCGTTCAGGAGTGGCAGTCTAGGCCTCTAGCTGAGCTTTCTCACCCTCAAGTTTGGCCTTCTCCGGTTCTAGTGCCGCCATTTGGATGGCTATCGCCCCCAACCTTGCATTCGGTATCACTAATTTGGCCTTCTTTTCAGTAGCTGCAGAAGTAAAGCCTTTAGGGTTCCAAGAATATCATGAACGTGCCTCATGCCAAAGGTCTTCTTGTTAGGCCGTAGGAACTCCATATCGATGATCACATCTTTCGCATTCCCCTTTACCTTGGCACTCTTAGCCAATGCAGAAATTAAGTAGGGAAACACAAGAGCATGCTTCGCCTTTGGGGCAGTAGCTTGCCTCACTAGACTCTGTTGTATGAACAACCCCAGGTTAACCGATTTCTGTGTTCCAACTCAGTACAACAGCTTAGCAATTTCTCTAGTTAAGGCAGTAGTGTTGGAGGATGGTATCCAGCAGTTCACCGCTACCTGATATAGACCAAAGAATCAAGAAGAGATGTAGAAAGCTTGTGAATATCCAGTCTCATGCCATTTGGTCTTGTACCCTCCTGAGATTGCCTCCATAATTTGATCATCTGACACTCCTAGAACATCTGGAAACACTCCCTCAAATTCTGGAGTATGTAGCTCCAAAATCTTGTTTATCCTGGCAGCTGAGAAGTCAATAATCTTCCCCCTAACATAAACCTTCTCAAACCAAGAGGAATCAACCTCCAAATTTCCAGCCATCAAATTGGAATACACTTCAATGACCTTTATATCCGTTAGTTCAACAAAAGGAAATTTGAATTTCAATATACATGTCTGTCATGGAGAGATGTCAGCTGATCGCGGTATACTTTCAATACATGCATGGGTGATTGTGGTAAATCGTACCCGGCTCTCCACCTGCCAGAAACAAAATGTATAATACTAGTCATTCTTAGTAATTGTCTCCTGACTAATTCAATACGTACCTGGACCCAACAACCCTCATCGTTGTATTGAAGTTGTACAGTGGTAGCCCTTTTCATTCCAATTAATTCCAAAAAAATCAGAAAACCCACTAACCCTATAAGCATCTGGGTCTATGGGTCTCTCAGAGATCACTTTCCTCTCTGCAAACAGTTCTCCCATCTCTTCACAGTTTATATCGAAGTAAGAAAATGACAGTGCTTCACTTACAGAAAGAGGTGGCAGTACTTTCTTCTTGGGAGCAGCTTGAGCTTTCTTGGCCTTCTAGGTTGGTGGAGAGTCCTCATCACTGGAGTAGTTCAACTCAGGTTGCTCCTATGTTGGAACATACTTAGTATCTCCAGCCCCTTCTTCTTCAGCAGTATCTGTCCTGCCCTGTGTTCCAACATAATGATCCTTATCTGGTTCTTCTTGTCTCAAATTAGATCCTCTAGTCTGATCTCTGTCCACATCAATATCACCATCACCAGTTACATCAAACTGGTCTTCACCTCCCATGTCTTCAGCATCAATCTCTATCTCCTCAATATTTTCAGAATCTGCATCTGTGTATGAACATAGCCAACATTGTCTTCTTCTTCACTGTCAAAAACTTATATTATTACCGATTTTCTCAGTTCCTCAATTCTCTGAGCAACCTTAGAATCATAGAATCCTACCGGCATTATGTCCGTAGACTTAACCACTTCCTGTCCTGCTGCCTCATTATCACTTATCTCCTTAATTCTAACATAGCACGGGCAAGGAATAGATGAATAAACATGAAATCTATCCTTCCCTCTGTAAACTTCACATCTCCCCCTCAGAAATTTAACTTCATAATTTTCAATATCCCATAGGTTACAATTATCACCAGATACTAGTTCCTTGACATTCACATTCAAAACTACTCCCTCTATACTCTTAAGTTTACAAAAATCCACAGTACTTCTATTGGCTTCAAGCCATTGAAAAATATCATCTACAATATTAAATTCCATTCCAAGAACTTTGAGAGTAGGAGGATCAGGACCCATTACCTTCTGATAGGGACCCTTCCCTTTGCCTCTGGGATGTTCATTATGTCCGTCACCACCAGCCTTTACATTCTCTTCCCTTTGCTCAACATTGTCATCCTCCGAAGATTGAGGAGTTTCTTGAGTTTCTTTTTCTACCGTGGGAGAATTGGGGCTTAAAGACATTTTTCGGTAGAGATTTGTTGCGAAGGAGAAAATCTTGGAAGAATTTGGCAACAAGGATTTGAAAGAAATGAAGAGCAGTGGGAGAGTGGCCAAAAAGAGAGGATTTGGAGAGATTGAGACAACTTTGAAACCAACACAAACTCTTCACTTCACTTCCTCATTTGCCGCAAAAACTTTTTCCTTTTCCAAGATGTGCAATGATTTTTCTTTTCTCTCTTGTCAACTCAAGACATACCAACTTCCAACATACCATAACTATGCAGCTTCTATTTTTGTAGAAAATTTTCTTCTTTCTATATTTGTTTCTGATTTTCTGAACAGAAAAAATTTTTTATAGCTAAATAAAGGCAAGAATTACCTCAAATTTGACAAACACCTAAGTGTTGTCTGAAACTTTCAAAAGTGGTGGTGTCCAATGGCTTTGTAAGAATATTAGCAAATTGCTCAGATGTTGGAAAATAGACTACCACAACTTCCTTCCTTTCAACAAAATCTCTAATAAAATAATGCCTTATGTCAATATGCTTAGTTCGAGAGTGCTGGACAGGATTTTTTGAAATATCAATAGCAATTGTGTTGTTAAATAAAATCTTCAAAGAGCTTTGATGAATTCCATAGTCGTTCATCATTTGCTTCATCCATAACAATTCTGCACAACACATTCCAACAGCAAGATATTCAGCTTCGTAGTAGACAAGGAGATCGAATTTTGTTTCTTACTATACAACGACACTATGTTCGTACCAATAAAGAAACATCCACCCGTAGTGCTCTTTCAATTATCAGCATTACCAGCCCAATCAGAATCACTATACCCAATTAAATCAGAATCTTGATTCTTAGAATACCAGACACCATACTCAGAAGTCCCACTTACATATAGAATAACTCTTTTGACTGCAGTAAGATAAGACTCCTTTGGATCAGCCTGAAATCTTGCACATATCCCTATGCTGAGACATATATCTGGTCTACTTGATGTTAAATAAAATAGACACCCAATCATTCCCCTGGATAATTTTTGATCAACTGTGATTCCTTTCTCATCCTTGACCAGTTTTTCAGAAACCTCCCTAGGTGTTCGAACTGCTTGTGCGTTGCTTAAACAAAATCTCTTTACTAAATTCAGGGCATACTTACTCGCATTTATGAACATGCCATGTTTTCCTTGCTTAACTTATAGTCCTAGAAAGTATGTGAGCTCTCCAACCAAGCTCATTTCAAATTCATCCTGCATAACCATGACGAAATCATGTACCATAGATGGAGAAGTAGAGCCGAATACTATATCATCAACTTAAATTTGAGCAATCATAATTTTTGATGACTTTTCAAGCACAAATAAAGTGCGATCTACTCCCCCTCGACAATAAAATTTCTTAAGAAGAAAGTTGTTAATACCATGCCCTGGGTGCTTGCTTTAAGCCATCTAAAGCCTTCTCGAGGCGATACACATGATGAGGGTAATGAGGATCCTCAAGTCCTTTAGGTTGTTCCACATATACTTCTTCATTTACCACACCATTTAGAAACGCACTCTTGACATCCATTTGATATAGAGTAAAGTCCATAGAGTAGACAATAACAATTAAAATTTAAATTGACTCTAACCTGGCAACTGGTGCAAATGTCTCATCAAAGTCAACTCCCTCTACTTGTGTATATCCTTGAGCTACCAGTCTAGCTTTGTTTTGAGTAATATGTCCACCAGCATCAGATTTATTCTTGAAGATCCACTTTGTGCCGATGACATTTACACCATTAGGATGAGTAGTGAGATACCATACATCATTTCTTGCAAACTGACCTAGTTCTTGCATTGCAGCAGTCCAGTATTCGTCCAATAATACCTCCCTGTAGTTTTTTGGTTCAACGAGAAAGATGAAGCATTGTAATCCTGCCAACTTCCTGTAATCCACCCGAGGAACTGATCGAGTACTCTGTGCCATTGATTTAGGTTGATCCTGTGTTGGAACATAGGATACGGCAGTGGGCGATGATGTTCCAACATGCTTAGTTTCAACTGGTTCAGCATCAATCTGTTCAGATGTTCCAACATACGATGGATCTGCCTTGTCAAGTTGACGAGACTATGTTGGAATATGAGTATTACTAGGTTCATCTTCTACAACATCTGACTTTTGTCCTTCTTCAGAATCATCCATAATAACATTTATAGATTCCATGAGTGTGTTTGTCAGATGGTTATAAATATGATAAGCCCGGCTATTTATAGAATAACCAAGAAGATTCCAGTATCGCTCCGATAATTGAATTTTTCCAATTGCTCTCTGTCTATGAGGATGTAGCATTTGCTTCCAAACACATGAAAGTATGAGACATTTGGTTTCCTACCCTTCCAAATCTCGTAGGATGTTTTGCTGGTGAATGGACACAAATATACTCGATAAATTGTATAGCAAGTTGTGTTAATAGCCTCTGCCCACCATTTATTGTGAATTTCTTTCTTGGCCAACATAACTCGAGCCATCTTCTGCAAGGTTATATTTTTCTGTTCTATAACACCATTCTGCTGAGGAGTGATTGGTGCAGAAAATTCGTGTTGAATCCCGAGCTCAGCATAGAAGTCACTGAATTGAGAATTTTCAGACTCTCTACCATGATCACTATGAATTCGAACAATCTTCCCAACGGGACTTCCTTTTTCAGTCTGTTACTTTATTACAAGACTTCTAAATACTTTCATCGCATCTAATTTTTCTTTTAGAAATGCTACCTATGTAAATCTGGAGAAATCATCAACACATACAAAGCTATACTTCTTTCCACCTATACTAGGTGTATTGACCGGACCCATCAAATCCATATGCAATAATTCCATATTTCTTGAGGTGGTTATATACTGAACTGGAGAGTGGGGAGATCGAATTTGTTTACCTTGTTGACATGGTCCGCACACAATCCCGCATTTGCTTATTAAGGTAGGCATACCTCGTACAGCCTTTGCATTTGCAATTTTCATCAAAGTTTTGTAATGATAGGACCAAGCTTCCTGTGCCACAGAAATCCTTCATCATGTTTTGAGATCATACACCGTACTTCCATTCCAACAAATAGCAATTATCTGATGATTGTATACCTGAAAGAGCCTTGGTTTCTCCGTGTTTGACTATGCATTTGCCTTTATAATATTCCACAGTCATATTGTCATCACACAATTGACTTATGCTCAGCAGATTGGCCTTTGAGTCTTCAACAAACAACACACTAGTGAATACTGAAAATCCTTCAATCTGTAGTTCACCTTTTCCAACCACTCTACTTTTCTTCTCATCACCAAAAGTAACATAACCGTCTTCATATGGTGTGATATTTGTGAGGAATTCTTGAGTGCTAGTCATGTGGTGAGAGCAACCATTATCAAAGTACCACAAATTTCTGGAATCTGATATAGGCAAAGTATGTGCAACAAGCCATGTATCAGAACGTTTGACAACCCATACCTTTATAACCATTTTTGTTTTCTGGACTTCGTCTATATTGGAACATACCAAGAGTTGACGTCCTACCATTAGGTCTCTGAGCAGTTTCTGACATTTTTCCTCTGAGTGACCTTGATATGAACAGTAGCTGCAGGTGAGAGGTTTCCTTTGATGACTCTTTCCAAACTTTCTCTTTACCCCTCGAATCTGTCTTGAGAGTTACTGGACTCTTAAGTATCTCTTGTGTCTCAGGATTGAGTGTGACTGTGTTTTTGAGTGGGTTGTAATACCCAATTCCGTGTTGATCTCCAAAGTTCTTTCCCATGTCCAGAATATCATCGAGTTTTTCTTTTCCAGAGTTCAGCTTAGAAATTACTGGTTCAGAAGTCTCAGCTCTCTTGGTTGCTAACATTAGTTTTTCATTCAAATATTCATTCTCCTTTTCAAGTTCAGCAACTTCCACACGCAATTCTTTTTCTATTTTCATCAAATGCATTTTTTTTCTTCCTTCAGCTCTTTGTTTGTGTAGATTTCTTCATCACTTACAACAAGTCCATCATCTTCAATACTGGGTACTTCATACGAGTATATGTTGGAACATAAGGCTTTGTTTTTGTCTAATGTGTTGGAACATCCATCATCTGATGCCTCATGAATTTTTGCTCCAAACGCCACATAGTTACTTGTTAGTTCCTCTTCGTCTTTGTCGTACTCTTCATCTTCACTCCATGAGGTGACATGTGATTTTCATTGCTTTTTCCGGGTATTTGCACATTCAGCCTGAATATGACCATATCCTTCACATTCTCTGCATTGTATTCGTCCAGGCTGCTTTTATTCACCACTTTAATTTCTAGAGAACTGTTGATTTCCTTGTTCAAATCTCATCCCACGATTGCCTCCAAACTTTTGTGATCTTGGTCTATTTCCACCATACCTTTCCTGAGATTTCTTGTTTACTACTTTCTTCAGCATTATTGAGAATTTTTTTGTGATACGTGCAAGTTTGTCAAGCTCATCATCACTGTTGGATTCGTGATTATCCTTTGATGAGGATGTTTTGAATTCCAACTCCTTTTAAACCCTTTTTGTAGCCTACTGGAATGTCATTTCATACGTCTGTAATGATCCCATTAATTCATCTAGGCTCATGGTGGCTACATCTCTTGCTTCTATTGCTGCGACCTTCATTGCAAACCTTTTGGGGAGTGATCTCAAGGTCATTTTCACCAATTTAGTCTCTTTGTAGACTTTACCAATTTGATGCGCCATTGTGGAGATATCCCAGAGTTTTCCATTGAATATAGCAATAGTGTTATCTTCTTCCATCTTGAGTTCCTCAAACTTAGTAACTAACATATGTAGTTTAGATTCTTGAACTCGACTAGTTCATTCGTGACCAGTTTGCAGAATATCTCATACTTTCTTGGCTTAATGACATGTAGAGATGAGTTTGAACTGGTTTTAATCAACAAAAGTGAAGATAGTGTTTAGTTCTTGTGAATTCGCCAAAGATTCCTTGAGGTCATTAGGAGTCCAAGTAGATTTGTCTTTGAGTTTTTTCTCCCTTTGACTTGACTCTCATGTTTTTGCCTTAGAGCTTGTATCACCATCGTCAGTAGGGTGATTCCACTCATTTTCAACATAGTACCACGCAAGTTCATCCAGTGAGTTGATGAAAACTCTCATGCGTGCCTTCCAATAATTGTAGTTGTTGCCAGACACCGAAGCTTCTTCTTTGGTTGTCATGGTAAAATCATATCACACTTTCCTTGCCACAGCCAAGGAAAAAATAAGTGACCAAGCTCCAATACCAAATGAAATTTGGTTTTACGGAATTCTCTTAATTATTACTAGTATGTTCCAACATAACCTACCTAACCAAGTATGCAATAATGTAAAACATTAAAGACACGACACTTGGTTACACAGTTTGGTGAAATCCACCTACATCTGTGCGGCATGGACCAGTTCAGAATGAATCCACTAATTAGAAAGATACAGTACAAAGTACACCATACAAAATACTTATCTTTACTAATCAAACGTGTGAATTTTGCTAGCTCCCCTAGCTAGCGATCTGGCTTGATCAGATTCCCTCTGACCTCAAAACTCGTCGACGCTGGATCTCCTCCTCCTGAAGAATTAAGGCATATGATTATGAACTTTGAACGGCATGTCACGTATGTTGGAACATAGAATTCTGGCTCTTTGCAATTCTCTCAGAAGAATGAAAATCTGTGTGCTGATTTTTTCTATTAAATTCGTGAGTTGAATGTAGCCATGGTGTCCCTTTTTTAAGCAATGAGCAGATCGGAACTCTCCATGATTATCTCCATAATATTTCTATTCCTTATCTGCTTCTTGAAGCATATCCAAATCCCATAAATAAAGGGATTTTCCTTATCACAATATCTTTCATATATTCGATAATCTCAATACCATATTTGTATGGATTTTCCATAAACCAACTATGCTTCTTCTAACGCCTATCATATAGCAGAATATTCATATTTCCATAAATCACAAATAGCATAATATTCTGTCCTTTTTCTCATAAGATTTGCTTGGCGTATTTACAGCTCATCCGCATGTTCCAACATAGAAAGTTTTTCGTTTCCAAATAAGTTCACAAATTACCAATTAAAATATTCAATGAACACCACTTGACTTTACACGTCACATTGGAGTTTTCTTTATTATACTAGCATTAGTGCATACTGATCTTAAGCAGGTGAGAGTTTAATTTGTTGTGTCACCTAGAAAATTTTATACGTGGGAGCTTTCCAGTGGGAGGTGAGGGATCAATCAACTTTTGCCAAGTGTTAATTAAAAGTCATAATTATTTAAATCCTTATTTTCTCCCTTAACTTTAGTTTATATTTTACACTTATCAAAAGTTTATTGGGTTCTCAAATCCCCACATATAAAATTTTTTGTCACGTCAATGGTTAAGCATCTTACTTGGCATTCCCCCAATGGTAAGTTACACTATTTATTTGTAATTTGATAGATCTCACATGCTTCATTTTTATTTTTAGAAAGAATTCATGTTAGCTTAAAGGTATTATTTTTATGACTTTAATTTTAATTTATTGTTTTTTTATTAATTTAAGTAACATTATAATTTTTTTGAGCTGTGTATGTGTCGAATTTTATCCAACTACAATTTTCCATAGGTATATGAAAAAGACTGGGTTGAAT
This sequence comes from Rubia yunnanensis, assembly GCA_037428765.1. Lineage (NCBI taxonomy): Eukaryota > Viridiplantae > Streptophyta > Magnoliopsida > Gentianales > Rubiaceae > Rubia > Rubia yunnanensis. The sequence goes on from CM075068.1 coordinate 80,401,401, forward strand.
TAGAATTATAAAAAGCTAAAAACATTTAGTTGCAATATTGAAAATTTATTATGCAACAGACACCTGATTAATTGAACCCAAAATTTTTATTTTAATTGCTTGCAGTTTAAACCTTGGCCTTTTCAAAATTTATGAAAAGATCGTCTTTCAAGAGACGCGCTTATTTTTTTATGAATTATATTCTTAGAGTCCGTCCCTTGAAAAATAGTATTTCCATAAGTCCTGGAAAGACCATGGTTTAAAGTGTAAATTAGAAGAAATGAAGATAAAATTATCAAGTTGCATGAATCGGGTAATAAACTTTATAAATACTACACGTTGCGTAGTAAATTTGTAATATTGCAACTAAGACCTTTTATATTGTATTATTTTAATTGAACCCGTCTTTCCATATGCTTATGGAAAGACATTTTTTCCCAAGATTTTGTCATATTCTTAAACTGTATTATTATATATTTTATAATTGATTTACACGTTATAGAATATATTTTTGTTTTCTGCTTAAAATACATATTCTTTTATATATAGAATTAGTTTGTAATAGATGTAATTCTATTTGACTAGGAGGACTTATGAAAGAAAATAATAATTTTTTTCAAATATTCTTGTACTAATTCCCTCTTGAGTCTTTTTAAAAAGAGTTATTTGATATAAGAATGGGTTTCCTAATACTGCATCATAAGATACATTATCTAATATTAAAAATGAGTGTTTAATGCAATAATTATAATTACTTATAAATCCATTAGATAATTTCTTTTTAATAATCATTGGAGTACCATTTGCTGCTGATAATTGTTCATTAGTTTTTTCTAGATATTTACTTGGAATTATTCCTGACCTTATGCATGATTGATCTGCTCAACTATCAATTAATGCCACTATGGTTGTGCTAAAATCTTGAACTCCTATTGTTATTGAGGAATACCATTTTCCATATAAATTCTATTAATAACATTAAAGAATTGCTGATGAGATGGGGGTTCACTTGAAATAGGAATAATAGAATTATTGGGTTTTTCTAATGATGTTATCTGTAATTCTAATTCTAAATCTTTTTCTTTTAAATTATGTAATTCCATTTTGATATGACTAATTTCTGTTTTTAACAGATTAATTTCTTTTCTTAAGTCTTGAGTATCAGTTGGACTGACTATGGATTTTTTCTTTTCTAATTTCGAATATTTTTTAATTGTTTTACTTAAACTAAAAGCCTCTGTTATTTTTCGTTTATTTTCTTCTAATACTAAATTTTTTAATCTTTGTATATATTCTGTTTTATCCTCAGAATTTTCTATCTTATCTATTATTTCTAATAATTCTTTCTATTTATTATTTGTACTATTTAACATATTAATGATTGGAATTCTACACTGACATGTATCTTCAGAACTACTGGAAGATTCGGACTCTAACTCATCATTTGAATGTTCAGTTTCTGAATTATCAATTAATATAGATAATAGTTTATTTCTTAATTCTGTGTCTTATAATGCATTTATTTTCTTTTCTGTTTTACAATAATTTGCAGTATGGCCAAATTTTTGCATTTATATCATTGAATGTTTTGAAATTTATTTTGTTTTTTATTAAATTTTCTTTTTCTAGGCTTTTCATAGTCTTTCTTGTGATATGGTTTTTCATAATTAGAATTATCTCTTTTATAGTTATATTTATTTTTTCTATAATTTCTAAATTTATGCTGTCTTTCAGTTTTATGTTGAGATGAAGGGGGTTTTATCCCTGTTATACCAAATTGCTGACAAAATGATCCCATTTCCTTTCTTTCTGATCCATATTTGTGTTGAATTTTTAAATCTTGACATAAAGTTAATGCTTCTTTTTTTACAAAAGCAAAAATCTGCCCAAAAGTTATTGTATTATAATCTAATTTATCTGTTCCTAATGCTTTATGTAGATTTGTTAATATTCTTTGAGAAAATAAATTTGGTAATCCTGTAATAAATTTTTCTTTCCAAAATGGAATGTTTGAATCTGTTCTTCTAAATACTTGGGTTAAAAATATATCTTTATACCATTTGAAATCAGTTAACGTTGGACATCTTAAATTAGTCAGACATATTTTTAAACTTTCTAATGCTTCTTCTGGATTTCCTACAAAATACATTGATATGGCATAAACTAAGAAGGCAGATCCATCTGGGACCATGAAGAAATTTATTTCGTCTCCTTCTCCTTGGGCTTGATTCATAATTGTTTGTTTATCTTGTAAAGTGAGATGGTTATCCCACCAACCTTTTAGTTGACCAGTAAATCCTGTTACTAACAACATGACTAAGCTTGGTTCTGTAGTATTTAAATTCGCTTTGTAGGCCATTCTGGCCATACCCATTTCTTGTAATATATTAAATAATTGATATTCTGATAATCCATCTATATTCCATTGATATATGGATGTACCATCATAACTATTGAATGTTGGAATTCTTTCTACATATTGAATATCTGGAGGAGTAGGTCTAGGATAATAAGCTTTTGTATTATGACTTTTCCAATTATTATGATACCTATGAGTTTTTAATTTATTGATTTGCATTTCAGGTTTGTCTTCTAAGGTTTCTTGAAATTGGCTTTCTATTGAATATATTTGTTTATCCAAATCATTTTCTGATTCTTCTTCTGAAAATGAATCATCTGAACTTTCTAACACTTGTGGGTTGACGTGAGATATAACTCCTATTTGCTTAGAGCTACTAGGCTTATCAGTTTCTTTTAATGATAATGATTCTTCCATTAGTTTTGAAAAAGGTGATACTTGAAAATGAGGTTTAGTTAGCTTATTTTCAAATGTTTCTGGTTTATTGTTTAATTTAGTGGAAATAAAATCAACTTGGTTTGCTATAGTATGTAATATTTGATTTGAATAATTATTTTGTTGGTATACTTTTTTAATATCTTCTAAATTTATTGATTCGGTGTCAGCTCCTGCCCTTCCTGATTTTAAAGGAGAAGCTAATACTGTAATATTATCAGTAGTAATGTTTAATGATTTTAATGATGGATGTATAGAGCTAATTACAGTGTTATCTTGTAATTTCCATTTTTTATATAAATTTGTCTGAACATTGATTACTGGAATTTTTACTAAATTATTTTTTCTGATTATATTTTCTTTTTTTAAGTAATATTCTAACCACATAAAAAATTTTATTTGTCTAATTTTTTTGGTTGTAAGTTCATTATAAAAGTCTTTCTTAATGTGTTCCCTGTTATCTATACTTAGTTTTTCAAACCAAAGTCTATTTGTTGTATTTTCTGAACTATAATAATCATTATTTAAATATTCTTTATCAATTTTAAATTCCTTTTCATTATTCATCATATTTATTTCAGATTGTCTTATTTTGCTTAGAGTTGGTGGACCTATTGAAGAACTAGTATCTGGAATAATTTCTGGTAATGGAGTAGAATATCTTACCCTTGCATCATTGAAATGTGCTGGGATGTCTGATGTTGAATACCTATGGGTTTCATAACTACCTGTATTTGAGTTCCTGGAAAACGAATTTTGAGAGAATCTACTAGACTTAGATTTATTAAATTTGATTAATATTTTTCCATCATTTTGTTCTTCTACTGTTGAGGGTTTTGTAATTCTTAAGTTCCTTTGAATTCCTACTGGCCTTTCTGTCAATATTTCTTCCGGAATAGTTATTTCATTCCATCTTAGTAACTTAGGTGTTTCTATTGATATATTATCTGAGTTTGTTGTTACATAGACTGATTCTTCTTTTTCTGTTGGATTTAATCTTAATGCTATTGGAATCATAGATTGCATTAATTTGATATATACTCTTAAATTAACACAAAATGTTCTGTATCATTTACTATTCTATCTTGTTTTAGTTGGATGTCTAATTTTAAAGAATCCATAATATGTGGGTCTGTTAAACTAACTGAATAATTTGGAATACAATCAAATCTTATTGTTCCATTGCATATATTAGTTTGAACCATTGCTAGTATAGAGTCTTTATATCTTATTAATCTATCATCTCTAAGTGCAATGAATATGGGTGTGTCTATTCCTAGTCTGACTAGGGGGTGTAATGCAATTTGTACTAGACCAAAATGTAAAAACTTATAATTTTGTTCTTTAAATTTTTGAATAGCCCTAGATGATAATAATCTAATTGATTGTACTTCTTGGTTCATAGGTAATATTTCCTCATGTATTTTAATAGAGTATGCCTTATTAAATTCTAGAATGCCCTGTTGATAAATTGATTTTAGAGTCTTATTTGGTAAAATCTGTTAGATTTCATGACTTTGTAAAACATTTGAAGATGTAGAAGATGAAGATCCTAAACTAGTAGTACTGGATTTTCCGAATAGAAATCTTTTTATCCTTTCTCCCATATTAAAATTATTCATAATTGATGTGTCCATTTTAGATGGTTACTTTAGGCTTTTTAGGATTAGGTTTTGTGCAATTTTGTGCTCTACATGTGGCATTTTTCCTTGAAATCATCTAAGGAGGGATAAAGGCGGCTTTGACGTTTTTATCACTTTTTAGATGATTTTGTGTGACAAGGTGATTTGTTTGAAGACTTTGAAGATTTGAAGACTTTGAAGATTTATCTTTGAAGATTTGAAGATTTGAAGACCTTTACATTTGAGCTTTGTGAAGATTTGAAGAAGTGAAGAGATGAAGAAAGGAGAGCAAAGCAACGGATGAATGATGATCCAGGGTTCTCAGAATTTTCCGAGAAGAATCAGCCCTCAAGAGTGGCACCATTGGATTCCTCTTCTCGAGCACTATAAAATCGACTACAAGAACTCCCGAAACGGATCAACGGTTCACCCGGAGGAAGCAAAACAAAACAAGGCTGGATTTCACTGCTGGTCGCGACTCGCGATGGAACTGGTCGCGACTCGCGACGACAGCACGAATCCAGCTCTGCAGCAGCGTTTTTTTCTCCCCTTTTTCTTCCACTATAAATACCTCTTCACCCCTTCTTCTCCACAGCTTTTGGCCCCTGTTTTGGGCCAAAACCCTAGCTTTTCTCTTCTTGTTTTCTTAGTTTCTATGTCTTTTGTTGTTCTAGAGTAGTTTTTGTACTTGGGAGCAAGGATTGAAGCTTCCATTTCTATGTAGTAAGGAGCATTTATATCTATCTATTTGGTGTTTTTGCTATTGTGCTTTTATTGTGCTTGAATGTTAATTGTTGATGTCATTGATGTTGTTGAAAGCTTGAATGAAATACTTGTATGAATTGCTAGCTAGGGTTTGGGGGATTTGGGTTAATTTCCCCCCTTTTCTTGTTAGGAATGTATGAGTATGATTTAGGGCTTTTGATTGTGTTAATGGATTGATAATGTGCTAGATGAATGTGATTGATGTTGAACTCTTCGTCATGTTCATTTGTGTAGCAAACGAGAGAGTTATATGCTCTTGGATGAATGTGCGTTGCACGTTCATCCAATCTCGTGTAATTGCATGAATTGGTTAAATGCTTAGTCACGGTGTAGTGGTCATAAGCATTGCCAAGCTTGTTGGTTCTTCGTGATTAAATGCCACCAATGATACCTTGAGTCGTGGTTGCGACAACGGGAGTCATTGGTGAGGTTTGACGAGAGATGTCGAACTCACTCTTGCAAACTACGAACTAAGAAGGATAGGAGTTTAGTCTCCACAACAAGTAGTTGAAGTATTGAATAGATGATTTTAACTCATCCTTGAAGCATTTGTTATTTAGCATTTGTGTATTCTTGATGGTGTGTTTCACTTCACTTGTGCCATGAGTTGGTTGAGCATAGGGAGTGCTTGTATGATTGAATTGGTTAGGTGTTAGGAACGTGACGAATTCCGTAGCTCCTTTGCATGAAAATTTATGAGCATGAACTTAGAACTTCTTGTGCATAACGTGTTGTGATTCTTGCTAGATGGGTATGTTGATGTTGAGTCATGTAATGTTATATGATAGAATGAGTGAATGATTCAATGACCTACATTAGATTTGGAAGTGGATATCCCTTGCCCCCAAGGCTTTATCTTTGTAGTTTAAAACCCCTTTTCTTAGTTTTGTTTGATGATTAGCATAGTCTCTTGACCTTGCTAGTTATCTTGTCTTTTTACTTTCGTAACTTAGGAAAACCAACCAACCAACCCCCCCCCCATTTTACTTGCTTTTATGTGTGTGTATATATTTTATCCTAGCATAATATTAACCATTTGTGCTTAAGCGCTTAGGAAGATCCCTCTTCTCTTTGGACGACCCCGATTTGCCGTTATCTACCTAGTTGTAGAAAGTAAGCAAAAAGGGCTTATAAATTATCTTTTGCACGGAAGGTGCGACGACCGCCCGCCTGTCAATAATTGATCAGTATTATTGATGTACGAATCAAGTGTATCCTATCGGGACCACACCTATACCATACGTGGACCACCTCTTTTTCTGGGCTGACCAACCGATTTACCGGTATAAACAAAAAATGGTGCTGACCAACGCTAAGATATACAAGTCCGTAAGCAACAGTAAACTTCTCAACTTATAATAATTCTAACACTGCAGTAGGGATTAAAAGATTAACACACATGGCTCTGATATCATTTCCTCTGGATCTACATGAAAATATAAAAATATTGGTATAAAAATATTGATATAGACTTAAAACTGTAAAATAATACGAACTTAAAGCTGAAAGTAAAACAATATGAACTTGAACAATCAGAGATTGGATAAAATTTTTTCTTATATTGAAATAGGCTTTGGCTTACTTTGGATAAGGAACTCAAGTTTGTACGTTGAGCTCAGATGGAGGAGATTGTAAGAAAGTACAAGAAGGGCGATAATTCAAGTGTGCCCTCGAATGAATTGAAACCTTCCTACTTATAGAAAATTTTGAAACTCTAATCTATTACAATTTGGAATCCGAGTTTAGGATCCATTAATCCTAATCGTTGATCTGCTGCTTTGAATTTGGGCCTCTCCTTTTGTGTTAAGTGGAAAATGGGGACCTCCATCATCTCTTGGCAGATTGAAGTAGTGGGAAAGTGGTACCCACCATTATCCTCTGTCTGATTGAGTTGAATTTGGTGAAAGTTGGGATCCACCACTGGCCTCTGTCTGTTGGCTGGTTGAGTTAGTGGGATGTGGAGCCCACCACTATTTTCTGTCTTGATTGAAATCTGGTGGAAGCTGGGATCCACCACTGGCTGCTTTCTCTTGGCAGAGTGGATGTGGAATACGTCATTGCTTACCTCCCTACATTTCGAAGGGATCTTGACTGTCTTGGAGAAAATCATCCATTTGAGAATCTGCCTCATTCTTGATGGCTTGTTTTTTACTGACCAATTGTTTATAAAATTCAAGAATTTTCTGGAGGTCTTCATCCTGTTCAACTTGTGGATTCATCATTGATGGAATTTGTTGTAAAGTACTGACTTTCCGAATCGGTGTTGGGCAAGGGATCTGAGGGTACATGGGAATAGGTGAAGGAAGTGTTTGTTGAATAATTGGTTTGAATGAAATTTTTAATTTTTCTCCTGTCTGGAAATAATGAGTGACTGCCTTGGGGGAGCAAAATTCTGGTTTAAAATTACCCCACCATTTGACTCTGTATTGACGAACCAAAGAATGGTCTGGTAGGATGGACTTATTTGATTTGAAAGCTCCAAGCAAATATCCAAGGAACTCTGAAAATAGCATGGAATAATATGTCTTTTTCGTAAGGTTTGAATTGGCTAAGTGTCTGCTGGCTAAGGGTTTGGAATGTCTGAAATCCTTCCAAAATTGGCTGGGGAAGGATGTCTTGTGATGGTCCAAATTTGCACCACCAGTCAATGAACCAAAGTGGAATGTGTTTATTAAATGCCTGATGGAAATTAATAAAGCATGAATGGTCAAATGACCTGATAAAGAAAGTTCTATAACAGGCTTGAATGTAATCAGCATAATTAAATCCAGAAGGGAAATAATCAACTGAAAAGGAATTGAGAGAATGAATACTGGGAATTTGGCTAGGACCTAATATTTGTTTGATGTAAATTTTTGAATATTCTATTCTATTGGAGTCCTGTTGGTTGTGAATATGCTGGATTTCAATAGACTGGGTGTACACCAAAATTAATTCGTAAAACTGTTGAGTTTTGTGGATATCATCAACCAACCAGGGAGATGTTGGCAGGAATATACTGGATACAAAGGTTTTCAATTGTGGAATTTCTGGTTCGGTTTCAAAATGGGTAACTAATATATGTTCTGGATTGGGTTTATCAAAATAGGCTGGAGAAGGTTTTGAGCTCGTAGGAATGGATTTTGTGTTGGGAAGTGGAGTATGGGCTCTAGTCAGAGGAGTAAAATTTGAAGTTAAGGAAGGAGTTTTGTTTTGAACAAATCTGGCATGTGGAGTTTGTGCAATGGTGGAATAGGTAAGTGGAGGAAAATCTTGGGATGGAATGGTTGGAGTAAGAGGCTTTGGATTAACATAATCTCTGCTGGTTCTGGAGTTGGAAGAACTCGAGGATCCTGAATTTTTACTCATGGTTCCCTATAAGGAATTCACGAGTCAGAAAATCTGGAAGAAAGTTATCCTTTCCTTTTATGAACTGAATATCAAAATCAAAAACTGACAAAATAGCTTGCCATCTGGCAAAAATCTATTTTGAAACTAAATTTTTTATATCCTTTTGTAAAATATCTTTTGCTGATTTACAGTCAATGTTTAATAAAAACTTTTTATTGTATAAATCATCTTGAAATTTTGAAATGCATAAAACTATGGACAAAACTTCTTGTTTAACTGTTGAATAGTTCTTTTGTGCATTAGACCAGAATCCTGAGTGATATCTTAATATAGATATTTTTCCTAAATGCTTTTGTTTTAATATGCCTCCATATCCTATGTTGGATGCATCTGTTTCTACTATCATGAATGCTTCTGGACGTGGAATTCCTAAACATGGTAATGATTTAGCTTTTAGTTTAATTTCTTTTACTAAGTTAGTATGTTTTTCTGACCATGCAGGGGGATTGGATTTTAATCTTTCATATAAATTTTTACATATAATTTTAATTTTGGGAAAGAAATCCGAAATATAATTTACACATCCTAAAAATCTTTGTAATTGATTTTTATCTTTATTTTCATCTGAAAATTTTTCTACAAATTCAATGGATCTTTGAATGGGTCTAATTTTTCCTAAATGTATATCAAATCCTAGAAACCTAATGTTTGTTTGGAATAGCTTCATCTTAGGTTCGGATATAACCAAACCATTTGCTTTCATTACTTTTAGTAAAATATATAAATGTTTAAAATGACTATCAATTGTACTAGAGTATACTAATACATCATCAATATATACTATTACAAATGTGAGTAAGGATTAAAAATATCATTCATTATTTTTTGGAATTCAGATGGTGCATTCTTTAATCCAAATGGCATAACATTCCATTCATACTGACCGAATGGAACTACAAATGACGTTTTGTATTTATCCTTTTCATCTATTTGAATTTGTCAATATCCTGATTTTAAATAAAATTTTGAAAATACTTTTGCATTAACTAATCTATTAATTAAATCTCTTTTATTTGGAATGGGGTATCTAATCCATTGTAATACCTTATTCAAAGGTTTATAATTTATGACTAACCTAGGAACTCCTCTTTCTTTTTCAGCATTCTTGTTTACATAAAATGCTGAGCAGCTCCATGGAGATTTACTTTTTCTTATTAATGTTTTATATAGATGATCATGGATTTCTTTTTTACATAATTCTAATAATTCTGCATTCATTTGAATAGGCCTTGCTTTAGTAGGAATGTTTTGTTCAATAAAATCCTTTTCATATGGTAATGAAACTATATGTGTTTTTCAATCCCAAAATGCATTGGGATGGTTTAAGCATATTTGTTTTTAAAATGCTTGTTATAAATTTTTTATTTTTTCTTTTATTATTTTATTATTTTATTATCTAATTGTTCTTCTATCTTTGAATAACTTAATTCTTCTTTTAAAAATAGAATATCTTTTTGCCTTCTGCTTAAAATACATATTCTTTTATATATAGAATTAGTTTGTAATAGATGTAATTCTATTTGACTAGGAGGACTTATGAAAGAAAATAATAATTTTTTTCCTAATATTCTTGTACTAATTCCCTCTTGAGTCTTTTTAAAAGGAGTTATTTGATATAAGAATGGGTTTCCTAATACTGCATCATAAGATACATTCCCTAATATTAAAATTGAGTGTTTAATGCAATAATCATTATTACTTATAAATCCATTAGATGATTTCTTTTTAATAATCATTGGAGTACCATTTGCTGCTGATAATTGTTCATTAGTTTTTTCTAGATATTTACTTGGAATTATTCCTGACCTTATGCATGATTGATCTGCTCCACTATCAATTAATGCAACTATGGTTGTGCTAAAATCTTGAACTCCTATTGTTATTAAGGAATACCATTTTTCCATATTAATTCTATCAATAATATTAAAGAATTGCTGATGAGTTGGGGGTTCACTTGAAATAGGAATAATAGAATTATTGGGTTTTTCTAATGATGTTATCTGTAATTCTAATTCTAAATCTTTTTCTTTTAAATTATGTAATTCCATTTTGATATGACTAATTTATGTTTTTAACAGATTAATTTCTTTTCTTAAGTCTTGAGTATCAGTTGGGCTGACTATGGATTTTTTCTTTTCTAATTCCAAATATTTTTTAATTGTTTTACTTAAACTAAAAGCCCCTGTTATTTTTGGTTTATTTTCTTCTAATACTAAATTTTTTAATCTTTGTATATATTCTGTTTTATCCTCAGAATTTCCTATCTTATCTATTATTTCTAATAATTCTTTCTTTTTATTATTTGTACTATTTAACATATTAATGGTTGGAATTCTACACTGACATATATCTTCGAAACTACTGGAAGATTCGGACTCTGACTCATAATTTGAATGTTCAGTTTCTGAATTATCAATTAATATAGATAATAGTTTATTTCTTAATTCTGTGTCTTCTAATGCATTTATTTTCTTTTCTGTTTTACAATAATTTACAGTATGGCCAAATTTTTTGCATTTATAACATTGAATGTTTTGAAATTTATTTTGTTTTTTATTAAATTTTCTTTTTCTAGGTTTTTCATAGTCTTTCTTGTGATATGGTTTTTCATAATTAGAATTATCTCTTTTATAGTTATATTTATTTTTTCTATAATTTCTAAATTTATGCTGTCTTTCAGTTTTATGTTGAGATGAAGGGGGTTTTATCCCTGTTATACCAAATTGCTGACAAAATGATCCCATTTCCTTTCTTTCTGATCCATATTTATGTTGAATTTTTAAATCTTGACATAAAGTTAATGCTTCTTTTTTTACAAAAGCAAAAATCTGCCCAAAATTTATTGTATTATAATCTAATTTATCTGTTCCTAATGCTTTATGTAGATTTGTTAATATTCTTTGAGAAAATAAATTTGGTAATCCTGTAATAAATTTTTCTTTCCAAAATGGAGAGTTTGAATCTTTTCTTCTAAATACTTTGGTTAAAAATATATCTTTATACCATTTGAAATCAGTTAACGTTGGACATCTTAAATTAGTCAGACATATTTTTGAACTTTCTAATGCTTCTTCTGGATTTTCGACAAAATACATTGATATGGCATAAACTAAGAAGGCAGATCCATCTGGGACCATGACAAAATTTATTTCGTCTCCTTCTCCTTGGGCTTCTTCTGTTTCATTATTCATAATTGTTTGTTTATCTTGTAAAGTGAGATGGTTATCCCACCAACCTTTTAGTTGACCAGTAAATCCTGTTACTAACAACATGACTATGCTTGGTTCGGTTCAGTAGTATTTAAATTCACTTTGTAGGTCTAGGATAATAAGCATTTGTATTATGACTTTTCCAATTATTATGATACCTATGAGTTTTTAATTTATTGATTTGCATTTCAGGTTTGTCTTCTAAGGTTTCTTGAAATTGGCTTTCTATTGAATATATTTGTTTATCAAAATCATTTTCTGATTCTTCTTCTGAATAAGAATCATCCGAACTTTCTAACACTTGTGGGTTGACTTGAGATATAACTCCTATTTGCTTAGAGCTACTAGGCTTATCAGTTTCTTTTAATGATAATGATTCTTCCATTAGTTTTGAAAAAGGTGATACTTGAAAATGAGGTTTAGTTAGCTTATTTTCAAATGTTTCTGGTTTATTGTTTAATTTAGTGGAAATAAAATCAAATTGGTTTGCTATAGTATGTAATATTTGATTTGAATAATTATTTTGTTGGTATACTTTTTTAATATCTTCTAAATTTATTGATTCGGTGTCAGCTCCTACCCTTCCTGATTTTAAAGGAGAAGCTAATAGTGTAATATTATCAGTAGTAATGTTTAATGATTTTAATGGTGGATGTATAGAGCTAATTACTGTGTTATCTTGTAATTTCCATTTTTTATATAAATTTGTCTGGATATAGATTACTGGAATTTTTACAAAATTATTTTTTCTGATTATATTTTCTTTTTTTAAGTAATATTCTAACCACATAAAAAATTTCATTTGTCTAATTTTTTTGGTTGTAAGTTCATTATAAAAGTCTTTCTTAATGTGTTCCCTGTTATCTATACTTAGTTTTTCAAACCAAAGTCTATTTGTTGTATTTTCTGAACTGTAATAATTATTATTTAAATATTCTTTATCAATTGTAAATTCCTTTTCATTATTCATCATATTTATTTCAGATTGTCTTATTTGGCTTAGAGTTGGTGAACCTATTGAAGAACTAGTATCTAGAATAATTTCTGGTAATGGAGTAGAATATCTTACCCTTGCATCATTGAAATGTGCTGGGATGTCTGATGTTGAATACCTATGGGTTTCATAACTACCTGTATTTGAGTTCCTGGAAAACGGATTTTGAGAGAATCTACTAGACTTAGATTTATTAAATTTGATTAATATTTTTCCATCATTTTGTTCTTCTACTGTTGAGGGTTCTGTAATTCTTAAGTTCCTTTGAATTCCTACTGGCCTTTCTGCCAATATTTCTTCCGGAATAGTTATTTCATTCCATCTTAGTAACTTAGGTGTTTCTGTTGATATATTATCTGAGTTTGTTGTTACATAGACTGATTTTTCTTTTTCTGTTGGATTTAATCTTAATGCTGTTGGAATCATAGATTGGATTAATTTGAAATATACTCTGTAAATTAACACAAAATGTTCTGTATCATTTACTATTCTATCTTGTTTTAGTTGGATGTCTAATTTTAAAGAATCCATAATATGTGGGTTTGTTAAACTAACTGAATAATTTGGAATACAATCAAATCTTATTGTTCCATTACATATATTAGTTTGAACCATTGCTAGTATAGAGTCTTTATATCTTATTAATCTATCATCTCTAAGTGCCATGAATATGGGTGTGTCTATTCCTAGTCTGACTAGGAGGTGTAATGCAATTTGTACTAGACCAAAATGTAAAAACTTATAATTTTGTTCTTTATATTTTTGAATAGCCCTAGATGATAATAATAATATTTCCTCATGTATTTTAATAGAGTATGCCTTATTAAATTCTAGAATGCCCTGTTGATAAATTGATTTTAGAGTCTTATTTGGTAAAATCTGTTGGATGTCATGACTTTGTAAAACATTTGAAGATGTAGAAGATGAAGATCCTGAACTAGTAGTACTGGATCTTCCGAATAAATATCTTTTTATCCTTTCTCCCATATTAAAATTATTAATAATTGATCAGTATTATTGATGTACGAATCACGTGTATCCTATCAGGACCACACCTATACCATACGTGGACCACTTCTTTTTCTGGGCTGACCAACCAATTTACAGGTATAAACAAAAAATGGTGCTGACCAACGCTAAGATATACAAGTCCGTAAGCAACAGTGAACTTCTCAACTTATAATAATTCTAACACTGCAGTAGGGATTAAAAGATTAACACACATGGCTCTGATACCATTTAATCTGGATCTATATGAAAATATAAAAATATTGATATAGACTTAAAACTATAAAATAATACGAACTTAAAACTGAAAGTAAAACAATATGAACTTGAATAATCGGAGATTGAATAAAATTTTTTCTTATATTGAAATAGGCTTAGGCTTACTTTGGATAAGGAACTCAAGTTTGTACGTTGAGCTCAGATGGAGGAGATTGTAAGAAAGTACAAGAATTAGACAAACGACTAGAGGCCTTATATCTCTCGTCAAATGTCAATCAAATTTTTTCGGCATATTTTTTATATACAAAGATTTGTGGGAGTCGGTCTCCAGGGGTGGGCGTCAGATCGGGTTGTTCGGTTTTCGGTTTAATCGGTTCGGTTTATTCAGTTTTTTTCAAAAAATTCCAAAACCGAAACCGACCCAAATAAACCAAATAACTCAAATAAACCGAACCGAATTTAAAATTCAGTTTCGGTTGAAATTCGGTTTTAAACCGAATAAACCAATTTCGGTTAAATATATATTAAATAATAAACTGAATTAATTTCAATTTTTATCAAATTGAATTAAATTAAATCAGTTTGAATTATACCAAACGGCCCATAAACATACCAAAATTTTAACTCCAAATAAATAATTACAGCCCAAAAATAAGGGCCAAGTAATTTAACATTAGAGGCCCATTAGCATCTTATGTTTGGCTTGACAGAATGGAGGAATGCCCTAATATTTATAGTTGAAATTGGAAGAGTAAATCTCCTCTCTTCCGATGTGGGACTAAGTAGTATAGTAAGGTTAAGTTTGCTGCCTTCGCTTTGCTGCCTTTGCTTCATCTTTCAATACATTAAGAATTTAGCATTAATGTTCCGGTTTCAACTTTCAATTTCATTCATGTTCCATTTTCGCATTTTTCACCTTTTCTGCCATTATTTTTTTTTGTTGAATTTATAATTAGTCTATCTCTTGAAAGACGGTCTTTCCATAAGTTATGGAAATATTATAGTTTAAAATGTAAATTAGAAGAAATGAAGATTAAATTTATGGGTTGAATGAATCGGGTTATAAACTTTATAACTACTACACGTTGAATAATACAATTTTAATATTGCAACTAAGACCTTTTACTTTGTATTATTATAATTAAACTCTGTCTTTCCATAAGCCTACGGAATAATGGAAAGACGGTATTTTCCAAGATCTTTCCATTTATTATTACATTATTTAATTTGAGGAGTATTTTGTGACTGGGGATTATTTAATGAGTCCGTCTCTTGAAAGACGGTCTTTCCATAAGTTATGGAAAGACCAATGTTTAAAGTGTAAATTAGAAGAAATTAAGATAAAATTTTTGGGTTGCATGAACCGGGTTATAAATTTTATAACTACTACATGTTGCATACTAAAATTTTAATATTGCAACTAAGACCTTTTACCTTTTAATATTCTAATCAAACCTCGTCTTTCCATAAGCCTATGGAAAGACCGTATTTCCCAAGACTTTGCCTTATTTAATACCGTTTGATCTCAAATCATTTTTATTATTATTACCCTAGTAATTTGACTTATGTTTTTACTTTTTCCATACATGATGAATGTGTTTATAATATATTTTATGATTTCTTTCTCTTCTACTTATATAAGTAATTTAAATACATTTAGAGGGTGAAACAAAAATTCCACTATTAAATTAACACAACTTCTTGTTTTAGACTGACAAATCATTATACGAGGTTATTTTATAATTGATATAACTAATAAGTTGATTTGATATTTATTTTTATTTATTACAACAAATTTCTTATAACTTTTAAAATGTACAGTAATTTTTAAATAATTATAATTTGACCATAATAGTTATTGAAACGAGATTTTTCATGATTAGTCTAACATTTAGATGGTCTAATAGGATACTTTCTCCTAAATTAACTATGATATTTATATATTACAGTTTTTAATTTTTTTAAGTTTAAAATTACATACTTTAGCAGATGTATTCATCAAAATTATTATGAATTGTATTTTTTTTAAACTAAGAGTTAATGTATTAAAATGTTATTTAGTTCAAATATAAAATATAAATTATCATTTCTAAATTATCATTAATTTTATCTCTTACATCTTTATGTTTATGTAAAAATGATATTTTATACATTCTACATATACTATTACTACTGTTCATTGGTTTTATCTCTTAGGCCTCTTTTACTTCTGTTAACGGTCATATTGGCACACGCTCTGGTGGCCGTTGCCACCGCCGGTGGTTGACCATGGCGTCGCTGACGCATCTCTCGACTTCTGATCCTACTCATACCATGGCTAATCTTCAACCTATCCCCCAAAATCCAAAAAGTTTTGCTCAAGCCCTAAATACCAAACCATCGCCCCTTCTGTCGACACTTCCCGATACCCCTAATCTTCACCCAGTTACGGAATTTAAAGGGAAAGTGGCGTATATCCTTCCCCCGGAAGAGGGAGAGCTTTTAGCTATGCATTACCAGAATGCTCTCGTTGGGAAATTTCTTCGCGGGAAACCAAATATGGAGGCTCTTCATAAAGCTTTTAAGTCAATTGGTTTTAAGTCGAAATTTCAATTAGGTTCTATCGATTACCGACATGTGCTTATTCGTTTTCAGGAACAAGAAGATTACCAACGATGCTGGATCAAAGGGCAATGGATGATTAACGGATTCACCATGAAGGTTCAAAAATGGACGCAAGATTTTTCGCCATCAGTGGAATCATCAATAGCTCCGGTCTGGGTAACTTTCCATAAACTTCCAATTATGTTTTATAATAACTCAGCAATCATGGGAATTAGTAGTCAGATAGGTCGTTTTCTTAAGATGGATGCAGCAACAATTGCTTTAACTAGGCCATCGGCTATTAAAGTATGTTTAGAAATTGACCTGTTGGCATTGCTCCCTAGTACAATAGTAGTTGGAATTGGAAACAAGGTTGCTGAATATCCAATTGAATATGAAGATTTGCCTACATATTGTTCACATTGTAAGATAACTGGTCATAGCAACAATAGGTGCAATTTCCTGCATCCTGAACTAAGAAAAAAGATGGAGAAAAAGATGGAAGATAAAGAACATAAGGTGGCTAAAGGTTTAGAATCTGTTACCCAGAATGACTTAATTAATCTAGAAGGCTCTTCTGCCTTAACAGTATCACAAAAAGAAAAGGATTTTCAGAAACAGAAAATTAACTCAGAAGGAAATAATGATCTGAACACTGATTTTGCTACAGTAAATACTAAGAAAAAAGGCTCTTCTTTCTATTCTCTTGATGACATTTCTAAGCCAATAACCAATACCTTTTGGAGGAAAAAAAAGACACACTCTGATCTAGTCCCAATTCAGGAACAAACTGTTAAAATAAACACGGTGTCAATTTCTAATGCTTTCACTTCATTAGAAAACCTCATTGAGGAGCAGGATGGGGAGATTTTAGAGATTTTTCATGAATCTTTGGAAACCCATGATACTCCAGTAATTATAAATTCTGATGAGCAGACTAACATTAATACAGCTTCAGGGTCAAAAGTTGAGAAAGACAAAATAGGAAATGATCAGGATATATTCACTGAAATGGTACGAGATCTGAGTCAGAGTCATGTTATTTCTGACCATATCACTTTGGAAATTCATGATACTTCAGTAATTATAAATTCTGATGAGCAGACTAACATTAATACAGTTTCAGGGTCAAATGTTGAGAAAGACAAAGTAGGAAATGATCAGGATATATCCACTGAAATGGTATGAGATCTGAGTCAGAGTCATGTTAATTCTGATCATATCACTTTGGAAGAGGATAATTTAAGAAATAAGATTAAGGATTCTGATCTAAGCCCTGTAAGTGGGAAGAATGAAAAAGTTACTAGCAAATCAGGGAACAAAGATAAAAATTCTGCAAGGACTGGTAGGAATCTTAGATCCACACAAAAAGCCACTCCCAAAATTTTTAAATGATTAAACACACAATAATAGGAAATATACTTGTTTGGAATGTTAGGGGAATAGGTACATCAGTGGATAGACTTAAGATCCTAAAAAACAAACATAAATTAGATATTATGTGCTTAATAGAACCTTGGCAGGATAAACTCAAAATATCTGAATTTAAACATACTCTTGGTTACAGTAATGCTTATCCAGCTCAGCATGCAAAAATATGGATATTATGGAATCAGGCTTTCAACATCTCAATTTTAGGTGAAACAGACCAATTTGTAAATGTTAAAATCACTAATTCTGTTTCTTCTTGCTCCTGGAACTGCTTTTTCATTTATGCCAGTGTTCACAGGCAACTTAGGGAGCTTTTATGGAATGATTTAAAAGGAAAACAGGATAATCTTTCATTATATATAGGGGACTTTAACACTGTAACATCAGTAAATGAATATAAAGGAAGAAAGTCCACTCCTAAAAAAAGCATGAAGCAGTTTAATGATTTTCTTTGCTTTATGGACTTGCATGAAATCCAAACTGTAGGAAACTCTTTTACTTGGAGTAACAACAGATTTAAAGATAGATGTAAGGATCTAATGTTTCAAAGGCTTGATAGGGGGGTAGTAACTCTAGATTGGATAGATCAGTTTCCTAATAGCTCTATTCAAGTTTTAAATAGGATGTCCTCAGATCATGCTCCTCTTATTTTATCAGTTCAAATTTCTGAGGAACAAGCACCTAGGCCTTTTAGGTATCAGGAAATGTGGTCAAATAGAAAGGAATTTCAGAAATTAGTAGTTTCCAACTGGACTTTAGATATTCCTTTTACTGGTATGTGTAGGTTAGTTGCTAAATTAAAGAGGCTTAAGTTGGAAATTAAAAACTGGAATAAATCACAGTTTGGTAATGTGGATCAAAATTTGGCCCAACAGGAAAACAGAGTCAATGATTTGGAAATTGCTTTTCAGCAAAACCATGATCAATCTACCCTAGCAGAACTTAACAAATCCAAACAAATGCTGATGAGGGCTCAGAAAGAGAAAAATATATTCCTAAGGCAAAAAGCTAGGTTAAATTGGTTAAAATATGGTGATGCTAATACTAAATTCTTTCATCATGCTATTAAGGAGAGGAGAGCAAAGGCCAGAATTTGCAAAATCAGGGATAATCATGGAAACTGGATCACTGAGCCTACCTTGATCAAAGAAGAGGCAGTGAGATATTATACAGAATTGTTGAATGAGGATGTGTCCCAAAAACAAGGAACTTATTTCAAACACTTCCTTAATGAGATTCCAAATGTGATAACTGATCAGGAAAATTTATCATTGCTGTCTCCATTCACAATTCAGGAACTTCAAAGTTCAGTTTTTGATCTTAACAGAAATAGTTCCCCAGGTCCTGATGGATTACCTAGTTCTTTTTACACTACTTTTTGGGATACTATTAAAAATGATCTTCTAGATGCATCTAATGACTTTTTAAGTAATGGAAATATCCCTAATGCAATTTCCAGTACTTGGTTATTTTTAATCCCAAAAAAATCAGTTCCAGTAGATTTTTCTGACTTTAGGCCAATAAGTCTCTCAAATTTTGTGAATAAGATCTTTTCTAAGATGCTAATGGACAGAATTAAACCTTTGATGTCACAAATAATATCTCTGGAACAGAGTGCATTCATGCAAGGGAGAGATATTTCTGATAATACCATAATGATGCAGGAAATGACCAGAATATTAACTAGAAAATCTAAAGCCTCAAATATTATTGTTAAATTAGATATGCAGAAGGCTTTCGATAGGGTTTCATGGTCTTTTCTCAACTCAATTCTTCTGAAATTTGGTTTTCATGGCACCTTTGTACACAGAATTATGCAGATTATATCTTCAGCACATTTTCCAGTGTTAATTAATGGAACAGTTTCAGGATTTTTTGCTTCTAATAGAGGTATCAAACAGGGAGATCCTTTATCTCCTTTTTTGTATAACATACTTTCTGAGGCCTTTTCCCGAGGTTTAAAAAAGCCTTTTAGTTTAGGCTATCTAAAATATTTTAGCTTGCCTAATAAATGCCCCCAGATTACTCATCTTATGTATGCGGATGATATGGCTGTTTTTCTTAATGGACATAAAAAAAACTTGGATAGGTTTAAGAGGTTTCTAACAGCATATGAACAAACAACGGGCCAAAAAGTAAACTTTGCAAAATCTAATTTTTTTGTGGCTCCTAATACTTCTGTGGACAGAATACATACTCTGAGCAGGAATTTAAGTATGACCAGAGGTAGCTTTCCTTTTACTTATCTAGGAATTCCCATTTTTCCAGGTAGGAATAAACAGATTTATTATTATTCTATCTTAGAAAGAATGGAAAAAGCTATCAGTAACTGGAAGAATAGGTGGTTAAATACTTCAGGCAAAATCATCCTTATTAACCACGGTCTTCTTTCAATCCCTACTTATATGTTTTCAGTTTTGAATCCACCTAAGGCAATTTTAAGGAAAATGGAGATTATGGCTTCTGGTTTTTTCTGGGGAGGTAGTGATTACACTGAAAACAGGAAAAGATGGAGGTCATGGCTTAGAATGAGCTTCCCAGTCCAAGAGAATGGCACTGGATTCAGAGATCTACAGGCCATAGTTAATGCCTTCTCTTGCAAACTGTGGTGGAAGCTGCAAGTTAATAACACCCTTTGGGCACACCATCTATGGACACTGCCTGATTCTTATAAGAACTCTAATGTATGGAGTAGAATCTGTAAAATAACTGAATTAGCTAATGGATCCTCAAAGGTTATCTATGGAAAAGGAGAGTGTTCATTTTGGAATGCAAACTGGTCAGGAAAGGGTGCACTGATTTATGAATGGCCCGTAGATGAGGAAGTTCCTTTCCCTGATATATCTCTCAATTGTTTTATATTGAATAAAAACTCTTACATGAATAATTTGGAGCCATTTTTGGCTACCAGTACAATTCTGATCTTGCAGGATGCAAAAATCACTCACTTACATGAGGATAGGCTGATTTGGACAGCTTCAACTGATGGAGAATTTACTACTGCATCTGCTTACAAGATTTGCAGACAGAAAGGCGTAACTGTAAGACAATTACATAAGGTATGGTCACACTTTATTCCTGCAAAAATGTCTGTTTTAGTTTGGAGAGCACTAAATGGAATCTTACCTTTTGATAATATCATCTGTAAGCTAGGCTTTTCTCTGGCTTCAATTTGCCCTATGTGTAGGAAGCATTCTGATTCTCTTAATCATTGTTTTAACTCATGTCCTTTTGCTATTGCAATCTGGAATAAGGTGAATTTACTGTTGCATATTAATCAACCAACTTTTGGGAGTTTTAAGAACAGAATTGATTTCTATTTGTCCATTAGATCTGAATCTTTGATCTGGTTCAACTTGATAATTGCTTATATAATGGTCACATCCTGGTCAATATGGACATATAGGAACAAGAAACTTTTTGAAAATTTATCTCTTTCTGTGGACTCATGTTTTCTGAATATTAAAGATCAGGTTTACCAAATATTTCAGGCTTATCCACAAAAAGGTAAACTTGATAAACATAGATACTTAATACAAAATGGAATCATTCCCCAACCTGATCAGAAAAATAAGAAATTGATCACAGCAGTTAGATGGGTAAAACCTATTGTTGGTTTTAAACTCAACACAGATGCAACATGGAACCCTAACTGTGAGTCAACATGTGCGGTTATAATTAGGGATTGGAGGGGAGATGTGATTAAGTTAAGAGTGAATCATTTCCATGCTGAATCACCTTTACATGCTGAACTTACTGGTATTTACTTTGCTTATCAATTAGGCTTAGAACTTAATCTGCATTCATTCACAATTGAGACAGATTGTCTTACAGCTGTTAAAGGAATTCAGAACCCAAAAGGAAGTCCATGGAAAGTCTTTTCAATATGTAGCACCCTGAATGAATGGAATGAAGGAGCTATGATTCATTATATCCCTAGGGAGGCTAACTCATCAGCAGACTTTATGGCTAAACATGCTAAGGAAAATAAACTTTCTGGTGATCTAGAACTAGGAACTTTACCTCCTTTTCTTAGAGGCTTGTTATTGTTGGATAAATCTGGGATATATGGTATCAGAATAGGAACCTAATAGAGAACAGCAAGTGATTTCAATTTTTATAGTAGGAACAGATGTTTCCTACTATAAAATCTTACTTCTCTTTCAATGGGATACTGCTCTCTTTCCTTTGCTTCCTTGCAGATGAGGTGGATGTGAGGATACTCAGCTTAGGAAGGCAACATGCGAATGAGAAACTGATCAGTGGAAAAGGAAAACTGATAGGGATGAAGGATGAGGCTTCAGCTCTAGTTTTATGATAACACAGGAAATGTTCTAAGACATTGGACCCTTCTGTTTGGACAGGATCATCATCGACTAATAGGAGTTTCGTATTGAGAGGACATTTTGAGCAATGAAGCGTTGCTGATTTCTGTAGAAATGTTGCAATGGAGGCCTTCACCTGCAGCAAAGGATAGAGCTGAACCTCTTCTTCCGGACTGAACACAGGGATTGCAAAGTTTACACAGGGACTGATCACAGGGATTGAGCAGAGGTTCGAGCAAAGTACTACAATGGCTACACAAGGATCTACAGCTAGGTTCCTTTTGGTTCATAACTCCATCATCTGACTTTTGAAGCTGCTACTCGGGATTTGTTCCCCACTTAGGACATAATCTATCATCTTGGCCGGCACATCGTTGACAAATAGGAGTCTCGTTTATACGTTTCTTCAACCTGTTCGCGAAGTTCTAGCTGGATGGTTTGTTTTACCTAGGCTCTTTTAGCTATAATTTTGGTTATTTGACTGTTAGGGTGGAAACACCACTTTTGGAAGCAAGTGCTGTTTTGCTTCAGGAGCTTTACTTAGCTCTGGGATCATCTACAGGATGATCTTTTTTATAAATTGTGTTGTACTACGACAGTTAGCGCCTATTTTGGCTCATTCTATTGGTTTGGGGAGCCAAATATATACCCCCCATCCCAGGATGGTTTTAAATCAAAAAAAATATATACATTCTACATCGTGTATTATGTTAAATTATTTTTCTACTATTATCATCCCGCCCCTCCTTAAAATCAGTTCTGGTTCTGCCACTGTCTGCGGTTAACTAAAGGTTGTACCAGGCTAGTTGCTTTAGGTTATATACGAGTAGATTTAAACGTTGGTTTTGACTTTGAACTGACATATTTTCTTCTTCTGTTTTAGTGAATATGGGAAGTGGAGACTGGAGATTACGAATCAGATTGAAATAGGCTCATTTTCATGCTACTACCGGAAGCATAACCATTACACAGCGATCCACATCCTCACTTGTTTATGCTTCTCGGTTGGCTAATCACTGTTTTCATCTCTTCACCAGGTAATCTCTTATGAGTCCATTGTAGTTTGTTAATTTTTTAGAGCAGAGGAAAATGTCCATTGTTTGAGGAATGCTTTAGTCTAGTGAAAGATTACAGTTGAAGAATTAATTATTCGTACACCTTATCACTGTGATTAATAAGATCACTATAGTTTAGATATGGATATTTATTGATTACAGTTAATACTTTCCGTTTACGTTCATTCCAATAGGAATTTAAAAGAATATATATATATACTTGTTTTTAAATTTATAAGAAAATTAAACGAACTAATTTATTAAACTTTTTTTATAATGAATATGGATTGTAAAACACTTGAATATCAGTCTATTGTCTATTTGATCCATTTCACATTTTCATGTTAAGATGTTTGGGGTAATTTTTTAAAATTTATAGATTAGTCCTCCCACTTATATTTACTTATAAATTTAGTTTTGTATTTTTAAATTTGATTTATTATTATATATATTTAATTTATTTATTTATTTACAATTCGGTATTCGGGTCGGTTTTCGGTTTGAGTTTCAATATCCAAAACCAAACCAAAAACCATATTCAAAATTCGGTTTATTCAATTCGGTTATCCAAAAACCGTATTTTAAATTTGGTTCGGGTTATTCGGATTCGGATAATTCAATTTTTGGTTCGGTTTTCAATTTTTGGTTTTTTTGCCCACCCCTATTGGTCTCACCTAATTTTATAGTGAGATGAATATTTTAAATACAATTGTTTAAATATGGAAGATGACATAGAGTAATTTTTGCAATTTTTAAAACTTTATAACTTTACTTTCTCTTTTTTATATTCGACTTCTTGACAAGTATGAACATGTCCGAACTAAAAATGTAGCACATCCCTCAATATTTTTACTTATTCCTTCAGTCAAACCAGGGTATGTCAAAATGGTTTGTTGGCACCTCTGAATACATGATAGAAAATATTTTTCAAAAATGGTTCCTTTACATCTCCCTACATATCAGTATCATAGGAAGCCATTTCCACAAAAAAGTTGCTCAAGGGCATCCCTATTACCTAGGCCAGCAATAGTCCTACTAGTACATGCACTTTTTAATGTGAATATCAGCCATCAATAAAATTCGTAAACCACAAATATCAAACCTATTTAAACCTTATAATTATGAATATCTTACAAAAATAATATTATTCGACATCTATATTTTAATATTTGAATCAATAAATCAGTAATACGTACTTATAAAAAACAATGATATAATAATATAAACAAATAATATCCTTAAATATTATATAGTCTTAATGTTATGTATTATAAAAAAAATTTACTCTATATATATTCTATTTCAATGTCATAGGAGTTATAAACCATATTTAGTATCATCCAATTACATCCAATGTACATAATCTAACGCTACAAAAATGGTATGAAACTGTCTCAATCAATCAAATAAATACATATATATTTACGTTATCGTACCTACCAAATATTCAATGAAGCCAGGAAGCAAAATTTACTTTTATTATATATTTTACAGCTTTTTATTAGTTATTTGACTTCTTCTTTTATTTTTTCTTTTCTTCCAATTCATTTAAAAAAAAAATATATATATATATATACATACATATATATTAATTTCAACTGAAATTTACATTAATTAATTCATGGTTTAAAATTAGTAGACCATATTTACAATGTTGATTTAAAACAGGATGATTGTAGGTGCGATTTCACACACCTAGAGTGCGATCACATTAGCCATGAAGCGTGGAAGGGGAAGGCCAGGGAAGAAGGTGACTCTATCCAAGGTGGAATGGTGTGGCTCTGCGAGGGAGGATAGCATGGAAGCTACCAGTCTGGATTTGGATTTGGATCGGGAGCAGGAGAGTAAGATGAAAGAGGAAGGTGTTGCAGAGAAAACCCAAGAATCAGCAATGGAGACTAGAGTAGCTCGAAATTGGAATTCAAACGCAATTGAGGAAACAGTAAGACCTGAAATCCATGCTTCTGTTAATACTGGGAATCGATTTGATAAGGGTAATCTATGGGTTGATGTGATTAGGGGAAATAAGGTACCAATGAATGGTCTGAATATGGAATTTTCTGCTCCTAAAATTGTGAATGGGGAAATTGAGGTGGAAATAGAACCTGATGATGTAGAGTCTGAATTGAAGTACTGGGAGACAACTCCGATTATGTACATTATAGGAGGGGAGCTAACAATGAATGCGGTCAAGAGATTCATGCTGGACAATTGGGCGTTTGTTGAGACTCCTGAGTTTCAGTATAATGATGAAGGTTACTTTGTGATTAAATTCAAAAGTAAGAGGGAAATGGAGGAGGTCATGAAGAAGGGTCCTTATAAAATCTATGGAATGGCCATGTTTCTGCATCTGTGGAAGGCTGGTTTCTCCATGAAGAAGGATATGCTGAGAACAGTCCTAGTATGGGTGAAACTACCTAGGCTACCACTGCACCTGTGGGGGGTTAAAAGCTTGGGAATGATAGGAAGTGTGATTGGGAAGCCTCTATTCACAGATGAGTGTACAACTAGCAAGCTAAGGATATCTTATGCAAGGATGATGGTGAAGATCGATATATCCCAGGAAGTGCCAGAAATTATGAAAATCAGAGATGTTGATGGAAGTATACTCAGTCAAAAATTGAAGCGGAGGGTAAGCCACTATTCTGTGAAAAATGCCAGGTTGGGGGACACAGATGTGGAAGAGAAATAAAAAAAGGTGACTCAGCAATGGAAAGTGAAGATACAGGAGAAGTCCATGGAAAACAGTGAAGTGAATGTGAAGGAGGGAAATTGAAAACAGGGGAAGCAAAGCCAGAAAAGGAAATAGAACATGCTCAATGGACCCTGGTGCAGTCTAAAAACAAAGGAAAGAAAGTAATGAAGCTTGAGCAACTGGGGATTATTGAATTCCACAATGAAGTAGGAAGCAGTATTGGAGAAAATTTTGAACATCCTTTTAGGATTTGGAAAGATCCTGAGAAGGATCAGGGCATTGGCCCATGATAGGTGCCTGGAATATCAGGGGGCTAAAAAAGGCAGCAAAGGGGAATGAGATTAGCTCCCATCTCATTGGCCTAAAACTAGATTTTGTTGTGCTTCTAGAAACAAGGGTGAAATAAGATAAAGCTGTGAGGATAAGGAAGAAATTTGGGGATAAATGGAAGTTTGCTGATAACTATAGCAGTCACTACAATGGAAGGATTTGGGCAATGTGGGATTTCAGGAAGGTGGAGATTCTGACTCAAGAAATGTCTGATCAGATGATGTTAGTGGAGGTGAAGGAAAAACATGGAGATATGATGTACTGGATGATTGCTGTGTATGCTAGAAACAAATTAATGATGAGGAAGAAGCTATGGAAGGAGATAGAGGGTTCTAACACAAAGTTGAAAGGGCCAGTACTGATTATTAGAGATTTTAATAATGTGTTTACACTAAAAGATAGAATTGGAGGAAGTGAAGTTGTGGTGCAGGAATACTGGGACTTGGAGCAGATGATGCAAAGAGCAGGTCTATTTGAATGTGAGAGCAGTGGAGATTATTACACATGGTCTAATAGGAAATTGAATGGAGTGATCTACTCTAGAATAGACAGAGCGGTAGCAAATCTGGAATGGTTTACAAAATATCCTAAGATGGTGGTGGATAACCTGGAACCTGGGGTTTCTAACCATGCCCTGATCAGGATCACTATACAAAAGGATCATAAACAAGTGCATAAACCATTCAAATTCCTAAATTGTTTATTGGAAAGGAAGGAGGTACTGGAGGATATAAAGAAGAGTTGGCAGCAGAAGCTAAAAAGGAGGCCAATGTTTGTGGTCTGGCAAAAGCTGAAATGGCTTCAGGGAGACATTAAGGAGCATTCTAAACAAGTCAGTGGAGCAAAAAAGAAACTGGAAGAGGAGAGGAGAAACCTAGAAATGGCTCAAAAAGCATTGGGGCAGGATAAACTAAATAAGAAGAAAATAGAGGCAGTGATAAAGGGGATTGAACTGGTTTAGAAATGGAGTGACATTGATGAATGTATACACAGGCAGAAGGCAAAGGTAGAGTGGCTAAGGTTGGGAGATAGCAATAATGCCTATTTACATGACATAGTAAAAGGGAAAAACAAAATGGTGGGATTGGAGAGACTGGAAACATAATCAGGGGAACTGATCAGTAAGCTGGAGGACATGGAGGGAGAGATACTGAACTTCTACAAGAAGCTAGTGGGAGGAAAAGCTGAAAGCATAGAGGGAGTAAATATTGAAGTCATAAGGAAAGGGAGGAGGTTGGGAGTGGAAACCAGGAAAATATTGGTTCAGGAAGTACATGAGAAGGAGGTATGAGAGGCTCTAAAGAGCATTAGAGATCTGAAAGCTCCAGGCACAGATGGGTATGGAGCAAAAATTTTCAAAACAATTTGGCAGGTGATCAGGGATGATGTAATGGAGGTTGTGCAGGAGTTTTTTTAAACAAGGGAGAATGTATAGAGCAATAAACAACACCCTTGTTACTTTGATCCCAAAACATGCTACTGCCGGGAAGGTAAAAGACCTAAGGCCTACCTCCTGCTGTTCCACACTGTATAAGATCATCTCAAAGGTCTTAATAGGTAGTCTGAGTAGGGTAATATCAAAGGTGTTTCGGGAGAATCAGGCAGCCTTTGTGCCAGGAAGGAATATACATGACCACATTATGCTTGCATATGAACTGGTTAGGGGATAGAATAGGAAAAGTGGAGGTGACAAACGCTTAATCCAAATAGACATACAGAAGACCTATGATACTATAGAGTGGAAGGCTTTACCGGTGATAATGAGTGAAATGGGAATACCTCAACAATTTGTGGAGTGGGTTACATTATGTGTATCCACGGTTAGCTATAGATACTGTATAAATGGCAAACTGACCAAATTTGTTACTGCTGAAAGAGGTTTGAGGCGGGGAGATCCAATCTCCCCACTTCTATTTGTGCTGGTAATGGAGTATATGTGTTGGTGCCTTCAAGCAGTGGAAGGAAGGAAGAATTTCAAATACCACCCACAGTGTGAGGAAATCAGATTGATTAATCTCAGCTTTCCTGATGATGTGCTCTTACTATCAAGAAGGGACCCTGAATCAGTGACAGCCCTGATGCAGGCTTACAAGAATTTTTAGAAGTCCACTGGCTTGAGAGTGAATACAGAAAAATGTAAAATGTACATCGGATTAGTGAAGGAGGAACAAAAACAGGAGATATTAGCCATAACTGGCTTTGAAGAAGGTATTCATCCTTTCAAGTACTTACGTGTTCCACTGACTAGTAAAAAAATTGACAGTGCTAGTATGTTAGCCATTGGTGGATAGGATGATTGAAAAACCGAGGCATTGGATTTCTAGATTGCTTAGTTATGCAGGTAGATTGCAGTTGGTGAAAAGCCTTATGTTTGCTGTGGTTAAGTACTGGCTGCAGTGCTTTCTAGTACCTAAATCTGTGATTAAGCATGTGGAAGAAATTTACAGATCCTTCTTGTGGAGTGGAGGAGAAAGCATCAGCAAAAAAGCACATGTGGCCTGGGAGAATGCCTGTGACTCCAAAAAGGCTGGAGGACAGAATGTTATCGCTTTGCAGGAATGGAGCACTGCAACTCAGAGTAAGAATCTCTGGAATTTGTGCAGAAAATCTAATAGGCTGTGGATAAGATGGGTCCATGCCATATACATAAAAGGAAGAGAACCGATGGAGGTGGAGTTCCCATCTTTAGCATCTGGGATGTTGAAGAACCTAATCAAATGCAGAAGTCAAGTAAAGACGATGGATTCCTGGAAGAAGCAACTGGACAAGGACAGATTCAGTACCAGGGAAGTGTACACGGAGCTAAGGGGGGATCAAAGGAGAATAGAATGGGGTAAAATCTTCTATGGGAACTTAGCTAGACCAAGGGCACAATTTACATTGTGGTTGGCATGTCATGGGAAATTTGCAACAAAACAGAGGCTGAAGAAATTGGATTACTGGCTGAAGAAAAGTGTGGCATATGTGGTGAAGAAGAAAACATTCAGCATCTTCTTTTTGATTGTGTAAAAACAAGGAAAATCTGGGCTGGTGTGTTGTAATGGGCGCAAATCTGGAGGAGGCCGCATCAATGGGATATGAAGTTGCAATGGCTTATTTGCAGGTGTAAGGGAAAAGGAGGACAAGCTACTCTGATGAAGTCATTGATTGCTGAGACGGTGTATGAAGTGTGGAGGGTAAGAAATGAGGCGTGCTTCCAGCATAGTGACAGTGTAAATGTAATAAAGGTGACAAAAACAATTTTGGATAGTGTGGTGTATAGAGCATGGGTGAATCCTAAAGTTAGGAAGCACTGTGCACAACTCATGGTAGTAGATTTTTAGTTTTGAAGAAAAGATGTAAAATTGGTATATTCAAGATGAAATGAAAGTCATTTATCCCAAAAACAAATTTAGTAGACCATAGTTTTTTCCAATTTTATGTTAACCTGTTTAAGAATTTAGTTCAAACTTACTATTTTTTTCAAGACTTACAACTAGAAAAAATGTGTTAGTTTATGTGTTTATAATGTTTGTTAATCACTAGTGGAGGATGACCTATTAAAGGCGGTTATATCAGAAAATAGAAGTCACTTTGAAGGTGAATTCTCTGGTGGTGACTTTGATCGAAAACGATCAAAGTCGGTTCCAAAAACTGCCTTTAATTAGGGTCCGAATAGGTTCTTAATTCAAAACCTAATTCTAACCTTCCAAAAAAAAGCTGTAGGAAAGCAATTGGTTTCCGGCAAAAAATCAAGGCCAAATCTGGAAATGGACAAGAACACGGCAACAACCAATACATGAACAATTAATTCCCATTGTTTTAAGTCAGAAAATGAAAAAGAACAATAGCAATACATGAACGGTTATGAGATTAGATGAAGGAATTCCTTCACCGGTGGTGGGCTTCAACATGGAGGTGAGCAAGGCGGAGATTCAATCACAATATCCAATCACAAATAAATGACTAGCCTTATAATTACTTAAGTGAAAACTAAACTAGACTGTTTTTCCCGAAGACAAACGGAACAAGGAATAATTTTATTCAAATCACGACTTTTAGCAATAACTGAATAGAACACAACACTGAAGAGGACAGATTTCCAAAACAATGATGCCATAAATCAGACGCAGACACAACAGCGGCAATGGAGACGGACCACGGTGAAGATGGCGGTAGAGCTCCCAATTTACGCAACCAATAAACCCCTCTATGCTGATCACTCGCACCAGTCATTGTCCTCGTGCTGATATCCTGTAATATGCATAATTTTTCAGTAAGAAAAACCAAAACCAGACATTTTAAAGCAGCAGTTAATTTAGCAAATGACAACAAGTTACAATGCAATTCCAGAATAAACAAAACATGAGAAACAAGAACATCGCCAAAGTATAAATCCCTGTGTTGGGTAGCGATAGAAATAGATCCATCAGGTAGGATGACATCAACATTATCAGCAGGTTCAATATCATGCAGAAGATCCATGGCACCAGTCATATGATATGAAGTTCCAGAATAAAAAATTAAAGGTAGAGTAGGCTTACCTGACGTATTCTCAATGTTATTCATCTTAGAGAACATGTTAATAACTGTACTTCATTTTTCCTTGGACAAAGCGAGACTGAAATCTGTCTGATCAGCATCAAAAAGAATGGTGCTAGCGTTAACCGTTGGTGAGGTGCGGCAGCAGCAGGGGCAGCTCCGACAAACGGCCTGGCTGAGAGGCGCAAGTTCACTGGTTCTGAGCTCTCTAACCGGATCCCGGAGGTCTATTTTAAAAGAACCAATTAGGATAACCAATTATCTTGAAGGAAGTAGGGACATCGTGGCCCTTGCAGTTGCAATGAGTACACATGAGGCTTTTCCGATCAATGTCGATGGTGGAAGGATTTCTTGGGGCGGCGACGGTTATCTTCAGAGCAAGGAATGGCACCGGCCAACGTGCGGCAAAGGCCATGGTGTCCAGAGTGGATTCATGGGCATTGACGACAGTCTTGTGACACTTCTCCTAAATCGCAAGCGAGTGAACATGACCAATAGAGGGCAAGAGATCTTTCACCAAGATATGTGATCTAAGCATATGATAGCCACCATCGAGACCAATGAGAAATTGATGAACCATCACATTCTCACGTTCCTAAATGATAATAGAAGCAACATGACATAGACATGTTTGAAAAGGCAAGTAAGTAAACAGCTCATCCCACAACTTCTTGCACCTTCCATAATTAGCAGCAACAGGCAGACCATTATGACTAAAAGTATAAATGGCCACACATATCTCACGCATGTGAAGACCATTCCCAACAGAAAAATATTGTGAAAGGTCATCCCAAAGATCCTTAGCAGACACACAATAAGTAATAACAGAACGAATAGAAGGATCAAGAGTATGAACAATCCAACCAACAAGCATAGAATTCACACTATTCTAGTCATTTTAAAACGGTTCACCAGGTAAATTCTTAACAATAGAACCATCAAGAAAATCATCCTTATGTTTAGTAGAATACACATTAAGTAGATAGGTACTCCATTAATTAAATTTACCACCCTTTAAGATCTCAGGAGAGATTTTTAAACCTGGATGATCTGAATGATGAACATAGTAGGGATGATTAGTGAGCAAAACATGAGAGGAGTCACTGGTGAACTGGCAGATGGCCTGAGCGGCGGGAGCCGCCACAACTTGTACGGAGGCCTGGAAGACGGTAGCATCGACAGTGGGCAAGCAGGAAAGTTTGGCAAGTTAGGAACCTACAGCGGCAGTGGGGAACTTTCGGCGGGAAGCCCTTGGGCGGTGGCACCGACGTCAGCGAGCAAGATGGAAGCAACTGGTGGATTGGCTCTAATTTGAAGCTCCGGAGTGTTATCACTGGTGGCAACAACAAAATTGGCGGTGACATCAAGATCTTCAACGTCAACTTGATTGTAGAGATCATAAGAAGTGGGAAGAGAACAACAGCGGCAACTCTGAAAACTTCAAAGATGGTGACGGAAATCGGCGGCGGCGGCACATGAATCACGAATAGGGTGGCAACAGCGCATACAGCACAAATAGGGTGGTGGCGGTGCGTGGGGGGCACGTGGGTCGGCAGAGACAATTTTAGGGTTTTGGAAAATTTTAGGGTTTCAGGACTTTTAACTCTAATACCATGTAAAATATGAACAGTTGATTTTTTAATGATACAAGGGTACAATATGTAGGCATCATGTACAAATGGAAAAGGATACTATCTAGGGTACAAGATATAGAAACAAATATCTCCTTAACGGATAGGCTTCGATGATGCGGCGGAGGTGGAGACAACCAGGTGACGCAAAGGTGGAGGCAACTAAGCAACATGGTGAAGGCGAGTGAGAAGTGGCAGAGGCGGAGGCAACTGAGTGACGGTGAAGGCGAGGAAGCGGTGGCGAGGGAGTGGTGACGGAATGGTGAGCAGAGGAGGATGGAGTGATGGTGGGCAGCAGAGTGAGTGCGCGGCGAGAAAGTTTATGTCGATGGATTTTGGTTTTTGAAGAAAACAGAAGCAGCAGGCATTTGGTGTTAGAAGAAAATACTAAGTGTGGAAAACCCTAGCTATATATATACTTGGGCCTAAAAGTCCAACAAAGACACTTCATTAAAGGCGGTTCTATTGTAGAACAACCTTCAATTGATGTCAATCAAAGGCAGTTCTTGAAACCCCCTTTGATCAATTAAAAAGTGACTTTAAACCTTCCGGTGTGACCTGGGAGGGAGTTCCAAACTCGGAACCTCCTCTCGGGTCCACAAGAACCTTCTTTGATTGAGTGCATTTAATCAAGTTCTACTAGAGTTACAACTAAATTATATAGATTAGTTCATATGTTTTGAATGTTTATTAATCATTTTAAGGACTTTATTTAGACCTCCATTTTTAGGTTAACTATTTTAAAATCATATTTTTAAATTATAATCTAAATCACTCTTTACTGCACAAATCATAAACTTACTATTCACACACACACATGTCATTTAATCGTTTAAATAACTTTAGCCCATTTTAATAGATTTCTTGGTGCTAAACATATATTTAATTTACCCTACACTCACTAAATATAATAGAGTTCTAGCAAAATTATACAATGCTTAGACATTAAGTACCTTGAAATTTAAATTGACTAAGACATAAAGTTACTCAAATAAGGCAATCAACATCTTAAAGCCAACAAAGTTTTGGAATTTAGCATATATATATTTATAGTTATATGAAGGGAAATTCGAGTAATTGATATGCATCTCCTGTAATTATATGTGTCTGAATATTAAATAATTTTAAAAAATATAATTTTCAAACACATCTAATTACACGAGGTGCACTAATTTTTTTATATAAAAATGTTATTTAAACCTAAAAAATATAATTAAAAAACTATTGATCAGCCCCCAAAACAATTGTTACCCGATCCAAATTATAACCGTGCAATTGCTCCGATGCGATCTTCTTCCTCCTACTTTCTCGGAATTTCCTAGCCTAAACCATAGGATATATGTTCATCTCTGGAGCCAGAACGAGCACCACCTTTCACCTATATTCCCAAATGCTGAACCAAACTCTAATTCAATCCAAAAGCCAAAATTGAGCACCTGGGTAAATCGGGGTTGAAATGCTCCAACGAAGAATGCGAACATCTTGAAGATCCTCTTTGATGGACCTTAGTGGGTAAATTTTCTTGGAGCCGGCCTCGAATGGAAAAGCTTAGGAAAAACTTCCTAACTACTGGGTTCAAGGGCCAAATTGACTGCAATCTTTTGGATAATCGACAAGTTCTAACTCATTTCAAATAGCCAGAAGATTACTACATGTGTTGGCTTCATAAGATCTAGAAATTTGGGGCCTATTCCATCCATATGACGAAATGGACCGCTCACTTTAATCCAAATGCCGATTCGCTAATAGTTCCAGTGTGGGTGACTCTTTATAGACTTCCACAACAGTTTTTTTTATTAATGGCTAATGATCCAATCGGCAGTCTTCACAGATCTCCAATTAAAGTTGACAAGGTGAACTTGAACAGAACTTAGACTCATATGGAAAAGGTTTCGTTGAGATAGATATTTCGAAGCCACTGAGAGAGAGTCTGGATTGAATACCGCGACTCTGCTTTCTAGCAGTATGTAGACTATGAGGGATTTTCGATGTACTGTTCTAAGTGTTTGAAGTTAGATCATGTGGCCCCTGTCTGCAAATTTGACTCTGCTAAAACCACAGTCAATGCCTGGAGACTTAAAGACAATTTACCTTTAGTCAGGTCCAAGGTAAGAACCTTACCCCCCAATGATGCACAGGGAAGGATCACAAGTAATGGGGGCAAGGCTTCTACTTCAAGTATTTCGATTACTGATAAGGTTTATGTTTCTATAATAAAGAATAAGGTTGTCTCCACTGTTCAGGAACCTACTCATGGGAAGGAATTTTTCTCAAAGGAAAAGGCTCCAGCATCAAGTGATAATGCTTCTGGAATGCAGAAGGAAAAAGGAGTCCAAAATTTTGATACTAGAGTGCAAAAAATAATACTACCCCCTCAAATGATTGGCATGTTATTTCTCTAAACTCAGCCCTGAATAAAAAGGATATGTTTTTCACTGCTAAATTTATGCCATATGGTGTTAACAATGCTATGCTTGAACAATTGATGAGACGCCAAATGCATGTATTTTCCAAAGCATTTAACATCTCTATTGTCATCTTTTTGTTGGAAGATTGCTAGATTTATGTAGGTTTACATCATAAGGGGTTTAGATAATCATTTTTTATTTTCATATCTAAATCCTTCATTCTATAACTTATTTATAGCCTAATGGATTTTTGGGCCTTACGAGCATCTAGATTCCTTTTTGAAAGTTTAATTTGCAGATTTCTCGTAAGCACTTTGGATCGTTTTAGCGAAGGACATTCGTAAGGATGGTAGAATATTGAAGGCCACGAGTCAAAACATGGTATACGATAGAAGGGTTGAAGAAGGAAGACAAAGAAGCTGATGAATTGTGACCCTGAAGTTTGGACCAATTTCTTTTAATGATCCAAGAAGAACCAGCCTCCAAGGGTGGTACCATTGTATTTGTCTTCTCGGACACTATAAAATGACTACAAGAACTCCCAAATCGGGCCAGCAGTTCACCCATAGCAACGTAAAGAAGTTAAATAAAAAATGGACTGATGGGCACACGACCAGCGCACTTATGCTCGCGGCCATGTGCCCAAAACAAAGGAGGAAAATAGCCCTCTGGAGCCAAACGTGCAGCCAGCCCGCCCTGGTACGCGGTCGCGCACCTCTACTACTTTTTTGACTTTTTCTTCACCAGATTAAACTATAAATAACCCCCCCCCCCTTCTTCCCCACTTCTCTAAGCCTAACTTGGGGGCCTCCAAAACCCTAGTTTTCACTTTTATCTGTCAATTCTTCCATGTTTCTTTGTGGATTTGTGTTTTATATTATGGGTTTTTATAATCTAGGCTAAATGTACACTTGGGAGAAATTGGTAAGTATTTCTAGTATGAATATGTGAGATTTGGTTTATCCTATTTTATGCTTTGATTATCAAGTATGTTTTGTGATTTCTTGTGTGATGAATGCATGATTTATACTTGGATCATCAACTAGTTGATGATTGTAGGTTGATTATTTGCTAAGTGTTTGGTCAAACCTGGAAGACTTTGACTTTTTGCCAATGTGATTATTGTTGGTCAATGCTAGGTTATAATTAGGAGTGACAACTAATTATGATTGTTGATTGATGAAATTTCTTAGGCTTAGGATGAATTTGAATGAGTTTGACTAATTATCAATGTGGATCACTAATAATGATTAGCATGAAGGTCGATCCTCGTAGTCGTTATTAATAGATGTACTTGTGTTATTTGTGTGTTTATCGCTTGTTAACATTTTGGTAGCTATGTTGGGTATCCATGTGTATTTCTATCCTTGGGGAAGTCTATGACACCGATCGTCTAGAGGAGAGAAATATCTTCACTTGAAAGGTTTTGATAAGTTCTCCACAATATGTGGTTAATGCATAAAAATAGGATAATTAATCGATGATCAAAGGATGACTAGAAATGTAAACCAACTGCGCCCAAGACTCGCTATAATCTTAGTTACATCATTTGTGCTATTTGTGATCGTATTTGCATCGTTCTTTTTAATAGTTTGTTAATTTATTTTTTTTAAATAGTCGTAGTGTTTTCCAAAACCAAATCCCCCCAACTTTGTTTCCACACACGTAGAGTGGCATCTTTTTGTATTTTTCAATTATAATTAACACCCGATAAAATCTCATTTTCCTTGTGGACGACCCCGTCTTACCACTGGCTACTATTTAGTAGGTAGCTGTAATTTGGGCATATAAATACTATGTTTGAGAGGCACAAAAATGGCCTCCAAACAATCTGCTGTTGTAAATTATCATAATGTGACTGATGCTCATGGAAAGGAATCTAACAAGCCTGAATCCTACTCAAACTGATTATGATAACTCACCCAAAATAAGTCCAAAGACTAAAACAGATAAGATATCTAAGGACACAAGCAATAACCCTAAAAGACTTAATTTAAACAATCAGAATCAAAATTTTAAAAATCTAAAAGGTGACTTCATTGAAATCAGTGCAGGAAGCTCTCCTCTACTGTCTTCAGGTAATAAATCAACTAAAATAATTGAATGACTATATATTGAACCACCAAAGACTGTCCAATTCTCTAAACAAATTGAGGAATCAATAAACTTTCGTGACATCAAACAAAGTTTTACAAAATCCAATAATAAGTTCAATACTATGCTAAACCTTAAAGATAATCCAGATTAGGTTAATTTAGATAATCCTAACAATAGTGATCTGAAAAAAAAACCTAAAATTACAATAAAAAGGATTGCACTGCTACTCCTAAAACAGTTGCAACTTGTTCTTCATTGAATAATTTAAAACCTTCTCAATGATAGAATCTAAAATTTGTGTATGGAATGCTAGAGGTGTAGGCAATAAAGCTACCCTGATCAAAATCAGAGACATAAAAAAGAGATGTAAAATAGAAGTTTTTGTAATAATTGAACCAATGCTCCGAAATGAAGACATTGACTCTATCTCTAAAACACTAGGATTTGAACAATGCTTCTTAGATCTCAAATGAAAATTTTGGATGTTTTGGACTGATGAAATCAATCGCCAAATCATTGCAGTAGAAGAGCAATGCATAATCACCAAAATTAAACATCTTCTACTACTTAATGAATGCCAAATTGGATTCATTTATGCTAAGAACACTAATAAGGAACAGAAGAAAATGTGGACTTCACTATCTACCTACAAAAATTCTTCACTTTGTCTTATTGGTGATTTTAATGTCATAATCAATACTGATGAGTACATTGGTCCATCAGT
Organism: Rubia yunnanensis; assembly: GCA_037428765.1. Classification (NCBI taxonomy): domain Eukaryota; kingdom Viridiplantae; phylum Streptophyta; class Magnoliopsida; order Gentianales; family Rubiaceae; genus Rubia; species Rubia yunnanensis. Next base: position 80,439,181 of record CM075068.1, read on the forward strand.
TCCAAGTAGAAAGAACATCCCAGCCTTTATTTAATTCATAACTAACAATAACCTAACTGATTTCCGTACTTCTTGATCATCATACATTTTGACAAGGATGAGACCAAAGGGTAGCGTATGGAAAAGACTTGATAGAAGACTATCTAATAACAATTGGTGGCAGCTATTTCAAACTTCACATATTTTAACACTTTCTAGAGACCACTCAGATCACAGGCCTCTTATACTCCACATTTTTGAATATTCCAACTCTTCTAGTTGCAAGTCTTTCAAATTTCTTAACTGTTGGATCAACCATCCAACATTTATGAAAATAATTGAAGAATCCTGGAATGAAACCTCTAAGCTTTTTGGGATTAGAAAGCTGGTCTTTAAATTAAAATTCTTAAAAGAAGCTTTGAAACAGTAGAGTACAAACACTTTTGGAAACATTTTTACAACTGTTCAAAAATTTGAAGATGCTCTTATTAAAGCTAGGGCAGATCTGCAACTTTCAGAAAATCAAACTAACCTTATAGCTTATAATCAAGGAAAAAGAAAATCCTACACAAGCTCTTGCAAACCAAGAATCATTTTGGAGGGAAAAAACAAGAATTAAATAGTTAACAGAAGGTGACTCAGACACCAAACTTTTAAACATTCTGTTAAAAGCAAACATAAAAATAGATGATTTCTGGAATTAAATACTCCAAGGGGGACTGGATATATGATCAAAACCTAATAGGAAAGGAAGCAGTTTTTGATTTTTCGGATCTATTAACAAAAGAAGAATCTGATCAATCTGGAATTAATACAGCTTGTTTACTGGAAAAATTTCCTAATTCCATCACCAACACAATGAATCAAGAACTAACCAAACCAGTAACTATTGATGAACTAACTGACACAGTAATGAACATGAATAGTGATTCAGCTCCTGGACCTAATGGATTTCCAGGTCTGTTCTATAAACCATGCTGGCACATCATAAAATATTTCTACAAGATGTTCATGACTTCTTAAATCAAGCTGAAATCCCCAAGACCATTAGTGCAACTCTCATCATCTTAATACCTAAAAAATGTTTGCTCTTCATTCAAAGATTATAGGTCAATCAGTCTATGTAATTTTTTCAAATAAAATCTTTAGAAAACTCATTGCAGATAGACTTAAACCTTTAGTGAATGAAATCCTAAGCCTTGAACAATCTGCATTTACTTCTGGCAGAGAACTTTCTGAAAATGTGTTGTTAATGCAAGAGATTGCAAGTTACATTAACTAAAAACCAAGAGGTTATAACATGATTATTAAGCTAGACACGATGAAGGCCTTTGATAGAGTATCTTGGTCCTTTTTGTTTAAACTCTTAATCAAAATAGGATTTGTAGAAAACTTTGTAACCTTATCACCAACGATATAAGATTTGCATTTTATTCAATTCTAGTTAATGAAAATTCTTTTGGATTCTTCCAAGCTTCAAGAGGTTTGAAGCAAGAAGATCCACTTTTTCCTATGTTATTTATATTAATGGTAGAATCCTTCTCCAAAACTCGGAATTCCTATTTTCAAATTGCTTGAGTTCCTTACTACAAACTCCTAAAAATAGGCTTAATGTAACCCATTTATCATTTGCTGATGACACAACAATCCTTTTAAAAAACACAAAAGCATGTATTAAAAAACTGATGGGATTTTTAAAAATCTATGAAAAAGCTACTAGATAAAAAAATCAATTATAAGAAATCATCTTTTCTCATTTCCAAAACTACCTCTCCAAGAACGATCAATCAAATCTAAAACACAAATGATGCAAGGGAAATTTCCTTTTAAATATTTATGATCCCCTATCTTCATTGGAGAAACAAAAACTCTCATTATTTAAGCCTACTAAATTCCATTAATTCTAAGATACTTCAGTGGCAAAACAAATTGCTCTCACCAGCAGGTATAATGGTTTTAATTAAACATGTTTTGTCTTCTATTCCATTGTATATCATAAATGTTCTCAAACCTACCAACCATATAATTAATCAAATCCATAAGACAATGACATTTTTTTTTGGAAAACCAATACATCATTAAATCAATCTGGGAGATCATAGTGGTCTTTTGACAAACTATGCTTCCCATTTGATGAAAATGGTCTTGGTTTTAAGAATTTGCACCTAATGATCAAAATATTTTCATTGAAACTATGGTGGAAACTCCAATTAGGAGACTCCTTATGGTCTAAATTTATGTGTTCAGCACCAATAAACCCTCAATCAATAAGAACATGGAAAAGGATAAAAGAAGTTGATGCTCTAGCCATTAAGCACACACATGTGCAAATTGGAAATGGTTCAATTTCCTTTTGGGAGTCCAACTGGTAAGATTTAGGGCTTTTGATAAACAAATGGAATCCTAATACTGATTTTTCATTCCCAAATCTTACAGTGGCTGAATTTTTATCCCAACCAAGTCATTTTCTGAATTCAATTCATAACCATCTACCCAATCAAGTTACTCACAATCTTAATATAAATCAGATATTATTGCAGGATTTGAAGATAAATTGATCTGGAAACCTACTTCTAATGGGCTTTTCTCACTGAAATCTTCATATGAAGTAATCATACCAAAAACGAATTCTATTCAATCTTTCAACTATCTCCGGTCTAAATCTCTACCCAAAAAAATTAGTATTATGAATTGGAGACTGCTGAATAGGTTGATTCCTTTCCCTGATGTGTTAGAAGACTTTTCATTCAATATACCTTCCAGATGTTATTTCTGTGCTCAGGAATATGAAAGTATACACCACTATTTCAATGGTTTTCAGATTATAAAGAATGCATGGGACAAAATTGATATAATTTTTGACATCCCATCACAATCTTTTGAATACCTTTGGGACATACCGTTTCACTACTAGAATCTCAAGATGATTACCCCTGAATTTAATGAGCTTATCATAATCATACCATGTTCATGTATTTGGTTTATTTGGTGTGCTAGAAATAGCTATACTTTTTACCAAACTAAGTCTAATGTAGACATTATATTCAGGAAAATCATGTGGCAATTAAATGATATTCTAATTGGTCATAATATCAAATGTGTTTGGAACTTGACAGTAGATATTCTTAGATTACTGATATGCAGGCCAAAAAGAGTGTAGAATAGAAAAATTATTTATTGGAACCATCCTCAGCATTTCAAATTGAATTATGATGGTTCAGTTCTTAAGAATGGTAATGCAGGTTTGAGATTCATCATAAGGGATAGAAAAGGACAACTTGTTCTTTCAGCTGCAAAACAAGTGCCTCTATGTAGCAGTCTACAAGCTGAAGAGCTCTCCAATATGGTCTACAAGCTGAAGAGCTCTCCAATATGGTCTACAAGCAGCCAGAAGTTATAGAATCAAGCTCCAACAAATAGAGTGAGATTCAGAGGTATTGGTGAATATAGTGAGAAGAGACTTGAAGATACCATGGCAGTGCACAAATGGGATTCGACAAATTTGGGCTCTACTTCAACAAATGGAATGGACTATCACTCACATCTATAGAAAGAAAATAGCGTCACAGATGCTTTGGCTAGCTTTCCCATGCCAAAAAGGTAAATTCTTTCTTTGTTTTCGTAGGTCTAACAAAAGACATCAAAAGGGTGATTCACCTAGACACGATCTCCTTTCCATATATTAGGAAGTCAAAATAAGTTTTGTATTGTTCATGGATACATTGAACACTTTGTAATTTGAACATATTTTTCTCTCGTATTTTTCCACATCTTTTTGTGAGATATGAGAAACCTTAGGCCTAGACTAGGACTTTGTACAGTTTACATGTTTTTCTCAGACTCTAATCCACAAAGGTAATGCCTTATGTCCCCCACTTCTTTTTGTGTCATTTATTTTATTTTAATAAATAGGTAGAGGTCCGCCAAACCCCCCACCATAACAGGTGGTGTTTTAAAAAAAACAACTTTTGCCCGTTCATCAATAAACTTCTCTAAAATAATCCAATGATTTATTTTAGCCTTTGTGTATAGATGTAAGAGGGGTTGGTAATAGACCTACCCACCAAGATTAAAGACATTAAAAAGAGACATAGAGTTGCACTATTAGTTTTGATTGAGCCAATGCTTGAATCAGACTAATTACGATTCATAGCCATTCAAAAATTATTTTTCTCATCCATTTTATAAAATATGGATTCTTTGGGAAGAATCAGTATAAGTTGACATTATGTCAGCTGATGACTAGTTCATTCTTACAAAAATTAAGCATTCAAACTTAACTAAGGATTGTAACATTAGCTTCATTTATGCTAAACACACCATAAAAGAATAAATCATGGCATAAAATTTCAAGCTTTAATAGTGAAGCTTTCAGTCTTATTGCAGATTATGATGTATTTCCAATATGAGGAATATCTAGGCAGTGGTGGATTCAGAAGAAAAGGTGAAGGGATGGCACATTGTTTTATATTTAAAAAATTTATTGTTGGTCTTTTTTAATACATTAAAATTCTTTCATATTTTCTTTTTAAAAAATACATTGTACATTAAATATTTTTCAAATGCATAAAATTTTACTAATTAATGATAATGTACAAAAACTATTTATGAGATGCATTACAATTTTTTACATATTATTAATTGAAATGTTGATATAGTGTTATAAACTTATACCATGGTGTAAAATAAGGGATTATTATCTAAATAATTATTCAACAATTTTAAATAAATACAAAATACTTATTTAATTATTGGTATCAAAATAAGAGGTTGTAAATTAATTTGTCAAAAGTATTCATATAAGGAGTTGAATCCACGTAAATGATATGAAAATAACTAAAATTTCCCTAGTTCAAAACCTAAACATACACCACTAAAATATATTGAAGAGTTAATTATTAAAAGAAAATTGTAGAGGATGATTATTCCCTCCTCGTCAATGAATGGCGTTCGTCACTGCAACTTCATACAAAATCAAAGTTCTTAAGTACTAAAAATCAGAAATAAAATCCAAAAAAAATACATTTTTACCACATTATTAATCCTAATCTTAATTATTAAAGTATAAAAAATAAGGTGTTTGAACGAAATCACAATTGGTGCCCATGTATCTAGGACCCTCATCAAATAAGTATCAGGAATTTTAATAAATTCCCAACTGATCAAAATCTTCCAAATATACACACCTCTGGCAGCCTCTGCACCTGGACTGGCATGAGACCTAATAATGGGGATCCTAAGACTACTACCACCATAGTTGATGACATTCCACGACTTGATCAAACATTTAAAGGTTATGTTTGGGATTCTCTAAGTGACTTGGCGGGACCTATGACTAGGTCAATGATGAAGTTTAGAGATGCTGCTTTAAATGCTTTGATTGATCGACTTTATGATGAAGAATTGAAGAAGGAGTCATCATCGACAACCGATATGAATCTCCTTGTGAAGACTCTAGATTATGGAATTAAAATCTTTAACCGAATAGAGGGATCTGTAAACCCTCACCAATTCGCACGAAATTCAAGAACCTAGCCCTAAGGATGCTTTCAATCTCGACTTGCTCTCTAACTAGCCTACGAGATTAGATCGCAAGGTTTACCGATACTTAATGAACCCACAGGATTAAGTAACAATGAAAATAGCTCGCAAGCAATGAGTATAACTCGAAAATTGATATAGTTGATTGATTAAAGGTGTATTAAAAATCTCGGCCAACCCCTTAATTTATAGGGTAAGTTTCGTCCAAACCCTAATCACAAATTCCAATCACAAACAGAATCTAAATCAACTTATGGCAGCTTTAAGAAGCTAAAATCATATCTAACTAAAATACTTAAAATAAGCATAGATATGGCCGAATTGCCTTAACTAATCTTAAAAACTAATTCTAATCAGAATAAAACTCAATATTTTCAAAACAATAATGGACTGGTTCGAAAATCAGCTCTTTAAAGCCCACATGGCCGAGCTCAAGAGATAAAAATCCAAAATGAAATAATATTACAATAGTTTACAATGATCGCACTACCTCATTAAAAACCCGGGGGGAAAAAGAGTATAGTGCTCTTCATGATGTCTTTAGTTCTTTGAAAGTCTTGAACAATAAATCCAAGATGTCGATGATGACTCCTTCAATTCTTCATCATAAATTCGATCAATCAAAGTATTTAAAACAACATCTCTAAGCTTCGTCATTAACCTAGTCATAGGTCCCACTAAGTCACTTAGAGGATCCTGAACATAACCTGTAAATTTTTTATCAAGTCGTGGAATGTCATCAACTATGGTGGTAGTAGTCTTGGAATCTCCATCACCTAAGGTGGATTATGGAAGAGATTACATAGAGAACTATCTAATAATCAATGGGATGATTTCCAACCCTCTCACATTAAGATAATTGCAAGAGAATAGTCAGATCACACACCTCCAATATTTCATATCTCAGAAAACCCCCTCCAATATGGGCCTAGAACTTTTAAGTTCCAGGAATGTTGGTTTAATCACCCAACATTCATGAAATTGGTGAAAGATTCTTGGAAAATCCATACTGAGAACACATGAATGAGAATACTAGCTTTTAAACTGAAAAAACACAAAAGTTGAATTGAAAATTGGAATAAAAAAGTTTTTGGTAATTGATGTTGTTCAACTCTGTAAAAAACCAATTGAGGAGAACAAAAGCTGATTTACGGACATCTGAAAACCTTGGAAACGTAATTGCATTAAATTTTACTAAGGCTAAATTAAAAGTTGCCCTAACTAATCAAGAAACTTTTGGAGATAAATATCCAGATTAAAATGACTTAGGGAAAGGGATGCAAACACACTGTTTTTTCACTAAACTATAAAATAAAAACATTACAAACAACTACTTTCATCAAATAAAAACAAAGAAGTTAATTAGATTCAAGATCCGAATAAAATAGGAAAAGAAGCAGTCAGCTCCTTTTTTGAATTTCTTACTGAGGAACATACAGACCCTTCAGGGTTAATACAACTTTGTTAATGGAAAACATCCCCAAAGTAACCACACGGGAGATGGATACTAATCTAATGAAACATGTATTCATGCAAGAGTTAACTGATATAGTTAAAGGTATGGATAGCCACTCAGCTCTTGGGCCTGATGGCTTTTCAAGGCTATTTTTTGATGTTTCGTTTTACACCAAAAATAATTTGAGCTCTAAGCTGAATTTTCACTTCATGATTTTACGGTCGGTATGGGCATACCGACCAGTATAGCTGCGAGCAAGTTCATTTTCCCAAGAGATTGACGAGATTTTTCCTTAATTCTTAACTTGCAATTTTGTAACCAAAATAACCAAATGAGAGTAGTGAATATTAAAAACAAAAATTTGAGAATAAGTGAGAATGGAAATTGTTACAGATTGCAAAAAGAGTTGAACTATGATGAGAAATTTCCAATTCCGATCAATTCCGTACTGGCTTTCTATCCCGATCCCCAATGCAAAAATAACTTTAAATGCATGCACACTAATTGATTGTAGTTGCAAGCATTTACCAATATTTCCTTACCTTGTCGTTAATCAGGAAGACGCCTCACTAACCATTTTCCTAACTAACATATAACCTAAGAGATGCTCTATAGATTTAATATGCTAGCGGCATTAATAATGAGAAAGGCACAATTCATAACCAACCAACACTGACTCAAGATTGTTAAATTAAGACTGATGTTCCCTTCAAGCACCACTAATTGAACTTAAATCACAATTACGGATGATTGGTCAATAGGAATTAAATAAACTATCATTCCATCAAATTTTGTGCACTACTCAATAACATGAAATCAATCATAAACATTATAATTAAAAAAACATATGCTAGCATGCAATTTCAGGATAAAAACTAATTAGATCCCACGAGAATTGATGTCAGTACTTCATTGATCTTTACTGGAAAAGATGAATTTAGTTAGAAGACATAGTTAAATTAACATCAAAAGTATAAAGAGAGACGATGAAAATTGTCTAAATAAAATACTGAAAAACTCCAAATTGTTATGCGTGAATTATTATCTTCCTGTGTGAATGAATGCATACGAAGGAAAATCACAATGCTAGGAAAATTACTTTAGTCAAAAGATAGATAAGAAATCAAGTATGTCATTCCTTATCTATTTAAAATTCAAAGAGATAATGAAATATATCAAAATCTAAGTAAAGGTTGGGAAATCCTAAATGCATGTAATTTTAATAAGGATTTACTATGTTACCCTTAATAAGTTTTAATCTTAATTAGATTTTAATTATTTAACTTCAGTCCTCATCAACCATTCTTATTCAAGATCAATCCACACCAAACATCATAACCATGCAAACACCTAAAAAATTAGATTAGTCCACAATCACACAAACACCTTAACAAACACCGGCGGTGCATTTCTCAACTCATTCCGACTTATTATGGATGGGTATCTCTTGAAATTCCAAGCACAAGAGGTGCTCCACTGGCGGTAAGAAGAAAGCGCGTAGGAAGAGGCGAAAGACGAGCTCAGATGCCAGCCGGCTTACACTAAGCTCTCCAGTAACAAGACTATAAGGATGATCCGTGCCCATGGAGGAAATGTCAAGTGGAGGGCATTGAGGCTAGATACGGGAAATTTCTCTCGGTAAATCTCAAGTTCCAGCCCAGAAAGAAGCGTTTTAAAAAGAGTCGAGCCTGCTGCGTTGCTGCTTTGTTTTTTAGCTCACCTGATTTGCTTTTGAGTTCACATAGGGAGCAATCTAATTCTGCTTTACTTTTTGTGAACAGGCAAGCCATGTCATTGTAGAATAAGCTCATTAAGCGATGCAGTAGACATTTGATTCTGGGGTGGAACTTGAAGTGGAATTTTGTACAGAGGATTGAGTCGGTGGTTGTTTTCCCTCTACAAATTATTCGACCCTAATAGTAATGCGATTAAAATATTGCCTGCAAGTAACATTTTGATTGCATAAGATGTATAGTAAATCTTTCATTAAAATTACATGCATTTAGGATTCCCTATCTGTACTTAGATTTGTCCATATATATTCTCTCCTAAATTAGGAGTTTTCAAACCAATCCACACCCAACTCCAATTGATTTTGACTTGGCATAATTCAGCAAAATAATCTCCGTCGTGATTCTTTCTTCCAACATTTTAATCTTTTTCTCCTCTTCCATCTCCAAGCACAAATGGCCACCTCTTTCATGTTTCTGGAATATTATTCGGTGTGGGCATAACGATCACAAACTACAGCAACTTGACAATTCAGCATCTAAATCTTTAAACTGCAATAAGATTCTAACTAACATAAATTTTAATCAATATTTCAGCTCAATAAAAGCTCATAACTAATGGTAAATCAACCCAATCAATGAATACTAATCTGATGAAACCCGTATATATGTAAGAGTTAACTGATATAGTTAAAGGTATGGATAGCCACTAACTGCTGGGCCTGATGGTTTTTCGGGCCTTTTTTTCAAAAATGTTTGAAATTGATTAAAGATGATTTTTTAATGTCAGTTCATGACTTTATTTTTCATGCATAAAACATTCCTAAATCTATTGTATCAGCATTAACCGTCCTAATCCCAAAGAAGGAAGTTTTTTCAACATTTAAAGACTTCAGACTTAAACCCTTGTAATTTTACCAATAATGTGTTTTCCAAAATAATTTCAACAAGATTAAAACCCCTTATGGATGTTTTAGTCCGTCAAGAATAATCAACTTTTGTTACTGGATGGAAACTCGATGATAATGTGTTGTTAATGCATGAATTGGATAATTCCCTACATTCTAAAGTTAATGGTAAATAAGATCATAAAGTTGAATAAGGTGAAAGCATTTGACAAGGGTTATTGGTCTTTCCTTCTAAGCTTCTCATGCAGATTGGATTTTCTGATAAGTTTGTAAATCTAATAATGGTACACATCAAAGCAGCCTTTTTTCAATCCTAATTAATGGGAAATTAGTAGGTTTTTTTTAAAACATCTAGGGACCTAAAGCAGGGTGACTGACAGAATGATTTGCCGTAATAAATTGTATTATTGATATCTGAATATATAGAGAGTACAATAGAGGTATAATAAGGAAAGAAATCTAATCAGAATAAATCATAATCTAATCAGAAGTCTGATTTAGTCTAACACCCCCCCTCAAGCGAAGCGTCGGATGCTCGCCGACGCACAGCTTGGACCTGAAGAACTCAAACAGCGGACGAGAGAGCCCCTTGGTGAAAATGTCTGCAATCTGAAGAGAAGTCGGAACATGAGCAACGCACAGCTTTCCGGATGTCACCAACTCACGAACAAAATGGTAGTCGATGTCGCTGTGCTTCGCCCGCTTGTGCGCCACTGGATTCTGAGCCAAGAAGATAGCACTACTATTGTCACATAACAACAGTGGAGAACCAGAAAGTGGAACCCAAAGATCACGAAGCAAATGAGTGAGCCAAACCACTTCTGAGGCAGTGTTGGCGAGAGCACGGTATTCAGACTCAGTGCTAGAGCGAGAAACAGTGGGTTGTTTCTTGGCACTCCAAGAAATAGGATTCCCACCAAGAAAAACTGCATAACCATAAGTGGACCGATGAGTCTCCAGACAGCGAGCCCAATCAGCATCAGAGTATCCTAACACATCAGGAGTACTAGCAGAACAAAACCGGAGACCAAAATGAAGAGTGTCACGAACATACCACAAAATCCGAGTCACAGCAGAAAAATGGTCATCTCTGGGATCCTGAAGATACTGACTCACCTCGTTGACCGAGAATGCCAAATCCGGGTGAGAGATGGTGAGATGCTGGAGAGCACCAACAAGAGAATGATAAAGTGTAGGATCCCAAAATGGAGGACTGGTAGAGCTGTAAAGCTGAGAACCAGAGAAATGACATTGGCCGATGTGAGAAATAGATAATGATTCACCATTTCCAACAAGAATAGAATCAGAACCACGATAAGATTGTACCTTATCAAGATGACTGGTGTGAGCAGTGATGTGAGATGTAGCACCCGAATCAACAATCCACTGATTTGACGAAGGATGACGATTGAGACCATTCACACTGGCCTGAAACAAAGCTTTGTCTGCAATCCAATTAGCGAAACCATCTTCCCGAGAAAAAGGCGCCAAATGAACCATAGCAAGAAGATGGCCAGAATATATGCGCAAAATGACCGGGCGCGTGCAAAAAATGCCAGAAAATGCTATTAAACCGCCAGGAGTGTGACTTCACGCGCAGAAAATGCTATTGAACCGCCAGGCGCGTGACTTCACGTGCAGAAGATGTTGTTGGCTTGCCAGGCACGTGACTTCACGCGCGGAAGGGTGTGCGTGCATCTGCACACAGGAGCGCGTGGACGTACGCGCTTCTGGAAGAAACTGGCGCGTGGATCTGGCTGTTGCTGGTTCGGCCGAGACTTAATAAGCACGCCGGAGATGAAGCCGAGCACGACGGGCACGACGACGAGCACAGCGATGAGCACAACGACGAGCACGGCGAGACGAGAGGAAGCTGAAATTTGATATCTGAAAACGAAGCCGCTGCCGCCGGAGATGACTTGAAGGTTTGAACGCCGGTGAAGTTCGCCGCCAGAGGGTTTGAACGCCGACGACGCTGGATACGAACGCAGGGGATGAGGAGTTTGATTCTTCGAAAAGCAAGAGACACCGGCGAAGAGGATGACGAAATAGGCTGTCGGGAGCCGTCCGAAATTGCTGGAAATTGATCGGAAATTCACCGGAAATTGATCGGAAATTCGCCGGAAACAGTTGCTTTTATTGGCCGGAAAAAGAAATAAAAATAAATTTATGATTTGGGATCAGAACTTGCTCTGATACCATGACAGAATGATTTTCCGTAATAAATTGTATTATTGATATCTGAATATATAAAGAGTACAATAGAGGTATAATAAGGAAAGAACTCTAATCAGAATAAATCATAATCTAATCAGAAGTCTGATTTAGTCTAACAGTGACCCATTGTCACCAATGCTCTTCATACTAATGCCTATATCTTCTTCAAGAAATCTAATTTTCTAGTTTCAATATGCAAATCTTAAATACTATAAGCATTTGGCTTAGATGAAAAACATATATCACTTTTCTTTTGTTAATAACACATCAATTCTAATGAAATACACAAAATTTGGTTTAAAAACAATACTCAGTTTCCTAAAATCTTTTGAGTTGACATCAGGACAAAAAGTCAACTTTGAAAAGTGTTCATTCTTCATGTCTATATTCCCCCTCCCAGAATAATCTTTCAAATCAAATCTGAGACTCAATGTTGGAAGGCTCATTGCCTTTTTAAGTATAACTTAGGATGCCAGTTTTCACTGGAAGATCTTAGAACTCTTTTTTTATGGGAATGCATAGTTCAATTAGATCCAGAGTTCAGTCTTGGAAAAATAAGATACTTTCTCCTTCAGGTAAAGCAGTGTTGATTAAACATGTAGTGTCAACGATAAATGTTATGGAATTAGTATTATAGTTGTTATGGAATTAGTGTTAATTAGTATTGGTATTGGAATTGGATTTGTATTCCTACCATAATTGTAGATATAATTGTATTCTGTTACCTTCTCCCAACTGGGATAGGTTTCCTGTACTACTATATAATGTATCTTGAACTCATGAATAGAATACAGATTATTACCCTTATTTCCTACAATAAATGTCCATTTAATCACTGTACATAAGCCAACCAAGTTCATAATTGATGAAAATCATAAAATATTGGCTAAATTTCTTTTGAGTTCAAATACAAAAGAGAATCAAAGTATAAGCACTTGGAGATCATACTCTAAGTTATGCTATCCTCCAGAAGAAAATGGATTGGGGCTCAAAAATTTACATTTAGTGAATAAAAGTTTTGCCATCAAGCTTTGGTGTAAGCTGCAGCAAGGAGCTCCCTATGGGTTAAAACAATGTGGTCAATACTTAATCAACATAAGAAGTCTAAAACATGGCAAAGAATCAAATAAGTGCAACAGTGAGCATTGGATAACTTCCACGTTGAAATTGGAAAAGGTTCAGACTCTTTTTGAGTAGCTAGTTGGACTGATCTGGCGACCTTAGTTGATCAATGGGATAATAGCTTTGAATTGCCATTTCCAGATATCTCAGTATCTGACTTTATTAATGACCAATCTAATTATATTCAACAACACAGGTTCCATCTGCCAGATCATGTAATCTCTATTCTTGATCAGGATTATATTTTATACCCGGATTTTGATTATAAGTTGATATGGAAATCGACACAGAATGGTCAATTCAACCTAAATTCAGCGTATGATTTGGTTAGAGGGAGAATGAGGATTCCATCATTTAAACACCTATGGTAAAAAATAATCCCAAAAAAAAAAACAGATTCATGAAATGAAAATGACTGAATAGATTAGTAGCTTCCCAGGTTGTCTTGAAGATTTTGAATTTAATTTACCTTCTGGGTGTTGTTTTAGTAATTACTCACCAGAGACTATTAATCACTGTTTTAATAATTTCATATTGATTAAACATTTAAGATATGATTGATAAAGTGTTTAACCCGGGAATTCGGAACTTTGAGTATTTTTGGAATATATTTTTCTCCTACTGGAACCTGTCAGTTGGTAATTTTGTGTTCATTGATCTAGTTTGAACTGTACCCTGCATTGTTACATGATTTATTTGGTGTGCTATAAATAATTACACTTTTGAAGAAATAAAGCCCAGTATTAGAGTGATTTTCAGAAATATATTGTATCAGATTTATGCTGTTTTGCTGAGATTTAAGCTGAAAGTTTGATGGGATCTCACTCCGTCTTGGCCAAGGCTTTTATTTTCCAGGAACTCAGTCAGAAAGCCAATAAGAATGGTCTTCTGGACACTGCCTTCTCATTTTAAACTCAATTCAGATGGTTCAATACTTCAAAAATGGGAAACCCTAGCGCAGCCTATCCCCTCTCTCTAAACTCTACTTATTTTCTTCAATCTTCTTTTCCCCATCTTCTCATCTTGGGGGATGGGGAAACAATAATTTTTTAATTGAGATTGTTTGAATGTTTATGTTTTTGAATAAGTATGACTTATCTTCATACATTAGTATTGTTCTTCAACTTGATAGATTAGATTGTTGTGTTCATTATGATCACTCGATTTAGTTAATTGCGTCGATGTTTTGTTCTCGATCTAGTTGTACATATCGTGTTTTTTGCAATTTTGTTTGTGTGTTTGAATTACAATTTCCATTAATTTGGATGATTTCATATATGTATTTTTCAAGGTGTTTACAGATTGAACGCCATAGATCTTGCTTTGGATCAAGTGGTGTTACAGTTTTTGAAGATCCCTATTTGACAAAGTGATTGATGCTGATATGCTCATCTTTTTTGAAGTGGTCATGATTTTCACGGGAAGCAAGTTAATATCCCAATGGCGATCTTACAATTTTTTATTGGATCTCTGATATGTAATAGTATAGACGATTAGTCTGGTTGACATGCAATTTAGATTTCCTTGCAATAGATTAGTTATTGCTTGAGCCTAATTGAATTGTATGTCAATTCCACTTATTGTAATCGTCATTGGACATTTTCCTATGAATGATTATTTTTTTAAAAAAAAACTTCATAATGGGGGGATCCAGGTGCTAGATGCATAATAAGAGACCGAAAGGGTAATGCCTATAATTGCTTTAGCAAAGACACTCCCTAGAGATTCATGCCTTCAAGTTGAGGTTGCAACACTTTTATATGGTCTGAAACTAGCTATACATGCAACAAAAAATAGTAGAGTTGGAGAGAGAAAGTAATTCTAATTTGCTGGTAAAGATTGTGAGAAAACAATACAAAGTTCCATGGAAATGTATTGCTACTTGAGGCAAATTTGGCAACTCTTGAAGCAGTTTGAGTAATATTCCATCTCACACATTTACAGGAAAGCTAACAACGTAGCTTATTCATTGTCCAAATTGGCGAGCTCAAAACAGGTAAATCGGGTATTTCTTATGCAAGTTTACCAAGAAAAATTCATGATCAAGTGAATTTGAATATTAAGCAATTAGAATATTACTTGTAATTATAATTATATTCTATTACCTTTTCATATCTTTTATAGGTATTATGTACCACTATATAATGTATCCTGAGATCGTAAATAAAAAATACAGATTATTACCCTTATTTTCTACATGGTATCAGAGGCTAAAATCCTGAAATCCTAAAAAATATTCCGCTGCCTTTCCGAGCTATCACCGCCATAGTCAAGTCGCACGTCGATCCACGCGCCGCCGCAGAGCCGCCGCCGTCTACTCCGTTCCGCCGCTCGCCAATCACCATCGCCACCGTCCGGCTGTGGTAATCCGTACACCACATCTTATGATATGATCGGTCGGTGCGTTAAGCCACATGCACTGATCCCAAAGCTCATGCACTGCTGTGTTCCCGTCATGCATCGCTGCCGATCCGATCCGCCGCCGGTTGCTGCACCTGTTGTTGATCCATACCTGATTTTGCATGATGTCTGCTTCTGAAGAACATGCTCGTATTGATGTTGCACCTGAGGTTCCAAAGCTTCAGGATATGAGTGGTTATGATGTAATTGTGACTTTACTGAATCAGTTGCAGTTGCAATCTGGCCCTCGGACTACTGTACCTATTGGTCGTCTATCAACTGATTCTTACTTTATTGGCTCTGGCAATGGTCCAGGTTTGCAAATTATACCGAACATGCTGAAAGGTCGAGAAAATTACATTGAATGGTCTGACACGATGTGCCACGCATTCCTTGCTAAGAACAAGATTGGGTTCATTAATGGATCCATTACCAAACCCCAAGATGGTAATCCTAATGCTGCTGATTGGCTTGGGGTTAATGCTACTCTTGTCTACTGGATCTTGCAAACCCTGGATCCGGTGTTGAGATCTTCTACAAGCTTGTTTGCCACAGTTAAGGAACTATGGGATAACCTGAAGGAGTTGAAGGAGAAAGCCAGCGCTGCTAGGAGGACGGCGCCGCCGTGAACAAAGGATCTGCCGATCGCCGCCGCCATGAACAAAGGATCTGCCACAGCTCTTCTATTCCTGCCGCCGTTGGCCAATGCCGCCATGTCACCGCCTGGCCTAGCGGCGACGACTTCCTCTTGCAGCGTCCCTACCCAGTCTAATTTTGGCCCTGCTCTGTTTGATGACCACTGGAGCACGACCATGCATTTATTTAATCAGTTCAATTCTCTTACTGAAAATGGGTCAAGTAAGTCTACTTTTCCATGGATACTTGATTTGGGAGCCTCATATCACATGACCGATGACAAGGGTTCTCTTACTGATATTACTGCTGTTGTTGACGCTATGAATGGTGTCCTACCTGATGGCTCTGTGTCATCTACTACCCAATATGGTTCTATTTACTTTGTTGTTGTCACTCTTACTTATGTTCTATATATACCTACTTTGCAGTGCAAATTATTATCATGCTCTACATTGTTATCTGCCTTAAAATATCTAGCTTTGTTTATTGAAAACTATTGCATTTTACAGAAAATCGGTACAAGGAAGGTGCTTGGCATGGGTGAAAATAAAGGGGGTGTTTTGGCTTCGTCTACTGGATACTCGTGATTATCCTCCTATCCCGCAGTCTCATTCGACAGTTACTTCTGTGTCTTCTTCTGATTTATGGCATCAGCATCTTGGGCATCCTTCCTCTATGGTGTTGTCTTCTGTTTCTTCTATTGATTTTAGCACTAAAGACTTTTGTTCATTGCTCTATAGTTATAGAGAAAAACAGACTAGACATAGTTTTCCATTTAGTTTTACAAAGGCTACTGCACTATTTCAATCGATACATTGTGATGTTTGGGGTCCTTACAGAACACCATCTTCTAGTGGTGTATTTTATTTTTTAATTATAGTTGATGATTATTTCTGAGATATTTGGGTTTATTTATTCGTGGCTAAGTCAGAAGTAGCTTCTAGATTTTTCGAATTTTGTGCCTTAGTGAAGAACCAATAGGGCCGAACCATACTGCGTGTTCGTGTTGATAACGGGATTAAATTTTTTGCATTTGAGATCTCATTTTGCTGCATCTGGGATCATTTTTGAGACATCTATGGTTGATACACCACGGCAAAATGGTCGAGTTAAAAGAAAGTTTCCGTATCTGGGATTACCAGTCGGGATGCAGATTTTTTGAAGACCAGTTTTCGTATTCCGGAACTTCAACATTGACCTCATCAGAAGATCCCGGTGGCACCACCACTTCACCGCCAACCTCCTCATCGCCGCTGCCAGAGTCACACGGCCCATTGCCTCCCGCCGCCAGTGTCCCCATTCCTTCGACAGCCACCGGTCACCCGCTGCCAGTTATCTGCCAGTTCTCTAACGTCAGTCACCGCCGGTCCTCCATCACCAGCTGTAGTCGATCACCGCCGGCTCATCTACATCGGCCACCATCAATATCGACCCACTGGTGCTTACTAGCCCATCCCCGATGGACAAGGTTATATCGTCATATCCCGACCAAGACCGCCGGATTCTACTTTTGGCCCTGCCAGAAGTTGTGTTGTGAAGGGCGCCGCCACCTCACGCACCGTCGGCGACGGAGTCTCACGCGCCACTTGCCTAGCCTCCTTTCGCGGCATCTCCAGCTCTGGATAATTCCACCGCCGAGTTGCCACCTATCAGACAGAGTATTCATTCTCGCCAACCTCCTCCTTATTTGGAAGATTATGAATGTGATGATTATGCATGTGCTCATACTACTGAAGACCCCCCCCCCCACTACTACTACGTTCACTCATGCGTTGTCACTATCCTAAGGTGTTTTCTATCCTCTTACAGATTATGTAAATTGTGATAATTCTTCTAGTATGCATAATAAATTTTTGGGTGCAGTAACATCTAGTGCAGATCCCACCACTTATTCTGAGGCATCACAGCATGCTCATTGGAGAGATGCTACGACTGAAGAGCTTACTACGTTTGAGCGCAATCAGACTTGGACTTTGGCCCCTCTGTCTCTGGACAAGAAGGCGATTGGTTGAAAATGGGTTTACTGGACGAAGTTTAAGTCAGATGGTACTATTGAACATTATAAGGTGCGCCTAGTGGTTATCGAGAATTGCCAAGTTGAAGGGATTGATTATACTGAGACATTTGCTCTGGTTGCGAAGATGAGTTATGTTCGCCTATTATTAATAGTTGCGGTTAGTCACGGTTGGGAACGGCATCAGATGGATGTCCATAATGCTTTCCTGCATGGTGATTTGCATGAAGAGGTTTTTATGCGACCCCACCAGGCTATGTCGCGCCCTATGGTCAGTATGTTGCCTTCAAAAAGCTCTTTATGGTCTTTGCCAGGCTCTTAGAAATTGGTTTTCCAAATTGGCTCAAGCTTTACGAGCATTTGGTTTTGTTCATAGTAAGGCAGATCACTCTTTATTTGTCTTTTCCCTTGGATTGGTTTCTTTGCATGTTCTGGTTTATGTGGATGATTTGGTCATTGTTGGTAGCTCTTTTGCTCTCATCTCTGAGTTCAAGAAATACTTGAGTTCTTGTTTCCATATGAAAGATCTTGGTTTACTTAAGTATTTCTTGGGCATAGAGATTAGTAGAAGACCAGAGGGGATGTTTCTTTCACAAAGGAAATATGTCTTGGATATTTTATCTGATACGGGTTTATCTGCTTCTAAACTGACTGACTTTCTGATGGTGCAACAACATGATCTGGCATGTGTTGAGGGTCCAGCTTACCATGATCCCGAGCAGTACAGGCGTCTGGTTGGGTGCCTGATATACCTGACTATCACACGTCCTGAGCTTAGTTATTCGGTTTATACACTTTCGCTATTCATGAAGTCACCTTATGTTCCTCACTGGCAAGCTGTCGTTTGTGTGTTGCACTACCTGAAGAGTCATCATGGTCAAGGTTTATTTCTCTCTTCCACTAGTGCGTTACAGTTGGATGCTTAGTGTGATTTAGATTGGGCTCCATGCCCAATTTCCCGGTGTTCTCTTTCTGGATATTTTGTGATGATTGGTGATTCTCCGATTTCTTAGAAGACCAAGAAGAAACCTATGGTTTCTCGGTCTTTTGCTAAAGCGGAGTATCGTGCTATGACTGTTACCTGTTGTGAGTTGTTATAGCTTAAGTCTTTACTGAAAGACTTAGGGGTTATGTACACTTCTCCTATGCGACTGTTTTGTGACAGTCAATCTGCTCTTCATATTGCGGCAAATCCAGTGTTCCATGAATGCACAAAGCACATTGAAGTTGATTGTCATTTTGTCCGGGATCTTGTTCAATCTGGCACTATTGTTACTCAGCATATTCGCACGTTAGACCAACCTGTGGACTTGTTCACTAAGGCTCTCGGACGTAACCAGTTTCACTCCCTGTTTGACAAGTTGGGCATTTCTAATCCCCGTGCTCCAACTTGAGGAGAAGTATTAAGGAATTAGAATATTACTTGTAATTGTAATTATATTCTAGTACATTTTCCTAGCTTGTATAGGTATTATGTACCACTATATAATGTATAATGAAATCATGAATAAAAACACAGATTATCACCCTTATTTTCTACACTGTATTCTCAATCTTTATAGCATATTAGAATAGGCTAATAAGATGTTTAGTTCAAGTCAAACTTTGTATGATGTATTTTTTGAACTGAAATGAGTACTCTTAGGCTTATTCCATGGTTTAATGATTTTCGAAACTCTTTAGGACTTTAGATAGCAAATTCGTATAGGTTAGAGTTTCAGAATTTAAGTTTTCCAGAGGTAAGGTATTAAGTCCCCTCTTTTAATGTACCTATCTTATTTTAATTAATAAACGGCTAGGGGTCTGTTAAACCCCGGACCATTACAGGTGGTTTTTCTTTTTTGTAAAAAAAAAAAATTTGTTGAGTGGTACCACTGTACTAGCAGCATATGTGGCATTTGCAACAATGATGAAAGTACATGCTTCAATTTTTTGAATATTGTAAGTAGGTTTAAAAACACCATCATTGAAGATGTTCTATAAATCTCTATTACCAATATTTTCCTATTAATAATCTGTTATATAACTTATATATTTGTGAATGATACTATTTGCCTTGGAGATGCTCTTCCATCTTAACTGGAGATGCTCTTCCATCTTAACTGGAGATGCTCTCACATATTAATAGCAGTTGGTCAATAGACTGAATATTGGATTCATGCCTTTGTATTTAGAACAAGTACCCCATCCTCATTGCCTAGTGAAACTTTAGTCAAATCCAAAGTTAATGTGTTGTTTTAACATTAATCTTAACCACTTTTCAAATTTTATTGGCAGGAGAAATGATTAGCCAACTGAATTGAGTGAGGATTAATACTAATAACCACCTAGGGTCCATAATCTGAATCATTTATGTTCTTCCTTTATCCTTAAGCTAACTATTTGAAATTTTGACTGAAAAAAACCGGGATTTGATCAACTGACCAGAATGCATACAAATCAATGAAATTACAAAGATTAACACAAATTGCATGGAAGTGCTTTACATAATTACAGAAGGAAGAAAAGTATTGGTGATTGAACCACTTTAGCCATTAAGAATTGGAGTGCACCAAAATGAAATGCTCTTTACATTAGTACCTCAAATAAATGTTTGAATATTATATCCAAATCAAGGTTATAAATGAGAATAGTTACTAAATAATTTGCTTGTATATTATATAGTACGGATCAAAGATATATGAGAATAGTTACTAAATAATTTGCCTGTATATTATATATAAGGATCAAAGATATAGACAATATGCGCTCCTAATTGAAACAACTATATAAAGATCAGGTCTTGACATGTGATTAAGATTTTGTTTTATTTTCAACTTTTTATTTCTCTTATTTTTATGTTCTACTTATTTAAACAGCTGTTTTTTTATTAATCCTTAATTATTTTTATCATTTATACCCTCGAGATAAAAGAAGTGCGTTATCCCTAAAGACATCTACAGCTAATAAAATATATTTTAAACCAAAAAAATCTCATTTTAGGCTAACTAATTATTTTATAATGGAAAGACCAAGGTTTAAAGTGTAAATTACAAGAAATGAAGATAAAATCTTCGGGTTGCATGAACCGGGTTATAAATTTTATAACCACTACATGTTGCATACTAAATTTTTAATGTTGCAACTAAGACCTTTTACCTTTTATTATTCGAATTAAACCCCGTCTTTCCATAAGCCTATGGAAAGACCGTCTTTCCCAAGACTTTGTCATTAATGAGATAGTTTGATATTTGTTTTAAATTATTGCAACGAGGTTCCTATAACTTTTTTAAAAAAACTTTTAAAATGCTTTGCAATATTAAATAAGAGTCAATCTTTTGAAAGACGGTCTTTCCATATGTTATGGAAAGACCAAAGTTTAAAATGCAAATTAGAAGAAATCAAGATAAAATTTTTGGGTTACATAATCGAATCATACACTTATAGCTACGACACGTTGCAAAATAAAATTTTAATATTACAACTAAAACTTTTTACCATTTTATAATTCTAATTGAACCCCTCATTTCCATTTGCCTATGGAAATACGAATTTTCTCAAGTTTTATCTTAAAATAACTATAATGATCCGAAAAATTACCAAAATGAGAAAAAAAAATTATGATTGGTTTAAACGTTAACCAATCTAATAGGAGATTTTCTCAATTTAAAATTGCGGATAATAAATAATGAGTCCGTCTCTTGAAAGACGGTCTTTCCATAAGTTATGGAAAGACCAAGGTTTAAAGTGTAAATTAGAAAAAATTAAGATAAAATTTTCGGGTTGCATGAACCGGGTTATAAATTTTATAACTACTACATGTTTCATACTAAAACTTTAATATTGCAACTAATACCTTTTACCTTTTATTATTGTAATCAAACCCCGTCTTTCCATAAGCCTATGGAAAGACCGTCTTTCCCAAGACTTTGCCATAAATAATTTCAATAAAATTAATAAAATTGAGTTTAATTTCAGAACACTTCAATACCAATGAACTCAACACTGGAAAATTAATAAATAAATATTTATTTTGGTTCACGACAATCACTAGTTGAATAATAAGAATAAAAGAGAAATATGTTGCGAGTACAACATCAACACTACCAATCAATGAAATTCAACACCAATAAATTAAATTCAACATCAAATAAGCCCAGGGACGTGCCTTAGTTTGATTAGTGATGAGATAGAGTTTGCATTATACCATGATACCACATAAAAATTGATTAAGCAAACACTAAAACAGCAACAAACAGACAACAGGCGGCCGTGGCAATAGAGAGAACAAACAACAGCCATCATGCTTTCTCCTAATACTTTCACATGCTGTCTTTAGTCTCAAGACTCCAGTATTATACTTTTTTTAAAAGCGCAATTATGGCGATCAGGCATGCTTGAGCTAATCAATCCACCAACAAAATTACCCTGTTGATTTCCTGCTTCTCTTGGTATCATGGATTTGTGTGATTCTGCCGATGAAGAATGCGACTATCTTTTCAAGGCGGTGCTGATTGGGGACTCTGCAGTTGGCAAGTCCAATCTGCTGTCAAGGTTTGCTAAAGATGAGTTTCATTTGGATTCTAAGCCCACAATTGGTGTTGAGTTTGCTCTCAGATGCGTCAGAATTGGTGATAAGATCATCAAGGCTCAGATTTGGGATACTGCTGGCCAAGAGAGGTGCGTTCTTTGAGTTCCATCAATCATCGTAATTCATGATTCGTTCCCAATTCTTGTTCTTCATGTAGTTTGATTGTTACCATGTTGTTGTCACTATCTGTTTGGTATGAACACTTGGAGAGGCAGTTGAGTTTTACACGGAAAAGGATCAGTCTAATTCTTGACCAAGTCCAATAAATTGAAATTTCTATCCATATTGATATTTGAATGTAGTTTGAGATAGATTCTCAAAATCATCAATCTATATGTTTTCTGGGATGAAATCCCTTGATTTGTGGGAACTTGTTATTCTTTATCCAAACCTCGGGAATTCATCAAGAAATGCAAAACCAGCCTTACGAAACACGCCAAAGCTTATGGAACAATCATTATAAGCAAAATTCTGGTGGTACTTATGTTTCTGGTTTGTCGTTTACCAGATTTAGAGCCATCACAAGTTCATACTACCGGGGGGCGCTAGGGGCCATGCTGGTGTACGATGTAACGAGGAAAGAAACGTTTGAGAACCTCAAGAACTGGTTGCGGGAGCTCCGGCAGTTTGGGAGCTCGGACATGGTCATAGTTCTGGTCGGAAACAAATGCGATTTAGCGAGTTCCCGGTTGGTGGACACGGAGGATGGGCAGAGCCTGGCGCAACTAGAAGGCTTGCTGTTCTTGGAAACATCTGCTAAGGAAAATTTGAACGTTGAGGCGGCGTTTCTACAGATGATCACAAAAATTTATGATATTTCGAGTCAGAAGAGTTTGGAGGCAAAGCAGAATGATTCCCCTGTTCCGGGGCTAAACGGGGCCGAACAGATCATATTTGTTGATCATGATGAAGTTTCTGCTACTAAACAAACTAGACTTTGTTGTTCTAATTGATTTTTGATTGAATTGAATTGGATGGAGTATAGAGTTTGGAGATGAAGTGTTGCCTTTTTGTTATACCTGTGGTATTTTTAGGGTACGATGTGATCTAATCTAACATGGTGTGGGTTTTTCCTTCTGATAATCTTTGGGGGGGTTTTTTTTTTTTGCAAGGATTCATTCTTTATGGTTCTTATCGTCTCCCAAAATTGATGTGCCCTACGTAAAACAGAGGGCACATCAATTTTGGGAGACGGTTTAAAATAGAAATTTTAAAGTCGAGGTTCTAAGAGAATCTCCCATGATCTCCTCTATATTTCACATTGCTACAATGTTTACTCTATATTTTTTTCTATAAAAAGTATTTCTCCATATGGTTTATAAACTTTAATTATTTTGTTAATCTCTCATTCTTTCATTAATATGGTAAAACTATACCAATTACAAATTTATCTTGAATTTTTTTTATTTAAGATAAAGTCTTGTGCGATACCGTCTCATGGTAAGACCGGGGTTCAAATATAATATATAAAACATTAAAATAGAGATGAGTATTATTTGTAATTTATCGCAAATACGCAGCTTTAATAGACTAAACTGCAAATTAAAATTTAACATAATAGCAAAATCAGGTTATCCCCAACCACCCCATCTCCTTACACACCAATCCTACACCACCATCCACAACCGTCCCTAGCTCCACCACCGCCCCTAGCTCCACCACCGCCCCAAGCCACCACCTCCATAAAGACATCAGATTCGTTGTCGCATATTCAGTCGGCTTCGCTCTCAATTCCACCAGTTTGTATATCTCTCATCAGTCTGTAGATCTCCCACCCTCGCCGGCTTATCTCACCTTTAGCCGCCCCCGGTCTCTGGTCGGTGCTCACTGCTCAGTCCTCAACTTTGCGTCTCCAACGGTCGATTGCAGTGATTGCGAGGCTCGGAAATGTATAGCTGGGGAAGAAATCGGATGCAACATAGCTAGGGTTTTCTCAGCAAGGTCTTTCAACAGTGTTTTGTCAATTTGTTAAATGTTTAAAACTTTCGAGTTTATATTTGAGACGCTACTTATTATTGGCTGAATTGATGTTTCAATCTGCAAATGTGGGCATAAAAATTAATATTGCAACTGCTCAGTTCTATGTTTCAAACCTAGGGGTGTTGACGTGTTATTATTTTTAACTGATGTTGTGTATCTTAATATTATTTGATGTTTCAAAATCATATATATCAATATTATTTGATGTTTTAAGGTTTTAGGCTGATATTTTGTGATTCGTAGATGACTTTATAAGTTTGAGATCAAAATTTGTGCATTTTTAATTGTTTGATATGATGGATTAGTGTTTATATATCAAATCTGGTTTGACCGTTTATATATCTTATTTGATGTTTCAAAGTTTCATGCTCACAACTTTTAAAAGGTTACAGATTTTGTTATTCTTATTTGATGTTTTATGGTTTCAATTGTATATTATACAAACTTTAACTCATGCTTTTGTTATCCTTCATTTTGTGATGAGTGGTGCTATGTCCAAGATTAATGTTATGGTAAAATTTGGTGCAATTTTCACTGTTTGTTTGTGCGGCAATAGAAACCTTTTGTAATGTAATGGCAATTTTCTTGTAATCTTGTTGTTGGGGTTTGTTGGTTTGACGGGGTTTGATGGTTTGATGATGATAGTAAATTTTCTTGTAACCTTTTGTAATGTAACTACTACACACGTTGCATATACTGCCACTAAGACTTTTAACCTTTTATTATTTAATAAGTCCCGCATTTCCATAAGTATGTGAAAAGACGATCTTTCCCGAGATTTTTTCTATGATATATATGTTGATGATTATATATTATTTGAGTTGTATATTGTTGGACGTTTGAAAGTTTCATTGATATTTTATTAGATGTAGATGATGTTTATATAATTCAAGTTTAGAATGGGTGATGTTTCAATGTTTTAGTTTCATCTTGCAATGATTTGAGTCGATGGTAATTGGTTTATTTTAAGGGCATTACTATATCTCGCCCTGTATTTTACTATTCTCGCCCTAATACGTATAAATACACGTATTAATATTTTTTAAAAAATAAAAATTAAAAACCCTAAAATCCTCTCCCCCTTCCCTCTCTCCATTCCATCCGGCCAGGTGCCGCTGCCCGCCGCCCGCCGCCCGCCGCCCGCCGCCCGCTGCCCGCCGCCCGCCGCCCGCTGCCCGCCGCCCGCCGCCCGCCGCCGCCGGAAATCCACCGGAAAATCGCCGGAAAACGTAAGTTTTGGAGGATTTTTTTTTAGTTTTCGTGCGAATTTTTTTTGTTTTCGTGCGAATGAGGGGTTTAGTTGTAAATATAAGAAAATAGGAGGCTTCACTCTTAAATTAATTTATTTCATAAGATCATAGGAGATTAAGATGTAGAATAATTCGGAGAAATCTAATATTAGGAATTTAATGAATTTTGGAATTAAAACGAAGAAATTGTGTTTTTTAGAAATTATTTAGTTCAAATTTGGAAATGATTACTATTTCCGTAATTTGGAAAGTATATGTGACATAATAGAATATAGTTCTATTTAAATAAAATTTATTAATCCGATGTAAACAATTGTGTAGTAAAATTATTATGATATGTTTTAACAATTGTTTCCTTGAATGTTAATAATAGTGTGATGTGGTAAAAAAATAAGATTATTTAGTAATGTAATTTCCAATTTGTAACTTAAAAAAATGTCAAGTCTGAATCATTTGCTTCGCGTCCGCATGGAGCTTGCTGCTCTGTCTATGACCCTCGGGGTACACTGAGAAAGAGTGGTTGTGCATCCCTCGCCTAGGATCCTTGCACGGCACTACATTCCAACCATCCCCCGTGATGCTCTGTTTCAAGACAATCGCGAATGGGCAGTCACAACTTCTGGTCGAGCTGCTACTCCGTCGGACTCTACATCCTTATCCTTTCGGCCCCGATTGCAAATGCAATATAACCTCAGCGGACCATTCCTATTCTGTTTGTAGGACTTCGTGACAAGTTCAAATCCCACCTGCAGAGCAATCCGTTGCAGCATCAACATTAACGTTACAATAATTAAAATTAACGTTACAATAATTAAAATTAACGTTACAATAATTAAAATTAACGTTACAATAATTTTTACGTTACAATTAATAAATTAAAATACTCAGATGAGCATAAATTAAAAAATTAAGATGAGCATAAATTTCTTTCTCCCTAACAGCTAAAACATACACGTAATGGAAAAAAATGAAATAACATTGTGGCTAGAATTAATATTACATTCTTACAGTACAACAAATTAAAATATCAAAATAACGTAAAAATACGTAACTTAACGTTACAATAATTAATAGGACATAAATTAGAAACAGCATTACGTAACAAATATTAATAGGAGATAAATTCATAGGAGATAAATGTACAATAGTTTCTACGTAACAGTTAATAAATTAAAACACAAAGACGAGCATAAATTTCTACGGCAAAAATTATTCAATTTAACAACTACGTAACTAATTAGTAAAATTACCTCCGAAGACATGAAATTTCTAACACCCTTTCCGGAGTAATTTTTGCTCGTTTTGGATAGCAAAAAATTTCGAGTGCCCTCAAAATGAGTAGAATTCGTGCTAAAAAAAAAAAAAAAAAAAAAAAAAAAAAAAAAAAAAAAAAGGCACGGCTCGCGCCCAGGCCACGGCGAGCCGTGGCTCGCGCCCGGACCCCGGCGAGCGGACCGACGGTGGCTCGCGCCCACCGCACGGCGAGCCGTGGCTCGCGCCCGGACCCCGGCGAGCGGACCGGCGGTGGCTCGCGCCCGGACCCCGGCGAGCGGACCGGCGGTGGCTCGCGCCCACCGCACGGCGAGCCGTGGCTCGCGCCCGGAACCCGGCGAGCGGACCGGCGGTGGCTCGCGCCCAGGCCGTGGCGAGCCGGAGCCGGCGGCGGCGGGCGGTGGTCCGGCGGCGGCGGGCGGTGGTCCGGCGGCGGCGGGCGGTGGTCCGGCGGCGGCGGGCGGTGGTCCGGCGGCGGCGGGCGGTGGTCCGGCGGCGGCGGGCGGTGGTCCGGCGGCGGCGGGCGGTGGTCCGGCGGCGGCGGGCGGTGGTCCGGCGGCGGCGGGCGGTGGTCCGGCGGCGGTGGGCGGTGGTCCGGCGGCGGCGGGCGGTGGTCCGGCGGCGGCGCTCCGGCGGCGGTGCCGGAATTTTTTTCTTTCAGATTTTGGATTTTTTTTTTGTTGAATTTTTTAAATTTGAATTTAGTTTAATTTAGTTATTGAAATTAAATTAAAAATATATACTGTATACGTATTAGGGCGAGGATAGTAAAATACAGGGCGAGATATAGTGATCCACTATTTTAATGTTGCATTACAGGATCTTTCAAGATCCTGGTATAAAAGAATGGAGTAATATGAAGGCGGGTAGGAGTTAGACAAATTAAGGCAATCTAGTTAGATTAGAGTCTATAGTTAGATTAAAGTCTTCTCCAATGTAGTTAGATTAAAGTCTATAAAATTTGTAGAAAGATCGTCATGTGGATATCCAAGTGGCTCAAATTTCTCAATATTTGAGGCTATTCATATACTGTTGTTTTATTTAATTTCAAGTTTTGTGTCTTACAAAGGAAAGTAAACAAAAAATAATCTGACACAGCCCTATTCTATAGGCACAACAAAGAGCATCTCTAATTTGATCTTGTAATATTTCCAGTTGATCTAATTATATAATATTTTCAATTGATCTATTATCCAAGATTGGATACTCTTAGCTTTGGAATATTGTCGATCTACAAGAAAAATCATACATATACACACTAATACTGAAAGCCTTATATCTTATCTATTCAGTAGAACAAAATTCTAAAACAATCACTTCCTTTTACAGTTTCATTCCATAAAACAACTTACAGATCAATTAGATACAATTTATGTGGCAAACAATATCAATAATCAAAGCCAAATCATGCAATATACTAAGACGTCTTAACTACTAAAACTTATAGGGATACCAATGGCCTGCACTTCCCTGAGATGATATTATCTCCATCATCACCATCACAATCAACAACCAGATCTTCTAATCATCAAATCAATGCTATAAATTCACATTGCCGGAATCATCATATATAAGGATGTAGCGTTTTCATTCGTCCTCAAAAAACTTCAAGTAGATATTGAAATTCATCAGCTTCAAAGGGTTTCGCCAGCTCCAGATCCGTCGATTGTAGTGGCAGTGTCAAGAGTTATCCGGATAGGGTGGGACTCATCGAAAATTGAACTTGTTAGAATAAATCAGACTCCTGATTATATTATGATTTATTATGATTAGATTTCTTTCCTTATTACACCTCTATTGTACTTTCTATATATTCAGATATCAATAATACGATTTATCACTGCAAATCATTCTATCATGGTATCAGAGCAAGTTCTGATCCCAAATCATAAATCAAAAATTTATTTTTATTTCTTTTTCCGGCCGGCCAAAGAACTTGTTTCCGGTGAATTTCCTATCCACTTCCGGCAACTTCCAGCCATCTCCTGGCAGCCTATTTTGTCCAACATCCTCTTCGTCGGCAACTGTATCCAGCATCATCGGCATTCAAACCCTCTGGCGGCGAACTTCACCGGCGTTCAAACCTTCAAGTCATCTCCGGCGTTGAACTTCACCGGCGTTCACCGGCGTGCTCGTCGATGTACTCATCGCCGTCGTGCTCGGCTTCGTCCCCGGCATGCTCATCGCGTCTCGGCCGAACCAACTTCAGCCAGATTCACGCGCCAGTTCTTCCAGAAGCGTGTGTAGCCACGCGCTCGTTTGTACAGACACGCACACACCCTTCCGCGCGTGAAGCCATGCGCCTGGAGAGTCAACAGCATCTTCTGCGCGTGAAATCACGCGCCTGGCGACTCAATAGAATTTTACGCGTGAAGTCACGCGCCTGGTGACTCAATAGCATTTTTTGGGCATTTTTGCACCGCCCAGTCATTTTGCGCATATTTTCTGGGCATCTTTTTGCTATGGTTTATTTGGTGCCTTTTCTCGGGCATATGGCTCCGCTAATTGGATTGCGGACAATGTTTTTTTTCAGGCCAGTGTGAATGGTCTCAGTCGTCATCCTTCGTCAAATCAGTGGATTGTTGATTCGGCTGCTACATCTCACATCACCGCTCGCACCAGTCATCTTGATAAGGTACAATCTTATCGTGGTTCTGATTCTATTCTTGTTGGAACTGGTGAATCATTATCTATTTCTCACATCGGCCAATGTCATTTCTTTGGTTTCTCTGTTAATGATGTTCTGGTGGTTCCTAAGATTACTAGAAGCTTATTGTCCATCAGCAATCTTACTCGTGATTTACCTATCCGTATTATATTTGATGCCGATGCATTTTCCATTGAGCACAAGCATACAGGGATGATAATTGGTAAATGCCGTCATAGTTTAGGTCTTTATTTTCTTGAGACGGGTGATTCCAGCTTTTTAGGCGAATTACGCTCTAGTAAGCTTCATGCTTCTTTTGAGCAGTGGCACTCTCTCCTCGGTCACGTGTCTCATGATACTGTTTAGTTATTGAATCGACGGGGCCTTATTTCTGTCACTTCTGCTATGCCTGCATCTGTCAGTTGCTCTCCTTGTCAGATGGCCAAGAGTAGCCATTTGTCTTTTTCCACCAGTGACAAGTGCGCTACTAGTTTGTTGGATAAAGTGCATTGTGATTTGTGGGGACCGGCCCCTGTTTTATTTGTCGGTGGTTTCTCTTATTATGCCATTTTCGTTGATGATTTTTCGCGATTCACCTAGTTTTTCCAATGTGGCATAAGTCAAATTTCTATGACACATTTATCCAGTTTCAAAATTTCGTTGAGACTCAATTTTCTACTCGGTTTAAAAATTTTCAGACCGATGGTATCACAGAGTTTACTAATCACCGACTTCAGGCTCACTTCATATCATGTGGCATTCATCATCAGACGGCATCGCCCTATACACCTGCTCATAATGGTCGAGCTGAGCGGAAGCATCGTCACATCACAGAGACTGGTCTTGCCATGCTTTTTCACTCTTCTGTGCCACACTGTTATTGGGTGGAAGCTTTCTCCTCTGCGGTTTACATCATTAACTGCCTACCAAGTTCAGTTATTGGTGGAAAATCACCTTTTGAGGTTGTTTTTGGTCATGTGCCTAACTATACCCTCTTTCACCCATTTGGCTGCCGTGTTTTTCCATGTCTGCGTGCCACTACTACTGATAAGTTTGCACCGTGATCTGTTCTGTGTGTTTTTATTGGCTACATCCCTCGTTACAAGGGCTTCCAGTGTCTCGACCCCACTTCTAGGCGTATCTATGTTTCTCGGCACGTTCGCTTTGATGAAACCTTATTCCCTTATGTCACATCTTCCACAGCCAGTCGCTCTATTTCAGATCTGGAGATTTCATCATTTTTTATGGAGCTGTTACTTCATCGATTGGGGTCACCACGCCTGTGCCTGTTCCAATCGCTCTTTCCTCACCACCATCTTCCATCTGGATGGCCGACCCGGATCCAGCTCCTCGGCTAACGGCCACCACATCTTAGCCGACGGCCATCACTCCTCAGCCACCATCTCAGCCACTGGTCACCACGTCTCAGCCAGTATCGGCCATTCTTTCTCCAGTGACTTCGGACTGCCACTCTCTGGTCAACGCAGCTCGATCTTCCTCAACGTCATCAGCTGGTTCGACTCCTCCAGCTTTGCCGCCCCAGCTTCGTACCCATCAGATGGCCACTCGGTCTTCTACTGGTGCCATTCAGCACCGGGATTATTCGGATATTATTGCTCATGGTCTCACTGCTGCACTCCTCTCTCAGACAGAGCACACTGATTATTGCTCTGCCTTTCAGGATCCAACCTGGGTTTCAGCCATGGATGATGAGATGGCCGCTCTTCGTGGTCAGCACACTTGGGATTTGGTGCCCCAACCTTCGAATGTCAACATTGTTGGTTCTAAATGGGTCTATAGGCTCAAGTATTGACCAGATGGCACTATTGAGCGTCACAAAGCTAGACTTGTGGCACAAGGTTTCTCGCAGATTCTGGGTTTTGATTTTGACCACACTTTCAGTCATGTGGTCAAAGCCTCCACTGTTAGGACGGTTCTCGCCATAGCCACCATGCGTTCCTGGCCACTTCATCAGTTGGATGTCAAGAACGCTTTCCTTAATGGTGTTCTTGATGTTCCAGTCTACATGAAGCAGCCCGTTGGTTATCAGGATTCTGTCCATCCAGGCTATGTTTGTCGCTTTCGAAAGGCCATTTCTAGTCTTAAGCAGGCTCCCCTGGCTTGGTTCCAAAGTTTCAGCAGTTATCTGACACAACTTGATTTTCGGTGCAGCTCAGCTGATACTTATTTATTTTTCCTTTCGAGAGGGTCGTCGTTACTGTACCTACTTGTGTATGTGGACGATATCATTCTTACCAGCAATGACTCAACTCTTCTTCGCCAGTTCATCGATCGGACACACATAGAGTTTGCGATCGAGGATCTTGGTGATCTTCATTACTTTCTTGGCCTTGAAGTTTCGCCTACCTCCTCAGGGTTACTGCTTGGCCAAGCAAAGTATGATCGTGATATTTTGAATTGGGCTGGTATGTCTGATGCGATCGTTCTCTTATTGGTGCTCTTCAGTATCTCACCATTTCTCGCCCGAATTTGGCATTCTCGGTCAACACAGTGAGTCAGTATATTCTGGGATTCATGGCACTCTTCATTTTGGTCTCAGGTTTTGTTCTACTTGTACTCATGACGTGTTAGGATACTCTGATGCTGATTGGGCTCACTGTCTGGAGACTCATCGGTCCACTTATGGTTATGCAGTTTTTCTTGGTAGGAATCTGGTTTCTTGGAGTGCCAAGAAACAGCCGACTGTTTCTCACTCTAGCACTGAGTCTGAATACCGTGCTCTCGCCAACACGGCCTCAGAAGTGGTATTGCTCACTCATTTTCTTCGTGATCTTCGAATTCCGCTTTCTGGTTCTCCACTGTTGTTATGCGACAATAGTAGTGCTATCTTCTTAGCTCAGAATTCGGTGGCACAGAAGCGAGCGAAGCACGTCGACATCGACTACCATTTTTTGTGAGTTGGTGACATCCGAAAAGCTACGCGTTGCTCATGTTCCGACTTCTCTTCAGTTTGCAGACATTTTCACCAAGGGGCTCTCTCGTCCGCTGTTCGAGTTCTTCAGGTCCAAGCTATGCGTCGGCGAGCATCCGAAGCTTCGCTTGAGGGGCATGCTAGAATAAATCAGACTCCTGATTAGATTATGATTTATTATGATTAGAGTTCTTTCCTTATTACACCTCCATTGTACTCTCTATATATTCAGATATCAATAATACAATTTATCACTGCAAATCATTCTATCATAACTTCTCTTCGATGCTCAGGCACGTAGATTCCTCTAATCTGCGATGAAGCCACGATGTTGATTGGAAATCTCGGCGAGTCGGAGTTCTCAGAGCAGTCGTGCAGTCGATCTAATTTCAAGTGTACTGGGATTTCCCCTTTTTATTTCAACAATTTTCAATTTAGACCTTCAACTTTATTGTGTTTTACATTATTGACCCTGAGCTAAAAATAATGATAATTTGAATCCAAATTTCTAAAGCTCCTACCATATATTTTCAATATTGGTAATTAGTCTCTGGTCTTACCATGAGAAGGTCTCGCAGAAGACAGGCTCTTTATTTAATCATAAAAAATCAAATTATAATAATATGTGACTTTCTAAATTCTTTTATGAGTATACATTTGACTTTTATGTTAATATTGTTAATAAAAGAATTTAAATGTAGAGTTTGAGTGATGTATGTTGTAATTCTATTATTAATACATAAATTTAATTAAAATATAAGTGAATTGAGAAAGTACCGACTAACAACTAGATTAATTATTAAAAATCTCATTTCAATGAATTTAAAGGTTAAATTATAATCATTTATACATTTTTAAAAAAATTCAAAATATTAAAATTTTGTTACAATTAAAAAAACAAGAAATCACCCTAATTGTTACATCAATTATAAAAATGACTATGTCTGATAGTTAATCTATCTAGAACAAGACTTTGGAAAATGAATAGTAAATTTTAGTATTACCTTTTAGCAAATAAATTATAAATATTTATTATACATAATTTTTATTAATGTTGCATAGAGAAAATAGTGTGGAGTAAATAACAAAGGAATGCAAATTATACCATACCCTGGTGTATCTACCACACCGTATCCCCAGTAATATAAAAATTAAAGTTGTAGTTAATCCCTAAAAACAAGGATTGTGGATTAGATTTTATCTTTTAATTTTTTAAATGAAAATTACTGATAAATTAACTGACTAATTGTTGGGGATACAGTGAATATCCCCAGTGTATAGTATAAGAATTGACAAAAGGAAAACAAAGAATGAAATACGAAGTAAAAGGAAAAGGAGGAGAATAAATCCCTCCCATCTCAACAGTGTACTCTATATTTAGAAAAGGCGATGCCTTCGCCCTCAGTGCCCTATCATCTCGGCAGCACAGTCGATAGAGTGGTAAATCACAGCGTTCCGAGGGTCAAACACTGGTCCGCGATTTATATTGTGCCCACAAGGAATCCCTCCAAAGGAGGAAATTCCCACACTGCGACTGCTAGGAATCGAACCCCGGTTGTGGGGAATGAAACCAAATGCTTAACCACTCGGCCAATCGTGTGGCTGCGTGTACTTTATATTTAGAGTTTTACTGTAGGTGTGCTACTTCATAAATGCTATATTATCGTATCATTGGAGTAATTTTTTTTCCTTTATCCTCAGTGGAACGCTATTTTTGCATCCATTGGAGATGGCCTAAATAGAATATTAAATATTTAGGGCATGAGACGGGTGCTTGTGCGCAAATACTTTATTTTTTAGTATGTCTCCTGCAAGACCGTCTTGTCGAAAGATAAAAGACTAGAGGAAAAATAGCAAAAGGGGAAACTAAATTCGGGGGCAAAAAATTAAATATTCTAGGCTCGGGGTCAATAACATAAAGGGCAAAAATAATTTAGGGACCAAAGAGCAATAAAAGAAAAATAAGACCAGCTCACCCTTCTCATCACCAAAAGTGTGAAAAAAAGAAGCCTAAAACACGCCTCAAACAAATGCGGTCAACCAAAACCAATTAAACATCCAAATCTAAACCAAAATCATTCTCAGGCACTCAATTATCCAACCTTTGTTCATCATCCAAAAGCAACCGATCCGATTTTGAAGAAAATATCAACCGACATCAACAAATCATCCATCAAGCAAGGTACAACTACATTTAGGTTTTAATTCAACATATTTCGTCACAAATATGTGATTACACAGAATTTTAAGATTTTACATATTCAAAATCAGATCGTGATGTAAGAAGATGATTTACAGATCAAAAACCAGTTAGAAATCATACAATCAATGGAAACACGGAATCCTACACAAAAAAGCAAAAAAAAAATATCAACGATGAATAGAGCATACCTATTTCGCAAGGTCAAATGATGAACTTTCTATCCTTGAATTTGATGTTTCTGTTTTCTGATTTGAAGAGAAGCAGACTAAGTTTGTGTGATTTCATTGCATTAATTGAACAACACCAAAACTTTGTGTAGTAGCAAAATTCTTATCTATATGAACAATTTTCCCTACATCTTGTTGCTCTATTTTAGAAAAATGTATTTAGTTGTGAATATGCTGCAAATTTAATTGTTTTAAATTTTTAAACAATGTGAAGAGGATATGTTCACGTTTTGCAAAATGACAATAGGTGGACAATGAACTGATTTATAACAGACGGTGTTCTTCAAATATAGCATTATGTTTTAAAGATATGACATAATGTTACATACAAACTGAACATATTCAAAATAAAAAAATTTCAGAAAACATGATGTGATGTTACATATGTACCACTTGATGTTTCAAATATATAACATGATGTTCTACTCTGCAACAATATGTATAACTTCTTTTTCTATTGGGAATTTTCAATTACAGTCTACCAAACTTGTTGGAAAAAAAAATCAAACAGAATACCTTCAAGCAATGAAAGTAACTACGTGGGAGGAGTTTGAAAATTTATACCGTGCACATGCAACACTTCTTTGATTTTCTATACAGAAGTCGACACAGAGAATAACAAATGAAGGAAAGGCCAAGGAAAAAAATTACACGTGCTCACACCAAGAGAAATCAGTTACACAAATACTACAATATAGTGTTGAAGTGTGAAGAGGAAATAGAAACTCAAAGAATCATTGAAGAAGGGCTAAACAAAGACTCAGCTACAATAAATCAATCAAAGAAGCCAGTAAGAAAGGAATTTGGATCCAAGATACCAAAAACTCATTTGATCTAAAACCATCTTGTTGGTAGATGTAAATTGTCATACTATGATGTTACACAGTTATGGATTGATGTTACATTGTTATAGTTTGATGTTATATAAATAAGTACTGATAAGGATGTTAATTTTAAAAAGGGAATTCATATACATTCCACTGTTCTTATACAATCCACTCTTATTGCATTAAATTTTTGGATGTTACACTTCTGTTAACTAATATTATTATTTTCTTACATGATGATTTACAAATAAAAGTTCATCATATCTCTTTATCTACATTACAGATGACCAAGTATTTTCAAAAAAGTAATTCAAGACTTAAAAAATTAAACACTGATTGCTCAAAGTATAAAACATTACGCACTGATAATGAAACATTACATCAAATTCTAAAATGATCACATCCAACAAAAACATAGAAAAAACTACATACAGTTTTACATCAGCCCATAAATTGTTAAACAAATAATCATTTATCACATAAAAGGGGTCAAAAGCCCTATCAAATCCCTAACTTGGAGAACTGAAATATTCAAACCAACCAATATTCTTAAAAAATCAATATCATATACTAGTTCATCACACTTAAATTTTAATTCTTCTTGTTTTACTTCTCAAAAGCCTTCCATTTTCCTTTGTCTTCTGTTGGTGCTTTTGAAGATGATGCCTTCCCAATTCCCTCAATGCTAAGATCAAATAGTGGCGTGCAATTCACAAGAGTAGCAACATCAACAGGAGTACGATTCTTGAAGGCATTCCTTACAATCTCATCAACAGTATCAAACAATTTGGGGTTAGAAAAAAAACTTGTCTGAGTTGAAAGGAGGAGTAGGCTGGGAATTAACAACGGGATTAGCATCATTAGCATCTTGATCCAACTCAGAAACCAAGGCCCTAGTGACAACCTCAATATTCCTCTTGAACCTACGGAAAGCTTGATCACCAACCAAGAAGATAAAAAAATTAGGAAAAGGCAACAAGGATGAAGGACATCATTTTAACTTAAAAAAATATAACACCAGCAAAAAAACAAAAACTGAAGCTTAAACTTAAAACTAAAACACCAACAACTGTATTTAAAACATCAAAGCTGAAAAATGATGAGCAAAAATACAAAATCTTAAGCTTAAACTTAAAACATCTGATGCAAAAACTAAAACATCAACTAGTGTATTTAAAACATCAAAGATCAAAACATGAGCAAAAATAACAAAAACTAAAGCTTAAATATAACACCACCATTCATGATTGCAGCATCGGTGAGCAAGTCTTCTGGAGCCACAAAGCTCAAAACATGTGAGCTTGAACCAGCTGCATCAACTTTCTTACGACTACCTTTCTTGGATTTCATGGCAACACCATCACAACCCACATACTTCCCCATTAAAGTCAAGAAATGGATCCTTAGACATGAGGCAAGAATCAAAACCAATATCTACAATTTCCTACACCTTTTAATCAAAATAGAAGTGTCCCAATACTGAATGAGAGGAACTGTAATGGGGATGGTTTTCCTTGAAAAGGAAACCGGTACAAATAACAGATCAGAGGAACAACTACACAAGCATTCACTGTTGTGTAGGAACTAACCTTGTACCTAGACATTTCCTCACAAAGCTTCCTAAGCACATACCCACACCAATCATAATTCCTAATCTCCCCTACATCCTCCACAACACGGAGAAGCTTATAATCAACAAAACACCTAACAGTAGGACTCAACACCTAACAGTAGGACTCAATAAAGTGCAAACAACATACATGACAAATAGTTTTTAAATTCACTCCACCTTCAACTAAAGACACCATCTTCCCATATATCCTATCACAAGGAAGTTTACCCAAGCTATAAATTCCAAACTCATCCCTCTAACTCTCCCTCAAGTCTAAATATCTTCTTTCACCCTTACCAACATTGCTAACCTCAATCACATCCTTGTCACTAATAGGGAGTCCTAAAACATAGTGAACATCATCACGAGTAAAAAACTACCTATCATAACCAATTCTTTGGGCATGACTAATGGGATTAAAATTATGAACAAGAGAAGGAATGGTGTCTTTAGGAAGAACAGTAAACCTAATTTTCACCGAACTATCAAATCCAACTTCTTTCATAGATTGAAGCTAGTTTGCAGTCAGCGCGTAGACATCTTTTCAATCTTCCCAGGGTTACACTTGGTAGTGAAACCCATGTCATCACTGAAAAAGAATAGATAAGTCAAGAAACGTCACAAGCATAACTTTAAAAAACTGAAAGTAAAACATCACAGTCACATAAAAAGAACATCAACAACAACTATTTTAAAAAAAATCAATCATTCATTCCAAGATATTGGGAAAACACCCAATGGCGATTACAATGAGTGGAATTGACATCCAACCTAACTAGCCTCTAGCAATAACTAAGATATTGCAAGGATATCTAAATTTCATGTCAACCAGACTAATTGTCTACACTATTACAGATCATAGATCCAATAAAAAAAACTGTAACATCGCCCTCGGGTATATTAACTTACTTCATGCAAACATCATGACCACTTGGCAGAGAGGAGCATACCATGTATCAATATCACTCCGCCAAACAGGGATCTTCTACAACTGTAACACCACTTGATCCAACCACGATCTATGTTTTCCAAACTGTAAAACTGATGTGCAC
Source organism: Rubia yunnanensis (assembly GCA_037428765.1). NCBI lineage: Eukaryota > Viridiplantae > Streptophyta > Magnoliopsida > Gentianales > Rubiaceae > Rubia > Rubia yunnanensis. Next base: position 80,477,756 of record CM075068.1, read on the forward strand.
ATTTTATACGGTTATATTAGGACTTGTAGAATTCACTTTTGTAAACTTTTGTGCTCTAACTGTGGCATTTTGCCTTGAAATTCTCTAAGGAGAGTTTAAAACAACTTTTACGTTTTTATTATTTTTCTAGAGGATTTTGTGTGACAAGGCAATTTTTTTTGAAAACTTCGAAGACTTTGAAGAATACCTTTGAAGATTTGAAGATCTGAAGACTTGTATTTGAACTTTTGAAGACTTGAAGAATTGAAGAAAAGTGAAGAGAAGAGGAGGACATGAAACAAAAAGAAGAAAGAAATCAAGATGCTGGAACTGGGCTCTGTCGCGACTCGCAACGAACCCATCGTGACTCACGATGGATGTATGGCCAAAAATATTTTTTGCATTTTTGTACTATAAATACTCACCTTATCCTCTCCTCTTAAGAACATCTCCTTCCTGTGATTTTTCTGGGTAAAAAAACCCTAGTTTTTCTCTTATTTCTTTTCTTAGTTTTGTAGGTTAATCATGTCTTTTAATTATCTAGCTTAGTTTTATCTTGGGACCAATGGATTGAAGCTTCCATATCTATGTAGTAAGAACAATATCTATCTATTTTGTGCTTTTGCTATTGTGCATTTATTGAGCTTTGAATGTGAATTGTTAATGGCATTGATGTTGTTGGAAGCTTGAGTATATAAATTGCTTGTATGATTACTTGTTAGGGTTGGGAGAAAAAAGTTCATTCTCCCATCTTTTAATGTGGAATCCAAGAGCATGAGTTAGAGTTTCATAATGATGTTGATGTGTTGATAATTGCTAGGTGAATGTGATGATGTTGAACTCGTTATCATGTTTGTTTTAGGTAGCAAATGAGATAGGTCTGTGAATGTCGATCGTTCTTGGCTAATCTTGTGTAAATGAATGAATTGGTTAAATGCTTAGACACGGTGTAGTGTTTATAAGTGTTTCCAAGCTTGTTGATTCTTCGTGCTCAATGCCACCAATGGGATACTCTTAGTCGTATTTTGACTAAGGGAGTCATTGGTGAGGTTTGACAAGAGATGTCGAATCCACTCTTGCAAACTACTATCTAAGAAGGATGGAAGATTTATCTTCACAACAAGTAGTAGAAGTAGTGAATAGATTGTTTCACTCATTCTTAAAACCTTTGTTATTTAGCATTCATATGTTCTTAATGCTATGTTTTACTTCATTTATGCCATGCATTGTTTGAGAATAGGAAGTGTTTGTATGATGGAAGTGTTAGGGTGTTAGGAAAGTGACGAATTCCTTAGCACCTTTGCATGAAAATCTAGAAACATGAACTTAGAACTTCTTGTGCATAATGTGTTGTGATTCTTGCCAGATAAGTATGTTAATGTGGATTGTTCTCATATTTATCCTATAGATGCAATGAAAGGTTGAACCTTGAATGTGGTTTGTTCTAGGTTTAGCCTAATGAATGCTATGTTTGGTTAAATGGTTATGTTTTTGGTAGAAGGTTCGTTGTTGTCAAATCTATGGTCCTTCGTGTATAATGCCATTGACGAAATACCCCTATGGTCGTTGTTTGTCTAGGGTGATCATCAATGAGGTTTGCAAATGGTTGTTGTTTGTCTTTGCAAACTACTCTTAAGAAGGAATGAAAGTTGATCTTCCATTGGCATTCCCCATATATAAAAATTGTGATAGAATGAGTGAATGGTTCAATTATCTACATTAGGTTTGGAAGTGGATATCAATTGCCCCCGAGGCTTTGTTTTTGTAGTTTTAAAACCCTTTTTCTTAGTTTGCTTGATGATTAGCATAGTTACTTGACTTTGCTAGTTATCTTGTCTTTTAACTTTCATAACTTAGGATAACCAACAAACCAAACCCCCCCCCCTTTACTTGCTTTTATATGTATATATATATATATATATATATATATATATCTCTGTTTCTAGCATAATAGCAACATTTTGTGTCTAAACGCTTAAGAAAATCCCTCTTCTTCGTGGACGACCCCGACTTGCTACTATCTACTTAGTTGTAGATAGTAAGCAAAGAGGGCTTATAATATTAACTTTGAGAGGTATGGCAACGGCCTCCCAAATTTTGGCGCCGCTTTCGGGGAAGAGGCGTTTATTTTTAAGTGTTTTAGGTGTATTTGGTTGCATATTAGCTAGTTGTTTTTATTTTCCACTTCTTGGTGGTTGTTTTTATTTGAAGTAATTATTGCTCGAGTTCTTGGTTAGTTTTTATTGAGAATCCTTGCAATATGATTTCGGATTTTTGAAAAAAAATTAAAAATGGAGCGTCTCACCTTGAAGGAACTCATGATGAGAAGAGAGGCTCAACAAGCAAGGTTTTGTAGGATGTGTCATTCCGACCATCCTACCAAGTCTTGCTATTTGTTGTGGGAAGAGCACTATGAGGGGGAAAGAACCCTTGGTTTCCAAAAGCAAGGTTATTATGAAGAGTACTACCAAGAGGTAGGAGATGTTGGTTTTCAAGGGCAAGAAGCTCAAGAATGGTATCCATACCACAATTCTTACAATCTGGAATGTAGTGGTAATCTGGATTGGTGGTATGAGAATGAGCCAGAAACCAAGCCCAACAATAAAGTTCAAGTTTGACACGTGAGGAAGTCATAAATATGATAGCAAACTTGAAAACTTTACTAGTGAAGAACTGGACACTCGGCTCTCCTCTAGTGTTGAGGCTATTGAGGGGCATGCGAGGAGTATATTAGAAGTGTTGGCCCAAATGGAAGCTCGTGATTCCAAAAATACAACATCCTAAATTGAATTCGAGGATTCGGTAAGTGAGGTCACCATGGGAAATGATCTTGAGTTCGAAGGGGATGAGGAGTTGGTTGTTGAGGATGATAAAAAGGAGAAAGAGGTGATTGTGCTACATTCATTAGCATCGTCACCCCTACCCCTACCTATTGAACCAACCCCACCATTTTTGGAAGTTTTGAGGGAGATAAGAGAGGAGCCAAAAGACAATCTCAAGCCTCCTAACCACCCAACTCCTTTTAAACCATCTCCACCTTAACAAAACTTTCCTCTTGAAAGTTTTGTAACCCCACCTCTCTATTTTTGGATACTCATAGTGAAGGGATTCAAGCCTTCACCATATGGATAACATTAGGGCTGTGCCGACGACCTTAAATATATGGAGCTTTGTCGTGCCGACTACGTAAATAAACTCGGCCTTTATTTTGGTTTTTGTTATTTTGTCTTGTTCTTTTTACGGTGTGTTTTTCTGTGATTTTGTAGCAAAGTGAAGTGCATGCACTGGAGGAGATGAAGGAATGAGATCAATGAGAAAGGGAAGAAAGCTTGGAATGTTGGTAAGAAAAGATTGAATTCTTTCTAGGTGCTGGGAAATCCTGTCGTCACGAGTAGCGACGTGCCCATCGCGAGTCGCGACCGAATCAAAAAATTTCTGAAAGAATTAAGCTCACAGACCAAAGATATCGCGATTCGCAACAGAGTGGTCGCGAGTCACGACATAATCAGAAATTTTGTGCTAAAAATCAGGTCCCGGCTTCCACTTTTCAAGTACCACGGGTTTTCTACTTATTTTCCCTACATCAACAGCAACTAAATTGCAAAACATCATACACAAAATTTAGAAAATCAACAAACCTTGCATCACCATCAAAATCAGCACCACCAGATACAGTCGCCTTCCCATCATGTTTACCCTTCACTATCATCTTCGTAAACCTTCTCACAGACTTCTTCACAAGCACCATCCCAGGTTTTAATTTAGAATCATAACCACTTAAAACATTAACAGCTTTATCAACCTCCTCCACGCTTTCAGAATCTTCATATCCAGATTTTGATGCTTCACTTCCAGAGTTCTCTTCAGAATCAATGACATTCTCAGCTCCAGTATTTGAATCAATGTTGTCAACGTACTGATGGGAGGCCGTCGCCGTACCTCTTAAAGTTAATATTTATAAGCCCTAAATGCTTACTATCTACAACTAAGTAGATAGCGGCAAGTCGGGGTCGTCCACGAAGAAGAGGTATCTTCCTAAGCGTTTAGGCACAAAAGGTTGATATTATGCTAGGAGTAGATATATGTACACATATAAAAGCAAGTAAAAGGGGGGGTTTGGTTGTTTGGTGGTCCTAAGTTATGAAATTAAAAAGACAAGATAACTAGCAAAGTCAAGTAACTAGGCTAATCATCAAACAAAACTAAGAAAAAGGGGGTTTGAAACTACAAAGATAAAACCTTGGGGGCAATTGATATCCACTTCCAAACCTAATGTAGATTATTGAACCATTCACTCATTCTAACACATTCATTACTTAGGTTAACATTAACATACTCATATAGCAAGAATCACAACACATTATGCACAAGAAGTTCTAAGTTCATAGATTTTCATGCAAATGAGCTAAGGAATTCGTCACTTTCCTAACACCCGAACTCTTCGATCATAAAAACACTTCCTATTCTCAAACAACCCATGACATAATGAAGTGAAACATACCATCAAGAATACATAAATGATAAATAATAAAGGCTTCAAGAATGAGTGAAACAATCTATTCACTACTTCAACTACTTGTTGTGAAGATAAATCTTCTATCCTTCTTAGATAGTAGTTTGCAAGAGTGAATTCGACATCTCTTGTCAAACCTCACCAATGAATCCCTTAGGACTAAGAGTATCCCATTGATGGCATTTAGCACGAAGAATCAACAAGCTTGGCAACACTTATAAATACTACATCGTATATAAGCATTTAACCAATTCATGCATTTACACAAGATTAGTCAAGAACGATCGACATTCATAGACCTCTCTCATTTGCTACCTAAAACAAACATGACAACGAGTTCGACATCATCACATTCATCTAGCAATTATCAACACACCAACATCATTTAAGAAGTTCTAACTCATGCTCTTGGATTCCACATTAAAAGAGGGGAGAATTAGCTACTTTCTCCCAACCCTAACAAGTAATCATACAAGCAATTCATATACTCAAGCTTCCAACAACATCAATGCAATTAACAATTCACATTCAAAGCTCAATAAATGCACAATAGCAAAAACACCAAATAGATAGATATAATGGTTCTTACTACATAGAAATGGAAGCTTCAATCCTTTGCTCCCAAGATAACTAAGCTAGAAAAATAAAAGACATAATTAATCTACAAAAACTAAGAAAAGAAAGAAGAGAAAAACCTAGGGTTTTAGCCCAAAAAATGCAGAAAGAAGCACTGGGCAAAAGCTGTTGAAGAGGAGAGGATAAGGGGAGTATTTATAGCACAAAAATCAAGAAGAAATTCAGACCACTCGTCCATCATGAGTCTCGACGTGCTCGCGACGAGCTCGCGACGAACCATCGCGTGTCGCGACGGTCTCGCGACAGACACAAATTCCAGCATTATTTCTTCTTTCTCTTTTATATCTCATATCCTTCTCTTCTCTTCACTTCTTCAATTCTTCATATCTTCAAAAAGCTCAAATCCAAGTCTTCAAGTCTTCAAATCTTCAAAGATATTCTTCAAAGTCTTTAAAGTTTTCAAAGTCTTCAAACAAATTACCTTGTCACACAAAATCCTCTAAAAAGTGATAAAAACGTAAAAGTCGCTTTTAACCCTCCTTAGATAATTTCAAGGTAAAATGTCACATTTAGAGCACAAAAGTGTACAAAAGTTAATCCCAAAAGCCCTAATATAACCGTATAAAATGGGCACATCAACTGAACACCTCTTCTGAAAATATTAAAACATCATATCAAAATGGAAAAACATCAAAAAGTTATATCTAAAAAAATAGAGCGATAAAAACTAAAACAAAAAAAAAAGAAAATCCTACCATAAAAAATGTTGTAATCAACATCAGCATTCGCAGCAGCTTGTTTCTCCCCAACACCATATTTCAATTATTTTTTTCTAAGCAACTTTCTTGTTGCCATCATCAACTAAGATAAAAAAAAATTAAACCAGATAATTAGGAATCTGAAATAATCAACTACGAAATATGAAACATCAAACCATAATGTTAAAAGATCATATTATAAATTTAAAGCAGTACCAGTAATGAGAATAAAACATTGAGAAATAAAAATAAATAAAATAAATAATTTAATGTCAATACCTTTACCACTGACACCCTCAGCAGCAACCTTAGCTTTCTTCACAGCCATAGTCTTCCGCAACATCCTCCTCTTAGGCAGACTCTCAAGACTAGCAACTTCACCTCCAACAACATCATCCTTTTTTGATAGGTTCTTTAAACCAGCATCATTTTTAGAAACAGGGTATTCACCCTTACCAACACCAACAGCTACAAAAAAAATTAAATCAAATTACATAAGGAATTGGAATAAAACATTGAAAGATTAAAAATTGAAAACAAATAATCTAATGTCAATAGTTTGCCACTGACACCCTCAGCAGCAACCTTATATTTCTTCACAGCCGCAGCCTTCCGCAACATCCTCTTCTAAGAAAAACTCTCAGTAATAGTAGCTTCACCTCCAACAACATCATCCAGCCCAACTTTATCAGCAGGACCACTTTAGTCAGCACTGTTTCATCTTCATCGACAAAATCAATCTTTCTCTTAGGTTTCTCCTTCAGTCTCCTCTTTACAGAGGAGAGTCCTAAAACAGAAAAGTAGCATTAGTAAAAATATATGAAACATTAATATACGACATTCGGAAAGTAAATTAAAAAAATAACTGATATCAAAATAACATTAAGATAAGAACGTGATTCAGTCAACACCGTCCGCAAGTTGTGAGCACCAGCTCCTTCTGAAATTTCATCTTCCTCGACCAAATCAAGCTTTCTCTTGGCTTTCTCCTTATGTCTCCTCTTTGCAGAGAAGAGTCCTGAAAAAAAGAAGCATCATTAATATATAAAAAATGAAACATTAATATACAACATTCACAAAAAGTAAATAAGAAGAAAAAAACCTGATATCAAATCAACATTAGGATCACCCCATAATCGGTGTGATTGTCTCACAACACAGCCACCAACAACAGTTGCATCTGAAACATCAAATTTAATTATAAAAGCATCAGAAAAAAATAATGCAACACAAAATTACTTCAACAAAAGGATAACAAGATCAAAGAAAGCAGCTACATATCAACACACGTGAAAACATCAATCTGAAAACAAAGAACATCAATCTGAAACAATAAAACATCAATAAGACAAAGACATTATGCCAAGCGAAAAGCTTATGAAAACTGAAACTGTAAGACATCAATAACATCAAACTGAAACTAAAAGACAAACTGGAGGTATAAAACATAAAACATGCAAAATATTATCAAACAAGCACAAATATGTATATATATATCATCATTTAAAACCTCTGACCAAATCACAAACTACATCACACTCCTAAATTTAGACATGAACCTAAACAGACACAACATACACAAAATACATGAAATACACCTCCAAAAAATAATCGTACCATCCAACATACAAGCTCATAACCTAAACTTAAAACATCATTCAGTAAACTTAAAACATCATAACCTGAACTTGAAAACATATCAAATTGAAAAGTATACATCATAACCTGAACTTAAAACATCATTCAGTAAACTTAAAACATCAATATACCAGCTCAAATAGAAAATGATAAATCAAATACATGAAAACATAAAAAAACAAAACCTAAAGCACAATACATGAAAGACACAATAGATGAAAAATCATACTATAAAAACACAATAGATAATTGATCAACATGAAAAGAGTAAAAGTTAAACATCAACAGAAACCTGTAAAACATCATGTCATAAAATCACAAAATCACAAAATCACAAAAAAAAAATGAACAACAACATTTTAAAATTAAATATAGAAATAAAATAAAACATTCTCGCCAAAAACAAAGACAAATAGGAAATACCTTGAGAAGATGCTCGTTTCTTTGCATTTTTTATAACAGGAGCAGGACTTCCTTCAGAAAGATCATTATAGTTCCTTGCAATGTCCAAAAGAACATCATCTAAGGATTCACCAGCAACATTCTTCGACATCTACAAAGCAACAAAAAATACACAGACACTAACACACAAGCTCGGGAAACCCTAAAATATCAAACACATTCAACACAGAAATGAAATCAATGCAAAATCCCAAAAAAATAGTCAAATAACATCACATACAAGCAATAAAATACAAAAACACTAACAACAACTTAACAAAGACAAAAAAAATAAAGCAATCCCCAAATATGAGTACGGTGAGGAACAAAACCTAGAAACTTCAATCAGAATACAGTAAAGAACATTAAACTACACAATCAAATGAGAAACGCAAATGAAGAAAAATAAACACTCAGGAAACCTACACGAAGCATAAAACATCACATGCATCCAAAAATTTAGGAATTTTTTTTAAAACAAAAAAATACACACAAAAAAACCTAGCGACTACATTACCTTGGCAATAAAACACAATATGAACTCGTCCAATCGTATATCATTAAAAATCGAACAAAAAACAACAAAAATTGCTGGAACAAAAGCGCAACTTCAATCCGAATAGTGCGCACTTCAAATGAGGAAGAAAACCAAAGCAATGAGCGATTAAATAGAAGAAATCAAGCGGTTGTAAGAATTGTGTGCGGTTGGATTTTGTGAGAGAAAAGAGGAGTTGACAGTTGTAGAGAGAGATATGAATCGTCCCGATTGTAATGAACGAATTTTGGAAAAGAAGATGAAAATTTTAATATATATACTATGACTAACCTGCAAGTTATCACAATTGCAAACCCAACCCCTGAACTTTTGAAACTTTATTATGATATATCATTTGCAATTAAATCCCGGGTCTCGCTGTAAGACCGTCTGGCACAAGACTTTCTCTTTATTTTTAGTATTGAATTATTTTAATTTTGGGTTATAAGAAAATTTGCGGGTCATAAAAAGCTCGCCTTTCGTTAAATCACGGGCATCACATGAGGTTTTAAAGGAGACGTTTCAACTACAACTCTTGATTGTTTTAATTTTTACTAGAATTTGTGATGTTTTTTCAAAAGTTTTTTTTTCACTAATTCTTGTGTTTTAAAGTTTAAATTTGATGTTTTAGTGTAGAATTTTGTGCTTTTATGTCAAAAATTTTAGCACTTTATTTTTCAAATTTTCAACTTTACATTCAATTTAAATGATGTTTTAACCTTTTAGTGTGCCGTTTTTAACAACAATATTGATGTTTCACTTTTTTTCAACATTAGATTCTCATTTGGTGCATATGTCTAATGCTTCAAAAATGTGAGTTGGTCTTTCAAATATAAATATTAAAGGTGGCATATATACTACCTACGAAACCCTAATAAAGGAATCACCTGGACAAAACCAGCTCGCTAAACACCGTAAGCTAGCCACGTCACTTTGCTAATAAGAAACCAATCCCGTAAAGGGCGGATAATCAATGCCCTCACCATACGCTCTGCTAGGAAATGATTTAGGAGAGGTAAGAATGACACGGGAGCCACGGTCTCACGATTAAAGGTCCTATAAATATAGATGAAGAACACCAAACGAAGGTAAGTCCCTTTTACTATGAGAAATATATAAAGACAACAATACTAACATGGGCACCGTAATTTCCTCCCCAAGGACCAACCCCGGGGGCCTTTCTTGTAGGTACTTGAAGAATATGGACTTGGCGGGCCAATACTGAGGTGCATCATCACTTAGAAGGAGTCCCCTGCAACATTGGCACCATCTGTAGGGATCGATTTTTTTCTTCTGGGTTTTGATGGTCCTTCAGAGAACCGGAGCCCACAACGGAGTCATTGCTTGATCAATAAGCAAATGTGATAGGAATCTCCTTGCGAAGACTCTGGATGCGGAATTTTTGACGAAGCACTCTCTATCAAGGTTGAACAAAGCACCCACTTGAAATCAAGAAGACATAGCCAAAGTCTTGTAGAAAACACAACTTTAGATCTTCACTATAACAAAGGTTGAAATCCCTAAACCTAAGCACTAGTTGCACAAATTGTTCACTAAAATCTTGAATGTCCTAGTCTAACAATTTCGGAAATAAACTCGCAAGTTTATGAATGCTCGCAAGCAGAGAGTAATAAACTCAAATTCTGAAATATATGATGGCTAAAAGTGTGAATAAAATTCGAAAATACAACCCCCATTTATAGGGCAAGAATTTGGCTAGAAAGTAACTTTCGGGAGACATAATTCAGCTGGGATTCAGATTGCTGCTTGGGCCATTTTCTTCATGTCTTCTGGAAGTAGAAATTAACTAAAACTACTCTCCTAATCTAACTCTAAAGGTTGGCCGGAAATCCTATGATAAGATTAAGGAAATTGATTTCAATTAGCCAACTAACAAACTAACTAACCTTATCTTATCTAATCAAATCAAATCTATTACAATATTTTTGAGATTATATCTAAATATTATCATACTACTTCAATAAAAAAAACCCAATGGAAAAAAGATTATAGTGTTTCCTAAACCCTAAATAGGAAACCCTAATCTCATAATCAAATTAGGAAACCCTAATTTCAAAATTATGGAACCCTAATGAAACCCCAATTTTTAAATCTTGGTTCAAATCTTCCAAGTATTTCATATTCTTTGGCTCCTCTTCATGTATTTGAATAATCAAAGCATTCAACGCTTCATCTCTAAGTTTCTTCCTACTCTTGTCATCGACTTCATTTATGGAGTTAGCATATGGATTCATATCAACATGGATAATGAGTCTAAGACCCAACAAGACTTGCAAGCAATAAACTGGCTCAGTAAGCTAAAGAAGATCATAGAAATGGCACAACAACAGCTGGAACAAGCAAATTACTATCCTAAGCTAAAAGAGATCGTAATAACGACACAACCTCATGCTCATAAGTTCAGCACGCCCGGGCGAACCGGTGACAAAGCTAACCCTATTAAATTTTGAAAGAGACAATATGACCTTGTAAAATCTGAAAGTGCAAAACTAACCTTAAGTTTTTGTAAAATTGTGCAGTTATACCCATTTTCACTATTTTGGCGTGGACTGAAGGAATTCAGCCGTTCACCTAATTTAAAAAGACAAAAATATCCCTAAATTTAAAACTGAAAATGTCATGACCATTCTAACCCTACTATTTTTTTATAAATACTATTTATCATCTTCTTGAGTAGGTGTTTCATATACCTGATGTTTCATATGATTAGGTGACCATTTCCTTGGCGGGAGTAAAGTTGTTCAATGGCGGTTGGGATTTTCCAAAGAGCCAAAATTCAAAATCACTTGCAAATGCTAATCAGGCGATGAAGCACAAACCTAGAAAAAGCCCTAACTCCCGAGCGGAATCTCATCCCCTTGGTCGGCATTTTTCGAAGGTACGATTTTCACCCTCAGTAATCAACGATTTCCTCAGCAAGAATTAATTTTTACTCAATTTAAGGCCCTCGAATGTTAAGAATGGGGGCATGTGTGCCCTGTATTCTGCCCAAAATTGTGAACCCAGTCTTGCTCCCCTTCTCTAAGCCGATGATCTTCGCGGCAAAATGGCAGCAGTCAGGCGACGCTTTGCTTCCTCTTTGTCGAGGGGAGATGATGGTGACATTTGATGGAACAAATAGACGAGTGGTTAAGTAAGGGAAGAGGGATTGGTTAAGTTAGAAGGAGATGGGGAATAAAGGAAAAGGGGAAAAAAGGGAATGATTAGGCATTAAGAAATGAGGATAAAGTTGTTTTTTTTGAATTTTTTTCAGTAGGGGTAGAATCATCTTTTAACATATTTCCGGCCAAATTGGTCATTGACAAAATAGTCAACCTAGTCCATGGTTAGGTCAGATTTTACAAAGTTATTTTGGCACTTTCCACAAAAACATAGGGTTAAAAGCACACTTCTCTCTCTCTCTCTCTCTCTATATATATATATATATGAATATAGGGATTTTTACACTTTAAACTCTAATTTTAGGCTGAAAATGTTAGTATAACCCTGTAAAATGAGAAAGTGCCAAAATAACCCTAAGTTTATGATGAATTGTGCAGTTATAACCTTTATTCCTAACTTCGACGTTAACTGATGAATTTGGCTGTTGACCAATCTGAAATGACAAAAATGCCCTCCACTATTACATTTTTCTTCTTCTTCTTCAAACCCTCTTACCCTAACCATTGCCCGCCACCACCAACTACCACCATCCGCCAGAGAGGTGAGAGAAAGGCCGGAGAGGTTCAAGCAAGTTGGCGGAAAGGCCAAGTTACTTGAAACAATATCGTTTCTAGCAGTCACCAATTATGAGCATGTGCATACACATAGCGGTAGGAAGCAAGGAGATGGTGACATCGAAGCACCCATGGAGAAGGAAATGTTGACATCTGGAGACATGCAAAATGCCAATATTTCCCTCGAATGATCGTCGTTTAGATAAACCAAACCAAACCAATTTCTTTTTCCCTAGGGAAGAAGTTTGATTAAAATTTGAGTCAATCTCTTGAAAGACGGTCATTTCATAAGTTATGGGAAGACCAATGTTTAAACTGTAAATTAGAAAAAATCTAATTAAAATTTTCGGGTTGCATTAATTGGATTATAAACTTATAACTATTGCACATTGCATAATAATTTTTTTATATTGCAACTAAAATCTTTTACATTTTTATAATTTTAATTCAACATCGTCTTTCCATAGACAGAAATTTTCAAGACTTTGCTTTAAAATTTTCATTAAAAAAAAGTTAAAGACTAAGGAATTCACTTTGTAGATTTTGTTGTGAATCAGTTAAAATGTCACTGCTAGCCCCTACCGACTAGATGAAGATCGTAAATCTAACTGTCACATAACGACTCCGTGAGATTCCTCTGTCAGGGGGCTTCCACAGCTGTGTTTCCTGTTACTGAAAATCAACATGCTTTTGAATCAATTGACGGCATTCTGCTAAAATGCGCGGGGCGTGATCAAACCCTCCCTGACCGCCGATCTCGAATCCAACCGCCATGTCCAACTGGATCTCATCCAAGCTCAAAGTTGCCGAGAACCTCCTCCACCAGGTAATCCTTTCTGTTTATTCTAATTCCGACTCTTCGAATTTCGTTTGTGGTTTTAAAATTTTAACATTTTCGTGATTACCGTGTGTTTAATTTGAAATTGAACGGTCCAGATCGATCAGCAAGCTGCGGGTTCCCTGAAGAAGAACGAAAAGCAGCGATCCGATGACGAGTCACCGCTTGGCGCCCAAAAACCGGTCAATGAATCGAAGCCATTGCTGAAGGACCAGCTAAAAAAGAAACCGGTGCAGAAAGATCACGACTTGATTACAAAATCTAAAAGTGATTACAATTTTAATTCAAATGTAGCTATCCAGAATGCTAGTCCTGTAGGTAATACTAATACTAGTAGTAGGGAGAAGGAGACTGCGGGGCAGGTGATAGGTAGTTCGAATTCTAAGTCGAATTTGACAGACAGTGATTGGACTGAGCTGTTGAGTGTGCCGAGTAAAACTGGGGATTCGCTTGCAAGTAAGGGTAGTAATGGGGTTTCCGGGGCTCGGAGGGATAGGAGGGACGGGAAGAGGCAGAGTGCGGTACCATTGGAAGTGAAAAAGGCTCAGAAGGATAGTAAACATAGGGTTGTAAGGAGTGATAAGAAGTCTGATGTTGTTTCAGAGTGTAATAAGGTTAGTGGTGGTAGGGGAAGTTTGGATGGAAGGCGGAGTGAGATTGGAAATGAATCAAGAACATCTAGTTCCAGTCGGGAATTGAGAATTGAGGACCGCAATGTGGATGTTATTTCAGTGAGTAAAAGTGAGAGTGTTAAACTGCAGTTAGAATCACAGGACCAATTGAGTAGCGTTGATGTAAAACAGGATGTGAAAAGGAGGTTTGGTGATGATGAGAGGTCTACAAAGGAAACTACATTAGTTGATGGACCTGCATTGAGTTCCAAAGTTTCTGGTTCTGCAAAGAGGACTCCTTTATCATTGGGGTCACCAAGCAATGAAGGGTCTGATTCGGAGTCAGGCTCGAGTTCTTCATCGGGCTCTGAGAGTGAGGGTGAGAGGGAAGAGAAGAGAAAGAGAATGCAACAGATTTTGGCAGAGAAAGCTGCTGCAAAAGCTACTGAAGCGATTAAAGAGCGTGAAAACAATGTTGCTAAATTGGAGGGTGAGAAACAGAGTTTGGAGAAGATACTTGAAGAACAGGCCAAACAACAAGTGCTTGAGGTATATAATTCTAAGCTTTTGCTTCTTCTTCTGAGCAAACGGACCTCTGATTTAGCATTTACTTGAGATGATCTCATGCGTGAAGCTAAATTTTGGTAGTAGGATATTATTGTACTTGCTGAAAGCAAGCTTTAGTTGTTCGTTATGAGGATTGATGTAATGAGAACCAAATTTTCCGCAAACACTTCTCCAAGATATGACTGTAGAATAGAAAAATGAAAAGCGAAACTAATGGTCAGTCACATCTGTGAAAACCTAGAGTTGAAGCCTAAATCTGTCATTTTCCTTGGTCTAATACCAGCCACTGTAATTGTTGAATCTTATGCAAGAATTACTGTTTTCTTGCTTTCACCTTTGGTACTTGGTTGATTTCTGCTATTCAATTATCTTGGTTAAATCATATGAAAGTTCCCTCTTTAATTCATTTCATTTTATTTATTATTCAGGCGTCTGAATTGCAAACAACCATGATGGAAACTATGGATGCTGTTGATGTGGAGAAGCAAAAACATAAGAACACTAGAATGGAAGCCCTAGCACGTTTGGCGGAGCTTGAAGTATGTTTATAGTCAGCAATTTTTCTCTATAGAAACTTTTACTTGTTTTGTAAATTATTGTATTTTTGGCCCTTTAGTTTGCATTGAGATCTGGCATTGATCCTTTTATTGGAGATTGTTGCTGCTAATGTAGTTCACTTGTTATGCTTTGCAGACCACTAATGCTGATCTGGCAAGGTCTCTTGCTTCTGTGCAAAAGACTCTTGAACTGGAGGTAATAGAGATGCTGGTTCTGACCTTTGGTTTATATATTTCTGCATCATTTCTTTGGCCGTTCACGTTTTGAAAAGTTTTTGTTTGTGGTTAATATATTAGTACTTGCTCTTTTTTCCCCTTTTCTCTTTTTTTTTTGGATAGATCAATCGGGTTACAGATCTGCGCCAACAAATTGAATTGAAAGAGGCTGACCTTGAAGGTATACTTCGAATGCAGTCAGACGTGATTCATTTTTTTGTGATACTTTTTAATGACTAATTCTACAGTTATGTTATGTGTGAGAACATTTATCCAAATACGAATGCAAGCAATCATCCTTTTCCTTTAAATATCACATTGTAATGTTGCTTACTTGAATTCATTATTCTACTGTAGAATCCAGGAGGAAAATTTCAAGTAGTCACAATAACAGCAGCAATGTGAGTATTATGTTCTTTTCTTTGCAACTTCTCTGTGCTACTCTACTCTTATCTGCCTGTAACCTTGATTTCATCATGGAATGTGCAGGTAGTTACTTCAAAAGGAGTTGAGTTTGAAAGGGATATTCTTGAAGCCGAGTATTCATTTTCGAGTGATAAAGTGGGACGATTGCAAGACAGGGTAAATTCTTTAAGAATTTGAAAATTGAATTCTACCAAATAATGTTGCTCGGTGCTTATTTCCTTTTTTGTATAGGCAAAAACACTGGAAACGAGTATTAATGCCACAAAAAGAGAACTAGAGCATCCAACTGAAGTGGAAATGGAACTCAAGCGAAGGCTTGGTCAGTTGACTGACCATTTGATTCAGAAACAAGCCCAGGTTGGTTAGCAAAATAATAGTATGGTATAAAGGCATGTATTTTGTAATAAAAACCGTGAATAATTTTTGGTGGTTTCATCTGATGTTTAGATGGATTAATTTTTTCGGCCCCTGATGAAAATAAAGTAAGCTGGATAATGCATGGCGGTGTTTAAAAAATAAATCGGAATACGCTAGTTGCTAGCTAAGTGCTTTTATATGAGAAACTTGGTGTTTGTTAATACAGTATTTGTCAAAAGATTTTCTCTCCAATGTGCTCACTGTAGGCATGCAGGTGATAAATTGAATAAGAGCTCTCTGATTAATCTTCACTCTGTCAAGATATAAGCTTTAACCTGAACCCTGCTTAGCAACTGATGAAATCTCTGTATTTTTATGTGATTGCCAGGTAGAATCACTCTCTTCAGAGAAGGCCTTGCTTCTCTTTAAGATTGAGGTAAGTGACTCAAATTTGCTGATAAAACAAAGGCAATTGTTGATGGAAAATCTTTTTCTGAATGCTTGAGTCATTTTCTTTAGGCTGCTTCAAGATCTCTGGATGAGAATAAAGCCATGTTGGATTCATCTGATTTCGGCAGTGGCACCATGTCAAAGGTTGACTTAGAATCTGGCATATGGGAGATCCCTAAATCAAAGTTCAGAGAGGGCAAGCAACATTTCGGGTCCTTAGTTCTTCAATTGGACTCCATCTATTGCGCAGGCGCTGTGTTTCTCAGAAGAAACTCGAGAGCAAGGCTTTGGTCTATGGTTTACCTCGTGTGCCTTCATCTATGGGTCCTATATATTTTTATGACACACTCTCTAGTTACTGATGAATCCACATCAGGTGCAGTTGTTTCACTGCAGAATATCAATAGCACAGGAGGAGGAGGATCCTAGTTTCCTTTTCCAGTTTGGTTAATTTTGTTTACAAATAACTCATAATGTTGGCTCAAGTACATATGATACGAGCAATTTTACAACAGCTAGAAATTATTTAGTGTATATAAGTTTACCATGGCTCGTTTTCATTTTAGAGTTGAAGCTCATGAATGAACTTATATGGTACTACAAGGTAAGATCGACGTGCAACTGCTGAAAACCATGAAAGGCTCCCTTCAATTTGAAGAGCCTTATTTCATACAAGAACCAAAAGTTGTTGGAAGGTAATAACCATTGTTGAAATTTACATTTTAGAGTTGAAGCTCATGAATGAACTTATAAGGTACAAGGTAAGATCGACGTGCTGCTGTTGAAAACCACGAAAGGTTCCCTTCAATTTGAAGAGCCTTCTTTCATACAAGAACAAAAAGTTGCTGGAAGGTAACCATTGTTGAAATTTACTCTGTTTTGTAAAATAATCAACTCGATATTCATACTAAGAAAATGGAGTAGAAAACGCCTAGAACAAAGCACCAGATTAAGCTTGTGTAAGAAACTTGAATCAAAATCAAGACACTTTTGAGAAGCTTGTATAAGCCATTCACAGTTACTCCAGCAAATCTATGATTAACAGATCAATCTGTCTTCCCACTGGCACTTCTTCCCTCACTGTTTGCTCTATTCCTTACACAGACGAGAAAATTTCTTATATGATAATGAAGCAAACCAAGAATAAGTACCACTAGACGAGAGAACTGAAAGAAAGTGGACAAGACACGTGGAACTTGAACAAAAGTCGCGAGGAGAGAGTAAACAGAATCATTCAATACCATATGCAAATCGACAGGGGGAAAATGTGGTTTTACCAGTTCAGATCTTCTGTGGGAAGACCACGGCTGTACATGGGAAACTCAAACAGAAAAGTTGCTTTCACCCATAGCGGCAAATTTGCGTACAATACAGGGGGAAGCGGAATGAGAGGGCTGAAATTTAAACTTCTATCAGTTGTTTGCTGTTGAAATAGATGCTAAGAAACAGTCAAAAGGAAGACAGACAAACCTCGTGCTTTTCTTGTAGTGCCTATATGCTGCCACATTGCCATATTTCTTGTCTGCGGATTCCTGGATATGAAGAACACAGATGAGTGCTTTTCTTGCGAAGAATTATCAAAAATGAAAAAAAGCGAGTGAATCAAACCTCTAGTAACGGTATGCCACTGAGGAAAAGAAGCAACAGAGTAAGAAAGATTGGTCCAAAGACGACCAGCCACTCAGTGCCTTTTAAAAGAGGCGTAGAAGCTACAAAAATCCCCCACCACAGAAGAATCTGAATAACACGAGGGAAAAATTAAGGATGAGAAATGATATTCAAGTAGATATAGGAATTTCGATAGACTGACAGATAAGAAAAGTGAACCTCGCCAAAGTAATTTGGATGACGTGTCCATTTCCAAACTCCCACATTGCACCATTTCCCCCGGTTTTCAGGAGCATTCTTGAAATTAAGTTTTTGTTGGTCAGCTGTTGCTTCAAATAAGATCCCTACGGCCCACATAAGCCCTCCAGCAATGTCTGCAGCTTTAAGAGATGGATTTTTGTTACTTGCATTGGCAACTGTCACGGGCAAACTGACAGTCCAGACCCATACAGCCTGCAAAACGAAGAAAAAATTGAGTCTAGTAGAATCTATCAAAATCTATTAGCCACCCAAACTTCTACTATAACATTTGACTATTTGAGTACTGAAAGCTTAACAAGTGGCTGCAGTACCTGAAATATCCAGAAAACTGCCAATTTACCCAAGTTACTACGCATTTCATCAAAGCGACGATCTTCCCCCCATTGCAATATCCTGATTCATTACAGGAATAGAAAGGGAAATAAAGTGAGTATATGACAGCTCTAAGATCAAAGACTGGCTTCATTTTTATAACATTCTGCGTTGGGGAAAAAACCATATAGAAATGCAAGAGGACATATGAAAAGCATAAGCTAGCATTTTCATACTACATAGCATAAGGTAAAAACTAGAAAGAAGCTAAGCTTTGATTCAAAACACAAACAAACTGTTATAAGAAACAAAGCGTACAAGTGAGAAAAAGCAAGAAAAAGCAGATGTTAAAAGCAAAGTTAAATGGTTTAGAACAGCGATCATCAACATTAACAGATTGTCAATAGAACTAATTAGCATGTGATCATACGTTAAGATGCACAATGTACAAAAGCAAGGATATTAAAAAAAAAGCTTTATTCCTGCAAGTTCTTTCAGCGAATTTATAGACAATCTTTCCCAACAATACCTCATTAACAAGAAGAGCCCCAGCCGAAGACCCCATACGACTACAAGCGCAGACAAAACCACCTAAAAGAAAATGAACATCCCTGATCAGGGAAACAGTAAAATGGGAATACATAAAAACCTTAGACATCTGTCATCAAGCATTAGGAATCAGGACATAGCTGAAGAACTAATCAATTATTTATCAAACAGTGGATACGTTGCATCACAGAGATTCTGTATAGTAGATTGAAATTGAAACACCTGAATGTACTTTGAAGAAAACAAAAAAAAAAATCTAGTGCAAATACATTACATGAACAATATGAAGAACAAATTTCAACCAAAGCATTTTCTTTTAATAAAAAATTTGGTCTTACTTGTCGATAATGCCATGATCCTTTCACCACCAAAGTCAGAATAGCAAGTATGATAAAATTTGTGCTTCCTGTAAAAAGTTAAGAAGTGAGTCCAACTAATAGAACTTCAAGTGGCCAAAAGAGCCTATACATGGATTTCTCCAGAGCAGTCATAACATAACATTAGTAAGCCCCAAAACCATTAAAATTGCAAGCAGAAATTGACTCCATTCTGTAAGCACAATTGAGGAAGCATTTTCCTGACGTGACACCAAAGAACCACACACATAGAAACAAAAACTTCAAAAAAACAACACACGTTCAATTTCCAAGAGAAGCAAAATGAGCAAAAGTTACCAGCAAAGTCAGTAACTTTATCGAATTTCAAGAGGGCTGTGATCACAAAGAAGAATAACTGATATCCCACCTGCGAAAACCAAGGCAAATCAATGGAATCAGGATAAAACAATACAGTACTTTCTTGCTCTAAAAGACCGTAAAAAGAAATAGAGAAAAGGGTATATGCAGATTTCATACAGTAACAATGGCAGTGAGAGCCAGCAAATGGGAGTCGATAACGGTTCCCATGACAAGAGTGTAGAGAACCCAGAAATCAAAATTTGCAGAAATATACTTGTCCTATCTTTTGGTATCTTGGTTTCTTAAATTTATTTGGCGGGTGAGTAAGAACTAAAAATATAAGACGATCGTAGTCAACAAATTGAGTCTATTTGTTGACCCCTGAGGTTCAAGAGGATCAGATGAACGGCTCCAAATTAAAAGGCCTGCTGTCTCAACAGAGACCTTGTGTTTATACATACTTTTCCATTTCTCTAGAAGTTTTCTTTTCTTATTTTTGGGCCAATATCTATAATACTCTGTCCAGGTTTGGTGTATATTCTCTATAATTATTAAGGGCACATATAATCCTATATGTTGAGGAAAGTGCAAATATAATCCTGAGTTATTTTTTAGTGTAAATATAACCTTATCTATTATACATAAGTACAAATATAACCCTAAAGTCACTATTCTGGTATTGACTGGTCATTTCTGGCCATTGATCGAACAGAAATGATCAAAATGCCCTTCTAACCTAATACAAAATTTAAAAGACAAAAATACCCCCACCACCAATCCACCACCACCACCTAAACCCTTCAGCCCAATCCACCACCTCCTCCCTGGTCGAGCCACCAGATGCCACCTCTACTAGCTGCTCCGACGGAACCCTACCCGCCACCACCTTAGCCACACTCACCACCACCCGAGCCTCGCTCGCCACCACCTGAGCTCATCCCCGCCATCATCCGAGCCCCTCCCCGCCACCACCTGAACCCCGCCACCCATACTCACCACTGCTCCCTCACCCCTGCTCCCTCACCCCTGCCTTCGCTCAGATCTCCGTCTCGCCCCTGCCTCAGTCCCGCACCTCTGACCACCACCTCCAACCGATCACTTAACTCCGCCACTGCTCGACACCACCCGCCGCAAACCCTAGCGCCACCACCTACCCCGAACCCTAGCGTCACCTCGCGCCACCCCACCATAGCGCCACCTCCTCGACACAGCCCCAAACTTCTCGCCACCAACCCCAAACTCCTCGACATCGCCACATCCTCCTCTGCCCTAGCCCCGCCTCCACCATCGCCAAGCCTCGAATCCACAACACCACCATCGCTATGCCCTAGCCCTGAATCCACAACACCACCGATGAAAGCCACCATTTCCTTGCGAGAATGAGACGCTTGCAAGAACGAGAGAAGAAGCAAAAATCCGTCTGGCGGGTTTAGTCACCAACGAGAGAGAAGAAGCAAAATTGGGAAAGGGATGAGATTAGGGGTATTGGGTTAGATTTGTAATTTCAATATTTTTTATTTTTTACAGAGGGGCAAAATAGTCATTTCAGCGTATTCCGGCCTCCAACGGGCTGAAAAGGTTATGTTTGCACATAACCTGAATAGATAGGGTTATATTTGCACTTTCGATTAGCGCAAGGTACTTTCTTCAATTATATATGGTTATATCTGCACTTTACTCTTATTAAGGAGTGATATCTATCAAAATAGTGTACTCCTCATCCATTTTTGCACAGAATCTTTTCACGATCTTCAATAAAAATATTTGAATATAAATATGTATAGCTATGGACTATAGTGACACACTAAAAATTGATATTTAGAAACTACATGTTACGACAAATCTAAATATATCATACAATAAAGTTATTGTTTATATACGTATTCAAATATATGATCAAAGTTCAGCATCTTTAACTAAAAAAATATTCTGTGCAAAATAGGTTGGGGCGGAGGGAGTATATCTTTTTGTATTAATGTACAAGATCTTTAACTTTTATGTTTTCAATTTACTTGAGAAGGTCTGGTAAAATGGAATTACACATGTCAAGATTTTTATAGTGATAAAAAAGTAATACATAATTGTGATACAGAGAATTTGAAATTCTTACCTAATAAAATTTAATTTTGACCCGTCAACTTGAAAACAGGATCATTTTAGCATTTTGCTCCATACTTTTACTACTCCTTCTGTTCATTTCAATTTGCACACTTTGACTTTTAACATCTAACTCAAAAAAATATTTGATCTTTAATATATTTTATTAAGGATAATGAAATATTGTGAAAAGTTGATATTTTAAAAATATATGTTATAACGATAGTATTTATATGCATGCACTAATTTAATTTACATTGACCAAGTTTTGACTAAATTTCACCTTGAAATGGGGGGTGGGGGGGGTGGTGGTGGTGGTACCAAAAGTTTGATCAAAGTATCCGTTCTTGGTAATGGAATATCGCACAGTTTGTTTCTTTAAGTAAGCTTGAGGAACCCCAGAAATGCAAGAAAGGTATGTTAACTTTTCCTTATGGACAAAGGATGCGATTCATTTCCACAGAGAAATGCTTTATGAAGTCTGGTAAAAGATTACATTCATTTCCCACACTTTCTGAATACATTCAGCAATGTACATCTCCTTGATTCATAGAACAAGAAATGCTGATAATAACTGAGACATTAAACTTAATTTTATTGATATATATATATATATACGTATAGAATTACATGATTGGTTTTCATCAGCCAAAATTGTACCAACAAATGAAAATTCAGGCTTTTGCTACTGATACATTGTCATACTCAAAAGGTTGCAGTAGGGATTTGAAGTTCTAAGCCTAAATCAGCAACCTTTGTCACCAAAACACAGATTAGGAGGAAAGTTCTGTCTTCCCTTTCCACCAGCATTATAGTCTTCAAAACATTTACCACCCCTTCACATATGCCCACAACCAAGCCCTCCAGAATCGCTTTGACAGCCATCACCACCGGGTACCCTGGTTTTGGCGTTGAGCCGCCACCAACACTCAATACTGAAATAACTTAAGGGTAGACTTCAGTTCACGACCCGACCAGGTGACTACACACGACACCAGAGAACAATCATGGCTGCTTTCATTTCAACTGCAGCAGAACTGGCCAAAATACGAAGTAGAAACCCCAATGAGAGCAATATGTTACTTAATTAACTGATAAGAAAAGAAGCCATATTATTTAAAGTAGCAGGCTAGCACTATGATTAACGGTCGATCTGAATTGCTGTAACCAGACTACCTTCTGGTATTGGGTGCATAGTCAGGTGAACCTCATAGGAAAAGAAAAGGAACTGTTCGAGTCTTCAAATGGTGGTCTGGGGAACTCAGGATACCCGTCTGAATCAAAACTTAGCGGTGAGAAATAAGGGTCGGGAATGGGATCCTCCAAACTCAAGGAATTATGAAGTCCATCCCTACCGGAAGCATTTGACTGGAGAGTAGCATCTGATGGCCCAGCTGATCCTTTGGGATCATCCAAGGGAATTGCAGGAGTGTGGCCTTGAAAAAGGCCAATGTGTCCAAAGAGCTTATCTTTCCTGGAAAAGGTTGTCCCACAGGAGCAAAGCCACCTATCTTTGCCACAATGCTTTTCATGTGTTTTGAGATCCGCAATGACTGAAAATCTCTTCGTGTGGCAACGGCTGCACACATAGCTCTTGTCACAGTGGGTTCTCTTGTAGTGATTCTTCACGCACAATATAGTTTTCAGAGGCTGAAATTTCTTATGGTCTTTATTGCGCTTGCACCCGAGAAAAGGGCAGGAATACCTCTTAATCAGTGCAGGCTCCAAGGATAAGTCCTTATTGGGTTTGGCAAGAGCTGCTGTAGTTTTGTACTCATCCCCATGACCTCTCATATGCATCCGTAAGTTTGCATCCCTTTTAAATCCCTTCCCACAAATCGTGCAGAAATGAGTGTGGGGAGCGAGAATTTCCTCTTTCTCTAGCTGCAGAATTTCATATGAGCCAGGAGGTAAATTCTCTCCGTCATCACCATCCTCATCATCCTTGGCTTCATGCTCATTAACAACACTGTTCTGCACAGTTCCATGATTCACAGTGAAGTCCATTTTATGGGATTGATCTTCCCCCTTTTCCACATTATCATTTGGCATCGTACTATTGCTCAGCCCAGTAACAGAAGGAATGATTGATCCACTTAACTGCCCGAGCTGGTCTATTTGAGGAGTAAGAGCAGACAAAGAATGCTTCACAGATGGAAGAAGACTCCCAGCAGTAGATATCAGTTGAACAATTATGGAAGTCAGATCGGCAGTGATGAGCTGCTGTTGCTGAACTAAAATTTCATTTGATTGGCTCCCAGATTGGCCTCTGCGAGCAATTATCAGATGGACCATCTCCTGGAGTTGATGAATTTTCTGCTCAAGGAAAGAGAGATTACTGAGCATACCATTAGCATCCCAATCTCGGGGACCATTCACCCTAGGAATTTCTTGCATTTGGTGTCCCTCATTGCCACGGATTTCAGTTTGGCCACTAGGCTCACCAGCAACGGACGATAAATTTTCAGCTGAACGACTAAGTTCAGAGAACTGCGACTCAATAGCTGCCCCATAATTCAGAAAAGCAACACCTCCCTGTTTTTGCTGCTGCGTGGTAAAATCAATCAAGGGTTGCTGTCCACTGCCAGACAAAGACGACTTCGCCCATGTATTTGCACTCAAACTCTCATCAGGATCCATCTTAGACCAACTTCCAGTAGCACCCGAGCAATGCTAACTCAGTGTAGAAAAACAAAAACAAAAATCAAAACTAGAAATATTCATACCATACACTTATGGTGAAACAATAAAGAATCCATAATAGCTAAAATTAAAATTGTCTCACCACAAAACACATAATCAGGAATTCAAGTACAAAAATTATCTGCAACAGATAAGTATGAACAAACATAAGATCCCAATGAACTAAAAACCTTAATTCTGAACTTTATCTTATCATCCATCCATCCATCCATAATTAAATTAATAAAGCATCAGAATTCAGATACACAGGATAGCATCAAAGACTAAATCAACCAAATTCACACCCTGAAACTCTACAAAACATCATGTTCATCCAACTCACAACCTAAAACAAATCGTTGCACACACCCCAACCTCTAAAAATCAGAAAAAGACTAGCAAAATGTAAAATCATACTGGGATTAAACCTCTTAGGGGAAAATAAAAAATTGACTGACCAGATTCAAGATTATACTGCGGCTCCACCGAGATGGAGTAGTAATTGTTAAAATAATTTGTGTTTTTGGAGGAGGAAAAATGGAGGAAGGTGGAGTTCACACCAATTTATAGATTAGCAGACCAGCATCTTCTTCAGTTAAGGATTGTCAACTCGTTTTGTTGGTGGGACCTTCATCAATCGTGGACGTTCGTTCGGTCCAACCCACAATCGCAGCTGTTGTTTTTTGGGATTCAAATTTACAGAGTAGCCCTTTACATTTGACCATCGAAATTAAAATGTCATGATTCGATTTCTATCACGTTTGTTCTTAAGAAACAACTGTTGATTTAATCCTCTTCCGTCGCACACCCTACCCCTCTTTTCTCAAAAACTCTACTATTTTCTTCAATATTTTTTCCTCCATCTTATCATTAAAAAAAAATGAACATGTTATCGATTAATATACTTTGAATGTTATGTCATTGAATAAGTGTGCAATTTGTTTTCATACATTACTAGTATTTTACAACATGATAGATTAGATTTTTGTGTTTATAATCACCATTCAATTAAATTCTCACGTTGAATTATTTTTTTTAAGTGAAATCATCACTAGCACGAGGGTTTATAGGGTTCACATCCCTTTCCTATTAAGCTCATTTTTGCACAATGTGCGATTACAACTTATGATGTGGGATAAACTCATTTACACTAAGGCACTAATTAAATATTACAATCCTAATCTAAAGCCACAGTGGCTAAAAGAGAGATACACAATGGTGCTAAATGATACTAACAGACTAAAATCAAGGCCTTGTGAACATGAGAAGAGCACCGAAGATAAGTGGTTGTCGTAGCGTAGCCATAGGGTAGCCACAAAAGTCTCGACCCTAGACTACCGTCTAGCCAATCACAGTGAAGTATCAAATAAAACGCACGCAAAATGATACATCCCCTTCCGATCAAACATCTAAAGCAATCAAAACGAAATAAATGAAGCTCCCCAACTAAAGAATTGACCCGTCTCCATTTATCCCATAAATCCCACCCTAAACTAGGAGACTAAAACCAACCATTTTGATGTTATAATGCGTTGAATAATCTCTAACTTGACCCCTAATGAGCTATGAAGACCAATTAAATGGTTTGAACCCAATGGACCAAAGTCTACAAATCTGATATTGAATCCTCAGAAAAATGATATCGCCAATAGTTCATTGTTTTAACGACTTCAACTTGGATTTCTCCTCACCGTCTCTTTGGATATCAAATTTAAAGTCAATAAGTTTTTATCGGCTCAAGCTGCCGGGAAAAAAAACATTGACAGATACCTTTTTTACTGATATCTAAATCAAAAAACCTTTTTTAAAGGCAGCCCTTTGTGATGAAAATAAAAAGAAAACTAAATAAAGGAAAAACGATAAAAATATAAAAGTACAGAAATAAAAGCTTCCCACCCCAAAAAGGAAAAAAATTAAAAAGTAAAATAATAAAATAAAAGGAAAGAAATACCCATCGTAGCTAGTGTTCGCCAGAAAAAAGCTATTGGTAACCTTTGTAATCTCCGGAAATCCTTGCAACCATATTTGAACCAAGAAATTTCCCCCGCTGCCGTTGAGGATAAAATTGTGGAAAACACCGCCGTCGCGCCATTTAAAAATTGAGATATCCAGTCCTGCCGCAAGGAGTGTCTTCTTCAGTAAAAAAATGTTTAGCTTTGAAAAGTCCGCTTGTGTCCTTGCTGAGTTGACCCAACTCGAGTTGATTCAGATCTGAGTTGACTCAGACCTGAATTGACTCGGCTACGGCCGTGAGTCGAGAAGAACATCCACCGTAAGTCTGAGACGTTGTTTGTTACGACTCCTCAGCCACCGTAGCCACGACTCAGTGCAGATCCGAGTTATCTTGAGCCAAACTAGAGCTGGCTTGAGTCGCCGAAAGCCTTCCAAACCCACCATGAGTTGGCCAAGCTTTTGGCCGAAGAGCCCAAAACTTCAATTCAGATCCAAGATTCCGGCAAAACTAACCCAGAACATGACCCTGCTGTGATGACCTTGCCATCAGATCTTGAGCACAAAGATGCCGGCAAGCCTGCAAAACATTGAAAACGTCAGAGAAACTTGCACGCGCCGACGAGCCTGCAAGCTGTCAAAAATGCCAGCGAAACAACACATCGAAGGAGCCAGTGGCCGTGCACCTAAAATCTGAAGACCCGTCATTGCCTAAAGCTTTAGTATTTGGGAGAAGATGGATACGAGGGGTTGGGATTTTGGGGAGGGTGGGATTGAGATGGGGAGGCCACTGGAAATGTTGGTCTGCGGCGACGGCGCCCCCAAGAGTTTCTGAAGAAAAAGTTAGGGTTTTTAGAGAGAGTTGAGAGCATTTTGAGTTTAGAGAGAAAGAGAATTGAATGATATCTGAATTCTTCACGCAGATGTATTGTGTCTGACTGTACAGATCGTGTGTTCGACGTTTCATATGTTTTTTATTTGTATTAGGAGTTCCATTTATTTGGATGAGTCAATTTAATAACATAACACATTTTTTTATTATATCAAATGGTCGTACAATTGTGTAAGGTGCATAAACTGCTAGCTGCATAAATGTCCAGCTCATTGGTATGTGTTAGTCTTTTAGCATGCTTTGTTGGTAAGCTCAATGGTCGCTTTTATTTATCAGTCCTTTATGAGATTGTTTTAGTGTGACTCTTAATGTACCATGTGTGATTTTATAAAGAGATATATACCAATATAACCTTACCTACTTGAGTAAGTGCCAATATAACACTCAAATATTTTTTTTAGTGCAAAAACAACCCTAACTAGTTAATGAAAGTGCCAATGTAACCCTTAGACACTATTTTCGACGTTGACTGTAGATAAAATGACTAAACTGCCCTTTAACCTAAAACCTATAAATGTTGGGACAATTTTTCCCTCATACCACCACCTCCACCGCTAGGCCACCGCCACCGCCATCACCTCCACCGTCGGGCCACCAGCCAACCACCACCTCCAGCCAGCCACCACCACCCCCTCCTACCTCCACCCGATGACAACCACCACCACCCATAACCACCAATGCCTCTACCCCGCCACAACCACCACCCCTACAATCCCCACCACCCCCACCCCCTCCAGCCACCCCCACCCCCTCCAGCCACCCCCGCCCCGCACCACCCAACCCTGCCCCGTGCCAGCCAAACCCAGCCCTACGCCACCCATCCCCATCCCCAACGCTACCCACCCCCAGCCCCGATACCAGCCAAACCCAACCCTTACCACCCAAACCAAGCCATACGCCACCCATCCCCAACCCTGGCACCACCCAAACCCAGTAGCGCTTGGCTCAACCCATCCCTGACGCCACCCAAACCCAAGAAGAAGAAGAAATCGGAGAACCAATATAAAAAAAGAATAATTTAGAGAAAAAATGGGGGTAGCTGGAGGAATGAACGAACGAATGGTGGCGAGGACTGAATGGTGTCGACGTCGACGAAGCTTCGATTGAACGGGAAATGGTGGAGAAGAAAGGGGAGAAATGGTGGAGAAGAAAGAAGGGAAATGAAGAGAATTAAGGTTAAGGGCATCAAATTCATTTCACAATTTTATTTATCTTTAAAAAATTTCAAAGGGGTAAAATAGTAATTTCGCATACTTTTGGCTAAAATTGGTCGGAATGGGTAGTTTTGCACTTTCAATAACTATGTAGGGTTATATTGGCATTTACGTGAAGTATGTAGGGCTATAAAGACACTTTTTTCTTCTATAAAATATATTAAAAGCCTCTTAGAGACATTAAACAAAACAAGAGAGGTGAGTGATAGAACGGTTCTTGAAGGAGCTGAAAAATCTTCTTGTTTTTTGAGAGCAGTTCTGTTTCGGAGGTCGGGTCAAAGGACAAATGTTGTCCAATTTTGCTTAAATTTTTGTCAGCCTATTCGAGACTTATCAGCCTTCGATTTGGGCAGTAGGATCGTCGGTTTGTGCTCTAGTTTGGAAGATATTGCAACTCAAGTGGTAGCCCTGTATTTGGTGATATCTTACACCTTTGCTCCTCTTGTTTAATTCTTTTGTATGATGTATATGGTGGGATGTTACGCTGTATAGATTGGTATTGGGATTATTTCCCTCATTTTATAATAATACCCCCCCGGTCCCAACGTAACATTCACATTTCCTTTTTGTACGGGCAATAAGTTGAAGCAAGAGTTGAGCAAATTACTCATGATAGAAAGAGTAGAAAGTTGTGGCTATCTTAAAATAAGTATGTTAAGCAGGTGCTTCAAAAATTTTGAATGAATTGTGCTAAACAAGTGAGTACACCTTTGGCTTTGGATTTTAAATTTGATAGCAAGTCTTCTGATGCTAAATGGAAAGATGATATAAAGAATGTTCCCTATGCTTCGGTTGTTGCTAACTTGATGTATGTTATAGTGTGCAGAAGGTCAAATATAGTTCACGGATTATGTACGGTAAGTCGTTACCTTTCTAATCATGAATAGAGTATTGGGATGCCGTGAAATGGGTTTTGAGATATCTTCGTGGCACTTTATAATTATCACTTTATTTGAGAAGTGGGGAGCCTATTCTCGTTGACTACTATGATTCCGATATGGTGGGTAATAGTTCATATAAATCTACTTTAAGTTAATTGACTACCTTTGCAATGGTCTGTGAGTTGGTAGTCAAGATTGCAAAACTGCATTGCCTTGTTTACCATGAAAACATGGTATATTGCAATTGTTGAAGCGGGCAAAGAGCTTGTGTGGCTAAAACATCCATTGAATGTAGCCACATCTGTAAACAAGCTTGAGAAGTAAGAAAATGTTTGGCATTTGAGGAGGTAGCTGCCAGAGGAAGCCGGGTGAGGTAAACTTACATGTTATTTTAATCCATTTTCATCTGAATTTTACCTCAAATTTAATGAAATTAAGGATATAAAATTTTTACTTGAAAAAATATACTCCCTAATCATAGGTTAAGCTGCAGATACAAAAGTCAATTATCAAGCATTTTTCTTGGCTTGTTTTTTTAAAATTAGATAACAAAAAGCTAAAAAAACTAAAAATATGATTAGAAACACCTACGGAAATTGAAGCATTCTGTTGAAGAATTTACGTGACTATGTGCATAATGTTAGTGCCACATTTTTAGCAACGCTTGATCGAGACAACCACTTCCTCTGGAGAACCACCATCGTTTCGTCTTTGGAAACTTTCGACCTTGAGTATGATCAACGACACCGCAGAACCCAATGCCAAATTTGTAGAAGACTAGGCCATGAAGCCATTGATTGCTAGCAACACTCTAATTTAACAGACTTCCCGTCGCGGCGACCCAACCTAAGAATGAACAACTATGGAAAACAATCTAATTTTGCAAGCTTCGGCAGCCCCTCCACCGTGATGGATCCATCTTGGTACTTTGACACCGGGGCCACAGATCATGTGTATCCTGATATTGGCAAACTACAAATCTCGGACTCCTATTCCGATGATGATAAGCTACAAGTCGGTAACGGTAATCATCTGTCTATTTCGCATATTCGATCACGTCATTTGCCTAATTTTCTCTTGCCTCATGTTTTGATTGTTTCTAACTTAACCAAAAATCTTCTTAGTGTGTCCTGCTTAACCAAGGAAAACAACGTTTTTATGGAATTTTGGCCTGATCGTTGTTTTGTTCAGAACTTCAGGGCACACCACTCCTCCAAGGCCAAGTTGATCATCGATTGTATCGTTTGTCTTCCATCCCGAATAATATGACCTTCAACCATGGCGCTTACTGGAGTACGTACTTCACTCGCCGGATAGCACAAATGGCTAGCTCAACTTCATGAGCCTTTGTTGCGGCACCTCGTCTCTACCTTTCGGCTTCCTATTTTCTAAAATAAATCTCCGAGTATTTGTGCTACTTGTCAACTTGGAAAGAGCCACCAATTTCCTATTTCTATTCCTTGTGTTTCTTCTAGCAGACCATTTGATTTTAGTATATTCGGATGTTTGGGGACCCTCCCCTCATTTGTCATTAAATGGGAATCGTTATTATATTCTCTTTATTGATAATTATTCCAAGTTTGTGTGGAGATATTTTTTGTCTCATAAGTCACATGTTTTCTACACATTCCAACAATTTTGTACGATGGTTAAAACACAATTCCATTGTGAGATTAAAAGTTTGCAAACCGATTGGGGTGAAGAGTATTGTAATATTTCAACTTTCCTTCACTCTTGCGGCATCCCATATCATATTTCTTGCCCTTATACCCCGGAACAAAATGGTGTCGTTGAATGGCATAACTGTATCATCATTGAGAAAGGACTCGCTCTTATGGCTCAATCATCTGTGCCCCAAGAGTTCTGGGAGCATGCCTTTAAAATGGCAACTTGCCTCCACAATCAAACTCACTCCTGCCCTCAAATACACATCTCCATACTCCATCCTCTACCACAAAAATCTAGATTATGCCTTTCTAAAATCATTTAGTTGCTTGTGCTACCCTTTCTTACGACCGTATAACTTGCACAAAATGGATTTTTGCTCACTCCCCCACGTCTTTATTGGTTATAGAGCCTCTCACAAGGGCTATCTTTGTTTTCACAAGCCACGTCTCGTCTCTATGTATCGCGACATGTGGTATTCAATGAAGATGTCTTCCCATGTACAAATGATCAATGTGTGCCTCAGCATACAAGTAGAACAACTCCAGCCTCTCCACCTTCCAATCCTAGTTATCTCCTTGTATAAGTAGAACAACCTCTAGCCCCTCATACACCATTATCTACTCCAACTCCCCCTACCTCACCAATCTCTATGTTATCATCCTCTCCTAAACCCTCTTACCAACTACCTACAATCGGTTCCACTGCCAAACAAATACCCTCTCATTACCAACCTGCTGCAAACAACCAACACACCATGACTACTAGAGTTGCCACCAATTCACTCAAGCCAAAATCCTTCAACTTACACACTCAAGTCACAAATCAACCTTCCATTGCGCCTAGAAATGTCAATCAAGCCATTATTGATCCCTCTTGGCAAGCCGAAATGAAAGCGCAATTGACGCATTAATGCGTAATAACACGTGGTCACTTGTTACTCGTCCTTGTCATGCTAATCTACTCAGTTTTAAGTGGAATTTTAGGAAAAAAAGACACTCTGATGGTTGATCGAATGGTACAAAGCTCGGTTGGTGGCAAAAAGGGTTTAACCAAGAAGAAGGTGTTGATTTCTTTGAGACGTTCTGTCCCGTCATCAAGCCAACGACCATTTGCCTAGTTCTTTCTATTGCTCTATCTCAAGGATGAGTCATTCGATAGCTAGACATCAACAACGCGTTCCTGAACGGTGACCTCTCCAAAGAGGTATATATAGCCCAGCCACCAGGTTTTGAGGATCTATCTCGACCACTCCATGTATGTCGGGTACACAAAGCGCTCTATGGATTAAAACAAGTGCCTCGCGCTTGATTCAACAAGCTAAAAAAATACCTTGTATTAAGAGGATTCACGGCGTGTCAATCCGACACATCCTTGTTCGTGCACTCCTCTTCTACTGTGACTATTTATATACTTGTTTATGTCGGCAATTTAATCATTACAAGGAGCAATATGAAGTTGGTACATCAGTTTATTATGGACCTCAATCGCACATTTACACTCAAGGATATTGGTCGGCTTTCTTACTTCCTCGGCATTTAGGTCATTCGCTCTGCTTCTGGTCTCGTATTGTCTAAACAACAATACATATGTAATGTCCTTGCCCGTTGTAAGATGTCTGATTATCGGCCCATTTCCAGTCCAGTAGATCCTTCCACCAAGCTAGTCTTAGACGATGAACCAATCTCTGATCCGAAACTCTATCGACAAATAGTTGGCTCCTTGCAATATGCCACCATCACCCGGCCTGACATTTCTTATGCCGTCAACTGTGTATGTCAGTATATGCACGCCTCTACAACTCTTCATTGGCAGGCTGTTAAACGAATACTATGATATCTATCAGGCACCATTGCTCAATGTTTACACTCAGCCAACCAAACATCAGTTCCTCCTTGCATACTCAAACGCTAGATGGTGTTCCGATACAGATGATAGTTGCTCTCAGTATGGTTTCGCTGTCTTCCATGGCCATATTCTCATCAGTTAGGCATCTAGAAAACAGAAGTTCATGGCACGTTTTGAGCACTGAGGCAGAATATCGCACCTTAGCATACACAACTGCTGGATTAATGTGGATAAAACAGCTTTTACGGGATCTCCGAGTTCAAATGCAGCAGCCTCCAACCATACTTTGTGAGAATATTGGTGCACGATTCTTGACCAAAATTCCAGTCATAAGCACTCGCTCAAAGCATATTGCTTTGGACTACCATTTTGTTCGAGAGCAAATTGACGCAGATGATCTTTGTGATTATTATGTCTCCCGGTTGTTCAGTTGGTAGATATATTTACAAAGGCACTTTGCAAGGACAGGATCCACTTTCTTCGTTCCAAGCTTCAGGTGCTCCCCGCTCTTCAACTTGTTGGGTGGTAACAAACTAAGGAAACTGAAGCATTCTGTTGCAGAATAATTAGGCACTCCCTAGTCAAAGTTTAGTTCCTCATTTCGTGCATGCGCGATTTATGCATACGTACATGGTTATGTGCATAATGTTAGCGCCATATTTTTAGCAGATTAGTTTCTTGCTTCACCGCATATATACCTTGTAATCATCTCAGCTTGAATAAAAGAAGAACAATTTTCTCAGCTTCTCTGCTGCTCTTCTTTAAATTCGAAGTTAAATTTTTTGAAAAAAATTAAGTACTCCGTAAAGCACTTTTCTTTTTTAAAGCCCATGAAATGGAAACTTTTCATTGAAGTATAGCTGGACCACAAGGCTTTTAGTATCTACAAGATACAATAATATTTGAAAATCTCTCGTCAAAAACGCGGATCCATCTATTATCGAGGTTCGAGGTTCTGTAAGAACCAAATGAGTAACGGAAACCTCAATGCCTTAATTTTGGAGCCTTGAGAAAATGAACACTTCTCACCAGTCCTTTCCCAACCTCACCAACAGCTTTTAACGTATCAATGAAGTCTGTGTTGTCATCCTCCATCGTATCTCGACTCCGCTTCTGCATAGCGAAAAAGATAATTATTCCACGTTTATTTCTTAGAAGCCCGTTATTTTCAAAGTGACTGGGTATCCATACCTTCAGATTGGCTTTGCTCCATGTAAGGCCTAATGCATCGCCTCCAAACGAATCATACCACACCTTGAACATCTCAGGGAACTCCGTCTGTAGACATGAAACATAGAAAAGAATAAAATCTTTGGACTTGAAGATAAATAGGCTATAACAGGTTTTGGCTGATACTTGCCTCCACGTCATTAATGAAGCACTTGACTGGATCAAAGTCCACCATCATTTTGTCCTTAATCTTCATCCATTCGCCATCTCCAGGTAAGATAAAAGGATGGAAGATTTTGCTTGATTTCCCACGTGCGACAAGCCTTCCTGAACATTTGCAGATCTCATATAACACATTTAGAACAGCATAACAATGTTATTGACAATACAAAGCACAAAAGAAGGGCCGTGAAGCAGAATTAAGTTGGATACTGAAGTAAGACCTTGATCAACTTCTGATGGGAATAGCAGACGGTGAGGATAAGGCAATTTATCCCGATGGAGAAGGATGACAGCATCATAGGTGGTAAGAGGAGTGCGGAAAAGGCACTGCGAGTTCACAAGTATAGCTGAATCAAAAGGCTGTTGATGAATCAAGCAGAATCAATAATACAACAGATAATAAATGCATTCACCTCCCATCTATATGAATCAGACGGATTGTGCATTATTAGTTGGCTTAACAAATTTGCGCTGCTGGTAGCATAGGCCACTAATCTCCTCAGTTCCTTGGATAAATAGAAAAGATAATTCCAAGATAAGTGCACATCAGCCAAAAGAAAGCATATATAAACATTAAGCAATTGCTAATGCAGATACAATAAAGGGATTTTCTTGTTAGCTGAAAGCCCATACAAAAGGAGGTATGCTTAGCTCATGAGAGCTCCATAAGGCCCTTATGATAGTACTATTTGAGTTTGACGAAGAAATAGATCATAGACTTTGTTCGTGGAAAAATCATTTGGCTCATCAAAACAAAATTGACAGCTTTAACTCTTTAGTTATCTAGAATCACAATAAAATACGTAGGTTCCCCTTTATGTAAAGTTGAAAACATCTCGTGTCATTAAAATCAATGAAATGACTATACCCTGCATGCCCGAGACAAGAAAGAATTACACTAGCAAACAACTCAAGAAATGAAGTTCACTTTTCAGAGCTACTCACTGCTCCAGTGGGTGATGATCCGGTCCAAGCTTCAGATGCCTTGTCATAAGCAGTAGCCAGGAACATTGCTGGGCTTGTACCTAGTGGATTTTCTCCACTATCTTTTCTACTTAACTTAAAATAATCCTGTCAGAGAAGGCACAGGGGTAGCTTCATTTTAGAAAACTGTGCAACAACGAGTAAGAAAGGATGTTTGTGTGGGAATCAATTGGCAGAATTGGACATTTACATGATGCTAAATCATCTTATTAGGCTTACATTTATCTCCTTTTCATCTGCTGAAGTCAAATCATTGTTTATATCAATCACTAGTGCAGAAAATAGCCAATCATACTCTGACAGTAATCTTAAGAACCTGAAACAGTACAAATTTCAAAACCATGTTACTTAATAACTATTCATGGCAAAAAGAGAAACTTACCAACAAGACATCAAATAAGCCTGCCTTTATCCACAATGAGTCATTAGCCATATGGATCACACTCCGTCATCAATTATTATGTTCAATCAAAGCATATCTTTTAATACTTTTCATTTACTTTAGCATATCTTTTAGAATCGGTTCTTACGTCTTCCCCGTCACCTTTTCTATAAAAATACATTAGTGACCCTCTAATTTTTTTACATGCTAGTACTAAGGCATCTAAAGATATTTTAAACACACTCATTTCCTCATCCACTAAGGTTACGCCTAATAGTCTTGTGTGCCTAGACACTCATCATAACATTTTTAGTTTCAAGACCATCGTTCTCTCTTCTTCTATATGTTCACATATATATGCCCAACACTCTAACCATCAAGCATCCATGATCTGATTCTAATGGTTGTTTAACAACAAAAGATATTTGACTTAAAAGCAGCATTTTAGGATACAAGAAATAAAGGACAGACTCTTCTATTTGTTCCAATCTACTTGAACCCCATGCGTAACATGTTAATCAATTTGCCATGTTGACCAAATCATGTTTGTAAAGTAGATAGGTTTAAGCATATAGTGGAGATACTACATACCTCAAAAACCCAGTTATTCGGGACACAGGAGCAGTAAACGGGAAATGTTTCAAAAAGATATAAGCAACCAACAGTTCAACGGCCTCCTCCACCAACAATGATGAAAGAAGATGTGAAGACACCCAGCGCTTTGCAAGCCTTCATGCAACAATTGCAATAGAAAAAAATTTTAAAAACAGAATTAAAAGAAGAAAGAGAGAAAACTGAGGGGATATTCAATCTGTCACCTGACAACAGGCCCATATGTTGGATAGCGACCACACAATCCATGAATCATGCTAGAGTGCTGGCTGTAGGAGAACAGTTTCCTGTCCGTAGACAGGACCCGCTTCACTTGACCACTATTACCTGAAATTATTCTGTGTTATGAAATTGCAAGTCCCTACATTTGGATCACAAAAACTACATAAAGAAGTTTCTTACTTGGTTTTCTGACCAAATTCAGACCCCTCTCATGCAAAATTTTAAGGCGGAATGTGAAGCCGGACATGAAAACATCCACATCATCTTCTGTTGCAGAACAAGCCATCCCCCAATTGTTTTGAAGGCTGTCATCTTAGGGAAATCAGATACGTCCAATACATAATCAAACTGCAGAAATAAGATTTGGAAATTACCAGACCTTTCCCCAATTTTGAGAAGAAACGCAGACTTAGTCTTTTCTAATGCAACCTCGTCCATTGGCCAGTTCCCAGAACCTTCAAGCTATAGAAATCGTACAAGTAATTCACACAGCCTGCCGAGAATTAGAAGTTGTCCTTCCAAACCTTACCCCACACATCCAGGAAAGAGATAAAAGCAATATGAAATCCTTGCCTGAATCATGACTTCAAGTGGTTGTACACATGTTGAAGTCAGCTTTTGTAGTTTCACTTGTTTTTCAAAAGCCAAGGGATGAGGTATTGGAGGGAACACAGAAGCAAACCTAAAAGCTGTCATGAGGGTAAGGATAAAACAGCATTCAATTTTACAAACAGATATGTCAATGAGTATATGCAAGAGCATTGCTATTTATTGGCATTAAGGCCCCCACCCAGACCCCACCAAAAAGAGAGGAAAACAAAAATAAGGACAACTAATGACAGTGTGAGCCTAAGATGTCCATCTGCTAATTAAGCCTGATTAACTAGTGTTCACTAAATAGGATAGAACAATTGGGATGAGGGTCACAAACCTGAGTTGAGTGGCTGCACACTGGATACCTTCAAGGGAATGTCGTCAAGAAGACGTAGCCGCTTCGATAGATCGTCAAATGCCAGCAACATACTCTTAGAATATGTTATAGGATCTGAAAACCACAATGCAATTAACAGATCGATACAGCTAAAATCATGATTTTTGAATAAGAATTGAAAAAAGGCTTGATATATACCTTTGTTTCCATATAAAAGACAAAAATCAAGTTGATCCACTATTGGAATGATACATTCCTGGGGAAGGAAAAGATGGCGCGACAGAAGATACTCAGTCAAGTCTTTCATGATAAGATGCTTTTCCCATTCATTGCGTTCCCAAACTGCCAGACATAGCCATATAAGACATATATACTTGAGAATCTTAAAAACAGTCAGCAACAGACAGAGTCAAATCAGCTCACCTACAACTTCAGCAATCCTACTATCCCGAAATTGCCTGAGTGTTGCTTTTTCTCCCCAAAAGTTTCGAAACTTTAAAGCCTTTATATTTCAAAGCATGATTAGGTCACTCATCAGAGGTTAAAATAGGCTCCATAAGAAAACTCTGGTAGCGCAAAAAAGATAAATCTGGCGAAATACCTTTTCTTTTTCCTCAGGGCTGGGGCCCATTGTCACTTTTTTTAAGGCATCCTCCACGGAACTAATGGAAATGCCAATAAGCAATTCCTCTCTATCTAACATCAGGAATCCCTAAAATCACACAGAGAAGATTCAAAATACACCTGA
Organism: Rubia yunnanensis; assembly: GCA_037428765.1. Lineage (NCBI taxonomy): Eukaryota > Viridiplantae > Streptophyta > Magnoliopsida > Gentianales > Rubiaceae > Rubia > Rubia yunnanensis. The sequence continues at coordinate 80,515,862 of CM075068.1, forward strand.
TTTGTGAGTAACATTATTATTAAAACAGGATCTAAAGATCACACCTCTTCAAAATTATTCGCAGATGCTGTATTTCTCCAAATGACACGAATATATTTTGCTCTGTCTTTCAGCCCTTCAGCCATGATAGACAATACCTTTCGCTCATAGTATCTCCAGCATTCATCATCCAAGCAAATTCCCAAATCGGAAACTTCGGTTTTGCCCTTCAAATTCAATCTAGAGAGCAACATAGAGAACGAGTAACAAAAGGAAAAGCTGATGCATGGGAAAGCAGTATAATAAGGTTACAACTTACAACCAATAAAAGACCTAATAGGAAGAGTATACATATGCTGAGGTCTAAGAAGATCAGACTGAAGTCATAATAAAAGTCACTTCAGTGGTTCTGTGAGGCTTAGTCTCTTATGATCAACAATTTCTCGTGGAAAGATATATCAAGCAACTTCACATTAAGAAGCAGAAAATGCAGAAGTCAAAGATTATTTGCAGGCTTTACCGAACACAAAAGTCATAGTGGACAGGAAAGTCCATCCTGGTCATAAAAATTTCATCAAAAGCACCGTCCCCGCATTTCACCATGCAGGCAAGTGTTAATGCAGCCTCTTGTTGAAGCTAAATAAAGAAAGAAAATCCAGTGTTAATAAATGAACATCTGTCTAATATGTCTAATCTTCATTTGAATTCAAAAACATATAGTAATTTGATTTTAAAATACTTTTCAAAATTATAACAGGACTGAGGAGGGTGATTAACCTCTTGAAAACCATTCTGTGACATGCGGAAGCCCAAATTAAATCCCGCAGATGAATTGTAAATAACCACAGGAAATGACTTTAGTTCTGTTTTGTCCTGCATTCTCAAATTCAACCCAGAATTTTGTTAATATTCATCAAATCTGAAGAGCTTTCCAATAGAAACATCAAGGAGTATCAACAATTGAACCTAAAGGTACCTTTTTTGAAACAACTCTTTCACCATGTGGATGAAAAAAGACTCCATTGCTCCATAATTTTGAATTGGCTGAAATGTGAGGGTTATTAATAAGTTTGTTTAAACTATTTGTACAACACTTTTCCAACAAAAAACAAATCAGTGCCGGCCAAAATACAAGCATCTAACTCATTGACAACACAACACCTAGCTACTTTATCTTTTGAGAGTCAAAGACATGACTACTGAAATGTTACTGCAAAATAATTGGTGAAAGTAGCATAATGTCTGTTCAGCAGGTAACCAACTAAATTCTCTGAGAACAAATAGAATAAAAGACATAAGTTACAACACACTTAGTGAACTCTGACTTAAAAAAGGGGGAATGAATAGGGGCATACCTATGAAGTCCAAGGTCAGGCGAAATATCTGCATTGGGTTCATTGATTTGCTTATGCGATTTCTACCGGATTCCGTGGCAAGGTATGTCATGATGACAGAAATCAAAAACCCATTCAAACAATCATGAGAATATACAGAATTCCTCTGCCGTGCCCAAACCTACAAGATGCCATTAAAGTAAGACATACAAAGCAACAAAGGTTGGTAGAAAAAATATATTCTTAAATAGGTGTTTGTACTTTTAGAAGAATCAAAGCCTCTCTCAGCTCTTTCCATCCCAAAAATGTTCTTTTGACGAATTCTGCATTTTCTTCAAGAAGCATGTCCTCCAGTATACTACAGTTATACATAGGTGTGGCTTGTAGAGCATTCCCTGCAGCATTTGGAAAAGTGCACAATATGTGCAATTAAGTATGGAGCGCAGGATTGCTGAATTGAAAGTACAAGTCCGTAGTGAATTACCGTGATCCAGAAAATGAATATTGTCACGCTCCAACTTTAACTTTGATTCACTAAACAAATCTTTGTCCACCATAGGTATAAGTCTCAGAACAAATCTGGCACTTTCAGAAGGCTCCATAGCTACAATATACCAACATAAAACCACAAAAAATGTAAAAGATTGGACTGAATGTCCCTGAGTGAATCTTAATAGGGTAATCCAAAAGTTTAATGTAAATAAGTGAGTGGCAGGCACCTGGATAAACAAGCAATATAGGTTTCCGTGCCTCGTTTTGTAGGGTCGACCAGTGAACGTCTTGAAATTTTGAAGACGACATCAAATGATTCTTTAATACACACAGATAAAGAAATCTCTTGGCATGGTATCGATAGTTTAGATAGTCTTTCTCGTAGAAGCATTCCTGCCAACGCCATAATAGAGAAATCACAATTTAACAATACGAAAATGTGTGTAGACTGGAGTGCCTAATATGCAAATCCCACCATAACAAAGCTAAAAACCCATTCTGCATAAACCTCCCTTCGCCCAGTACAAGAAAAGGTTATAGCATCACATGAACTATCAAAGGCAACAGTCATGTAACACTCGACCCGCAGCCCACCTAATTGTAAAATTCATAACTTTACCTGAGAATATCAGGAATGTGTTATAGCAAAACTGAAACTATCACATGAAAGAATCAAGTGTGACAAGCATCTCAGCAGCACCGGAAAATTCTCTAACACATATAATCCAGTAAGTTTCAAACCGTCACTCAGTTTACCTTTAGAAATTAACAAGCATACCTTGGGAATGCGAATAAAAAGGTCGACATTAATATCTGGTTTGGCAACACATTGCATCGAATAACTACCAGCAACTTCGAAGAATTTGGGCCTCTTGAACTTAAAATCAACCTTATCAGCCTTAATATCTCTAACAAATCCAGGTGCCAAATCAGCTGTAACCTGAACATACAAACACGAATATTCAGCTGCAAAGAAAGAAGAAAAAAACATTTCACAAAGTTGGAATGAAGGAAGAAAGAGGATGAACCTTGAGACCCTTTGGGATGTTTCGAAGAACTTGTTTGACGGAGGAAATGGCGCCGTCAACGGCTTTGGTGAAGGAAGGAGAATAATCGAGCTGCACCTCCTTAAGGAGCTCCGTAACTTTGAGACCCATTGAGTCCGTGAAAGCCACGCCGTCGGGAGCCATAGTAACCGTAGTGACACGGCGGCGGGTGGTGGTTCTGGTTCACGGTGTGTTACTCCAGAGGAAGTAGGAGAGAGATTTAAGCTTAAACCCTTCTAAAACCCCAGCCGACGACGTTTTGGTTGTTCCAAATTTGATTCGTTATTTCAAAATTTTCACTTAGGAAGGGCAATGGTAAATGGATAATTGTCATTGGTAACCAATTAAATACATTACGGTTTTTCTAACGAGTGCCCATGGGCACTCGTTAACAACTTTAGATTCCATCGAAAATCGTGTTATTAAATGCAAATCCATCGAAAACTGTGTAATAATACATAGGGAGTGTAAGTTTTTGAGCGATGTCATTAATCATTAACTCTATTTGCATTTAATAACACGGTTTTCGATGGAATCTGAAGTTGTTAACGAGTGCCCATGGGCACTCGTTAGAAAAACCAAATACATTATGAGTGAGTCTTTTTACCGGCGGTCTATCCATAAATCTATTTGCAATTTGTTATGATATTGAGGGGTAAAAGGGTAAAATCTCTATGTGTGCAGGACTCTACTCAAGCTGAGCTAAGAAAAGGAAGCAGAAGTTTGATGACTAACTGCAACTCACAAAAGAAGTGTATAACTTCCATTTCTGTAACTGGTTCAGTTAGGAATGTGATAGTACTAATAGTGGAAGGGATTAGTTAGTTAGGCGTCCTTGTTGGTCAACATTATTTTGGGGTTGAATTCCCTAAAAAACTCTAAGTTACTGCTATAATTTTCTTTCAAGTTCATTTGTGTATGACAATTGGTATCAGAGCGAGAGATTTGTTGGCAAACAATGACAGAGAATACTCATTTTAAATATTTGGAGAATCAGCTGAAGAACTATGAAGCAAGGCTGGCAGCTTCAGCTCAAGAATCGAAGTTGTTTGGTCAGGAGGTAAAACAGAATTTCGAGTTGTGACATTAAAGGCATTTGGAGTTGGATGCAACAATCATGGAGGTCAATTATGACTTGACTTCTAAATTGGAAGTGATTATGAAGATGATAACTGATTAGAACAAGGGCATACAGGTGGAGCAACAAATTAGCAACTCAAACAGGAGCACTAAACCAGGAAGTTCTCGAAGAGGTAATCCTCATGCTTCAAATCCTGTTGATACTCCTATTAATGGCATGTTTAGAGGATCTGTCCTCATAATCAATAACCCTAGGATCATTAATCATAATGTTGAGGATTGGAGAGAAAAGATTTATAGTTCTAGAGTAGAGTTAACTGTTTTGTTGGGGACAAACTGAGGATAGGATAAAAAATGCAATCGGTTTTTCAATTATAATCAAATCTATGGTCCTCAGAGGGTGAGGCAGTTGAAATTTATCTAGAAGGCAAGGCTAAAACCTGGTATCAAAGTGAGAGAGAGGTTAGGAGATTGAACTTGTGGATAAACTTTAGTGAAGCTTTGATTAAAAGGTTTTCAGAGGTTGGTGGAAAAGATAAGATGGAGGAGTTTAACAAGTTGTATCAATCAGGCAGTGTGAGAGTGTATCGGGAAAATTTTGAGGAGTTAAGATCCAGAATAATCAGTAAACAACCAAACTTGACTGGACAATATTTCATCTCTAGTTTTGTTAGTGGCTTAAAAGATGAACTTAGGCCAATGGTGAAACTGTTTAGGCATGAAACTCTTCATGAGACAGTGAAAATAGCAGTGTTACAGGAGATGAACTTGGAATCTATGAGTAGAAAGGTTAGAAACCCTGGTAACATCACCCAAACTCCTTTGGTGCCTAAGTCTCAATTTCTTGTGGTTAAACCTGTTACTGAGAGGTTTGTGGGATGGAGGGGTAATGCAGTTGAGAAGAAGATGGAGGGAGATAGGTTCAAGAAAATATCCCCTCAAGAAACTCAGTATAGGAGGGAGAACAATCTCTATTACAAATGTGGGGACAAGTTCAGTCCATGCCACAGATGCAAGTACAAACAAGTCAATTTCATTGCAGCTATGGATCAGCTGGAACCAGGATAAATTGTGGTAGAAGAATAAGAGGAGATCATGAGTGAGGAGGAAAATAAACTGGATGATGCATCTTCGACCACCGACCGGTTCGTGGGCTTGGGTTTTTCTCGAACTAACGTGCAATCACACTGTCCATGGGGTTCCAGGGTCAGCACTTTGATGCTTAAGTTAGTCCAAGCATTTTATATGATTAAGACATAATGAATAATAAGTAAATGTGCACCTTGTATTTATACTCTGTGTCCTAAATAATGCACTCCTTAATTATCGTCCTTAATTACCCACAAATGCGGTAATTAAGTTAGAGTATTAAATATTCTCCTAATCGGGCTGCCATACTTGCGGCCCAATGACCTTCTTGGGTCTAACCTCTATCAAAAGCCCCCAGAAAAGCAGGTTCTCAACCTTAGAAAGCTGGAACGTCACGAAGGTCTTTGAGGTCTAGAATGCATGGGACAATTCGAGAACTCAAAATGAACCTTACACGTTGTGTTCCTGCCTTTGAGAATGAGAACCTGGTTTTCTAATCAATTTCGTCGGTTAATATTCCGAAAGGGCGCACGTGCCATACAATTGCGTGTGTCACTACCCCCCAAAACACTGCGCCGTTAGAAAAGGAAGAGGCGATCACGTCTTTCTATAAATTTTTATATTTCCAATGTCAAAATAATTACCTGTCACTTCAGCCCCCATATTTACCCCTCATCTGTGCTTCCTTATTTACTTTTCTCATTTACAGACATCTTCTTACAAGATTCTTTTTCCTATATTTCTCTCACGAGTGATCCAACCTCCATCACTTTTTCCAAAAATCAGTAAGTTCTTTCATCCCTATTCTATTTCTAATCTTCTTGTTTCCCCCTTTTCCATCATGGCCCGCTCTGATAAGGGCGAGTCAGGGGTTAGTACGTTGGAGAGAAACGTTAGCGACCCGGAGCGTACCCCTTCCGAAGAACTCCAACGCGACTTTGATGCTGGAGAGGGCATATTAAATAGTCCTGGGGAAGAGCGGGTCTTTCCCATAACTGATATGCCTTCTCAAGAAGTTGTTGAAAATTGGCCACCAGGCATGGGCAAACCCTACATTAGGATGTCCCCCACGAGCGGCAAGATTGGTTTTTAACCTCCCCAAATCCAGAGCTCGAAGCCATAAGGGAGGAAGAAGAAGTACTTCCTCTGATGGAGAAAGCGATCCTCAGGAGGGGTGGGGGGAAGAACCCTTGAGTGGAACTCGGGCATCTTCTCTAGTTGAGCCCTTTCAAGAGAAGAAAAAAGGGACTCGCCGAAGATTAGGGCTAAAGGACTCAGGGAAGGATCCCCCAGTTCCAGTAGTGGGAGCCGATATTTCCAACATTTTGGACTCAATCCCTCCTGGCCAATGAGTAGCTCAAGATGCCGGTTTTCAACCCTTTCGAGAAGGTGACTCCCTCCATAACCTTCCCAAAGGAAGATTGTCTATCTCTCTCCGACACCTTTGTTGCGAGCTCACCTTTCCCTTTCCGTCTCTTTTTTCCAAACTCCTTAGGAAATTTCAGGTGAGCACTACACAAGTCCACCCCAACGTTCTGGTGATCATCATAATGTTCTTGACCAGATGTGATGAATTCGATATTAAACCTAGTTATAAGCTGCTTCGCTCACTATACTTCGTGTCCTATAGTGGGTGGTCAACCGATATGATCGTCACGTTTGCCCGTCGAGAAGTACATAGTAAAGTTTTTGGTGTTCCTGGAAATTTGGGTGATTGTTAAAGCTAGAAGAAAGGTATCTCATTCGATGGCAGGAGGTATCTAGTCCCTTCGTAGAATTGGGTCGTGCAAGTTGAATCTCCCAAACCTGGGGAATGCATCTGCCCAGATGCCCTCGAGAGGGACAGATAAAAAATATTGTCCAGCTCTCTCAACTACAGCCTCTTCAACAACCCTAACCCTCAAATTGGAGGCTTTGCGTTCCTGCCCAGAATCTACGAAAGATATGTGTATAACACACTTCGAAAAGATACAAGAAAAAGGCGAAGGGAACGTGAGGGCCCCAGAGATGGCCCTCCCCTCGAGGTCATTGTTAATTACCCTAGGCATTTGGGGGCCTTTTGAATGTGCCTTAATAGAAATCTACTTCTCTTATTTACTGTGTTATTATGTTTATCACCATTGACTGACTCTCAATCTTTTTCCATTTTCAGTGGGTTTCGCTAAGGGTTTAACGAAGTAGTAGCCCTCGAATCAGGGTGAATGGTTGCGCTGAGAGGTGTGAATGGTTGCTAGAGAGGGATACCCTTACTAAGAGGGTTCAAAGAGAAGGTTGAAGCTGCAGAAGATCCAGCCACGCAGGTGTGACTGCTCGAGGCCTTCAAACACAAGCTATTGAATAGCCCAAAGCTTGCTAAATTTTTCCTAGATCTTCTAAGGGTTGCCAAGGAGATCGGCGACAGTGAACTAGCCAAGGAATTTTAAAAGCCACAAGTGTCCGCCTCTCTTTTTGAAGATTTGGCCAAACAGGTGGATGAACTGGTTAATCCAGAGCTCGAAGCCACCATGGATGCAAAATGGGATAAGGCTATTAAAAATGATGGCCTTCGCTTCGCCCTATTGGATTTCCCACCATGGACGCAAAATGGGATAAGGCTATTAAAATGACAGCCTTCGCTTTGCCATATTGGATTTCATCAAGGCCAAAGGGAGGTTCTTTATTGCCAAGGGGATTCGAGCAATCCCCCTTCCAGAGGGTACATGCGCTTCTCCTATGCAGGATTCCCCCATCAATCAGGTGGAAGATATGATTGTTTCCACATCAAAGGAAGATGATTCCAGGGTGGGTCCCTGATTGTAAAATTTTTTATCTTCTCTGTTTTTTTTGTTGTTTACTTAGGGCTCCTTAAGTTTAACCCTATTTTTTTAGAATCAATGAAAATACACATATTTTTTTTCTTTTTGCTGTGACTTATTGATTTTACCTTTGCTTTCTTTTTGTAGTATAATTCGTTGAAAATGGTGCAAGAAGGTTCTTGCAAGGAACTTTTGAGTGCCCAAAAAGAGTTGAATGAGACAAATAAACACTTGCTGATTTCCCTTCGAGATATTTCTAAATGCAACCAAGAGAAAGACTCCTTGAAGGAAAACCTCCACAACCTCAAGGCCGTGATTAAGCTATGACAATCTAAATATCAACCCACATTCAAGGGGTTTGTCGAGGATTTCCTTAGCAAGTAATTTAATGGCACCCATCCTTTAGAGGTGGTAAAGTGTTTCCATCTCGCTGATAAACAATTAGGAGAAATGATGCAGCAAATTTATTTAATATTTGGTTCTCTGAAGTCCTGCTTAGCCGCTACAACTAGGCTCTCAGTAGTGGAAGGGAGCCCAATCAGCTGCTTGGGAAAAAATTGCAGACTGGTGGCCCAGAAGGAATTAATTTTTGAACAGCATCTGTTAGCTCATCGCAGAGTGGCTAGACTGGAGGAGGATTTACTTGCCTGGAAGATGGCATCTAACGAGGACCCCCCCCCCCCCTTGGCAAGCAAACCTCCTTCGGCCCTTAACCCCCTCGAGAGAGCCCTGCAGTTGAAGATGGCTCTTTGGTGGAATCCCTTTTATCATAAAATGCCAAACTCACTGGGGAGATTGAGGCTTGGAAGGTACAAGCTACAAAAATGGAGCAGCGTTTCCCTGAGTATGAAGAAAAAATTGCTGCCCACAAAGTAAGCCTTTGTGCCCACATGCTTTCTCACGGCATTCCTTCCTCCTACCTAATTAGCAACGACCATCTTCCAAAGTTTCTATTAAAAGCTTCCCAGTACTGGATGGAAGAGGTCAACATCTATGAGATTGAAACTCTATGGCAGAAGAAGGCTTTTGACCTCATTCTCGATTGGCTAGCGGAACTGAAGGTAAAGGGATTTGCCCCCTCGAGTTTTCTCTTTGTCCCTGGGTCACAAAAGTTTACCGTGAAAGATGTTGAATAACACCGTGTCCCATTAAGCAAAACAAACCAAGGGCATTCATCAAAAGCGTTGGGTCACCCTCGAAGGCCCCCATTCGAACCTTCCACGAAGAAACGGTGTAGGACTGTCACCGTCACTATCTCAGAATATCCTGTAGAGGAGAAAATGAAGGATATCTGAAGGGCATCCGGTATAAAGTTGGAAGAACTCGAAGAAATAGAAGAAAATGTGAAGAAGCTAGGAAAGCCTAAGTCCACTGAAGAATTGTTTCAAATGGGATTTCCTCCCAATGAATGAATATACGTAGATGGGTTAACTTGGATAATTGTTAGTGTAAATATCATATCCTTAGTATTTGTTGAAATTTGAATGAATAATTAATATTCTTTCTGTCTCTGTTATTTTACCCCTCAAACAGGGGTGCCTTGTGCATGTTGTTAAATAGAAGTTGAGCAATTTGGAGACAAGCATTTTACCAGGTTCGTTGTTTCCACCTAGATCCTGCCAATTTCGCCTACTAGCTTACCATTTCAAGATTACAATTTTGCTTTCGAGTGCCGCTTTAGAGCCAACCACTCGAACATCATCCAGAGTACCGCTTTAGAGCCAACCACTCGAACATCATCTAGAGTGCCGCTTTAGAGAAAACCACTGAAACATATATAGAGCGCTGCTTTAAAGCCACCCGCTCTAATACAAACTAGAGTGTTGCTTTAGAGCAAACCACTCGAAGATATCTAGAGCGCAGCTTTAAAGGCACCCGCTCGAGTACAAACTAGAATGCTGCTTTAAAGAAAACCACTCAAACATCATCCGTAGATGGAAACATCATCTAGAGCACCGCTTTAAAGAAACCCGCTTGAATACCAACTAGAGTGCCGCTTTAGAGCAAACCACTCGATCATCATAGCTGGTAGTATTTTTACAAGTTGCTAATGCCCACCTTCTTGGTACTCGAATCTCGTCCATCTGTTCAAGAACATAACTTCCCCCCGGATGCAATTCGATCAATTTATAATGTCCTTCCCAATTTGCAGCTAACTCCCCCTCGGGATCCTTTCTGTTTGTTTTCATTTTTCCTCATTACCAAGTCTCCCAGGTTAAAGAACACCTTCTTTACCCTTCTGTCGTGATATCTTATGAATTGTTCCTTGACCTTAGCCTCGTGTACAGAAGCTATCTCTCTCTTTTCCTCCATTATATCCAAAACCAGACATATGTTTTGCTGATTCATCGTCTCATCTGCAACAACCATTATCCTTGGGCTAGGAACTCCTATTTCCACAGGAATTACTGTTTCTGAACCATATACCAGACTATAAGGCGTTTCTCTAGTAGCAAAAGAATCAGTTATCAAATATGCCCACAACACATTTGGTAATTCCCATATCCAGTTACCTTCTGCTCCCTCGAGGCTTGCTCGTATTCCATTTACTATTGTTCTGTTAGTCACTTCCACTTGCCCGTTGGCTTGGGGTGGTAAACACATATCACCTTCTACTTGTCTTATACTCCTCGCGCCATTTCTTGAAGAGATCTTGGGAAAACTATGTTCCATTGTCCGTAATAATTGTCCTTGGGATTCCAAAACGGCACACAATGTTCTTCCAGCAAAAGGAGATTACCGTTTTCCCCTTATATTTGTCAATGGCTCAACCTCTTCCCACTTGGCGAAATAATCAATAGCCACTATTAGATATCTGAATTTTCCCGGCACTTCAAGAAAAGGGCCTACCAAATTGATTCCCCATTTTTCGAATGGCCACGAACTATAGATGCTTCTCATTTCTTCCCGTGGAATATGTTTTATAGGTGCATGTCTCAGACACTGATGGCAAGCCTGAATATACCATTTTGCATCCTCAAACATTGTCAGCCAGTGAAATCCTGCTTGAATGAGCCTCCTCGCCATGGACCTGGCCCCCTGATGGCTGCCCATACCCTTTCGTGGGCCTCCTTTGCGAGGTAATCTGCCTCGTAAGAGTCAACACATCGAAGTAATGGCTGGAAATAGCCTCTTCTATATAACCCTTCCTCTTGCAACACATACATTGGAGTCTTCAACCTTATCTTTCTGGCATCCATTTCATTTTCTGGTAGGACTCCCTCTCGAAGATATGCCACAAACGCTGTCATCCAGGAGTCTTCCACTTCAACCGCCATCACTATAGGCTCTTCAAAAATTTGCTTGATCAAAGTTTCCATAAGGAGTTGCTTCTAGGATTAGGTTCCCCAATCCGAAGAAGCGAGCTTACTTAGTGCGTCCGCTTTATGATTGCTTTCCCTTGGAACCTGCTTCAATGTATAAAATTTGAAAATTTTTAACAAGTTCTTTGCTACCTCATGGTATCTCTGCAGATTATACTCTATGGCCTCATATTTTCCATTCACCGTTTGAACCACAATTTGAGAATCACTGAAAACCTCCAGTTCCTCCACTTGCAGCTCCTTCGCAAGATGCAGTCCAGTGATCAATGCCTCATATTCAGCTTCATTGTTAGTTGCTTTAAATGCAAAGTTTAATGCATAAGGATAATCTCTGCCCTCGGGGCTAGTAAGTAGGACCCCTGCTCCACTTCCTCCTGAATGTGACGAACCATTCACATACAACGTCCATATCTTTCTTTGCCTTATGTCTTCATTCTGGATGGGCTCCAAACACACTTCCAGGGGTTCTGTAGCTTCCACGATAAAATCTGCCAGTGCCTACCCCTTAATCGCAACTCGAGGATGATACTGGATATCATGCTCTCCCAACTCCACTGCCCACTTCATCATTCTTCCAAAAATCTCTGGCTTTAGCAGGATCTGCCAAATTAGGTGGTTCGTGAGCACAACTATCTTATGTCCCTGGAAGTAGGGTCTCAACCTTCGGGCTACATGCACGAGAGCTAGAATCAACCTTTCAAGAACCATATACCTCGTCTCTGGTCCCTACAAGGCACGACTAACGAAGTAGATTGGGTGCAGAACTTTTTCCTTTTCTTTAACCAAAGTCACGCTAATTGCTAGCGGTGACGTAGAAATATACAAGTACAACGTCTCATCCTTTTCTGGTTTCATCAAAGTAGGAAATGTCCTCAAATGCTCTTTCAACTACTCGAATGCCTCTTTGCACTTACCATTCCACTCGAACATCTTTGCCCTTCAAAAAACATCAAAGAAAGGCAAGTGCTTCTCTGCCCCCTTCAATAAGAACCTGCTTAATGCTGCCAAAGATCTTGTAATCTTCTGCACATCCTTTATCGATTATGGGGTTTTCATTGTCCTCATAGCTTTGACTTTTTCTGGGTTTACATCGATCCCCCTCTCTGAGACCACAAATCCGAGGAACTTCCCTGCTCCTACACCAATGACACACTTAGATGGGTTCAACTTCAAATTAGCTTCCTGAAGCTTACCGAATGTTTCTTTTAGGTCTTTTAAAAAAATTGATAACTCTTGCTTTTGATCATCATGTCATCCACATATATGTCCATGTTTTTCTCTATCTATTCCTTGAACATTCTATCAACCAACCTCTAATAAGTAGCCCCAACATTCTTCAACCCAAAAGGCATCTTCTTAGCAGTACGTGCCCACATCTGTAATGAATGATGTATTTTCCCTATCTTCCTTTGCCATGAGAATTTGGTGATACCCCTTATGTGCATTAAAGAATGCCAAAATTCGGTATCCGGTGATAGCTTCCACCAACTTATCGATTGGTGGCAAGGGGTAAATGTCTTTGGGGCAGCATTTATTTAGGTCCGTAAAATCTATACACATTCTCTATGCTCCATCATGCTTTGGAACTATAACTGGGTTGGAAATCCAATATGGATAGAATACCTCCTAGATGACATATGCCTTCAATAATTTTTCCACCTCCTCTTTAATTGCCTCAACTTGTTCGGGAGCGAACACTCTTCTCTTTTGCTTCATTGGCTTAATCAAAGGGTTGATGTTTAGCTTTTGCAATGCGAGACTCGAATGAACCCCCGTCAAGTCAGATGTATCCCATGAGAACACATCTCCATACTTTCCTAACAAGTCTTGTAATCCTTTTTTCATATCTCTAGGAATCAGTTTTCCAACAGCTACTGATCCTTTATCCTAAATGGGTATTTGTATTGTATTAGCTAGTCCTGCTTCTGCGTGTACTGCCTCTACATCCCACTGTTTCCTCACCTCTTGCACTGCCGTTAGGTTACATTTTTGTGCCAGAGTGTGATCCCCTCGAATAGATTCCACCCTCTTTTCAGTTGGGAACTTCATCATCAGGTGGTAAGGTGATCAGACCGCCTGAGCATGGCACATCCATGGCCTTCCTAAGATCACATTATAAGGGGAAGGTGCATCAACGACAACGAAGATACACTTAACAGTCACTCCCTTGTCAACATCTACCCCTCAAACATGAAAATGTTATTTCTCCTATGGGAAATATGGGGTTTCCCGTGAATCCGGATAAAGGGGAAGCATATTTTTTCAAGTTCTCACGCCCTATGTCTAATTGGTCAAAACACTCAACAAACATCACTTCTACCCCGCTTCCATCGTCAAAGAACACCCTTCTGATCAATGATTTTCCAATAATGGCTAAAATTACCATAGGGCCTGCATGGGGCATTTGGTCCGGCACAACATCCACTTCCAAGAAAGTGACGGTCTCATCCGGCCGAAACCTCTTATGACTGGGTTCTTCTGCGGGAACCCTTCGAGCCTCAACTCTTAAAATAGCATTCGAGGATTTCTCTACCACCATGCCACTGATGGCATTAATTACCCTTCAGATGGGTGGGTTTTCTCCATTTTGGTTTCCCTGGTTTGCCCCTTGTTCCTAGGGTCTATCCTGCCTTCCTTCCTGCCCCCTGTCTTGAACCACTGGTTCACGAGGCCTTCTATCTCCTCTAACTCCATTATTTTGAATGTTTCTTCTATAAGGCTTCCATTGATTCATCCGGGGCCTCGGTGGGAAAGCCTGGTTCTTGTGTCTTTGTCCTTGAAAACGTCCTTCCCGCTCACACCTATCAATCTCCATCCTTAACTGCATGCAATCATTTGTGTTATGATCGTAACCTTTGTGATAATTACAGTACTGATTCATTGCTTTCTAGGCTACAACCGTGTTCTGCAAACTCTGCAAGGGTGGAGGCGTCCAAAACAAACCTCTATGTATACTTAAAATCCGTGCATGAGTTCTTCATTTGAGCATTGGAGGCAGCAGATTATACCTCCCGAATGGTGTTCTTATGGGTTTGACCGGCCTCTTACCTCTATGATCCACATTTCTTCCTAATTTCTCGGCAATGCTATCTCTTTTTCTTCTAGTTGCCTTCTCTACTCTCTAATATTGCTCCACGACCTCCTGAAGTTTTTGCAATGTCTTAGGAGTATTGGTACTCAGCTTCTTGTATAGTTCCAAGTCCTGCATCCCTAACAGGTACCCCTAGATTACCTCATTCTCTGTTGTTTCTATCACCCCCAAACTCTAATCCACATATCGGTGATAGAAGGTTTCCATACTTTCCTCTACCTTTTGTTTCGTCTGGTAGAGTTCTAACAAAGTTATAGTACCTTCTTTTGGATGTACTAGCTCAACAACGCTCCACTGAAGTCCCGATACGATTGGAGCAAGCCCCTTGGAAACTTATTAAACCACTCTTGTACCTTCCCTACAAGAAGCTACCTACCAGTTTACATATCAATTTCTCATCAAAATCCCTCGAGCTCATCAAGCCCAGGACTGTGTGAATGAAATCTCGAGGGTTAATTTCACCACTGTATGTTTGAAATCCTTCTGGGGATTTCAATTTTATCGACCATCGAACCCCTGTGATCATCGAACTGAAAGGAGACCCCGCTGCCTAGCCCAAGAGGCCGATCAACCTATCCAATTCCTTTCTTAAAAATTCACTTGCAACCAAGAGGGGTTCATACTGACCCATTGGCAGGTTCAATCCCCTATCGTAACCACCTAACTGTGGCATATAGAGAGGTTAGGTTCCTCCGTATCTTGGGATCATCCAGTGCTGCCCAAGGTTCGGGTATGCTGGTGGTGGTAGCGGTTGAACATAAGGATTGTACAGCCCCTAGATGATTCCCATACTCCTATATCCTTGCATGCTAGAAGAATTCATCATTTCATATGCTACTCCTGGACCGACCAGGTTGAGGGTAGGAACAGATAGGGCTAGCGGAGGTAGCGCATATAGAGGACCTTGGGAATAACAAGGAATGGAAGGCTGGGGCCTAACCTGTAGCGGCTCTCCAACATATCCCTGATAAGGATAGGCTATAGGGGGTTGGGATTGAGAGGCCCAACCTGTAGTTATTCCTAAAGGCGAGGGCGGTACTACCCCCATCGTGACTCTACCATCCCTCGGAAGAGGGGTGATTTGGTAACCGGCCGCAGCCAGGACCTGAGCTGCTCGTTCCACCTCTTGACTTGGGGTTTCCCTCTCCGTATTCTTATTTCCTTTCCCATGTTGGCCATAGGCCTCCATATACGAGTCTCCCAAAACCTTAGTAAACCTTCCATCCCTCGAATCGACCACCCTCTCGAGCAGGGAATCGGTAATTCCCTGTCTTTGCTCTCCCATTACTTCAAGGGTCCTCGAGGGCCCTAACTCATCATGTTGTATTGGTACCAGGGTGTTTGCACCTATCGCCACTGAGGTTTGTCCCCCCTCATGGCCTACGCTCGTACTAAGTTCTACTTGCAACTCCGCTCCCATCGTTTGAGTATTAGTCATGTCACTGTCCTCGATGCAAGCATCATTTCCTCATTCTGGATTCTACGATGTTAGCCTTGGTAGATATCCAACCCCTGTACCTATTGATCTTAATCTTTCACTCATTCAAACTACCGTGGACATAAACTCTCCAAACCCTTGATCCAGCTTAGTTATCCCCACAGACGGCACCACTTGATGCATCTTTGACCATCAACCGGTTCGTGGGCTTGGATTCTTCTCGAACTAACCTACAATCACACCGTCCCTGGGGTTCCAGGGGTCAGTACTCCGATGCTTAAGTTAGTCCAAGCATTTTATATGATTAAGACATAATGAATGATAAGTAACTGTGTACCTTGTATTTATACTTCGTATCCTAAATAATGTACTCCTTAATTATCGCCTTTAATTACCCACGAATGCGGTAATTAAGTTAGAGTATAAAATATTCTCCTAACTAGGCTACCATACCTGCGGCCCAATGGCCTTCTTGGGCCTAACCTCTATCACTAGAGGAGCTTTCTCTACAAACTGTTGGCAGTAAGTCCAAAGCTAATACAATCCTGGTTTAAGGAAATTTGCAGGGAAACAAAATCAGTATTCCGTTGGATACATGTTCTACCCACAGATTTCTTGACCCCGTTAAGCTAGATAGAACTGATTTGGCTGTAGTAAGTATCAAGCCCTTTGTGGTAACTGTGGCAGATGGAAGCAAGGTTTATGGTTCATATAAGTGTCCTAATTTAAGTTGGAGAGTGAAACATTTTCAATTTAAGTATGAACTGAGACTGATGAGGCTTGGAGAGGTATTTATGATTCTTGGAGTAGAATGGATGACTAGCTACAATCCTCTAACTTTTTATTTTCAGGCTCAGAGTATATCCTTTTATGGAGAGGGTTATCATTGGCTTTTATATAGAGATAAAAATGCTAAGCAGATTTAGTTGGGCAGTGGTAAGCCTGGGTTCAACACTAGCCAGTGGTATTCTAAATTTGAGCCTCATATGAATGTGTATAATAATTTTGAGCACTCTGGTGGTAAGAAGAGAAAACATGCTGAGGCTGAGAAGTTTAGGGGATTGGTTCAACCACAGAAGAAGGGATATGTGCATCAATATGTTACTGAGGCAGAAATCTCCAAAAAAGAGTTAGATGAGGTTAAGCTGGAACTAGGAGCTTTGGAGGTGCCTGCCATAATACAACAGGTCTTGCTGCAATTTGATGAGGTGTTTCTTATACTTAAAACTCTTCCTCCTGAAAGAAAGATTAACCAACAGATAGTGTTGAAACCTGATTCTCATATTTTTAAATTGAAACCTTATAGGTATCCATATGCCTACAAGGATGAGATTGAGAATAAGTTGAAGATATGTTGAAGAACCAGGTCATTCAAGTCAGCAAAAGTCTATTTTTATCACCTGTCATTCTAGTGAAGAAAAAGGATTCAACATGAAGGCTTTGCATTGATTATAGAAAGTTAAATGCATTGACAGTTAAAGATATATTTCCTATCCCTGCAATAGATGAATAGCTTGATGAAATTCATGGTTCTACCTACTATTCTAAGCTGGATTTTAGAGCTGGATATCATCAAATTAGGGTAAAGCAAGAGGATATTACTAAGACAGCTTTTCAGACTCATTATGGCCACTTTGAATTTGTAGTTATGCATTTTGGCTTGACAAATGCACCAGCAACATTACAAGCATTAATGAATAAAAATTTCAATAAATTTTTGAGGAAATTTTTGAGGAAATTTGTTATGGTATTTTTTGATGATATTTTGGTGTATAGTGATTCTTTGGAAAGTCATAAACATTGATTAAAGTGTTGACAGCTTTGAAGCTGCATAGTCTCTGCGCTAAGCTATCTAAGTGTGTTTTTGCACAAGATAGAGTGGAATACGTGGGCCATATTATATCAAGGAATGGAGTAGAGATGGATGGATAGAAGATAGAGTGCATTCTCAAATAGCCTGAACCTGGGAATGTTAAATAGTTGAGAGGATTCTTAGGGTTGAGAGGATACTATAGGAGGTTCATTCATGACTATAGTTTAATTTGTAAGCCTTTGCATAAGCTCTTGAGGAAGGAGGGTTTTAAATGGGATTCAGAGGCAGCAGAAGCCATGAAAAAACTGAAATAGGTGATGACTACAGCCTCTATTATAAGGATGCCAGATTTCACTCAACCTTTTGTGATTGAAACATATGCTTGTGAGTTTAGAATGGGAGCCATTTTAATGCAGGAAAGTAGACCTATGGCTTATATCAGTAAAGCTTTATGCCTCAGGAATAGAGGGTTATCAACCTATGAAAAAGAGTTGCTAGCACTGGTTTTGGCAATGGACAAGTGGAGACATTATTTGGTGGGAAACCACTTTATCATCAAAACTTATCATAAGAGCTTGAAATATTTGTTAGATAAAAAGATAACTAATTCCTTTCAACACAAGTGGATAACAAAGTTTCTTGGTTTAAGTTTTGAAATCCAATATAAATCTGGCAGAAGCAATGATGCAGCTGATGTTTTGTCCAGAAATCCTCTTTTAAGCGCTGATGATTTGATCAAGAGCTGAGTAAAGAGAAAGACTATCAGGATGCATTGGTATAGAGGGTTTGTAGTTAGTTTGTTGGAGATAAACAACAACATGAGTTACTATTAAGAGATCAGTAGTGGGGTATATTTAAAGCAGAATAGAAAAGGAGGGGAAATGATTAGTTGTTACAAACTATGAGAAGTGATGGAGAATGCTGTCAAATTAGCAGTAGAGTCAGTACTTCCAATGTGCCAACTTGGATGCTACAAATAGAGAATAGTTATGTGGGAGACCAAAGGATTCAGGAGTTAATTGTTGCCACAGTAATGAACAAAGATGCAACTAGTGAATATACTTTTATGAGAGGGATTTTCAAGAAAACTGGCAGGATTATGGTGGGATCAATAGGAACTGTAAGAGCTGATATATTGCCAGCTTTGCATTCTTCACCTATTGGAGGGGACTCAGGATAATCATCTACCATCAAAAGAGTATTATCTATGTTCTATTGGCCACAAATGAGAATCAAATCATGGCATTCATGAAAAATTGTGAGGTTTATCAAAAGAGTAAAGCTAAGCATTGTCTTTATCCCAGTTAACCTCAACCTTTACCAGTTCCAAATCAACCTTGGTCTCACATTACCATGGATTTTGTTGAAAAATTACCCAAGTTTGGAGATCATGTATGCACATTCCTTAGTTGTTTCTCATCCATTTACTACTGCTCAAATTGTTGATGTCTTCTACTCCGAGGTTTGTAAATTCCATGGAGTACCTGTAACTATCACTTCTGACAGAGAAAATATCTTTACTTGTCACTTTTGGCAAGAACTCATGACACCGATGGGAATTAAATTACAATTCAGTATTGCATACCATCCTAAAACTGATAGATAGATTGAGAGAGTTAACCATGTGGTGGAAAGTTATCTTAGGTGTTTCTGTGGGGATAAGACAAATACTTGGAAGAACCGATTAAGTTGAGCTCAGTGGTGGTATAACACATCACATCATCACATCATAAACATGACTCCACATAAAGCCTTATTTGGTGTTAAACCTTTAGCTCTCCCTTTGGGACCATTCATGGATGTTCTTTTTCCTCCTGTTGGTGAAGTATTGCTGCAAAGGGAAAATGTGAACCAACTACTTAAATCTCATCTTTAGAAGGCTCGGGCTTGTATGAAGCAATTTGCTAATGCCAAAAGAACTGAAAGAAGACTGGAGGAAGGTGACTTGGTATATCTAAAAATGCAAAAGCATAGACATAAGTATGTGGCTATGAGGCTGAACATGAAACTTGCTCCTAGGTTTTATGGTTCTTATAAAGAGCTTCAAAATGTAGGAGAAGTTGTATATAAACTGGAATTACCTAGAGGTAGCAGAGCACACCCAGTCTTCCATGTTTCTCTGTTAAAGAAAAACCATGAAGCAGCTCCAGTTCAGACTACTAATATTCCTGACGGGTACTTAGATGAGCTCTTTATTTTGGAGCCTTTGAGGATTTTACAAAGAATATTTGTTAGCAAAGGAGAGCAGCAGGTTGTTCAATGGCTAATTGAGTGGAAGCATATACTTAAAGATGATTCATCTTAAGAGGATGCTAGTATGATAACTCAGCAGTTTCCACAGTTCAAAACATGAGCATAGTTGCATTACAGTTCCAGTTCTGAATGTTTAGTCATGGCTTGTGGACAAGAAATGTTTAAGGGGGGTGGATTGTCATGATGTTAAGGGGGGAAATGGTAAAATCCTGATGATTCACTGCAACTCACAAAAGAAGTGAATAACTTTCATTTTTGTAACTGATTCTGCTAGGAATGGCTAGTACATGATAGTACTAATAGTGGAAGGGATTAGTTAGTTATGCGTCATTTTTTATCAGCACTATTTTGGTGGTGAATTCCCCAGAAAACTATCTTCTCTTCTCTCCTAAAATTCTACGTTACTACTATAATTTTCTTTCAAGTTCATTTGTGTATGACACAATTTAATAAGTTGGGGAAGGAAAAGAATTTGGGTTGGGCTGGGTTGACATCCGGGCCTAGGTTCTGCCCTTTTCTTCTTCTTTATGTGCGTCTCCTTATTCTTACTACTTTCTTCTTCATCACTTGGCTTTCTTTCTCTTCTTCTTTGCCTCGCCTTCTTCTTCATCACCTCGCCTTCTTCTTCATCACCTCGCCTTCTTCTTCTTCTTCTTCTTCTTCATCATCATCTTCTTCTTCTTCGTCTCGCCTGTCTTTCTTTCTCCTTCTCCATTTCATTGCCACTTCGATTAGTTCACCAACATTCAATTTTCCATTGGAAATATTGATCTCCGATTTAATCTCCGATGCCGAAGCCGAGAACACTTAGAGAATCCAAAATTCTGCCCAATCTAGAGGAGAATGGAGGGCGAGTTTCATATATGATCAAAATAACTTATTTTAATTCGAATGAAACTAAATTTCAACCGTATTGTAATTATTCACATCCAAAGGTTATGTTATTCAATTGTGTTCATTGTGAATGATATTGTTGTTGAAAGCTCTGAATGTATGAATTATGCTGCTATGAACATGAAAAAAAATATGTGGCAAATATTCAAAATACGAATTAAATGCTGCTGAAATATTTTGTATATACTTTGCACATGTTAGGTTACAATACATATCGTTTGTATTAAAACATGCATTTATTTTAAAAGTTTTGAATATGAATTATGAAACTTTTCCAGGAGATCATGTATAAGTTAAGATAAACTTTCATAATTTAAAATTGTCATATTAGCTCTGCTTTAGTTACTTTACGACATGTATTGTTTAAATTAAAATACACATATGATTTTAAATTATCAATTCCTTTTATGAACAGAAAAAACCATGAGCTAGTGCATAAGTTACCTTATGAATTGTTTCTCTTTTGTTAAAACATGCATATGTTAGCCTCCAACTAGTATTTCGTATAGTACACATAATAGTGGTCACATAATTTTGTTGTTTTTCAAAATTTTATATGTACTACATTTAATACCTTACAATATAGACTGATAACATTAAAACATGTACTTATTTTTTTTAAAAAAAATGAGTAGATTTCTCTGGTTTAAATTAAAGAGATGTCACAGAAAGTCTCGGCGGCGTGAAAACATCACATGTAAAGCATTGCATACATTGTACAAAAAACATGAAAATTTTGTCAATTTCAAACACGGGAGGGGCTCTCAACATCTAAACAAAATGGAAGATAAAGTGTTCGTGATAGAAATCTTCCATTAGAGAACTTTCAATATTCCTATCTAGATTAACTAACAGTCTCTAATACAATGAATCAATTATTAATCTTAAAAAAGGGATCATCTTCAAATCCTCAAGTTCAATGTCATCTTCATCTGAATCCTCCTCGTGTCAGAACGTGTTGTAGCGTCCAATGTTCAATATTATTTAATTCCTTAAAGGTCATAACCACTTCAGATTTAGATCCAACTCCTGCAAAAAGTCATACACATAGGATATTAACAGTTGCAACATATAAGCAATCATGTACGATTTCTAATTCAAAACGAACAATGAAAATAAAATTCAATCACAATAAAACTAACAAGTACATACTGGATACTAACAGATGTAATATATGAGTAAACATATGCAGTTGCTAAATCAAAACAAACAACAACAAATTTTTAAAAAATGAAATGCAACACAACTAATAAGTACACACTGGATACTAACAGATGCAGCATATAAGTAAAAGGATGCAACTCGTTATTCAAAACGTACAATTAACAACAAATGAAAACAAAAGGTCATACACAGTACAATGTACAAATATAATACTAACAAGTGCAACATATAAGTAAATAGGTGTAGCTCGGAATTCAAAATGAAAAATCAGTAAAAAAAGGAGAAAAAAATGTCAGTCAGAGTACAACTAACAGAGACACGTTGGATAGTAACAACTACAACATATAAGCAAACTAATGCACCTCGTAATTCAAGACATCAATCAACAAGTTTTTTGAAACAACGAATGGACAATTCAAAATCAAATCATAGAAAAATGCACATAGAAACTCAAAACACTGTAAACGATGTTTATCAATGCTCAAGAAAACAAAAAACATGCCAAATCTGACAAATCCAACAGAAATTGTGTAATAATACTATAAAAAATAAACCTACATATAATGATACGAATATCAAATGATTTGATGTGCTTTAAATGCTTTGATGGATCAACATTATGATAAAGAATTGAAGGAGTCACCATCGACATCTTGGATTTATTATTCAAGATTGTCGACGAACTAAAGACATCATGAAGAACGCTATACTCTTTTTTCCCACGGGGTTATTAATGAGGTAGTGTGATCACTGTAAAATATTGTAAAATTATTTCATTTTGGGTTTATGGACTGACAGTTCGGCCATGTGGCCTTTGAAGAGTTGAATTTCAAAAATAGAGTCCATTAAGGTTTAGTATATTCAGTTCTGATTTTATTAGAACTAGATTTGGTAAGATTAGATAAGGCAATATTCATTCAAAATTTATCTTCAAGAATATAGTCATTTATTTTAGGCAGTCTAGTTAAATATGGTTTTAGCTTCTTAAAACTGCCATATTCCTTTTCAATTTCTCGTTTGTATTTTTTGAAGACCATACCTATGTACTATAAATAGGGGTGGTTTTCAACATTATTTTTACCATCACTTTTATCAATCAAATATACAACCTTTTGAGGTCATACTCTTTGCTTGTGAGCTATTCCATTGTTGCTTAACCCCGAGGGCTAGTTAAGTATTAATAAACCTTGTAATCTAATCATGAGGGCTAGTTAGAGAGCAAGTCGAGATTAGGCGTACCCCGAGGGCTAGACACTTGAATTTCGCGCGAGATAGTGCAAGTTTGCAGATCCCTTCACTAGATCAAAGATATTAATTTCGCAATCGTGAGTCTTTGCAAGTAGATCCATATTAGTTGGTATCAGAGCAAAGCGAAAGATATACCGAGATCGAAAAAAAAACAAAAAAAGGGGTTTCGAGTTTTTGTTGAATTTATTTTCGAATTTATATATATATACTCTTTCGTGTCATATTTTAATTGTGTTTGTTTGATCTTTCTTATTAGGAGGATTGAATCTAGAGTCAAATGATGTTGAAGGGTCCGAGAGTTAGAATACTTCGGTATTACTATCCGCCTTCACCTTCATCAATCGAGTTAGGTGGACGTCGAAGGGTCTGAGCGTTAACAAGTATTATCCACCTTCACCTCCTGGTCTGTTTCATAGTTTTTAGGTGGCTTAAACAGTTTATGTGCTTGTGATATTTTTGTCAACTCTTCTGAAAATTATTGCATGCTCATAATCCTATTTGTTTTCTTTATCGTTCTTTGATTCCGTGATCTTGAATTGTTCTTTGATTCTTGATTGCACCTTATTAAAAAAAACACACACACACACAAAAAGATTCTTGTGTCATTTTCCATATATATAGTGTCATATTTATTATCCTTACGCTCTTGAATACCTCGAAGTTCATTTGAATCAAGAGGAAGTTGTCGCAGTTTTCTTATTCCAAGTTTTGTATAGGCGATTCTTGTTCCACAATTTTTTTTAAAAAAAAGGTAGAATATTTTTGGGTTTCAAAATCAGAATTTAGGATTTGAAATCTGAAATTTGGGGTAGATTTGCAATTTCCAAAAGTTTGGGGCAGATTTGCAATTTTAAAAAATTTTGGGAATTGTGACCAAAGATTTTTCTTTGGGAATAAGATTATGGTTGTGAGTTTTATAGTACAAAAAATGAAAAAAAAAACTAGTTGTGGCTGAAAAAAAAGGAAAGAAAAAGGAAATCCAATTTGAAAAAGGAAAAGAAAAGTCAAAATCCTAATTGGAAGAGAAAAATGAAATAAAAGCCAATTGAGAGAGGGGTTTTGATATGAATTTTCAACTTGGGGGAAATGTAAGTCATTAAAATCCTTTACCACGAGGGGTTTGGATTTGAGTTCTTATTCCAATTTGTTTTCGAAAAAGTTTCTTGAATTTTTGGAACCTATTTATCGCATATATAAAACAATCTCGTTTTAATCATAATTCATTCAATACAACTCCGATTAGTGCCATTCAAATTGGATTTTGTTCCTTATTCTTTGTAGAATTTGGAATACTTGATCGTAGAGCCCAATTTTGATTTTATATATTTTTAAATTTCGAAATAAGTTCTGCAGTACTAATCTCCATAGATTGCTTTGAATTGCGGTGAATTGATTAATTGCCCTTGCATTAGCCTTTGCCTTGTGAGTGACCATACTAAACAAAGGGGAAAGGGGACATTTATTACTAATCAGTTATTTCTTCTTAGCCGGGTCCGTTCATTTTGCCATTTGTTGGCAATCCTAACAATAAACCTACAATGAATTCCATGAATGTCATAAATGGCATAATCAGTGAGGTTCAGATATTGTCTAGGAAGGTAGATGAGTTGGCAAATCCTACGCCACCTTATTCTGCAAGACAAGTTGAATTTGTAAGTGACATCAAAGGTTTCAAGTATGATATTCCTAAATTTTATGGTCGACCCAATACTGTGAAATACTTGGATTGGAAGAGGCATATCAAGAACCTATTTGATCTTTACAACTACCGTGAGAAAGAGAAGATCAAGATCGCACAATATTCTTTCACCCATTATGCCACAGAATGGTGGGAGGATTTGAAAGAATCAAGACAACTTGCTGGTAAAAGACCTATCTCCACCTGAGAGAGATTGAAAACCAAGCTTCGATTACATCATGTTCCACGAACATATTTGATGGAGCAATATTTGTATCTCAGCAATATGAATCAAGGAAATCGTAGTGTAGATGAATACTGGCAATTTCTTGAATTAGCTATGAGAAGAGTTGGCATGAGAGAAAATGATGTCTTCATAAAGAATCAGTTTATTGAAGACTTAAAAGAAAATATGTATGTTCCAGTTAAGCTCCAGTATTATGTTTCCGTGCAAGATTTATTGTTTAAGTTCAGGTTGGTTGAGTTGACATTAAGGCCCAGGAGAAGCTCTAATTTTGGCTATGACAGTCAAAGGCAGTTCTCTGATTTCAGAAGCCCAAACCTGAATAAAGGTTGATATCCAAGAGGTTCAAGTCGTGCTTGAACGGTGGAGATCAAAAGGATAGAATATTAGAGTTGTCTAAATATGTGCTTATAACACCATATGAATGATGTTTCCCCTAAAACTATCTCCACCCCTGTGTGAATAGTTTTGAGGCCAAATCATTTATCTGAATATTACAAATAGTAATATTGATGTATAGGAGAAATATTAACAAAAAAACAAAAGCTTGTGGTGCACATTTGAAAGTTGCAGTGTGCATACTTGAGATGGAATCCCTCATTTGAAGTAGTCTGTCCATGCTTGCTTGGTTGTGCTTCTTTGCCATGTATGTAAGTCGACTCATTTGGTTCTGCTTCTTTGAATTGCTTC
Organism: Rubia yunnanensis; assembly: GCA_037428765.1. Lineage (NCBI taxonomy): Eukaryota > Viridiplantae > Streptophyta > Magnoliopsida > Gentianales > Rubiaceae > Rubia > Rubia yunnanensis. The sequence continues at coordinate 80,541,513 of CM075068.1, forward strand.
CTTATTTCCTTAGAGCATTGTCTAGGGATCGTTCCTGTTTGTCCCTTCGCAGTGAAGGTCCAAAACAGAGAATGATTAGCATCTGACTCATATATGTATATCCAGAATCCCCCAGTGATCAAAATGAATCATGCCAATCGCTGTGGGGTCTAGCTAATCCCATGATAAATGCGTAGTGTAGTTAGTTTTCAGATCACCTTTTGCCAGATGGTCAACAATCATGTTCGCTTGTCTCAGAGTATGCACAAGGGTAATAGGGCCAAATTGTTTCATTGATATGATGATGAACTAGTTTAATTAAAGTGCATGGGGAAATCATTAGGGATTTTATCCAGTTAATAGCAAGTTTGCCGTCAGATTCCAGAATAAAGTCCTGAATGCCTAGAATCCTAGCCAATAGTTCACCATGAAGATTAGAGGATGCCATGACTGATCTAATGAAAGCAAAGATGAAATTGCCATGTTGATCCCTGATTATGATTCCAAGACCAGTTTTTTTGTATGTGTTAGACCAGGAAGTATCCACGTTGATTTTAAGTCTAGAATATGGTTTTATCCATTTGTGCAACTGGATTTTTGGCTTAGGTGGCGGCCTTGGTTTTGGTATTAAGCCTATGGTGAACCAGTACAAATCCTCACTGTTAAAAGTATAGGTTGGTTTGTTATGGAAAAGAAGGAAAATGCCTTGTTTGATTGACAGATATATGTGGATTCACTTTATCAGACAGGTATTTGTTCCTTGCTTTCCATAAGTACCAATATATATATGAGGGTATTAGTATAATGAGTTCAGAGTGAGTTCTAGATGACCAAAGGAAAGACAATCTATCCCATATGGTAGCAAAATGTGGGCAATTCAGATAGAAGAGATTCTGAAATTGATTCCATAGTTCTAAACCCAAGTCACAGTTATTAAAAAAAGTGATATAGAATCAGAAAGTACAACACCATGGGCATTTAGAGGCTAGGGAAACATTGAAGTATACAAGGATGTCATCAAAGGTTAGGATAGCATTTGTGAGTTTCCACATAAACATAGAAACCTTTTTTGGTAGTTTTGAGTGCCAGACCTGCTTGAGGGATCTCATTTTTGTTCTGTTTTCATCTAAAAATAGATAGGTTGATTTCAGTGTGAAGATGCGATTTTGAGCTGGGGTCCAGATAAGTCTATCTTCTTTATTCTTCTCAATCTTTGTATCTTGTAAGAAAAGGATGGATGTTAGCAGGGAGGAATTGAAGCTGGTTAAAAAAGTGGTATTTTTGATAAATGAACTCAGCAATTGTGACTGATGTGTCCAAAATGGAATTCAGAGTTGTAGAGCTCAAACCCTGTCCAATTAAAAGTAAAAGCATTAACAGTTCCTAGACCACGAATTACTCTAAATGAGTTTTCAGCTAGGAGGTTAACATACACGATTCTCTTCCAGTTATGTGAAGTCCTCTCAGCTAGTGGAATAGACCAAATAAACTTAGATCACATTATTTTGCCATTTTGACACTTCCACCACAGTTTAAGAGAGTAGGCATTAATGGTTTTTTTTAGATCTCTAAATCCTAGCCCATTCCCTAGTTTAGGGCAGTACAATTTGTCCTAACTTTTCCAAACCTTTTTACCTCTTGTTTCCTTTTCTCCCCAGAAAAATGTGTTGAGTTTTTTTATTAGATCTCTAATAACCTGATCATGAGGTTTTATGACAGCCCAAAGGTGCTGCAGAATGAATATCATCACTCATTGTATGAGGGTCATTTTACTAGCCATACTAATCCATTTATTTTTCCAATTCTTCATTTTCCTATCATATAGTTCATAAAGAGGGCTGAAGTGGTCATTTTTGGTTCTACCTGTGTAAATAACCCAGAGGTTCTACCTTAACTCATCCCTAACTTAGATCTAAGTAGATGAATGTGTGCAGGCTTAGCCTCATTGCTAATATAGAAGTTACTTTTTAGATAGTTAATTTTCTGACCCGAAGTAACTTAAAAAATAGATAAGAAAGTCTTAAGTCCAATCACAGAATTCCTAGTAATCTGTAGGAAAATTACAGTATCATCTGCATATGTTAAATGAGAAACCTGATAAGCTCCATTAGGAAGACTATAGTATGGTAATTTTCCATTATCAAAAATAAATTTCAGGCTTCTTGTGAATGCTTGTGAAAAATATTGAATAAGCATAGAGATGGTGTATCTCCTTGCTTAATTCCTCTAGTGGCCTTAAAAATTCATGCAGGTCTGCCATTTATGAATATGGAAAAGGAGGCACATGACGGATTGTTACATATGATCTTGATAAAGTCAAGAGTGGAAACCAAACTTTTGCATAATAGAGGCTAAAAAAATTCCAGTTGATGCTGTCAAATGCTTTATTTTGTCCACCCAAAATAAATTGAATGTGAAATTTAATAATATTTTTTATTTTTAAAATTTACTTACATTTTTTCAAAATATTATCCAATATTTTATGAATTAAAATTAAATAATAAAAATAAACTCATTTAAAAATTTTAGAATAAAAAAATTTACATTACAGAATAAAAAAATTTAAAAAAATTGCAAAATAATAAAAGGCTAAAAATTCCTATAAAAAACAAGAAAGACAAGGACATATGACCCAATCAAGAGGGTGCCACGTGCCCTTGCAAGGATAAAAAGATGAACTACATGTGAGGCGGGCCCCACAACTAATTGCTTTTGTGGTTTCTTTCTAAAGACGATCACTGCTCGCCTTCAGCAGCCCACACCAGACGACACCACAGTAATCATGTGAGAGGTAAGTCATGGTAGCCCAGCACCAGGACCATTGGGCCGACCCATACTCGGTGTCCACCAGGAAGCCCAAGCAGCCCTTGGCCCGAAGACCAAGTTAACTCAGGACATTCCCACACGGTGGCGGCCAAGCTTCGAACCAGAGACCTCCGTGAGGAGGAACCCAATTCCCAACCACTGGGGTACACCCGCGGGTGTTTGTGGTTTCTTTCTAAGAAATGGGAGCACAGTTTTTTTTAGAAATTAAACAAGAAACTACCATTTTAGGCTTGTGTTGTTTTTTAGTGGGTTCTTACCGCTAAGAAACCATCAATGTCCGTGCTCTTAGTCCCATAAATTTGAATGTTGGATACAATATGAGAAAATGATAGTTTAGGTGCTCACTTTTAAGCAAAATTATATGTTTCGTTCTTTTTTTTTACACCATGTGTCTAAAAGGTTTCTTGATTATTACGAAATATTGTCAATTGATTCCTTTATACTCCCCCCTTCCTAGATAAATTGGCACAATTAGACTTTTGAAAGTCAACTGAATCAATTTTCTACAATTAATATCTTTATATGTGTATACAAAAATTCATAACAAATAATAATTTAAAAATACATGTTATGATGAATCCAACATATACCATGATAATAATCTTACATATATAATAATCGAATTTAATGGCCAAAGTTGACTTAGTTTGACTTTCAAAAGTCAAATTGTGCTAATTTTTCTGTGACGGGGGAGCAGGACATACGGCATTTTAATTAAGTTAATGAACCCATCAACAGTTACTGAGATTTTAAATTTTTTATAATTTAACAACTTTTGAGGTTAAATATTTTTCTAATTTTCTCCTTTTTCAATTTTTTTCTTCACTACCTTCTCTACCATGTTGCGAACACCACCAATCCAAACTATACTCGATGTCTCTTCTATCATCATTGATTTCCATGTTCACTGCCTCTCGATATCAACCATATCAGCATTATAAAGATTAACTCAACCATATCTCAATGTTGACTCACAAAAACATTTTCTTAATCATCGTCATTGACACCCTCAGTATCAATTTTTTTCGCATTCCCAAAAACAAACATAACTTATTTCATTACTAACCTTTTAGAAAGCATCTTTTGCACCAATCTTGTCGTTGGGGTAACATTAACAACATTGTCTTGTTTGGAAGCTTTAGCTGGCGTATCAACTAAGGGTTTAGATGTTTGCTTACTCTAACGTTTCACGTGAGAAATTTCTGACATCCAAACAACATTAATCATCAACCTATAACATAAGAATATCATAATAAAGACTAAACACCAGCAAAATACATGTATTTAAATTCAAGGTTGGTTCGCCCCTGAGTCGTTGTCACTTTCTTACAGCGACTACACTAACAAATTAACAATAGTAGTATCTATGAAAAAAGTGATTAGAAAAACAAACCCCAAATTATATCAAAATAAGTAAAGCATCAGATAATATGATATAGAAGATTAAAGTGCATTCATGCCCCCAATTCCTTGTTTAGTACACATATATCCCTCAATTTTTTGAAAGTGCACATATACCCATGGTTCCTTGTTTGTGCACATATAACCCTCAGTTTTTCAAATGTCGAACTCCGGCTATAGGGGTGTATGTGCACTTTTGAAAAAAAATGGGAGGGTTATATGTGCACTTTTGAAAAACTGGGAGAGGTATATGTGCACTTTCAAAAACTGGGGGTAAATGTTCACTAAACAAAGAACTCGGAGATATAAATGCACTTTACCCTATAGAAAATGTAGTTTATTATATAAACCTCAAGAAAAACTAATGTAACACCAATTAATTTCTTTTTAAACTGAAATGGGAAAAGACAGAGATGAAAAGTATATAAAAATTACAAATTATCATACATTAAGACATCAACTTGAAATCCAAAAATCATCAATGAAAAAGATTAAAAAAAATCAACTTCAATAACCTACAACAATTTTTAAAAAGGCTAGTCATACCAAAAAAAGAGAGCATTACATCAACTCATATAAACCATAATGTCAAACATGACACGAACATAACAGAAGAAAACAAAACAATGTAATTCTAAAACACAAAACTAAGCATCAAAACCAATGAAACTTCAACATAGAACCAAATGTATCAACATCAAACACCTAATAATGACAAGAACGTAACATCGATTCTTAAGTCTAAAAGAGTCTGGCCTACAACACATTTAAAAACCAAAGGAGCATTATATTTTAAATTAAAATGCCTAACATCAATTCATATTAGCCAAATTATAGTTATAGCAAAAATAGAAAGAAAGTTATCAAAATTAAACCCTGAAAAAGTAAGGATATCATCAAACCAAATTCATATCAAGCTAAAACATGACAACATCAATTAGAAACTTACAACGTATACTTAAAGAGAAAAAAATAACAATAAACTACAAATTAAGAACAAAAACTGCATAAAATATTTTAAAAATAAAATAAAAGTTACAGCATCTTAAATTAAACCAAAAGAATAAGTTGAAGAGGCACAAAGTACAAACGAGCATCGTGTCAACAGAAAATGAAAATATAACAATATAAACTTTATAGATATAAAATGTCAACCCATACACATAGATTATCATACCAGAACATTAAAACATGACCTAAAACCTAAACAACCACAGCATGCAATAAGATAAAGAATTTTTTTGAATAATCCCGTCAAGAAAAATAAATCTACATAAACTTGGTGAAGAGTGATTGGACGTCAAATGCATGTATTTTTCAAAGTATTTAACATTTTTTTGTTATTTTTTTGTTGGAAGATTGTTAGATTTAGGTAGGTTTACATCATAAGGGGTTTAGACGACCATTTTTTGTTTTCATATCTAAATCCTTCATTTTGTAACATATTTATAGTCTAATGGATTTTTGGTCCTTACGAGCATCTAGATTATTTTTTGTAAGCTTAATTTTTAGATTACTCGTAAGCACTTCAGATTGGTTTAGTGAAGGCCATTTGCAAGGATGGTGAAGATTTAAGGCCACAAGTCAAAACGTGGTAGAAGATAGAAGGGTCGAAGAAGGAAGACAAAAAGCGGATGAATTGTGTCCCTGAAGTTTGGAACAAGTTATTATAATGATCCGAGAAGAACCAGCCTCCAAGAGTGGTACCATTGGATTCGTCTTTTTGAGCACTATATAATCGACTACAAGAACTACTAAATTGGATTAGCGATTCACCCCTAGCAGCCAAAATGTATACCGACAGAAAGGCCGATGCGGGCCGCACCGATGTAGAAGTTTTGTAGAAGCCCAACAGAAGACCCGGTGTAGGCCGCACCAATGTAGTGCGGTCTGCACCGGACCTTTGACCAGCCTTATCCTCCCTTTTTTTTCCTTTGGCTCTTCTTCCTCCCTCATTACTACATCCAAATTCCACACTCAAGAAACCCTAGTTTCTTATTAATTTCCATCTTTTCTCCTATGTTTACCATGGATTATTGTTGTTTTGTTATGAGTTTAGCTAATCTAGGATAAATATACTCTTGGGAGCAATTGGTAAGCATTTCTAGTATGAATTTATGAGATTTTGTTTATCCTATTTTGTGTTTTGATTATCAAGTATGTTTTGTGCTTTATTGTAAGATTAATGCATGATTTAGACTAGGTTGATCAACTAGTTGAATATTGTGGATTGATTATGTGCTAGGTTTTTGGTTAAACCTGAAAGACTTTGACTTTTAGTCAACGTGATTGTTGTTGGTCAATGCTAGGTTATAATTAGAAGTGACAAGTAATTATGATTGTTGATTGATGGAGTTTCTTAGAATTAGGATGAATTTAGATGGGTGTACCCAATTATCAATATGGTCCACTAATAACGATTAGCATGAAGGCTGATTCTCGTAGTCATTATTAGTAAATATACTTGTGCTATCTATGTGTTTCTCGCTTGTAGGACATTGTGGTAGTCATGTTGGGTCTCCGTGTGTATTGCTATCATCGGGGAAGTTTATGATGCCGATCGTCTAGGGTGACCCGAGGATAAGGGTTATTTTCTGGCGCCGATCGCCCACTCTAACTATAACCGATGACATGTGAGAAATATCAACACTTGAAAGGTGTTGATAAGTTCTCCACAATATGTTATTGATGCATAAAAATAGGATCAATGATCTATGATCAAATGATGACTAGAAATGTAAACCAATTGCGCCCAAGACTCGTTATAATATTAATTACATCATTTGTGCTAGTGTGATCGTAGTTAAATTATTTTCTCTAATTGGCGGTTAATTTAGTTGTTAAAATAGTCGTAGTGTTTCCAAAACCAAACCCCCCCAACTTTGTCACCACATACTTAGAGTGACATCTTTGTGTGCTTTTTAACTACGCTTTAACACTTCATAAAATCCCCTTTTCCTAGTGGACGACCACGTCTTACCACTAGCCACTATTTATGAGTTAGCCATAATTTGGCTTATAAATATTATTTTTGAGAAGCACGGCGACGACCTCACAAATTTTACCTCCTCTGCCGGGGAAAAGGCGTATTTTATTAAAGTGTTTGTGTGGTTTTTGTGTTTTTTAGTTTTTAGTTGTTTGTTATTTTTGTTGTTTTGCTTGCTGTTGTGATTGTTATTTTGGATAAGCTTGTATTCTTTGGTTCTTGGTTTATGGTCGATACTCGTACCAATAGACAAGAACCCTTGCACTGCGACCTCGATCTCTTAGGAACACTCTGGAGAGCAAGGTGAGTTTCCCATTTTTGCTAACCAAGCCACTCAATCATCACCTGAAGTAGTTACACCAACTATGGAGCATGATACTAGAACCTTGAAGGAGCTCATGGCTCTCGACCTAGAAAGCCAACCCCTTTGCATTACATACCCTCATCTTCCAGAAAATGTCACTTATGAGTTTAGGTCTGGGATGATCCATTATCTATCAATTTTCCATGGGATGAGCGGGGAGGACACAAACAAGCATTTGTCTGAGTTTCACTATGTGATCATGATCATGAAGCCATCCGGAATTTTGGAGGACAATTTCAATCTAAGGGCGTTCCCTTTCTCTTTGAAGGATGCCCCAAAAGATTGGTTATACTACTTTCCCTCTGTAAGTATAACATTATGGAAGGAGATGCAGGGAAATTTTTTGGAAAAGCTCTTTCCTGAAACCAAGTCGGCGGGGCTACAGAAGGAGTTAAGCAACATCTCCCAATATTCGGGTGAATCTTTATACGAATATTGGGAGAGGTTAAAGAGGTTGCTAGTGAGTTACCCCTACCACCCATACAAGGAAGGAGATCTTGTGTACTATTTCTTTGATGATTTGTCCGTTGAAAATATGAGTATGATCAATGTTGCTTGTAATGGGCCGATTGCCAACAAAAGCCCGAAATACAACATGACATTGCTTGAAGAAATGGATAATAGAACAAGACAATTCGGTGTGAGAGAAAGGGCAAGGTTGCAAGAGGCTCCACATCCTGAAAACCCCAAGCTTGAGGAGAAAGTTCAAGCTTTAGCTTCCATGATGAAGGAGCTAATGAAGGGGAGGATGCATCAAGCCAAAGTTTGTAGGGTTTGTTCATTGGATGACCACACCGATGTATGCCCTCAACTACAAGATAGAGGGTTTGAAAAGTAAAGGCAATGGGCTACCAAGGCGGATAAATTCTCCAAAGGAGATAAGCTCATGAGAAGAAGTATGATCCATACTCCCAAACTTACAACCCCGGGTGGAGAGAGCATCCAAACTTTCGGTGGAGAGATGAGCAACCCGACCAATCAAATCATCAAGGGGCACAAGCCCATTACCAAGGAAATAAAGGGTATAATCGGGCACCACAACAAGGCTACTTGAAGGATGAGGGCTTATCCAACCCCGAGAGGAGAAATCAAGGTCGAAGCACGAGGAGCTTATGCATGGCATAACCACTATGGTCACAAATTTGGAGGACTACACCTCAGCTAGATTAGGAACTTGGAAACTCAAGTTAGCCAAATTGCATCCTTCGTGGCCCAATTGGAGGCTATGGATTCTGGAAAACTTCCATCACAACCGAAATTGAACCCAAGACAAAATGTGAGCTCAATCACCTTGAAGAGTGGAAAAGAAACCAAGGAGCCCGAGCAAGTTGTTAAGGATGGAGAGGAGGTTGAAGAAGAGCTTATGGTGAAAGACCTAGAGGTTAAGGAGGTGATTGCTCAACCACCGAAGAAGAGGGAAATTGAAAAAAAATCCTTCCATCACCACCTTTTCTGGCGGCTTTGCGGGACAAGAATCACAAGAATGAGAACAAAGCCCTTTTTGAAGTCTTCCACAAATATGAGGTAAACATTCCCCTTTTTAATGCTATCAATCAAGTACCTAGGTTTGCTAAGTTCCTTAAAGAGTTATACACCCCTAAGAAAACTAAAGCACTGAGGAATGTTGATTTTTTTTAAATTGGTGGACAAGTGTCAGCTCTCTTTCAAATTAAATTACCTCCTAAATGCAATGATCCCGGCGTGTTCACCATCCCTTGTGTCATAGGTGACAAAATTTTTGAAAAGCAATAATAGACCTAGGAGTCTCTATTAATGTAATTCCCTACTCTGTATACAAGTCTCTTAACTTAGGGAATTTGCATGAAACTAGGGTGATCGACGTGTATAGTAGTTCATTAACCTTAGAGTTTGACAGAGAGAAAGTAGGTTATGAGATCTACAAGGATAAAGAGCTTCCAAAGGTTAAAATGTCTTGTTATGGTATCACTACACTTGAAAGTTTGCATGATTCTCACAATGAATTTGAACATTGCCACATGATTAACTTATTTGAAGTTGATAATGGAATGAGTAAAACGTCTAAGCAATTTTCTAGTATTTCGAACAAGTTCAATGTTGCATGTACGAATATCTCTTGTACTAACTTGCAGCGAGTGAAGGGGGGGGTCAAAGAAACATCATCAAAACCCCCTTCACTCCAAAGAGTCCCTAAAACCACTCGAAAAGGGATGAGGCGCACAATTCCATTTGGCTTCGAAGGTGAGGTATAAGGCGAGACAATGCTGGAGACCAATACATGCAGAGACAAGAATGAGTGGAACCACAGATGGTGATTCTGAAGACCTGAGGAGTGTTTTGACTGAAGCTTGAAAAAAGAGGAGAGTATGTCGTGCCGACGACATTAAATAAACTTGGTTTTGATCATCTAGATAGTCATTTGTGAGTCGATGTAATTGTGATCTCCTTTTTGTTAAGAGTTGTGGAGATTTGTTGTTTTAATTGGAATTCATGATTAATTTTATTTTTTTAATTTTTTTGGAACATTGTTACGCTTGGTTTGCATGATTGTTTTGCAGGGAGCATTTGGTTTTGGAGAAAAAGGAGCGAGAAAAATGGGCGAGCAACCGGGGCTAGGAGAAGTTCAACTCACGAACCGTATAGAAATGCATCGTCCACGATGCTCACACCCTCCCCCATCTCCAAAGTACCAATTCCATCCCTACCACCAGTAAATACACCCCGAACCTATTTACCCGTGATCCACTTGAAACACACAATTCGAAACCAAATAGGTCTCTCTCTCCTCCATTGCAATTTCAATGCTCTATTCGATTTGTTGTGCATGACTGGACCTTTATGATGGAGGTTGTGGGGAGAGTATATTGTGGTTTTGGTAGTTTGTCAATTAGATCTTATAGTTGTGCTACTAAGCGTGTTTTGGTGTTTGTTACTCATTATGAATGCTCTCTCATTTTCCATCCTTGGCATATGCTCTAGAATGATTATTTGCATTGAGGACAATGCAACATTTAAGTGCGGAGAAGGGATTAAGATGATACTTATTATTAGTAGTGAATTTTGTTGTAGCAAGTAGCTCTTTTGAGAGCATTTCTAAAAAAAATTGAAAAAAATAAATAGAAAATAGCCAGCTAAGTTGAAAACCCGAGAGGGCAACTTAGGCTAAATTGGGGGGCCTGGATAGGTTGAAAACCCGAAAGGGCAATATATGCAAAAATAAGAGGCCAAATGGTGTGGAAAAAGGTGAGGGTGAACTTTGAAAAAAAATGTGTGAAGCTAGGATGAAAACCCAAGAGGGTTCCTAGGAAAAATGAGAGAAATTGAAAAAATTTATGCTTCTCTTGATTAGTCTATTTCGTGGCTTCTTTGGTAAAGTAAGCTAGTTTTGTACTTGTATTTTATACCTCATCTTTGATTCGTATGATGGTTGTTTAGATTATCTTAAACTTTGGGATGTGAGAGTGTGAGAGATTCTTATGTCTTGGGGGTTACGTAGTCTAGGAATATGATGTTGGATGTTTTGGAAAAACTTTTGCATGCTAGCTTACGCCTAGATCTTTGCTTGTTCTTGTTTACTTGATGACGAGTAAAGGTTTTAGTGCGGGGAGGTTTGATAGGACGTCAAATGCATGTATTTTCCAAAGCATTTAACATCCCCTTTGTTATCTTTTTTTTAGAAGATTACGAGATTTAGGTAGGTTTATATCATAAGGGGTTTAGATGAGCGTTCTCGGTTTTCATATCTAAATTCTTCATTTTGTAACCTCTTTAGAGTTTAATGTATTTTTTGTCCTTACGAGCGTCTAGATTCCTTTTTGTAAGCTTAATTTGTAGATTGCTCGTAAGTACTTCAGATTGGTTTAGTGAAGGCCATTTGCAGGGATGGTAGAAGATTGAAGGACATGAGTCAAAACGTGGTAGAAGATAGAAGGATCGAAGAAGGAAGACAAAGAAGCGGATGAATTGTAACCCTGGAGTTTGGACCAAGTTCTTATAATGATCCAAGAAGAACCAGCCTCCAAGGGGGGTTCCATTGGATTTGTCTTTTTGGGCTTTATAAAATCGACTACAAAAACTCACAAATTGGATCAGCGGTATACCCATGGCGACGAAAATGAATACCAAAAAAAGGCCGGTGCGGGCCGCACCGATGTAACAGTTTTGTAGAAGCCCAACAAAAGACCTGGTGCGGGTCGCACCGGACCTTTGACCAGCCTTTTCCTCCTTTTTTTTAGTTTGGCTCTTCTTCTTCCCTTATTACTCCATCCAAATTCCACACTCAAGAAATCCTAGTTTCTTATTTATTTTCCATCTTTTCTCCTATGTTTACCATGGATTATTGTTGTTTTGTTATAGGTTTAGCAAATCTAAGCTAAATATACTCTTGGGAGCAATTGGTAAGTATTTCTAATATGAATTTGTGAGATTTGGTTTATCCTATTTTGTGTTTTGATTATCAAGTATGTTTTGTGCTTTCTTGTGAGATTAATGCATGATTTAGACTAGGGTGAACAACTAGTTGAAGATTGTGGATTGATAAAGTGCTAGGTTTTTGGTCAAACCCGGAAGACCTTGACTTTTAATCAACGTGATTGTTTTTGGTCAATGATAGGTTTTAATTAGGAGTGACAACTAATTATGATTGTTGATTGATGGAGTTGCTTAGATTAGGATAAATTTAGATGGGTTTGCCTAATTATCAGTGTGGTATACTAATATTGATTAGCATGAAGACCAATTCTTGTAGTCAGTATTAGTAAATATACTTCTGCTATATATGTGTTTCTCACTTATAGGACATTGTGGTAGTCGTGTTGGGTCTTTGTGTGTTTTGCTATCCTTTGGGAAGTCTATGGCGCCGATCGTCTAGGGTGATCCGAGGACAAGGGTTTTTGTGTGGCGCTTATCGCTCATTCTAACTATAACCGAGGTGAGGTGAGAAATATCAACACTCGAAAGGTGCTGATAAGCTCTCCACAATATGTGATTGATGCATAAAAATAGGATTTAATCTATGATCAAAGGATGACTAGAAATGTAAACCAATTGCGCCCAAGACTCATTATCATATTAATTACATCTTTCGTGCTAGTGTGATCTTAGTTAAATTATTTTCTCTAATTGTTGGTTAATTTAGATGTTAAAATAGTCTTAGTGTTTCCAAACCCCCCCCCCCTCTCCCCAACCCCCTCTAACTTTGTTACCACCACTTAGAGTTACATCTTTGTGTACTTTTTAACTACGCTTTAACACTTGATAAAACCCTCTTGATAAATTATTCTGTGCCTTTCAAAGGTAATATTTATAAGCCTAAATTACATCTAACTACTAAATAGTAGCTAGTGGACGACCCTGTCTTACCACTAGCTACTATTTAGTAGTTAGACGTAATTTAGGCTTATAAATATTATCTTTGAGAGGCACGGCGACGACCTCCCAAAGAGGAACGCTTCGTCACTTATATGAATCTTCTTATGAAGACTCATGATTGCAGAATTAATATCTTTGATCTAGTGAGGGGATCCGCAAACCCTCACTATCTTGCACGAAATTCAAGGTCTAGCCCTTGGGGTACACTCAATTTCGACTATGGCCAAAATTCATCCAGATTATAACTTGGATGAATATTACCTTAAGTAATCTTACCAAAAATAATTTTAATCAGAATAAAGCTCAATATACTAAACCATAATAGACTGTAATTTCAAAATTAGCTCTTCAAAGCCACATGGCCGAACTGTCAATCCATAAATCCAAAATGAAATAATTTTACAATATTTGATAGTGATCACACTACCTCATTATAAACCCAGTGGAAAAAAAGTATAGTGTTCTTCATGATGTCTTCAGTTCTTCGACAGCCTTGAACAATAAACCCAAGATGTCGATGATGACTCCTTATTAAATTCTTCATAATAAAGTTGATCCATCAAACCATTTAAAGAACCATCAAAGAATTTGATATTCGTATCATTCTCTCACGGATCAAAAAGTTCCTTCCTCAAAATGGGAAGCATATAACCTATAAAGACACCCTGGAATTCCCGTAACAACTTAACAAACCGTGAAAGCATATCTATAGGAATATCTTCATTGGCATAGTAACTTTCTTTAAAGGACATTATAAGAACAAAAGAATGATTACTCAAAGCTCGATTCACATCTCTTATTGAAGTATAAAAAGATTTACCAAAGTCAATAAATAGTTCATGCCTCATCATATAAATAGAAGGTAAAGGACTAAGATGTGAAAACAAGACTTTATGCAACTTATCAGAATTATTTTGCAATTTACCTGTCTTACCCGCCTTAGGATCGACCTGGAACTTGTGTATGGTGACATTTACTGTCTTTTTGGTGGAACAGACACCATTTTGGTCGGAGTTACTTGCTCTTTGTGGGGGATTAATTTTAGCAACTTATGTGGAATACACCTACAAGATTTCTTATGTTTCAGGACCTTGCTCACCTTTCTCAACAATGATGATTTCATCATATAATTGTTCTTCTTCAGTGTCATACCATGCAGGCATATCATCATCTTCTTCCTCCTCCATTGTTGTTATAATTCGTTCAAGGGGACAGTTATTGTGAACATGTTCTCGTTCATTACAATGAAAACATGTAGGAGTGTTAGAAGAAACTGTATTTGGTGAAGTAGAAATTGATTTACCTGTATTTTGGCTAAGAGACTGATTGGTTGCAATCATTCTTTGATCAATGGGTTCAAATGGTGGATTTGAGTAGGTTTTGGTCGAATTAGGGTTTCCTCGGCCACCCATGTTTGAATTCCTACCACCACTGGTCGAATTTGGACTTCTAAAATCAGAGCGGCGTTGACCAATTTTGTCGAAGGCTGGAGTAGACGTGTGAGTCTGGTGACTCTAGGTGTGGTGGAGGGATGGAGTCAGGAAAGTGGTGGGGCAAGTTCGGCGACAGTGATGGATTTCTCCGACCAAATTCAAGGTATTTTTTGTATCTGTGATGACATTTATTGTTGGTTGATGGTTATGAATACATGCATCTCACTGTCTTTCCTTTCAATTGCTCTGAATTTAATACAATTGTTCTGAATTTTGGGAAGGTGGTGGGGTGAGTCATGATGGTGATGGAGTCTAGAGCAGATTGGAGCGAGAAAGGGAAAAGGTAATGGGAGGGGAAAAGAAAAAAAATAGAAAAAGGAAATGGAAAATGAAAAGGAAATGGAAATGAAAAATAAAAAATGACCATTTTCCCCTTAAATTCAACAGCTTTGACTGAAGTTAACGCTTTGACCAGACGGAAGAGTTATGACACTTTTGTTAGTTCAGGGGGGTAAAAGTATCGAATAAATGGGGGGCCAAAATAGTAAGATGGGAAGAGTTGGAAAGCCCCTGAAGTCAGTCGCCCTCAAATATATTATTTCATATTTTTCAGTTAGACTTTGCAACGAAGAACTAAACTTTTAGTATCATACTGAAGCCATCGCAGATTGTGAGATTCTAAACTCTTGTTCATTATTCCGATTAGCAGTATTGATTATATTGTTCTTGAATTTATTAAATTGTGTTGATTTATCTATTTTGATCATCTAGGTTAATTGATATTGTTTATATTTCTATAATACATGATTGCATGAGTGTATGGTTAAGACTTATGTGCATTGTGAAAGAGAATTAATTTAATGCATACATTAACGTTTTGTTATGGTTATTATAGCATGTATCTCATATAATCCTATTCTTATTTCTATTGTTGACTAGTTGCTAAAATAAATTAATAATAACTATTATCATGGTCTAGTTGCTTGACAATTATCTCTTTCTCCGGATAAGACTGCAATTGGATGTAAATAGGTGTATCGTACCAAGTTTAAATTAGATGTCACCATTGAACGTCACAAAGCTCTCCTGGTGGTTCTGGGTAATCATCAGATTGAGGGAACCGACTATACTGAGACATTTGCTCCTATTGTGAAAATGAGTTTAGTTCGCCTATTTCTGTCTATTGCAGTCATTTGTAGTCAGGAACTTCATTAGATGGATATCCATAATACTTCTATACATAGCGATCTTCACAAAGAGGTCTCCATGCACCCTTAACCTAATTATTATAATGGCCCCCCTGGCCTTGTCTGTCAACTTCAGAAATCTCTTTATGGTATGCGACAAGCTCCTCGCAACTGGTTTGCCAAGTTCACAAATGCTCAACGTGCATTTGGATTTGTTCAAAGTAAGGTTGATTACTCTCTTTTCTTTCACTCCCGTGGTTCAGTTTCCTTGCATGTGCTTGTCTATGTGGATGACTTAGTGATTGCTGGTAGTTCTTCGATGCTAATATCTTAATTCAAGAAGTACTTAAGTTCTTGGTTTCACATGAAGATCTTGGTGCACTTAAGTATTTCTTGGGTATAGAGTTTGCTAGAAGACTGAATGGGAAGTTTATCAGATATTGGTTTATTGGCTGCTAAATCGACTGATTTTCCAATGGAGCAACGACGTGATCTAGCACCTGTTGAAGGGCCCCTTTATGATTATCCTAAGCAGTAATATAGCCTCGTTGATTGTCTTATTTACCTTCCATTACACGTCCTGAGCTTAGTAATTCAGTTCATACACTTGCTCAATTTATGCATGGGGATCATAAATGCCCAACTTGCCAAGCAGGGAATGAAACTGGTTACGTCCGAGAGCCTTAGTGAACAAGTTTGCAGGTTGGTCTGACGTGTAGATATGTTGAGTAACAATAGTGCTAGATTGAACAAGATCCCGAAAAAAATGACAATCAACTTCAACGTGCTTTGTCTGGATTTGCCACAATATAAAGAGTAGATTGACTGTCACAAAACATTCGCATATGAGAAGTGTGCACAACCCCTAACTCTTTCAGTAAAGACTTAAGCCATAACAACTCACAACAGGTAACAACCATAGCACGATACTCCACTTCGGCGGAAGACTGAGAAACCGTAGGTTGCTTCTTAGTCTTCCAAGAAACCATAGAATCACCAATCATCACAAAATATTCAGAAAGAGAATGCTGTTTGATCGGGCATGCAGCTCAATATGAATCACAGTAAGCAGTCAACTGTAATACACTATTGGAAGAGAGAAATAAACCTTGACTAGGATGACTCTTCAGGTAGTGCAACACACGAACTGCTGCTTGCCCTTGAGGAACACAAGGAGTCTTCATGAATTGCACAAGTGTATGAACCGAATAGAATGTGTGATAGTCAGGTATATCAGGCGCCCTACGAGATGCCTGTAATGCTCGAGATCATGGTAAGCTAGACCCTTAACACATGTTGTTGCTCTATCGGAATGTCAGTCGGTTTACAAGCAGATAAACCTGTATTAGATAAAATGTCCTAGGCATATTTCCTTTGCGAAAGAAACATCCCCTCTAGTCTTCTAGCAATCGTTATGCCCAAGAAATACTTAAGTAAACCAAGATATTTTGTATGGAAACAAGAACTCAAATATTTCTTGAACTCAGAGATGAGCACAGAAGAGCTACCAAAAATGACCAAATCATCCACATAAACCATAACATGCAAAGAAACTGATCCACAGGAAAAGACAAACAAAGAGTAATTTGTCTTACTCTGAACAAAACTAAATTCTTGTAAAGCCAGAGCCAATTTGGCAAACCAATTTCAAGGAGCCTGGCAAAGACCGTAAAGATATTTTTGAAGGCGACATACCTGACCATGATGCGCAACATAACTTGGCGAGGATCGCATAAAAACCTCTTCATGCAAATCACCATGCAGGAAAGCTTTATGGACATCCATGTGATGATTTCCCAACCATGAATGACCGCAACAGATAAGAATAGGCGAACATAACTCATCTTCATGATCGGAGCAAATATCTCAGTATAATCAATCCCTTTAACCTAACGATTCCCGAGAACCACTGGGCGCACCTTATGACATTTAATAGTACCATCTGACTTAAACTTCGTCCGGTAAACCCATTTGCAACCAATCGCCTCCTTATCCAGAAGCAGGGGGGAAAAGTCCAAGTCCGATTGCGCTCAAACGCAGTAAGCTCTTCAGTTATAACATCTTACCAATGAGCATGTTGTGATGCCTCAAAATAAGTTGTGGGATCTGCACTAGATGTTACGACACCCAAAAATCTAGAATATATACTAGAAAAACTATCACAATTTATATAGTCAGTAAGAGGATAGAGAACATTTGAGGATAGTGACGATGCCTGAGTGAACGTAGCAGTAGTAAGGGGGTCTTCAGTAGCAAGAGCACATGAATAATTATCACAATTATAATCTTCCAAATAAGGAGGAGGTCGGCGAGCATGAATACTCTGTCTGATAGGTGGCAACTCGACGGCTGAATTATCCGGAGCTGGAGATGCCGCTGAAGGAGGCTAGGCAGGCGGTGCATGAGGCACGTAAGGTAGCGGCGTCCTTGGCATTACTACGTCTAGCCGGGCTAGAAGTAGAATCCGGCAGTCTTGGTTGGGATATGCCGATAGAACCTCATCCAACGGGGATGGTGGGTCAGTGTTAGCGGCAGCCGGCGTAGATGAGCCACTGGAGACCGGTAACAATTGACAGTAGAGGATGGGCGGCGATCGGCGTCGGAGAACTGGCAGCAGCCAAGGGTAGGTGACCGGTGGCGGCCGGAGGCTATGGGTCGTGCAACTCTGGCATCAGCGATGAGGAGGGCAACAGTGAGGTGGTGGCATTGCCGAGGTCTTCTGATGAGATCGATGTTGGAGTTGCGAAATATGGGAACTGGTCTTCATAAAAATCTGCATCTCGACTGGTAAAGATTACATGGGATTCTAGGTCAAAAAGGAAATAGCCTTTCTTTTCGGCAGGGTAACTAAGAAACAAACAATGTCGACTTCTTGGTGCAAACTTGTCACGATATCTAGGAACATGAGCAAAACACAAGCATCTAAAAACTCTTAAGGATGAGTAATTTGGAGCTTTCCCATAGAGAAACTTAAAGGGAGTACGACCATTGAGATGCTTCGATGGTGTCCGATTAATCAGATAAGCAACAGTAAGAACACATTCTCACCAAAAATTAACTGGAAGACTGGCTTGAAACCATAAGGCACGTGCCACATTGAGTAAATGACGATGCTTTCTTTCAACTCGACCATTCTGCTATGGTGTATCAACCATAGATGTCTCAAAAATGATCCCAGATGCAGCAAAATGAGAACTCAAAGGCAAAGATTTAGTCCCGTTATTAGCCTGAACACACAGTATGGTTCAGCCCCATTGATTTTTCACCAAGGCACAAAATTCCAAAAATCTAGAAGGTACTTCTAACTTAGCCACTAATAAATAAACCCAAACAGCTTGGGAATAATCATCAACTATAGTTAAAAAAAATAAAATGCACCACTAGAAGATGATGTTCTATAAGGACCCCAAATATCACAATGTATTAATTGAAATAGTGCAGTAGCATTTGTAGAACTCAATTGAAAACTATGCCTAGTTTGTTTTGCTCTATAACATATAGAGCAAGGAACATAAGTGTTATTAGTGCTAAAATCAATAGAAGAGACAGAAGATAACACCGTAGAGAAAGGATGCCCAAGTCGCCGATGCTATAAATTAGAAGAAGGCACAAAGCAACTGTCGGATGAGACTGCGGGATAGGAGGATGATCACGAGTATCCAGCAGACGAAGCAAAAACACTCCCCCCTTCTGTTCACCCACGGCAACCACTTTCCTCGTACTGATTTTCTGTAAAATGCAATAGTTTTAAGTAAACAAAGCTAGACATTTTAAGGAAGATAAGAATCTAAAGCATGATAATAAGTTGCACCACAAAGTAGGTATATATAGCACATGAGTAAGAGTGACATCACCAAAGCAAATAGAACCATATTGGGTAGTAGATGACACAGAACAATGAGGCAGAACAACATTCACAGTGTCAATAGCAGTAGTAATATTAGTAAGAGAACCCTTGTCACCGGTCATGTGATATGAGGCTCCCGAATCAAGTATCCAGGGCAAAGTAGACTTACATGTCCTATTGTCAGTAAGAGAATTGAACTAATTAAATAAATGAATTGTCATGCTCCAGTGGTTATCAGACAGAGCATGGCCAAAATCAAACCGGGTAGGGACGCTACCAGAGGAAGTCGCCACCGGCGAATGACAGTGGAGTGGAAGAGCCGTGGCAAATCCTCGGTTCACGGTGGCGGCGATTGGCCAAGAGGCTGGCGTCGTCCTCCTGGCGGCGTTGGCTTTCTCCTTACCCTCTTCAAGTCATCCCACTGTTCCTTAACTGTGGCAAACGAGCTTGTAGAAGATCTCAACACCGGATCCAGGATTTTCAAGATCCAACAGACAAGAGTAGCATTAACCCCAGGCCAATCAGCAGCATTAGGATGACCAGTGGCGGAACCACGTTTAGGCAGGGGCAGGCGCGCGCCTGCCCTGAGATCCGTCGGCCAGGCGGGAATTATTGTTCCCGGCCGACGGAAGGGGGGTTTCCGCCTACGGCGGCGTAGGCGCGGTGGTGACTCTGCGATCATGGATTCTTTCTTCAGCAAAGGATTCAAGGGTTCTAGTCTGGAGTCCTTGTCGGAGGCCTCCTCCGGGGCCGTGGGGGTGCTCGTGAGCACCACCGTGTTGTACCCTCTCGACACCTGCAAGGCTAAGTTCCAGGCCGAACTTCGTGCCCACGGTCAACGCAGATACAGGTCTCTTTTCCTTTTTTTTGTCTGAATTGGGATGTTTCTTTTTGTTTGTTTTTACTATAAATGATTGGCTGTTCTTGATTTGGTGTTGTCTTATGTTCTAGTACTGACAAGACTGGTTCTAATGGCATCTTTCTCAGTGAAATTGACTGCACTTGACTAGTTCTAATGGCATGTCTTCTGTTGCTTTCTGCAGAAATCTTTCTGATGTTTTCTTTGAGGCAATATCAAAGGGCCGGTTTCTTTCATTGTATCAGGGGCTTGGCACTAAGAACCTGCAGTCTTTCATTGCTCAGTTTGTGTATTTTTACGGATATAGCTACTTTAAGAGACTTTACTTGGAAACGACTGGTTACAGATCAATTGGTACCAGAGCCAACTTGATAATAGCTGCTGCTGCCGGGGCATGCACTGCAATTGCAACTCAAGTAAGATGCTTTCCTTGATCTCGACTTATGATGTCATGAGACTCATGGTGATTCATAATTACTGTTACTCCCTTTGTCCTTATGATAAGTCCACATTTATTCGGGTCAACTTATTATGTGTTTGAAGGAGTAATTAAATCATAAGATGAATACTGGAGCACACAATATTTCATTTACTGTCCTTGCATTTTAATTGTGCGACACACATCACTACATACATAAAGGTATAAACAGAGGAAATTATAAGTTGATTCTGTTTTTTTGGATGAGTGGAGTGTTGTGCGTGCCCTTTGTTGCTTTTAGTTTTCCATTTGGTCTTGAAGATCACGAAGAACGTGATTTTTAAATTTTTTTGGATGCATACTGGATTAACGTTGTGATTTTCTTGGCTCTAAAGGCCAAACACCCTAGCCTTAAGGGTTCTTCTTTTGCTTGCCAATGGACAGAAAGAGACCGGCCTTCACTAAACTCTCTCTCTCATTTCTGAAGTGTATATCTGGTTGAGTGAATTTAGAAAGATTGCATTTAAGTCCTTAGAATATGAAATGCAGATATTGCTCTAGTTTTTATGCTTTCAAATCAGTACAGGATTTCATCTACTTCACTGGTTTCTGATGGAGTTGAATGCTATAAGACTAGGTTGTGGAACTTCAGTTTAATTGAGAACTTCTTTGTAGTTGAAGTTGCATTTTATGGTTCACTTGTTAGTCGCTTCTTAGGTAATGAAGCTTCAGAATCCCGATTCTGGTGCCTTATGACCTGCTGTGCTGGAAACCTAAGTCTTTACATGATTATGAGACGGAAGAATTTTACTAATCAGTACAGTTCACTTAGGATAGACTTCAAGTGCATTTTCCTCTATTGCATCTTTGATTGTTAAAGATTCTGTAATCCACGGAACATTTGATCTTTAGATGTGCCATACTCCTCTTCAGGTCTGTATCTATAAATACTTTTTTGGGCTTTTGATTATTTGCTTGTCGCATTTGCTTCCATTCCTTGAACTTAGTTCATATGCATGTTGTACTATGTGGCCTTTTGAATTCCATATTTGTGAAATCTTTGTTATTGTCAGCAACGTTGCATTTGTGATTGTGAGGTTATTTAAATTCATTGTTAATTTGTGATTGTGAGATTTTCGTTTGTATTCAATTCATTGTGAACGAGTTTTTTCTGCTATGAAAAAAATCAAGACTGATCTACGTAATAGAATGGGAGATGAATGGTTGAATGATATTATGAGGGTTTATGTTGAGAAAGAGGTTTTTGTTAAGATTGAGAATGAAGCAATCATGCAACGTTTTCAAATTTCGGAGCCTCGTAGGATTAAATTGCCTCCACTTCCTAAATCTGCTTCTAGCATTAGAATGTAGTTTTTTTAGTAGTGAATTTGTATGACTTATTGTATTGTACTCATCTTATTATATTATGTTAATCGATCATTTTTTTTGAGTTGTACAAAAAAAATTTAAAAGTACAGGCTAATTTCAGCCTACCCTCAAAATTTTTCCTGGTTCCGCCACTGAGGATGACCATCCTGGGGTTTGGTAATTGATCCATCAATGAACCCAATCTTGTTCTTAGCGAGAAATGTGCGGCACATCGCGTCAGACCATTCAATGTAATTTTCTTGACCTTTCAGCATGTTCAGTATAATTTGCAGACATGGACCATCAACAGAGCCAATAAAGTAAGGATCAGTCGACAGACGAATAATATGCACAGTGGTTCGACGACCATATTGCAAATGCAAATTCTTTAGTAAATTCGCAATCACATCATAACCACTCATATCCTGAAGCTTTGGAACCTCAGGTGCAGCATCAATACGAGCCTGTTCTTCAGAAGAAAACATCATGCAAAATCAGGTACGGATCAATAGCATGTGCTACAACCGGTAGCGGATTGGATCGGCTGCGGCGCGTGATGGGAATGCGGTGGTGCGTGAGCTTCGGGATCGGCGCGTGTGGCTTAACACATGGACCGATCGAATCAGGAGAGGCGGCGCACAGATTACCACAGCCAGACGGTGGCGGTGGCGACCGGTGAGTGGCGGAACGGAGCAGGAGGTGGTGGTGGTGGTGGCGGAACGGAGCAGGACGCGCAGCTTGACGGAGGCGGCGATGGCTCCAAAAGGCAGTGGGATATTTTCTTAGGATTTTAGGCTCTGATATCATGTAAAATATAAGGGTAATAGTGTGTGTTTGTATTTATGATCTTATGATACATTATATAATGGTACAGAATACCTATACAAGGTAGGAAAAAGTAATAAAATATAATTATAATTCCAAATAATATTATATTTCCTTAATACTTTCATAGATATTATGTCTATACGGACTGACCTGAAAAGAAAACATCTTAAATCATTATACCAGCATCTTAAATTATTATTTTTTTTCTTATTTCCTTGTTATTTCTAGCTAAATTTGTAACTATAGCTTGTGATTATGAAATAAGGTCCTAGAGACGTGCAAAGTGCTTCCTTTCTTCATCATTCCTTCAAAGTAATTTTGCCATACAGAGTGCTAGTAAATTAGTAAAATCCAGCATTGAGATTACAATCAATGAACTAATAATTTCCTCAAATGTGAGAATGGAGGCCCTAACCATAAATAATCCAACTTTATATCTCACAAAATCAAAATCCAATTTTACTAACCCCGCCAAAATACCATCATCCCACCTCAATTCTAGGAAATGTTAATCCAATCAGAATATCTATAAGCACAAATACAGTTGTTTTCAGCTTTCACTCATATTTGAACCAATAAAACATATGCTCCATCATCCATAACAAAACCAAACAGGTGATACTACACCCACGGGTGTACCCCAGTGGTTGGGACATGGGTGGGAACGCCAATAAACCCAGGTTCAATCCTCGGCAGCGGCAGTGTGGGGAGTTCTTGCTTTGCAAGGCTCCCTTGTGCGCACTGAGGCAATGCCAAGCCCATGGGTCTTGGCGCTGGGCTACCATGATTTACCTCTCATACGATGGCCTGGGTGTGGGCTGGTATGGGCCGCTGAGGGCGAGCGGTGATCGCCTTTTGCCAAACACGTGATACTGAAGCATTAAAGACATTATAACTTGGGGTCTTTTATCAAAGTACTGGTAAACTATAGGGACCAGATTATAAATTAAAAACAAAAAGATAGAATTTCACGCCTCATCTTCTCCGATGATTTGCCACCAACCCTTGCTGGTGATGAGTTCACATTCCCCACCATTGTTTCCTCCTCCTCCCTCACTCTCGTCCCTCCCCGATCCGTCCACCGCTGTCTAGTTTCACATAATCGAATCAACATGGCGCGAGGATTTTCGAAGTAATTCTATTCGCTGGAGAAGATGGAGTTGATACTGGGAATAAAAAATAACTAACTCTCTTTCTCTCGGTTCCATTGATTGTTAAGGATATCTAGATATGTGCTTCCAGAGCTGTTGATGTTAACATGGAAAACCTTCATGAATCGTAATCCTTGAAGCCTTCAATAGATACTCTATCAGAAAGTGAACGTAGCAGTTGGGAGGGGGGTCTTCAGTAATAAGAGCACATGCATAATCATCACAATCGTAATCTTTCAAATAAGGAGGAGGTCGGCGAGTGCGAACAATCTGTCTGACAGGAGGCAGCTCAGCGGCGGGAGAAGAATCGGAACAACCAGCGAAACAGGCGGCGGAGCTGACAGAAGCAGACGACGAGCGGAAGTATTCAGGGCCAGAGACATCACGTCGGCCTGCGGAAAAGAAAGAGTTACCAGAGGTGGCAGCGCGTGATCGCAGTTTACCAGTGGCGCATGAAGTGTGTGAGGGGGCGGCGTCCCAGGCGGTTCATCGTCAGGCCGGACCGGCGATGATTTGGGTCGGTCGCTGGAACCGGAGAAGCGGTAGGCAGTATAGGCACGGAAGCATCCGCCGGTATAGGCACGGCGGCATCCAGCGGTAAGGGCACGACGGGTGCCGGCAGGATAGGAGCGGCAGAGATTGGCAGCGGCCGGTGGGATCGGTGGTGCCGAGATCTGGTTATGTGACTCTTACGGCAGTGGAAGTGGTGCCGACGGTGAGGTGGTGGCACCACTGGGATCTACTGAAGAGGCTGATGTCAGTGTTGCTGTGTAACATAACCGGTCTTCAAAAAAATTGGCATCCCGATTGTTAAAGATGATGCGGGATTCCAGGTAAAAAAGGTGATAGTCTCTCTTTCCGGTAGGATAACCAAGAAACAAACATCACCGACTTCTTGGTGAAAACTTATCACGGTATCTGGGAATGTGAGCAGCAAAACACTATCATCCAAATACCTTTAAAGATGAGTAATTTGGAGCTCGTCCATATAGTATCTCAAAGGGAGTATGACCATTGAGATGTTTTGTCGGTGTACGGTTAATCAGATAAGCAGCCGTAAGAACACACTGTCCCTAAAAATCATCTGGAAGACTGGCTTGAAACCGTAAGGCAGACGCCACGTTGAGTAAATGAAGATGCTTTCATTCAACTCGACCATTCTGATGTGGTGTATCAACCATAGTTGTCTCAAAAATGATCCCAGATGCAGCAAAATGAGATCTCAAAGGCAAAAATTTAGTTCCGTTGTCAGTCCGGATGCGCAGTATAGTTCGGCCCCATTGATTCTTGACCAGAGCACAAAATTTCAAAATCTAGAAGCTACTTCTGACTTAGCTACTAATAAATAAACTCAAAAAGCCCGAGAATAATCATCAACTATTGTTAAAAAATAAAATGTACCACTAGAAGATGGTATTTTACAAGGACCCCAAACATCACAATGTATTAATTCAAATAATGCATTAGCATTTGTAGAACTCAATGGAAAACTATGTGTAGTTTGTTTTGCTCTATAGCATACTGAGCAAGGTATAGTAGTATTATTTGTGTTAAAATCAAGAGTAGGAATAGAAGACAACACCGTAGATGATGGATGACCAAAATGTTGATGCCATAAATCGGGTGAAGAAACCAAAGCAACAGTTGCAATAGACTGCAGAATATGAGGACGAATGCGAGAATCCAACAGACAAAGCCAATAACCCCCCCTGCTGTTCACCCAAGCCAATCACAATCCTTGTACTGATTTTAGGTAAAATGCAATAATTTTCAATAAACAAAGCTAGACATTTTAAGGCAGATAAAAATCTAGAGCATAATAATAAATTGCATCGCAAATTAGAGAGCACATGAGTAAGGGTGACATCACCAAAGCAAATAGAACCATATTGTGTAGCAGATGACACAGATCCATCAGGCAGTATAACATTCACAGAATTGGTAGCAGTAGTAATATCAGTAAGAGAACCCTTGGCACCAGTCATGTGATATGAGGCTCCCGAATCAAGAATCCAGGGTAAAGAAAAGCCATAACACAAATGGTAACCAACGACGGATGTACAATCAAAATAAAAATAATATAAAAAATTCTTTGCAACCAAAAGAGTATAAATGGTAGATGTTGAAGAAAGGCAACCAAAAGGAAAAAGAGACGTGCGTCTCTACAATGGCGTGTGGAAACACGCGCGCTGGAGGGAACAAACTCATCTAGCACAACCGCGCATGGATACACGGGCTGCTAGTATGTCGCGCGCGTGAATCTCACGCGCGCCTCTGTCGTTTATCACTGAGCTGGTGTTCGGAAGGAGTAGCCTGCCGAACTGAATCAACCAAGAGGCGGCGAGCAAGACTGGACCTTAGTTTTGGTGGCAGCGGTGCAAATCTGATTTCTGGTCGGCGGCGGCGGTGGAAACTAAGGGCTGGCGATGAACAAATCTGACGCAATGAACAAAATACAGACTAAGGGCGGGCAAGATTGGACCGGCGGCGAGCAACTGAAGCAAGATACGGCGGAGGGCAAAAGCTGAAGATTTGTTTTTTGTTTTTTATAACAGCGAAAAGGTAGTTTGGAACGGCGGCGTGTGGAGATTACGTGCGGATGACGGTGAAAAATTTAGGACGGAATTTTAAGGCTTTAGGTTTAGGCTCTGATAATATGTAGAAAATAAGGGTAATAATTGTGTGTCTCTATTCATGATCTAAGGATACATTATATAGTGGTACTGAATACTTATACAAGGTAGGAAAATGTAATAGAATATAATTACAATTACAAGTAATATTCTAATTCCTTAATATTGAAGATTATATTTACGGAAATATGACAAAACACCAATTACGCTATGGAAAAATGAATATTTCTATGAGTAATGTGTAATGAAACCCTAATTGTATTCTGAGATTACATTTACTTGCTCGCCTATATATATCCAGGTATGTCTTTAATCTTTTCATTATATTCTCTTATTCTAACATAACCCCATTGTGCTAAGTTAAACATTGGAGAGTCTTCCTCTCGGCACACCAAGAATTTTGTCATGGAACTAGAATCGGCAATTAAGTCGGCGTTCACAGTAGATCATGAAGAAATCTCACAACCACTTATGTACCAAGAAAATGAAGGAATTGATTTGTTGATGAACACATTGGACTTTGTTACATTTTCTGTTATTAAAAATGTTTTATTTATAATGAAAACCACAGTACAATGATTAATCACAACTTAACACATTTCCTAACATCCACACAACTTAAACAAGATGTTGTTGGCTAGATCAAAACAAATCCCCTCCTGGATTTGATTTTACCGATCTTCTGATTCTTCTCCTTCAGAGGTTAACTGTAACAAACTAAATCAAACCTCAAATGCTTTGAGTGCCTACATATGCACACCACTGATGTAGAAGAAGTAATTTACTTTCCAAGAACGAAAAGAAGAAGAAATGTTGATAATAATCTAACATATATTATTCACTCAGACTGGTGCTATTGAGACTTTGTCAACCTGAATGACATACTCGAGGGTGGCGGATTCAGGCAGAAGGAGCAATTTGCAGACCTAAACCTAAATCATCACCTTTGTCACTAAAGCATGGATTTGGAGGAATGATCATTGATGCGTCACAAGGATCAAGCAGCGCCACCAAGTCCTGTATGCAGTCAACCTAATGAATACCGTATGAAAGTGAATGAATGCAAAATTGTAAACATACCTGGTATTTATACTTGAGTAGCCATAGTAGTATTTGTATGCAACTTAACTTCTACATAACACATTAAGGCAAATAAAGACGGTAATAATTACGACCGTTGCTCCTCTGACCATTTCTCCTAACGTCACTAGGATGATATAGGCCCAACTTATCCAATTTAACCATCATCAAAAGCCCACGGAAAATTAAAGATATCTTCGAGGTTTAGAAAAATTCGAGATAGTTGAGTAGGAAACCTGGATAAAGTGTTTCGAGGTTTATTAGCAACAACATCTATCCCCGACTTCATGTCTCAAGGTTATCTGGACAGAGAACTGTTTCTAACCCTCGAGGTGATATTTTAATTTTCACATCTATTCTTTTCTCAAAAATTTTTAGGGCGCGCATTCTGTTCACTTGTGGGAAAAGACGAGTGATGAACGTTTCTTTTATGGGAAATATGAAAAGATTCTCACGCCTTTTCATCTTTTTATTTTTTTTGAGATAATCATTGTATATCCGCCGCTTCTTCCTTCATAACTGCAAATTTGTTAAACATCCCTTCACTTTTTTCTGCATGTTTATTTGAGAAGGAGATTTCCAAAGCATAAACTTCTCTCAATCACTTCGATCACCTTTCTAGTTTATTCTTAGCAAGTAAGTTTTTCTTCTCTTCTACACTTATTTTCCTCCCTATTCATTATTATGGTGACTAGGTCTTCTGCCTCTGGTAAAATTTCTGATGAGAGGGGGTTTTCCGATGAGCTTCAACCGGAAGAAGGGCAAGTTCATTCTCCAAGCCTAGCTAGGTTAGCAAAAATAGAAGGGTCTTGTAACACCACATACCCCAAATCCACGACCTACCTGCTCAATGCAAGTATCGGGTCGGACTAGGCATCCTACCGAGAATCCAAGGGAGTCGGATTACTCAAATGCAGTAACATGCAAATACAGTTTATGTAGAGGAAAATTTTAAAAAAATCCAAAACCTAACTTACTATTACAGTGAAAGTCTTAATACAAATATTAAACATGAGTTTTAACTAAAATACAAACAAAAGGTTCTAAAGGATCCAGTAAGGATCAGTTCACGTTAATATTTTACATAACTATAATACAACCTAACCAACAAATTCTAAAGGTCCGCCTAGGATCCTTCCTCAAAAGAAGTAAAAGCACCAATGCACTTCACTCTAACGGTTCAACTAAACCTGTGAGGGTTGTTTAAACTAGGGCAAGATCCTTGCTTAGTGAGGTTCCATAACCAATATTTACCAAGTTAAATTTAGTGATCACATAAAGCAAATAGCCACATAAAACCTAGCACATAGTAAAAGGATACAGGTGGTAAATGTCGAGTTGCAGTCAAGTGCCTATATGGAAACTCTAACTAACATACATGGCACAACCTTTTCAGTAGTGCTCGAAGGCAATCAGATCAGGGAGTCCATTCTCATCAACCACGCCCAATCAAATGTTCAATTACGAGCTTGTATCAGATGGTTATGCTAGCATACCAGAAACTCCACGTGTAGCCGATCGATCGTAGGGTCCAGTCTATACCATTCCCCGTCAATTTAGATCAAACTACATTCGTGTTAGGGACCCCGAAAAATATAAACAAGTAATTAGGTAGAACATAATCCAAGTTTGACACGGCAAAATAAAGTACAAGCAGGTCATCCACATAAAATATCAAGACAATTAATTCACTCAGTTTTACACTAACTAAACATAGTGTGATAAAGTACATACCGAGATTAATTAATATGAAACCAAAGAATAGGCATGAATTGAACATAAAATTATTAAACATTTCATATAACATACACAATTCTGAACTAACACATTTAAATTTACACTGACATAAAATAACATATAATAAGAGTTTTTAATTCAACTCGTACTAATAAGAGGCCAATCCCATTTGAATTTACCACAGTTCCACAGAAATTTATCCGATCATCTCAGTTTCCATATTCTATTTGTAAATGAAGATGATTTCTTCAAGATTTAAAATTCCAAAGAAATTGATGAGGCTTCAAATGCATGTATTTTCCAAAGCATTTAGATGATCGTTTGTCATATTTTTGTTGTAAGATTGTTAGATTTATGTAGGTTTACATGATAAGGGGTTTAGATAGTCATTTTCGGTTTTTATATCTAAATCCTTCATTTTGTAACCTATGTTTAGTCTAATGGACTTTTGGTCCTTATGAGCATCTAGATTCCTTTTTGTAAGCTTAATTTGTAGATTTCTCATGAGCACTTAGGAGTGGTTTAGTTAAGGCCATTCGAAAGGATGGTAGAAGATTGAAGGCCACTCATAAATTGGTAAAAGATAAAAGTGAAGAAAGGAGAGCAAAGCAAAGAGTGAAGAATGATCTATGTTTTGAAGCAGATTTTTGATAATTTTCCGAGAAGTATCAGACTCCAATAGTGGTACCATTGGATTCCTCTTCTCGAGTACTATAAAATCAACTACAAGAACTCCCAAAATGGATCAACGGTTCACCCGGAGGATGCAAAACAAAAACAGGATTTCTTTCGGTTGCGACTCGTGACGAGTGTGTCGCGACTTGCAAAATGTTGACCTGAGAGCTCACAAATTCCTGAACTAGTCGCAACTCACGACGGAAGCGTCGCAACTCGCGATAATTGCCATGCAACTTGCTTTTTACTCCCTTTTTTCTTGTACTATAAATAGTTTTTCACCCCCTTCTTCCCTAACTCTCTAAGCCCGACTTGGGGGCTCCAAAACCCTAGTGTTTCACCATTTTTTCCATTTTCTCTTCTTTCTTTGTAGATCTCTGTTCTATATTATGGGTTTTGATTATCTATCTTAGTTTTGTACTTGGGAGAAATTGATTGAAGCTTCCACACCTATGTAGTAAGAACCTCTATTTCACTCTTTCTTGAAACATTTGTTATTTAGCATTCATGTGTTTAATGTGATGTTTTACTTCATTTATTCTTTGGTTTGTTTGAGTATATGAAGTGTTTGTATGATTGAAGTGTTAGGGTGTTAAGAAAGTTGCAAATTTCTTAGCTCTTTGACATTAGAATCCAAGAACATGGAATTAGAATTTCTTGTGCATAATGTGTTGTGATTCTTGCTAGATAAATATGTTAATGTTGATTGTTCTCATGTTTCTCCAATAGATACAATGCAAGGTTGAATCTTGAATGTGGTTTGTTCTAGATTTAGCCTAATGAATGCTATGTTTGTTTTAATGGCTATGTCTTTGGTAGAAGACTTGTTGTTATCAAATCCATGGTTTTTCGTGTATAATGTCGTTGATGAAATACCTATATGGTGTGGTTTTCCTATAGTGATTATCAATGAGGTTTGCAAATAGTCGTTGTTTGTCTTTGCAAATTACTATTAAGAAGGAATGAATGTTGATCTTCGAATGGGAAGTTTTAGCATTCCCCATAGGTAACGAATGTGATAGAATGAGTGAATGATTTAATGATCTACATTAGGTTTGGAAGTGGATATTAATTACCCCCTAGGCTTTGTCTTTTGTATTTTTTACCCCTTTTTCTTAGTTTGTGTGATGATTAGCATAGTTACTTAACTTTTCTAGTTATCTTGTCTTTTAATTTCATTACTTAGAACCACAACCAACCACCCCCCTCATTTACTTGCTTTATATATATATATATATATATATATATATATATATATATATATCTATTTCTAGCCTAATATGAACCTTACATGTCTAAACGCTTAAGAAAATTCATATTCTTCGCGGACGACCCCTATTTTTCCACTATCTGCTTAATTGTATTAAGTAAGTATAAAGGGCTTATAAATTATAACTTTGAGAGGTACGGCGCCGACCTCCCAAATTTTGGCACCGCTGCCGGGGAAGAGGCATTTATTTTTAAGTGTTTTGGCATATTTGGTTGTATATTAGCTAGTTGTTTTTATTTTTCACTTCTTTTTGGTTGTTTTTTTTTTCAGAGTAGGTATTGCTTTAGTCTTGGTGAATTTTTATCGAGAATCCTTGCAATATGATTTTGGACTTTTGAAAAAAAATGGAGCGTCTCATCTTGAGGGAACTCATGATGAGAAGAGAGGCTCAACAAGCAAGGTTTTGTAGGATGTGTCATCCGACTATCCTACTGATTTTTGCTATATGTTGAGAGAGGAGCAATATGAAGAGGAAAGAACCCTTGGTTTCCAAAACCAGGGGTATTATGAAGAGTGCTACCAAGAGGTAGGAGATGTTAGTTTCCAAGGGCAAGAAACCCAAGAATGGTATCCATACCATAATTCTTACAACCCGAAATGGAGTGGTAATCCGGATTGGTGGTATGAGAATGAGTCGAAAAACCAACTATACGAACAAAATAGTTGGCCATCACCTCTTATACCATACCCCAAAACCAAGCCCAACAAGGAAGTTCAAGTTTGACACGTGAGGAAGTCATGAATGCAATAGCAAACTTAAAGAACTTTACTAGTGAGAAACCGGACACTCGGCTCTCCTCTAGTGTTGAAGCTATTAAGGGGCATGCGAGGAGTATATTGGAAGCGTTGGCCCGAATAGAAGCTCGTGATTCCAAAAATACACCATCCCAAGTCGAACTCAAGGATTCAGTGAGTGAGGTCCCCATGGGAAATGAGTTTGAGTTTGACGGGGATGAGGAGTTGGTTGTTGAGGATGAAAAAATGGAGGAAAAGGTGATTGTGTTACATTCATTAGCATTGTCACCCCTACCCTCCACCTAGTGAACCAACTCCACCATTTTCAAAAGTTTTGAGGGAGATAAGAAAGGAGCCCAAAGACCATCCCAACCCCCCTAACCACCCAACTCCTTTTAAACCATCTACACCTCCTCAAAACTTTCATCTTGAAAGTTTTGTACCTCCACCTCTCTATTTTTGGATACTCATGGTGAAATGGTTCAAACCTTCACCATATGGATAACATTAGGGTCACCGACGACCTTAAAAATATGAGCTTCTCGGGAGGCAACCCAAATTTCTAAGTTAGGTTAGTATCTTTCTTTTTTTGAAAAAAAAAAATCATCAACCATATCCTCAAACCCTTACCCAAAACAACAAGAATACCACCCCAACCCACCACCAAAAACCACTACCAAAACCACCATCTAGGAGTACTACTAGTTGTAGTCTTTTGTGAGTGTTGATCGGGATTTGCATAGTTGTGGCTTCGTAGTGGATGGATCAAAGTTTCATGTTGGGCGGTGTTCAAGAACATGGAGGAGAGAACATTCATTGAGGAGTGAGCATTTCCATCACCGGGAAGGACCTTCAAAGTCCTAGTTGTGAATTTTTTTTCTTTCTCCCCTATTTCTTTATCTTGTCCTTTTCACATTGAGGACAATGTGTGTTTCAAGTGTGGGGAGGTAAAGGGGAATATATATCTCATTGTATTGTATTGTAGAGTGCAAATGCTCCACTTTGATGTGTCATGTTTGAAAAAAAATAAAATAAATTTCCAGCTAAGTTGAAAACCCGAGAGGGCAACTTAGGCAAAAGTGGGAGTAGGCCGAAAACCCAAAAGGGTGACCTATGCGAAAATGAGAGGTAAAATGGTGTGGAAAAAGGTAAGGGTAAGTATTGAAAAAGAAAAATGTGTGAAGCCAGGATAAAAACCTGAGAGGGCTCCTAGGCAAAATGAGAGAAAATGAGAGAAATTGATTTTTTTTTTTGCTTCTCTTGATGTGTCTATTGGGTGGATTTTTGGGTAGAATAAGATAGCTTGGCATTATATGTATACCTCACTTTTGTTATGGTTTGTTGGTGATTTAGATTATCTTAGGCTTTGGGATGTGAGAGTGTGAGAGATTTTTATGTCTTGGGGGCTAGGGTAGTCTAGGAATATGATGTTGGATGTTTTGGGAAAAGTTTTATATGCAAATTTACGCTTTGATCTTTGCTTGTTCTTGTTTACTCGAGGACGAGTAAGGTTTAAGTGTGGAGAGATTTGATGAGGCTTCAAATGCATGTATTTTCCAAAGCATTTAACACATCTTTTGTCATATTTTTGTTGTAAGATTGCTAGATTTAGATAGGTTTACATGATAAGGGGTTTAGATAGTCATTTTCGGTTTTTATATCTAAATCCTTCATTTTGTAACCTATATTTAGTCTAATGGGCTTTTGGTCCTTATGAGCATCTAGATTCCTTTTTGTAAGCTTAATTTGTAGATTGCTCATGAGCACTTAGGAGTGGTTTAGTGAAGGTCATTTGAAAGGATGGTAGAAGATGGAAGGCCAGTCACAAAGTGGTAGAAGATAAAGTGAAGAAAGGAGACCAAAGCAAAGGGTGAAGAATGATTTATGTTTTGTAGCAGAGTTTTGAGAATTTTATGAGAAGAATCAGCCTCTAATAGTGGTACCATTGGATTTCTCTTCTCGAGTACTATAAAATCGACTACAAGAACTCCCAAAATGGATCAACAGTTCGCCTGGAGGAAGCAAAATAAAATGGGACTTTTTTCCACCACGACTCGCGACGAGTTCGCCGCGACTCGCAAAATGTTGACCTAAGAGTTCACAATTTCCTAATTTGGTCCCAACTCACAACCGAGGCGCCGCGACTCGCGATAATTGCCCTGCAACTTGCTTTTTACTCCCTTTTTTCTTGTACTATAAATAGCTTTTCACTCCCTTCTTGAAACATTTGTTATTTAGCATTCATGTGTTTAATGTGATGTTTTACTTCATTTATTCTTTGGTTTGTTTGAGTAAATGAAGTGTTTGTATGATTGAAGTGTTAGAGTATTAGGAAAGTTACAAATTTCTTAGCTCTTTGACATGAGAATCCAAGAACATGGAACTAGAATTTCTTGTGCAAATTTGTTGTGATTCTTGCTAGATAAATATGTTAATGTGGACTGTTCTCATATTTATCCTATAGATGCAATGCAAGGTTGAATCTTGAATGTGGTTTGTTCTAGGTTTAGCCTAATGAATGCTATGCTTGGTTAAATGGCTATGTCTTTGGTAGAAGGCTTGTTGTTATCAAATCCATGGTCCTTTGTGTATAATTCTGTTGATGAAATACCTTTACACTACCACAGAGACCCCCTCTAGCACCAGTTTTTAAAACCGGTGCTAAAAATCTAATAGCACCAGTTTTTTAATTTTTAACACCAGTTTTAAAAACCTTAACACCGGTTTTTTAATTTTAACACCGGTTTTTTTAAAACTGGTGCTAAATTTTACAATAGCACCGATTTTGGAAACAATTAGCACCGGTGCTAAAAATTTGAAATTTTATTTTTCCTGCCAAAGAAATAGCCAAAATTTTTTAAATAGCACCGGTTTTGCTAAATATTTGTAAAATTCTATCTTCCCACCAAAAAATTCAAAATAGCACCGATTTTAGTAAAACATAGCACTTGTTTTAAAAAACCGGTGCTAAAAATTAAATAATAGCAGCGGTTTTTGCAAACAAATAGCACCGGTTTTAAAAACCGGTGCTAAAAATTGAAACTTAGCACTGGTTTTGTTTAAAAAATAGCACTGGTTTTGTTTAAAAAATAGCACCGGTTTTTATAAACAGGTGCTAAAAATTTTTGAGACTGATTCTCCCGTCAAAGAAATAGCAAAAAAAATTTAAATAGCACCGGTTTTGAAAATATTAGCACCGGTTTTTAAAAACCGGTGCTAAATATTTGTAAAATTCTATCTTCCCGCCAACAAATTCAAAATAGCACCGGTTAAGGAATAGCACCGGTTTTTGTAAAAAATAGCCCCGGTTTAAAAACCAGTGCTACAAATTAAAACTTAGCACCGGTTTTTTGTAAATTTTAGCACCGGTTTTAAAAACCGGTGCTAAAATTTAAAAAATAGCACCGGTTTTTAAAAACCTGTGCTAAAATGTTTCTATACTCATTTTCCTGCCAAAGAAATAGCCCAAAATTTTAAAATAGCACCGATTTTGGAAAAATTAACACCGGTTTTGGAAGAAAATAGCACCGGTTTAAAATTTTCCCACCAAAGAAATTGCCAAAAAAAATGTCCCGCCAAAGAAATTGCCAATTTTTAAAAAAATAGTATTGGCTTTGGAAGAAAATAGCACCGGTTTAAACCAAGGGGGTTCGAGGGGTGGAGGGGTTCCAGGGGTCGAGGGGTTCGAGGATAGAGGGGTTCGAGGGGTGGATGAGGTTCGAGGGGTGGAGGGGTTTTGAGGGGGTTCGAGGGGCTCGAGAGGTGGAGGGGTTCGAGGGGTTGGGGTGTTCGATATTAGAGGGGTTCAAGGTTAGAGGGGTTCGAGGGGTGGATGAGGTTCAAGGGGTGGAGGGCTTCGAGGTTGGATGAGGTTCGAGGGGTCGAGGGGTTTGAGGGGGTTCAAGGGGCTCGAGAGATGGAGGGGTTCGAGGGGTCAAGGGGTTTGAGGGGTTCGAGAGCTTGAGGGGCTCGAGGGGTGGATGGGTTCGAGGGGTGGAGGGGTTCGAGATTAGAGGGTTAAACTTTATTTGAATTAGTATATGATAAATACTAATAAAAAACATTTGACTTTGTCTAATCAACGGTCAAACCTTAGTTGACTTTCTATATATAAATACTAATCACCGGTCAAACTTTACTCGACTTTCAATATGTAAACACTAATAACTAGGTTGACTTTGTCTAATCAACGGTCAAACTTTACTTGACTTTCAATATATAAACACTAATAACAAAGTTAACTTTAACTAATCAACGGTCAAACTTTATTTGAATTAGTATATGACAAATACTTATAAAAAATGTTTGACTTTGTCTAATCAACAATCAAACCTTAGTTAACTTTCTATATATAAATACTAATCAACGATCAAACTTTACTCGACTTTCCATATATAAACACTAATAACTAGGTTGACTTTGTCTAATCAACGGTCAAACTTTACTTGACTTTCAATATATAAACACTAATAACAAAGTTGACTTTAACTAATCAACGGTCAAACTTTATTTGAATTAGTATATAAATATACTAATAAAAAATGTTTGACTTTGTCTAATCAACAGTCAAACCTTAGTTAACTTTATATATATATAAATACTAATCAACGGTCAAACTTTACTCGACTTTCCATATATAAACACTAATAACTAGGTTGACTTTGTCTAATAAACGGTTAAAGTTTACTTGACTTTCAATATATAAACACTAATAACAAAGTTGACTTTAACTAATCAACGGTCAAACTTTATTTGAATTAGTATATGACAAATACTAATAAAAAATGTTTGACTTTGTCTAATCAACAATCAAACCTTCGTTAACTTTCTATATATAAATACTAATCAACGGTCAAACTTTACTCGACTTTCCATATATAAACACTAATAACTAGGTTGACTTTGTCTAATCAATGGTCAAACTTTACTTGACTTTCAATATATAAACACTAATAACAAAGTTGACTTTAACTAATCAACGGTCAAATTTTATTTGAATTAATATATAATATATACTCATAAAAAATGTTTGACTTTGTCTAATCAACAGTCAAACCTTAGTTAACTTTCTATATATATAAATACTAATCAACGGTCAAACTTTACTCGACTTTCCATATATAAACACTAATAACTAGGTTGACTTTGTCTAATCAACGGTCAAACTTTACTTGACTTTCAATGTATAAACACTAATAACAAAGTTGACTTTAACTAATCAACGATCAAACTTTATTTGAATTAGTATATGACAAATACTAATAAAAATGTTTAACTTTGTCTAATCAACAGTCAAACCTTAGTTAACTTTCCATATATAAATACTAATCAACGGTCAAACTTTACTCGAATTTCCATATATAAACACTAATAACTAGGTTGACTTTGTCAAATCAACGATCAAACTTTACTTGACCTTCAATATATAAACACTAATAACAAAGTTGACTTTAACTAATTAACGGTCAAACTTTATTTGAATTAGTATATAATAAATACTAATAAAAAATGTTTCACTTTGTGTAATCACCAGTCAAACCTTAGTTCACTTTCTATATATAAATACTAATCAACGGTCAAACTTTACTCGACTTTCCATATATAAACACTAATAACTAGGTTGACTTTGTCTAATCAACGGTCAAACTTTACTTGACTTTCAATATATAAATACTAATAACAAAGTTGACTTTAACTAATCAACGGTCAAACTTTATTTGAATTAGTATATAATTAATACTAATAAAAAATGTTTGACTTTTTCTAATCAACAGTCAAGCCTTAGTTCACTTTCTATATATAAATACTAATCAACGGTCAAACTTTACTCGACTTTCAATATATAAACACTAATAACTAGGTTGACTTTGTCTAATCAACAGTCAAACTTTGCCTGACTCTCTCTCTATATAGAAATATTATGTTGACTTTAACTAATCAATTGTCAAACCTTAATTGACTTTTGATATATAAATGCTAATAAGTAATTTAACTTTAACTAATAACTAAGTTGCCTTTATAGTAATATAATAAGAGTAGGTCTCCTGACAGGCGGCCTGTCCATAAGCTGATGGACATGCCACTTATTTCTTACCTTATATACTGCATTTGTTAAATTACATACAAAATTTAAAATATTTGAAAATATTTTTTTATATCATATATTTTTATATTTTCACCTTCAAATACATTTTATTACTTGTTTTAACTTATAAAATGTAATATTTAAATTTTATAAAAAATCACAACATTTTAGTTAAATGCCCCAGTGGACTGTCTATAAGCTTATGGAAATGCCACATTTCCTGAGACTTTCCCATATAATAATTATTGAAAATTCTGCAATAAAAAATAAAATTTAAATCAATTTATTTTTGATAAATCTAATCCATTAGTATACTTAGATACACTGAATCTCAGCCTTTAAAATTGCATCATATATAAGGAAAAACTGTGGAACCCTCCTCACTTCCCTTCCTCGACGGCACAACTACACCTTCTTCCTTGATGGCTCACTCCCTCCACTCCACACCACCACGAAGTCCCCCACTGCCGAGAAGCCCCTCCACCACCGCGAAGCACCCCATCCGTCGAGAAGCTTCCTCTGCCGAGAAGCCCTTCTGCACCTCTACGAATTTGTCCCACTGAAATCGATGCCCTCCGCCTCTACAGATCTGTTCGGCACCGGATCCGTTATCCTACAGCCCCGCTTCCCCAACTCCAGGCCGCTATACTCCTTCCACCGTTCATCGCTCCTCCACCGTTCTCCATTCATCCATCCTCTACCGTTCACCGTGAGCCGTCCCTGAAGAGGGCTTGGGATGGATTCTCAAGTGTTGGGTTTTCTTGGCCTTTCGCTTATAGGTGGCTTAAGTACTTCCATTGGTGAGTCATGTTTTTTAAATCAACTCTTTGAATTGGTTTTGTGTTTTTTAAGCCATTTGATTGATCATTTCTGGATATATATGAACATGGGTTTTTCCTTGATTATGTGTGTAAAGTATGGAGCATTTTGGTGCTTTTGTTTAATTGGAATGGCAACGTGTGAAACAAGGAGTATGTATAACATGTGTTCTGGGTTTTGAGTATTGGTGTTGCTTAGAAATGTTTACATTTCTATTAGGTATGTAGAAAATGATATGATGAACTAGGCTGTTTGATATTCAGCTTGCCTTTTGTGAATTGTGGATGCTAGACTAAAATGGCTCATATCTCTGGTTCTGGTATTGTTTCCTTCAGTTTTTCCGAAGCATCGGTGTGACCTTGTACTCGGTTACACCAGAATCCTAGTGTCTTTACATTCCTCAGGGTTTTTGATTTGTATGGTAGTTTCTGAAGAGGAGTGTCTTTGGTGGTTTAAATTTCAAAAGAGAGTATTGGTTGGCCCATGACATATCATGAATTAGGCTATTTTATTTTGTTACTATATTGGAAGTAGGACTTCTTTTTATGGAGGACTTATTGTAAGAACAAACGCCCACTAAGTATTACTGTGTTTGCAAACACCTAGACTCGGTTGAGTTTTGAAGGTGCCTAACTTGTCATTCTATAGATGATACATTACAATTTTGTTGCACATTAGTGGTTGCTGATACTCATCTTCCATATACTGCTTAGGTGCATTGCTTTTGGTTCTTAATCAAGTTCTAGACATGAAGATGTTGGGCCTTCTACAGGTAACGCTTCCGCTCATACTGTTTATTTTAAGTGTCTCAATTGGCTATGAATGTACTAATTTACTGTGGACACATTAAAATAGCCCGGTTGCTAGATCTGTGACTCCTACTTCTTCGAAGCATAATGTATTTATAATTTTCCGTTTGTGTACGCCCATCTTACATATCTTACATACTATGCACCTTCAAGGTTTTGAGTTTCCAAAAGGCTAATAGTGAAGAATTCAATAAACACGCACCCAATAAAGTTGTAATCTTCATGCTAGAGGTATTTATTCATTACAGCTTTGTTTTATTTTTGGCATTTCCAGAACTGTTGGATTACTGATGCTTCTTTGCATTTCTATAGGACTCAACAATGCATATGGGAAACACATAGAGACTTGGTAGCAAGAAAACATTGCTGCAGACTCTTGATTGTGTCACTGCTAAACTGTATGAACTTTGTCATATCATGTGAAATGCATGGTTGTTGGGCCATTTTTTATGACTGCTACAAGTTAAATGATGACTTTTGAGGGAAAAGCAAACATATTTTGAGTCCCACTCAAATGAAGTTTCTGTTGATGCTTGATGATATGTTTCACTTTGGCATTTTAATGTTGTATTTTACCTTTAACGTTTTTTTTGCTCTGTAGCATATGATTTATGTGAGTAAGATTGCTACGGTCATTTCATTAATGTTATGAATCAACTTAGGAAGAATATGATAGATATGTGTTTATCTTGGTGGATTATTTTGTGCTTTACTTTACCGAATGCTGATGTGTGACTGAATCAAATTGAGTTATGTAGCGTCGTTAAGTACTCAAGGTTGATATACTGATATGAACATCTTTATTCTGGTATAAGCTTCTGGTATAAGCGTATGGCATGGTTTCCAGTGATATATTGAATAAGCTTTTGGCATGGTGAGATTGATTCCTCTCCAAGGTCTCTGCCGCAATGTTTAGTCACTTAGATTATTAGTTTTGTATCATAAATTTTTTTGGTTTTATTTATATATTATCAATTTTGTGTAGTTAATTTTATTATTAAATTGATGTCCTATTAAATTGTTAGTTTCAGGTCATTTTCTCTTCCTCTGAAAGCTGCAGCGTGCTGCCGCTTCCTCTGTTTCAGGTTTTTTTTCTCTTCCTCTAAAAGCTGCAGCGCGCTGCCACTTTCAGAGGAAGGGACTTTTTTGTTCATCGTATTAGCACCGGTTTTAACTGGTGCTAACAAAAAAACCGGTGCTAAATTAGCACCGGTTTAAAAACCAGTGCTAACAAGAAAAACCGGTTCTATAGCAGTACATTTTAGCACCGGTGCTAAAAGTTGGGATTTAGCACCGGTTATTTTCCAACCGGTGAAACCGTTTCATCGGTTACTTAGGCACCGGTTTTTTCTTGCAAAAAAACCGGTGCTAGAACATAAAAAAACCGGTGCTAAAGGGGGGGGGTTCTTGTGATAGTGTTATGGTGTGGTTTTCTTAGAGTAATTATCAATGAGGTTTGCAAATTACTATTAATGTTGATCTTCAAATGAGAAGTTTTAGCATTCCCCATAGGTAACGAATGTGATAGAATGAGTGAATGGTTCAATGATCTACATTAGGTTTGGAAGTGGATATTAATTGTCCCCAAGGCTTTGTCTTTTGTAGTTTTTACCCTTTTTTCTTAGTTTGTTTGATGATTAGCATAGTTACTTTACTTTGCTAGTTATCTTGTATTTTAATTTCATAACTTAGAACCACAACCAACCAAACCCCCCCCCCTTCCCCAACTCCCCCCTTCCCCAACTCCCCCCCATTTACTTGTTTTTATATAATTATATATATATATATATATATATATATATCTACTTCTAGACTAATATGAACCTTATATGTCTAAACGCTTAAGAAAATCCCTCTTCTTCTTGGACGACCCCGATTTACCACTATCTTCTTAATTGTATTTAGTAAGCATAAAAGGGATTACCAATTATAACTTTGAGAGGCATGGTGACGACCTCCCAGAAATCGAGTTTGGGACGACACTCTTGGAATGATTACGAAAGTGGTGATATTGGGATGAAAGTTAATAAGGGACCGGATGTTTGTAGAAAATGGGATAAATGTAGGTAGGGATGTATATGCATAATGTTAAGGCTTCCTTAATATTTGACGCCAAGGCAAATGCAAGGAAATGCACACCTATAAATAGCACAAGGATACTCCCTCGGTCCCACCTTAAACTGCACATTTACTATTTGACGCTATTCTCAATCAAACTTTTACCGCATATTTGAATATGTAAAGTCAAGTGGTGTTCATTGAATATTTTAATTGGCAATTTGTGAACATATTCGGAAACAAAAAACTTTCCATGTTGGAACATACAGACATCCACGTTTACGCCAACAAGTTTTACGGAAGAAGAAGATCAGAATATTATGGTATTTGTGATTTATGAAAATCTGAATATTCTGCAATATGCTAGGCGTGGTAGAAGCATAGTTGGTTTATGGAAAATCCCTACAAATATGGTATTGATATTATCGAATATATGAGAGATATTGTGATACAGAATATCCCTTTATTTATGAGATTTGGATATGCTTCAGAAGAAGATAAGGAATAGGAATATTATGGAGATAATCATGAAGAGTTCCAATCTACTCATTTGGTATCCGAGCTTGGTCACTTATTTCCCCTTGGTTGTGTCAAGGAAAGTGTGATCCGGTTTACCATGGCGACAAAAGAAGGAGCTTCGATGTCTTGGCCACCTCTACTGGAAGGCAACAACTACAATTATTGGAAGGCACACATGAGAGTTTTCACCAATTCACTTGATGAACTTGCTTTGCACTATGTTGAAAATGAGTGGAACCATCCTATTGAGAATGCTGATACAAGCTCTAAGGTGAAAGAATAAAAGTCAAGTCAAGGGAAGCAAAAACTCAAAGACAAATCTACTTGGACTCCAGATGAACTCAAGGCCTCATTGGTAAACTCAAAAGCATTAAATGATATCTTCACGGCAGTTGATGAAAATCAGTTCAAACTCATCTCTACATGTC
The DNA here is from genome assembly GCA_037428765.1 of Rubia yunnanensis. Lineage (NCBI taxonomy): Eukaryota > Viridiplantae > Streptophyta > Magnoliopsida > Gentianales > Rubiaceae > Rubia > Rubia yunnanensis. The sequence goes on from CM075068.1 coordinate 80,584,357, forward strand.
ATCAAGCCAAGAAAGTATGGATATTCTACAAACTGTTCATGAAGGAACTAGTCTAGTTCGAGAATCTAAATTACTGATGTTTGCTACAAAGTGTGAGGAACTCAAGATGGAGTAAGATGGCACTATTACTGTATTCAACGGAAAACTCAGGGATATCTCCAATATGGCATATCAACTTGGAAAATTCTACAAAGAGGCAAAACTGGTGAAAAAGACCTTGAGATAACTTCTTAAAAGGTTTGCAATAAAGGTTGCAGTAATAGAGGAAACAAGAGATGTAGCCACCATGAGCTTAGATGACTTGATGAGATCATTGTAGACGTATGAGATGACATTCCAACAGGCTACAAAAATGATTCAAAAGGAGTTAGCATTCAAAACACCATCATCAAAGGATAATCACGAATATGGCAGTGATGATGAGTTTGACAAACTTGCACTTATCACGAAAAACTTCTCAAGAATGCTGAAGAAAGTAGTAAACAAGAAATATTAGGAAATGTATGGTGGAAATAGACCAAGGCCGCAAGAATTTGGAATTAATCGTGGAACGGGATTTGAACAAGGAAATCATCAGTTCTCTAGAAATCAAAATGGTGAAGAAAAACAGCCTGGATGAATTCAATGCAGAGAATGTGAAGGATATGGTCATATTCAGGCTGAGTGTGCAAACACCCAAAAGAACAGGGAAAATCCTATGTCACCTCTTGAAGTGAAGATGAAGAGGACGAGAAAGACGAAGAGGATCGGAAGATGAATGTTCAAACACATTAGATAGAGTCGAAGTTGTATGTTCCAACATAGATTCATATGAGGAGTCTAGTGATGATATTGGACTTGTTGTAAGTGATGAAGAGATCTACAACACATACGAACAGATGTATGCCATGTGGCTCCAAGTAGTTGATACAAATAAAGTACTTAAGGAAGAAAAAACTCATCTGGTGGAGATAGAAAAGGATTTGCGTATGGAAGTTGCTGAACTCAGATTGGAGAATGACGAGTTGAATGTGAAGCTAATTTCAGCATCCAAGAGAGCTGAGATGTCTGAAGCACCTAGTACTAAACTGAACTCTGGAAAAACAAAACTCAATGATATTCTAGTAATTGGAAAGACCTTTGGAGATCGACACGGAATTGGGTATAACAACCCACCAAAGAACACAGTCACGCTCAAGTCTGACACTCGAGAGATACCAAAGAGCACAATAACGCTTAAGTCAAAGATCCGAGAGATAAAGAGAAAGTTTGGCAAGCCTTATCAACGAAAAACTATCATATGCAGGTACTGCTCATTCCAAGGGCACAAAGAGGAACAATTCCAGAAACTACTCGGAGGCATCATGGCAGGACGTTAACTCTCGGTATATTCCAACATAGACAATGCCCATAAATCAAAGATGGTCAGAAAGGTATGGGTAGTCAAAAGCTCTAGTATGTGCTTTGTTGCACATAATTCTCTTATAGCACATTCCAGAGATTCGTGGTACTTTGATAGTGGATGTTCTCGCCATATAACTGGCACCCAGGAATTTCTCACAAATATCACACCTTACGACTGTGGTTTTGTCACTTTAGGCGATGGAAAGAAGAGTAGAGTAGTTGGAAAATGTGAACTGCAAATTGAAGGATTCCCAATATTCACCAGTGTTTTATTTGTTGAAGACTTAAAGGCCAATCTACTAAGCATAAGTCAACTGTGTGACGACAAAATGACTGTGGAATTTCAAAAAGACAAATGTATAGTGAAACATGGAGAAGCCAAAGCCAAAGTCCTTTTAGGCCTTTGATCATCAGATAATTGCTATCTGCATGAACAAGAAGTGAGGTGTATGATCTATAAAAAAGATGAAGAATTTCTATGGCACAGGAAGCTCAGTCACATCAATTACAAAACCTTGGTGAAAATTGCAAATACATAGGTAGTACGAGGTATGCCTATATTAACACGCAAGGACGGAATTGTCTGTGGTCCATGTCAACAAGGTAAAAAATTCAATCTCTCCACTCTTCAGTTCAATATATAACCACCTCAAGAAATCTGGAATTATTTCATATGGATATGATGGGTCCAGTCAATACACCTAGCATAGGTGGGAAGAAATATATCTTTGTATGTGTTGACGATTTCTCCAGATTTACATGGGTAGCCTTTTTGAAAGAAAAATCAGATACTGTAGAAGTGTTTAGAAGTCTTGTGATAAAATTACATACTAAAAAGGAAGTCCATTTGGGAAGATTATTTGTATTCGGAGTGATCATGGTAGAGAATTTGAAAATTCTCAATTCAATGACTTCTATGATGAGCTTGGAATTCAACATGAGTTTTCTGCACCAATCATTCCTCAGTAGAATGGTGTTGTAGAACGGAAAAATAGAACTCTGAAAGAGATGGCTTGAGTTATGTTAGCCGAGAAAGAAATTCACAAAAAATGGTAGGTAGAAGCCATTAATAACATAGCTTGCTATACAGTCAATCGAGTGTATATGCGTCCATTCACAAGAAAAATGTCTTACGAGATCCAGAAGGGCAGAAAACCAAATGTTTCATACTTTCATGTGTTTGGAAGCAAGTGCTACATTCTCAGAGATAGAGAGCAATTGGCAAAATTTGACAATTGCAGTGATATTGGAATCTTTCTTGGGCATTCTGTGAACAGCCGGGCATATTGTGTTTACAACCTTCAGACAAACACTCTCATGGAATCCATAAACATTATTGTGGATAATTCTAAAGAAGGACAAGGTTTAGATGTTGTAGATATGAACCCGATAAAACCCAATGTTCCAACACAGCCGAGTCAACCTAAAAAGCCAGGCCCATCTCATGTTAGAACATATGAGCAGAATGATTACCCTGCTGAACCAGATGAAACTCAGCATGTTGGAACACGGAGTACTCGATCAGTTCCTCGGGTTAATTACAAAAAGTTGGCAGGATTACAATACTTCATCTCTCTCATTGAACCCAAGAACTACAAGGAGGCATTACTGGGTGAATACTGGATTGCTGTAATGCAAGAAGAACTAGGACAGTTTGCAAGAAATGATGCATACTTCTTGCCCTGAAGGTGTAAATGTTATTGGCACAAAGTGGATCTTCAAGAATAAATCTGATACAGAAGGACATATTACTCAAAACAAAGCTAGACTGGTAGCTCAAGGATATACGCAAGTTGAAGGAATCAACTTTGATGAGCCATTTGCACCAGTTGCCAGGTTAGAGTGAATTCAAATTTTACTTGCTATTTCCTGCTCTATGAACTTTAATCTGTATCAAATGGATGTCAAGAGTGCTTTCCTAAATGGTGTAGTAAATGAAGAAGTATATGTGGAACAACCTAAAGGATTTGAGGATCCTCATTACCCTCATATACTTCTTCATTTACTACACCATTTAGAAGGTGTTCCATTTAGAAGGTGTTCCACATATCCTCATTACTCTCTAGAAGGTGTTATATGGCTTAAAGCAAGTACTAAGGGCATGTTATGAACGACTTACTAACTTTTTTCTTAAGAAAGGTTATCTTCTAGGAGGAGTAGACCGCTCCTTGTTTGTGCTTGAAAATGAATAAAAAATTTTGATTGCCCAAATTTATGTTGATGATATAGTTTTCGGCTCTACTTCACCATCTATGGTACATGATTTCATCAATATTATGCAGGCTGAATTTGAGATAAGCATGGTTGGAGAGCTCACATATTTTCCAGGACTGCAAGGTAAGCAAAGAAAAAATTACTTGTTCATAAATCAGAGTAAGTATGCCCTGAATTTGGTAAAGAGATTCGGTTTAACCAATGCCAGAGCAGTTCGAACACCTATGGGGGTTTCGGAAAAACTGGTAAAAGATGAGAAAGGAGTCACAGTTGATCAGAAGTTATACAGGGGCATGATTGGGAGTCTATTGTATTTGACGGCATATAGACCAAATATATGTTTCAGCGTAGGAATATGCGCAAGATTTTAGGCTGATCCAAAGGAATCTCATCTTACTGAAGTCAAAAGAGTTATTCGATATGTAAGTGGGACTTCTAATTATAGTGTCTGGTATTCTAAGAATCAAGATTCTGATCTAATTGGGTACAATGATTCTGATTGGGCTGGTAATGCTGATGATCGAAAGAGCACTACTTGTGGATGTTTCTTTATTGGTACAAACCTAGTTTCTTGGTATAGTAAGAAACAAAATTCGATCTCTTTGTCTACTGCGGAAGCTGAATATCTTGCTACTGGAAGTTGTTGTGTTGTTATGGATGAAGCAAATGGCGAACGACTATGAAATTCATCAAGGGCCTTTAAAGATTTTATGTGACAACACAAGTGCTATTGATATTTCAAAAAACTCAGTCTAGCACTCTCGAACTAAGCATATTGATATAAGACATCATTTTATTAGAGATCTTGTTGAAAGGAAGGAAGCTGTGGTAGTCTATGTTCCAACATCTGAGCAATTTGCTGATATTTTTACAAAGCCATTGGACACCGCCACATTTGAAATTCTCATACAACACTTAGGTGTTTGTCAGATTTGAGGTAGTTCTTGCCTTTATTTAGCTGTAAATATTCTTTCTTATTCTTGTTCAGAAAAATAAAAAATAGAAAGAAGAAAATGTTACAAAAATAGAAGATGTGGAGTTATGGTATGTTGGAAGAATTTTTTTTTTGGAGTTATGGTATGTTGGAAATATGTGTGGCTTGAGTTGACAAAAGAGAAAAGTAGAATCATTGCTCTTCTTGAAAAGGAAAATTTTTTTGCAGCAAATGAGGGAAAGAAATGAAGAGTTTGTAGTTGTTCAAAATTGTCACAATCTCTCCATATCCCTCTCTTTTCGGCCACTCTTCCATTATTCTTGGTTTTCTGCGGATTCTTGTTGCGAAGATTTTTTTTTCTCACAACAAACTTCTGCCGAGAAAATGACTTCAAGCCCTAAATCTCCCACCGTTGAGAACATAACTCAAGAAACCTCTCAACCTTCAGAAAAGGAAAATGTTAAGCAGAGGAAAGAAAATATGGAGGCTGACACGACTTATGATGATGGACAAAGTGAAGAACTCAGAGGCAAAGGGAAAGGTCCCTATCAGAAGGTAACATGTCCTGATCCTCCTACTCTCAAGGTTCTTGGAATGGAATTTAAAACTGTTGATGATATTTTTGAGTGTCTTGAAGCCAATAGAAGTATGGTGGATTTGACTAAACTTAAGAGTATATAGAGTGAAATTTTTAATGTTAATGTTAAGGAACTTTTGTCTGGAGATATTGGCAATTTAGAGGATATTGAAAATTATGATGTCAAATTTTGAGGGGGAAATATGGTGTTTACAGAGGGAAGGATAGATTTCATGTTTACTCGTCTATTCCTGGCCCTATCTATGTTAAGATCAAGGAGATAGGTGATGATGAGATTGAGGGGCTGGAAGTGGTTAAATCCACTAGTAGGATGCCTGTAGGGTTTTATAATACTAAGGCTGCATAGAGGATTGAAGAGCTTAGAAAACCTGTAATCATAGAGATTACAGATAGTGAAGATGGAAGCAGTGTTGCGTATGTTTCAACACAGAGGGCAGATTCAGAAAAAGCCGAAGACTTCAGACTTTGAAGGGGTATTTCCAGACGGCTTAAATGTGTCTGATGACAAGATTCTGGAGGTCATCTCAGGAGGGTACAAGACAGAATGGCCTGAGACTTGATACTCACATGCTTCTTGCCTGTCTTCTAAGTTATTTGGTTTATACCAGGTAGTTGTGAATTGCTGGATGTCATTCTCCAATGCTACTTCTTTGACAAGAGAAATGGCGAAGTTGTTGTACTGTGTTGTAACACAGAAACCAGTCAACCTGGGGTTATTTATCGAGCAGAGTCTAGTTAGGCAAGCCACTGCTCCAAAGGCGAAACATGCTTTGGTGTATCCTTGTCTGATATCTGCATTGGCTAAGAGTGCCAAGGTGAAGGGAAAAACAAAGAATGTGATCATCGATACAGAATTTCTTCGGCCTAACAAGAAGACTTTTGGCATGCGGAACGTTCATGATCTTGGAACCCTGAAGCTTCTATTTCTGCAGATGCTGAAAAGAAGGCCAAGATAGTGGTTCTCAATACAAGGTTGGAGGCTATATCCATCCATATTGCGGCACTTGAAGTGGAGAAGGCCAGACTTAAGGGGAAGAAGGCTCAGCTGGAGGCACATGATGCTGCTTCTGAACAGGATTGATTTTCTTACAGTATCTATGTTCCAACATAGATCCCATGTCATGTTCAGGGGGGGAGTTGTTTCTCTGTTTATTTCAAACTTTATTTCTATGGTTTATTGCCTTTGGCATATTCATGGCTCCAGGGGGAGAATATTTGGTAATTTTGGATATTAATTTTGGACGACTGTAATCTGAATATTATGTTTCGGTATTCTGGAATTCTGGTTTTTGAATAGTATTCTTTTATGATTAGATTCAGTAGTTTGCATATGGATTTCTGAACATAGGTGGATTTTTGGAAGACCTATGTGAATGGTTGGAAGATTTTTTCGTTGTGTTCTTAATGTCCAAAATGGTTGGATCCACAAAATGCCAAAGGGGAAGATTGTAAAGTCAAGTGGTGTTTATTGAATATGTTAATTGGCAATTGTGAACATATTTGGAAAATAAATAATTTCCAAGTTGGAGCATACAGACAGCCACGTTTACGCCAACAAGTTTTACGGAAGAAGAATATCATAATATTATGGCATTTGTGATTTACGAAAATCTGAATATTCTGCAATATGCTGGGCGTGGTAGAAGCATATTTGGTTTATGGAAAATCTCTAAAAATATGGTATTGATATTATCGAATATATGAGAGATATTGTGATAAGGAAAATCCCTTTATTTATGGGATTTGAATATGCTTCAGAAGTAGATAAGGAATAGGAATATTATAGAGATAATCATGAAGAGTTCCAATATGCTCATGGCTTTAAAAGGGGACATCATGGCTGCATTAATCTCACGAATTTAATAGAGAAAATCTGCACACAGATTTTTATTCTTCCGAGAGTCTAGAAAAGAGCCATATCTATATGTTCCAACATACGTGAGATGCCGTTCAAAGTTCAAAACCATATGCTTTAATTCCTCGGGAGGAGAAGATCTAGTGTTGACAAGTTTCGAGGTCATAGGGAGTCTGATCAAGGCGGATCGGTAGCTAGGGGAGCTAGCAGAATTCACACGTTTGATTAGTAAAGATGAGTATTTTGTATGGTGTACTTTGTATTGTATCTTTCTTATTAGTGGATTCATTCTGAACTGGGCTAGGTCTTGCAGATGTAGGTGGATTTCACCGAACTGTATAACCAAGTCTCGTGTCTTTAATGCTTTACTTTGTTGCGAACTTGGTTAGATAGGTTATGTTGGAATATACCAGTAATAATTAAGAAAATTCGGTAAAACCAAATTTCAGAATAGATATGTAAACAATAATATTATTGTATGTGATATTGTTAGATTCGTCATAACAAGTATTTTATCAAAAGTAAAATTTTATTTTCAATTATTATACGTAGTTAAACATATTAATGATTAGACAAGTTTCTTGATGAATGTGAAAAAAATTTGTACAATTTGACCTGGGACAGGGGAAGTATGTATTACGAGGTTTGGTTTTCTATTTTGATGAGACACGTTTCCTTTGGCCATGTTACATGTCTATCATTTGGGTTGGGGGCAGGATGCGTAATCCCCGACCGGCCAACCCTTCTCACTCCCTCAATTTCATTGGAAGTGACACATTTTCCTTTTCAAGTTGTTTTTGTGAATTTGACACACTTTCCTTTTATGGCAAAATTCCTTCAATTTCATTCACTCATTTTACTTTTTATTTTTTAAACTCAATTTCATCCACTCATTTCATTCACCTAAATACGAACACCTAAGACTATGGTGCCACTTCCAACGAAACGGAGGTAGTATATATATTATTTTTCTTCTTCTATTTTATTTTATGTTCTAAACTATAAAATATGCATTGTTCTTTAATTATTTTGTTTTATATAATTTATAATAATTTATATATATATATATATATATATATATTTCTTTTGATTTGTAATGTATACTCAATTATCAATATATTGATTTCGGTTGTATTTATAGTACTACGTCCATTTCATTGCATGTGGCACCATAGTTTTATTAGGTGAATGAAATAAGTGGATGGAAATAAATTTAGAAAGGAAAAAATATAAGGAATATTTACATAAATGGAAAGTGTGTCAAATCCAGAAAAACAACCAAAAAATGAAAGTGTGCCATATCCAATGAAACAGACAGAGTATTACAAAACTTTACATACTTTTCGCTAATGTCATATTAATTGTTAAATTTTTAATATTATCTATTATAAATTGTCCAATTAAAAACTTTAATTACTACTTCTTACTTGATTAAATGTTCAATATAATATGCAAATTTTACTTCTCGCCTTTCTCTCTATCTTGACTCATTATAACTCGATATTTATTTCTTTTAAAATTTCTTATGTATTTCCGAAAAAATAATGTGCCTTTGACTAGTGTACTAACGACGAACAATATAATAAATTTAACATTTTGTATTATTTTAAATTCTGGTATTGTTTAATTATAGAATTTATTTCAAGGTGTAGTCACAGAAGGAAAGATAAAACTAGGTTGTTCTGGTTTAAAATGAATTATTATCCACGTATTGAATTCGTTAAGGGCAAGGGTTTACAGGTCTAGCCCTATTTTATAATATGCAACAAATTCAGAAGGGGGTTCTAATGAAGATATCAATGAAATTGGTCATATAGGCTATAATCCCCATGGTTATGTAATTACTAATATGCCTCCTAGAGTAATTGCTCTCCTTTGGCCATCAGGCAAAGGAAAAGGTCCCTTGAGGAAATCTCCTCTAACTGGGAATGCAGAACTTCAAAATCCAGTAACCGAGGATGAGTCTTCTTCTAGGGTTTTGTTAAAGAAGAAGGTAGGAGTTCATAAGCGACATCTTCAAAGTAGGTTTACCCTCGTGGATGAGGAGGATAAGGCTTTAGAGTGAAGGGGGCAAGACACTGGTAGAACCAAAGGGTGAGCCCCCTGTCAACGAGGATGACCATGAAAATGCGGCTTCAGGGGACGAGGCCTCAGATGTGCTTTCAATGAGCTATAGATTCAATCTCAAAGCTTTTATCTACTATTCCTTTTGGGAAAGTAATACCTCCTAACCTTAATTTTACTCCTTTAAAGATAGGTGAGTCTCCCACAAATCAGAGGGTGAGCCCTTTGTCAACGAGGATGACCATGAAAATGCATCTTCGGAGGATAAAGACCTTGAATGTTCTTCGAGGAGCTATATATTCAATCTCAAAGCTTTTATCTACTATTCATTTTGGGCAAGTGATACCTCTTGACCTTGAGTTGACTCCTTTAAAGATAGGCGAGTCTCCTACAAATTAAAGGGTGAGCCCCCTGTCAACAAGGATGACCATGAAAACATGTCTTCGGAGGACGAAGGCCTCGAATGTGCTTTTGAAGAGCTATAGATTCAATCTCAAAGCTTTTATCTATTATTCCTTTGGGCAAGTGATACCTCCTGACCTCGAGTTGACTTCTTTAAAGATAGGTGAGTTTTCCACAAATCTTCCCATAACGAAGTCAGTCATCTACTTGAAACACATTCGAAATGGGCTTTATTTTCTCCCCCCCTCCTTTATTCTTGAAGGTTCTCATAGAATTTTAAGTCAATCTCGCACAAGTTCATCCTAATGTAATAGTGATTATTAATATATTTATGAAAAAGTGTCACGAGTTTGAGATTAAACCCAAATATAGGTTGCTCTGATCGTTATATAGTGTGTCACATAGTGGGAACAAAAGGGATGCTATTATTACATTTTCCAGTAGAATCAAGAAGCAAAAAGCTTTTCTCATTCCTTCCAACTCGTTTGGGTGGAATTGTAAAGGGTTCACCTTTGATTGTAGCCGAAGGTACAAAGTACCTTCGTGGAATCAAGATGTAATTATTGAATCTTCAAAAGGGAAAAAATACATCTCTCCCAGTGATCTCGAAGATGCCAAGAACCATCTTTTGGCCACACACACCAACTATAAAGATTTAAATTTTAAAACCTTTGTTGGCAGCTTTATGTGGGCACTCAAAATCTATCGGATATAGGTACATAAGAAACTTGAACAAAAGAGGAAGCAACGTATTGCTACTGAAAAACATAAAGGAACTAGCGAAGAGGACAACCTTCTATAGCAAAAACTTTAAAAGCTCACTCGAGAATCCCCTCTTTAGATTATGCCTCGAACGTCTGATTCTCCGAAAGGTGTCTTAGTGATAGAATTTATTTTTCATCGAGGGATTTTCCTTTCTAACTCTTTATTCTTTCATTTCTCAGTGGGTCTTAGTGGAGTTTTTGAAAGATTTAAAAAAGGGTGGCCGACAGCAAAAAGGCAATATAGGTTATCCTCCTGCGAGTAGACGTTCCCCCGTTGCATCGAATGCTCTCATGCAGAGCAATGATACGTAGACAACTGATAAAAATTAAAGGAAAAGCTTGGAATCACTTTCCACCAATGAGCAACATCAAAAGGGAAGGAATGATTAAACCCTTGAAACTCGATCAACTCACACCTCCTTGAGTGCTCTTGTATCTGATAAGGCCTTGCTAAGAGGCTTAATCAAAGACCCCAAGGTTTGAAGATATTCTCAAAATCCTGCCTCTTCTGCTCTTTTTCTCTTCTTCTTATTTATTTCATGTATCAGGTGTCCCAGTCCCTATCCTCCTTTCTAGAAGTGTTGGACACAAAACAGGAGAAGTTGCATGAAGAAAGCTCGAACCTTCATAAGGAGGTCCGACAATAAAACTGCAAACTGATTCAAGCAAAAGAGGAGCTGAAGAAGAAGGATGAAGAGTTAATTTTTTTAGTGAAATAGCAAGAGGAGGCCAAGAAGAGTAATGAAATCCTCGAGGCTGATACTAGTAGAGAGACCCCTATTAAAAGAAACATTGGAAGTCAGTTCGCCTATAACCGCCTTTAAAAAAGGTTTTCGAGTTCGAAAAACCCCAATAGTGTCCCCTTAAACAATTTAAAGGCATTTTTTGTTCAATAAAGGTGGTTATTCCTTGAACCACCTTTAATTAAAGGTGGTTCAAGGCATAACCGCCTTAAAAAATAGTCAATTAAAGGCAATTATGACTAACTGCCTTTAAAAATCATCTTTACGATATTGGATGGGTTTCTGAGTCCGGAAAGCACATACTTTCTGTATTTCATAGAGAGGAAACAATTTCCGGCTTTGGAAATGGTTTCTGAGTTTGTAAAATGGTGGATTGCATTTTAAATATGGTGGGCTATAGTTTTTGAACTCGGAAAAAGGCCAGGCATATAAAAAAATAAACGCGGCCAATTTCACTAAATGGTTCAAAACCCTAATTCTTTGGAGAAGAAGCTTTTTTTCCCTAACCCATTATTGAGAACAAGGTTTTGTTGTTGGAGAAGGTTAGTTTTATCCAAATTATGAAGTTGATGACTTTGTTCAAATAACTTTAGATGTACTTAATACTTGATATATGTTCATATTTCCAATTATGCTTTGAGATTAGCCAGGTTTATGAATAATGTTAAATGCATCCTCATGTTTGCATTTTAAATTACTTTTAGGAATAATGGATAGAGATGAACTAATTGGTAATGGTCTAAGGAAATCACCCAAGTACATGCCATTGGTAGAATTATTTGTTTCATTTTCTTTTGAACATGCTTCTAGAAATGGTTGTTTGCATGCACGATGCCCTTGTAAGGATTGTAGAAATGATGCGTATTTAGGTAGGAAGAAATTGCGGGAACATCTCATAATGAGAGGGTTTAAAACTAGCTACACTCGGTGGGTATGACATGGGGAACACATTCAAATGAATTGGATGACACGACGGCAGGTGATGAGTTAGATGGTAACGCTGAGTTTGACAAAATGGTGGAAGTTATTGCGAGGGAATTCCAAGGTAAACTGGAGCCGTTACAAGCTTTGATTGATGACAAAGGGACGCCTTTGTACAATGGTTCTAAATACTTGGTTCTGAATGCCACATTGTGAATTATGAACTTGAAGGCAAATTTTGGCTGGACAAATAAGTCGATGACCGTGGCTCTCCAGTTTTTCAAGGGTTTTCTTCCCAAGGGTAACTTAATGCCCAATCAGTTATATGCTACCAAAAAAAATATTATGCTCAATGGGATTGGAATTGGAAAAAAAATTCATCCATGCTCGAACGATTGTATGTTTTATAGAGGGAAAGTAGATAAATATTGAGAAACTTGTAAGGTATGAGGTGAGTCTCGGTACAAATTGAAGAGAGGTGCAATTGCGGTGGGTGGAAAGTTCCATTGAAATCAAAGAAAAGGACACCGACAAACATTTTGTGGTACCTTTCCTTATTTGAAGAAGTTGTATGCTTGTAGGGAATATGCTAAGTTGTTGTGTTGGCATGCCGATAGAGACCGATTGGCAGATGATGTCATAAGACATACTTTCAATGGTGAGCAATGGAAGAAAGTCGATGATATGTACCTCGAGTTTGCTAAAGATTCTCGACATTTGAGGTTAGGGTTATGTACAGATAGCATGAATCCCTTTGGAAACATGAGTTGCACACATAGATCTTGGTCTGTTATATTGGGGATATACAACCTCGCGTCTTGGTTAACCATGAAACGTAAGTATGTATTGCTATCTTTGATGATATCAGGCCCGAAGCAACATGGTAATGATATTGATGTATATTTTGCTCCTCTAGTGGAGGATTTGTTGACTTTTTTTAATGATGGTGTTAGAGTGTTTGATTAGTTGGTTGATGATTTCTTCACTCTTAAAGCGTTGTTGTTCTGCACAATTAATGATTTTCCTACATAGGGGAATTTGTCGGGTTATTCTGTGAAAGGCCACTTTGCTTCTCCAGTCTGTGAGAAGGACAATGATTTTTGTCAATTAAAACATGGTTGTAAGACTATTTACCGAGGGAATAGGAGGTTTCTTCTCGAAGGGCACCCATGGCGATTGGCCAAAAATGGTTTAATGGGAAACTGGAGACTCGAGTTGCACTGGTGCCACGATCAGGTACACAGATTTACAAGAGTGTTAAGAATTTGGCCAATGACTTCAAGAAGAAGAATAGAAAGGTTGTTGTTGACAGTATTTGGAAGAAATACTCAATTTTTTTCAAGCTACCTTATTGGGAGCATTTGGAAGTTAGACATTGTCTCGACGTTACTAGTCCAACATAAGCAGTTGTATGTTCGTCGAGTAGTTGAGGTTGGGTGGGTTGAAGTCACACGATTGTCACAACCTAATACAGGAATTGAATACCATTTACATTCATTCTTCATTGCCTTCTCACGTAAAATTGTGCATTAAAAAACTCTGTTTTTTTTTTCAAATCTATTTGTCGCAAAAGCATTAGTGTATCGAAGTTGGATCGGTTGCAAGTTATAATTGTTGAAGTTCTGTGTTGTATGGAAATGTTTTTCCCCCTCCCTTTTTTTTTGATATTATGGTCCACTTGTCCATTTAGTGTGGGAGATAAAGCTATGTGGTCCGGTTTTTCTAAGATGGATGTACCCGTATGAGAGGTATATGAAATTTTTTTTCCATCTGTGCAATTATACCCACCTTCTTCTGCATAGCGGTTATCAAACCACCATATGGAAGATCTTTCTTCTTCGTCTGCATGGCCTTTAGCATAAATGAGATGATGGCATAGCCCGGGTTTATCTTTCGACCTTCCAGGATGTAGTAAAACATCATGAGGTTAGAAATTGTCGGCTCACATGCATGGCTGCCCGTGGGGAATACGTTCAGGCATATCCAATCATAAACAATACATTGCTCTATAGTTAATTGACTGATATCAAAACTCTCCACTTTCCCCACATTAGCTCACACTCTCTTAAGATATTGATTCACCATGGCTATGGGACAAAGGGGAGTAGCGTCGCTCACACCCAGCCAAACATGTGTGTGATAGATATCGAGAGGGCCATTGGGGTCATCGGGTCTTAATTTCTTGGGGTGTTGTAGGGAAAACCTAGGTCATCGTTAATTGTATAGGTTGTTATAGATAAATCCTTCCCATTAACCCTAGTCATGTCTCTATTGTTGTGACTCTGACCTAAGTTTGCATAAAACTGAATCACTTCATCCGTGTGTATAGGCTCATCCATACAAACTAATTTCTCCAAATGTTGGGTCTTAAAATGTTCTAGCAAATACCTTAAATGTAAATCCTTAATGTCTGAAGATAACACAGCTCTCAAATTGATAACCTTTCTTTTCAAGAAATCGACATAATTTTGCTCGGCGTCGTTATTAAAGAAATTCCTCGATTCACCAAACTTCAAGATGGGACGATGATTACAATAATTTTCCTGTGACTTAGAAGGCGGTCCTCTTGCCTGTCATGGCGAATTGGGGTTTTAGTGTGGTGTAAATTGGCAAAGAATTTGGGGGTATGAATTTTGTTTTTGATTTTGGGTTTTTTACTATCTGCCCATTTTTGTTTTTTTAATTCTTCAAGAGTTTATGAGATCGGAAACTCTTCTTGTCAAGTATGTAGAAGAGAATATTTATTTCAGAGTCCGGAAACATGTTTACAATTCGGAAACCCTTTTGCTCGCTAATAAAAAATGGGGAAAGGGTTTCAAATTGCATTTACTCCCATTTGAAAAACCTGTCCTAACACCTCTTCTCCCCTCCAAAAAAACCATAAAACCCAAACTTGTCACTCCATTTCTTCACCAAATCTCTCATTTCAAGTGTGGATGATTTAGGTATCTCTAAATATCTTCTAATCCAAATTCTACCTTCAATTTTTTTATTTTGAAAATGGGTTTTTTATGAAATGTAGGTAGAAACTATGAAGGAGTTTTTCATACCCTTTGATTGATTAACAAACTAAATCTAGTCTCCAATAAAATACTAGGGTTTATTATTTTCAAACATAAATGACCAAATTGAAAGATTAAGTTGTTCTTGTTAGCTAGGGTTTGGATTTTGTGATTCCTATGGCTTCTATTTTGGGTGGTGTTAGTTATTAAAAACATAAGTTGTGTATAATATTAAGGCTTGGTTGCCTTCTTGGTGATGGATATCAATATATATTATGTAAGATAATTGATGGTAAATGGTATGATGCTAGATTTTGTGGTTGAGATATGTATAAGTGTGCTTAAAAAATCATCACAATTGCTAGGCTTAAATGGTATTGTACTAAATGGTTTTATGTTTGGCCCGATGTTAAGCTTTTTTTGGTATGTTGGTAAATGTATCATTCAAAATGGAAACTAGGAAACAGACTCGTGACGATGTGTCACAGTCTGGTAATGTCAATTCCCCAATAATAGAGATGATGTGAGATGAGGATGATGGTACGGGGAATGTGGGAAAACACCGAACACATTGTAGAGCATTAGAATGTAGAATATCTAGGAAAGAGTTAACGTCGTTAACTTTCGACAAATTAGGCAATTGTGGGTCAAAACAATGTGCAAAATGGTCTAGTTAGGTGGAAAAGGTCGGTAGAACAAGGGTAGATATAAAGTATGATACTTGGCATGATGTCCCAAATGATTACAAGAACACTTTGTGGATGGAATACATGGTAGCTTTATTGAATCGTTTACCCTACTTTTTTCTTCTACAATTTTTTGTCACATGTACTCTCCCTTCTCACATCCTTGTGTTTCATAATCCACATAGAGACATTTTTCAAATCAAAGCACAAGATGTGGGCACTTTGCGAAAGAAGGCAATGTTCATGATGTCAAAGAGTTGGCGTGAACATAAATACACTTTGTTAAGAGACTACATATTTAGTGATAAGAAAGGTGAGTACCCATGGACAACTTACACACACATTCTACCCAAGAGCTAGGAGATTCACAAGCAAAGGGCATTGGAGAATAGTGAAAACGTTAGTAAACACTAGTGCAAATTATTAGTGTGCTTAATTACGTACATTAAAATGTATGTAGTGTTAACATGAACCTAATGTCCAACTTAGGGTACAAGGGATGTAAAAATATTTGTTGCCAGGGATAGTAAAATGCCATACCGATTGAGTCGTGGGGGCTATCATTTAGCGGCAATGTCACTAGTCAAGGAATGTCTAGAACAAAATGTGCGAATTGCGATAGTGGGCGGGGTGACGGAAGATGAGGCAAGGGCTTTGATTCAACCAGTTAGTGTGGATGACATAGAGCGGTGCGATCTATTTCTCAAAGGGCGTAAAAACAAAAAGGGTGAATTTGTCAACGAAGAAGGGAAACGAATTGCAGAAAAAGTGGTACGTAAATTTTAGGGTGCATACAATATTAACTTGAACTATATTTAATTGATATGAAAATAACCAAATTGTGTCTATTTATGATTTTACCTAGGAAAAATTGAATAATGATCAATTGCGAGGGAAATTCATTCCAAGTGGTGTACACGACATCCTTTACAAAGCAACAGAAAAACCCGACCATCTCGGCTGCTTTAGGGTTGTGGGTAGCTTCTTGACACAACGGAAAGCATTTGGGATCGTGCGGTCATACGATGGAGCGGAACCATCGAGAGTCCATTTTTTGCAAAAAAAAAGCCCAACTACAAGACAAACGAATTGAGCAACATGATCTAGTGATTCGGAAGTTGGTCCAATACATCGGCCTAGTTCTTCCAGAAAAATTAGAGGAATTAACACCTGGTTGGACACCACCTTCTAGGGGTTCACAACATTCTACCGGGGATGTTGAAGTAAATTGCAGGGAAATTGTCCAAAATCCAAGGATCGATAGGCAATTGTTCAAACCCGACAACCTAGAGAAAGCCACACTAGCGGAAGTAAAAAAAAGGTATGAAGGATTTTCTTTAGGGAAATTTTGACCCTTTTAAAATCGTCTCGTATTTAATATGTATTCTGCATTTGTAGTAGAAATCATGCCCATGTGAACTATACATTGAGCAAGACATAGACAGTAGGCCACTACATGTAGCGAATAGGGTTTTGCATGAGTCGATGAAAAATCATCACTCTATAACAATTCCAGAAGTTCTTTCGAGGGTTTCCTTGGAGAATCCTCTGGTGATGGGTACACCTTTACAAATCCTGGACGGTGAATACAAAAAAGTTGGGCCTACCTGGGGAATGTTCCTTACTTGGCCCCGTAAACTTATATACGCCGATCCTATCAAGGATTAACATTTAAAGGAAACAAGGCCTCCGTCATCAAAACCAGTGAAGCCAACACCAAAATTGGTCAAAACAATGCCCAAACTGGTGCCAACAACACCAAATAAAGTTAGACCTCTAGTGACAAGAGCCAACGTCCCTCGAGACATGATGGGTTCATACGGGTTCTTTACAATTTGCTTCAACCCCATGATCGAAACTCAACATACACATTCTCAGGAAATAAATGTGTATTCTGATGCAAACATGAGTTCATGGCATTATGGAGTGATTTTGAAGACCTTTGGAGGTTGATCAAGTTAATCCAACAATAATGTCGATCAACACCTTGTGAGTCATTTTATTAATTTTATTACTAATTTCGATTTGAATCACACTTAAAAATTTTACAAACATTAGCTACTATAAAATTAACCAGGAACATGTTTTTTAAAAGTAACCAAAAGAAGCGATGGATTGCATACATGTGCCCGGTGATGATACAGGAAGTTGGTTGTACAAAATAGAAGATAATCGATTACATTTGAAAATTCCTAAGTCATTAGGATAAATTACTTTTCGTTGCGCCATACATCGAGAAGTTATTTACTAAGTTCAATTTCCTTACCAACATTATTTCTATATAATGCAAATGCTAAATAAATTTCCTTGTTCAGGGACCACTGGAGATTAATATTGATAGTACCCGCAAAGAAGCGAGGTTATTGGATGGATCCCCTCCACTTCCAACCATCTGACGCATTTTTTCAGATTTTGAAAGCTGCAATGAAGGAAAATAGTGAGCAAACAAATTGTTAAGTTCAAGTTGTCGAAATCAAGGTGGTCTACCAATATGTTGATTTCCTCAATAGTATGCTAAATTATTTAATGCATTCGTATTAATAATTTATGTTTATAGCATAGTACAAGAATCAGGCTTAAACTAAGGAGTGCGGCTATTACATCATGTTATACGCATCTGAGTGCGTGGAGAAAGTCAACGAAGATGAACTTGCACTTGACAAGGTATTTGTACATTAGAGCGTGGTAATTTTCCTAACTTGACAAGGTATCTGCCAGATATGTAACACTATAATGTTTTTTTTTCAGATATTTTAAAAAGGATTGGAAACCCTACTTGCATGAAGAAATCAACAATGCGCGGAATTTGTTGGCTCGTCATCAAATTCTCAATCGATCACACACACTAGGTACTCCCAGTATTGGTAGGGACACTCAAACTAGCGATTTCTATTCCTATCTATAAATTATTGCTTGTTTACCATTATCTATAGATTTCTGCGCCTTTAAGAGAAAGATATTATCGTGTATTATATTCAATTTGTGGTTGTATATCGAGGCATTTTTGGTGTCGAGAGTTCTATCGGAAATCTTTTTTTCACCAAAAGGCCAGATTACATTTCCGAGTCCAGAAATAGTTACTTCTCTTTACTTTTAATTTTGCAAAGCCGAGAATAAGTTTAGAAAATCGAAAAACATGGAGACAACGTGGTTTTCGAACTCGGAAACAATTTTTTCCCACCCAAAAAATTCTAGCTTCTGCTTGGAAATGTCACACAAGATTGGAAACAAATTTTATTTTACTAAAGAGACGAAACACAGTAATAATAGGTTTTCGAGTTCGGAAAGAAGAGCACAGGTCCGAGAGGAAGATCATTTTTTCCAAGTTCAAAAACAAATTAAAGGCAGTTCCTAGGGCAGATTAAAGGTGGTTTTTAACCGCCTTTAATTGCAAGATTTAAAGGTGGTTCTAGGAACCTCCTTAATTTAAAGGCACAACCATTAAAGGCACAAAAAAGTGCCTTTAAATTGCCGATATAACGCCTTTTAAAAGCCATTCCTACACTAGTGTGAGAAGGATGGAATAACTAAAGACTTTCCTCAAGCCTAATGTTAGTGATGCTCTTGACAAGAAATGGGAAGAAGCTACCAAGGATGAAGGTCTTTGAGTACCTCTTCTGGATTTCTTGAAGTCTTTAAAACATTTTTAGGCTGCTGATTTTGTTCTCTTCCCCTTGAAACCTTAATTCCCCAAAAGAGGCAGCTGAGGCAAACGAGCAACAACCAGCTATGGATGGGGTGCCTAAAGGAATTCCCTCATATACATCCTAGAATAGGAGGGTAAAGCACTTTTCCATCCAGCACTTCAAAGGCTAAAAAATGCTAGTGGTTGTAGGTCCTCGAGAACTCGGATGTCTAATATAAATACAGGAAAGAAAAATACTTCTGGTAGTACAATGAGTTTTCCCATCACCGAAGATCATCAATTGAGTAACCTGGAAGATGATGACCGAACAAGACTTAACCCAAAACGTTCTCGCACCATGACCATAATATATCCTTCCGAGTATCCCGAAGAAGAGTAAGAGCGAGACTTTGAAGGGGTTGTAGGCATTAAAATTGAGGAATTTGATAAACTATAGGAAAAGTTTGGAAATTTAGCTCCCTAAAACCTTTGGGCCTCGAAATGTTATTGTACAGTTTTTTAATATTAACGATTGATAATTATAATAATTGTACTTTTCCTAATTCTATTTCTTTTTCTCTTAGATCCCATGTGAGAGTCAACCATCGAATGGAACTTATAGCATCTTTTCTTATATTAAATAATGGGCAACGTCTTGTGTACCCTGTAAAACAACAATAACTCAAATGCAACGCTCGGCGTACAACTTTATATAATCATTTGCAGTGCATGTCGTATGAATTTGAGATATCAATATCAAGAAGTGTAGCGTACGACGTAAAAACTACATTTAATCAGTCATAACACAAGGTGTACGAAATTGAGACATCAATTACAAAAAGTGCAGGGCGTACAAACTTCATTCAATCAATTGTAGTGAATGGCATACGGATCTAAGATATCAATTACAAAAAGTGTAGTGCATGGCGTACATCTTATTCCATCAGTTGTAGTGCACGACGTACGAATCTGAGATATTAATCATGAGAAATGCAGTGCATAGCGTACAAGACTCGAATACATAGTTTAACATCTTCCAACCCTTGAATCCATGCCCCATTCACTTAGAGTTGATGATACCTCTGAAGGTTAACAATATTCCATTGCCTAATAATCTAACCACTATCCATGGTTTTGAGGGTGTAACTACCTCCAGAGTATACTTCTGCAACCTTGTAAGGTCCTTCCCAATTTGTAGCTTACTTTCCTTAAGGCTCACGCCAACTCGTCTCATTTTTCCTCATAACAAGATCTCCCTGGTTGAACTGAACTTTCCTAACCCTTCGATCATGATAACATTTAGAGAAAAGTGCATATTTGACCCTATATAATTGATGAAAGTGCAGATATAACCCTGCAATAATGAAAGTGCAGATATAACCCTGTAATAATGAAAGTGCAGATATAACCCTACGATAATTGAAAGTGCAAATATAACCCTGGTCAGTCAATGCCGGAAATAATGGCTTTAGGGTTATATTTGCACATATGTATAACAGTTAGGGTTATATTTGCACATATGTATGTTATTTAGGGTTATATTTGCACTAAAAAACAACTCAGGGTTATATTTGCACTTTCTCCAACATATAGGGTTATATTTGCATATTACCCTAACATTTAACTTTCTCCTTCACATTGGCTTCGTGTAGAGACACCAATTCCCATTTTTCCTTTATCAGAGTGAGGTCTATACAAAGATAATCTTCATTAACCTCTTCTTCATAAACTGCTATCACCCTTGGGCTTGGTACCCCAATCTCTGCAGGGCTCACAACTTATGAACCATAACCAAGCTCAATGGTGTTTCTCTCATGACAGAGGATTCAGTCGTTTTATAAGCCCACAAAACACTAGGTAATTCACGTATCCAACTCCCCTCAACCCTATCGAGTCTTGCACAAATGCTAGGAACAATAATTTGACAGGTTACCTCAACTTGGCCATTTTCCTAGGAATGATATACAATTGTCACCTTCTATTATCTTGTATTCCTCACACCACCTTTTGAAAGGATCATGAGCAAGATGCACCCCACTGTCAGTTATTATAGTTTTTGGAATTCTAAAATGATAAATGACATTCTTCCAGCAGAATGCAATTACAGACTTCCCTTTCATGTTCGTCAGTGGCTTTGCCATAACCCATTTTATGAAATAATCGATGTCCACGATAAGATACTTGAACCGTCAAGTGGCCTCTGGAAAGGGTCCCACTAGATCGACCCCCCCCTTCTCAAATGGCTACAAACTATGAATATTCATCATTTCCTCCTAAGGAATATGAATAATTGGTGAATGCTTTTGGCGTTGATGACAAGCTTGAATATACTTATTTGGGACATTAAACATCATAGGCTAGTAATATCCAGCTCGAACGAGCCTCCTTACCACAGATCGATCCCCTTGATGGCTACCACATGTACCTTCGTGAACCTCTCTGATCAAATAATCGGCTTCATAAGGAGTGACACATCGAAGCAATGGTTTAAGATTCCCCTATCGATACAAAACTCCTTCTTGTAATGCATACCTAGGAGCTTTCAACCTTATCTTTCTTGCTTCAACTTCATCCTCTAGAAAAACTCTATCTCGAAGGTAACTAATAAGAGGCGTCATCCAAGATTCTCCCTCTTCGAGGGCCCTTACCACCTGCTCCTCAAAACTATGCTTATTCAAGGTCTCTATAAGTAATTGATTTTGGGATTAAATTCCCAAATCAAGAAAGCTTGCCTAAGGCATCTGATTTATGGTTTTTCTCTCTTGGCACCTGTGTCAGGGTGTAAGTTTGAAAACCATTCAACAAAAGCTTTACTACCTCTAAATATCATTGCAAACTGCATTCCCTTGCCTCGTATTCTCCTTTGACTTGTTGGACCACAATCTGCAAGTCACAAAATATCTCCAAGTTCTCCACCTTAAGCTTCTTAGTCAGGCGTAATCTTGTAATCAAGGCTTCATACTCAGCTTCATTGTTCATGACCTTAAATGCAAAGTGCAACGTATACGGGTAATCCTTGCCCTCACGACTAGTGAGCAACACTCCTGCTCCACTTCCTCCCGAGTGTGAGGAACCTTTCACATGCAACTTACATACCTCCTTCTCTTCAACATCATCCTTTACCTAAATAGGCTCTGTTGTCTCCACTATAAAATCTTCGAGGGCTTGACCCTTGATTGCTAATATGGGGAGAAATTGTATGTCATGTTCTCCTAGCTCAACATCCAATTTCATCATCCTCCCTGAAGCCCGTAGCTTTAGAAGAATCTGCCTAATGGAGTGATTAGTAAGCAACATTATTGTATGCCCCTAAGAGTATGGACGCAACCTTCGTGCTGCATATACCAATGCCAAGATCAACCTCTCGAAAGCTATTTACCTCGTCTCAGGCCCTTGCAGAGCTCGACTTACAAAATAATTGGGATGATATTTTCTTTCCTTCTCCTTCACCAGCACTGCACTGATAGCCAAAGGTGAAGCATAAATGTACGAAAATAACCTCGCCTCTCTCCGGCTTCATAGTGTTGGCAAAAAAGCAAAGGTGTTCTCTCAACTGCTTATTTTCCTCCTCGCACTTATGCATCCATTTAGACTTCTTTTCTTTTCTGAGCACATTAAAGAAGGTTAAGTGCTTTTTTGCCCCCTTCGAGAGGAACCGACTCAAAACTGCTAGAGACCCTGTAAGTTTTTGGAAAACCTTCAACGTCTGCAAGATTTTCATTTTGATTAAGGCCTTGACCTTTTCAGGATTAACATCGATACCCCTCTCGGATACCATAAATCCAAGGAACTTTCCAGACCCTACTCCAATCACTCACTTAGTTGGTTTAGTTTCAAATTTGGCCCTCAAAGCTCCTCAAACATCTTTCAAGTCCGCCGGAAACTCATCATGACTCCTACTCTTCACAACAATATCATTCACATATATCTCCATATTTTTTCCTATTGCTTCTTAAACCATTTTTCCACTAGCTGTTGGTAAGTTGCTCTTGCATTCTTAAGACCAAATGACATCTTCTTATAAAAAAAACCGTACCTACATCTGTTATGAACAAGGTTTTCTCCTTACCTTCTTCTGCCATCAATATCTGATGGTACCCTTTGTGAGCATCAAAGAAAGCCAAAACCCGATACCCAGTTATAGCATCCCCCAACTTATCAATTGGTGGCAGCGGATAACTGTCTTTAGGGCAACATTGATTCCCAATGCACATTTGCCAAGCTCTATCGTGTTTTGGGACTATAACTAGGTTAGCTAACCACTCCGGATAGAGCACATCCTCGATAACCTCCTCCATAAGTAACTTTTCAACCCCCACTTTAATACCCTCTTCCCTCTTCGGGGCGAATACCCTCCTCTTCTGCTTAACTGTCCTTATCAAAGGATCGATATTCAACCTATAGAACGCCAGTCTCAAAGGTACTCTGGTAGGATCAGAAATGCTCCAAGAAAACACATCACCATATTCTTCCAACAGAATTCCCAATTTCTCTTTAACATTCCCAATCATTAATCTCCCTACGGCAACCGTGCTCAAATCTCGAATGGGCATCTATTCCATATCAGCCGGACTAATCTCTCCATGCACCGAGGCCACATTTCTTGTCCTCCTTGCTTACTTGACTACTATCAAATGACAAGTCTTAGCTACTACCTGATCTCCTCGAATGATAGCTATCCATTTATCTGTGGGGAAACATCATCATCAAATGATAGGTAGACCACACAGGTCGACCCTAGCACATCAACGACCTTCCAAAGATCATAATGTAAGGCGAGTATATATCAACAACTACAAAATTACAGTTTATCATTACCCCATTATCGTGGTCAGCTATCCATACCGACAAAGTGATCTCTCCCGAAGGAAGTACAGTTTTACTCGTAAAATCAGACTAGGGCGAGGCAGACTTTTTCAAATTGTTCCGACCTATGTCCATCTGGTCAAAATAGTTTGCAAACATTACCTCGACACCACTTCCATCATTAATAAACACCCTCTTTACCAACGAATTTCCAATTACGGACGAGACCACCATGGTGTTAGCATGTGGGGTTTGATACAGAACTGCATCTGCTCCGAAAACGTTATTGCACTACAAGAAACCTTAACTTTGCGACATATATACTTGCGACTTATGTTTAAATGTCGTATATTTGCCACACTTATGACAATCTTCCATATATTTGTAACAATTTTACGTCACTTACACTAACACAAAGACCCCCCCTCTAGCACCGGTTTTTTAGCACCGTTTTAAAAATCGGTGCTAAAAATCTAATAGCACCGGGTTTTTTAATTTTTAACACCGTTTTTTTAAATTTTAACACCAGTTTTTTAAAAACCGGTGCTAAAAATTTGAAAATTCCTTTTTCCCTCCAAAGAAATAGCCATATTTTTTTAAATAGCACCGGTTTTTAACTGGTGCTAAATATATGAACAATTATATCTTCCCGCCAAAGAATTCAAAATAGCACCGGTTTTAAAAATCGGTGCTAAAAATTAAATAATAGCACCAAAGCACCGGTTTTTAAAACCGGTGCTAAAAATTAAAACTTAGCACCGGCTTTTTGTAAAAAAATAGCACTGGCTTTTAAAAACCAGTGCCAAAAGTTTTCGAGACTCATTTTCCCGCCAAAGAAATAGCAATTGTTTTTTAAATAGCATTCAAAAACCGGTGCTAAATATTTGTAAAATTCTATCTTCCCACCAACAAATTCAAAATAGCACCGATTTTAGTAAAAAAATAGCACCGGTTTTAAAAACCGGTGCTAAAAATTAAGCAATAGCACTGGTTTTGCAAAATATAGCACCGGTTTAAAAATCGGTGCTAAAAATTAAAACTTAGCACCATTTTTTTGTAAAAATTAGCACCAGTTTTAAAAACCGGTACTAAAATTAAAAAAATAGCACCGGTTTTTAAAAACTGGTGCTAAAAATTTTCTATACTCATTTTCCCGCCAAAGAAATAGCCCAAAATTTTAAAATAGCACCGGTTTTGGAGAAATTAGCACCGGTTTTCGAAGAAAATAGCACCGGTTTAAAATTTTCCGGCCAAAGAAATCGCCAAAAAAATTTCCTGCCAAAGAAATTGCAAAAAAAAATTTTAATAGCTTCGGTTTTGGAAGAAAATAGCACCGGTTTAAACCGGTGCTAAAATTTTTAAAATTTTTCCCGCCAAAAAATTCACCCCCCCCCCCGAAGAAATCATCAAAAACTTCTAAATACTTGTCGAAATTTTTTAAATTTCATTGTTTCCGCCAAAGAATTCAAAAAATTCATTAAAAATTTCAAATAATCTTCTCAAAAATTTCCTGAGCTGGGAGCAGCTGCGCAGCCGCTCTAAGGTATTTTTTATTAACTTTCAAAATCGTTCATTTCTTTTGTTGAATTTAACTAATGACTAAGTTAAGTTAAATTAATCAATGATCAACCTTCACTGACCTCATATATACAAATAAGATTAAAAATTGTTTACACTAACTAATTAACGTTCAACCCTTAATTGATTTAGTATACTCACTCTGTCCCAGATTAAATTGCACAAGATCAAAGATTCAGTCAAACTAAGGAAATTTTGACTGTATATTTGAATAGATATATAAACAATCGTGAAAACTTTACTTGACTTTCAATATATAAGCACTAATAACTAGGCTAACTTTGACTAATCAACGGTCAAACTATACTTGACTTTCAATATAAAAACACTAATAACTAGGCTAACTTTGACTAATCAACAGTCAAACTATACTTGACTTTCAATATATAAACACTAATAACAAAGTTGACTTTAGCTAATTAACGGTCAAACTTTATTTGAATTAGTATATAATAAATACTAATAAAAATGTTTGACTTTGTCTAATCAACGGTCAAACCTTACTTGACTTTTTATATATAAACACTAGTGACTAGGCTGACTGTAACTAATCAACGGTCAAACTTTACTTGACTTTCAATATGTAAACACTAATAACAAAGTTGACTTCAATTAATTAATGGTCAAACCTTACTTTAATTAGGATATAATAAATATAAATATAAATGTTTGACTTTGTTTAATCAACAGTCAAACCTTACTTGACTTTCAATATTTAAACATTAACAACTAGGTTGACTTTAACTAATCAGTGGTCAAATCTTACTTGACTTTAAATATATAAACACTAATAACTAAGTTGACTTTGACTAATCAACGACCGGACCTTACTTGACTTTCAATATATAAACAATAATAACTAGGTTAACTTTCACTAATCAACGGTCAAACCTTACTTGATTCTCTATATATAAATACTAGTGACTAAGTTGACTTTAACTGATCAACGGTTAAACTTGACTTGACTCTCAATATATAAACACTAATAAAAAAGTTGACTTTAACTAATTAATGGTCAAACCTTACTTTAATTAGTATATAATAAATTTTAATTAAAATGTTTGACTTTGTTTAATCAACTGTCAAATCTTACTTGACTTTCAATATTTAAACACTAACAACTAGGTTGACTTTAAATAATCAATGGTCAAACCTTACTCGACTTTAAATATATAAACACTAATAACTAAGTTGACTTTAAATATATAAATACTAATAACTAAGTTGACTTTGACTAATCAACGGTCAGACCTTACTTGACTTTCAATATATAAACAATAATAACTAGGTTAACTTTCACTAATCAACGGCCAAACCTTACTTGACTCTCTCTATATATAAGTATCAGTGACTAAGTTGACTTTAACTAATCAACGGTCAAACTTTTCTTGACTCTCAATATATAAACACTAATAACAAAGTTGACTTTAACTAATTAATGGTCAAAATTTACTTTAATTAGTATATAATAAATTTAAATAAAAACGTTTAACTTTGTTTAATCAACGGTCAAACCTTACTTGACTTTTAATATTTAAACACTAATAACTAGGTTGACTTTAACTAATCAATGGTCAAACCTTACTTGACTTTAAATATATAAATACTAATAACTAAATTGACTTTGACTAATCAACGGTTAGACCTTACTTGACTTTCAATATATAAACAATAATAACTAGGTTGACTTTCACTAATCAACGGTCAAACCTTACTTGACTTTCTATATATAAATACTAGTGACTAAGTTGACTTTAACTAATCAACGGTCAAACTTTACTTGACTTTCAATATATAAACACTAATAACAAAGTTGACTTTAATTAATCAACGGTCAAACTTTACTCGACTCTCAATTTATAAAACTAATAACTATGTTGACTTTGTCTAAACAACGGTCAAACTTTACTTGAGTTTCAATAAATAAACACTAATAACAAAGTTAACTTTAACTAATTAATGGTAAGAATTTATTTGAATTAGTATATAACAAATACTAATGAAAACTATAATGGGCTCAAACCCATAATTTTGGCCCAAACCCCATGTCCTAATTTCATACACTTAGCCTTCCTTCTCCCTTGCCCCAATTTCATTCGATAAAACACTGGATGCAACTCTCCCACACCCACCGTCTCTCCGCCTCCTTTGGTTTCTCCGCCAATCAGCTATCGGTCACGCATCATCTGAAGAAGTTGACGGGAGGGGAGCTGGCATCGGGCCGGTGCCGATAAGGGAGGCAATCTTCCCGGTGAGGGACCCCTTCGCCTGCGCCTGGACTCCACCACCACCCGCGCTTGGAATCCTCCTTCCTCCACCACCATCTCCCCGCTACAAAGACTCCACCACTGCGGTGGAGGGGCTTGCATAACCGCTTTGGATTGTTTCTCGTTTCTTTGATCAAGGTATTCGATTATCCCCTCTCTTGTTGTCCTCAATTTCAGTTTTCTCATGCGAAAAGCCCAGCCGGATTTAAGGAAAAAGTGACAATTTCTAACAAAAATGAAAAATGTAACCGTGGAATGAACACCGCGCCATATTTTCTTTTTATTTGTTGCCAGCATTAGCTCTGTATTGTTTGTAGTTAATGAAATAGTCTCATTTTCTGAGAAATAAGTAATGCTGCTAGTGATGTGCATAACTTTGCCTAGTGGGTTGCTTTTGTGAAAATGCTTTGATGGGCTGGGTTTTCTTCTTTCTTTTTTAATATGATGGTATTTTTGTGATGAAATGTAGTCATGCGATTATTTTTTAGAGCCAAAGACGAAGGCAGAGCTTGCATTTGTGGATCGCCGGAGCTGCTCGTGGTGGTGGCTTACGTTTGTGGTTCACCGAAGCAACTTGCAATGTTGGGTCTCGCAGCTCTGGTTCTCCTCTAGTTTTGCGGAGTCAAATTCAATTACTTTGTAGTGATTAAATTCAAATAATTTGTGTAAGAGCACTAGCGGTTTAAGGCATTATCTGACTGTTGAATTGTACTTGTAAATTTATTTTAGATATTAGATGATGATTCTTGATTCTGAGACATGCTCTTAACATTTTCTATTGTCCTATCTCGTTTAAATAATATTCCTGTTCGTCTTACGAATTAAATGCCTGTACATTGTTTACTAGAAACTATGAAACTGTATTTGCTTAGTCTACAGGAGGAAATGGGTGTCTAGATGTGGAATACTTCACATTTTCAGCGAGCATATATAGCTAATCAACTGAGATCTGCATCTCTAGTTATAAGCCATGCAGGTTAGTTTCTGGTTAATTTGAATGATACCTTCTAATTTGAATGATCGTCGGATGCATTTTCGGTAGGGTTCCTTGTTCCCTTCCTCTGCTTCCAGCTTCTGTAATGTTGTATATGCGAATGCACATTGTTTTGGAATTTCTTTTCATCTCAGTGCCATTACAAAGCATGCATCTTGGTCTCGTTTTACTACTATGGTGATTTATTTTTCTCTTGGCAGCTGAGATGGCAAAAAGACAGGCTTTATTTCTAGGAGATTCTGAGTTCCAGCAACTGCTCCATATATTTAGGTATATATCTATGTTCTTTCAGATTTAGTACTATAAGTTTATAAACCTCATTTTTGTGGAGTGTTTTATTATAACCCTTACCTGTGAAAGTTACTCTCTTCTTTGATGCAGCGTTGAAAATACATTGGATTATATCCGACTATCCGAGCCTCTACATGCATGATGTCTTCGTATCTAAAGAGCTAGAACATATTTTAATGAGTTTTTGAAATAAATAAAGCATCAACCATCATTTAGTATTGCTCTGTGATTGTTGTGATAGTACCGAACTAGCTCATGATCATCTTTCATAAACTAACTTTATAAATGGTTTGTTTGTTATGAAAGGCTGCTGGGAACACCGGGAGAGAATCAATGGCCTGGAGTATCGTCGCTGAGAGATTAGCATGTATATCCTCAATGGGAGGCACAAGACTTGACACGAATCGTTCTATCACTGGAACCAGAGGGTGTAGACCTTTTGTCTGTGAGTTATGGGGCTACGTTTATCTCTCCGCCTTCTTCCCTTTCTTGTTTGTCACTAGTTATATCATATTCACAGTTTTTGGTTCTTTTCCTTGGTGCAATATTAACTCTACATGCAAAGTTTCACTGCTGCTTACTTACTGATGAAATGCATGGTTGTTAGCCCATTTGTTATGAATGCTACAAGTTAAATGATGACTTTTGAGGGAAAAGCAAACATATTTTGAGTCCCACTCAAATGAAGTTTTTGTTCATGCTTGATGATATGTTTCACTTTGGCATTTTAATGTTGTACTTTACTTCAAACGTTTTTTTGCTCAGTAGCATATGAGTTATGTGAGTAAGATTGTTACAGTCATTTCATTAATGTTATGAATCAGCATAGGAAGAATATGATAGATATGAGTTTATCTTGGTGGATTATTTTGTGATTTACTTTACCGAATGTTGATGTGTGACTGAATAAAATTGAGTTATGTAGCCTCGTTAAGTACTCAAGATTGATATACTGATATGAACGTCTTTATTCTGGTATAAGCTTCTGGCATGGTTTACAGTGATCTATTGAATAAGCTTATGGCATGGTGAGATTGATTCCTCTCTAAGGTCTCCACCGCAATGTTTAGTCTCATTGATTATTAGTTTTGTATCATAAATTTTTTTGGTTTTATTTCTATATCATCAATTTTGTGAAGTTAATTTTATTATTAAACTGATGTCCTATTAAATTGTTAGTTTCGGGTTTTTTTCTCTTCCTCTGAAAGCTGCAGCGTGCCGCCGCTTCCTCTGTTTCAGGTCTTTTTCTCTTCCTCTAAAAGCTGCAGCGCGCTGCCACTTTCAAAGGAAGGGATTTTTTTATTCGTCGTAAATATTTTAGCACCGGTTGGAAAACCGGTGCTAACAAAAATAACCGGTGCTATGGTTGAAAAACTGGTGCTAACAAAAAAACCGATGCTAAAATGTACCGCTATAGCGCCGATTTTTTTGTTAGCACCGGTTTTTTTTATCACCGATTTTAACCGGTGCTAACAAGAAAAACCGGTGCTATAGCGGTACATTTTAGCACCGGTTTTTAAACTGGTGCTAACTAAAAAACCGATGCTAAAAGTTAGGGTTTGCACTGTTTTTTTTTCAACCGGTGTTAAAGTTTCATCGGTTACTTAGGGACCGATTTTTTTTTGCGAAAAAATCGGTGCTAAAAGGGGGGTTCCTGTGATAGTGTTATTAGTTGTGTCACTTTTCTCGTGATACATGTGCAACACATTATATACCGTCTCAATACTACGGAATATTATTTACGACATTGTACTAAAATGTCACAACTACACGACCCAATCATGAATTTGTTGTGAATTTGTGGCACAATTGTGTCATTTCTTTGTTGTGTCATATTTCCTGTGACATATATGCAACACTTTGTACAATGACCCAATATCGCGATAAATAAGTCGTGACACTTAACAAAAATGACTTATTTAGAAGAGATTTTGGATCATTTATTTTACGTATCACCTATCTTGTGACATCTATTTGACACTTTTTTTTAGCGTCCCAAAATTACAACACATTATTTAGGACAATCTTCTAAATTGGCAGAATCACATGTCACAAATATGATTTTGTAGTAAATTTTGAGGCACAAGTGCATCATATCATTAAACATGACACAAAATCGCAACATCATTTGTGGCATTTTGAATTAATAGATTTTGTTGGGTCCAAAGTTGTTGACTTCTTAAATTAGCTATTTCATGTCTTAAATTTAGTTTGCAACATCCAGGATCCAATTGTTCGTACATATGTGCACTTACAAGCTTTGTAAACGTAGACGGAATATCTTTTTTAAAGAGAGAATAAAAACTCAGGTCATGTACTACGTAAGTAGCGACGAGGTGATTTGAACTTGGCGACCAAGCAGGCGTTGCTCTTTCTTGCAAGGGCTTCCACACAGTAAGGCGCTTTGCTGCTTTTTACCTTTCATATAGTCGACAGTCTCTTGATTTCACATTACCTATTATCAAGAATGATCTTGCACATTAACTACAGTTTTCAACGTCCCAATTACACAAAATATACCTACTCGCACAGACGTTGCCACAAGGCTATAGCAATCTTAAAAGCCGCTGAGCAAGGATAACAAATTCAGAGTTCTCATCTATAGTCTCTACAACAACATAAGGTTCCGAGTGCATCATCTCCGATGGCTCGCTCAACTGCCAACTGTCCATCAACTCGGTAAACATCTCCTGAGTGGCAACAACTTATCAACATTCATATGATTCACCCTTTCCAAGCCATTCTACCAGCACTTTACAGGGAATTTTTTCCACAAAGCCACCTCTCTTCTCAGATAGGCTCATGGTCAACTAATGACAGCTTGGCTGCACCATTCTGACACACACATTGAAGAGCATTATCCCACTTGGAAATATAATCACCGATCAACAACGTTTTTCTCATCTATTCACCACCTTATACCGCAGTTATCTACGTACCGCAACACTCAAAAGATGTTGCATGGAAAGAAAAGAGAAAAACTAAAACGATACTAAAAGAAAAGGAAAATTTTCAACGAAAAAAAGGGCTTATGATTTACATGGAAAATACAGGTTACAATATATCCTCAATTATTCATCTTAGAGTTCAAGGAGAAAAGTTACCCGTGCATTCTTTCAATTTTACGAGTGGGAAAGCCCCAGTAAGATACTCCGTAGTCCACTTTACACCACTGCTAATTAGAATCACTCCAGGGCCATATCTTCCCATCTCCAATCCGATCAGGTAAAGTGGGAACCAGTTCACTTCACAAAATCAATACATTGTCAGCGAAGCGCATGCCCTTTGACATTAAATCATGCATGGCAGCCCCTGGATAAAAGTTAAGGTGAGGTTACTATCATTAATACAGACTTTCATGGGATGGCAAATCATACTGTAGCAACGAAATCATATGAAATTTTATAACTTTTCTCGCAACGAAATCATCTGAAAAACGAGCAAGCAACACAGTTTTACGAACCCTATTTACACCATCTCTTGCAAAGGAAGCTCCATCACAGTAACAAACTTTCACTCTACTCCAGTTGGAAAGATCTGCCAGTGACCAATTAGTTAGGACCAAGCCAAGCAGCAGAAGGCCAGAAACACATATGATCTGTAGATACTATGTAGTACAGAAGTGAAAGAAACACACAGTATATACAATGTAGTAAACAGAAAGAAAGAAAGCCTGGATTTCCTTTAGGTCTATTGCTAAGTAATCCTGAAACGTAAGTACCTTCTCCATATGCTTTTAAGATCCCCACCTCGTTGTTTTACTGAAAACATATGATCTGACGTCCTCCTCCCTGACAAGATCTCTTAAAGGTTGGATCATGGTCTAATTCCATGTCAACAAGGGCATAAAATGGGATATTTTAGCATAATTCACTATGTAAGGTTCCGAAACATATATCCAGCGAGTAAAATAAGAGTCAAGTACTCAAGGAGTCTAGTCCAAGATGTTCAGCCTTTGAACCACATAACTAGATACACCGAGTCCACTTTAAAAAAACTTATTTTGTTCCTCAAACAGAATCATACATTGTAGTATTCTTTTACCTTACATTCCGCTCCAGTACCGACATAAATCTTTTGAAAAGCTGCATAAACATACATTTCACAAAGTGAACTCTAGCGATGAGACAGATGAAGTGCATAAATCTCTACGAAAACAGTTGAGATGTATGACGAGCCAGCTGTCGCCAGTGGCAGAACTAGGGGTGGGCGTGGGGGTGCGCCTGCCTCCCCTATGTTCCGTCGGATATGCTATTTCCCAGCTTATAGGGTTAGGACTGAGACTGTCATGACCAGTTCCGCCCCTCCTTTGAAATTCTGAAATTTCATATCTGCCTTTCTTTGAGAGGAAAGAGATGACCTGAAGAAGACGACTGGAACCACGTCGCTTCTTTAATTTACTCAAATAGAAGAATTAATTGGCTGAATGTACTGAGAAGGAAGGAAGGGAATTTCAGAAAAGGGCCAAATGGTCCGATGGTAAAATCTCAAATCTGATACCATCGCCCCAAACTAAATGCTATAGAATTGTTTTCCTTAATTTATTAGTTTTAATCTGAAATCTGAATGGGGTGATTTTCTTTCCCTTTTAAAATACTTTCCGTCAAATTGCGTGGCACAAAATTGAATTGAGTATTTTTTTTATTTTTTTTTATTCATGCTATTTGTTTGTTAGTTTTTATTGGTAGATTTTCATCCATTTATTTTTAGTGTGAATTTGTTTAATTTTCTATTTTTATGAAGGCAAAGTATTGAGGAAGACTATTTTTCCATAGGCTTATGGAAAGACGGAGTCTAATTAGAATAATAAAAAGATAAAAGGTTTTTATTGTAATATTAAAATTTTATTATGTAACATGCAGTAGTTATAAAGTTTATGACTCGATTAATGCAACCCAAAAATTTTAAATTTTATCTTTATTTCTTATAACTTCATGATTTATGGAAATATGGTTTTTCAAGAGACTCTCATTTTTATGATGATTAATTTGAAACTTATTAATTATTAGTAGTTATATTTAGTATTTTAAAAATATGATTCCGGAATAGAGCAATTTCTATTCGAATAAAAAAAAGGAAGTTATCACTGCAAGTGTCAATTTTTTTTACCATTATTATTGAAGCCCCCCTAAAATGTTGGTCTGGTTCCCACAGCGGTTTCGTGGCTCCATTGGTGGTGGTATCGCATCTCTCTCCTGTCCAAGAATTCAATCCCCGCCGGGCTTTGGGACCCACCTTCTTCCTCTTCCTCATGGGGAACATGGTATGCGGATTTAGTTTCATGTGGGATATAATGATCCAAAAGAGTACATCCATCCTTTCCTACCCCACTCTTGGTTTTGAAAGAAAAAACCGGAGCACAAAGAGAATGTTTGGTGCAGTGAAAACGTACTCCTTTTTCTTCATTCATTTGGCTATAAATAGAGCTGAAAAATAAGTTACAAAAATAGGAATAACTACAACTCCTAAATGGGTGAACGTGGGTGAACTAAATGCATGGAGAACGTGGGTGAACTAAATGCATGGAGAACGTGGGTGAAATGCATGCAGCTCCTAAATGCATGGAGAACGTGGGTGAACTAAATGAAAATAAAAACTGACTAGATTATTAATATAACAAATCACCCCCTAATCTTGTCGTTGCTTATGTTGTGTCGGCAACACCAATCTTGCTCCTTAGCTCCTGGAAACGAACTCTTCCAAGTGACTTCGTCAGTAAGTCGGCAAGCTGCTCTTCGGTGTTGATGTGTTCAAGTTCAAGTTCTCCCAGCTCCACATAGTTCCGAATCAGATGATACCGAGTATCGATATGTTTGCTCCGTTCGTGAAACACAGGATTCCTGCTGAGGCAAATTGCTGACTTGTTGTCCACCAACAGTCTAGGTGCTTGAGGTTGTTCGTTTTTCAATTCACCTAGTAGTCTGCTGAGCCAGATGCCTTGACACGCCGCAGTTGCAGCAGCAATATATTCTGATTCACAAGATGATATTGCCACTATCCGTTGCTTCTGCGATTGCCAGCTGATCGGAGCTTGTCCGAGGAAGAAAATCAGCCCGCTTGTGCTCTTCCGATCGTCGATGTCTCCGGCTAAGTCGGTATCGCTGTAGCCTAGCAATCTCAGAGCTCCTTCTCCTCTTCCATACGACACTCCAAACTCCAAAGTTCCCGCCACGTATCGTAACAAATGCTTCATTGCAGCAAAGTGTTCCGTTTTGGGATTTTCCATGAACCGGCTGATGTAGCCGACTGCGAACGTGATGTCGGGCCTCGTGTGCACCAAATACCTGAGGCTCCCCACAATGCTCCGATAAAATGAAGCATCCACCGGCCTTCCGTCACCAGTCTTGCTCAGTCTGAGCCGTGGTTCCATCGGAGTTGCGCAGGGATTGCAACCTTCTAAGCCAGCCTTTTGAATCAGCTTCTTCGCATAGGAAGCTTGGCTCAGTGTGATCAAACCACCCTTCTGTTGTACCTGTATACCCAAATAATAGCTTAGCTCCCCTAAATCACTCAATTGGAAGAGATCCGTCATTTCCCTCTTAAACTTCGACACTTCCTTGACTGAAGATCCAGTGATTATAAGGTCGTCGACGTACACTCCGACAAGCAGCAGATTCTCATTGTTTCCACGGCGATAAACAGCATGCTCCGTCTCGCTTCGCTCGAAACCAAGTTTTCGAAGGCTCGTATCAAGCTTCGCATTCCATGCCCTCGGAGCTTGGCGGAGTCCGTACAGCGCCTTATGAAGTCGGAGCACTTTTCTCTCTTCGCCGTTGACAACAAAACCTGGTGGCTGCTCGACGTAAACTTCCTCGATTAAATCGCCGTTGAGGAATGTGGTCTTTACATCCATGTGATGAACCAGCCAACCATGGTGAGCAGCTAACGCTAACAGAACTCTTACAGTTTCCATCCTTGCGACGGGAGCGAAGACTTCCTCGTAATCCACCCCCTGACGCTACACATAACCCTTTGCCACCAGCCGCGCCTTTCGTTTCACAACCTCCCCGACTGCATCCCTCTTTAGTTTTAAGACCCATTTTAGCCCTATCGCGCGGTGCCCTGGTGGCAGAACCGTAAGCTGCCATGTCTGGTTTGCCTCGATGCTAGCCAGCTCTTCCACCATCGCTGCTCGCCACCCCTCATCCTTCTCGGCTTCAGTGAAAGATGCCGGTTCGTCAGCGATGAGGAGACACAGTTCATCGTCTCCGGTTTCAACAGGGATTGTCGAGTCGAGTAGATTATCCATCGTGCGATACCGTCGAGGCGCCTCCTCGCCCGGAGATGACTCCGTTGCAGCAGTTGGCGGGGATACAAACTCGACCGTTGGTGCAGTCGGTGGTGCGGTCGGAGTTGATGGTTCCTTGTTCGTGTCTTGTTCGCCGGTTCCGGTGAAACTCCGGACATGCGAGGACGAGCCATTTTCTGTCGTGTGGTTACCTGCAACAGTTGAGACAAAATGATCGACAGAAAACGTCTCCATTATCGGCGGATTGCGCTTCTCTTCGCCGTCTGCTGAGTTACTCCAATCCCATGCGGTGTCCTCGTCGAAAACAACATCGCGGGAGAACTTCACTCGATCCGTGGTCGGGTCATAGACACGGTACGCCGCTGTACCTGGTTCATACCCAAACAGAACCATTGGCTTGCTCCTGTCGTCCAATTTCTTCATGTGTGGGTCGGCGGTCTTGACGTGAGCCAGCACCCAAAAACACGCAGGTGTTGTACGCTTGGCCGACGTCCGTGCCAAGCTTCGTAGGGTGTCTTGCCCGCTACACTTTTCGTCGTTCCACGGTTCAGCAAATAGACCGCCGTCGTCACTGCTTCTCCCCAGAACTTCATCGGCATCTCTTTAGCCTTCAAAAGGCAGCGAGCCATTCCAACCACGGTTTGGTTTCGTCGCTCAACTACGCCGTTTTGCTGCGGTGTATATGGTGCCGTGAATTGCCGATGAATGCCGTGCTCCGAGAAGTAATCACCAAGACTATGGGTTGTGAACTCACCACCGCGGTCAGTGTGTAGTGCCTTCAGTTTGCATCCACTCTCGAGTTCAGCTGCTGCAACTATCTTCTTGATCGCGTCTGCGGCTTGATCCTTTGAGGCAAGCAAAGAAATCCACATATATCGACTATGGCCATCTACCATCAGAAGAAAATATCGTTTACCTCCTGGCGTGGGTGGATCGATCGGCCCGCATAAGTCCGCATGCACCAAGCTGAGTCGCTCATTCGCACGATTCCAAGCCTGCTTAGGGAATGTTGCTCGCTTCTGCTTCCCCGCGAGACAGGCGTCGCACAGCCGCTCTGCGTCATCAATCATTGGAAGACCGTGCACTAGGTTGTCACGCGACAAACGCCGGAGTGCCTCAAAATGCATGTGCCCGTAACGTGCGTGCCATCTCCATCCATCTTCGGAGCCGTGCACGGCTAGACACACAGGGCGCGCCAGGTTGAGGTGCAACACGTAGAGACGCCCGCGGTTTCTCGGCACCCGCGCGAGCAAACGCCCGTCCTGGTCACGCAGTTGGAGCCATCCGTGCCGAATGTGCGCGTCGTACCCGATTTCGTCCAGCTGCCCCAGGGAGACGATGTTGCTGTGTAGTCGGGGTATGTAGTACACCTCCGTGAGCGTGAGGTGTTCACCATTTCGACACGTGAAGAGGATCGTGCCAATGCCTTCAATTTCCACTGAGGTGTCATCTCCAAGTTTGACGGAGCCTCGCACGTTTGTGTCCAACTCGGAGAAGTGATCACGTCTTCCGCACATGTGGGCACTTGCTCCTGAATCCAGGAACCACGTTGTGTCACATTGGCCGGCTTGCTTTGTCGACCTAGCTTGTGACCGAACCTCGTTGAGCAACACATGACCGTCAGTTGCCTGAGTCCCGGTTGTGAGAGAGTGTAGTCTAGCCACAAGTAGTGATGCCTCTTCTTCTTGATCTTGCACAAGGTTTGCTCGTCCCTTCCGTTCACGCCGTGGTTCGGGGCAATCCTTGGAGATATGGCCGGCATACTTGTTACAATTGTAACACTTCACATTCGTCATGTCACGATCGCCGCTCGAAGCACGCTGGCCACCGTCTCGCCCGCCGTTTGTTAGCTTCTTCCATTTTCGGAAACCCTTGCCTTTGCCGCTGCTCCCGGGGTTGTTGCTCTTACCTCGTGCAATCCATTCCTGTTCCGTGAGGAGGACTTGACCACTTGCGTTGCCCGTGGAATTTATGGAGCACCGCTCAGAAGCCGACCGTAGCCTCCCGATTAGCTCCTCAACAGTCATGTCGTCCAGCTCGAGGAGTGTCTCAATCGAGCACGCAATCTGAGCGTACTGGCTCGGAACCTCCCGCAGGAACTTCTGAACCACCTTCACCTCCTCAACGGCGTCACCCAAAGAGCGGAGGTTACTGACAATGCCTGTGATGTGCATGCCAAAAGCATCGAGTGATTCACCTTCCTTGAACGCAATCTGTTCAAATTCTTTGCGCAGTCGTTGCACCGTCGCTTCTCGCACGCGATCCACTCCGACTCGCATCATTCTAATTGCCTCCCAAGCTTCATGAGCCGTGTTTTTCACGGCTAGGGCTGGCACCATCTCAGGCGGGACTGCTCGTATCAGCGCCGACAATGCCGCCATGTCCTCGCGCTCGCCTGGTTCGCCTTCGCCGGAAACTGCCTACCACAACCCTTGGGCGCGTAGATTGATCTTCCTCACAAGGGACCATTCAATGTAATTGGTTGCTGTCAGCGTAGGATACACAATGTTGCCGCCAAGATTTGTCCGTTCGTGGATGATCACTTCGTTAGGGTTCCGCCGTGCCATGCTCCGTCCACGCTGCCTTCCACGTTCCCGCGGTGGCGACTGCGAATTCTCGTTCTCGCCGGACATTGTCGCCGTGATCGTGCCTGCTCTGATACCAGATGTTGGTTTTGAAAGAAAAAACCAGAGCACAAAGAGAAGGTTTGGTGCAGTGAAAACGTACTCCTTTTTCTTCATTCATTTGGCTATAAATAGAGCTGAAAAATAAGTTACAAAATAGGAATAACTACAACTCCTAAATGGGTGAACGTGGGTGAACTAAATGCATGTAGAACGTGGGTGAAATGCATGCTGCTCTTAAATGCATAGAGAACGTGGGTGAACTAAATGAAAATAAAAACTGACTAGAGTATTAATATAACACCCACCTGGACGGCAGACTCAAATCGATGCAGGTGCGTGAGTTTAATTCCGGTGCTGCCGAGTTGCTAATTGTTAGTTCCCTATACAATTTATAGAGAATGATGGTTTCTCTAGTGGGTATTTTGGGGGCTTATATCTCAATCCCAGTTTTGATTTTTAACTGAAGAAACCGCATCTTAACCGAAAAATATTGATAGGATTATTACTAAAACTATTGCTTTGATACGGAAAATTTCATCATTTTTGTGTTCCCGCTAAACTGAGCATTTTCCTCCCGCGCTATCTTCCTTTTGTTTTTCTCTATTTTCTAAATTTAAAATGCAGATTTGTTTTTTTTAATAAAAAGCCAAAATTTTGAAAAATACTGTATTTACATATGCATATGCAAAGACATGGTTGAATTAGAATTATAAAAAAGTAAAATATTTTAGTTACATCATTAAAAATTTATTATGCAATGTGCAGTAGTTATAAGTTTATAACCCGATTAATGCAACCCAAAATTTTTATCTTGATTTCTTCTAATTTACAATTTAAACATTCGTATTTCCTTAACTTATGTAAACACCGTCTTTCAAAAGACGAACTCTAATAAAAATACACTTTCTTTTTATTAAAAAAAACATACTTTATAATGAGAACATCTCCTACTCCTATAATTTTTCAGATTAAATTATAATTATTTCAATTTTCAAATGATCCTAACTTTAGACTCAAAGTGCTAATATAACCCTGTAAAATGAGTAAGTGTCAAAATAACCGAAACTTTATGATGTATGTGTCAATCTAACCCTAGACGCTATTGACTTCAATTGTCAATGGGAGACTTGACCGAAATTTAAGGAAATGACAAATTTACCCCTGAATTAAAAGGGGTAAATGGGGATTCATCTTTGAAACCTATTGTGTCGTGGTTCTCTAGTAGGAAGGTGACGTGAATCAACCTTTATAACTATGTTTGAAGACCTCTCCCCCATGAGTCCATTAATCACATTGATTACCCTATGAATCACCGGGTTATCCCCATTTCTCTTATCCTGATTTCCAACTGGCTGCTCTCGAGAATGTTCCTCCCTTCTTTCTTGACCTTAATCTCGAGGTCCTTGATATCGAGGTCTTCTATCCACTCTGCCTTCATTATTCTGATAATTCCTCCTATATGCCTGTCAATCCCGAAGATCATTCTTTGGTCTCAGGGTTTCCGCACGATTTCCCCGTCGAGGTCCCAAACCTTGAAATTGACCTTCCATTGCACATCTTTCAATTGCCTTTATAAGATGGCTACAATCATTTTTATTGTGAACATAATATTTGTGGTGATCGCAATACAGATTCGTAGCTCTTCTCGCTGCAATCGCATTCGTCGTATCCCTCATAGGTAGAAGTGGTCGGAACATACCTCTATTTATACTTATAATTTGTGTCGGAGATCTATTCACGGGTGT
This sequence comes from Rubia yunnanensis, assembly GCA_037428765.1. Taxonomy (NCBI): domain Eukaryota; kingdom Viridiplantae; phylum Streptophyta; class Magnoliopsida; order Gentianales; family Rubiaceae; genus Rubia; species Rubia yunnanensis. The sequence continues at coordinate 80,625,105 of CM075068.1, forward strand.
ATACCTCTCAAAGCTAGGCCCGGCCAATTCCACCGGTTTCTTCCCACAAAAGTCGTTATTCTTCCCACAAAAGTCGTTATTCTTCCCTTGCTTATCAGCCAAGCCTTATTTTTTTTCTCTTGGCGCCTTCCTCTACCTTCGAATACTGCTCAATGTCCTCCTGAAGCTTTTGCAAGGTTCGAGAAGTGCTGATGGTTAACTTCTTGCACATCTTGCATACCCATCAAATCCCTAGGATCACTTTATTCTCCGTACTCTCTACTACTCCCAAGCTCCCATCCACATGTCTGTGATAAAAAATCTTCGTAGTCTCCCCTGGCTTCTCCTTAGTTTGGTACAGTTCAGGTAAAGTCTTAGTGAACTTCTTCTTTTGAGCATACTAACTCTGAAGAGCTCTACTGAAACCTTAATAAGAGTACAAAGAACCCGAGGTAACTTGTTGAACCATTCTTGAGCCCTGCCTCGAAAATAGTTCCCAATAACCTTACATATCAACCTTTCTTCAAAATCCCACGAATTAATAAGACTCATAAATGTCAAGATGAACTCTCGAGGATCTGAATCTCCACAATGCGTAGAAAGTCCCTCTGGTGACTTTGTATCTACTGGCCATCGCACTGATGTTATCAAAACACTAAATGGAGAACCTGCTACGTACCTCACTGGCCCAATCAAATGGTACAATTCTCTTTTCAATGAATCTACGGTATCTCTCCCGATCCTATTCATGGCAGATCCCTAGGTGGATGCAACCCTTGAGGGACTTCTCCATAAGGGTCTGAAACATAGGTTGGGAATCTATGTGACCATGATGCATCTAGGGCCCCATATCCCCCGAATGCATCAGAGGTTGCCCAAAAAACCCATAAGGTCCTTAATCGTGCATGGTATTCTGCAATCCTGCCCAACTATATCCATAGGTCCCTATGGAAGACAATATTCAAACTAGCTTCGAATCCAAGGAAAGCAACTATCAAGACGACATGAACAGAATGGGATATCAAATACATTATCCCTTGAACTTAAGCTGGAAATGAGAGTTGAGGTTATGGTTGAACCACATCCCCAATCTATCCCGGATAAGGGAAGGCCAACATGGGCATTACTTGCAATTCTATAATAGTCGAGGGTGTTATACTCCTCGACATTAGGGGAGGTGTGATCTGATATCCTGTCTCAGCCAATCAGCTGGTTCTGCACAGGGCTCGCATTCTCAACACCTACACCAGGCTTGATATGCCCATTTTATGTGCATAGTTTGGGACTTTTTGGAAATACTTTTACGCTCTTTTGTCATTTAGAGGTTGTGTTTTGAATTGAAATTCTTTTAGGAGAGCTAAGAGCGACTTTTACGCTCTTATGTTCTTTTCTAAGTGGATTTTTTTTTATGGGACAATAACATCGAGACTTGAAAACCAAAGACCATTGAAGACCATGAAGTCATCTTTTGAAGACTTGAAGAAATTAAGATCAGTGAAGTGGAGAGGAATCTAGAAGACAAAAAGAAGGAAGAAAACCAAACCTTGTTTTTGGGTATTCTTCGCGACTAGCGAAGATCCTTTCGTGAATCGCAAACAACGGATGGCCATAATTATTTTGTCTTTTTCTTGTACTATAAATAGCACTTATCCTTTCTCTTTCCTCACTTCTCCTTCTTCCCGACTTCCTACAGTGAAAACCCTAGTTTTCCACTTTTTCATCTTAGTTTAGTCTTAGATTATGTTTGGTTTGTTGTTGATTATTAGTATGGCTTCTAGTAGCTAAGTCAATCTCTTGGGAGCAATTGATTGAAACTTCCAAAGCCAAGTAGTGAGATTCTCTATTTTGCTCATTTATCAACATTTATTCGGAAGCATTTATTGTGTCATTAATGTGATTTTTACTTCATATATGCCCTCAGTTGTTTGAGAATATGAAATGGTTGTATGATTGAATTGTTAGAGTGTTAGGAAAGTGTAAAATGTCTTAGCTCATTGACATGAAAATCCAAGATCATGTTATTAGAACTTTTTGTGTATAATGTGAGGTGAATCTTGCTAGATGAGTATGTTAGTGTGGATTATTCTCATATTTGTCATAAGGTAGCAATGAAAGGTTGAATCTTGAGTGTTGTTTGTTCTAGGTTTATCCTAATGAACGTTTTGTTTGGTTAAATGGATATGCATTTAGTAGAATGCTTGTTGTTATCAAATCTACAGTTCTTTGTGTATAATGTCATTGATGAAATACCTTTAGGTGTTGTTTATCTAAAGTGATTAATAAGGTTTGCAAAATATCGTTGTTTGTGTTTCCAAATTATTGTTAAGAAGCAATAAGTGTTGGTCTTCAATATGGAAGTGATAGCATTCCACATAGGCATTAAATGTGAATGAATGAGTAAATGAATCTAGGATCTATAAGAGGTTTGGAAGTGAGGATCAATTGCCCCCAAGGCTTTGTCAATTGTTGATTTTACCATTATTTTGGTTGTTAATTTGTTGCATGGTTAGCATTGTTATCTTGCTTGCTAGTTGTTTGTCTTTCAATTCATAATTTAGGAAAACCAACAAACCCCCACCCCCCCCTTCCCCCCATCTTACTTGCTTTTATATGTATATATATATATATATATATATATATCTATTATAATAACTGCATTATATGTTTAAACCCTTAGAAAGATCATTTTTCTTGTGGATGACACCGACTTGTCATTATCTACTTAGTTGTAGATATGAACCATTTAGGTTTATAAATATTAACTTTGAGAGGTACGACGACAACCTCCCAAATTTTGGCGCTGCTGCCGGGGAAGAGGCATTTATTTTTAAGTGTTTGGCATATTATGATGTGCTAGTTCTGAATATGTGCTAGTTTACTTTTTTTTTATTGGTTTTTAGTTGATTTGCCATTTTTGTTTGGCTTGGAGACGTATTGTTCGAGTTTTTGGTGTATGGTTCGTACACAGTCCTCTTCACAATAACCTCTACACTACGACCCCGAGTTAGAGTTGAATTTGAAAAGGGAAGGAGGATTTCTTTGTAAAGTGTGAATAACACCTCTCCTAGTTACCATTTGAGGAACCTTCTACTTCCATGGAGTATCAAGATGAGCATTAAGATGAGAATCCGGGAGGAGGACCTCAACACCCTCCTCTTCAAGAAGATATTCCTTTAGGGCAAGTCCCTTTGAGAGAGACAATGGCCCCCAACCTATATGCATAAAATATCCAGCGGTTGGACCAAATGGATACTTTGAGCTTAAGTCCGGATTGATACACATGCTACCTTTATTCCTTGGTATGCAAGGAGAGAATCCCAACAAATATCTCTCTGACTTCCACATAGTGTGTGGTAGTATAAGTCTCGAGGGATTAGATGAAGACCTCTACAAGTTGATGGCATTCACATTCTCATTGAGGGATGCCGCAAGAGATTGGCTCCACTACCTACGACCCGAGAGCATCAAAACTTGGTGTGAAATGAAGAAAATTTTTCTCACAAAGTACTTCCCAGCCTCAAAGTCCACCACTTTGAAGATGAACATTAGCAACATCCTCCAATGGCATGAAGAGTCATTCTACGACTATTGGGAGAGGTTCAAGAATCTCCTCTCAAGTTGTCCTTATCACGGCTATTCGATGGGAGATTTGATCTAGTACTTCTACAATGGTCTTCTTGATGAAGAGCGAAGGCTAGTAAGGGGAGCTTGTGGTGGTTTCATTGGGAATAAAACTTCGACGGAGGCTATGGCACTTTATGACGAATTAGGCAAGGAGTTAAGGAATTTTAGTGCAAGCTCCGATATGAGGAGGCAAAATCCCAACACAAGTGCTCCCTCCAATAATGGTAAAGTTTAGGATCAAATGTTGGGCCTCACTTCTATGGTGAAGTTTTTGATGACCAAGTCCGAAAATGCGCCACATGTAAGGTCTTGTGAATTTGTTCATCGGAAATGTCCCTCTTTGAATGCCATTGAACAAATTCATAGTTATGCTAAATTTCTAAAATAATTGTGTGTGGTGAATAGAAAACAAAAATCAAAGAATAAGCTTTAAAATGGGAAGAATCACATGTCTCTGCTTTGTTGCAAAAGGAACTACCCTTTAAGTGTAGCGATCCTGACATGTTCACAATCCCTTACATGATAGAAAATTTACATTTTGAAAAATCCATGCTTAATTTAGGTGTATCAATGAATGTGATTCCTTACTCTTTGTATGAAAGCCTCAATCTAGGTACTTTGCACAAAACCGGGGTGGTAATCCAATTAGCCGATCGTTCTAGTGCATACCCTATAGGTATTATTGAGGATGTGTTGGTTAAGATGGATTCCTAAATATTTCCCACGGATTTTTATGTCCTTGACATGGAGCATGATAAACATGATGCCCCGATTTTGTTGGGGAGGCCATTTTTGAAAACTTCAAGGACTATTATTGATGTGCATAATGGTATCCTCATCATGGAATTTTATGGGATTAAAGTAGAGTTTAATATAAATAACTCAATAGAGTATCCTATAGATGAACACTCTTTCCATGCTATTGATATGGTTGAAGATATGGTGCAAGATATTTGGGAGGCCGCCGTCGTTCCTCTCAAAAATAATATTTATATGTCCAAATTACGGCTAACTACTAAACAGTAGCTAGTGGTAAAATGGGGTCGTCCACAAGGAAAATGGGGTTATGTCGAGTGTTAAAGCATAATTAAAAAGCACACAAAGATGCCACTCTAAGTGTGTGGTAACAAAGTTGGGAGGTTTGGTTTTGAAAAATACTACACCTACTTTAAACTACTAAATTAACAAATGATTGAAAAGAACGATGCAAATACGATCACAAATAGCACAAATAACGTAACTAAGATTATAACAAGTCTTGGGCGCAATTGGTTTACATTTCTAGTTATCCTTTTATCATCAACTAATCATCCTATTATTATGCATTAACCACATATTGTGGAGAGCTTGTCAACAACTTTCGAGTGAAAACATTTTTAACCTTTCCTCAGTTATAGTTAGAGTGAGCGATCGGTGCCACACAATAACCCTTACCCTTGAGTCACTCTAGACTATCGGCGGCATAGACTTCCCCGGGGATTGCAATACACATGGAGACCCAACACAACTACCACAATCTCCAACAATCGAGAAACACGTAGATAGCACAAATATATTTACTAATAATGACTATGAGGATCTGCCTTCATGCTAATCGTTATTAGTGGACTACTTTGATAATTAGTCAAACCCATCCAAATTCATCCTAAGTCTAAGAAATTTCATCAATCAAAAATCATGATTAGTTGTCACTCCTAATTATAACCTAGCATTGACCAACAACAATCACATTGGCAAAAGTCAAAATCTTTCAGGTTTAACCAAAAACCTAGCAAGTAACCAACCCACAATCATCAACTAGTTGATCATCCTAGTTTAAATCATGCATTAATCTCACAAGAAAGCACAAAATATACTTGATAATCAAAACACAAAATAGAATAAACCAAGTCTCACAATATCATACTAGAATTGTTTGCCAATTGCTCCCAAGGTGAAATCTAGCTTAGATAATGAAAACCTATAACAAATCTACAAAAATTCATGGAATAATTGCAAAAATTATGAAAGGATGAAGAAAACTAGGGTTTGGAGCCCCTCCCCCCAAGTCGGGCTTAAAGAAGTGGGGAAGAATAGGGGCTATTTATTATAGTCTGATTTGGTCAAAAAAAAGTCAAAAAAATAGCAGAGTTGCGTGGCCATGCACCCGGGTGCGCTGGCTGTGCATTTGGCTCCTGAGGGCTATTTTTCCCCTTCATTTTGGGGGTGCGGGTGCACGCCTAGGTGCACTCGACACGTGCCCGTTGGTCCCTTTTTTCTTTAACTTCTTTGTGTTGCTACAGGTGCACTGCTGGTCCGATTTAGGAGTTCTTGTAGTCTATTTTATAGTGTTCGAGAAGAAAAATCCAATGGTACCACTATTGAAGGCTAGTTCTTCTCGGATCATTCTAAGAACTTGTTCCAAACTTCTGGGTCACAATTCATCCGCTTCTTTGTCTTTCTTCTTCGCTCCTTCTATCTTCTACCACGTTTTGGCTTGTGGCCTTCACTAGACCACTACGAAGTGCTTATGAGAAATCTACAAATTAAGCTCACAAAAAGGAATCTAGATGCTTATAAGGACCAAAAATCCATTAGACTATAAATAGATTACAAAATGAAGGATTTAGACATGAAAATCGAAAACGGTCATCTAAACCCCTTATGATGTAAAACTACCTAAATCTAGAAATCTTCCAACAAAAAAATGACAAAAGAGATCTTAAATGCTTTGAAAAATACATGCATTTGGCATCTCATCAAACCTCCTCGCACTTAAACCTTTACTCGCCTTCGAGTAAACAAGAACAAGCAAAGATCTAAGCGTAAGCTAGCGTGCAAATTTTTTTCCAAAACATCTAACATCATATTCCTAGACTACCCTAACCCCCAAGACATAAGATATCTCAAACCCTCACATCCCAAGGTCTAAGATAATCTAAACAATCATTAATCAAAGGTGAGGTATAAAATACAAGTGTAAAACTAGTTTACTCTATCAAGAGAAGCATAAAATTTTCAATTTCTCTCATTTTTCCTAGGAGCCCTCTCGAGTTTCCATCCTTGCTTAACACATTTGTTTAATGCTCACCTTCACCCTTTTCCACACCTTTTGGCCTCTCATTTTTTTTCATAGGTCACCCTTTCAGATTTTTGACCAATCTGGACCCCCAATTTTGCCTAAGTTGCCCTCTCAGGTTTTCAACTTAGCGGGAATTTTTTTAAAAAATAAAATAAATCAAAGTGGAGCATATGCACACTACAATACAATGAGATAAGATATATTTCTCTCCCCCACACTTGAAACACACACTGTCCCCAATGTGAACATAAGGACAAGATAAATAAATAAGGGAGAAAGAAAGAAAAACTCACAAATAGAACCTTGAAGGTTCTTCTTAGTTGTGGAAATTCTCACTTCTCAATGAATGTTATCTCCTCCATGTTCTCAAACTCCACAATATGAAACTTCGACCCATCCACTACAAATCCACAACTATGCAAATCCTAATCAACACTCACAAAGGCAACAACTAGTAGTACTCCTACATGGTGGTTTTGGTGGTGGTTTTGGTGGTGGTTTTGGTGGTGGTTTTAGGTGGTGGATTATGGTGGTATTTTTTTTATTTTGGGTAAGAGTTTGAGGACATGGTTGAGAAAAAAATTCAAGAAAAGAAAAATACTAGCCTAACTTAGAAGCTTGGGTTTCCTCCCGAGAATCTTCGTATATTTAAGGTCGTCAGCATGACCCCAATGTTATTCATATGGTGAATGTTTGAACCCCTTCACCCTGAGCATCTGGGAAGCCATCATCGTGCCTCTCAAAGATAATATCTATAAGCCCAACGTATAGCTAACTACTAAATAGTAGCTAGTGGTAAAATAGAGTTATCCACGAGGAAAAGGAGGTTTTATCAAGTGTAAAATGTAGTTAAAAAACACACGAAAGAGTCATTATAACGAGTCTTGGGCACAATTGGTTTACATTTCTAGTCATCCTTTGATCATAGATTATTTATCCTACTTTTATTCATTAATCACATATTGTGGAGAACTTATCAACACCTTTTGATTGTTGATATTTCTCACCTCTCATCTATTATAGTTAGAGTGGACGATCGGCGCCACACAATAACCCTTATCCTCGGGCCACCCTAGCATCATAAACTTCCCCGAGGATAGCAATACACACGGAGACCCAACATGCTACCACAATGTCCAACAAGCAAGAAACACATAGATAACACAAGTATATTTACTAATAATAACTACGAGGATCGGCCTTCATGCTAATCGTTATTAGTGGGCTACATTGATAATTAGGCAAACACATCTAAATTCAACCTAAATATAAGCAATGCCATCAATCAACAATAATAATTAGTTGTCACTCCTAATTACAACCTAACATTAACCAACAACAATCACATTGACTAAATTCAAAGTTTTCTGGGTTTGACAAAAAAATCTAGCACACAATCAATCCACAATCTTCAACTAGTTGATCACCCTAGTCTAAATCATGCATTAATCACACAAGAAAGGACCAAATATACTTGATAATTAAAGCAGAAAATAGGATAAACCAAGTCTCACAATATCATACTAGAAATGCTTGCCAATTGCTCCCAAGATGAAATCTAGCTTAGAAAATGAAAACCCATAAAAAATCTACAAGAATCCATGGAAAGAGTGTAAAACCTAAGAATAAATGAAGAAATATTGGGTTTGGAGGCCCTGAGTTGGGCTCCAACGAAATGGGGAAAAAGAGGGGCTATTTATAGCCCAAGGTCAAAAGAAAAGTCAAAAAGAGTGCAGCAGGCGCGCATCGAGCGCTGGGAGCGCGAGGCTGCTGAGGAGAGGCTGCTTGGCCACTGGGGCCAAGGTACTTCTCGGGCAGGCGTGCAGGATCAGGTTCTTAGCGCGTTTCTGGACAGAGGACGTGCGCCATGGTTTATTTCTCTCGCACGGGCGCGCGGTTAAAAGAGCAGCCCGTGAGCCCGGTTTTCTACACCAGCCGATCGATCTTCATGTCAATACGAGTGAACCATTACTCCTATTTTGGAGTTCTTGTAGAGTATTTTATAGTGCTCGAGAAGAAAAATCCAATGCTTCCATACTCATAGGCTGATTCTTCTCGAATAATTTTAAGAACTTGGTCCAAACTTCCGAATCACAATTCATCCGCTTCTTTGTCTTTCTTCTTTGACCCTTCTATCTTCTACCACATTTTGGTTTGTGGCCTTCACTAAAACACTCTGAAGTGCTCATGAGCAATCTAAAAATTAAGCTCACATAAAAATTAAGCTCACATAATAACTCAAGCAATACCTACTCCGAACAAAAACAACCATCAAGTAGTGGAAAATAAAAACTAGCTAATACACAACCAAATACACCTAAATACTTAAGAATAAACGCCTCTTCCCCGGCAGAGTTGCCAAAATTTGGTAGGTCATCGCCATACCTCTCAAAGTTAATATTTATAAGCCCTAAATGCTTACTATCTACAACTAAGTAGATAGCGGCAAGTCGGGGTCGTCCACGAAGAAGAGGGATCTTCCTAAGCGTTTAGGCACAAAAGATTGATATTAGGCTAGGATTAGATATATATACACATATAAAAGCATGTAAAAAGGGGGGTTTGGTTGGTTGGTTGTCCTAAGTTCTGAAATTAAAAAGACAAGATAACTAGCAAAGTTAGGTAACTAGGCTAATCATCAAAAAAGGGGTTTAAAACTACAAAGATAAAGCCTTGGGGGCAAGGGATATCCACTTCCAAACCTAATGTAGATCATTGAACCATTCACTCATTCTATCACATTCATTACATGACTTAACATTAACATACCCATCTAGCAAGAATCACAACGCATTATACACAAGAAGTTCTAAGTTCATGCTCATAGATTTTCATGCAAAGGAGCTATGGAATTCGTCACGTTCCTAACACCTAACCAATTCAATCATACAAACACTTCCTATTCTCAAACAACTCATGGCATAAATGAAGTGAAACACACCATCAAGAATACACAAATGCTAAATAACAAATGCTTCAAGGATGAGTAAAACCATCTATTCACTACTTCAACCACTTGTTGTGAAGATAAATCTTCTATCCTTCTTAGGTAGTAGTTTGCAAGAGTGAATTCGACATCTCTTGTCAAACCTCACCAATGACTCCCTTATTGCTAAGAGTATCCCATTGATGGCATTTAGCACGAAGAATCAACAAGCTTAGCAACACTTATGAACACTACACCGTGCCTAAGCATTTAACCAATTCATGCATTTACACAAGATTAGTCAAGAACGATCGACGCTCATAGACCTCTCTCGTTTGCTACCTAAAACAAACATGACGAAGAGTTCGACATCATCACATTCATCTAGCAATCATCAATCCATCAACACAATCAAAAGCTCTAAATCATACTCATAGATTCCTAACAAGAAAAAGGGGGAAATTAACCCACTTCCCCCAAACCCTAGCAAGCAATTCATACAAGTATTTCATATGCTCAAGCTTTCAACAACATTAATGATATCAACAAACACATTCAATACCCATAAATGCATAATAGCAAAAGCACCAAATAGATAGATAAACTTACTACATAGAAATGGAAGCTTCAATCCTTTGCTCCCAAGTACAAAACTAAGCTAGATAATCAAAACTCATACCATAGAACAAAAATCTACAAAGGAAGGAGAAGAAATGGAAGAAAATGGTGAAAAACTAGGGTTTTGGAGCCCCAAGTCGGGCTTAGAGCTCTGGAGAAGAAGGGGTGAAGAGGTATTTATAGTGGAGGAAAAAGAGGAGAAAAGCGCTGCTGCAGGGCTGAATTCGCGCTGTCGTCGCGAGTCGCGACCAAGCATCGCGAGTCGCGACCAGATCAGTAAAATCCAGCCCTGTTTTGTTTTGCTTCCTCTGGGTGAACCGTTGATCTGTTTTGGGAGTTCTTGTAGTCGATTTCATAGTGCTCGAGAAGAGGAATTCAATGGTACCACTCTCGAAGACTGATTCTTCTCGGAAAATTCTGAAAACCCTGGACCATCCTTCACCCGTTGCTTAGCTCCCCTTTCTTCACTTTGTCTTCTACCACTTTGTGAGTGGCCTTCAATCTTCTACCATCCTTTCGAATAGCCTTCACTAAACCACTTGTAAATGCTCATGAGCAATCTACAAATTAAGTTCACAAAAAGGAATCTAGATGCTCATGAGGACCAAAAATCCCTTAGACTCAACATAGGTTACAAAAATGAAGGATTTAGATATAAAAACCGAAAATGGTCATCTAAACCCCTTATTATGTAAACCTACGTAAATCTAGCAATCTTACACCAAAAATATAACAAAAGTGATCCTAAATACTACTATGTAATGCATATAAAATGGACACATCAAACCTCCCCGCACTTAAACCTTACTCGCCCTCGAGTAAGAAAAGATTCAAGCACACGAAGGAAATGATATATCCACATCCTAACTACTAATCCCCCAATTAATGCCTCACAAAAACTCTCAATATCATAAATCCCAAAATCAAAGCTCACATGAGAATTTTTCACACACACATCCCCGATCCTAAATCTAACCAAACCTACCACTTATCAATTCACTACCCATAAAAATATTTCAAAACCCCGAATTGATATTCCCAAAGTCCAATGACACAAGATGAAGTTAAAACCATTTAAGAGGTTTAAGCACATACTTCACCCAATGCCAATATATCAACCAAAATCCAATGACATAAAATGAAGCTAAAATCATATAGGAAGTTTAAACACATGCTTCACCTAATGCCAATATATCAACCAAAAATGAAGTAGAAAGAGATCAAGAATTTCATAACCATACTTCGTTTCCTAACCCACTAAGTTACCTAATCCCAAGAGGTCTCTAGATGTTGAGCTACCCGATCCATCTATGTGACAACCGCAACCTTATGACTCCAACGCCGGCAAATGAGTGAAATCATAGCATTTTCCTTTTTCTCTCTTTTTCTCTCATTTTGCCTAGGAGGTCTTTCGAGTTTTCATCCTAGCCACACATCATGTTTCTTTGGCTCACATCTCACCTTTTTTCGCACGTTTTAGCCTCTCATTTTTGCCTAGGCCACCCTTTCGGGGTTTCGACCTATCCGGGCCCTCAATGTTGCCTAAGTTGCCCTCTCGGGTTTTCAACTTAGCGGGTTTTCTCTTCTTTTTTTTCTTTTTTTTTCAATATATATATATATTTTTTTCATTTTCTCATGTTTTTCCAATCAAAAGTAGCAAAAAGCATTCCAAAACAAGCTAGCATGCATTGAGTCCTCTAACCCCTCCCCGCACTTAAAACATTACATTACCCTCAATGTAAACATGTAAGGTAAGAACAATAAAACTCAAAGCAAGGGGTAGAGTGACACCCGTTTCTCCACATAGTCACCGCTGATATGGCGCAATCCAATGTAATTGTATGGTCCCAAAATTGGTTTTGGAACCGGAAGGGGGAGCAAAGATGCCGTAGAAGAACTCACCCCTCGAGAAAAGCATTGTCTCCGTGGCACTGTTTGATCAAGACTAACACCACAAAGAACAACATTAAACTCACAAGTACATAAGGATTTGTAATACTAGGCTTAGCATCAAGAGTTAATAACCATAGTATTTTCAAAGAACAACCAATCCACCCTCAACCACCACTATAAGATTATGCATTAAAAATATCCAACATATATCGACATATATACAACCATCATTATAGGATATGCACTCATGGTCACAATGATGTAGTTAGCATACTACAATCAACAAAGGTACTATAAAGATGCAAGAATGTTCATATGCCAATATATGTAGGATGGTGGAGGAATGAGCGGGTATGTGATGGTTCTTGGGAGTGTTGGGTGGAGAAGAAGGAAGGATCATGCAATGTTTAAGAACAAATGAAAACTTGTATTTTCCATCACGACTCGCGATTGAACTGGTCGCGACTCGCAATTCTTCGTCGCGACTCGCGACAGTACCGTCGCGACTCGCACAAAGTTGAGGCCGGGAGCAGAATTTTAGCAAAACTTTTCTGATCACGTCGCGACTCGCGACCTCTATGTCGCAACTCGCGATGGCCCATCGCGACTCACGAAAAGTTGGTGCTAGGAGTGGATTTTTCTCCCCTGTTCGTCGCGACTCGCGACGAGGCCATCGCGACTCGCGAGGGCAGGGTATCCCAGGCTTAAAATTTTTTTCTTTTGCTTACCAACTGTCCAAGCTTTCTTCCCTTGTTCGTTGATCTCGTTCCTTCATCTCCTCCATTGCAGTGCACTTCACTTTGCTACAAAATCACAGAAAAACACTCCATAAAAAGAACAAAACAAAACAACAACAAAAACTAAGAAACAAAAACTAAAAGAAATGCCGAATTTATTTTACGTCGTCGGCACGATGAAGCTTCGTATTTTTAAGGTCGTCGGCATGACCCATGTTATCCGTATGGTGAAGGCTTGAACCCCTTCACCATGAGCATCCAAAAGTAGAGAGGTGGGGGTACAAAGCTTTCAAGAGGAAAGTTTTGTTGAGGTGGAGATAGTGTAAAGGTAGTTGAGTGGTTAGGAGGCTTGGGGTAGTCTTTTGGCTCCTCTCTTGCTTCCCTCACAACTTCCGAAAATGGTGGAGTTGGTTCACTAGGTGGGAGAAGGGGTGACGATGCTAATGAATATAGATTTTTCTATGCTTAACAACCAACTCCCCATCCCCTTCGAACTCAAAATCATTTCCATTGGTGGCCTCACTCACCGAATCCTCAATTTTGATTTGGGATGGTGTATTTTTGGAATCACGAGCTTCCATTCGGGCCAACGCTTCCATTATATTCCTCACATGCCCCTTAATAGCCTCAACACTAGAGGAGAGCTGGGTATCCGACTCCTCACTAATAGAGGAGTTCAAGTTTGCTATTGTATTCAAGACTTCCTCACGTGTCAAACTTGAACTTCCTTGTTGGGCTTGGTTTTGAGGTATGGTATAAGGTGGTGATGGCCAAATAGGTTGCTCGTATTGTTGGTTTTCCGGCTAATTCTCATACCACCAATCCGGACTACCACTCCATTCCGCATTGTAAGGATTGTGGCACGGATACCATTCTTGAACTTCTTGCCCTTGAAAACCAACATCTCCTACCTCTTGGTAGCACTCATCATAGTACCCAAGGTTTTGGAAACCAAGGGTTCTTTCTTGGTCATAGTGCTCTTCCCATAACAAAGGGCAAGATTCGGTAGAATGATCGGAATGACACATCTTACAAAACCTTACTTGTTGAGCCTCTCTTCTTATCATGAGTTCCCTCAAGGTGAGACGCTCCATTTTTTTAATTTTTTTTTAAAGTTCGAAATCATATTGCAAGGATTCTCGATAAAAGCTCACCAAGAACTCAAGCAATACCTACTCCGAACAAAAACAACCATCAAGTAGTGGAAAATAAAAACTAGCTAATACACAACCAAATACACCTAAATACTTAAGAATAAACGCCTCTTCCCCGGTAGAGTTGCCAAAATTTGGTAGGTCGTCGCCATACCTCTCAAAGTTAATATTTATAAGCCCTAAATGCTTACTATCTACAACTAAGTAGATAGCGGCAAGTCGGGGTCGTCCACGAAGAAGAGGGATCTTCCTAAGCGTTTAGGCACAAAAGATTGATATTAGGCTAGGATTAGATATATATACACATATAAAAGCATGTAAAAAGGGGGGTTTGGTTGGTTGGTTGTCCTAAGTTCTGAAATTAAAAAGACAAGATAACTAGCAAAGTTAGGTAACTAGGCTAATCATCAAAAAAGGGGTTTAAAACTACAAAGATAAAGCCTTGGGGGCAAGGGATATCCACTTCCAAACCTAATGTAGATCATTGAACCATTCACTCATTCTATCACATTCATTACATGACTTAACATTAACATACCCATCTAGCAAGAATCACAACGCATTATACACAAGAAGTTCTAAGTTCATGCTCATAGATTTTCATGCAAAGGAGCTATGGAATTCGTCACGTTCCTAACACCTAACCAATTCAATCATACAAACACTTCCTATTCTCAAACAACTCATGGCATAAATGAAGTGAAACACACCATCAAGAATACACAAATGCTAAATAACAAATGCTTCAAGGATGAGTAAAACCATCTATTCACTACTTCAACCACTTGTTGTGAAGATAAATCTTCTATCCTTCTTAGGTAGTAGTTTGCAAGAGTGAATTCGACATCTCTTGTCAAACCTCACCAATGACTCCCTTATTGCTAAGAGTATCCCATTGATGGCATTTAGCACGAAGAATCAACAAGCTTAGCAACACTTATGAACACTACACCGTGCCTAAGCATTTAACCAATTCATGCATTTACACAAGATTAGTCAAGAACGATCGACGCTCATAGACCTCTCTCGTTTGCTACCTAAAACAAACATGACGAAGAGTTCGACATCATCACATTCATCTAGCAATCATCAATCCATCAACACAATCAAAAGCTCTAAATCATACTCATAGATTCCTAACAAGAAAAATGGGGAAATTAACCCACTTCCCCCAAACCCTAGCAAGCAATTCATACAAGTATTTCATATGCTCAAGCTTTCAACAACATTAATGATATCAACAAACACATTCAATACCCATAAATGCATAATAGCAAAAGCACCAAATAGATAGATAAACTTACTACATAGAAATGGAAGCTTCAATCCTTTGCTCCCAAGTACAAAACTAAGCTAGATAATCAAAACTCATACCATAGAACAAAAATCTACAAAGGAAGGAGAAGAAATGGAAGAAAATGGTGAAAAACTAGGGTTTTGGAGCCCCAAGTCGGGCTTAGAGCTCTGGAGAAGAAGGGGTGAAGAGGTATTTATAGTGGAGGAAAAAGAGGAGAAAAGCGCTGCTGCAGGGCTGAATTCGCGCTGTCGTCGCGAGTCGCGACCAAGCATCGCGAGTCGCGACCAGATCAGTAAAATCCAGCCCTGTTTTGTTTTGCTTCCTCTGGGTGAACCGTTGATCTGTTTTGGGAGTTCTTGTAGTCGATTTCATAGTGCTCGAGAAGAGGAATTCAATGGTACCACTCTCGAAGACTGATTCTTCTCGGAAAATTCTGAAAACCCTGGACCATCCTTCACCCGTTGCTTAGCTCCCCTTTCTTCACTTTGTCTTCTACCACTTTGTGAGTGGCCTTCAATCTTCTACCATCCTTTCGAATAGCCTTCACTAAACCACTTGTAAATGCTCATGAGCAATCTACAAATTAAGTTCACAAAAAGGAATCTAGATGCTCATGAGGACCAAAAATCCCTTAGACTCAACATAGGTTACAAAAATGAAGGATTTAGATATAAAAACCGAAAATGGTCATCTAAACCCCTTATTATGTAAACCTACGTAAATCTAGCAATCTTACACCAAAAATATAACAAAAGTGATCCTAAATACTACTATGTAATGCATATAAAATGGACACATCAAACCTCCCCGCACTTAAACCTTACTCGCCCTCGAGTAAGAAAAGATTCAAGCACACGAAGGAAATGATATATCCACATCCTAACTACTAATCCCCCAATTAATGCCTCACAAAAACTCTCAATATCATAAATCCCAAAATCAAAGCTCACATGAGAATTTTTCACACACACATCCCCGATCCTAAATCTAACCAAACCTACCACTTATCAATTCACTACCCATAAAAATATTTCAAAACCCCGAATTGATATTCCCAAAGTCCAATGACACAAGATGAAGTTAAAACCATTTAAGAGGTTTAAGCACATACTTCACCCAATGCCAATATATCAACCAAAATCCAATGACATAAAATGAAGCTAAAATCATATAGGAAGTTTAAACACATGCTTCACCTAATGCCAATATATCAACCAAAAATGAAGTAGAAAGAGATCAAGAATTTCATAACCATACTTCGTTTCCTAACCCACTAAGTTACCTAATCCCAAGAGGTCTCTAGATGTTGAGCTACCCGATCCATCTATGTGACAACCGCAACCTTATGACTCCAACGCCGGCAAATGAGTGAAATCATAGCATTTTCCTTTTTCTCTCTTTTTCTCTCATTTTGCCTAGGAGGTCTTTCGAGTTTTCATCCTAGCCACACATCATGTTTCTTTGGCTCACATCTCACCTTTTTTCGCACGTTTTAGCCTCTCATTTTTGCCTAGGCCACCCTTTCGGGGTTTCGACCTATCCGGGCCCTCAATGTTGCCTAAGTTGCCCTCTCGGGTTTTCAACTTAGCGGGTTTTCTCTTCTTTTTTTTCTTTTTTTTTCAATATATATATATATTTTTTTCATTTTCTCATGTTTTTCCAATCAAAAGTAGCAAAAAGCATTCCAAAACAAGCTAGCATGCATTGAGTCCTCTAACCCCTCCCCGCACTTAAAACATTACATTACCCTCAATGTAAACATGTAAGGTAAGAACAATAAAACTCAAAGCAAGGGGTAGAGTGACACCCGTTTCTCCACATAGTCACCGCTGATATGGCGCAATCCAATGTAATTGTATGGTCCCAAAATTGGTTTTGGAACCGGAAGGGGGAGCAAAGATGCCGTAGAAGAACTCACCCCTCGAGAAAAGCATTGTCTCTGTGGCACTGTTTGATCAAGACTAACACCACAAAGAACAACATTAAACTCACAAGTACATAAGGATTTGTAATACTAGGCTTAGCATCAAGAGTTAATAACCATAGTATTTTCAAAGAACAACCAATCCACCCTCAACCACCACTATAAGATTATGCATTAAAAATATCCAACATATATCGACATATATACAACCATCATTATAGGATATGCACTCATGGTCACAATGATGTAGTTAGCATACTACAATCAACAAAGGTACTATAAAGATGCAAGAATGTTCATATGCCAATATATGTAGGATGGTGGAGGAATGAGCGGGTATGTGATGGTTCTTGGGAGTGTTGGGTGGAGAAGAAGGAAGGATCATGCAATGTTTAAGAACAAATGAAAACTTGTATTTTCCATCACGACTCGCGATTGAACTGGTCGCGACTCGCAATTCTTCGTCGCGACTCGCGACAGTACCGTCGCGACTCGCACAAAGTTGAGGCCGGGAGCAGAATTTTAGCAAAACTTTTCTGATCACGTCGCGACTCGCGACCTCTATGTCGCAACTCGCGATGGCCCATCGCGACTCACGAAAAGTTGGTGCTAGGAGTGGATTTTTCTCCCCTGTTCGTCGCGACTCGCGACGAGGCCATCGCGACTCGCGAGGGCAGGGTATCCCAGGCTTAAAATTTTTTTCTTTTGCTTACCAACTGTCCAAGCTTTCTTCCCTTGTTCGTTGATCTCGTTCCTTCATCTCCTCCATTGCAGTGCACTTCACTTTGCTACAAAATCACAGAAAAACACTCCATAAAAAGAACAAAACAAAACAACAACAAAAACTAAGAAACAAAAACTAAAAGAAATGCCGAATTTATTTTACGTCGTCGGCACGATGAAGCTTCGTATTTTTAAGGTCGTCGGCATGACCCATGTTATCCGTATGGTGAAGGCTTGAACCCCTTCACCATGAGCATCCAAAAGTAGAGAGGTGGGGGTACAAAGCTTTCAAGAGGAAAGTTTTGTTGAGGTGGAGATAGTGTAAAGGTAGTTGAGTGGTTAGGAGGCTTGGGGTAGTCTTTTGGCTCCTCTCTTGCTTCCCTCACAACTTCCGAAAATGGTGGAGTTGGTTCACTAGGTGGGAGAAGGGGTGACGATGCTAATGAATATAGATTTTTCTATGCTTAACAACCAACTCCCCATCCCCTTCGAACTCAAAATCATTTCCATTGGTGGCCTCACTCACCGAATCCTCAATTTTGATTTGGGATGGTGTATTTTTGGAATCACGAGCTTCCATTCGGGCCAACGCTTCCATTATATTCCTCACATGCCCCTTAATAGCCTCAACACTAGAGGAGAGCTGGGTATCCGACTCCTCACTAATAGAGGAGTTCAAGTTTGCTATTGTATTCAAGACTTCCTCACGTGTCAAACTTGAACTTCCTTGTTGGGCTTGGTTTTGAGGTATGGTATAAGGTGGTGATGGCCAAATAGGTTGCTCGTATTGTTGGTTTTCCGGCTAATTCTCATACCACCAATCCGGACTACCACTCCATTCCGCATTGTAAGGATTGTGGCACGGATACCATTCTTGAACTTCTTGCCCTTGAAAACCAACATCTCCTACCTCTTGGTAGCACTCATCATAGTACCCAAGGTTTTGGAAACCAAGGGTTCTTTCTTGGTCATAGTGCTCTTCCCATAACAAAGGGCAAGATTCGGTAGAATGATCGGAATGACACATCTTACAAAACCTTACTTGTTGAGCCTCTCTTCTTATCATGAGTTCCCTCAAGGTGAGACGCTCCATTTTTTTAATTTTTTTTTAAAGTTCGAAATCATATTGCAAGGATTCTCGATAAAAGCTCACCAAGAACTCAAGCAATACCTACTCCGAACAAAAACAACCATCAAGTAGTGGAAAATAAAAACTAGCTAATACACAACCAAATACACCTAAATACTTAAGAATAAACGCCTCTTCCCCGGTAGAGTTGCCAAAATTTGGTAGGTCGTCGCCATACCTCTCAAAGTTAATATTTATAAGCCCTAAATGCTTACTATCTACAACTAAGTAGATAGCGGCAAGTCGGGGTCGTCCACGAAGAAGAGGGATCTTCCTAAGCGTTTAGGCACAAAAGATTGATATTAGGCTAGGATTAGATATATATACACATATAAAAGCATGTAAAAAGGGGGGTTTGGTTGGTTGGTTGTCCTAAGTTCTGAAATTAAAAAGACAAGATAACTAGCAAAGTTAGGTAACTAGGCTAATCATCAAAAAAGGGGTTTAAAACTACAAAGATAAAGCCTTGGGGGCAAGGGATATCCACTTCCAAACCTAATGTAGATCATTGAACCATTCACTCATTCTATCACATTCATTACATGACTTAACATTAACATACCCATCTAGCAAGAATCACAACGCATTATACACAAGAAGTTCTAAGTTCATGCTCATAGATTTTCATGCAAAGGAGCTATGGAATTCGTCACGTTCCTAACACCTAACCAATTCAATCATACAAACACTTCCTATTCTCAAACAACTCATGGCATAAATGAAGTGAAACACACCATCAAGAATACACAAATGCTAAATAACAAATGCTTCAAGGATGAGTAAAACCATCTATTCACTACTTCAACCACTTGTTGTGAAGATAAATCTTCTATCCTTCTTAGGTAGTAGTTTGCAAGAGTGAATTCGACATCTCTTGTCAAACCTCACCAATGACTCCCTTATTGCTAAGAGTATCCCATTGATGGCATTTAGCACGAAGAATCAACAAGCTTAGCAACACTTATGAACACTACACCGTGCCTAAGCATTTAACCAATTCATGCATTTACACAAGATTAGTCAAGAACGATCGACGCTCATAGACCTCTCTCGTTTGCTACCTAAAACAAACATGACGAAGAGTTCGACATCATCACATTCATCTAGCAATCATCAATCCATCAACACAATCAAAAGCTCTAAATCATACTCATAGATTCCTAACAAGAAAAAGGGGGAAATTAACCCACTTCCCCCAAACCCTAGCAAGCAATTCATACAAGTATTTCATATGCTCAAGCTTTCAACAACATTAATGATATCAACAAACACATTCAATACCCATAAATGCATAATAGCAAAAGCACCAAATAGATAGATAAACTTACTACATAGAAATGGAAGCTTCAATCCTTTGCTCCCAAGTACAAAACTAAGCTAGATAATCAAAACTCATACCATAGAACAAAAATCTACAAAGGAAGAAGAAGAAATGGAAGAAAATGGTGAAAAACTAGGGTTTTGGAGCCCCAAGTCGGGCTTAGAGCTCTGGAGAAGAAGGGGTGAAGAGGTATTTATAGTGGAGGAAAAAGGGGAGAAAAGCGCTGCTGCAGGGCTGAATTCGCGCTGTCGTCGCGAGTCGCGACCAAGCATCGCGAGTCGCGACCAGATCAGTAAAATCCAGCCCTGTTTTGTTTTGCTTCCTCTGGGTGAACCGTTGATCTGTTTTGGGAGTTCTTGTAGTCGATTTCATAGTGCTCGAGAAGAGGAATTCAATGGTACCACTCTCGAAGACTGATTCTTCTCGGAAAATTCTGAAAACCCTGGACCATCCTTCACCCGTTGCTTAGCTCCCCTTTCTTCACTTTGTCTTCTACCACTTTGTGAGTGGCCTTCAATCTTCTACCATCCTTTCGAATAGCCTTCACTAAACCACTTGTAAATGCTCATAAGCAATCTACAAATTAAGCTCACAAAAAGGAATCTAGATGCTCATGAGGACCAAAAATCCCTTAGACTCAACATAGGTTACAAAAATGAAGGATTTAGATATAAAAACCGAAAATGGTCATCTAAACCCCTTATTATGTAAACCTACGTAAATCTAGCAATCTTACACCAAAAATATAACAAAAGTGATCCTAAATACTACTAAATAATGCATATAAAATGGACACATCATGTTGTCTCCTCTAAGGGTATTGAGGTAGACAAGGCAAAGATAGACACAATTCAAACTTTTCCTTGTCCTACTAATGTGCGTAAAGTGTGCTCTTTTCTTGGTCATGCGGGATTCTATCGCCAATTTATCAAAGATTTTTCAAAGATTGCATCTCTTTTATGCAAGTTGTTACAATAGGATGTGGGATTTGTGGTGAAAGGGTGTTATAAATGGGCCTTGGATACGTTGAAGGAGAGGCTAGTTTTGGCCCCTATCATACAACCCGCAGATCAGTCCATGCCCTTTGAGATCATGTGCGATGCAAATGCTTACGCCGTCAGAGCGGTGCTTGGTCAAATGGTGGGGAGAGTGCCTCACGCCAACTAATATGCATCCACGTCTCTCAATGAGGCCCAAAGGAACTACTCCACCACGAAAAAATAATTGCTAGCGGTGGTATTTTCTTTAGAGAAATTTTGATTTTATTTGCTTGGTACCAAAGTTATTGTGTACACTGACCATGCAGGGCTTCTTCATTTGATAACAAAGAAAGAGGCCAAGCTGAGATTGATTAGATGGATCTTGTTTTTGAGCGAGTTTGAGTTGGAGGTACGAGACAAGAAGCGCGCAGACAACCTTGTAGCCGATCGTTTGAGGCAGTTAGTTCCATGCCTAGGAGTTGAGGTAAATTTTCCACTGAAGGAGCAACTACGGATAAGTTCCTTAATGAACAATTATTCGCAATGAGGGACCTCTAACCATGGTATGCCAACATTGTAAACTTCCTTGTCTCCGGTAAATTTCCTCCCCATTTTTCTAAAGCTTAAAGAGATAAGCTAAGATGCTAAGTATTATGTGTGGGATGATCCCTTTTTGTGGAAACATTGTGTAGATTAAGTTGTTAGGAGATGTATCCCCGATAATGAAGTGCATTCAATTCTTGCTATTTGTCATTCTTATTCATGTGGTGGTCATTTTGGAACAAAAATTACCGCTAGGAAAGTCCTAGAGAGTGGTTTTTATTGGCCTACCTTGAATAAACATGCATACATCTTTTGCAAAGCTTGTGAAAAATGTCAAAGCGTAGGAAATATTTCTTCTAGAAATGGGATGCCTCAAAAAGCAATGTTGTATTGTGAAATATTTGATGTTTGGGACATCGACTTTATGGGACCTTTTCCTAACTCTTGTGGTTTTACATACATTCTTCTTGCGGTTGACTATGTGTCAAAGTGGGATGAAGCAAGACCCACCAAAACTGATGATTCAAAAGTGGTTGCAGATTTCTTGAAAGATAACATCTTCTCTAGGTTTGGGATTCCTTGAGCCTTGATTAGTGACTGTTGCACCCATTTTTGCAATCGGACAATAGAGGCACTCTTGAAGAAGTATAACATCACACACAAGACCTCCATTGCATACCACCCGCAAACCAATAGCCAAGGCGAAGTTTCCAATAGGGAAATCAAATCCATCCTAAAAAAATGGTTAATTCTAACCAGAAGGATTGGAGTTCTTGGTTGAATGATGCCTTGTAGGAATATAGGATGGCTTACAAGAAACTTATCGGTATGTTGCCATACCAGTTAGTCTTTGGAAAGTCATGTCATTTACCGGTAGAAATAGAGCACAAAGCTTATTGGGATGTCAAGATTTTCAACCTTGATATAGATGAAGTCGGGTTTACATAGGAAGTTACAATTGAAAGAGTTGGAGGAGATACGAAGAGATTCTTATGAAAATGCCAAGATCTACAAGGAGAAGACCAAGGTGCGGCATGAAAAGATTATAAATAGGAATAACTTTGTTCTGGGACAAAAGCCCTCCTATTTCAATCCCACATCCGCCAATTTCCCGGCATACTAAAGTTACAGTGGAGGGGCCCTTTTGAAGTGGCAAAGGTATTCCCACGTGGTGCGGTAGAGATCATTGATCATAACACGTCCAAGACCTTCAAGGTCAATGGGCAACGTTTAAAACCATAGCATAAAAGTTTTGTGCTGGAAAAAGGAGAGGATGTTGATCTTCTTGATCTGGTTTGTGAGGAAACTCTAAAAAGGGGGAGTAATTTGTGCTGACAACATTAAATAAACTTGTTTTTTATCATTCGGATTGTCATTTTTGACATTCCGTTGAGGTTGTTTCAATGTAATTTTTTTGTCATTAATTTCATTATTTTATTTGGTTCTTTTCAAGGGTGTGTTTTTCCATGATTTTGTAGCAAATTGAAGTGCATTGCACTGGATTGAGGAAGGGAGAAAGGCTTAGAGAAAATAAGATAAAGCTTGAAAGGGGGTAAGTTTGAAAGAAATTTTCTAAGTATGGGAAGCCCTGTTGTTCGCTAGTCGTGAACCTTCTTTCGTGAGTCGCAAAGAACTGGGAAAACTTCCACTTCCCAGCTCTCTCTATTCGCAAGAGGCAAACATTTCTTCACGAGTCACGAATATATCAAAAACTTTTAGCCCGCGAGTCGTGAACCTTCTTTCGTGAGTCGCAAAGAACTAGGAAAACTTCCACTTCCCAGCTCTCTCTATTCGCAAGAGGCGGACATTTCTTCACGAGTCACAAAGATATCAAAAAATTTTGGCCAAAATATGAGCTTCAAGTCCATCAATCTGTGAAGGGCAAACATTTCTTCACAAGTCGTGAAGATATTAAAAACATTTGGCCAAAATGTAAGCTTCTAGTCCATCAATTTGCAAGGTGAAAATTTTTTCTTTGCGAGTCATGAAGGTCTCTCACGATTCATGAAAATATTCTTTGCAATTGTAAGAGAATCGGGATTTTTCAATGGAAAATCAATGCTCGGTCCAGCTAATCTGTAAATTGCAAACCTTACTTCGTGATTCGCAATATGGGTGATGACTTTCCAAGTGAGTTGACTTGCTGGTTCGCGAGTTGTAAACCTGTATTTGCCCATTGCGAAGGCTTCACGGGGGAGTTTAAAAATGGGCAAAACCCATTTTCTTCTTCATAAACTCCCCATTTCCCTCCGCCGCTCTCACCCTTAACCGACACTCTCCCATCACTCTTGCCACCAATCTCCATCCTTTTGACCAAATTTCTTACATATTCCTTCCCTAATCCATCTCCTCACCACATTCATGCATAAATTTCCCCCAAATCTAGCCAAGTTATTCCAAGAACCCAAAACCCTAGGTTTTGGGGATTTTGAAATCTTAAAAGCAAAGGGCTAGGATTCTTTGTGGGCTCAATTTAGCCATCATCCTACACATTTAATTGGTACAATTCCTCACTTTTAAATATTTGAATTGTAATATTTGTGTAGTGCTAATTTTGGGGGAGTTGTGCAATTTGTGGATATTATGTGATGTTGGTCTTTGTTTGGATTGATTGAGCTTTGTGGATATTATGTTTGTGGGTTTGGATTGATTGAGATTTTGACTATAGGTTAACATGGGTGTATGATTGATGTAAATTGCCCATGTTGACATAGTTTTGGCCAAGAACTTAGTAAGTGTATGAATTGATAAAATGCAAAGAACTTTGTTGCTTTTTTTTTTGCTATAACGTGTATTAAAGCAATGCATAAGTGAGTGTTAGATAGGTCATAATCTCAAGGTTGTGAATAACTTGCTATCAATGGTTAAGATTGGTTAGATAGGACATAATGGTGGCATTATTTCTCTAGCAATGCAATCGGATTGAATGTTGCATGTATAAGCATATATGCGTTCTTGCATCTTTATAGTGGCTTTTTGATGAATGTAGTGTGTCGACTACATCATTTTAACTATGATTTCTTACTTCTATAATGATGCTTGGATGATAATCAATAAGTGTTACGTACTGTTGTAACAGAATGCCTTGGACATGATTGCGTAATTTTTCTTCCCTTTATGTCCCTGTGCATTTAACATTATTTGTTGTGATTGATAGACATGCCTCCGAAGAGATCTAGATCCACTCAAGCTACGAGCACATCCGTTCCACCTCCACTCCCCCACCGGCTCCGAAGCCTAGCCTGGCACCTCCTCCAGACCGTTTCAATGGCTTGGCCCGGATCACCAGAGCATATACGGAGAGGTGGGATCATCTGGCCGCAAGGAAGATCCAGGAGACCAATTTCTTTGATGAGCAAGCCTAGAAGCCCCCAGGCTGAGGGGGGCAGTTCATTGCCTCCACGCCAAAGCAGGTTTGGTCGGATTTATGAACAAGGCTACCCCTGCTTACCGATGGTACATCTTAGAGTTCCTCTCCACATTGTGAGTGCACAGTACCAGAGACGAGGAGCCATGTGATAGATTTATCTTATTCTACCTCAATGACCGGTCCATTGAGATGTCTGTAGCTATATTGAGGCAGATGTTGGGTGGTCCACAGAGGAGATTAGATCCCAGTTTGAGCCTGACATGCCTAAGTGTACCATTGAGAAGGATGTCACATTTTGGTAGATCATCACGAGGCAAGTTTGGGATGCCAATGACAAGAGCCACATTATCATTTATCCTGCTCTTCGCTTGGTGCACCGATTTCTGCCGGCACACTTTTGTGTCCTGCGGAACAGATGAATGTGTCCAACTATGATATGTGCTATTTGTGGTAACTCACGAATGAGGACACATGTTACGGGAAGTGGGCTGAGTTATGGGTCAAGCTAGTCAACAAGGTAGCCGGGAAGTTGAAGGGCGAGATATCAGTAGGGGCATGATCACCCTCATCACTCAGCACATGAGGATCAACACACCACCAGACCTTCCGCGGCTGGGTAGAGGCAACTCATGCTACATCAACCTACAGTGGATGAGCAAGAACTTCCACCTCATTAAGGAGACAGATGTGGATGGCGCATTTATATGGCTATATAAGGCAAGGGGATTCAACTTCATGAAGCTCCCTCAGACCCAACGGACTAAGCTAGAGATTGACACGCTTATTGTGAACTTGGCAATAGAGATGGACAACTCATGTCGGGATGGTTTTCAGCAGGAGCTTCACAACCAACCCCTGCCGCCAGTCCCAACCGAGGAGGGCGCTCTTCCATTCACTCAGCCACATGATGGACCACATTCTCTACCACCTCAGACAAAGATAGAGTCAATGCAAGAGGATGCACCACCTCAATTACCTCAGCCTCTACCAGATTTCTATGCACGTTTGCTGCAGACAATCAAGACTGGTTTTTTTGGACAGGTTGAGCACAACATGTTCGTCTCGCAGAGCCACATGGAGATGGATGAGGAGATTTATTATCTCTCATCGAGGGTTTTTGAGATGCAGTTGCAGTTTGGTGGTGCCCTGGGCCCTGACTATGAAGCAATGAGGTGGAGAGAACGGCATCAGAGGAACACCGATTGGGAGGCGCAGTATCAACAGAGCTACGGCAGAGACTCTGACGATGGTGTCGGGGCATCCCATTCCTGATTGTGAGCATATTGTTTTACACTCCCGTACATTGATTTATATTGTGTTTTGCCACATTTTATCTACATTGAGGGCAATGTAGTGTTTTAAAGGTGGGGAAGGGGATTAGCATTTACTGCTTTATTTTGGATGATTTTAGCTTGGATGATTTGGCATGTTTCTTTTCTTTTGGACACTTTCTTTTGATGTACTTAGATATTTCTAGTAGCTTTGACATGTGAAAAGCTTTTTGCTAATTTTTATTCGAAGAACACAGAAAATTTGAAAAAATTTTGAAAAAATTTCGAAAATTTTGAAAAACAAACTAATATAAAGAAAACCTGCTAAGTTGAAAACCCGGGAGGGCAATTTAGGCAACATTGGGGGCCCGGATAGGTCGAAAACACGAAAGGGAAGCCTAGGAAAAAAATGAGAGGCTAAACGTGTTGAAAAAAGGTGAGATGTGGGCCAAAGAAACATGATGTGTGGCTAGGATGAAAACTTGAAAGAGCTCCTAGGCAAAATGAGAGAAAGAGAGAAAAAGAAGAAAAAAAATGTGCTACAATTTGACTCATTTTCCGGCGTTGGGGTCATAAGGTTGCGGTTGATATATGGATGGATTAGGTGGCCTAACATCATGGGACTTCTTGGGATTGGGTAATTTAGCAGGGAAAACGAAGTAAGGTATGAAATTCTTGATTCTTGGTATGCTTCGTTTTTGGGTTGATATATCGGTATTAAGTGAAGTATATGCTTGAACATTTGATATAGTTTTGACTTCACTTGATGCCATTGGATTTGGGATTATCAATTCGGGACTTGGAGATATTTTTATAGGTATTAGTTAATTGATAGGTAGGTATGGTTTGGGTAGATTTAGGATTGGGGGTTGTGTGTGAATTCTCATTTGAGTTTAATTTTGGGATGTGTGATATTGAGAGTTTTGTGAGGTATCGATTTGGGGGGATATTAGTTTAGGATGTAGATATGTGAATTCCTCTGTATGCTTTAATCTAATCTTACTCGAGGACGAGTAAGGTTCAAGTGTGAGAAAGTTTGATGTGTCCATTTTATGTGCATACTTCCGGCTGCCTCAAGGATCCTGTCACATCGGCTCGAGGTACCTCGAAAGGCACCAAACTAGGTTCAGTCAAGATTTGTACCGTGTCATTCTCAACAGCTGATACTTGCATCGCCTCACGTTCAACATTCTATGAAGTTGGGGGATTAACCATCTTGCTCTTTCTTCTGTACAGGGATTGTACCTCGTTCCAACACATGTTCCCTTGAGCCACAACCTCTCACTCTTTCAAGTAGTCGTTGAAGTGGACATAAACCAAGAGACTTGAATATGACTTAATTGGTCCAACCGAGCATGCCAATTGTTGCATCACAAAACCGATCAAAAAGTGCCACCAAGTCCCGTATACGTGATCTGCAAAGAAACAAGCCTTGGGGAGTCCCAGGGGAAAACTCTCAGATGCCAAAGTCAGTCAACCGTATGAATGCCGTATGAAAGTGAATAAATTCCATAATGCAAACATACCTGGTATTTATACTTTAGTATCCCTAGTAGTATTTGTATACAACTTAACTTCTACATGACACATTAAGTGTCAATAGAAATGGTACTAATGACGACTGTTTCTCCTCTAACCGTTTCTCCTAATGTCATTGGGCTAATTAGGCCTAATAGTTTTTTTGGGCTTATCAGATTTAACCATCATCAATCACTCTTATCTTTCCATCGTCATTCATACTCTTCAACACATTCTCCACCCCATCGCATATTCCCTTGTTGTAAGTCCTTGATCCCATCACGAGAGCCAATGGCTTCTTCTCACGCCCAAATGTATTGATTAGCACTTCAGCGCTACCCTATAACTTTGTTCTCACGTCGATCACCATCAGGTCACCTGCTTTTGGAATCACACCGCCACCAACTCTCAAATCATAGTACTTGAAGTCAGATAAGTCATGGACTGATTCACAACATATGCACTCATATAAGTATATAACCAACTATCAAGGGTCACCCTTTTAAAGGTTAATGGTGAGGCTAGCCGTGCTGTATTTCTACGACCACCGCCTAATTCCCACGTCTATAACACTCAGCGAGGTTACTCTTAGCGCACCAAGTTTTTGTACAAGTGCAATATAGAGGCCGAGACACATTTTTGTGAGCAAGCGCTCATTTTCAATTATATTTCATAAAAGCAATCGGGTACCTTATTCCATTAGGAAGAATAACCTCCTCTTGCTTCTCAACATCTCTACAAAAAGGGAAATACATTTCCATCTGACAAAAAACTTCAACGATCACTGCTTGTAACATATTCAACCTCGAAATACTAATGTTTTTGCAACATATAGACTTGAAGAACAAACAAAGCTTTGTAATACACAATGTTACATGGGAAGCCAGCGACGATCGAATGACAATGGTATTCAATGTTGAAATTCCTTAAGACATAAATGAACCACATAAATCGAGCAATAAAAGGATTATTTAAACTCACATGTGTAACTTACCTTTGTAAATATAGTAAGTGAGTTGTAATTCACCTTTTAATGGAGGTGTAATTCACAGTTTGTAACTTTCCATTGATGAACGTGGTCAGTGAGTTGTAAACTATTTTTTTAATGGATGTGTTATGTTGATTGCTCTTCCTATAATGTAAATCTCTTAATGGAAGGGATGAGAAGAGTTACCATTAAGAGAGGGTCCTAGCCTCACCTGTATAAGAGCTTGTGATGTTCCATCAAACACACAACTTCACACAATAGGTGATGGACCGAAAACCATTCTCTTCCTTTCATTCCATTCTCTTCTTTTCTTCCAACTCTCAGTAGGAAATCTCAATCGGTTGTTCAAACAATATGACTGGAGGTACATTTAGTCTTTCAATTGGTATTAGATCCACCCTCCGATCATGTTGTTTGACATTATAGTTCTCAGCATGTTGCACCTTTATATCTACTCTAAACCACATGAACATTGTTGGTTTTGACAATTTAGTTGTGATAAGGATATCAGTTTTATGCCATGAGAATTTGATGATCCGGTGTGTAGCAAAATTTATTGTATCTTGACAACGTCATACATCATTTTTTTAAATTTATACTATTTCATTTGGTGATGAATTTTCATGAGGTTTTAAACGGAATAATAAAAATATTTTCTAAACTTTCAGCAAATTTTGCATATTGCAGTTTCGGTGGCATATGTTTGTTTTGTACGCATACCGATCATTAAAAGGTTTTGATCCAAGTAAGATAGTAATTTGAATGTTTTTTTTCGATCACATTCATATAGTTTTAGAAGAACCTTGTTAGATTGGTATTTTCAAAATCAAATTTAGTTTGCAAATACTATAAGGTGTCGGCTATTGTAATTAAACAAGTTAGTTAAATGAATTGGTTTTGCTTTTCTGATTGTGTAGCTGGTTAATTTACAATATTAAATTGGAAAAAGGGAAAAGCAGCAAAACATCATGGGGGGACCGAGTAGATGAAGAAGAAGGCAAAAAAATGGAGCTCGCTATTGAAAAGCAGGAAAATGAAGTCAAGTACTGTAAAGTCCTCCGGAGTTGGACTTATGTATGGCATATTGTGAATACTGGTAATCTGGTGTTTTAACACCACTGAGTGATTTCTGGTGATATGGTGTTTTAACACCACTGCTGTCCAGCAGTTTTCCAGCAGCTGTATGGTTGATGTCCACGATTTATGGAGTATATTATGGGATATAATTGTGCGATCTGATCAGAATATTGTGAAGATAATTGATTGATTTCGTGGTCATCTAATTCTGGTAAACGAATATTCCTGTAATAGTTAGGAATTGGTTAAGTAGTTAATTATGGAACAAGTCCTATTGATAACAGGATTGTTCATGAAAATACCAGATTAGTATTAGATCTTTCCTTAGTCTAGAAGTTTATTTGTGGTAGAAGTTCGACAAGGAAAGAAGTTGATTCAAGGCAGGATTGCGATGGGATAAATAGAAGACGACTACAACGCAATCAATGGACGCGTCCAGAACTATTCTCTACGTTGAGAACTTTGGAGCGATCTGCCGTGTTTGTTTGGAGGTTCGTAAATCAACCGACCAAGTTCGTAAAGATCAGAAACAAGGAAGTCTTAATTCCTCGGGAGGAGGAGATCCAGGGAGACGTGTTGATCGTGAGGGTTCAACGACGTAGGATCGACAGTGAGGGGAGCTCACAACATTCACTCTGTAGGTTAGCAATGGATTAGTATTTAAGTTAAGCTTCTTGTACTAAAGACTGCTTTCTAGTGAATGGTTTCTGATCTGGGCAAGGCCCCGCAGACGTAGGTGTATTTGCACCGAACTGCGTAACCAAGTTGTGTGTCCACTGCGTATTTTGTTTTGTTTTCAACACCAAACTAATATTGGTGTTCCAACACCAAACTGTTAAACAACTTGGTACAAAGGTTTTGAAATCAGGTGAAACGGAATTTCAAGTACTACCAGCCTGTAATGATTGAAGGATTGGAAATGGGGGAAATCACAGTTGAAGAAGTAGAGGAGAGTGCCAAGCAATGGGATGCTGCAATGGTCTGTAAGGTGATGAGAAGCAATCCACCATTTCGAGTTATGGAAGGATACTTTACCAGAATCTGGAAAAGCAAGCTGAAGAAGGTGTGGATGTTAGATAAAGGAATTCAGTTTAAATGTGCTATGAACAGAGATGAAGCATTAGAATTTAGAAATGAGTAATTTGTGTTTTGATGGCAAACCAATTATTATGAAACTGTGGTCCCCTGATCTGAGTTTTAATGAGTTAGATATGGTGCATGTTTGGTTGCAATTTCCAGCTCTTCCCATGTTATATTGGCACCCTCAGATCATTAGCAAAATTGTTAGTCCTCCATGGAAGCCAATATATCTGGATAAAGCAACTATGGATGAAGAAAGATTGAGTTATGCTAGAATCAAGGTTGAAATGAAAATCTCTGAAATTGTGCCTGACAAAGTGATGCATCTGAATGAAAATAGAGTGATTGTAAGCCAGGAAGTGGTTTATGAATGGAGACCTGTTAAATGTGCTTACTGTTGTCAGTTAGGCCATTTAGAGGCCTGAATGTAGGAAAAAGGAGGAGACTGGAAATGAGAAGAAAGTTGTGGAAGGAAAAAAGAAAATGGAGCAAGTTTATATCCTAGTGAAGACCAGTGGAAAGGTGGTACTTGAACAGGAAAGGGAGATGGCAATTGAACAGAAGAAAGAGAACACTGTTAGGCGAGAAAGCAATGTTAACTGGGAGGAAGTTAGGGCTAGGAAACAAAAGCTGGAAGAAAAACCACCTGATGGAAAAATAGCTGGACTTTTT
The DNA here is from genome assembly GCA_037428765.1 of Rubia yunnanensis. Classification (NCBI taxonomy): domain Eukaryota; kingdom Viridiplantae; phylum Streptophyta; class Magnoliopsida; order Gentianales; family Rubiaceae; genus Rubia; species Rubia yunnanensis. Next base: position 80,656,990 of record CM075068.1, read on the forward strand.
CGAACATTAGGGAACTTGATAAAATCAGTAAACACAGCCTGATAAGGAAGCTCTGTTCACGGAATGGAGTTGGTCTGTTGGGTTTGCTGGAAACTAAAGTTAAAAAGGAAAAAGAAAAGGAGATGATGAGGAGCATAGGGTTGAATTGGAGTATGATTTCTAACGGAGAAGCTGGAATGGGAGGCAGAATATGGCTTCTATGGAAGGCATATATGTATGAAATAACTAAGCTAGAGAAAGGGAACCAATGGGTGGATGTAATATGTAAGACCAAAAAGCCAGGGCAGCAGATTCACATTACAGTTGTTTATGGATATAATACTCAGTTCGAATCCGTTCCATTCGGATATTGATTGGTCTTGGTTTGACATGGTTTACGCGTTAGAAGGATAGGCTGGAAATGTGGGATGCTCTAAGCAAGAAGAGGGTCAGAGGGAAAGCCTGGTTAATAGTAGAAGATTTTAACTCTCCTCTAAAACCAACTGACAAGATAGGAGGGCAACAAATAGATGAAAAGGAGATGGAAGACTTTCAACAGTTGATGGGAGATTTAGGCCTGATGGAGATCAAAACAGTGGGGCAGAACTTCACTTGGTGCAACAGGAGATCAGGAAAAGAGAGAATTCTCAGTAAAATTGACACGGGGATTATAAATAGGGATTGGGAATGGCTGGAGGAAGTAAAGGGGGCATCATGTGAAGTGAAAAGTGAATTAACATCAGACCATATACCACTTGTGATTAACTTTTGAGGGAAAAGGAGGAAAGTAAAAAGTTCGTTTAAATATTATAATCACTTCTCTTTATCAGTAATGTTTAAATGGATAGTACAGCAAATCTGGAATAGAAAGAAGGTGGCAAGCCTGACTGATGTGGCTGTAAGACTAAATAACCTGGAGAAGCCTCTTTCCCAATTAAACAGAAGGGAATTTGGAGCAATAGGGGAGAGAGTAGAAATATGTTTGGAGGAATGGAGGCAAATTCAGGAGAGGTTAAATGCAAATCAACTTAATGAAAATCTACAAAAAGAGAAGAAGAAGATCACGGAAATGGTGGAGAAGCTTCACGAGGCTGAGACCAGATTCTTGAAGCAGAAAACCAAGGCATAGTGACTAAATGAAGGGGACAGATCAACAAAACTCTTTTATGATACTATGAAGACCAGGCATTGTAGAAATCAGATTGTGACATTGAAGAAGGGGGATATGATATTAACTGAACAGGAGGATGTTGAGAAAGCTTTGATGGAGCATTTTACCACACGGCTGGGAAGCACTGTAATAACAAAAAAACTTGATGAAGGGGCAGTGAAAACTTTGACAGCGGAGCAACATGCTATCATGATCAAGCATGTATCAGAGAAAGAAGTCCATGATGCTCTCTGAGGAATTCATTCTTCAAAGAGTCCAGGAAAAGATGGGTACTCTAGTCAATTATTTAAGGAGGCATGGGATATAGTGGGTGCAGATTTGACTAAGACGGTACTGGGGTTTTTTAAAGGAGAAGCAATACCAGAAACACTAAACACAGCAGTAATCTCTTTGATCCCTAAGATAAGCCAGCCACAGATTGCAGCTAATTTTCAACCCATGGCTTGCTGCTCAGTTGTGTACAAGATGATAACTAAGGTGATAACATCAAGATTAAGCGCAGTGCTCCCTGACATTGTAAGTGAAAATCAAAGTGCCTTTGTAAAAGGGGGGCACATTGCACAGAATGTCCTGCTTGCACAAGAACTGTTGCACAGATATACAAACGAAAGCATGAGGCCAAGCTGCGTGTTGCAATTAGATTACAGATAATATTGGATGGAAATTTATGTGGGATTGGTTGGCTGTATTGAAGTTCCCGAGAGAAATGATTGGTTGGATCAGGAAATGTACTGAAAATGCATATTTCTGTCTGTCAGTAAATGGAAGTCACACGGGAGTCTTTAAAGCCAGGGAAGGGGTAAAACAAGGTGATCCTATGTCCCCTGTACTCTTTGTATTATGCATGGAATATTTTACAAGGTTGTTCATTAGAGCCTTTAAGATGAAAGTGTTAGAATATCATCGAAGATGTGGCAAAATAGGGATACATACACTTGTTTGGAGATGATCTCCTGTTGTTCTGTGCTGCTAGGAAAAACACTTTGAATGGAGTCAAGTTGATTCTGGAAGAGTTTGGGAAAGTCACAGACATATTCATCAATGAAAAAAATCATCAGTTTTTTTTCCAAAGATGAGCAGAATAAAGCAAGAGATGTTGGCTGACATTTTTCAGATAAAAAGAAGTAATTTGCCTATGAAATATCCTGGCTTGCCTTTGTCAACAGCTAGACGGGATAAGGAGGACTGTGAGGAAATGGTGGAAAAAGCGAGATGCAGTATTAAAGGGTGGAATGCAAAGAACCTTTGTTATGGAGGGAAGCTTCAAGTAATCAATAATATACTGCTTAGTATCACTGGTTATTGGAGTAGAATTATGAAGTTGCCTGAAAAAGTCCATGAAAGGGTAGTCAAACTGTGCATGAACTATCTTTGGGTAAGAGAAGAAGGGAAAAAAGGAGTCACTGCAGCAGCATGGAGTTCCATGAGCAGAAGCAAACTCCAGGGAGGAATGGGAATTAAAGACCCAAGTTTATGGAATCTGGCAGCATTAAGCAAGCATTTGTGGGATATCAGTAGTAAAAAAGATACATTGTGGATGAGATAGATCCAGGTGTATTATCAAAAAGGGGAAAGTATTGAAAGCTGTAAGCACATTCAGTCAAACAGATGGGTTTGGAAAGCACTACTAAAACTGAGAGACAGAATATTTGCGGAGCTAAAACATTGTGTAAGCAGATATGGAAAGTTGCTGATCTCAGAGGATTATACCAGGATGAAAGGAGGGCAGAAAGCAAAGGCAAAAGCTGAAGTCATTTGGCACAAAAATATACATCCTAAGCACAGACTACTTCTATGGTTGTTGCTAAATGGAAAATTGCCTACTGTGGGCAGGTTGCAAGAGATGGGGATATTGGGGAACCAGCCACATTGCTTCTTGTGTAGAAAGGAGCAAGAAACAGCTGAGCATCTATTTTTCAGATGTGAATATGCAAGGAGGGTATATGAGATACTGAAGATCAAGAACTGCCACAACCTAAGAAGCCTGAAGAAAAATGCTTTTCCCATCTCCCAAAAGGAGGAAATGCATAATGATTGAGCTGGCAACCACTGGTGTTCATAACATGTGGATTGAAAGAAATGGAAGGCTATTTAAACAGAAGGAATTGCAGCCTGATATATTACCTTTTCGCACAGAGGTGGAATGTGAATGGAGAAAAGAGGCTATGGAAGAAGAAATAGGCTGAAACAATGAATTCTATGATGAAGGCAGATGAACTGATGTAATGTGGTGCTTTCTTATTTTTTTTGAATGTAAATAGGAGATAGAAGTAGGCTTGTAACTAAAAGAGTGGGCTGAACCGAGGATGTAACGGGCTGGGGAGATAGCCTAAAGCATTTTTGTCTTGGTCTATTAATATAATTCAACATTCATAAAAAAAAAAAGTTATAAAGTTTTTCTATACCCATAGGTGTGGAAAATTCTTGTGCTAATTTTTTAATTTTCTATTGTGGTTGGTATGTTCTGTGCTTGCGGTCTCTACCCACGGAAAGGTATTGAATATACTTTATATTTTTTAAATTAACTCTTGTTAATTCAATTTTGTTCATAGTAATTTTGTTAATTTCCTTGGTAATTGCAGTTCTTCCTACTACTGTGCTCCTTGACACTGTAACTACTCCATTGTTAACTGGTGAAAATTATGTTGTATGGAAGGATAATGTCATTTTGACTCTAGGGTGCATGGGCTTAGCTCTGGCACTTTATGAGGATGCTCCACTGAATCCCACAGAATCAAGTACGCCAATTGATCAGTTTAATTATAAGATTCGGGAGCGATCTAATCGCTTGAGCATGATGCTCATCAAGTCCCGCATAAGTCCAAGCATTAGGGGGTGCAATCCCTAAGACTGATGATATCAAAGCTTACATGAAAGCCATTGAAGAACATTGTGTAAGCTCTGACAAGGCTATGGCAAACAAATTAATGAAAAGACTTTCTACTATGACTCTTGACAGAAGTCGTTGAGTGGAGAGAGAAAATTATGGAAATGGGGATGCTGCTTCACAGTTAAACTCCCTTGAGGTTGAGATTCAAGAGCCATTTTTTATGCATTTCATTATCAACTCTCTTCCTGCTGAGTATACTTTGTTCAAAATATCATGTAACACACATAAAAAAAATTGGTCCATTAATGAATTGTTGACCATATGTATTGAAAAGGTGCAGAGGTTGAAAAATGAGTCCATTGAGACTGTGCATCTTGCAATTCATTCTAAAGGAAATGCAAAGAAATGCAAAGGTGTTCCTTGCAAGAAATATGGCGATTCCAACACCACTTCCACACCCACTGTAGTTCATCCATCTTCAACTAGTACCTAGACTCACCACATACTTAACATGCCTACCGATCTTCATCAACCTTCCCCTTGTACAACACACAATCATTCGGGCAAGCTAGTATTTTGTATGATTCCAATCTCATCGTACATAAAATTATTTTCTGGCATACAACCAATCGGGAATAAGATTACCTTAGGAAAACAATTCCCTTAACAATTTGAGAGTTTTGGCCATTGACTTGTCGGTCCATCCAAATTTAGCCTTCAAACTCATTATTCGCAAAGTGGCACTCAAAACCGGGTGGTTACAGTGGTGTTTTCTTGTCTTCATGTAAAGCTTGAAGTATCTCGGGATTACCTTCGAACTCTCTAGCAACAACATCCACCATTGCATCAAATTCCTCATTTTCATCTAATTCATCTCCCACATTCTTGTTATCGAATTCAACCGCACGAGATGTTCCGTCAACTTCCCCATGTCATATCTAACAAATGTAGCTAGTTTGAAACCCTCTCATTACGAGATGTTTCCACAACTTTTTCCTCCATAAATACACGTCATTTCTACAATCCTTACACGGGCATCGTGCACGGGCCAAATTATTTTTGGAAGCATGTTCAAATGCTAACAAAACAAAATATTCTACCAATGGCATGTAATCATGTGATTTTCTAAGATCATTACCGATGAGTTAAATTCGATAATTTTCCTACAAGTCAATTATAATTCAACCCATGAGCAAGAAATGCACAATCATCACAACACTACCCTTACATGGAAACCCTAATTAAAGTTATGTAATTAAAACAAATTCAACATTCGCTTCTTCTTTTCTAGTAATGGGATTCAATAAAACATACCTAGACCAATGACAAATGGTGTACACCAATGTTGTAATTCACGTCTACATCAATGGAAAAGAAATGGAAAAATACCACCAAATTTTTTTATTTTTACTGAAAAATAGAATCATAGTCGTATTTATAACTTATAATATTGCATGTTCCAAGTTCTTAACCATTTTTCAAAAATTCACCCAAATCGATGAAATACTTCTGAACTCGGAACAAAGGTCTGACAATACTTACGGACTCGAAAATGTTGTCGGTCTTTCATACAGGATTTGATGTGCTTTTTACAAACTCATAGTAGGCCTGAGACCAGCTTCCGAGTTCAGAAGTTACTTCAATCAAAGGTGGGTTGGCAACACTGTCTTTGACATGGCTCAATTAAAGACAATTATAATATAAACTGCCTTTAATTAGGTCGATTAAAGGTGTTTATTTAATATCTGCCTTAATCAGCGGCTAAACCGCCTTCAAATTGATTTCTAGGGCCTAACAAATGGGTTCTGAGTTTGGAAGGGTTTCAGGAAGGCGGCATTTTTTCCCTCTAAACCATCTTCTAATGTCACTTTTAATGAGCAGCTCTTCACTAGTGACCCTCCAGTAGAGGTGATGGTGAAGATGAAGCACAAACAAAACATTTCGGTGATGTACGGGTCAATATTTACTGCTGGTTGTCTGACGCAACCCAAAAGCCCTTCAGCAACCTTAAGGAAAAGAATGTCAACGTACATTGGTCGAGTAATATCATTAAAGATTGTGTGACGCAACCTGAGAACCCTCCTGCAACCTTAGGAAGAAAATGTCTACACTCATTGGCCTAAACCGAGGAATATCATGGAAGTTCCCTATATGTAAACGAATTTAATTGTTCATGAGCAGTTCGGTCAAAACTCGACTCAAACTTGAGTTTGACTGAGCAGGTGATAGCTCATACAGTATTTGAGTTCAACCTCAACTAAGATACTTGTTAAACTCTTAGAGTTTATTGAGCTAATATAATACATTATAAATATATTTATTAAATAAAATATGTTTAACGCATATAAAAAATTTTAAAATAAATATATTCAAATTATATTTAACCATGTCGAACTCAAACTCGAACCAAATTAGTTTCAATCAAGCTCGAGCTCGAGATATTTTAAACAAATTGAGCTCAAACTAGAGATTGTTCAAAGTCGACTTGACTTGTATGCCGCCCTAGTCATAATGGGGAAAAGACCGTAAAAGTTGAAGGTTATATGTCTAGAAATATAACGAAATACCAATTACATTATGAAAAGATGAATATTTCGATAAGGAATCACTACTGGAAAACAGGTACATACACACCTATATAAATTCAGGAGTACATGTATATCGGTGCGTTTGTAACCAACTGCACCGGTATTTATCATGTTAACATCAGTACCGATGCAAATAATTACATACGCACTGGTATCCTGTCGACCGGTGTACAGTTCACCTAATTTTGCACCAGTGTTGGTTCTACCGGTGTACAATTTCAAAACTTTTGCACCGGTATTATCTCTATAGGTGGTTATACCGGTGCATTTGCTTACATGTGCACCGGTAAACGATTACAAGTGTGTACATGTTTCCCTTTTTTATTAATTTGGTGCCAAAAGGACAACTTTTTAAACTTGTAGCGGGAAATTACCGGTGCAAAATAAAAAAATGCGGAAAAATTTTGCATTTGTACACCGGTTACTATTAGAACCTGCGTAGGAATTTAACACGCACCGGTATTTTATTAATACTGGTGCATATGGTTTTTTTAGTAGTTTGGCGCCAAAAATATTTGTTTTTGCACCGGTACTTTGATCTGATCGGTGCAAAAGAAGAAAATATGCGGGATTGGGCTAAATATCTACACCGCTGACTGTTTGTACCGGTGTAATGAGTTACTAACGCACCGGTAAAGTCTAAATACCGGTATAGAAAATTGCATTAAATGCTCACCTACCACCTTTTTTTAGCTAGTTAAAAATGGGATTTTTGGAAGAAGATGTTCTTTAATCGTATTTTTTTGTTGATGAAGGCATTGAATTCTCCACAATGAAGACCCTTGAAGGTACCATTTTTTGAATTACATTTACGGATATTAAGGATTTCATGTATGGTTTTGGTTGGTAGAGATATTTACATTTTTGTGTTTGATCATTTGATAGTGATTGAGGTAGAATTGTTGGTATTAATTTGTGATTTGTTCTCAAGGTGGTTGTAGTTATAATGCTATGGTTTTTGATTCCTATAGTGTTGGACATTTTAAGTGGGGAATATTGGTGTATATTGTGCATTTATGATGCTGCATGATTAGGAAGTCGTCATGAAAGATTCTATTGTATTAAATTTGTTAAAGTTTTATTGTTGGACATTTATTGATATGTAGAGTTGTATCGCGCCATCGAGAGGTGTAAGCATGTGTATGCCAATGTTAGTAAGGTGAGCGATGAATATATTATGTTCGTGGATGAGTTCTTAGAGCACGATTTTAGTCGAGAGAAGCGAATATTATGTCTCTATTGTGATTGTGGAAATCAAATTTGTACTGATAAGAAGGACATCCTGAAACTCCATTTGTATAGCCGGGGGTTTGCGAAAGATTATGTTGTGTGGACCTTTCATGGGGAAAAATCACCACTGAAAGTGAGAGTTAGTAGTGAGGGAGAGTGTTTTGGGGATGCTAAGTTGGATGACATGTGTGAGGAGGTTGTTAATGAGTTTTGAGGGAGGCCCAAGGTTTTGGCTAACTTCCTTGGTGAGAAGGATACACCATTGCATCCCAGTTGCAAGAAGAAAGACACGGTCATGTCATGTTTTATGGAGTTGTTTAATTTGAAAGGTGTAGGGTCATGGAGTGATACTAGCATGAATAAATTGCTTAAGTTTTTGAATGAAAAGCTTGCACCTTATAACAGGGTTCCTGATAACCTTTATGAAGCTAAGAGATTTTTGTTTCCGATGGGATTGGAGTATGAAAAAATACATGCTTGTCCAAACGATTGTATCCTCTATAGGGGTGACCTTAAGGATAAGATTTTTTGTCCAGTCTGTAATGTATCGCGTTATAAGAAGAAGAGAAATGTGGTTGTCAGTGGAGAGCATGTTGTGTCAGTGAGGAGGTGGGTGCCCGCCAAATGTATGTGGTATCTTCCAATTATTTTGAGGCAGAGAAGGTTGTTTAAGAATGAAAAAGATGCAAAGAACTTGACATAGTGCGTTGATATGGGAGGTTGTAAAAATGATGATATAATTCGACACTCCGCTGACGCGGACCAGAGGAAGAAATTTGATAAGATGTATCCACACTTTGCATCTGAACCTAGGAATTTTATATATGCTTTGTGTACTGATGATATGAACCCATTTGGGAACATGTCCTCGAAACACAGTTCGTGGCCGGTTATGCTTGCCATTTACAATCTTCCTCCGTACTTGTGCATGAAGAGAAAATATGTGTTGATGCACATCATGATTTTAGGCCCAAAAAAACTTAGAAATGACATAGACACTTATCTTTCCCCTTTGATAGAAGATTTGAAGGTGCTTTGGTCAGTTGGCGCATTAATGTTTGATGGTTTTAGTGGTGAAGAGTTCACATTGAGGGCGATGCTTTTCTGTACCATAAATAATTTCTCGGCATATGGTAACCTTTCCGGGGTATGTGGTCAAGAGTCACAAGGCTTGCCCAATTTGTGAGGATGAGACAGATTACCATCAGTTGAGAAATGGGCGGAAGACTATTTATTTGTGTCACCGTAAATTCTTGCTGGTGAAACACAAGTTATGGGATAACACGGTTACATTCGTTGGTGGGAAGGAGAGGAGAAAGGCACACAGACCTTTGACCGGTGTAGCTATTCACAACAAGGTGAAGAAATTGAATGTTGTTCTTGGTAAGAAGTTATAAAGGGTGGTGAGGTTGTAGCGAACCGTGGAAGAAACGATCCATTTTCTTTGATTTTCCATACTAGGAAAATTTGGAGGTTCACCATTGTTTGAATGCCATGCATATCGAAAAGAGCATTTGTGAGAGTCTAATTAGAATGCTTCTGAACATTCCCGGGAAGACTAAGGATAGCTTAAATTTTAGGAAAATATTTAGTGGACCTTGGTATACGGTTGGATCTGGCACCGGAGATAAGAGGGAAGCGAACATACCTTCCCCCCGCTCCTTACAATATGTCAGTTGTTTAGAGGAGATCGGTGCGTGAGAGCATCCAAGGAATGAAGGTACCATCTGGTTACTCCTCTAATGTTAGTCGATTTGTGAATGATGATTTGGGTCTTAATGCTTTGAAATCACGCGATTGTCATGTCCTCATGCAACAACTTTTGCCTATTGCAATTTGTGGGTGTTTGGAAGAGGTAGTTAGATTTTCAATTATGCGCTTGTGTTTCTTCTTCAACTCGATATGTAGGAAAAATATTAGCAGGCAACAACTAGATGAACTGGATCGAGAGGCTGTTGTTGTTCTATACCATTTGTAGAAGTATTTTCCCCTATCATTCTTTGACATCATGGTGCACCTAGTGGTACACTTGGTTAGGGAGATACGTATGTGCGGGCCTGTTGGAATGCATTGGATGCACCCCTTTGAGCGTCACATGGTTGTTTTCATGAGTTATGTTCATAATCGTAGTCGGCCTGATGCCTCCATTGTTCAGAGTTGTGTCACTGAGAAGATCATCGAGTACTGTACAGCGAACTTGGTTGGAAGAAAAACGGTTGGTGTTCCAGGTGGACCCCACTGCAGAAGGCGGAATGGGATTCCACTTTCTAAGGGTACACTTCATACACCCTATCACGCTGAGTTGATGACTGTTCACCTGTATATATTGCGTAATAGTAGCGAGACTGTAACATATGTTGAAGAGCATGTTTCCCTGTTGGAAGAGATTCATCCAGACTGGCCCTCGAATAAAATTCAGGTCAAAGAGAATTTGAATTATTCACAAAAAAAAATTTACATCGGTAATATTAAGCAAATACTGGTGTATGTATTCAATTTTTTGGAGCACATTTAAAAATTTTCAATTTCTTCATTATTTTCAAAGGTGTGAAAAAATTTACATCAGTAAATGTCATTTTTGCACCGATACATATACCAAAGCTGAACACTTAGTCTAAAATTTCTAAAGTTCCTCTCGGGTTCATCCTATTTTTTCAAAAAAATATTTAAGTAGCCACACGCACCTGCTTTTTGTGTGATTTTACATCGGTATCAACATGTACTACATCGTTAATAATACCGGTGTACAACAATTAGCCAAAATTTTCAATTGTTGCTCTCGGGTCAGTGAAAAAATCATTTAAAGTAGCTGCACGCAACTGCTTTTTTTCGTTTCTACACCGGTAACCTTACTTGTGCTGAACAGTTAGACATTTTTCAAACTCATTTTTACAAATATTACATCGGTATTGTTCATATTAACGGTGTAAAAAATACGGCTTCATATGTCTTTCAACTGTTTCAAACGGACATAACTCCCACAACTCCTCCTCTCCTCATCAAACACATTCAGATTCTCTTTGAAAACCCACATCCACCACTTCAACCATTCAATTCACACTAAATTTAACCACCAAACTCCTCATCATTCATTGTAACTCTCATCTTCTATCCTATAAAAGGTTGAGCAACACAAGAGAAGCAACACAATAGAAGCAACCCTTCATCAACCCTTGAACAACACAAGCAAAGAAAGTACTTGCATAGGTTCATCCCATTCCGTTCTTGGCGAGTTCAAGCATAGGAAGTAGCAACACAAACGCTCCATTATTGAAGGTAAGTGTTTTTGTTTATGTTACCATGGGTTACCATGTAAATTTCTCTTCAAAAAACCATTCCAACCCTCACACACAACACATGTTCGACTAAATGCCTCTATGAACAAAAACATGTAAAGTGAAAAAAAGTTGAAAGGGTACTTAATTGGTATGTTTATACAATTGTGGGGTTAACTATTTTACATTTTTTGTGGAAGGATGATTTAGTACTATACTTTTTGGGTTGGTGATATTGTTGACAGCAACGTTAGGGGAGAGTGATAATTGCTCGGTCATAGGCCTATTTTTTTATCCAAAGAGATTGGTATGGTTTTCTATCAACTTCTATAAGGTTCCATTTCATTTTATATCAAGTTTCATGCCTTTTTCGTTCAAGTTCTATGTGATGTTATATGAACTTTTATGCCAGACATAATGTAGTTTTGTGTAGGAATTGTTCAATATCTATGCCATGTTTTGCTCAATTTTTTTATGAATTTTTTGTTCAAGTTCTACGCCACGTTCTATCAATGTTGATCTTTAAGTACCGTTATTGTTCGGCTTGATAATTTTCTATTCTACTGTTTTAGATGCCGCCGAAGAAGGGGAAATTAAACACGAAGAGGAAGCGACCAGTTACGAAGAAGGAGGAGGCAGTGAAGAATGTGTTCGATGAGGAGGTTGATGTGGTGAACCACGGACCTCCTCCAAAAAGGATCTTGTTGAAGATACAATTTGAGGAAGAAGCAATGCAAACAAATGACCCACCTAGTGAAGAGAAGGAAGAAACCGAGGAAGATGGTGATGTGATTATAGGGGATATTGAAGGAGAAGACACCGGTAAACAATTGGCCAAAACACTGGTTCGCAAGGGAAAGGGAAAGAGCACAATCAAAGGAAGGTCAATTGTTGATGAAGCGAACAACGACTTGACAAAAGTTGGAGGCAAAAATTGAGAAGGATGGGACAAGTTTGAGCTAAAAAGTTATTTGAGGAGGCGGGGAACTAGCACATGCCAGTCTGTGATGTTGGCAAATCATTACACTCCAACTCTTATTGCATTTGAGTTCCGTGGGAATCAAGCAGTATGCATTAAGAATTGGTTAGTGTGGCACACGTATGGCAATTATGTTTTCCGATGCCGCATCATATTTGGCGCATGCGAACACTGGAGCGATGTCCTTGAAGATGTTAAGGAAGAGTCATGGAAGGATGTTCTGGTAAGACTCTAGAGAATTTGCATTTAAAAATTTTATTTATGGTAAAGTCTTAGTGAATACATGATTAATGACATGTCTTTTCATATGATTCGTTCTAGGAGAGCTTCACAATTGAAACGCCTGTGACAAACGAGCAACTAGAAATTCTAAGGAAGGAGGTTACAGAGAGGGCAAAAAACCAACATAGGAATTGGAAGACAAAGGTGGAAAACAGGTTTATTCACGACGTTGACAGAGGTATCAATAAAACAGGAATACCGGCATGGGAGAAGTACAAGTGGATGGATGAAGACAAATGGCACTAGTTTGAAAAGAGGCGTCAGCATCCGTATTTTCAGGTATGATGAAAAATTAATACTTGTTAAGTACTATGTTGCTCGCAAATTTTACTCAACTAAATTTTTTTATAACAACGATATCAGAGGCTTGGGGAGACAAATATTGAACGCAATAAGGGCATGGATTACACGCACCACACGGGTAGAAGGGGTGATCGATACATCCATGACAAATTGACTAAGGAGCTAAAGGAGAAGGAGAGAATTAGGTTGACCACTGTGGGATTCACCAGTCAAAAGGATTTCACCCCTGATAGATCTCTTGTCTACATTGAGGAAAACAAAGATAAGAAAGGGTCATACACATCAAAAGAGGTTGAGAAGATCGCACTGGATGTATGTTATGCCAAAATTGACCATTTAAATTAATTTTAAAATTATTTCACATTATTCATATAAACAATTGCGTTCCTATGTGTTTCTCAGTTGAATTGAACGAGCTTAAGGAAAAATGGGCATTGGAACTGCAGCCGGGTGAAGACATCCTCATCAAAGTAACAAAGAAGAAGGATCACCTGGGCAGGTACAGGGGAAATCAGACGGGTCTACCCACAGCGGTGGTTGTTCCTCATCTTTCCCGCAGCAAGTGCGGTAGCAGTTCCTCAACCAAGTAGACAACCCAGAGGAGACCATCTAACGATCAATCGGTCGTGAAAGCCATAGTATCGTACCTGGAGCAATTGGTGAAGGGCTCAGCATCTACAAGCGGTGTTCAAATTTTTCCAGGCCTTGATGATCCCTAGAAGTTTATAGAGAAGACGATTGATGACATTGTTGCAGCTGCTACAAAGTCCGGTGAAGAGCCCAACGATGGGGAAGGAGATGAAGAGGTACACCTTCATTAATCTATGCATGTCATATACATTGAATTAAACATCTGAAATATCTCCATAACCATTTGTATATTTACTAAACTATTATATGAACAAGATGGAGAAAGCGTGACTCTTTTCATTAAAGACATTGTCGTGAAGAAGAAAATGGTCCCCCATGGGCTGCGACAAGTATCTCATCGTCGGGATGCCCAACAAGGAAGTGTTGCTCGTGTGAGAGTATGCGAGCCAGTCCTCGATCCTAGGGTGGGATTTCCCTCGGTGGACCATCACTTATATAATGTTAGAGAGACCCTCTATAGCGTCGTGGATTGGCTGGTGTCTTTAATAGGCAAGGGATTTGAGCAACTAAGTGACATCGATGATGTCAATGCCTAAGGTGATACGGATGACGACGAGGAAGAGGTTATGGTTCTCACCACCGACGATGAGGTACATTCTTGTAACACATTATTTTTCAATTCATCAAAGTACTTTTGCGTATCCGTATTCATTAATCCTTGTAACAGGATACTTTCGAGCAAAAATCCCAATCAAAGGCATTTTCGGCCATCTACAAGACCAAGATTAAATAGGCTACCAAAACAGGTAATGCACTAAAACGAGTACCATTATTATTCATCAACAACAATAGTTCAATACAACATACTCAAGTGATCATTTCGTATCATTTTACGTTCGAAGATTGTCAACAAAGAGACCTAGCAAATTGGCCATCATGGTACGATTCCTAAAGGAAGTAAATGCCACTATCCTCAAAATGATAAAGAATAAGGATTGCATGTGTTTCGCAGTGTTCTGACCATTGACATTTGCACACCATTACACCTGCAGTGTTGGAATAGAAGTTTTGGTCGAGTTCGGGAATAAACTGGGGAACATGTGTTCGATGACCTAGATCGATAATACGCAGGTCGATATGTGGATGGGGTGAGTTTCAAAACTTACAGCCTTAATGTTTTTTAAATCTTTAGGAATTTATTTCCAGCATCATTAACGGTACAGGCACCTATGGGAGAAAATATGGGAAACTAATTCAGGCCGCGTCCAATTCTGCCCATCTTTTATATATATATATATATATATATATATAAATGAAACCATCCGGAGATGGAGGGGAATTTTATTTGGCCCCCCTAAACCATTAAAAAGAAACATTCACAAAATACAGGTAGCCATCGTTAAGTTTGGATCATATGAGATACATATGAGAGTTGGAACACTCTCGAACCAACCCTAGTTGATTCCAAAAGAATAGTACTAACCTATGTTAGTGTGTAGGAAAAGTTCGAGGTCACGAACCTCCTGATCAGCTAAAATCTGTCACAGCCCATTTAGGATACGATCCACCATTTGTGAGGTCTCAGAAAAACACCTCGAGGTCCCAACCACCCCTCGAGGCCTCGAACCATCCCTCGGGGTCTCGACACCCCTCGAGGTCTCGAACCGCTGAACTCCTCGATCCACTGCGAGGTCTCGATGTCTCGAACCCCTCGAGGTCTCGAATCGCTGAACTCCTCGATCCACTGTGCGAGGTCTCGATGCTGAAACCATCCCACGGGGTCCCGAAACCACCCCTCGAGGTCACGAACCCCCTCGAGGTCTCGAACCATCTAATCGTCCACCATTTACGAGGTCTCGGGAAGACACCTCGAGGTCCCGAATCACCCCTCGAGGCCTCGAATCCCTCGGGGTCTCGAAACACCCCTCGAGGTCTCAAAAACGCTGAACTCCTCGATCCACCATGTGCGAGGTCTCGAATGTCTTGAACCCCTCGAGGTCACATACCCCCTCGAGGTCTCGAACCATCTAATCAGCCAAAATCTATGCAGTAGGTTACTGTGTTCACCCAAAAGAATAGTACTAACCCATTTAGGGTACGATCCACCATTTGCGAGGTCTCGGAAAGACACCTCGAGGTCCCGAACCACCCCTAGAGGCCTCGATCCCTCAGGGTCTCGAAACACTCCTCGAGGTCTCGGAAAGACACCACGAGGTCCCGAATCACCCCTCGAGGCCTCGAATCCCTTGGGGTCTCGAAACACCCCTCGAGGTCTTGAAACTGCTGAACTCTTTGATCCACCATGTGCGAGGTCTCGAATGTCTCGAACCCCTCGAGGTCACGAACCCCCTCGAGGTCTCGAACCATCTGATCAGCTAAAATCTATGCAGTAGGTTTCTGTGTTCACCCAAAAGAATAGTACTAACCCATTTAGGGTACGATCCACCATTTGCGAGGTCTCGAAAAGACATCTCGAGGTCCCGAACCACCCCTCGAGGCCTCGATCCCTCGCGGTCTTGAAACACCCCTCAAGGTCTCGAACCGCTGAGACTCCTCGATCCACCATGTGCGAGGTCTCGATG
This sequence comes from Rubia yunnanensis, assembly GCA_037428765.1. Lineage (NCBI taxonomy): Eukaryota > Viridiplantae > Streptophyta > Magnoliopsida > Gentianales > Rubiaceae > Rubia > Rubia yunnanensis. Next base: position 80,672,800 of record CM075068.1, read on the forward strand.
TCTCGAACCCCTCGAGGTCTCGAACTGCCGAAACTCCTCAATCCACCATGTCCGAGGTCGATGCCTCGAACCATCCCTCGGGGTCCCGAAACCACCCCTCGAGGTCCCGAAACCACCCCTCGAGGTCTCGAACCCCCTCGAGGTCTCGAACCATCTGATCAGCCAAAATCAATGCAGTAGGTTTCTGTGTTCACCCAATAATTTTAGCTCCGTACCTTCGAACAATTTAGTGATCGTATAAAACGAAGCACAATTTAGTCAAAAGGTGGAGCTAGAATTAAAAAGTGAGCTGGAAAGGAGAAACTCCTGAGCCGGAATTGATCTTCTGAGCCGGAAATTGATCTTTGGAATTTAGTCCCAGCAAAGCTCATCATGGTCAGCATCCTGGTCAGCATCCCTCGAGATCTTTGGTCAGCATCCTGGATCCTCTCAGCTTGAATAGATCTTCTCATTCATGGTGAACTTGAAAGGATCTTCTTAGTCAGAGGTGTGCACCTGTCAGAAAACAAGTAAGATCAGTAGCATCCGTTCAAGTTGCAATTCTTATAGTAGGTACACCAATCTGATCAAGTCTAATCAGTCCCTGTACAGTGTTAGATAGGGAACTAAAAGATAGGTTTGAACAAGTTGAGCTTGGAGGCATGATTTTTCTATGCTATTAGCAACTTGGTTAGCTTGTCTATATACATGCGTTAGGGTAATATCATTCAGAAGAAGGTTAATGTCATCGGCCAACTGGAACAATGTCCAATGAGCAATTGATGGGTTCAGAACAAAGGAGACTGCATTAAGACAATCAGATTCAATACAGATAGGAACTGAATAGCATGCAACCAGCAGCCTCTGAAGAGCAAATAAAATTGCCCATCCAACTGTGGCAACTTGAACAACTTCGAGCAGGAGGTCGAACTATGTTTCAAACTAACTTGGGAAACAATGAAGGCGACGGATGCTGAGTTCTACATTGTACCCTACATAAGAATGTAAGTTTGTCTTCCTGGAAATTACATTCACATTTCAAACCACTTCCATTTCATTAATTTGTCAACATAATTTTCTGACAGCGATCATTGGTACCTCACCATTATCCGTCCCAGAACGGAGAAGGTTTTCACTCTGGACACATTGTCAGGGGGTATCAAACCAACAAACTCGGTCGAACTCAGGGGTCATTTCTAGGTATTGCAATCAATCAAATCATAAATCCTAGTTTTGTAATATACAGGAAGAAGTAACCATTTTAATTTACTTTCTTGACAGGCTTGCATGCGCATACCAAAGGGAGAAGAGAAAGACGGAGCCAAAATCCGACTACACTTGGAAAATCAACATCATGGTAAGTCATTCTGTCATTTCATCCCTCAATCTATTGTGTTTAGGGTTAGTAATTACATTTACCTTTCCGGTGCAGTATCGAACCCAGAATTGTTCATGGCAATGTGGGTACTCCATCATGCTCTTCATGGAATAATTTGTTAATCACCCGGAGACAAACAATATCTTGGAGGTAAACCTTGCATCTCAAAAATTTGTTTGTATTAATTTCTAGTAAACGCAACATTATTGACTAACAGTGTAAGTTTAAAATTAACAGATCTTCCCAAAGGGCAAAGGACCGTACCATGTGTACGAAATTCAAGGTGTAGCAGAGAGATGGTGTGGGGATTAGCTTGAACACTACCAGCAGCAGGCGAACACTACATTGCAACTTATGGATGATAAGAACAATATAATAGGTTGATGGTCTATTTTCAATGGTTGATGGCATTAGAATTCTGTGGATGGTGTCTGGTTGTAGTAAACTTGTGTGAGTTTTTACTTTATTTCAATCCATGCTTAAGATAGTTCTTCTATTTCAAAGTTTGAATAATGTTCGCGTGTTTTGCAAGCGATATTTTCATAATAGGTTGTTTCAAATATCTTACCGATTCAAAGGTTTCCAATTTATAATAGTTCACAAGTATCTCTGGTTGTCGTTGCCCCGAAAATGATCAGGGAGGGACCATCGGAAAATAAATTGGGCATTGCAAATTTTATCCTAATCATACACCGGTAGAAAATGAATGTACTGGTGTAAAAATAAATCACATTTTTAATAATTTATTTTAAACTATTTAAATAATAATGATGCATAAAATAATGCCGTTGTAAAAAATATACCGGTGCAAACTATTTCGGTGCAAAAAATAATAATATTCCTATTACAAAACAAATATCAGTGTTATATTTAATACCGGTGTACAAATCACGTTTTTACTCCGGTTCATATGTCGTATACTAGTGCAAAATGTCTACACTGGTGTTCCAAATAATACTGATGCAGATACTCTGTGCCCCAACTTTTCAAAAATTTATACACCGGTCTAAATGCCGGTGCAAATAATTTCCTACACCAGTTAATTTTACCAGTGCACATGTGTTGTATTTTTACACCCCTGTACATATGCACCGTTATTCTGGGGGCCAAAATACTGGTGCTATTGCCCTAAATTACCGGTGCAAATGCCCCTATCCTGCAGTAGTGAATGTATATAATTGCATTGGGAGATTATATGTATTTGTTTGCCTATATATATGGAGAGAGTTTGTCTCTTGAAAGACAGTCTTTCCATAAGTCATGGAAAGATCAAGGTTTAAAGTGGAAATTAGAATAAATGAAGATAAAATTTCCAAGTTGTATGAATGGAGTTATAAACTTTATAACTACTACACATTGCATAATAAATTTTTAATATTGCAACTAAAATCATTTACCTGAACACGTTGTGCTTCCCACCACACCAAGAGTTTTTCCTTGGAAATAGAATCGACGATTAAGTCGGTGTTCATAACAGATCATTAAGGAATCTCACTGCCACATAGATGTACCGAGAAAAATGAAGGAATTGGCTTGTCGATGAACACATTGAACTTGTTGCATTTTCTGTTATCAAAAATGTTTTGTTCATAATGAAAACCACGGTGTAATGATTCGTCGCAACTTAACACATTTCCTAACATCCATATATACAACTTAAACAAGGTGCTGTTGGCTGGATCAAAGCAAATTCCCTCCTGGATTTGACCTAACTGGTCTTCTCCTTCGGAGGTCAACTTCAACAAACTAAATCAAACCTCAAATGCTTTGAGTGGCTACATGTACACACCACTGATGTAGAAGTAAGAAGTAATCTACTTTCCAAGAACGAAAAGAAGAAGAAATGTTGACAATAATCTGACATGCCATTCACTCAGGCTGGTGCTATTGATACTTTGTCAACCTGAATCACATACTCGAGAGTGGCGGAAGGAGGGATTTGCAGACCCGACCCTAAATCAGCACCTTTGTCACCAAAGCACAGATTCGGAGGAATGATCACTCTTCTCTTTCCACCGCCCTTCATACTCTTCAACACAATCTCCACCCCGTCGCATATTCCCTTGTTGTAAGGCCGTGATCCCATCACAAGGGCCAGTGGCTTCTTTCCACCGCCAAATGTATCGATCAGCACTTCATCGCTGCCCTCTATCCTCGCTCTCACGTCGATCACCACCAGGTCGCCGGCTCTCGGCGTTGCGCCGCCACCAACTCGAAGATCATAGTACCTGAGGCCGGACAAGTCATGGACTGATTCACAACAAAAGCACTCTAATAAGCTTACCAACTGTCACCGGTCACCCTTCTCAAGGTTAATTGTGAGGCTGGCCGTGTTAGATCCTAATTCTCACGCCCATCGCACTCAGCGAGGTTACTCTCAGCGCACCAAGTTTTTGTACAAGCGGCCGGACACGTTTTGGTGAGCAATCGCTCATTTTCAATTATATTGCATAAATGGTATCGGGTACCTTATTCCATTGGGCAGGATGACCTCCTCTTGCTTCTCAACATCTCTACAACAGGGGAAATGAAATGCAGTTATATGCATGCCTTGGATAGCGAGATACGATCCGTATAGCCGGTTTACCTGGTGTTGGCTTCTTCTTGAGAAACCTCTATGCGAGTCTTGATTTGCTCAGACAAGACACCGATGGCTAGGAAACCAACCCATGCAAGGCCAGCACCAAGCCCGAATCTCCTGGTGAGTGAGGAGGCTATCCAATCTGTCGATTCTGCGGCGGCCTTGCTAGTCTTTTGCTCTTGCACTTTTGCTGTGATGGGCACCAATGGCGGCTCATCTGCTGATTTCGAGCTTTCCGGTGGGGATGGATTGCTGCGATTCTGGGGTTGATTGGTTGGCTGAGAAGGGGGCTGTATTGATGAAAACAAGTGGTTGGTTCTGGTAATTGGGTGGGATAGAAATGGTGGGGATCCAAAGAAAGCTGCCATTCTAAGTTTACAAGTTATGCCATGTATTGAAGATAGCTGACACAAGAAGAAGAAGAACATGGTCCCTACCTTATCCCTACAGGTGTACCTTTCTACTCCGAAATGAGTGGGTATTCTTTTGTCATTTTGATTTTACTCTTAGTTTGAGGATTCATTCTTATTAGGCTCTCAGGCAATGCTTTCCGATATCAATAACTACAGTAAATAGTCTAACTGAAACACCATGCATGTCGCAACACGAGCTTGCTTGGTTCTTTAATGCAATTTCGGGCTGGCAGGAAAGACAAAATTGCAAACTTTGAATTTACAAGAAGATTTACATGCAAATAATGCAAGGATTGTGGCATGATTGACGATGCCAAGAATTATGACACAAAAGCAGGCAATAATCACAGTTCCTCTCCGATGTCTAAGCAGTGTACATTGATCTGGCAATCTAAATTGGATTGAACTATGATTTTTCTCGACTGCTTCTACACTTTCCACAGTTTCTGGCAAAATCCAGGTTGTAGACCAGTTTTAGCTCTTTTCACCTGTGAAATCACAATGGCTTATGGCTGTCCCTTCTCATGTACTCGGTTTGCTGGCATGCCACCTGCTCTAGTTGCCTGTGGCCCAGTGACGGGCTTTTGTAGAGGTTTTAAAGCAGCCATGATCTGGGCAAATGAAGGACGCAATTTTGGATCCCTAGCAAGAAAATGTAGAAGCACCAAATGCAGAAATCAGAGGAAAAGCCTTCATTTTTCTGTTCAGGGCATAATATAAGTCAGGCTTAACAAAACAAGAAAAAGGTGGAAACAGGTTCCAAGTCTTTGGCGGCTACTCACGTTTGCCAGCATTTGAGGATTATGTCTGCAACAGCTGGGTGGACATCCTCGGGTATCTCAAGACGACGGTGCTGAAATCCAACTGCGCCAACAACTTGCATCGGGTTCATTCCTCCCCATGGTTGCTGCATGGTACAAAGCTCCCACAGAATAACGCCATAGCTGAATACATCACATCTGCTAGGCAACAATTGGGAATAGTGTAAGTAACCATATCAACTGCGTGAAAAGAGTCCTGTATGCTATATTATACATGACAGATATATATCCTCAAAAGCAAGAACTCAATCCATGCAATTGAGTGCTGTACTTCGATTTGTCCTTCATGGGCCTCAATTCCAAGTTTTAATTCCTCCCCACTATTTTTTTAACCTTCAAAGTAAAACTAGGAGAGAGTAAGGCGTACTTTTCATCTGATGGCTCATTCCTCAGCACTTCTGGGGCCATCCACTCTGCCTGAGAACACAACCAAGAAAAAAAGAATTACATTGTTACTTGCTATGGTTAAACAAGTACAATAGAGAGCGATTATTAATCCAATTAAACTGAAGGAGAACATGCATGCACAAAAGAATATTGAATTGTAATTCAAAACGATTTTATCTAATAAGTTCTGGTTCTAAACATTTTATCATAATGCTCTAGGAGCTGTTACCATAACACAATGAAGTTGACAAAAACTTAGGTGCTTGTTAACCCTCCCAGAAATACCGGAAATGGAAATTCATAAATAGCAGGAAATACACAGAAGGGGAACAAACATGCACAACACCATATTGAATTACACTGTACAACAATTTGTCTAATCGGCTCAATTAACATTTCAGCAATATTGCTTTCTCTCAGAGCAGTCAACATAACACAATGAAGTAGCCAGATACTAAAGCACTTGTTTACCTGCCCAGAAATAGCAGAAATGGAAATTCATAAATATAGGGAAATAAACTCATTGTCCATAGATTGTTTCCATGTTAATCGTCAATTTAGGTTCTTGTGGAAGGAAACCCATATAACATGAAGGAAGAAACTAGTACAACCAAATAAAACAGAACTGTTATCATGAAAAGCTACTACAGAAAACAATTTAATCAGCTTCAACTCTTTTCACACATGAAAATAAATGTCAATTGCTAAGCTATCTAATCCGACGCTATACGGTGACATAGATTGAATTTGCCATTGTGACTCTAGATTATAGTAACCACCTTTTTATGATAGAGAAATGTGACAAGCAAAAATCTCCAAGGCTTGAGAGTATAATAGCGAACAGCATTGAGCTAACTTCTACAAAAGGGCTGATGATAAAATGATGCACAGAATTAGCCAGCTTTCCAAGAATGGAGCAATTTATGTTTCCAAAAGACTTACTGCACCAAACAACATTTAAGTACTGCGCTAGAAGGGGTTGAAATCAAAATGTGAATAATTTTGAATATCTAGGCTGGGCCACTATGTGATTCTTAAGGATTAGGTTTCCAAACATAACAGTTTAAGTTTCACAGATAACACATAGTTAAAATTTAGTAAAACCATGTGCAGGAAAGAAAATGCTTATCTTGTAAGGAAATTAGAAAAGAAAGTCCCACTATAGGGACTATCACCATGAAAACATTTAGAATGATTGGTCCGAGCTAAAACTATTCTTTAGGAAACGGAAAATTATGAAGACAGTCTAGCTTACCGTCCCAGCAGTTGACCTGGATGAAAGAAATGTGCTGTTCTTCATTCTTGACAAACCAAAATCACATACCTAGCCCAAAGATTTATGTCATTGTGGATTTAGTTGCTGAAGTTAATTGTGCTCCGCAGAAAGCTTGTATCATTCAATAATACATCAATATTTCTAAGTCAGAGAAGGCTACCTTCACAACCCAATTCTTGTCCACAAGAAGATTTGGGGACTTTAAATCACGGTGGACTATTACAGGCGTGCAATTATGTAGATAATTCATCCCTCGTGCCTGATTGGAAACAATAGAAAATATGTTCAAGAGTGTAAGCCACCTATAAACTACAAGTCCAACCGAAAGAGTCACTAAAAATGAAAATTTAGAGCATACAGTATCGAGGGCCATCCTCAACCTTCTACGCTCGTCTAACTGATTGTTGGGACGATGTAGTAATCTATACAAACTACCCCTGCATACAACAAAAGTCAAATTTGGGTTCCCAAGTTAACACGATAAAGTTCAAAGGTAAGCTCAACTTCGAGAGAAAAGTAAAATGAATGCTGATGCATTACAGCATGAAAGCACGAGAGTCTTTATTCTCGTGCATATTTTGATAATACGTTTACTGGTAATATCAGTCTACTAGAAAATAAACTTGAGCAGGGTTTTTTTTAATTACTTTAGAAGAAATTGCAACTTACAAAAATAAGACATGAAGCTCAAAACATGGGAACCTAATTAATGTAACGTTTCTGGGTTTCACTTTCTGGTAATATGGACCATGCTTGTAAAATCACTAGTGCTGGTAGGATATCTTCTGAACGGTAAAATGCAGGAATTTCAGAAATGGTTCAGTAATAAAAAATTAACTAAGACAATTTATAATTTACATCAAATGACAAGAACGTGAACAAATTATTAGTGAGGCAAGCATGTTAGACATTAGTGTAAACATCTCTTACCTAGGAAGAAATTCAGAAACAATTGAGAGATTTGGAGGACGAGTAACAGCTCCCATGAAAAGGACAACATTCGGATGCCTGAGTCTCTTCATGATGCGAACCTTGAAAGCCAAACAGGCAACAAGTGAATATTGGATGCGAATCCAAAAAAGACCGCCTTTGGAAATAAGATAATAATAAAAAATAGATCAATTTCATCAACTCATCAAGTGCTCAAGTCTCAAATACTTGAACAAGAACAACAATTCAAAATGACAATGATTACAGGCCAAAATGCCAATGTAAATGGCAACTGTGTCCTCCTCGAGACCAATGGCACTTCTATAACAGGAGCAGAGAGTTTTTCCCACTAAAAGAACATACATGAGGCACTAATATAACATACATAAGGCACTTATATAAAATACACAAGGCACATATATGGCATATATAAAGCACTTATATAACATACATGCACCTACATATTTAATCACATATTTAATCTAATGTTAAGTTGATTATCAGTCAATTTAAAGAACTGAAAGCACACTTACCTACTACATCTGTCCCACTATTTTGCCACTACTTTCTTTTTTTGGTTGTCCCAATATTTTAATCCTATTTTGTTTTATTCCTGTCTTGGAAAACATTCCATTCATTCTCTCCCTCTCATTTAAATTACTTTCTTTTCATCAATTTTATTAGTCTCTCCCTCAATTTTCTTCCACACATTGACTTTCTTCTTAATCCCCATGCCGACAAATTCTAGGGACAAATTAGTGGGACGGAGGAAGTGTTAGCCAATGAATTTGCCTTTAGAACAAAAGGTTTTTTTTAATTGAATTATTTCTGCCTTTTGTGTAGGCCAAGCAAGAGTTCTGTGAAGCCAGAAAATAGCTCCCAACTTAATTCGATAATGCCTTCTGAAGGAAACAGAATGGAAAACCTACATGAGGTGAGGGGGGAATTGTACCTCACTTCTGAATTCTTCAAGGGATTCACCTGCAAGATCTTGGTCCAGAAACTTCTTTACAGCAACTTCCTAAGATATTGATCGGAACAGTTTCAGATATATTTTGCCCAAATGTACTGGTAGAAAATAATGAAATCAAAGTCCATGAAATGAACGGACTTCTACTACATTAAGTCATAGTCATGTGCGAGATTTTCTATCGTTTAACAGCACAATGATTTTTTCAATTTTTAAAAGGCATGCCCAAACCACCTAAAATACAAAAAGGTTTAAGAACTTTTACTGCTTCAAGAGCATCTTGAAATTATTTCTCACTCAAACATTAGAGCTAAAGATAAATTTGGAATTACTCCTCAGTCATCAATCTGACAAGAGAGATAAATAATGTGCAAATTGTCGTGGGATAAAGTGCAGAAAATGACATTCAGGGAGATACAATTGGACATCTACAAGAACAAAGAGTTCAGAAACTTACAGTTCCATGCCAGTCTGCACGATAAACTTCCCCATAAGATCCTGTTCAAGAGAGCTTAAGATCATGAGAATATTTCAATTCAACAATCCTAAATGGAGTACGAACATCCAGGGTGCTTTAGCCAATACCTAGTCCAATACGCTCACCCAAGACCATATCTTCCCACAGAATCTCACAGTCAGCTACATCATCAAGTAGAACATCTGATTTCGAACTATCATTGCCTGTAGACCTATCTGATGACCTATCACCTTCAGTATTTCCTTCTCGCTCTCCACCACCACTTCCCCGTTGCTCATGTGGGTCGGAGTCTGCCCCTCCACCACTTTTTGCACACTCGAACGGGTTACAGATAGCTCCAGGACCATCAGGTGAATAAGCACCAATGTCCAAGTTCTCATACTGCTTGGTCACCGCTGCAGTCGTCGCAACAACAGCTGCAGCTGTAGCCGTGGCAGCAGCAGTTACAGGGAGGTCAATTCTTGCTTCAGAGGCAGTCTTTGATGCAGCAACCACCATTGAAGATGCAACAACCGCTGCTGCAGCGGCAACGGCCGCAGCAACTGGAACATTTTTTTGGTATCTCATAGGTGCAGCATCAGGCTGTGGTGAGACACACTGACCTGGCACCTCTCTCTGATCAACCTGATGTTCTACTGTTTCACTTGCACTGCCTCTGGAGTGCAAACCAGGATGAGGAAGAGGTGGTAAGAAGCGAGCTCGATTATTGTTATTTGGATTTGCAATCTTCTTCATATCATCCTTTATACATTCCTCATTTCCTGTACCCGACTTGGAGTCGAGTTGCACAGCATTATACTGATCCGAGTAGTCAGTGAACAAGTTTGCAGGAGCTACAACACCACTCTCAAGTAAGACATCATGAAGCTTCTGAGCAAATTGTGGGTTTCCTTTGGCCGCATCAATCATATATTGTGATACATCCTTCACTTTCATTCTCCGCACTGCTGGTGAACTTATGCCTTCAGTCCAAGAAGGAGACCTTGCATGAGAATAAAAGGCATTGAGCCTGTTAGGGTTCTCTGGTGTCAGCTTCCTTACGTCAAAAGGTCTCCTCAGCTCTTCAGCAGGCTTGGAAGATCCTTCTTCAACTTTAATATGAGGTTGAAACTCATTAGCAATCATGCATTCATCTTCATTTCTAGGTTCAACAAATGCAGCACTACCTTCTGCAGTTGTGGGACTCTTATCGAGTGATCTAACTGCAATATCACTTTCAATTTTACTAGGTAATAATCTACTAGAAGAACCACAATGAGGTCTGTTGACATTCTTAGGCAAATTATTGCCGGTTAGAAAAGGTATTTCATGTTCTGCATTTCCTGCTGCCATGTCAGATGGGATAAGGGTACCTGGATCCGCCATTAAGTCAACAATGTATTCCCTGAAACGCCAAGTTGCTCAGTTATCACACTGAGAAAAGGACTAGCTTTATGAAAAGGACAATGTTTCCAATCAATTGCTTAGAGTATCACCTCCAATTGCTAACTTTGCATGCATGGTAAGAAGATTCTGACAAGGAAAAAAGTAAATGTGAAGTTTGAGTTGTTTCTATTTTCTAGAGAATATGGATATTCTTAAAAGTGCTGCTGTAAGCCTCAAATTTTTTCCTAGTTAATGGACTCGGCACACAACAATGAAACCAGTGGTTAATAGATCACTCATTGAGAAGGAAAAGTGAATTTAGAAACATGCAACTTCTAGAAGACAAAAGAACAATGTGCAGTTAAACATCAAATGCAACGTTAATATCTTAGAAATGCATGAAAGTATAATATTAGTAACCTTCCATCGTTAATTTTTACAAAGTTTATTGCTGCATCAGAGCAACCAGTAAACTGATGTCCTTTCACTAGTCGACAAGGGATGCCCACGCTATCTGCTAAAACCTACAGGACCACATGTACACATAAAACAAGTTCAGTTGTAGAAGAATAAACAGCAGTGACAAAACAATGATCAAGATGATGGAAGTAAAATTAAAGCAAAGTATATGCTATCCAATTGGACATACAGTACCAGTGATCTAAGCAAAAGACCCCCTAGATCACTAATAGTGATCCATCAAACATGGCATAGATGGACTTCACCCAGCTCAACATTTTAGCAAAGCATTTGGCAGAGAGAGAATTTAGCAACGGCCATGGTCTCATAAACAGAAGTGGGCTGCTACTAGCCATCCGAAATTAATAGGTTGCTTTGCTCATAAATCCATTAGTATACCAAGAAAGCAGTAATGATTGAAAACCAGAGGTATTTTTGTTGTTATTTAGTCCTAGCTCAAGACAAAAAGACAAGTTAAAAGTGCCTTATCCTATGCTACAAGAAGCGTGAGAGTAGATAGATTTTTGTATAGTTGCTCCAAGAAGTTTAATTCTGATAATCATTCCAAAAAGTACTAACAAATCTGGTTTATTCAACTGACATTATATTGATCAACTCTCTTGTTCATGCTGGCCTCTAAACTAAAACCATTTTCCTGTACAGTACGTCTGATTAACAGTCCAGATGATTGCTGAATAATAAACACACACATGGTTGGATTAACATCAATCTTCAACAACTTTTGATACCTTAAACAACAATGCACGATGACGAGCCAGCCCAGTGGTCAAGGAAACAAGAGGTAAAACCATGCTTTTATGAGTTGCCTTTAGCTTATAACTGAGATTTCTCCATGCTATCAACATCTTCTCCTGGTCTTCAACAGGCCCCCCCATGTAATCAGAAACCAAGATAGCAAGCTTCCGAACCAGCTCAAGGCTTATAATATCTACAAATTCCAATCTAGACTTGACTGCCATTTGTAAGGCTTCTTGTTCAAGTTTCAGCAACTTTGCATCAGCTTTACTCACGAAAATTGCTTCCCAAGAGACATCATCAGAAACCGGTGTTCCTTGCAACTCAACGAGGGAAGGCATTTTTGAGGAAGTAGGTTCCAACAAGATGCCATAAAGATCATAAAAACCATCCAGGATTTTGTCTTCATAGCTCAGAGCATTATAATTCTGTGAAGCATGGATAAATCTATAATATGAGATATGTTAGAAAGGTAGAATATAATACTAATTAGATCAAAGACTAGCAGGGAAGACAGTGCCAAGTTGAAAAAATACAAAGAAGCATCTCTAAATTAAGATAGTACACGGTTGCGACTTGGGCTAATAGCAACTACTAAACCTTCATCCCACTGTGGGGTCTTTTATAGTCTTATACTCTTATTCCAAGACTCCAAGTCTCCCCAGGACTTCTCCTTTCTCCCTCTTTTCTAAAGGTTCTCCATCTTCTATATGTGTTACAGTGGCATCTTAGGTTCTCCTACGTACATGTCCAAACCATCTTATGTGTGTTTCAATGAATGTTACAGCTATTAGGGGATACTCCTACTCTATTTCTAATAGTTTCATTACACATTCTAGTATGTCCACGTATCGGTCTCAAGTTCATGTCATATTTAGTAACCTAAAACTCTGAATCGTAAAGGATCCTTGGCCTTTTAGGCTATAGCTGTTCAATAGAGAAGGCCTTTCAATTTTAGTGGTACATTATGACTACAAAGTACAGAGGACTTGCTTCTTCCCTGTGCTAAACAAAAATAAAATTCCATTTATAAGCAAGAGCATTATAATGACTGGAAAATTAAGAAGGAAACATATGTTAGAGAAAAATTACACAAGATAACAAGGATTTCTGGATTTTGGAAGCCTTGTAAGATTAACAATGCCAAAGCTTGCTTTACATATCTAACAGCAGCGGTCTAGTCATCACTCGAGCAATTTCTGACAGCTAATCAGAAGATAAATGCACAAGAATTTAATTTTCCTTGTCACAGTAGAGAGCAAAATTAAGCTTCAAGAAATTATAAAAAAAATTTAAAAACGGAATTCAGTCAGAGCAAGTAAATGCTTAACAACTTAGGGGTCTTAAAAGATGTACTCCCTCCTTCCAGCATAAGTTGTGACTTTTGATAGTGGACACAAAAATATGTTGACCATTAATCTATTTAATTATATATCAAAGTTGATATTTTGAAAATACACATTATGCTGAATCTAACATTATGCCATGTGATGATGTCCATACTTTCCAATTAATAGAATTTTATGGTTAAACTTAGTCAATTTTGACCAAATGACTAGTGTAAGCAGATTATGCAGGGACAGATGGAGTACTATGCTTAATGTTTTTGGCCTATTTCAACAGACTCAGATACTTATCCAGAAAACCTAAATTTGCGCATAATTTTCTACATAGACTCAAGAAAAAATCAGGTATTTCAGTTTCTGAAACAATATTCTTCATGTGGCAGATATTTTGGCACCCTCAGCATGAAAAAGTTAATTTTTATGTACCAAAACATCAAGAACGAGACAGGGGAAGATTGTAAATGGGTTGCATTACAAGGATACAAAACTCAGCACACCTACTTCAGTCAATTATCTCGTCTTGAATAAAGACATACACTAAACTAAAGTAATAAGTAATTTATCAATCTTGATACATCGCAGTAACTTATTACCTTATAGTGCATTTCCAAGGGGCAATGTATCGATTAGAAGGGAAAACAAGCAAACACGCCCACATGTGGACTCGCATATTTCTATATGTTAGAGCTGCTTGCATAAATTTAAGCCCCAGCCATATTGTCATCTTTTTTTTACAGTCCCCATTATCATCACTGCACTCATGCTGATATTTCTCTAGTCTACTATCTAAAAGCTTAAAATGTAAAGGATGTGTTTCAAAGTTACCTCAACTAAGAGATTAGCAAATTGTAGTGGAACTATGGAAGTATCAGTTAAAATTTACGTGTAAATATTTATCACAACACGCTTCTCCGCTACCTTGCAATTGCTCATTAAGAAAAAGGAAATTGGCAAAACAAGGAAAGGACATTGTTCATGAGTAATCCAAGTTTGATCCGAACACAAATTTATCTCATTACCATGACCCCTCAGTGTATTAGGAAGCATTAAGAAGTATCGCTAGCAGAAAGCATGAACAACAAAATTTTAAGAAAATGTCTATGAGGGCCAAAATGATAAGAAGATAAGCAAGCCTTACCCAATATCTATAAGCTATAACTTCTGCCGGAGTATTATCAGGAGGCAGGGAGCCTAAACTGATATCCTTAACAGCTTCAATCTGAACAGCCTCAGGATCCTCCCTTGCGCTCAACTCTAAAGCCATTTGTATCTGATACTCCTCCTCAATATCAGGATCCCTAGAATTGCTTGACTCTGAATCATGCCTCACAACATCCAAAACAGAATCCAATCCACCACTACTGCCGACAGAATCAGATGGTACTTCCATTCTATCTCCCCCTGTCACATTGGAGGAGGAAGGGGGGCTGGGACTCTTCCTATGCGTAACCGAATTCAACCATCCAGATATAGCTGAAAAGGGCTTGTTCTCAGGATGATGAGGGGACCTAGAGCGTAAAGACCTCTCCGGGGATGGGACATCACTTATCTTATACCCTTTTGAAGATGAACCAGACCCTTCTGAATCCTCAGACTGATTAGACCCAATATGGAGTTTTTTCAAGAAATTTTTCATGTTCTTTTCAATGACTAGAGAAAGTAAAAAATAAAAATTCTGGCCTTAAACCTCCTCATTGTCCCTCTCTCTCCAAACATGGATTCTTTGGTACCAAAAGAGACGATTCAGGAACAATAAGTGCACATTTTAGGCTTTATCCCAATATAGCCCTTGAAGTCAACATCCATAAAAACTCCAAAACCCCTATCAAAATCCATCAACATAAAGCTTGCCTCTTTATATCATTTCTCAGATACCCAACTAACGCAAATGAGAAATCAATCACCCACCTTCCTCACACTCCTAAATCCAATAAAAATCCATTCTTGAAAACGATACAACACAGAAACAACTTCACTTACTCCTATTCATATGCATGCATCCACATCACTGCAACCAATAGCTGAAAATACAAATACCAAAAAGGTAAAATGAGCAATTCAATTGATTGGGAGGAAAAGTATGTGTGGGATAGAATGCAGAGTTAAGATAAACAAGTGGGAGTAGTAAGACATCAACCAAGAAACTAAAGATGCACACCCACTTGCAGTGTTCCAGTGAGGATGGGGTTTTTTCCACAAAAATGTTCTTGACGAACAAAAAGTAGTTGTACAAAAATGAGTTGATGGAGAGAATGGTGACTTGTGATTGGTGGGTTCAATCACTAATTTAGGGAAATTGAGGTTTTTCCATATAGTAATAAAAGTTTGAGATCACCCTCACTGAGTGTTTCTTTAAAATATATCATTATTATGACCTTTTAATAAAGAATTTCTTATTGTGAAAAATGATTGTTGACCACTTTTTAACGATGAGTAACTGCTTATCCAAGAAATTTATCTCTATCTCTTTTTCTACGTAATTTGACTAAAATATGCTACGGTATATCTCTTGGTAAGAATTCTTTTATATGATAATAATAACTAGTTGATGAAATGTAAATCTCATGAAAATACCTCCTAACAAATTTGTTCATTATTAAAATTGAATTTTAAAATATTTACTTAAAATTAAAAATTTTAGCACTTAAAAATGTCTAGGTGTTTTTTAATACGTCTTTTATCTCAATAAAGACTACCGACAAATAGTTTTTTTTAAAATTTTGTTAACGATGTTACTAATATACTATATGGCACTAAAATTATGAAGAGATAAATTCATGAAAAAATATTATTTAAGTGAACAGAAAATGAAATTAAGAAAATGAAATTAAGAAAATGAAATTAAGAAAATGAAATTCGACATTATGCTATAAAAAAATTAAGTAATATATGGGTATTTAATATTTATGGTGTGAAGGGAGTTGCTATTTTCGG
This sequence comes from Rubia yunnanensis, assembly GCA_037428765.1. Classification (NCBI taxonomy): domain Eukaryota; kingdom Viridiplantae; phylum Streptophyta; class Magnoliopsida; order Gentianales; family Rubiaceae; genus Rubia; species Rubia yunnanensis. The sequence continues at coordinate 80,688,873 of CM075068.1, forward strand.
ACCTATCAAAGTTTCTTGAATAACGTGGACAGCGGACACTTGCTTGTCCTATCATACACTCTGGAAAGTCTGCTGTTTCTCAGGAAATTGGTGATCAAAGAACCCATATTACAATCACCCACCTACTGGTCTCGCACAACGTCCCAGCTATATCTGCACTTTTTCTATAATATTCTCTATTAAAGTTTAATTTATATTTAAATAAATATATATATATAATAATATTATTGTATATGATATTATTTTAAATCATCGTTACAAGTAGCTTTTAAATATTAAACTTTTATTTGTGGTTATTATACGTAGGTAAAGATATTAACGATCAAACATGTGTCTTGAACAGCATGTAAAAAGTAAAAGTACAAAAATAGATGGGACAGATTGAGTACTACATTAAAAAAATCACATATTCAACCATTAATATGCTTAAATATGTATAACAATAATGAAAATTTAATATTTAGAAATAATTTGTGATGATGAATCCAACAATATTATATACTCCCGTTGTTTTGTTATTTATGGCACACTGTAAATGGATGTTTTATTTTATTTTGCATTCTCTCCATTTTTTGCAAGATTCCTTCAATTTCATCCACTCGTTCTATTTTTTCATTTCTACATTCAATTACATCCACTCATTTTCTTCTCATGAATCCAAGCAGCTAAACCTGTGTTGTCATAAACAGATAAACGGATGGAGTATGATAATATTATCTTTTGTATATTTAAAGTTGGATTGTGATTAGTGTCAAAAAATGAAGTGTGAAATTTAAACTCGAACAGAGGGTGTACTACTATTTTATACTCCCTACATCCCTTGAAAAATGCATATTTTCTATTTTCATTTATCCTGGTTAAAATGTCATTCTTTAAAAATTATCTAAAATAACAAATAATACGTGGTTAAACTCCTACAATGTCTTCTCTAGATTTAACAACTACTCTCTCTGTTCTACTTTAAACTTCCTAATTGTTTTTTTAAATCAAACTTTGTAAAATTTGATCCTAAATAAAAATTAATATATACATATTAAAAATATCATGTGGGATCTTGTTAGATTCATCTTAATTTTTATTTTCCAAATATCGATTTTATATGCGTAATTATTATATGTAAGTAAAGATATTTACGGTCAAACATGCTCATTGAAGACCATGAAAAAATATTTAGGAACTTTAAAGTGGGACAAAAGAAGTATAAAATTTAACTCAATATTTTCCCAAAATATCCCTATTTTTTCACAATTATTCCTCGACACATGATTTCTCCTAAAAAATTGGTCCAAAACAAATATGTCATTTTATTGGCACGGAGAGAGCATCATCCAATAATTTTTTAAAAATATATATTTTATTAATAATGACATACTGTATTTTATTTACAGTAGGAACTGAATTACTATCATAATGTTCATTAAATCTCATGTTGAACACAATGATAGTGAAATACGAGAGTACTTCCAATTCAGGAAAATTAATGCATTATTTGCATGCACATCTTCAAGTTCTCACTGGTTTCCTTTCAATCTGCCATATGAACACAGCAAGAGGAAAAATCAAATTGCCAAAAGATGTTATTTCCCCTTTTGTTTTGGCATCAAAAGATTCAATCAATTCGGACAAAGTATGGCCAAAAGCTCTATTCTGCTCTCAGTACATTTTCAAGATAATGATTGTGATTTCTTCGTTGCAATATGCAATCCAAAACTTTTATGTTCATTTCTTTAAATTTACAATTTAAATCTTGATTTCTCCATGACTTATGAAAAGATCGTATTTCAAGAGACGGACTCATAAGTTAAAAGGAAATTCTTATACTATCTTAAAATAAAAAATATTAGTAGTATTTTTATCCTAATATTTATTTAAATAATTTTTTTTTTATTCTTGGACCTATTCTTTTTTGACAATTACACTTCATTCATGTGTGTCTCACATAAAGGGGTGAGACTCCCTATTCCATCATAACCATCGTTAGATCTGTCACGTGTTTCTCACGTTATTTATTAAACCTATTTTTAAAAGGGTATTTTGATTTATTTCCACCATTTTTCCCAGTTGTTGCCAAGTTAGATATTTAATTTTCATTAACTTCTCATCCATATCAGTCACTGGAGACTTATCATCGCTACTCAAGAGCAAAACATTTAGGAAGTTGCGTGTAGAGAATGAAAAGCTCAAACTTGAGATCATGGCTCTTGAAGTTAAGTGTCTTGATTTGGATGTCAATATTCCGAGAGAGAGAGAGAGAGAGAGAGAGAGAGAAGCCAGTCATAGCGGACACACCTTGAGGGATTACAATGCAACCATTGTCGTTTATTACCAAAGCCTTAGGGCTTATAGTATTTTATTGTAGCATGGGGAAGGTCCCAGAATGGTCGAGAATATTCATTCCTTTCTTTGGTCTTTTAAAAGGAAAATTGAGGTGTTCTTCCCAAAAGGGAGCCCAAAGCTCAAGCAGCTTGTGATCGGGCGCGGGCTTGGGTTGGATGATAACATTGATGTTCCCCAAACTTTACCTTCCAGTTCTTGAGCTTCATCCTGTCGTATGTAGGCTCACCAAGCTTCAGTCGATCAAGCTTTAACAATTCAAGATGATAGTTCTAGAGTCAGAACTAGTCAATGAGATAGAGGCAGTCGTAGTGGTGGCCGATTAGGGATATAGTCCTTTATAGTTTTTTGCACTTTTGTGTATAGAACTTGATTTTTTATTGAAGACCCCGACTTTTGAATCTTCTGGTTTTCAGCTATGGTGGTTTCACTTGAGCTTTTGTTTGCCCACTTTAGGGGCCATTCATCATGTAGAAACGTAGTAATGCTCGTCTACTTTAGAGTATTTTTCATCCTTAGGGAGAACTAATTTGTAGAGAGACATCTGTCCACTTCAGGGAAATTTTCATCCCTTAGGGAGAACTTTTGATAGTGAGAGGCTCGTCCACTTTAGTGAGTTTTTCATCCCTAAGGGAGAACTTTTTTCATGGGGAGATCACTTTCTAATGAGACATCTCTTCATTGTGCAATGGCTATCCTCTAATGGGAATTCATTCTTAGACGATTGTCTTCTTATAAGACATCTTTCATTGTAAATCATCTTCTAATGAGATTTCAACCGTAGGAGACATCATAAATTCTGTTTAAAATATGTGGCTCAGTTGTTCCTCTTAGGATGAATAACTTTATGGGCATCTGATTACAAAAAGGAAATCTGTATAGTACCTCTTAGGTGAATTACTCCCTGAGCATAAAAAGAAAGAGTGTGTCCAACTCTTTTTTTGTATAGGAAGCTACACCTTGGCTATGGAACACAATAGTTGTTTCAGCCTGCAAGCTTCACCTCATCTATTCCAAAAGAAGAGGTCCACCTTTTGTCTGCTCGGAATCGGTTATTGAGGGATCTCCTGCCTTAACTGAGCTATCTATCCTTTCCTAGCTCGTCGGATGCACATTACATGGGGAGCTCGACAAAAGTAGAGATATTTTTTTGGAGTTTTCTTAAAATAAAACTCATGCTTCTCTAAAGTAATAACCCAATTGGCAGCGGATGTGGATTTATGTAGTACCTGACCAAAGGTAGCCATTTTCAACAATGGTGCTTCCAGGGTGGGATCGTCTTCTCGCATGCCACATCATCCAGGAATTGAGTTGACCTCTTTCAAATTGTAAAGATTTTTCTCAACAATCATCATCCAACATTGGGCCATCTCTTGATCTCCTCTAATTGAACCAGCCCTCTTCTCCATTAGGAACTTATGTACCAAATGGCTTTAGCCAGATTCATCCAAGGTCATTCAAGTATGACGTTGAAAGGTTATAGAGCATCCATGGCGCTGAAATCACTTATCATTGTCTTCACTTTTTCCTCATCCTCGATTGCCATGGGTAGGTTGATTATACATATTGAAAATTTGGCCCTTTCTGTAAACCTTGGTAGATAATACATTGATTTCTGTAACTTGGGCCTTCATATGCCTAGCTGGTCAAAGTAGCTAGCAAACATAACTTCTACCATGCTTCCATCTTCAAGGAAAACTTTATTTATATGGGCATTTCCTATGTTTTCAAAAACCACCATAGGATCGGAATGCGGTGTATTGTTAGGGACTGGATTGGCATAAGAGAATGTGATGAACTCTTCTTGTTTAAAGCGCTTGTCCTTAGATTCATATGGAGGTTCGGATCAATTCGAATCTTGATTGCAGTATTTGACATACCATCCCTGATGTTCCCATTTATTATGTTTACTACCTTTTCGTTGGTAGAAGTTGGCTCCTTATCTTCGGCTACTCATTGATCTTTATCCTTGCTAGGATGCCAATCTTCTCGTCTATCTTGCCTTTTTTTCCTTCCGCCTAAGGTTTGAGTTGTTATGACTCTGCTCCTTTTCCTTTTGCCAATCCTTCGTTTAGGATGGAGGTGAATCAATGTATTCCAGGAACATTGCCTGATTGAGGAATATCTCAATAATCCCTTTTAGCTAACACGCGTTTATGCCGTACCCTCTATCCATATGTAATTACAGTACTTTGAAGGCCCCCTCCTCACTGGAATATTCGGCATGGGCATCGGCGGAGGGAAAAGGTGTATGTTTATGGCTAGGATACTTGCTATGGATATGTTCGAATGAGTATGTGATTCAAATCGGGGCTTAGGAGAATCTGACCCTATCCTTTGTTTTTTCGATCCATTGTTTTGATTAGTCTTATCATTATCTCTTTTCCGCTTGGTAGCTTCTCCCACCTTTCTGTATCTCTCCACAATGGTTTTAACTTTTTGTATAGGAAATGGAGTATTAGCCACCAACTTCTCAGATAAGTTCTCATCGGTCACACAATTCATGTATCCAGAGAAAACGATGGTGTACGTTCTATCAATAACATCCAGCCTTTGGTTTTTGTAATACTTGTAGAGAGCCAAAGTTGGCTCATCGGTGAACTTCTTGGTGCCAAGTTCAGTGGATCCATCATTGCTTTGGTTAAATTTTACAGTTTGTAAAAAAATGTAAGAATGCTTCAACCGAAAGCATAATAATCGGCGTGTTTTCATCTTTGTAAATATTAATACCGGTGTAAGGCTTTAACCCAAGTGGTACGATCCTACTAATAGCCTATGACATTGAGATGACCGGCTCATGAAGCCATGATTCATTAGAAACTGTCCTGGATCGGACTCTCGGTCATAGTTAGGAACGTTATCCAAAAGGTTTTGCATAGGATTCCAAGGAGTTTCTGCTATAATTAACATATACATTGAAGGAACGAGTTGTACCTATTTTACGACCAAGCTCCTTATTAATGGTGGTGAGGTTTCTATCTTCAACGAGCTTCTATGACATACCAGCATTGTTGGAGTAAGCATGAGCATAACTCATTTGTGCCCGAGTTTCTATTGGTGTCGTATGAAGAGGTATTGTTGCCCAAACCAAAGGTTGTATACCATGGTCAAGTTTGTCATTGGCTACTACACAAACACATGTCCCAAAATAAGAGTCAACATAGCGATCCCTTGGGTAACTATAGTTGACCAATGAGGAGCCTACTACATTTGATAACAAGTTGCACCAAGATTCAATTCGGCTTGTCCCGTAGTGGTCGGAGCTTACTGCAACTATTGTATTATCGGCTCTCGTTCTTGTAATTTTCATAATACTGACGATTATGCGTGCATCTATACTTTCATATACACCGTCCAAGGTACCTACGTAGATATGGATACCAGCATCTGTGGCGGTATCTGTACAAAGCCTTATACTCCCCCATTACTTTCATAACAGGGATCTCTGCCTGTCTTATCGTGGTGGCGGGATTAAACCATTCTTCCATGAACCTGGTGAATTCCGTCATGTGCTGCTAGATAAACTCTTGTATGATGGCTTATTCTTCGGTGTCAAAGGATGTATTACCTACATCTCTGATATCTCCAGATTCTCCGGCTATTGGTATAACAGTACCTCTAGTTGTGATCGAACTAGCAACCGGTATCGTACTGGCCATGAGATCAATTGGTGAATTTCTTCCAGGTGACAGAGCAATCATTTTTCGGTGATCATTTATTGATGGGAACCAGTCGTTATCGGTGAGTTAGACCATGGCGGCGGACTGGTGGTCTCCTGAAGCGGATCTCCGTAAACTTAGCTGGAAGCTGCCTGCGGGTGACCCTTCCTCAAGTTTCTTTTTGAGGACACTGTTGAATATGGTGTTCAGTTGTTGACAATCATATCCCACGGGGCTGACCAATTGATACATATCGAAGTGTGATCTGATAGTTAAACACTACTTCAATGTGCCAAACCTAGAGTTGGCAACCAGGTTGGGCGGTCCACTGAAAGCACGATTCGGCTTAATATTTATCCTATGCGACCTAAGAACAGTTGAAGTCCAAGCACGGTCCAGACCTAAACTACCGGCTCACGTGTTGGGCTTCGGTTGATAATTTGACAAAAGTTTGGGACTAGGCACGATACAACCCAAACACCGTTGGGCCAGCCCGAATGGCCCGTTCAGGGCGAATAATTTGAGCCCACCCAACCTATTAGCTCTTTAATTCAATTGCTTAACCACAAATCCAGTACATCACATTGATAGTTTGCTTAATTTCAGAAAATTGTATAAAAATATTAAATTATCTATAATTTACAACAACAAAAAAGAACTTCCAGATAATCAGGTATATATTTTGTCAATATATTTTACTCATTAAGTACAGAAAATTCAACAATATGTTTTGATAAATTGAAATGAATTGTAAGTTGATTTTAACATAAAATTATTTAAATTTTGTTAATTTAATAATGTAACGAATACAATATGATGAATTGTTGAATGAAATAACATAAAACTTTTAATTGTTAAATTTCAAGCCTAAAATTTTCAACTTACATTATGTTTTTAACAATTCCAACTTCCGATATTTTACAATAGACTAAATTATTTTTTTGGTCCCCCTCATAGCAACTTATACAATGTTTTGGTCTCCGTTTGCAAAACAACCCTCGTTCAGTTCCCCACAAATTCCAAACAATTTGTTTGGTCCCCACAACCATATTCAGGCCAGTTTCCTGGTAAAATGTCGCACGTGCAAGATACGTGACTACATTTTCCGGTAAGGGCAGGGTTAGTTTGGTAATTTTACAAAATAAAAACATTTCCATTTAATAATTTCCCAAACGTTTTCGACGGAAGTGGTGCTCCGGAGAGAATGCTCGTCGGTGACTGATTTTGAGTAGGTTTTCGACTGATTTCGCTCAAAATTTGCAGTGATCTACGTCTGTTCGAGGTTGCCGGTGGTCATTCAGTTGAGGATTAGCTCGCCCATGGTTCTCTGTGGCCACCAATGGTCACATGTGGCCGTCTGTGGCGGAGTAGCTCACCTGTGGTCGTCTGTGGCTATCCATGGTGGCATGGGCGGAACCAGAAAAATTTTCCAGGGGAGGTTGAAAAATTTTTGGCATCCGGCGTGCGGAGGTGGCGGGACGAGGCAGCTTCCGACAGCGCCGCAGCGGAGACTTGGTGGCGGACGGCGGTGGCGGAGGGCTCTCGGCTGAGGGAAATAACGGAGGGAGAGGGAGAGCTTCTGCTGCTCTCACCTCTGTGCAAATGTTTTGTAACTTTGCTTGTGTTTGGATTATTGGATTGGGCTCCGTTTTTTGCCCAATCCATTTCACATTCCATTTTTATTTTTATTTTTCCATTTTACTAAATGAAACGACGTCGTTTCACTAACGTGAAATGACGTCGTTTTATTACTTAGGCATTAAAAAAAAGAAGGCTGCAATGCGGCCTTCTTCTCCGAGCAAACCTCGGACGTTTTCACCGGAGACGCGCTCGACTCGCCGGAAGACGCGCTCAGCAAACCGGACCGCCTCCTGCTACCTCCGGCCAGCGATCGAGGTAGGGCTGGAGTCCTATCTCGCATCCCATTGGTTCCGCCCCTGCATGGTGGAGTAGCTCACTTCCGTGGTCACCTTTAAAATCACAATGAGGAAAACTCAGCGCCTAAAACTTCTGTCACCATAGTCTGAACAAACCACTGCCACCGACGCTTTCCAATCCTGCAGTCACACAACCTATTGCTGATAGCCAACAATGTCCTCTGGCTTCGTGTTCGAGGCCCCCACCGTCGAGGAAGTCGAGTACGACAGAAAAGTTAACTACGATGATGACTCCGCAGAAGACCCCTTCGAAGCTCAGCTGGAAAACTCCGACGACGAAGGAGAAGATGACGACGAAGGAGCTAAAAGCAAAGAGAAGATAAAGAAATTGAAGCAGTTACCGTAGGATTTCTCCTCCTACTCGGAATCAGTCGCCGACAAGCATTCTCGCTAGAGCACCAATCGAATAAACTGAACCTACCAAATTAGAAGCAATTCTATCGATTGCAGATCCAAACCAGACATTAGCACAGAACTTCAAAATCCCAAGAAAAAGGCAAACACCACAAAACACAAAGAACATTCACTGCCTCAGCTACTTCTTCCCCTTCATCCCAGCCCTAACCCAAAGTCGACATTCAAAGATCCGATCTTTCTCTTCAAATGCACGTGTTCGGTCAATTTCCCCAAACGGCTATGCTTCTTCTCGAGCACGGAATCAAAGCCATTGCCGCAGACCCCTTTCTTAGATATGGACGAGTAGAGCGGGACATTAATCTCGTGCTTGTTCAAAGGGGCATTGGGCTGGGAGGTGGTGATGGTGTGATTGTCGTTGCTTTTGAAGGAGTGCGCTCTGCAAGTCATTAGGCTCGAGAAATGAGGGATGTTGACTCGCTAAGAAACGTCATCGGCGGCAACGCCGGGGGAGGTGTGGTGGGTGCTGTTGTGATGGTGGGCCATGTTTGGAATCAGTTACCGATGAGCATTCTCGCTGGAGCACCACCTCCATCATAAATGTTTGGGAAATTATTAAATGGAAAACATTTTTATTTTGAAAAATTACTAAACTATCCCCACCTTTATCGGAAAATGTAGTCACGTGTCTTACACGTGTGACGTTTTACCCGAAAACTGGCTTGAATCTAGTTTTGGGGACCGAACGAATTGTTTGGAATTTGTGGGGTACTAAACGAGGGTTGTTTTGCAAACGGGGACCAAAACATGATATAAGATGCTATGTGGGGACCAAAAAATAATTTAACCTTTACAATAAAATGCAATATCTAACAAACTTTTATTTGAGCCGTTTCTAGTATTTTGGAAATAGAGAAAAAATTCTCATTACCAAAAGTAATCTATACAAAGCAATCATCTATCAAGCTCATATTCTTTCTAAACTCAACTATACAGCATGCATCATCAAATTAGCACACTTTCCCCTCAATTTAGGATTAATCCATAATATATATATATATATATATACATACACACACATATATATATATACTACCCTTCGTCCCACTCTAAATTATTTATTTACTTTTTGAGAGTCAACGTTTATAAACTTTGACCATTAATATAGATTAATATATAAATAATAAATATATCATGTGTGATATTGTTAGATTTATCCTAACATCTATGTTTCAAATATCAATTTTTTTATGCGGCATTATTATGTGCAACTAGAGATATTTACGGTCAAACATGCCCATTGAACACCGTGAAAAAGTGAATAAGCAATTTAGAGTAGGACGGAGGGAGTATATATATATATAATCTATAATGTATAAAAAATGTTAACTCCATGCACCTCATTTCCAAAACATTTCTCATTTCTCATTTCTCCTTCTCCAAATAGCATGCATAACCTCAACTATGGCTGGTTTTTATAAACTTAGCTTTCCATCATTTTCCTTTGCTCTGCTGCAATATCCACTCTTTTTCAACATCCCATTGTGCTGGCATTCTTTCTATTTTCAACCATTCCAATACCTTCCTCCATAACTCCTTTGTTACTTCACATTCAAAGAACAAATGTTTTATATTCTCATCCTCCTCACAAAACTGGGAATTCTGCTCAGTTTGTACCCCAAACTTCACAAGCATGTCCATTGTGGCTAGTCGATTTTGACACCCCGTCTATAATATGAATATTTCCCATGATCCTGCTTGATTGCCACTCAATATTTAGCTCCATTTTTTTCTGCGTATCCCTGAGATCAGTGTATATTTCATTCACCTTGAACTTCCTTTTGTCTTTCTTTTTTTTAACCACTTCAGCTCTTTCACCTTCTCCATGCATTTCGCCAATCTCTTCACCATCCATGGGCAGCAAATTGGAAAATTCATTGTATTCAAATCTCCATTTTTATATAACATGCATGAACCCATCTTACCCATAATCTATCAGCCTTTCTACTCATATTCCATAACAGCTTGGCTAAATAAGCTTCATTGCACTCAGAGAGAGACATAATGTTCATACCTACAGCTTGTTTAGGCTTGCAGGTCTTTTCCCAAGCCACTCGAGATTTTCTTGTAATGATCTCACCTCTACTCCAAAGGAATGACCTGCAAATTGGTTCCACGTGCTTAATTACCTTCTTTGGATGGGGAAAACATTGCATCAAATAACTTGTGATGGCAGATAAATTACTTTTTTATAAGCTGCACCCTACCAACATAACTTAGTAACCTTGAATTCCAGTGTTTGATTCTACCTACCATTTTGTCAATCAACGGTTGCCACATATGAATAGATAGTCTTTTACATTCCAATGAGATTCCCAAATACATGAACGGGCGCTGCCTCTCCTCAAATCCTGTCACCTTCTAAATCACTTTTTTTTTCTCCTCCTCTAAACCTCCATAGTAAGCTCTACACTTAGTTGGGTTAACATCAAAGCCCGTGGACTTACGAAACTTGTGAAATGCTGTCAGCATCTCCTCCACAAAACTACTATCTCCCTTATAAAACATCAAAAGATCATCTTCAAAACTCAATTTAATATACTCATCTTGTCACTCTTCTCATGAAACTTGAATTTTTTTTATTAACCTTCAGTTCAAATAAACATCTCTAAAGATACTCTATCACAAGTACAAATAATATAGGGGACAAGGGGTCACCTTGTCCTAAAACCTTTCTTGCTTTCAGAATCCTGGATGGCTCACCCTTCAACATAGTATGAAACTTTTCTCACACAAATCGTAACCCAGCCAGTCAATTTAGTTGGTAATACAAGTTCTTTCAAAATATCTTCCAGTGCACACCACTCAAGTGTATCATAAGTTTTCTGTAGATCCATCTGCAACATACATTTAGCTCATCCACCTTTCTTTGAGTAACCCATGAAAATTTCATATGCCAAAAAATGTGGTCATGAATGTTTCTCCCAGGGACAAATGCTGCTTGGGAATCATCTACCAGTTCATGCATCACCGAGTTCAACCTAGCAGTAAAAACTTTTTGTAATAATCGTGTATACAATAGTACAACAAGAGATGGGTCTATAATATGTAACTTTCCTTACATTCTATATCTTTGGGATCATAGACACTAAGGTGCAGTTGGCAACCTTATACATTTCTTCTTTTTCAAAGAATTTCCTCACAACCATCATTGCATCATCTTTCACCACTATGCAGTTGTCCTTGAAGAATTTTGAATTAAAACCATCTAGACCTGGGAGTTTTTAGATCCTCAGTGCTTTTCATTGCCTTCCATAATTCATTCTCCTTAATCCCCTGAATAAAAATCCTCCTAACTTCTCCATTTAACAGTTTCCTTTTTCTTATAACTGTTATATCAATATCCTCGATCCTTTCTATTGTTGCCCCCCCCCACCAAAATATCATAGAATTTCAATATCATATATGTAATCCCGACCTGATCAGTGACCTTATTTTCATCCTCTTTTTCAATGGCTAGTATCCCCGCCTATTTGTCCCCCCCCCCCCTCGACAGTAGCATGAAAGTAGGAATTGTTCCCATCTCCTAATTTCAGCTAATCCGCCTCTGCGTTTTGTCTAGCAACCTTCACATCCACCTTAGTCCAGTACAGAAAGTTATGTGTACCTTCCATTCATCTCTACACTTTTGGTGTGTTCATTCTATCTCTAATTAAATCCCCTTGTGCCTCCTGCAAGTCTAGTCTAGTTTCAACAATCTTTTTTTTTATTCCAGTTACATTCTTCATTTTCTTCTTCAATTCATGTTGTAACCTCATTAATTTTATCCATAACACAAACATAGTTTTTCCATGTAATGGTTCCTTCTAGTTTTTTCTCACTATATCTTGTATCCTCTCCTTCTCCATCATACAATTAAGATATTTGAACATTCTTGGCTCCATCTTTATTTCTTCTTGCCAAGTAACACTCATTGATGTATGATCAGATACTCCTAGTTTTTTCACCTTCACAACAACATTTGGAAAGTCTTGAAATCATTCAACATTCCCTAACACCATGTTTATCCTTGAGTAAATAACTTCATCCTTGTGTCTATTTGACCATGTATAATAACCTCCCTGCAATTTTCAAATAGCCATGTTTTCTCCATCATCTCCCCTAGGTCACAATATCCATTCTTCTGCACATCATTACCACCAATCATGCCATTAACAGTCAAAACATTGTTAAAATCCCCAATGACTATCTATGGTCCCATTCCTTGATTCTTAGAGTGTATTTCTTCTAAGTTCTTCTACAACTTGTTCCCTAAGCTCATTAAGTTTGCTGCATATACTGCAGTAAATTGTATCATCTTTTGTCCATTCATTGAATGAAACTCACAATGTAATAATTGATTTGTGTTATGTGAAATCCTCACATCCACTTTACTTGGATCCCACATAATCCAAATCATTCCATTCTTGTAATCTTTGTAATTAACTATAAACCTCCATTTAGCCCCAAATTTCTTTTTAACATCTTCAAATCTTACCCCATTTACTCTAGTTTCTATAATCACAACAACGTCTACATATAAAGCATTGAGATGGGAGTTAACCTCACTGGTTTTTACTGGTTTTATTAAGCCCCCTCACATTCCAATCAACAATTTTGGGACATGCCCATGGTAATCCGCTGGATCATTCCAAATCTGCAAATCTGATGCTTGCTCTCAATTCTCCTCCATATCACTGCCATTTTCCTGGCCCTCATCTTCCACCATCACCCTTTTTCCCATATTTTTACTCTGTTTTCATATCTTTCTTCACCATCTTTCCTCTGGATAACTTCTTTATGATTCGCACTCCTTTACCTCATTTTTCTCAACACATTCTTATTTACTTGACATTTCTCATCACAGTATCCTGCACTGCATTCATCGTCCTTATCACCGACGTTGCCACCTTCTTCTATTTATTGTATATGTACTTAATTTATATTTGTATTAAAAAATTCATGAAACAAGGGAATAAATTTGGTTCTCCAACTTAATCGAATCAGATAAGTATGGTACAATTCAACATGTAGGTCGGCACGAAAACCATGAAGCATGTGGGCGTGTCATGGGCCAACTTATAATTTAACAGGATGACACAAAGTGACATGAGCATGACAGTGGGCCTTAAATTATATCTGATACGAAGGCACATCAGGCATGACACAAACACGACACAAAGTTGACTTGCCTTGAATGTGCAAAACAAACTCCCAGAGTGGTCGGGGAAAGATGCTCTGATGCCAAAGTCATACCAAAAGTATTCAATACGAGTCTTGGTATTTTTAGAGGTTGATCCCTCAAGAGCTCTTCTAATCACGTTAGGGGTAAATATGCACATTTCATGTAGGAATGGGTGTCTTACCATAATAGAATTACTTTTTATCCAGAATACCATAATTGTACCCAAAAAGGGATTGTATTTTATAGGCAGAATCAAAATTGGAAAACTTCCCTTAGTTGTTGGGTTTCAGCCCAACAAAATATAATGGTGTTGTCTCTGGCCCAAGTGGAGAACAGTAGCATAACTTTCAAACTTGGGGGAGTTTCGGTTCCGACCCTTATCAATTTCGATTCCTTATTCTTGGGAGCCCTTGCTCTTATATATTATGGTTGGAATATAATGCGAGAAAATGTAGAAATATTCGTAAGAGTGTCGGCTTGACCGAATTTTGTTATCTACAAAATTTAAGAAATCTAGTGTAGAAATTTCTTGCTTGAGCCATTTTACGTGTAATAATGCAATTTATGTGTGTGTTTTTGCACTTTAGGTCGATCGGAAAACAAACCCATGTTTGTTGCAATTCATGTTTGTTGTATGTACTCTACGTGTGATTCGTTTGCAAACAAAATCCATACTTGATGTGTGTATTTTATAGGTTTGTGGATGGGTGGTGAGAAGAATAAAGATGAAGAACAAAATTGTGGAGACGGGATAGTTGATGTGTGTGTTGTATAGGTTTGTGGATGGGTGGTGAGAACAATAACAAGGAAGAAAAAATTGTGGAGACGGGATTGGAAGAGGGGGCTGAAATTTGGGGGTGGTGGAGAAGGAGGAGGAGGAGGAGTTGGTTGAGGTTTGAGGGCACCGAGACCTGATGTTTCAAAAAAGCTGTTAAATATCAAGGCATCTTGGCCCTCCATTTGGCCCTCCATCTTAAAATCAATTGGTACTAAGTGGAGGTGACCCAAGACCTTATATATAAGTAATTTAGTTCTTAAGAAATCGATGTAGGATGTTAAATTTCAAGTCATCTTGGTCTTCCATCTTAAAACCAATTAAGTCATTTAGTTCTTAAGAAATCAATGTAGGATGTTAAATTTCAAGGCATCTTGGCCTTCCATTTTAAAACAAATTGGTACTAAGTGGAGGTGACCCAAGACCTTATATATAAGTCATTTAGTTCTTAAGAAATCGATGTGGGATATATCTTTCAACACGTCCCCTCACGTGCCAACGTGGAAACACTCCACGACCCACATCGAGCCAAATTAAAGGGGATCCACACATCTGTCCAATAAACTCAACCGAGCTCTGATACCATGTTAAATTTCAAGGTATCTTGAGCTACCATCTTAAAACCAATTGGTACTAAGTGGAAGTGACCCAAGACCTTATCTATAAGTCATTTAGTTCTTAAGAAATCGATATGTGATATATCTTTCAACAAAAGATCATGAGCAAAATGATCAGCAAAAATCCAGATATGAAACTAAGGATACTTTCATCTTTTAGTTATAAGTCAATGATGGAAAATTTTGGACCAACGCCAATCTCCAACAAGAGGATTGTGAATTTTATATCGATGTTGATCGTACTTTTTAAAAATTATATTTATACTTACAATGAAATTGGGAGTAATTTAAGTATTTTTCCATAAAATTTAATGACAAATTCTTGGGAAAGACGGTCTTTCCATAAGCCTATGGAAAGACGGTCTTTCCATAATCCTATGGAAAGATGGGGTATAACTAGAATAATAAAAGGTGAAAGATCTTAGTTGCAATAATAAATTTTTAGTATGCAATATGTAGTAGTTATAAAATTTATAACCGGTTCATGCAACCCAAAAATTTTATCTTCATTTCTTCTAATTGACATTTTAAACCTTGGTCTTTCCATAACTTATGGAAAGTCCATCTTTCAAGAGACGAACTCAAATTTAATTAGTTATACTATATCGGGAATGAATTGAAATCTGAAAGAACATAAGATGGTAAGTACATCACCTTTTGTAATTAAAAAAATATATCGGGAATCCAAGTATTTTTCCATAAAATTCAATTAGTTATACTATATCGGGAATGAATTGTAATCTGAAAGAACAGAAGATGGTAAGTACATCACCTTTTGTAATTAAAAAAAAATCTTGGCATTACTACAACCTTGTTTAAGGATTTGTGAAATGATTTTTCGGAACTTACCGACACAAAAATTTATAGCGTTGTTTAGCAAAAAGGATTTTCAGATGATTTTTGGATCTTCAGTCGGCCAAATAAGTTTAAAATAGTACTCCCTTTATCGTATCATAAACTGCAATTATACTACTCCCTCCGTCCGTCCCAGGCGAATCTGCACACTTTCCTTAATTGGGTGTCCCAGGTAAATCTGCATTCTTTTTGTTTCTTTCCATATTTGGCAAAAAAAATGATTTGAAATTCCAAAATTATCCCCACCATATTTTAACTATTACCAAAATATAACAAATGGTTATTCTGATTTGGGCCCAAATCATAATCTAACCCAAACTTAACTTAACTAATGGACCTAATTTCTCTTAACCCATTTGGAACCTCATTAAGTCTCCCAACCGTTTCCCTTCCTCACAAGATAAGGCACGATCATGTGATCTTATCTCTTCCACGCCGAAAGCAGCACCAATGAATGCTCCTTGGGTAAATGAAAAGTGAGCTCAACTTTATATGGCTCCACAATCTTCAACGCTGGTGCCATTTCACATTCTTCCTTCCCAGACGCTCCTCTCCATCTTCCTCTTCCTCATCCCGAAACCCTAGCTCCTCAATTTTTAGCATCTTCCCCCAGTTCCCACTGCTGTTTTCATCATTTTTTATTAGATCCGGTCCATTTGTGTCATCTTCCCCCGATTGTCCCGGTTATTTGGTGCGTTTCGCATGTCGTTCGACTCGAACTCCACCGGTCAATCTTGTCGGAGGTGTTCGTTGTGCTACGTGTCGGATTCATACAGTAAATCGGAGTTCGTTCCCGAGACGGAGGCGGATGATGCCACCTCCGCCTGGAGGTCTGATGCAGCCCTCGGGGAAGCAGTGGTCGACGGCCACGGCGAACCGATCTCCACTCCAGTTCCAGGGGAATCTGCTTCCATCGAGCCATGGGCTGATGTTAAATCCCCCGTGGGAGACTTGCATGGTGGAGAAAAAGTTCATCCTTGCCACGGTGAGCACGGTTTGGTTCCTCCCAGTCGTGAAATCTCCGGTGGAGAAGGCACGGGGGCCGTTGCAGAACCAACGCGGTTCCCCTGGGACACCAATGTGCCGGATGACCCAGAGGACACCATGTATGGCAGCAACCAGGTCCTCTACCTGTTATGCCCTTGGTTGCGGGAGGAGCGCGACGGCCGTCGGCGCAAACCCTAGCTCCGTTGTGGTCTCATTGCAAACTGGCCCCAAAAAGATAAGTCTTTCGTTGTTGACATTAATATGGTTAGTTCCTTTTCCGTAGAGTTCCGTATGCTAACTTTCCTCTGCCTAATCTAACTTCTATGTTCTTCACACTGATGATTGTTTGATAAATATACAGGATCCATTCATTGGATGCTGCTTTCGGTGGGGAAGAGATAAGATCAAACCGGGAGAATTAAAGAATTGGAAACGGTTGGGAGTATTGAACATGAGGTGAAATCGTTCCTGCCTTCAAACCAACCTTTTATGTGTTCTGTGCGAGAGCGACTGTGTTATGCAGTTGCTCGATGATATATGTGCGATATTAATGTCCCCTGTCTTTGTAGAAAATTTTTGCTCATAGTGCATGCATATTTAATTGCGAGAACACCTGACTTGCTTCAGGTGTTCGGTGATATACTTGAAACTGTTTCGAGTTTTTATGATGCGTTGAAACCTGAGTTTATGTGTCTTGCTGGAACTGCTCTGAGTTGAAACTGTTCTGAGTTTATGTGGCAGCCTTGAAACTGTTCTGTGTGTGTATTTGAACATGACAACATTTTAAGCGTCGTCCCTGATTGTTGCCTTCACACTGTGACATTGAGCATGTTCCCTTCGTATGGAACATACTGCGTGCATATTTAATTGCGAGAACACCTGACTTGCTTCAGGTGTTCGGTGATATACTTGAAACTGTTCCGAGTTTTTATGTTTTGTGTGTGTGTATTTGAACATGACAACATTTTTAACCCTAGCTCCCTGATTGTTTCTTTCACACTGTGACATTAAGCATGTTCCCTTAATATGCAAAATATGAGAGAGTTTGTTCTGGAAAAAAAGGGTTAAACTTCATTAACCAAATGAACATTTAACCGGGGTTGGTGTCAGAACATCCCATGAACACTAAAAGTGGGATGTTCTTGGCTTGCAAAAAATGCCATGTAACCAACCCCCAAAATGTTTACAATTCTGCATCTAAGGCCTATAACCTAATGCATGCATAAGTGGCACCACAGTTTCATCTACTGCACCTTTGCTAATTAGATGCTCAATGCTGCCCCTCACAACCTCCTCACTTACTTGTAGTGATCTTGGTAGAGTTCCCTCCCTTATGTGTTTGTCCTTGTTCATGTGAGGGATCTTGTAGTTGTTTGACCCGCGTGCTTTCAGTATTTCGATTATTGACAATTGATGTGTAAGAAATACCTTGTTCAAAGTGATTGCATCTTCTCTTTCGTACGCTGATTGCACCGCTGCCATTAACTCCTCAACATTAGACGATATATGTTCTTGTTGTAAGCTTTGAATTGAGTTGAAAAATCCCAAGTCTAGGATGTTACAGTCGGGTGAGTTTGCTGGTTGGTTGACTAAGCTACTTCCCTGAATTCTGGATCATTGTTGAAAATGTGTGGCTTTGCATTGTCATGTTGAATATGAATAAATTTGCCCAAGATGTGAGATGGCCACCGTGACTTAATTGTTGGGATGACTTCTTTGATTAGCTTCTTCTTTGTGACATCTCTTGTGATTTTTGGTACTGCTGCCTTCTGAACTGTCCCTGCTTGCCTGTTCTTGCTGTTTTTTATTGCTACTTGATCTTGCATGAATGGAAATATGCCGAGTTTACCATCAAACAGCAATTCACCATCTACTCCCCATATTGGTCTGCTCACTGCACATAAAAACATTAGCTTTGGGATATGTGACTTGTGTTTAGCTGTGCGATATGGCTCCGGTTCGTCCGGGGCCAGTAGGTACCTTACCGTTGTCTGGCTTAAATAAAACCATTTCTCATCCAAGTGTATGACATGGTCCATTGATCGAAATCTTAGTTCGGGATCAAGCTTTTCTAAAATGAACCACATTCATGATACCTTGTTGTGTTCTGTGAGAGCTGGTTTGATGCTATTTGTGTGGCTTTTTATTACCTTGGCAGCCACTGCCCGTTGCACACTACTCTTCCCTATTCCGAGTGCTTTTGATGTACCTCTAATAGTGCGCCTCTTCACTGCAGGCAATGATTTCAATTCTTCCAGGTTGATTTCCCTCTTGTTCTTCGGAGGATGGCCTGTCATCCGATGACGCAAGTCCAGAGGTCTTCCTTGTGACATTTGAGCACGAGTAAGACCCCAGATGGTGCTCACTGTTCGTATAGAACAGTCGAACATTGCTGCTGCCAGCAATCGTGTCGAATGCAACAGCTTCTCATCCTTGTGCTGCTCCAGCATAAATTCCCCCAGATGCTGCCTCTCCTCGTTCGTCAGATTCTTGCGCATTGACCCTAAAAAAAATCCAATGAGGAATGGGAAGATGCAAAACACGGAGAGCAACCACCACCCTCGGGTGAGTCGGGACGGCTCGAGGAAGTGTAAAACCATACCTGAGGGTTCCCCAAATACCCAAACTGTTATCGGGTTTGGGGTTCCAAGTCTTGAAGAATCCTTCTTTTCTTGCCTTGTTTAGTTTTGTTCCTGGTTTTTCAACATTTAAGAGGTCTGAAATGTACATGTATTTATAGAGTAGTTGTTTGTACTGCTGGCTGTGCAGATTTTGGACATGTAAAAATTGTGGGTATTGTTCACGGACCTTTTGGCGCCTTCCAGAGAGGCCAATAAAGCGGGAAATAAAACAGGAAATGTGAAGGAGGGAAAATTTATCCCTCCTTCACTTCCCTTAATTTTTCTGTTTTCATCACTAATGCATGACCACGTGGGGGGGCAGAGTGCAGTGGGGCCCAGGGGAAAAAATCTGCAGAGAATTCTCTCTCTGCAGATTCCCCTGGGACGGAGGGAGTATTTATTTAGTTAAAATTGATTAATTTAGCTATAAATTTTTATTGATGTATAAGTAAGGATATTATCATGTGGCATAGTGTTAAATTCGTGTGAGTGTGTATTTTCAGAATATCAATACTTTATACTTTTAAATTTTACATACTTAAAAAATTATTGATCAAATATTTTTTTATTCAAGCGTGAAAAGTCAAAGTGTGCAGCTTATATTCGGATAGAGAGAGTATTTAGTATTTGATTTTTCTCTAGCTCTTCATTCGTACTACTCTAGATATCATGGGTAGGGATGGTAAATTGGCGGTCGGATCAAATACGAATCAGATAATATGGGTGTGATTAAAGAATATAGGTATAACTTATTTCAATTTCCTTTATAAAGGATAAAAAAGGGTCAGGTCGGGTTGGGTTGTAATCCCTCAACCCACGGGTCATAAATCACTTAATCTGCAGGTAAAAAAATAAACAAATTAGTGGGTGCCGAGTGTCAACCCATATATTGACCAATGTGAATTTCTATACTAAACTCATATTGGTACATCGGGTTTCAACTCATATATTAATCCATATGAGTTTATATAACAACCCTCCGTAGGGTTTGATCCACATGTCTGTCCATTTTACCAAGTCGTAGTCAACCCGCAGATCCAATCCACACCCATATTTTTCATTATCCATTTGTATTTTTCATTATCCATTTGATATGTTATCAATTAGGTTTAAAAATTGACAACCTACTTAACTCACAAATTACGGATTAATTTTACCTCCCATAGGATTAGGATCCAGGTGTTTCTGAGTTAACATTAACACCTTCCAAATTTGCAGTAATTACTAGATGACCAGAATGATTTCTTTTAAGGAAGACGAATAAATAGGCAATCGAAAATGACAAAGGAATTGGTCAGTCACTCCCAAACAACATGTTTTCGTCTCACGAAAAGATAAATTTTCTGTAAAAAAAAAAATGCTGAGAGCAGTTTTTTAGGATGACTTTCGAGTTTTTACATTTTATATCAAACACATCAATCATTTATCAAACACAATTTACAATCATCCATCTAATCTAAACAACTAGATAAATCGACTACTATTTGCCAAACGGAAACATGCGTTCATAATATTGGTATTATCTACGTTCCATTAATATTTACGCTCTAATTTTTTATTTGGATTTATGATGAATAGAATAAATGGATAGATTAAATTAATGTAAAAAAGTAAAATGAGTGAATCAAAATAAAGAAATTTTATTTATTTAAGAAAAAAAGAGTAGATTAATATTTTTAAAAATGACAATAATAATAAAACGGAGGAGTTATTATAAAAATAAGGCATTACAAAGTCAACTAATAAGACGTCACTTTCAAATTATAAATAATTTTCTTTGATATTAATAATATAATGAACGCCCCTTGGAAAAGAAAAGGCAAAAGTGTCTAAGATCACATTATAATGATATAAAATATTGTTGTTTTACCTAATGCGTTTTGGCAAATTGTAACAAAAACCCTTTATTCTTGGGTTTGTGACGCTAACGTAAGTTGTAAGGTAGCCCGCGAGAAGGACCTTAATTATTAAATACTGGAGCAGGATTTGATTTGATCATCAAACATATAAATCAAAAAAAGTTTGTGGATCAAATCATTCTACAATGGCAACTGCCATCATCAACATGTCACTTCGAATTTTCCACGGTTCTATTCCACTGATTATCTCCTTTCGCATGCTTTTGGAGGCGATAATCCACTCGCCCCCAGCGGTGCATACTAGTTCACACCCAATTCATTATATAAGAGGTAAATTATGATAGTCCAGCATCAGGACCCATATGCTTGGTATTGCCTTGGTGTACACAAGAGAGCCTTGCAAAATAAGAACTCTCCACACTGTTGCTGCTAAGGATCGAACCTGGGTTTATTGATTTTTCCATCCATATTTCAACCAGTGGGATACACCCGTGGATGTCGCATGCTTTTGAATACACTCCCGTGGGTGTGTTTTATTGAGTTCATTTTGTACACCGCACCGCATCTCCGGAATATGATGGTATACCTAAAATTACTTTTATTTTAGATTTTTTTTTATGTGTGAAGGTGAGGGTTGAATTAAAATTTGACAAATGTTATTTAAAATTAAAATTTAATTCATCCTTATTTCTCTATATTAATTTGACAATGAAATTTAAGTTACGAAATAGATAAAATTTTGGGAAAGACGGTATTTCCATATTCTTATGGAAAAGAGTCCGTCTCTTGAAAGACGGTCTTTCCATAAGTTATGGAAAGACCAAGGTTTAAAGTGTAAATTAGAAGAAATGAAGATAAATTTTTCGGGTTGCATGAACCGGGTCATAAATTTTATAACCACTACATGTTGCATGCTAAAAGTTTAATATTGCAACTAAGACCTTCTACCTTTTATTATTCTAATTAAATCCCGTCTTTCCATAAGCCTATGGAAAGACCGTCTTTCCCAAGACTTTGCCTATGGAAAAATGGGATTTGATTAGAATATTAAAAGGTAAAATGTCTTAGTTGCAATATTAAAATTTTAGTATGCAACATGTAGTAGTTGTAAAATTTATAACCCGGTTCATACAACCCAAAAATTTTATCTTAATTTCTTCTAATTTACACTTTAAACCTTGATCTTCATAACTTATGGAAAGACCGTCTTTCAAGAGACGGACTCAACAAATTAATAGAGAGAAATAAAGATGATTTAGTTTTAATTTTAATAACACTTGTCAAATTTTTATTTGAGAGGTAAATTTTGATTTTTCCCTCGCATCCCTACATACAAATCCCCACATAAAAAAATTAGGATTTTATTTGATATACATTCCATTTCTGTAAAATTAACCGATCGATAAACGGTAAACAAATTGTATTACTGGAGATACAATGCGCAATGTACCTCCGGAATACGATATAATTTACTTATTGATGTTTGGTCATTTGCTATACAAATTATATTTTATCTCATCTACTTTTGATTTATTTTTCATTCAATAGAAAGATATTCTAGTTGCAAAATATAATGAAATATTTTAATTTTCTTTAAAATTAAAATCTTTTATCGTAAAATTTAAAAATGTATTAAATTATAACATTTTCATATGGGACTAAATACTGTACTACTATCCCTTTTCCAAATTTAAGGTTTCATTTTCGTTATTTATTTAGTAAATCTGCATAATTTGAATACAAACTCTTGAGAAAGACTGTTTTTCTATATGGTTATGGAAAGACATGATTCAATTAGAAATTCTAGTAGAAAGGTTAACAATTTTAGTTACAATATTAAAATTTTATTATGCAAGGTCCGGTAGTTATAAGTTTATGATCCGATTAATGAAATGCAAAAAAAAATTATCTTCATTTATTCTAATTTACAGTTTAAATACCGTCATTTCATGAAACGGACTCTATTCTACAGTTTAAATACCGTCATTTCAAAATTTATCTTCATTTCTTTCTATAATTTATGGAAATACCATCTTTCAAGAAATGAACTCTAATTTTAATCATAAAATTTGAAGTTGAAATAATAATATTGTCAATGACTTTTGTAAGGTTTATTATAAAAAAAATTAATGCAAAAAAATTGATTATACATAATTAATCAAAATAATTAATTATCAAAAGTGTATCGGAGTAAATTAAAATTAGAAGAATGAACCTTAAACTGAAGCAATGAAAGTATTTTAAAAAATGATATTTTCCCATCTATTATAAACTAATATATATATATATATATATATATATATATATATTTGTGTGAACTTATACTACCTTCGTCCCAATAAAAATACACCCTCTAGTTAATTTTTTGGAGTTAAATTGACCTAATTTTCATCATTTTATTTTATTATTATTATATATAAGAATATTATCATGTAATATATTAATAAATCGTTGCAGCGTATATTTTTAAATAATTATATTTTTTCAAAAAGTATTTACACATATAAATAAAAATATTATAGTTAAATATTAATCTAGTTGACTCCAAAAATCAAATTAAATCATTTTATTGGGACGGGGGAGTATATGATTAGATTTGTCTCATACAAAACCCTTTTATGAGATCAAGACCATATAAATAATTGTTGACACATAAAATAAGAATCCAACTTTTTTTGGTGAAAAAAAATGGTTACACGTATTCTTCTGCGGAAAGCTCTGAATAATGTTAATGTTTCCGTAGCCGTTGTGGTCCACCAGTAGCCACCATTGTATTTGCCTTCTCAGGATTTACTTGTGAATCGTAGCCACAACCGTCTTCTACCAACACTATCATCATGGGTCGAACTCGATGTCGAGATCCGACAGATGCACAGTTCACAAGATTCTCAAGATCCAAAGTTATTAATTGTTTTCAATTATTAGCATCCAATACCCAAAATTTTTTTACACCCAAAGTCTTTCTTATTTTCAAATTTTCTAAAAGTTTTATTTAGATTTCTATAATCTGTAATACCTGTAAAAGTTCTATTTAGTTATACAAGAGTTTGTCATGTGATTCAGAACCAAACATATCAGTGTACACCAGTACATGGAACCTTCAGTCTCATGCTTATGGTAGGTTAAGATTGAAAATAGTAATGAACGATATATTTTAATATGGGCTATCGTTCCAAAGTCTTCTATTTATTCAAATCGTCTGATTGGAAGGAAAAAGAAGATAAAAGAAGTAGTGGTTCGTCTGGATAGCTATAATGAATGCAAAATCATTGTAAGCATATATCATGTTATAGCCGAAATGGCGGTTCATTTTGGTTATTCATTTTCAAGTTGGTTAAGAAATATGGAGTTTAGGTAGTGAGAAATTGGAGGCGAACTTTTTGACTAAAAAACATGTAGTTTAGTGCTGTTGACGACAATATATTTGTGTATAAAAGATTGAGTGGACATATTTATTTATTAGGTAAAATTTTGAAAAAATATCGTATTTTCATATAATTATGAAAAGATGAAATTTAATTAGAATAATAAAAGGTAAAATATATTTTTTATAATATTATAATTTTATTATGTAACATGTAATTAGTTATAAAGTTTATAATTTAATTCATGCAATCCAAAAATTTTATATTAATTTCTTCTAATTTACACTTTAAACATTTATTTTTTCATGACTTATGAAAATATCGTCCTTTAAAAAACTGACTCTATTTATAATGATTAATTTCGGTATGCGGCTACAAATAATCCAAACAATAATATTGTATTAAACGATGAGTTTATTCATTCCATGAGTCCTGCTTTGTATTTGTTGTGTTGGATTAAAGCTCCCCAGGTACACAAAAAAATTTTTATCAAGTTTTCTAAACACATTTTGATCATAAAATTTTAATGGAGGTATAAATAATATTATAATAATATGAAATATTATATTATTGCATTCATTGTAATGTAAATTTTATAAGTATTAAGCTTTCTTGCATAACTACTAAATTTTCTAGGAGAGTCAAATAACTCATACTTTGTGACTATTTTAACTAGTAGTGGCGATTGAAAAATACCACTCTAACTGCTAGTTAAAATAATTAGCTAAAATGACCTTTAATCATCTAGCTAACTAAATTTGACTAGCCAGCAAAAATATACCATGTTTAGCTAGGATTGAACCCACACGTTTTAAAAATTAACCCACTATTTTAATATCACTCTAAAAATAATATTAAATTAGTAGTTCGTTATCTAAAATAACTAGCATAGTTAAAGTTCTAAGTTGAAAAATAATTAGCTAAAATAACATTTAGTGATTTTTTTTAGGAACATTTAGTGATTTTTTTTAGGAACATTTAGTGATTTGATTAGCCACAGTAGCCAAAATTTAGCTAGTATGCTCTTAATAACAGCTTATACAGTGTAAACTCACAATTACGCAACAATGCCTAATTTCTTTTGGCTTCAAAATTTGTTTCTTACATTATCAGAAAAAAATGTTTCTTACCAGTAATTCCTTTGCCTTTGGTACCAAGTACTAACATAAGGAAACACACACACAAGTGCAACTTTAAAGCACTTCAATCTATTAGCAGTTTGGCACAAAACCCAACTCGGAAGTTGGAAAAACGGCCTAATTACCGATACAGCATATTCTCTGAACAAACATTGCACATTGCACATTGCACATTGCACATTGCACATTGCACAAATCTTGCACCACTTTCCAAATTCTAAGCAAGTAATCAAACCCCAAAAGAATAGCAAAAATCACATATTTGCAGGCATCGAAGCAATTAACAGAAAATCAGACACACAACACACAACATACAAAGTAACAACACAAGATTCAGCCTTCAATTATTCCAAATTGCGAAATCTCCTACCTGGACAAAAGCTTACAAGTTCTCACTAATCCCTACAACAAAGACCACGATAACAAATATTCCAATACACCGGAGCATCCTATTCATTGTACGGGTGTCTAATAACAGACCAATTAATAAGTTCACTCTTGCACAAACATAGTCCACAATTCTACCACACAGCCTTTCCCCTGTGCAACAATGACTGACCCTCTACGCCTATAGAACATGTCAATTCTAAACCCTCAGCCCTACCTCCCCAAATCTGCAGCTACAGCTGACTAACTCTGCTGCGGAGGCTGCTGCACTGGAGCACCTGCTGCCGGTCCTCCTAGGGCTACATTGCCCAGCTCCTCCAGCTCTCGCAGTGCGTTCGCCGCACCAGGTAGACCAGCATTGCCCTCGAGACAGGGCTTCAGGATACTCACCGACTCCCTCACTTTTGATTGCTGCCAAAAGAATAGGAAATGTCAGTGCCAAAATAGACAAAAAATATTAGCATCGATTAGATATAAAACTTACAAGGTAGTCAAGCTGGCTCCTCATCTCATCATAAGCTGGACTCTGTTGCCCGCTCAGCCCTTGAACTCCACCAGGTGAAGCAATCTAGCATACCAGATTATCAAGAAACAAGAGAGCACAGAGTCAAATAACATAGAATTTAAGAAAACAGACACACTCTTTTAAATGCTCTCAAGTGTCCAGCACAATTAAAAACAAAATATTCACTTTCATCGGACATGCACACCTTATGCACACCTTGTGCACACCTTGTGCACACCTAATGCACATTTCAGGCACTTCCAAAATAAATTTTGGAATGAACACAATGAACACACATGTTTGCTGAAAAATTTAACATCATTATCAACTCCATTGCTGAAAAATAACAAACAGTGTTAATTATTATAGAGCGAGTGTGCGCTTTCAGGACAAAAACACATGCACTATATATTCTAGGAATATGTCATCAACGAAACACACTCTACAGCACATACAACAATAAAAAACATAGTAAAAATGTCTAAACATATAAAAAAATTCAGGCTGTGAAGTTTATAAACACAATTCTAAACTCCAAAAACATAGAGCAACCATGTGATAATTGCAGTTTAGAATTTGTGTCTAAAACATAGAGCAACCTTCAGGCACATAGGCCTGAAAAAGTGCAAGTGCGCGCTTTGAAACACAGGAATAGGAATAAAACTTTGAAACCCAGAGATGCAAACGCAACCTAATAAAAGTGAGTGAAGCACCATCCTGTGAAACACGACTTCAGGTACTAAAACAAAAAACAGAATCACAGAAGGAAGTTTTTCACACAATAAATTGGTGTACGATTGAGACCCAGATTGTGTTTACTTTACTGCCAGCTATTGTGAAATCAATCAAATCATTTCAATCTGTTCTCTCTCTTTTTCAACCTTCCTATCTAAAACAGTTTCAAAACATCCTAAAATTTCATTTTGCATAGGAATTTTAGAACACTTAAGAAGGTACTAATATCCATGTTTTGTAAATGAGCAAATATGAGTTAGATGTCCTCATTTATTCTACTGCAGGAAAGAGTAAGAGTCTAATACTCTGGCAATATAGAAAATATTTCCCCACTATCTTGAATATTAGTACATTCAAGAAGGTACTAATATCCATGTCTTGTAATTGGCAAATATGAGTTAGATGTCCTCATTTATTCTACAGTAGGAAAGAGTAAGAGTCTAATACTCTGGCAATATAGAAAATATTTCCCCACTATCTTGAACTTTAGAACATTCAAGAAGGTACTACTATCCATGCTTAGTAAATGAGCAGATGATTTCATTTATTCTACTACAGGAAAGAGTAAAAGTCCAATACTCTGGCAATATGGAAAATATTTCCCCACTATTACAAGTGTAAAATCTATAAACACGTAGTGTTCCATCTAATCCAGAGCTAGTAGAATGGTTGATACCAAACTTCAGTCAATTTTGACTAAGTTTTGCTTCTTGAATATTAAAAAAGTGTTGGGAAAAAAAGAGGACTTTCAATTATTTGTACTAAATAGCTCTTATAAGAAAGTAAGCTTCCACATAGGACTTGAGAGAAATTAACAATTTCCAAAGGTGCATTTTTGGAACGTGTCTTGAGTTTTCGGTTTTACTTTTTCCTTAAACTGATTTTGAGATTAGTTTTTAGATTGACAAAATGATAAAAGATTTTCGAACAAGCAAAACTCTGAAATCAATAAAATAAAACTTGTAAAATCCCAAGTCGCACAAAAAATAATTCTTCATGTTAACACTTGCTTATCAAAAAACAATTTTAAAAACCTATCATAAACCAAGTCAAGATTAGCCCAAAATCAATATTAAAGTCATAAGTGTTGACATAGTTTATAAGTGAAATTTAAGTTTCGAAAAACATTTTAGAAACCTGTATTTCAAACTCAAGATTTTGACAGAATTAACTTTGAATTAACCAAATAATAATATATTTTAAGTCAACACTTGAAGCCAATTATAAAATGTTATTATACCAAACAATTTCTTGCCCAAAATTAGTTCACCATCAAAACCAAAACCTTTACATGTTGCTTCAAGTTATTTCAAGTATGCATCCCAAGTTATTTCAAGTACTCCCTCCTTCCGAACATGAAATAAAAGTCTGGGATCAATAAAAATATTAGTAAAATCCCAAGTCGCACCAAAATTAATTTTGCACAAACTTAATCCTCACTCATGTCAACACTTGCCTATCAAAAATAATTTTTAAAACCTATCATAAACCAAGTCAAGATTTAGTCCAAAATCAATATTAAAGTCATAATTGAACAAACACGGTTTATGAGTGAAATTTAAGTTTTGAAAATTATTTAAGAAACCTACAATTCAAGCTCAAGATTTTGACAGAACTAATTCTGAATTTGATACCAAGCAAATAATAAATTCTAAGTCAACACTTGAACCCTATTATCAAATGTAACTATACTGAACAATTTCTTGCCCAAACTTAGTTCTCCATTCAAAATCAGAACCTTTACATGTTTCTAGTTATTTGTATGCACCCCAAGTTATTTCAAGTACTCCCTCCTTCCGAACATGAAAAAAAAGTCTCCAGTCAAAACACTTGAAATCACAACAAAAAAGCGTGCCTTGAAGAATCATGAAAAAAAACTGCCTTAAAAAATAATTACATAATGTGTGCATTGAAAACAACAATAACTTAGGGTCAAACACTTGAAGCCTATTATAAATTGTTAATGCACCAAACAGTTCCTTGCGCAAATTAGTTCTCAATTCAAAACCAAAACCTTTACAACATATGCAGCCCAGGTGATTTCAAGTAAACTGCACATCGTTTGAAAACAATAACTAAAAAGCATGCCTTGAAAAATCATTATAAAAAGTATCCCTAGAAAATTACGACAAATATGTGTGCAGTTCACTATGACAGAGTAAAGAGGTTTTCTAGGATAGGTCAAGGGAGTCACACATGCCTAGAAAAATTGATCAATAATTGTTCACATAACTGGAAGAGGGGGGTTAAAAGAGGTTTTCTTGGATAGGGCAAGGGAGTCAATGGCACAAACATTGTCCCAAAGAGTAATACAGTACTAAACAAAAAGTACACCCGCTGCCCGTTCCACATGAAGAGTCATGTTGTGTACTTAAAATAGGCTTGAAGTGAACAGAACTCATAGAAGAGTCCGATTTCGACAACTAAAATTGGCTTAGAATTAACAGGTCTCTTCACGAGGAACGAAGTGAGTTGAGGCAGGCATGTAGAGGGAAGCATATACTCCCCCTCCGTCCCTAGGTTTACTGGGGAGGAAGACTCAGGGATGAAGGGAGCAGCTAAAACCAAAACTCTGTTTGCGGGCTAAATCTTTTCAAACTTTTCATGCTTTTGGGAGGGTGGATCAGAAGCAAATTTTTTTTAAAAAAATCAAGAGTTTAAATAGGCAATGGCAGAGAAGAAGTGAAAACATGGGCTAGGAAAAAAACCGTCATTTGCTCAGTAGTGGGGGAAAAGAACATGACGACAAAAAGAATTTATAAGCAATGATATGTAAATAATTTTTTCTCAAAACTAGTCACCGCAATTAAATCCAGAAAATCCATGAGAAAAAAATAGTAAAAAGTTTTTTCTCGAAAAAAAATAAAATTAACACCACACAGCCCCGCAAAAACCACCCCCCACGTTTACACACGTCTCCAACAAACGTTTCAATCAAATTGACGCTGCTAAAAACCATGCAAAATCACGCAAGTAAACGTTAAAACCCTGGAATTAATCTTCAAGACAACGTTAAATTGCATGCAATGCAGAGCGCACTCGACTCTGGGATCTCAACCGTCATATAAACTATTACCTTCCTCGGTCGTCCAAGCGGCTTGCCGCTGAGCTTCCTCGGCACCTTAGGCCCGTTCTGAGCAGTCTGAGCTTGCAGGCCATTCTGAGTGTTCTGAGCTTTGAACGACGGCCTTCCTCGGCGCTTTGGCAGCGAAGCAGGGGTGGCTGCGGGGTCTATCGCCCCTTCTCCAACATACACAGCCGGGGCCAAGAACCCTCCAGTTACAGCAGGGGCAGAAGCATCCTGAGCAGGCACATTACTCACACTCCTCTTGGGTGGCCTGCCGCGGGGCTTTGCCGGAGTCCCATCCAGCTTCAACCTGGGCTGCTGCGGGGCTCCGGCAACAGGCCCCGCCCCCGCCGCAGCAGAATTGCTAGCATTCTTAGCTGCCACCTTCCTAGGACGCCCGGGAGACTTCTTCCCTATAACCCCAGTCGGCTTCAGCGCCGGCGGAGCTCCAGACACAGCAGCCTTCTTGGGACGGCCGCGGCCGCGCTTCACTCCGCCTGAACTGGCTGAACCCTCGGCCACCGGAATGTGCACCGGTCCATCAGATAGCCCCAGAGAAGCGAAGACGTCGTGCTGAGTTACGGTTGCAGCGGGGAGAGGAGAGGGCTCCGGGGCCTGATAGGGCTGAGCAAAGGCAGGGGCAGGGGCAGGGGCTGGGGCTGGGGCTGGGGCTGGGGCTGGGGCCGGAGTCTTGGGCTTTGGGGGACGGCCGCGCCGTTTGACCCCGCCGTTGGAGGAGGGGGTCGGGGCGGAGGGGGAGGGGGCAGATCTGGCAATGGTGTTGGGAAGAGCATACGAATGTTTCACCATGACTATAATTCCTTGCTCTTTCAACTTCTTGAGGTGCGAAGTCAACAGCACAGAGTGAGTAGCCGCAGGGAGATTGGCGGTGGAGTACTGCTGCTCGATGAACTTCCCTATCGCCCTCTTGCTCGAACCTTCTCGCTCATTCAAGGCAACTATGGCCTCCGTTATCATCTGCAGGGGACCCACAAACAGTCAGATAATAATAAATTAATTTATTTCCATTTCCGAGATCCGGCGGAAACTAAAACGAGGGTTTACAACTGAACGGACCTGAGCGTACGGCGGGTGGTTCGCCACCGGTACCGGCACCAGATTCGGCGTGGCCGGCGGTACGCCGCCGTACGGCTGCATCTGAGCCGGCTGCTGCATCACCGCCAGCTGCTGCGACATCGGGGGAGCGGGGGGAGCTTGAGCTGCAGGCAGAGGCAGGTGAGGCTGCTGCGGCTGCGACGGCGGCGGCGACTGGTGGTGGAGCTGGTGGTGCGGGTCCATGTATTGCATTTCTATATCTGATTTTCCGAAAACGAAAACAATTTTAATTCGAATAAAAATAGAAAGGACGGACTGGCCGAAGGCCACTGGGAAAATATAAAACCGAAAGGTTTTAATTAAAAAAACAAAAATAGGGAGAAATTGGAATTTGGAAGATAAATACGAAGAGGCGTTGGGTAGGAAGTGAAGTAGGCGGAGAGGAGGAAAATGAAAAAGGGTTTAATGTGTTGGAGCAGGAGTTGGAGGAGTGAAATGATAAGATTTCGAGGGGTGAGATTGGAACATCGGGAAAAGAGTGGGGGTACTTTTGGACCGTTGGACTATGGATTGGAGTAGGGTAGGCCAGCCACCTCAGCTCCTGGCGTTATTTGCCTGCTTTTCTCTTTCTTTTTTCCTGTGTAACGACTCTATCTCTTCTCTAGGGTAGAGTAATTGATACACTCCACTCCATGCGTAACCTGCATTTAAAATTTAGTTTTTGTTATCCTTATGTTAGGGTAAAATCTGAAGGAAATCGTTTTCCCTTTATAGAAAGACAAGGGTTTATAAAAAGAATAAATTTAATTAGAATAATATATAGTATAAGTTGTTATTTGTAATATTAAAAATTTATTATATAACGTGTAGAAATTATAAGTTTATGGCAAGTCTTGTGAAAGACGGTCTTTCCATAGGCTTATGGAAAGACGGAGTTTGATTAGAATAATAAAAGGTAAAAGGTCTTAGTTGCAATATTAAAGTTTTAGTATGAAACATGTAGTAGTTATAAAATTTATAACCCGGTTCATGCAACCCGAAAATTTTGTCTTAATTTCTTCTAATTTACACTTTAAACCTTGGTCTTTCCATAACTTATGGAAAGACCGTCTTTCAAGAGACAGACTCTAAGTTTATAACCCGATTTATGCAATCCAAAAATTTTATCTTCATTTCTTTAAATTTACACTTTAAACTTTAATCTTTCCATGACTTATGACTATCATCTTCATATAATTTTAATCTTTTTGCAATATTATCTTCATGCTGTTGTTTAATTGTTTTTGCAGTCTATGTAGAAAATAGGGATAATAATGTGTGTTTGTATTCATGAGTTTATGATACATTATATAGTATTACAAGATACATATACAAGTTAGGAAAAGGTAAGAGAATACAATTACATCTACAATTATGGTAAGAATATTCTTCTAACTTCTTAACAGTCTATCTCTTAGCGGCTCCTGCAAAGCAAATGGAGGGAAGCTCGAGGGGGCTTCAAGCTCTCACCTTACCAAGGAGCCAACAGTTGATGGTTGTTGGTCACGACTACTACCAAAAAGCTCTAATAAAGATGAATGGGAATTGATATTTTGAGTTATTGAGTTTCGATTGGCAACTTCAAATTCCTCAGTATTTTTATAAGTTATGGTTAGATTACAGACTCAAGTATAATTTTACCACGAAATAATGAAAAATTCGCAAGTTATAACAATTGAAATTCGGGTCATATTCGGGCTATAAACTATTGGGTAAACTCACACGATTAAAAACATTGCAATATTTATATTAAAACATATAATTTATACACTCTAAATATGTTATGTTTCTAATTCAAACTCAATTGTTTCACTTGCATTTACTGCAGAGTATAAACCTCTTACATCATATTATTCTAATTAAATGCAATTTTTCGATATGCATATGTAAAGACGGTCTTTTCAAAAACTTTGTCTTATTTTGTAGGGAGAAAATCCCTTGTTAGACAGACAAACAGTTAGACCAATCATATTTTTTTTATTATTAGCTTTTAGGGTCAAATTAAAATTATTTTATACATTTCGACGCATTTTAAAAGTTTTCAAAATTATATGAATTTCGTTGCAATATACAAATATAAACATCAAATTATTCTATTTGTTAAATTAATTATAAAATGCCCCCTCTAACTATTAGTTGGTATAAAAATAATAGTGTTTGTGGAGGTATTATTTAATTTAATAGAAGAAGAAGATTATAAGGATACATCTCGGAAATAAGATGTTCCTTGACTGTTGACGCCTACTTGCGAAAAAATCTTTTTAAGAATGAATGATAATTGATGAGCAATATTGTCGTTGATTAAAAAGTAAAGGTAATTTTTGTGCATTTTTTCATATTTAAGTTAGGAGTATGTGTATTGAACGACGGTCTTTTTATAATCCAGAAAACACTAAGGTTTAAAGTGTAAATTAGAAGAAATGAAGATAAAATGTTTGGGTTGCATGAATCGGGTTATAAACTTTATAACTACTACGTGTTGCATAATAATTTTTAATATTGCAACTAAAACATTTTACCTTTTATTATTATAATTAAACCCCGTCTTTGCATAAACTTATGGAAAGACGGTATTTACCAAGACTTTGCCTTAAGTTAGATGCAAATAATTTTTGTTAAATTTAGTTATTTAAGAAAAATTATGTGAATTACTCCTTCCATTTCACTAATAGTGGCATCATAGGTTTAGGCACTTGGATTTAGGTGAAGAAAATGAGTGGATGAAATTGAATGTAGAAAGTAAAAAGTAGAATGAGTGAATGAAATTGAATGAATCTTGCCAAAAATGAAAAGTGTACTAATATAAAAGAAACAACCAAAAATGAAAAATGTGTCACTAATAGAGAAACATAGGGAGTATGAGAGTTCGTCTCAATTCTTCTTCGGCACCTGACGGAATACCGTCTTATGTTTTGGTCGAGAGAGTTAAGTGTCCATATGACCCTATGTTTTGGTTGAAAGTGCCAATACGACCATGTAAAGTTTGAAAGTGCAATTATAACCCTTTTATTTGCTTGAAAGTGCTAATCTAACCCTGAGAACCTTAATTTGGCTGGAATTAGGTGAATTGACTATTATACCTGTGAAAACCCCAACCGTAATGGTTGAACCTTGTGTACAAAACTAACAATTTATGTCACTGTATAATATAAAAATAAAATAATTTATTAAATGTAATTAGAAATACAAAAATCTATGATGATTGTGAAAAATAAAAGGTAATAAATGGATCCAATCATTATTGAAGAGTAACAAAATTCTTCCGGCGTAAGATCTCCAGTGAGAATACTAACATACAGTACCACGATAATTACTGCAACAAGGACTGACATTAGTCTTGACATGTTATTAGCAAAAGATTGAGAAGGATATAAGATAGAAGAAGAAATGCGGTTTTAATATGTCGGATAAATTCATATATATATATATAAGTACTATAAAATATAGCCGTTTATAACTGTTATATTACCGTTGAGAATATAGCCGTTTATAGCCGGTATATTATCACTTTACATATGTTGACTAATTATAATTAAATGCTAAGAGTTAGTGTTGTCAAAGAAGATATATATATATATTGTGTGCATATATATACAATAATAATAATAATAAATAAATAAGTAAGTAATAAATAAATAAGTGAATGAGTAAACAAGTAAGAAAAATTAAGGAGAAATGGACGGCGGACGTAAAGAAGTTTAACCAACGTAATTTTGGCAAATGAAATTGTTGGGAAGAGAAAATAAACAGCGGACATAAGAATTTGATCCAAAGTAATTTTGGCAGATGGAATTACTGGGAAGAGAAAATAAACGGCGGACGTAAGAATTTGATCCAAAGTAATTTTGGCAAGTGAAATGACTGGGAGAAAGAAACGGCGGACGCAAAGATTTTATCCAAAGTAATTTTGGGCAAATGAATAACTGGAAAGAAGAAATGAATGGCGGATGTGATGGAGAGTTTTCCAAAGTAATTTTTGGGCAAGTGGATATGGGATTACATGATAAAATTTCAGGTCGGTAGGTGTCAGAACCTATGTTTTCATCCAGTATAAATATTAGGTCCCTAGTTCTTACCTTCTGATATAGCCTTAAGAAAAATTTCTTGCCAAAAGAATAGTGGTGAGCAGTGATAAAGTAGGAAACGGAAGTGCCCAAACCCAAGTTTAGCCAAGGTGAGTGTTGCGTCGCCCTAGCACGAATTTGTGTAAAATTTACACACACACACACACACATATATATAATGCCATTAGAAACTGACTCTCTCGAGCTAAACTCTCCACCTTTCGAACCTCTGCTGCTCTCCACCCCTCGAACCCCTGCTGCTCTCCACCCCTCGAACCCCTGCCAAAATTCTGCCCCTCGAACCCCTGCCAAAATTCTACCTGTCGAACCCCTGCCACAAATTTACCTCTCGAACCCCTGTTAAGCCTTGACCCCTCGAACCCCTGTCCTCGAACCCCTACTAAAACCTTTACCTCTCGAACCCCTACTGAAACTACACCTTGAACCCCTGTTAAACAGTAACCTCTCGAACCCCTATCCTCGAACCCCTACTGAAACTCCTGCCCTCGAAACCCTACTAAACAGTACCTCTCGAACCCCTGCTAAACCTCT
This sequence comes from Rubia yunnanensis, assembly GCA_037428765.1. Classification (NCBI taxonomy): domain Eukaryota; kingdom Viridiplantae; phylum Streptophyta; class Magnoliopsida; order Gentianales; family Rubiaceae; genus Rubia; species Rubia yunnanensis. Next base: position 80,725,004 of record CM075068.1, read on the forward strand.
ACCTCTCGAACCCCTACTAAACCTTTACCTCTCGAACTACTGAAAATTTAACCCCTCAAATAAGTAGCCCTCGAACCTTACCCCTCAAACTAGTATTACTGAAACCTTTACCCCTCGAATATGTACCCCTCGAACTAGTATCACCGAAACATTTACATCTCGAATATGTACCCCTCGAAACTTACCCCTCGAACTAGTACTATTGGAACCTTTACCTCTCGAACCTTACCCCTAGAACTAGTGCCACTAGAACCTTACCTCTCGAACCTCCTACCCAACTACTCGGACTGTAAGTACTCGAACCCCTGTACTTGGAACCCTAATACTTGAACCTTTTTACTCAATACTCTAGCCATGAGAGAGAGATATGAAGGTTACACTAAAATGATGGTATTTATTGACTGTTGAATTAAGTGTGTATTTTATCATATTATACTAGATTACCTGCTACCTGATTACGTGTCTGTGAATTTTGGGGCCCCGACACGATTGTAGTTTGGTCGAAGTCGGCGGGAAACGGTACTGATCGGACCGTCTGATTAGACTGGCTACACGTGGAGTTTGGTATGCTAACATAACCACCTGACTGATATGAGCTCGTAATTGAACATCGACGTGAATGGGAAAGCGAATTCTGAGCTGATAGCCTACGGGCATCACTGACTGGGTTATGTTGTGTGTGTTAGTCACAGTTGCCATATAGGCACTTGGCAACAACTAGGCATTAACCACACGTATCCTTTTTACTATGTGTTAGGACATACATGACTAATTGTTAATTGTTAACTGTTAATTGTTATTTCAGGATCACTAAAACTCAATTGGGTAAATACTGGCGATGGAACCTCAATAAGCAAGGAGCTTACCCTAGTTAAACAACCCCTTTTCACGTGAAGAAGAACAGTAAAAGAAGAGTGCGTGTTGTCTTTACTTCATTTGAGAAAGATCCTGGCTACTTGAAATTTTTTACATGAACTTGATGTTATAACGGTTAAGAGAAACTTTTATTTGACATTTGTAATAAATCCTTATCATTGTAATAATAAAGTAGATTTTTGAATTATTTAAATCGCTTTCACATAAACTTTAATTGCTCGTTAATATCGGCCCTTTCGGTAGCACACTCAAACCCGACCCGATACTTGCGATAGGGTTTGAGGGTGTTACAGATGTGGTATCAGAGTATTCTCAAACTAAATAAAGGCAAACTCATACTTACCTTAATAAAAGATTCTAGAGGAAATTAAATGAATTATGAATAAAGTAAGGAGAGTTAGTTGTGTATAAATTATCAAACTGACAAGTTTGCTATTTCGATAGATGGACAATAATGTAGAAATCGCAAGTAATACTTTTCAAGAAGTCATTGAGGTAAAAAAATATATCGGAGCCTTCCCAGAGGCGTTCTTTCCTTGGGCAGAAATTGTTGACGATTCTCAGTGGGTGGAAACTCACGCCTATCCAAATTGGGTAGTACACGCTTTGATTATGGAATGAGCGAAATTAATTAACAGGGTCTTTAGCCTCGAGACCTTTGGACAGTTGATGAATGATGCAATGTGGGAACAGCACACGCGTGCAAACGCAGAAGAAGCAAGGGCAAACACAGCGGTCGCCGAAAACCATCTACTGAAGAACCAAAGATGTCGGTAGCTCGAGAAATGGCATGCCAAATAACGGGAAACCATCCGAGAAGTATGCTCGGTCCTGGTAAATACCTAGGAGCTACAGGGAGGTTTGACCGCCTATCGTCGACAACCAACGGAAGCACGTTGGAGGCATATTAGAGAGACTAGAGGCACGATGGAGCAATCTCTCACTATGTTGCAGGATGATTTAATGGACCAAGCATACCCTAGAGTGGGGCAAGAAGAAGGAGGTGACTCAACCAAGGGTTCGAGGGTCGATTAGAATTAGAAGCAGACTTTTGGAGGAAAACTTTACAACTAAGATACTAACCGTTTGTAGAATAAACATTAGAACAAGAAATGAGTCCCAAATTTTGACGTTGGGAGATGACGCTAGAGGACTATAAAACTTATCGCAAATATCTTACAACAACTACTGTAAAAAGTTTTGTGATGATATAAAAATATTTTATGAATTATATTCTTTTGGTTAGGTAATCAAATAAGGATTGGTTCAATACTAACTTATTGAGTGTAGGACAATGGAAAGGGATAAAGGAGAAAGTTTGAACTCACCCGTGGGACAAAATCCCCCAACTGTTGGGATGGAATTATTTGCAAGTCAAGTCACTGAAATTTTGAGCCGTATGATGGGACAATCGAGCTCGATCTCTGGTTAGGGATCGAAGTCATAGACCAGACACCGAGGACGCGTCCTTGGAACGATTCCAGAAGTTTCATCCACCTAGGTTCAATGGCGGCCCAGATGATGAAGTCGCCAAAAATTGGATTGAAAAAATGGCTCGAACCTTCCGAGCCTTGGGATATACGGATGGGCAGAAGGTAAATTTCACTATATTCCAATTAGAAGGCGCCACACTAGATTGGTGGAACATACTACAATGGAAGTGGGACATGGAGGAGACTCCCCGGACCTAGGAGAATTTCGAAAGAGAGTTTAAGAAGAAGTTCATACCACCCCCAGTTATCAAAAGGAAAGAAGCAGAGTTTATAAACTTGAAACAAGGGCTGATAAGCGTAACGGAGTATGAGGCAAAGTTTTCACGCCTTTCTAAATTTCAGAGAAGATGGTCTCGATGGACGAGGAACGTAAGAGGAGATTTATCCAAGGAAGGATGCCCTAGCCCCGACCTATCAGCACAGTTATGCTGCATCCATTAAATCTGCTTGCAGAGTGGAGGAAACTAAGAATGCCTTACGAGCCATGCACCAATCGAGAAGGACAAATGCGAAGTCCCAATCAGTATACATTCCCGGTCCACAGGGAGTAAATTTTGAGCAAAACAAAGTCCTTAGGGGAGACACATCCCGACCCTCGACCACGTCAAAGAGCTCAAGCCTTGTCTCAAGAGGAACGACTCAAGTACGTTGCACGCACTGTGGAAAGGGAGGCCATGATGAGAAGGATTGCTGGAAGATGGCAAACAAGTGTCTACGGTGTAGAAGTGCTGAACATAGAATATCTGAATGCTCGCAAGCTCAGCCGAGTCACCTGTCTCAACCCAATGGGATCCTAGGCATCGGTCGCCAAACCTTCTCAGAAGGAAGGAGCAAGCAGGGGCATTCAACCAAAAGTGCAGGCCCGTGTATATGCAATGGAAGAGAGTGAAGCCCCGGTTTCGACTAAAGTCATTGAAGGTACCCTTCCTATCTTGGGTAAAATAGCTTAAGTTTTGATTGATCCTGGTGCTTCTCATTCTTTTGCTAGTTACTCCTTTCTTGAGAATATGGAAGAAAAATTAGAAGACTTACCCTATAAATTGGAAGTTAGTACTCCCACAAATGATATTAAAATCCTAACTGGACGTGTATGTAGAAACTGTGAGGTGAATGTGGGACGTCGGGAGTTACCCATAGACTTAATTGCTTTACCTTTAAAGGGATATGAGGTGACACTTGGCATGGATTGGCTTGCTAAATATCACGCCCAGTTAAATTTTCATACGAAGGAAGTTAAGCTATGTTGACCCGGGGAACTTCCGATTTGTGGCAGGAGTCAAAGCTCGATGAATGATTTGTAAGGGAGCAACTGGAATACTGGCTTATATCTTAAATAAGCCAGGGGATCAATTAAAGGGAGAAGGTATAACTGTGGTACAAGACTTTCCTGAGTTATTTCCAGAAGAACTAGTAAGTTTACCTCCTGAAAGGGAGACTGAATTTACTATTGATCTAGTACCAGGAGCCGTACCTATTTCTCGAACCCCTTATCGTATGGAACTGCTAGAGCTACAGGAGTTGAAGCTACAACTTGAAGACTTATTGGCACGAAGATTCGTTCAACCAAGTACCTCTCCTTGGGAAGCCCCAATATTGTTTGTTAAGAAGAAGGATGGCTCTCTTCGGATGTGTATCGATTATCGAGGCTTGAACAATGTGAAAATTAAGAATAAATACCCTATTCCCATTATAGAGGAATTATTTAATCAACTCCAAGGGGCGGTCGTATTTTCTAAACTGGATTTGCGAGAAGGGTACTACCAATTATGAGTGAAAAGGGAGGACATACCCAAGACAGCTTTTAATACCCGATATGGTCATTACGAATTCCTGGTAATGCCATTTGGAGTGACCAATGCACCAGCGGCATTCATGGACCTCATGCATCGAATATTCCGGCCATACCTAGATGAGTTTGTTGTCAATTTCATTGACGACATCCTGGTCTATTCCAAATCCCAGCAGGAGTATGAAGGGCATCTAAGGAAGGTATTACAACTGCTTGAGGAGCACAAGTTGTATGCCAAGTTTAGCAAATGTGAATTCTGGTTAAACCAAGTGAACCTTTTGGGGCACGTGATTAGTAAGGAAGGAATATCCGTGGACCCCTCTAAAGTCGAAACAATTCTAAACTGGAGGGTGCCGAACAATAGTACAGAAGTACGGAACTTTCTTGGACTGGCAGGATATTATCGATGTTTCATTAAAGCCTTCTCTAAACTAGCATCCCCTTTATTCTGCTTAACTCAGAAGGGAGTTAAGTACGAATGGAATGAGAAGACTGAATCCAGTTTTTGAGAATTGAAGAAACGCCTGACCACTGCCCCAATCCTTACCGTACCTGAGGGAAATGATTGATTCATAGTATATAATGATGCTTCAGGAGATGGTCTCCGGTGTTTATTGATGCAAAGGAGCCACGTGATTGCTTATGCATCTCGAAAGTTGAAACTTTATGAAAAGAATTACCCCACCCATGACCTAGAGCTAGCTGCAGTGGTGTTTGCCTTAAAGAAGTGGCGACATTACTTATACGGAGTCACATCTGAAGTAATGTCAGATCATAAGAACCTGAAGTACCTATTTTCCCAAAAAGACCTGAATATGCGCCAACGTCGGTGGATGGAGTTTTTGGGGGATTATGACTGTGTAATTAACTATCATCCTGGCAAGGCGAACGTGGTTGCAGACGCACTAAGCCGGAAGGTGAATTTGGCGCACATCTGGATAAAGGAGGCAAAAATGTTATCACAAGCATAGAATTAGGAATGCGAGACCAAACCTAACCGACTTGTATTCTTCAATCTAAGGGTACAAGCTGAGTTACCCTCAGAGATTAAGAAAGCTCAAGAGTCAGATGAATCATTGGTAAAGAAGAAAAAGTTTGTTGCTGAAGGGAAGTTGCCATATTTTGAAGTAGACAGTGAAAGAGTGCTGACCAGTAAATGTAGGTTTTGGCTACCCCGAAATTCAGCAATCACCCAAAGAGTGTTAGGGGAAGCTCACCGATCCAAGTATACAGTGCACCCAGGTGGAACCAAAATGTACCGAGACCTGAAACAACGGTACTGTTGGGATAATATAAGGAGGGACATAGCGGACTACGTGGCACGTTGTTTGGTGTGCTAATAGGTTAAGGCCGAACATCAGAAACCATAAGGGTTGTTACAACCACTGGAAATTCCTGAGTGGAAATGGGATCACATCACGATGACCTTCGTGACAGGACTACCTTAAACACCGAAGAATTTTGACGCAATATGGGTGGTGGTTGATAGGTTGACCAAGTCGGCTCATTTCCTGCCGATCAACATTAAATACTTCTTGGAAAGACTGACGGTCCTGTACATCTGGGAAATCGTAAGATTGCATGGGGTACTGGTAACTGTTGTGTCTGATAGGGTTCCAAGATTCACTTCCCGTTTCTGGAGGCAACTACAAGCCACATTGGGAACCAAATTGAACTTTAGTACGAGTGCCCATCCACAGACAGACGGGCAGTCGGAGAGAACAATTCAAACTTTGGAGGACATGCTCCGAAGCTGTGTTATGGATTTCGGGGGAAATTGGGGTGCTCATTTACCTTTGGTAGAATTTACGTATAACAACAGTTATCATTTGTCCATTGGTATGGCTCCATATGAAATACTCTATGGAAGGAAGTGTCGGACACCCCTCTTTTGGGACGAAGTGGGTAAGAAAAAGATATTGACAGTGGCCAGTATGCCCTGGATTGAGGAATCCGTGGATAAGGTTAAATTGATAAAGCAATGCCTACAGATGACTCAAAGTCGACAAAAGAGTTACGCGGACCAACGGAGGGAGGATTTGGAGTTTGGAGTGGGTGACCGGGTATTTTTGAAGGTAGCCCCTCATAAAGGTTTAGTCTGGCATGGCAAGAAAGGAAAACTAAGTCCTAGGTACATTGGCCCTTTCTAGATAGTGCAGTGAGTCAGACCAGTTGCGTATCGACTTGACCTACCTAGCTAGTTGGGGAAATTACACAATTTTTTTTCATGTGTCGCTTCCAAAAAAGTACCACCCTGATCCCGAATACGTACTAAACCATGAATACTTAGAAGTGAATGAAAAACTGATGCATGAGGAAAATCCCGTAAAAATATTGGATCGAAAAATCAAGACATTGCGAACTAGGGAGATCCCTATAGTTTTGGTATTGTGGAGAAATCATAAGGTCGAAGAAGCAACTTGGGAGTTGGAAGAAGACATGAGGAGTACTTACCCGGAGTTGCTCACACGAAATGGGAATTTCGGGGACGAAATTCATTAAGGAGGGGAGATTGTGAAAGCCCCAACCGTAATGGTTGAACCTTGTCAACAAAACTGACAATCTATGCCACTGTATAATAGAGAAATAAAATAATTTATTAAATGTAATTAGAAATACAAAAATATATAATGATTGTGAAAAATAAAAGGTAATAAATGAATCCAATCATTACTGAAAAGTAACAAAATTCTTCCGGCGTAAGATCTCCAGTGAGAATACTAACATACAGTACCACAATAATTACTGCAACAAGGACTGACATTAGTCTTGACATGTTATCAGCAAAAGATTGAGAAGGATATAAGATAGAAGAGGAAATGTGGTTTTGAAATGTCAGATAAATTTATATATATATAAATACTATAAAATATAGTCGTTTATAACTGTTATATTACCGTTGGGAATATAGCCGTTTATAGCCAGTATATTATCACTATACATATGTTGACTAATTTTAATTAAATGCTAAGAGTTTGTGTTGTCAAAGAAGATATATATATATATATTGTGTGTATATATACAATAATAATAATAATAAATAAATAAGTAGATAATAAATAAATAAGTGAATGAATGAACAAGTAAGGAAGATTAAGGTGAAATGGACGGCGGACGTAAAGAAGTTTAACCAAAGTAATTTTGGTAAATGGAACTGCCGTGAAGAGAAAATCAACGGTGGACGTAAGAATTTGATCCAAAGTAATTTTGGCAAATGGAATTACTGGGAAGAGAAAATAAACAGCGGCCGTAAGAATTTGATCCAAAGTAATTTTGGAAAGTGAAATGACTGGGAGAAATAAACGGCGGACACAAAGATTTTATCCAAAGTAATTTTGGGCAAATGAAATTACCGGAAAGAAGAAATGAACGGCGGGCGTGAGGGAGAGTTTTCCAAAGTAATTTTTGGGCAAGTGGATGTAGGATTACAGGATAAAATTTCAGGTTGGTAGGTGTCAGAACCTATGTTTTTATCCAGTATAAATATTAGGTCCCCAGTTCTTACCTTCTCACACGCCCTTAAGAAAAAATTTTGCCAAAAGAATAGTGGTGAGCAGTGATAAAGTAGGAAACAGAAGTGCCCAAGCCTAAGTTTAGCCAAGGTGAGTGTTGCATCGCCCTAGCACGAATTTGTGTAAAATGTGAGTTTATGTTTACACACACACACATTTATATATATATATATATACATATATATAATGCCATCAGAATCTGACTCGTTCGAGCTAAACACTCCACCCCTCGAACCCCTGCTGCTCCCCACCCCTCGAACCCCTGCTGCTCTCCACCCATGCCAAAATTCTACCCCTCGAACCCCTGCCACAAATTTACATCTCGAACCCCTGTTAAACCTTGACCCCTCGAACCCCTACTAAATAATACCCGAACCCCTGTCCTCGAACCCCTACTAAAACCTTTACTTCTCGAACCCCTATCCTCGAACCCCTACTGAAATTACACCTTGTACCCCTGTTAAACAGTAAACTCTCGAACCCCTATCCTCGAACCCCTACTGAAACTCCTTCCCTCAAAACCCTACTAAATAGTACCTCTCGAACCCCTGCTAAACCTCTACCTCTCAAAACCCTCGAACCCTACTAAACCTTTACCTCTCGAACCCCTGCCCTCGAACCCCTTCAAAAAAAAAATCACCACTCGAACCCACTTAAAACCTTCACCTCTCGAACCACAGAATATTTTACCCCTCGAATATGTACCCCTCAAACCTTACCCCTCGAACTAGTATTACGGAAACCTTTACCACTCGAATATGTACCCCTCGAACCTTACCCCTCGAACTAGTATTACTGAAACCTTTACCCCTCGAATATGTACCCCTCAAACTAGTATCACCGAAAAATTTACCTCTTGAATATGTACCCCTCGAACCTTACCCCTCGAACTAGTACTACTGAAACCTTTACCTCTCGAACCTTACCTCTCAAACCTTACCCCTAAAACTAGTGCCACTAGAACCTTACCTCTCGATCCTCCTACCCAACTACTTGAACTGTAAGTACTCGAACCCCTGTACTCGAAACCCTAATACTCGAACCTTTTAACTCACTACTCTAACCATGAGAGGGGGATATGAAAGTTACACTCAAATGATGGTATTTACTGGCTGTTAAATTAAGTGTGTATTTTATTATAGTATACTGGATTATCGTGAAACTGAACTCCTGAACTGCTCTGATACTTTTTGTGAAAGACCGGCTTGTACTTTATCTTGTCGTGTCAAACTTGAATCATATACTGCTCTGATGACCAGCTTGTACTTTATCTTTCCGTGTCAAACTTGAATTACCCGCTACCTGATTACCTATCTATGAATTTTGGGACCCTGACGCAATTGTAGTTTGGTCGAAGTCGATGGGGAACGATACTGATCGGACCGTATGATTAGACCGGCTGCACGTGGAGTTTGGTATGCTAGCATAACCACCTGACTGATACGAGCTCGTAATTAAACACCGACGTGAATGGGAAAGTGAATTTTGAGCTGATAGCCTATGGGCATCACTGACTGGGTTATGTTGTGTATGATAGTTACAGTTGTCATATAGGCACTTGGCAACAACTCGGCATTAACCACCCGTATCCTTTTTACTATGTGCTAGGACATAAATGGCTAATTATTAATTGTTATTCCGTGATCACTAAAACTCAACTGGGTAAATGATGGGGATGGAACCTCGCTAAGCAAGGAGCTTACCCTAGCTAAACAACCCTTTTTCAGGTGGAGAAGAAAAGTAAAAGAAGAGTGTTTGTTGTCTTTACTTCGTTTGAGAAAGATCCTGGCTACTTGAATTTTTTTATATGAACTTAGATGTTATAACGGTTAAGAGAAACTTTTATTTGACATTTGTAATAAATCCTTTTCATTGTAATAGTAAAGTAGGTTTTTGAATTATTTAAATCGCTTCCGCATAAACTTTAATTGCTTGTTAATATCGGCCATTTCGGTAGCATGCTCAAACCCAACCCGATACTTGCGATGGGGTTTGGGGGTGTTACAGATGTGGTATCAGAGCATTCTCAAACTAAGTAAAGACAAACTCATACTTATCTTAATTAAAGATTCTAGAGGAAATTAAATGAGTTATGAATAAAGTAAGGAGAGTTACTTGTGTATAAATTATCAAACTGACAAGTTTACTATTTTGATAGATGGACAATAATGTAGAAATCGCAAGTAATACTTTTCAAGAAGTCATTGAGGTAAAAAGATATACCGGAGCCTTCCCGGAGGCGTTATTTCCTTGGGCAGAAATTGTTGACGATTCTCAATGGGTGGAAACTCACGCTTATCCAAATTGGGTATTACACGCTTTGATTATGGAATGAGCGGAATTAATTAGCAGGGTCTTTAGCCTCGAGACCTATGGACAGTTAATGAATGATGCAATGTGGGAACAACACCTGCGTACAAATACAGAAGAAGAGAGGGAAAACACAGTGGTTGCTGAAAACCATCGACTGAAGAACCAAAGATGTAGGGAGCTCGGGTAATGGCATGCCAAATGACAGGAAACCATCCGAGAAGTAGGCTTGGTCCTGGTAAATACCCAGGAGCTACAGGGAGGTTTGACCGCCTATCGTCGACAACCAACGGAAGTGCATTGGAGGCATATTAGAGAGACTCGAGGCACAGTGGAGCAATCTCTCACTACATTGCGGGATGATTTAATGGACCAAGCATACCCTAGAGCGGAGCAAGAAGAAGGAGGTGACTCAACCAAGGATTCGAGGGTCGATTAGAATTAGAAGCAGGCTTTTGGAGGAAAACCTTACAACTAAGATACTAACCGTTTGTAGAATAAACATTAGAACAAGAAATGAGTCCCAATTTTTTACGTTGGGAGACGACGCTAGAGGACTATAAAACTTATCGCAAATATCTTACAACAACTACTATAATAAGTTTTGTGATGATATAAAAATATTTTATGAATTATTTTGGTTAGGTAATCAAATAAGGATTGGTTCAATCCATGGAACTAACTTATTGAGTGTAGGACAATGGAAAGGGATCATAGAGAAAGTTTAAACTCACCCGCGGGACAGAATCCCCCAACCGCTGGGATGGAATTATTCGCAAGTCAAGTCACTGAAATTTTGAGCCGCATGATAGAGAGGTACAATCGAGCTCGATCTCCGGTCAGGGATCGAAGTCATAGACCAGAGATCGAGGACGCGGCCTTGGAACGATTCCAAAAGTTTCATCCATCCAGGTTCAGCGGCGGCCCAAATGATGAAGTCACCGAAAATTGGATTGAAATAATAGCTCGAACCTTTCGAGCCTTGGGATATATGGATGGGTGGAAGGTAAATTTCATTATATTCTAATTAGAAGGTGCCGTACTAGATTGGTGGAACATAGTACAAAGGAAGTGGGACATAGAGGAAACTCCCAGGACCTTGGAGAATTTCGAAAGAGAGTTTAAGAAGAAGTTCATACAACCCCTAGTTATCGAAAGGAAAGATGCGAAGTTTATAAACTTGAAACAATGACTGATGAGCATAACGGAGTATGAGGAAAAGCTTTCTAGCCTCTTTAAATTTGTAGATAAGATGGTCTTGACAGACGAGTAACGCAAGAGGAGATTTATCCAAGGCTTAAGGCTGGAATTGAAGGATGCCCTAGCCCCGACCTATCAGCACAGTTATGCTGCAGCCATCAAATCCTCTTGCAGAGCGGAGGAAACTAAGAATGTCTTACGAGCCATGCACCAATCGAGAAGGACAAATGCGAGGTCCCAATCAGTAGACATTCATGGTCCACAGGGAGTAAATTTTGAGCAAATAAAAGTCCCTAGGGGAGACACATCCCAGCCCTCGACCACGCCAAGGAGCTCGAGCCTTGTCTCAAGAAGAATGACTCAAGTACGTTGCACGTACTGTGGAAAGGGAGGCTATGATGAGAAGGATTGCTGGAAGAGGGCAAACAAGTGTCTATGGTGTGGAAGTGCTGAACATAGAATATCTGAATGCTCGCAAGCTCAGCCGAGTCGCTTGTCTCAACCCATGGGATCCCAGACATCGGTCGCCAAACCTGCTCAGAAGGGAGGAGCAAGCAGGGGCAGTCAACCAAAAGTGCAGGCCCGTGTATACGCAATGGAAGATAGTGAAGCCCCAGTTTCGATCGAAGTCATTGAAGGTACCCTTCCTATCTTGGGTAAAATAGCTAATGTTTTGATTAATCCCGGTGCTTCTCATTATTTTGCTAGTTACTCCTTTCTTGAGAATGTGGGAGAAAAATTAGAAGAATTACCCTATAAATAGGAAGGTAGCACTCCCACAAATGATATTAAAATCCTAACTGGACGTGTATGTAGAAACTGTGAGGTGAATGTGGAACGTCAGGAGTTGCCCATAGACTTAATTGTTTTACCTTTAAAGGGATATGAGGTGATACTTGGCATGGATTGGCTTGCTAAAAATCACGCCCTGTTAAATTGTCATACGAAGGAAGTTAAGCTATGTCGACCTGGGGAACTTTCGATTAAAGTAGATGTGGGAAGGAAGAGATCCTCCACCTTGCTTGTAGCGGGAGTCAAAACTCGATGGATGATTTGTAAGGGAACAACTGGAATACTGCTTATACCTTAAATAAGCTAGGGGATCAGTTAAAGGGAGAAGTTATAACTTTGGTCCAAGACTTTCCTGAGGTATTTCCAGAAGAACTAGTAAGTTTACCTCCTGAAAGGGAGATTGAATTTACTATTGATCTAGTACTAGGAGCCGTACCTATTTCTCGAACCCCTTATCGTATGGCACCACTAGAGCTACAGGAGTTGAAGCTACAACTCGAAGACTTATTGGCTCAAAGATTCGTTCAGCCAAGTACCTCTCCTTGGGGAACCCCGGTAATATTTGTTAAGAAGAAGGATGGCTCTCTTCGGATGTGTATCAATTATCGAGGCTTGAACAATGTGACAATTAATAATAAATACCCTCTTCCCATTATAGAGGAATTGTTTGATCAACTCCAAAGGGCGGTGGTGTTTCTAAACTGGATTTGCGACAAGGGTACTACCGATTACGAGTGAAGAGGGAGGACATACCTAAGACAGCTTTTAATACCTGTTTTGGTCATTACCATTCTTGGTAATGCCATTTGGAGTGACCAATGCACCAGCGGCATTCATGGACCTCATGCACATAATATTTCGGCCATACCTAAACGAGTTTGTTGTCATTTTCATTGAAGAGATCCTGGTCAATTCCAAATCCCAGCAGGAGCATGAAGGGCAACTAAGAAAGGTATTACAACTGCTTGAAGAGCACAAGTTGTACGCCAAGTTTAGCAAATGTGAATTCTGGCTAAACCAAGTGAACTTTTTCAGGCATGTGATTAATAAGGAAGGATATCCGCGGACCCCTCTAATGTCGAGACAATTCTAAAATGGAGGGTGCCGAACAATAGTACAGAAGTACGGAGCTTTCTTGGACTGGCAGGATATTATCGATGTTTCATTAAAGCCTTCTCTAAGATAGCATCCCCTTTATTCTACTTAACTCAAAAGGGAGTTAAGTACGAATGAAATGAGAAGACTGAATCCAGTTTTCAAGAATTGAAGAAATGCCTGACCACTGCCCCAATCCTTACCCTACCTGAAGGAAATAATGGATTAAGTGTATACTGATGCTTATGGAGATGGTCTCGGGTGTGTATTGATGCAAATGGGCCTTGTGATTTCTTATGCATCTCGAAAGTTGAAACTTTATGAAAAGAATTACCCCACCCGTGACCTAGAGCTAGCTGCAGTGGTGTTTGCCTTAAAGAAGTGACGACATTAATTATACGGAGTCACATTTGAAGTAATATCAGATCATAAGAACCTGAAGTACCTATTTTCCCAAAAAGACCTGAATATGCGCAACGTCGGTGGATGGAGTTTTTGGGGGATTATGACTATGCAATTAACTATCATCCTGGCAAGGCGAACGTGGTGGCAGACACACTAAGCCGGAAGGTGAATTTGGCGCACATCTGGATAAAGGAGGCAGAATTGTTATCACAATCAGAGAATTGGGAATGCATGACCAAACCTAACCGACTTGTATTCTTCAATCTAAGGGTACAAGATGAGTTACCCTCAAAGATTAAGAAGCTTAAGAGTCAAATGAATAATTGGTAAAGAAGAAAAAGCTTGTTACTGAAGAGAAGTTGCTATATTTTGAAGTAGACAGTGAAGGAGTGCTGACATGTAAAGGTAGGTTTTGGCTACCCCAAAATTCAGCAATCACCTAAAGAGTGTTGGAGGAAGCTCACCGATCCAAGTATACAGTGCACCCAGGTGGAACCAAAATGTACCGAGGCCTGAAACAACGGTACTGTTGGGATAATATAAGGAGGGACATAGGTTTGTTTTCATAGCTAAAGGTGAGCTCAAGGCTGAGAAAGTTAATGTCATCAAAATTGAAATCAGGATAATTGATGACTAAGAATTCATAGTATCTCTTACAATGATTAATTTTGATGATCACAATGTTACATATAGTTTGTTGTGTTAAAAATGTTCAAGACGTGAAATCTTATTTGTAATGTTTACCCGTGCTTGGTAGGTACATAGATATTTATTATAATAAAAAATCTACTATTTTTCTTTGAATAAATCGTTGTAGAAATATTATTTCCCATTGAAAAAGATTTTGAAGATGAGATTTTTTTTCCTCCACACAACTTTTTTTTAATTTTCCTTCATACAATATAAATACATGACTTTAAGTAACTTAATAGAAACATGTTTTCAATTTTACTATCCATGTTGTCCAAAAGACCATTTGTGCTACGTACACAAAATTCCATGTATCCAATTATGACTATAGCTATTATTAATTGATATTCAACATTGGTTGGAGAATGAGCGATAGTGAATTAACATTTCCCTTCATGATATCAACGGAAAATAAAAAAATATATTACGAACATCGACAAACAAGTGAAACTAATGTGAAACCAAACGTTTTTATCAATGAAAAATAAAAAAAATTTATTGTATGAACATCCCCACCTAAGGCAATCTATTCACTTGGACTGGTATGAGGCCTAAAGGAAGAGTTTGGAAAAGGCTTGACAGGGGTATTGCAAACTCCAATTGGCTGAGTGATTCCCCCTCTTCACATATCAATGTGTTAGTGTGTTAGCTAGGGCACAATATGATCACTCACAATTAATTCTACACATCAAAGCCTCTAACAGGTTCACTGGCCCAAAGTCATTCATATTCTTAAACTGTTGAATAAAGCATCTGACCTTTACTGATATTGTGAGCCAAGCTTAAAGCATCAGGACACATCTTAAAGAATGAATAAATTTTCTTTTATACTTTAAAACCTAAAGATGGCTCTTAAAGTTTGGAACAAAAAATACTTTTGGGAACATTTTTGATAAAGTCAGAACTTGTGAAGAAAACTTTCTAAAATGTGAACTAGACTTGCAAAATCAGGAAAATGATAGCAACCTGATTGCACATAATAAAGCTAAGGCATCATTTAACCCTGACTTTAGCACAACAGGAGAGTTATTGGAGGCAAAAATCAAGACTAAAGTGGTTGAAAGAATGTGATGCCAATACAAAATTTTATCATAACACAGTAAAGGCAAAACATTATTGACAACACATTGCCTCAATAAAAGACTCAAATGGGAATTGGCTAGAAGATCAAAAAGATATTAGTCAAGAAGTTGTTTCCTTCTTTTCTAATCTTTTAATAGATGAAAATACTGATCCAACATGTATTAACTCAGTAGTGCTTTTGGAAAATATTCCCAAATTGGTCACTGAAGATATGAACCAAACTCTAACCCAACCAATCACCATGGAAGAGCTCTACAAGCTAGTCTCTTCCATGGAAAGTGATTCAGCTCCTTGCCCTGATGGATTCAGTGATAAATTCTTCAAAGCCTGCTGGAATATCATTAAAACTGATCTTTTACAATCAGTTCAATATTTTTTTGATGGCAACAAAATCCCAAAAGTAATTTCCTCAACCTTGATTGTCTTGATCCCCAAAAAAGAAGTATTTTTATCCTTTAAAGACTTCAGACCAATTAGTTTATGTAACTTCATAAATAAGATTCTATCTAAACTAATTTCTCATAGATTAAACCCTTGATGCCTGCCCTCATTTCCCCAGAAAAATCAACATTTGTTCAGGGAAGGAAATTAGCTGATAATGTCTTGCTTATGCAAGAAATCACTGATTTCCTGAATTCAAAATCAAGAGGTTACAACATCATTTTAAAACTTGATATGATGAATGCATTTGATAGGGTATCCTGGCATTTTTTCCCCAAAATCCTCTTAACTACGGGCTTTTCTGACCATTTGGTAAAACTCATAATGGGAAATCTCAAAGAATCTCTCTTCTCAGTTCTTATAAATGGCAGTCCAAATGGCATTTTTCAACCATCAAGAGGATTAAAACAAGGAGACTCTCTTTCTCCATATTTCTTTTTATCTTGATGGCTAAGGCTTTCACCATAAATCTTAACTTCTTATACCAATATGCAAATTTGGAATACTACGAAGTTCCTCAATCAATGATAAAAGTCACACACTTGTAATTTACAGATGATACTGCAGTGTTTCTAAAATACTCAAAAAGTGGCATAAAAACACTAATTTGTTTTTTAAAAACTTATGAAAATTCTACTGGACAGAGGGGTCTTTTCCTTTTAAGTATATATGGTGCCCAATTTATCTAGGAAGGAGCAAAAATATTTATTTTCAAAACCTCATAGATACAGTTTCTTCTAAGCTTAACTCATGGCAAAACAAAACCCTAAATCAAGCAGGAAGAATGGTACTGATCAAGTATGTTCTAGTTGCAATACCTCTGCATCGTATTACTGCACTTAAGCCTACTAAAGGCATAATTGATAAGCTCCATGGATTATTTGGAAAAATTTTCTGGAGAATCATCAATAACAAACATGGAAGCAAGAAAGTTTGGAAATCTTATAGTAAAATGTGCTTTCCAAAATCAAAAAATGGACTGGACTTTAAAAATATCCACACTATGATCTCCATATTCTCTTTCAAGTTGTGGTGGAGGCTACAACTTGGAAAATATCTATGGTCTCGGGTTATGTGGTCATTACTAGAAACTTAAAGAACATCCAAAACTTGGAAAAGAATCATCCAAATCTCTGAACATCCAAAACTTGGAAAAGAATCATCCAAATCTCTGATTTGGCTATGGACAATTCTTACCTCCAAGTTGGTTCAGGTGATGTTTCTTTTTGGTTCACTAACTGGACCAATTTAGGTACTCCTGCTTCTCATTGGGAATCTCTTGAACCTGTTCCAAATGAGGATGCTTCTATAAAGGATTACTTCTCTGCTAAGACTACATTTTTGGAAAATATTCAGCATGGTTTACCTGTATCAGTAATATCTAAGCTTTTAGACAGTAACCTAAACCATATTGAATACCCTGATACTCTAATTTAGAAGCCCTCAGAGAATAGATTATTCTCTGTTAGGTCTGCTTATGATCTGATTAGGGAAATAAAAAGTGTAATCCCTTAATTCCAACATTTGTGGTCTAAATTATTGCCAAGAAAAATCAGTGTTTTCAATTGGAAACTATTAAACTTATTATTGGTAATGCTATATGTACTAGAGGATTTCTCTTTTAACCTACCATCAAAATATTCATTCGGTGAATCTGAGTCTGATTCAATTCACCATACCTTTAATGCTTATGTATCAATTCAGACCAAATGGCACATACTTCACAGTCTTTTTAACATGCAAAAGATCAATTTTGATACTTTATGGGACGAGTTTTTTACTACTGGAACCTTAAAATTCTAATGTGAACTTATTGAACTTGGTTAGAATTCTACATTGTCTAGTGGTTTGGTTTGTATGGTGTGCTAGAAACAAGCACATACATGATTTAGTCACACCCAACACAGAGCTTATTATAAAGAAAGTTATTAGCCAATTTCAGGACATTTTTCAAAGTTCACAGCCAGGATTTTAAGTTCACAACCATTGCTAGAAACAGTTCTCTTCTCTATAATTAGAACAGATCATCCAAAAAGAGAAAAAGAAAGCACGGTTGTCTAGCAATTTCCAAGGCACGTGAAATTAAACTCTGATGGATTAGCCTTGAAAAATGGTGAATCAGGGGCTGGGGTAATTATCAGGGATGCCCAAGGTTCAATGCAGATTGCAGCTTCTAAATACTCTGGGCAAGGAACAAGCCTTTTGGCTGAGATTAAGGCCTTGCATTATGGTTTGCAGTTGGCACATACAGGTTGATTGTGATTCCATTCTTCTTGTGAAAATGATAAGAAGGGAATACATAATTTCATTGAAGTTTTCACATGAAATCAGAGACATCTGGAAACTAATGGACTTACTGCAAGGAACAATCTACCATGTTTTCATAGAAGCTAATAGTGTTGCTGATACCTTAGCTAAAATTGCAAGTTCTGATCAGGTAAGCAACCTCTTTGATTATAATAGTTTACCAAGAAACATCAAAGGATTGATTAGATTAGATACAACATTAATGCCTTGCATTAGACATGTTAGTTGGACAAAGTACTGCTATTTTCCTCTGTTCATGACTGGTACACAAAGGATGAAGTCTGATGCTGCTATGCTCACTGAAGTCAGAGATGCTGTAGCTGCTGATGATGCTGATCCTGCTGTAGTTGCTGTTTTTCCAGGTCAGACCAAGGATACAGAACCAAGAAGCTGCAAAATGCTCAAATTCAGCTCTCAAGCAAATACTGCTACATTCAAAGCATGCACATGCACACTGAGTTAAAATCTCAGAAATAGACCAACCTGCTGTGGAGCAATTCTGAGCAATGAGCAAAAACTATAGTTGTTGCTGTTGTTATGAAGTGGAACACTATTGGGGAAGTGTTTTGCTAGGGGATATTGTGGGAGGCCATCCCTTTATGTCGACACTGGGTGTGGAGACATAAACATGGTAGGGTATAATAGACTCCAATATGGGTTTATGGCCAGTCATTTGTTCACACAGGGGTGTAAATAAAGGATTCGTAACTGTTCTTGATGTACATAGCTTTCCACAAGCTCCTATATGATGTACATTCTGATCTTATTTCACATTTATTTTAAAGTTTGGGAAGCCTAATGTACATCTCTCACTATGGTGAGTCTTTAATTTTAAAAAAAGATTGAAAGGTGTTCGATGTCGGTCTAACCTATACCCCAACCAGAGGTTGACCGGTGTAGGTAATATTTATATTCAAGAATTTTTAATCAAAAAAATTGAATCAACTTAGGTCAGTTTCGTGTCTCTCCCAGTTTTGGTTGAACGAACAGAGCGTACAATATTGGTAGCGATTATGGTTGAACAGACGGTGCAACCAACATGAGTAGCGGCTCTGGTTGAACAGATAGCGGAACCACATTCACCCACAAGTTATGAAAAATTTCAAATCTAAAGTTCCCTTCCTATTCAACAAACATGCTAAATTAAGCAAACAAATACAAAATTTAGATCTTTTACCCATATTTGAACCTTAGGAAATGAAGAACTCGAAAGAAAAGCAAAATACGCCCTTTATTACAAGAACAATCCAAAATCCAGATTTGTAGCTTGGGTGTGAATTGGAGTTGACTCTTTGTAGTTATGGATGTGGGAGAAGTCTTCTTTATGTAAGGAAGAAGGTAAGGATAGATTTTTGTTTGAGAATTAATGCTTTTTGCCAAATGGTTTATCTTTGGTAGAGAGAGGAAGGTGAAGGTTGTAATGGTGAAGGGAAAAAGAGGGAAAATTGGGGTTGAAAGGAGATGTTATAACATGGGTCATTGCCAACTGGCACTACCCAAATCAGGGAAGAATAAAACTGTATCTATGACATGGAAAATCTCCCCCATTTGGAAAAATTCGATTTGACTCGAAAAGTTGCAAATTTGTTCTTTGGGCATGAACCATGTATCTGGCACAGTTCATGCTCCTTAAACGCTCAAGACACGAGTTCTTACATAATGGGCCATGCTATCCTGGCAAGGCCTGTTCTTGATATGTGCTATTTTGTGTTCATATTTTTAGGAATATTGTGGTTTTATTGTTATATAATTTGCACTTTAGGTATTTTTGGTGCTTGAATTCATGGATTGTGAAGAATTTGAGAGAGAAAGAGCTATACATTGTAGTCTTTTTCCTTTAATTGATGGTTCCTTTCCACTGGGTTTCCTAAAGTTTTTAATGAGACGATGTGCTTCAATGGAAAAATGTTCCTGTTTTATAAGACATTATTCTAGATATGAAGAAAAGGAGTTAAAAATATAGTTTCTTAAGTTATGGGATCAAGTGGAAATTGGTGGAAATTGAGGTGAATTGGAGAAGAAAAAGAATAAAGATTTCTCAGAAATGTGTGTGTAAGAAGGAACCGACAAAGGCAACCGTAGGAGTATATTTGGATGTCAAGAAATCATATTTGGATCAGATTTGGTGGAGATTTTGAAGCAGGATTTATCATGAGAAATTTAAATTTGAACAATATTCTTATCTTTTATTTAGATAAGGATAACCTTATAAATCAGTTTGAAATGGATTTGGATTGTGATTTTGGCTTATCCTCTTCGTATATAAGAGCATCTCCAATACAACCTTCTTTTGAGTGAACTTCTATTGCCACGTAGGACACATTAACTCTGAACCTTAAATTCAATCTCCAATCCAAGAGTCACATGTGAGGGTCGATATTACGTGGCAAAAAAATTCCAGTGACCTCGTTGAAGTGAGCCTTTGTTCTGAGAGGGTGAAATTGAAGGTTGCTCTTTGCCAAATCAGCCAAAATATTGAGCAAGTAATTCAAAATTTTTTGTTTGGTGAATTATACATGCTTTATTTATTCTTCTAGCGGTTTCAATTTTTCATCTAAAATCCCCAATTGTTATCTTTGAGGAGTAGGTTTTCTTTTTCTTGAATTACACGAGCAAGGATTTCTTTACGGTCTACGTCGGTTGCTGTCGTAATTGAGTTAACTGCTGATTTATGTGACTTGGAGATGCGCATTTGTAATTCGATGTTGTAGAGGGGACTTCAAGTTCGTGATCGACGCCGAGAATTGATGTGACTTGCTTTCGCTCCCTGCAGTCGCTTTTGATTTCTTGAAGTACCATGCTTGTAATTATGTGCTTGCTCTGATGGTTTTGGTTGCTTTCGATAAATGTCTATTTATTTGGATGTGATACCCTAGACTTTTAGGATTGACTAGGCATTATAGTGAATTCTGCTCAGTTTAGTGAATTCTGCACTTGCAATAATTCAAAGTATAGAAATCTAAAACCTTAGTGAGTATTTTATGATTAGAGATGTTACTGAGTTGCGAGTATTATATGTTACTGAGTTGCGAGTATTATATATTGAGTTGCAAATTTTTTTTTTGTTTATTTTTGCTTCCTTCTCTCTTTGAAATACAGGAAAGTCATATTGAGGTATGATATTGTGCATTCTGGAGGACCATATAGTCTACTGTTCTTGGGTTAATTAACTTTTAAAGATATATAATAAGTGTGATGTTACATGATTGTAGTTTAGAGGTTCTCACAGTTATTATGGAGTATTGAATATTGCTTGTTGAAAAGCATTATTTTTTAACTGGAATTTTGAAGTTGATTCCACTTTTGGTTGATTTGAGTGAACTTTTGTGTTAAGATATGGAGTTTGAGAAAACCAATTTATATTGTATCATGCTACTGTTTTATGTGATCCACTAGTTTGTTTTAAAATATTAGTTAGGATGGTGTATTGTTTTTTCAGTAGAAGCTACTCAATTGAGTTCATTACATGCTTGATTACTCTTCGAGCTGCTTCAGTTGCAACATTGGGGACTGTGTTCTCTTTATGTCTAATTTATAATATTGATTAAAGTGTGCCACATCTAATTTACATTGTATGCATCCACTTCCTAAAGCTTTTGATGGAACTTTAAAGTCTTAAGATCATCTTTGGATATGTAATTAATACTTTGCTTTATGGTAAGAATTGTTGCATGTTCTGTAGTTCGTACTTGAGGATGATCCATTAGATTTTTCACAGGGGCTGCTTGGCTTTAGCATTGTTACTAGTGTTTTGATTGACGTTTGACTGTTGGCATTTTTACTCGGTCAAATCGTCAATAATACAATAAAAAATGTTTGGTTACTTAGATTTTTCACATAGCATTTCCGCCAAATATGAAATGCTAGTAAGTAGCATTTTTGCTTAGCGTTTGACTTTTTTCTTTAATGATTATTTTCTTATCCTTCTACCTTTTTCTACGTCATAAATATACGACATCGTTTTATGTGTTATGGGATTTAAATACGATATCGTTTTTATGTTTTTGGGATTTAAATTTAACTTTTTCATCAATTTTTTTTGGGATTTAATTTTTTGAACGGTTAAATTTTAATGTAATTCGATTTTATTTTTCCTCTCTTTTTTCATTTTCCTTTACTCAATCTAATTGTCGATAGGAGGACATTAGTTTGATTAGTGTATAAAGAAAATTTTTCCTCATTAGATTTATGTGATTTACTAATACTAAAATACATTTTTGGTACGAACTAATACTAATACTAATAGATATTGATAATTTATATTATAAAAAATTAGATATAAAATTATATTTTAAATAAATTTTCAAATTTTTTTATAAAAATTTACATTTTAAACATAATTAAAATATCATATATTTGATGAAAATAAGTCAACTAATATATTTTATATTTATTCTCTTATATTAATGCTCATAATGAATAATAGTAAAAAAAAATTGAAATGAATTAGTAAATATATTGTTTTCAATGTTAGTGAATATGTTAAATAATTAAAAATAAATAATATTAATTTTAATGAAAAGAGCAATAATAAAATATGTAAAATAAGGTTTTAAATAATGAATGGTCGTCATGTCCTTAAATGTTATTTTGCATAAAACCACTAACAGTCAACAGTTACATTTGCTAAACACTTTTACAAACAGTTAATGGTCAAACAGGTAATACAAACATCTAATATAAACAGTTGGTTTGCGCTACATAAAACAACCAACTGTCAAACCAACTGTCAACCGCCACTAGCGGATTGCCAAGGCCATAATATTCTCTGAAAATTTGTTATTTACTTGCAGTAGAGGTGCAGTTACAGTTGGTCTGCAAAGATAGAAACTCTGTTAATCTTTTTTTAAGCTGGACAGTACTACGACATACTGCTTGATGCCAAGATGTCTTCCCATTACATTCAAAACTTAAAACCACCAAAAAATATGGCAATGTTATGTAATAAAATGCAACTTGTATGTAAAATCTCATGAGTGTAAGAATAATTTTGTCCAAAGCTTGTTCACTCATACAGTAGTGATATAAACATTTACCAGTTTACATTTGCTACTTTATGTTGTTTCGTCCTAGCTAATTAGAAGGTGTAGTACTTTTTTTAAACCTGAAATTAGAGCTTTGTTGTAATATTTCCAAACTGAATATTACAGTATTTTGTTGCAGTACTTTTTAAAACTCTTTAGAACTTAATATTTAATTCGTATGTAGGTTGTCTTCGATGTCATAGAGGCTCTCGCTATTGTCTCATTGTAGTTGCTGCTGCCTTGTTTCCAATTCTCTATAGAGGAGCCTCCTTTGGCGCAAGGCACCAAGCCAATGCTCTCTATGAGAGGCTCCCACTGTAGTACTGAATTAGCGAACGCCATTCCTGGACCCACTCCGCATGGTTTGGTATTGACTTCGATATCCTGGTGCAACGGCTCTTTCGCCTCCTCCCATGTTTTATTTATGGTGAATTTGAAAATGGAGGGGTTGGGCCTGCCCTCTGGGGGGGCGGTTTTATTCCACGTCCCGTGAGACACCCCTCCGCGGCCAACCATGTTGCTTTGTCCAGCCAAAAGAAAGATGTTCTTTGGATGGCCATCAGCATGGCATAGGCCGAGTATGGCTAAAATTATGATCAGCAACATTTTATTTTATTTTATTAGTTTTAGAATTACTTTATGATAGATCTTTTGAAGGCAAATGTTTTACCTTGTCCACTTATTGCCAATTCCAAACTCTACAAATGTGACTGACTATTTATTTAGGATTGCGGCCCTTAATTCATACCCCCACCTTTGGTGGTTTTAATCTTTTTTTTAATGCACCATGAGG
Source organism: Rubia yunnanensis (assembly GCA_037428765.1). Taxonomy (NCBI): domain Eukaryota; kingdom Viridiplantae; phylum Streptophyta; class Magnoliopsida; order Gentianales; family Rubiaceae; genus Rubia; species Rubia yunnanensis. The sequence goes on from CM075068.1 coordinate 80,748,814, forward strand.
TGGGGGATATTTTATTAAGGCTCCCCGAACCTATTAAGACACCAAAAGATGTACAAAGATGATTTGTAATATTACATCAATAAAGCAACATCATTGCCTTCAAAAGAGAGGTAGTGGACTAGTGGTTTAGATGGAGAGGGGGTATTGCTTGCTAGCTTGAGGTCTCGAGGGGTCGGGGTCAGTGGTTCGAGGGCACCAATGCTAGAGTGCTCGATAGGTTCGAGTGCCTGCTGGCTCGAGGGCTGTAAGGCTCGAGAGGTTTAGAGCTCGAGTGATCCAGGTCGATGGCTCGGTATGCTGTATTCCTTGGGGCTCGAAGGTTCGAGTGTCTGATGGCTCGAGGGCGGCAGTGCTGGGGAGCTCGATAGGTTGAGTGCTCGAGGAGTCCAAGATATCCAGTACTCTGAGTGCTTGATGCCTCGAGTGCTCGAGGGCTTAAGGGCTCGAGTGTTTCAATGGCTCGAGTGCTTGATTGTTCGAGGGCTCGAGTGTTCGAGGACTCCATTGCTCGAAGGCTCCAGAGCTCGAGGGTCAGTGGGTGCTCGAGAGTTCGATAGATTGAGTGATCGAGTGTCCGGGGGCTCGAGTGCTCGAGTGGTGGGATCGAGTACTCGAGGGCACCAGTGCTCAAGTGCTCGAGTGGCTGATGGCTCGAGGTATCCAGTGTCTAATGGCTCGATTGCTTGAGTGCTTAATGGCTCGAGTCCTCGAGGGCTCAGTGCTCGAGGGCTCCAAGGTATCCAGTGTTGCTCTAGGATCGCTGGTCCGAGTGTCTGATGGCTCGAGGGCGTCAGTCCTCGAGAGCTTGATAGGTTGAGTGCTTGATGTATCAGGCTCGATGGTTCAAACGCTCGAGTGCTTGAGAGCTTGATGTCTCAAGTGCTCGAGGGCTCTAGTGCTCGAGGGCTCCAGTGTTGGAGGGTTCCAGTTCTCGAGGGTCTGAGGGCGGTAGTGCTGGGGAGCTCGATAGGTTGAGTGTTCGAGGTATCCCGGCTCGATGGTTTAAAGGCTCGAGTGCTCGATTGCTCGAGTGTTCGAGGACTCTATTGCTCGAGAGCTCCAGTGCTCGAGGGTCAGTGGGTGGTCGAGATCTTGATGGATTGAGTGTTCGAGTGTCCGAGGGCTCGAGTGCTCGAGTGGTGGGCTTGAGTACTCGAGGGCACCAGTGCTCAAGGGCTTCCAATGAACCTGTAGGACGAAAAGAAAAAAGACTTTTTCAGCAGTATCAATCCTATGAAGAGCCATTTTTATGCACTCTAATATAGGGACTATGCTCCTTATCTGAAGAAATTAGGCCTTTGATATGTATTGGAACATTAGAAAGGCTAAGACTCTGATTATGAGTAGAATGATGTTTGGCAATTGCATTTTCCACTGAATTGCTTTCTCTAAAAACGTGTTTAAGCTCAGCATCTCTTAAGAGGGAAAGTACTTTCGAGGTCAGCTCAAGCAGAGGCCAATTTGCAGTATAGGGATCCTTAACCATTTTAACTGCTAACATAGAGCCAGATTCAATTGTGAAAGTATGATTTAGTTGCGGAAAAGTTTGACAGGCAAAAAGTATGGCTAAGATCTCAGCTTGGATTGGGGAAGAAGTAGTAACTGTTGTTGATTTAATCAGAAGTGGTGTTCCAGAGCAATTCCTTACAATCAGCCCTGCTGCCGCTTTGTTAGGGAACCAAGATGCATCTATGTTGATCTTTATGGAACCAGTTTAGGCCTTTCCCAGAAAACCGTAGAAATATTAGGCTTTGGGGGTGGTTTAAAGTATGGTACCAGATGCCTAAGTCTGTGTGGAGAAGCTGTAAGGGGGACTAGGTGGGGAGATTTAGCATAGAGAGTCAGTTTAATTTGATCATGAACGTCTTTACATATAAGGTCCGAAGAAAAAAACTTCTGATCAAATAAGAACCTATTCTTTGCCTTCCAAAGGCACTAGCAAATCAGAGGTGGTAAAATTTTACAAATCAGTTGGTGCCATTTTGGTAAATCATGACTATTCCAGAAGAGAAAGAATCTATCAATGATGGAATGTTGATGATCAAGATGAAAGTCCAGTAAAGATGCCAAGTTATTCCATACAGTTTGAGTAAGAGGACAGGATATGAAGAAATGTTGAATGGAATCTGAGTAATAACATGCCGGACATTTAGAAGCAAGGCTAAAACCACACTTAATTAACACATCATCAAAGGGTAAAAAAGAGTGTAGCATTTTCCTTGTGAATATGGAGACCTTTTTCTGTAATGCAGCGTTCCAGATAAACTTGGATGCTGGGAAATTACCTGATGAGAGTGTCAGTTCCTTATAAGCTGACTTGAAAATGAAAGCCCCTGACTTTTCTGGTTTCCATATCAACCTATCCTCTCTATCTTGTGTAATTGCTGCTTCCTGAAGAAAAGAAGGAGTATCATGTTCTAGGAAAGGTGAAATCTGAGTTAGAATGGAAGCTTTGTTGGCAATGAACTCTGCCACAGAACAATATAGCAGTGCAGAAGAGATGTGGCTGGGGATATAGTTAGAGAGAGGACCATTTGGGACACCAGTTAGCAGTCAAAAGATTGCAATTACCTTTGCCATGGATAATGAGAGTATTACTTTCAGCAAAAGAGTTCATAGAGCAGATTCTTCTCCAAGTTATTGATTTCCTATGCGATTGTGGCAAGGCCCATAACAATTTTGCCCACATTGTAATACCTAACTGGCTCTCCCACCACAATTTGAGGGAGCAAGAATCAATAATGGCTCGGATTGATCTGAAACCTAGGCCATTCTGGGCTATTGGTACAGCTAAATCAGACCATATTTTCCAACTCTTATTCTTTTTACCATCTGTTTCTCCCCAGAAAAATCTAGCCATTTTTCTCTGAAGTGTGTTAACTATATGGTTAGGGGGTTTAGTAACAGTCCACAAATGCTGAGGCATGGAGTATAAACAAGATTGGATTAGAGTCAATTTACCCCCTGCACTTAGCCATTTATTTTTTCCAGTTTTGTAACTTTTTATCAAAATTTTCCATCAAAGGTTGGAAGTATCTATTTAACGTTCTGCCCTTGAAAATAGGGCAACCTAAGTACTTAAAGGGAAAGGACCCTTTTTCCATTTTCAAGATCGTCTTAACCTGATTCATTTTATCTACTGTGGCCCTTTTACTTATGTAGAAATCAGATTTGTCAAAATTAAAATTTTAACCTGAGGTATATTCAAAGATCTCTAGGAAAGCTTTAATCTTAATGAGGTTAGTCTTAGAGGCTTGCATAAAAATGATTGTATCATCAGCATACATTAAATGAGAGGCAGCTGGAATTGAAGCAGACAATTGATAATAAGAGAGGCTCTTGTTCCAAAAAATAAAGGAGAGGCTCCTAGAAAAAGCCTCTGAGAAAATATTGAAGAGGAATGGAGAGAGGGGATCACCTTGTTTGAAGCCTCTAGTGGCTCTGAAGAAGCCCACTAGATTGCCATTGATAAGGACTGAGAAATGAGCTTGTGAAAGATTGTTCATTACAGCGTTTAAAAAGTTACCACTAAAACCAAACCTTGTCTGACATGTCTCTATCTTTCATATAGGCAGATTGATTTGGGGAGATTAGTTTATCCATGTGAGGCCTTAATCTTTCCATTAATACCTTTGAGCAGATTTTATTTATAACATTAGATAAACTAATTGGTCTGAAATCATCAAAAGAGCAGGGTGTAGACTTTTTTGGAATTAGGGTTATCTAGGTACTAACTATACCCCTTGGCATATCTACACCTAAAATAAATTCATTTAAAGCTTCAATAAGATCCTCTTTGATAATAGTCCAGCACTTGTAATAGAATTTATTGGAAAAACCATCTGGGCCTGGACTACTATTCTTATTCAAACCCTTAATCACAGACTCAAGTTCAGCTTCTGAGGCTGGTCTGGATAAAGCCGATTGTCTTGGTCAGTGATGATACTTGGGATTTGACTGAAAAAGTGAGGATAATAGGTATCATTAGCTGTTTGGTTAGGTTCAGTTAACATATCAGAAAAGTAGGCAATAGCTTCCTTTTGAATGTCTGAGTTTGAGTTTAGCCACCGTCCTTCCATGTTTTTAATCTTAGTGACCTGTACCTTACAGTTTCTCTCTTGAACAATCTTGTGGAAAAATTGGGTGTTATTATCGCCTAAATTATGCCATTTATATCTTGCTTTTTGCTTCCAAAATTTTTCTTTTTCTTTAAGGGCTCTAAGCAGTAAAGCTTTTTTCTCGTTTAATTTGACAAGTTCAGAGTCTGAGGGAGTCAAATCAAAGACAAGTTCCTGAAGTCTTAAGGCTTCCTCTGCTGAAATTACATTAGCATCAATATTACCAAAGCAATCTCTATTCCAGATTTTTATCACCTTCTTAAGTCTAACTCTTTTCAGAAAGAACTAAGCATACCAGACTCAGGAAGTGGTTTTTCCCAGTTTTCCTTAATTAGATTTGTAAATTCTGGCCTATTAAACCAAGTATTTATAAATCTAAAGGGTTTTGGGTGGGAAGTAGTCAAGGTAGATACCTGAAGTAGAAGAGGGAAGTGGTCTGAGGTATGCTTATTCAGGATTTGGATAGAAGATGAAGGGAATTTGTAGCTCCATGCCATTGTACAAAGGCCTCTATCTAGTCTTTTGGAGGTAGGATTCCTAAGCCTCGAGTTGCACCATGTGAAAATATTCCCCACTGTGTTTATTTCCTGAACTCCAGAGGAACTAATCCAGTTATTAAAGTATCTAATACTTCCTAAAGAAGGGGAGCTAGGGCTTTTATACTCTAAGAGTGTGGTGATGGTATTGAAATCACCTATAAATATAGTTTCTCCTCTAGTAATATTAGTCAGATCTTTCCATAAACACTTCCTACCCTCTCTGTTTCTCAGTGCATAAACAAAAACTGCCTCCATATCTAAATGCAGAGACTGGTGAGCTATCTTAACATGAAGAAACTGTTCATGGTGAGAGATGAGAGTAACAAAGACTGAATTAGTCCACATAAGACATATTTTTCCATTATGGAGAGTCAAATCATGAGAGAAATGAAGCTTATCCATATATGTTTGGCATTGAGTGTTATCATGCATTGGTTCAATTATACAGAGGAGTTGAATTTTCTTAAGCTTAATTGCATTAATTAGCCTTAGCATAGAAGATTCCATACCCCTAAGGTTCCAGACTAAAACATTAACAATTAGAGTGTGTGTCATTGTTCACCAGATTTATGACTCTTTGTAGCTGATCTAAGCATCATCTTATTCAGCTAACTAAAGTAATTATTCTTTTTAATCTTAGACTTACCTTGCTAGGAAGTCTTACTATTAAGCTGCATAGCTTGAGAAGCTGTATTATCAGGGTGACTGACAGAAGCCTCATCATCGGAATCCAGCATTTCCAGTTCTTCATTTCCCTGTGGGAGATTGTCCAGATCCTGCAAAACCAAAAACCTATTTTCCTTTTTACCCTGTAGGGAAAGTGGGTGATTTTTTGTGGGGGATTGGTTTAGGGTTAGCCTAAGTGAGCCAATTTGGATATCATCTTTTGCATAGGCAATGGGTGTAGATTTGGACAGTGCAGTAGCATTTAAAAGTTTTGAGATGGAGTTTTCAAAGTCTTCCTGAGGTTGGATTCTGGGTAACTGAGCAGGTGAAAATAAACAATCGTTTCTAGGCACACTGTTGACCCCTGGGGAGGAGTTGGTGTCCAAATTTAGGGGGAGGTTGTTGTAGCTCTCCCGTTATCAACACTGTCATTTTTATGTGAGGAGTCAACTTGATTACCTAAGGAGATCAGAGGAGGTTTGCTGAACTTGTGGCAAGTAGCCTGCCACTTGGAATGAGTATGGTTCTTGGCTGTGTGATTTTCCACTGATTTACCATCGATGTTTTCCACTAATTTGCCATTAAAATTTTGTGGGATAGCTCTGCATTGACTTAGGGAATGTCCTAACTTAGCACAGTGATCACAATAGAGGGGGACATCTTCAAATTCTATAGGATACTTCCTGTTGTTAGAAACTGAACCCAACCTTATATAGTTGCACATAGGCTTCTGAAGATCAATTTCGACACAAAATTTAATAGCAGATGGCCTAGTAAGCAAATCAGTGGCTAAATCATTCTTAATAAAGCTACCTATGTTGTTCCCAATTGCTTCGATAGATGCTGAGTTATAATAATACAAAGGGACTTCCCTGATCGTACACCAAATGGGCACAATTGGGGATTCTCTGTGCGTTGAGAAATCTGGGGACCATTTGAGCATCTTAAGAAGGATACCATTAAAATTCCAGATTCCTTTCATCCAACATCTTTGATAATCATTGACATGCTCAAACCTAATCAGAACATGCGTGTAATCTAAAGATCCTAATTGATATTTACCGGCAAAACCTACCGTTTTGAAAGCCATTTCCAAATGCTCCATTGTGAGTCTCCCTTTTGTGAATTTTCCAACCAGAGCATTCGCATAGTGTGCTGAGAGTTTGGCAATTTGATCGTTGGAATAGAGACAAGCTGGATCACCTAGATGTTCTGATTTAGGGATTAGTTCTGGGTTGCTGGGCAGTGATTTCGACAGAGGAGGGGAATTTTTTTGGAGAACAGCAGCAAAGGATTTGGGAGCATCGATTGGAATTGGTGTTTGATTGGCGTTGCTTACCGCCACTGCGAGCGGCTTCGCGGTGGTCATATCTGTCGTGGAATGTCAGTGGCAGGGGTAGCCGTTAACGGCGGGAGATAACCGTTACCGGTGAGGGAGGAAGTGAGAGAGAAGAAGAAGCACGTTTTTTTTCACTGTAGCAATATGATCAGCAACATCTTTTTGTTGATACCTGGTCGTTTAAGAAAACATAACTTAGTGTTCAAGAGAGACAACTATGTCTCCAAATATTTTTGTACACTTCTAGAACATTTTAAACACCAAATATTTTAAGAATAAGTTCTTCTCAATTACTCTTCAGGTTCCTCATTAACAGCTCTATGTAAAGACAAGGTCATTGACTCATCAACTAGATTGAGGAGTAGATCCAAAAATCATTGTTTTAAAGTGAGCTCGGCAGCAAAAGATCTTGACATTAGGAGCAACAACTTCTGAGTGATTAAGAGTTGCAGAACTGGTGATCAAAAGCTATTCAAACAAGGGACGCTGGAAAATTAAGCTTGAAAGAAGTTCAACAGTTATCGTGACTTTATGCAAGAAAAGAGGGACAAGTTTTCTCAATTCTCTAAATGAATTGGGGGCTGGAAAATGCAAGCATGAAAATAAGTCATATTTTGCATTCAGAAATAAGCCGATAGCTGGTTAAATGGTAACTTTAAATCAGTTATAGTATATCAGAACTGGATATAAAATATGCACTGTTTCACCATATTTAAAGTGGAAAGATGCAGTTTGCTGACAAACCTAGTTATTGGCTTTCACCGTTTCCTTTTTTTTTTTGTGAAAAACCACCTGTGATGGTTGGGGGTTTGGCAGACCCCTACCCATTTATTAATTAAAAAGAAAAGTACAAAGAAAGAGGGGGGCTTAATACCTGACCTCGACTGATTCATCTGATGAGCCCTTAAACCGAATACAAAGTTCTTACTGTAGTTACTCTATAGGCCATCATAAAAAACAGTTTGATATAGAAAGATACATATTGGCTAAGATTAACCTGCTCTAACATAAGGAATGCCTTGTGCCTCAAGCTTCACTTTGCCGGCCACTAGTGGAGGTAAACCTGCACAATTATATATGTTACTAACCTGACTCCGGCTGGCCATTTTAGCTAAAATGTCTGCAGCTCCATTTGCTTCCCGGAAGATGTGGTTGAGAGTGAAGTTGAGTCCTTGGAGAAGTTCCCAGATCCGCCTAATCGTGTGCAGGAGTGTCCATGGAATCTTGAATTGGCGTCGAATCATGCTTATCAGTACTCTTGAGTCCATTTCTATGTCAATGCTTGATATGCCCTTGTCCCTTGTAAGCTGGAGTCCATGCTGCAAAGCTAGAGCTTCAACCTGCAAAATATTGTCTGCCACAACAGTTCTGGAGAGAGCTGCTACTACATGACCTAAATGGTCTCTGATGATACACCCAACTCCCGCACAATCTTTGCTAAGATAAGATCCATCAGTATTCAATTTAAATGCTGAAGGCAGTAGCCATTTCAAAATTTTAGGTGGCTTTTGTTTAGCAAAGTTCTGGGACAACAGCTTTGGATTGTTTGACAGGATCCATTTAAAATCCAGTTTGAAGGCCAAAAGGATGTCATTGTAATGATACAAAATGCGCCTATATATGATCATAACATCCGGTTTTTTGCCCTCAAAAATATAGTTACACCTAGCACACCACAGGTGCCAGTTCACAATACATGGTAAAATGCGAGTTAACTTAGTGAGGGGTCCATCATGAGACTGGAAATTCCAGTAAAAGTAAACCCTATCCCATAAGAGTTGGAAGATGTTGTCAGGCATATTAAAAGTAGAATTCACCATTTTCCAGAGCTGCTTTACTTTCGCACAGGAATTAAAACAATGATGTATAGATTCTGATTTGCAAAAGCATAGACTACACCTTGAGGGGAGATGGAATTTGAAATCCACCAGGACATCAGGGAAAGCAACCAGCCTGTTCATGAGTTTCCAGTTGAATAGTGAGATTTTTTTTTGGTAGCAGATGTGACCAGAGGTGGCTGTAGGATGGAAGTTTATTTTTCTTTTCTCTGATTAGTTCATAGGCCGATTTAGCTGTGAATTTACCTGATTGGGTTGGTTTCCAGATGAGGGTATCATCATAGCTAGGATCAATATCATGTTCAGCTTCCAGGAACTGGAAAAGATGGTCAGGTAGTGCCCGTTTGATCTGATCGGAGAATGTGGCTTTGTTGTTAAAGTATTCAGCCACTATGAGTGTTTGGTAGGGAAAAGCTTGGGGGTTAATCAGAGAGTCAGACAGTGGACCCATAGATGTCCAATTGGAATGCCAAAAGGAGACTGATCTATTCCCAAGTATGACTTTTGTGTTGTCTACTGCAATCTGGTTTACCTCCTTGATTCTTTTCCAAGTTCTAGAGGTTTTCTGGTTGTCACTCATGGACCACAGGACTGTAGCCCATAGGTATTTCCCTTTCTGGAGTTTCCACCAAAGTTTGATTGAGAAGGATTCAGTTAATGTGTTCAGATTTTTAAAATTAAGGCCATTTTCCAGAAGAGGAAAGCAAAGTTTAGTGTAGGATCTCCAGGTTCTGTGTTTTTTGGTTTTGTCTATGTTGTTGTTCCAAAAAAACTTTGCCAGAGTCTTGTGAGTAAGGGTTATGATGTGTGAAGTTGGCTTTAAAACAGTTAGGAGATGTATTGGCATTGAGGCCAACACATGTCTAATCAGTGTTGCTCTTCCAGCCGGGGATAAGAGTTTGTTATTCCAGTGGTTGATTTTATTCTGGATTGAGAGTAACATGTTATGGAAGTAGGCATTTTTGGTTCTGCCTACAAAAATGGGGCTTCCACCGTTTCCTTTCTAATACTTTTCTCCGAAGCTTGAGAGCTCAACTTTGCAAGCTTTAGTTCCACTCATATACGCCACATGTACAACCTACAAGTAAACAATATTATGAGACAACAGAAGAAAAATATAATTAAGGTCCTATTAACAAAAACAATCTTTGTTTACAACAGTCGGATATCACTTCATTTACATCCTGCTTCTCCAATCTTGAGAGAGCTTAGGAATGGCAAACTAAATAGAAATGGAACAGACAATATCAACGAAAATAACTTTCTAATATAACTGCACTATTTAAATATATTCATCTTCCTCCTAAACTAAAGCAGATACTCTAGCTAAATTCACGTCACTTTAATAAATTAACCATACCTAGATATATCTTTGGACCTGGAATTTCTGAGAGAGTCGTTACATACTCAATCAATCACACGAAATAGGGAATTGATTTAGGAAAGATAGGACTAGTCTATAATAGAACTAGGAGGTAGTGATAGGAATGGCACAACACCTTATGGGTGCAATATATTCTCCAAAGTTCAGAAAAATAAATGGGCAAAATACTGATATGACCGTATGTTTTGAAGGTTTGTGCTGATATGACCCTGTACACTTGAAAAGTGCTATTGTAGCTCTGTGTTTTGCATCCAAAGTGACGATATAACCCTGTGACACTATTCCGGTGTTGACTTTGTAATTTTTGGCATTGACCAAAAATAAAAGGACTAAAATACCCCTAGTTTTCAAATTACAAATATTTCAAATTACAAATATAATGATTAAAATACCCTAGATTTATTCCTCTTCACCACCACTATCACCACCGCCGCCATTATCACTACCGCCGGTGACCACCAGCCACGGCCGCCACCACCAGCCACCGCCACCACCACTCATCCCAGGAGAACCTAAACCTAGCTCCGCCACCACCACCAGCCAAAGCCACCACCACCCACCCCAGCAGAACCTAAACCTAGCTCCACGACCACCACCACCCGAACCTAAACCTAGCTCCACGACCACTACCAACCATCGCCACCGCCACCAGCCAAAACCCCACCAGCCAAAACCCCACCAGCCATCGCCACCGCCAGCCACAGCCACCACCACTAGCCACAACCACCAGCCACATCAACAGCTACCACAGCCATAACTATCCTGGACAGGCTACCACATCATTTGGCGTCAACTGTGGGGAACCAAAATTTTTCCCTTTCATTCTCAGGTTTCTCAGGTAAGCAATGATGTTCACTAAGCGTACAAAAAGCCACAACCATTTGTCACAAGAGCAAATGCTGGGACAAAATGAAGGAACACACCACCAGCAACATCACACACCCACCAAAGAGAAAGGATTTAGTAAAGAAGAAACAGAGGAGGAAGAAGAAGAGGAAGAAGAAGAGGAAGAAGAGGAGGGAGAATCTCCGAACTGTGATAAGGAAATATGGGATTCACAGTATTCTTAGAAGCAAACATGGAGGATTTATATGATCAATTCTTGAAGATTCTGAAGAAAAAATCCCCGAGGCTAGAGAAAAGGGCAAATCAAGAACGTGAACGTCTCTCCTATGAAGAAGAGCTGCGTGACATTGTCGCTCAGATGACATGGAAAATGGCCTCTCGCACCACATTTGTGAGACTTCCGGATGACGAAGGATTTCAAGCATCCCCTACACGTTAAAGTCTATGATGGCACCACATATCTAAAAGAGTTCTTACATTCATACAGAAACAACATAAGATTTCGAGATGCGAACATAGAACTAGTATGCAAAGTGTTTCCCATCTTTTTATCAGGCACTGCAATTACGTGGTACGAAGACCTTCCACACTAAAGTATCAAGTCTTGGGCACAACTGTCAGATTTATTTTTGGGATGTTTCTACCAAAAGAAGAATTTCACTAGAACAATTGTGGATCTCAACAATATAGCACAGCAAAGTGATGAAAGCCTCGCGGAGTATTATAGCCGATTCGTCATGAAAAGCCTACAAGTTTGAGATTTTTAGTTTCAATTATGTTTTTGTACTTTATAGGGGGCATGAGATCCAGAGAGATTTATGAGGAACTGACGAAGAATATACAGAAAAACACAAGGGAATTACGAAAAATGATTGAAAGGCATGTGCAAACAGAAGAGGCAAACAATCGAAAGATAGAGAAGGAACAGGGTGAAAAGTGAACAATGAATGATTCACAAAAAACCTGGCCCAAAAAAGGAAAAGTGAACACCACATTCAGAAGAGGAGAACCGGGCTCGCAGGGTGTGCCATTTCAAGATACGCCTCTGACAAAGACATGGAAAGATATATGGCTAACAATAAGGATCTATTCCGGGAACTAGCACCAACGATAGCACTGCCAGAAAAAAATCACGAGAGTTTTATTGTGCCTTTCACAAAGATCAAGGCCATAACATAGAGTACTGTAGGGAATGGCAACTTGGGCCAGTATAGAAAAGAAGCTACAAGTCAGTATGGGGACGCAAGTAAGACATCAAACCTATATTCACTATATATAGAGAGAGAGAGAGATACATAGCCACAAGTATTTGTGGGTTTTACATTCTATCATGGTGTCAATGAAGTTATGTTTCAGGCCATTTTGCTCTTAGATGCAAAATGTCTGGTACCAGTTGTAGTGCCAGTGGTGTAAGAAATTTGGTCATTTTGCCTCAATGTGTTCTCACTTAGTCTCTCTGGCTTCTTCTCCCGGTTCTTTACTGCACGCTCGCTGGATAGCTGATTCCGGCGCAACCAACCACATGACCTCTTCTTAGTCCGCTCTTGATTACGTGACTCCTTACTCTGGTAACAATCGTGTTGTTATTGGTAATGGTTCTGCTCTTACCATTACTCATATTGGTCATTCTCGAGTCTCTGATTCATTGTCCTTGTCTTATGTTTTGGTGGTTCCACAAATTACAAAAAAATTGCCGTCTATTAGCAAGTTGACTTGGGATATGAATGTTGTTTTTTTTATGATTCTTCTTTCACTATTTCGACCAAGTTTACTAGAGATGTTTTTGGCAAAGGTCATCTTGATAGTGGCTTATATGTTTTAGATTACGGTGGTGCTGCTTTATCTGTTTTTGTTTCATCGATGCTTCTAAAGCATATTTTGAACTTTTGCATAGAAGATTGGATCATGTACCTCACAACATCATTTCGTCCTTGAGCAAGTATGGATGTTTATCAGTTACTAGTTTGTTGTCTAAGCCTCATTTATGTCCTGCTTGTAAGAAGGCTAAAGGAAAGCTTCTTTATTTTACTGATAATTTAAAACTCGCACCACACATACTTGGTCTGGTTCATTGTGATCTTTGGGCACCCTCACCTGTTGTCTCTCGAGCAGGCTACTCCTATTATGTCATTTTTGTTGATGATTTTTCTCGGTTTACTTGGTTATATCCTCTACGACGATTTTGTAGAGGTTTACATGCAATTTGAAGATTTTGTTGAGAACCAGTTTTCTACCTCCATTAAATTATTTTAGAGTGATGGTGGAATAGAGTTTGTGAATCATCGCATGCAAACTCATTTTGCATCAAAGGGAATTCATCTTTAGCTATCATGTTCTCACACTCCAGAGAAAAATGGTCGCGCAAAGAGGAAGCATCGTCATATTATAGAGACAGGTTTATCGATGCTCTGTCATTCTGGCCTTCATCACTCCTTTTGGTATGATGCATTTCGACAGCAGACTACATCATCAATAGACTGCCTACACCGATTTTATCTGGTCAGTCTCCACTCTCTTCTATTTTTGGTACTACGCCCGACTTTTCCAATTTTCATCTATTTGATTGTTGAGTTTTTCCATATTTGAGGCCCTATGATGCAAAAATTAGCGTCTCAGAGTATGTCTTGTATATTTTTGGGTTACAGTTCCCAGTACAAAGGTTATCGATGTCTTGATCCTCTTACGAAGATGAAGTACATCACTTGTCATAGTCGTTTTGATGAGTTGTTTTTTCTAGCTACCCGTACTGGTTCTATTATAGACTTATCACCACTGGATGTTTCTGCTTTCTTAGAGTATTCATCAGTTACATCGGAGTTGTTTGAGCCATCTTCTTCATCCGAATCACCCATTATTTTGGAAAAATAGGATTTTCATCATGTACCGAAAGCTCAGGGTTCCTCAGAAATTTGTGTTTGTTTTCCACAGGGTGACTAACAGCATGATCGACAACAATGAGCGCCACAAGGTCAAATGACGTCTCTACCACCGCAGATTCACGCAACGTCCACCCCAGCGCCAGTTGTCCGCAGCTTCTCCAGCTGAACCGACCACCCCTGCTTCACCAGCACCACCATCACCATCTGCATCTTCTGCATGACCTTTACCGCTAGCCTCAGGTTCTGTGCTCATCGTCTCGGGATCTGCATCATCTCCAATTGTGGGTCCCTCTTCCCGACATTCAATGGCTACTCGTTTGCTCACTGGTTCTTTATGGTACAAGGATTTTTCTGAGTATGATATTTCTGGTTTATTGAGTGCTTTATTTTATAAGACCGAGCCTTGCAGTCTTCGCTCGGCTGTCAAGGACCCTCGATGGGTTGTTGTCATGGACTCATAGATGGATGCTCTATGCACTCAACAGGCCTGGAATTTGGTTCCTCGTCTTTCAAATGCCAATGTTGTTGGTTCAAAATGGGTTTACATATTAAAGTACAGAACTGATGACTCTCTTGAACAACACAAAGCAATATTAGTTGCTCAGGGTATTTCGCAATTAACTGCCTTTGATTATAATCATATATTTAGCCCAGTGGTGAAGGCATCTACTGTTCGTACTGTTTTATCTCTTGCTGCCCATTGGAATTGTCCATTACGACAGCTTGATGTGAAGAATGCATTTTTCAATGGTGTTCTTGATTCTTCGGTTTATATGGAGCAGCCTGCTGGATAAAAGACCTGATGCATCCTAATTTTGTTTGTCTCCTACACAAGGTTATTTATGGTTTGAAGAAAGCTCCTTGTGCTTGGTTTTAGAAATTCAGTTCTTTTTTTATTGGCTTGTGCTTTGTATGCAATTCCTCTGATACCTCTTTATTTGTCTTTTCTAAGGGTGCCTCTTTGCTCTACTTATTGGTTTATATTGATGACATTATTCTTACTGAGAATTATGGCTATCTCATTCGGAAGTTTATTGATCGGGTTAATCAGGAATTCAATATTATCGATCTTGGCACTCTGCATATTTTTTGGGTTTGGAGGTTGTTTGTACATCTGACGGTTTATTCCTTGGTCAGGCCAGATACGCCAAGGAAATTTTGTTGGGTGCCGGAATGCAAGATTCTTCACCTGTTTTCATTTCTTTTGTGGTTTTTTTGCAGCTTTCTAGCTCTTCCGATAAGCCATTTGGAAATCCCACTCTTTATCGATCTCTGGTTGGTGCATTTCAATATTTGTCAATTACATGTCTCGATTTGTCTTATGCTGTTAACACGGTCAATCAGTACATGCAAGCTCCTATTGATGACCATTTCCAAGCTGTCACTCGAATTCTGTGCTATGTTTGTGGCACTCTCCACTATGGTCTTCAGTTTCTCCCAAATTCATCCGTTTTACCAATTCTAGGTTATTCTGATACTGATTGGGCTTGTTGCATTGAGACTCGTAGGTCTACATATGGTTGTGCCATTTTTCTCGGTGGTAACCTGGTGTCTTGGAGTGCTGAGAAACAACCTGCAGTTTCTCATTCTAGTTCAGAATCAGAATACCGTGCTATGGAAAATACTGTCAGAGTTGGCTTGGTTGATGAATCTTCTTCGGGGATTTACGTGTATCGACTCGTGCACCTTTTGCTTTATTGTGTGATGACAATAGTGCTCTTTTCCTGGCTCAGAATCCAATTTTGCATGAGAGAGCTAAGCACATTGATATGGACTATCATTTTGTGCCTGAGATGGCGTCTTCTGGCAAGCTCAGAGTTGCTCATGTTTCTACGGACTTGAAGCTTGCTGACATCTTTACAAAGGGGTTACCTCGTCTTTGGTTTGAGTTCTTACTTCCAAGCTTTGCATTGCAACCAGTCCTATGCTTTGCTTGAGAGGGGTAATAGAGATATAGTTGAGTTAGAATCGGGATAAGAAAGGAATACCCTTTCTGATTGTTTTTGTATATATCATGCTCCATATTTGTTAAAGTCTTGTATACCCTTTGTACTCACTATATATATATATATATCAATACATACAGCCACAATTATCTGTGAGTTTTACATTTAATAACAGGATAACATTGCTAGCGGCCCAAATACTCATGCACAAACCCCGTAGCACAAGTCACACACACATTGGCTTGGTATTGGGCCAGTCACTAAAAGGCAAAGAGAACTAGGTCATAAACCAAGGAGATTAGGTTTCAGGAATAGTATAAATAGAGAGGTATGTCTTCTATTTTTGGTAACATAATCTTTGCCTATTTTCTCTCTTTATAAGATTGTTGACTAGACCGTCGGAGAATCTTCCCACGGAGTTCCTGGGGTCTATTTCTTTCTTGTAGATCACAAGCAGCGCTGGATTAGGTTTGGGTTGGGTTGTGAACAAAGGTTACCATACGCATCAAGTGGCATGCTCAGTGGGACCCCATTTCCACCAGATCTTAATCTTATAGCGTATGTCTTTGTCAAAAATTTCAACTTATCGGAGTGAAAGGTTGAAGAGCAAAGGGACTAGTGCAGCCGTTGAGGTTGGATCTTCATATAGATTGAAGGTAGGGGAAACATTTCCCCTCCCATCTTAGACCAAGATCGCCCACATCGCCAGTAGAAGCTTTGGCAGGACCTGGCCCAATGGCCCTTATGATCGAAGGGTCACAGGTCAGGACCCTACCCAAAGCTTCAGCAAGAGCAAAGTTTACTATTAAACCTGCCATAAGAGTTGTTACGACAATGCCATTAGCTGGGATACATGGTGTAGATGGGCATCTCACGAAGTGTTTCAGTGACTTGGAGGTCGAGACCTACGAAAGAAGATTCCAGGAAGGTCACGTGGTTTTTGGAGATCGAGCTTATCCACCAAGCTTTGATCACATCACACAAATGCTAGAAGCCACGGGATATCAGTTTGTCCCCCCTTTGATAGTCCCTCACCATTCGACGGTTATGATACCTCCAGTAACTTATTCATCTTTGATAATCGTGGAAGCACAGATCAGATCACTACCCCTAGCTAGCCGAGCATGCGGGGTCCCTTACATGGGATATGCAAGGGAGGTTTCCTAATCAAAACTTCAACCTTCCTTCCCAGAGTACATGCAGGTAAGCTACCCCGTGTCGGTGGCGGGTTATCCCCCCAAGGTTTTTACCAAGGTTGGGGAGCCAAGCCTTAGATGAGGATCCCAGACCTTATGGGAAACCCATGGCCCATACCCTTCTTCAACCAAGTGGATCCTCGAAGACTCTGCCCAAGGGACCTTCGAGAACCACTTCAGAACGAAGGATATTAGTATGGTGGGGCTTAAACAACCTTAGGAAGGGAATTGGATAGATTGTTAGGCTCGATGGGGCAAACGGTAGGATCCCCGTTTGGACCAATGGTGACTAATGTTTGTTGGCCCCAAGATATGAAGCCATCAGAAGGACTTCCTACTTACTCGAGGAACTCAGATCCATGGGAATTTATCCAAACTTTCCTTAGTTTGATGAATTCTCGGGACTTAGATGAGAAACTGACGTGCAAACTGGTAGGCAATTACCTTCGAGGAAAGGCCCAAGAGTGGTTCAACAATTTGCCTAGGAGTTTGTTCCATTCATATTGACACTTGAGTGGGGTTTTATAGAGTCAATATTTCTAGAAAAAGAAATTCACCAAGACCTTGACAGAGTTGTATCAAACAAAGCAGAAGTTGGGGGAATCTACTGCCACCTTCTACCACCGGTACATCGATGACAGTCTTGGGGTAATCGAAGGTACAGGGAATGAAATTATCCAGGGATATTTATTAGGAATGGAGGACCTGGAATTGTACAGAAAATTAATGATGAACACCTCGAAAACACTTCAACAGCTCCAGGAAATGGTGGAATATCATTCAAAGGTAGAAGAAGCAATTCAAAAGAAAAATGAGGGCCAAGTGGCTAAGCAGTCCAAACCTAATGACCCTTGAGGTAAAAGACCAAGTGAAAGGCCAAATTTTGAGAAGTACACCCTCATGCGCCAATCCCTGGCTGAAATATGGAGCATCCACAAAGGAGTTTTCAAACCACCACCCCCTATGAGTGACAGTCAATGAGCCTTCGTAAGCAGGAAGGCCACCACCAAATTCTGTAATCACCACAGCGATTACAGACACACCACGAATGAATGTGCCCACCTTCGAGCAGAAAGTGACCAATGTGAGAGGGATGGCCTCTTAAGGTGCTATTTTGTCAATCCTACCGAGATGAGAACCCGGGGCATAGGAACGATAAAGGGAACATGTGGCCACCTAAGAAAAACTTCAATGCTGGAAATAGATGAGATCAAGGCCCCTGGGGGCAACGAAATGAGTGCTGTGACGAACCCCAGCAAAACCCCCCAATAGAGAACAGGAATGAAGTGAAACCTGCCATTTATAGGGTGGTCAATGTTATTAGTGGAGTTGTTGGTGAAAGTCTTTGAATGCAGTTATGAAAGCACAGTCGTGATGGGTTCCAGCAAGAGAGCCAATCGGGAAAAGGCTTCGATCGGATGAAACAATCACGTTCTCGGAAGCGGGAGCAGTTCCAAACCAAACCTCCCATAGTGATCCCATGGTCATTATAACAGTAATTGGAACTGCATTGATGAAGAGGGTGTTTATCGATGATGGAAATGAAGTTGAAATCATGTTCATAAACTGCTTTTAATCAGCTGGGGATTGGGAGAGTGAATCTTAAAAAATCCACTCCGCCTTTATTAGGGTTCACAGAGAAAATTGTATACCCCATCGGGGAGATAACACTGCCGGAGAGGGTTGTATATGGAAACAAAGGGGTCATGGCGCAATGTAGCTTTGCTGTTATCGATGTTTTTTCTCCCTACAATGTAATCTTAGGGAGACCTGTGCCAAGCTTGTGTAGTATGATCGCCATACCATTTGATGATGAATTTTCCAACGAAGAATGGAGTAGCGTCCATCCGTGGGGATCAGCCTACTGTTCAAAGTTGTAACTACGAAGCAGTAAAGGGGGTAGGAAAAGCAAGGAGTGTTTCTTTAGTACACGGTGAAGTTGGACCGGCCGACACACTGCCACTCTCCATTCGAGATGTGGGATCTGTGGCGGTAGGGAGTATGATGCCCAACATGGTAAGGCAGGAACTAAAGGCTCTGTTAGATCTATTATGAAGTGTTTTCTTGGGATGTTTCAGACTTGGCAGGGGTACCTGTAGAACTAGCAGTCCACGGGTTGAATGTTGACCCTTCGATAAAGCTTATTAAGCAGAAATGGCAGATATTTTCTCCTGAGAGAGCGGACGCGATCAAATCTAAGGTAGGCAAAC
This sequence comes from Rubia yunnanensis, assembly GCA_037428765.1. NCBI lineage: Eukaryota > Viridiplantae > Streptophyta > Magnoliopsida > Gentianales > Rubiaceae > Rubia > Rubia yunnanensis. The sequence goes on from CM075068.1 coordinate 80,767,775, forward strand.
TCCTCGTAGCAGATGTTATCAAAGAAGTGTTGTATCCTCAATGGTTGGCTAACCCTATCCTGGTCCTAAAGCCAGATGGTACGTGGCGTATATGTATAGACTTCACAGACCTAAACAAGTTACCATAGCCTTGCCTTTTTTATGTGCACAAAGGTAAATGCCAGATACTCATGGCAGAAGAAGACAAAGAGAAAAAAAATTTCATCAAGGATGTGGGCACCTTCTTCTATAAGAAAATGTCGTTTGGGTTAAAGAATGCTGAGGAAACTTACAAACGTTGGTGGATAAACTTTTCAGAAAGAAGGTTGGTAAAATTTTGGAAATCTACGTCGATGACATGGTGGTAAAAAGTGTGACCTGCAATCAATTTTTACAAGACTTGAGTGACATGTTCAAAGGTTTAGGAAGGTCAAATTTGAAATTAAACCCTTTGAAGTGTGAAATAGCGGTCGGTGCAGGTAAGTTTCTGGGATTCATGGTCCCAGGAAGGGGTATCGATGTTAACCCGGAGAAGGTAGAAGCCTTGATGAATATGAGGAGTCCTCGTAACGTAAAAGAAGTTCAAAGATTAACAGGGTGTTTGGCAGAATTGAGCAGATTCTTATCGAAGGGGGCAGAGAAGCACTTCCCTTTCTTTGATGTACTTCATAAAGCCAAAAATTTTGAATGTACTTCAAAGGAGCACCTGAAAAAAAAATTACGTTGATGAAGCCGAAAAAATGGGAGGTCTTGTACCTTTACATCTCAACCTTGGCCCTAGCTATTAGGTTCGTACTCGTTAAGGAGAAGGAAAGACAGCAACATCCTATATATTTCGTTAGCAGAGCCTTACAAGGCTCGGAAACGAGGTACACCACCATGGAAAGATTGATCTTAGCCTAAGTTCATACCACTCAAAGATTGAGGCCCTACTTCCAGGGTTATCCCATATTTGTGCTCACTAACTGTCCAATCTGGAAAGTACTTCTAAAGCCTGAGGCCTTGGGGAGAATGATGAAGTGGGTTAGGGAGTTGGGAGAACATTATATACACTACCATCCTAGGACTGCGATCAAAGTCCAAGCCTTGGAATATTTCATTGTAAAGACCACCGACCCCATCGAAGATAGTTGCAACACTGATGAACATGAAGTATGGAAATTGTTCGTAGATGAATCTTCTCATGCAGGTGGTAGTGGGTCAGGAGTGTTGCTCACCAGTCTCGATGGTACCGATTATCCTTACGCCTTGCACTTCAAGTTCAAATCCATAAACAATGAAGCAGAATATGAAGCCTTGATCACAGGACTTTGATTGGCCAAAGAATTGAAAGTAGAAGAGATGGAAATATTCAGTGACCCGCTGTCTGTTGTAAATCAGGTGAATGGGGAGTACGAAGTTTGAGAAGCAAGCTTGCAACGCTACTTGGAGGTATTCAAACCTTTATTGAGTGCTTTCGATCACATACTCTTTCTCAGATACCCAGGGAGAAAAATCATAAGACTGATGCCTTGAGTAAGTAAGCTTCATCTAATTTGGGTGAATTGTCGGAGAAGCAAGTAAAATTCAAAAACCTTAATCAGCGTAGCTTCGAGGAGATCATCGTGATGGCCAGTTTTGAAGGGGTACATGGATGACCCCAATTTTTCAATAACTCCAAGATGGGCTGCTTCCAAAAGATTACATCGAAGCACAGAAAATTTGACTCAAGGCACCCAACTATATTATACATGATGGAACCTTGTATCGAAGGGGATACTTACAACCCTTGCTTCGATGTGTTACCCCCACCAGTACACACTACATGATGCAGGAAATCCATGAAGGAGTCTATGTTAGCCTTTAAGGAGCACGATCCATAGCAAGAAGGATACTTCGCGCAGGGTATTATTGGCCAACCATGTTCGAAGATACTAACAAATATATCCAAGCCTGTCACCAATGGAAAAAACATGCACCTATAACCCATGTCCCAAAAGAGGAAATGATCAACATATTTAACTCCTAGCCATTCGATATGCGGGGTATAGACGTAGTGGGGACCTTCCTAGAAGCACCGGGGAAACTCAAGTATTTGATAGTGGCAGTCGACTATATCACTAAATGGGTCGAAGTAGAACTGTTTGCAAACATTAAGGGGAAATCTATCATATTATTCTGTTGGAGGAATATTGTCTGTCACTTTGGCATATCAAAAGTGTTCATCACGGACAACGGAACCCAGTTCGTAAATGACCCTTTTAAAATCTAGTGTGAGGATTTCAAGATCGAGTTGAGGGTCACATCGGTATACCACTACCCAAATCCTTGTCAACAAAATATAGAAAAGACTGGATGGAGCGAAAAGCAACTGGGCCAAGAACTACCCATTTTGTTGTGGCCTTATCGAATGGTAAAGTTTTCAACCACAGGAGATACGCTATATGGAATTGTGTATGGCTCAGAGGCTGTAATACCTGTGGAAGTTAGCATGCCTAGCCCAAGGATGATGGTAGCCAGTGGTGTCATCAATGACAAAATTCGTTGCCTTGATTTGGATCTAATAGAGGAAAGACATGGCATAGCTTCCATTTGTGAAGTCAAGGTCAAGGAAAGGGTGAAACGGTATCATGATCGAAGGGTGAAAGAAGCGTTGTTTGTTATGGGGGATCTCGTTATGAGGCACAATGAGAAGAGTAAGCAGGAACCGGAAGGGAAGTTGAGCCCTAATTGGGAAGGACCTTACAGAGTGCTCGAGTCTCATCTAGGAGGGAGTTATACCTTGGGTTCGATGAATGGTGACTGCATCCCCAAGTGGTGAAACATAGTTAACCTTTGACAATATTACCAGTTGTAAGGAACAGCTATCATGGGCTCGTCACAAAAATTTTGCTTATTTTGCTATGTGACTATTACTAGACTTGCATGCTAAGTGCAACAACTGGATGACTTAATGGATGTTTTAATTTCTCACTCAACATAAAGTGCAAATTTATTATTCTCACGTGATCAAAGATGCCCTATTGAAACAATTTACTCTTGCCCTCGTGTGATAAAGTTCAATTCTTGCCCTTGTGTGATAGAGTCCGTTTCTCGCCTTCCCGCGATAGGAATTTACTCTCGCCCTCGCGCTATAGTGTTCAATTATCTCCCTTGCGTGATAGAATTTGTTTCTCTCCTTCGCACAATAGAAATTTACTCATGCCCTCGTGCAATAGAGTTCAATTCTCACCCTTGCGGGATAGAATTCAATTCTCACCTTTGCGCAATAGAAATCTATGCATGTTTTACAAGTAAAATTTCTCGAAGGTATAATAGAGTTCAATTTTTGCCTTTTCTTGATAGAATTCAATTCTTTCCTTTGCGTGATAGAAATCTAGACACTTTTTATAAGTAAAATTGCTCGAAGGTGTGACATACTACATAAGCTTTATTAAGGTATGACATACAACATAAGCTTTGAGGTATAACATAAAACCTAAATTTTAACACATACAACACACGCAATCATTCAGGCCACTGAATGTTCTCTTCCTTCACCCCAGTGGCGATTGTAAATAGGTGATCAATCTCACTCTCCGAGGCCACGGTGATAGGATTGACATAATGTCTTCGATAAGGTATCAAATTCCCCTATGGTGATGGTTCTCCCTCCTCAAAGCTTCGACTATCCTTGGAACCACTTCTTCGACATCACGAGCGCCAACAAAAACTTCTCCTACAAGTTCAACTGATAACACTGAATGAGAAGGTCCGATACGGGATGTAATGCCCTGAAGAGGGGATATGCTTGGGGCTGTCTTCTTTGACTGATTATTTTGCTTATTTTGAAGATGGGGTGTCTGCTTTCTTTTCTTCGACCCCTATGTGAACATTTTCCCTTCGGAGGAATCCCGGACAAGGGCCCCCCACTCAAAGGACCTACTCCTTGAGGGTGGGGATTGTTCTCTAATTGGAGACGTCCTTTCCACTCGCATTTGGCATCAAAAGCTGCACGATAGTCTGGATCCCCATCTAGATCCTGTCGAGGAAAATCCATCTTAGTCTCGTACAAAAATTGAAACATATCGCTAATAAGACCCATGATGAGGACCCCATATGATAACCCATGCTCTTGAAGACTATCAGAGTAAAGTTGTATTGTAGCCGAATGAGCCAACACTTAATCTGAAAGCTGGGAATTCTAATTTATAAGCTCGCTGCAAATTTTTTGGCCCTAGTAGCCTAGAAACCTCTTTGACAAGTAAAATTTTGACAAGTAAACTTTTTTGTTTGTCCATCTCATTATCTTGTGTTTCGAGCTCTTTTACCTTATCTTGATAGAATCTTTTATCACCCCCAGTAACCGAGGCTTCAATACAACCGGGCATCGGTAAGATACTTGTGAAAATTAGAATACTTATACATCATTTCTCGTAAAACATCATTTCTCGTAAAGCATCTTGATGACTGAGCCCACCCGCTACATGATTCGTTTACTATAGTAAGGGCAACAACTGATTGACCAGCCGTAGAATTGTCCTTCGATTTATTAAGAATTTTCCTTATCGAAGGATGAATGCAATCTTTCTATGATGATAGCTCCTCATTAGCCTTAGATAGATCCTCACGCAGGCGGGCCAACTTAGGAAAAGCCTTCAATGACTCTACCTTAATCGTAGCAAGCTCTTGAACAGATTTTTCCAGCTCATCATGCATTAGAGCATTCTATAAAGTAATAAATTAATATAGTTAATGCTAGAAAAAAAATCACAAAGTTTGTTTGATTGCCTTAATGTTATCAAAATATTTGATCAAGTCTCCATCAGAGATTACAAAACATTTCTTAATTAAAGAAGAAGATTAGAATTCATACATCTCTAGCCTCTCGCTCTATGCTATGATCCTCATCATTCAAAGCCTTTCCATGGTCAGTCTCAGCATCTTCTAGTTTCTCCTTCGAGGCTTGATCACTGGACTTGGGTTGGGGATCATCTTCGAGAATAGCCAAAGCACGAAGGACGGAGGCAGGTAGAAATTTCATCTGGTTCTTGATAACGTCGAGGATTTGAGGCCTGAGACCACCTTGGCTAGAGAGCTTACCCCAGCCAACCATCACGTTTTCCCTGGCATCGGGGTCAGTACGAGCTTTCAGGACCTCGTCTTGTTCGGGGGTGAGACAGTCACGTGTCCAGCCATAAACATCTGTTCGACCCCAAGCCTTCCCAATGCCTAGTAGTTAAAGAAAGGCTATTTCCATTTCTTTCGACCCCATCACCCTGTCAACAAAATCTGTTAAATGAGTACGCTGAGCCTCGAGGGAACACTTCCTTGCCAGACGCTTCTCATTTTCCCTCGACTTCCTCAGACTTTCCTCCAAATCTTTAATCTTTTTCATTAATTAGGTATTCTCATTTTTCCAAGTAGCATGGGTAACAGCTTCGACAGGACCTTGCATGAGGGAAATAAAATGGTCCGCAAAGATGCCGGAGGATTGCATGGTCGTTCGAACCGCCGCCACCACCTAGACCCAAAATTAATTTTATTATTAATGTGTGTATATATATATTAATATAACAAAAATATTTTAGGAAACCTAAATAGGAAGAAAACAAATAGAGGGAAACTCACCAAAGGTTCACTGCCCAAATCCCCAAGATAATCCAAAGACAGATTATCATCCTCACCATTTTAGCAGAGATTATTGACGTCCACCTCATCGTCGTTTGCTTCATGGGAAGGTCTAGCCTGCTCAAACCTGGGTTTCTTCTTGGGTTGCTCCTGAATAAGAGGTTTCTCCTGAGATCCCACCAGAACTTGGGTTGGGGTGGGTTGCCTAGCTGACCCCTTCGTTCCAAAGTTACCCTCTTCTTCGAGGGCTTCAATGAAGCTCTCTGCTATACTCACTTCGTGAAAAAAAACAAGTTGCAAGTCACGACCGAAGCAACAGTAAATGTATACAATAGCAGATGATGTGTCATATAAACCGTCGCTAGAGCCCGAAGAGGATATCTGCTCGGTGACTATCCTGTGCGAAGGATCCATCCTTCGGAGGGGTCTTGGACAAGGCAGCTTAATAGCCTCCATTTTTCTCTTAGTTAAGCCGGTGAGACTCTCTGGAATGGTCTCCTCGAATGCTAATTGATCAGTCGAAGAAAAATGCTCCTTAGTATTTGTAGGGCGATAAATGTTGGTATCTAAGAGTTCTAGGCCTCGAAGACACTCTACATCTTCACGGAAATGTTCAGGAATAACATATTTCCCTCCCCTTGTCTCGACCACGGCATCGGGATTTCATCGAGGGGTTTGATAAGCTCCTGATCAATCATAAGACAATGCTTTATTCTGCCATCCCGAGTCATTGGAGGGGGAGTGATAAACAGTTGGCCGGATAGCCTATTCCTTAGAGTAAAGGTGCCAGTTACATCTTGATTGCTGATCAACAGGTATATTGATCGAAATAACTTATAACAAGGATCTACACACACCCCCTACATCGAACCAGGAAGGCCATTAATATTACTATTACATTGGGGTGAAGCTGGCCCAAACTCTTGAATTCCTCCACGAGGTTCGATAAAAAAGAAGGGAAGGGAAAGCTAATGCCTGATCTAATGTGTTTACTATAGATCATCCCCCTTCCTATAGGTTGAGAAGTATATTCATCTACTTCGAGGGGCTTCAACTGGGCATTCAAGGGAATACGATGGTATGAAGGGATCTCTTCGACAAGCTTGCTTATCTCTTTTGGGAAAGTGTACTATGCCATGCATTTTCCCTTCGACAAACAAACCTCCTCTTCGAGGGTTTGTATGAGATTTTATTTGTAACTATCTCAGTTCCATATGCACCTAGTTGCTCCGGACTACCCCTCGAAGACCTACCTACTTTCCCATGGTCTTGATGTTTAGATTTGTGGGAGTCGGTTCCGATGGAAGTTGTTGCTTCGTTAGGATTAAGCATTTTTCCAGAACTACGAACAGGGTTTGTAGACTTCATTTTTTCATAATTGGTCATAATTTCAACCAACCAAAGGGCAGAGTTATTGAAGAAAGTTGAATTGGCACCAACCAAAAACCTAAACCGTGAAGAATCTACCCTGTCACTATTCCTATCAGGGTTTACAGAAGAAGAAAGAGAATTCACAGGGATAGGGATAGGATCCATGGAGACTTACTTGTAAAGGAATGAGATGGAAAATTAAAGATTGGAGCTTAGGGGCTGGAGAAGATTATGGAGTGGAAATTCTTAAAGAAAACCTGCAAAGAGAATAATGAAAGTGAAAAAAAAAGAAGAGCATTTTTGGGAGCTATATATAGATGAAGAAGAGAGAGAAACAAAGAATAATCATTGCCTAAAAGGGGTGAAGTATGAAAAGGCGCAAAAAAGTTAAAAAGCCTATTAAAGGCTATTCCACACGTGCACCGCTCTCCTACTTTAAACACACTCACACGCCTTTTTCAGAATCTCAAGAGTCAAGATGCTAGAGAAAAATCTAAGTGCTCCCCTGTAAACTAGAAAGCAAGGAACTCCTGAAGGTAACCTGCCTCCTAAGGGACCACATCAAAGGTCAAATAGTACACAAAGCCTTCGAACCTTCGATGAATGTGACCAACCTTCGATGAGGCATACCTTCGATCACTGAAGGATCACTTAGTTTTTCTGGGGGCTTTTAATAACAGGATAACATTGATGGCGGCCCAAATACTGATGTACAAACCCCATAACACAAGTTAAACACACATGGGCTTGGTATTAGGTCAGTCACTAAAAGACAATGAGAACTAAGTCATAAACCAAGGAGATAAGGTTTAGGAACAATATAAATAGAGAAGTGTATGTCTTCTATTTTTGGTAACATAATCTTTGCCTACTTTCTCTCTCTATAGAATTCCTGACTAGACCATCAGAGAACCTCACCCCGAAGTTCCCGAGGTCTATTTCTTTCTTGTGTATCACAGGTAGCATTGGCTCACATTTGGGTTGGGTTGTGAATGAAGGTCACCATACGCATCAACATTATATCACCAAGCTCTCAACCAAGAACACATTAAACCTCTTTTCGCTCAAGGGGAATCCAAAATCCCCAGAACCTCCTTCAATCCAAAGTATAAAATTGAGCATCAAGTGGAGACGGGATTGCACTTCAATGATGAAAAATTTGACAAACTCGAAGAGCCACTGAGATGGACACTGGTTAGGAAATTTGTACATTATCGCCCTCAAATGGAGAAACTCCGGAAAGATTTCCAAACTGCTAGATTCAAGGGGCATACCGAGATCAATCTGTTAGATAACTAGTATGTTCTTATTAATTTTTCTATTCCAGATGATTAGTATAGGTGTTGGCTACATAAGGTCTGGAATTTTGGATCTTACTCTATTAGAATGACCAAATGGATGCCTAATTTTATACCTAATGCTGATTCCCCAATAGTTCTAGTATGGCTAGCTCTATATGGTTGACCCCAAATAATTCTTCAACTTTAGTGCTATGATATCAACAGGTAACTTGGTTGGATCCCTAGATATAGTTGATAAGCCTACACTAAACAAGACCAGACCATATGTTGCTTGAGATTGTGTCGAAGTAGATGTGTCAAAACCTTTGCTGGAAAGAATCTGGCTTATTTTCATAAACATTGGTTTTTGGCAATATATTGAATATGAAAGTCTCCCAAACTATTGCTCTAACTGCCTTAAATTAGGGCATTTAGCTTTTGAATGCTGGTTTGATCCTAACAATGCCAAGTTCACCACTTGGAAGACTAAAGAAACCCTTAATACAGGTAAGAAGACCAACCACAATGGTGAATAGGTTCATGACAAAGGTAATGTGGTTGGCACTTCTTCTGGTGTTTCATCAAAAGATAAGGCCTACATCCCAATAATGAAAAATAAGGATCACTCCGTTGTTAATCAACCTACTGAACAAGTCTCCACTAATCTGTCTATCCTAGTTTCTTCTGCCCGGATAGTGGAAGACAGGTCCAAAACTAGCAATCCCAATAAGGAGGCTCAAATTTAAGGGTGTGCATGATCCGGTCCGGACCGGTAAAATGGACCGGACCGGAATTGTATAGATGAAATTCCGGTCCGGTCCTCGGTCCATGTTTTTGTTAGATTCCGGGTTCCGGTCCGGTCCGGTCCAAAATTGGATTTTTTCCGGTCCGGACCGGATGGACCGGTATTTTACATATATATATTTAAAATGATAATGAATTATTTTAAAATACTAGTTTAGATTTATTCAGGATAACTAGTATTCTTTTATTATTTTGAGATGAATTTTTCTAATAACTTCTATTTTACTATGTTTTAAAGGGGAAAAATATTGATTTGACATTTTTTATAGCAAAATGTAAAGTAAAAAAAATAAAGAATACTAAAATCCGGTCCAACCGGTCCGGACCGGTCTAAGACCGGAATTATTCTGGCCCAGTCCCGGTCCAAAATACCCACTAACCGGTCCGGTCTTTGGTCCAAGATTTTTGGTGATTCCGGTTCCGGTCCTAACCAGTTCCGGTCTGGTCCGGTCCGGTCTTGGACTGATGAACACCCCTACTCAAATTGAGTTCATTGATATAGGCAGGAAGACAATTTCTAGAGGTTTTGTCCCTGTTCAGGGCCTCAGGTTCATTCTTTCACCCCCTTTGAAAGAGCAAAAAACTGGTATGAATCAAAATGTTAATTCAATCCCAGAAATTACTCTAATTCCACAAACCTCTGTTAACCTTTCTGTTACTAATGGTAATCTGCCTGCTGATATTTCTGACCAGATCATAATACCTCTTCAAAAAGATTCTTCATCTAACTCTAAAAACATCTCTCCACAAGCAAATAGAAAACTGAGAGGTTTTAATAACTCTAATCAGTTTGAAATTCTACAAACTAAAAAATATGACAGAGAACTCAGAAACTATTTTAAAAATTAATGAACCAATTAAAGATAATAACTCAGACTTAATAAACTCATCTGAATTCATTGAGATAAGTCCTGGGAATTCTCCTCTCCTTACCTCTTCTAAGACAAAAAATAAATAAAAGATTGGAATGGTTAAACACTGAGCACACTCAAGCTAATGATATTAACTTAACCCATGAAAAATTAGAAACCTTTGGAGAAATTAAAGAAAACCTAATAGAATCCCAAAAAAGACATGAATCTATTATAAAAGTCAACAAAAATATGGAGTGCTCGGTGCATAACTCTCAGGATGAAGAAATCTTGGTTCTCCAAGATCAACCTGAGACAGTCACTAAGCCTAGGAGGTATAATAAAAAAGATTACACTTCAACTCCTAAAACCATATCAACCAGATCCACATTGAACTCTAACAAGCAAATTTAAGTTATTAAGCTTAATATATTATCCTAGAATGCAAGGGGAATTGGTAAAAGTCCCACCCAAATAAGAATTAAAGATCTTAAGAAGAGATTCAAAACTAAAAAGATAGGATCCTATGCTACAAAATTATGTCATTAGATAGCTAAAAAGATAGGTTTTAAGTCCTATTTTAATAGCCCTCTCAATAAGATTTGGATATTCTGGCAGGACTCAGTGAACCTTAACATTATCCAGAGTGAAGATCAGCACATACTTTGTGAAATAAACCATACATCTTTAGCACAAAGTTGTCTTCTTGGTTTCATACATACTAAATATACAATTAAACAGAGGTATTGTGGAATTCCATACTAAATGTAACTCACAAGACTTTATGTTTAATTGGTGATTTTAACATAATTGAAACTCAAGAGGAATACATTAGTCTATCAGTCCCTAGCCAAAGAGCTATAACCAATTTCAAAAAATTCATATATAAGGCCAAATTATCCACAGTCAACACATCAGGTAATCTCTTTACCTAGACAGGCATAAGGCCCAAAAGCAGGGTTTGGGAAAGGCTAGACAGAGCTCTAACAAACCAATTATGGGATGCTTCTTTTCCCATTTCTTATGCTCAAGCCTTGGCAATGGATCAATCAGATCACTCACCTTTAATACTGGCCCTTTCTAATAATATGAACCCAACAAAACCAAAACCTTTCAGGTTACAAAATTGTTAGTTCTCCCATCCAGACTTATTAACCCTAATTGAAAATTCATGGAATATAAATTCCAGTTCTTCAGGAATGAAGATATTCAGCTTCAAACTAAAGAATACCAAACATGACTTAAAATAGTGGAATTAAGATGATTTTGGCAACATCTTTGATAGAGTTAAGGCTGCAGAAGAACTGTTCTCCATTGCAGAAATAAATCTGTAACAAGCTGAAACCTCTGTTACCCTAACTGGGTATAACATATCCAAAGATGAACTAACCTTAGCCTTAAAGAATCAAGAAATCTACTGGAAACAGAAGTCAATGGTCAAATGGCTAAAAGATGGTGACTTAAACGCTAAACTTTTCCATCGAAAAGTTAAATCAAAACATAAAAGACAGACCATATCCTCAATTTAAAATGACTCAAGGGACTGGCTATATGATCATAGTTCTATAGGAACTGAAGCAGTAAATTTCTACTCAAAACTATTAAAAGATGATCAACAAGATCCCTCTGGAATTAACACGGCAGTAATGCTGGAAAATGTACCTAACTTAATTGCTAAAGAAACCAATCAACAACTAACTAAGCTCACCTTAATTGAAGAGATTTCAAGCATCCTTAAAGAAATGAATTTTGATTCTGCACCAGGACCAGATGGTTTCCCTGGTGCATTTTACAGACACTGCTGGCACATAATTAAGGATGATCTAATTGAAGCCATTAATGATTTTCTAAGTTTAATACCTATTCCAAAAGTAATTTCTTCTACCTTAGTCACTCTTATTCCAAAAAATAATGTATGTGCATCTTTTTAAAGATTTTAGGCCTATAAGCTTATGCAATTTCATCCACAAAATCTTTACTAAACTAATTGCTCACTGATTTAAACCCATACTAAATGACCTGATTTCAAAAGAACAAACAGCCTGTGTGAGTGACAGAGAACTGGCAGATAATGTACTTCTCATGCAAGAAATGAGTAATTATATACATTCCAAACAACTTGGATTCAGTATAATTATAAAACTTAACATGATGAAAGCTTTTGATAGGGTTTCCTGGGATTTAAAAAATGCTTTTAAAAAATTGGCTTTTCTGACCATATTAATAAAATTATTATAGGCAATTTGAAAGCAGCCTTCTTCTCCATATTGGTAAATGGAGAACCATTTGGCTTCTTTCAATCTTCTAGAAGTCTAAAGCAAGGGGATCATGTATCCCCCTTAATTTTCATTCTTATGGCAGAGGCTTTCTCAAGAAGTTTGAACTTCTTTTTCCAATAGGCCAATATTGGAAATTACAAGCTTCCAATTTTAATGAAACATGTAACACACCTATCTTTTGCAGATGATACTGCAATTCTCTTAAGATACTAAAAAAAATGCATCAAAAAGTTAATGGGATTTATTAAATATATGAAAGAGCTTCTGGTCAAAAAATTAACTTTGAAAATTCATCTGTCTATATTTCCAAACATGCCCCCTTTAAGAATTAAGTCTGTCATTAAAACTGAGTCTAACATGATGTCTGGATCCTTGCCTTTCAAATACCTGGGATGTACAATCTTCACAGGTAGGAATAAAAACATTTATTATCAAGGACTTTTTGACTCAATCAACTCTAAAATCAACTCATGGAAAAAAACATCAACCAAGCTGGAAGATTAACTCTAATAAGACATGTACTTGCCACAATACCCTTGCATATTCTAACTGTTTTAAAGCCTGCACAACATACCATTGATAAGCTACATAAGATGTTTGCTAAATTTTTCTGCTATAATCAAGACACAATTAATAACAAAAGGAAAATTTGGAGAAGCTATACAAAAATAAATTTTCCAAAAGAAGAAAATGGATTGAACCTAAAAGATTTAAATACTATGACCAAAAAATTTCCTTAAAGCTTTGGTGGAAGCTTCAACAAGGAAAATCACTATAGTCTCAGTTTATGTGGTCAACTCCTGACAATAAGAAAACATCTAGGACATGGAAAAGAATCGTAGAAGTCCAAGATTTAGCTATTAACAATTACTATATCCAAATTGGAAATGGTGAGTCATCATTCTGGCATGCAAACTAGACTAAGTTAGGTCCCCTAACAAAGTATTGGCCCTCACATACTGACCTATACCAGCCAGACATGTCCATTGCTGAATTCCTTCGCCAGCAGGATTTCTATATCTCCCAACTCCAAAATGTTTTTCCAACTACAGTCATCCTCCAACTAATATCTGAGCATATCACATTCCCTAACTAGAAGGATGAACTGGTCTGGACCAAAACTGAGCATGGAAACTTTACACTTAGTCCTGCTTATGAGCTTCTTAAACATAGGAAACTTGAAGTTCTATATTTCAAGTTTGTATGGTCCCCTATCTTGCCACATAAAATAAGTCTATGGAACTGAAAGCTCCTAAATAGACCGATCCTTATGCTTGACATATTAGAAGACTTTAACCATCATCTCCGATCTAAGTGTTTTTTCTATAACAATAACACAAATGACTTACACCATGTCTTTAGTTCTTGTGCTTTCTCATAAAACATATGGCAAATGGTGAATGTAATTTTTAACAATCAGCAAAATACCCAGGCAATTCTCTTGAACAATTTTTTTTTATTACTGGACTGTTAATGTAAAATACAAGCAAGCCACTATAACTATCAGAACCTTACCTTGTATTGTTACCTGGGCTTTATGGTGTGCTAGAAACAGGTTCATGTTTGAGGGCACTGTTCCAAATCAGAAATCTATTTGTATAACAATCATAAACCTGTTAAATTATATGATTTTAGCTCATGAAATAGATGCTCTCTAGGATCTATCTGCTACATATCCTACCCTCTATATATGTAGATATGTGAGAAGAAAAAAGGGACCATTGGTTGTTTCCTGGTCCCCTGCACATACTTTTAAACTCAATGTGGATGGTTCAGTTCTATTAAATGAAACAACAGGCATTGGGATGGTTCTTAGGAACCACCAAGGAAATCATATCAGATCTTCTGCTATGACCTTACAACACTGCACTATTTTGGAGGCTGAAATGTCAGCAATTCTCCAAGGGCTCAAATTGGCTAAGGAACAAAATATCACAACCATGATTGTTGAGTCAGATTCATTGATAGCAATGAGGGTACTCGGAAGAGAATGAAAAGTGCCCTGGAGATGTTTGACAATAGCAAGATGTATCTGGAAGAATATAGACAGGATGGAGTGTTCTTTCACACATATCCTAAGATAGGGCAACAAAGTAGTTGACTCCTTAGCCAAACTGGCCACTTTTAATTAGGTAACTCGAGTCTTTGGTTTTCCTGATCTACCACATGATATTCAAAGCCAAATTAATCTTGATCGGATCAGTTTACCTTATACAAGAAAGGGATGGCATGATTTATTATATAGTTGTGTTACTTAGGTTCCGTATGCTTGTGATTATTGTATCTCGTAGAACCTTTTATTGTTGGTCACTGTTTTGTTTTAACAGGTACAAGAAGGATGCAAGCTGCAGTTTCATTTCGTTTTGCACCTGTTCTTGAAGGAACAAGAGCTGCTGATAGGATTATAAGTAACATGGATGCTGCAGAACACTTGGAAACTTAAGAACTCCTCTCTGGTAATTTAGTAGCTCTTTTCTGAGGAAAAGAGTTGCAACGGGCTATTATGGAAGGCCACATCTTCTTGTCGACACTGGAGTGTGGAGGTAAGAAAGTGGAAGGCCATAATATGCCTCGACTCGGGTTTAAGGGCCATATTCTTCATTGTGTTAGGGGTCTACATGAAGGATATGGAGTACAACTTCTTGTATTTAGCTTTCCCACGATTAGCTTACCTTGTTGTACATTCGAAATACTCAACTTGTTTTCTCTATTTTATGGTTTGGGGAGCCAAATGTATACCCCCTCACTTACGTGAGTATTCTGATTTTAAAAAAATGTTTCAGCTGCTTTTTGGCAAGCTAAAGAAGGCTACCCCAATGGCTACTCTTTTGAAGCATCTGGAAGACGCGAGAAAAGGTACAGCCAATCCCATTATACGGGTCTCAAAAGAGGAGGGGGATGGGAAGGTTGGGGTGGACCTTTCGGCTGCAGATGATGATATTCGGCTGAAGAGGATTGTCGAAGCTGCAAGAGTCGCTGGAGATGTTGTCCTGTTAGCAACCTTGAAGCATCTGAAAAGGTACAACCATGGGAGATCCCCTTATACGGGGGTCTTAAGAAAGGTGGAGGATGGGAAGGTCACAGTGGACCTTTCAGCTGCAAATGATGATATTCGGCTCAAGAGGAGTGTCGAAGCTGCCAGAGTCGTAGAAGATGTGGTCATGGTACCTACCTTGGCGGTGCAAACAACAGTGGCAACAATGATGATTTGGGTTACCCCTCCTAATTTTGATATGTAATCGTGAATGATATTTAAAGATATTTGTTTGATTTATGGATAAAAGCTAAGGAAATGTTTGGACTTGGGAAGATAATTTGTGGGAGTTATGATTTAACGCATGTGCAACAGATAGATTAGAAATTTTGAAATTCATAGATAGCATAGTGGATGCATGAATTTGAGTAAGTTGTCTATAAATTTAACATAGTATAATCATGGGAATGTCGTTTTTTTTCCATTGAAGAGTTCATGTTTCAATGCAAAAATTAGCCATGTTTATGCCTGGAGTCTGATCAATCTTGTTTATATTTTGTGAGTCAATATTGCTAAGAAGTGGAATTGTATTAACAAGTTGTTCATTGGTCTATGGCTAAGAAGTCTAGTAAGGCTTTTTGGGCCATCACCTCTGCAGCTTAATACAGAGGATCTTTTGGTGCGCTCAGGGTCTGCTCTTCGGGATTGTTTGCCTGACTTGGTGCTCTTGTTTTTTTTTTTTTAAGTTAACCATCTGAAGATGGAGGGAGATTTTATTAGGCTTCCCTCGGCCAATAAAAGTAGAAAACAGCAACAGATACAAATACAGTTAGCCATCGGCAGAGTGAAATCTATAAGTACTAATGAGTTCGACATATTACAAAAAATTTTAGCTCCGATCTTCGAACAATTTAGTGATCGTAAAAATGAAACACAAATTAGTCAAAAGATGAGCTAAAAAATTTTGGATTGATCAAAACGGTTTACAGGAACAAAAAGAAGCTGCAGTAGTGAGGTTTTATTCTCCATCAGCAAGCAGGAGGCCTCATGTCAAAAAATGATGCAGCAGAAGTGTTCATTTCCTGAGTTTGTAACTGGTGCAGAGCATGTTGAGGAGAACATGAACTTGACCCTGACTTGGTGCTCCATCTGGTTTTTTTAATGTTGGCTCCGTTTGATCGCTAAAATTTTTAAATTATATTTGATCGTCAATAACTTTAATTGTATATAATAACAAATGTCATGTGAGGTGTCTTTGAATTCTTCCTGACATATAATTTTTTAAAAGTAAAATTTTATATTTCACTATTATATAAAATTAAAGTTACCGGTAATCATCCTTGTGTGGACCGTGAGTATGAGTTTCAAGGTTGGATTGTTTGTCTGACTTGATATCAGTTTTAAGTTGTTTACATGGACCCGTTGAAAAATCATGTGAAAGCTGGGAACTGGCCCAAATGAAATGTTTATTTCCAAAATTGCGCCCCACTTCAATATTGCTCCATTGGTTCCTCTGTTCCTCCGCCGTTTCCGCCACACCTCCTCTGTTCCTCCGCCGTTTCCGCCACCAGGACAATCGGCACCTCCCATCCGGAAAATTGTGCGCCAGAACGTTCTCCCTTCTCGTCGGCGACGGAAGTCCTCCCGTCCGTCACCGGAAGCAGCATCAACATCAACAAGAACCGGAAGCTCATCTCCGGATCCAAGCTCGGTTCCTTCTTGTTGCTGTGAGAAATGGATGCAGAACTTCTTGTTGCTCAGTCATATAGCAAAAATTTGGGCCTTTATGCAGAACGGATTTGGAGCAATCAATGTTGTGTGCTCCTCTGCTGATGTAGTACCAGGTAAATAAACTAATGGACCTGTGTTGATTAATTATGTGAACGCAAAATTTACCCGTTTGGGATATCTTCTTATAGGTTTTTAACCATTTGAAAACTCTTAGTTCAGACATTATTGCTATGCAGGGTGAAGAGTCAGTTGAAAAGGCTGGCACGACCTATGTACTCGAATCATCCCGTTCATGGATCCAAGCTCGGTTCCCCATCCACCGCGCACCTCTCTAACGGATTCGACGCGCACAGCGCGTAATCCAGCGCCTTTGTAATCCAGCGCACAGAGGCGATAGTGTCACGCGCGAACTTCAGTAGAGACGGAGCTCAAATTCGGCGACTTCTTCATCTCGGAGCTCCAATCTGGCGACGGATTCGCCTTCAAAGACGACGGTGAAGGCGAATGCGGCCTCCGTGGTGGCGCCGACGAGCTGGATTTCACGATTTTGGAGTCGGATATCCACGGGTCGGGTCTGGGCTCCGAGGAAGTCGAAGATGGATGAAGACGAAGGTTTTTTTTTATTATTATTTGTCTTTACTGTCTTTATATTTATGGTATGGGTTTGGGCTCCGTTTTGACCGAGAAAGATGTTTTCTTTTTTATGGTACTGACTTTATATTTAGGGTGTTGTTATATCACGCCATGTATTTTACTAGTTTATGCCCTAATACCTATACATGCATAATATTAATTTTAATTTTTTAAAATAAAACAAAAAAACAAAAACAATCGGAGCCAACGTCGGCACTGGAACCACCGGCACCACCACTGTCGTCCTCGGCCTTCGTCCCCAACCATCCGTCCCCAGCTCCACCGTAGGCCGACGTTGTCCCTCCTTCTCCTTCATCCCCGTCGAGCAAAGCCCTAGCCCGCTGTCCCTCCTTCTCCTTCGTCCCCGTCGAGCAAAACCCTAACTCGTCGTCCCTCTGTTTCCTTCGTCCCCGTTGAGCAAAACCAACCCGAGAGGAGAAACGAAAATCGGAGAGGAGAAGCGGGAGAGGAGAGCGGCGGAGTAGCGGGGGAGGAGAGCGGTGGAGAACCGGAGCAGGAGAATCGGGTGAGGAGAACCGAGAGGAAAAAGAGAAGTCAACCGGAGAAGGGGAGCGGGGAGAGGAGAAAGAGATTGGGACTGGAGAATGAGAGCGGGGAGAGGAGAAAGAGATTGGGATCGGAGAAGGAGAGCGGGGAGAGGAGTCGCCGGAGAAGACGACGCTCGTCGCGGGAGAAGACAAAACAAGCGACAGAAAAGTGGGAGAGGAGAGCGGAGGAGAAGGGAAATGACGGAGAGCAGAGGAGAAGGGAAACAGATGAGAGCGGGAAACGACGGAGAGCAGAGGAGCGGCGGCGGCAACGAGCGGAGGAGAGCGGTGGAGAGCGGAGAGCGGAGGAGAAGGGAAACGGTGGAGAACGGAGAGCAGCGGCGCTCGGCGGCCAGCGACGGTGGTAAATAATAAATTTTATTTAATATTAATTTAAACATATTTTAATTATTAAAATTAAATTAAAAATACATATTATATACTAAATAGTATAAATAAAAGGCGTAATCAAGTAAAATAGAGGGAGTGATATATCAATCCACTATATTTATGGTATCTTATGGTACTATGGTATTTTTACTGACGAAGATGTTTTCTTTTTTATTTGTTTTTACTCCCTTTATATTTAGAGTTTGTCTCTTGAAAAAAGGTCTTTCCATAAGTCATGGAAAGACCAGGGTTTAAAGTGCAAATTAAAATAAATGAAGATAAAAGTTTTGGATTGTATGAATCAAGTTATAAACTTTATAGCTACTACACGTTGTATAATAAATTTTTGAGAAAAGTGCATCTATAGCCCTACATACTTCACGTAAGTTCTGATATAACCTTTCAGTGTTTGAAAGTGCCAATATAACCATACCTAGTTGACATAAGTACAAAACTACCCATTCCGATCAATTTTAGCTGAAATTTAGTGAAATTACTATTTTAACCCTTTTCAAAAAAAATGAAATTACATTTATGTCATATTTTCTCCATTTCTCCTCTTTCTTCCCTAACTTCACCTCTGCCTTTCTTCTACTTTGTTCTCGCCGACGCCATTCGCTGGTCATTCAACCATGTCGCGTTGGTCGTTCAATCGCTTGAGGGAGAGGGCGTGTTGGTGCTGGTGATGGTGGCTTGTGGGAGAGGGATTGGTGGTGGTGGTTGTGAAATCCTGAACCCAATTAGATTAATAAATAAAATAAATGAATAAAATCTATTAAACTTTTCTTACGCTACTCTATATTCTATGTTTAATTTTTAAAACTATTTCATATTCATTAAATTGTATATGTGAGTATTTATGTTAATTTTTTAACAAAATAATTTTTTAAATATATATACCTATATGGACGTCGAGCATTACAATATGTAACTCAACTACTAGAAATTTATTAGTTAAAAGATATAAGTTATCATTTCTGATATTGTTTTGATTTCAAGGAATATAATTGTATTTAATATTTACATATATATGATTGATTATTAAGTATTGTAAATTAAAAGAAGAAAAACCAATAAATAAAGAATTAAAAAAAAGGAAACAATAGAATGTAAACCTAGGGAAAGTGAAATTCGGGAAGAGAAAGTCTGGGTAGAGAAAGTCATAATAATAATAATAATATAATGGGAAGAGAAAGTCGGCAAGCGGACGTGAGAAATTTATCCAAATAATTTTTGGGCAAGTGGACGTAGGCACTTGAGGGTTAAATGGATAAAATTCTAGATTTAGGTGTCAGAACCCTATGTTCTCATCAGTATAAATACCGGTTACTGACTTCTCAAAAAAATTACAGCCTTAAGATATTTTCTTGAGTACCAAAAATAAGAACGAAGGTTGAGCAGTGATAACGTAGGAGTGGAGGTTGCCCAAGCCAAGTCTAACTAAGGTGAGTGTTGCATCACCATAGCACGAACTGAGTTAAACTGAATTTTATGTTTACATATGTGTATATATATAATGCCATCAGGACCTGACTCTCTCGAACCCCTACTGAAAATTTCACATCTCGAACCCCTACTGAAAACTTCACCTATTGAACCCACTGAAACCATCACCTCTCGAACCCCACTAAACCCTTCACCTCTCGAACCCCTACTGAAAACTTCTCCTATCGAGCCCCCACTGAACCCCTCACCTATCGAACCCCTACTGAAAACTTCACCTATCGGGCCCCCACTGAAACTTCACCTCTCGAACCCGCTGAAACCCTTCATCTCACGAACCCCACTAAACTCTTCACCTCTCGAACCCCTACTGAAAACTTCACCTATTGAACCCCCACTGAACCCTTCACCTCTCGAACCCCTACTAAAAACTTCACCTATTGAACCCCCACTAAAACTCCACCCCTCAAACCCACTGAAACCATCACCTCTCGAATCACACTGAACCCTTCACCTCTTGAACCCCTACTGAAAACTTCACCTATCGAGCCCCCACTGAACCCTTCACCTCTCACTACTGAAAACTTCACCTATCGAGCCCCCACTGAACTCTTCACCTCTCAAGCCCCTATTGAAAACTTCACCTATTGAACCCCAACTGAACCCTTCACCTCTCGAACCCCTACTGAAAACTTCACCTATTGAACCCCCACTGAAACTCCACCTCTCGAACCCACTAAAACCATCACCTCTCGAACCCCACTAAACCCTTCACCTCTTGAACCCCTACTGAAAACTTCACCTATCGAGCCCCCACTGAACCCTTCACCTCTCGAACCCCTACTGAAAGCTTCACCTATTGAACCCCCACTGAACCCTTCACCTCTCGAACCCCTATTGAGAACTCCACCTCTCGAACCCCACTGAAACTTCACCTCTCGAACCCACTGAAAAACTTCACCTCTCGAACCACTAAAACTTCACCTATTGAACCCCCACTAAACCCTTCACCTCTCGAACCCTTACTGAAAACTCCACCTCTCAAACCCCACTAAAACTTCACTTTCTCGAACCACTGAAACCTTCACCTCTTGAACCCCCACTGGAAACTTCATCTCTCGAACCCACTGAAAACTTCACCTCTTGAATCCCCATTGAAAACTTCATCTCTCAAACCCCCTGAAAACTTCACCTCTCAAATCCCCACAGTAAACTTCACCTCTCAAATCCCCACTGGACACTTCATCTCTCGAACCTGTACCATTGGACCTTTATCTCTCGAACCCACCTCTAGAACCACTACCTCTCGAACCCATCTCTCGAACTTGTACCACTGAACATTTATCTCTTGAACCCATTTCTCGATTGTACCACTGGAACCTTTATCTCTCGAACCCACCTCTCGAACCAATCTCTTGAACCTGTACCCCTGAACCATTATCTCTCGAACCTGTACCACTGAACCTTTATCACTCAAACCCATCTCTCGAACTTGTACCACTGAACCTTTATCTCTCGAACCCACCTCTCGAACCCCACCAACTGAATCAGTACCTCTTGAACCTTACCTCTCGAACCTCATCCACTGAACCCGTACCTCTTAAACCTCACCAATTGAATCAGTACCTCTTGAATCTCACCACATGAACTCTCACCACTCAAACCAGTACCACTTGAACCAGTGCCACTTGAACTCGGTGCCACCCGAACCAGTACCACTTGAACACCAGTACCACTCAAACCCTTCACTCAAATCCTTTACTCAAGCCCATATCCTCGAACTCATCTACTCGAACCCCTGTACTTGAAACCTTATACTCGAACCTTTCTACTCTTTACTCAAACCATGTGTACTCGAACCCCATTAGAGAGAGATATAACGGTTCAACTTAAATGATGGTATATACTGATTGTTAAAATTAAGTGTGTATTTTATCATACTATGCTCGATTATCTTGAAACTGAATTCATGAACTGCTCTGATATTTTTCTGTGAATGACCGGCTTGTACTTTATCTTGCCCTGTCAAACTTGAATCATATACTGCTCTGATACGATATGTGGATGATCGGCTTGTACTTTATCTTTCCGTGTTAAGCTTGAATTATCTACTACCCGATTACCTATCTGTGATTTCGGGGGCCTCGACGCGATTGTAATTCGGTCGAAGTCGACAGGGAATGGTACAGACCGGACCATCTGATTAGACCGGCTACACGTGGAGTTTTTGGTATGCTAGCATAACCATCTGACCTGATACGAGCTCGTAAATGAACATTGGCAGATTGGGGAAAGTGAATTCTGGACTGATAGCCTTCGGGCACTACTGAAAGGGTTATGCCTCTTATGTTAGTCAGAGTTGCCATATAGGCATTCGACAGCAACTCGGCATTAACCACCTGATCATTTTATTGTGTGCTAGGACTTATGTGGCTATTTGTTATTTGTTATTATGTGATCACTAAAACTCAACTAGGTAAATACTGGCGATGGAACCTCTCTAAGCAAGGAGCTTACCCTAGTTAAACAACCATTTTTAGGTGCAAATGAACTGTAAGAGAATAGAGCACTGGAGAAAGGATCCTGGGGGATCCATCAGAATCTTTCGAATAGATTTGAACGTGGATCGGTACCGGTTAGGTGAAACTTTTGTTTAAAACTTGTACTAATACTTTCACTGTAATAGTAAGCTAGGCTTTGAATTATCCAAATGTACTTTCGCATAAATTTTATCTACTCGTAACTGCTGGAATTCCCGGTAGCACACCCGGACCCAACCCGTTACTTGTGTTGGGTTTGGGGGTGTTACAGTGGTGGCGGGGACGGGGCTGGGTTTAGATATGGGGTTTCACGGTGGTGGTGAGGGTTTCACGGCGAGGCTAGGGATAGGGTTAAGGGATTGGGTTTCACGGAGAGAGGAAGAGGTGGTGGCGGTGGAGTTAGGAATGGTGGCGAGACTGGCCAGAGAGAAGGTGGCAACATGGCTAGTGATGGGGGTTTAACAACGGGGCTAAGATAGTGGTGGGATTAGGCAGAGAGCAGGTGGCAATGGGGCTAGTGACGGGGGTTTCACGGAGGGCCTAGGATGGTGGTGGGGTTGGCCGGAGAGGAAGTGGTGACGGGGCTGGGCGATTTCACGGTGGGGATAGGGCTGGTGTTTCACAGTCGGAGGAAAGACTGGTGACGACGGGTTTAACAGCGGGGCTAGGTGGTGGTGGTGGTGGCCAGGCGAGAGATGGTGGTGATGGATGGCTGGCGGTGATGGTAGAGGCCTGGCAAGAAGTAGTGGTGGTAAGGGTTGCCTGCTGGTGGTGGTAATAGTGGTAGTGGTGGTGATGACTAGCTGGCGGTGGTGGTGGAGGCATAGCGGGAAGTGGTAGTGGTGGTGATAGGGGCTGGCTGGTGGTGGTGTTCTAGCGATGGAAGTGGTGGTGGAGCCATGTCAGTGGAAGTGGTGGTGGAGCCATGCAGGTGGAAGTAGTGGTGGTGGTTTGTTGGAGGAGGTGGTGGTGGTGGTGGCCAGGCGGGAGGTGGCGGTGATGGCTGGCTGGCGGTGGTGGTGGTTGTAGAGGTCTGGCGGGAAGTGGTGGTGGTGGCAGGTTGGAGGAGGTGGTGGTAGTAGCCTTGCGGTGGTGGTAGTAGCCTTGCGGTGGTGGCAGTAGCCTTGCGGTGGTGGCCTGAGGTTAAAAATGTCCTAACACTTATGGGGCTTAAGTTAATGGCATTTAATTATATCACATGTGGTCAACACCGGTCAACGCCAGAAATAGTGTATTAAGGTTATATTGACACTTATATCAACTAGTTAGGGTTATATTTGCACTAAAAACTATCTGAGAGTTATATTGGCACTTATTCAACTAGATAGGGTTATATTGACATTTATGCATAAATTTTTTTTAATCGTAACTAGGACCTTTTACATTTCTATTATTCCAATAAAATCTCATCTTTCCATAAGACTATAGAAAGACGGTCTTTCCCAAAACTTTTATATTTATGGTATTGTTTTTATTTGTTTTTATTAACTTTATATTTGCACCAGTTTTGGGTTGTAATTTTTGTGACAATTTTGGGCCAAGAAAAGGGCGGTAAGGAAGAGTGTAGCTTTGGTTTTGATTCATAATAAATATACTCATTATTCTAAAAAAAAAGAAACATATAATTATGCATTAAATCTTTTCACCCACATTCCACTAATAAATGGTGGTGCAAATATTAAAATATTCACCTTTTTATGGTATTCATGCATTAAATCTTTTCCTGCAAAAAAAATAAAGTATCAAGTAGAGAGGATAAATTGATTTGGAAACCTGAAATGACTGGCAGATTCTCTTTCAAATCTGCCTATAAAATACTAACATATAAATCAGGTAATTACCCAGTTACTAAGCTCATATAGAATCCTAGGTTAGATAAGAAGATCTCTATCCTTACCTGGAAATTGCTTAACTCATTATTACCATTTGATGATATTCTCATAAAATGTGGTTTTAGCTTGGTCTCTAAATGCCCTCTGTGTAATCAATCTGACTCCTTGGAACATTTCTTCATAAAATGCCATCTTGCTAAATCTATTTGGATTCAGAGTGCTGCATTAGTGAATTTCAATTTGCAAAATGTGCATAACATTGTGGATACTTTCTTTATTTTCTGGAATTGTAGTGACCTTTCTGGGGTTCAGAAAATGATATGTCACCTGATACCTCCACTGATCTGCTGGGCTTTATGGAAGGCTAGGAATGCCTACTATTTTGATGCCCAGCCGTTTTCTTTCTCCCATATTAGCAAGGAAGTTACAGATACTCTTTACCTTTCCATCACATCCTCTCCCTGCTTCCCAACCATATTTCCTAACTCAATCTTTCAGTTCTCTTCTTTGATACCCCCCCAGACCACCACTAAAGCCAACCATTGTATACTGGGAATTTCTTGATCCCAATGTCATCAAGGTTAATGTGGATGCATCATGGTCTAATACCTCTGTTTCTATTGGTTTAATTGCTCGAAATTACCAGGGTTTCCCAATCCTTATCAGATCGGAGCCCATAACAGCCGCATCACCATTGGAAGCTGAAGTTAAGGCAATCCTTAAGGCTTGTCAGATCTGTCTTGATATATATCCTAACCTCCTTATAGAATCTGACTCGCTTCAGGCAATAAACATGATTAATAATCCTTCAGTTTCCAAATGGACTTTATACCCTCTGGTTTTCCGAGTGCACACTCTCTTATCCCATGCTACTCTTAAGCATACATATAGAGAATGTAACTCAGTTGCGGACGCCATTGCTAAATATCAATCATCCCCCCGTCCGTTTCTCCTTTGCATGTGAATAACATCTCGGCACATATTAAAGGCTTAATTTATATGGATAGTGCTCATACACCTTATATTAGAATCCATAGGCAAGCTTTCAAAGATGATTGATACTGCTGATTTTTTTATTTCGTTTGTATCAGGTTATGGACTACTCCCCTTCATGGCTCTCGATCTTCTACTCCTCCACGATGGCTACGGTTTTCACTGTATCATTTGCGTTTTCACATTGCGGATTTCCTGTATCTACCAACGGAAGCACAAGCCTCAGCTTTGCTACTGATCTCTGGAATCAGCTTAGTTTTTCTCAACGGATGCGTGTCTTAACTTACTGATAGGTTTCGATCGGTAGTTGCCTGGACAAAGTTTTGAATTAACACGAGGTGTGGAGATTCGCTACTTTGGAATCGCAACTACTTTACTCAGTTTTTTCTTCACCCTAACCACTGATCTTACATATAGTTGATCTATAGTTTTCAATTATAGTACATAGTAGATATTCCTTTCCTTTTGTAGGCAATGATGTTGCCTTTTTGTAAAGACTACTATGCATCCTTCTTTGGTATGTTTCTTCTTGGACTGGAGTACCAATATACCAAACCCCACCCGTGGGTGTTTTCATAAAAAAAAATGCATTAAATCTTTTCCTTTTGAATTCTGAAATTTGCATCAATATTACAAAAAATAATGGTATTTATGCAGTAAATAGATATTAAATGTACATAAAGTAAGTAAAGTCTTGGAAATATCGTCTTTCCAAGTGCTTATAAAAATATTATGTTTAATTAGAATAATAAAAGGTAAAATATTTTAGTTGCAATATCAAAATTTTATTATGCAATGTGTAGTAGTTATAAGGTTTTTAACCTGATTCATGCAATCCAAAAATTTTATCTTCATTTCTTCTAATTTCCGCTTTAAACATTGGTCTTTCCATGGCTTATGAAAAGACTGTCTTTCAAGAGACAGACTCAATTTAGGCAAATTCTTGGGAAAAACGGTCTTTCCATAGACTTATGGAAAGACGAGGTTTAATTAGAAGAATAAAAGGTAAAAGGTCTAAGTTGCAATATCAAAAATTTATTATGCAATGTGTAGTAGTTATAAAGTTTTTAACCTGATTCGTGCAACCCAAAAATTTTATCTTCATTTCTTCTAATTTACACTTTAAACCTTAGTTTTTCCATTATTGATGGAAAGACCGTCTTTCCAGAGACGTACTCTTAAATTTATAGAAAGCATATATTTTTTAGTATTTGTTTTGTTTCTAAGAGAGCATATATTTTAGTGGATGTGATTAATTAAAAATATAAGGAATTATAGGTGTCAAAAGCAAAGAGTTGATGTATTGAAATATATTGTATTTTAATCTAGATTATCATGGTATGATTAGGGGAAAAAGAAATAAGTTTTAAAAAAACATGTTTATGGTATAAGTTACTCCAGAATATGTACTAACGTTTTCCCACATTTCACCGAAAATATCATTTATTTAACATCTATATATTTAGGTAAGAATAAAAAAATTATGTATTTTGGAGCAATGGATAATGGGGAAACACAATTTTGGGTCACATTGTAATTTTTTGTAAATTGTGTATAAGTAAGCAATGTTGACTTTCGAGGTCCTTCCGTTCACCCATAGATGCCCAAATTGCAAACTTGCAATCTTATATTATTTAATTTCATTTTTATGTCGTCAATTTTTTGATTCGACAATTCCAACATTCTTGGAGGAACGTCAGTGCAAAATGCAAAAACTTTACTCGTAACTCCAAATTGAAATCCGCTTGATGCTTCCCTATACACCCCCTTTTATTTCCAAGATCGTAACGGAATATTTATCATTAATCGGGCACAAGAACATATCTGTAATCTATTCATATTTCTCTTTCTTACTTCTAATTAATCATCTCTAAGTTTCCAACATTTTACCAAAACAATATTTATTTAATATTTTGAAATTTAGGTAAGAATAACAAAAATAATGTATTTTGGAGCAATGAATAGTGGGATAACACAATTTTGGGCGACAATGCAATTTTTTAAAATTGTGTACAAGTAATCAAATTTGACTTTCAAGACCCTTCTGTTCACTCATACGCGCCCAAATCGTAGAGTCGCAATCGTATACTATTCAATTGCATTTGAGTGTCGCTAATTTCATTATTCGACAATTCCAATTTTTTCGGAGGGACCTAAGTGCAAAAAGTATAAACTTTACTCGTAACTTCAATTGAAATTCGCTCGAACATGATACTTCCCTATACACCCCCATTTTATTTTTCAAGTCCATAACGGAATATTTATCATCGATTGGGCACAAAAATATATCTGTAATCCTTTTCGATTTTTCTTTGTAATTTCTAAGTAATCAACTCTAAGTTACTTTAGAATATGTACCAGCACTTTCCAACATTTCA
This sequence comes from Rubia yunnanensis, assembly GCA_037428765.1. Classification (NCBI taxonomy): domain Eukaryota; kingdom Viridiplantae; phylum Streptophyta; class Magnoliopsida; order Gentianales; family Rubiaceae; genus Rubia; species Rubia yunnanensis. Next base: position 80,795,390 of record CM075068.1, read on the forward strand.
TCAAAAAATTTATTATTTAATATTTTTATATTTAGGTAAGAATAACAAAAATTAAGTATTTTGTAAAAATGGATAATGTGATAACACAATTTTGGGCAATAGTATAATTTTTCAAAATTATGTACAAGTAATTAATGTTGACTTTCGAGGTCATTATGTTCACTCATACATGTCCAAATCGCAAAGTCGCAATTGTATATCATTCAATTGCATTTGAGTGTCGCCAATTTTGTGATTCAACAATTCAAAATTTCTTGGAGGGACCTAAGTGTAAAAAGTAAAAAATGTACTTGTATCTCCAAATTAAAATATGCTCAAACTTGATGCCTCCCTATACACCCCATTTTATTTTCCAAGTCCGTAACAAAATATTTATCATCGGTCGGGCACTAGAACATCTCCGTAATCTGATTTCTCTTTGTTACTTCTAAGTAATCAACTCTAAGTTACTCTAGAACATGTACTAGCGCTTTCCAACATTTCACAATTTTTTATTTATTTAATATTTTTATATTTGTGTAAAAATAACAAAAATTATATATTTTGGAGCAATGGATAATGGTATAACACAATTTTGGTACACGGTGTAATTTTTCAAAATTGTGTACAAGTAATCAAAGTTGACTTTCGAGGCCAATCCGTTCACCTGTACATGCCCAAATTGCAGAGTCGCAATCATGTATTATTTAATTACATGTTGGTATCGCCAATTTTGTGATTCGACAATTCCAAGTTTCTTGGAGGGACCTAAGTGCACAAAGTAAAAAACTTTACTCGTATCTCCAAACTGAAATCCACTCGAACACAATGCTTCCCTGTACACCCCCATTTTATTTTTCAAGTCCGTAACAGAATATTTATCATTGATCAGGCACAAGAACATCTCTGCAATCCTTTTCGATTTCTCTTTGTTACTTCTAAGTAATCAACTTTAAGTTACTCTAGAACATGTACTAACACTTTCCAACATTTCACCAATTTTTTTATTTATTTAATATTTTTATATTTAGACAAGAATAACAAAAATCATGTATATGGGAGAAATTGATAATGGGATAACACAATTTTAGGCTACATTGTAATTTTTCAAAATTGTGTACAAATAATCAAAGTTGACTTTCGAGACCATTCCGTTCACTCATATATGCCCAAATTACAGAGTTGCAATTGTATATTATTTAATTGCATTTTAGTATTGACAATTTTGTGATTTGACAACTCCAATTTTTTGAGAGATCTAAGTGTAAAAAATAAAAAGTTTACTTGTAACTCCAAATAAGTGTGAATCTTTCATCAGTAGATGATGATATTCGACCGGAGAGGATTACATCATTGATTGAGTGGCAGCAACTAAGATATCGACTTAATTGACAAACCTTGTTCACAAGAAGGGACCGGATAAAGTGGGGATGTGACCTTTACCATTGAAATTTATGAGTAAACATAAACATTGGTCAAAGAAATGCTTCGATTTGGGAAGACAATTCAACAGAGTTATTGCACATGCAATAGATTAATTAGAAATTTTGAAATGCATAAATAGTGTAGGGGTCAATCCAATGGAAATCTTGAAATGCATAGATAATGTGGTTTATGATACCTCTGTTGGCTGTGCTGATTAATAGAGAGGTAATTAAATTCGAATCGAGATAATAAAAATATATTTTTTTTATTAGTTTTGTGTATATTATGTTTCATATTTATTTAAATTTTTTGTATCTTTTATACTCATTACATATATTAATACATACAACCACAACGATTTATGAGTTTTACTTTCTATAATAGTATCAGTTAGGTTCTGTAGATCTTCTTGATTTTCTCTCTCTCTTCCCAAAATTCCCAACAAAAACAAGTACACAAATAAATAAATTCTTGTCAATTTTCCAATCAACGGCACCGACTGTCGCCACCTTCTGACCGCCGCTCACCTTCGATCTTGTTTGCCCTCTCTTCTGCAGTCTCCTTTGGCTGCTTTCCGTCGATCTCCGATCTCCTTTCTCCGGCCAACTCAAGTTCGTGTTGCTCAGGACAGACAATCGCCTCTTTCCAATCTCCGCCGGACAACGCCACCCATTTCTATTTATTCGAACGGTGCTGGGTTCTCGCCATTTTTGATCTACAGATCTGGGTTCTCGTCGCCGGACACGGTTTCTCGTCGTTGGTCATACTTTCGCCACTGGTTTTGGTCACAAGCTCTCGCCGCCAATTCTGGTCACAAAACTCTCGTCACCGGTGAGCTGCATAGCTCCAGAGATGTTCTCCCTCGGAAAGCGCATGAAGACACGCGCCATCATTTTTGTCCTTCTTGCATTTGGCGGGTGTAGTACACGCGTGTTTGTTTCTCCCATTTTCTCGCGCAGCACTCATATCGCGAGATACCCAGCATCTCGCGAGTTGTTCATTTTAATGCGTCCAGTCAGTTTCTCGCACTCAAATCCAGTCAGCACAGATTTTTTTTAAAAATTGGTTTCTCATGTGTTATAACTCTTTTTGATCAACCACAATGTCAAATGATGGTATGATCTAGGTCATATTGCTTCTTCTTGTTCTAAACTGCACAATGAATGGTACTGGTTGGAGTACCAGTGGTGTAAGAAATTTGGTCATGTTGCTTCTACTTATTCTCATTTATTTTCTTCAACCTCATCTTCTGCTTCTCCACCACATGCTCCTCAGCATATTCGTTGGACAGCTAATTCTGGCACAACCAACCACATGATTTCTTCTCGATCTACTCTTGATCGCGTGACTTCTTATTCTGGTAACAATCGTGTTATTGTTGATAATGGTTCTATTCTTAACATTACACATGTTGGTCATTCTCGAGTCTCTGATTCCTTGTCCTTGTCTAATGTTTTGGTGGTTCCGCAAATTACTAAATATTTGTTGTCTATTAGCAAGTTGGCTAGGGATATGAATGCTGTTATTTGTTTTAATGATTCTTCTTTCACTATTTCGAACAAGTTTACTAGAGATGTTACTGGCAAAGACCATTGTGATAGTGGCTTATATGTTTTGGATTATGGTGGTGTTGTTTTATCTTCTTTTGTTGCATCGAGTGCTTCTAAAGTATCATTTGAGCTTTGGCATAGTAGATTGGATCATGTGTCTCACAATGTCCTTCGTCCTTGAGCAAGTTTGGATGTTTGTCAGTTACTAGTTTGGTGCCTAGAGCTCATTTGTGTTCTTCTTGTGAGATGGTTAAAAGCATGCGTCTTTCTTTTAATGATAATTTAAAATGCGCACCATGCATACTTGATTTAGTTAATTGTGACCTATAAGGACCCACCTATTGTCTCTCGCGACGGGTACCTTTATTATGTCACTTTTATTGATAATTTCTCTTGGTTTACTTGGTTATTTTCTCTACAATGAAAGTCTGATTTTGTGGAGGCATACATGCAATTTGAAGCTTTTGTTGAGAATCGGTTCTCTACCACCATCAAGGTATTTCAGATTGATGGTGGAACCGAGTTTGTAAATCATCGCATGCATTTGCGTCTAAGGGCATTTATCATCAGCTTTCTTGTCTTTACACTCCTGAGCAAAATGGTCGTGCAGAGAGGAAGTATCATCATATCACGGAGACAGGTTTGTCGATGTTCTTTCATTATGGCCTTCATCATTCATTTTGGTATGATGCTTTCTGTACGGCGATCTACATCATCAACAGACCGTCTACTCCAGTTTTATCTAGTCAGTCTCCTCTCTGTTATTTTTGGCACTACACCTGACTACTCCAATTTTCATCCATTTGGCTGTCGAGTTTTTCTTTATTTGAGGCCCGATGTTGCGCATAAACTGGCCCCTCGGAGTATGTCTTGTATATTTTTAGGATATAGTTCTCAGTATAAAGTTTATCGATATCTTGCTCCTCTGACAAAGAAGGAGTACATCACTCGCTATACTCGGTTTGATGAGTTATTTTTTCCAGCAACCCATACTGGCACTGATATAGATTATTCATTACTGGATGTTTATGCTTTTTTGGAATCTTCGTCAGTTCCATCAAAAATGTTTGAGCCATTTTCTATAGCACAACCACCTATTTTTTTTGGAAAATTCAAGATTTTCAACTTTACTGGAAGCTCAGGGTTCTTCATAAAATTGCATTTGTTTGCCACAAGTTGGCCAACGGCATGTCCGATACCAGCTAGCACCGCTAGCACAGCCGACGATGCCGTTTTCACCACTGACTCATACGCAAGCCACCTCGGCAACGCGTGTACACCATGCGCTACCTCTACAACCACTGACATCTTCACCAAATTCATCGACCGCCCCTACTTCTCCAGTGTCATCATCACCAATGCCTGCTGGGCCCTCGTCACCTGTCTCGAGTTTTGTGCTTATCACCTCGGCCTCGGTGCCATCCTCAGGATCCGTGCCTTTGCTGGTTGCGGGTCCCTCATCTCGGTATCTGATGACTACTAGCATGCACATTGGTTCTGATGTGTGATATTTAGTTGTTCATTCTTGAAGGAATTTAGTGCTCTTTTATGTGATTTTTGGTACTTAATTGATTTATTTTGTTGATAGATCACTATTTTTGGAGCAAAGCTGTAGCGGAGCAGAGTAGCCGTGTTTTGGAGCACTATGATGCTGTTCCAGCTGGTCATTAGCCGGAATCCTTCGTGTGGCAGAGTTGTGCTTCGTTTAACGATCACTAAATTGCTCCGTGAAGTCGACCCGGTTAAGGTGAAGCTGATGAAAGGGGGATTGTTATACTCTTTTTTTCCCGAAAGGGTTTTTAATGAGGTAACGATCTCAATCCCTCGTTAGGGAGTTTACGGAGTTGCAGTCCAGAAGAAAAGAAGGCCAAAAAAAAATTCAGCACTGTGATTGGGCCGAAGAGAAGCCATGAAGCCCAAGACTTGGATTAATTATTTATTCCAAGTTAGAATTTAATTGTAATTAGGCTGAAATCAAGTGGAAGAATATTTCTTTTTGGATAAGGATTCTAATTTTCCAAAATTAGTTAGGATTTGGGTTTTATTTTTAGTATATATAATCGTGTGTTATTCACGATTGGGGGGAGACATTAGTGACGGAAGAATATGCAGAAAGGAGATTTGTAATTGGACGGAGACGGAAGAGAGGAATATAGAAGAAAAGTGCAGATCGTGATTTACATGCAAACATACAATTCCCTGGTTTGATTTTGTTTTCGTTAGTTAGTTAAGTATTATTTTGATTATGTTTGATTATTATATTATATATTTGTTTAGTTTAATTACCATGAGTAGCTAGATTCCTAATCGGCTACGTTAATTCGATGGTTCATGGATTGTGAGGCTTCAGATTTTTAGAAAATTAATCCTATGAGTTTTTAATTGTTATACCTACAATCTATGCTTGCTTGTTTGAGTTTGATCACCTCAATCTTGTTAGGCTAGGGCTAATTAAGTAGCACCTCCTGTGAAAAACAAATAACAATTATGACTGTAATAACAGAATGATAAACAATTAATTGGATAAACTGCATGCAAATACGTGCTTGTTGTCTAAATTGGGTTCCCTAGGTCTTAAGATCGTTAAGATATAACTAGTTTAGCAAATACTTGCTAGGAATATCTTAATTAGGAAGATCGCGGGTTTAGCAAATACTTGCTCGCGATCGGAAATTTAAGGGGAATTTAGGGAAATAGCAAATACTGTTCCTGCTTATAACCAATTAATTCATGGGGGTTAAATGACTTGTGAGTAGTCGATGATCAAGGAATGAACCAAAGATTAACTTATGCCGATTCTTTGTTATCCATATATTTGTTCGTAATTAATCTCTGCATTTTTCTGCATTATTTTGACCCTATTTTTAGCTTAGTAATTCATTAGTTTACTAAACGAATCTCAAATCATAGGCGTGGTTGCTAAACCAAACTTTGTTGGTAGTTTGAAATTGATAGAAATTATACCGTTCTCTGTGGATACGACCTGCTTCTACTATACTAATCTGTGTGCTAGTTTACAGTTTTCTTGGTGATAGGAACGACGTTCACCAAAATGGCGCCGCTGTCGGGGAACGGTAGTTAATTTCTATTTATTTTGCTACTACTTTTTTGTTCTTTAGTTATTGGTATATGACCAGGTCCCAGGAGTAGGAATTGATATTTGATTCTGAAGTTGAAAAGACAGCTAGGAAGAATTACATACTCGCTAGGGAGAGAAAGCTGAAAGCTGCCGCAGACCCTCTGTTTGGCCAAACAGAGGTTGTTTCCGAGACAGAATCCACATCTGAGATTGAATCCGTTCCCGATACTTTAATGGGGGATAGAGGAGAGGCGGATCCCAATGCTGAAAATCCGTACATGTGGGAATTAACGGGGCATAGTGAAGAAGACCCTCCCACACCAGTTTCTTTGCCAGATGCTGCGACCCCTGTGGAGATAAAGCTTGCACTGCTGAATGTTCTTCCGAAGTTCTATGGGAAGAGTATCGAAGACTCTTACAATTTCTTGAACGAGTTCATCAAGATTTGTAAGGTTCAGAAAAGACCAGCTGGTGTCACAGAAGATCAGTTCAAGTTGGTGGCTTTTCCGTTCAGTATGTCAGGAACAGCGAACCAGTGGTTTTCAAGCTTGGCTCCTAACTCCGTCACTTCCTGGAATGCGCTCAAGAAGCTATTTTTGGACTATTTCTTTCCATCCACTAAGACGGATGCACTGAGGAAAGAAATTTCGAGCATCAAGCAGGAGTATGATGAGCCGCTGAGTACATTTTAGCTGAGGTTCAGACGATTGGTAGATCATTGCCCTAACCATCGATACACGGAGGGGCAACTGCTACAGTATTTCTACCAAGGATCCACATCTACGAACAAGGATTTGCTGAATACCGCAAGCAATTATGGGTTTTCGGAAATCAGAGTAAATGAAGCAAAGGAGATAGTGAAGAAGTTGATCAATTCCAAGAAGGAGTATGACACTGATGAGATCCGAATCCTGAAAAGAGTGGCACAAACAGAGCCCTCAAGCCAAGATGATTTTAAGGAGAGGATGGACAGGAGGGAGAGGGTACTATCCAAGTTGGTGGATAAGGTCACCGTTGCTAGCACCTCAGTTGGTCCTCAAGAAAAACCTTGTGACATCTGCTGCAGTCTAAACCACGTCACTTTACAATGCCCTCTTGCAATGGATGAACAAGCTAATGTCATGGGGAATTGGAATGATAGGTAGCCAAGGAGGGACCCATACTCAGCTACCTACAATCCGGGATGGAGAGATCATCCCAACTTTCGATGGCGAGATCCGGGAAATCCAGTACAACAACCATATGTTCCACCCCATCGAGTTCCTCCCCCTCCATATTCTCAGAATCCACCACCTCCTCAAGGGAAGTATATGGATGACAAGCTGGACATGATGATGGGCATGCTTCAAACCTAGATCCAAAGTTCGAAAAAGACTGAGGCCACCTTGGAGGTGCACACACGTCAGATTTCACAGCTGTCAAACTCGATGAATGAGCTCCGAATGAAGCAACCTGGATTACCATCTCAAGTGCAACTCAACCCCAGAGAGACGGCCAATCAGATCACGTTAAGAAGTGGTAAGGAACTTGAGCCACTACCTCCGAAGACCGCAGCAAAAGGAGCTAAGGAGCAGTCTGCAGGAGGCCCCGATTTGGCCAAACAGGGGCTGACGACAGAAACAAAAAGTGAGGTACAAGGGCATTTTGATCAAACCAAGGAGTCAAATCCAAGGTTGGGTCAGAATGATCCTCCAATTAAAATTCTTCCTCCTTTTCCACGTAGTTTAGCTAGAAAGAAAGAGGATTCTGTTGAGTTCCTATCTATCTTTGGAAAAATGGAGATTAACCTACCTTTCTTGCAGGCTATAAGGCTCCCGCCTGTGAGCAAGTTTTTGAAAGATTTTATTGCAGGGAAACCTAAAGACTCAAGCAAGGTCATAATGGGCGAGTCGGTTTCAGCTGTAATTCAAAGAGATTTGCCTCAGAAGTGCAAGGACCCTGGTATGTTCTCTTTGCCATGTTTTATTGGAAATGTTAAGATTGATTCTGCCATGTGTGACTTAGGAGCATCTATCAATGTGATGCCATTATCTGTTTACAATTCTTTGAGTGGAGCAGAAATGGTAAATACTAGAGTAATAATCCAATTGGCAGATAGATCATGTGTATATCCTGAAGGGTTGTTAGAAAATGTTCTCGTAAGAGTTAATGATTTTGTTTACCCAGCGGATTTTTATGTGGTGAAGATGAATCATGCTAGTGGTCAAGGAACCTCAGGAGTGTTGTTAGGTCGCCCTTTCTTAAGAACGGCTAATAAAATAATTAATGTGGGAAAGGGAACTATTTGTCTTGATTATTATGGTGAAAAATATACTTTCAGTATTGATGATGCAATGAAAAAAACCCATAGATGCTGAAAATATTTATGCCATTGATGTCATTGACCCTCTCGTCCAAGAATACCTTGAGACTGAATTTTTGCAGGATGAGATTGAAATGCTACCACCCACTGATTCAAACAATGAGAAGACACAGAATCTGAGTGATGAGGAAATAGATGAATGGTTGTACTCAATCAGCTCGCAGGAAGAAGTGAACAGTACTGACGTAGACCTCTATTTGGCCAAACAGGGGCTGTCGGAGAGTGGAATCAAGTACGAAAAACCCATTCCATCCGATATTTCACCACCTATCATGGAGTTGAAGGATCTGCCATCTAATCTGAAGTATGTGTACTTGGGGGATGGTGAAACTCTTCCAGTGATTGTCAGTGCAAGGTTGTCAGATTCTCAAGAGGATCAGTTGATTGCAATGTTGAGAAAGTACAAGAAGGCGATTGGGTGGACCCTCGCAGACATTACAGGGATCATCCCCGACATTTTTATGCATCATATTTTAATGGAAGACGATGCCAAGCCTGCTCGAGATGCTCAGAGGAAGCTGAACCCCAACATGAGAGAGGTTGTTCTCAAGGAAGTCCTCAAACTCCTTTCCTTGGGAATTATCTACCCTATTTCAGACAGCAAGTGGGTGAGCCTGGTTCATGTGGTGCCGAAGAAATCTGGTTTTCAAGTGGTGAAGAACGAAAAGAATGAGTTGGTGCCTACTCGTTTGGTCACTGGATGGAGGATGTGCATAGACTACCGGAAATTGAATGCCGCGACTCGCAAGGATCATTTTCCGCTGCCCTTCATCGATCAAATGCTGGAAAGATTGGCAGGGAACAGTTTCTTTTGCTTCTTGGATAGATACAGTGGGTACTTCCAGATCTGTGTGAACCCCGAAGACCAGGAGAAGACCACATTTACATGTCCCTTTGGCACTTATGCATATAGGAGAATGCCTTTCGGATTATGCAATGCTCCAGGCACCTTCCAGGGATGCATGATGAGCATTTTCTCCGACTTGATTGAGAAGAGCATTGAGGTGTTCATGGATGACTTTACAGTCTATGGGAACTCGTTTGAGGTATGCTTGGGTCATTTGGAACAAGTTTTGATTCGATGTGTGAAGCGGAACCTTGTGCTGAATTATGAGAAATGCCACTTTATGGTGAATGAAGGCATAGTCTTGGGACATGTGGTTTCGGAAAGAGGAATTCAAGTGGACAAGGCCAAGGTTGAGAACATAGAGCAACTTCCATATCCTACCAATGTTCGTGAGATACGTGGTTTTTTGGGGCATGCTGGATTTTACAGAAGGTTTATTAAGGACTTTGCAAAGGTTGCACAACCCTTAACGAAGCTCCTTCAAGATGATGTTCCTTTTGAGATGACCGAGGAGCGCAAGCATTCTTTTGATATACTGAAGGAGAAGCTCATCTCAGCCCCTATAATGCATTCGCCGAATTGGGATCTGCCATTTGAGTTAATGTGCGATGCAAGTGATTATGCAGTTGGAGCGGTTTTGGGACAAAGAGTAGGGAAAGAGAGCCATGCAATCTACTATGCTTCAAAAACATTGAACCCAGCCCAATGCAACTACACCACCACTGAAAAAGAGTTGTTGGCAGTGGTGTTTGCTCTTGAGAAGTTCAGGTCTTACTTGCTTGGATCAAAGATCATCGTCTATACCGATCACTCAGCATTGACGTACTTGTTTACGAAGAAGGAGTCTAAGCCAAGACTGATCAGATGGATCTTGTTGTTACAAGAGTTCAATTGGGAAATACGAGACAAGAAGGGTGCTGAGAATCATGTTGCAGATCACCTAAGTCGCTTGGTGAAACCTGAGGATGAAGTCCCTATTCAGGAATCTTTTCCCGAAGAATACCTGTATGCTGCGATAGGCCTCGATTTGGCCAAACAGAGGCCCCTGACAGAACCACTGCATGGTAAATCGGCGAAAGATCCATGGTTTGCCCATATTGTGAACTTCATTACCGCTGGAGAGATGCCGGTTACTCTCAGTCCTACTCAGAAGTTGAAGTTAAAGAGTGATAGCAAGCATTATATTTGGGATGAGCCTTACCTTTGGAAGATAGGCTCCGATCAAATCATTCGACGATGCATTTCTGAAAAAGAACAAGGTATAATTCTTTTGCATTGTTATTCTTTTTCTTGTGGTGGTCACTTTGGTTCTAAACGCACTGCTCATAAGGTACTTGATAGTGGTTTCTTTTGGTTAACTCTTCATAGAGATGCTTATCTTTTTTGCAAGAGTTGTGAAAATTGCCAAAAGACAGGAAACATATCTAAACGTGATGAAATGCCTCAAGTACCCATAATTGTCTGTGAAATATTTGATGTGTGGGGCATGGATTTTATGGGTCCTTTTCCTAGTTCTTGCGGTAATTTGTATATTTTACTTGCGGTTGATTATGTATCGAAGTGGGTGGAAGCAAAAGCCACCCGAACTAATGATTCTCAAGTTGTGGCAGGGTTTTTGAAATCTAACATATTCAGCAGATTCGGCATGCCACGAGCGATCATTAGTGATCAAGGAACTCATTTCAAAAACCGCACCATTGAGGCCCTCATGAAGAAGTATGGTGTTCGTCATCGGCTTGCTACCACTTACCACCCGCAGTCTAATGGCCAAGCAGAAGTATCTAACAGGGAGATAAAGCAAGTGTTGGAAAAGACAGTTAATCCTTCAAGGAAGGATTGGAGTAAGAGGTTGGAGGATGCTCTGTGGGCCTATTGCATCGCTTACAAGACGCCTATTGGAATGTCTCCTTATAGACTTATCTTTGGAAAGATGTGCCATCTACCAGTGGAGCTAGAGCACAAGGCATACTGGGCTTTCAAGGAAATGAACATGACAACAAGCAAGTGTGAGGAAGAGCAAAAATTACAGCTTCAAGAGTTAGAAGGACTGTGATTGGAGGCATATGATCATGCTATGTGGTACAAGGAGCGAACAAAGTTGTGGCATGATAAGAATCTGAGGTCTAAGGAGTTCATGGTTGGGCAGAAGGTGTTACTTTTTCAGTCCAAGCTTCGGTTGATGCCAGGGAAACTTAAAACAAAGTGGATAGGACCTTTTGTGGTAATTTCTGTTAGGCCGAACGGAGCTGTACAGATTAAAAGCCTGGACACGGAAAAGACATTCCTCATCAACGGTCATCGCCTCAAGCCATTTTATGATGCTTCTCAGGTGGCAATAGTGGAAGAAATTCCATTATGCCCACCTCACTTTAATTGACCATATCGGAAAGTCGAGCCAAAGACTGTAAACAAAGGCGCTACTGGGAGGCAACCCAGATTCTTTTGCTCCTCTTTTTTATTTTGTTTTCTTACAAATTCTTTCAAATTTTTGTTTTTATTTCAAAATTAAAAAAAATGAAAAAATAAATAATATTCAATTCATTTTTGTTTTTATGTGCAGGGATGCAATATGGCGAGACAAGAGTATCTGGGCAATTCTGCAAATAATTCAAGGCTTGGAGTGGTTTATGGAAATTGTGGGTTCCAATTAGGAAAAGGAAGAAATTGAAGGACTTGGATGCAATATAGGGTATACAACCTTATCTTCTTCCAAAAGGGTCACTCCATCCAAATGGGTCCTTCTTCCAAGAGTTGAAAATCTTCAGAACTTCACCATTTCTTCTCCTCAACGCCGGCGGTTCCCGAGCTCTCTCCACCGCTGCACCGCCACTGCGCCGCCGCTTCCCTCCATCCGCGAACCTCCACATGCCGCCTTAGCACCACCCTCACCTTCTCTCGCCACCTTACCACCTCCATCATCACCGGATCCGCCATGGGCCGCCAGCGACGAAGACCTCAGCCACTAACACCCGAAGTCTAATCCTCGCCACCACAACCTACGGTCGTCGTAGCCGTGGTGGAACCTCCTTGTTCCGATGCTTCGCCGCCACCAGCCGAGCGCCCGTCCCCGCTTTCCACCTCCTCGCCCACCAAGAAGCTTCCCCGGAGCACCTGCGGTCGTCCTCCAGTGCCTCCGGTCGCTAGACCAACTTTGCCAACGCCGGAATCGAAGTCCACTGGGGTTGTAGTTGCATATCCGTCGTCAGCAGAGGCCGACTCGCCGCCACAGGCCGAGCTGCCGCTCCCACGCGCTCCCACGCACTCCCATGGGCCCCCACGCACTCCCACGCGCCTCCTACGTGCTCCCATACGCCACCCACGCGCCGCCTACACACCGCCCACGTGCCGCCATGCGCTTCCAACGCGCCGCCAGCAGCGAAGGCCCCGGCTTGAAGGTCACGGAATGGGCTGCTACCGGTCCCGAAGAGGAGTCTTCCGGTAAATCGGCCTCATCGCCATCTCAGAAGCGTACAAGGTCAAAACAGGTGGCGGCACGTTCTGATGTCACCGATGACCAGAATCAGGGGACCCCGAACTCTCTGCCGATTCCGGTGGAAATCAATTTGGATTCTTGGGAAGGTATCCTGACTTTTGGGGATGAGGACCTGCAATCCATGGTTCTGAAAAGAGCTAATAAATTATGCCCTTCAGGTTTAAAATTATGCAGCCCTACCCTTCAAGCTTTGAATGTGTTTGATCGTTTTTTGGCCTATTTTACTAATGTGGGTTGGGGGAAGTTGTTTTCCATGCATGCTGATGATGTGTGTGCACCTCTTTGTGAGGAATTTGTGGTGAGTTTTAACTTGAATCATAATGCTGCCTTGAATGTTTCTGATACTTGCATTTCTTTTCGTTTCGGGCTACAACCTATCTTTTTGAGTTTAAATGACTGGAATTTGGCTTTGGGATTAGTTTCACTTGATGACTTGGAATCGGATGATTAGAGGGATGCTTTTATTGGTTCTTACAAAAAATACCCTACTTTCAACCCTACCGAGGCATGGAAATTGTTAGCTCCCGTTTGCCCCCACTCGTATGATTCCAACATCATTAATGTGCATTGGATTGAGGATCCTGTATTGCGATTGTGCTGTTTCTATTTACTGCGAAATGTTTTTGGGCGTACTACGACTTTTACTAAAGTCAGCCATCCTGTGTTGTTTGTTTTGTGGTGCATGTATAACGGATATAAGTTGAATCTTGGCTTTGTACTTGCTGAAACATTGCATTCAATTACACATGATTCTGTTCGTTATATGTCCATGTGTCATTTGGTTGGTGTTCTTCTTGTTAAGAATGTCCAATTACATGTGCCTACCCCTTTTGAGCGGGTAAAGGATCCTGGAATGTTTGATTTGGCCTATTTGGAACGTAGCAATATGATTTTCTATGATAACAATGTTCCTAAGTTTTATGAGCCGGGTCCTCCATGCTCGAGCGCAACTTTCTCTAGTGCAGGTCGTGTTACCCTTGCCTCGTTACATGAGGATGTGCCGTCTCTCAACCGCATGCTTGATCTTCTGGCTGCCCAGAACGAGCTCATTATGAGTGCTTTGAGCATTCCTCCAGTGACCAGCCCTTCTGAATGAGTTCCCCCATCCCTTCTCTTTTATAGCTCTTCTTTTCTTTTCTTTTCCTTTCGTGTATATTGTGTCTAGGAATCTTCTCGCTTTTAATCCGAGCTTGCTTGAGGGCAAGCAAGGCTTAAGTGTGAGGAGGTTTGGTGTCGTTTTTACATTTTAGTGTCTTGTTTGTGTGACCTTTTATATGCTTTGTTTGCTGTTTTTTGTGTGTTTTTTGTGAATAAATAATTCTGAAAAAAAATGTTTTTATTTTATTTTATCGAGTCGGTCAAATTTTCAGCATGATAGTGAGTAATGAATTGGCTTTAAAATGGATTAACCTTGCTGGTAAAAGAATCATATGAGCAAACTTTTGTTGGTTGATATCTCCCTTGAAATGCTTAGTGATAAACCTTTGAAATTAACCTGAACTTGGCTAAATGATACATGGGATGACGAACAAGACTTGCATGAAAAAGCCTAGTATAAAGTGAGGTTTGAGCCTAGAGTAGAGCACTCTCTACATCAAGTTTTTTTTCTGAGAGTTGTGGTAGCTAAGGTTAATGCATAATGAGTAAAAAAAGAGGCAAATTAGGATTAACCACACATCGTATATAGCCTACCTTTTATATCCTCTAGTAAACCCTTTTAAGCCTTGACCTTTTCTTTGTGTAACCCACTATAAAAACCATAGCCTTTTCTCTTTATACTATTCTTGCCCCATGCATGTATGTTCTTGAACTGAAAATTTCTGCTCTTGCTTGATATTGCATATTCATGATTTGAGTGCCCTGTTTTCATTAAAAAAAATTTATATTCTTATGGCACTGTAGAGGTAAATGAGCATGTAATTTGGAAATTTTTGGTCTGGACAGAAAAAAAAAGAAAGAGAATAAGGGTGTTGTTTTGCCTAGAAAAAAAGAAAAAAAAAAGAGAGAAAAGAAGTCCAAAAAATGAGAAAGAAAAAAAAGAAAAAAATTCAGACCTGAATTAGTCTTAAAAAAATCAGTCCAGAAAATTGGTTTTGATGATGTGCATTTGCTGGAATTTTCTACTGATTTGTTCTTAAGCATATGTGCATGTTTGTATGAACCTTAGAGCCCCTAGGATCTCACCAACATTACAACCCCCAGCCCCGTTACAACCTTTAAAGACCTTTTTGGCTTGTTATGTATTAGCTAAGGCTACCGCATGATTATAATTGAGTGACTGTCCTTACTTATTGTGTGATTGAGTGAAAAACGTGAGGAATTCATGCTTGTCTCCTTTTGATCAGTTGATAGCCGGGTAAAGAGCAATGTAGGGGGGATTGAATTGAGTACTAAAGGGGGATGAGACCACCACTTGTTTGTGAACTGAAACTTGAACTTGGAAGGGGGATGTTTGTTGATGAGCCATGAAATGAAAACTTAATGCTGAATTGTTTGACCAAAGTCCGGGTAATAGAGTCTTAGGTGTGTCATGTATATAGTTGGTATGTTATTTTTATTTTCTCTTTTCTGTTGAGTAAGAGTCAGTTTGGGGATGGGATTTTGAATGAACAACCTGCTTTGAAATTGCTCATCTCATACTTGAGGGCAAGTATGACTCAAGTGTGAGGTTTTGATGTGTGATATTTTTCATTCTTGAAGGAATTTAGTGCTCTTTTATGTGATTTTTGGTACTTAATTGATTTATTTTGTTGATAGATCACTATTTTTGGAGCAAAGCTGTAGCGGAGCAGAGTAGCCGTGTTTTGGAGCACTATGATGCTGTTCCAGCTGATCATTAGCCGGAATCCTTCGTGTGGCAGAGTTGTGCTTCGTTTAACGATCACTAAATTGCTCCGTGAAGTCGACCCGGTTAAGGTGAAGCTGATGAAAGGGGGATTGTTATACTCTTTTTTTCCCGAAAGGGTTTTTAATGAGGTAACGATCCCGATCCCCCGTCAGGGAGTTTACGGAGTTATAGTCCAGAAGAAAAGAAGGCCAAAAAAAAATTCAGCACTGTGATTGGGCCGAAGAGAAGCCATGAAGCCCAAGACTTGGATTAATTATTTATTCCAAGTTAGAATTTAATTGTAATTAGGCTGAAATCAAGTGGAAGAATATTTCTTTTTGGATAAGGATTCTAATTTTCCAAAATTAGTTAGGATTTGGGTTTTATTTTTAGTATATATAATCGTGTGTTATTCACGATTGGGGGGAGACATTAGTGACGGAAGAATATGCAGAAAGGAGATTTGTAATTGGACGGAGACGGAAGAGAGGAATATAGAAGAAAAGTGCAGATCGTGATTTACATGCAAACATACAATTCCCTGGTTTGATTTTGTTTTCGTTAGTTAGTTAAGTATTATTTTGATTATGTTTGATTATTATATTATATATTTGTTTAGTTTAATTACCATGAGTAGCTAGATTCCTAATCGGCTAGGTTAATTCGATGGTTCATGGATTGTGAGGCTTCGGGTTTTTAGAAAATTAATCCTATGAGTTTTTAATTGTTTATGCCTACAATCTATGCTTGCTTGTTTGAGTTTGATCACCTCAATCTTGTTAGGCTAGGGCTAATTAAGTAGCACCTCCTGTGAAAAACAGATAACAATTATGACTGTAATAATAGGATGATAAACAATTAATTGGATAAACAGCATGCAAATACGTGCTTGTTGTCTAAATTGGGTTCCCTAGGTCTTAAGATCGTTAAGATATAACTAGTTTAGCAAATACTTGCTAGGAATATCTTAATTAGGAAGATCGCGGGTTTAGCAAATACTTGCTCGCGATCGGAAATTTAAGGGGAATTTAGGGGAAATAGCAAATACTGTTCCTACTTATAACCAATTAATTTATGGGGGTTAAATGACTTGTGAGTAGTCGATGATCAAGGAATGAACCAAAGATTAACTTATGCCGATTCTTTGTTATCCATATATTTGTTCGTAATTTATCTCTGCATTTTTCTGCATTATTTTGGCCCTATTTTTAGCTTAGTAATTCATTAGTTTACTAAACGAATCTCAAATCATAGGCGTGGTTGCTAAACCAAACTTTGTTGGTAGTTTGAAATTGATAGAAATTATACCGTTCTTTGTGGATACGACCTGCTTCTACTATACTAATCTGTGTGCTAGTTTGCAGTTTTCTTGGTGATAGGAACGACGTTCACCAGGTTCTCTACGGTAGAAGGATTTTTCTAAATATGATATTTCTGGTTCACTTAGTGCTTTATTTTCTAAGTTTGAGCCTCAGAGTCATCACTCGGCTGTCAAGGATCCTGAATGGGTTGCTTGTATGGACTCAAAGATAGATGCTTTAAGCACTCAACAGACATGGGAGCTGGTTCCTCATCCTTCCCATGCAAACATTGTTGGTTCAAAATGGGTTTACCGGTTAAAGTATAAATCGGTTGGCTCCCTTGACCGACACAAAGCGAGGTTAGTTGCTCAAGATTTTTTGCAATTGCCTGGTTTTGATTATGATCATACTTTTAGTCCAGTGGTGAAAACCTCTACTATTCGTACTTTTTTTTATCCATTGTTGTTCATGTCAATTGGTCATTGAGACAGTTTGATGTGAAGAATGTCTTTTTAAATGGCATTCTGGAGTCTCCGGTTTACATGGAGCAGCCTATTAGATACAAAGACTCTATGCGTTCTAATTATGTTTGTCATCTACGCAAGGCCATTTATGGTTTGAAGCAAGCTCCACGCACTTGGTTTCAGTGTTTAACTGTTTTAGTTCTTTTTTTATTGGCCTGGGGTTTGCATGCGGTTCTTCAGACACCTCCATATTTGTTTTTTCACATGGTGCCTCTTTACTCTGTTTATTGGTTTATGTTGATGACATTATTCTTACTGGGAATGATGTTCGTCTTATTCGGAAGTTTATTTATCGAGTTAGTCAGGAGTTTAAGATTACCGATCTTGGCACTCTACAGTATTTTTTGGGATTGGAGGTTGTTCGTACTTCCGAAGGCTTATTCCTTGGTTAAGCCAGATATGCCAGGGACATTTTACTGTGAGCTGGCATGCAGGAATTTACGCCTGTTGTTATTCCATTTGTGGTTTTTTGCAACTATCTAGCTCTTCCGGTAAATCGTTCGGAAGACTCATACTTTATCATTCTTTGGTTGGTGCACTATAGTATCTATCGATCACACGTCCTGACTTGTCTTATGTTGTGAATATGATCAATCAGTATATGAAGGCTCATACTGATGACCAATACCAAGCTATCACTTGGATTTTGCGCTATGTTCGTGGTACACTCCACTATGGTCTTCAGTTTTGCGGAAACTCCTCAGCTTTACCAGTTTTGGGTTACTCTGTTACTGATTGGCTCATTGTATAGAGACTCGTAGGTCTACATATGGTTATGCCATTTCCCTTGGTGGCAACCTAGTTTCCTGGAGTGCTAAGAAGTAGCCTACAGTTTCTTGTTCTAGTTCAGATGCAGAGTACCATGCTATGGTAAATACTGCTCCAGAGTTAGCTTGGTTGATGAATCTTCTTCAGGACTTACCTGTGATGTCACGCGCCCCGCCCATCTTGTTGTGTGATAATAATAGTGCTCTCTTCCTGACTCCGAATCATGTTTCTTATAAGAGAGCTAAGCATATTGATATTGACTATCATTTTGTGCGTGAGATGGTGTCTTCTAGCAAGCTCAAGGTTGCTCATATTTCTACGGAATTGCATCTTGATGACATCTTTACGAAGGGTCTACCCCGTCCTCAGTTTGAGTTTCTACGTTCCAAGCTTTGAGTTACGACCAGTCCTACACTTCACTTGAGGGGGTTAAAATTTGGTTTTACCTAATTAATTCAATTATCACTACTGTGTTCCAACATAACATATCTAACCAAGTATGCAATAAAGTAAAGCATAAAGACACACAACTTGGTTACGCAGTTCGGTGAAATCCACCTACATCTGCGGGGCCTGGGCCAGTTCAAAATGAATCCACTAATTAGAAAGATACAGTACAAACTACACCATACAATTATACTTATCTTATTTAACTATAACATGAATCCTGCAAGCTCTCCTTGCTACCGATCCGCCTTGATCAGACTCCCTCTGACCTCGAAACTCGTCGACGCTGGATCTCCTCCTCCCGATGAATTAAGGTATACGATTCTAAACTTTGAACAACAGGTTCGTATGTTGGAACATAGAATTCTGGCTCTTTGCAATTCTTGAAAGATAAAAAATCTGTATGAAGATTTTTTTTCTATTAAGTCCGTAAATAATGCAGCCGTGTTTGTCCTCTATATATAGTCCATAGGCAGATCTGAATTCTCCATGATTATCTCCATAATATTCATATTCCAAATCTGCTTCTTGAAGCATATCCAAATCCCATAAATAAAGGGATTTTCCTTATCTCAACATCTCCATATATTCGATAATAACAACTCCATATTTATAGAGATTTTTCATAAATAAACTATGCTTCCATACGCCTAATATATAGCAGAATAGTCAGATTTCCATAAATCACAAATACCATAATATTCTGTCTTCTTTTTCCGTAAACATCTTGGCGTAAATATGCTCTTGGAGAATCAACAACTTCTGGCGTAAATATCATCTTGGTGCAAATGTAATTCCTTCTCCACATAATATTCTGATTACATTAATCCAATCCCACATATATAGGAACTGATATATTCTCTAACTCAAATAAAACTTGGACTAGATGTATCCTTCTCGGATTCAGTCTTTAACCTTTCCTTATTTCACCAAAATTCCTTCTTTGATGTTGCAACTCAATAATACCATATTTGCATAATTTCCACAAATTGCCAACTAGATAAATCTAGACTTTACAATCTCCCCCTTTGGCATTTTGTGGACCAATCACCTTTTGGCATTTCATCACAAGAGCTTATGCAAATAAATACATCAACCTTGAAAACCACTCTGGATGTTAGAACATAGAAACATAGCATCTCCCCCTAACTTCTAGATTCCCTCAACATCCAGGAATAATGATCATGTTGGAACATCAACCCAATGGAGCCAATAAAGTCATCCAAGAAATCCAAAATATCTCCCCTTGGGACCATAAACATGCCAAACATAATAGACACAGAAAACCAAAATCTCCATTAAATGCAGCTCCCCCTGAAGCAAATATCTGGCCTATGTTAGACCATAGCCATAACAGAACATTTAAACCTCTTGAGGAGCAACTATTTGTGCCTAATCTAATCTAGCATCTTCTACCTCCAAAGCTACCATCTAAATGGATTGAGCTCTCAACTTCACACCATTGTACCACTCAAAATCTGGATCAATGTTGCCTCCCCTAGAATTCTTCTACAATATCTCGATTGTACTCCTTGTAGATTGAGGCAGCAGTCTTGAGACCCAAATAGTCCAGGTAAGCTGTAAATCTACACTCCTCATATACACCCAGACGAGTTGTTCTTTTGGCTAAAATCCTCCTCTGACACACAATAGCACATCTCTCATGGCTGTCTGCATCAAAGAATAAAGAATTGAGTGCATCCTTGATTGAGGGTGCTGCTCTTGAATGATGTCCTCCTTTTGATTTCATCTTCTTATTGGTGATTGTGCTTCCTGTTTTACTGATTCTGCAGTATGATCAGTAGTGCCTTCAATAATCTGCTCACCTTGTGTTGGAACATCAGTCACCGATGTTGGAACATAACAGCTCTCAGCTTCACCCGCTTTCCCTATGTTACTGATGTTTGAATATCTGAATCTCTAATCCATGTCCACATCTTCTCAACCTGTCTCCATAATCTGTGTTGAAACATGACCAGCATCACTGCCTTCCAAACTTCTCATCATCCTAAACCAGAATACTGGAAAGAGCTATCTCTTTGATCTATGCATCCCATCAATCACTATAATATCTTCAACACCAACTTCTAACATGTCCAACTACGCCTCCATTTTTTCTTTTTCAAATTTTCTGAAAAAAAGTAAAAACCTACAGCTAAATAAAAGCTTTTAACAAAATACCTCAAATCTGACAAATGCCTAAGTGTTGTCTGAGGAGCTCAACCGTAGTAGTGTCCAACGGCTTTGTGAAAATATCCGCAAATGGTCTCGATTTGGAACATAGGCTACCACAACTTTTCTCTCAACCTGAATTATCCTTTTAATTTCGTTCAAGTGAGATTCCTTAAGATCATCCCAAATTCTTACAAATACTCCCACCATACTCATCTTCATTTCAGCTTGCATCAAAGTCACAAAATCTTGTACCAAGGACGGTGAAGTAGACCCAAAGATCATATCATCAATATATATTTGAGCAATCAGTGTATTTGAATATTCTCGAAAAACAAGCAAGGTGCGATCTTCTCCCCCATGACGAGAACCTTTCTGAATAGGAAAGGTAGTGAGTTGCTTATACCACGCCTGTGGTGCTGATGTGTCCATTTTATATGCATAATTTAGTACTATTTTGGGTCACTTTTGTGCTCTTTTATTATCGAGAGCTTGGGTTTTACTTTGAAATTCTCTTAGGAGGGGTAAGAGCAACTTTACGCTCTTTTCCCTCTTCTAAGTGGATTTTGTGTGACAAGGGAAGAACACTGAGGCAATGAAGATCGAAGGCCATTGAAAACCACACATTCGAAGAATTTTGAAGACTTGCTTCGAAGACACGAAGACCGGAGGCCATTGAAGACCATTTTTGGAGCCATTGAAGACTTGGAGATTGAGAGAAAGACTATGAAGATGACTACATGCCACAAGAAGAAGAAAAAGATACGAAGCAAAATTTTGGCACCCGTCGCGAGTCACGATAGCCTCGTCGCGAGTCGCAACGAACCGTCGCGAGTCGCGACCAACAGTGGCCAAAATTTCACCTTATCTTCTTTGTACTATAAATAACACTCTCTTTCCTCTCATTCACACCCTTCTTTTGCTGCGATTTCAGTACTGTTTCAAACTCTTTTTCTTCCATTTTTCATCCTTCAATTCTCTTGTTTTTATGATTAGTTGTTTAGCATTGATTAGCATGAACTCTTGTAGCTAATCTATCTCTTGGGAGCAATTGACTAAGGCTTCCAAGGCCATGTCTTAAGAACAATTTTTAGCTTATTTATTGCTCTTACTATTGTGCATTTATGGAGCATTGAATGTGTTTGTTGATATCATTAATGTTGTTGAAAGCTTGAGTATATGAAATACTTGTATGAATTTCTTGCTAGGGTTTGGGGGAAGTGGGTTGATTTCCCCCCTTTCTTGTTAGGAATCTATGAGTATGATTTAGAGCTTTTGATTGTGTTGATGGATTGATAATGGCTAGGTGAATATGATAATGTTGAACTCTTTGTCATGTTTGTCGCTTGTAGCAAATGAGAGAAGTCTATGAATGTTGATCGTTCTTGACCAATCTTGTGTAAATGCATAAATCAGTTAAATGCTTAGACACGGTGTAGTGTTCATAAGTGTTTCCGAGCTTGTTGATTCTTCGTGCTAAATGCCATCAATGGGATACCTTGAGTTGTATTTCGACTACGGGAGTCATTGGTGAGGTTTGACAAGAGATGTCGAATTCACTCTTGCAAACTACTATCTAAGAAGGATAGAAGTTTAGCCTTCACAACAAGTAGTGAAAGTAGTAAATAAGTTGCATGTTCAATGATGGATAAGAGGTTAGGAAGTGGAAGTCAATTGCGCCCAAGGTTCCGTAAATTGTTATTTTCATCCTATCTTTAGTTGTATTGCATGATTAGGATCATTCTCTTGCTTTGCTAGTTGTTGTACTTTAATTTGTTAACTTAGGACCAAACCAACCAACCCCCCCCTTGTTTACATGCTTTTTTATGTATCTACATATGTAAGTGCTTAGTATGTTTTCCCCTATATATGTTTAAAACACTTGAAAAGATCCCTCTTCTCGTGGATGACCCCGACTTACCATTACCTACTTAATTGTAGATAGGAAGTATTTAGGGCTTAAAAGTATTAACTTTGAGAGGTACAGCGACGACCTCCCAAATTTTGGCGCCGCTGCCGGGGAAGAGGCGTTTATTTTTAAGTGTTTAGGCACATTATGTGTGATTATGTACTATTTGTAAATATTTGTTAGTTTGGGTTTATTTTGATTTCTTAGTTGATTTGCCATTTTTTCTTGGCTTGGAGACGTATTTTTCGAGTTCTTGGTGTATGGTTCGCATGTGATCCTCTTCACAAGAACCCTTACACTACGACCCCAAGTTGAAGTTGAATTTGAGACAGGCTAGGAGGCTTTCTTTGGAAAGTGTGAATAACACCCCTCCTAGTGACCATTTTGTGGATACATCTTCATCAATGGAACATCAAATCGAGCACGAAGATGAGCACCCAAGAGGGGAACCTCGCCATCCTCATTTCCCCCAAAGAGAGATCCCTTTGGGACAACCCTTGTTGAGAGACGTCATGGCTCCCAACCTCGATCAACAACCGACGTGTATCGAGTACCCCGTGGTTAGACCAAATGGGCATTTTGAGCTAAAGACCGGGTTCATCAACATGCTACTCGCCTTCCTTGGTAGGCAAGGGGAGAATGCTAACAAACACCTCACCGAGTTTCACTTCTTGTGTGGTGGTACGGTCCCCCATGGAGTGGATGAAGATTTTTATAAATTGAAGGCATTCCCGTTCACACTGAGGGATGGTGCAAGAGATTGGCTCCACTACCTACCGCCCAAGAGCATCAAGAGTTGGCTTGATATGAAAACAAAGTTTCTAGCCAAGTACTTCCCAGCCTCGAGGTCTGCCGCCTTGAAGAAGGACATAAGCAACATCCTTCAGTGGCATAAAGAGTCTCTCTTCGACTATTGGGAGAGGTTCAAGAAGCTTCTTGCAAGTTACCCCTACCATGGTTATTCGGAGGGGGATTTGGTGTGTTACTTCTATAATAGCCTTCTTGATGAGGACCAAAGGTTGGTTAGAAGTTCTTGTGGTGGCACCCTTGGCAACAAAATTTTCTCCAAGGCTATGCAATTGTATGAAGAGCTAGTGGAAGAGTCGAGAAACTTTAGCTCAAGGGCCGATTTGAGAAGGAGAAGTCCAATGCCCGCAAGTGATTCTTTAAATAGCGGAAAGCTCGAGGATCAAGTCTCGGACCTCACATCCATGGTGAAAACTTTGATGACAAAGCCCGGAGGAAATGCACCACATGTTAAATCATGTGAAATTTGCTACTTGGCGCATCGTACAGACACTTGCCCCACTTTGCAAGAGGACTACGTTGAAGAGGTGAGTGCCATGAGGTATCACGGGAATCAAGGATACCAAGGCAACCAAGGGTATCAAGGTGGTCAAGGCTACCAAGTCACAAAGGCTACCAAGGGTACCAAAATCGGCCATACAATTCGGGGAATCGTGATAACCCGAACCTCTGGTATGGAAACCCTCAAGGAAGCTAAAACTCTCAACCATACCGGCCTCCTCAAAAACAATATAGGCCACCTCAACAACAATTCCAAAGGATCTAAGACAAACCCCGAGACCAAGGGGAGGGCTGGGGGCTATCCAAGGATGAGGTGTTGCAAGCCATTCACCGGTTGGGTATGAGATCGGAAAAAAGCGAGAAATTCCAAGATGAAGCCAAAACAAGCATCAAGAACTTGGAAACCCAAGTGAGCCAAAAAGTTAAATGGTGAACTGGATGGAAGCCCGGGAAAAGGGTAAACTACCCTTCCAACCGGAAATCAATCCTAGACAAAATGCAAGTGCTATCGCTTTAAGAAGTGGTGGAGAGGTCGACACTTCATCGAGTAATGAAATTGTTGAAGAGGAGCCCAAGAGGATTGAGGTGTTTGAAAAAGGAGTTGAGAAGGAAGAAACCCATGATAAGAAGACCGAAGAGCTAGCCTAAAAGAGCAAGGAAGAAGAAAGCGAGGTGGAGACATTGGTGCCAAGACCGAAGTCAACCTCCATTCCAGAACCTTCATCTCCCCCTCACAAAAGAGCAAAGATGGAGGAGATCCCTCCATATGTGCCGGAACCCCCATTTTCGGAAGCCTTGAAAGACAAAAGGAGGAAGGAGGACAACAAGGACATCTACGAAGTCTTTCGTAGATGTGAGGTAAACATTCCACTCTTGAATGCCATTGAAAAAATTCCTAGATATGCTAAATTTCTTAAGGAATTGTGTGTTGTGAATAGAAAACAAAGGGCCAAGAATACGTTGAAAAATGGAAAAAGTGAGCATGTTTCTGCCTTGTGTCAAAAAGAGCTACCTCCTAAATGTAGTGTTCCCGGCATGTTCACGATCCCGTGCATAATAGGAAATACGCATTTTGAAAAGGCTATGCTTGATTTAGGTGCATCAATAAATGTAATTCCTTACTCTTTGTATGAAAATCTCAACTTGGGCACAAAACCGGGGTGGTAATCCAATTGGCCGATCGTTCTAGTGCATACCCTAAGGGTATTGTCGAGGATGTGTTGGTTAAGGTGGATTCCTTAGTTTTCCTCACGGATTTTTATGCCCTTGACATGGAGCATGATAAACATGCCACCCCAATTTTCTTAGGGAGGCCATTTTTTAAAAACATCTAGGACAATGATTGATGTGCATAAAGGTACCCTCACCATGGAGTTTGATGGAATAAAAGTAGAGTTTAACATAAATGACTCTATGAAGTATCCTAGTGAAGAACATGCTTGCCATGCCCTAGATGTTGTTGAAGAAGCGGTGCAAGATGTATTTGAACTAAGTGGTGAAGATTCTTTGTTAGTTGCTTTGCAATGTGATGTTAATGATGCCCACAATGTATACTCTATGAGCACTAACTTGAAGGAAAGCTTTGAGAATTTGAACCTGCTTGAAGAAATGAGACTGAGTGTCTCAAAACCTCCTCCTCTACTCTTAGAGGAACCTGAGGAATCGGAATTCCTCCCCTCACTTGTGAAAGCCCCGGTGCTTGACCTTAAACCTTTGCCAAATGACCTCAAGTATGCATTTCTTGGGTAAGGGGAGACGCTTCCATTTATCATTTCAAGCAAGCTCACCAAGGAGCAAGAAGAAAAGTTGATGGTGGTGTTGCGGGAGAACAAGGAAGCAATTGGATGGAATATTGCCGACATCAAAGGCATAAGTCCATCCACTTGTATGCACAGAATCTTGTTGGAAGAAGATGTGAGACCCGTCTGACAACCCCAACGCTGTTTGAACCCACCTATGATGGATGTGGTGAAGGTGGAAATCCTCAAGTTGCTTCAAGCGGGCATGATCTATCCAATCTCTGATAGCAAGTGGGTGAGCCCAACTCAGGTGGTACCCAAGAAGAGTGTGATGACGGTAGTCGAAAATGAGTGCCCGCCTGAATTCAAAACGGGTGGCGCATTTCCATTGACTACCGGAGATTGAATGCGGAAACCCGGAAGGATCACTTCCCGTTTCCATTCATTGATCAAATTCTTGAGAGGTTAGAAAGACATCCCTTCTATTACTTTTTGGATCGGTACTCAGGGTATTTTCTAGTGGCTATCGCCCCGGAAGACCAAGAAAAGACCACCTTCACTTGCCCCTTTGATACGTTTGCTTACCGACGCATGCCTTTCGGGTTATGTAACGCCCCCGTAACTTTCCAAAGGTGTATGGTAAGCATTTTCTCATAATTTGTTGAAAATTTTGTCGAGGTATTCATGGATGATTTCACCATTCATGGTAATTCTTTTGACAACTGTTTAGCGAATTTGGCACAAGTTCTTAAACGTTGCATTGATACCAATCTTGTGTTAAATTCCGAGAAGTGTCATTTTATGGTAGAGAGAGGCATTGTCTTAGGTCATGTTGTCTCCTCTAAGGGTATTGAGGTTGACAAGGTAAAGATAGACACAATTCAAACTTTGCCTTATCCTACTAATGTGCGCGAAATGCACTTTTTTCTTGGCCATGCAGGATTCTATCGCCGGTTCATCAAGGACTTCTCGAAGATAGCATCTCCTCTATGTAAATTTTTGCAAAAGGAAGCGGAATTTGTGATGGATGAGGGGTGTAAAGGGGCCTTCGATACATTGAAGGGAAGGTTAGTCTCGGCCCCTATCATACAACCCCCGGATTGGTCGCTGCCCTTTGAGATTATGTGTGATGCTAGTGATTACACCGTTGGAGCGGTTCTTGGTCAAAGGGTGGGGAGAGCGCCTCACACCATCTACTATGAATCAATGTCTCTCAATGAGGCCCAGAGAAACTATTCCACCACCAAAAAGGAGTTGCTCGCAGTGGTATTTTCTTTAGAAAAATTTTGATCTTACTTGCTTGGTACAAAAGTTATTGTGTACATTGACCATGCGGTGCTTCATCATCTGAGGACGAAGAAAGATGCCAAGCCGAGATTGATTAGGTGGATCCTACTTTTGAGCAAATTTGAGTTGGAGGTGCGAGACAAGAAGGGTGCGGAAAACCTTGTGGCTGATCATTTGAGGCGGTTGACTCCAGGCAAAGATATTGAGGTAAACCCCGCAATGAAAGAGCAACTACGGGAGGAATTCCCTGATGAACAATTGTTCACCATTAGGGATCTCCAACCGTGGTATACCAACATTGTAAGTTTTCTTGTCACTGGTAAATTCCCTCCTCATTTTTCTAAGGCCCAAAATGATAAGTTAAAGATTGATGCTAAGTATTATGCGTGGGATGATCCCTTTTTGTTGAGACATTGTGCGGATCAAGTTGTTAGGAGATGTATCCCTGATAGTGAAATACACTCAATTCTTGAATTTTGTCATTCTCATGCATGTGGCGGTCATTTTGGAGCAAAGAGGACCGCTAGGAAAGTTTTAGAGGGTGGGTTTTATTGTCCTACTTTGAATAAGCAAGCATACACCTTTTGTAAATCTTGTGATGAATGCCAGAGAGTAGGAAATATCTCCACTAGGAATGAAATCCCCAAAGACCCATTTTGTATTGTGAAATCTTTGATGTTTGGGGTATTGACTTTATGGGACCTTTCCCTAGTTCTTATGGCTTTACGTACATTCTTCTTGCTGTTGATTATGTGTCAAAGTGGGTTGAAGCAAAACGCACTAGGGCTGACGATTCTAAAGTGGTTGCAGAATTCTTGAAGGTAACATCTTTTCTAGGTTTGGGACCCCAAGCCTTGATTAGTGATCGAGGCACCCATTTTTGCAATCGGACCATAGCGGCACTCTTGAAGAAGTATGGCATCACTCATAAGACATCCACCGCCTATCACCCACAAACCAATGGGCATGCCAAAGTTTCCAATCGGGAAATCAAGTCCATCCTTCAAAAAACGGTTAACCCTAACCGGAAGGATTGGAGTTCTCGGTTGAATGATGCCTTGTGGGCATATAGGACAACTTACAAGACACCAATTGGTATGTCCACATACCGGTTAGTGTTTGGTAAGCCCTGTCATCTACCGGTGGAAATTCAGCACAAGGCTTACTGGGCGGTCAAAGAATTTAATCTCGATGTAGATGAGGCCGGTTTGCATAAGAAGTTACATTTGGATGAACTGGATGAGATCCGAAGGGAGTTCTATGAGAATGCTGAGATCTACAAAGAGAAGACAAAGGCGTGGCACGAAAAGATGATCATCATGAAGGACTTTGACATTGGACAAAAGGTCCTCCTATTTCAATCTCGCCTTCGCCTATTCCCAGGTAAGTTAAGGTCCCGATGGATCGATCCTTTTGAGGTGGTTAAGGTATTCCCGCATGGTACGGTAGAGATTCTAGATCGAGCTAAGTCCAATACCTTCAAGGTTAATGAACAACGTTTGAAACCTTACCACGAGACTTTTGTACCGGGAAAAGGAGAGGACATTGATCTCCTCGATCCGGTTTGTGAGTAAGCTCCAAGGAGGGAAGTGAGTCGTGCCAACGGCGTTAAATAAACTTGGTTTTGATCATCCGGATCGTCATTCGTGACTTTCTGTTGATGTTGTTTAGTTTTGAGCTTTTATCCTTAAGCTTCATTATTTTGCTTTATGCTTTTCACGGGTTGTTTTCCCCATGATTTTGTAGCAATTTTGAAGCCAAGACATTGGACTTTGGAGGGGGGAAATACTTGGATTCGAGAAGGAAAGAATTGGACAAGAGAAGGAAGAAATTTTTTTTTCTAAGTACCAGGTAAGTGGCCCGTCGCGAGTCGCGACGGGCTCATAAATTTTTTGTCAAATTATGGTTTCGGATCCAACTTTCCACAAGTCGCGATGAGATTGTGCGGCCTTGTCACGAGTCACGATGAACATGTCACGATTTGTGACGAGCTCAGAAATTTTGGTCAAAAATTCAGCCCTCGGATCCAACTTTCCGCGAGTCGCGATGACATCGCGAGGCCTCGTTGCGACGGGCTCAGAACTTTTGTGCAAAAATTGAGCCCTTGGATCCCACTTTCCGCAAGTCGCAATGACCTCGCGACGCTTTGTTACGAGTTGCGATGACCCAGTCGCGAGTCGCGACGTTCGTGCAAAACTGTTTTAAAAAGCGGGCCAAACCCATTTTGCCACATAAACTCTGCCCCTTTGTTTTTTTCTCCTCTGTTCTTCTGTCTCCCCCCATCATCCGCTATCGCTGCTCATCCACTGCCGCCGCTCATCCGCCGCTGCCGCTCATCCTCCACCACCGCCACTCATCCGCCGCCGTCGCCGCCGCTTTCCTATACCCCTTTCCTTTCATCCCAATCTCCACCCATAAATCACCATAACCACTTTGAAGAACACAAACCCTAGCATTTTGGGGTTTTGTGACCTTGGTAATTCGAACTCAAATTGATTGTGGGCTTCCATTTTTCTTCGTCCTAAGCGTCTTAGTGGTACACTTCTTCACTCTGTTGAGCCTTAATTGTGATTATGAATGTATATTCTACTTATTGGATATTGTGTAGATTGTGTGCTATGCCTTAGGAAATTAAATCATTGGATCTTGGTTGATTGTGGTGAATATGTTGTGCTTGCAGTTTTATTTGATGGGTATTGTGTGCATATTTTGCAATTGCGGTGTAGACTGCATATTTTCTAGTGTGGTTTTGACTGTATTACGCCTGCTTGGTTTTGGGAATATGTGCATTCGTGTTACTTTAGCTGAGAGTAGATGGTGACTTATACTGAATTTGAGGCATGTTGGCCCTTGATTAAACATAATTGTTATTGGGATAAAGTGTTATTATGCTTTGCAATGTTATATTGTTTAGAGTAGTTTGGCCATAAACGTAGATGTTGACATTGTGAATGTACTAATGATGGCTAAACTAGTTGAGCATAACTGTGATTTTGAAATATAGCATATTCATTTCAACTATGTGAGAACTTCATGGATTTGATGATATGGGATTGTTGGACATAATGTAGATTGTATACGCAATTGCGATTAGGACTTGAACTAGTTGAGTTGATTTTGATTTGGCCTGTGATGATGAACTAGTTTAAGATTGGTTATAGATTTGGCATATTGCATATACATATATTCCTTTGTGTTTGACTTGTTTGTTGTGATTGATAGATATGGCCCCCAAGAAGAGATCTAGGGCTCCCCCACGAGACGAGTGCACCACCGCTCCACTTCCACCTCCTTCACTGGCTCTGGAATCGAGCCCTATACCTCCCCCTACGGATAGGTACATGGGTTTGACCCAGATCACTGGGTCCTATGTGGAGAGATGGGAGGCCCTAGAGAAGCGCCAACTTAAAGAGACTAGTTTTATCGATGTACCTACATTGGATGTCCTCGACCTCACTCAGCCTGTGAGATGCCTCCTCGCCAAAGGGGGAATGGAAAGATTTATGAGTAAGAGCGCGCCTTCTTACCGGAGGTACACGTTGGAGTTATTGTCCACAGTCTGTATGAGCAGCATGAGGGGTGATCAACCCCGCGAGAGGTACATTGCCTTTCACCTAGATGACCTATCTTGGCAACTAACTATCTCACAGATTGAGGAGTCCTTTGGTTTTGACACCACCGAGATATGAAACAGACTGGACCCACAGGCCCAAGAGCGGTCAATTGAGGATGACACGCAGTTTTGGAATGTCATCAATATTAGGCCGAAGAACTCCCATGACAAGAGTAGCGCCATTATCCACCCTGCACTCCGTTATGTGCACCGACTCTTGGCTGGCACAGTCCCTTGCTCCGCGGAGCCGACGAATGTGCCAGACAATGACATTCACTTCCTATGGAACTTAAAGAGTGAGGGGCCAGGATATGGGCTGTGGGTAGAGCTGTGGATGAAGAGGGTTATGGAAGTGGAAGGAAAGCCCAAGGGGAAGATCATGGTTAGAGGGATGATAGGCCTTTTAGCCGAGTACTTGGGATTAGTCCCTCCGGCCGACTTTCCACGCTTAGGGAGGCGGACGTCTTATCTGATCACCGTTGAGTGGCTAGTTTGATTTGAGATGCTCAGTGTCACACGGACCACGGGGCTCTTCCATTGGTTATACGGTGCGAGGAAGGTCATATTCATGGCACTTCCTAAGCAGAGCAAGACGAAGCTGGAGTTCGACACACCTCTGGGAGATTTGGCGATCTCACCAGACTCCTCATGTACATATGAGTTCCAGTGCGAGCTCCGCGACCTTGGGCCAGCTCCTGTCTAGCATGACGATAGCACCCTACCTTCCTCGGAGCAGCAGCAGCAACAACACTCTACATAGCCTCCACCAGAGACGGATCCCATGCAGGAGGATGATGTTCCACCTCACTACTCCTAGCCTCCGTCGGACTTCTATGAGCGGATGATGCAGACCATGCATGATGGTTTCCACCTACAGGACAACATGATTTTGGAGCACAATGTATTTGTCTCCCAGGCTTTGATTGATATAGATGGGGAGATTGACCACTTGTCAGCTCGCATCCATGAGTTGCAGTCCCAATCGGGCGTTGTTTCAAGCCCCAATCTGAGAGCGGAGAGGCGGAGAGCAAGGAGGCAGAGGAGCACAGAGTGGCTAGCACAGTACTAGCAGCGCTACTTCGGCGGTGGCCCTTCCTTATCACAGCATTGATTGTGTGAGCACCACATTTTTACCCTTTCCATACTTCACTTTGTACGGTTTTGCCCTAGTCTACATTGAGAGAAATGTAGTGTTCTAGGTATGGGGAGGGGTATCTACTATTGTTAGGTGATTAGGGTTGGAGACACTTTTGCACAAACTCTTTTGTTTTATTTTGGATATTTTCTCCCTTTTGGTTTGGGATGTTTTGCTTTTGATGTACCTGGATAATGTTGTTTTTGATACTTTTCTTAACCTTCACATTTGGAAAGCAATTTGCTACTTTTTGGATTGGAGACACGTGAAAAATAATTGAAAAAAAAGAAGGAAAAAAAGAAAAAAAAAGAATCCCGCTAAGTTGAAAACCCGAGAGGGCAACTTAGGCAACATTGGAGGCCCGGATAGGTTGAAAACCTGAAAGGTCGGCCTAGGAAAAATGAGAGGCTAAATGTACGGAAGAAGGTGAGATGTGAGCCAAAGAAACATGATGTGTGGCTAGGATGAAAACCCGAAAGGGCTCCTAGGCAAAATGAGAGAAAGCGAGAGAAACTGAAAAACATTAAGTGTTTACTCATTTTCCGACGATGGAGTCATAAGGTTGCGGTGACCACACGTATAGATTGGGTAGCTTCACATTTTGAGGACCTTTTGGGAATGGAAAAATTTAGCAGGAAAAGACGGAGTAAGTTATGAAATTCTTGATCATTAATATACTTCGTTTTTAGGTTGATATATTGATGTAAAGTGGAGCATGTATTTTAAACCTTATACGTACTTTTGGCTTCATCTTGTATCATTGGATTTGGGATTATCAATTTGGGATTTCGAGATATCTTAGGGAAATCAATGAATTGATGGGATGATATGGTTTGGGTAGATTTAGGAATAGGGGTTGTGGGAAACTTCTCATTTGACTTTAACATTGGGATGTGTGATATTGAGAGTTTTGTGAGGTATTGATTTGGGGGATTAATAGTTAGGATGTGGATATATCATTTCCTTCATATGGTTGGATCTTTTCTTACTCGAGGGCGAGTAAGGTTCAAGTGTGGGGAGGCTTGATGTGTCCATTTTATATGCATAATTTAGTACTATTTATGGCCACTTTTGTGCTCTTTTATTATCGAGAGCTCGTGTTTTACCTTGAAATTCTCTTAGGAGGGATAAAAGCAACTTTACGCTCTTTTACCTCTTCTAAGTGGATTTTGTGTGACAAGGGAAGAACACTGAGGCAATAAAGACCGGAGGCTATTGAAAACCACACTTTCGAAGACTTGCTTCGAAGACATGAAGATCGGAGGCCATTGAAGACCATTTTTGGAGCCATTGAAGACTTGGAGATTGAGAGGAATGACTATGAAGATGACTACATGCCACAAGAAGAAGAAAAAGACACGATGCAAAATTCTGGCACCCGTCGCGAGTCGCGACGAACGGGTGGCCAGAATTTCACCTTATCTTCTTTGTACTATAAATAACACTCTCTTTCCTCTCATTCACACCCTTCTTTTGCTGCAATTTTAATACCGTTTCAAACCCTTTTTCTTCCATTTTTCATCCTTGAATTCTCTTGTTTTTATGATTAGTTGTTTAGCATTGATTAGCATGAACTCTTGTAGCTAATCTATCTCTTGGGAGCAATTGACTAAGGCTTCCAAGCCCATGTCTTAAGAACAATTTGTAGCTTATTTATTGCTCTTACTATTGTACATTTATGGAGCATTGAATGTGTTTGTTGATATCATTAATGTTGTTGAAAGCTTGAGTATATGAAATACTTGTATGAATTGCTTGCTAGGGTTTGGGGGAAGTGGGTTGATTTCCCCCCTTTCTTGTTAGGAATCTATGAGTATGATTTAGAGCTTTTGATTGTGTTGATGGATTGATAATGGCTAGGTGAATATGATAATGTTGAACTCTTTGTCATGTTTGTCGCTTGTAGAAAATGAGAGAAGTCTATAAATGTTAATCGTTCTTGACCAATCTTGTGTAAATGCATAATCGGTTAAATGCTTAGACACGGTGTAGTGTTCATAAGTGTTGCCGAGCTTGTTGATTCTTCATGCTAAATGCCATCAATGGGATACCTTGAGTCGTGTTTCGACTACGGGAGTCATTGGTGAGGTTTGACAAGAGATGTCGAATTCACTCTTGCAAACTACTATCTAAGAAGGATAGAAGTTTAGCCTTCACAACAAGTAGTGAAAGTAGTAAATAAGTTGCATGTTCAATGATGGATAAGAGGTTTGGAAGTGGAAGTCAATTGCGCCCAAGGTTCCGTAAATTATTATTTTCATCCTATCTTTAGTTGTATTGCATGATTAGCATCGTTCTCTTGCTTTGCTAGTTGTTGTACTTTAATTTGTTAACTTAGGACCAAACCAACCAAACCCCCCCCCCCATTGTTTACATGCTTTTATATGTATCTACATATGTAAGTGCTTAGTATGTTTTCCCCTATATATGTTTAAAACACTTGGAAAGATCTCTCTTCTCGTGGACGACCCCGACTTGTCATTATCTACTTAATTGTAGATAGAAAGCATTTAGGGCTTAAAAGTATTAACTTTGAGAGGTACGGCAACGACCTCCCAGGTGCTTGTTTTGATCCATACAAAGCCTTTTTGAGTCGATGATATACTTCCACATTAACCACACCATGTATGGGAGCATTCTTGACAGCTTTTTGGTACATCATAAAATTCATAGTGCATGCCATAACAAGGAGAATGCCAATAGATTCTAACCTGGAAACTGATGAGAATGTCTCATCAAAATTGACTCCTCCATCCTGAGTGTAGTCCTGAGCAACTAATCTTGCTTTATTATCACTGGGTTCGATAAGGGAGAGAAACCATTGTAGGCCAGAAAGTTCCCTATAATTAATTTGAGGGTTCAATCAAGTCCTTCTTCTGCTTGATTCAGCCTGCACTAATGTTGGAAGATGGGAGAGTTTTGGAGAGGACGATGTTCCAACACTGTTGAAGATATAAGAGTAACCAGCTTCATCTTTAAGATCTGTCTCATCTGATGTTCCAACATTATTACGTCCCTGATCCGAGAAATTAACCGATGTTGGAACATTGTCAGCCATACGATCTACTTCATCACATTTGACACTGTAGCGGTTCACTTCTTGTTCCAATAAGTAACATTTGTCTGATGACTGAATACCAGTAAGCACTTTGTTGTTGCCATGTTTCACTATGCACTTTTCCTTATGGAATTCCACGGTCATATTATCATCACATAGCTGGCTGATACTTAGGAGATTAGACTTTAGGTCTTCCACCAACAAAACACCAGTGAATACGGGGAATCCTTCAATATGCAATTCACCTTCTCCAACCACTCGACTCTTCTTTCCATCGCCAAACATAACAAAACCACCATCATATGGTTGGATGTTTGTTAGTAATTCCTGAGTTCCACTCATGTGGCAAGAGCAACCACTATCAAAGTACCACGAGTCTCTAGAATGTGCAATAGGAGACGTATGAGAAATAAGGCAAGTACTTGTGCATTTAACAACCCATACCTTTTTGACCATTTTTTTATCGTTGGACATCGTCTATGTTAGAACATACTGAGAGTTGTCGCCCTGACATGATATCTCTGAGCAGTTTTCGACATTGTTCCTCTGTATGACCTTGATACATGCAATAGTTACAGATGAGAGGTTTCCTTTGATGGGTCTTGATAAACTTTCTTTTTACATCTTGAATCTTCGACTTGACACTGATCTTGCTATCTGATGAATTGTCAAACCCGATTCCATGAGATCTCCAAAGTTTTTTCCCATAATCAAAATGTCATCAAGTTTCGTCTTTCCACTGTTTAACTTGGTAATAGCTGATTCGGCCATCTCAGCTCTCTTAGTTGTTGAGCTTAGATTCAAATTTAACTCCTCAATCTCTCTTCTGAGTTCACCAACTAAAACTCGCAACTCCTTCTCCTTCTCGCCCAGATGATTTTTCTCTTCCTTCAACACTCTATTTGTATCAACAACTTGAAGCCACATGGCATACATTTGCTCATATGTACTATAGATATCTTTATCACTCACAACTAGTCCATCATTATCAGAACCTATGTTGGAACATACAGCTTCGTCTTTCTCTGACATGTTGGAACATACTCATCTAATCCACCGTGAAATTTTGCTCCAAATGCCAAATAACTTCTTGTAAGTTCCTCTTCGTCTTCTTCATCATCTTCACTCCATGAGGTGATGTATGATTTTCCTTGCTTCTTTAGGGTATTAGCACATTCAGCCTAGATGTGGCTGTATTCTCCACATTCTCGACATTGAATTCTTTCAGACTGCCTTCCTTCACGACTTTGGTTTCTAGAGAATTGCTGACTTCCTTGTTCCATCCGAGTTCTACGATTACCAAAATCTTTAGGACGAGTTTTGTTTCCACCAGATCTTTCCTGTGAATTCTTGTTTACCACCTTTTTCAGCATTCTTGAGACATTCTTGGTGATAGGAGCAAGTTCTTCAATTCCATCATCACTATTAGATTCATGGATGGCCCTTGATGAAGAGGATTTGAAGGCCAACTCCTTATTGACTTTCTTTGCAGGCTGTTGCATTGTCACCTCATAGGTCTATAGTGATCCCATTAGTTCATCCAAGGTCATGGTGGCTACATCTCTTGCTTCTTCTATTACCGCAACCTTCATTGCAAATCTCTTAGGAAGTGATCTCGAGGTATTTTTCACTAGCTTCATCTCTTTGTAAACTTTCCCAAGTTGATACGCCATATTGGAGATGTCTCTGAGTTTCCCATTGAATATAGAAATAATATCATCCTCTTCCATCTTCAGTTCCTCAAACTTTGTAGCCAACATCTATAGTTTGGATTCACGTACACGACTTGTCCCCTCATGTACAGTTTGCAGGATATCCCATGCTTTCTTCGCTTGTTGGCACGTAGAGATGAGTTTGAACTGATCTTCATCTACTGCAGTAAATATGGCATTTAATGCTCCGGGGTTCGCCAAGCTTCCCATTCTTTCATCTGGTGTCCACGACTCTTTAGGCTTAGATTCTCCTCCTTCAGAACCTCCAACAACAGGGGGTTTCCATTCTATTTCAACATAGTACCAAGCCAATTCATCCAGTGAATTTATGAACACCCGCATGCGAGCCTTCCAGTAGTTGTAATTTGTTCCTTCCAGCAGTGGTGGCCGAGACACAGAAGCTCATTCTCTGGTCGCCATTGGTAAAACCGGATCACACTTTCCTTGTCAAAACCAAGGTAAAACAAGTGACTTAGCTCTGATACCAATTGAAATTTGAGTTTACCTAATTAATTCAATTATCACTACTGTGTTCCAACATAACATATCTAACCAAGTATGCAATAAAGTAAAGCATAAAGACACACAACTTGGTTACGCAGTTCGGTGAAATCCACCTACATCTGTGGGGCCTGGCCCAGTTCAGAATGAATCCACTAATCAGAAAGATACAGTACAAAGTACACCATACAATTATACTTATCTTATCTAACTATAACGTGAATCCTGCAAGCTCCCCTTGCTACCGATCTGCCTTGATCAGACTCCCTCTGACCTCGAAACTCATCGACGCTGGATCTCCTCCTCCCGAGGAATTAAGGTATACGATTCTAAACTTTGAACAACAGGTTCGTATGTTGGAACATAGAATTCTGGCTCTTTGCAATTCTCGAAAGATAAAAAATCTATATGAAGATTTTTTTCTATTAAGTCCGTAAATAATGCAACTGTGTTTGTCCTCAATATATAGTCCATGAGCAGATCTGAATTCTCAATGTTTATCTCCATAATATTCCTATTCCAAATCTGCTTCTTGAAGCGTATCCAAATCTCATAAATAAAGGGATTTTCCTTATCTCAATATCTCCATATATTCGATAATAACAACTCCATATTTATATAGATTTTCCATAAATCAACTATGCTTCCATACGCCTAATATATAGCAGAATATTCAGATTTCCATAAATCACAAATACTATAATATTCTGTCTTCTTTTTCCGTAAACATCTTGGCGTAAATATGCTCTTGGAGAATCAACAACTTCTGGCGTAAATATCATCTTGGTGCAAATGTAATTCCTTTTCCACATAATATTCTGATTACATTAATCCAATCCCACATATATAGGAACTGATATATTCTCCAACTCAAATACAACTTGGACTAGATGTATCCTTCTCAGATTCAGTGTTCAACCTTTCCTTATTTCACCAAAATTCTTTTTTGATGTTGCAACTCAATAATGCCATATTTGCATAATTTCCACAAATTGCCAACTAGATAAATCTAGACTTTACAGGGGTAATAGAGATGTAAATCAATTAAAATCAGGATAAGAAAGTAATACCCTTTCTGATTGGTTTTGTGTATATCATGTTTCATATTTGTTTAGATTTTGTATATTCTTTGTACTTACTATATATACATACATATATATATATATATATATATATATATATATATATCAATATACACAGCCATGATGATTTGCGGGTTTTACTTTCTATCGCTGATATTATAAGCGTATATGATAAAATCTCTTGAATTTTGGAACCTATTCGTTGAATTGTCATTTCTTCTTTAAGGGGATGCAAGAATTTGATTAAGTTGTCCATAGCTTCAACACAGTGGAATCATGGGAATGTTTTGCTTTTTTCCATTGAATAGTTCATGTTTCAATGCAAAAATTAGTAATGTTTATGTCTGATCAATCTTGTTTATAGTTTGTGAGTCAATATTGCTCAGAAGTGGAATTGTACTAATTAGTTATCCATTAGTCTATGGCAAAGAAGTCTAATAAGGATTTTTGGGCCATTACCTCTGCAGCTTACTACAGAGAATCTTTTGGTGCGCTCTTGGTTTACTCTCCAAGATTGTTTACCTGACTTGATATGAGTAAGTTGTTGGGATTGTTTGCCTGACTTGATATGAGTTTTAAGTTGTTTACATGGTTGAACCGGACAGTCATTTGTTTTCGAATGAAGTACAGAAAATGTCGAGGACGACAGGCCTGCGAAAATTCATACTAAATCATCTGGATTATTGCCCTATATGAAGGTTGCTTGTTCGGTAGCCTTTCTGTTTGGATACCATCTCAGGTAAAGCAAAACATGAATAGCAACAACTGCATTTTCTAATTTTTCCTTCATTTCTGCGATTCCATATTGGTTAACTAAGCATGATTTTTCATATTCTGTACCTTGCCACGATCTTGAGATTGTGGAGAACACTGTTGTGCAAGGTGAGCACTTGTTATATGTTGTTCTTTTCATACCTTTCTTCTTATGTACTTCTCATTTGTTAGTCCTTTATTGTGTTTATGGACTCCTTTAACAAGTTGTTCTTATAATGGTATCTATTTCTGTAACTCATCCAATAGGATAGGTTGAAGCACCGTTCTTGCTGGAGTAACTATTGGTTCCTTTACTTGGGGAACTTTGGTCGAACAAAGGCTTTGCAATTGGATATCATTCCACTTACAGTTGGAGCATTTCAATAGCTTAATCCATCAATTTTCTTTTTTTTTCTTTTTTTTAAATGCACCCTAAAGTGGGGGATATTTATTAGGTTCCCGAAACCTATGTAGAACCAAAAGATGTACAATGATGTTTTGGAATATTACATCGATAAGGCAACCCCGTTGCCTTCAAAAGAATGATCTAATACTAGTGGACTAGTGGACTAGTGGACTAGTGGACTAGTGGACTAGTGGATGAGATGTAAAGGAAGTAGTACTTGCTGGGTCGAGGTCTGGAGGGGTCGAGTCTCGATGGTTTGAGTGCTCGAATGCTCAACGCCTCTATGGCTCGAGGGCTCGAGGGTTCGGGTGGTTGAGTGCTCGAGGTTCAAGTGCCTGATGGCTGCCGGACTCGAGAGCTTGCGTACGCGAGGATCCAGTGCTAGAGGCCGCCTAGGCTCGAGGGCTCGAGGGTTCGAGTTATCCAGTGCTCGAGGGCTTGATTGTTCGAGGTATCTAGTGCTCGAGGGCTCCAGGCTCGATGGTTTCAATGGCTCGAGTGCTCGATTGCTTGAGTGCTTGACGGCTAGAGTGCTCAAGGGCTTGTGTGTATCCAGTGCTCGAGGGCTTGAGTGTTCGAGGTATCCAGTGCTCGAGGGTTCCAAGGCTCGATGGTTCTAGGTCTCGAGTGCCTTAGTGCTCGAGGGCTCGAGTGCTCGTGCTCGAGGTCTCCAAGGTATCCATTGTTCGAGGGCTTCATGACTCAAGGGCTCCAGGCCTCGAGGGTTCCAAAGCTTTAGTGCTCGAGGATTCCAGGTCTCGAGGGCTCCAGGCTCGAGTACTCAATGCTCCAGGCTTGAGGGCTCAAAGCTCTAGGACTCGATGATTCCAGGGCTCGATTGCTTGAGTGCTTGATGGCTCGGGTGCTCGAGGGATCCAGTGCTCGAGGGCTTTAAGTTATCCAGTTTCGATTTGATTGACAAGGTCTCCAGTGCTCTAGGGCTCAAGTGCTCGAGGGCTCCAGTGCTCGAGGGCTTCTAGGTATCCAGTCTCAAGGTTGGATGGTTCGTGAGCTCGAGTCGAGAACTCGAAAGCTTGAGGGCTCCAGTGTTCGAGGGCTCCAAAAGTATCCATTGTTCGAGGCTCGATGGCTCCAGTGCCTGATGGCTCGAGGGCGGCAGGACTCGAGAGCTTGAGTGTTCGAGGTATCCAGTGCGCGATGGCTCCAAGGCTCGAGGGCTCCAAAGCATGAGTGCTCGTGGGACTCCAGGGCTCGTGGGCTCCAGGCTCGAGTGCTCAATGCTCCAGGCTCGAGTGTTCGATGCTCCAGGGCTCGAGTGCTCTAGGCTCGAGTGCTCCAGGCTCGAGTGCTCGATGCTCCAGGCTCAAGGAAGAAATAGTCTATGTACAGTGCTAGAGGTAACGGAAGTTGCGTTTCCAGAGTGAGCGACCTCCACCCCTTGTGTTAATCACTAACTCTGGCCAGGCAACTCACCACAAAAATCCTAGAGGATAATTCTGTGTACCTGTGAAAGAGATCATAATCTTCAATCCCATATCCTTCGAGGTATCCAGTGCTCGAGCACTCCAAGGCTCGAGGGCTCCAATGCTCGAGGCCACCAAAGCTTAAGTGCTCGAGGACTCCAGGGCTCGAGGCCTCCCTGCTCGAGTGCTCGATGCTCCAGGCTCAAGGAAGAAGTAGTCTATGCACAATGCTAGAGGTACCGGAAGTTGCGTCTCCAAAGTGAGCGACCTCCACCCCCTGTGTTAATCACTAACTTTGGCCAGGCAACTTACCACCGAAACCCTAGGGAATAATTCTATATACCGGTGAAGGTGATCATAATCTTCAGTTCCATTACCTTCAGCGTTTCTCCATGTTGTTCCTTGTCCACGGTTGAATTTGACATCCATGATGTGTCCATGCACAAAAGGAGAGAAAAACTCGGTAGTATCTATTATTTAGCAGCATGCTTCTGTGTTCGGATGTAAGGGAAATCATTTTTGTCCAGTTCGATAAGACCTCTGATGAATGCTGGAATGTTAGAGATGCTAATGTTTTGTTGTGAATGGTGGGTCAGTTTATGCTTTGAGATTGCATCTGCAACTACATTACATTCCCTATAGACATGTCTTAGTGTAGCCTGGTCAAGCTCAGAGTGAGTTTGGAAAGCTAAGACATATAGAGACCATTTGGCATTTCTGGGATTGTTTATCATGTTCACCGCAAGCATGGCATCTGATTCCACTATATAAGAACATCCGGGGTCCAAACTAGAGAAGCATCTAGCTGCTACCTGGATGGCCTTCATTTCAGCCTCTAAAGGCATACTAGCAATGGTAGTGAAAGATTGAACTAGGCACGGCTTACCAGTCTAGTCTCTAGCTATAAGGTCAATTGTGGACATGTTGGGGGGCCAGGATGCATCAACGTTCACAGTTATACTGTTTTGTGGTGGCTTTTTCCAAAAGATAGTGGATATAGAAGGCTTAGGTGGTGGTCTCAGAGGTGGAATTAGGGAGAAAATAGGATAGCTTCTGATAAGATACACATTGGAGTGAGCAGGTTTGGCTGAGAATGAAAGAAAGATAAGATCTCTCACTTCCTTACTAATTAGTGCTTGTAAAAAATTTTTGTTGTCATAATAGAAGGCATTCCTAGCTTTCCATAATGACTAGCATATGAAAGATGGCAACATCCTATAAATATCTCTATGCACCTTAGAGAGTTCAGTATTATTCCAATATGCAAAAAACCTTAGAGTTAAGCTGTCTAATGTATGCAGTTGAATCCCCAGAATATCCGAAGTATTATCCCAAACTTCTTGAGCCAAATGGCATGAAGTGAAAAAATGCTCTATTGAGTCGGGATGATTGCATGCAGGATATTTCGAAGCTAAGCTAAAACCACATTGGACTAAGACATCATCAAAAGGAAGGAGAGTATTTAGCAACTTCCATGTGAAAATGGAAATTTTTTTTGGTAGTCTGGGGTTCCAAATGTATCTGGTAGCTGGAAAATTACCTGATTGCTGAGTAAGGCCTCTATAGGCTGATTTGAAGGAGAAGATACCTGTATCTTCAAGTTTCCATATAAGTCTATCTTCCCTTTCTGTGTGAGGCTGTGCGTCCTGCAAGAAAGTCAAAGTATCATGTTCCAAATAAGGTGAGATATGCTGCAGTATCTGGCTTTTTTCCCTGATGAAGTCAGCAATGGTGTGATAGTAAAAAGGTGATAGGACTGAGAGTGGAACATATTTAGAAAGAGGACCATTTGGGCACCAGTTTGCATTCCAGCAATTGCTCAATCCTTTACCATGTATAATGAGAGAGTTTTCTTCTGCAAAGGAGTTAATACTACATATCCTTTTCCAGGTATAAGACTTCTTATGGGACTGTGGAAGTGCCCATAGCAGTTTTGACCACATGGTTGTACCCAATTGGCTTTTCCACCATAGTTCGGCGGAGCATGAGTCAATTATAGCTCTTACAGATCTAAATCCTAGACCATTCTGGTATCTATGTGTACTCAGGTCAGTCCATTTCCTCCACACTTTGTGTAATTTGCCTTCTGTTTCCCCCCAGAAAAACCTTGTCATTTTCTTTTCCAGTGCCTTTATTATCTGTTTAGGGGGCTTTAGGACTAACCAAATATGCTGTGGGA
Source organism: Rubia yunnanensis (assembly GCA_037428765.1). NCBI lineage: Eukaryota > Viridiplantae > Streptophyta > Magnoliopsida > Gentianales > Rubiaceae > Rubia > Rubia yunnanensis. Next base: position 80,838,270 of record CM075068.1, read on the forward strand.
GGGAGTATAGGCAAGATTGTATAAGCACCATTTTGCCTCCCAAACTTAACCATCTATTTTTCCAATTCAGGAGCTTTCTATCTACTGCTTCCAACAAAGGTTCAAAATATAGATTTAAAGTCCTACCTTTGACAATTGGACATCCCAGGTATATAAATGGAAAGACTCCTTTCTTCATTTCTAAAATTGATTTTATCTGATTTATCTTAACAGTTGTTGCTCTTGAGCTAGCATAGAAATCAGATTTATCAAAGTTTATCTTCTGCCCAGAGGTTAGTTCAAATGTTCCTAAGAAGGCTTTTATTCTGAGCAGATTAGACTTTGAGGCTTGCATGAATATGATAGTAGTATCAGCATAACTCAGATGAGATGCAGGTGTAATACCAGAGGGGAGCTGATAGTAACTGAGTTTTTTATTCATGAAAATATTACCATTTATAAGAACAGAAAAATAAGCCTGAGAAAGGTTGTTCATTACAGCATTTAAGAAACTCCCTGTGAAACCAAATTTACTGAGAACCTTTTCCAAAAATTGCCAATTAACTCTATCAAAAGCTTTTCTAAGGTCTAACTTTAAAATGCAGTTTGGTACCCTGTTTTTCTTGTCTAAGAACTTAATCATTTCCTGGAGGTAGAGTACATTATTAGAGATGTCTCTATTTTTCATGAAAGCTGTCTGATTTGGGGAGATTAAGTTTTCTATGTATGATTTCATTCTTTCCATTAGCACCTTAGAACAGATTTTATTTGCAACATTTGATAGACTAATAGGCCTGTAATCATCAAAAGAGGAGGGTGTCTGTTTTTTGGGTATTAAGGCTATCCATGTGCTACTTATTCCTCTTGGTATTTCTGAGCCTAGCAGGAAGTCATTTACTGCAGCTATTAGGTCCTGTTTGATTATATCCCAGCATTTGGCATAAAATTTTGAGGTGAAACCATCAGGGCCTGGACTACTATTCCTATTCAGACTCATTACCACTATTTTTAATTCTTCTTCTGAAAATGGTTTAGACAAAGACTGATTGTCCTGGGGAGATATTATTGTTGGGATTTGGCTGAGAAAATGGGAGTAATATGTGGTAGTGTTAGGCTGATTAGGTTCAGAGAGCATGTCAAAATAAAAAGATACATCCTCATCCTATATGTCAGTATGATTATCTAACCAAAGACCTTGTATATTTTTTATTTTTGAGATGTGTAGCTTGCAGTTTTTTTCCTGAACTGATTTATGAAAAAATTCTGTGTTATTATCTCCAAGTTTGGTCCAGTTAGTTCTTGATTTCTACTTCCAAAATTTTTCTCTTTCTTTTAAAGCTCTTATTAGCAGTGCCTTTTTCTCATTAAGTTTAATTAATTCTGCATCTGTGCCTGTGGAGTCATAGTTTATCTCCTGCAGTCTTAAATTTTCTTCAGCAACTAATACATTAGAATCAATGTTTCCAAAGGACTCTTTATTCCAGACTTTAATTACCTTTTTTAGCCTAACTAGTTTAAGATAAAGTCTGAGCATTCCTTGGTGAGGAATTGGTTTGGCCCAGTTATTCCTAACCAATTCTGTAAATTCTGGTCTGTTGAACCATGTATTAAGAAATCTAAAGGGCTTTGGTTGGGAGGGGACTGTGGATGAGATTTGTAGAAGAAGAGGGGACTGATATGAGGATTGTCTATTTAGTACTTGAATGGAAGATACTGGGAATTTAGCATTCCATTCAATGGTACTAAGACCTCTCTAACTAGTCTTTCGAAAGTGGGTTTTCTCAACCTAGAGTTAGTCCATGTGTAGAGATTTCCCACAGTATTGATTTCCTGAATTCCTTTAGAGGTTATCCAATTATTGAAATCTCTTATACTACCTAGATTGGGGTTAGAAGGTCCCCTGTATTCTGTAAGTGAAGAAATTGTGTTAAAATCGCCTATGAAAATAGTTTATGAAATTGGAAGGTGACTCAGTTCATGCCATAGAACCTTCCTGCCTTCCCTATTCCTAAGGCCATAGACAAAAACAGCATCCATTTCAACTTTTGTTATTACATGGGTAATTTTAACATGTAAAAATTGCTTATGTTGGGAGAGTAAAGCAACATTTAGAGCACCATTCCAAAACAACCATATTTTCCCATTTTGAAGAGGTAAGAAATGGGAATATCTAAGTTTCTCCATATAGGAGTGACATTTACTGTTATCATGCATTGGCTCTAATATACACAGCAGCTCAATTTTTTTTGTTTGATGATGTGTTTTAATCTAAGCATTGAAGTCTCTAAGCCCCTAAGGTTCCAGACCAGAAAATTAATGGAAGTGGTGTATATCATTGTTCACCTGATTTGTGGCTTTTAGTATTGGATCTTAGCATCATCTTATTTAGCTGATTCAGATAAGTGTTCTTCCTAGATTTGGACTTACCTGTAGCATTTATGTTACCTGTTGATTGAGATTGAACATTTACTAGCCCAGGTATTGTAATTGTGTCATCCAGGAGAGGTCCTTCTTCCTCTATTTCTCCTAGCAATGTTTGGTGTGGTGGATGGTCCAATTCTTCTTCTGCTTCTGGGGGTACCTCTATGTCCTGCAGAATAGAAAATCTATTTGCCATCTTTCTATGTTGAGAAAGTGGAGGATTAGTGTGAGAGAATTTATGAAAAACAAATTTTTGGGACCCTATCTGTATATCATCCTGAGCATAGACTTTGTGAGTCTTGTTATGGCTTGTTAGTGTTGTTGCATTAATCAAATCTATAGTAGGTGATTCTGGATCAGCTTGGGGTGAGTCTGTGAGATCAAGGACTGGAAATGGATGAGGTGTCGGTGTTGTGTTATTTTCAGGACTGACTTCTTGCAGTGCAATAATCTTAGCAGGGCTAGTTTCCAGGTGCTTGGGTATGTAGGAGGATGGTTGTAGTGTAGGGTTAGTAGTGGCTTTTTGATGCAGTAGCTAGTCTTTGAGATGGGTGCTGTTAGTAGGTTGTGGATCAATGACAATTTTAGGCATCTTCTCAAACTTGTTCCATGTGGGTTGCCATTGTGGAGCTGTGTTGTTCTGGATTAGACCTCTACATTGGTTTAGTGAGTGTCCTAATTTAGCACAATTTTCACAATACAGGGGTATGTCCTCATATTCAATGTTATATTTCCTATTGTTTGAGACAGAGCCCAATCTTATGAAATGATTTAGGGGGTTTTTGTAGGTCTATCTCGACACAGAGCTTGATAGCAGATGGTCTAGTTAGCATTTCAGTAGCTAAATCTTTTTTGATAAAATTGCCAATACTATTTCCAATAGCCTCTATAGATGAAGTATTGTAATAGTAAAGGGGAACTTCCCTGATTGTGCACCAAATTGGGACGATCGGCAATTCCTTCTGTGTGGAGAAGTCTGACGACCATTTGAGGATCTTTATGTGAACTCCGTTGAAGCTCCACAAACCTTTGATCCAGCAGCATTGATAGTCGTTTGGGAGTTCAAAGCGGATCAGTATATGCTTGTAGTCAAGCGACCCCAATTGGTATTTCCCAGAGAAACCAACAGTCTTGAACGCTCCTTCTAGCTGCTCCATAGATAATCTCCCTTTGGTGAATTTACCAACAAGGGCGTTCGTATAGTGAGCCGAGAGTGTGGATATCTCATCATCAGAGTATAGACAAGTGGGTTCTCCGAGGTGTTCAGATTTCGGGATGATCTCTGGATTGTTTGGTAGGGCTGAAAGGAGTGGAGGAACATTCGATTGAATGGCTGTGATGAAGGATTTAGCATTTGTGGTTGTTGTTTTATCAGCCATGATTTCTGATGAACAGAGCAACTCTCTCGTCAAGGCGAGAGAGAGCCGTTTACGACGGAGATGTGACCTTTTCCGGTCGCTACAGTAGAAAGAAAATTCCAGAGGGGATGAAAGAGGAGAGAGAAGAGAGAAAGCATTGTAAAATTTATAATCCATCAACTTTCGTTATTCACTTATGGCACTTAATGTTTTTAATCGGTAAAACACCTCACGAGTCTTAAGAATGTGCAGATAGTGATAATTGGTCGTTTTCTTGCTGGAAATGGAATCGGCCCATCATCTGCCACTTAAAGGAGGAAAAGGAGTAAATAAATAGTTCTCTTGTTTTGCGGTTGTTAGTGTTGGGGCTGCTGATGTGTGTTAGACCGTGTTCATATTTTGTGGAATTGTTATAATTTTATTGAGATATAATTTACATTTTTATGTGTTTTTGGTGCAGGAATTCATGGATTGTGAAGAATTGAGAGGGAACTATACATTGTACTCGTTTTCCCTTAACCAAAGGTTTTTTCCCACTGGATTTTCCAGGTTAAGGTTTTTAATGAGGCGATGTGCTCCAATGGAAAATGTTCTTATTTTATAAGACATTTTTCCAGTGATGAAGGAAGAGAGGCAAAAGAAGAATTGCTGAAGTTATTGGGTGAAAAGTGAATTATTGAAGAGATGTGGATTTGAAGAAAATAAATGTATGCACTTCTCATATTGATAAGTATTGTATTATCTCCTTCCATTTAAAATTTATTAATTATAGAAATTAGTTGTTTATTAGAGTTAGAATAGATGTTATTTTATTTCCTTTTTCTTCGGTAAAAAGAAGAGGAATTAGATTTGGAAAAGGATTGGTATTAGACTTCTCGTCGGCAGCATACAGGTATACATATACCAAATGCTTTACCGAGCCCGGAAGTCACACATACATATACGGAGACAAAGGAGTTTGTTTGGTTAATGGTGTTCATGATTATTTGGTAAAAGGAGTGCGCAGACTTTGTTTCTTTATGGTGAATGCTTAATTCTTCATCAACCTGGGAACGCATGTGCTGCGGATTAGGGTTTGTTTGATCGTTTTTCTTACTTATAAATTTATAGATTAATCATGTGTTATTATTTTATGATTTATTTGTTTAATTTAATTATTATGAGTAGCTAATTCATATATCGGCATGGAATAACAATCATTAGTTTATGAATCGTGAGGCCTAATTGTTTTATAATTGATTCTTATGTGTTCTTGATTGTTCTTGGTTTAATTTATTCTTAATGTGTTTAAGTCTGATCAACTTGAATATTATTGGGATAATGCTATCTAATTCCACCAATACGTAATAATTGGAAAGAGTTAGTACATAGCGAGTTCTTGTGAAAAATAGCTAACTAGTTAAGACTGTAATAGCAAGATGGGGAACAATTAAGTGGGCGTTACTATTTACTTTTACTTTGGTAATTGATGTATCAGGTTCTTTTCATTCTTAATGCTATCAAGATGTGTATCTGGTTTAGCGAATACTTTCCAGGGGCATCTTTGTAAGAGAAATAATTGATTAATTATAATTGGTCAATTGTCAATAAAGTACAAAATAATTGGGGGGGGGGGGGGTTAAGCATCCTATAACTGATAGATGCATATGAATTGATTTATCTTTGCGCCTATGACCGATGTTTAACTAATGTGAGTTATTCCGAGCCGATTACCTTATTCATATATTTTAAGACTTTTATATTTGTTCATTGCATTATTACTTTATATTAGTTAGTTGCATTATTAGTTGTTAGATAAATCTGAAAATTAAGGCGTGGTGGCTACACCAAAAGTGTTCTATATTAGTAGGTATTTTATTATAGTTTTTGCTCCGTTCCTCGTGGGATTGACTTTGCTTACTACTGTGCTAATCACATCTATAAAGTTTGTAGATTATTTTGGTGAGTGAAGCAACGTTCACCAAATCGGCGTCATTGCCGGGAAGCAGTAAGTCAATTTTTTTTTCTAAAAAAAATTCCTACTAATCTGTGTGTTAGTGTGTTTGGTTTATGAGCAGATCATCCAGGCCGAATTTAATATTTGACCTGGAAGTTGAGAAGACAGCCAAGCAGAACAGAAAGCAAACAAAGGCACGGAAAGCAGTTTCTGTCGAGACCCTTCGGCTTGGCCAAACCGAACCCGTCATGATTACAACCACCTCTCATTTGGAAACTGATATCGAGATGGACGAAGCTAACGAAATCCAAATCCTGGGCAGAACCCAAGCAACCTATACATGTGGGAACTTACTGGTCATAATGAAGATGAGCCCCCACTCCTATCCAGCTGCCAGAGACCGAAAATCCTATTGAAATCAAGCTAGCATTCCTGAACGTACTTCTAAAGTTCCACAGAAGAAGCACCAAAGACCCTTACAATTTTTTGAGCGATTTTATCAAGATTCGTAAGGTTCAGAAGAGGCCATCCACCGTGACAGAAGATTAATTCAAATTGGTGGCATTCCCATTCAATTTGACAGGAATGGCATATCAGTGGTTTTTGAGCTTGCCCCCCAACTCCATTGCGACATAGGCAGAATTGAAGATATTGTTCTTGGAGTACTACTTTCCAGCCACAAGAACAGATGCCTTGAAGAAGGAGATCACAAGCATCAAGCAAGAGTATGATGAACCCTTGAGTATGTATTGGCTGAGGTTCAGGAAGTTGGTAGACAGTTGCCCTAACCATTGAATGATGGAAGACCAGTTGCTTCAATGCTTCTACTAAGGGATGACATCCAGCAACAAGGACTTGGTGAACTCTTCCAGTAGTGGTGGATTTTCTCACCTTCGAGTGACTAAAGCTAGAGAGATCATCAAGAGGTTGGTGGATTCCAAGAAGGAGTATAATCAACAGGAAGTCCGAATCTTGAAGAAGGTGGCACAGTCATCCACTCCCAAGCAAGATGAGATAAAGGAAATGATGGAAAGAATGGAGAAAATTCTATCCAAGGTCGTTGACAAGGTTGCGTATGTACAAGAAGGTCCTTACGATACGTGTGGAGCAGTCAACCATACGATATCGCAATGTATTCTTACCATGGGAGAGATACATGTCCAAGAAAATGCCATGGGAAATTACAATGAGAGGCAGCAAAAATATGGTCCATATCCCCAAAAATTGCAATCCAAGGTCTAAGGATCACCCAAACTTCCATTGGAGAGAACAAGGTTCCCCACCACAGCAGTTTCAGCACCACCATCAGCCTTATGTTCCACCAATGCAATGAGAACCCACAGCTTTTCCTCAACCCCTGCAAGGTGGTCAAGGTAAATCTATGAATGATAAGATGTACGTAATGGTGGACATGATGCAAAAGCAACACCAAAGGTTTGAGAAGATCAAAGCAACTTTAGAGGAGCATAAGCGATAAATTGCCCATTTATTGAATTCCATGAACGAACTCAGAATGAAACAACCAGGGTTACCCTCTCAAGTTCAGTTAAATCCACATGAGACGGTAAATCAGGTCACATTGAGAAGTGGGGAAGAAGTTGGTGCATTGCCTTTTAAATCCGCAGTAAAAAACATGAAAGAACTCACTGACATGGGGTCTAGTTTGCCCAAACAGAACCCTGCGACAATATCATATTCAAGAGTTGGAGGAAAAAAGTGATGCCACTATCACACAACACCAAAATCCTGAACTTCCAGAGTTCATGCATGACAGTAAGTCTAGGGTGTCAGCAGAGGTAAGTAAAAATCCAACCTTACATGATCCCTCGATTAAAATTCTTCCACCATTCCCTCGTAGATTAGAAAATAAAAAAGAAGATGATATGGATTTTGTCTCGATTTTTGGAAAAATGGATATTAATCTTCCTTTCTTGCAGGCCAAAAAGTTACCACCAGTAAGCAAGTTCTTGAAAGATTTTACTAGAGGAAAGCCAAGAAATTCTAGCAAGATCATGATGGGTGAATCTGTGTTGGCTGTGATTCAAAAGAAATTGCCTCAAAAGTGCAAGGACCCAGGTATGTTTTCCTTACCTTGTTAAATAGGAGATAAGAAGATCAATGTTTTCATGTGTGATTTAGGAGCTTCAATTAATGTTATGTCATTATCTGTATATCAAACTTTAGATGGAGCTCAAATAGTAGACACTAAAGTAGTAATTCAATTGAAAGATAGATCTTGCGTGTTTCCTGAAGGGTTGTTGGAAAATGTGCTCGTGAGAGTTAATGACTTTATTTATCCAGCAGATTTTATTTGGTAAAAATGAATCATACTAGTGATAAGGGATCAAAAGGGGTATTGTTGGTTCGTCCGTTCTTGAAGACAACGAACACCATTATTAATGTTGGGAATGGAACTATTTCACTTGATTATTTTGGTGATAAGTACACACTCAACATTGATAAACCCATGCAGAAATCTACAGATGCTGAGAATGTGAATGCAATTGATCATACTGACCCGTTTGTCCAAGATTCTCTTGAGACTAAAGTTTTACATGATAAGATGGGAATTCAAATTCCTACAAGTCCAGAAGAGGTAAATGTTCAAGTCTCAAGCGATAAGGAAATCCGCAAATTGTTGTGTTCAGTGTACTCTCAGAAAGTGGTGCCCAGAACTGAAATAAATCAAGGAATGGCTAACTCGGTTCAGTCCGAAGCGAATGTTCATAAAATTTCTGAAGTGCTTACAGGTTCGGTTTGCCCAAACGGAACCCGTCCGCCAGACTAGTCCCATTTGATGTGAAAACCTCAAATTTGGAGTTGAAGGCGATACCACCCGATCTGAAGCATGTTTATCATGGAGATGATGATAGTTTTTCAGTGAGTATGGAGTAACTCAAGTGTGAGGAAGAAAGAAAGTTCCAACTCCTAGAATTGGGAGATCTGCGATTGAAAGGGTTTGATCAAACTATGCGGTACAAGGAGCGCAATATGATGTGGAACGACAGAGATTTGAAGCCAGAGAAATTAAGCGTACCTACTTTCCTATAACTGATAGATGCATATGAATTGATTTACCTTTGTGCCTATGATCGATGTTTAACTAATGTGGTTATTCCGAGCCGATTACATTATTCATTTATTTTAAGACTTTTATATATGTTAGTTGCATTATTATTTTATATTAGTTAGTTGCATTATTAGTTGTTAGATAAATATAAAAATTAAGGCGTGGTGGCTACACCAAAAGTGATTTATATTAGTAGGTATTTTATTATAATTTTTCTCCGTTCCTTGTGGGATCGACTTTGCTTACTACTGTGCCAATCTTATCTATAGAGTTTACAGATTATTTTGGTGAGTGAAGCGATATTCACCAGCAGTTGTTAGGATAAATGTCATTGTGTACTATTCAACTGCGGTTTTCTTAATAGCAATTGTGTTTAGCTTTGAGTAATGGTTTTCATGCCTTCTCTCCCTGTAGATGGATAGACACTGCAAAGTTCTTAACAGGGGCATCATCCGTCGGGAGCATAGCCATTCCAATCATTCTTAGGCATGCAGATTTAATTGAAACTGGAGCTATGTTCATTGAATTCACATCTTTTGTAAAGTATAGATTATCTAGTTGGCAATTTGTGGAAATTATGCAAATATGGTATTATTGAGTTGCAACATCAAAGAAGGAATTTTGGTGAAATAAGGAAAGATTGAAGACTGAATCCGAGAAGGATACATCTAGTCCAAGTTGTATTTGAGTTGGAGAATATATCAGTTCCTATATATGTGGGATTTGATTAATGCTATGGAATTGGAGATGGAATAAACTTCATGTGTGCATGCGAAATTCAGCATATTTACGCCAAGGTGTTTACGGAAAAAGAAGACAGAATATTATGGTATTTGTGATTTATGGAAATCTGAATATTCTTCTATATATTAGGCGTATGGAAGCATAGTTGATTTATGGAAGATCTCTATAAATATGGAGATGTTATTATCGAATATATGGAGAGGCGGAGGCGGAGGCGGAGGCGTGAGAATATAAATATGGCGTGAGAGGCGGAGGCGCGCAGTGGCGTGAGAGGCGGAGGCGCGCGCAGCGGCGAGATGCGAGACGAGAGGGAAGAAAGCTGAGGAAGACGACGCTTTTTTATTTTATTTTTTTGGTATAACTAAACAAAACGACGTCGTTTTGGCTAAGTGAAACGACGTCGTTTTGCTTAGCGGGTTGAAAAAAAATAAAAGGCCAATTGGGCTCAGCCCAATTGGCCCAAACAAAATGGTATAACCTAACCTAATTAACTAAGGCAAACAAACGTAGTAGCAGCAGCAAAGGCAAAATTTGCCTCTCCAACTCTCCAAGACTCCAACTCATCTGCCTGCCGCAGTGCCGCCACCGCCAGCCACCTGCCGCCGCCGCTGCCTGCAGCTCCTTCCCTTCTACAACCACTATCAGCAACCAACCAAGAGCAAGGTATCAAGGGACTAATATATTTTTGTTATGTAATGCTGAATAACTTGAATTTGTATGAAATTGTGAATATTGAATTTAGATATGATTATATGAATAATTTAGTGATTGTGTTGAAATTGTGAAATTGTGCTAAATATAGATTTGAATAATTTGACATATTTAATTAGACATATTTTTGAGACATATTTAATTAGACATATTTAATTAGATATTTTTTTGAGACATATTTAATTAGACATATTTAATTAGACATATTTAATTAGACATATTTAATTAGACATATGTAATTAGACATATTTAATTAGACATATTTTTTAGACATATTTAATTAGACATTTTTTTGAGACATATTTAATTAGACATATTTAATTTGACATATTTAATTTGACATATTTTTGAGAAATTGTGAATATTGAATAGCATATACATATTTAATTTGACATATTTTTCTTATTTTATGTCAAATAGGATATGGATAAATTCTTAATTCGAAGTAGTGGATCATCTATTTTTAAGAGACCAAGTGAATCAAATGAAGAAAGGATTAATGAAGAGGGTAGTAGTCAAAAACATTCTCGTGTTGAGTTCAATTCGGATGATGTTATAAATGATCCCGGGAAACGTAAACCTATTAAGGATTTTGATGTTTCTATTAGATCTCAAGTGATGAGAGAATATGTGTTGAGAGGTCCTTGCCAGCCTAAGGGTCATTCTTTTCCAAAGACAAAACAGGGAAATGACTATAGATGTTTTCAACCTTCGTGGTATGAAAAATTTGATTGGTTGGAGTATAGCACGTCAAAGGATGCAACATTTTGCTTTTGTTGCTATCTCTTTAGGAATTCACATAAGGGATGTCGAGATGGAGAGGATGCATTTACTGTGACTGGGGTTAACAATTGGATGAAAGCGCTTGATATATATAAGAAACATGTTGGCGTAACGGGTAGTTCTCATAATGATGCAGTTGAACAATTGTATGCATTTAAGCGTCAAAGACAGAGTATCCTTCATTCTTATCAGGCACATGGGCGGGAATCGGAGATTGCATATCGCACGCGTTTGACAGCCGCTTTGGATGTGACACGGTTCTTGCTAAATCAAGGTATAGCTTTTCGTGGCCATGATGAAGGGCTGGATTCTCTGAATAAGGGCAATTATCTCGAAATAATTGACTGGTATTGCAAGCGAAATGATGTTGTTGCTAAGACCATGAATGAAAATGGCCCTGGAAATTGCAAGCTCACATATCCCAAAGTACAGAAGGAACTATCAAGTGCCTATGCAAGTGAGGTAACAAATCTTATTGTTAATGATATTGGAGATAGTTATTTTTCTCTATTGGTTGATGAGGCTAGAGATGCATCAATAAAAGAGCAAATGGGGGTTGTTTTAAGATATGTCAACAAACAAGGATGCGTTCTTGAACGTTTTCTTAGTGTAGTGCATGTGCGTAATACTTCTGCTATGAGTTTGAAGAGTGCTATTGATGAATTGTTTGCGAAGCATAAATTATCAATGTCAAAGTTGAGAGGTCAGGGATATGATGGAGCCTCAAATATGTGAGGAGAGTATAATGGACTGAAAGCTTTGATATTGAAAGAAAACTCATCTGCAAGGTATGTCCATTGTTTTTCTCACCAGCTTCAGTTGGTTGTTCTTGCTGTTGCTAATGATAATCGAACTGTGTGTCAGTTTTTCATTTATCTTGGTATGATTGTGAATTTAGCTGGAGCTTCATGTAGAAGAAAAGACATGCTTCTTGATTTAGAACATGCTAGAATTGTAGAGGGATTGGAGAATGGAGATATTGTGAGTGGAAGAGGCCAAAATCAAGAGACTAGTTTGAGAAGGCCGGGGGATACTCGTTGGGGGTCACATTACACTACTATTATTCGTTTCATTACTATGTGGGAATCTATTTTGCAATTGATTGAAAACGTCCACGATGATGGTGATGCAAATCTGAGTAAATCTTCAGCGAGCGGTTTGCTTGAGCAAATGGAGAGTTATGAATTTGTTTTTGTGATGCTTATGATGAAGCGTTTGTTGGGAGTTATAGATGCTTTGTCCCATGCTTTGCAACAAAAGAATCAAAATATTGTGTTGGCTGTGAGTTTGATGAATACAATGAAGTTTGAGTTGCAACAATACAGAGAGAATGGTTGGGATGAGTTGTTAAATGAAGTCAACGCATTTTGTGTTAATCATGACATCTCGGTAGTTAATATGGAAGATGAACGAACAATTCGTGGTCGTAGGAAATGACTTACGCAAATGCAGACCCATAGTGATTTCTTTCGTGTTGATACTTTTCTCCAGGTATTACTGTCATAATTTACATACCTTATTTGATTTGATTTGCATTTTTTTCACTGCTACATGCTAACCTTTTATTTTCTGAATACTAGGTTGTTGATAGGATGATTCATGAAATGAACAATCGATTTCCGGAAGCAAATACGGAGTTACTCACTTGTATGGCTTGCCTTGATCCAAGAGATTCATTTTCTAAGTTTGATATTGGTAAGTTAATTCGTCTTGCTGAACTATATCCAAGTGACTTCTCCGTAGAAGATTGTTCCCGCCTTCATCAACAACTTAGTACTTTCATTCATAATGTGCAACTTGATCATGAGTTTTTGGCCATTGAGGACTTCGGAAGTCTTGCTCAAAAGATGGTTCAAACAACTAGGCATACATGTTTTCCACTGGTATATCGTCTTATTGAGTTAATCTTAGTTCTACCAGTTGCAACTGCTTCTGTTGAACGAGTTTTTTCAGCCATGAAGAGAATCAAGACTGATTTACGCAACAGAATGGGAGATGAATGGATGAATGATGTTATGACAGTGCATATTGAGAAGGCGATTTTTGTTGGGATTGATAATGAACCAATTTTGCAACGTTATCAGCGTATGCAACATCGCAGGACACAGTTGTCTCCTGCTGTTAGTGTTTCTAGTTCTAGCAACCCAAGTATTGGAACGTAGTTTTTTATGCAGTGGTAGTTCTTTGTTGTAAAAATCTAATTATTATGTATTCATATTATTATGTAAGCGTTGTTTGTTAAAAATTATTTTATTTAGCGTTGCAAAAAAAATTTTAATCTCATTTTCGCCCCCCCCCCCCTAAAATTTACTCCTGGTTCCGCCACTGATGGTACTACCATCGAGGATGAACTCACCAGAAGTCAACTAATATAGATGGATAGTTATTGCTACATGACGACCTGTTGAATATTTGTGTCCATGGCCATGGGATCCTGTTCTTTGTAAGCAATTTGCCGTGGTTTGTTTCTCTTCGTGTAATATAGAACAATTTATAGCCTCACAGTCCTACTGTTGCTTCTTGAAATTCATCTCTTCACCTTATTAGGTTGGTTTGTAGAACTGAAATCTTTCTTTTCAGTGACTTTTAATGGTTTCGAATTGTCCATTGTTCCAGTTCTTGTTATCTCCCTTACTTTCAGTTTGTCTTCATTAGCTCTCTTTTCTTCTTCTTTTAGTTCCACTTATTTCTAAGTTTGGGTAAGGTTTTTTTGATTTCTTGAAGAATAAAGTTGCTAACAACTATGCCTCTGGTAGCATTGTCTTGAGAGTTGACACGAAATCGAGCATTTTATAAATGAGAATATCGTTTATTGGGAGATAAACTCAAAGAATTGCATGTTTGTACTGCATTCTTCTGCTTTTATTAAATGCTTATTGGTTTTATATCTGTTGTACAACAATATATATATATTCTAGGCTCTGATCAAAATAACTTGTAGCAATAAAAATGGAGAGAATAATTTTGTTGATTTGAGGAAATTTTAGCTATATTTGTCTTTGGCCTGTATAATTGGTGCGCTGCTTCCAATCCTGATGCTCAATGCAAGAGCTGCCACAACTGGATAGTTAACTGATGCCTGGCGTGGAAGTAACAAAGATGTTAATGCAAAACACGATGTTCAATGGCACTGTTTGCCTTTTTACCTCTTGCGCAAGTAGTGTTCATGTTTGTCCAAAGAGTCTTGTGAGCAACAAGTGAGTGAAGGTGGCATGTTCTACTGCATTTTGTGTGAAAGTAGCAGATAATATGAGTCTGCAACTTTGCTTCTTTACTCCTATGTGGCGCTCAGTATATACGCATAAGTACCAGTTTCTTGGGGGGAATCAGGGTAGTTTGAAATGGGGTTTTGCGTTCAGAAATGGTTGGTTTTGATGAGAAGGTGAAGTTCTCCACGTATGGTTAGTTTCTTGAATAGGGAGAAGAAATAGAGTACCAGTTTCTTGGGGGGAATCAGGGTAGTTTGAAATGGGGTTTTGCGTTCAGAAATGGTTGGTTTTGATGAGAAGGTGAAGTTCTCCACGTATGGTTAGTTTCTTGAATAGGGAGAAGAAATGGTGTTTGTTGGGCCAATTGGTTTTCATTAGCTTTTGTTATGAATAGTGATGGTTTCTTGTTTTTTCTTCCTTGTGCTTTGAGTTGGGACTTAGAGGGGGAAAATGAGAATGTTTTGATTCCTTTCAGCTCACTCTGTTGTTGAATTTGTGTAGTAAAAGTCATAGCGTAATATTAATCTTCTTTCTTTCAACCATCATATGTAAAAGATACAATAGATATAGGAAAAGGTTTTCTCCCCCAGGAGTTTTGGGAGCTACAGTAGTTCTGTAACCATTTTCCAATCTTCACCAGTATCAAGCTGTGCTTTCAGTACCTGTGCATCAAAAATAAAGATCCATCACCATCAGTATTCCAACCTTGGCATTCAATCACAAACCTAACCAACCATCAGTTCATGCCACACACACAATTTCCATACACATTTTCATTTCCATTTACTAGTTTATCACATATAACCAAGAAGTCAAGTCAGGGGAAGCATGGCCAATACGGTTTGGGAAGAATACTTGTCAGAAGTTTCTCGGGATGGCTCGGAGAATTCGGAGGAGAGAAGAGATGTCCTTTTTGGAGATGAGTTCATCAGGGAGATGAATTTGTTGTCCAGAAGGGGAGTCATTTTCAACCCAGTGGAGGAGGAATACCAGCAGGGGCAGAGAATACTAGAAGATAGTCTAGTATGATATTTCCTCAACTACCGCCATTTCGCACTTACAAGAATGCAGCTCCTCATATCGGACTATTGGGGATAAGGTGTTCATGTCATTGCAAAGAATGGTAAGTTCTATGTTATCCAGTTTCAACAACGGTCAAAGCTCCTAGCAGTCCTTTATAATGGTCCGGTGAACATCACTGGTGGTTTGCTAGCTTTGCATAGACTAGTACCTGAAATGGTTCTGTCACACATGACAGTAACCAAAGTACTATTCTGGATCCGCATTTCGGCCTTCCGATGGAATATTATGGTAGGAGTACCGTACAAAAGTTTGAGTCCGTTGTTGGCAATACCGAAGAAGTGGATTTCAGGGGAAGACTTCTGCAACATGCAGAGTATGTCAGTGTTTGGGTGTGGACACTGGTCCAGAAGCCATTGGTATCCAATTTTTGGTTAAGATTGAGAAGGGGAGGAATGGTTTGGATAACCATTGGTTATGAAAGAGTTCACAAAATGTGTCGACGATGTGGTGCTCTGGGACACACCTACCCACATTGCAGTTGGCAGAATGTAGAAGCTCTTCAACAACATATTGATGACAGATTTGCTACTCTCGGTTCAGAGATGAAACTAGAGATTTTTAGAGACCTGTTAGAGAAGTTATACCCACCTGATACCCGGGTTCACAGGCATATGCCGATACGAAGGTTCACAAGGTTCCCACCTCATTACTTCTATACAAATGAACACATGTTTCTGCATATGCCTGAACATGCATTTTTGGATGGCGTTAAGTATGAGGAAGATATTTACCCTACACAATAGGAATTGAGGGAGGCAGAGGAATACAATCCGGAGGATGTGCAACCAATTCATAGATCAGGGGAGTCATCGGAGGATGTAACAGAAGACGACCCATTGGTGGATCCGGAGGAGGAACCAAATGATGGACAAGAACTAACCCCGGGGGAGATGGGTCGTAGGGGTGAGATTAATTAAATCTACCTACAGGGTCTTGCAGAAGCACGTGAGAGGCTGATGAACTTACCAGAAGTACCAGACTTTTGGGAGAATGAGGGTCAAGGGGTTTTTTTTCCCAAAATGGAAATTCTGATGTGGATATGTTGGAGGTGAATCCAACGCCATTGCTGCCACAACAACCAAATCAGCAGCAATAACAGACTTTGTTTGGTCCAATGATCCATACAAGACATGTGGAGGGTGACAGCGGTGACGTTGTGG
Source organism: Rubia yunnanensis (assembly GCA_037428765.1). Classification (NCBI taxonomy): domain Eukaryota; kingdom Viridiplantae; phylum Streptophyta; class Magnoliopsida; order Gentianales; family Rubiaceae; genus Rubia; species Rubia yunnanensis. Next base: position 80,854,724 of record CM075068.1, read on the forward strand.
TTGAAGAATACATGATCAATGGCGGAAGAAGATACTTTTATGCTGACGATGAAACGGAACAGTGTCATTCAGCTAACAAGGCGGTGGTCAAACAATTCAGTTTGGCAAATGGAACATTAACGGAATCGTTTCTCACTAACGGGTTTTTTTGGAAGATAGTCATTTTGGAGTTGACGGAACAGTAAGTGAACAGTCTGATGAGGGGCTCAATTATGATATGGAGCTTACTATTCTTTTTTGCGAGCTAGGCGATGAGATAGATGTCATCAAAAGCATCCAGAGCGCATTCAAGGAGCATCTAGAGCGCATTCAAGGAGCATCCAGAGCGCATTCAAGGAGCATCCAGAGCGTAATCAAGGAGCATCCAGAGCGCATTCAAGGAGCCTCTACCTAACACTATCAATGCTGTGTAAATGAAGAAAGTGGTTGAGAATGAGAAAGGGAAGGCTAAGTTGAACACTATACCAAAGAGGGCATGAAAAAGAAAAATGCGTCATCGTCATCGACATCGTTATATTGGTGTTCATATTAATGTACCCAGTAGCTTGTCACCTCTTCAGACCCTAAGCCCTAACTCAGAGCCAGAGAAGGAGCTGAATTTTGGACAAAATTGAGAGTCAAGCATCTCTGGATTACTTCCATAGCTACCAATAGAGGAAGATGATTAATTTAGAAGTATGGTTGGCAAGAAAAGGTGTGCGGAGTTAATTGGACAAGATGGAAGGAAGAAAATTGATACAAAGAATGATGGGACTGGGACTGAGCATTGATTGAGGATGGATTTAATGGGGGAAGGCAGTGAGGATTTAATGCCCAGGGACCCAGGTCAGTCTCAACTTCTACTTCCTTACCTGACTGTTTCAAATTTTTCTTTTGATCTGCTCAACGAGTCACAACATAAAAAAGAAGAAACAGGAACCCAAAATTTTGTCAACCATATAGCCCAAGCCCAACATGGAAACATTGACCCATCTACCCATCTTATTCTAAATAAAACGATTTTGCCCCCACCAATACCTAAGGCCCAACTTAAAGACCATTCTATGTCCTCAATCATCTCAGCCCAAACCTTTTCCACAACACAAACCCACATCAACCCAATCAACAAACCTTCACAGCAACACATGATCGGAAAGACGAGTCCAACGCAATTATCTACAGTACCTGAACTAACAGTGGGATTTCGGATCGGATCAGGTTGAAGCTAGTGCTTGTTTCAGCTTTGTGGAGGTGGGACATGCCTTGCACAATAAGGATTATAATTTCATCACCGTCGGTTATGCCAATACACAATCAAAGGTCAATGAAAGAGTTGAACATGATGAAGATTTCAATGGTGTTGCTTCTAATGTTATCAGTGGATCTACCGAGGAGGATTTACCTGTGGATGTGGCGGGACAAGCACAGATCGAAGGTGTGGTATCAGAGCTTCCATTTAGCAACCTTGTGGCTGAGGTGGGATACGCACGGATCAGAGGTGTGGTATTGGAGATCCCACCCATCGCTGATATTGTGGTGAGATGGAAGATAAAGCTCGGCTACAGGAACAGGAGGTAGACCAGAATTCCCATGAAAATAATTGTTTGGCCAATAATCATGGGTTTGTGGATGCTTATTTTGGATTTGGGGGAGAGGATATTGAAGAAAGGGTAGGTGAGCTTAATGGCAGGAAGGAAAGTGGGGAAGAGAGGTCAAAGCCATGAGGACCACAAATGGAGAGGTTTCTGGGTAAACAAATAATTGAGGAATTCTTGTTAAATGATGAAAAGGAAGTGGGCCGTGAGAAAGAGGAAAATGATGGGCCAATTCCATGAAAATCAAGCTTCTCTTCTCCAAATTCAAGGAAGAAATTGTTCCAAATTTTTAAACACAGTACTGATAGGAGTACGGATACCAGGTTTCTCATCCAGGATAATATAGAAAGAGTACAGAAGATGAAAATTAGTGATCAGGAATTACGAAGAGAGGCGGGGCCCAGTCGTGGTGTAACAATTTGGCCAAAATCAGTAACCATACAACCCTTGATGGACAAAAATGTGAATCTTGATCTTGGTCATTTCAATTCCTAGAGGAAAGCTATTCTATGGGCTATGGAGGAATATATGCCGGTTGCAGGAGGGTTGGGTGTTAAGAGGAAGAGACTCCTCCAGGAGGAGATAAGTGCCATTACTTTTAACAAGAAAAGATGTACAGAGATCCAGGAGCAGCACCAGTTGTGTCAATCGCTATCCGGGTTTCATGAATTTGACCTATCACTTGGTGAGGAGCATGGCAAACAAGTTATTGTGACAGCACGAATCTTTGATGCAGTGATCCAGACTATGTTGCAAGGTCATCAAACAAAAAGCAGTGGTATTTCGGTGGTTGGTCCAGAACAACCACCTAGAGGTACAAGAATCTACTCTCTTGGAACTGCAGGGGCCTGTCGCATCCCCTGACAGTAAAGTTCTTAAACAATACCATCAATCAATATAACCCCAATATTTTTTTTTAATGGAAACTAAGTGTGCTTATAGTAAAGTTAGGAAGTGGCTAGGTAGAACTTATTTCACTAGCTGGGAAGTTGTAGATTCAGTAGGATCCCGTGGAGGGCTCTGTGTAGCCTGGTCTCGGAAATCCTTGTATCGGTAGTTAAAAGCTGTCCAAATTTTGTATGTTGTAAAATTACTACCGCCAAGGGCGAGGAATGGATGTTGATCCTTGTGTATGGGCATCCTGATCAACCTCAAAGGAAAAAAGTTTGGGATTGCCAGTCTTTGCTTCTACAGGGCACACAGTTACCTGTTCTGATCACAGGTGATTTCAATCAAGTCCTCCATAGGGAAGATAAATATGGTGGTAGGCCTGTTTTGTCTCAGGACACAAGGGATTTCAAGGGACTACTACAGGAATCTAACCTTAGTGAACTTATGCACAAGGGGTAGTGGTTTACATGGTCTAATGGTAGATAAGGAGGCGATCTTATACTAGAGAGATTGGATAGGGATTTTGCTAATCTTAAGTGGATCTCATTATTCCAGAGTTACAACGTAACAAACCATAAAATCATGAGATCGGATCATGGGGTACTCACCATCAATACACACTATAGTGATAGGTCTTCCCACATTCCCACAGTGAGGAAGTTTGAGTCCTGGTGGGTAAGGTATGGCAACACAAAGGAGGTGGTAAAACGTGTCTGGAGGCCAATCAGGAATGTGCAGAATCATTCAGGAGAAGTCCGCACTGATGCTCCTAATACCACAATATCTGTCAATAGGAAGGTGTTGGAAATTGCGGCCAGAGCACATGACTGGGCTCAAGAGAATGTTGGTCAGCTGGAATACAAAATCAAACGGGTGAAACAACAGCTTGGGGCTAAGCAGAGACAGAAGGATGCAGATGGTATGCATGCGAAAACTGTTCAACTGGAGGGCCTTCTTACTATGCAGAATAACTACTAGAGACCATGAGCCAAAGCACTATGGCTTAGAGAAGGAGATAAAAACACTAAAGTCTTCCATAAATGGGTGCAAAAAAGCAGAGAAGGAACCATATCACCCATCTCAAGGACGATGCAGGAAATTGGATATCAAAGAAGGAGGATCTTCAGCAGTTAGTCTACAGTCATTTGAGCTCTGTGTTTCTCACTGAATCGGTCATGCCGGAGGATGCATTTGGACATTCGACTATGCAGGACATTCTAAATCTCATCATCAGAGGGGTTAATCACAATCAACAGGAGGCGTTGGAGAGACCTGTGACTGCATAGGAGATTAAATGAGCTATTTTTCAAATGGGGAAATGGAAGGCACCTACACCAGATGGCCTACCACCAGGTTTTTACCAGCATTACTGGTCTAAAGTGAGTGATGAGGTCATAAATGCGATTTCTAAATTTTTCACAAATGCATCTATGCCACCGGAGTGGAACCACACTACTCTCGTCCTTATCCTGAAGAAAAGGTGTCTAAAGGAACCAGCAGACTTACGACCTATAAGTCTATGCAATGTCACATATAAAATCATTACGAAAATCTTAGTCAACAGAATTAAGAAAGTCATGGGGTTCCTCATCTCGGGTAACCATTCGGCTTTTGTTCAAGGGTGATCTATTGTTGAAAATTCCCTGATTGCACATGAGGTAATCGAGTTCATTCGTAAGAAGAAGTCGGGGAAACAGGCGATGGCAGCCATGAAAATAGATATGAGTAAGGCTTATGATCGGGTTTCTTGGGAATTTTTTGAGAAGATTATGGTACACATGGGATTTCCTCGATTATGGATTCGCTGGATTATGGCTTATGTCACTACGGTGTCATACTCTATTAAGCTCAACAGTACGATATCACAGAGCTTCATCCGAAATAGGTACTACGGCAAGGTTGTCCCCTCTCGCCATTCTTATTCATCCTTTTCCAAGAAGCATTCTCATCGATGATAGCATCGGATGGGTTCCAGAGTGCCTGCCAAGGTGTTAAAATTGGCGCTCGGTCCAACCGGTTTCACATCTCATGTTTGCAGATGATTGTATCCTTTTCTTCAACATCTCAGAGGAAGGTTCAACAAAACTAGCAAGGACACTTAATCTATTCGCAGCATACTCTGGCCAAAGAATTAACTTTCAGAAGTAGGCAATCCTATTCAGCCCAAACGCACAAGAACACACCAAGGAGAGGCTTAGGCAGACATTCAGAATATTTACAGACTTACTTAAGAATAAGTTCCTTGGATATGATATGGATTTCACTGGCCCGAAAGTTTGTATGTTCAGTAAGTTCATCCAAAGAGTTAAGGAAAAAACATCTGTATAGAAAACTGGGGATATTTCGATCATGGGGAGAATCACCGTGTCCAAACACGTGCTAGCACCAACAATCTAGTACACACTGAGTACCTTTCGTATACCGTCTACGGTGGCTAGGAAAATTGATAGCCATCTTGCACATTTCATCTGGGCAGGAGATACAGAGGGGAGAGGAATACACTGGAAGTCGTGGTCAACAATGTGCCAATCAAAGTGGCAAGGGGGACTAGGAATGCGTGCCACTAAGCAGATGAACCAGGCTTTGTTAGGAAAGCTAGCATGGAAGTTGGTTACAGATAAACAATCCTTTTTCTCTAAGTTATTCCTTTCTAAGTACTGCAGCAAAGACGATTTTTGTAAGGTCAAACTGAAACAGGCCTCAACATGGGGCTAGAGAGGCATAATGTGAGGAAGGGATCTCATTGTCAGTGGCCTCAAATGGAAGGTAGTCAATGGCCATGAGATTAGCATCCAGGAGGAGTGGATTCCACATCAGAGGAATCCAATCAGGAATGAAAATCAACTCCTTCCACAACTGGACTTCAAGGTGTGTGATCTTATCGATAGCAATCAGCAGTGGCGAATGCCTCTTTTGAGACTATTCTTTAGTTCAGAAATTTTCAACCACATAGCAGGAATACATATTCCATATAATTCATCAGGAATGAGGGATTTTCAGTTCTAGGACATGGAATCAATCGGGAAATACACCGTCAAAAGTGGATATCATGAGGCATGGAACAAGGTGTCCAGCCAGAACCCATCATCTTCAACCGTCGCCACCAATATGAAGAAAACACAGTATCTGTGGAAGACATTATGGAATTTGAACATACCGGAGAAAGTAAAATTCCTCGTATGGAGGTTGGTAACGAATGATGTACCAACTGGTCCTGCTCATAGATTGAGAAATATGGAGGTCTCACCATATTGTCAAATGTGTCATCAAAAGGTTGAAATGGTGTCCCATATGATCCTAGAGTGTGAGATCGCACGTAGGATATGGAGATTATCTAGACTGGGGTTTGATTTTGGTCAAGGAACCCCACTAAATTTGGAATTGTGGCTTCGTCAGTGGTTCAAGACTACACCGGAAAAGGAGAACATAAACCTGACATGCATTAAAATATGGGCGATTTGGTGTGCAAGAAATAACGCAACAATTGGACAACAAAAGCCATCAGTTGATATGATTCTAGCAATGAGCAGGGCTACCTATGAGGACAACGCTAGCAGTACGGAATCATGTCACACAGTTTTAGCTAACCCGAACTCATCACATGTGGAGTTGGAAGACATGGCGACTCGGACTCATAGGGAAAACACAAAGGTGGAACAAGTGGGAGACATGCGACTTCTTTGGTACGCAGAGGGTAATCACAACAACCAGGTATATGAGGACTGGATGTGCTTCAATACAGATGCTATATTTCGAAAACAGGACGGTAAGGCAGTAGCGCATGGTGTGTTGCACAAGGTTCAGATATTTCAACATCCTACCGAGTTTATCGCGTAATACATGCTGCTTCGCCAGCACAAGCGGAACTCATAGCCATTTACGAAGCTATGTTACATGCTAGTCATATGGGCGCCACTCAAATATGCATTCACACAGACTGCGAACTGGTCCTCAACCATACCAGCGTGTATCCATCGGTTCCACCGGGTCTAAAAAGTTTAGTTAGAAGCATCTTAATGCAAGCTATGGTTTTTCATAATATTCATGTCATCAAAGTGCATAGAGATGTTATAATGAATACACATAACCTAGCAAAACATGTAATCAGGGATATTTTGATAATTTAAGTGCATGATTTACCCAAAAAAAATATTTGTTTAGTTGAGTCATTGGTGGTAATTGAGAATGACTTAAAATACCTTTACATATGTGATGGAACTATGGGATGTGAATGTTGTGGATCCTGTCAGATGATTATTTGCTCCTTATAGACTACCACCGTCCCACCGAAATTGACATACTCCCTCCGTCCCAAATTAAACTGCATACTTTCCATTTTTGGTTGTCCCCAAATAAATTGCAATGGTCAGAACTTACCCATTTCAGCCTAGTTGACCAATGGTGAAAAGATGAAAATGCCTCTGGACCTTATAAAAATTACATGGATTTAATCTGATTAAGCCATTTCATTAGCAAACGCTGGGACGCGTGTTGCTTTATTGAGCAGTGTGCTGACCCATTTGAAAATGGGTCAGACTTATCACATGTGTGCCTTTCGCTATTCCCAATCTCCGTTATTGTTCTCCCAACGCTCTCTTTCTCTCTTCTCTATTACTGCTCAACGCTTTATTTCACAGCTTATTTCAGTCTGTTGTCTTTACGAAATCACAGCGATGCTCTCTACTCCCTCAAAGCTTGAAAACCCTAGCCCCTCCATATCCGATCTGTGGTGAAGAATTTGTGTTTCTGTTGAGCCTCCTTTGTTAATCGATCTTCATTTTATGTTTTCAATCACAGCCTTTTGGTTTCCAATCTAGAGTTTTCTAAAATTGATGTTGGCCATTTTGAAAATGAACTTGATATCTGCATCGTTGGTTTCCATGTCATCATTTTCTTGTTCTGGTCTGTGTTTGTGTCAGATTTTTTGTGGGTTTTGTACTGATTTGGTTGCTTCTTAAGTTGTGGGCTCTGGTTTCTTAGTTGTTGTGTGTTAAAACCGTTGAAATGTATACGGATCTTCAGTTTTCAAGTATAAAATCGGGCGCATGAGAAGAATTTGTGTGGTTTTCGAGCTTTTGAGTTTAGAAACCTAAATTTATCCTGCTCCTCGTTGGATATTTTGAAGCCCTTTGGCAGATTTGACACATATATGCCCTAGTTTGTGGTTTTGTTCCTGTGCCGGGTTAATTTCATCCTTGATTCGTTGCAATTTTTGTTCTTCCTCAAGAAAAGCATGGTTAAATTTTGATTATTGGCGGATTTGTTGTACTTCGTACCCAGATCTGTGACTAAAGTGCCCCTGTTCTAACTATTCTTCCTCTTTGGCCTATTAATGTTATAGATATGAATTTGGTAGGGTGTCTTATGTTTTTATTCTTCGCTATTTAAAATGATGTGACATTGGAAGTGCTTGCATGTGAAGTAAATGTGTTTTCCTGATAATTTTCAGTGTTGTGTTACGAAATAGTTCAAACCCGCTGTTTGTTTGCTTATGAATTTTCAGTGTTATGTTATGAATTACTGATATTGTATTGTTTCTTACTGTTGCTAGTTTGCTTTTCAAACCCTAGTCCCATCTCTAGTCATAGACAACTACTGTTTTTGCATGCTATTCTTTGCTTCTGTAACCCATTCTCCACCCACTGTGTCTACCCTTACATGATGGATCACGGTGACAGGGTCATGGCCAGGCAGGGTGAGTCCCCCCTTGCCAATCCTTGAGTGATTCCGATTATAACTCTCAGTTTCAGGCCAGTATTGATCCTACTTTATTTACTAGCCTTGATAACATTGGGTCACCACCCAAGGGCAGTAAACTCAACCCCCCCCCCCCACTATCCTGTCCTAGACATTGACTCGTTTGAATCTGGGGATACCCCAGTGGCAACACATTTTAGTCTTGTACCTGAAGCAATTTTGTATCACTCAGATTCAGATCCTGATTCTGATCAAACACATCTCCTTCATCCACATGCATCACACTCCCCTGATTCTGATGAAACACTGCCCCCTAATTCTGATGAAACCCTGCCCCCTGATTCTGATGAAACACAGCCCCCTGATTCTGATGAAACACAGTCCCCTGATACTGATAAATCTGATTATGAATCCTGGTGTGATCCACATCCATCAGTGTACTTTAAGGGTAATGAATTCCCTAACTATGGTGAGCCTGGTTTCTGGGAAATGGGGGCCTGTCTATATCCTGGTAACTGGACTGGATATATTCGTCATATTGATTCTGATGCTGGAAAATAAATTTATTCCTCACAAGTTTGTAATAAACGTACGCTTTTGTTTCTGCAATTGCTTTGAGTTGTAATATTATTGACAATGTACAGACATGTTACCTTTAAATGCAGGTTTGCATAGTAGTGCAACTACTTGGTGTTGCTACTTGTCTGTGATAACTTGTTTGCTACTTGTCTATGATAGCCTGTTAGCAACTCTTTTATGATGGGTACTTGAGTCTATGTGTTGTTAATGATCAAATGTGCAGCCACTCAGATTTTGACTCGGATTCAGTTGAAACACGGGTGGGTGTTACCCATTTTTCATCTGAATCTGATGCAGAACCCGAGTTAGGCAGGGTATGTTTCATATCAAGGGAAATAATGGAGTAGTGAAAGTTATGCATGTGTATGTGTTGGTGATTCTCATATGAAGCCATGCAGTAATTTTTCCAAAACTCACTGACCTTGGCTAAGTATATGTTAACTGCATTTTATATGGTATATCATAGCTTCTCAAATTGTTTGTGATAGCATGTTTATGTGCTGGTTGAACTCTTGATTAATGACGTAGCTGTGATGAATGATTAAAACATGAAGCCATTCTCATCAGCCTCGAAACTGATTTGATCTTGGCAGGGCATGATGTGATTAAACCCAGCTCTTAAATTATTTGCTCAATCCACCCTGTATTAGTTGATAGCCACCTATGATGATATTGTTTGTTCACACTTAGGCAGCAACCGTGTTTTTTTTAAAACACATGGATGGCAGCCTTGTAGTGTCTTTTGCCACGAAATGGTTGTGTGTGTCTAGTCATCCATTACATTATGGTTAATGTTTGTTTGCCTCAGTTCTAAAACAAAAATTTACAAAACATATGTTTTAGAAATTGCATGCATACTGAATGGAGTTTAGCCCTCCCAACTTTTACAAGGTTGCCCTATAAACTTACCTTTACCAAAATTAACTGGTAAGTTTACCCTAGACCTGAATCTAGAAGCACAACCTTACAAAAGTACATATCCATGCACATCTAAACTATCTCCATACTGATCAGCAGGTCTTGAATGTGCCTTGTTCTTCCAATAGTCACCATGTGTTCCAAACAACCCCTTACTAGCTCTGGGTCAACAATTACATTGTGGAGCAGCATCCCAAGGCTTCTTAGCCTCTCTTTACCCATATGTGGTAGTTTAAAATCATTCCCACCTCTGCATTTCATGATTTCCACCATGACACATTGTAGACTCAGGAAAATCTTGTCAATAATTTTTTGATCATATCTCTAAAATGCATCATACACAGCATGCAGTAACTCATCTAGGTTTTGACTAGGGTTTTGCTACTGCTGTAAACTTTGAATTGAGGAAAAAAACCCCAAATCCAAAATGTTAAGGTCGGGTGATTTTGATGGTTGGCACACTAACTGTATATTGAAACCATCTGAGGTGGCTGCAGCTAGAAATTCAGGGTCATTTGCAAATATGTGACAAGGGGCATTATCTTGTTGTATGAAAATGTTTTTAGTAGCCCAAACTGGTCATTTCTGCTTGATTGTTGGTATCAGCTCATGAATCAACTTGTGTCTTATGATGTCTCTAGTTATGGATGATATGGGTTTGAGAATCATGGTTCCTCTAGGTCTATTTCAGTGGTGTACTTGGCTGGTACATAATCTACGTATGGAAACACCCCTATTTTCCCATCAAACATTACATTACCCTCTAAGTCAAGTAAAGGCCTAGACACAGCACATAAAAACATAAGTTTTGGAATATAATGCTTGCTTTGTGTGATTCTGTATGGTTCAGGTTCATTGGGACCTAGAATCTACCTTCTTGTTGCCTCTGTCAAGTAGAACCACTTTTCATCGATGTGTATCACATTTTCCATAGGCTTGAACTGCATGTTACACTCCAGCTTACTTAGGCACCATTCTAGCCTTGATTCTTTGCATGCCAAACTTAGCTGTGGATGAACTGCATTAGTGTGGCTTCTGATCTCCTTGCTTGCTATAGCTCTATGTATTGTGCTTTTTCCAACCTGCAACAGTGATGCTGTGCTCTGACAGGTTCGCCGGTACCTAAGTGGCACTGCCATTAAGGCCTCCACATCGATTGGTTTCTTGGTTCTGCCACAACGTCCATGTCTTTTTGATCGGGCATTCACAGCTTCTCCATTCTAAAGTTGTTGCTTCACACGCTCCCATATAGTAGAGATGGTCTGAACTGAACATGACCATCTCTCTGCTGCCTCCACTCTCCGTTGCCGCTGAATCTGCCCATTTTTTGAGTTTTGAAGCAGAAAATGGGCTATGTCCTGCCTCTGCTCATCTGTCAGGTTTGCCCCAACCATCACTGCCGTGCTCGATGATGAATTCAGACTGTATGAGGGAGATTTTTTTCCTGTATTTGGCCACTTCCTGAAGAACTGGCCAAAACTATTCTGAGAGCTGCCGCTTTGTTTTTAGATTGGATTGGTTTGGGAGCTGTAATAAATGCCCCTATTTATAGAAGTTAGGCTGAAATTTTCAAACGTGTAAACAGTGGCTTCATTTGGCTCCGGAATTGAAATTTTGGAGCCAAAAATTAGAAAAAGGAGGGAATGGTTACTGTTCCCGTCTGGGATCAGTAACATTTTAAGCTTTTTTGAACAGTAAATCAACTCTCACATCAGAGTACAAAATTCAGCTTTTTTAACTGAAAAGCTGACCAAATTTCACTGTTCAATTTTGCAGCCAAAATTCTCTTTCATACGATTTAATTTGGGACGGAGGGAATAATTTGATTTTGGGAGTCAAACTTAGTCAAATTCAACCATTTATGTAATACTATTATCATGTTATATGTTGTTGAATTCGTCATAATATATACATTTAAATTATTATATTTTTAATTTTTCTTACACATAAATAAAGATACCAGTAGTTATACATTGATGCAGTTGATTCTCAAAGTCAAATTATGTCTATTCTGTTGGGACGGCGGGAGTATCTATTAACGCACAGATGCACGATGTAATCTAAGTTATCATATTTATCAATATTTTATTTTTGAGTTCGTCTCTTGAAAAACGGTCTTTCCATAAGACATGGAAAGGCCAATATTTAAAGTGTAAATTAGAAGAAATGAAGATAAAAATTTGGGTTGCATGAATCGGGTTATAACTACTACACGTTTCATAATAAAATTTTGATATTGCAACTAAGACCTTTTACTTTTTATTATTCTAATTAAACCTCGTCTTTCCATAAACCTATGGAAATACGGTCTTTCCCAAGACTTTTCCTTTATTTTATTTATGATTAAATTTTAAATATAATATTGTTTAGGCAAAGTCTAGGGAAAGAACGTTTTTCCATAGGCTTATGGAAAGAGCGTCTTTCCATGTTATGGAAAGATGATGTTTAATTAGAATAATAAAAGGTAAAAGGGTCTCAGCTGCAATATTAAAATTTTATTATGCACGTGTAGTAGTTATAAAGTTTATAACCCGATTCATGCAACCCAGAAATTTTATCTTCATTTCTTCTAATTTACATTTTAAACCTGATCTTTCTATTGTTTATGGAAAGGCGATCTTTCAAGAAACAGACTGCTTATTAATAAATAATCAATATTATATATTTATATAAAAATAATACTTATAATTTGACATTCTCGTATATACGAAATAGAAAGTGATCAATAATTTAGCATTATTGACATCCTAGTACGAGGCCAGGCCTAAGTTCGGATTTATATTTCTATCATTTTTTCCATGAAAACTAGTGATGTGCCCATTTTATACGGTTATATTAGCATTTTTAGGATTCATTTTTGTACACTTGTGTGCTCTAAATGTGGCATTTTATTACTTTTCTAGAGAATTTTGTGTGACAAGACAATTTGCTTGAAGACTTTGAAGAATACCTTTGAAGATTTAAAGATTTGAAGACTGGTATTTGAGCTTTTGAAGACTTGAAGAATTGAAGAAAAGTGAAGAGAAGAGGAGGACATGAAACAAGAAGAAGAAAGAAATCGAAATGCTGGAATTGGGAACCGTCGCGAGGTCGCCGCAAGCCCGTCACGACTCGCTACGGACAAATGGCCAGAATTCTTTCTTCCTTTTTGTACTATAAATACTCACCTTATCCTCTCCTCTTCATAGCTTTTGCACCTTCTTCTTCCTGCGTTTTTCTGGGTTCAAACCCTTGTTTTTCTTTCATTCTTTTCTTAGTTTTTGTAGGTTAATCATGCATTTTAATTATCTAGCTTAGTTTTATCTTGGGAGCAATGGATTGAAGATTTCATTTATATGTAGTAAGAACCACATACATACATATATATATATATATATATATATATATATATTTGGTGTTTTTGCTATTGTGCATTTATTAAGCTTTGAATGTGAATTGTTAATGGCATTGATGTTGTTAGAAGCTTGAGTATATGAATTGCTTGTATGATTACTTGTTAGGGTTGGGAGAAAGTAGCTAATTCTCCCCTCTTTTAATGTGGAATCCAAGAGCATGAGTTAGAGCTTCTTAATGATGTTGATGTGTTGATTATTGCTAGATGAATGTGATGATGTTGAATTCGTTGTCATGTTTTTTTTAGGTAGCAAATGAGAGAAGTCAATGAATGTCGATTGTTCTTGGCTAATCTTGTTTAAATGCATTATTAGTGGAAGTAGTGAATAGATTTTGTCATTCGTTCTTGAAGCCTTTGTTATTTAGCATTCATGTGTTCTTAATGCTATGTTTCATTTCATTTATGCTATGTGTTGTTTGAGACTAGGAAGTGTTTGTATGATTGAAGTGTTAGGGTGTTAGGAAAGTGACTAATTCCTTAGCTCCGTTGCATGCAAATCTAGGAACATGAACTTAGAACTTCTTGTGCATAATGTGTTGTGATTCTTGCTAGATAAGTATGTTAATGTGGATTGTTCTCATATTTATCCTATAGATGCAATGAAAGGTTGAACCTTGAATGTGATTTATTCTAGGTTTAGCCTAATGAATGTTATGTTTGGTTAAATGACTATGTCTTTGGTAGAAGGTTTGTCGTTGTCAAATATATGGTCCTTCGTGTATAATGCCATTGAAGAAATACCCCTATGGTCGTTGTTTGTCTAGGGTGATCATCAATGAGGTTTGCAAATGGTCGTTGTTTGTCTTTGCAAATTACTCTTAAGAAGGAATGAATGTTGATCTTCCATTGGCATTCCCCATAGATAACAATTGTGATAGGATGAGTGAATGGCTCAATGATCTACATTAAAATTGAAAGTGGATATCGATTGCCCCCAAGGTTTTATCTTTTGTAGTTTTAAAACCCTTTTTCTTAGTTTTGTTTGATGATTTAGCATAGTTGCTTGACTTTGCTAGTTGTCTTGTCTTTCAACTTTCATAACTTAGGAATACCAAACAACCAACCCCCCCCCCCCCACTTACATGCTTTTATATGTGTGTATATATATATATATATATATACACTCCTAGCCTAATAGCAACCTTTTGTACCAAAATGCTTGAGAAAATCCCCCTTCTTCGTGGAAGACCCCGACTTACCGCTATCTACTTAGTTGTAGGCATTTAGGCCTTATAAATATTAACTTTGAGAGGCACGACGATGGCCTCCCAACCAGTCTGCATTTTTCTGAGATTGGAACAACATCATTTTAGCTACCACTTTCAGAAGGGTGAGCTGGTGGAGTACGTTGAGTAGTTGAAGTATGGTTACATGATTAATAGCCATAGTTATTTCCCTATATATTGTCCTTTAACTATGCTCAATTTCTTCTTGAGCTTCGGTATTTAACATTTTTCTTGAATCATGTTAGCAGAAAAATTATCCTCCAGGCTTATTTAATAGATGCTGAATTGGTTTGTTTTGTTCTTCATATAGCAGACACATTTATGTTTATTCGTAGTAACATGTATGCATAGGTTTTGTAACGGTTGGATATTTGAGTTACATGATTAATAGCCATGTTTATTTCCCCATATATTGTACTTTGACTATGCTCGATTTCTTCTTGAGCTTCGGTATTTAACCTTTTTCTTGAATCATGTTAGCAGAAAAATTATTCTCCAGGGTTATTTAATAGATACTGAATTGATTTGTTTTGTTCTAGATATGGCAGGCATATTTATGTTTATTTTCAGTAACATGTACGCAATGGGTTTAGTAACGGTTGGATATTTGAGTTATGAGATATTACTTCCTACGTCCCAGAATAATTGACACATTTACTTTTGCATCAGTATTTTATACAAATTGATGTGACAGAGAGGTTATTGTAGGAATTTTACAATATATTCTTTACCATTTGAGTAAGAATTAAAATGTGTTATTTATGTGGGACAGACGAAAATAGTGAGATGATTTATATGGGACAGGGGAGTATTATATGTTCATGGTAGCAATGGTACATGTTGTACCACACTTCATTTTTTAGCAAAATATAACTACACCATCTATCCCAATCCATCATGCAGAGAGAAAGGGATATTTTTTAAAATTATGTGAAATGTCTAAACCACTACCACCTTCATCCTCTATCCTTTCTCAGTCCTATTTCATCCTTGGACACTAATTTGCCGGCGTGTTCTTCAACCCACCAATCAACAGTCGTGTTCTTCAGCCCTACCCGTGGATTGACGGCCTGAGAGGAAGTAGCCTTGTGAAAAAAAGAAAAGGAGGGACAGAGCCATATGTAGGGAGCGGTGAGTGGAGAAAAAGTACGCTAATGAAAGCGAAGACCTTATGCATTGGTTTAAGATAGAATTTTACTGAGTTTATGTGTTGGAACTTTATACACACGTCCATTTCACTAATGAGCTCCTGTCTGATTTCTAGAGTGGACACGACCAAGGAGAAATTCAATTTGATTGCACAAAATCAAGATAACAAAATATGTAGCCATGCACACACTAAATAAATGTGAGAAAAAATATTTTTAAAGACGAACATAGGAAAAATGAAATTCAAATGATGCAGAGAGTACTGGGGAGGAATAAGCGTTTAATATGATTTGTGACAAAACGAAAAACAAAAAAATAGAAAGTTTAAAGCATCTCCAACCCTAAGAGAGTCACTATAAAATATCGGTTCCACTTGGAAAATTTTGATAGGGCGTTAGTATGACTCAGCAATATAGAAATGGTTTAATTATTTTTAGAAAAAAATGTTCTCCAATGCAACCATTAGTATTGGATTTCTCTTCAAACGTGTCTTACCATATTCCAACTCAATTTTTTTAAATGCTACGACGATCATTCAAGGAAGAACAAAGGATGAAATTATCAATTGTCAATTTATCCATTGATTAATTCCTTGTAAGGTGAATATTTTAATTATGTAATTGATCAATATTATTGTTTAGTGTGTGTTTGTTTGTTCGTTAAACTCGGGGAGTGGCGGAGGTGAAATTATTTGAATCAAAGGGTTTATGTGCTCTGAGGCATGATTTCTTTGTTTACTGCAACATGAATCAAGCTATGTGCTCTGCAATTATTTGAATCAAAGGGTTTATGTGCTTTGAGGCATGATTTCTTCGTTTACTGCATCATGAATTAAGCTATGTGCTCTGCGGCATTCTGAATGTCTAAGTTATAATTTCACTTTTTTTCATTTTCCACTATTCATATATCAATGTCTTCAGATACAAGATATAATTTAGACGGTTCTTCTTCAAGCAATGAATGTTTGTCGATCACAAACAGGTTAATGTCCACTAAGATGACACAAAATTTGGTAGAGGTTGTTTCTATTCACTTTCCAGTTTCTATTTCAACAATGTTCATGGAAAGGAAACAACCTCACAGAGGCTTTGTTCCTGGCCGACGGCTCATAAAGTGTGAAAGACATGAGCGTCATGAGTTAATTATGAACGATTATTTCATGGGTGAGAACTCAAAGTACACACCAGAACAATTCTGTAGGCGCTTTTGCATGGACATGGAATTGTTCAATCATATTCTAGATCTGTTGGAGGCTACAATAATTATTTTACACCAAAGATTGATGTTGTTGGTAATTGTGGGCTATGCTCTTTACAGAAAATGGTGGCTGCTTTCCGGATGCTTTCCTATGGTTGTGCAACTGACCTTCTTGATAAATACATTCAGATTGGCGAGAGCACGACTATTGAAAGTTTGAAGCGATTTTGTAAGGCCATAATTAACATTTTTGAAGAGCAATACTTGAGGAAACCGAAAGAAAAGGATGTTGAAAGACTACTTGAAGAAGGATAGGAACGTGGATTTCCTGCAATGCTTGGAAGTCTTGATTGTGTGCATTGGGCTTGGAAAAACTGCCCAACGGCTTGGCATGGAATGTCAATGGGTTTAAGAGAGAAATTACTCTAATCCTTGAAGCTGTGGCATCAAAAAGCTTGTGGATTTGGCATGCATTCTTGGTATGGAAGGTACAAACAATTATTTAAATGTTTTGAATAGATCCCCGTTATTTGACGATATTGTAAATGAAACAGCTCCAGCATACAAATATGAGGTTAATGGTCATCTATATAAAATGTGATATTACCTATCAGATGGAGTTTATCTACTGTGTGCAACTTTAATCCAGACAATATTAGCCCCTTCTACAAACAAAGAGAAACATTTTGCCAAATGTCAAGAAGCCGCGAGAAAAGACGTAGAGCATGCATTTGGAGTGTTAAAAAGTAGGTGACACATTGTTAAAGGCATGGCACATATGTGGAATGTAAAGGACCTCGAAAAAATTATGAACACATGTATCATATTGCACAATATTATCATTAAAAGTGAATATCGTCAAGGAACCAACCCGGAAGATTGGGTTCCTTATGTGGATGAAAAGATTGATATGGTTAACTTACGGTCTAACTACGTGGTTCTTGTTTCTAAAAAGATCAATAGCCTTAAAGAAGTACAAAGCTCAAATCTACATAATCAATTGAAGGGTGATCTCATAAATTATCTCCTGGCAATCTTTAAAAGAAATCCTCTCATTCCAACGGTTGACACAAATGGTTATCCGAGGCTATTTCAGACATTATGTTGCATTGTGTGTGATTTTTCACCTTCTGATGTCCCTACCCATGTGCTTTGAAGTGGCTGTGTGAAACGACACCATTTTGCAGACCTTTCCATTTCCTTCCCCGAAAATTTACATTCCAATTATTCCTTGACGTCACAACGTCTTGTTTGTGGAATAGAAATGGTGTTGTAGTAGAGTGATTTGATGTATTATATTACTATGCACTTCAGTTATCAAAGTTTTCAGTACAAATTCTAATATTTTATTGCTTTATTATCACTTTTTATTAAAGACAGCATGTGGTGATTATATATTTCACCAGATTGTTCACTGAATTGAATAGAAATTAATGTTGACTATTGATAATGTTCAAGTGGCTAATACATCGTTAGTTTTGTTTGGATTGTTTCTTGATCTAATATTAGTATGCAGGAATCTCTAAAAAGTTGCATTATGTTATTGTACATGTGATTTTTTTGCTTCATGTTGAGCTGCTGCATTTTTTTTTGTTGGTGAGGACAAGAACACTACTCCCTCCGTCCCATCCGAATCCGCACACTTTTTGGTCAACTTTCTCAATACATGTTTGACCATAAATTTCAACTAGTATATAAATACAATATCATCATGTGAGATATTGTTGGATTTGATGTATTTTCAAAATATCAAATTTTAACACACCGCTAATGTACGTAACAAAAGTTATTGTTGGTCAAACGTGACCTGAGAAAGTTGACCAAAAAGTGTGCACATTCGGGTGGGACGGAGTAATAGTTTATTTTGAAGCAAAAGCATGCTATACAAAACACTATACATCAACACAGCATATTATAGATATCTTTGATGCACAAAAACTTCAGCAGCGAAATGTTATCAGTGTTGCAGTAAGTAAAAAACATCTTCAGTAAAAATGTAAGCAGTGCCGCACAAGCAAAATATTCTCTCTCTGTCCCAATTATTTTTACAAAGAGAGAAAGAGCATCTCAAAATGTTTGACCATGTGAAATGACAACTCTACCCTCTATCCACCTCCCTTAACCACCACCACTGCATCTGCTCGCCACCACCTTCACCACCATGCCGCCACCACCTTCACCTTTACCACACCACATCCACCACCTTCACATTCACATTCACATTCACATTCACCACACCACCGTCACAACCTTCACACTCACCACACCACTACCACCTTCACCACCACATCACCGTCACCACCTTCACCACCACATCACCGTCACCACCTTCACCACATCACCACCGCCTCTACCTTCACCACACCAACACCACCACTTTCATCACACCATCACCGCCTCCACCTTCATCACACCACCACCACCACTTTCACCACACCACACCACCACCACTTTCACCACAGCACCACCACCACCTTCACACTCACCACACCACTGCCACCTTCACCACCACACCACCACCACCTTCATACTCACCACACCACTGCCACCTTCACCACCACACCACCGCCACCACCTTCACCACACCACCACCGCCTCCACCTTCACTACACCACCACCCCCTCCACCTTCACCACACCACCACCGCCACTACCTTAACCACACCACCACCACTAGCTTCACCACACCACCGCCGCCACCCCCTTCACCAAACACCATTGTAATCATCCACCACCGCCATCATTGCCACCACATTACCCATCGCACCACCTTCACCTACACAACCAAAATCAAAACCCTCAATCGATTTCAAAGTCGAAACCCTCAATCGAAACTCACCAAAATCGAAGCCCACCAAAATTGAAAATGCCAAAGTCGAAACTATAATTGGAGAAGAAAAAGGGAGAAGAAGAAGATGGATCGGGCTGTAGAAGGAGGAAGTGCGAGAAAAAAAGGATCTGGGCTGAGGAGATCTAAAAGCACAGAGAAGAGGGCTGACGTGAAGAAGGCCAAAAAATGGGGGACAAGAGTAAATGTTTAGAATGTAAGGGGTATTGAAGTCTTTCACATTATAAATATTTTCCCAAAATGACAAGTGTGCAAATTCAGCTGGGACCCCAAAAAGAAAATAGTGCAAATGCAGGTGGGACGGAGGGAGTAATTGAAATTAAAAAAGCATCCACAAAAAGATGGTCCAAAAAATAATATTCACTAAACATAAAAGAAACATAAGAATTCCCCATTATTTCATCAGAATCCAAACACACGTAAAAAATTTTAAAGGCCCTACGGGTTGTTACCACTGCCATTAGTATCTCCAAGAAAGCCATCATTCTCCCATTCTTTCAAAATATTGGTCTGCACAATTTCATATACCGATCGCACATTGGGAGTGAGATTGGAGAGATTTGTCACCAATATACGCTCTTTATCTCTTCGCTTATGTGTTTTCTCCTTTATTAGCTGGTTCCTCTCTTTCAGTTCAATCTCTGCATCGAACATTGTTTTCTTTGGGTCTAGATTTGCATTATTCAACTCAATATGTTTTTCTAGAGAGGATTGCAGATTACTCAAATCTTCAACCACGCCTTTTTATGCAACCATCCTCTTCTTCTGATCTTTAACGACCTTTCTTCCTTCACTTGGACGAGTAATCTCTTCCTCAACTGTGTTTTCAACTTCCACCGACTTTGGATCAAAATCCAAATTTATAGGTGTTGATAAAGAACCCGTGTATTCATTTGGATTTGTGTGTGTCTTTTTTGAAGTCGACAAGTCTTCACTAAAGCTATCAACCACACACTTTTGTCTCTTTGATGAGTCTCAGTTTGATGTGTGGTACACCATTTAACATTCTTCCTACCTATCTCCCAGCATTCTAAATGCTTAAATGGTTTATTGTCGTGGGAATCTTGGATTCCTTTATATCCATTTATAGTAGCCATGAAATTTGTTAATATTTGCTTGAAGTCTTGCCCAACGACATTCTAAGGAATTGGAGTCTCGCGCTACATCAAAATTTCCCATGTTTAGTCTCCAAACTTGCAAAATGCGACTCCATAACGCTTCTGCTTTCTGACCAATTCCAACATCTTCATCACATGAAACATGAAGTCGGGCATTTGTAAAATCAACATCTTCATCAAGAGTCCAACGACGATTAGTTGCATTTGGATTTTGTGAACTTTTTCTTTAGAAGGTTAGGAACGTGTAACAGCATAAAAAATATTAAGAGTGTGTAGCAAACTTTGATAAGAAAATTTTGGTCCGTAGAGTTGGTGAGATTGGCCACTCATTGAAGTGTTGGGAAAAACTCGTTATTGCAGAAGGTTTGAAGAATCAGTTCCATTATGAAACTCATCCAAATCAATAAATGAGTTTGAATTTTCGCAACGAAGTGTAGCAGTGGTGAAAGAATGAGTACTGTTGAGGGAGTCATTGAAGTTTGGCTTAGAAAATTGTTGAGAATCTCTGGAATCCATGAAAACCTAAGAATTACCAAATAAGAAATAAGAAGGAGATTTCGGTAGGGATTTGCCCAACAATCAATACGTTTCTTTATCAAAAAAATACCTTAAACATATAATAACTAAATCAAGCAGAGAATTATTAAAGCATATACATACAGAGAAGTTGGTCAAAACTTTAACATCAAACAGAGAATTATCAAAGCATATACAATCATTAAGGTTGGTTAGATCCAAAGCAATTGAAAGCACCTATTACTATAATCATGAATTCACAGTATAATAAAGCCAATTTGTCATGCAAGTCAAGTGATGTAAGTTCCATCATACTCATTTTACACTGCTCATGGATAGGAAAGGGTAAGCACTATATAACATCATACCTATGCATATCAACACGAGAAAAAATAGAATGTAGAAATTTTAGCAAAAGCATTTGACATCTAGTGAAGAAAAACAATGCATCCTCCCAGACACTTGCATCACACAGCATGCCACAAGAATTACCGAAAAACAACATTAATAGAGCAAAATGTGTGATAGTAGGAGTAATTCTTTTACATGATTCTATTTCTTCACAAAGGGTAAGCTGATGGGATCTATGAGTAGAGTGAGGATCACTAATATCTTAAACGTGGCACCATATTCACAGTAACATCTAGTTAACATAAACAACATAACCGACCTATTGGCATTCACTATAATAATTTCCAAAAAAAATCCAAACTCATCACTCTCAATCTTTATTTCACCACATAATTGCATCATCCAGCGCAACATAAATACTAAACCAAATTACAATTTTGAAGAAACGAAAACACAGCAACAAAATTATCATACAATCATGAATTAACAGTATAATAAACGAGAACAATGAATCACTAACATCGATAATTCATCTCCAAAGGGAAAGAGGGTAATAAAAATACCTCGTAGAAAATGTGGTGAGATTCAGAAGTATACAAATTGGAATCCATAATAGATTGCATGTGGCGAGATTCAGAAAATCACACATGTATAGAAATTAGAAGCTTGAAAATTCAATGGGAGAATGGAATTCGAGCCAAAATTTCTTCCTGCTCTTTGTAAATCCTGCGTCCAAAAACTTTATCGCTCAAAAAATTGATGACTTGGACAAGTGACGGCTTGAAAGAGAACATCGAGAAACGGAGGGTACAATTGAGGGGGTCTGATAATGTTTGTGCCACATTAGATTGACATTCTACCTTCTACGAATCATATGGTAAATAGAAGAAACCGTGAGTCGATGGGAATGTGCACATTGGCGTAAACTCTTCAATACAGAAAAATGTAATGCACATCCCTTGGTTAAAAGTACTAATGCTAAGAGACCAAAATAATAACCCCTTCGTGGAGACAGGGGACAAAGGTATACTACTAAAGCTGGATGATCGTGAGAACAAACTCACTAGACCACCCTAAAAATGTGATACGAGTGTCACCTTATACATACAAGGCCTTCAGTGCAAAATGAAACGTGTGGTATTCCGGACAAGATCATGCAAGTTTATGCGTGTAGACTTGGCGTCAAGGGCTGAAAGAATGGTGCTTCTATCCAATACCAATCGGTGAATGAACTGCCCTTTGAATCTGCTTGTAGCCTCCAGCTCCTCGCAACCGAATTTGGATTCGGCCTTCATGTGAAGTGAAGTATTTAGCAGCTTCTACCATGTGCTCCCTTAAGATGAAGATAAATGGGTGTTATTGCCCTTCAATAATGTTCTTTGTGTGGAAACACAGTTTCATTTGTGAGGCTAAGAGCAATTCTGACAATAGTTCAAATTGCGTTCTTAGATAGTCTCACAAATAAAATGGCCTAAAGATGTGGAGACAGGGCATACTTCTACCGCGTACGCCATGCGTGACGGTTTTGTAAACGTCCTCTCCACTTTAGGAAAGTGGATAACCTCATACCATTTAACACTTTGCAGTGCAGCGCATGCAAATTGCGTAGATCCGACAATTCCAAATGACAGCTAGCCATTAGTAATTAGAAATATTTTTCACTAATCTAAAAATTCATGACCTCGTAAAGAAGAGAAATTTCCATCAAATCCTCAATTACATGTGACCTTAATACAATTTTCCCTGTGCATGCCAAATCAACCCAAAAAGAAGGCCAGAAATTTGTTTTTCCAAAGAGTAGGCAAGACTGGGCTAAATTCAGTTAATTTGCCCAGCCCTAAGTGAATTAACTCATACAAAAGGCCCAAAAGAGTCACC
Source organism: Rubia yunnanensis (assembly GCA_037428765.1). Taxonomy (NCBI): domain Eukaryota; kingdom Viridiplantae; phylum Streptophyta; class Magnoliopsida; order Gentianales; family Rubiaceae; genus Rubia; species Rubia yunnanensis. The sequence goes on from CM075068.1 coordinate 80,878,059, forward strand.
AATTTAGCCCAAAGTGTGAGAAAATCCTCTACATCCAAAAATCTGTCATGAACTGAACAGTAGGGCAAAATGTATGCTCAGAATTTAGGAAAGGAAGAATAACTGTGAACAGCTTTTGGGTTCTCAATTCTCATCCACATTCTATTGATAAAATCCATACGAACCTCCCTCTTTCCTTATATACTCTCTTTCCCAAGCTATTCTCTCAATTAAAACAGAATTAACTACTCAACACTTTGAATCAGTTATCAGCTAACTAACTCCCTGCCTTCCAACTTCTTCAACTGATTTCTGGAGATGATTCTTCATTGCCTCCAGCTCTCTTTATCATTTGTATTCGTGACAATCCTCCCTTCTTAAACTGAGCTTATCCTCAAGCTCGAAATCCTGGAAACTGTGTTCGGATGGTGTGTGCATCCTCCCAAGAGTTCTCTTCAATCGGTAAATTTTTCCATCGTATCAACCATTGAACCACTTGTTCTTCTCCATGTTGTTGCAGCCTGCGTTGTACTATCTTTAAAGGTTCTAATACTGTGATTTCATCAACATCCTGCTCAGGAATATCTGTCCTATGTTGTTGTTGATTTCCTGTGTATTTCTTTAACAGAGATATGTGGAAAACTGGATATACACGGCTGGTGCTCGGCAAATCCAGTTTGTATGCTACTTCGCTGATCTTCTAAATCACCTGGTATGGTCCATAGAATTTAGGAGCTAATTTCATTGAATCTCTTTGAACCACGGAGTTCTGTCTATATTTTTGTAGCTTCAAAAGTACCCAATCTCCCACAGCCATGGTTCTTTCCATTCTTCTTATATCAGCAAAGAATTTCATCCGTGCCTGAGCCTCCTGTAAATGTTTTTTTAACAGCTGATTCACTTGTTCCCTTTGTTGCATTACACTGGCTGCAGCCGGGATAAGGCTTTCCCTAAATGTTTCCAGTGGTACTGATAATGGTTTCACTCCATATAATGCTTCATATGGTGTCATCTGTAAACTAGTATGATGAGATGTGTTGTACCACCATTCTGCCGATGCTAACCAACTATTCCAGGAATCAGGTTTATCGCTGCAAAAATATCGTAAATAGTTTTCCAAAACCTGGTTCAATCTTTCTGTCTGACCATCAGTTTGAGGATGGTAGGTCGAGCTGAATTTGAGCTTAACCCCCATTAAAGCCATCAATTCCTTCCAATAATAGCTGGTGAATAACCTGTCTCGGTCTGATATGATTGATTCTGGAATTCCATGTAATCGGCACACCTCTTTATGGAATATTTTAGCTATATCCGGAGCTGAAAATGGGTGTGACAATGATATGAAATGTCCATACTTTGTGAGTCGATCAACCACAACTAACACTGTATTCTTCCCTTCCAATTCTGGAAGTTTTTCTACGAAATCCATGTTGATCTGTGTCCAAGGATGCGTAGGAATATGAATTGGTTGAAGCAACCCTGGTGTTAAGCAGTGTTCTGCTTTATTTCTCTGACATGCATCACACTTTTTTATGAAATCCACCACTTCTTCTTTCATCCTTGGCCAATGAAATAAAGAAAGGATTCTTCAAACTGTTGCAGATTGGCCTGAGTGTCCACCAATGGCTGAGGCATGCATTGCTTGCACTATCTCGTTTCTGATGTGATTAGAAGCTCCCACATAAATCTTGCTATTTATCTTCAGAATTCCTCTGACATAGGTACACTCTGCTGCACTGTTTGCATCATCTTGAGCAAGAACGGCGGCAGCAATTAACTCTTGACTAACTAGATCCCCTTCATAGCTGCTCTCAATTTGACTTAACCAGGTAGGTATCATAGAAGTTACTGCTCTAACCTTGCAAGGTATTCTTCCCGTAATCAAGTGTTCAGCAATTCCTGCCTCTTGTTCTCCTTTCTTACTGAATACATCAGTATTCAAATCATTTCTTGTTTTCTGTCCTTTCTCCTTACTTTCAACATTTCCTGGCTCCTGTTCTTCTTCTTCATAGAGCACATCAGTAGTCAAGATTTCAACATTTCCTCCCTCTTGTTCTTCCTCTTTACTGATCACATATGGTCTTCTCGAAAGGGCATCTGCAGCTCTGTTAGCACTGCCTGGTTTATACTGTATTTCAAAGCTCATTCCCAAGAGTTTCGTCACCCATTTATGTTGTAAAGCACGAGTTAATTTTTGCTCTATCAAGTATTTCAGACTTCTGTGATCTGTTCTAATGATGAAATGATTCCCCACCAGATAATGTCTCCATTTATCAACTGCCATCACTACTGCTAAAAGCTCCTTTTCGTATGTTGATAACCCTTTGTTCCTTTGACAGAATGCCTTGCTTAAAAATGCAATTGGTCTGTGATCCTGCATCAAAATAGCACCCATCCCTTCCTCACATGCATCTGTTTCAATAATAAAGGGATCTTCAAAATTAGGTAATCTTAAGACTGGAGCAGTAGTCATGGTTTTCTTCAATCGTTCAAAGGCTCTTGTAGCTTCATCTCCCCATCTGAATGAATCTTTCTTAAGCAGCTGATGCAAAGGCTTGCATATAATTCCATAATGAGCTATAAACCGCCTGTAGTATCCCGTTAATCCCAAAAAAACCTCTCAGATTCTTCACATTTCTAGGTACTGGCCATTTCAAAATACTTTCAATCTTGCTGCTATCCATTTCAACTCCCTGTCCTGATATTATGTGCCCTAAATACTCAACCTGATCTCTTGCAAACGAACACTTGGAGAATTTAGCATAAAGTTTGTGTTGATGAAGAACCTGTAAAATTGACTCCAAGTGATATGTATGTTCCTCCAACGTTTTACTGTAAATCAAGATATCGTCAAAGAAAACCCGTACATATTTCCGTATATAAGCACAAAAAATCTGGTTCATCAAACTTTAAAACGTAGCTGGCGCGTTAGTTAAACCAAAAGGCATCACAATGAATTCAAAATGACCATGGTGAGTCTGAAATGCTGTTTTATCAATGTCACTCTTTTTAACACGAACCTGATGGTACCCAGCTCTCAAATCGATATTAGAAAAATACTTAGCTCCATCTAACTCGTCAAGAAGTTCATCAATTATAGGAATCGGAAAGAAATCCTTTATAGTCAGATCATTCGATTTCCTATAATTTATACACATCCGCCATGTAGAGTCTTTTTTCTTCACCAAAACCATTGGAGATGCAAAGGGACTGTTGCTCAATTGAATCACCTTGTTATCCAGCATCTCCTTTACTTGCTTCTCAATTTCAGCTTTGTAAGCATGAGGATACCTATAAAGGTTTTATTCTAAATGGCTGTGAGTTAGGCTTCAAAACAATTTGGTGATCAACTGCTCTTTGTGGTGGTAACTCTGTAGGAATAGCAAAAATATCTTGGAAACGAAATAAAACCTGCTGAATATTTGCAGGCACCTTCAGTTCTGCAATGAGTATGTCATTCTCTGTGCCATATTGCATCCGGCCATGCTTAAGATTCCCTCGCATTATCCCCTTTTTCAGTATTCCCAGAATCTATTCTTTGATTCAATCCTGCATCCTTAGCTTCACTGATCAGTTCCTTGTCCATATTTCCCTTAGTACTTAGTTTTTCCATGCATAATCTTCCTGTGGCCCTCCCTTCGAATCTTTTTGAACTTTTTCCAGAAACTGAGAAATAATCCCCATTTTCTTGTTCTACTGGCACCATGAACAACTTCCTTTTCCTGGATTCTTGCTTCCTAATCTGCTTGATCATATTAACTTCCATTTTCTCAGTAGACCCTTGTAAAATCCAATGATACCCTTGTCTATATACTGAAACACGTTGCTTGCCAAAATCAAAGGTGATAGGACTAAAGTGCTTCATCCAATCAACACCCAGAATAATATCAACATTACCCAATTCCATTATTTTCAGATCAAAAGTAAATCCACAATTTCCAATTCGCCAAGCTACCCTTGGACTTAAACCAGTACCATACACCTTGCTTCCATCTGCCACAGTACTTAGAAAAGGTCGAATTCTGATCGTTTCCAGATTCAAATATTCAGCTACTACTAGGTCAATAAAACTATCCGTTGATCCTGTATCTAATAAGATACTGACCTTCACCCCTCTTATCACTCCATGCATAGTTAGAGTATTGATCCTAGAGTTCATGTTACCCCCAACAGTGTTTAATGATATCAACTCAGGTTCTTCACTGCCCATTCCCTCTTCACCTTCCTCTTGTTCTTCTATTAAAATCTCACCTGGAGCTAGTGGATCACATCCAAGAATCTGATGGATTTGCCTAAATTTACACTAATGACCTGGGGTAAATTTGTTCCCACATTTGAAACAAAGATTATGATCTCTTCTAAACTGCATTTCTTGAGGTGAAATCCTCTGAAATCTATCATTTCCTACTTTCCCGTCCCCAGTATTACTCCTCCAATTAGCCTTATCTGAATTCTGCTTATCACTCCCCACCACATTCCATTTAGGCCTCTCTGTTCTTGTTTTAATTTGGTTTCCACTCTGATCTAAAGAAGCAACCCCTTTTTGTCTCCTATTTTGCACATCTATGTTCATTTCTTGAAGACGTGCTATCTCTATAGTATCATGCAAAGTCTCAGGTTTAAAAATTTTGATCATAGGCTTCAATTCTCCCCTAAGTCCACTAACAAAACTGGACATGAAATATTGTTCAGATTGATATGGATGTTTACCGATAACTTGCGAGCGGAGTTCCTCAAAGATCTCTTGATACTCCCTAACTGATCCAGTCTGATACAACTTATTAAATTCTTCTACCACATCTCTTCCTCCGATTTCTGCAAATCTTCTCAGAACAGCTTCAGAAAACGCATTCCACGTGGTTATTCTTCTGGTGCTTTTCTCGTTTTGATACCACACTTCTGCTCTCCCTTCCAAATAGATTTCAATCGCTTCAACCCATTGCGGGTCGTAGATCTGAAAGTAATTGAAGCATTTTCCGCATTTTCTTAACCATTCCACCGGTTTTGCACCGTTGAATACACTCAGCTCAATCTTGGGTTGATTGTTTCCTGAACTAAGACCAATCTTGTTTCTCCAATCTTCTCCTAAATCGTTCATAATCTGAGGGTTGTTAATGATATGAACATTACCTCGATGTGGAGCTCCTTGCAAGTTCATTCGATTCTCCACTGTCGACTTATTCCGATTAACACTCCGAGTGGATTCTTCCCTCTCTGGTTCTCTATCCTTGCTCTTCTGCATCTCCAAAATCATTGCTCTAATCTCTTGCATCATAACTCCCGTGTTCTTTGCGTCTGCTTTGATTTCCTTAATCGCAATCTCCAATTCCCCTTGATTCTTACAGCTGACCTCCAGATTCCGTCGTAATTCCTCAACTTCGCTAGCGAAATGAGTTTCCATGTCCTTCAGATTGTTTTCCAAAGATTTTGAACGCGTGTTCTCTGCCATTAATGCCAAGAATTAACTCGCTCTAATACAATTGTCATGAACTGAATAGTAGGGCAAAATGTATGCTCAGAATTTAGGAAAGGAAGAATAGCTGTGAACAGCTTTTGCGTTCTCAATTCTCATCCACATTCTATTGATAAAATCCCTACGAACCTCCCTCTTTCCTTATATACTCTCTTTCCCAAGCTATTCTCTCAATTACAACAGAATTAACTACTCAACACGTTGAATCAGTTATCAGCTAACTAACTCCCTGCCTTCCAACTTCTTCAATTGATTTCTGGAGATGTTTCTTCATTGCCTCCAGCTCTCTTTATCATTTGTATTCGTGACAAAATCCATCGCGGGCCCAATACTCCATCTCACCTCCCCATTTTTTGCTCTTAAATACGAGTCAACCCGCATAGAGACCGGATTATAAGGAGCAGACCCGTCAGCCTTAAGTCTACTCCGTCTATGGCCCAAGAATATAGCCCAACTTGTTCAAATCAGCGGGTCAACCCGTCTAGAGACCGGGTTATAAGAAAATCCGAGCTCCCTCATTTGTTTACGGCCCAAATAACAAGAAATCAGCCCACATTATAAGCCCATCTGCGTAGCCATTGCATCTAGGGTTTTAAATCCCATTTTCATTCCACTCGGGTCATAAGACCTGGCCACCTTAAGTTGGGTCTGGAACGCGAGGGAGCCCCCGCCCCGTTTTTCGAACTCGGCTCTAAAGACCCAGCTGCGCACCTGTTTCACCCTCCATCGAAAATGCATTTTCCCGGCAACGTGGATGGTCGGAAAACGCTAGTGCCACCAACCCAGACGTCCTTTGCATCGTTTTTCCGGCGCCAAATGAAGAATTTCATCCAACAATTCTGGGCACGAAGGGACTTGATTAGTTCCGGCCAAAAACCTGAGCATTAGTCGCGTTTTGTTCCAAATTTAAACCCATTTGCTATGGCCGAGATCTGAACACAGTAGCTAACCCACGTTGACATTCTACCTTAATTCTGAAGGCTGTATTTTGGGTTGGGGTTCATTTTTTATTGCGTGGCTTTTGACGGCCACCTAATTGAGTTTTGGGTTAGAGTCTTAGTGCAATTCATCCAAACTTTTGGTACCAAATCAATTGGGTAGACATTTGATTAAATTATTTTTTTATCTCCAACAAATGATACAATACTATCTTTTGGTGTCCAAGACCAATATCACGTTCGTTCAGCAACTAACAAATATAAAATGATTTATTTGGTCCTTAATGTGATTTTCAAGGTGGTTTTCCGGTGATTTTGAGAACCGAAAGATGCCATAAGATTATATGGCAGAGATAATAAAATAATTTAGTCTATCGAAAATTACCTTGAAAACCACATTAGGATCCAAACAAAATATTTTAAATTTATTGGATACTAAAGGAAGCAATATTAACCTCATGATTAAAAAATAATATAAAATCGAAAAAATAATTTAGCCTTTCCTTCGTGTGATGCCAGTGCCTAATGGAATATATAATCTTCCATATTTAGTATTGTGGAGTATTACTTAAATTAGGTATTGATTGCATACGGATGCTTATCTTACAAGATTATTGTTTATCATTTTGGATACTTAATTAGTTGGACGGTGGACTGAGATCACTTTTATTTTGTGAAAAAGACGTAGGATTTGATATTATGGCATGGTATAATATGAACTAAGAAGTAATTAAATAAATCAACTTTTAATTAAATGAAGTTGAATTTATTAAAAAGTCTTGGGAAAGACCGTTTTTCTATAGGCTTATGAAAAGACGGAGTTTAATTAGAATAATAAAAGATAAAAAATTTTAGTTGAAATAATAAAAATTTATTATGCAACGTGTAGTTATAAAGTTTATAACCCGATTCATAAAACCCAAAAATTTTATGTTCATTTCTTCTAATTTACACTTTAAACATTGATCTTTCCATATCTTATAGAAATATCGTCTTTCAAGAGACGAGCTCATTATTAAAATGAATTAATATTAATATTAGTTAAATCAAAACTAATGAAATTAAAGTATAGTTGAATTTAAAAAACATAACCTTATTCTCCTGCAATGTGACAATGTTTTTTTTGGATAATCTTTTTTTTTTAAAAGAAAAACCACCTGTGATGGTGGGGGGTTTGGCAGACCCCTATCCGTTTATTAATTTTAAAAGAAAAGTACAAAGAAAGAGGGGGGCTTAATACCTGACCTCGACTGATTCATCTGATGAGCCCTTAAACCTAGTACAAAATACTTGCTATATCTAGTCTATGGGCTCTCATAAATCAGTTTGATACATAATGATACATATTGGCTGAGATTAACCTGCTCTAACATACGGAATGCCTTGTGCATCGAGCTTCACTTTGGCTGCGCTGGAGGTAAACCTGCACAATTATATAAGTTACTAACCTGACTCCGGCTGGCCATTTTAGCTAAAATGTCTGCTGCTCCATTTGCTTCTCGGAAGATGTGGTTGAGAGTGAAGTTGAGTCCTTGAAGAAGTTCCCAGATCCGCCTGATCGTGTGCAGGAGTGTCCATGGAATCTTGAACTGGCGTCTAATCATGCTTATCAGTACTTTTGAATCCACTTCTATGTCAACGCTTGATATGCCCTTGTCCCTAGTAAGCTGGAGTCCATGCTGCAAAGCCAGAGCTTCAACCTGCAAGATATTGTCTGCCACAACATTTCTAGAGAGAGCTGCTACTACATGGCCTATATGGTCTCTAATGATACACCCAACTCCCGCACAATCTTTGCTAAGATAAGATCCATCCGTATTCAGTTTAAATGCCGAAGGCAGTAACCATTTCAGAATTTTAGGTGGCTTTTGTTTGGCTGAATTCGGGGACAACAACTTAGGGATGTTTGACATAGCCCATGTAAAATCCAATTTGAAGGCCAAAAGGATGTCATTGTAATGATACAGAATACGCCTATATATGATCATAACATCCGGTTTTGTGCCCTCAAATGTATATGAACACCTAGCACACCACAGGTGCCAATTCACGATGCATGGTAAAATGCGAATTAGCTTGGTGATGGGTCTGTCAAGAGACTGGAAATTCCAGTAGAAGTAAAACCTATCCCATAAGAGTTGAAAAGTGTTGTCAGGCATATTGAAAGTAGAGTTCACCATCTTCCAGAGTTGCTGTACTTTCACACAAGAATTAAAACAGTGGTGTATAGATTCTGATTTGCACAAGCATAGACTACACCTGGAGGGGAGATGGAAATTGAAATCCACCAAGACATCAGGGAAAGCAACTAACCTGTTCAAGAGTTTCCAGTTAAATAAAGAAATTTTTTTTTTGCAACAGTTGTGACCAGAGGTGACTGTAGGATGGGATTTTGTTTTTCTTTTCCCTGATTAGTTCATAGGCCGACTTAACTGTGAAGTTACCTGATTGGGTTGGTTTCCAGACGAGAGTATCATCATAGCCGGGTGTAATGTGATATTCAAATTCCAGGCATTGGAAAAGATGTTCAGGTATTGCTCGTTTGATCTGGTCAGAGAGTGTGGCTTTATTGTTGAAGTATTCAGCTACTGTGAGTGCTTGGTGGGGAAAAAATTGGGGGTTAATCAGAGAGTCAGACAGTGGACCCATAGATGTCCAGTTGGAATGCCAGAAGGAGACTGATCCATTCCCGAGTATGACTTTTGTGTTGTCTACTGCAATCTGGTTTACCTCCTTGATTCTTTCCCAGGTTCTAGAGGTTTTCTTGTTGTCACTCATCGACCACAATACTGAAGCCCATAGGGATTTCCTTCTCTGGAGTTTCCACCAAAGTTTGATTGAGAAAGATTCAGTTAGTGTGTAAAGATTTTTAAAATTAAGGCCATTTTCCATCAGAGGAAAGCAAAGTTTAGAGTAGGATCTCCAGGTCCTATGTTTTTTGGTTTTGTCAAGGTTGTTGTTCCAAAAAAACTTTGCCAAAGCCTTGTGAGTGAGGGTTATGATGTGTGAGGTTGGCTTTAAAACAGTTAGGAGATGTATTGGCATTGATGCCAACACATGCCTAATGAGTGTTGCTTTTCCAGCCGGAGATAAGAGTTTATTGTTCCAGTGGTTGATTTTGTTCTGGATTGAGAGTAACATGTTATGGAAATAGGCATTTTTGGTTCTACCAACAAAAATGGGGCTTCCAAGGTATTTGAAGGGTGTGGATCCTTCCATCATTTTCGTTTCACTTTTAATGAGATGAGTGATTCTGTGAGGTGTGTGTTTTGAGATGAAGAAGGTCGATTTTTCAAAGTTGACTTTCTGTCCAGAGGCTAATTCATATGATTTCAGAAATTTCATAACTGTTTGAAGTCCTTGCTTCGTATATTTCATAAAGATTGCTGTGTCATCAGCATATGAGAGGTGTGAGCAAGGTTTCATGCCTCTGGGAAGCTTATACGGATGGATGTTCCCATACTAGTATAGGAAATTCAGGTTATGGGATAATGCTTCGGCCATTAAAATGAATAACATGGGGGAGAGGGGATCCCCTTGTTTTAAACCTCTGGAGGCCGGGAAGAATCCAGCAGATTTGCCGTTGATCAGGATTGAGAAGTGTGCGGCTTGTATGTTTCCCATGATGAGATTGACCAAGGTGGAGGAGAAACCCAATTTGGATAGGGTGTTTTTTAGAAATGTCCACGATACTCTGTCAAATGCTTTCATCATGTCAAGCTTGAGGATCATGTTGTGTCCCCTAGCTTTGGAATGGAGATGATTTGTGAATTCTTGCATGAGGAGGACATTGTCAGCTATCTCTCTACCAGATACAAAGGCTGACTGTTCTGGGGTGATTATGATATCAAGGTAGGCTTTAAGTCTGGATGAGATTATTTTGGAGAGGATTTTATTCGTGAAGTTACTTAGGCTTATGGGCCTGTAATCTCCGAAAGATGAGCATATCTCTTTTTTAGGAATTAGTATGATGAGTGTCGATGAGATTGCTTTTAGGATTGTTGTTCCGGTAAAGAAATCTTTCACTGCTTCCAAGACATCCTGTTTAATAAATTCCCAGCATTGTTGGAAGAAAAAGCCAGAAAAACCGTCTGGCCCCGGGGCAGAGTTGCTATCCATGGAAGCGACCATGTTAGTTAACTCTTCCATGTTAACTGGTCTGAGAAGGTGGTTGTTCATTTCTTGTGTTACACTTTTTGGTATATTATCCAGAATCCATGCTGAGTTGATACCTGAGGGATCAAGTGTCTCTTCAGTGAGGAGATTTGTAAAGAAATTGATTGCTTCCCTTTCAATATCTTCCGTTTTATGCAACCAGTTACCATCTTTATTCCTTATCATGGATATTGTTTGCCTTTTATGCTTGTTTGAGATAGATTGATGAAAGAACTTTGAGTTAGCGTCCCCCTCCTTCACCCATTTAAGTCTTGATTTTTGCTTGAGAAAGGTTTCCTGGTTTTTGAGGGCTAATCTTAAGTTAGCCCGTGCTTGACTTAAAGCTTGGATGGTTATAATGGATTCCTCTCGCTGGACATCTCTTTCAGCGTGCATCAAGCGTTCCTCACATTCATGGACAGCATCGAAGATGTTTCCGAAAACCTCTTTGTTCCAGATTTTCAACGATGCTTTTAAGGTCTTAAGTTTGAAGACCAATTTACTCATTCCTTTAAGATGAGTTGGTGTATTCCACGATTTTTCTACCAGGTTCATGAATGTTGGGTGGTTTACCCAGCACTCCTGAAATTTGAAAGGCTTTGGGGAGTTCAAGGGAGGTGTGTCTGAGACAGTTAAGATTAGTGGTGTATGATCAGAGCCTTCACGGGGGAGTGTGTTAATTTTTGAGGTGGGAAATCTGTGCCACCATTCATGGTTGGAAATTCCTCTGTCGAGGCATTTCCAGACCCTCCTTTTGGTTCTCATGCCAGTCCATGTGAATAAACTGCCAAAGGTTGGGATTTCTGTATAGTTCTGATCATTTAGAAAGGAGTTAAAGTTTTTTAGGCTGTTTTGGTTGGGTATGGAGTTCCCCAGATATTCCTCATTTGTCCTGATGACATTGAAATCTCCTATAAGACTGAGGGATTCATTCTTAAAAGGTGCTAAGGCTTGCCACAGTTCATTCCTTTCCCGAATAGTGTGTTTAGCATAAATGAATCCAACCTGACAGTCTGATGATAGCAAAGCAGATTTGATTTTGACAACAGTCATCTGTTCTTCTACTTTTACTAAGTCTATGGAGATATCAGTATCCCACATTATCCATATTTTGTTGATGGGAGTGGCAAAGCAGTTAATAAATCCAAGCTCCCTGGAGACTGTATGTATTTGATCAGGACTAAGAAGAGGTTCCATTAGGGCACAGATTTTTATCCTGTTGTGTCTTTTAATGTGTTTAAGACGAAATTTGGTTGGGTTATTTCCTATTCCTCTAACATTCCATGCACAAATGTGGATACTATTCATGGAAAGGTTTTGGAAAGTTTCAGTGAGGAACGGGTGTGAACCGTTTTTGGTATTGAGGAGTAATCTTTCTTTGTATGTTTCCCCTGATTCATAGTGGGTTGGTTAGGGTTAGCTTGGAGAATTTTGTTAATTCTTATCTGATCTTTAAGTAATATATTTTTAATTTCCTCAAAATTAAATTGGTCAAGTTCTAAGGTGTTTTCCGGTTTTCTAGTAGGTGTTTCAGTGTTTATCCAGTCGAGTGGCTTGTAAGGGTTTCTGATGAGGCTTGAGTCAGTCAGATTGTGCTCAAAAGTTTCAGGAAAGAAGTGAGGGATTTGCTGATTTTTGATGTTCTGCTGATACTCTGCCTCTACATCAGCAGAAACATCTAAGCTGACATAAACAGAATGGTTGGCTTGTTGTTGCATCAAGTTTTGCTTTTCTGGGCAGCAGTCAACTTGTGTATCATTGGAAGGGGAGTGTGCTGTTTTGTTAGTGGGGCTTGTTGTGTTACTGAGTGTGACTGCAAGGGGGGAGGCTGTAGAGGTTTTGGTTATAACATTTTGGGAGAGGGGGTTTGTTTCATTCATTTCAGCATTTGGTATGGATGAACCAGTGGAAACATGCTGTTTTGGTAAAGCTGCAGCATTAACAATAGTTGGAGTAGGAATTAGTGGTACCTGAGAGCCCTGAGAAGGGCTCAATGCTTCAGTACTTGTCACTGTGTTCATCTTTGGGTTCCTGGCAGCGTTAGGGACTTGATAGTATTGTTTGCCAGAATGGTCATCTTTTGGCCTGTAAACATGGTTAGTTTTGGGGACAGATAGACCAGTGAAAGCAATACCATTTCCTTTACCTTGAGATCTTCCCTGTTCGTCTCTGGGAATGGCTTTATTACCTTCTCTTGTGGATTTGCTCTGTGGTTTCCAGGGTATAAACTTTGCAGTATTTTTGTCAAACCTGCAGACAGAGTCAGTATGCCCTAACTTAAGGCAATTTGAGCAATAAGAAGGGATTCCTTCGTATTCGATATACTGCCAGAACCCATATTCCCTGAAACTGAGCCAAACTCTGTCCAATCTAGGCTTAGTAACATCAAGCTCAACACAAACCCTAGCAACATGTGGCCTAGTTCTGTTAATGGATGCTCTGTCTACCCTAATTGGGGTTCCGATTAAATTGCCAATCGACATGAGAACACTATAATCAAAAAACTGCTGGGGTAAGCCATATAGGGATATCCAGATTGGTACAATGGGGGATTCAGCATTGGGATTAAAAGTAGGCACCCATTTAGACATTCTGATGGAATAAGCTCCGAAATTCCAAACCTTATGTAACTAACATCGATAATAGTCATCAGATAGGGAGAAAGAGATCAGAACCTGACGATTATCGAGTAAAGAGATATTACAGCTCCCTTTGAAGCCAGCCGTATGGAAATCTTTCCGGAGTTTTTCGAGCTGGGGGCGGCTACGGGAGAACTTACCAATCAGTGTCCACCTGAGAGGAGCTTCCAGTCGAAGGCACTCCTCGTCGGAGAAATGGAGCTCCGGTTCACCCAAATGATCGATTTTGGCTTTTGGGGTGAAATTATGGTCTGCGAGATTGGACATTGGAGCGATGTTCAGAGCCTCACGTAGCTCCTGGGTTACGGCCTGAGCGTAGGAGATCGGACAGGCGGCGCAGAGCCGTTAGGGCACAATCGCACCTTCAGTGTGTTTTTTTCGCACCTAGTCAGTCGCACCTGAATTTTTTTTTTCACATTGGATAATCAATGTGACAATTTTGATCCAAGTATTAACTGCATGAGTTTGACAAGCATTACAATCAATGAAAATATTTAATGTAAGTTTAAATTAAAAAATTTAAGAGAGGATGGTAATGCCAAAATTCCTAATTGTCAAAATAAAAACTCAAATCTTTCAATTAAAAGAAAGTCTTCTGTTATACCGACTAACAGATAGATTATTCCTTTAAAAACTATTTTAATAATTTTAAGGCTAAATTATAATTATTTATACATTGCGATATATTTTAATTTTTTTTAAAATTATGAAAATCCTGTTGCAATAAATAAAACTAAACATCAAATTATTCCATTGGTTGTATCAATTATTGTTGGAAAATGATGGTTAAAAGGTTGATTTTTAACAACTTTTGGGTGTTGTTTTGAGGGGCACCTGAACGGATATAGGGTCGGTGGATGTCATTTTTGGGTTCTCCTCCACGAGTACTATAAAATTGACTATTTAAGCTCTCAAAACGGATCCAGAGTGAATGAGATATGAATGTTTGAAATGTCACTCTTGAAAGAGAAAAACTGGGCAGAAATTGGCCCAGATTAATTTTTCTATGGACTGTCCAAAACGCGTATGGACCGCGTGGAAGTCTTTAGAAGGCTCGACCGCGTAGTATATATGGAATTGCTTGTGTGTATTTCTTAAGAGATAAGAACGAAATACTTCCATAATTTGTGAGATATTATGTCTGAAATGAATACGTGATTTACCATATTTAATACGCTGAAGAATATTGTGCGAATATTTCTTCCATTTCCAGCAGATTTAATTTGAGCATTCAGAGAATGTCTCAGATTTGGTGAGTTGGTGATTGGGAGAATATTCTTCCCTAATTACGAAAAAAATCATAATATCACATTTCCATTATTGGGGTCTCTTGCACTACTGCAGGCACACCCCCCCCCATGGCACCGGTCGTTCATGCCTCTTGTCGACTGGTGCCTAAGTAGAGTGGTGTTAAAATGTAATTACTCTGGCACCAGTTATAAAAATCGGTGTTGAAAGTTAGATACGACAACACCGGTATTTGATATGTCAATGCTGAATTCCGAGTCCTCGTTAATGATCACTGGTACCTGTACATCACCAATTACTAACATAAACCGGTGCCTTAAACTGACAGGTTACAAAAACCAGCACCGATTTGTTTTTTATTTTCCGGTGTTGTTGCTTTAAAGATGGATGTCTAAGTACCAGTCGTATTATTTGTAAAATCGTTGCTTATTTTTTAAAAAAAGAATTGCAATATCATTTTTAAAATTATTCCAGGCCCTCCCGGAATTGAAGCCCAGAGAAAATTTAATTGATTGTAAGCAAGAACATTTGAAAATGTAAGAATCATAAGTGAAAAAAAAACAATCCATCAACATGATACACCATCATACAAAAGGTGAAACTGAGTCCCAATCAAATACACGTTGAAATTACACTAGGTCCACTGAAGTCATGTGTTCATGACGTTTATCTCCTTGCTATTGTACGCTCCTCTTGCCGTGAGAAATATGTATTGTGAACAAAATATTACGATTTGTCGAAGAAAACAATTTGAAATGTCGAAATAATGCAGCATTTAAACACACCAGGAAACATGGTGTGTATAACTATGTTTTAACAATGTATTCAACATTAACACTGATTTAATGTTAAACACACAATGTAAAATAGTTAATGATAAACACATCATGTCTACTTGGTGCTCATATACTACAAAATCTCCACATTTGAAATTGTGGAGTTCTAACAGTGTTATAGCACCGTTTCATAATGGAAGAAGCATTACTTAGTTAAAGGGCACTACATGAATAGAAAGCAACCAATGCAGTGCCCTTTAACTAATGCTTATTCCATTAAGCTTGTTCACATTAACAATTAGTATAGAAAAACATTTAAAATGTCGAAATGAAGCATTTTTACAGCACCAAGGAAACATGGCATGTATAAACAAACCATATGAAACACGTTATGTTTACTTGGCGATGATAGACTGCGACATCTCCACAGTTGAAACATCAAATTCAAATTATCAAAAAAAGAAAAAAATACATGTAAACTGGTGCTGATGCAACTTCCGCTAAGTTTGCGCACAACACGATTTGGCATTGAAAACCATTTAAAATGTCAAAATGAAGCAGTTTTACAGCACCAAGAAAACATGTCGTGTATAAACAAACAATGTCAAACACGTCATGTTTCCCTTGCGCCGATAGACTGTAACATCTCCACAGTTTTAACATGAACTTGAAATCATCAAAACAAGCAAAAAGACATGTTAACCTTAAGTAATGCTAGGTGATGCGAAAAGATTTAAAATGTCAAAATGTTGCAGCATTTAAGCACCGAGGAAACTGATGTATATACCTATTCTTTAAACTATGTATTTAACATTAACATCAATTTAATTTTAAACACACCGTGGTCAACAGATAAACACACCAAGTTCCTCGGTGCTCATACACTACAAAATCTCCACAGTTTAAACATGAACTTGAAAAGGATTTAAAATGTCGAAATGTTGCAGCATTTAAGTACCAACGCTTTTGGTGTGTATAACTATTGTTTAAACAGATCAACACACCAAAATCCTCGGTGCTCATATACTACAAATTCTCCAAATTTTAAATTCCGTAGTTGTACAGATGTTACAACACATTTCGTAACGGAAGAAGCATTTCATAGTTAGAGGGCAATACATGAATCGAAGGCAACTAATGCAGTGCCCTTTAACTAATGCTTATTCATATGAAATCTCGAAATGAAGCAGCTTTACTGGACCAAGGAAACATGGAGTGTTTAAACAAACCATGTCAAACACTCCAGGTTTCCTCGGCGCTGTTAGACTCCAATATCTCAACAGTTTAAACTTCTACTAGAAATCATCAAAACACGGAAAAGACCTGTAAACCTTAATCTAGTTCGTCATTCATTCAAAAATTGTAGTTGTTCTAAGCATTTAAAACTAAAACATAAAAACATCAACATCCCAAAATAAACTATATCTCATTACTCGCAAAAAAACCCTCTAAAGTCGTACATAGTTAAATAGAAAATCACAGTTTGTATCACATGGTACAAATTCACAACTTATATCACATAGTACAAATTCTACAGTTAATAGAAGAATTTATATCACAGTGTACAAAAATGTTCAACATGATACAAATTTTAATTATGACAAACCCCTAAACATGACACAATCATCTATGTATCACAGGTGCTTAAAACATTATTTCACAGTAAAAAAAAACTACACATCAAACCATAACAAGGAACTATATATACACACACACATCTGAGTATATATATATATATATATATATATATATATATATATATATCACACTTTCAATTTCATCACAAAGTGCAGAAAACTTCGCACAATCCAAAAAGTACAAAAATGGAAAAAATCTCACACACCCCTTGAAAGACTACATGATTGAAAATCCAACACACCTAAAAAAATAGAAAGAAGAAAAGAATGACCTATAAAAAAAGTGACCTAGACAAAAAATCTAACACAACTAACAAAAAAAATCATAAGTACATGGATGGAGAGGTGGGGGCATGAAGAAGGCGGTTGTTGAGGGAGGAAGAGCAAGGCGCTGGCGGTAAAGGTTGGATGTTTAGGAGGAGGCAGCGACAATAAGGGAGGGGAAGAAGGCAGTTATAGAGGGAGGAGGGATGAGGTTGCGACGATAATAGTTGGATGTTTAGGAGGAGGCAGTCGCAGTAAGGGAGAGATGGTGGGGTAGGAGGATGAGAGGCAAATGAGGGAGTGAGTAGCTTTATGGATTCAAGTTTGGTTTATATAGGCAATTTTTTAAGGGTTCAGATTAAATCAACATATAGAAATCAAAGGGTTCAGATTATACCTAGGGGAGATCTTCATTAATGACGGGAACATGTGCTGAATATTACGAAAACCGGTGCTAACTATTAATTAATGCAGCTACCTGATGATGCTTTGTAATTAAACTTTTTACAACCCGAGAGCAGACATGTAATTTTTTTTGTCTAACTATGGAGCACCGGTTGTCAATCTGGTGCTAGAACCGTAAATTGGTGCTAAAATATTATTAAAGCAGCTGCTTGATGCTGCGTGGATATTAATTTTTTTTTACAATCCGAGAGCAAACATGTAATTTTTTCCTTACTATGGAGAACCGGTTTTACGAACGGTGCTACAACTGAGAACCGGTGCTAAAATGTGGTTAAAGTAGTAGCTTGATGCAGATTAATCCCGACGCGCTGCAGAATTCTTGCACCGCATTTTGTTACCGGTGCTGATCGATAGTCAAACCGGTACTGAATATTAATATACACAATATTGAATTTTCCACCCAAAAATTGACCAATATGTTGTGTGTGGTACATCCGAAATAACTCCGGTTAATCAACACTCATAACTAGTGCTGAATTTTCGTACAACTATTTCTAAATATTCATTCGAAGTCCCTATCAAGGGGGAAAGTGTTGTCCATTATTTTTTATACCCAAGTGGGCTAAAAAATATTTAATTCAACACTCAATAGACCTCGTGTTCCAAAATTGTATCCAACGGATACCCGCAAACCCTCTAATCAGAACTTTGTTAAAATAACACTGTTACCCAAAACTTAAATTCAACTCCTTATTGGTGGTCAAATAACACTACATGGTGTATTCTTTGGTTAATATATGTTTTAAAAAAGAATGTCATGTTTTTTTAGAATTTGGTAAAGCGCTAATATATGTGCTAGAGTATATGATTATAGATTACCTAGAAGTTAGGAAATCTTAAAAGGGAAGTTTTCTTCGTTATTTATTGACACCAAATATTAATTATTTTTCTGATTCGTTCTAGGAATTTCCTTTTGGGTCCAACAGTGTAGGATTGCATCTGAGCCGAATTGAATTTGGAGGTTCGAGTAAAGTTTTTGTTTTTTACACCTAGGTCCCTCCAAGAATTTTGACATTTTCGAAACAAAAAATTGGTGATTCAATAGTGCAACTGACTAGTATACGATCATAACTACATTATTATGGCTTAATTGGGTGAATGGAACATCATCAAAACTGATCATACATAACAAGTGCTACATTTTCATTAATTACAGTGTTGCCCAAAACTGAGTTTCACCTTGAACATTGATTTGAAACACTTGATTCTTGTTTTTAATTCCTTAATATATGAATCTGTCCAACGGAATATTTGAATGTATAAATTTCAAAGCAGTAGTACATGTCCTAGACTTAATTGTGCAAAAAGGTTTGGAAATATAAACGGAAAATCATATTTCTTTAATACCATACGATTAATGTAAAAGCGCGATAATCCTCAAAGTAGTGGATAATAACTATATTTTTTTTGTAAAATAATATAGAATAGTTTTCAAGTCGTACTCAAAGATATAATCACCACAAAAACAATAGTATTATGAGAACAAAGAGGATCGAACTTCATGAATAATATCTAGCAAAATGGCTCTTCATCCAACATGTGTGCATCTTAGAGTTCGTCCCAACGTCGCTCTCCCCAATGCCCGGGCTTGGATTTGTAGGAAAAGGTCCAACTGCTTTCATTGTGTCCGGGAACGGGCATTGAAATATCTTTCCCATGAGATCGCACCAGGACCTTTGATATTTTGATTCCGTAGTAGACTTTGTACACCCACCTCCAACGCCACGACTCTAGATTCTAAAGTTGGACCCATACCGTCCTGGGGAATTTGAAGAAAGAGTCTACTGTAATCATACCCATGGGATGTCCATATATGTCGTGTGGGTAGTGGGGGACATATGCTTTTGTGCACAGTTCACAGATTAGGCTGCAGAAACCGTAAAAACCTGTTTTCTCTACACCATATCTCAACTCGTTCACTATTTGCTTATCCAAATTCCATCGGAGTTTTTTTAAGGTGTACAGATGTCTTAGCCTTATACTGTGAACCTCAATGTTCACTGTGACGGGGTCAATTATGGATGCTATAATGTGGTACCATCCATTCATCTCAGGAGTGAGTAGCTTCTTTGGCATCTTTTTCCAACATGGTTTAACAATAGACTCGACATTGGTTCCCTCCCTAGTTACTGTCCTCACGATCTCCCATGCCGTGGGATTGTCAAAATTCCAATGCTCATCAGTATAGTAGTGGAATGCAAGAAAATCATCCTCCTCGGGGGGAACATATGGCGACCCGTACAACTTGTTTATGGATTCTGCAGTTAATTTCACCATTTTCCCATGACAGAATGCCTCAGTCCACCTTCCAGCACACCACAAATTAGCATAGAACTCACTCACTATGCGGAGGTTGAAGATTGGAGGCGTGTCACTCATTTCTCCCACCCAAGTGCCCGGATTGTTTCTTCAAAGGGGGGAGCATTTTCGATTACTCTCTCCAAAAAAATGTCGCCTTTTTTTGTAGGTTTGTGCCATTGATTTTGCCTGCTCCAAAATGAATCTCTTCTCCTGTTGTTCTACATTGGATTGCACCTCTAGAGAGGAGGGGGATGCATCGCGTGTCCTCTTGTTGGGAGTTTTGGGTTCCATATCTTACAATGTCAAATGAGGCTTTTCAAAAAACACCTTCCATGCAACCAAAAAAACCTATACAATACTTGCTTTCTTGAACATTAACATACCCTCAATGCGACCCAATCAAATCTAATCTATACATAAATGTTGTTATTACACATTAACTCTATGTACATGATTAAAATATCGAAAAAAGTTTGAGAGCAAAGTGAACCAACATTGAAAAAAGTTGTTACTTTTCCAAAAACATTGGGTTTATGATTATTAATCTAGTGTAATATAAAAGCAATGTTAGAAAGAGAACTCACTTCAATCCTTCACAGAGTTTGGGAGTCTAAACCGAAGGGGAAGATGGGTTAGTTTTCCTCTAGAAAGTTTAGAAAATGAAGAGCAGTTGTGCGTGGAACTGTACGAAATTCCAAAATTAAATTTACTAGCACCGGTATGAAGCTTGAAAACTGGTGCTAAACTAAGTGAAAGCAGTTGCTTGGGGCTGCGTTGAATCATTTTTTCAGATTTTCTCCCAATCCGAGAACAAACTTGCAAAATAAATCCTAAGGGGCCAACAGCGGTTCAATAACTGATGCTGAATTATCGCAAAATTGGTGATGTTTACAAAACAAGCAGCTGTGTATGGCTGCGTGCATTGATTTATTAAAATTATTTTCTCAACCTGAGAGCTAATTCTGGAAATTTTGTCTACGTACACATCACAGGTGCCCTGACCGATGCTGAAATTACAAAAATCGGTGCCAATAATGGAACAGAGCACATACTTAGTTTTCAACCTTTAACAGTACCAACGAACAGTACTGTTTAGAGCACCGATTCATGAAAACTGATGCTATAAGTTATGTATTGCACCGGTTTATACGATACATGTGCTACTTATTATGTATTGCACCGGCTTTCGACATCAATTTCTACAAAACAGGTGCATGAAATATATTTCAGAACTGGTTTTGTGGAATTATGTCACAATACCGGTGCCAAATATGGTTTCAGCATCGGTTCTGGAGGCCACCAGGTCAGCGACCGGTGCCACAGTACCTATTTTCCAGTAGTGTTAGAGCAGAGTATAAATAGAGCCCCTAAGTCAGTCAGGAGACTCACATCATTCTCAAGTCTCTTAGTATTCAATACTTGAATCTCATTTCTTTCTTTCTCTCAAAGTTTTCGTCAGTTGCTCGGTCGATGATAGTCCTTTGGGCCTTACGTGAATCCGAGGTAACTCTTATGTGTTAATTGTTACCTTTGATGATTTTACCCTAGGGAACGATGTCAACGACGAGACTCATTTGTTTCAAGGGCAACGAGTTTACTCTTGACTCCATCACTTCGTTATTGCTTGAAACGTAATTTATTTATCGCACGTATGATTTATTTATTTGTAATTTAAGTTTTCCGATTGTATGCCTGAATAATTGATTAAAGTTTATTATTCTTGCATATGTTAATTGCCCGTTTAATTTTTGTTATTTCATTTTTGCATGATAAAATCAATATATGTCCAACAGTCTTGAAACGAATAAATTTTGTTGAATTATATTGATGCGAAAAAAACGTGTACCGAATGCTCAATGTTTGAACGAAAAATTGCATACCATAATTTTGTTCGAATATATGTGGATGCTGGTTTAACTGAAATCTGCATGAGTTTTGAGTAAATTGGGGGCATGCGGCATGCCTGATTGCAATCTTACATGGAAAATATATATTTCAAGTATGCATGTCTTAATTTGGCATTGTTTGTTCGAAAATTACATTGTGGGAATTGTATGTTGTATTAATATTACATACTAAATATTTGGTGCATGATGCATGCCATATGCAAGGCCAAAACGAATTATGTGTATATGCTTATAGATTAACATGTTGCATATTTCGTGATCGCAATTGAAGAAATCCGCAGGCCTAAAATTCCTACAATATGTTTGAAATTGCAACCTAAAATATGGGTTCAATTGCGAAAGTTATGTATACACGCATACTGAGATAATTTGTGACAGATGGTACATGATTATGCTAAGCTTAGAAATATGCATAATCAAAATTAAGAAATGTACATGCTTGATTAGTTTCTATCTTCCGGAATATTGGATTTTGGTTGTTTATAACAAAATCATGTCGAGCAATTTATTGTGCATATGGAATGCGAGATGTGTACATATATTTAACGATGAATAATTTTTATGTATGTACACATTGGTGAAACCGGGTGTACACATTGTATACCTCTTATGGAAGAGAAAATTGGCATGGAAGTATGACACGATTTATTGTTTGTTGACATGGAAGAGTTAATGGACTTTACTTTTGGTCAAAGCTGTAACCACAGTTTCACAAACTGAGATATACAGTATGAATGTATGTTAAATTACATGGCAAGACATGATTATGGAAATATGATAAATTCGTGATATTCATACATATGAGATTAAATGTTGATTCTTTGCATGAAATATTTGATTAAAATTAGAAAAAAAATGCCATGAGTTTGGAATATTGAATCAAATATGATTCCTTTTAAGCAGTGCATATGTTTGGAAATTATGAGACATGTTTAATTTCCTAACCCTCGAAATATTATAGTATTTGCTTAAATACTTGATCAAATGTAGAATTACCTATTTTGCATGGTATAATGATTTAATTGCCTGTTGTCATTGGATAAATAATTTTTAAACCAATTTCTGTGTGAGAATGTGCTGCTAGTGATGCATGACTTTTATAAGCTTAGCCTGAGAATTTCATGCCATAAAACGATAAACTTCTTTTGCACATAAATATGAAATCACTTGGCGAGAGTGTAATATACTAGTGCATGAAGGAAGTATGTGACATTGGTTTATTTGATCCATGATGTATTCCCTTTGGTTTAGGGGTTTGGTTTAGCTGCATATACGGAAAAGTTTAGATTAATGTTGTATCTAAAATTGCTTTATTCTTTTATATGCTATGATTATGTTAATTTTTCAGGAAAGTGCTGTTTTAATGAATTGAAAGGCTTGAAAAGGCTATTCCCGATAATTGGCTATCTTTATTAATTGCCTACAAGCATACGACTCAAGAGTGGTAATTTTTAGATTGCACGAATAGAGCATATGGGCTTAACGTTCGACATTAGTTTACAACTATGTCTAGGGTATTGGTTCTTGCGAACCATGGTATAAATTCTAAAGAATGAGTTATCATGACTATGCTAAAATTATGGGAAAATATCAAGAATTTAGTTGAGAACTCCTAAGAATTGCGAGATTGGGAATCCAAGAATTTTGGTCAAATCTCTTAATTTATAGTTGAAAAAATTTAAGAATCATGTGATTGGGAATCCCAAGACATTTGGTCAAATTTCTAGATATTTAGTTGGAAAACCTTAGAATTCTGAGATATGAGATGAAGAATCCTAAGACATTTGGTCTAGGAACCCCAAGACATGAGGTTTTGAGAACACGTGTGGGGATGTTTAATAAAACCAACCCAATACGGGGGAAGGTAAAATCCTAAAAGTTCAACGACTATATGAATTTTAGGTACTCGAGATGAAAAAATCATCATGAGAGACTTGAATCAAGTTGATCGAGTTGAGAATGCAAGAAACTCAAACTAGGGTCTAGAAAATTTTAATTTGATTCAGGAGGACTTTAACTCAAACCGAGAGGGTAAACTTGAAATCGAGTCAAGCGGTGAACTCGAACTCGAGTCGAGCAACCGACTCTAATGTGTTTCAAGCACAAAGGAACTCAAGTTTGATTTGAGTAGTCTAAAAGTCAAGTGCGGTTGTACTGAAACTTGCCTTTAAAAATGGGCATGAAAATTGTGTGGAGTTATTAAACTTACACTGCGCCCTAATGAAAGTTAATCAAATCCTCGATTGTTTTATACTGCATTGGTTGTTGTATGATCACGCGAGGATGAACGATTAATTGAGATTGTGAAGTTTAGTTATCTCTAATTCCAAGGGAATTGAAGGAATGAGAGAGACTTCTGCGATAAAGGATCAATACATGAAGGTGTTTTGAAAGGATATATCCCTAAAAGAAATTTTATGGGTAAGAACCTAGTGTTTAATTCGTTATTGAACAGATGAGACTTTAGTAAGTGGGGTTTGTAAACTGACGAAACCACTTGCGTGATGTGTATAAACTATATGTGATCATATGTGACCATGATGGTGAATACATAGAATCTTTTGGTGAATATGATTCAAAATGTTGAAACATCCGTAAGGTCGTATGGTGGTTGAACGAAATCGCTAGAAATGATCAAAGCGATGTGGGGGAGCCTTTACGTTGGCCAGCGATATTTTAAATAAGATACCCGAAGAAGGAGAAAATTAAAACTCCTAATAGAGCCATCCTACAAGTTCTTTCGAATGTGGGGGTTAGCGTATGGAAAAGGTAGTAAAGGGAATACTTAAACGATATCTTTACTAGACATGCACAATGTTGAAGTGCTATCAATTTCTTGAAATTCACAAGAAATAATATACGGAAATTAGAAATATATCTTGATGAAAAGTGTATTTTGTGGAAATTTTTGTTAGAGATCCAGATTTATCTTAAATGGACTTTAGAGTCAATAGATGAAATCGTTAAGGATCAAGGATAAACCAGCAAAGTAAACGAGATTGCATGAAATGATGTTTGTGGAAAGCGGTGATCAATAGAGAGATTGATCTACCACATGTGTGCAAATCACAAGTGCACTAGTAGATTTCAACCATCATTAAGTATATTTGTGTACTTGATGGGCGTTCTCTAGACATGAGAATGAGTCCAAGGGTGATGGTATTTGCTATCGAGGTTTTGTGAAAGCTAGAAGTACATCTAATGGAGCTAAATGGTCATTTGGAGATTTAGATATTAAAATCTAAATAGAGCGAAAATGAAAAGCTCAATGCTCATAAACGACCCATCATGTGACCAAACTAATTGTTGTTTAGCCAATGATATTGAATCAATGAGTTTGATGAAGGCGTATACGCTAAGGGACACGAAAAATGACCATGTTATTTATGTCTTTGAATTGATGATTTTCTCATTGATAGTAAAATTGATACGATGATTGAGTCTCTTGGAGATATGTCGTATTCAATGAAATGACTCTAACATTGTGAGTTACCTTTTGTAAAGGTGATGTGTTCTCTTAAGAAGAGAACCCAAGAGTCATCGATAGTTTGAAGTACTTATCAAAGTGCACATTAGACAATTCTTACAATGGATAATATGATGATACACGACTAATCCAGAAATGATCACAGGAAACAAGCTGTGTGTGAGACTTGTGGATATGGCTTGAGTTGTGTAGAGAAATGATTCTCTCTTACTAGATTCATAGAGGAATCTAAATCCATTATGTTGGACAAACTTGGGGAAGATATACCCTAGGATGACCAAAGCACGTGTATGCTTTTTGGTGTAACGTAAATCCATATCGATGATGATGTCTCTCAACAAAGACACTATACCATTAGATAACTATTCTCTACGAGAATTATCGATGTTGACTACGTGAGGTCAATGTCATGAGGGTTTTGATTCTTTGACAAAAAGTATTGAATTGAATTCTTGACGAGGAAATTGAATTAAGAGTTAGTTGAGAACTCATAGAAAGGAATATGACTAAGTCCAATAAATGGTGGGTTACGTACGTGGGCACCAAACTTATATGACTGGAGATCCCAAGATCTAGGTTCAAAGGGACAACTAAACTGCAAAGACTCATCGCGATCACTGTGGGGGTTCAATACCTTCTGTCTTATTCTTATGATGAAAAAAAAGTGATGTGAATGGAGGTTAAGCACTAAATTGTTTTTAATGATTCAATGCATCAAGTGTGTAGTACTCGAAAACGCGCAATAGTTTACGAAACTGCTCTTACATCAAGAATCATCTATGTAAACAAGAAGTGTGGCCGCTTTGAAAGGGAACTGTTGGGACACAATTCTTTAGAAACTTTACAAAACTAGGTGTGTGCCATGACCTGTTTAATGGACACAACCAAGGAAAGCGCAAGGGATATGAAAGATGTTTCTGGAAAGTGCATTATTGTTCACACAAGCGGTAAGGACATCGTGTCTACTTCCTAACCAATGGGCTAAGTGTAATCTCTCAAGGAAATGTTCAAAGGGTGACACATACTTATCCTATGCAGCATCTATGCCGTCAAAATGAATCTATCACCAAGTCAAACTTTGTATCTGACGTGATTATTCTGATTCCTACATCAATATTCATTTATATGGGGATTGTTGGAAAATGATGGTTAAAAGGTTAATTTCTGTCAACTTTTGGGCATCGCTTTGAGTGGGACCTGAATAGATATAGGGTCGGTGGATGTCATTTTTGGATTCTCCTTCGTGAGTACTATAAAATTAACTATTTAAACTCTCAAAATGGATCAATGGTGAATGAAATATGAATGCTTGAAATGTCACTTTTGAAAGAGAAAATTTTGGCGATAATTGGCCCAGATTAATTTTTTTCTAGACTGTCTAAAATGAGTATAGACTGCATGGAAGTCTCTGGAAGGCCCGACCGCGTAGTATATGTGGAATTGCTTGTGTGTATTTCTTAAGAGATAAGAACGAAATACTTCCATAATTTGTGATATATCTTGTCTTAAATGAATACGTAGTTTACCATGTTTAATACGCTGAAGAATATTGTGTAAATATTTCTTCCATTTCCAGCAGATTTAATTCGAGTATTCATGGAATGTCTAGGATTTGGTGAGTTGGTGATTGGAGAATATTATTCTCTAATTACGGAAAATCAGAATATCATGTTTCCATGATTAGGGTCTATTAGAGCAATATAAATAGAGCCCCTAAGTCAGTCAGGAAACTTCAACCATTCTCAAGTCTCTCCATATTCTAAACTTGAGTCTCATTTCTTTCTTTCTCTCAGAGTTTCCGTCAGTTGCTCTTTCGGACCTTACGTGAATCTGAAGAAACTCTTATGTGTTAATTGTTATATTTGATGGTTTACCCTAGGGAACGATGTCCACGACGGGACTCATTCGTTTCAAGGGCAGTGAGTTTACTCGCGACTCCATCACTTTGCTATTGCTTGAAACGTGATTTATTTATCGCGCATATGCTTTAATTATTTGTAATTTAGGCTTTCTGATTGTATGCATTAATAATTGATAAGTGTTTATTATTCTTATATATGTCAATTGCTCGTTTAATTTTCGTTACACCCTCCGTCCCGGATTAAATTGTAAGGAATCTTTTTCACTGTTGTCAAGAATCATGTTTAGCTATTAATATGTTTAATTACGTATAATATCAGCAAATAAAAAGTTACTTTTTAAAAACTATTTGTTATGACAAATCCAACAATATCACATATGATAATATTATTACTTATAGACCTATTTAAATATGTGGTCAAAGTTTGACGATGAATAATGTCAAATTGTAAAGTGTGCAGTTTAATCTGGGACTGAGGGGGTATTTTGATTTTCGCATGATAAAGTCAATATGTGTCCAATAAAATAATTTCATCTAATAGTTAATCAGTCTAAAATAAAACTTTGTATTGTTTGATGCATACATTTATTTTACTCGAATTGCATACATGATTTATTTTTTAATTTTAAAATAATGTATTGTAGTACTACTTGAAGAAGATAGAATCTCAACCGGGGGGGTCCCGTGCATTTTAGCATCATGTAGCATCCTTGGGAGGTATGTTAACCGGTGTCGTCTTCACTTTTACATACTGTAATACTTATCAACTTGGGTTTATGAGATTCTTTTGTTTCTTTGCTTTGTTTTGGCTATATTGGAAAGGAAAAGTTGGATTTGATGAAGCCACCCAACCCAATGCATTTGGGGCTCGAATGGATGTGTGTTATAATTTAAAAAATAAAAATATTATGTGTATATTTTTCTACTACCAATTGGTCTTTTCACGTGCAATTTTTATTTTATGGCCTCACTTTATTTGTTGTGTGATATAAGGAATTGAAAATTAATCAAACGGTGTGATGCGTCTGGTAACCTGGCTCTACCATGCATCGGGGTGGCCCAAAGAGTGAAAAGGCTTCGAGAAAGGCAGCTAGCATTAGAGCATGTGTGTTGGTGAAATCGCCTTAGACGGCTTTTGTGGTTTAGTTTATTAAATATTTAATATCTTATTTTCACTTCATCAACATAAATTAAAAAGAATTCATTTTATTTTTTATTCATAGTGGTTGAAATCACTTGATTTTTTTTATCATACTCAATACTTTTACTATTCATAGTGGTTGAAATCACTTGATTTTCTCTATCATACTCTATAATTTTACTTTAATATTTAATTTAAATAAATTTACCTGCCAAAATATATTGAAATGTGAAATTTAATTATATATTTGTGATTTTGAATTGAATTTCATTTTCTAAAAACACAGTTTGTTCCTGTTGGGACACGTGGCACGACATGATTAAAGAAATTGGCCCGCGCGTCAGCGCGAACCCTTGCGTCACATACGCCAGTCAAAGGTGTCAGAACCGGTTCCCGTTGTGGGAAACCGCTGTATGGTTTCAATTTGTTGGAACCACTTTGAAACACCCATGTGTCCCAATCAGGTTAGCAATTTTTTTTAAAAAAAGACCAGCAACTCTTTGTCACGTGTCCCAATCAGTGGGTGACACATGGCATGGTTGATTAAAGAAAATGGTACGCACGTCAGCGTGGGCCCCAACGTCACATGCGCCAGTCAGAGGCTTCTGGGCCAGTTCCAATTGTAGGAAACCATTTGGAACCACTTTGATACCCTCACTGTGGGGTTTCAAAGTTTTAGATTGATTTCAGTTTCAAACTGGAAAAACTCTAAAGCCCCACTCTGAAACTCCCACTGTACATGCTCCCAGCAATAGCATCTACCGAGGATTCATTAGTCACTTTTAAAGGAATTAAGTAACCAAGATGATTATACTCCTAATTTGTTTTACTCCCTCGGTTTCATTGAATTTGACATACTTTTTATTTTTAGTTATTTTTATAGGTTTGACACACTTTCCTTTTCTAGCAAGATTCCTTCATTTCATCCATTCATTCTACTTTTTTCTTCATAGATTTAATTTTATCGACTCATTTCATTCACCTAAATTCAAACAGTTAAACCTATGATGTCAAATCCAATGAAATAGAGGTAGTATTAAAATTGACACAGTAATTTGGAGTATGTATATATTAGATCATTTGAATTATGTAAAGGAAATCAAGCGAGAAAAGTTAAACGATTGATGAGTGGATGAGTGAAACAATCTTTGTTGAAATTTAATTAGCGTGACTTTGACAACAGTTTTACGTGTGTTGAACTATGATCTAATAACCGAACCTTAATATATTTAACCAAACCTTAATATATTGTACCAAACTTGTAAAACAAACTTTTTGACGGTGTCTGGGGGAAGAAAATCTTATGTTAAAGTAGGATCAGAAGTGTTTGCATTGAATATTCAGAATTGAATATATAGAATGGTGACATAGCATGGCTTTTATAAAGGTTGATTTCTAGGAGTTCTAGCAATCATGTTGGGACAAATTAATATGCATATATTACATAGGAGTGGATGTCTCGCCGTAAGAGAATTACGATATGTTAGCAAACCATAAATATACCTGAAAAGGGATTATGTTTCTCTAAGTAGAATTGGAGATAGAGATCATTGAGCTTTGACCCAGCATGATATGTTTGTATGGCCTTCGACCAAAGTCATGTATTTTGGCTCAACCGTTATCAATAACCAGTGGCGGAACTAGGACAAAAACGTAGGGGTGGCTGAAATGCACTATCAAATCTCTTTTCAAACACTTAATTTGAGGGTATTCAAACAAAAAAAATACTTACGTTATAAGTTGAGTACGAAATAATTTGTTTTTACAAATAAAACAAATTATTGATTTTCATTTCTATTTCACTCTCAAATAAGTCTAATAGCATTCTATGAGAATACACATACAAAGTGAAAAATATATATCAAGGTTATTCATTAAATTTCATCAAATATAATTATTTGTCAAAAGGAATAGCAAACATAAAATGGCAACTTGAGGGGCTCGATGGTAAAAAGTGTGAACAGAAACCAATGGAGTATTAACTTTCCATATGTGTGTGTGTGTTAAAATCTCTCCGAAGCAGTCAAACATGTATCTACCAAAATGTATCCTCATTTGATTTCTCCATCATCAGAAAGCAAAGAAGACTACATCGGTGGTCGCCATTTGACGTCGGTAGGCTTGAAGAAAGTGGCAGCGACGCCGGGCGGGCATGACAATAATCAGTGGCGGAGGAGAATTGGTAAAACTCAATCAAGATTCGAGGAATTTTGATTTAATGGATTGGGCATAGTAAACAAAACGACGTTGTTTTGTACATCTGAGTTTTAAAAAAACAAAAATTCATCTTCTTCAGTGAAAAAAGAAGCTGGGGCGGAGAACAAGCAGAAAGGGTGGTGGAACCATGGTATGTCATTTTACACCAAAAATAAATCAAGTTCTAAGCTGAATTTTCAATTCAGGATTCTGTGGTCGGTATGGGCATACCGACCAGTATAGCTGCGAGCAAGTTCGTTTCCCAAGAGATTGGCGAGACCTTTTCTTTAATCTTTAATCTGCGAATTTGTAACCAAAAGAACCAGATGAGGGTCGTGAATAAGAGAAACTAAAAATTGAGTAAAAACAAGAATGAGAAATTGTTACAGATTGCAAAACAATTCAACTACGATGAGAAGATTCCGGTTTCAACCAATTCCATACTGGCTTTCTATCTCGATCCTTGATGCAAAGATGACTTTAAATGAATGAACACAAATTGGTTATAGTTTCAAGCAACCAATCTTTCCTTACCTTGTCGATAATTAGGAGGACGCCTCACCAACTATTTCTTTAACTAACATATAACCTAAGAGATGCTCTATAGATTTAATATGCTAGCAGCATTAAGAATGAGAAAGACCCAATTCATAACCAACAAACTCGGACGCCGGATTGTTAAATTAAGACTTTTGTTCCCTACCACTGATTGAACTGAAATCACAATTACGGATGATTGGTTCAATTGGCATTAAATTAACTAACATGCTATCAAATATTGTGCACTACTCAATAACATGAAAGCAATTATAATCATTATAATCAAGAACAACAGATGCTAGCATGCAATCAAAGTATTAAAACTAAGAGAAAAGTGCATATATAACCCTATATAATTGATGAAAGTGCAGATATAACCCTACAATAATGAAAGTGCGGATATAACCCTGCGATAATTGAAAGTGCAAATATAACCCTGGTCAGTCAATGCCGAAAATGATGGCTTTAGGGTTATATTTGCACATATGTATAATAGTTAGGGTTATATTTGCACATATGTATAATAGATAGGGTTATATTTGCACTAAAAAATAACTCAGGGTTATATTTGCACTGTCTCCAACATATAGGGTTATATTTGCATATTACCCTAAAACTAATTAGATCTCACGAGAATCGACGCCAGTACTTCCTTGATCTTTACCGGAAAGGAAGAATTTAGCTAGAATACATAATTGAATTAACAATCAAAACCATAAAAATAAATGATGACAATTGTCTGAATAAAATACTGAAAAATCCAAATCGCAAAATACTGTCTACTCAAATGGACTGTGTGTACGTAATTCTATTATGTCTTCTTTTGGTCGTACAGTCTATGCGTGTAAATAATAAAGTCTCCAAAAAATTACTACAACCAAAAGATAGATAAGGAATAAAAATATGTCTTTCCTTATCTAATTAGAACTCAAAGAGATAAACACAATATTCTCTCCTAACATTTAGGAGTCTTCAAATCAATCCTGATTCTTTTCCAACTACATTTATAATTGCCATAATTCAGCACCAAATATCTCCATTATTATTTCCTCTTCCATCTCCAAGCACAAATGACCATAACTGCAACAACTTGCCAATTCCGCATCTAAATCTTTAAACTGCAAGAACATTACGAATAACATAAATATCCAAGCATTTAATCAATCATTCGACTCAATAATCAACCCAAACTATATGGTAAAATCAACCCCATCAAACCATAGTTCTGGTGGCATTCTGGGCTATTTCTCGCATCACCGAATCTTAGGGGGGCCAATAGCACCCCCTCGACACCACTGGTTCCGCCACTGTCAATAACCCCGAGAGAGGCAAAGGTCGTTCTTCGACATATATCTTAGGTTCGCTCAATATCCATATCTAAAGTCAGGCGAAAGACCCTTGTTTTTTTGTAAATAAAAATTAATTTGGTCATTAACTCATTCACTTGCCCTAATTAAGGCGCGACATATTACCTTCTTGGGTAGGTAAAAAGTCTCCGTGTAATGGCAGTCTTTACGTTAACTTTGAAAGTTGTTATTAATTGCTCCAATTTTCAAGGGGCCTTTGATCATTTTTAGTTGCTATAATACTCATAGTTTTCATTCATTCCCTACAACTTTCACTTATTCCTCTTTTGGTTTGAGAAATCTAAATAGGTTTGCTCGATTCTCCTTTTTCTGTAATATTTCTCCCTGGGGAACCGCTTAGTTTCTTTTTCGCTCCCGACAATATTCTTGAAGAAAATAGGGTTGTTTCCAGGAAAAGGGTAAACGTGTCGTCGGGGGGGGGGAGGTGTTTCCTCCCCCTGAGGTTTGGTCACTTTGTCAGGTAAAACATATCAAATTCCGTGTATATTTTATTTGTTCTTATTTTTCATAGATGAATCAGGGGTTGGTTTTTCCCTTTTTTAGTGAACTCTGCCAACCAGAATGCTAAAGGTGTGGACAGAGAGATATTGTGTCATGCAGGTTTCCCAACTACGGAAAGCTCACATGCAGGTCTCCCAATAGGGGCAAGGTGGAATTTCTCTGCAATATCCATGGCTCACTCGTGGTTTTGTTGTCACCTTGCTATGGAGGAAAAGACTTATGATTTTTCCTACATGCGGTCAATCTAGATCTTACCTTCAGCCGAGTTGTACAACTTTGGCAAGGTGGTGTAGTGGGAGAATGCAAAAGTATTTTTGCTTCATTTCTATTTTATCAACTTCTTTACCGAGAAGTTAGAAGAATAAGGAGGACACTCTTGAGCTAAAGGATCTTACAAATGAGCTCACTATTGAGGAAACCGTAGAAGTGAAGAAGACCGAGGGAGAAGCGGAATATGAAAAAACTGCTCAAGTCTGGGAGTGTTGATCCAAAGGAAATTGTTCAACTAGACGAAGTTTTTTTGGTCTAGCTTGAGTTTTTAACATGATATGATAGCCTTTGATGATTTTTTTAGTTTTTGTAAACTTGAGAATTTCGTGATTAACAATTTTCCTTCTTTTTTGTTTCATTTACCACCCCCCCTGGAGACTTACTCTTTGGATAGCCTTCAAATTTTCTGAGGAGTTAGTGTGAACGTCGATTAGTAGTACTTGAAATAATTTCAAGCTTCAGTTTTGCCAGGTGGACGTTACCACTTAAGGCTTATTGTTTCCTTTTGGGCGTCTTTTGATGAGATACCCGGTGGATTGCTAATGGAGATTATCCTCTAATAGAAATAATTTTCTGATGGAGATTATTCTCTGATGGAATATTTGCCAATGAAAATTACTGATGATGGCTATACTCTGATTGGACAATTCGTTGATGGATTTTTTTGATTATGGTTATCCTCTGGTGGGATAATTTGCCAATAGAGATTATCGATAGTGGATATCCTCTAATGGGATGATTTTCCGATGGATTACTAGTAGTGTCTATCCCCTGATAGGATAATTCACTGATGAAGATTTTCAATAGTGGTTATCCTCTGATGGAATAATTCCATGATGAAAGGTAACGATGGTGGCTATTCTATGATGGGATAATTTGCTGTGATCAGATGATTTACTGATGGAAATTACCGATAGTAGCCATCCTTTGATGGAATAGTTCTCTAATGGAGAACTTCATCACATGGAATCTGAACATAAAATTTCTAGATGATTAAAGTATGTAACCATATAGTTCCTCTTGGTATCATCAGATTATAGGAAAAGGGAGGGTTTCTAGCCTATAGCCTTTTGTTTTGGGGAAGCTACACCTTGGTTGGAACACGAGATTATCGTGGTGAAATGTGGTTCACTGGTAGTACTTCTGAAGATTAAAAATATACCATCTTTGATGTCTTCTAGCTCGTAGTTGCCTCCATCATATGCTTTGAGGACTTTGTATGGGCCTTCCCAATTGGTTGCTAGTTTTCCTTATTTTTCTTGTCAACATTTTTTGTTCTTTCTCATGATAACTCTTTGGGGATGAACTAGGTTTTTCGTACCCTTCGGTCATGGTACTTTTTCATGTTGTCCTTCACCTTAGCATGATGAAGCCTGGACTTTTCTCTCTTTTCATCCGAAAAATCTAAGTGTGCACATACTTCTTTGTTATTTCTTCCCTCATATAATTTTGTTTTCCGAAGCAGGGCAACCTAATCTAAGAGAGAATCATAATTTCCATCCTGTAGACCAGGCTGAATGGTGCTTCCCTTATAGCAGTCCTCTCAGTTGTTAGATAAGACCAGAGTATGTTGGGCAACATATACACCCAATTTTCTTCACCCCCCACCAACCAAACACTTATAATCGATGATAGTTTTGTTAGTTACTTCAATTCAGTAGTTGGCTACTGCATAATACACCGAAGTGAGCTTATACTAGATGTTAAAGCTTTCAAACCGGTTTTTAGAGGGATTATGAGTGAATACCTATCAGTATCAATGATGATTCTCCTAGGTAATACTGTAATCACACAATATATTTTTCCAACAAAAGTTTATGCAACTCGTACGTTTTAAGTTGGTCAATGTATTAGCCTCGATCCACTTGGTGAAGTAGTCCATTGCTACAATTACGTACTTCACTCTCCTGCTGCTTCTGGAATTAGTTTACATTTTTTTGACAGCCAAGACCAATAGATCATTATACTCTCTCCTGAGGGAACACATGTTATTGGAGAAGGCTTTGTGAAGGGTGTGCCATGTTCTCCTTGAGATTCCGTGATAGAGGAGTTGTACCTCTCCTGGTTTGATTGGCCATTAGCCCTCTCACAATAGTAGGGTTGCGTCGAGTTTGCAAGAAATCATCAAACTCTATTGATCTGAACCAAAGACACTCTTTTTAGCATTAGCTTCTTCAAAATCGATTGATACTTCTACCATGGCCCATGGTATGGGTCAAGTGGTTCTTCTGACCGTCATAGCTCTTGGATTAATTGCAGACAAAAAATTCAATGCTTACTGTGATAGGTCTCGTGTAGTTCCCATTTCTGGAACCTTTGTACAAGGTGTACGTTTGTTGAAAGTTTGGTCCCACCGCATGTTCCAGCTTATGCATGTTGAACCACGGACTGATTTCCAAACCTTACTCCAATGCACTGAACATGCAAAACAAGCTCCCCATAAGTGTCTGGAGAAAGAAACTCTAATGCCAAATTCAGACCAAAAGTGTTTTATTTGAATATTGGGAATTGAATGAATATGATGGAGACATATTGTGGTATTTATAAGGGTTAATTCCTAGGAGTTCTCCTAATCGTGTTAGGATAAATATGCATATTCGTATAAGAGTGAGTGTCTTACAATGATAGAATTAAAAAGGATTGTGTTTCCTTACGTATGATTAGAGATAGAGATCTTCCCTTTGTATTGGGATTTAGGATATATTCGCGTGGCCTTTGTCTTAAATCATGAGTTTGGTATCAAATGTTATTATAGTTGGCTGCTGAAAAATCGAGGTCGCAATGAGCAGTATTAGTGATTTTCTTGTTAAAAGATCCCAAAAACTTTGAAAACTTGACAATGAGAAAGGATAGACAGAAAGCTGAAAACTTATTAAAGGTTGGACTGCAGTTCTTATGCAAAGGTAAAAGATGGAATACTTAAGAGAAGGACACAAGCCAACTATGAGGTTTACCAAGTAATGAAAGTTAGGGAATACATAAATCATATTGCGTGTTTCTCACATAATAGAAGAATGATCGAAGGAAGAGAGAAATTAGAAAAAAAAACACTTGATTACTTTAACAACCGTTTTTGAGTTATTGAGAAACAAGCACAAGATATTGATCTTGAGGTTGTTAACAAAGGTAATGTGCCAAACCTTTTAACCTATTACTGATGACAATAGTTGGAAGATCTCAATGAATTCACTCAACAAAGGGTGCAAGTCACTTTATAAAGGGATATTAGAGTCTTATTCTGAGAGATTTATATAGAGCTATCGGAACTTTCTTCGGGGGTAGAGTCCTAAAATGAGTTTAGTAGAGCAGCTATAGCTTTTGCCCTCTGATAAGGGTCAAATTTGAAACACCTTCTTTGGTTGAAGGCCAGGCTGCCACTCTACATTTGGACCAAAGGCCACGTCACATGCTCTGTTGGGCCGAAGAGCAACTTCCAAAGGAAATATCTCCAAATCTGATGCTACCTTCAAATTATACCTCCTTTTCAGGTGCAATTATGGTATACTAAATACTTCCTCCGTCCCACTCTAATTGCTTATTTACTTTTTCGGAGTCAAAATTTATAAACTTTGACCATAAATATAAATTAATATATAAATAATAAATATATCATATGAGATATTGCTAGATTTGTCTTAACATCTATTTTTCAAATATCAAATTTTAATGTGATATTATTATAAGTAACTAGAAATATTTACGGTCAAACATGCTTATTAAAGACCGTGAAAACGTAAATAAGTAATTTAGAGTGGGACGGGGGGAGTATACTATAACTCCTAACTCCATTGTGGTAAGAAAATCTTTCCTACATAGAAAGTGAATATTAATCCCCACGTGATTAAGAGATCTCTCGGGGATCAACCCTCTATAATTACCGAGGTATTCCTTCATTCTATTCTCAATACTTAGATTGAACATTTTTTGTCTGACTTATCCATCAGAGTTTCTTCCCCCGGACACTCCTGGAGAATCTATCTGGCAGGTTTGGCTATTGAAGCAAAAATCGACTACCTGATTGCGATTCGACACACATAAGCCCCCAAAGTCACTCGTCCTCAAAGTGCAAAAAAGTATAGACTAATTTCTTACTATTCAATCATATACAAGATGATTTCTAAAATTATGTGTAGTGAGATGGAAGAGATCTTACCATTCACAGTACATAAGAATCAAGAACCTTTTGATAGAATGTAAAACCCACAAATAATTGTGGCTGTATGTATTGATATATATATATATATATATATATGGAGTACAAAGGGTATACAAGACCTAAATAAATGTGGAACATGATATATACATGATATATACAAAACCAGTCAGAAAAGGTATTCCTTTCCTATCCTGATTCTAAATCAACTATATCTCTATTACCCCCTCCCCCCTCAAGCAAAGCGTAGGACTGGTCGCAACGCAAAGCTTGGAATGTAAGAACTAAGCAACCTGCAAGTTTGTAGGAATATGAGCAACTCTGAGCTTTCCAGAAGACACAGTCTCACGCACAAAATGATAGTCAATATCAATGTGCTTGGCCCTATTATGTGAAACTAGATTCTGAGCCATGAAGAGAGAACTATTGTTATCACACAGCAAAACAGGAGGCGCACAAGTCGATACACGTAAATCTCGAAGAAGGTTCATCAACCTAGCTAACTCTGCATCAGTATTTGCCATAGCACAGTATTATATTTATAAACTAGGACGAGAAACTATAGGTTGCTTCTTAGCACTCCAAGGCACCATATTACTACCAAGGAAAATGAAACCATATGTAGACCTACGAGTATTAATGAAACAAGCCTAATCAGCATCAGAATAACCAAAACTGGTAAAGCTTATGAATGCACAAAACTGAAGACCATAGGGGAGAGCACCATAAACATAGCACAAAATTTGAGTGACTGCTTGGAAATGGTCATCAGTAGGAGCTTGCATGTACAGACTGAACGTGTTCACAACATAAGACAAATCGGGATGTGTAATAAAAAAATACTGAAGTACACCAACCAGCAATCGATAAAGAGTGAGATTTCCAAATGGCTTACCGGAAGAGCTAGAAAGTTGCAAAAAAAACCACAAAATGAATGGCATCAGGTGAAGAATCTTGCATTCCGGAACGCAACAAAATGTCCTTGGCATATCTGGCCTGACCAAGGAACAAGTTGTCAGATGTACGAAAAATCTCCAAACCCAAAAAATATCGTAGAGTACCAAGATCGGTAATCTTGAATTCTTGATTAACCTGATCAATAAACTTCTGAATGAGATGACCACCATTCCTAGTAAGAATAATGTTATCAACATAAAACCAACATGTAGAGCAAAGAAGCACCCTAAGAAAAGCCAAATAAAGAGGTATCGGAGGAACTGCATACAAAGCCCAGGCGAATCAAAAAAGAACTAAACCACTGAAAACTAAATACAGGTAGCTTGCTTCAAACCATAAATGACCTTGCATAAACGACAAACAAAATCAGGATGCATCGAGTCATTGTATCTAGCAGGCTGCTCCATGTAAACCAAAGAATCAAGAATGCCATTTAAAAATGAATTTGTGACATCAAGCTGTCGTAATGACCAATTCCAATGGACAACAAGAGATAAAAAAGTACGAACAATAGATGCCTTCACCACTTGACTAAATGTATGATCATAATCAAATCCAGGTAATTGCAAAAAAACATGAGCAGCTAACCTTGCTTTGTGTCTGTCAAGAGAGCCACCAGCTTGGTAATTCAATATGTAAACCCATTTTAAACCAAAAAATTGGCATTTTAATGACGATGAACTAAATCCCATGTCTGTCGAGTGCGTAGAGCATCCATCTCCGAGTCCATGGCAACAACCCATTAAGATCCTTAATAGATGAGCGATGACTGCGAGGCTCGGTCTTAGAAATAAAGCACTTAGTAAACCTAAAATATCATACTCAGAAAAATCCTTGTACCTAATGAACCAGTGCACGAACGAGTAGCCATCGGATGTCAAGAAGAGGGACCCATGGCCAGAGATTGTGTAAATCCCAAGGTGAGCATAGAACCTGAGGCAGCAGGTACGAAACTCGAGCCCGGTAGCGCCAACCTTGCAGAAGATGCTGATAGTGGCGCTGGCAAATCAGGGTATGCCAGTTCAGCCAGAGAGGTTACCGGCAACTAGCCGGGTGGCGCGTGGTGCACACGCACAACTAAGGTGGCCGGTGAGTGAATTAATGGTGATGGCATCGTCGTCTGAGCCGGTGGTGCTGACTGCTTTCGATCATGCTATTGGTTACCCTGTGCCAGATAAACACAACTTTCTGAAGAACCCTGAGCTTCCGATACAATCAAAAATTTTAAAATTTCCAAAATAATGGGTGATTTTACTGAAGAAGATGACTCAAAAACCTCCGACGGGACTGACGAAGGCTCCAGAAAAGCAGAAACATCCAGTGATGATAAATATGTAACGGTACCAGTATGGGTAGCAGGAAAAAATGACTCATCTAACCGAGCATGGCGAGTGATGTACTCCTTCTTTGTGAGAGGATCAAGACATTGATGACCCTTGTACTGCGAACTGTAACCCAAAAATATACAGGACATACTCCGAGGTGCCAATTTATGTGCAGTATAAGAGCATAAATAGGGAAAAACTCGACATCCAAATGGATGAAAATTGGGGTAGTTATGAGTCATACCAAAAATAACAGAGAGCGGAGACTGACCAGATAAAACCGGCTTTGAGAGTCTGTTGATGATGTAGACTACTGTAGAAAAAGTATCATACCAAAATGAATGATGAAGGTTGGGATGAAAAAGCATCGAAAATCATGTCTCAATGATGTGACAATGCTTCCGCTCTGCACGACCATTTTGCTTTAGAGAATAAGGACATGAAAGCTGATGATGAATGCCCTTAGAAGTAAAATGTGATTGCATGCGATGATTCAGAAACTCGGTTCCACCATCATTTTAAAATAATTTAATGGTGTTAGAGAATTAGTTCTCAACAAGTGCCTCAAAATGCATATAAGCCTCCACAAAATCAGACTTTCGTCGCAGAGGATATAACCAGGTGAACCGAGAAAAATCATTAAAAAAATGACATAATAAGAGTATCCCGCATGGGAGACAATAGGAAAGGGTCCCCAATAAATCACAGTGAACTAGATTAATTATGCGTGGTGCGCATTTTAAATTATCACTAAAAGAAATGCGCTTGCCTTTAGCCTTCTCACAAGTGGGACACAAATGAGGCTTAGGAAGCAAACTAGTAACTGACAAACATCAAGACTTGCTCAAAGAAGAAATGATGTTGTAAGGAACATGTCCCAATCTACTATGCCAAAGTTCAAAAGATGCTCAATGCAACAAAAGCAGATAAAGCAGCACCACCAAAATCCGAAACATATAAACCCCCATCACGATGGCCTTTGCTAATAACATCACTAATAAACTTGTTCGAAATAGTGAAAGAAGAATCTTCGAAACAAATAACAACATACAAATCCTGAGTCAAC
Organism: Rubia yunnanensis; assembly: GCA_037428765.1. NCBI lineage: Eukaryota > Viridiplantae > Streptophyta > Magnoliopsida > Gentianales > Rubiaceae > Rubia > Rubia yunnanensis. The sequence continues at coordinate 80,918,705 of CM075068.1, forward strand.
TTGCTAAAAGACAGCAAATTTTTAGTAATTTGTGGAACCACCAAAACATCATAAAAGGATAATGAATCGGAGACTCGATATCAACATGGGTAATGTTAAGAGTAGAAATATTACCAACAATAACACGATTGTTACCCTGATAAGAAGTCACGCGATCAAGAGCGGACTGAGAAGAAGTCATGTAGTTGGTCGCACCAGAATCAACTATCCAACGAACATGCAGTAAAGAGCCAGGAGAAGAAACCCGAGAGACCAAGTGAGGATATGTGGACGCAAAGTGAACAATTTACACTACTAACACTGCAACTAGTAGCATTCACCGTGTAATTTATAGCAAGAGGAAGCAACATGGCCAAGAACGTAACACCACTGGCACCATGGTTGATCAAAATAAGCAATAACACAAAAGAAAATTTATTGAAAATAATAGTAATAAACAATAATTTTGCTGAAGGAGAAGCTGCGCTAGCGCACAAGCAGCGGTTGCTGACGTATACGCGTGAAGACACACGCGTCGGGGGGGGGGAGGGGAAGGAGTGTGTCAGAGTCATTCGCGCTTGGCGGCACGAGCTTCTAGACAAGCTGGTCGGGCGCATGGATCTTACTCACTCCTTGTCCCTTTAAGTTGCTGGTTCGCCGGAGAAGATGGAAAACGAAAAATTGAAATCGAAGGAGATATGACGTTGGTCGGACTCGAGTGACGACGCTGGTGATAACGCCGCTGGTTGGTGTCAAACAAAGAAAATCAGACGACGTTGGTGTTAGAAAAACAACGACGCTTGTGACGCCGCTGCTAGCGGAGCAAAAATTGAGGTCGCCGAACTGGAAGAGCATTTGAGATGGACCGAAGACCTACGGCGGTGACTAGGAGCGGCGATTGGCAACAAAAGACGATGGCTATCGGCAACAATGATGGGCAGAGAATGGATAATTTTTTTATAATGGAAAACAAAGAATAATCCACAACACTAACGCAGAGACAGAACAGGCCAATCACACAACAAGTCGGTAGACATCTGCATCAGCATTAGTGCAACGAAGAAGAAGACAACAAAAAAATCGAAAAGAATAGAGAATGTTTCGAAGAAAGAGAAAGAAAAGATCAAGAATTTTAGAGAAATCTGACTGATATCATTATAAAATGTAAAATTCAAAAATAATTGTGATCGTGTGTATTGATATATAGTGAGTACAAAACATATACCGAATATAAATAAATATGGAACATAATATATATAAAATCCATCTGAAATGCTATTATTTTTTTATCCTGATTCTAAATTAATATATCACTGTTACCTTTCATACAAGGAATGCAAATTGGTCACAACTTTCAGCTCACCAAGGAATTGTTAACGGTTATAATTTATGTTAAACAAATGTCTCCAAGTTGCATGTTAAAGACATACTCCCTCGATTTTACTAAGAGTTTCACACTAAATTTAGCCTTTTGAATTAATGTAAAAAAAATGAGAGGTTGAAATTGAATGGAGAAAGTAAAAAATAGAATGAGTGAATGAGATTGTAGGAATCTTGCCAAAAATAGAAAGTATATCATTTAAAAAAATTATCTCGATAAGACAAGTGTGCCACTTTTAGTGAAACGGAAGGAGGACATGCAGAGAGCGTTTGATCATTTGAGCTGGAGTTTCTGTTTAAGTGCCTAACTCGGTTGCATTTTAAAATTTTAATTTCGTTTAAAGGAAAAAAAATCCATATTTTAAAAGACGGTATTTCCATGAGCCATAGAAACACCAAGGCTTAAAGTGCAAATTAGAAAAAACGAAGATAAAAATTTCAGGTTACATGGTTATAAACTTTATAGTTACTACATTATGCATGATAAATATTTAATATTACAACTAAGACTTTTTACATTTTATTATTCTAATTAAATATCATCTTTCCATAAGTCCATGAAAAGACGGTATTTTCCAAGACTTTGCCAAAAAATATTAAATATTTTGTGAATTAAAACTATTCAATTTTTTTAAAAAATTGCATATTTTTAAATATTTTGAAATTTTGAAATAATTTTTGCATATTTTCTAATTAATTTTTCAGATTTTAAATATTCTTCTGCATATTTGTAAATGTTGTAAATGTTGTAAAATCACAAGCCTGCTTTTAATTCTTGTATGGATGATATGGAATTTTGCAGATGACAAAAGGGCACTTCCTCGTGAAATATTTGGGTGTACCCTTAAATACTAAAATGTGGGATCATCATAATTACGGAGGAGAAATTCTCAGGAAAGAAGACATTTCATGATTCTATGTTCCAAGTAGTTTTTATCAGTAATTTTTCATAAAATTTAAATATTATATTTTTAAAGTTAAAATAAGTAATAATATGCACAAAGTCTTATTTTATGCAGTCTAAACTTTAGGCAGAGGTTTATTCTACAGTTACTATAAATTCGAAATTGGGGTGTGATTTTTTCTGAAATTTGCTAATAAATTCAGAGACCTACTGTGTAATCATCGAAATACTATATATATCACAAAAAAATCTAGAATTTTCATATTGTTCCTCCCACTAGAAACCACCTCCGGCCAGTGGTTATCGCCGGAAATTGCCAAATTTCCAACCAGATTTCCACCGTCTCCACCGGTCTTCTCTGTCCTCCAGCGATCTTTCCGGCGCTGCTCTATTTCCAATGCTGCTCCTCCATTTTCCGGCGATGCTCGAGCTACGACGACGATGGTGTTGCCATGGAGACATCGTCGCCGCAATTTAGCGATGATGCCGCACAGAGCGTCGAATTTACAGAGCGCCGGAACCCTAGCCTTCACCGCAGAGAACACCGGAACCCTAGCCTTCACCGCTCAGTCTTCTTCGGTGAATTCAGACTTCTCTTATTTGAGTCTTCTCAGGCGGATTCAGATGCTCTGTCTCTGGCATGGCTCGAGTCTACTCCAGCGGATTTCATCGCAAAGCTAGCATGCTCGAGTCTTCTCCGGCGTTGCTCGAGCGTTCAAATTGTAGTGGTGTCGCACCTTCTTCTTCTCCATTCAAATTGCAGTGCTACGGTTTTGCTAACGGTGAGGCAACAGCAGCGACGACTATGCTAATACCTCTTTCGTCAGGCGAGATCCACACACGTATTGAAAAAGGTGACTAGCGCATGCAATCACACGCCAGCGGCGGCGAGCGCTAGATATGGTGGTGGACAGTGACCTGAGGCGGCAGTTGACAATGACAGACGAGGTTTTGCTTACGAGACGTGAGGATTAATTTTGTGCTTTTTTCTTTCCAATGATAAACCTTAAAGTTAAATGTTTTTTGACTAAGTATACTGTCACTTAAGTATCTCTGGTATAGTGGTTAGTATTTTGATGGTTGTTCTTAGAGGTATGTAGTTCGAAACTTTCTAGAGGCTATATTTTGAAGAATTTATGTTCATGGGTTACCCGATGAGGTTTAATATTATTTAACTAAGTGTTAATTCAATAACAAATGATTGGCGAAGTGGTTATTGCTCTATGCTTTGAGGTTGGTGACCCTAGTTCAGATCCCACTAGAACCTTTTTTTTTCAAGAATTTTTATTCTTGAGGTACTGTAGCTTTTTGTTGACGTTTTAAACATTTTTTCTCTTATGTTGATGTTTTTCATTATTCGGGTAAGATTTAATTTATATGAGTTGAGGTTCTATAGTTTTTTTTGGGTGAAATGGATTGATATTTGTAGTTTTTTAAATTTTCACATGTTGATGTTTTTCATTTTCAGGCTGAGGTTTTGGTTATAGGAGTTGATGTTTATAGTGTCTTTTTTTCTTATGTTGATGTTTTTCATTTTCCGGATGAGGTTCAAGTGTTAGGAGTTGATGTTTGTAGTTTTTTATAATAAAAAATAATCGTTGATATTTTATAATTTTTAGAGTGAATAATTTATACTCTTGAGGTACCGTAGCTTTTTTGTTGATATTTGTTTATTATTTTTTTCTCTCATGTTGATTTTTTTTCATTTTATAGATAAGTTTTAGGTGATAGGGGTTGATGTTTGTAATTTTTTTATGATATAGTTGATTTTTTTTTTGTAATAGGAGTTGATGTTTGTAGTGTCTTTTTTCTTATATTGACGTTTTCATTTTTTGTTAGTGCTTGAAATGTAGGTTGTAGGTGCTTATTTTATACTTTGGGTATGTTATGAAAACAAAATTGTGCTTAGAGTACAACTTGTAAGTGCTTAAATCGTTGCTTGTAAGTGTTTCAATCGTTGCTTGTTATGAGTTGATATTTGTAGTTTTTTTGATGATATGGTTGATCTTTTGTAGTGTTTTTTCCCTTACGTTGACGTTTTAAATTTTTCGTTAGTGCTTCAAATGTAGGTTGTAGGTGCTTATTTTATAACTTGTAAGTGCTTCAATCGCTGCTTGTTAGGAGTTTATGTTTGTAGCTTTTTTGATGATATGGTTGATTTTTTTTGTAGTTTTTTCCCTTACGTTGACGTTTTTTTCATTTTTGGTTAGTTCTCTAAATGTAGGTTGTAATTGCTTATTTTATAATTTGTGTGTGTTATGAAAACAAATTGGTGCATAGAGTACAACTGGTAAGTGCTTCAACCGTTGCTTGTAAGTGCTTCAACCATCGCTTGTTAGGAGTTGATGTTTGTAGCTTTTTTGATGATATGGTTGATTTTTTGTATTTTTTTTTAAAATGACATTTTAACTTTATTGATGTTTTTATGATTTCCAATTGATTTTTTGTTAGTCGTAGTCGGCATTTTTTTTTCAATTTTTGTGTTGACTTTTATATTTTTTTACTGTTTTATTTGATTTTTATATTTTTTAATGATTTTTTTGTGTGTATCTCCAGTATGATGTTTGTGCAGTTTTTTGCTGCAGTTTTTTTTATTGATTTTTGTTTTTTAATTTTTTTTTGCAGATTATAGGTGGCGGGAAAATGAAGGGAAAAAATAGATGAAAAGGCCCCTGAAAATTTATTAGCGATAGGTCCCTGTAAAATTATTAGAGATAGGTCACTGGAGCTAGAATATTGTTAGAATTGTAGAAAGACTGCTGCCTAAAGTTTAGGCTGCCTCACAGAATACCATCACAATAATATGTATTTGAATGTGAAAATATAAAAATTAAAAATATTTAAATTTATATGCAATTTAACAAATACAATATATAAGGTAAAAAAAAAGTGATCTGTCCATAAGCTTATGGACATATCGCTTGTTACGCAATGCTGATATGTAAAATTTCCGACAGATTGAAGACTTGAAATTTTATAAATTATCTTATGTTGGGAAGATTCAGTTAGTAAACATTGTATCATTTGACAAGAATTTTGGTAGAAAAGTTCATATGTATGGTACAAGTAACTCAACTTTGCGTTTTAAAGGCGAGTCTACTTGTAAATTTGAGGGAGGGATTAGTTCCATTTTATTTCTTCATGCACACTCTTGGGACTTGGCCGGGAAAGTGTTCTTGCCTCTATCATTAGCTCGGGTAGTCGAATTGTTGTTCACCAAAAAGGAAATTTGAGGGATCAGTTCAATGAAATATGTCAAGAAACAAATTGTATCCATTTGTCCTCTAGGAAATGAATAAGTACTCGGTACAAGAATTCATGATGTTGAGAGAAATAGGAGGGTTTTTAAGCAGATTGATTGAGAGAAATAGGAGGATTTTTAAGCAGGAAAAGGTAGACCGTCAAATATACATGAATTTCATTGAAGAGGAAATCAGTTGGAGGCTAATGATTGAAGAAGTTGGGAGCTTGGGAGTTACTTAGTGACTAACTACATTAGTGTTCATGTGCTTATGTATAGTTTTTCTTAATGATGTTGCGCTTTAATTTTTAAATAATTGATCTTTAATGATTCAGGGAGAAATTGTTAAAGATCTTGCAGTCATCTAGACTAACTCTCAATGAAAGTTGGTCATACACGATGGTATTAGAGGATGTAAAATATGAACATGTGCTTTAATCGATGGTACAAGAGTATACTATATAAATATACACATAATTACAAATGAAAAATGATTCTATCTAGAATACAATAATATTGCTGAAGATATTCACAAAATATCTTATACATTCCTCCTCAAGTTGGAGCATGTTGAATTTAACTTCCCAACTTGCCAATAAAAGTCTGAAAGGTCTGTCGCCCAAGCGCCTTCATAAAAAAATCTACAGGCTGACTAGCAGTACAAATATGATAAGTAACCACATTGTTAGACTGAATCAAATCACAGACAAAATGACAGTCAAGCTCGATATGCTTCGTCCTCTCATGAAACACCGAATTGGCTGCAATATGAATAGATGTCTGACAATCACAATATAAAAGCATTGGAGTAGGATGCGCAACTCTCGAGGAGCGAAGAAAAGACTCGAGTCACAACAACTCACAACACGCGACTGCTATAGTTCGGTACTCCGCTTCAACCCAAGAACGAGAAACAGTCGATTGTTTCTTTGTTTTCCAAGAAACTGGAGATTCACCAATCATCGCAAAATATCCAGACAAAGATCTCCTATTAATTGGGCAATCGGCCCAATCAAAATAACAGAATGCCAGAAGCTGAAGCGAACTCTTAGCTGACAGAAACAAACCCTGACTAGGACGACTCTTGAGGTGGTGCAAAATGCGCAGAGTTGCATGCCAGTGTGCTAGTCGTGGTTTCTCCATAAACTAAGCCAATGTATGAACTGGATAGCTAAGCTCAGGACAAGTGATGGTAAGATAAATGAGCTTCTCGATGAGACACCTATACTGCGCCGAATCATCAAACACTAGACCATCATCTCGCACCAAACCGTTGTTGTTCCTTGGGAAAATTAGTGGATTTTGATGCCAATAACCCAGTATTCGATAAAATATCCAAGACATATTTCCATTAACTCATAAACATGTCATCAGGGCGACGAGCTATCTCGATGCCCAAGAAATACTTCAAGGCACCAAGATTCTTGATATGAAAACAAAAGCACGGATACTTCTTGAATTTAATCACCATCTCAGGAGATGAGCCAGCAATAATAAGATTATCAACATAAACAGGACATGAAGAGACACACCATATTGAAGATAAGAAAACAAAGAATAATTTGTCTTACTCTAAACAAAACCAAAGAGGCAAAGAGCAACAACAAGCTTTCCAAACCAATTCTACGGAGCTTGACGAACACCATAAAGAGATTTGCGTAGCTTGCAAATTAAACCAGGTGACATTAGTGTATAGCTTGAAGGCGGATGCATGTATACCTCCTCCTCAAGATCACCATGGAGAAATCATTGTGACATCCATCTGATGCAAATATTAACCATGGATAGCAGCAACAGCTAAGAAAAGATGAACCGAATTCATCTTGGCAACATGAGAAATTGTCTCAGTAAAGTTAGTGCCCTCAATCTGACGATTACCAAGAATAACCAAACGCAAATTGTAGCGCTCAATGGAACAATTGGACTTGAACTTGGTCGGATACACCCACTTGCATCCAATGACCTTTTTACGAGGCAGAAGAGGAGCAAGAAACCACGTATTATTCCGCTCAAGAGCGTCAATCACGTCGGATATAACAGCATACCAATGAGGATGGTGGGAAGCATCAACATAAGTAAATTGATCAACAACATTTGTAACTGCAGCTAAAAATTTAGAATGCAAAACCGAAAAGTTATCACATGAAACATAATCAGCAATAAGGTAATGACTACCTAAGGGCAGTGAAGCGGGCGATGTGAGATCAACAAGGGGGGTTTATCGAGTGAGTAGCATTGCAAATATAATCCTTCAGTTTAACCAGAGGTTGACAAAGACGAGTACTCGTAGGACTAACTGGCCCAATTGGAGGCTCTAGAATAGGCCGCGGCTCGGAGGTAGACAGCGGATTAGCAGAAGGCAGATGTAGAAAGCCCAGCGGCAGCGACAGCGGCCGTGACTCGGTGACGGACTGCTGTGGCTTGGGCTGAGCTGGCGGCGGCAATACTGGCTGAGTAGATGGTTGTGACTCTGGTATTCGAGCTGGCAACGGTGACACTAGCTGCGGTGACTCGAATAATAGCGGTGGCTCCATCTAAAAAGATGGCTCCGGAATGGAGTTATCATAAGTAGCAGGTGATTGTAAGGGCAGTGGATCAGCGGGCACTGCTTTCACAGAAACTAGCGCATACAAAAAGCAATCTTCATTAAATATCACATCCCGACTATCAAACACAATACGAGACTCAAATTCATAAAAATGACATGCTTTCTTGTCAACTGAATATCTAAGAAAGACACACTTTCGACTTCTAGATGCAAACTTATCACGCGGCTGTGGAAGCTGAGAAGCAAACTACAGACAACCGAACACAGTGTAAGCTGGTGCGCTACCGTACAAGAGCTGGTGGGGCGATCGACCATCTAACACATGTGTTGGAGTGCGATTGATATGGTAGGAAGCTGTAAGATGCATTTGCCCCAAAAGTTGATGAGCAAATGAGCTTGGAAACGAAGAGCACGAGTAACATTTCAAATATGTATGTGTATTCATTCCACGCGCCCATTTCGCTGAGGTGTATAGACTGTGGATGTTTCAAAATGAACTCCTTTTTCTTGAAAATATGATCTGAGAAGCAAGATTTTGGTTCCATTGTTAGCCTGAACCCATTGAATGGGATGGCAGAACTGTGTCTGAATAAATACAAAAAACTCCTTCATCTTCAATGGTACTTGAGACTTAGAAACTAATAAATAAACTCAAACAGATCGGGAATAATCATCAATTGTGGTTAAAAATGAAAATGCTCCACTTGAAGGAGGTGAACCATAAGGTCCCCAAACATCACAATGTATAAATTCAAAAAAAATGACTAGCCTGAGCAGACCGTGAAGCCCCCAATTTGTGCAACCAACAAACACATCCTTGTTGTTCACCCGCGCCAATCACTGTCCTCGTGCTAATATCCTGTAATACACATAATTTTTGGTAAGAAAAACTAGACATTTTAAAGCAGCATTTAACTTGGCAAATAATAACAAATTGCACTGTAATGCCAGAATAAACAAAACATGATTCACAATGATATCTCCAAATTGAATTTTGCAATGTTCAATAGCAGTAGAAACGGACCCCTCAGGAAGTATAACATCAACATTATCAGCATGCTAAACATCATGAAGAAGATCCTTGTCGCCGGTTATATGGTAGGAAGCATCGGTATCAAGAATCCAAGGTAAACCAGTCTTACCTAACATATTGTCAGAAGGATTAAACTTATAGAACATGTGTAAAACCGTACTTCATTGCTCCTTGGAGAGTGCCAGACTGAAGGCAGACCGATCGAAATTGGTAACCACAACGGTGGTGCGCATGGTGGTGCGGTGGTGGCGGCCACAAGCTAGGAGGCTCTAGCTCCGGTGCGGTAGACGGGGCACAGTTTTTTGGATTTACGACAGCTTTCAAGCCTGATTCAGGGGCTCGGTTTTCAGTAAACCAATACGGATAGCCAATGATGCAGAAACACGTAGTAATATCCTAACCCTTTCTGCCACAATTAGTGCAGATAAGAGACCGACAGTTAACGACGGTGGCGGGGTTGCTTCCTAGTGTGGCGGATGCAGACTTCACACCGGAGGATTGCGCCTGACGACGTGCAACAAAGGCCATAGTGTCTGTCGAGTTAACAGATTTACGGGCTGAGATGACAGTCTTCTAACGCTCCTCCTGAGAGACAAGCCAGTAAACCTTGTCAAGTGAAGGCAATGGATCATATGCGAGGATATAAGAGCGAAGAGATATAAGAGCAAAGAGTAGTATAACTGTCATCCAGACCGATGGGGAACTGATAAAACATCTCCTTCTCTCATTCAGCCTTAATCATAGCAGCATCTGGGCATGAAACACATGTTCTTTGATGCATGTAAGCAAATATATCATTCAACAACTTCTTGGATCTGCCAAAGTGGGAGTTAACAACCTGACCATTATGTCAATAATTGTAAATGTTCGCACGAATCTGACACATATGTGGGTCATTACCAACTGAGAAATGTTGTTGGAGATCATCCTACAGCTCCTTAACCTAGTCATAATAAGTGATAACAGAACAAATGGATGGATCAAGGGTTTGTACAATCCAACCAATAAGCAAAGAATTCAAACTACTCCAAATATCAGCAAAAGGTTCACCGAGCAAATGCTTGGTGATGGATCCATCCAAGAAACCAAGCTTATGTCTAGAATTAAATCCATGACGAATAGCAGTACTCCAATCATTATAATTATCACCTTTCAAGACCACAGAAGAAATAAGCAAACATGTGTGATATGATGGATGAACATAGAAATGGTGTGATGCAAGCAGAATGGCGGAATCACCGACAGGACTCCGGGAATCGGAGAAGGCCGAGGCATCGGTGCCGAGCAGAAGCTGGCGTAGCGCACGACGGAGCAAGGTGGCATCACCAAGCGGCGGGTCCTCCATAAGCGGCGATGGATCGGCGGCATCGTGGATGAGTAGCGGTAGAACAACGACCGGAATGGGGATGACATCAAGATTTTCAATCAAAATCGGACCAATTGGATAAATATGGCTGCGACGCGTGTGGACGACAGAGAACGGACGCGGCAGAGCGTGAAGAGATGGGGAAGGCTGCGGTGAAACTTTCTGGCGGCAACAACGATGAAGATCACGACGGCGGCAGACAGGGAAGCCTAGGGCGGCGGTGCCTTTATATGTTGTTGGATTGTTTTTTGGATTTCAGGGTTATCAAGATTTTAGGCTTTGATACTATGTAAAATATGAACATGTGATTTCATTGATGGTACACGACTACAATATATAGACAACATATACATAATCACAAATGAAAAAGGATTTTATTTTGGGTACAATAATATTGTAGAAGATATTCACAAAATATCTCCTAGAGGGGATAAGCATGGATTTTGATAATTTCAAACGTAACTTACTTAGATCTTTGATTTTATTTTTAAAATTTTGTTTCGGATGGAAAGATGGCTAAACAATGTTTGTTATGATGATTAATGTGAAATGAAAAAACTCTTACACTCAAATAAAAAAGAGAAAGTATGTTTTGTTATTTTTGAATGCTTTAGTTTTTGCAAGGGAAAAATTGAGGGAAAAATAATGAATAAAACTGACTTAATTTTTATCATATTTATAATTAAGAGAAAGTCTTAGAAAATGTGGTATGTTCATAACCTTATGGACAAACCCTTGACTTTTTAATCATTTTTAAATTTATAATTTAAAATAGAAATTAAATATTGTATTTTATATTTTTAAACAAGTAATAATGTGTATTTGAATGTGAGTATATATATATATATATATATATATATATATATATATTCCATGTAAATATAATATAAAAATACATTTTAGAATGTTTAAATTATATAAATTAACAAATGCAGTGTATAAGTTAAAAAAAATACATTAATATGTTTATAATTTATTGATAGACCATCGGGATACTTATTCTATAATTAAATATTGTTAGTGGAAAATCAAAAAGAAGACGCTCTTCATATAAACAAGAAAATAAGAAAATACTAATGGAATGCTTGGTCGATCGGAGGAAAAGACAATGACAACAATAATGATAATGTAGTGAGAAATGATGTGGATCACTATATCTCGCCCTGTATTTTACTATCCTCGCCCTAATACGTATACAGTATATATTTTTAATTTAATTTGAATAACTAAATTAAATTATATTATAGTTTTAAAAATTTAATTTTTTAAAAAACTAAAATCTGGGTGAAAAAAAAAAAAATTGCGCCGCCGCCGGACCACCGGGCGCCGCCGCCGGACCACCGGGCGCCGCCGCCGGACCACCGCGCGCCGCCGCCGGACCACCGGGCGCCGCCGCCGGACCACCGCGCGCCGCCGCCGGACCACCGCGCGCCGCCGCCGGACCACCGCGCGCCGCCGCCGGACCACCGCGCGCCGCCGCCGGACCACCGCGCGCCGCCGCCGGACCACCGCGCGCCGGCGCCGGACCCGGTTCGCCACCGCCTGGGCGCGAGGCGCCACCGGTCGGCTCGCCACGGCTTGGGCGCGAGCCGTGGCGGAGAGTCACCGGCGGTCCGGTCGCCGCGGCATGGCCGCGTGCCGCCGGCCATCCGGTCGCCACCGCGGGACGGCGAGCCGCCGCCGGTCGGCTCGCCACGGACAGGCCGCGTGCCGCCGGCGGACCGCTCGCCACGGTCCGGGCGCGAGCCGGACCGGCGCCGGTCGCCTTCGCCAGCGCGCGAGCCACCGCTCGCCGTTCGTTCGCCGCGAGCCGGACGCGGTCCGCTCGCCAGGCCGTGGGTGCGAGCCGGACGCGGCTCGGCTCGCCGTGGCTTGGGCGCGAGCCGAGCCAGGCTGTTTTTTTTTTTTTTTTTCAAAAATCTGACTTCTATAAATGTGCTCGGATTCCATTCTTCCAATGGCACTTGAATTGTTTTGCAGTCCTAGTTTGGTGAAAAAAAACTCCAAAAAGGGTGTTACAAATTCCATGTCTTCGGAGGTAATTTTACTAATTAGTTTTCTGTCCGTAAGTAGTTGTTAAATTTAATAATTTTTGCTGTAGAAATTTGTGCTCGTCTTTGTGTTTTAATTTGTTAACAGTTACGTAGAAATTATTGCACATTTATCTCCTTTGAATTTAGCTCCTATCAGTTGCAGTAACGTTAATTTTGTTGTTAATTTAGCTACATAATGCTGTTTTGAATTTATCTACAGTAATTCATGGCCTATTAATTATTGTAATGTTAATTTTGTTGTTCCGTTAAAATTCTTAAGCATTGCTGTAGAAATTTATGCCCGTCTTTGTGTTTTAATTTGTTAACTGTTACGTAGAAATTATTGCACATTTATCTCCTACGAGTTTATCTCCCATTAATTGCAGTACCGTTAATTTTGTTCTTAATTGAGCTACGTAATGCAGTTTTGAATTTATGTACAGTAATTTATGTCCTATTAATTATTGTAGCGTTGCTTTTGTTATTCTGTTAAAATTGTTAATTATTGCCGTAGAAATTTGTGCTACTCTTTGTGTTTTAATTTGTTAACTGTTATGTAGAAATTATTGCGCATTTATCTCCTATGAATTTATCTCCTACTAGTTGCAGTAACGTTAATTTTGTTGTTAATTTAGCTGCGTAATGCTGTTTTGAATTTATCTACAATAATTTATGCCCTGTTAATTATTGTAACGTTAATTTTGGTTGTTCCGTTGTAATTCTGATTAGATGGAAAATACTATGTTAATTTAACTACGTAATGCTGTTTTGAATTTGTGTACAATAATTTATGTCCGATTAATTACTGTAGCGTTGATTTTGTTGTCCTACTAATTACCTGATGTTTATTGCTGTTTCAGGATGACAGTCAGTCATGTGAAGCTGCTGCAGGGCGGAATGGATACTCTCCATTTGCCACCTCAGCTGTGTTCCCAGATGTTGACGAGGCTTATTCGTACCTGCAGCGGATTGCTCTGCAGGTGGGATTTGAACTTGTGACGGGGTCCTACAAACAGAACAGGAATGGTCCGCTGAGGTTATATTGCATTTGCAATCGGGGCCGGAAGGATAAGGCCGTAGATACGAGCGAATCTGATGTAGTCCGACGGAGTAGCAGCTCGACCAGCAGTTGTGGCTGCCCGTTCGCGATTGTCTTGAAACAGAGCATCACGGGGAATGGTTGGAATGTAGTGCCGTGTAAGGATCCTAGACGAGGGACGCACAACCACTCTTTCTCAGTGTACCCCGAGGGTCACAGACAGAGCTCCAAGCTCCATGCGGACGCGAAGCAGATGATCAGAGATTTGACAGATTCAGAAACAGCTCCAAGGCATATCAATGCCAGCCTCAGTAATTCGTTTCCGGACATGCATCAGAACATTAGGCAGGTGTACAATGAGAGATCGGCATATGTAACGGAAAGGCGAGGCGGGCGCAACACGGCGGAGAATTGTTTGCATCTGGCCACCGCGAAAGGGTATGTATCTAGTCACCGCTCAGCAGGTGATGGCACTCTGACTGATTTATTCATGGCCAATCCCGATGCTGTTGTGGCATTTCGCACGTTTCCGTGGGTTGTGGCCATCGACTCAACATACAAGACCAATCGGTACGGCATGCCATTCATTGAGATGGTTGGGATGTCCCCTTGCAACACAAACTTCTTGATCGCCTACGCAATTGTTGTTGACGAAACGGCAGACACCTATGAGTGGGTGCTGAACGCTCTGAAGAACTTGCTTGTGGATGGACCGTTCCCTGAGGTTGTGGTCACCGATCGGGAGATGGGACTGATTAGGCCACTTCGGACTGTGTTTCCAGAATCGAAACATCTGCTCTGCACCTGGCATATCAACAAGGATGTGGAGGCACGTGTCACCGTGCTGACGGGGAGTAAGAGGAACGGGTCAGGGTTCAAGAACGGTGCATGGTTCCGGATTTGCAATGCGTCCACCGTTACAGAGTACGAAACCGCCGTGGTTGATATGAGGGCTGCATGGGCTTGGAGCCCATCTGTTATTAGCTACGCTGAGACGACGTGGCTCACACCCCATAAGGAGAAATTTGTGAGGGCATGGACGAACAGATTTCTGCATTTCGGGAACACAACTACGTGCAGGGTCGAGAGTGCACACTCGTCACTGAAAGGGTGGTTACAAACGTCGACTGGTTCACTGGACACGGTATGGAGGCGTGTCGACCTGCAGATAGCCCAGCAGATTACTATGATCAAGACCGGCCTCGAGAAGTCAAGAACGTGTATCGGAAGATTGCACCGCATGGCCGTTTTCAGCAACTTGATCAACAATGTGTCCAAATTCTGCCTGGATAAATTGAGGGTCGAGTACCGCAGGATTGATGCACTGGGAGCACAGGTATATGCTTACTGCGGCTGTGTGCTGCGCTCGACATACGGAATACCGTGTGCATGCGTCATGGCCGCGGCAGTTGCTGAAGGAATCCCCTTGTACTTGGACGACATTCATCCGCTGTTTAAGAGCCTGGCATTGGGTGATCACTCGCAGAGCACGGAGAACAGCTCGAGGGCCGAACAGGATCAGTCGCGGTTCGACACTCTGTTGGAGGAGTTGGCACGCAGCGACCCTTCGGTCCGACGACGAGTTGCATCCTATGTAGATGCGCAGTTGCATCCGGAGGAGAGCGGCATTGGCGAGCCGGACATCTGTACCAGTGCACGTGGGAGACCAAGCGAGCAGGTCCCCCGATCAAGATCAACCCGACGTTCACCGAGCTACCACGAGCACGTGAACAGGCGATACGGGAGTAGTTCAAGGTCCCCGGGGCGTGCTTCAGGGAGCGGTCGCCGCCACGGTAAGTACAACATGTTTATCTTATTGTTTATCTAAATGTATATCGCCGCCTGCACAAGATATTTATGTTAATGTGTTGTCCTGCAGCGACATTCCCGTTCCTCGAAAGTGTCCCCCACATTGTCAGGCGTTACATCCAAGGCTGGAACGATGTCGTGAGTGATGGTAACTGTGGCTTCAGATGCGTTGCTGATGCGTTCCACGTAGACGGTGAAGGTGAATGGTCCACAGCGCGTCGGGCAGTATTTAACGAGATATCAACTCATTGGCCCGACTACGTTCCCATCTACGGTTCACAAAATGACGTTGAACTCGCCAGAGCCCGTATACACCACACCAGCGGTCCATGTGGTCCAGAGCATTGGTTCACGGTCATTGCGGACATGTTTCCCGTCGCCACCTACTACAACACGGTCGTGGTTTTATATTACATTTCAGAGAACGGGTCGGCGGACCATTGCTGTACAGTCCTTCCACTGAGGGCAGGTGGGGGCGAGGCTGGAACAAGTAGGGAGCTGCACATTGTATACGTTCGCAGTGCAAGCCATTTCGTCCGGGTAAACATGAGGGAAAACTGTCCCATGCCCCCCGTGGTTAATCTGTGGACCACGCTAAGGAAGCCTGATGTCGTAGGTTGGGAGTTACCCTTTCGTAGGAGGCTAAGCGCTTGGAGAAGAGCATACTCCCAGAGTAATTAACTGTTGTTATTAGCTCGGCATGTACGCAACCGTTACAGTTATTGCCTACGCGTCGCGTAATTAATTTTGAAAGCGTTGTCGATGCAAAAATGAATGACGCATAAATGTGATATGCAAAAACATAGCCGATTACATAAATGAGCAGAATATGGCACAACTGTGAGCTCACACATAAACAAACATTCGACTAAGGAATGGGTCCATAACCGAGCCTCCGATACTCATCGCGATGACCGAGCAGAGTCGTCATCAACTCCCTCATGCTGGGGTCGCCCAGTCCATCAACGGTCGCCGAGCCAAACGGATCCAGTGCGCTCATCACGTCACTCAGCATCTGTTACACAGGAAACGGAGTTTACAATAACGGGACAATAAAATGTAATATAATTACTCGAAGCAAACAGTTAGTGAAAACTTACCGATAACTGATGATGTGTCCTGTCCGGGCCACTCGCGGCAGCATGTTCAGGATTTGCGATCACTGGGTGCGAATGAGTCGCGTACCAGTCCTCGTAATCCATGGTACACTCTGATTGGGGCGTGGCTACCGGGAACGCCGCAAGCCGTTCCTTGTGCCAAGTGTGTGCCATCTCCCATAGGGTCAACTGCAGCCTCCCTGGGTAGGTCACTGAATAGCCGGCTGGATCAGCCGGGCGGGAACAAGGCTCCGGCGCAATAGCAAGACCCCGCGGTATACCCTGTAGGAGACCGAACTGCCGCACAACGCGATCTGGCATGTACGCCTCCATTGCGTCGAGGTATCGGATCACGCCGCGGTAGTGAGTCCTCCCCCCCGCAGCCCTGACCACGTCCACTCCATATGGCAACCAATCCACCTGCAAAAAGTTTCACAGACATGTTACGTTTCTATGGAATCCGATCCATCTACTACTGTCAGAATAAGAGTAAAAGCATGGAATTCATACCTGGTCGGGCTGTAAGGCATCCAACTGTCGCCTGATGGCACCGAGCCTCCCCGTACCCCTCCCCGATCTAACCCCTGTGTGCCACCGACTGGCGCGACCCGGAAGAGCTGGCAACGTACTCGGTCCCGGCCGAAACATCGGAAAGTACTCGTATATCCATGCTTGGAGCAGCGTGCAACATCCGCATAGGCCGCGCGCCTTGGACCGGGACGCAATTCCCAACTGCAGATACAAACTGGCCAACGTCGCCGAGCCCCACGACAACTGCGACAACTGCGAATCAAGCAGGGGTAGAAGGTTGGCTCTAACCTTATTCCCAGTTTTATCCACAAAAAGCGTGGATGAAAACAGGGTCAGCATGTAGCACATGAATTGGAAGTTCTGGCTCTGCCCCGCCGCTACACACCTCGCCATCAAAGATTGGGCATCTATGTTACCCCCGTTCCAGTCTTCCACGAGAAAGGACTCCACGTCTTTCCCAAACAGTTCGGCGCACGCTTCCTCAATAGTCTCCGCCGAAATGGTACTCGCAACAGCGCCACCATCGATGGGAATGCCAAGAATCATCTCAACGTCATGCATCAAGATGGTCATCTCCCCAAACGGCATGTGAAACGTGTTCGTGTCCGGCTGCCACCTCTCGACAAAAGCGGATATCAGTGCCATGTCAAGGAACTGGAACATAATCGCAGGCAGGTGGCCCAACCCGGACGCATGTATCCGGGCCTGTGCAACATCGCTCAGTTCGGGGAGCGTGTCGACTAGCTGCTTGCATAGCGGCGACCGAGCATGGCATCTCAACACACCTCGCTCTATACCATTCCAAACGTCAAGCTCGACGTGTCCTCCGAAGCTTGGTATGACGAGGTCATCCTGCGGGCCACCAGCCACTGGTCCCCGCACTAGCCACGTCTCATCGGCGGCGGGTCGCTTCCTCCTATTCCTCCGTGCCATTCCGGTGCTAGGCTCACCGGCATTGCACGATCCACCAGAAGACTGTGCGAATTGACCAGCTCTGTTCCTCACGGTGTGCCTGGCTCCAGCTTCAGCATAACGTTCGATCCCGGCATCCAATGGAACACTCGAACCAGGTTGGCCCACCGGGGGGACATCTGCGGGCAGGTCATAATTCATCTGCCAATCACTTTCATGACGAATACCACCGGGCGCGAGGATGTTAATCTCCGGACCGTCCCATGTCGGCATGGGATCGAATGCACGAACGCTCGGTGGAGAAGGCTGCTCCGCTCCTACATCAAACTCCCGCGGGCGAGGCGACGGTTCATCCTCGACCACGCGGCCTCTAGCCTGTCTCGCCGAGGCACTAACACATCTTCGTCGTATGGAACGACCATGACCGTCAGGTTGACCACCAGTGCTCATCTACGACACAAGATATGTAATTAGTATAACAACAAGTGAATCAAACTGATATGATAAGATAAATTAACATACATTTCAACAACGTGTGAACTGATTTTCCGAACAGTGCATCAACGAACTGGAACATTTTTTCTAGTTACAAATTGGAGATTACATAACTAAATAATCTTATTTTCTTACCACTATTATTAACATTCAAGGAAACAATAGTTAAAACATATCGTAACAGTTTACTACACAATTGTTTACATCGGATTACTAAAGTTTGTTTACATTGAACTATATTCTATTATGTCACATAACTAAATAATTTCCAAAAAACACAATTCCTAATCAATAATTTCTGAATAATTTCTATTACGTCACATAACTAAATAATTACTAAATTACCCAATTTCTAAAAAATACAATTTCTAAAACAATATGTCCAAATTTAAACTAAGTAATTTCTACGAAACACAATTTCTTCGTTTTAATTCCAATTACGTCACATACCTAAATAATTTCTAAATTGGCCAATTTCTACAAAATACAATTTCTAAACCATTATGTCCACATTGAAACTAAGTAATTTCTACAAAACACAATTTCTTCGTTTCAATTCCAATTACGTCACATAACTAAATAATTTCTAAATAACCCAATATCTAAAAAATACAATTTCTGAAATATTATGTCCGAATTTAAACTAAGTAATTTCTACAAAACACAATTTCTTCGTTTTAATTCCGATTATGTCACATAACTAAATAATTTCTAAATAACCCAATATCTAAAAAATACAATTTCTGAAATATTATGTCCGAATTTAAACTAAGTAATTTCTACAAAACACAATTTCTTCGTTTTAATTCCGATTATGTCACATAACTAAATAATTTCTAAATAACCCAATATCTAAAAAATACAATTTCTAAATAAATTCTATTAGGTCACATAACTAAATAATTTCTAAATAACCCAATTTCTAAAAAAAACAATTCCTAAAATATTATGTCCAAATTTAAACTAAGTAATTTACACAGAACACAATTTCTTCGTTTTAATTCCAACTATGTCACATACCTAAATAATTTAGAACATCACAAATTCTAAACAAATAATTCCTAAGTAATTTCTATTATGTCACATAACTACATAATTTCTAAAAAATCCAACTTCTAAAAAATACAATTTCTAAAATATTATGGCCAAATTTAAACTAAATAATTACTAAAAAACACAATAAGCTTCCAATTATGTCATCATGTCCAATTATGTCATTAATTCCGACAAGCTCAACAAAATTCTAACAATTCCGACAAGTTCAACAAAATTCGAATAGATCGGGCAACGATTCCCACGAAAAGAAAAAAAAATTTTCTCAAAAACTTACATTTTCCGGCGAGATTCCGGCGGGATTCCGGCGAAATTCCGGCGGGATTCCGGCGTCGGCGGTCGGCGGCGGGCGGCGGCGGGCGGCGGCGCCGGGCAGGGGCTGGAGGCGGAAATGGAAGGGAAGGGGGAGAGGGAAGAGGGAGAGGGAAGGGGGAGAGGGAAGTGGGAGAGGGAAGGAATGGGAGAGGGAAGGAGAGAGGGAGGGGGGAGGGGTATTTATAGATTTTTTTAGGGTTTTTAATATTTTTTATTTCTTTTTTCTGTTTTCTTTAAATTAAAAATTATTTTATTTTAATTCAAAATACGTGTATTTATACGTATTAGGGCGAGAATAGTAAAATACAGGGCGAGATATAGTAATGCCCGAAATGATCGTAAGAGGATTGGTTATGATGATCATAGTTACTAAAACTCTTTCATACATATCTTTCAAAGAAATTTATTATTTAAAATTTTCTAAAAGATAATTATTAGTTAATATAATAATTGTTATTAATAATTCAAGGTAAGACTTGTTTCATTATATTAACTTTACTATTAAAATTTTAATTGCAACTTATATAAAAAATGATAGGTAGAGCTTGCTCAATAGTAGTAGGTAAAGAACTATCTTATTATAAATTAAGATTATCTGATATATATAAATATATATATATATATAAATATATATATATATATATAAATATATATATATATAAATATATATATATAAATATATATATATATAAATATATATATATATAAATATATATATATATATATAAATATATATATAAGGAGGATGAAGATGAGGTGGGAAAAAAATCTGTATTGAATACATTAATCATAGTGGGTATCTTTTTATAATCATTCATACTACATCCCTATCAAAAGCTTCTCATCCTCGCATCATTTGAATGATTGTGAGACGAATTTTTATCAAAATACGCCTCACTATCATATGTCTATCTCATATCGAGGTATACTTCTATTTTAATATAAAATTTTCATTTACTTTCAATTATTTACATTATTTTCTCAAATTTTATTTTTATATTTACTTACAGCAACTTATTGTAATAATTTTTTTTTAAAAAAAAATATATTCAATTTTGGGCGGAAGAGTATTCTCTTTGTTCACATAATTGCAACACGTTATTATAATTTATATGGAACAAAATTGTTAACTGCAGTAACTTTATGAAGCAAATTGAAATGAAGAAATAAAGATGAGTTGATGAAGGCAAATTAAGATGAGTTGTGGTAGGCAAAATAAAATATGTTGTATTTGAAAAGTGTAAGGGTATGTCCGTTCAACTTATTTCATTTCCAATCAAGTCAATTAAACTCTTTTCAATTTTTTTCAATTCCAATAAATTCAGCTCACCTCTTCTCAACTCATTCAGTTCTTCTCAACTCAATTCTACTCAACTGCAATCACCTCAGCTCACCTCTAATAATTTCAGTTCGTCTACTTTCAACTCCATTCAAATCTTTTTAATTTAGAATGTTCTTTAATTTATTTTGAATATGAAACTTATAGTAAATGTTATTTATATTGTGATTATAAAAGGCATACATATTATAGATGTTTAATTTTAGTATAATTGAATCATTTCCTTTCAAGTATTTCAACCTCGTTAAGTTTAGTTTAGTTTAGTTTAGTTCAGTTCAATTATATGTAATTTAGTTCAATTCAATTTAGTTAAACTAATTTCATAAAGATGCGCTCTTTTAGGTCGATTATTAATGTTTTTGAGCAAAGTGCATATATAACCCTATATAATTGACAAAAGTGCAGATATAACCCTGCGATAATTGAAAGTGCAAATATAACCCTAGATATTTAAGTTATGTGCAAATATAACCTTTTTCGGCAATTTGAGGCCCGATTTGGATCAAAAGACTATTTTAACCCTAGTGGTTTTTGTTTTAAAAAAATGAAAAACTCCCAATTAGATAATGACCATATTGTCCCCACCCATCTTCTTCTTCTCCCAAACCCATTCCTCTTTTTTTTTTGCAACCTTTCTACTGCAAATATCTTTCTGCAAAATTTTTCTGCAAATATCTTCTTCTTTTTTGTAACCCTTTCCCCAAACCCGTGTCCATATCCCCAAACCCTTTCTTCTAATCGACCATTCGTCTCCCTCTGTTTCATGCCGCTGCCTTTTACGGACATCGCCAGTTCAAGCGGGGCCAGATGCGGAGGCGGGGGATTACTTGAAGTTGAGAAAGAGGGTGGTAGTGGCGCTAGGTTGAGGATGACGGGGCTAGGATAAGTCTTGATTTCCGGCGCTTAGCTGACTGGCGCAAAAAATGGTGACCAATGGGAGGGCTTGGTGGTGGTGAGGCGAGCGAGATTTAGAGATTTTTTAGAGATTCAGATTTAGAGTTTTTTTTATGTTGGAGGTGTTTGAAGATTCAACCTTTGTTTGGAAATATTAATTTGTGATGAATTAAGATAGTTGTTTGAATATCTTGATTTTGCTCTTGGTTGCAATTCTTTGGATTGATTCAATTTGGCTGTATATTGGATAATTTAATTGCTTGATTCTGCTCGATTTTGCATTAACATGGCGATTGGAAGTTGCGGTCACATTTTTCTGGTGTGTTTTAACACTGGCCGCCGGACAAAGAATAACACCACTTTGGTTTATGGTTTATTCAGATGCTGAGTTCATGTTTTGGTCCCATTTTCATCATAGTTGCTGGAGTTGTTTTCTCTTTGTTCAAAAATGTTTGTACCTGATTCTAGGCGTTCCTTTGCTCGCGTTTGAGAGGCTAAACCAGAATGGTTCCTGCGAATTCTCCCTGCCGGTTTCTGGGCTTCAACATAGTGGTAGGGCTAGGTGGCAGGGTGGTCGGGGCTAGGTGGTAAGAGTGGGTGATGGGGATTGGATAGTGGTAGGTTTGGTGGCGCAGCTTGATGGTGGCGGTGAACGTGGTGGAGCAATGCAGAATAGTGGTGAGGTAAAGGGTATTTTTTGTCTTTTTAATTTTTGTACTTAGCCCAAAGGGCATTTTGGTCATTTTTGGTCGGTTAATGGCCGAAAATGACTTGTCAAAGCTAGAAATATGGTCATAGGGTTATATTTTCACTTTCATTCAATAGCCAGAGTTGTTTTTGCACTAAAAATAATTCAGAGTTATATCTGCACTTTTCCCAATGTATAGGGTTATATTTGCATATTACCCAATGTCTTTCACTATGTTAAATGTAGACTAGTTCAATTCATTCTTTCCATTTATGTTGAATTCAGTTATCTTCAGTTTGATTCAGTTCTTACTATTATTCTTATTATTCTTTGACATGGTACAGAGTTTATATTGGGTTATTATATCGATATTGGGACTTAATTGGGCCAAATATTGAGTCGTGGAATGTTTTCATGTATACACGTGGGGGGGTTTATTAAAGGAAACGCCAAGCTATTCATTTGGGGTTTTTGCTAAAAATAAGAAAAAGCAAATTTGAATGATTTTAAAATTATAACCTGTCCTTTTTTCATCTTTAACCGTTATCATATTTTAATTATTTTTTGTTTAGTTAAGTTTTGATCACATCGGTTCAGTTTGATTCTGTTCACATCAGTTTGATTAAGTTATGTTCATATTGATTCGGTCCACTTCAATGTGCTTCAGTTCAGTTCAACTTTATTCAGTTCGATTTATTCTGATTCAGCTTGATTTAATTATGTTCATTTTGATGAAATTTTAAACTGATTCAGTTTAGTTCAGTGTGATTCAGCTTGGTTCAGTTTAAGTCCGACCAGTTCAGCTTAATTCAGTTCATTTGATCCATTTCAGTTCAATTTGACCCAGTTCAGTTCAATTAGATTAGGTTCAGTTCATTTTGATTCAGTTTAGTTCAATTAGATTAGGTTCAGTTCATTTTGATTCAGTTTAGTTCAATGACAATTAATTCAGTTTAGTTCAGTGCCAATAAAAGCTCTGCCAAACAGAACCATAAACTCTTCTCAGCACCAATAAATTCAACTCATCTCTAATCAACTCAACTCTCCTCTTCTCAGCTCTTCCAAGCTATCTTAACTCCAATGAATTCAGTTCAACTCAACTAAGCTCCATTTCAGCTGAACTGGATAGGACGTAAGGAAATTTTAAAATAGAAACATGTCATATGCAGTTGAACAAGTTTTATAAAATGAACACACGAGCGTTTATGTATTTTTTGAAGTTTATTTTTATTGAACTAAATTAAATAAATTAAATTTAAAATATATTAAAAATAGTAACAAGATGATGACATTAATTAAAATTTCATTAAAATTTGAGTTGAATTAAATTGAAGTGCAGATAAACTCTGAAAAACTGAACGTTACATTGGGTGAATTAAACTAATGTTCATGAGAGGCGGTAGTGGTGCGATGGTAGGGTAAAGGTTGTCGAGGGAAGGGGCGACCCAACAGAATGTAGTGGGGGACATCCTTTGGAGTGTTGACACTCCATGCCCACTGATTTTGCCCCCACCCCTGTCCTTCTGCATCTCCTCCCATGCCATCGCCTCCATTGCTTCCTGCTATTCTCCTTCTACACTGTGCTACTACTGCATTAAATTTCCATTCATAGCATACAAGTGCGTGCACACCTCCTATCCAACTGGGTTCAGCTTAATCCTTCTGTTCACCTCGATTATACACAATTAAGGGTAATATGAGAAGAATTGGAACTGGTTCAGTGGTAATTCACACTCTCTATAACATATATAATCATGGTTTAAACCACATTCCTGTCATGAATTGTTAATATTGAAGTAATTTTTAATAGGAATTATCCAACGATACGAGACTGTTTTGGTGGTTTTCGCTGTAGTTTTTCAACATGCAGGTGGTTGATAAATGTGAGATCGCGGTGGTTCCGATTTTGGTAACAATGGCTCATTGGTAGTGCAACGTTTGAGTGTTGTCGGAGAAATTCTCTAACTATTCTAATGGATCAAGTTTCAGGATCCACCGGAGTTCAACAGATTTAATGGCAGTGTCTGATAATTTAGTCCTATGGTCGAATGTTTATATGATTATATGTAATTTAATTTCTTATATATAATCTTTGAAAAAAGGGTAGTAACGATTGTTATAATTAAGGTTTTAAAATAATTTATTTGACCATTGATATCATAAATTACTTATAATCAATATAATTACTCCCAAATTACTTATAATAAAGATTGCTATAATTAAGATTAACGTTTTGAATTCATGACCAAAGTTAAATTCTTTTAACTTTAAATTTTAGGTAAGGCAGTGGAATTTGGAGAGGAGAAAAAGCGGACAGATTTCTCCTGGGTGATCATTGTTGGGAATAATAAGTGAAAAGAAAGAGACTTAACATGGGCGTGCCTTATGAACAGCATATTCTGTCCAACAGCTACTCAATTTTGGAGATTCTCCCTTCAACCTCAAATACTCCCTCCGGATTTTAAATATTGGTACAGTATAAAATTATACAATTTTTATGGTACCTCAACTTTTTATGTACTTTAAATTCATGAAGTCGCATTAATAGTAAAAAATGGCTAAATTTTGGAGTAAATTGGAGAAGAGAACATGAGTAAAAATGGAAATATGTTCTTTTTTTCCTCTTTAAATGAAATTTGTGTAAGAGTACCAACTAAAAAATCTTTCCAAAAGAGAAAGTGTGTCAATATTAAAACATGTGAGGGAGCAATGAACATTCAACTTAAAAGGTCCCAAACAACTCGAGCCAGCAAAACTAAAATATCTTTTGCACCCCCTCCGTCCCAAACTAAATTACGTCCTCCGTTTTTTCTATTTATATCATCATACATTTAGATGTTTGGATTTAGAAGAATAAAATGAATGAATTAAATTGATTGTAGAAAGTAAAAATTAGAATGAGTGGATGAAATTAAAGGAATCTTGCCATGAATAAAAATGGTGCCAAATAAAAGAAAGCATCCATTTATAGTAAGTGTGTCATAAATAATAAAACAGACTGAGTAGTAATTTATTTTAAGGTATTAAAAAATGGAAAAGTCTTGGGAAAAACGGTCTTTCCATAGGCTTATGGAAAGACGACTATGGAAAGACGGAGTTTAATTAGAATAATAAAAGGTAAAAAGTCTTAGTTGCAATATTAAAAATTTATTATACAAACCCAAAAAATTTATCTTCGTTTCTTCTAATTTGCACTTTAAACCTTGGTCTTTCCATGGTTTATGAAAAGACCGTCTTTCAAGAGACGGACTCTTAAATATATGTTTGATAATTAATATGTTTAACTACATATAATAACATCAAATAAACTAATGTCAGATATGATAATATTGTTGCTTTTATATCTATTTAAATATATGATCATAAGAAATAATATTAAATAGTAAAATGTGTGATTTGAAATGGACAAAAAAATAAAAATGAAAGAGTGTTAATATTAGTGGTTTAGAGGGAGTCAAATAATAAAATGTGCAATTTAAACTAATACTCTCCCCAATACAGGAAGAGCAACTCCAACGCGCGGTGTCTTTGCGTGCCACGTTGGAGAAGAGTGTAAATTGACATTCCAATGGAGCTGTATAATTGCGTCTGGATGGTTGCGTGGGCACAGTAACATGCCATACATAGCGCGAACTGTAGCTACGGGATTCGTATATATTGGACTGTTTCTGGCTTTCTGCTTCCGCTCTTCTTTTGGATTCTTTTCGTGATCACTATATCTCGCCCTGTATTTTACTATTCTCGCCCTAATACGTATATAGTATGTATTTTTAATTTAATTTCAATAACTAAATTAAATTAAATTTAGATTGAATTAAATTTAGATTAGATTAAATTTAGATTAGATTAAATTTAGATTAGATTAAATTTAAATAAATTAAATTAAAAAATAAATCCGGGCGCCGCTGCCGGACCGCCGGAATCCGCCGCCGGACCGCCGGAATCCACCGCCGGACCGCCGGAATCCGCCGCCGGACCGCCGGAATCCGCCGCCGGACCGCCGGAATCCGCCGCCGGACCGCCGGAATCCGCCGCCGGACCGCCGGAATCCGCCGCCGGACCGCCGGAATCCGCCGCCGGACCGCCGGAATCCGCCGCCGGACCGCCGGAATCCGCCGCCGGACCGCCGGCTCCGGTTCGCCACCGGCTGGGCGCGAGGCGCCGCGGAGCGGCTCGCCACGGCCTGGGCGCGAGCCGTGGCGGGTTCCGCTCGCCACGGTCTGGGCCGTGGTCCGGTCGCCACCGCCCGGCCGCTCGCCACCGCCCGGCCGCTCGCCACCGACGGACCGCGAGCCGCCGCCGGATCGCTCGCCACGGGCTGGGCGCGAGCCGGACCGGCGCAGCTCGCCGTGGCCTGGGCGCGAGCCACCGCTCGCCATGGCTTTGGCGCGAGGCGGACGCGGTCCGCTCGCCAGGGCACGGGCGCGAGCCGGAGACTCCGGCGGCGGCGGATTCCGGCGGTCCGGCGGCGGATTCCGGCGGTCCGGCGGCGGCGCCCGGATTTATTTTTTAATTTAATTTAATTTATTTAAATTTAATCTAATCTAAATTTAATCTAATCTAAATTTAATCTACTCTAAAATCAATTCAATTTAGTTATTGAAATTAAATTAAAAATAATACTGTATACGTATTAGGGCGAGGATAGTAAAATACAGGGCGGGATATAGCAACACCCTTCTTTTCTTGTACTCGTTTATTTATTAGTACCACATTTGAGTTTTTTTATTGGCACATTTTTTATTTTTGGCAAAAATTTCTTCAATTTCATCAACTTATTTTACTTTTTACATTCATTTTTATCCAATCATTTTCTTTAATTAAATCCAAATACCTAAACCTATGGTGCCAATATTATTGAAACAGAGGGAGTACAACTTTACATTTACTTGGAGTATTTGTTTTCTTCTTTTATTTTTTGATTTTCCTTCTTGCGCTATTTATTTATATTATTCTTTTATTTGTTTTATACATTATTAGTAATTATCATAAATAGTATTTTTAATGTTATTTATTGTGTCAAAATAGTATTAAAATGATAATTCATTCATCTTTCAAATGATTTTATTTATTGATTTTAAGGTTAATCATATATCATTAGAGCTCTACATTTGATTTCTTTATTAATCTAAGATTTATATTTTAAAACATTAATGGTTATGAAATCATTTTTGAATTCCAAAATTTTAACATAAAATTTTTAATAAGTATTATTTTGTTGATAAGATAACATATTATAATATATAACATCTTAATAAAATAATTAAAAAATATTTCTAAAGGGAAAATAAAAAAAATACAGATTCGTATGGTGACCTTTGTTCACAACCTGACCCGTACCTGATCAAGCCCCGCCGCTGCTACGCCGGAAAGGAGATTCAGGAGGAACAGACCCCGCCTGCTACGCCATTGCTGGCGGCCCGAGCGCTACTTGTGATCTACATGAAAGAAACAGACCCCGGGAACTTCGGGAGGAGATTCTCCGATGGTCTTGTCAGCAATCTTATAGAAAGAGAAAGTAGGCAAATATTATGTTACAAAAAATAGAAGACACACCTATTCATTTATACTGTTCCTAAACCCTAATCTCCATGGTCTATGACCTAGCTCTCTTTGTCTTTTAGTGACTGGCTCAATACCAAACCCATACGTGTGTGACTTGTGTTATGGGGTTTGTGCATGAGTATCAGCAATGTTATCCTGTTATTAGAAGCCCCCCAAAAAACTAAGTGATCCTTTAGTGCTCGAAGTTATGCCCCATTGAAGGTTGGTCACATTCATCGAAGGTTCGAAGGCTTTGTGCACTATTCGACCTCTGATGTGGTCCCTTACTTGCGGATTACTTTCGGGCGTTCCTTGCTTTCTTATTTACAAGGGAGCACTTAGGTTTTTCTCTAGCATCTTGACTCTTGAGATTTCGAAAAAGGCGCATAAGTGTTTTTAAAGCGGAAGAGAGTGGCATGCGTGTGGAATAGCCTTTATTAGGCTTTTCAGCTTTTTTGCGCCTTTTCATACTTCCTCTCTTTTTAGGTAATGATTACTCTGCATTTATATCTCTTCTCCATCTATATATAGGTCCCAAAAATGCTCTTCTCTCTTTTCACTTTCACTATTCTCTTTGCAGGTTTTCTTCGAGAATTTCCACACCGTAATCTTCTCCAGCCCCCAAGCTCCAATCTTCAATTTTCCATCTCATCCCTAAACAAGTAAGTCTCCATGGACCCTAGCGCTATCCCTGTGAATTCTCCTTGTTCTTCTGTAAACCTTGATAGGAATAGTGAAAGGGTAGATTCTTCACGGGTTATGTTTCAGGTGGTGCCAATTCAACTTCCTTCGATAACTCTACCCTTCGATCGGTCGAGATTCTGACCGATTATGAAAAAAATGAAGTCTACAAACTCTGTTCATTGTTTCGACGAAGCGCTTAATCTTAACAAAGCGGTGGCTTCCATCGGAACCGACTCCTACAAATCTAAAGGCCAGTCTCGTGGGAAAGTAGGTAAGTTCTTGAGGGGTAGTCCAGAGCAACTAGGTGCATCTAGAACTGAGAGAGTTACGAATGAAATATCCTACGAACCCTCGAAGAGGAGGTTTGTTTGTTCACGTCCCGAGCCTTCGTCAAAGGGAAAAGGCACGATACAGTACACTTTCCTTGAAGAGATAAGCAAGCTTATCGAAGAGATCCCTTCATACCAGTGTATTCCCTTGAACGCCCAGCTGAAGCCCCCCGAAGTAGATGAATATACTTCTCTACCTATAGGAAGGGAGATGACCTATAGTAAACACATTAGATCAGGCCTTAGCTTTCCCCTCCCTTCTTTGTTATCGAACCTAATGGAGGAATTTGAGGTGAGTTTGGCCCAGCTTCACCCCAATGTAATAGTTATAATAATGGCCTTCCTGGTTCGATGTAGGGGTGGGTGTAGATCCTTGTTATGAGTTATTTCGATTGATATACTTGTTGATTAGTAATCGAGATGTAACTGGCACCTTTACTATAAGCAATAGCCTATCCGGTCAATGGTTCATCATTCCCCCTCCAATAACTCGGGATGGCAGAATAAAGCATTTTATTTTGATTACTCAGGAGCTTATCGAACCCCTCGATGGAATTTCAATGCCGTGGTCGAGACAAGGGGAGGGAAATATGTTATTCCTAAAAAATTCTGTGAAGATGTAGAGCATTTTTTAGGACTAGAACCCTTAGATACCAACGTTTATCGCCCTGCGACTACTAAGGGCGCTAAACCTTTTGTTTGGCCTGAGTTGGTTTACGAAAGCATTTATGCTTTGACTGACCAACGAGCATTCGAGGAGACAATTCCAGAGAGTCTCGTCAGGCTCACTAAGAGAAAAAGAGGGGGGGTGGGGCTAGTAAGCTGCCTTGTCCAAGACCCCTCCGAAGGATGGATCATTCGCGCATGATAGTCATCGAGGAGATATCTTCTTCATGCACTAGCGAAGGTTTATAGGACACCTTTTCTGCTATTGTATACATTTTCTTTTGCTTCGGCCGTGACTTGTAACTTGTTTTCTTTTTCACGCAGTGAGCAGAGCATAGAGCTTTGTTGAATCCCTCGAAGAAGAGGGTAACTTTGGAATGAGGGGGTCAGCTAGGCAACCCACTCCAGCCCAAGTTCTGGTGGGATCTCATGAGAAACCTCCCATTCAGGAGCAACCCAAGAAGAAACCCAGGTTCGAGCAGGCTGAACCTTCCCATGAAGTAGATGGCGATGAGGTGGACGTCAATAATCTCTACTATAATGCTGAGGATGATAATCTGTCTTTGGATTATCTTGGGGATTTGGGCAATGAACCTTCGGTGAGTTTCCCTCTATTCATTTTCTTCATATTTAGGTTTCCTTTGATATCTTCGTTGTATTATTATATACATACAGATTAATAAAAAAAATTGGGTCTAGGTGGTGGCGGAAGTTCGATCGACCTTGCAATCCTCCGGCGTCTTCGTGGACTAGGTTCTTTCCCTCATGCAAGGGCCTAACAAAGCCATTGCCCATGCTGATCGGTAAGATAAGAATGCCAAACTGATGAAAATGATTGAAGATTTGGTGGAAGATATGAGGAATTCAATGGAAAGAGAGAAGCGCATGGCAATGAAGTGTGCTCCCGAGGCTTAGCATACTCTGTTAATGAATTTTGTTGACAGGGTGATGGGCTCGAAAGAAATGGAAAAGGCCTTTCTTAATCTTCTGGGCATTAGGAAGGCTTGGGGTTAAACAAATGTTTATGGATGGATACGTGACTGTCTCACCCCTGAACAAAATGAGGCCCTGAAGGCTTGCACTGACCCCGACGCCAGGGAGAAGATGAAGGCTGGATAAGGTAAGCTCTCTAGCCCAGGTGGTCTCAGGCCTAGAATCCTCGATTTTATCAAGAACAAGAGGACATTTTTGTCTGCCTCCAACCTTTGTACTTTGGTTGTTCCCGAAGATGATTCCCAACCCAAGTCCAGTGATCAGGACTCGAAGAAGAAACCAAAAGGCACTGAGACAGACCATGGCAAGGCTGTGAATGATGAGGATTATAACATAGGGTGAGAGGCTAGAGATGTATGAATTCTAATCTTCTTCTTCGATTAAGTAATTTTTTGTTATCTCAGATGGAGACTTGATCAAATATTTTGATGACATTAAGGCAATCAAACAAATTTGCGAGTTGTTTTTTCTAGCATTAACTATATTCATTTTTTACTTTATAAAATGCTCTAATATATGATGGGCTGGAAAAATCTGTTCAAGAGCTTGCTATAGTTAAGGTAGATTTATCGAAGGTTTTGACTAAGTTAGCCCTCCTGAGTGAATATCTATCTAAGGCTAATAGGGAGCTGTCATAGTGGGAAGATAACAACTATCCTTTGATAAGGGAAATTCTTAAAAATTGAAGGATAATTCAACGACTGGTCAATCAACTGTGACCCTTGCCATAGTAGACGAATCATGCAGCGTCGGCGAGCTCAGTCACCAAGATGCTTTACGAGAAATGATGAATAAGTATTCTAGTTTACACAAGTGTCTTACCGATGCCGGGTTTTATCGAAGCCTAAGTTAGTGAGGTGATAATAGACGCTATCAAGATAAGGTAAAAGAGCTCGAAACAAAAGTTAGCGAGATGGACAAACAGAAAAGTTTACTTGTTGAAGAGGTTTCTAGGCTACAAGGGGCCATCGAGGGTAACCAAAAACTTTGCAGCGAGCTTGTAAATCAGAATTCCTTGCTTTTAGATCAAGTGTTGGCTCATTCTGCTACAATATAACTTTACTTTGATATTCTTCAAGCACATGGGTTATTATATGGGGTCCTTGACATGGGTCCTATTAGTGATATGTTTCAATTTTTGTACAAGACTGAGATAACTTTTCTTTGACAGGATCTAGATAGGGATCCTGACTATCGTGCAGCTTTTGACACTATATGCAAGTGGAAAGAACGTCTCCAATTAGAGAAAAATCACCACCCTCAAGGAGCAGGTCCTTCGAGTGGGATTCCCTCATTCGCGATTCCTCCAAAGGAAAAACGTTTACATAGGGGTTCGAAGAAAAGAAAGCAGACACCCCATTTTTAAAATAAGTAAAATAAGAAAATTATCCGTCAAAACAGATAGCCCAAAGAATATCCCCTCTTCAGGGCATCACACCCCCTATTGGACCTTTTCATCGAGTGTTATCAGTCAAACCTGTAGGAGAAGTTCCCTTTGGCGCTCGTGATGTCGAAGAAGTGGTGCCCAGGATCGTCAAAGCTGGTGAGGAGGGAGAACTATCACTACCGGGGAATTCGATACCTCGTCGAATGCACTATGGAAATCCCATCACCGAGGCCTTGGAGAGTAAGATTGATTGCCTATTTACAATCTCCACTGGGGTGAAGGCAGAGAACATTCAGTGGTCTGAATGATCGCGTGTGTTGTATGTTTTAAAATTTAGGTTGTATGTTATACCTCAAAGCTTATGTTGTATGTCATACCTTAATAAAGATTATGTAGTATATTATACCTTCAAGAGATTTTACTTACAAAACGTGCATAGATTTCTATCGCGCGAAGGCAAGAATTGAATTCTATCGCACAAGGGCGAGAATTGAACTCTATCATACCTTTGAGCAATTTCACTTATAATGCGTGCATAGATTTCTATTGTACGAAGGCAAGAATTGAATTCTATCACGCAAGGGCAAGAATTGAACTCTATCGTGCGAGGGCGAGAGTAAATTTCTATCATGGGAATGCGAGAAACGGATTCTATCGTGCAAGGGCGAGAATTGAACTCTATCCCGCGAGGGCGAGAGTAAATTATTTCTACAAGGCATCTTCGATCACTTGAGAATAATAAATTTGCACTTTATCTTGGGGTAGAAATAAAAACTTCCATTAAGTCATCCATTTGGTGTGCGAAGCATACAAGTCTGGTAATAGGTATATAGAAAAATACACAAATTTTTTGTGACGAGGCCCTGATAGTTGTTCCTTACAACTAGTGATATTGACAAAGGTTAACTACGTTCCACCGCTTCGGGATGCAGTCACCATTCATTGAATCCAAGGTATAACTCCCTTTTGGGTGAGACTCGAGCACTATGTAAGGTCCTTCCCAATTAGAGCCCAGCTTCCTTTTGGTTCTTGTTTACTCTTCTCATTGTCCCTCATGATGAGATCCCCTACAACACTGCGCTCCTTTCACCCTTCAATTATGATGCCGTTTCACCATTTCCTTGACCTTGGCTTCACGGATGGATGCTATGACACGTCTTTCCTCTATTAGATCCAAGTCAAGGAAACAGTTTTTGTCATTGCTGACACCACTAGCTACCATCATCCTTGGGCTAGGCATGCCAACTTCTGCAGGTATCATAGCCTCTGAGCCATACACAAGCTCATATGGCATATCTCATGTGGTCAAATACTCCACCATTCGATAAGACCATAATACACTGGATAGTTTGTTGACCGAGTTGCCTTTTGCTCCCTCCAGTCTTTTTTGTATTCCATTGACAAGGGTTCAATTAGTGACTTCAACTTGACTATTTGCCTGTGGATGGTATACCGATGTGACCCTCAGCTCGATCTTGAACTCTTCACACTAACTTTTAAAAGGGTAATTCGCGAACTAGGTTTCGTTGTCAGTGATGAACGCTTTTGGTATGCCAAAGCGACAAACAATATTCCTCCAATAGAATAATATGACAGATTTCCCCTTAATGTTTGCAAGCGGTTATGCTTCGACCCATTTAATGAAATAGTCGACTGCCACTCACTACTAGAAAATAGGGCTTTTATGACACTGATATAAAGACATACTTACTTATATGTGTTTAAAAGTGGCTATAAAGACATTTGAGAAATAGTAGGAAATCAATAATGAAATTAATATCATTATAGCATACCTATAATAACATTATGCACCTTATGTTTGATTTGCCTCTATTAAGACATTGTGATTAGACTCTGTAACAACACAAATTTTCTTTGTTGAGATAGACGTGTTTTAAGACATCACTATATGTACATTTAGGTAAGAACTTAATTTATTTCCTGTACTTATTCACATTAATAAGAAAAATGGAGAAGTGCATTATCGTGACATTTTCTTATGTAGTATCAAATAGAAACTGATTTCATTATTAATTAATGAACACCATCAATATGATAGGACGGAAAAAAAAGAGCAAGCGAAGGTACAAATTCAAAATGAATCACATATATAAACCAACGAATCTCATCATGAATAATTGGTACAAAATTAATCACGTATATAAACCAACGAATCTCATCATGAATAATTGGTACATATGTGAAAGCTCACAAGGCAGCACCCCTGATGTAAAGGTAGCTTTTTATGCTTCAGTGACTCTGTCTACTTGTTATCCTCACCTATCAAAAAGATGGAAACTTTTCAAAATTACACACAATTCATCATCGTAAAAATAAAATACGAAATATAAAATTTTAACAAATGCATAAATAATTTAGCAATGAAAACGGCAATAAGCTAGCATCAGAAGTACAAATTGGGAAAATTCAATTATTCAGTACATAACCTAAATTGGAAAAAATTCTCAGTTGACTTACTTTGGAGAAAACCCGAAAATAGAACACCTCAGAAAATAATAACATAAGTTGAACCAAAAAAGATGCAGCGAGCAAAAGTACTCGTACATCATTTTATTAATGAAACACTTCAATATATGGACTCGAAACATTGTAGTCATTTTTGGTTAGCTAGCAGATACACCTATGATGAACTGTCACTGTCAGATCAAAGTACTACTAATGATGAAAGGGAGAAATATAAACATATTCTATAATAAAAACTCAAAACAAAATTTTGATCAGTTACTTTGCCATGAAAAAAACACACCTTTTCTCAGCAATAATAATCCCTATAGCACAAACATTCTGATAAGCTCCCTAAGCTTAAGTTTTTGGGACAAAGAGTCTCACTAAAAAAATCCATTTCTCAAGAAAACAATCCGCATGAAAAAATGATATGCAGATAACAAATTCCATAGCTTAGAGAATAATTCAGATCAAAGTAAACCATGCAACCACATCTTTGAAATAGTAGACCTTTTTGTCAAATCATTGTTTTGAAAGTTCATCAATGGCTAAACTATAGATTCATTGCTCGGAACTAGGGGGTGGCGATGAAAATGCTAGCGCCTCCCCTAAGATCCGGCGGCCCGGAATTTAGGCCTAGAGCCACCGGAAGCCACTGGATTCCACCCCCCCTTGAGTTGTCGTCGTTGCCGGAGCGAGGAAGTGGCGTGAGAGGCGGAGGCGCGCAGAGGAAGGGAACTTGAAGAAGGTGATGTTTGATGAATCTGGTCAATCTGGTCACCTACCGCGGGCCCACCATGGTGGCGAATACCCTCCACGCCGCCTCGATTTTGTTGAGGGAAGGCAGCGAGTGGGATTGGTTCATTAATCTCAGCGCCTCGGATTATCCCCTTGTTACCCAAGATGGTATTTTTATGTGAAATTATAGTTTTTTCCCTCTTTTGATTGCAGCTGAGTTTCCCAATTTTGGTTCTGCATTTATATGTGAAGTTTGTGTCTTTATGTAGATCTGCTACACGTTTTTTCGTTCTTGCCGCGGGATCTGAATTTCATCGACCACACTAGCAACATTGGCTGGAAAGAGTGAGTAATTTTCTTGATGAATCTTGGCTGTTTTACTTTCCTTGGATTTGTGAAAATGTTTGTGTGTGTTTAATTGGTGATAATGTGATGTGAATTATGCAGGTTTCAGAGAGCAAAACCAATAATTGTTGATCCTGGGTTGTACATGTCCAAAAAGGCTGATGTTTTCTGGATTACGCAGAGGAGGAGCGTGCCGACAGCATTTAAGCTCTTTACAGGTGTGCCTCCTAAACTGTTAATGGATGGCTTTAGCTCTAAATCCTGATCTGAACATTTGTGATGTGGTGACTTTTAATTTTGGGAGATTCCTTTTCTGTTTTTTTTATTCTTTCTTAGTGGTTGAGTTTTGTCGTTTGCGATGGATCTAGGTCAAAATCAGTATATAAACAAAAGTGGTTGTGCCTGTGTAGATTATAAGTATTATCTCTATATTTTAGCTGGTGTGGCGCGAATGGTAATATCAGTCCGACATAATTTCTGGGAGATGAATTCTTTGTACTGTTAAAATTACTTGCTTGACAGATCTAGGAACTAGTTAGATACCGTAGTTGGGTATGGAGGGAAAAGGAAACCAGGGAAACAACTAACGAGCATGTGATCTGGTAATGGATATTAGAGTTGAAATATGATTAATCGGGAACTGTTTTCTAAGTTTCATTTTGTTTATGCTGTTCTATGTCCTTTTAGAGTAGATTTTCCATAGATACACTTTATTTCCTGTAGGATTCATTTAATTAATATAATGAGAGAATGGATGACTATATTGGGTTGTAATTGGAATCGGGAAAAAGCATATGGTATAGCATGTTGTTTTAACTCTTCTCCAATTGGTTTTGAGCAGATTTGTAGACTGTGAAAATTGAAATGTGAATGTTCATCTAACAATGATTCATATCATTGTTATTGCTTATTGCTGATTATATGTTGACAAGGCAAAGTTCCATTTATGATCTTACCGTCCCCCATTTGCTTCTCTAAGTAAAATAAAAACTAACCATGGCCTGATTTTATGAGTATTTGGTTCTTTCTGTGCTCATTCATTGTTGGGATGAATGTGGGGCTAGTTGAAGTGTGGCAAGTGTTTGTAGTTTGCCTTCATTTAGGATGAAATTGTAGAAATTGCCTAAAGGTAACCTGTTTTAAAATTTGAATTTGTATGAAATTGTAGAACTTGAATGTCTATGTGATAGTATGTATATGTTTTTCTTGTATGCTTCTATAATGGACTTTCTTATTCGGCTTCTTATCAACTTCTCGTGTTATTGTTCAGCTGTAGGCAATTGTTAGAGCTTTTCTAGGGACTATGATGTTCTAATATATTTCTTACTTAGCGTTGCAAAAAAAAATTTAACCTCATTTTTGCCCCCCCTACCATATACTCCTGGTTCCGCCACTGCTTCCAATTACAGTTTATACCAAGTAGGACTAAAACACAAGCAACAGCACACATTCCTGAAAAAGCTTCACATTTAAAGAGTTCAAAAGTTTAAAAATGTACCTCAAATAGCGGAAGCAACCAAATAGCGGAAGCAACACTCATTCTACATCTTCATTCTCAATCTCTTCCCCTTCGACATCTAGGCGAACCCATTCTACATTTTCCTTCTCATAGCTGAATTCTGCATCGCCAAGATTGCTTTGTAGGTATGTCTCAACATCTGCTAGTGGCTCCATTTTATAACTACCTCTGGCGGATGTTGTGATGACAACTTTCCATTCAGTTTGAACAGGGTCTGCTATGTAGAATACTTGTCTAGCTTGGTGAGCTAAAATGAAAGGCTCTTCGTGACGCCTAACATTCTTGAAGTTTGCTAGAGTGAAGCCATCACTATCTAGTTTCAATCGCGTTTCTTTTGAAACCCAATCACAATCGAATAAAACAACCCTCCTTGTTACATAATCTAGCTCAATTATTTTTATTCAACACTCCATAAAAATCTGTCTCTCCTATAACTGGATTCACGTCCCTTGTACTGGAAAAACTTGATATTGTAGCATTGGTAGTTACACCACTATTTTGTGTTGTCCTACCTTTCTCCAAGTTATAAGCATGAAATCTGAATCCATTCACTATATATTTATCAAATGTTAGCCCAATGTTATTTGGTCCCTTGGCAAGAACTTTAAGGTCGCTTGATATGGAGTCATCATCAGGCAAGTCCAAATTATTTACCTTCATTAACAAATAAGCATTACTAATATGACTTAATAAAAAATAAAACTAGAGCGATGTATTTTTGTTTCACGTGAACACTTACATTAAGGGAAAACCACTCAGCAAATTGCTCGTAGTGAATTCGTTCAATTTGATGAGGTCTCATTCGGGGATTGTTCTCTTTTACCATACGTCGGTGTTGCCTGGAATTTTCAAAAAATAAGTATTTTATAAACAATTCAAGGAAAATAATGGAAAGAAAAATTGATATCATAAGTCTAAACATAAAAATGAATTACTCATACTGTATGTATGGTTGTGCAGCCTCACAATTGAACAATACATATTGATGTCCCTTTTTTAAAGTCTCTGCATCAAACAACTTTGGTGTGCCTTTCCCTAGAGGGTGTCCTCCCACTATAAACACTTTCGATTCTGAAACATTAGTTTCAAAGGCATCTTCATTTCTCGATGTAGAGTTGAATTTGGATTGTACACAATCCGCAAGATACATAGAGCACCATGTGAGACATTCATTAGCAATGTATCCTTGCGCAATCGACCCTTCCGGCTTATTTTGGTTTCGAACATATGACTTTAAGGTACCTAAATACCTGCATTAAAATTGTTGACACACATTGAATCACAAAATAACTCTAAGAAGTTAGGAAAATTCTCAACACCTAGGAACGGACTGAGGTCTAACATGACAAAATATGATAATAATAATAAAAAATTCATATTACCTTTCGATAGGGTACATCCAACGATAGTATACCGGACCACCAAGTTTCACTTCAGTAGCCAAATGAGGCAAATTCGGATTGTCTTTAACTTCCTTCCCAAATTTGAAGTTGATATTTTTCAAACTTTCTAACACCTTAGCACCAGATAACCGTGGTGGTGGTCGGCCTTTTTCTTGCTTTCCATCAAAATGCTGCGAATTTCTTCGAAACGGATGATTTTGATCCAAAAATCTACGATGCCCCATATAGCAGAACTTTCCACTGTTTTTCAACCATAAAGAGTGTGTGAATTCATGACAAACAGGACATGCTAATTTCCCTTTTGTACTCCATCCAGATAAATTTGCATAGCCTGGAAAATCACTTATAGTCCACAACAAACTCGCATGCAATTGAAAGTTTTTCTTAACAGAAGCATCATATGTTTTGACTCCATTTTCCCACAAATCTTTCAAGTCTGAAATTAGAGGTTGCATATAAACATCAATGTCATTTCCAGGAGCTGAGGGGCCAGGAATTAGCAAAGACAACAACGTGAAGGGCTCCTTCATACACATCCATGGAGGAAGATTATATGGCACTAGTACAACGGGCCACGTACTATGAGACGTACTCATATTACTAAATGGATTGAATCCATCAGAAGCCAGGCCTAATCTAACATTTTGTGAATCATTTGCAAATTCAGGGTATTTACTATCAAACGTTTTCCAAGCAGGAGAATCAGCTGGATGTCTCATGTATCCGTTCTTTGTACGATTATCAGCATGCCAACGCATATCTTTTGCTGTCTTCGATGACATAAAAAGCCGTTGCAATCTTGGTTTAATCGGGAAATACCATAAAATCTTGTGTCCAATTTTCCTTTTCACACCTGTTGGATCCTTCTCTGATGTTTTCCACCTTTCATGATTACACGTCTTACATGACGTCCTTTCCACATTATCACCCCAATATAGCATGCAATCGTTAACACATGCATCTATCTTCTCATAACCAATTCCCAAGTCTTTCATAAATTTCTCACATTCATAGTATGTTGCAGGTAGACCAGCCATCGCTTCAGGGAATGCTTTTCCTAAGAATTCTAGCAGCGAATCAAAAGAGCGGTTGCTCCATTTGCCCATACATTTTATGTGCAATATATGCACGATGAATGAAACTTTTGAGAACTCGTTACACCCTTCATACAAAGGCTTCTTAGATTGCTCGAGTAACTTGTAAAATTTTCCAGCAACTCCCGAGGGAATGTCTACATTAGCATCTGGGCCCATTTCACTTTCTTCATCTATATTTTGCTGAGGAATTCCAAAAACATCGTGCAACAATCCCTGAATGTCATCGGGCTCAGTTGAATCCCTAGGAGCTGTAAGAGGTACACTGCTAGTAGGATTCATGGTAGGTACCTCTCCATGAGCTACCCATTGATTGTATCCCTTAAAGAACCCAGTTATCAGTAAATGTTCTCGCGCCTTGTCTCTTTCCACTAACACGAAAAGTTTACATTCTTTGCATGGACACAAAATAACTTCTCTCCCTCTTGCATTATCAAAAGGAAAATTTAGAAACGTTTCCAATCCAATCAGATACTCTCCACTATATCTTGCTTGATTCATCCAACTTTTATCCATACTTCAATAAAACAACCAGAAGAAGATCCTACTAGATTTCATTTATTTATGAACATTAATAAACATAATAGCATTTAGAATATGTGAAAAAATAATAACCCATTCAGCTGACTTGAGAAATTGATTAGCATTCAGAAGACCAGTAAGCAACGTACTTACTTGGAATACTGTTCTAGTGGCTAGCTTCTTCTTGACTCTGTTTTCTTCTTTTACTGAGTCAAAGAAAGCATGGGAAAAGACATGTTTTGCTTTTCAACTGCATAAGAAAGCAAATTAGTAAACCAAAGAACAAACACTAAACAAATATGAATGATGAAACATGCCAAAACTTACTTCAGATCATCTCTACTAGCATCACCAATGAACTTCCACATAGCCACTGCAACCGGCCTAATCCTACAATAAAACACACCAAAGTAATTGGTGAGCCTAATTACAATCATAACAGATTAGCAGCAATCTATTGCTCCACCAAATGAAATACAGAAAAAGTAACAGGCTTCTACCATATAAATTCAAATTAATAACTTGAAAAGGGATAGATCAAGTGGATTAGGTAGAATGAGATGCTGATACTCAAACTATATCAATAAACTAAAAGCCATAAAATACATCGCTCGAGATCCATAGCCTAAAAGCCTAATAAGCTAAAAATAACCATATCAGCCGATCAAGCCATTATCCATGATAAAGGACAAATAAATTGTAGAAATTAATCCTAACTTACCGATGGGTTAGCTATGGCTAATGATATGGGTAACATATATCCCAAATTCCCAATGATGTGATTTGGAAATTGGACGCAGCCAAAATCGGTTCGGTAGGGTTTTCGAACTTCTATCACTGTAAAAAGGAGATATACTGATATAGTTTTGAGTTTTGATCGCTTTAGGTCCTAATTTTTTATTTTCGAACTTATATACTGAGTTATATGACTGTCAACCACCAATGTGGGACTAACTCTAACAAAATTGAACTAGATGAATATGGAGTTTGCTTAAACCTTCCATTAAACTCTTCCATTATAAGGGAGGCGGCCACCGTACAAAACCAAAATTTATCCCCAAATTTTCTAAACGCGAGCTCGCTGTACCAAACCAAAATTTAGCCCCAAATTTTGATATATTGGCGCTCAAACTATTGGTTTCGCTAAAAAAATTCCCGCTCCAGACTACATCGAATCAATAATCTCCTAATTGGAAGGAGATCATGCCTAAACTATCTCCTCTATATTGTCCGATTAGAATTAAGTATTCTGAGTCACTCTCACAATTACCCTTCCTTCTCAAAAACACAGAGGGACTGTTTATTGGGAGGAGTTGTTCTACAAAGGTAAGAAATTTTTATTATGCGGGTTGAATAGCGATTTTCATGATCGTGGATTCCATAGATTGTACACAATTTGAGTTTCTTTGCTTGATTTGCATCATATTCGCATTCCACAATATTACTAGAATCAACATATACTGATCAATTTCACATTATGATATGGAACAGGTATGTCGGGTCCACGAACTCGTAAACGTATCCAGATCA
Organism: Rubia yunnanensis; assembly: GCA_037428765.1. NCBI lineage: Eukaryota > Viridiplantae > Streptophyta > Magnoliopsida > Gentianales > Rubiaceae > Rubia > Rubia yunnanensis. Next base: position 80,960,581 of record CM075068.1, read on the forward strand.
ATAACAACCCTAAGGATAAGGATGAGTTCATAGAAGAAAACCAGAGTAAATATGCTTTTGATAGTACTGGAATTCTTTCAGTAAATGATTTTGATAATAATTTTAATTACTATTTTGATGATAAATTACAGGTCATGGAAAAAAGAGACATAGTCTTCGATCGGGCAATCAAGTTGATGATGAACAACACAGTCATGGTGATATGAATGAAGTTATCACAAAAAAATGCCAATTAGACAAGCCAGACAATGGTACTACAGGCAAGTAAATTGCTTATTATGTAATATTTTTAGTAATATTTAAATCTTCATTTGTAGTAATATTTAAATCTTCTTTAAACTGATAGTAATATTTGTAGTGATATTTAAATCTTCATATGTATCATGTTGCAAAGCCAAGTGCCTTCCTACGTGATAAAGAGTACAAAAATAATAGTTAGAAAGTAAGCTAATAGAAAATTTAGCATAACAAGTTAGTTTCAACATTACAGGACTGTTGATACTTCAAGTCCTACAACAATTACAACAACAGAAAATCACGAGTGATTTTTTTTAAGGAACAAGTAAAATAAGATGATGATAATACTATTAGTCAATGACAACTACTTAACTCTAAATGTATCTTGCATTTAAAGGTACTGCTAATTTGCTCGATAATATTGCTCGTGGGAATGTTAGTGCAATATTACAAGAAATGAAGGCTGCCAACTTGGATGAAGACATCAGTTTAGGTAATACACTTATGTTTATGTATTTTGTTTTGTACATTTTGATGGTCATATTTAACTAATTGGTGTTGCATATTTTCCAGTTCATGCTATTCAGCTTTTGCTGCTCAACGGTGGTCGTAACTCAAAAGATGCATCTCTTAGGTCAGAAGATATAGAGTCAGATCAAAACATCATTGCCCAATCAAATCAGAGCAACAATGAAGAAGTGCATAAATCAAAAGATGTAGAATTCGATCATAACATCATTGGCCAATCAAGTAGAAGCAACAGTGAAGCAATTCGTAGTGCAAAAGTGGCGGATTGGAATCAAAATATCATTGGGCAATCAAGTCAAAGCAACAATGACGAAGCTGATAATTCCTATGATGTAGAGTCTAGTGAAAACATCATTGGCCAATCAAGTCAGAGGAATAATAAAAAGACATCAAAAGGTAATTACGATATATATTTTATCCTCATTCATCTGCTACTCTTTTTGATGTTGACTTGTTACTCTTACCGCAGCAACCAAAAAGAGAGGATACACATACATGTTAGAAATTTGGGGCAGAGATAAGGTTTTACCTCCTATCCCTATGATGTATGATGCAAGTGGAAAGCCTGTTGGACCAAAAGCCTCCAAATATAGTGAATTTCTAGGCTCAATAGCTAGAAATAGTGCTTATTGTCCCATTGATGTGGAAACTTGGCATAAAATGCCAAACGAAAAGAAGATGGACATGCTTAATCTTGTCAAGGTAAATAAAGCTATTTGAGGTTTTCTTATAAAATTCAATGTTCTTGCAGTTCCATTTTAAAGGAAATTAATATTCTTGTACCTGATGATGCAATTTGTTTTGTAGACTCGATATGACACCACTCTTACCGATGACACCTCAATTCTGTCTTCGATTTCTCGTAAGTGGAGGAATTACAAAAAATCACTTAAACAGTATTGGGTCCCTGACACTTTGGAATACAAAGTTGAAGACCCACGAGTTTCAAAAGATCAGTTTTTGAATCTTGTACGTCACTGGAATAAAAAGGAAACCAAGGTAACTAATTATTTCATGACACTTAAGGCATTTTTGCACCTTTAATTAATGACTTCATTGCACGCCGTTATATATTTCTCTTTTCAATTTCATTCTTATAGGAAAGATGTTTGAAGAACAAGGATGCTAGATCCAAAAAGAAAATGGATCATCATACTGGGAAAAAATCCTTTGCCGAGATTGATTATGATTTGGTATGATTCATCTAATTACTAAATTCAAGTTATCAGTCAGTCATAATAACATGTGCTCTAATTTCAGGAAAAGAAATTGAATCGCAAACCAAGTCGAGCTGAACTTTTTGAGGCTACTTGGTTACAGAAAAAAAAAATTCCAGATCATGTTAAGAAGATATTGGTGAGTGTCTTGTGTTTACCTCTTCATCTATCCCAAATATTTTGAATTTACCTCTTCTCCCGAAAAATAAATTTGATTAATTTATTCACCATGAGCTATTACAAGAGTATTTGCTAGAATTATTCAATTAGTTTGCTAGAAACTGAACCCCCTTTATTATGAGTATCAGTTGCTAAATTATGTTTTAAATGTAGGCTGAAATGGAAGAAAAAAGAAAGGCACTTCCTGAAGGAGTTGAAGATACTATTGGTCCGGATGACATTTTTGCTCAAGTCCTTGGCCCAGACGCGCCAGGATATGTTCGAATGGTAGGAACTGGCACCACTCCATCTGCTGCTTGGGGAAACTCAACTACCAAAAATTCAGCGAAGCGTCTAGTTTTGGAACAAAAGTCAATAATTAATAACCTTCAGAAAGATGTTTCAGAGTTGCGTGAGATGGTTTTAGCACAACACGCAACTTCTTCGACCAACCATCTTATTCAGCCAGTATCACCTCAAGACATTCAGGTACAAATGAACTACTTGTCCATTCTTATTTATAAATTGTCCAAGACATGCCTAATGTTGACATATATCGATTTGAGTCATAGTGTGAGTCTGTATGTGGTTATGCACGAAAAGGAAATAGTATATGATTTGTCTTTGGTTGTGTAGGTGGGAACATGCGTTGATCTTAAAAGTATAGTGGATCCAAGTAAAGTAGTTGCTAAAGGAATTCTTCATAGTAGTGACGAGAATAAAGAAATTGGTGGACAAATTCTTGGACAAGGCTGGCTGGAAATCAATGTTACGACAGTACTTGAACCTGAAGAGCGCTTACTTCGTGTATATGATTATTGCCTGACCATAGAAGACTCTATCGGTGGGATGATAGTTTGGCCAAAGAGACTGGTAAATATTTTACTTTAATTACCATGTAGTGTTCGAATTTCCTTTTATTTCAACTGTTTACACATAAATATTAACATAAAGCATATTTTTCATTGCAGGTGGTGCCTTCTCAAAGTGGCTAACACTGTTTTCAAAGTGGTTGACACTTCATTCTCATTTCCAATACCTAGTTTCAACATCGTTATATTAGTATATGATTAGTTTTCTAGAGAATATTCTACAATTTCTATTTTTCTTTACCAACATATATAATATTTATAAAATATTTATTATTAGTATGAGATTTACTTTAATTTTTATTGTGTATTTATTTTCTGCCATTTAATATTTTGGTTTATTACAGCATTCCAATATTGCAATAAATAGAACGTATATAAGCATACCAACTAGTGTGGTGATAGTCTACTATTGTCACATTTTAACGTGTAACAATAATGGATTGAAGAAGCAATTTTAAGTGTAGCTTTAAAGTATAATAACACACAAAAAAATGTCTTCACCCCCTTTTTAAAGTACAAATATTTTTGTCGTTATGGAACACTATTAAGACACTTTTATGTGGGGTATTTCTAGGTTAATAAGACAATATCTAATGTAATTAAACATATAATATAATACATGAAAAAGTGTCATAATAGGTCAATATAATGATACACGTGTATGTTGGTATTATAGGTATCACCACACTACATGATGTTTCCAAAATATTTTATTGTAAAATTCAAAATTATCTAATACTACACTTTTTTGTGTCATTGTACCTATAGCTACATCAACACTCATGACACAAGGAAAAAAATGTCACATTATCATAAATGTGACAATAGGTATGTTTAACCACAATTTTCCATGTCATTAAAGCCTTATTTTCTAGTAGTGACTATCAGATACTTGAGTCTCCTTCGTGCTTCTAGGAAGGGCCCAACTAGGTCTATACACCACTTATCGAATGTCCACGAGCTGAATATGTTGATCATTTCCACTTTAGGGATATGGGTCATAGGTGGGTGCTTTTGGCATTGGTGACAGCCTTGGATATATTTGTTAGTATCTTCGAACATGGTTGGCCAATAATACCTTGCTCGAAGCATCCTTCTTGCTATAGATCACACTCCTTGATGGCTTCCAGAGACTGTTTCGTGGATTTCCTGCATTAAGTAGTGTGCATCGGTAGGGGTAACACATCCAAGCAAGGGTTGCAGGTATCCCCTTCGATACAAGGTTCCCTCCTGTATAACATACTTGGGTATCTTGAGTCAAATTTTCCATGCTTCGATGGAATCTTCTGGAAGCAGCCCATCTTGTAGGTATCAAACAATTAGGGTCATCTATGTATCCCCTTCAAAAACGGCCATCACGATGATCTCCTCCAAGCTATGCTGATTAAGGGTTTTGAATTTTACTTGCTTCTGCGACAATTCACACAAATCAGATGAAGCTAACTTACTCAAGGCATCAGCCTTATGATTTTTCTCCCTGGGTACCCAAGAAAGAGTATATCATCGAAATCATTTTAATAATGGTTTGACTACGTTCAAGTAGCGTTGCATACAATGTGAGACAGTGGAGATTCTAAAATGCAAGGGTTCAAATCATTATAAAATCCCACATATGAAGAATGATGCACTACTACGAGATAGAATATTACCGGGAAACATATATGTTGACACTCAATTAGTTAAAGATTGCCTTCAACACTTGATAGATGCAAACAAAGTTAGTGGACCGGAATACATTATTTAACAAATCATGGTGTAGCATGCAAGTTGTATTCAAATTTATGGGGTTAGATTATCTAATAGGTGCTTCTTATTTATACAAACATAGTGCTAGGTTTTGTTAGCATGCTTGTAATTAAACTCGTGTTGTATTCAAGAACTAAGAAAAATATTCTCTTTAAATTACATGGTCTGGAATTTTAAAATTCTAAAATTTCAATTATTGTCCCGTTTAATTTAAAATGTTGTCCTTATAAATTTTTTAATTTTTAAAGTGTTGTGAGTAAGTATAAAAATACAACAATTTGTGTGTCCCATCATACGTGATTTAGTTTAATGTAATATGGAAAACAGGAGATACCTGCAAAAGCAACCCATTACTTGTAAAAATGACTCATGTCCTTTGTTTTAAACCATTCAAGAACAAAAGGTAAATTAGTTGAAAATCTTAGCAAACCAGACACATGTTAAGGCAGCTTACAAAGCAAAACATGCACATAAGAAGTTACCTTACAACAGTAATAAGAAACGTACACAACCAGTTTGTATTTAAAGTATTGCAAAACAAACATAACACAACTAGTATTGGCAACATAAAGAATACAGAGATATCAAAACAGAATCAATGCAAAGACCACATATTCAACTACATCAAGCACATTCAATCATGACATTCAATCACGTATGGGGGCTGAACAGGGCAACCCCATTAAGTACATACAACTGCAACAACATAAAATATTGAAGGACTACTTGATTGAAAGAGAAGTTACCTTACAACAATAATAAGAAACTTACACAACTAGCTTGTATTTAAAGTATCGTAAAGAAAATGTGACACAACAAATAGTTTTGGCGACATAAAGAATACAAAGATATCAAAGCAGAATCAATGCAAAGATCACATATTCGACTACATCAAGCACATTCAATCATGACATTCAACCACATGTGAGGGCTAAACATGGAAACCCCCTTAAATACATTCAACTGGAACAACATAAAATATTGAAGGACTACTTGATTGAAAGAGATATCACCACAATATCAATGAAAAGATCACAAATTCAACTACACTAAACACATTTAATTGCCACATGTAACCATGTACTGGGGTTGAACAAGACAACCCCATGAAATACATACAGTTAGATCAACATAAACTATTGAAGGACTACTTGATTGAAAGAGGTATGACCCGGGTAAAATGGAATCCATCCAACATAGGGGGTAGATGTGCTATGCCTTAATTTTCAGGTGGGAAGTACATTGGTGACGAAAACCAATGCACCATTTATTCAGTTTCCCTCTCCTTTGTTTTGTATTTTGTTTTTTCCGGCTTCTAAATTGATCTTCGAATTTAAAATCGAAAAATACTTTGAAAAGAATGAGTAGTTCAGTTCCATTTGTAAATAAAATAAAATAGAACTTTCCTTGTCAAACAACCTTACGATAATACTTGCAGGAGCTCACCAATCCAAGATAAAATTTTGGGCACCTCATGATCGATAAAATAAGTGTGGTTCATAAAGAGTTCCCCAAGACAAAAAAAAACATAGAACGATTAGTATCAAACTCAGGATTCAAGAAGCAAGTACAAGTATGCAACTCATCTAAACAAATGAAGTATCGAGTGACTTCAATAGACATAAAATGAATAAATCAAGCATATATGTAATAAGCCATAGCCAGAACCCCATTCAAATTACAGATGTTTCACAATTTTATATATATATATATATATATATATATGTATATCTAAGGTCGTGCACAAAAAGATGGCATTGGATTGCATATTCCCAACGTCATACTCGGCCAACCATCGATGGACCAATCCAAGGTTGTATGGTAACCTTACCCGGTGGTACAAAAGTTCCCAATGAAAAAGTTATAGTTTCAATACAAGGCAATCAGAAGATGGCCTAACGTTACATGATGATAGTTGGGAAGGAGCTTGACAAAATCAAAGGGTTTAACCCAGTCTTGGAAAACTACAATGGCAAAGGAAGCGATCTAGGCTCAAAGACTCCCTCATCGGAGACGACTACAGAAGATAAGGTACTTCATAAAATCACTACTATTAGATGGGTTATAACATTAGGAAAGCATAAGTTTTATTTTGAGACAACTCTGATGCAATTTCCCTGATTATATGGAACTACGATAGGTAATAAGGACCCAAAGGAACAGAAAATAATGGAAGACCCGATAGAAGTAGAATTGTCCTTGAGCACCGATCCCCAATGAAACAACGCTTAGACTCCTCAAAGTCGACAATCACTAACAACATATTGTTTTAGGCTCGATACACCTCATATTTTCCCCCAAGGAGTAGTTATTCTCAAGAGGAATTATAGGGCTTTTTCTCACTATAATCTAATTCCCTGGGAGTCGTTCACCCCAAGAGGAACATTAAGGCTACAAATTTTGAAAAATTATATGTTCATATTGAAAACGTTCTCCTTAATAATAGCTGACATCCCACCGGAGGATGCCCGATCTACAATAAAGAGAGGACTCACCAGAAAATGATCTCCTAAGAAAAGGCTGATATCCCACCAGAGCATGGTCGATCTACAACAAAGAGACGTCTCACCAGAAGACAATCTCCTTAAAAAAATTGATATCCCACCAGAGGATGACCCATCTACATCAAAGAAACGTCTCACCAGAAAATGACCTCCTGGAAAAAAAACCAGTATCCCACCAGAGGATGCTCGATGTGCAACATAGAAACATCTCACCATAAGACGTCTCGTAAAAGAAAAAGTTGATATCCCACCAGATGATGACCGATCTACAATAAAGTGACATCTCACTAGAAGATGATCTCCAGAAAAAATGGCGATATCCTACAAGAGGATGACCATTCTATAACAAACAGACATCACTAGAAGACTATCTCCTGGAAAAAAAAACTAGTATTCCACCAGAGGATGACTGATATTCAACAAAGAAAAGTCTCATTTGAAAACAAAATACATACACTATCCCAAGTTCTCCCTACGGGATGAAAAAACTCTCTAAAGTGGAAGAATTCTATTATGAATCCCCCTACAAATGATGAAAAATTCCCTAAAGTGGGTGAATGATACTATAAATCTCACTATGGGGTGATAAACTCCTTAAAGTGGATGAACGCTATGACAAAGAGATGAAGAAACCCCAAGGATGGCCCAATACCATCATATTAAAAGGTTCTATCCATGGAAAAATTTGCTATACATTTAACCCCCTCCAACATGGCACAAATATTCCCCAGGATAAAGGGATGCAAACACGACCAAGAGTCAGGTGAGCTTTACACTAAGGAATATATGCTTTAAGAAATAAAAACAATAATTTCTCGACTTGCTGCTCTAATGGCAAGACCTAACTTTGGGATCTACATCTCGAGTGATTAATGGTTAATCAGCAGTCAACCTTTGATGTGATATCGTCTAAGACGACAGCTGATGGATAACATCAATGCCCTGCCTTAACCGATCGCACCAGGCTATGGCTTTATCATAAGCTTCCCAAGCCCTGGGACCTCTTTCTTAAAAACAAATTCCCATGTTTCCAATAAAATCTCTCAAAACGGCATGTATATTTGCGAGTATTCCCATGTTCCAATAAAAGCTCGCAAAATGGCATGTATATTCTCGATGATATAAGAATCCTCACTATGCTCAAACATGATACCATAAGCGTGGAGACTCTAATCATAAATGGAAATGATAGCTTTATGGTCCCTCAATGTCCTTTCAACCATGGATTACTTTTTTCTTAACATGTTGGTGTTTAGATAAAAATATTTAATCTCAAGATCTAGAATCTTGAGCTCCAGTTTATCTATGTCATCCTGAAGCTTCTTGATTTTTTGATCTTAGGTAGCAATGGTGAGTACCAAGGATTGGAAAATTTGGAGATCTACTCCTCAATTATTTTGCACTAGTTGTTGATCTTTCTTATTCCTTTCAAGCTTCTCATGAAGACCTTAAATGGTATAAAATATTGCATGATATTCTCCACTTACGTTTTGAAGCTAATACTCTAAGGGTTCAAACCTAGAACTATACCCTGAAACTTTCAAGCGGTTTAAGTATAGGTTCTCAAAAGGGGTAGAGGCACGGGAGCTATCATACTACAAATAAAAAAGAGAGAGGATATAAGTGAAAGAAAAAAATAAATCCCATCACAAAGGGTTCACTATGTGTCCACAACATATCCTTCACAAATAAAAAGCACATAGTCTATTACAAAAAGAAAGCCATATCCCATCGACTTAGGCAGCTTTCTAGGTCTTCACATCATCGTTCCAACACAGGCTCTTCAGCAAGAACAACAGTGGGATTCTCAACATAAGGGCCTTCCAACTGAAGGGGGAACACCTTGGCTAATTGGCATCGGGGGCTCAACTTGCACAAGCGCATGGAGGCTGGGAACAAGATTCTTCCAATATAGGTCCTCATCATTGGTGATATATCTAGTTGTGTCAATTGTTAGGGACCATGAAAGTTCTCCCGGACGAACCAAGTAAGGGATGAGGATCCCTCAATCCTGAACAACTACCCACCAGGCATGCTCCAAAGCGCATTTAGCTTCAGAAAAAATATAGAAGCCTAGAAGAAAACACCATTCCTGTCTAGTTCTGGGAAAACTTATGCACCTAGTCAGCGAGCAGCTGTAAGAAATCCTTAAAGGACTTGGTCTTCACAGCCTTATCAAAAAACGTCCGCAGAAGATCCTTTTGATTCCCTATATCGTTAAAGAACTCGAGCTTCTCAATATTATCCTCTCTAACGACGAGGGAGGATATTGATGCCTTTATCTTCTCCCAGGCATTCTCCTTCTTCTCCAAGCCTTCTCTTATCTCTCCCGGTATGCTATTTCAGCCCGATGGTTGGCATCGGGACGAACAAGCAGAGCTTCTAAAGCCTAGATAATTTCATACTATATTGTAGAAGAAAATTGAGCCAACTGAGCCATAACAGTGGTCGCATATTGAGATGCCTAAAAATTAATAAAAATAAAATTCATCATGAATAAATATTGAGATGAAAGAAAATGAAACTAGGTTATACGTACCTGAGCTGATAGCCCTCAGGAAGGAGTTGGGCTAAACTGAAAAATGGACTCCGCTATGTTTGATGGAACTGGAACCTATACTCGAGTCCTTTTTTCAGGTCAAAAGGTCCAAGAATCCCATCCACTAAATCCTTTCACTCCATATCTACATCAAGGTTCATGACTGGCGCTAATGAAACCCACAACTTTAAAGCTGAGTTCATAGGTGTCAAAGTAGAAGTGCCCTTTGGAGACAATTCAACAACGTCATCAGCAAGGAAATCCATTAGAAGAATAACACAAACTTAGCAGTCAGATCTCACGATATGCCAGAATAAGAATGCGACTGGAGAATAAAAGGTAAAGAGAAGCTTCAGTGTGAGAGGAAGAGCATTCAGCTTTGCGAAGGATGGCAAAAAGATAAGTAGATCAATCAAACTTGTCATCCCCTACATTATAATTGTTAAAGTTTAAAGGCCTGAACATGGCTATCGAACGGGACACCTCGTTAGGAATAGGAAATTTTCCTAGAGTCCTATCTCCTTTGTGAAAACCCCTACTGAAATGAAATTAGAGCACATGTAATAATTAAATTTTATCAAAAAAATTCCCATCTTTCCTTAATTTTCCAAAAAAAACAATATATATATATATATGTATTTTTAAATAAAATAGATATATATAATGATAATAATACTAATAACAATAAATAAATAAATAAATAAGAGAAATTACCAAGAAGAAATTACACATAATCATATATATATATATATATATATATAATATGACAATAGTAATAATAAGCAAATAAATGAGCCAAGGAATAAATAAATGCAAGAAATTACCATGAAGGGAAAAGCTAGCAGCAGATGTGAAAAATTAACCAAAGTAATTTTTTGGGCAAGTGGTATTGCTGGGAAGGAATGAACGGCGGACGAGAGAAGTAATAGGCTTGAGGTTACAGGATAAAATTTTAGGTTGAGTAGGTGCTAGAACCTAGGTTTTTATCTAGTATAAATATTAGACCTCCAACTCTTAACCTTCTCACGCAGCAAACAAAATCCTTACCAAAGAACAGTGGTGAATAGTGGTAAAGTAGGAAACGGAAGTTGCCCAAGCCCAAGTCTAACCAAGGTGAGTGTTGCATCGCCCTAGCACGAATTGAGTTAAAATATGAGTTTATGTTTACATATATCTATATATACACATATATATATATATCTTTATATACATATGTATACATATATATCTATATATACACACACACACATATATATATATATATCTATATATCTATATATATATATATCTATATATCTATATATCTATATATCTATATATCTATATATCTATATATCTATATATCTATATATCTATATATACATACATATATATACATACATATATATATATATATATATATATCTACATATATCTATACATATATATCTATATATACATGTATCTATACATATATATACACATATATATCTATATATACACATATATATACATATATATCTATATATATATACATATATCTATACATATATACATATATATCTATATATACATATATATACACACATATATATATATCTATACATATACATACATATATATATACACACACATATATATATATATATATATATAATGCTATCAGAACCTGACTCTCTCGAGCTAAACCCTCCACCTCTCGAACCCCTGCTGAAACCCAGAGAAGATGGTCTCGACTGACGAGGAACGCAAGAGGAGATTTATCCAAGGGTTAAGGCTAGAATTGAAGGATGCCCTAGCCCCAACCTATCAGAACAGTTATGCCGCAGCCATCGAATCTGCTTGCAAAGTGGAGGAAACCAAGAATGCCTTATGAGCCATGCACCAGTCGAGAAGGACAAATGTGAGGTCTCAATCCCTATACATCCCTGGCCTACAGGGAGTAAACTTTGAGCAAAACAAAGTCCCTAGGGGAGACACATCCCGACCCTCGACCACTTAAAGAAGCCTGAGCATTGCCTTGAGAGGGACGACTCAGGTGCATTGCACGTACTGTGGAAAGGGAGGTCATGATGAGAAGGATTGTTGGAAGAGGGAAAACAAGTGTCTACGGTGTGGAAGTACTGAACATAGAATATCCCAATGCTCGCAAGCTCAACCGAGTTGCTTGTCTCAACCCATGGGATCCCAGGCATCGGTCACTAAACCTGCTCAGAAGGGAGGAGCAATTTGGGGCAGTCAACCAAAGGTGCAAGCTTATGTATACGCAATGGAAGATAGTGAAGCCCTGATTTCGACCGAGGTCATTGGAGGTACCCTTCCTATCCTGGGTAAAATAGCTAAAGTTTTGATTGATCCTGGTGCTTCTCATTCTTTTGCTAGTTACTCGTTTCTTGAGAATATGGAAGAGAAAATAGAGGACTTACCCTATAAATTGGAAGTTAGTACTCCCACACATGATATTAAAATCCTAACTGGACATGTATATAGAAACTGTGAGGTGAATGTGGGACGTTGGGAATTGCATATAGACTTAATTTCTTTACTTTTAAAGGGATATGAGGTGATACTTGGCATGGATTGGATTACTAAAAATCACGCCCAGTTAAATTGTCATACGAAGTAAGTTAAGGTGTGTCGACCCGGGGAACTTCCGATTAAAGTAGATGTGAGAAGGAAGAGATCCTCCTCATTGCTTGTGGCGGGAGTCAAAGCTCGATGAATGATTTATAAGGGAGCAACTGGAATATTGGCTTATATTTTGAATAAGCTAGTGGACCAGTTAAAGGAAGAAGATATAACTGTGGTCCAAGACTTTCCTAAGGTATTTCCTGAGGAACTAGTAAGTTTACCTCCTAAAAGGGAGACTGAATTTAATATTGATCTAGTACCAGGAGCCGCACCTATTTCTCAAACCACTTATCGTATGGTGCTACTGGAGCTATAGAAGTTGAAGTTATAACTCAAAGGCTTATTAGCTCGAGGATTCGTTCAATCAAGTACCTTTCCTTGGGGAGCCCCGGTATTGTTTGTTAAGAAGAAGGATGGATCTCTTTGGATGTGTATCGATTATCGAGGCTTAAACAATGTGAAAATTAAGAATAAATACCCTCTTCCCATTATTGAGGAGTTGTTTGATCAACTCCAAGGGGCAGTCATATTTTCCAAACTGGATTTATGACAAGGGTACTACAAGTTACGAGTGAAGAGGGAGGACATACCCAAGACAACTTTCAATACTCGACATGGTCATTACGAGTTCCTGGTAATGCCATTTGGAGTAACCAATACACCAGCGACATTTATGGACCTCATGCATCGAGTATTTCGGCCATACCTAGATGTGTTTGTTGTCATCTTCATTGATGACATCCTAGTCTATTCCAAATCTCAGCAGGAGCATGAAGGGCATCTAAGGAAGGTATTACAACTGCTGAAGGAGCACAAGTTGTACGCCAAGTTTAGCAAATGTGAATTTTGGCTAAGCCAAGTAAACTTTTTGGGGAACGTGATTAGTAGGCAAGGAATATCCGTGGAACCCTCTAAAGTCGAGACAATTCTAAACTGGAGGGTGCCGAATAATAGTACGGAAGTGCAAAGATTTCTTAGAATGGCAGGATACTATCGGCGTTTCGTTAAAGACTTCTCTAAGCTAACATCCCTTTTATTCTGCTTAACTCATAAGGGAGTTAAGTACGAATGGAATGTGAAGACTGAATCCAGTTTTCAAAAATTGAAGAAGCGTCTGACCACTGCCCCAATCCTTGCCCTACCTGAGGGAAATGATTGATTCATAGTATATACTGATGCTCCAGGAGATGGTCTAGGGTGCGTATTGATGCAAAGGGGCCACGTGATTGCTTATGCATCCCGAAAGTTGAAACTTTATGAAAAGAATTACCCTACCCATGACCTAGAACTAGCGGCAGTGGTGTTTGCTTCAAAGAAGTGGTGACATTACTTATATAGAATCACATTTGAAGTAATGTTAGATTATAAGAACCTGAAGTACCTATTTTCCCAAAAGGACCTAAATATGCGCCAACGGCGGTGGATGAAGTTTTTGGTAGATTATGACTGTGTGATCAATTATCATCCTGGGAAGGAAAATGTGGTGGAAGACGCACTAATCCAGAAGGTGTAAAGGAGACGGAGATGTTATCACAGGCAAAGAATTAGGAATGCGAGACTAAACCTGACCGACTTGTATTCTTCAATCTAAGGTACAAACGGTTTTACCCACAGAGATTAAGGAGGCTTAAGAGTCGGATGGATCATTGGTGAAGAAGAAAAAGCTTATCGCTGAAGGAAAGTTGCCGGACTTTGAAGTGAACAGTGAAGGAATACTGACCTATAGAGGTAGGCTTTATCTACCCCAAAATTTAGCAATCACACAGAGAGTGTTGGAAGAAGCCCACCGATATAAGTATACGGTACACCCAGGGGGGACCAAATGCACCGAGACCGGAAACAGCGGTACTATTGGGATAATATGAGGAGGGACGTAGCACGTTGTTTAGTGTGCTAGCAGGTCAAGGCCGAGCATCAGAAGCCATTAGGATTGTTACAACCTTCGGAGATTCCCTAACGGAAGTGGGATCACATCACGATGGACTTTGTGATAGGATTACCCCACACACCGAAGAATTCTGACGCAATATGGGTGGTGGTTGATAGGTTGACCAAGTCGGCTCATTTCTTACCGATCAACTTTAAATACTCCTTGGAAAGACTGACTGTCCTATACATCTGGGAAATCGTGATTGCATGGGGTGACGATAACTATCGTATCTGACAGGGACCCGAGATTCATTTCCCATTTCCTACCGATCAACGTTAAATACTCCTTGGAAAGACTGACTGTCCTATACATCTGGGAAATCGTAAGATTGCATGGGGTGCCGATAACTATCGTATCTGATAGGGACTCGATATTCACTTCCATTTTTTAGAGGCAACTGCAAGCAGCTTTGGGAACCAAATTGAACTTTAGTACAAGTGCCCATCCATAAACAGACGGGCAGTTGGAGAGGACAATTCAAACCTTGGAGGACATGCTCCAAAGCTGTGTTATGAATTTCAGGGGAAGTTGGGGCACTCATTTACCTTTGGTTGAATTCTCTTATAACAATAGTTATCATTCATCCCTTGGTATGGCCCCACATGAAATACTCTATGGAAAGAAGTGTCGGACACCCCTCTTTTGGGACGAAGTGGGAGAGAAAAATATTTTTCCAGTGGCCAGAATACCCTGGATTGAGGAATCCGTAGATAAGGTCAAATTGATAAAGCATCATTTACAGACGGCTCAAAGTCGATAAAAGAGTTACGCAGACCATCGAAGGAGGGATTTGGAGTTTTGAGTAGGTGACCAGGTGTTTTTGAAGGTAACTCCTCACAGGGGTCTAGTCCGGCGTGGCAAGATAGTGCAGCGAGTCGGGCCAGTTGCGTATCGACTTAACCTACCTAGCCAATTGGGGGAAATTACACAATGTTTTTCATGTATCACTTCTGAAAAAGTACCACACTGACCCCAGACACGTGTTAAATCATGAAGACTTAGCAGTGAATGAAAAACTAATGTACGAGGAAAATTCCGTGAAGATATTGGATCGAAAAATTAAAACCTTGTGAACTAGGGAAATTCCTATGGTCTTGGTGTTATTGAGAAATCAAAAGGTCGAGGAAGCAACTTGGGAGTTGGAAGCTGAAATGAAGGATAATTACTCGGAGTTATTCACCGAAAATGGAAATTTCGGGGACAAAATTCATTAAGCGGGGGGGGGGGGGGGAGATTGTGAAAACCCTTACCAAAATGAAATTAGAGTACATGTAATAATTAAATTTTATCTAAAAAATTTCCATCTTTCCGTTAATTTTTCGAATATATATATATGTATGTATATATATGTATGTATTTTTAAATAAAAAAATATATAATGATAATAATACGAATAACAATAAACAAATAAATAAATAAGTAAGAGAAATTACCAAGAAGAAATTACACATAATCATACACACACACACACACACATATATATATATATTATATGACAATAGAAATAATAAGCAAATAAATGAGCCAAGGAGTAAATAAATGCAAGAAATTATCATGAAGGGAAAAACTAGCAGCGGATGTGAAAAATTATCCAAAGTAATTTTATGGGCAAGTGGTATTACTGGGAAGGAATGAACAGTGGACGTGAGAAGTAATAGGCTTGAGGTTACAGGATAAATTTTAGGTTGAGTAGGTGTCAGAACCTATGTTTTATCTAGTATAAATAGTAGATCCCTAACTCTTACCTTCCCATGCAGCAAACAAAATTCTTACCAAAGAACAGTGGTGAATAGTGGTAAAGTGGGAAACGGAAGTTGCCCAAACCCAAGTCTAACCAAGGTGAGTGTTGCATCGCCCTAGCACGGATTAAGTTAAAATCTGAGTTTATGTTTACATATATACATACATATATATACACATATATACATATATACACACATATATATGCATATATATACACACACACATATATATATATATGCATATATACACACATATATATGCATATATACACACATATATATGCATATATACACACATATATATGCATATATACACACATATATATATGCATATATACACACATATATATGCATATATACACACATATATATGCATATATACATACACATATATATGCATATATACACACACACATATATACATATATATACACACACATATATATACATATATATACACACACATATATATACACACACATATATATATATATACATATATATACACACACATATATATACATATATATACACACACACATATATACACGCGTATATATATATACATATATATACATATATATAATGCCATCAGAACCTGACTCTCTTGAACTAAACCCTCCACCTCTCGAACCCCTGCTGAAACTTCACCCTCGAACCCCTGTTGAAGCCACCTCTCGAACCCCTGCTGAAACTTCACCTCTCGAACCCCTATTGAAGCCACCTCTCGAACCCCTGTTGAAGCCCTATCTCTCGAACCCCTGCCAAATTACTACCTCTCAAACCCCTACCAAAATACTACCTCTCTAACCCCTGCAAAAACTCTACCTCTCGAACCCCTGCCACAACTCTACCTCTCGAACCCCTTCCACAACTCTACCTCTCAAACCCCTACTGAAACTTTAACCCTCGAACTAGTACCCTAAAACCTTTACCCCTCGAACTAGTACCCTGAAACCTTTACCCATTGAACTAGTACCCTGAAACCTTTACCCCTCGAATAAGTGTCCCTGAAACCTTTAACCCTCGAATTAGTTCCCTGAAACATTTACCCCTCGAACATGTGTCCCTATAACCTTTACCCCTCGAATATGTGTGCTTGAAACCTTTACCCCTCAAACCAGTTCCCTGAAACCCTTACCCCTCGAACATGTGTACCTAAAACCTTTACCCCTCGAATATGTGTCCTTGAAACCTTTACCCCTCGAATATGTGTCCTTGAAACCTTTACCCCTCGAACTAGTTCCCTGAAACCTTTACCCCTCGAATATGTGTCCCTAAAACCTTTACCCCTCGAATATGTGTCCTTGAAACCTTTACCCCACGAGCTAGTTCCCTGAAACCTTTACCCCTCGAACATGTGTCCCTAAAACCTTTACCCCTCGAATATGTGTCCCTGAAACCTTTACCCCTCGAATTAGTTCCCTGAAACCTTTACCTCTCGAATATGTGTCCCTGAAACCTTTACCCCTCGAATATGTGTCCCTGAAACCTTTATCCCTCAAACATGTGTCCCTGGAACCTTTATCCCTCGAACTAGTACCCTGAAACCTTTACCCCTCGAACTAGTACCCTGAAATCTTACCTCTCAAAACCTTCTCCCGAACCATTACCTCTTGAACTGTACCTCCCAAACTGTACCCTCGAAACTGTATCCCTCAAATTGTACCACCAGAACTGTCCCTCCTGAACTCACCTCTCGAACCTGTACCTCTCGAACTAATATCACCGAAACCGCTACCCCTCAAACTGTACCCCTCGAACTAGTACTACTGAAACCTTTACCTCTCAAACTTTACCTTTCTAACCTCAGCAACTGAACCCGTACCTTTAGAATCTCTCCAACTGAACCTCACCACTTGAACTGATACCATTTACCACTCAAACCAATACCACCTGATACCCATACCACTAGAACCTTCTCCACTTGAATTCTCTGCTCGAACATCTTACCCAAAAACTCGGACTGTAAGTACTCGAACCCCTGTACTCAAAACCTAATACTCGAACCTTTTTACTCGATATTCAAGCCATGAGAGAGAGATATGACAGTTACACTCAAATGATGGTATTTACTTACTGTTGAATTAAGTGTGTATTTTATCATACTGTACTAGATTATCGTAAAACTGAATTCCTGAACTGCTCTGATATTTTCTGTGAAATACCGGCTTGTACTTTATCTTGCCGTGTCAAACTTGAATTACCTGCTACCTGATTACCTGTCTGTGAATTTCGGGGGCCCTGATGCAATTGTAGTTTGATCGAACTCGGCGGGGAACGGTACTGATCAGACCGTTCAATTCGACCGACTACACGTGGAGTTTGGTATGCTAGCATAACCATCTGACTGATACAAACTCGTAACTGAACACCGTGTGAATAGGAAAGTGAATTCTGAACTGATAGCCTTCAGGCATCACTGACTGGGTTATGTCGTGTATGTTAGTCACAGTTTCCATATAGGATCTTGGCAGCAACTCAACATTAGCCACCTGAATCCTTTTACTGTGTGCTAGGACATACGTGACTAGTTGTTAATTGTTAATTGTTATTTTGTGATCACTAAAACTCAACTAGGTAAATACAGGCGATGGAAACTCACTAAGCAAAGAGCTTACCCCAGTTAAACAACCCCTTTTCAAGTGAAGAAGAACAGTAATAGAAAAGTGCTTGATGTCTTTACTTCTTTTGAGAAAGATCTGTGCTATTTGGATTTTTATTTGAACTTTGATATTGTAACAGTTAGGATAAATTTTTTTGTTTGACATTCGTAATAAATCCTTTTCACTGTATTAGTAAATTAGGTTTTTGAACTACCCAAATCGCTTCCGCATAAACTTTAATTGCTCGTTAATGCTGGCCTTTTTCGTAGCATTCCCAGACCCGACCCGACACTTGCATTTTAGGTTTGGGGGTGTTACACCCTTTGCCTTTTATATTCCAAGGCGCACATGGATGGGGAGCAGTGTTAAAAATAAGGAATTAACCCCTCCCCCCCCTCCACTCCTCCCTCAATTCCTAGAAGGAGCCCCATTTATGAGCTTTCTCCCCCTCACTTATCAAGTAAAGATAGCCTTCTCACTCTCACTAAAGGCCCAATTGGGTCATAATTTGCACAAGCATCGAAGGAGAGTCAAGGAGGATTCGACCCCATAACGAACACACAGCTTGATAAAACAAGCACTGTTAATACACTTTTTAGATGGAGTTGGAAAATATTGAATTATAATTGCTTAAAAAACTATTAAGAACCTCGGAGAACGAAAAGGTAAGACCATAGTCCAAGTGGTGTTTGTGAATAGCATACTTACCCAGGGGAAAATTAAAATAGGTTTCACCCACCACGGGGTGGACGAGATTAGCATCCGCCGAAACCAAGTTGTCCTCAAACCTAACTTTAAGTACACCCGCTAGAGCCTCTTCTTGCCTCATCACATTTATAGGATCCCTACTGACTAGACCTACACTACCCCTGCGGCTCAGCACATAATTTCTAAGGGAATTGAATACTCAACCTAGCATGATTGTATGATTCCTTAGGTATCACCACCCCCAGCAAATACTGAGGTACTCATTCATTCTATTCATTCAAGGCTCAATACTCATAATAAAAAAAATTGATTTGAGTTTACGATCAGAGGTTCTTTCCTCGGTACCCCCTAGGGTTTTTTGCAGGAGTGGTATCCCGAAGTAAGGTTTGGCTATCATAATTGCGGTTCGACACACATTGGGGTTGACACTTACTTGCATGCTATATTACCATATTAGTAATGTAGGTGGATAAGGTTTATTAATTTAATCTTAATATTGATTTAGTTGTTTAACGACCTGCTAAAATTGCTCTATCGGTTATTTCTCCTCACTTCAACACTTCCTTGGTCATTCAAATGGATTCAAGTTTGGTAAATCTGCTAACACATCGAGTTTTAGAATCACCTTAGCAAGTAGCTACTCTTGATCTCCAATTTTAACTTTTCAATAGATTTTCAAATTATCAAGGCACATAGTTGACAGAATAATGAAAGCGAGGGAGCAGCTCGCGCTACATGTATATTTAAATGTACTTGTAAGATTTTCTTTTAATCTAATAAAGGTTTTTGTTTTTTTAAAAAAAATTATTTAGTTTGGGTAACGTGTATCTTTGTCTTTTTTTTAAATAAGACACCCGAAGGTGAGGGAGTTATGTATTGGGTTCCCCATGCCCTATAACAAAATTAAACAGTTGGTACATGAGTATGTCTAGATCAGTAGACTTGAGGCAACGTTGTTGCCTCCAAAAGTGCTAACCTATCAATATGATACAAGGGTAGAACAATAGTGAAGAAGTTACGATCCAAGGGAGAGAATCTCCACCCCTTGTGTTAATTCTCTCCCTCGGCCAGGTAACTCCTAGATGTAAGGTATATTCAAACAAAACCTATTCTAATGAAAGAGTCAGTGAATTTGATGAATCCAAGTTTGGCTGTGGTGCGTTGGGAGAAGCCAAGGGGCAGTACTCCCATCCGACTCCTGCATTGCTATTTCAGACCTGCATATGTGATTAAACATAACTCAGCAGTATCTATTCAAGAAACATTTTCATTACCAAGTACTCGAATGGAGGGCATAGATTCTTTGTCTAAATTAATAAGGCCTCTTATCTGCCTAGGTACAGTAGATATAGAAAGCCCAGGATGAACATGGTACTTAGCAAGAGCATCAGCAACAGAGTTCCCCTCCCTAAAAACATGTTAAAGCTTAGCTCGACCCAGCAAAGCATTCACATTATAAACTTTGTCAAAAAGTTCCCACTGAGCAGTGTATGGGTCATTAATCATAGATATCGCAATTTTTGAGTCAGATTCTATTACATAAGTATGGTCAAGTTGGGGAAAAATATGGCAAGCATGCAATATGGCACCAATTTCTGCTGATAGGGGTGAAACAGCAGACGAGGCAGCAGTAGTTATCATAATTGGGCAACCAAAAGAATCTCTAGCAATCAGACCCACGGAGGCTTTGTTGTGAGACCAAGATGCATCCACATTTATTTTTATAGAGCCTAGCTTAGGCCTTTCCCAGAAAATCTGCGATATGTTTGGCTTAGGAGGGGGTCTAAGCAATGTTACAAGATGCCTAAATGAGGGTGTGATAGGACCATGGGGAAACAGGTTCCTGGGGCACACATGAAATGTTAATTTGATCAAATCCTCCACCTCTTTACAGATAGAGTTAACTAATAGTGGCTTATTATCGAAGAGGAAGCCAGTCCTGGCTTTCTACAGGCCCCAACATACCAACGATGGTAGAATTCTACAGTAAATGCGCTCAAGTTTTGGTAAATCTCTACAATTACAGAAGAGAAAGAACCTTTGTGGAATGGAGTGAAGAGCATTTAGATTAAAATGTAACAAGGATGCAAAGTTTGACCACACAACCTGGGCCATATGACAAGTTACAAAGAAATGGTGAATCGAATCAGAGTGATTACAGAAAGGGCATTTAGATGCTAAACTAAAACCACAAGTAATAAGCACATCATCAAATGGGAGAAAAGAATTCAGTAATTTCCATGTGAAAATAAGGATCTTTCTCTGCACAGGGATTTTCCATAGAGAAGTATTTGCAAGAGAGTTACCTGACGATGTGGTTAAGGCCTTGTAGCATGACTTGAAAGTAAAATTACCTGAGAATTCTGATTTCCAAATCATTCTGTCATCCCTTTCAGCTGTTATTACAGCCCCCTGCAAAAACTGAAGCATATCATGCCCCAAGAAAGAAGAAATCTGATCCAGAACAGGGTTCCTATTAGTGATGAAATCTGCCACAGTGATGTAAGGCATAAGAGATACTATACTATCCGGGATATAGTTTGTCAGGGGGCCATGTGGACACCAGTTAGCCAACTAGAAACTACAACTCCCTCTACCATGAATAATTGTGGAGTTAGATTAAGCAAAAGGGTTGATAAGGCTGATCCTTTTCCAAGTGACAGATTTTATGTGAGATGGGGGGAGTGCCCATAGTAATTTTGACCATAAAGCAGTACCTTGTTGACACTTCCACCACAGTTTACAAGAACAGGACTCCACAATGGCTTTGATGGATCTAAAACCGAGTCCATTATGATTAGTAGGCATAGCTACATCTGCCCATTTTTTCCAAACCCTATTGTTCTTATCCTCAGTTTTACCCCAAAAGAAGCGAGACATTTTTTTCTCAATTAATTTAATGATACCTTTAGGGGGATTTGTTACAGTCCAAATATGTTGAGGAGTAGAATAGAGGCATGATTTAATTAAGACCATTTTCCCCCCTCCACTAAGCCACTTATTTTTCCAATTTTGAAGCTTATGGTCAATGTTAGCCAGCAAAGGATGATAATATCTCATTAAGGTTCTACCTCTGAAAACTGGGCAACCTAAATATTGAAAAGGAAAAGATTCTTTTTTCATTTGTAATACAGCTTTGACCTGATTTAGCTTAGCTAGGCTTGCTCTTTTACTTAGGTAGAATTCAGACTTTTCAAAATTAATTTTTTGTCCCAAGGTGTACTAAAAAATTTCAAGGAATGCTTTGATCTTAATTAGATTTGACCTTGATGCTTGCATTAATATAATTGTGTCATCAGCATACTTAAGATGAGAAACCGAAGGAATAGATGTAGCAGTCTGAAAACTAGCTAGTTTATTATTTTGGAATACAAAAGCTAAACTCCTAGAGAAAGCTTCAGAGAATAAGTTAAATAGAAAGGGTGAAAGAGGATCACCTTGTTTGATACCCCTTGAAGCCTTGAAAAAACCTACAGGATTACCATTTACAAGTATAGAGAAATATGCTTGTGACAGATTGTTCATAACTGCATTTAAAAACTTCCCCTTAAAACCAAACTTAATAAAGATATGTTTAAGAAAGTTCCAATTAATTCTATCAAATGCCTTTCTTAAATCAAGTTTGAGTATGCAGTTTGGGATTCTGTATTTTTTGTCAAGAAATCTGATCATTTCTTGTAAATACAAGATATTATCAGATATGTCTCTGGTTTTCATAAATGCAGTTTGGTTAGGTGAAATCAAGCAATCCATGTAAGGCTTCAACCTTTCCATTAATACTTTAAAACAGATTTTATTCAACACATTAGAAAGGCTAATAGGTCTAAAGTCATCAAATGAGAAGGGGGTAGGCTTTTTAGGTATCAGTGTAATCCATGTGCTAGAAATTCCCCTAGGCATAACAGATCCAGCAATAAAATCATTAACTGCAGAAATCAAGTCAGTTTAAATGATTGGCCAACACTTAATGTAGAATTTGGGAGAGAAGCCATCCGGACCTGGACTACTATTTTTTTCAAACCTTTTATAACTCTTTCCAGCTCAGGTTCAGAGACCAGAGAGGCCAGTATTTGATTATCCCTATCCTGAATGATGTTTGGGATCTGACTAAGGAAATGACAATAGTATGTCTCATCAGGTTCCAGAGAGGGTTCAGTGAGTAATTCAGAGAAGTAATCAACAGCTGCATTTTGAATTTCCATCTGAGAGTTAATCCATTGACCAGCACCATTTTTTATCTTAGTAATCTGCAACCTACAATTTCTTTCAAGCACTGTCTTATGAAAGAAATTTGTATTGTTGTCCCCTAGTTTATGCCATTTAAGTCTTGCTTTCTGCTTCCAAAATTTTTCTTTTTCTTTTAAAGCTTTAAGCAGTAATGCATTTTTCTCATTTAGTTTGACTCGTTCCAGAGTTGTGGGGTTCAAATCAAAGTTAATTTCCTAAGTTCTTAAGGCCTCCTCTGCCTGCTTAATATTAAGGTCAATATTACCAAAACTATCCCTGTTCCAATTCTTAAGAACTTTCTTAAGCCTAATCAGTTTAAGGTAGAACCTAAGCATACCTGTTTCAACCAAAGGTAAGTTCCAACAGTCATTAATTATTCCAGTAAACTCTATCCTATGGAACCAGGCATCAATGAATCTAAAAGGCTTTGGATTGGCAGAGGTCATAGAGGAGATTTGTAGGAGAAGGGGTGAGTGGTCTGAAGTCTGCCTATTCAAGATTTGAATGGAGGAGGAAGGGAATCTAGAGTTCCAAGAGATGGTACTAAGACCTCTACCAAGTCTCTTAGAAGTTGGGTTCCTAAGCCTAGCATTACACCAGGTGAAGAGATTTCCAACTGTGTTGATTTCCTGTATCCCATTTAAATTAATCCAGGAGTTAAAATCCCTAATACTGCCTAAAGCTGGAGAGCTTGGACCTCTATACTCAGACAGAAAAGTGATTGAATTGAAATCACCAATAAAAATTGTCTCTCCTTTTGAGAGAGGCTGGAGATCTCTCCATAGCTTCTTCCTACCATCCCTATTCCTAAGAGCATAAATAAATACTGCCTCCATATGCC
The DNA here is from genome assembly GCA_037428765.1 of Rubia yunnanensis. NCBI lineage: Eukaryota > Viridiplantae > Streptophyta > Magnoliopsida > Gentianales > Rubiaceae > Rubia > Rubia yunnanensis. Next base: position 80,985,047 of record CM075068.1, read on the forward strand.
AATTAAAGTTATGGTGCAAAATATTGACATGCATAAATTGTTCATGTGATGAAAGCAGAGTGACAGAAAGTGAATTAGTCCACATTAACCAAATTTTCCCATTATACAATGTTAAATTATGAGCAAAGGGAAGTTTATGCATATATGCCAGACAACAACTATTATCATGCATAGGTTCAATGATGCAAAGCAGCTGTATTTTCTTAAGCTTACATAAATTAGATAGTCTAAGCATTCATGTGTCCATGCCCCTAAGATTCCACACTAAACAGTTGACATGTGAGTTGACTATCATTGTTCACAAGATTTAGTACTTTTTGTTGCTGATATAAGCATCATTCTATTTAATTGACTCAGATAATTGTTTTTCTTTGATTTAGATTTACCTTGTTGCATACCTGTAGAAGAAGACATAGTAGGGTTTTGATGGTTTGGATCATCTTCCATGGGTATCACTGCCTCATAAATTATTCCTTGTTTCTTGGAGCAATCCTCCAAAGCTTGCAAAACAGAAAATCTGTTTGCCCTATTTCCGGGCTGGGAAAGCACTATGTTGTGATTTGGACTATACATAGGTATTGAGAAGGATCCTATCTGAATATCATCTTTAGCATATGACAGAATAGGTGGTTTAGGAATGGCAGTATCCTTTTATAGCCTTAAGATAGAAATATCAGGGCTATCCTGAGTCTGAGTGTTGGTAATAGGAGACCTCTGAGTATTACTAGTACCCTGGGAAGGGGAGCTGTGTGGTAGAATATGGTTAGGCCCATTAGATGTTCCTTCAGTGTTATTAATCAGAGGGGATGAAGGTTCATCCCCAGAGTCTACAATTAAAGGAGCTTTCTCAAAATTTTTCCCAGTTGGCTGCCAATGTGATTGAGGTAAAGTTGTCTCTAGATTTGTATCCTGAGTTGTTCCATCATTAGGCATATGTTTAGCTTTACATTGGGACAAAGAATGACCAAGTTTTAAACAGTGATCGCAATAAAGTGGTACATCCTCATATTCAACCTGGTATTTCCTATTATTGGTTACCGAACCCAGCCTTATGAAGTGACTCAATGGTTTTTGGAGGTCCATTTCAACACAGAATTTTATAGCAGATGGCCTGGTTAACATATCTGTGGCAAGATCATTCTTAATAAAACTGCCAATGCTATTCCCAATTGCTTCAATGGAGGCTGAATTATAGTAATATAATGGAACTTCACGAATTGTACACCAGATGGGAACTATTGGAGATTCAATATGAGTAGAGAATTCTGGTGTCCATTTTAGGATTTTCAGTGAAATGCCATTAAAATTCCACACACATTTCATCCAACATCTTTGGTAATCATTTATCAGTTCAAACCTAATTAAAACATGTTTGAAATCGAGTGAGCCTAGTTGATACGTACCTTCAAACCCCACCGTTTTGAAGGCCTGCTCCAACAGATCCATTGAAATTCTCCCTTTGGTGAACTTACCCACCAGTGCATTTGCGTAATGGGCAGAGAGAGTGGCAATCTGTTCCTCGGAGTACAGACATGAGGGATCCCCAGATGGTTCATTTTAGGAGTAATTTCTGGATTGTTGGGAAGAATTTTGGAAAGTGGCAGGGCTTTGTTTTTTTAGAACAGTGGCAAAAGTTTTGGGTGGGGTTTGTTCACTGGTGGTTGCGGCCATACTGGCCAGCGACAGGTGACTAGCCAAGCTGACGAAGTGACGGGCTAGCCGTTTCCGGCGAGGAAGCCGTTAACGGCAAGCGGAGGGATGTAAGAGGAGCTGTAATTTGTTATCCGTTGAAAACTAGGGATTCGTGACTGAGAGAAAAAAGCTTTCGCGACGTGTATCTTTGTCGATGGACTATTAACTTATCTTTGTTTTGATCATCAAATTAATATCTCACGATTATGATCATCAATTTTTCTAGATAGCATAAATTTGTTCATATTGACCGTTAGTTAAGTTGATTCTTAGGGATTTTAGCATTTACAAGCATTTTTTTAAATCTTAACACTCGTTTTGATATTTTGAAAAGAATGTGGGGCTCTTCTCAAGTTCCGTAAATGTGGAGCTCATCTTCTCTCTATTTTCACGTAAATTGTTCAACATTGTGAGTGGGTAAATCGAAGTGCACAATCAATCACCAACACCTTGTTTTAGGCTTCAACGATGGTGATAGTGGCAGCAAGGATATGCTTGATACCGAGAATTTTGCAACTCTTTTGCATTGCTCTTTCTTGGGAAGTCGATATTTTTGGTCTGAGAATGGGTGAATTGGACTATGGTGGTGCAGAAGAATAGGTTGGTAGCGGTGGTGGAGAAGAATAGGGAAGAAAATTTATTTTATTTTATTGAATATGTTTTAAACTTTTACATTAATCTCCTTTAAATAATTTCAGAGAAATCACATACTCCCTTCGTCCCAAATTAAACTGCATACTTTCCATTTTTGGCTGTCCCCAAATAAATTGCAATGGTCAGAACTTACCCATTTCAGCCTAGTTGACCAATGGTGAAAAGATAAAAATGCCCCTGGACCTTATAAAAATTACATGGATTTAATCTGATTAAGCCATTTCATTAGCAAACGCTGGGACACGTGTTGCTTTATTGAGCAGTGTGCTGACCCATTTGAAAATGGGTCAGACTTATCACATGCGTGCCTTTCGCTATTCCCAATCTTCATTATTGCTCTCCCAACGCTCCCTTTCTCTCTTCTCTATTACTGCTCAACGCTCCATTCACAGCTCATTTCAGTCTGTTGTCTTTACGAAATCACAGCGATGCTCTCTACTCCCTCAAAGCTTGAAAACCCTAGCCCCTCCATATCCGATCTGTGGTGAAGAATTTGTGTTTCTGTTGAGCCTCTTTTGTTAATCGATCCTCGTTTTATGTTTTCAATCACAGCCTTTTGGTTTCCAATCTAGGGTTTTCTAAAAATGATATTGGCCGTTTTGAAAATGAACTTGATATCTGCATCATTGGTTTCCATGTCATCATTTTCTTGTTCTGGTCTGTGTTTGTGCCGGATTTTTATGGGTTTTGTACTGATTTGGTTGCTTCTTAAGTTGTGGGTTCTGGTTTCTAAGTTGTTGTGTGTTAAAACCATTGAAATGTATACGGATCTTCAGTTTTCAAGTATAAAATCAGGCGCATGTGAAGAATTTGTGTGGTTTTGAGCTTTTGAGTTTAGAAACCTAGATTTATCATGCTCCTCATTGGATATTTTGAAGCCCTTTGGCATATTTGACACATATATGCCCTAGTTTGTGGTTTTGTTCCTGTGCCGGGTTAATTTCATCCTTAATTCGTTGCAATTTGTGTTCTTTCTCAAGAAAAGCATGGTTAAAGTTTGATTATTGGCGGATTTGTTGTACTTTGTACCCAGATCTGTGACTAAAGTGCCCCTGTTCTAACTATTCTTCCTCTTTGGCCTATTAATGTTATAGATCTGACTTTGGTAGGGTGTCTTATGTTTTTATTCTTCACTATTTAAAAAGATGTGACATTGGAAGTGCTTGCATGTGAAGTAAATGTGTTTTCCTGATAATTTTCAGTGTTGTGTTACGAAATAGTTCAAACCCGCTGTTTGTTTGCTTATGAATTTTCAATGTTATGTTATGAATTACTGTTACTGTATTGTTTCTTACTATTGCTAGTTTGCTTTTCAAACCCTAGTCCCATCCCTAGTCATAGACAACGACTATTTTTGCATGCTATTCTTTGTTTCTGTAACCCATTCCCCACCCATTGCGTCTACCCTTACCTAATGGATCATGGTGACAGGGTCATGGCTGGGCAGGGTGAGTCCCCCCTTTCCAATCCTTGAGTGATTCCGATTATGACTCTCAGTTTTAGGCCAGTATTGATCCTACTTTATTTACTGGCCTTGATGACATTGGGTCACCACCCAAGGGCAGTAAACTCACCCCCCAGTGTCCTGTCCTAGACACTGACCCCAGTGGCAACACATTTTAGTCTTGTACCTGAAGCAATCCTGTATCACTCAGATTCAGATCCTGATTATGATCAAACATATCTACTTCATCCACATGCATCACACTCCCCTGATTCTGATGAAACACTGCCCCCTAATTCTAATGAAACCCTGCCCCCTGATTCTGATGAAACACAGCCCCCCGATTCTGATGAAACACAGCCCCCTGATTCTGATGAAACACAGCCCCCTGATTCTGATGAAACACAGCCCCTTGATACTGATAAATCTGATTCTGAATTCTGGTGTGATCCCTATCCATTAGTGTACTTTAAGGGTAATGAATTCCCTAAGTGTGGTGAGCCTAGTTTCTGGGAAACTGGGACCTGTCTATATCCTGGTAACTGGACTGGATATGTTCGTCATATTGATTCTGATACTGGAAAATAAATTTATTACTCACAGGTTTGTAATAAACGTACGCTTTTGTTTCTAGAATTGCTTTGAGTTGTAATATTATTGACAATGTACTGACATGTTACCTTTAAATGCAGGTTTACATAGTAGTGCAACTACTTGGTGTTGCTACTTGTCTGTGATAACTTGTTTTCTACTTGTCTGTGATAGCCTGTTAGCAATTGTTTTATGCTGGGTACTTGAGTCTGTGTGTTGTTAATGATCAAATGTGCAATCACTCAGATTTTGACTCGGATTCAGTTGAAAACCGGATGGGTGTTACCCATTTTTCATTTGAATCCGATGTAGAACCTGAGTTAGGAAGTGTATGTTTCATATCAAGGGCAATAATGGAGCAGTGAAAGTTATGCATGTGTATGTGTTTGTGGTTCTCAGATGCATCCATGCAGTAATGTTTCCAAAACGCACTGACCTTGGCTGGGCATATGTTAACTGCATTTTATATGATATACCATAGCTCCTCAAATTGTTTGTGATAGCATGTTTATGTGCTGGTTGAACCCTTGATTAATGATGTAGCTATGAGGAATGATTAAAACATGCAGCCATGCCTATCAGCCTCAAAACTGTTTTGATCTTGGCGGGACATGATGTGATTAAACACAGCTCTGAAATTATTTGCCCAATCCACCCAGTATTAGTTGATAGCCACCTATGATGATATTGTTTGTTCACACTTAGGCAGCAACCGTGTTTTTTGAAAAACACATGGATGGCAGCCTTGTAGTGTCTTTTTCCACGTAATGGTTGTGTGTGTCTAGTCATCCATTACATTCTGGTTAATGTTTGTTTGCCTCAGTTCAAAAACAAAAAATTACAAAACACATGTTTCAGAAATTGCATGCATACTGAATGGAGTTTAGCTTTCCCAACTTTTACAAGGCTGCCCTATCAACTTACCTTTACCAAAACTAACTGGTAAGTTTACCCTAGAGTTCAAAAACAAAAAATTACAAAACACATGTTTCAGAAATTGCATGCATACTGAATGGAGTTTAGCTTTCCCAACTTTTACAAGGCTGCCCTATCAACTTACCTTTACCAAAACTAACTGCTAAGTTTACCCTAGACCTGAATCTAGAAGCACAACCCTACAAAAGTACAGATCCCATGCACATCTAAACTATCTCCATACTGATCAGCAGGTCTCGAATGTGCCTTGTTCTTCCAATAGTCACCATGTGTTCCAAACAACCCCTTACTAGCTATGGGTCAACAATTACATTGTGGGGTAGCATCCCAAGGCTTCTTAGCCTCTCTTTACCCATATGTGGCAGTTTAAAATCATTCCCACCTCTGCATTTCATGATTTCCACCATGACACATTATAGACTCAGGAAAATCTTGTCAATAATTTTTGGATCATATCTCTGAAATACATCATACACAGCCTGTATTAACTTATCTAGGTTTTGACTAGGGTTTTGCTGCTGTAAACTTTGAATTGAGGCAAAAAAACCCCAAATCCAGAATGTTAAGGTGAGGTGATTTTGATGGTTGGCACACTAACTGTATATTGAAACCATCTGAGGTGGCTGAGCTAGAAATTCAGGGTCATTTGCAAATATGTGACATGGGGCATTATCTTGTTGTATGAAAATGTTTTTAGTTGCCCAAACTGGCCATTTCTGCTTGATTGCTGGTATCAGCTCATGAATCAACTTGTGTCTTATGATGTCTCTAGTTATAGATGATATGGGTTTGAGAATCATCTAGGTCTATTTACAGAGGTGTACTTGGCTGGTACATAATCCATGTATGGAAACACCCCTATTTTCCCATCAAACATTACATTACCCTCTAAGTCAAGTAAAGGTCTAGACACAGCACATAAAAACATGAGTTTTGGAATATAATGCTTGCTTTGTGTGATTCTGTATGGTTCAGGTTCATTGGGACCTAGAATATACCTTGTTGTTGCCTCTGTCAAGTAGAACCACTTTTCATCGATGTGTATCACATTTTCCATAGGCTTGAACTGCATGTTACACTCCAGTTTACTTAGGCACCATTCTAGCCTTGATTCTTTGCATGCCAAACTTAGCTGTGGATGAACTGCATTAGTGTGGCTTCTGATCTCCTTGCTTGCTATAGCTCTATGTATTGTGCTTTTTCCAACCTGCAACTGTGCTGCTGTGCTTCGACAGGTTCGCCGGTACCTAAGTAGCACTGCCATTAAGGCCTTCACATCGATTGGTTTCTTGGTTCTGCCACAATGCCCATGCTTTTTTGAACGGGCATTCACAGCTTCTCCATTCTGAATTTGCTGCTTCACACGCGCCCATATAGTAGAGATGGTCTGAACTGAACATGACCATCTCTCTGCTGCCTCCAGTCTCTGTTGCCATTGAATCTGCCCATTTTTTGAGTTTTAAAGCAGAAAATGGGCTATGTCCTGCCTCTGCTCATCTGTCAGGTTTGCCCCAACCATCACAGTTGTGCTCGATGATGAATTCAGAATGTAGGAGGGAGATTTGTTTTCTGTATCTGGCCAGTTCCTGAAGAACTGGCCAAAACTATTCTGAGAGCTGCCACTTTTTTTAGATTGGATTGGTTTGGGAGCTGTAATAACTGCCCCTATTTATAGAAGTTAGGATGAAATTTTCAAACGTGTAAACAGTGGCTTCATTTGGCTCCGGAATTGAAATTTTGGAGCCAAAAATTAGAAAAATGAGGGAATGGTTACTGTTCCCGTCAGGTATCACTAACATTTTAAGCTTTTTTGAACAGTAAATCAACTCTCACGCCAGAGTACAAAATTTAGCTTTTTTAACTGAAAAGTTGACCAAATTACACTGTTCAATTTTGCAGCCAAAATTCTCTTTCATACGATTTAATTTGGGACGGAGGGAGTATTATATTTCATAATACCTTCTCTGGAATTCAGTAAATAGTAAAATAATTGTTGGTTATTCAATTGGTATAAATATTATAAAAAAACAACCGTGGATAGTAAAATCCGCCAGCATCAATGCAAATAATGATCAAAAGGATCATAATTTGAAAAGTTTGATGATGGAAACTGAAATTTGGTTTTACCAATTTTTTTTAATTATTACTAGTATGTTCCAACATAACCTATCTAACCAAATTTGCAATAAAGTAAAACATTAAAGACACGAGACATGGTTACGCAGTTGGGTGAAATCCCCTACATCTGCAGGGACTGGCCGAGTTCAGAATGAATCCACTAATCAGAAAGATAAGTACAAAGTACACCATACAAAATACTTATCTTTTCTAGTTAAACGTGTGAATTTTTCTAGCTCCTCTAGCTACCGATCCGCCTTGATCAGATTCCCTCTGACCTCGAAACTCGTCGACACTGGATCTCCCCCTCCCGAGGAATTAAGACATATAATTCTGAACTTTGAACAGCAGGTCATGTATATTGGAATATAGAATTCTGGCTCTTTGCAATTATCTCGTAGGGATCAAAATCTGTGTGCAAATTTTTCTATTCAAATCGTGTATTGAATGCAGCCGTGGTGTCCCATTTTAAAGCCATGAGCAGATTGGAATTCTCCATGATTACCTCCATAATATTCCTATTCCTTATCTGCTTTTGAAGCATATCCAAATCCCATAAATAAAGAGATTTTCCTTATCACAATATATCTCATATATTCGATAATATCAACACCATATTTGTAGGGATTTTTCATAAACCAATCAAGCTTCAACACGCCTGATATATAACAGAATATTCAGATTTCCATAAATCACAAGTATCATAATATTCTGTTCTCTTTCTCGCAAATTCTTGATCGGCGTATTTATGTTAATCTGCATGTTCCAACATGGAAAGATTTTCGTTTCCAAATATGTTTACAAAATTACCAGTTAAAATATTCAATGAATACCACTTGACTTTACAACAACCTACAAAAGAAAAAAGTTCGATCATCAATACTGGAACAAATAGATAGGTCCATGACCCATATCGGGCCAAATTAAAGGGGATCCACACATCGGCCAAAAAACCCAACCTGGGTCTAATACCATGTTAAATTTCAAGGTATCTTGTGCTTCCATCTTAAAATCAATCGGTACTAAGTGGAGGTGAATCAAGACCTTATATTTAAGTCATTTTGTCTTTCAAAAATCGATGTGAGATATATCTTTCAATAAAGGAAGAGCACTTACTTCGTTTCCAGAAACTATCATTCTTTAAAATTACTCTTTAATGAAAGAATGAGTTGGAATTGAGTAAATAGAATGAGTGGAAGAAACTAATAGAATCTTGTTTAAAAATATGTACAACTCATAAACACCGTATAAATTATGAAAGAGTATTAATCTTAGTAACTTCGAAGGATGTAGTACTTCCTCCCTCCAAAATCAAATTGCACAGAATTTTTTTTCCAGTCAAACTTGTCAAAATGCTATCATATATTTGAATAGGTATATGTAGAAAATAAGGGTAATAATGTGTGTTTGTATTCATGATCTTGGGGTACATTATAAAGTGGTACAAAATGCCTATAAAAGCTAATAGAATATAATTACAATTACAAGTAATATCTACATTCCTTAATACTCCTCTTCAAGTTGGAGCATGGGGATCAGGAAAGCCCAACTTGCCAAGTAATAAATGAAACTAGTTACGTCCCAGAGGTTTGGTGAACAAGTTCATAGGTTGATCAGTTGTGCGAATATGATGAGTAACAAAAGTGTCAGACTGCACAAGATCCCGGACAAAATGACAATCAACTTCAATATGTTTTGTACGTTTATGGAACATAGGATTTGCCGCAATATAAAGAGCAGATTGACTGTCACAAAATAAACGCATAGGAAGAGTGTGTGCAACCCCCAAGTCTTTAAGAAAAGACTTAAGCCATAATAACTCGCAACAGGTAACAGCCATAGCACGATACTCAACTTCAGTAGAAGACCGAGAAAATGTAGGTTGCTTCTTAGTCTTCCAAGAAACTGGAGAATCGCCAATCATAACAAAGTATCCGGAAAGAAAATGCTGGGTAATAGGGCAAGCATCCCAGTTAGAATCACAGTAAGCAGTCAACTGCAATGCACTACAAGAAGAGAGAAATAAACCTTAACTAGGATGGCTCTTCAAGTAGTGCAACACGTGAACTGCAGCTTGCCAGTGAGGAATGCAAGGAGACTTCATGAACTAGGCAAGTGTGTGAACAGAATAACTAAACTTAGGACACGTGATAGTGAGGTATATCAAGCGTCCAACAAGATGCCAATACTGCTCAGGATCATGGTAAAGCAGACCCTCAACATGCACCAGATTGTGTTGTTGCTCCATCGAAAAGTCTGTTGATTTAGATGCAGATTAACCTGTATCACGGTAAGCAGTCAACTGTAATGCACTACAGGAAGAGAGAAATAAAGCTTGGCCAAAACGATTTTTTAAGCAGTGCAACACATGAACTGCAGCTTGCCAGTGAAGAACATAAGGAGACTTAAAAAACTGGTCAAGTGTGTGAATAGAATAACTAAGCTCAGGACGCATGATAGTGAGGTATATCAGGTGCCCAACAAAATGCCGGTACTACTCAGGATCATGGTAAAGCGGACCCTCAACATGCGCTAGATCATGTTGTTGCTCCATCGGAAAGTCAATTTGTTTAGATGCAGATAAACCTGTATCAGATAAAATGTCCAGGGCATATTTCCTTTGTGAAAGTAGCATACCCTTCGGTGTTCTAGCAATCTCTATACACAATAAATACTTAAGAAAACCAATATCTTTCATGTGAAAATAATAGCTCAAGTATTGCTTGAATTCAGAGATGAGCGATGAAGAACTACCAGCAATAACCAAATCATCCACATAAACCAGTACATGCAAAGATACCAAACTACGGGAAAAAGAAAATAGAGAGTAATCTGCTTTACTCTGAACAAAGCCAAATGCACGTAAAGCCTGAGCTAGTTTCATAAACCAATTTCGAGGAGCCTGAAGAAGACTATAAAGAGATTTCTGAAGGCGACATACATGTCCAAGTGGTGTAGGATAGCCTGTTCGAGGTTGCATGAAAACTTCTTCATGCAGATCACCATGCAGGAAAGCATTATACACATCCATATGATGCAGTTTCCAACCACGAATAAATACAACAGACAAGAATAGGCGAACTAAACTAATCTTTGCAACCAGAGCAAATGTCTCAGTATAGTTAATCCCTTCAACCTGACGATTCCTGAGAACCACTAGGTGCGCCTTATGATGCTCAATGGTACCATCATATTTGAACTCCATACGGTCAACCCATTTGCAACCAATTGCAGTCTTATCCAGAGGTAGAGAAGTCATTGTCCAAGTTTGATTACGCTTAAGTGCAGTAAGTTCTTCAGTCATAGCATATCTCCAATGAGCATGCTTTGACTCCTCAGAATAGGTAGTGGGATCTGCATTAAAAGTTACTACACCTAAAAATCTAGAATGCATACCAAAAATTTATCACAATTTACATAATCAGTAAGAGGATAGAGGATAGAGAATACCTGAGGATAGTGATGGCGCATGAGTGGTCGTAGCAGTGAGGGGGAGAGGTCTTCAGTAGTAAGAACACAAACATAATCATCACAGTCATAGGTTTCCGGGTATTGAAGAGGTTGGCGATTTCGGACACTCTATCAGTGATGAGGCAGCTCGGCAGGCTAGAGGCGACGGTGGATTAACCAGAGAAGCAGGCGGTGGAGAGGGAAAAGGTAGCTGGTGGGAAGAACTATCCGGTGTTGGAGATGCCGCATCAAGCCGTAGAGCAGAAGATGAGCCCGGCGCTGGCAGCGCGTGAGGCACGTGGACCCGGGCACCGATTGCGCGTGAAATGAGTGCGACAGTGACGTCCTGGGCTGCGCATCATCTGGCTTAACCAGTAAACTGAGCCGAGGATCTAGGTCGATAGGCTGATCAGGCCACAAAGTCAGAGCAACAGCGGGTAGTGGAGGTACAGCGGTGGGCGGCGAGAACGGCTTTGGCGGCGGCGAAGGTGGTGTTTGCGGTGAGGTGGTGGCGCCGCTGGGATCCACTGATGAGGCTGATGTTGGAGCTTCAACATAAGGGAACTGGTCTTAAAAAAAACTTGGCATCCCTACTGTTGAAGAAAGTACGTGATTCCAGGTCATAAAGGCGATAGCCTTTCTTTCTAGCAGGATAACCAAGAAACAAACATCGCCGACTTCTTGGTGCAAACTTGTCATGGTATCTAGGAATGTAAGTAGTAAAACACAAGCATCCTTTTTTTTTAATTTTAAAACCATCCTGGGATGGGGGGAATATATTGGCTCCCCAAACCTTTCAAATGAGCCAAAATAGGCGCTAACTGTCGTAGTACAACACAGTTACTAAAGAAAAATCATCCTGTAGTTGTTCCCAGAGCTAAGTGAAACTCATGATGCAAAACAGATCCTAAACTCTTCCAAAAATAAAAGAACCTAGGTGATAATGAACCATCTAGCTAGAGCATCGCGAACAGGTCGAAGAAGCGAATAAACGAGACTCCTATTTGTCAACGATGTGCCAGCCAAGATGATAGATTACTGAGTGGGGATCAATTCCGGAGTGGCCGTTTCAAAAGTCAGATGATGTACGATTGCTCAATCTCTGACCAATCCCTATGATTAGTCTCTATGTAGCCTTTGCATTCCTGTGTTCAGTCCTGAAGTGTAAGTTCAGTTCAGTCCTTTGCTTCAAGTGATCCTTCTTCCACTACCTTTGCAGTCCCTATTCCAGTTACTTCCACTGATCGGTTTCTCGTTCTAAAGATGCTATCCTTAGCTGAGTATCCACATGTCCACCTCATCTGCAAGAAAACAAATGGAAAGAGAGCAGTATCCCATTGAAAGAGAAGTAAACACAGTTGCTATTCTCTATTAGGTTCCTATTCTGATACCATATATCCCAGATTTATCCAACAATAGCAAGCCTCTAAGAAAAGGAGGTAAAGTTCTCAGTTCTAGATCTCCAGAAAGTTTATTTTCCTTAGCATGTTTAGCCATAAAATCTGCTGCTGAGTTAGCCTCCCTAGGGATATAATTAATCATTGCTCCCTTCTTCCATTCATTCAGAGTGCTACAGATTGAAAAGACTCTCCATGGGCTTCCTTTTGGGTTCTGAATTCCTTTAACAGCTGTTAGGAAATCAGTCTCAATTGTGAATGGATTCAGATTAAGTTCTAAGCCTAATTGATAAGCAAGGTAGATACCAGTGAGTTCAGCATATAAAGGTGATTCAGCCTGGAAATGATTCACTCTTAACTTAATCACATCTCCCCTCCAATCCCTAATTATAACCGCACATGTTGATTCACAGTTAGGATTCCATGTTGCATCTGTATTAAGTTTAAAACCAACAGTAGGTTTTACCCATCTAACTACTGAGATCAATTTCTTATTTTTCTGATGAGGTTGGGGAATGATTCCATTTTGGATTAAGTATCTATGTTTATCAAGTTTACCTTTTTGTGGATAGGCTTGAAAGATTTGGTAAACCTGATCTTTAATATTCAGAAAACATGAGTCCATAGAAAGAGATAAATTTTCAAAAAGTTTCTTGTTCCTAGATGTCCAAATTGACCAGGATGTGATCATTATATAAGCAATTATCAAGTTGGACCAGATCAAAGATTCAGCTCTTATGGACAAATAGAAGTCAATTCTATTCTTAAAACTCCCAAAAGTTGGTTGATTAATATGCAGCAGAGAATTCACCTTATTCCAGATTGCAATAGCAAAAGGACATGAGTTAAAACAATGATTAATAGAATCAGAATGGTTCCTACACATAGGGCAAATTGAAGCCAGTGAAATGCCTAGCTTACAAATGATATTATCAAAAGGTAGAATTCCATTTAATGCTCTCCAGACTACAACAGACATTTTTGCAGGAATAAAGTGTGACCATACCTTATGTAATTGTCTTACAGTTACAGCTTTCTGTCTGCAAATCTTGTAAGCAGAAGCAGTTGTGAATTCTCCATCAGTTGATGCTGTCCAAATCAGTCTGTCCTCATGTAAATGAGTGATTTTTGCTTCCTGCAAGATCAAGATTGTACTGGTAGCCAAATATGGCTCCAAAATATTCATGTAAGAGTTTTTATTCAATATAAAACAATTGAGAGATATATCAGGAAAAGGAACTTCATCTTCTATAGGCCATTCATAAATCAGTGCACCCTTTCCTGACCAGTTTGCATTCCAAAATGAACACTCTCCTTTTCCATAGATAACCTTTGAGAATCCATTAGCTAGTTCAGTTATTTTACAGATTCTATTCCATACATTAGAATTCTTATAGGAATCTGGCAGTGTCCATAGATGGTGTGCCCAAAGGGTGTTATTAACTTGCAGCTTCCACCACAATTTACAAGAGAATGCATTAACTATGGCCTGTAGATCTCTGAAACCAGTACCATTCTCTTGAATTGGGTAGCTCATTCTATGCCATGACCTCCATCTTTTCCTGTTTTCAGTATTGTCACTACCACCCCAGAAACCTCCAAAGGTGTGTAATTTGGAGCTCGTCCAAAGAGCATCTCAAAGGGAGTACGACCATTGAGATGTTTCATCGGTGTCCGATTAATCATGTAAGTAGCAGTAAGAACACATTCTCCCTAAAAATCAACTGGCAAATTAGCTTGAAAATGCAAGGCATGTGCCACATTTAGAAAGTGGCAATGCTTACGTTCAATACGGTCATTCTGTTGTTGTGTATCAACCATAGATGTCTCAAAAATGATCCCAGATTCCGCAAAGTAGGATCACAAAGGCAAAAATTCAATGTCGTTGTCAGCCTGGAAGCACAGTACAAATCGGCCGAACTAGTTCTTGACTAAGGCACAAAACTCCATAAATCTAGAAGCTATATCTAGCTTAGCTACTACCAAATAAACCTGAACAGCTCAGGAATAATCATAAACTATTGTTAAAAAATAAAATGCACCACTAGAAGATGATGTTCTATAAGGCCCCCTAAACATCACAATATATTAATTCAAATAATGCACTAGCATTTGAAGAGCTCAAAGAAAAACTATGTCTAGTCTGTTTTGCCCTATAATATACAGAGCAAGGAGCAAAATTCTTATTTGTGCTAAAATCAATAGAAGAAACAGAAGACAACACTGTAAAGGAAGGATGTTCAAGACGCTGATGCCATGAATCAAAAGAAGACACAGAAGCAACTGTCAGAAAAGACTCCAGGATAGGAGAACAAACACGAGAATCCAGCAGAAGAAGCCAGTAAACCCCCCCACCCCCTGCTGTTCACCCATGCCATTCACAGTCCTCATACTGATTTTCTGTCAAAACAATAATTTCCAGTAAACAGAGCTAGACAGTTTAATGCGGATAACAATTTAAAGCAAGACAATAAGTTGCATCGCAAAGCATGTATGTATAGCACGTGATTAAGGGTGATATCATCAAAGCAGATGAAACCATATTGTGTTATAGACGAGACAGATCCATCAGACAATATAACATTCACAGTATTGATAGCAATAGTAATATCAGTAAGAGAACCCTTGTCACCAGTCATGTGATATGAGGCTCCCGAATCAAGAATCCAAGACATAGTACACTTACCTGCCCCATGGTCAGAAAGAGATTTAAACTGATTAAATAAATGCATGGTTGTGCTCCATCGGTCATCAGACAAAGTAGGTCCAAAGTCAGGACAGGTAGGGACTCTACCGTTCGAAGCCGCCGCCGCAAGGCCTGGCTGCAACACGGCAGCGCCATCAAACGGCGACGAAAGTAGAAGAGTCACGACGGTGAAAACCCCGAGGCCGGCGGTGACAGTTGATCAAGAAACTGGCACTGTCTTTTTGGCAGCGTTGGTTTTCTTCCTCAACTCCTTGAACCATTCTGAAATGCATGTGATCTAGAAATGGGAAGCTTTGTCGTGACCCTTGCGATGAAAATGTGTAGAGACAAGATTCTTACGATCAGCTGTACAAATAACTGCCGAAGGACCCGTAGGTGGTAGGCATCTAGCGACATATACCAAGGAATCAGAAGAAGACTCATGAGGCTGGATAACAGCTCGTTAATTCTCCTCCTGGACCACAAATGAATACACACGATTGACTGAAAGCAGTGAATCAAGACTCATGATATGTGATCACAAGGTGTGATAGCCTTCATCAAGACCAGAGATTAATTAATAAATCAAATCCTTCTCTCTCAAGGAATGCGCGTGTAGTAAGATTACAAGTACACAGTAGTTTCATAGCTTCACAGTTGCAAACTAAAGGAGGCCGAACGGAATTGTAATCTCCAAACAGCTTCTTCAGTTAGCCAATGTAATCGGCGATAGTCTGACCATTCTGCCTACAGTTCTGAATATCCTCCTGCATCTAGAGAATTTTCATACCATCACCAAGAGTAAAACGGCCATTAAGGTCATCCCATAATTCCTTAACTGTAGCAAAAGAACTCATAGAAGATTGCAATGCCGGATCCATGGTTTGCAAGATCCAGCAGATAAGAGTAGCATTAACAACAAACCACTTAACAACATTAGGATGATCATCCTAAGGTTTAGTAATGGATCCATCAATGAACCCAATCTTATGCTTAGTTAGCATAGCACGACAAATCCCATCAGACCATTCAAGGTAATTCTCTTGAACCTTCAAGATGGTGTGTGCAATAACCAAACCAAGTTCGTCAGAAGAGCCAATGAAGTTTGGGGCCTGATTGCAACTGCAACTGTTTCAGTAAAGTCGCAATTACCTCATAGCCATTCATGTCCTGAAACTTAGCAGTCTCAGATTCAGCAATGATACGTACTTGTACGAGATCACTTCCAGGAGCAAACATAGTGTCAAATCGGTAGGATCAGCGGCAGGTGCAACAACCGGCGGCGGATAGGAAGGACGCTGTGGCGCGTGGAGAAAACGGCGATGATGCGTGGGAAACGGGATTGACGCGTGAGGACAGCAAACGCACAGATGAAAGAACGGATTGTGACAATCGGTGGCTGTGGGGAGGTCGGTGAGCAACGATGAGCGACACCGACGGCGGGGACGGCGGCGCGTAAGGTCAACGTGCGGCTGACGGGCAATGGCTGGAGCTCTGGAAAGCAGCGGAAAATTTTCTTTAGGGTTTCAGGATTTTAGGCTCTGATACCGTTTAGAAAATATGCGTAACAATGTGTGTTTGTATTCATGATCTCAAGGTACATTATATAGTGGTACAGAATACATATACAAGCTAGGAAAATGTAATAGAATATCATTACAATTACAAGTAATATCTACATTCCTTAATACTCCCTCCGTCCCATAATTATTGGTGTATTTACTTTTTCACGGTTTTCAATGATCATGTTTGACTGTCAATATCTCTAGCTACATATAACATTTCCGCATATTTAAAAAATAGATACTAAGATGAATCTAACAATATATCACATGATATTTTTATTATACATATATTAAATTATATTTATGGTCAAAGTTTACCAAATTTGATTTTGTAAAAGTAAATATGTCAATAATCTTGGGATGAAGGGAGTAGGATATGAGCAATTATATATCGTATGAGATACTGTTAGATACATCATAACATGAAGTTTTTAAATATCAAATTTTTAGAAGTAATTATTATACATAATTATATACACTTACAGTTAAATATGTTTATTGAACATCGTAAAAAAGAGATGTGAAGAAGGGGGGTATTGTGGCTAATGAGTTGCAATCAACACGACTCGTTCTACTTGTGAATGAAACCAAGAATCGTGAGTTGTCACATATGGTATGTTGCTTTTACCTGTGGGATTGTTGGAGGAAATGATTTGCGAGAGTGAAATCTCAAGGCAAAATTAACGACTTTTTCCCTCACACCATCCAAACTCTGATTCCCTCCTCCAACCTTCGGGCACAAATCTGCCGCATTCACAGGGAATATTGTAGAATTGATTGCTCAATGTCACTTCTGCCACAAAATACATCTTTTTCTCTCTTTCGCTTTTCTTTTTTTCATTTCCTTCACAAAATCATGGAGTATCCAACCAGTACTATATATTCTATCATTGTAAGAGTGTCATTAGTGAAAAAATCAAGCTAATACAAACAGTGAACTAATGAAATACTGTTAGTGAACCAGGAGTATTAGAGAACCTTTAAATTTTGCATTAAATAAAAAAAATCATAATGCCCTTAAGCCCATCATTACGCTAATCAACATTTCACTTCACCCACTAAAAATACATTTCTCATAAAATCAAGTGTCATTTCAAAGAAGGCCAATATTAATGTACATTGGATGGATTGCCCAAGAACTATAACTGAAATATCATTGATTCCGCAGAATGCCATAACTTGGAGATCAATTTTCATTGATTTCACAGAAATACCAAAGATTGAAAGTTGTAGAGGAATACCACAATACCACCGCATGTAAAGCCCAGTAGTTGGGATGTTGTGCTTCCAGGGTGAGAACCCAGTTTCGAGGCTCGGTAGTGCCGTGCCGTGCGTGCCCGTGGCAAAGCTTGGCTTGGGCCTTTGGGTCTGGGCCAAGTGGCGCATGCGGCCGTGCTGGTCTGCACCGAGTACGAGGCCCACAACAGGTCCTGGTGCTGGGTTAGTGTGACTTACCTCTCATGTGATGGCTGTGTGGTCGGCTGGCATGGGCACCCTAAGGCTAGGTGTGATAGCCTTTTTTGTAGAGGAATACCACAAGAGTTTCTTCAATATCATAAGTTATGCACCAAAAACAACTACTCCCTCCATCCCAAATTAAATTGCAGAGAATTTTTTTCACGGTCTACAACACACATTTGATCGTTAACATATTTAACTACGTATAATATCGGCAAACAAAAAGTTGTTTTTTAGAAACTACATGTTATGGCGAGTCCAACGATATCGCATACAAAAATATTATTGTTTATATATCTATTCAAATATGTAGTTAAAACTTTCTTAGTTTGAGTGAATCTTTTTTTTTGCTGCAGTTTATTTCAGGATGGAGAGAGTAACAATTGTTTAAATAGTAAACTCTAATCTCTACCAATTTAAAAAATAACAAAAAGGCCCCTAAATTTACTAAAATATACCAAATAAGTTGCTAGAAAAAAAAAGTAAAATGCGAATGTGACCCTCAAGATGAAGGAATTTGGCTAAAAACTGCCGACTCTAATTGCAAGAACATGAGTTCTTCTCAAAATCTCGTTTCCACGTGAAAATCTCTAGGATATCATCAAATTCTGACACTGGCGTTGATAGTTCAGAAATTACGTTAATTCTCCGGATGCTCCAACTTTTGCATGTAAGTTAACGCCATCTTACTCGCATCAAAATACTTCTTTGTCGATGCTATTGTTGTTAATGCTACTCTACTGCCACTGAAGTTGAATTCTATTCTATGGAATTTATTTTTTCAAAACTCTTAATGATAAACAATTTTATAATCTTTTTTGCAAGTTTGACATTATTGTTCATGCTCCAAGTTGAAGATGGGTAATAAGGAAATAAAAATCATTTCCTTGTATCAATGGTAGTAGATGATGTTTTTATAGAAATTATTTCCATTCAACAAATGTTATATACTCCCTCTGTCCCACTAAAAATTATAAATTTACCTTTTCAAAGTCAAATATCGTAAACTTCGACCATTTCTTTCAACTAATATATATTTAATAAAAGTATCATATGGGATATTATTAGATTTATGTTTAACATCTACCTTTCAGATATCAAACTTTTATTCAATGTTATTATATATAGTTGGAGATATTAACGATCAAATATAATCATACAAGACCATGAAAAAGTAAATAAGCAATATTTAATGGGATGGAGGGAGTAGACTTTAATTTCTTATTTATGTTAGACTCTAATTTGTATTCTTATACATTATAAGTCTCATTGTGAATAAAGTAAGAAAGGTCATATGTGTATTTATATTAACAAATAAACCCCTTTAACTTATCAGGACCTGAGAGGATAAGTTTATGGCAAATTCTTGAGAAACACGGTCTTTTCATATGTTTATGGGAAAATGAGGTTTAATTAGAATAATAAAAGGTAAAAGGTCTTAGTTGCAATATTAAAATTTTAGTTTGCAACATGTAGTAGTTATAAAAATTATAACCTGGTTCATGCAATCCAAAAATTTTATCTTCATTTTTTATAATTTACACTTTAAACCTTGGTCTTTCCATGATTATGGAAAGATTGTCTTTCAAGAGACGGACTCTAAGTTTATTTGTAGCGGAGTACTCGTATTAGTAAATCCATTTTATTTTTAAGAGTCCGTCACTTGAAAAATAATTTTTCCATAAGTTATGGAAATACCAAAATTTAAAGTGTAAATTAAAAAAAATGAAAATAAAATTTCCGGATTACATGAACCGGATTATAAATTTTATAACTACTGTATGTTGCATACTAAAATTTTAATACTGTAACTAAAACATTTTACCTTTTATTATTTTAAACAAACCCCGTCTTTCCATTAGCCTATGAAAATACCGTATTTCCCAAGAATTAATTGAAAAACATTTTCTTTCTTCCTCATTTCAAAGTTAAACGGGGGAAGCATAAAGGACTTGATTTGATAAAACTATACTAAAAGATGGATAGCCATATCGTGATTCTAATAAAAATTAATGGTTCTACAAAAGCATAATTTTACACCTTAATCAACTTGCTACAAAAGATGATCCTTTCCATCCAAGAGAAACATTCGAATAAGCTCATCTCCTTTTCCCCCTTTCTTCTTCTCTTGGATCCAAAAACCCTTTCAACTCCAAAATTAAGCTAATTAATTAACCCTAGTCCTCTGTAATCAATTAGCTAATCCCCTTCTGTAATTACCATTGTCTCCTTCTGCTTCCTCTCCTTCAAACCCCCAACAAAATGTAGTATACTAGAGTTATAGGCAATGCAATCAGCATCCCAAATATAACCCTGCATTATTTTCATTAATTAGCCACAAACAAATATTTAATCACATTTTCACTAATTATTTCAATATTAATATAAATGCTCACCCTGTGCTGAGAATATCAGGGTGTACGTTGTACTCCTTGGCAAAGACAAAGGGAACAATTCCTTGGGGTAGAGCTGCCTGTTTTTATAAGTAACCAAAAAACACAGAGAAATGGAAATGCATTTGTTAGTACAACTTTCACTTGTGTCCATTATTCCAAAATCCTCAAACGAAATCAAAATCTTACATAAATATTATCAAACATATATTCCCATTTCTTATGTTGATTTGCTGATATTAATTGCTAACTCCAACCACTAGTTTAATGCAAAACATACTTGGCTTCACGTGTTTGACTGCCACACCCCATGACCACTTTATTAAATAAAGAACAGCTCATCAATTTTCAGAGCCATCTATTTTTTTTTAAGTACTATGAAAAACTTATTAATATATTTACATATATTTATAAGGCATGTCTTCTTTTAAACTTTTTGATACAGCTCAGCTACTTTTAATTTTATGAAATCTAATTTTAGTTTAGTTGAGTTAAAAAAATAGAGTAAGAGTGTATTTATGTCTCCAATTTTTTGTGTCATTCGCATATAACTCTCAGTTTTACAACTCCAGTATCCAGCTATAGAGGTATACGTGCACCTTTTAAAAAAATGAGGGAATATATGTGCACTTTCAAAAAATATGAGAGGTATATAATATATTGACACTTTTGAAAAACTACGAGGCTAAACAAAGAATCGGGGAATAAATGCACTTTAACCTGAGATACTGTGCATATAAAAGTATACAACCATTACATAGAATAGAAGCGATCAAAAACGGTCTAAAAGACCAAAATCAACTAATAAGTAAATCATCTACTTATTTAAAAAATAAAGGGGCAGAATTCGTTATGCAAGATTTGATTTCGACACAAGAAGTGGGTAGGTGACATGAATACAGGAGAGCCCTTTTGAGATTAAAGAAGAAAACAAGGTTAGTACTACTTGAATAGGGCTTTGATTGTCGTTTTCATGGGTCAAATTCACAATCTAGCAAAGGAAAGTTAAGGTTAAATACATGTAAGAAAGCCCTTTCCTTCCTAGTTAAAATCAAGTTAAATGTTAGTATGGAATTAAATTCACGACAAGAATCTTCCAAATGGCTAAACGACAAAAAAAGGGTGGACGAAGAAGTAGACCTGAACAATGGCGATGTGCAAGAGGTCGCCGCGCAGGCCAACAGCAAGGGAAGCGGCGGCCATGACAGCAGGGCCTGCAAGGAATCTGACGGCCATTGCAAATGATGCTACCGCGTTCCCACATGCTATGATCCGCGGCTGCAGCGCCATGAAAAGCCCTGTCCCCCCACACCAAACTCAATCAATTCCCATCCATCATTTCCCTCACCACCACCCCCACTTCCCAAAGCCAAAATGTTTTTAACAAAAGAACTCTCTTTATTGCTAGTAAAAATGAAGATGGAGAAGTTACCCAAGCTAAACATGGCCATCCCTAGCCCAGCATCAGAGAGAATGGAGATGGAGTGGGCTATGAGAGCAGGCATCTCAATATGCCACCTGAAAACACGCGCACACGCACAAGAACAACATGTTGGATTCTTGAAGATGATGAATAACAAAGGTGAAATCTTGAAGACAGACAAACCTGAAAGAGACAAGTGACCAAGTGAGTCCAATTAAGCTGGAATATGTGTTTGGATTCCTTATCAGCTTCCTCCACACCATGATCAAGATCAACCTTGTCATCACACTTGTTGGAGGCATTGCTTTCCCTCCCATCTTCTCACCATCTCCATCGCCATCCATACCCCCTTTCTTCCCAAAGCTGAACTCATCTCTCTCCAAGTAATCCTCCGGATGCCCCTCCACTAAAAAGCACCAGCAAATCAGTAAAAAGCTGGAAAAAAGTTCATGAATGGAGGTAAAAAATGAACTCACCTTTGCCAGGGGAAACTGCCACCCTCACTTCTTTAGCTGGCTGCTCCATGGCGCCATAGTCATGGGCACCAAACACATCTGAAACAGGGGAAGCGCTGGAGCTCCACACAAACATATGCAGATCCTTTCCTCCTTCATCCTTGTTCTGCCCATTAGGCTTCTTAGCCGCAGCATTTGCTTTCGCACCAGTAGTAGGCGAAAACATGCCCGGATTCGGAGCCGGATACTGGCTTACGCCGTGAAACCTCGACTTCTCTTCCTCGTAGTTGGAAGGCCTCGGAGTCGGACCTCTCGAAGAATCCCGCCCGTAAACATCGCTCGCCCCGAAGTTGGAGTTCCTCCCGCCGGCAACCATGGAGTAGAAATCCGTGTGGTTGAAGCTCGACCCCCGCGGCGTAGGATTCCGCGACGACTGGAGCGAGTAAATCTCAGCATTGGTGAGATTCGACGGCCTCGGGGTGTTGGAACTCAGCCCCTGCGACCTCCTCGAGTAGACATCCGACCGCGACGCGTTCGATTTCCTCACGGTTATATGCAGCTTCCCGTCCTCCTTAATCTCCGCCTCCGTCTCCAGCGGCTGCCGCCCGTCGAGCGACATCACATCGGAGTCGACATGGATGGAGACAATCGACCCCGCCATGTCCGGAAACTGCTCGGAGATGAGCATCCTGGCGCCGCGGTACTCGAACAGGAAGAGCATGAGGGTGTACCAGATGATGCACTGGAGCACCACAATCTGCACCATCAGGCTCCCGGAGTCGCCGCCGTACATGCCCTTCAGCAGAGGGATCCCCATGACGAGCGTGTTGGGGAGAGTCGACAGGGAGAAGAGGGTGATGGTCCATTCCAGGCAGCCCCTCCTGCTCACCTTGGTCCACGCGGCGAGGACCACGAGGACGATGATCTTCTGGAGCGTGTCGGCGGCGATGAAGCGGAGGTTCATGGCGTACGGGTTGTTGCTGGAGATGAAGTGGAAGGAGAGGAGCGGGACGGCGAAGAGGGCGACGAAGCGGTTGATGCCGGAGCACTGGTCCGGGGTGAAGATCTTCCACCATTTGACGGAGCCGTAGGCGAGGACCATGGCCACGTAGAGAGGGACGACGGCGGTCATGACATGGTAGAAGTCTGAGAGAGTGATCATGGTTTCTGGGTAGTTCAAGAACACGCAGTGGAGGGTGCAGTGAGGAGGAAGAAGAAGGGGGACATGTAGTACTGCTCTCTTCTTTGAGGTGAAAGCAGAATGAGGAATGGGGGGTGGGTGGGGTTTTATATTTGTTGTTTGTTTTGAGCGACGGATTTATTTGATAGTGATGGATGTCAGTGTTCTTGTACTCATTCCAATTTTATTTTAAAATTCTTATTCTCGTTAAAATTGTAAGATACTAACAATTATAACTAATATTTTAAATTTTTTAAAGTTAGAAACATTATAGGCAAAATACTTATATGATCCTGTGTTTTACTTATATGTGCTAATATGACTCTGTAAGATCAGAAAGTGCTATTATAACCCTATGTTTTGTATTAAAAGTACCGATATAATCTTTTGGCACTATTCCAGTGTTGACTATGTAGTTTCCGGCATTGACCAAATATAAAAAGACTAAATTACACCTATTCTTAAAACAAAAATATATAATGACAAAAATATCCCTAAGTTCTTCTTCTTCATCTCCATAACCACTGCTGCTCCCACCATTGCTCCGTCACTTCCATCGCCTCCCGCCGCCGCTCCTTCGCCACCTGCCGGCGGCATGGCGGCTGGAATCTGGGATTTTTTTTAAAACAAACATAGAAAGCCTTAGCCTAGTTTCTGATATTCATTTAAGCACTAAATTACATGCTGGGTAGCGATTAAAAAAGAATACCTTGAGTTTTCCCACCTCAAAAAAAATCCAGCAACAATGTCCCATCATTTGAACGAGAATCAAATCAGCAGTGGCTTAGCGTAGCAACAACAATCATTTACATCAATATACAACAGAAAACCTAAAAAAGATTAAACGCCGAGATTTTTAAACAATAAACACATGAGCATCATACTGCACCTCCTTCCGTAAAACAAAAAACTCAAGTAAAAAAGAATAACCTTTTCGACTGAAAAATCAGGAAACCCAGAGGCATAGGCTAGATATGCAACCATATCTACAAACAGGGGTAAATCAATTACGGATATGGAGTAGAGAGATAGGGTTACCATTGTTGAACATCTGGGTTGACAGCCTAAACACAAGCATGAACGGTATTACGGTTTTTCCCCTTATTCGCTGCCGCCTGGCGCCACCCTAGAAATTGGTGCACAAATCCTAGTGCACAAAGCCGTCGAAGACGACCACCATGGCCAGTGATACTCACGACCTGCAATCGCTGCTACGAGGACATATGATGCATACTGATTGGAGTTTGAGCACCATACGCTAGACGGGATCGGGAATGGGGGAAACGATCCAACTCACCGGCGAGCTTTTCATTCACTTACCTAGCCACAAGGTGGATAGGTTCTCCGTCTCGATCCACCCCTACGCTTCCACGGCCTACTTATCGGAGCTATCGCCGTCGAAGACGGTGGACATGGAGCTTGTCCAGGTTATGCTTCCGGCTGTGAATGGATCCGAGAAGACGAAGAAAAAGAGATATGAGAAGACATTTTCATATTTTTATTTTGGTTAACAGGGGTATAATAGTCCTTTTACATTTTCTGAGTTTTGTATTTTTTTCAACAGGGGTATAATAGTCAATTCATAGAATTTCAGCCAAATTCAGGCATCCGGGGTTATATTAGCACAATTCGAGCAAATTATAGGGTTATAATAACATTTTTTAAACTTGCAGGGTCATATTGACATATTTGACCAAAACTTTGGGTTATATGGGCACTTCACTCAAATATCTTTTAGCTCACCCACTGTACAATGAGGCTCCCCCAAATGAACCTACCATAAGGTTCACATGTCATATTGACAATCTACTACTCGACCCACACTTCTGATCTTCATCTGGTTGCATCATCTCTAAGTTTTGAGCATACCACTCTTTTTTTACTCCTATTTTAGATAACTGGTCACATATGTTGTGGTTAGTGTTAGATTGTGACGGTTGTCGTTTATTTCTCACTCACATTGCATTCTACACTGATGTATTCAACGAGTCTATAGCCTTGGCCGACAGGTCCGGGTAATCTTTGAAATTTCATCGTGATGGGGATAGATCATTGCAATTGTTGGTCTTAAAAGAGGAATTCCTAGTAAGCGCGAGTCATCAGCTCGCGTTGACTACGTCCCTGCCCTTTGTACACACCGCCCGTCGCTCCTACCGATTGAATGGTCTGGTGAAATGTTTTGATTGCGGCGACGTGAGCGGTTTGCCGCCCGCGAAGTTGAGAGAAGTCCATTGAACCTTATCATTTAGAGGTAGGAGAATTCGTAACAAGGTTTCCGTAGGTGAACCAGTGGAAGGATCATTGTCGAATCCTGAACGGCCGACCGCGAACACGTTCTTGAAAACCTCACTGGGGGAGCCGGGTCCTGTTATTGCCTCAAACATCTGCGGCCTAAAAGGTCGTAGTCCCTCTACAAAGCTAGCTGCGAAGGGATTCCTCCACATAGCTAGTTAGCAAGCTGAGGTCTCATTCATTAACGGAATTAACCTGACAAATCACTCCACCAACTAAGAACGGCCATGCACCACTAGTATGGATTATAATGGAGCACTTGCCAAAGACCTACTGGCACAAGAAGGCTTTGGAAAAAATTGCTACTTCTATAGGAGAGCCAATCCTTATGGACAATGGCACTCTTGAGTTAAGGGGCTACTATGTACGCCTTTTACTTTGGATTGACACATCCAAGGAGTTGAAAGAAAAGGTGATTTTTTGTGTCCCAAGTGGTGAAGTGCATACACGGAAAATAATCTATGATTATTGTCATCCTTGGTGTCCGAATTGTGGAGAGAACACCCATTTAGTGGAGGAGTGTGAAAATTTTTGGAAAGCTAAGGAAGAGGGGATGAATAACCCCACGGGAAAGAAGGAAAATAATGTCTAGATGGTAAGGGGTAAGAAAAATTGGAGAGCTCGGGATAAGGACCAATTCCGGGTTAAAAAAATGCATGCTACTAACATTGGTGAAAGTCCAAGTGTAGGCTCGGTCCAAGGAGAAGAAAATGTAGTCATTGAGGATGTATCCTCGGACAATGAAGATTCGGAGAGGTTAAGGAAAGGCAAAGAAAAAAATCAGGGAAGGCACGAGTAAGAACATTGTAAAGGTTGGGGCTGAAAACGGAGGGCCTGGTATTGTTATTGGTGTTGCACGTAATGAGGTTAAGCAAATGGTAGTAGCGCTACTAGCAAGCAAGGCGCTGCCAGCAAACAAGGCACTGCCAGCTCTCGAGGTTGAGAACCGTGCCGCTGGAGAACACGCTGAAGACGCTAGAGATGCCCAGGATGTGCGTCGCGGATAAAGTGTTGATCGTTCGAAATGCAGGAAAAACTGTGGCGCCAAATCTGCCAATGCTGCGCTAGAGCAAGCACCCGATAGGTAGCAACCAGCTTTTGGTGATGATGATCAT
The DNA here is from genome assembly GCA_037428765.1 of Rubia yunnanensis. Taxonomy (NCBI): domain Eukaryota; kingdom Viridiplantae; phylum Streptophyta; class Magnoliopsida; order Gentianales; family Rubiaceae; genus Rubia; species Rubia yunnanensis. Next base: position 81,011,896 of record CM075068.1, read on the forward strand.
CCGATTGCTGGAGCTGGAAAATTGCCTCAACAAATGATCCATTCTGAAGTTCGTGGCTCTAAAATTCCGAGGCTGAATAGGAGTAAGAGGAAGAGTAGACCTCCTCATGCCTCAGGGGCTATTACTAGAGCTCAGAGCAAGAGTAGATCTTGTAATCATGAACATGGGAAAGCCATTCAGAAGCCCTTCCAACGTGTGCTATCTGCCACAAGAAGCAATTCTGATAGTTTGGGTAGTAAAACTTTTAAAGGCGGAAGTCCGAAGCCTAAAGGGACCTTGGGTTCCCAATGAATGCTGCATCAATAAATGTTAGGGGTCTCTCGGCCCCTGTACGGAGGAGATGGGTAAAAAATATCATCTCCGCGCATAAGGTAGGACTTTGCGGCTTGCTAGAAACTAAATTGGAGGAGAAGGCTTTTAGCATATTTTTGAAGTGTTTTAACGGGTGGAAATTCACACATAACTTTGAGCTGTGGAAGAATTCGATAATTCTTATCATATGGGATCCGAAAGGTTTCTTGGTGGATGTTCTTGGAAAGTCTCCACAATGTATTCATCTTAAGGTGCGTAATCTTTCTACTGGTGTTGAGTTCTTATGTTCGTATGTATATGGTCATAGTGAGGGCAGATCGGCTCGTTTGCCTGTATGGGCTGAATTAAAATCTTTTGGTGCAAATATACACTCTCCTTGGATGGTTCTTGAGGACTTTAATGCGATTCTTAGTGTGGATGATCATTATGGTGCTTCGGTCCCAAGTCTATATCCAATGAGGGAATTTCAAGATGTTTGTATTAAGTGTGGATTGAGAGATGCGCCTTCCATAGGGGAGCACTTAACGTGGCATAATGTGGATTGGAAAATATGGAGGAAGATGGATCGTGTGCTTTGAATTATGGATGGGATTCTGATGCTTGTCGAACCTATTTTCTTCCCATTTCTGCACAATCGGATCATAGTCCCATGGTTGTTAATATGGCGCAGGAAATTAATGGAAAAAGAAGACATTTCTGGTTTCAGAATATGTTGCTAGATCATCCGAATTGCAGACAGATTGTTGAAGATTTTTGGAGGCCATCGGTTAAGGGTTCTATTCAATATTCAGTATGCAGAAAACTATTAAGGTTTAAACACCCATTGAAGGAGTTGGGCTCTCTCGATCTTAGCCATATTTCAGAAAGGGCAAAGAAGGCGGATAAGGATTATAGTGTGGCATTTGACAATTTTGATGCCTTGATTGCTTCAGATCAGGATATTGAGGCATGGAGAGCATTAAAAAAGAAGGTTATGCTCTATTATCTTGCAGAATCATCCTTCCTCTCGCAAAAAGGTAGGATTAATCATGTTACACTGGCGGATAAGGGATCAAAGTACTTTCATACAATGGCCTTGGAAAGAAAGGGTGGAGGCATTCCGGTGATTATTGATGGAGACAATCGTATTGTGACTTCTAATATTCGTAAGGGTGAGCTCTTTGAAAATTTCTACAAAGGCCTATTCGGAACATCAAGGGATAGGGTCTCCATCGATCATGATATAATCACTTCGGGAAACATTCTGACGGACTTGGACAAGGCCTTCTTGAATCAGGATATTGTCAGTAACGAAGTAAAACTGGCATTATTTGCAATGGCGGATGATAAATCTCCAGGTCCGGATGGATACACTGCTGGATTCTTCAAAAACCAGTGGGAGATTGTAGGAGCGGAAATTACAAGTGCAGTTTTGGAATTCTTTCGAACAGGTGATATACTGGCTCAGTTGAACCATACCTCGGTCGCTCTTATACCGAAGAAGCCAGACAATCTTAAGGTGAGTGATTTTAGACCATAGCGTGCTGCAATGTGGTTTATAAAATCATCACTAAGATTATTGCCAATAGACTAGAGGGAATACTGCCCGGGATTATTGACCCATGCCAGGGTGCGTTTGTAAAAGGAAGAAGTATATCGAACAATGTTATGCTAGCGCAGGAAATTGTTCGAGGATATGGGAGGGCGAGAAATTCTCCTAGATTCATGATCATGGTTGATTTGCAAAAGGTGTTTGATACAATCTCCTGGGATTTCCTAGAAGAAGTCTTTCTTGGACTAGGTTTTCCAGAAAGACCGAAGGATAGAATCATGATGTGTGTGAGAACATCTTCATTCTCGATCGCAGTTAATGGGAAATTGTGCGATCACTTTAAGGGTCACAGAGGCATTCGGCAAGGTGATCCCTTGTCTCCTCTCCTTTTCGTGATCTGCATGGAGTATTTTTCGAGATTGTTGAAAAGGAGGACTAAATCACGGCATTTTACCTATCTTCCGAGGTGTGAATGGCTTTTGTTGATGATCTTATGCTCTTCTCCAAAGTGAATACAGGTTCGGTCCACATCCTTATGAGTGCCCTCAATGAATTGGAAAGTACCTCGGGACTAGCCATTAATTCAGCCAAGTCCAAGTTTTTTGGGGTCGGTTTGAAGGAGGATTTGAGCTTCACAGGAATTCCATGGGCAATGTTTCTAGTGAGGTATCTGGGGGTGCCACTTGATTCCAGCAAGTTGAAGGTCACTCAGTTTGGAACTCTACTTGGAAAGGTTGATTCAGAGATTGCCAAATGGAAAGGTCACACACTTTCTTATACTGGAAAGTTGGAGCTTGTTCGTTCAATTGTAGGAGGTATTGCTGGATTTTGGATTCAGAATTTTATCATACAGACTACAGTTATGGATGCTCTTGAGCAAAAATGCAAACGCTTCTTATGGGGAGGAAAATACAAGGGCAAGGTAGCATGGAAAAAACTATGCACTCCTAAGTCTTTTGGGGGTCTTGGTTTGAGGGATTTTGTTACATGGAATCGTGCCTCGATGGCCCAGAGGTTATGGGATATTCATATGAAGAAGGACAGCTTGTGGGTCAAGTGGATTCACTCGTTTTATCTTCAAGGCGATGATTTTTGGAGTTTAAATCCGAGGATTCCGAATGGTCGACTGGGGGAGATATTTTCGAGCTATTTTGGTGATTTATGTAAACTAAGGGATGAATTGCATGACATGTTTCATGGAGATATACAAGAGTTAAAGGATCACCTTGGTTCTTGGTCTAGCTCGAGGAAATTTACAAGTGTGGCGTATGTCTTTATGCATCGGCACAAGTATCCAAATTTATATGAAAATGACCGATCGGGAGAAAAGGTTTTTAATAGTATTTGGTGTGGTTTTATTCCGCCCAAATTCTCTTTTATTGCATGGTTGGCAGCAATTCGGAAACTACATACCAAGGATAAGCATCGATCAGAGGTAGATGGAAGCATGGAAAAAATATGTTCCTTATGTCATCTCGAAGAGGAGACGAATGACCACTTGTTTTTCAAGTGTGAATTCTTGGAAGTTGTATGGGGGCGTATAAGGAATTGGATTGGGTTAAGGAGACGAACAAGCTCAATTGAAAGCTCTATGACTTGGGTTAAGAGGCAAATAAAGGGTTCAAAAGTTCGAAAGAAGTATGGAATTCTAGCTTTGATTACCACAGTTTATCGTCTTTGGAGGGAAAGGAACAGTGTTATCATGAATGATGCTTAACTAAGTGCTGATCGGGTGGTAAAAATCATCATGAAGGATTGCTACATGGTGATTAATCGCTTGTTTCCAGAACAGCATATGTTTTAGTTGCATCATTGTTGTTCATGGGATGTTGATCGATGGATGGTTGCTGGGCAAGGGCACTGGGCCCTGGACACCAGAATCTGGGTGCTGGACTCCAGAAACTGGGCGCCAGGCGTTGGTCGCTGTGCAAGTGCCGGCTTAGTGCTTAAAATAGGGAGAGGTTAACTTGGAGCTTGGGCGCTGGATGCAGAACGCTGGACCCTGGCGCTGGAATCTGGCATTAAAGTTCTGGCCGTTGGGTGCTGGATCTGGTCTCTATGGCTTGGCCATGCTGGGCACTGGATTTTGGTTTGGCACGCTGGATGGCGCTATATTCAGTGCCAAGATGGTTGCTGCGAGCCCGATAGAGTCACAAGGCTTTCTCATATTTTTCTGGCTAATGCAACTTGGATTTATGGAGAAGGCAATGGATTTTAAAGTAAGGATTTTTGTCTGATGCTTTGTTACCTAAGCCTAGTTTTTAACTTTGATTTGACGGTTATTTATGCGCTCTATGCCCGCGCTCTATGCCCGCGCTCTATGCCCGCGCTCTATGCCCGCGCTATACTCTGTGTTAAATTGGCATAAAGCTGTCCATTTGCTCAAAATGGAGTGGGCGATTACATAATCGCCACGCTTGATGCACGTGGTATAAGTGTATTCATTCTCTCATCCTTAGGAGATTAATTTAGTTGGGAATCACAAAGGTATGGGGCACGGCCTCAGCACACCTTTGCCTACTATATTACTCTCGGCCCTTTTTAAGAGAATGTTTGAAGGCCAAAAACATCCCTTTTTCTCCATCTTAGGGATGTAAATGGTAGAAGCAGATATCCACTCATTTCACTACGGTTCAACAAAGGGCATCAACTTCACTCTTTATGTGACATTCAAGACTCTAGATCATCTCGGCTACACTAGGAATTCTAAATCATATGTCTTTGGAATCCTTTTACCCTCTTCAAGACTCCGGCAACAAAACCTACTCAAGACCCGAGTTTCCATAACCCTCAGCTACACTCTGGAATGTTTATAAAGACTGCCCCATCTGTTAGGGGTAGAAGCGGATCACTTGTTTATGGGTAGTGAATTTGTCTCACCCCATTTACCTAGTATTTCTTAGCCTGTTTTTCTTTTCAGGTTGCGGTTATAGGTCATATTTCATTAGGACTTGTTTTGTTTTCTCCCTTAGCTTGATTTATCTTGCTTAGGGATGGTAGTCTTATTTAGAATATGGAGGGGAGTGTTGCCCTTTGGGTTTTCGCTCCCCCCCTCTCTCAGATTTTTCTCCTTAGGTTCACCACATAACCTAGGGTTGGATTACTTTGTATTTGGCAGGGCTCTTTTAGGGCTCTACCGTGGGTTCCACCGTTTATTTTATTTACCATATTTACCTCGAAAGAGCTCTCAAAAAGAGCTCTCAATGAGATAAAATTCACCCTGGAGAGAAAAAAGGACGCAGTCCTTCTCCTGAACACCGAAGCCGGTTTTCTTCCAGTTTCTCTCCTACGATTATGAGTTTCCGGTGAGGAATCCAACATTAATGTCGTATTCCTCGCTAGGCATCTTTCGGTGTATGATTTGTTCTTGAATTTGAAGATTTGATCTTTGGATCTTGGATTTTTGGATGAAGATCAGCCTTTTCGATCTTGAATTTGTTGATGGGGCGGATTAGATGAAGATCCACCATTGTTCCAAGTAAGTTTTAATCTTTCGTTGATAGATCTAATCTGGATGATTGATGAGGGGTTTATTTATGATGAATCTGTGTGGATTTGTATGGAAGATTATTTGTTTATGGTGGATAGTTAATGTGATGTTCATGTTGGATTGGAAGTAGAGATGAATTTGAGGCATACATTTTTTAGTATTTGGACGAGTTCATGATGGATTCGATGAGAGGGCAATCATGTGAGATGGCAATCATGTGAGAGGGCAACCCAGTCCGGCCATGGTTGTTTGTTTTAATTGGAATTTTCGACCAGATTGCTATGTTTTATGCCAAGAATTCAAATTTATTTTCTTGACTGATGAACACTCATATGGAATTAAAGATTTGGGTATTTGAATGTTATTGTTACATGGGGTTGATGGTTTGGGATTAGTCGTATTCAAGACAGATGTTTGGAGCTAATTGGTTTAATTGGAATCATCAACGATGATTGGCCCAAGGTACTTTTCTCGTTGTTTCAATTTCATGATAATGTTCAGATCTAGATGAATGGAGGAGCATATTTTTCATAAAGGATGGCTTATTTGGATGATGATGGTTAGAATTTTCCGGTCGGGATCGCCGGAAAAATATTTTTCCGGTGAGTTATAATGCTTATTATGCCTCGAAGGATTTGGATTTCGTTTTGTTATGCATTACCCGATCGGGAAAGCAATTGGTAAATTTCGGATTTTGCAGGTTGGAGTTTTGGATTTTCCGATCGGAAGTCACCGGAAAAACGCTATTCCAGTGAGGGTAAAGCATTAAATAGCCTCGATTCTCTGTCCCTAGACTCGGATTCATATTTCTTCATGCTTAAGATGCATCTCACGGCTGGAAAAGAAAATAAATGAGTGTTGATTTGGTTATTTTTGCCCGTCGGAACGCACATGCTCGGAATTGGAGGAAGGAATTTCCTTGTTTTAGGTGCTAAATCCAGTCGAAATTGCATAAGGGAAGAATGCCCAGTTTAGGTGGAATTTTTTGGCAAAATTTTGCGAATTCCAGCATGTTTTTTCCAGATTTCGGCAGTTTTCCGATGTCGAAAAACCGCGAGTCCGGCGAGGATTCAATTCAGGTACCGCCAGGTCATTGTACCCGAATAGAAAAAATTGGGTCAAAGCCTAACTAGGGTTTCGACCCGGTCAATGGCGGCGCGGGTCATTTGACCCGCTAAGCTGAAAGAGAACAGACACAACTCAACAAAAATCCACAAATTAGAGCCCAAAAATGAAGCAAATTCGGCCAAGAATAATCCATGTAGGCAAAAAATTCTCTATTTAATTAGGCCCAAAACACCTTGAATTCAGCCCACCTGCTTGGTTTTTTCATTCGGCCTAACAGCACTACTTTTCGGCCCAGCAGCTCGGCCCGGTACCCTAAACGCTAGGGTTTCAACTTGACCCCATCCGCCTCCTGTAGCGCTGCCATTGACCGGGTTAAAAATCGGGTTATGAGCCTTGACCCGTTTCTTCTTGTATTTAATCCGTCCTCTATTTAATCAACTCTCCTTTTCAGCCCAGCAGGTTTAATCATTTGGCCCTGGAGATTTATTTCTTTCAGCCCAGCAGCTCGGCTCAATACCCTAACCTCTAGGGTTTTATTTTGTTGACTCGGCCGCCTCCTTAACCCACTACTAGTCGTTACTTGTACTTGACGGTCATTACGCGATCTATGCTCGCATTACACTTTGTTGTGTTAAATTAGCATACAACTGTCCATTTGCTTAAAATTGAGTGGGCGATTACATAATCGCCAGGCTTGACGCACGTCGTATAAATTGTGTCTGTTCTCTCCATCACTAGGGGGGCTATTTTTATAGGGATCCACAAGAGTTATTGGCACTGCCTACGAACACTCTTGCCCTCTAAAATAGCCCCGGTTTCATACCACAAGAACATTTGAAGGCCAATAACACCCCTCTTTCTTCACCTTAGGGGTATATATAGTAGAAGCTGCTCCTCCATTGGCGGTCCGAGCTTCACTCAGATTTAGCACCACCAGCACACCATGGCGACCATTCAATACCTGAGTACACCACACTCAGCTGCGCTTTTTTGTCTACCACTGGCGGCTTCTTGATCATTCTTTCTTCAAGACCCGAGACTCAAGTCTCGGCTGCGATGAGGTTCTTATATAAAGAGCCAGTACACATATCTGGTTGCTATGTATAGGTCCAGATTCCCACATACATCTGAACTTGCATTTATTTTTCCCTAGACTTAGCACTATCTAGCTTAGGGTTAGCAGTTCTTTAAAAAAAAATTTTATGTGTGGGGGGAGGGGGGTACCCATTAGGGTATCCCCCCCCCCAGTGCATCTCAGTTTTTCCCTAGGTTTCATCATTTAGCCTAGGGTTTGCACTATTTTGTATTTGGTAGGGTCGCCAGTACTTTTATGGGGCCATACCGTGGAATTCCACCGCTTATCCTATTTACCATATTTACCTTGAAAGAGCTCTCAATTTGTCAATCCTTACTATGTTTGGACCTGGTAAGTTTCCCCATGTTGAGTCAAATTAAGCCGCAGGCTCCACTCCTGGTGGTGCCCTTCCGTCAATTCCTTTAAGTTTCAGCCTTGCACCATACTCCCCCTAGAACCCAAAAACTTTGATTTCTCATAAGGTGCCGGCGGAGTCCTTAAAGCAACATCCGCCGATCCCTGGTCGGTATTGTTTATGGTTGAGACTAGGACGGTACCTGATCGTCTTCGAGCCCCCAACTTTCATTCTTGATTAATGAAAACATCATTGGCAAATGCTTTCGCAGTTCTTCGTCTTTCATAAATCCAAGAATTTCACCTCTGACTATGAAATACGAATGCCCCCGGCTGTCCCTGTTAATCATTACTCCGATCCTGAAGGCCAACGTAATAGGATTGAAATCCTATCATGTTATCCCATGCTAATGTATACAGAGCGTAGGCTTGCTTTGAACACTCTAATTTCTTCAAAGTAATAGAACTGGAAAGACGACTCGACCAATTAAGGCAAGGAGCGCATCGCCGGCAATAGGGACGAGGCGACCGGTGCACACCCAAGGGCGGACCGACAGACCCATCCCAAAGTTCAACTGCAAGCTTTTTAACTGCAACAACTTAAATATACGCTATTGGAGCTGGAATTACCGCGGCAGCTGGCACCAGACTTGCCCTCCAATTGATCCTCGTTAAGGGATTTATATTGTACTCATTCCAATAACCAGCAAAGAGCCCAGCTTTATTGTCACTACCTCCCCGTATTAGGATTGGGTAATTTGCACGCCTGCTGCCTTCCTTGGATGTGGTAGCCATTTCTCAGGCTCCCTCTTCGGAATCGAACCCTAATTCTCTATCACCCGTCACCACCATGGTAGGCCACTATCCTACCATCGAAAGTTGATAGGGTAGAAATTTGAATGATGCGTCGCCAGCACTAGGGCTTTGTGATCCGTCAAGTTATCATGAATCATCGAAGCAACGGGCAAACCCGCGTCGACCTTTTATCTAATAAATGCATCCTTTCCAGAAGTCGGGGTTTGTTGCACGTATTAGCTCTAGAATTGCTACGGTTATCCTGTACAACAGACACGTGAATATAAAACAGAAGACATTAGAATTTGAAATACAAATGTTCATCATTAAAAATATAAGTGAGCAATATAAATGTTAGGATAACTTTACGAGCAAATGCTCATTTGTATTTATATTACCTATGAGTAATGAGTACTTTTTTCCTGCTAAAATCTTTTAATTTTATTTATTACTAGATTTTATTTTATTCATATAAATTCAAGTGTTATTTTAAAAGTGACACTTTTTAAATATTAAGGCCTAATTTTAATGTTATAGGAACGCACTGGTGTGGTGTGGAATTACTCCATTTATAGTGATTTTGCTTGTTGCAGCATGCCTGCTACTGTAGACTGTAGTGTGACTTTTATAATTTGGATCACCCCTCAGCTCAATAGCAGGGGTGGAGCCGAAATAAATTCATGGTGGGGGAATAAAAAATATTTTCCCAAAATTTTACTATATCAGCAAGGGTTGAAATTTTTTTAAAAAAATTTACTTCCTATATTTTCCTTTAATTTTTGTCCTGGAGGGGGCTGGAGTCCCACGTGGATTCGCCCCCACCTCAATAGTGTGCACTTGAAAAGGAGGTAAAGTTTGCATTTGTTAACCTAATAAAGATGAGCGGGAGGCAGGCTCTGAATATTTGTCTCTGTTTCTATGTGTCAGGTATATTCCCTCCCTCCGATTTAAATTATTCACTTACATTTTGGTCACTATTTCCTTTCAAAATTTGATCTCATATTTATATAGATATATGAGCAATAATATTATCGTATGTGATATCATTGAATTCGTTATAACAAGTAGTTTTAAATATCATCATTTTATTTGCCGTTATAGTACGTATGTAATAGAATCATGAGCTTCTATCATAAAACCAATTTGTACTATGTAGAGGTGACCCACGATCTTATATACTGAGTTACACGACTGTCAACCACCAATGTGAGATTAACTTTAACACGCCCCCTCACGTGCAGCGGTATGAATCATCGTGCAAACGTAGACATAAAGGGGGTAACGAGCCAACCTTGGGCTCTGATACCATAATAGAATCATGAGCTTCTATCATAAACCAATTGGTATTATGTAGATGTGACCCATGATCTTATATATTGAGTTACATGACTGTCAACCACTAATGTGGGACTAACTTTAACAGTATGTACACATATTAACAGTCAAACATGTCTCTTGAACAGTGTGATAATGATAAGTGGACAATATACGTTGGGACAGATTCTTACCATGGATCAAATCCAAGAGATTCTTGTCGGAAAAAGGAACCCGTACTCAGACGTTGGTAGGAGTAGCCATAATCATCTTAAGAGACCATACAAATTTAATACACCCCTCGTTCCGATAAAAATTGCATGATTTTTTTCCGTCCATCCCATAAAAGGACATAATCTGAAAATTACTCTAAATATCAAAGAATATGTTGTTAAATTTCTATTATATTCTCATAAACCTCAACAACTTTCAAACTGGGTCTACCACTTTCCCAAAATATCCATATTTTCCACACTTATTCCCCGCAACAATTTGGATAAAAGAACAAGACAAAAGCAATTCTGCCATTTTTTTAGTGGGACAGAGAGAGTATATTTATCAAGTCTAACAGTATTTTTACTAAAAAAACTAAAATAGATTTCTCTTACATATTTAATTTACATATAATTTGAAAGATTTCATACTATTAAAATGTGCCTATCATCCAAAAAAATCTTTTAATTCCATATAAATAAATCTTTTAAGTAAAATACAAAAGAAACAGCCATTTCAAAATAATTTTCATTAAATAATTTTAGATAACAATTAGAAAGGCGTACCGAGAATCGAACCTGCGATCATTGGAGCACTTGCACAAACACTTATTCTCATAGTCGGTCATGTAGGTAATTGGATAGGCATATGCATTTAAATATCTGTAGTGGAGAAAGAACCATCAACAGTGTTTAATGTAGGCTTTAACTGGTGGACAAAACTCGTCGAGTGTGGCTGAGTCGTGCATTGTTATGCCGAAGCATGACAATTTTTTCAACCGTCGTGAATACTAGTTCCGATGTCATAACTGGTGCATGGTTCTGAAATATAAGAACATGTTGTTTCGATGTGAAAGGATGGTTTTTCAATCAACACCACAACCCGATACAAATACACCAATAGTAAAACCACCAATCTACATCACTGATTTAGGTGAGAGTGCAAAGTCATTGATATCATGAGTAAATGCGTGCAAACATAGAGGTTTAGTTTGTGGGATGGTCTTAATCTGTGTGTTCGGTCGTCTTATAGTGTGATTCATAGTGATGTCCTTCGAGACTTTGTAAGTTCACTTAATTCTTGGATTCTTTGGTATTCCTATGTATACTATTTCCTCTTGCGGATGTGGAGCGTTTATTCTCGGGTGTAATGAGATTTCTGAAATTTGAAATTACTTCTTTTTTGCCTTGATTTAGTCATTCCATATTATTCCAATTGGGAAAGGCACTAAAAAGGCTCCACATTAGTATTGTCCCTTTCTTCAAAACACGTTCTTTCTTTGCTACGCCACCAACTTTTAGAGTTCTTTTTGTTTTGAAAAAGTAACTTATATTTATGATAGTTGTTTCTTTTAAGTGTCTCAATAATGGAGCTTCTGTAAGTGTGAGGCATCTGCCTGTATATAGTCTTACTTATCATCCTTCTCATCTATTTACTTCTCTACTCATAACATTTGCTTTCAAGAATTTTTCTTTTTTTATTTTTCTCTCCAGATCTTCCTGAACTATAGTTACAAGGTTACTGCTGCCCCGTTAATACCAGTAAACTTTCTTTCCTCTCTTCTCTTTTTCTCTCTTGGTCCATGGAATCCTTTTCTACTCTTGCTATCATGAGCCCGGTTGTAGGACTTTCTGGCATGTTGGCCCTTGTGCCTGAGGTATCTCAGAATTCTAGGGTATCTATATTCTCTTCTAGTAGATTATATACCCCTAGAATTCGTTCCACGGCTCAACAATAAGGTTCCCTATAGTAATGAAGTCAGTTCTCCCGGGTCTCTAGCGAAAGGGTGGGGAATCTGTTATCTTATAATACTGTATTAACCTTTTTTTAGTAGTTTGATTATTGATGTGCACCTTGGTAGGTTGAGGTATGTTTATCCTTGCTTGTGTAATAGGGATGTTAGGTCGTTTCTACCTGCGGAAGATGTGCGCCATCCTCCTGGTGGACTTATTTCAATGTACGTGTAACACTTAAAGTATGGTATGTCCCTCCCAATTCCGGAATACTTGATCCAAAATTTTAAGTGGCTATAAGTTGGCCTTATGCCAATTAAATTCGAAAGGAAAATGTGTGATCATAAGTTTTAAGAGATCCCGTGACTAGGCAAAGTTGTCTTTACCATCAAAATGTTTCGTAAATTTTACCTACTTGAATTAAGTGTGGAGGATTGCGGGCTAGTGTTTATTATTATTTATTGAGCTTTGGATTGTGAGTTTGGTTGCCAATTGGTGTGTTTGAGTGTTAAGGCAGAAGAGGATCCAAGTTGTAATAATGTTTCCACTTTCTTATTCCCTATAATTCACTGTGGTTTTGACTTGTTTTGATGTAATAGGGACAATGCATAGACTAAGTGTGGATGAGGGAAACTTGGAAAACACTTTGAAAGTGTTTTGAACACGATTTGTTGTGATAAGGAACTCATTTGAAAGTGTTTTTAATTTAAAAAAAAATTAAAAAGATTTAAAAGAAAAGAATCCCGCTAAGTTGAAAACCTGAAGAACAATTTAGGTAAAATTTGTTGGGGGGGTGGGGGGTGAAATGGGAGACCTAGTTCTTGAGGTAAAAGGTGAAGTGTAAGGATTAAAGAAATGGGATGATAGGATTAAAATTGAGAGGGCTCCTAGGGAAAATGAGAGAAATAAAATTTTTAGAAGGCTCAATTTGCCTCCTTGGTAAAATTCCAGGGAGATTAAGTCTCCTCTTAATTTTCTTTGGATTCTCATTCCTCATTCTTATTTGGCATGCTTTTTGTTTATGTCGCTAGGTAGAATTCCTTAGGTCGGTATATGATGGATTATTGATCCTTTATATTTTGGGTTATGGTATTTCTTAAAATAAGAGGAGTCAATTGTGTTGTGGGATGGATTCTAGGAAACCACCTTGGAGTTATATTCGTTCTTACTCGAGGATGAGTAAAAGTCTAAGTGTGGGGGGTTTGACAAGACACAAATATGCTATAGTTTAACTCTCACTTTTGCTATGTTTTTTGGTTGGTTAACTAGGAAATTGAATGTTTTACCAAGAAAAGGGTTAGAATCAACTTGTGTGTATATTCACTTTGATTTCCCTATTTCGTAAGCATTTGATTTCTTAGTTTGGTTTCCTCCATGTTGGATCGAGATTTGAAGATTTGGATGCTTAGCGAAGATCGAGTTATCGAAGAAGGTCATTCGCAAGGATGGTAGAAGATTAAAGGTCACTAATTAAGTGGTAGAAGATTGCTTGAAGTGGGAAGGAAGAATAGAAGAAAGAAATGAAGAAAGGAGCATCGGGGACGGTCTGTGATTTTAAGTCCTGAGCTAGGGAGCATAAGGCAAGCCCAACTCATAGTTTGTGCAAATCTGTATGGATAGTGGTGCTTAGAAGTTAGCAATGTTTGAAAAACCAAGCCCAGCTTGCGGACCATTTAAATACGCATAACCTTTGCCACTCATAAACTTTCACGAGCCAAAATTGTAAGTCCGACTCACGGACCATGCAATTTTGTACGGTTCGTGAAGGATACTGGATTAAGAACAAGCCTTCATCATGGTGTGTGCAAATATGCATGGTCTGTGATAGACCCTTTGACCAGGGTTTCACCGTCTACACTCTTCTCTCTCTCTCTCTCTCTCTCTCTCTCTCTTTTAACCTATAAAAGCCACATTTTTTCCATTAGACAAGGGGTCAAACTTCTGGGTAAAATCCTAGTTTTCTCATTCATTTCTAATTTATTTATCTTTTATTTATCATGTTTAATCCATGATATGTCATGTTTTAGTAGATTAGGCTAAATTAGTGCTCGGGGACATTTGTTAAGCATGTTTAGCTTGTAACATATGAGATTCTAGATTCCTCTGATTAATGACTTAATTATCATGAATCATTGTGTTTATTGATGATGGTTATGACATGAGTAAGATTAGGAAGTACAACTAATTGCAGTTATGTCATGATTTAGCGCTAGGCTCGGGAATGAATCTAGGAAGATTTCATCTTCTTGGTTGTTTTGTCATTGCTCAATATGAAGATTTTGTTTATGAGTGACAACTAGGAATGCTTGTTGATTAGTGAGTTGTATTTGGTTTAATAACAGAATTGGGTTTTCTATGATTATAGGTGTGAGTTGTCGGTGATTAGGTCGACAATTATCTTTTAACTGAATTGCATTGAGGTTATAGACTTGAAGGTTATGTCTTGAGTTTCTGGCCACTAAGATGATACTATGATCTTAGAGAGCATAGTTACATGCTACTGTTCTAGATATCACGTGCCTACGTCTGGAATGGGTGTTCAGTTGGGTCCTGTAGTGTAGTTCTAGTTTCTAGTTTAATCTATGTTACTCAGGACTCGAGTGGACTAATTTTGGGTGTACTGGCTAGTTGGTGGCAATGGTAGCTCTCCTCTAGCTAAGCCGTGGAGAGGTGAGAGAAGAATGGGGGGGAGGAGGGGTGGACAACTCATAGGTGAGAACGAGGTTAATCTCTAATGCGTTCAAGCTCTCCACAATGTGCGATCGATGCATTATAACAGGATATGCTTATAGGATGCGAGTATGAGTTGAGGACCAAATTTGATTGCTAAACATGTGAAACAAATTCCCCCAAGTCTCTTTATTATTATCTTTACTCTCTTTAAGTAGTTCTGCATGATAGATAATCTTTATATCTTTCTATAGTTTTAGTTGTTAGTTTCGTTCTCAATCTACCCCTACCCCCATGTATGAGCACACGTTTGGTGATGCTTGTGTGTGTAATGTTTATTACGTGAACTAAAAATTTAAACCCCTTTTTCCTAAGGATGGCCTTGGCTTACCTTTTGTCTACTCTTTAGTAGTTATTAGTAACAGGATAGCAACATATATATCTTATCTTTGATTTGCAGATCAATTTTTAACGGTATTGGTGTGCCTGTCAATTACCTTGGGTAGCCTATTATATTATGTGATCACCGTCCATGTCAAGAAGACGGGTAAAGCCTTAGAAACGAGTTGAATGGGTGCATCACTAAATTGCATGCCATCATGTAGAAATTATTTAGGATATGTTGTTCCTTCATAAACCTTCACATGGTGGGGTAGCTTGAAATTCTTCGGAATTGTAAAATTTTGTAGCTCGTCCGCCAACATGAAGTGTTCTGCTTCTTCTTCCACCATGAAGTCACTAGGTTCTTCATTTTATCCTCGACGTTTGTTCCTTTCCCTACCTTGAAGTGTTCTGCCCTTAGGCTCATATCGATTCTCCACCATTGCCTTATTTACATTAATGAGCTTGTACATAGAGTTGTTCCCTATTAGCCTCTGAGAACATTGTGAAAGCTTGTTTTTTCCTTTTCGTGTTCCATAAGCGAGGGATCTGCCTCTTCCTCATCTTTAGTTGTCTGTTGTTGAAGGTTATCATCTCGGGGTCCCCATCGGACCACGTGTAGGGTTAGGTAAAGGTAGGGGGAACCCTGCATCCAGCTTCGAGCGTTCCTAGTAAATACCATAACTTTAAAATAACGACTGATCCTCATAGTTGGTGTCAATGATGTGCTTGGTTCCTTCCAAATAATGGCACTGATAAGGAATTAACGTCCATCGATACTTGTTGTCTTGAATCCTGCCATCAAGGTCCCTGATTAGCTTTGTGATAAAATCTCTGATGTTTAAATTAGTATTTTCTATTGAGAGTATAATTTTGGGAATTTTCAACTTACCTCTTTCTCTTAACATCTTTTCTATTTATGGGTTTCTCGAGTTATGGCCACAGAGGTGGCGCATGATAGGCGGATTGTGGGGATCGTGTCTATCGTGGTGACTGAACAACCCGCATTCGGATATATAGGGTAACCACGATTTGGCTATCAGAGTGGTCGACACCCGCATATTTCGCATTGTAGATCGAGTGTTTGCTTCTCGTCAATTCTTCTAGTTGGAACATAGTTTTGTTGAGTCCCTTCGATTGTTGTGTTGGATTTGAGCATAAAGTAAGTAGACTAATTGATAAATTTAATTGAATAATTCTTCTTATGTAAGAAAATTAAATGAGAAAGTGAGTTTTACTCAACTAATACGTTATTTAGATAAGTGAAACTTATTAAATATGAAAATGAATTTAAATAAACTAAAATGTAATGTAATAAAGCTCACCATAAAGTGTGCAACTAAAAAAAATATGATTGATTAAGTAGTATTTTAAAATGTGCTAACGTCATTAAAAACAAATAGATTAGTAATATGCAACTCTATCTTCTTAGGACTCAAAAAATATTATGGGATGAATAGTATTGTGTAGAGCTGGCATTTTTTAGCCAAAATATCGTCTACCAAATGAATCACGTGTCATTTGTACCGAATATATTAGTAATCGATGATGTGGACGGTAATGATTTTGAAAAATCTTACCATGGTACTATCAAACCATACCACACATTTAAATATTCCCTTCGTCCCAGTATAAACTGCACACTTTTTATTTTAGTTCGTCCCACCATAAACTTCACATTTTCCTATTTTAGAAAGAATTACCTTGAATACTCTTATGAAGGGACAAACATGCCCTTACTAATAATTTGCAAAATTTTAAAAAATCCACAACTCTAATTATGTGCATACATCCATAAACAATCGAAGCCCAAAACAAACCATAATATGACACTCTTTATGTTAACAAAACAAAGCCACCCATGTTATTTTTCACCACCACCCAGTGTGATATACTCAACCGCCGTCTCCATCACAATTTTCTGCCATGTTCAATCACCTTCTCTACCAAAAACACCACCTCCACAAAAAAACACCACCTCATTCAACCGATGTATGTACCTCACATTTTTCTTCCAAATTCTCTCACAATATCATCCACCCTTCGATTTTTTATCATCTTAGTACTCGTTTGATTCTCCAGCATTCTTCTCAAGATCTAGCGTTCACCATCGTGTTCGTGCTACAACCACTCCATTCACCGGTCGAATTAGCCCTCTCTGACATCGTCATTCATGCTTAGCAATGCCATCGTTTGTCATCTTGACAAGAAAATAGTTTTTGTTCTCTCCATGTACACTTTGTATATTTAAGATTTGCTGTTGAAATTAGTGAAGTTTTATGAATTTTATTTTTTTCTAGATGGTAATTGTTGAAAAAAGGTAATATTAACCTTTTACCATGGCAGGAATTTTGGGTTCCACTCTCTCCCTATGCAGTTTATGATGTGACACAGGGAGTATTAGAAATATAATTCATTTGATCTTTTATTTAGTTAAGATTTAGTCATCCGTTGATATTAGAATCAATGGCAATAATTTGAAATATGAACTTTATATATTTCTTCCAATATATTTTATATTGCTAGAAGTTTAAATTATTTTTCTTAAATTATATTTCTTGACAACGAGCAATTTTATTTTAAGCCTTACAAAAAAATTTAAAACCTTAATTTTCTTTTATTTCTTATAACCATAAAAGTTTGAACCAAACTCATGTATTAGATTGAACTATAGGTTTTGAGAACCTAACAAATACCTTCCCCATTAATATGGGTCTTAAGTTTAAAAGAATACTTCTTAATTTAATGTTATCTTTTTATTTAATGATTAATTTAGTGTTATCTTGATTAATTATTATGATAATCATATTGTACCCTGGGGCTACGGTTTAGTCGGCATTATATTACATGTGTAAGTAATGGAACTTTACTAAATATATGCAGAAGTAATAGGAGTGTGTGTATTAATTTTTTACTGCAAAGTACATTTAGTTTCTTGGGTTACATTGTTGTGTGTACCTCTAGTACTGTACGGTGTACGAATTGTTCAATTTGTATTCGGTATCACGACAAGTTATATGGTATCATTGGGATACCATGAGCACCGTATCCCCAGAGATATTTTGTGCATTTATGTGAGATTGTGCATTATATAATTTGATTGTGATTACTATGAAAATATTGTAATGCACAAATAATGGTACTGAAATACACATTATGTATAATGTATACATTGCACATTATATATGTTGTATACAATGCACATTATATATGTTGTATACAATGCACATTATGTATACTGTATACAATGCATATTCATGGCAACCCATAGGTGCGGTGTAAGAATTCTTGGAGAACATTTAAATTTATGAAATTAAGACTATACAATAGAAAATGTAATTATTTGCAATTTTTTTATAAACTAAAAGTTGATTCATTTTGTTTTATAGTTGGAAATATTTTAGGGTGTTGCTATATCCCGCCCTGTATTTTACTATCCTCGCCCTAATACGTATAAATACACGTATTTTGAATTTAAAAAAAAAGAAAAAAAATGGAAGAATGGTTATAAATACTCCTTCTTCTTCTTCTTTCTCTCCTTCTTCTTCTTCTTTCTCTCCTTCTTCTTCTTCTTTCTCTCCATTTCTCTCCCCCTTCCCTCTCTCCATTTCTGCCGCCCGCCGCCGCTCGCCGCCGCCTGCCGCCGCCTGCCGCCGGAAAACGTAAGTTTTGGAGGAATTTTTTTTTACTTTTCGTGCGAATTGTTGCCCGATCTATTCGAATTTTGTTGAACTTGTCGGAATTGTTAGAATTGGGGTTTGTTAGAATTTTGTTAAATGTAGAATGGATGTTCGGTTGGTGGTTAGATGTTGGGTTGGTGGTTAGTATAGGAGATTAAGATGTAGAATAATAATTTGGAGAAATCTAATATTAGGAATTTAATGAATTTTGGAATTAAAACGAAGAAATTGTGTTTTTTAGAAATTATTTAGTTTAAATTTGGACATAATATTTTAGAAATTGTGTTTTTTAGAAATTATTTAGTTATGTGACATAATAGAAATTATTTAGAAATTATTTTTTAGAAATTGTGTTTTTTGGAAATTATTTAGTTATGTGACATAATTGGAATTAAAACGAAGAAATTGTGTTTTTTAGAAATTACTTAGTTTAAATTTGGACATAATATTTTAGAAATTGTATTTTTTAGAAATTGTGTTTTTTAGAAATTATTTAGTTATGTGACATAATAGAAATTTTTTAGAAATTGTGTTTTTTTGGAAATTATTTAGTTATGTGACATAATTGGAATTAAAACGAAGAAATTGTGTTTTTTAGAAATTATTTAGTTTAAATTTGGACATAATATTTTAGAAATTGTATTTTTTAGAAATTGTGTTTTTTAGAAATTATTTAGTTATGTGACATAATTGGAATTAAAACGAAGAAATTATGTTTTTTAGAAATTATTTAGTTTAAATTTGGACATAATATTTTAGAAATTGTATTTTTTAGAAATTGTGTTTTTTAGAAATTATTTAGTTATGTGACATAATAGAAATTATTTTTTAGAAATTGTGTTTTTTGGAAATTATTTAGTTATGTGACATAATAGAATATAGTTCTATTTAAATAAACTTTATTAATCCGATGTAAACAATTGTGTAGTAAACTATTACGATATGTTTTAACTATTGTTTCCTTGAATGTTAATAATAGTGTGATGTGGTAAAAAAAATAAGATTATTTAGTAATGTAATCTCCAATTTGTAACTTAAAAAAATGTGTAGTTCGTTGTATGGGATTGTACGAGAATTAAATTTGCTGTTTGTGGAGGGGTTTTTTTATGTTATATCCACTTTTTCCTATGCATTATAGAATATGTAGTTTCCATTAGTAAATTGAAATTATGCACTGTTCGAAAATATTAGTTCACACGTTGTTGAAATGTATGTTAATTTATCTTATCATATCAGTTTGATTCAATTGTTGTTATACTAATTACATATCTTGTGTTGTAGATGAGCACTGCTGGTCAACCTGACGGCCATGGTCGTTCCATACGACGAAGAGGTGTTAGTGCCTCGGCGAGACAGGCTAGAGGCCGCGTGGTCGAGGATGAACCGTCGCCTCGCCCGCAGGAGTGTGATGTAGGAGCGGAGCGGCCTTCTCCACCGAGCGTTCGTGCATTCGATCCCATGCCAACATGGGACGGTCCGGAGATTAACATTCTCGCGTCTGGTGGAATCCGTCACGATAGTGACTGGCAGTTGAATTATGACCTGCCGGCAGATGTCCCCCTGATGGGCCAACCTGGGACGAGTGTGCCATTGGATGCCGGGATCGAACGTTATGCTGCAGTTGGAGCCAGGCACACCGTGAGGAATAGAGCTGGTCAATTCGCACAGTCTTCTGGTGGATCGTGCAATGCCGGTGAGACTAGCACCGGAAGGGCACCGAGGAATAGGAGGAAGCGAACCGCCGATGAGACGTGGCTAGTGCGGGGACCGATGGCTGGTGGCCCGCAAGATGACCTCGTCATACCAAGTTTCGGAGGACACGTCGCTGTTGACGTTTGGAATGGTATAGAGCGAGGTGTGCTGAGATGCCATGCTCGGTCGCCGCTATGCAAGCAGCTAGTCGCCACGCTCCCCGAACTGAGCGATGTTGCACAGGCCCGGATACATGCGACCGGGTTGGCCCACCTGCCTGCGATTATGTTCCAGTTCCTTGACATGGCACTGATATCCACTTTTGTCGAGAGGTGGCAGCCGGACACGAACACGTTTCACATGCCTTTTGGGGAGATGACCATCCTGATGCATGACGTTGAGATGATTCTTGGCATTCCCATCGATGGTGGCGCTGTTGCGAGTACCATTTCGGCGGAGACTATTGAGGAAGCGTGCGCTGAACTGTTTGGGAAAGACGTGGAGTCCTTTGTTGCGGAAGACTGGAACGGGGGTAACATAGATGCCCAATCGTTGATGGCGAGGTGTGTAGCGGCGGGGCAGAGCGAGAACTTCCAATTTATGTGCTACATGCTGACCCTGTTTTCATCCACGCTTTTTGTGGATAAAACTGTGAATAAGGTTAGAGCCAACCTTCTACCCCTGCTTGATTCGCAGTTGTCGTGGGGCTCGGCGACGTTGGCCAGTTTGTATCTGCAGTTGGGAATTACGTCCCGGTCTAAGGCGCGCGGCCTATGCGGATGTTGCACGCTGCTTCAAGCATGGATATACGAGTACTTTCCGATGTTTCGGCCGAGACCGAGTACATTGCCAGCTCTTCCGGGCTGCACCAGTCGGTGGCACACAGGGGATAAAACGGGGAGGGGTACGGGGAGGCTCGGTGCCATCAGGCGACAGTTGGATGCCTTACAGCCCGACCAGGTATGAATTCCATGCTTTTGCTCTTATTCTGACAGTAGTAGGTAGATCGGATTCCATAGAAACGTAACATGTCTGTGAAACTTTTTGCAGGTGGATTGGTTGCCATATGGAGTGGACGTGGTTAGGGCTGCGAGGGGGAGGACTCACTACCGCGGCGTGATTCGATACCTCGACGCAATGGAGGCGTACATGCCAGATCGCGTTGTGCGCCAGTTCGGTCTCGTACAGGGTATACCGCGGGGTCTTGCAATTGCGCCCGAGCCTTTTTCCCGCCCGGCTGATCCAGCCGGCTATTCAGTGACCTACCCAGGGAGGCTGCAGTTGACCCTATGGGAGATGGCACACACTTGGCACGACGGTCAGCTTGCGGCGTTCCCGATAGCCACGAGCCAATCAGAGTGTACCATGGATTACGAGGACTGGTACGTGACTCATTCGCACCCATTGATCGCAAATCCTGAACATGCTGCCACGAGTGGACCGGACAGGACACATCATCAGTTATCGGTAAGTTTTTCCGAACTGTTTACTTCGAGTAATTATATTACATTGTACAGTCTCGTTATTGTAAAATCTGTTTCCTGTGCAACAGATGCTGAGTGACATGATGAGCGCCCTGGATCCGTTTGACTCGGCGACCGTTGATGGACTCGCCGGCCCCAGCATGAGGGAGTTGATGATGACTTTTGTCAGTCATCGCGATGAGTATCGCAGGCTCGGTTATGGACCCATTCCTTAGTCGACTGTTTGCTTATGTATGATCCCACAGTTTTGCCATAGTTTGCTCATTTATGTAATCGGTAACTGTTTGTGCATATCAAATTTATAAGTCATCGATTTTTGCAACAGTAACGCTTTCGAAATAATTGTGACGCTTCGATAATAACTGTAACGGTTGCGTACATGCCGAAATGTTTCGCTGGGTTGCAACAGTTAATTACTCTCAGAGTATGCTCTTCTCCAAGCCCTTATCCTCCTACGAAAGGGTAACTCCCAACCTACGACATCAGCCTTCCTCAATGTGGTCCACATATTAACCACGGGGGGCATGGGACAGTTTTCCTTCACGTGTACCCGGACGAAATGGCTTGCACTGCGAACGTATACAATATGTAGCTCCCTACTTATTCCATCCTCGCCCCCACCTGCCCTCAGTGGAAGGACCGTACAGCAATGGTCCGCCGACCCATTCTCTAAAATGTAATATAAAACTACAACCGTGTTGTAGTAGGTGGCGACAGGAAACATGTCTGCAATGACCGTAAACCAATGCTCTGGACCACATGGACCGCTGGTGTGGTGTATACGGGCTCTGGCGAATTCAACGTCATCTTGCGAACCGTATATGGGAACATAGTCAGGCCAATGAGTTGATATCTCGTTAAATACTGCCCGACGCGCTGTAGACCATTCACCTTCACCGTCTACGTGGAACGCATCAGCAACGCATCTGAAGCCACAGTTTCCATCACTCACGACATCGTTCCAGCCTTCGATGTAATGCCGGACAATGTGGGGGACACTTTTGAGGAACGGGAATGTCGCTGCAGGAGAACACATTAAGATAAATATCTTGTGCAGGCGGCGTTCATTAGGAAGAATGGTGCTTGTACTTACCGCGCCGGTGACCGCTCCCTGAAGCACGCCCCGGGGACTTTGAACTACTCCCGTATCGCCTGTTCACGTGCTCGTGGTAGCTCGGTGAACGTCGGGTTGATCTTGATCGGGGGACCTGCTCGCTTGGTCTCCCACGTGCACTAGTACAATTGTCCGGCTCGCCAATGCCGCTCTCCTCCGGATGCAACTGCGCATCTATGTAGGATGAAACTCGTCGGCGGACCGAAGGGTCGCTGCGTGCCAGCTCCTCCAACAGAGTGTTGAACCGCGACTGATCTTGTTCGGCCCTCGCAATGTTTTCCGTGCTCCGCACGTGATCACCCAATGCCAGGCTCTTAAACAGCGGATGAATGTCGTCCAAGTACAAGGGGATTCCTTCAGCAACTGCCCCTGCCATGACGCATGCACACGGTATGCCGTGTGTCGAGTGCAGCACACAGCCACAGTAAGCATATACCTGTGATCCGAGTGCATCAATCCTCCCGGACTCGACCGTCAATTTATCCAGACAGTATTTGGACACGTTGTTGATCAAGTTGCTGAAAAGGGCCCTACGGTGCAATCTTCCAATGCACGTTCTTGATTTCTCCAGGCCGGTCTTGATCATAGTAATCTGCTGGGCTATCTGCAGGTCGACACGCCTCCATACCGTGTCCAATGAACCAGTCGACGTTTGTAACCACCCTTTCAATGACGAGTGTGCACTTTCGACCCTGCATGTAGTTGTGTTCCCGAAATGCAGAAATCTGTTCGTCCATGCCCTCACAAATTTCTCCTTATGGGGGGTGAGCCACGTCGTCTCAACGTAACTAATAACAGCCTCGCTCCAAGACCATCCAGCCCTCATATCTACCAAGGTGGTTTCGTACCCTGAAACGGTGGACGCATTGCAAACCCGGAACCATGCACCATTCTTGAACGCTGCCCCGTTCCTCTTATTCCCTGTCAGCACAGTAACACGTGCCTCCACATCCTTGTTAATATGCCAGGTGCAGAGCAAATGATTCGATTCTGGAAACACAGTCCGAAGTGGCCTAATCAGTCCCATCTCCCGATCGGTGACAACAACCTCAGGGAACGGTCCATCCACAAGCAAGTTCTTCAGCGCGTTCAGCACCTACTCATAGGTATCTGCCGTTTCGTCAACGACAATTGCGTAGGCAATCAGGAAGTTTGTGTTGCAATGGGACATCCCAACCATCTCAATGAATGGCATGCCGTAGCGATTGGTCTTGTACGTTGAGTCGATGGCCACAACCCACGGAAACGTGCAAAATGCCACAACGGCATCGGGATTGGCCATGAATAAATGAGTCAAAGTACCATCACCTGCTGAGCGGTGACTAGTGACATACCCTTTCGCGGTGGCCAGATGCAAACAATTCTCCGCTCTGTTGCGCCCGCCTCGCCTTTCTGTTACATATACTGATCTCTCATTGTACACCTGCCTAATGTTCTGATGCAGGTCCGGAAACGAATTACTGAGGCTGGCATTGATATGCCTTGGGGCTGTTTCTGAATCTGTCAAATCTCTGATCATTTGCTTCGCGTCCGCATGGAGCTTGCTGCTCTGCCTATGACCCTCGGGGTACACTGAGAACGAGTGGTTGTGCATCCCTCGTCTAGGATCCTTGCACGGCACTACATTCCAACCATCCCCTGTGATGCTCTGTTTCAAGACAATCGCGAATGGGCAGTCACAACTTTTGGTCGAGCTGCTACTCCGTCGGACTACATCAGATTCGCTCGTATCTACAACCTTATCCTTTCGGCCCCGATTGCAAATGCAATATAACCTCAGGGGACCATTCCTATTCTGTTTGTAGGACCCCGTGACAAGTTCATATCCCACCTGCAGAGCAATCCGTTGCAGGTAGGAATAAGCCTCGGCAACACCTGGGAACACAGCTGAGGTGGCAAATGAAGAGTATCCATTCCGCCCTGCGGCAGCTTCACATGACTGATTGTCATCCTTAAACATCAAGTAATTAGTTACACTCAACTGCTATACCAACGACAATGATGTCGTCAATTAACGTTTACATATGAACGAATAAAGATAAAATTACAGTCAAAACGTTAAAACATATACTTAAAGAAGAGAACATAAAGATAAAATTATAGTACATGAAATGCCATTACAGTTATAAAATTCCCGTACACAAATTAACTCCCTAAACTAAAATTACATTCATCCATTTCATACTGTTCTCCTAATGGACTTAAGGGTGCACTCCGCCATTTCTCATTAACAGCTAAAACATACATGTAATGGAAAAAAATGTGACAATTTTATTTGATGAAATAACATTGTGGCTAGAATTAATATTACATTCTTACAGTTCAATAAATTAAAATATCAAAATAACGTAAAAATACGTAACTTAACGGTACAATAATTAACAAAATAACAAAATTAACAAAACAACAAAATTAACGTTACAAAATTATTGTAGATAAATTAAAAACAGCATTACGTAACAAAATTAACAACAAAATTAACGTTACTGCTATTAATAGGAGATAAATTCATAGGAGATAAATGTGCAATAATTTCTACGTAACAGTTAATAAATTAAAACACAAAGACGAGCATAAATTTCTACGGCAAAAATTATTAAATTTAACAACTACTTATGGACAGAAAACTAATTAGTAAAATTACCTCCGAAGACATGGAATTTCTAACACCCTTTTTGGAGTAATTTTTGCTCGTCTTTGGATAGCAAAAATTTCGAGTGCCCTCAAAATCAGTAGAATTCGTGCTAATTTATAGCATTAGAAATTTGGGAGGCAGCCTGGCACGGCTCGCGCCCAGGCCACGGCGAGCGGAGGCGCGTCCGGCTCGCGCCCGTGGCCTGGCGACCGGACTCCGTCGGCCTCGCGCCCAACGCGCGGCGAGCGGAGGGCCGTTCCTCTCGCGCCCAGGGCACGGCGAGCGGCGCCGGTCCAGCTCGCGCCCAGACCGTGGCGAGCGGACCGGCGGCGGCTCGCGCCCAGTCGGTGGCGAGCGGGCCAGCGGCGGCTCGCGGCCAGGCGGTGGCGAGCGGACCGCCGGCGGCTCGCGGCCAGGCGGTGGCGAGCGGAGACCGCCACGGCTCGCGCCCAGGCCGTGGCGAGCGGACCGGCGGCGGCTCGCGCCCAGGCCGTGGCGAACCGGGTCCGGCGGCGGTGGCGGCGGCCGGTGGTCCCGCGGCGGCGGCCGGTGGTCCCGCGGCGGCGGAATTTCTTTTACATTAATTCAGTTAATATTAACTAACTACAATTATCTAAATTAATTTTAATTCAGTTATTGAAATTAAATTAAAAATATATACTGTATACGTATTAGGGCGAAGATAGTAAAATACAGGGCGTGGTATAGCAATCCACATATTTTACCATACCAATACCAACCAACTTTTTCATATATCGATGTGTTGGTATACCAAAGATTTGATACGATATTGGTTTTTAAAAATAATATATCGACATTGTTAATATACATAGTATTAATAAAAAAATGATTATAACCATACCGAATCTGCCATTAGTATTGTGTGACTATGGACAATAGTGATAAAAGTATTTTACATGGAAGTTTATTATATTTGACATATTTTTAAAAATATTTTTCTATAACGTATTTTTGAAACTTGATTGGAGGCGAGTTTTGATCCGATTTGCACTGCATGAGGACTACTATAGGTGTTGGATGCATAAGGTTTGGAACTTTGGGTCGTATTCACTCAGAATCACAAACTGGATTCACAGTTTCAATCCAGAGGTTGATTCTCCAATAGTCTCGATTTGGGTAGCGTGCTACGGATTACCTCAGAAAGTTTTTGACCTTGACGCTACGATGAACATTTGCAATTTAGTGGTAGCACTGATTAAAGTCGACAAGGGCACATTGAATCAGACTCGGCCACATGTTGGCTGAGTTTGCATTGAACTGGATGTCACAAAGTCTAGGCCTGGAAGATTTTGGATCGATTATAGAGGATCTGGCTTTTGGCAGTACCTGGAATACAAGGGTGTCCCAGACTATTGCACAAAGTGTCAGAAACTAGGCCATCATCAAGTCTCTTGCAAATTTCAAGAACAGAATGCCATGATTGATGCTTAGAGACCTAATCAGAATCCAAGGCAGGTAAGTGTTAGAAAGAGCTATACCTTTAAAGCCTGAAACTGAGAAGATCACTAAAATCTATAGGCCAGTGGTAAAGGATAAGGGTATTACTCAGATTGATAAGGGGTTAAACGGTATAATGCTGATGCAAAAGTAGCTGATAATCTTATTTTGAGTGAATATGATAAAAAAGAGTGTAATACTGATAGTTCTAATTTTGTGTCATCTAATCCTAAACAAATCAGTAACATTCTATGTTTACAAAATGACTTAGTTTATGTCGATGATTCCAATCCAAGTATATCAGATAAAACAAGGTTGTCCTATTTGATCACACCAGTGGATATAATTCCCCTGGTGTGAATGCTACTAATAACTTTCAATCAAGGAAAAATGTAAAATCAGGTTCAGATTAGTGACAATCAGTGCATTCCACCACAAATCAGATGAAGCAGCAGTCATAAGAGAAATTTCTTGATGCTAACAACGGACAATTAGCAAATTTCACTGAGGGATCCATAAACTAGGGGGAGCAATTACCACATAATCAAGGTAAGTTATCATAGGTAAGGGATGATTTATCTCCCGAGGATATAGAATTGATCCATAATCTATCTGATAAGCCTAAAGTTCAATGATCCATGGAAAAATCAGCTAGAGACACACGTGGAGATATCATCTTAGATACAAATTTGGTCCATTAGAATAGATTTAACAGGATTTGAAATGAAGTTAAAGATAAAGAAGAGGATCTAAAATCTAATCCAGAGAAACAAAACACCAAGAAAAATAATGGAAAGATTATACTGTGATGATGAAAACTGTAGTGACTAGGTCTAAAGTTGACTCTAAATCTTTAGTTTGACCCATGACAGGTTTCAACATGTGTTTGGAATGTAAGAGGGATTATAAACAATAGGACTCAGGACAGGGTGTTTAACATTAAGAGGAAAATTAACATTGACTTATTTGTAATTATAGAACCATTTATAGATAGTGGTCAGATTCAATCTATATCTTTTAATTTAGGATATGACCACTACTATGCTAAACCACGAAACAATATTTGGCTTTTCTGGAATGATAAATTTAGAGTCTAAGTCACAGATATCCATGATCAATTTATTATGACTCAGATATTTCATTATTCTAGTCCATTCCATGGAATGCAACTTTGGTTTATGCTAGACACTACACTACTGATACATCAGTATTGTGGGCTAACTTGACTAATCATTGTAATCAGGTTGCTATGCTAATTGGTGATTTTTGGGTCTTCACTCTTCACTCTTGGTAAAATTTTATAATCAAACTTCTAATTCAGGATTTAAATTGTTTAAGTTCCAGCATTGCTGGACAACACACGAACAATTTTTAAACATTGTTAAGGAAAGCCGATCAGAAGACATCAACTCCAGAGGAATGCTTAAATTTTCAATGAAACTGAGAAGATTAAAGTTGAAACTAAAAGCATGGAACAAATTAACCTTTTGAAATGTGCATGACAATGTTAAACTGGCTGAAGAAAAGGTTTTACAAAAAGAAATTGAGCATCAGGCTAATAACAATGATCAGAGAAGATCATCACTTCATTTATCCCATGCTAAACATACACTAGCTCTTAAAAGAGAAGAAATGTTCCAGAAACAAAAATCAAGAATGGCTAAAGGAAGGTGATTCCAATACAAAACAATTCCATGCTTCAGTTAAAGCTGAACACTCAAAACAAAAAATTGTTGCAATTAAAAACTTAGATAATGAGTGGATAACTGAACCTGGAGCTATTGGAAACGAAGCAGTGAAGATTCAACTGCTTACTGAATCAGATGCAGATGCAAGACAACATCCCAACTCTAATTGAAGATTCGACTAATCAGATGCTTAGGCAACCTGTACAACTGACTAAACTTAAACATATTATATTCCAAATGGATAAAGACTCTACTCCAGGACCCGATGGATATACAGGGGCTTTTTATATTCATTGTTGGGATATAATAGCTACTGGCCTTGTATAGGTTAATGATTTCTTATCGGGATCTACAATACTAGTTACTATAGCTGCTTCTTTTATAACTTTAATTCCCAAAAAGTAAGTAAACTCTATATTTTCTGATTTTAGGCATATCTGTCTCACCAATTTTTCAAACAAAATCTTTTCTAGAGTTTACACATATTGACTTAAACACTTAATCCCTAATCTTATATCACAAGAGCAATAAGCCTTTGTTCAAGGTAGAGAGCTGGCAGATAGTGTCCTTCTGATGCATGAGCTTGCTGGCTATTTAAACAACAAGAGAGGTGGCTTCAATGTATTTGTTTTCAAGTGGGACATGATGAAAGCCTTTGATAGAGTGTCAAGGGATTTCTTTAGAAAATTGCTATTGAAAATTGGCTCTCATGAATCTGTAGTTGGTAACATATTAGGCAATCTCTCAGCTGCACATTTGGTTTCTTTAATGGAAAACCATTTGGTTTCTTTAAAACTTGTAGGGGTATAAAACAAGGAGATCCCCTTTCTCCATAATTGTTTATCCTCTGAAGCTTTTACAAGAAATCTAAAATCTCTATTTGAAAATGCAGGAATTGACTACTATAACTTACGTAATTCTGCCACTACAGTAACACACTTAAGCTTTGCTGATGACACTGGAGTTTTTATTAGAGCTAATAAGAAAAGTCTAAAAAAGCTCACGAGCTTTTTGGCTAAACTTGAACAAGTGACAGGGGAAAAAATTAATTTGGAGAAGTATTCTTATTATATATCTAAATTTGCTCCACAGTCCTACCATAGAATGCTATCACAAATCACTCATATCCCTCAATGCATGTTTCCATTTAAATACATGGGTTGTCCTATATTCATAGGAAGAACAAAGCACTCATATTTTCAACCGCTTTTTGATAACATCACAGCTAAATTGATCTTATGGCAAAATAAGTGGTAAAGTCAAGCTGTGAGATTAATTATGATAAAACATGTACTATATGCTATTTCTTTACACATTTTAACAATTATAAATCCTACTAAAGGAGTAATAGACAGATCATGTTATCATTGCAAAATTTCTTGGGGGAAACTCTTACTATGGACTGATCAAAATATGGAGATCATGGAGTAATATGTGTTTTACATATTGTGAAAATGGTTTTGGCAATTAAAGTTCTCCATAACATAATAAAAAGTTTCTCCTTTAATTTATGGTGGAAATTGAAGGGGGGGGGGGGGGTAGTCCATGGTCTTCTTTTATGTGGTTTTTACCTGATAATAAGAAAACCTAAAAAACCTAGAAGAGGTACAGAGAAGTTGATGATTTATCCAAGGAAAAAACTAAATTACAGGTAGGATGAGGTGACATATCTTTCAGGTTCTCCAATTGGCTTGGCATTAGAGCTTTGGATGAATTTTGGGATCCAGAAACTGAAATAGAGTCTTCATACCTAACTTTTAAGCAGTTCTTTTATAATCAGGAAGTTGTGAGATTAAGTTTCAGTCATGGATTTCCATCTAATATAAATGAACTTCTGTCTAAAGACTTCACTATTTTTTAGGTCTACAAGGATCTAATGATTTGGAAACCAGAATCTAATGGACAGTTTAGCCTTTCCGCAACTTATGAAATACTGAGACCAAAAAGAATGGAAGTGAACTCATTTCATCATCTCTGGTCTAAGTATCTTCCTAAAAAATGGCTATTTCTAATTGGAGGCTTTTGAATAGATTGCTCCCACTAGCTGATATTATGCAAGAGCAGTCTTTGAATATGCCATCTAAATGTTGTTTCTGCCTGAATTCATCTGATCATCTGCAACATGTGTTTCATGATTGTCCTATAGTGTTAAGTTTATGGATTTTTTTTGCATACTTTTTGTGATCTAACACCATAAAACTTCACACATCTTTGGGATAGAATGTTTTATTACTGGAATATAAGTCTGAAATCTAACTTGCAAAGACTGTATGTGAGGTTGTTACCTGTTGTAGCTACATGGATTACATGGTGTGCTAGAAATAGCTTCATCTATGATAATATTCTTCCTAGGCTATAGAAAATGACCCTATCTATTATTCGGGAGATACTAAGAGCTCATAATCTAGCTTGGTGTAACTCTGATGCTAATAATTTACATTCTGAGATTTTAAGTTTAGCACCAGCTCAATCATTGTCGAGAAGACCTTCAGCTACACATGTCTGCTGGAGATTACCATTGCAAAGCTTCAAACTTAACACTGATGGATCATCAATGAGAACTGCAACTGGAGTTGGTTCGGTTTCAAGAGTTAAGGTAGTATTTCTTCAAAACAAATATAACTTGGAGGCAGAAACTCAGGCACTTATATTTCGACTTCAAATGGCATTCTACCAAGAAATTCAGAGCTTAGAACTGGAAGTGGACTCACTGATTCTACTAAAGATGATCAAAAAAGAGTTTACCATTCCCTGGAAGCTGATTTCATTACTGAGAGCCATATGGGATTTCCAAGGTGAGTTTGCTAATATTTGTTTCTTACATATCTATCGTGAAACTAATTCTCTTGCTGATGCTCTGGCCAAAATGGCAAGTGAAATGAAGAGGGACTATGAATTCAGTCACTCAACGCTTCCTCGACACATTTGAGAACTAGCTAATCTAAATAGAAGAGAGTTTCCCTATATACGATTGCATTGATATAAATTTAATAAATTTCTATGTTTCCACGATTTGTAAACTCTAAACATTGTTTTGGTGTGTTGTTTCTTTATGCTTTTAGTTTTCAAGCACCCTAGAAATAGATAAGAAAATGTATTCAGGTGTTGAAAACTATCCCGAGGTCAAGCATTAAGTCCCCTTCTTTATTTGTATATTTATTTTTATTAATAAACAGGTAGGGGTCCATGCGAAACCCCCCACTGTAACATGTGTTTTACT
This sequence comes from Rubia yunnanensis, assembly GCA_037428765.1. Taxonomy (NCBI): domain Eukaryota; kingdom Viridiplantae; phylum Streptophyta; class Magnoliopsida; order Gentianales; family Rubiaceae; genus Rubia; species Rubia yunnanensis. Next base: position 81,043,803 of record CM075068.1, read on the forward strand.
TTAAAAAAATTCAATTAATTTGCTTATTATGTCATTTTTCTTTCTAAATTTGATGCTATTCACTTATTTCATTTGCCATAAATTCAAATGAAAATAAACGGAAAAATATGATACTTTAATTTAGATAAGTTATATTTGAATATAAAATAATAAAATATTAATTCAAAAAATAAAATTACAATAATTAGACAATCTTTATTAAAGACAAAGTCATACTATATTTTAGACCGACTAACCATTAAATAAGATTATTTTATAATTAATGTAATTAATGAGCTAATTTGATGTTAGTTTTATTTATTCCAACGAGATTCATATAACTTTTAATCTGTTTTAAAATGCATCAAAATATTTTTAAAAATATAATTTGATACTTAAAGTTATTAAAACGAGATTTTTCATGGTCTAATCATTAGTTGGTGTAACAAGACACTTTTCTTTATTAAAATAAGGGTAACGAAAATTTTTTCTAGGCAAAATTTTTTTTTTGGTTTTTGCTTTAAGCTGATTTTCTGTCACGCCAAGCAAGGACTAATCACAAACAAACAAGATAGTGTTCTGTAATTATAAATTAAAACATTATAAGTACTCCGTAACAAGGTTCTTTTCATTGGGATTTTCTTGCTCCATTTTAACCAAACAAGAAAATTGCAGATTCTGCACGATTCTTTTCAATCATGCTTGGGGAAAATTACAGTGGTCAAAACTCAAAATCGGTGAAAACAGATAAAGAAAAAAACATGATGAAAGCTTGCAAAAAATATATTCTTGACTACACCAAAACTGTACGATGAAATGTTTTTTCTAGACATATATCGATTGCACATCATAGTATCTTTATTTTTCCAACCATACTTTTCAGACACTTTTTTATTTTCCTGTACTTTATTTTCCTTTTCTCCTTTTTCAGTTGTAAAGTCTTTCAATTCCAGCTGCAATTTTTACTTTTATTTAAGTTGTACTAACAAAAGAATTGGGAATTTTCTGGTAATTAAACAACCAGGTAGATATGTAGACTAATCCAACTTGGTGTACCGCAAGCAAAAAACACAGTACTAGCGATCTCTGTTACGTGGTTTGGCTGTCTGCTACGATCTCATTCCATTTACAGAATATTCTTCTTCTGTTCTACAGCATGTATTATAACCTAAATACTCCCTCTGTGTTACTATGTTTGTCAGTTGGCACCACCATAACTTTATGTAATGTGTTGAGAGAATTGAGTTAAAAGAGTAAAAATTTCATTAAGTGATTGCGAATAATTCACTTTTTGCCATAAAAGGAAATGTGACAAATTTAGAAAAATATATGAAAATAAAAAATATGTCAAACATAGTAAAACAGATTAGATATTTTTTATTTGGCAGTCACATACTATAATAGTTGAAATAGTTCCATTTAGAGGGATATCATTTGAGGGTGGGGGGATCAATCATGCATACTTATTTGGGTAAAGTGTGAAATAATGATTTCACGTAATGATGAATGTATCAGTGCTCAGAAGAAATAGAGTACAAAACAGATAAGAAATATTAGTACAAAATAGGAGAGGACCCCATAAGTCACAATGAACAAGATCAAGGAACATAACACCACGTTTATCATTTGTATAAAAAGATAAATGCTTCCCTTTAGCCTTTTCACACGCATTACAAAGGGTAGGTTAGGCAAAACCGATGAGATAGACAAAGATCCAGAAGCTCGCACATTAGAGATAATGGAATGCAGAACATGACCAAGTATAGCATGCCAGGCTTTGAAAGACGCACGCGACTTATTTGGCTTCACAGTAGACATCAAAGCAGATGCACCATAGTATAAAACATAAAGCATATATTTAATATGACTGTGACCCAATGTTTCCTTCGTGATTTTATGCCGAATAATAAATGAACGATCATATCAAAGCAGACAACAACTTTTAAATCCATAGTTAATTTACTAATCGGGAAGCAAATTTTTATTGATATCAAGCACAATATGCACGTCATAAAGAGGCAGAGACTTAGAAATCCGAGAATCACCAACATTAGTAATAGTGAGTTGAGAACCATTACCAACATAGACGCGGGCATAACATCATAAGGTGTCACATGATCAAGAGTAATGTGGGACGAATCCATGTGTTTTATGACGCCAGAATCTAAATCCACTTGGAGGGAAAAAATGCGCAGGAAATGTTGGGTGCGTGGAAATACGTGTGGGACACCTTGCTGCTAGGCCATTTATGACACGCGTGGGAGAACATAAGTGCACATGGATCTGACGTGCTGGACACGAACAAGAGCAATTCGCTGAGTGAAGGCGTCGTCCGAGAAGATGTTGTTCGCCGGAGAAGACTCTTTGATTTTTACGGTGACAAAGCTTGGGAGCCGGAGACGAAGTTGTTGCTGGACTGAGAAGGAATATGCGCTAAGAAGGACTTAGAAGGTGCCTCTGAGAAGGAATCACCGGAGGAAGACAATGAATTGGACGCCGGAGATAATGATGTTGCGACCTGTCGATGGAGATGATGCCAAAGAATTTTCCAGAACTGAAGACGACCGCTGCTTGGAGGATTCGATGTGGATCTGAAGACGCGGAAGACCTGGAAGAAGATGTCGGATACCTAAGAGAGGACGCCAGAGACCTGAGGGCTGAATAGGAATAATCGGAGATCACTGGAAGTTGGCCGAAGTCGCCAAAACGTGACCAAAATTTTTCTGAAATCCGATGGTGGTTCAGTCGGCCGGTAAAGTGAGAGAGGGAGGTGGCCAATTTTTTAAAAAAATTTTAGGGTTTATTATCACAACTTGCTCTGAAACAATGAAAGAATGATTTTCCGTAATGATAGAATGTATTACTACTCAGAATAAATAGAGTGCAAACAGATAAGGAATACTAGTACTAATATAACTCTAGTATATCAAACTTTATTCATATCTAATCAGATATTTGACTGATTATAACAAAGTGCATAAATAATCCTACTAAATTTTGAAAGTGCTGATATGATCTTGTAAAACCTGAATGTGCAAAACTAACCTTAACTTTTTGTAAAATTGTGCAGATATACCCACTTTGCTCAATTATGGCGCTGACTCATTAAAATCAAGTCTTGACCAAATCTAAAAAGATCAAATTATCCCCGGCCTAAAAGCAAAAAAATAGGACCAATATACCCCTAGACAATTTCTTCTTCTTCCTCTGCCACACCCGCCTGCCAGCCACCACCCGCCCACCCACAGCAACACCTCATCCCTCAACCCTAGCCTACCATCGCACGCTGTCCCACTCTGCTGCGCTTCACCGATGCCATCTCCATCCACCACCACCACAACCACAACTTCCCCTCCGCCCAGCCCCGCCAACAACCACCATCTCCTCCTCCTTCTCCCACAATCACTCGACACCCAACCCTAGCCTCGAACGCCAGTCAACCACAACCTCGATGCCACCGCTCAACACGTGCCCCGGCACCACATGTGAATCTCTCTCACTGCACCCTCTTCCTCACCCACCACCCCCCCTGCACCCACCACCGCTTCCCCATCCCCCTTACCCACCACCTCTGCTCTACTCTATCTTTGTCAGTGCCACTCCTAAAACCTTAACCCACCACCGTTGCCATGCCACTCATCTAAACTCTAGCCAGCTGCTTCGCCACTCCGCCGCCGCCCAACCCTTCCTTCTCATGTCTCCTACCACTACCATCTCAGCCTACTGCAGCGGATCTTGAAGGTTGAGATGGAGATTAAGGGTTTGGGTTGAAGATTGAGATGGAGATTGAAGATAAATAAATGTTTGATCTGAGGGGGTATGGGAAAAGTTGTCTTTTCCTTTTTTTTGTTTTTTAAAATTGTTTAGCAGAGTTATAATCATCTTTTTATATATTTTTTGGCCAAATTGGGTTGTTGACACTATGGTCAATGAAGTCCAGGTTTAGATTTGCACTTTCAGATTTTACAAGTTTATATATGCACTTTCGCACACAACATAGAGTTAAAAATGCATTTCTCTCTACTTATTTCTACCTAAAATTTTTTTATGCCTATCCTTGCTTCATTATTCATGAGAGTGCAATATTAAAACTCACTCCGTCTTATAAGGTTTAACTCCATATGTCTCATCATAAGCTGCAATTGTACTGTCTCTTAGTTAAATTGACTAATTTAAACTATAAAAAATTCTATTCATATAAGTATGGACATTATCATGTGTCATAGTGTTAGATTCGTCTTAATGTGTTTTTTCATAATAATAATAAAAAATTTAATTGTACATAACAAAAGATATTAATGGTCAAACATTTATTTAAATCAACTGTCAAAAGTCAAGTGTGCAATTAAAAATGAAAAAAAGTAACATTAAATTAGTTGAATTTTTTTAAAAAAAATGATTCTATGAAAACAATTAAAATTTAGAGAAGATTGTTTAAAATACCTCTAATAGGGTACTATATCAAAGCACCCTTACTTTTTTCTAGATCAAATTTTATAATCTTTAACTATAAATATGAATTAAAATATAATAAAAATATCATAGGAGATATTTTTAAATGTATCTTAACATCTATTTTATAAATATCAACTTTTTTATCTGCACTGTTATATGTAGTTAGAGATATTGATGGTCAAACATGATTTATGAAGATCATGAGAAAATGAGGGTACGGTTTAAATTGGGACAAAGGAGTATTGTGTTTCTTACCCTTATGGGGGTTTCTTGGTGGTTTCCCTACTGCCAAAAAATCACAAAACTCCACAATGAAGGGTTTTTGGCAGTTTCTTGATGGAGAAATCACGGTTGCTAGCTCACCCAAGCAATCACACAAGCAACCAAAATACCCCTTTGTTTTATGTTTGTAATAATAATTGATCAGACTAGATAAATATTTTAGTTTTAATTTGAAATAATTTGTCAGGCTAGATCAATATTTTAGTTTTTGTTTTAATTTGTTCAGTCGTAATAATTGGTAGTTCCAAATGTAATATTTTTTTAGAGCAAAGTGCATATATAATCCTACATAATTAATGAAAGTGCAGATATAACCCCTCGATAATTAAAAGTGCAAATATAACCCTAGATATTTAGGTTACGTGCAAATATAACCTTTTCTGGCAATTTGATGCCAGAATTAGGTGAAAATAAAAATTTACCCTTATAAAAAAATGAAAAACGAAAAAAGTAAATTTACAATTTTAACCCAAACTCCCTAACCCGATGCAGTGCAATTCCATTGGGAGATTCACCATCCACATCTTACCACATTCACACTACAGAGAATCGTTATCCTCCGACTCCTCTCAAGATCCACCACCAACACTCAGCTCGGCTCCACTAGATCCCAATTTCTTTATTTATTTCCTTAATTTCTGCAAAACCCCCTTTTCCCTTACTGTAGAAAAGGGTTTGGGCTCCGATTTTTCTGAGATTTGCTTTTGACATACTTTTGAGTTCGCCAGAGTTGAGCCTCATCCGATGGTGGCATTTGGGGCTCCAATTTTGCTGATAATGGACCTGATTATGCTGCAGGAAGTAGACTTGACCTGGAGCCAATTTGCTGGGCGGCTTCGGGAAATGGGCTTGACAGGACCTAGAGTTTGGGGCAAATTTTAGGGCTCAGAACAGATGAATTTGACTAGGAGCAGCAGATGTGGTAGAGGTGGAGCAGCAGAGGATGTGGAGCGACAGTGGCGGAGGCACGGCGGCCAAGGTGGTGGAAGCACGGCGAAGGCACCGCGGCAAGGTGGGAGGCTATGGTAGAGGAGGAGTTAGGGCTAGCGTGGGTCTCAATTTTTTGACGCTTTGCTGAGCAACGCAAGAAATGGTGGCCAATGGTGGCGGAGGTAACATGGGGTCGTGGGGGTGGCAAGCGAGAAGAAGGCTAGGGTTTCGGGGGCTGGTGGTAGGTATAGGTGGCGGAGGATGGAAGAATGGTGGTGATGGATTCAGGTGGCGGCGGGACTCAAGTGATGGTGGGTTTGGTGTTGGCGGTGGTGGTGGAGTTTGTGGTGGTCAGTTTGAGGTGGTGTTTGTGGTGGCACTGGAGGGGTGGGGTTTTGGTTGATGGCAGCAGGAGGCGGGGGATAGTGGTGGTGGTGGCGGGTGGTTAAGAAAGAGATGGTTGTAGTGGTGGGCAGGGTTAAGCCGATCTCATCTTTTTCATGGTTGTACTGGTTGGTGGTGGCTGGGGGAAGGGCTAGAGGTGTTGGCCTGGCGGTGGAGGTGGAGCGGTGGAAGGCATAAGCTATTTTTGTCTTTTAGATTTTTGTATTTGGCCCAAAGGGCATTTTAGTCATTTTTGGTAGGTCAATGGCCGAAAATGGCCAGTCAATGCTGGAATAATGGCTTTAGGGTTATATTTACATTTATGTATAATAGTTAAGGTTATATTTGCACTAAAAATCAGCTCATGGTTATATCTGCACTTTCTCAATTATATAGGGTTATATTTGCATATTACCCCTTTTTTATATTGAGTTTATTTTACTCAATTTGTTTTATTATTTAATTTTAATTCAAAAAATATTTGATAATAATTTTAAAAAATTGAAGGTACATCTTTAAAAAATCAAAGTATTATTAAATTTAACATTTTAATTTTTGAACAAAAATATATTTAAATTAAATAGTAATGGTGAAATTAATGAGTATGATAGAGAAAAAAAATCAAGTACAGTTCGTGAATAGTTGTGGGGTGGCAAATGGGCGGGTGGGTCGACTATGGCTTGGGTAAAAGGACTAATTAAAAATATGGGTATGACCAGTGTTCTAAACGGCGGCGCCTAGGCGGTCCTAGGCGGCGCCTAGGCGCTAGGCGCCACCAAAACGCCCGGAATAGGGGCTAGTCGGCAACACTAGGCGTTTTCGCCTCTGGGCGGCGCCCAGACCCGCCCAGACCCGCCTAATCGGGTCTAGGCGCTAATCGGGTCTGGGCGGTTTGGTTTTACCCACAATATTTTACCCACAATATTTATGGGCCAAACCAATAATTTCGGGCCGAATGATTAATCATTCAAGGCCCAAATGGCAATTGCCAATTGCAACTAAAAGTTGTTGCTTGGCTATGTCAACAAGGATGAGTGAGTCTAGTATTTATAATGGAAAGATAGGCTAACTCTCCAAGAGATTTCCGATGTGGGACTAGATGAGTATAGCATTTTCACTGCTTTGCCAAATATTTGCCTTGGCTAGTTGGCTTCCTTCACGCCCTTCATGCCTTGGCTTTGGCTCTTCCTTTCCTTCAGCCTTCACGCCTTCAGCCTTCACGCCTTCACGCCTTCATGCGCTTATGCTCCTCACTTCAATTTTCAATTTTATTACTTTTTTTTTTTGAATTTATTATGAGTCTATCTCTTGAAAGACGATTTTTTCATAAGTCATGGAAATATTATGGTTTAAAATACAAATTAGAAGAAATGAAGATAATTTTTTTTGGTTGAATGAATCGGTTTATAAACTTTATAACTACTACACGTTGCATAATAAAATGTTAATATTTCAACTCCAAGATAATATTTCGACAATATATATATAATATATTCATTTGTGTCGTTTATCATGAAATTTTCGTTCTTGTATTGTATCATTTGTATGTAATATAAGTTATTGTGACTTGGGAAATAGGTTTTTATTTTATTTTTAAATATAATTTGTATTATTTTATTAATTATATATAAAAAATAATTAAATAATACAAATCCGCCTAGACCGATTAATCCCCGATTAATCCCCGATTAATCCCCTAGGCGCTAGGCCCCAGCAAACCGCCCGACTAGCGCCTAGCGATTTTTAGACCACTGGGTATGACCCATTTTATGAGGGGTAAAATTGGGTCTGGTCAAAATGGGTCGGGCTAAAATCCGCTTAACCTGCGGGTCAAACATCATTTAACTCACGGGTAAAATATGGATAAACCTCTGGGTTTCAAGTTTCAACCTATTAGAATAAAGCAAGTTGATGATTATATAAGATTTTATTCTTTTTTACTAGGCTAGAGTTATATTTAGACTAGTCTACTTTGTACTCTATTTATACTCTTCTTCGTTAATCATAATCATTACGGGAAATCATTTTATCATGGTATTAGAGCAAGTATGATCCTTAGACCTAATCTTTTTTTTGCTCCCCTCTCTTTCTCTTTATTGTTTCCCCTCATTATTGCATTAGCCTTCTCCGATCAAGTTCAGATCAAGTTCAGCGATTCCGATCAAGTTCCAATCAATTTCCAGCTAAGTTCCGGTCAGTTACTAGTAGCCATGTCTTCTTCTCCGGCAAAAAATTCCGGCAATTGCTCTCAGAGTCTAGGTGTCATCTCTTATCATCCCCGGTCCCCGGCATTCTCTCTACCGCAGCCGTTTAGTCTAGCGACGCCTTCTCTGCAGCGTCCAATTTGGTTTTTGGAGTCTTAAAATCTTTCCAATACCTCAAAATCCGTGCATTGTCTCCAATGCCTCCGGCATCAGGCCTTCCTCCGACATGTTCCAGAACCAGTGGCACCGTCTCTCACAACGGTCCGGTGACTTCCACAGCGGCGTCATCTCTCGGACGGTCATCTCCTCTGTGCAAATCGAACCTTCAAGTGCATATTCATGCACCCTCAGGTTGTTCTGCATGTGCTTAAATACGCCCACAGGTTCCCTACGCATTTTATACATGTGCCTACAGGTTCTTTCGCGCGTCACAACATGCGCTCAATAGTTGTGCATGTATTTGTTGCCATTTTGTCTTTTTGTGCACTATGGCTTATTATGGTGGTCTCTCGGGGTTTAAACACCATGGCTCCAAGTGGATTTTGGATTCTTGCACTAAAAGAGCATGACATCATCTCCAAGTGCTGTTGATCACGCCACACCTTATCTTGGTTCTTCCAGCGTATATGTTGGTAATAGTTCTCAACTCCCTATTACTCATGTTGGTGATTCTCGGATTTCTAAATCCTTGTCTCTTTATGATGTGCTTATTGTGCCTGATATCACCAAAAAATTGCTTTCGATTAGCAAATTAACTCGAGATTTAAATGTTGTTGTCTGGTTTGATGATTGCTCATTTATTATTCGGCATAAAATCACTAGTGAAACCTTGGGTCACGATCATAGTGAAAATGGACTTTCTATTTTTGATTATGGTGCATCTGCTTTGTTGTCTACCGTGGAATCCAATAAGTCGCATACGCCTTTTGAAATTTGTCATGCTAGACTTGGTCATGTTCCGCATTTTGTTATTTCTGGTTTGCGTGCTTCTGGATCTTTATCTGTCTCATTGGTTTTGCCTAAACCTACCCTTTGTGATGCATGTAAAAAGGCTAATGGGAAACATTTATCTTTTCAGTCAAATGATAAACGTGCTGCTAGGGTACTTGATCCAGTTCACTGTGATTTATGGGGGGCCCTCTCTTATTATATTTGCTGATGGTTTCTCTTACTATGCCAATTTCCTTGATGATCATTCTCGACTCTTGTAGTTTTACCCACTTCGTCGTAAATATGATTTTTGGGATATCTATCGCCAATTTGAGGCTTTTGAGGAGAACCATTTTTCTTCCAACATTAAAGTGTTTTAGAGTGATGGGGGGACTGAGTTCATAAATGGTCGCTTACGCTCTGACTTTTTAGACAAAAGGCATTCATCATCAGATTTCTTGTCTGTATACTCCTGAGCAGAACGGTCGGGCTGAGCACAAGCACCGCCACATTACTAAGATGGGCTTGTCTATGTTGTACCACTCTCATGTTCCTTTCTCCCACTGGCCTCATGGCTTTCCTGCAGCCGCTTATACCATAAATCAGTTGCCCATTCTGGTTCTTGGTGGATGATCACCATTTGATGTTGTTAATGGTTGGGTTCCCATATACACAAACTTTCATGTATTTGATTGTCGTGCGTACCCCTATCTTCGTCCATATGTAGCTCACAAACTCGCTCCTCGCAGGCTTCCATGTATTTTTATTGGGTACGACTCCCAGTACAAGGGTTAACGATATTCGGATCAAAGGTCTGGAAAGATATATGTCACTAAACATACTCGGTTTGATGATAATTTCTTACCTTATGTCGATGGTTCTACTTCAGTATCTCCGTTCTCTCTGGATGTCGCTACTTTTTTGGATCCCACTGATACATCAGCCGATATTCCTACTTCTTCCACATTGGCATCTCCTCCTGCTAAGCTTGTTACTTTGGTTGCCAGCCCTCCTGGCTCATCGATGTTGTCATCCTCACTGACTACAACACCATGTTCTGTCTGCTTTGACGATTTAGACCATCCAGTGGCCGCTGGGACTTATCCCGCTCCGCTCATCCCGCTCCGCTCATCCCGCTCCGCTCATCCCGCCATCGACCAGCTCACATGATACACTGACCAGCCCATCCAATTCTATGGCCACCTCACCGGCCCCTTCGTCAGCCACCTCACCGGCTTCTTTGTCGGGCACCTCACCGGCCTCTTCGTCGGCCACCTCACCGACCTCTTCGTTGATCACCTCATCGGCCCCTTTCCCTGCAGCAACTGCTCCTCCGATCTCTCCATTTCATCCTTGCACACATCGTATGGCTACTCGATCGGCGACTGGAGCTATTCAGCACAAAGATTTTTCTGATACTGTTGCAAACAGTCTTACTGCCGCCTTACTTGCTCAGTCAGAGCCCATGGATTACCGCATTGCTTTTCAGGATCCAGCTTGGGTTTCTACCATGGATGATGAGATGACAATTCTTCATGGACAGCGCACTTGGGATTTGGTGCCTTACCCTTCGGACATCACTATTGTTGGCTTCAAATGGGTTTACAGACTGAAGTATCGATCATATGATACAATTAAGTGTCATAAAGTTAGGCTTGTGGCACAGGGTTTCTCACAGATTCTGGGTTTTGACTTTGATTGCACTTTCAGTCTAGTGGTCAAAGCCTCCACTATTCGGACAGCCCTCACCATAGACACCATACGTTCATGGCCACTTCATCAGTTGAACATCAAGAACGTTTTCCTTAATGGGTTCTTGATGCTCAGGTCTATATGAAGTGGCCCATTGGTTATCAGGATTCTGCTCATCCAGACTATGTTGGTTGCTTGTGGAAGGCCATTTATGGTCTTAAGCAGGCTCCTCAGGCTTGATTCCAACGCTTCAGCAGTTATATGACAGATCTTGGTTTTCAGCAGCTCAGCCGATACTTCTTTATTTGTTCTCTCGAGAGGGTCGTCGTTACTCTATCTACTTGTGTATGTGGATGATACCATTGTTACATGCAACGACTCGACTATTCTTCGTCAGTTTATTGCTCGGACACACAAAGAGTTTGCGATCAAGGATCTTGGTGCTCTACATTACTTTCTTGGTCTTAAAGTTTTGCCTACATCCTCAGGGTTACTTCTTGGCCAAGGAAAGTATGCTCGGGATATTTCAACTCAAGCTGGTATGTCTAACACGACACATGTTTCTCACCATTTGTTGATGGTTCTCAGTTTCACAGCTCTACCAGTACTCTATTCTGGGGTCCTACATTTTATCATTCCCTTGTTGATGCTCTCCAGTAACTCACCATCACTCGTTCAAATTTAGTTTTCTCAGTCAACATGATGATCTAGTATTTTCAAGATCCCAGAGATGACCATTTTTCTATAGTGACACAGATTTTGCAGTATGTTCGTGGCATCCTTCATTTTGGTCTTAGTTTTTGCTCTGCTAGTACTCCTGAGGTGTTAGGGTACTATGATGTTGACTGGGCCTACTGGCTGGAGACTTGGCGGTCTAATTATGGTTATGCAATTTATCTTGGTGGGAATATGGTTTCTTAGAGTGCGAAGAAACAATCCACTGTTCCTCGCTCCAGCACTGAGTTCGAATTTCGTGCTCTTGGCAACACTGCTTCAGAGGTGGTTTGGCTCACTCATTTTCTTTGTGATCTTAAGGCTCCATTTTCTGGTACTCTATTGCTGTTATGTGACAACAGCAGTGCTATCTTCTTGGCTCAGAATCAGGTGGCGCACAAGCGGGCAAAACACATCAACATTGACTATCATTTTGTTCGTGAGTTGGTGACATCTGGCAAGCTGCGCATTCCTCATGTCCTGACTTCTCTTCAAATTGCGGACATTTTCACCCGAGGGCTCTCTCGTCCGCTGTTCGAGTTCTTCAGGTCAAATTTATGCGTCGACGAGCATCCGACTCTTCGCTTTAGGAGGGTGTTAGAATAAAGTAAGTTGATGATTAGATAATATTTATTCTTTATGATTAGGATAGAGTTATATTTATACTAGTCTACTTTGTACTTTATTTATACTATTCTTCATTAATCCGAATCATTACGGGAAATCATTATGTCCCAACCAATTTATTAACTCATATGGGTTTATACACCAACCCATATGGGTAAAACCCACTGGTTTCAACCCATATATTGACCCATACAAGTTTATATACAAACCCATATGGGTAAACCCGTGGATTTCAACCTATATATTGAACCAAATGGGTATATATACCAACCCATATGGGTAAATCTGGGAATTTTAACCAATATGGGTAAACTCGCGGTCAACCATCAAACCCAACCCTCGACCCATATTATAAGTTACCCATTTGACTCATTACCCATTTAGTCCATTACACATTTTACCAATACCCATCTGGGTTTAAAAATAAATAACCCACTTGACACATAGGTTACAGGTCTATTTCGCCACCCTAAATAGTAGAGAGTGATTTCTACCATTTCAGAGAAAAAATAAAGTAATTCAGTGAATTTTAATGAGGTAAACGAAAGAGATTGAGAGTAATAATATATTTATTTGGGATGATCTTATTTTTAAATGAACATGAAGATGATTTTAAGAAAATAAGAACATCCACAATAGTTACTGCTCATCCCACTTTTCTTAATCAGGAACACTTTTTATTTAAGGAGGACCATTGTGGAGTTGTAAGAACTACTCTTTAATAAGGAGCTCCTTATTAGGAGTTGCTACCTCTTTATTTGTGAAAAGATCAATCAACCAATGATTAACACTTGACATGGATTGTCTTGAGTGTGAGAGTATTTTAATTTAGATATATTTATTCATAGTTAAATTCGCTTGGATTATAACCAGGGTTTCTCTTAATTTGAAAATTCTCACTCAGCGGGTTACCTTATTATCTTCACCATGATACATACTCCAAGTTCTTATGGCGAAGCATGAAGTATGCGTAGATTTGAATATAGATATATTTATTTATATTTAATGTGGATTGGATAAAAATATTTGATTTAGATGGGATAATTTAAATAAATGTTCATATGGATAGTATAGAATTAATATATATAAGTAGATGATTATTTCAGCTAAACAAGTTTTTGGATACGGATGGGATAATTTAGAACCGCCATTGTTGAATATATTTTCTTTTTTCTTAATTGAAAACCATCCGGAGATGGGGGAAATTCTATTAGGCCTTCCCTAGTCATTAAATAACAAAAGCAAAAAAGAAAGGAAGCCGAAGCTTAGTTGGATATACAAGAGTGAGCATTCAGCTCTTGAAGCAATAGCAATTGCTTCCAAAAGAATAAAGAGATATGGATGATACGATGAACATTTCATAGAGTATTAGGCTATGAAAAGAATCATCGAACTTGTTAGTGAGTCGAATTAGCGAAACACAAGACAGTCAGAATCATCCTCATAACCTAACGGAGTTTATCTTCATCAAACAACAAATTTATACGGTTAAGGAATGTCGTTTGCAGCTTGATCAGCAGAAGACAAAAAGTAATTCCAGGTCATCCACTTTCCTAAGCCTGATGGGGTTATCATCGCTACTCAGAATGCATCTATTTTTCCATCTTGTAAAGCTTCCAAAATCATGTTGAGAGCAGCCGAGGAGAGCTTCCATAGGACCAGAGTAGAAGGAGACACAACAACATGTCAGTAGTTGAAAGATCCTGCATGAAATGAGTAGAAATCAGTAGCATCCGATCTAGTTAGCGATCCGTAATGAAGGGGTACCAATTTGGTCAAGTCTAATAAGTCCCTGGACCAAGTTAGGGAGCACAGAGAAACTGTGAAAGGATGAATTGGTCTTTAGTTGCAGACATATTTTTGCAAGAGTATGAGCCACCAGATTTGCCTGTCTATAAATGTGCTCAAGTTTAATATCCCCTAAGGAATGGTGAATCTCATCAGATAAACAGAAAAATTTCCAGTGAGCTCTTTGGGGGTCACTAACAAAGAGTACTGCACTAAGACAGTCAGATTCCATGCATACAGGTGAGGGCAAATCAGTAGAAAATTGAATTGCAAACTTAATTGCTTTCAATTCAGCTTCCAAGGAGGAAAGAGCATTAGTATATAAAGTGTAAGCCCCCTTAAAACCACCTCTACTATCCCTAATTATCATTCCAATCCCACACATATTAGTATTACAGCACCATGAAGCATCTACATTTAACTTAAAACCTGAGCAGGGCCTCTCCCATGCAATTTTCAAAATTTTAGGCTTCGGGGAGAGTTTAATCAGAGGCAGAAAAGAGTGATCTGCAATACTTAAATCAAAAGGAGAGATTATATAAACAGGTTTAGCACAAAAGGAATAGAAAATTTGATCCCTAATCTGTTGAAGCACTAGGATAGAGGAAGGCTTGACAGAATCAAAAAGAAATTTGTTCCTCATCTTCCACAGATTCCAAAATGTAAATATAGCTGCAGTTCGGACTATAGTTGAATGTAATGAAGTTAGAGTAGGGTAAGTTAGATAGCATGATAGTCTCTCCCATACCGATGGAAAAACTCTGTCCCTAATTCCCATAAATTGATGAACTGATTTCCAGACATTCAGTGCAAACTCACAGGAATTGAAAAAATGATCTAAGGAGTCTTCATGTATATTGCACATACAACATTTCGAAGGTAAGCAAAATCTCATTTTTCTGAGGATGTTATCAAAAGGTAAAAATGAGTTTGTCACTTTCCACATAAAAACAGAGATTTTTTTATCTAATCTCGAATTCCAAAAATGTTGAGAGGAGGCAATAGAACCTGTATTGTTGCAGAGTGAAATGTATGTTGATTTGAAGGAGAAATTCCCTTTGATACCTGGTTTCCATATTAGCCTATCAGCTCTGTGTGGTGTTAGTTTTGCTTCCTGCAAAAGAGTAATAATGTCAGGAGGTAGGAAGGGGTTAATTTTACTGATTAGATTAGACTTATTAGATATGAATTCAGAAACAGTACAATCCCCTGCAATATCCACCCTATTCTGATCACACAGATCTGTAAGAAGCCCTATATCTAGCCAATTGGCAGTCCAAAAGTTACATTCTCCTCTCCTTATAATAACTCTAGAGTTAGCTTCTGCCCATGTGTTAACAGAACATATCCTTTTCCAGTTTGGAGAGGACCTATGTGAAGGAGGGAGGGCTGCCACTAAATGAGTCCAAAGAGCCTCAACCATTTGAAACTTCCACCAAAGTTTTACTGAACATGTTTTAATTATGGTGGATATTGATCTAAACCCTATACCATTTTGATCTGTTGGGAGACAAAGAGCTGTCCATTTTCTCCAAGCTCTTTTAGATTTGAGCTCAGTATCCCCCTAGAAGAAGTTACTCAGTTTTTTTTCTATGGTGGTAATAATCAATTTTTTTGGATTTATAACCTGCCAAATGTGCTGGGGTATGGAATAGATGCATGACTCAATCAGTGTAATTTTACCCCCTGTAGATATCCATCTATTTTTCCAATTACATAACTTACTATCTATCTGTTCAAAAAGAGGATGAAAATAGATCTTTTTTGCAGCACCAGTAAAGATAGGAACTCCCAGGTATGAAAGTGGAAATGTTCCAATTTTCATCCCCAAGATCCTTTTAATGTAGTTTACCTTTTGAACTGAAGCATGCTTACCTATGAAGATATCACTCTTGTTATAGTTAATAGATTGGCCAGTGACTTCCTCAAAGGTAGACAAAAAAGCTTTTAATCTAATCAAAGTTAACTTAGTAGCTTTAAAGAAAACAACAGTATCATCCGTATATGATAAATGTGAGATTCTCGGAGGATTACCTGGCAGGTCGAAATATGACAGCTTACCACTGTAAAATATGAAAGCCAAACTCCTTGAAAAAGACTCAGAGAAAATGTTAAACAAGAATGGAGATAAAGGGTCACCCTGCTTAATGCCCCTAGTAGATTGAAAAAATCCTACTGGCTTACCATTAATAAGAATAGAGAACCAAGCCTGAGACAGATTTTTCATGATTGAGAAGATAAATTTAGCATGAAATCCAAATTTAGCTAAAACATTATATAAGAAAGACCACCTAACTCTATCAAAAGCCTTTTTGAGGTCAAGTTTAACAATGCAATTTGGATCTCTTCTCTTCCTATTAAGAAACCTAACCATTTCCTGTAAGTAAATTACATTGTCTGAGATGTCTCTACCATGTAGGAAAGCTGTTTGGTTAGGAGAAATAATCTTAGGCATTATAGACTTAAGTCTTTCCATAAGCACTTTAGAGCATATCTTATTTATCACATTGGAGAGACTTATAGGTCTATAATCATCAAAGGAAGTGGGGGTTTTCTTTTTGGGGATTATTGTGATCCATGTACTACCAATACCCCTAGGCATATCAGATGAAGTAAGAAAGTCCTGAACAGCCAGAAGTAGATCATTTGCTATAATATACCAAGATTTAATGTAGAACTTGGCTGTAAAGCCATCCGGACCTGGACTACTTGATTTATTCAGATTAAATACAATCCCTTTTAGCTCATCTAATGAAACCGGTTGCAGAAGTTTTTCATTATCATCCTGATTAACCAATTTAGGGATATGGTTTAGAAAATGAGGTTGGAAGAGAGAACTGTCAGGGGAGCAGTCATCACTCAGAAGGTCCTGATAATAATGAATAGCTTCCATCTCAATATTATGTATATTATCTAACCACTGACCATTCATACTCTTAATTTTTGTAATCTTCAATCTGCTATTTCTTTCCTTTACAGAGTTATGAAAGAAACTTGTGTTATTATCCCCTTCTTGCAGCCATTTAATCTTTGCCTTATGTTTCCAAAAGTTTTTTTGTTCAGCCATAGCCCTAACTAACCTAGCTTTAGCCTCCTTAAGTTTAACCAATTCAATCTCAGAATCTGATCAGTTAAGGATTCATGAGCCTGTAGAGCCAATTCAGCTTGTACCACATTGTCATGAATGTTGCCAAATTTTTCTTTGTTCCATATTTTTAGAACCTTCTTAAGTCTAACAAGTTTTAGATAAAAGGCTAGCATTCCTGATTTATGCAAAGGAATATCCCAATTTTGTTTGATTACCTCATTAAATTCCTTTCTTTTGTACCATGTGTTTAGAAATCTAAATGGCCTAGGATTGGATGGGGTATCACTACCAACAGTTAGCAGCATGGGGTTGTGATCTGAACTAACCCTATTCAGAATCTGAATAGAAGATGCAGGAAAGGCTAATGACCAAGATGAAGTGCACAATCCTCTATCAAGTCTTTTAACTGCAGGAGACCTTAATCTATTATTAGTCCAGGTGAACAAGTTCCCTACAGTGTTAATTTCTTCCAGAGCCATTGCATTTATAAAATCATTAAAGTCCCTCATACGAGTAGATGGACCTTTGTACTCATTTATTGATGTAATGGAATTGAAATCACCAATAAAAAGGGATTCAGAGTGATTATATGAGCTGAGGTCTGACCAAAGAGATTGTCTACCTGATCTAGTTCTGAGACCATAGATAAAAAAGGCATCCATAGACTTATTAAGATTAATACTATTCAGGTTAACTGTAAGGAACTGCAAATTATCACTTTTAACTGTCAGTATTAAGCTTGAAGTCCAGAAAATCCTAATCTGACCATTATTTGCTGATATGCAATTATCATATTTCAGCCTTTTTCTATATAAATCACATTGCAAGTTATCATGTTTAGGCTCAATTAAACAGATGAGTTCAAATTTGTGCCTATTGATAAGATTACAGAGTCTTAACATAGATGTGTCCATTCCCCTGATGTTCCAAACCAGCATTTTAATCCTGATTGTTGTATTATTCATAGGGAAACATTGGTAGAGCTTTTTGATCTAGTCATGATAGTATTTTTCTGTGAAAAAAAAGACTCATTACTCTGTTTAGCATGTTTCCCTAATGATTTCCCTTTCTTCAGCTTGCCAGGATTAGAGGATGAGGAACTAACCCTGTTTACCTGATCAGCATCATCATCTTGGACATAATCTGCTTCCAGGAAGGCAGGAAGATCAGCACTGACTGGGAAGTCACACTGGGTGACTTCTTCACTTGATACTTCTTCATCAGCCAAAGGTAGAAATCTATTATCCCTGTGTTTCTGCTGAGAAAAGATAAAATTTTTTGCAGCAATAATAGAACTGAAAGGTGAGAAGGACCTTCCTCGTTTACTAGGTAAATCATCCTTAGCAAAAACTGTCCTAAGGTTCGAAGGGGCAGATTGTGAAAGCCTAGTCAGTTGTACTGATACACTGGGATCAGAAGAAAGCACTTGGGAAGTTAAGGAAATAGGCTGTAGTTTTCCAGATTCAGGTGACTGAGACTTATGATCAATCTCTATCTCAAGATTGGCTTCATGATTGGCACAAGGGATAGAGTCAACTACATTATTAGTTACAGCTTATTATTGATCAGGAACATCCTCAGGAATCAGAGGATCAATCACTGGAAGATCGATGTCACTTAAGACAGCCTTATTAGTGTCTTGTTCACTAACTGGGATCAGCTGTTTCTTCGGAACGTATTTGAATTTCTGGGCTTGAATTTTTTTTGTTTTTCTATTACTGACACTCCTGAACTCCTAGCTTTTATATTTCCAGCCTGATTCATATTTATGTTCACATTACTTTGGCCAACAGAACCTTTTTGTTGAACTTCAGTTTGATTAATTAGAGGCTTCTCAGCCTTCTGAGGCCATGTTCTCTTAAGCTCAGGATGTAAATAGATACAATAGTTATCCTCATGTCCTATACATTTACAATGGAAGCAGTAGGGTGGAATATCTTCAAATTCTAAAGGGAGTTTAACCACATTATATTCATTTCCATCCTCTTCAATTCCTACTCTGATAAATGATGGGAGCTTTTTCTTCAAGTCGATTTCTACACACATTTTAACACAAGAAGGCCTGGACAGGGCCGCAGTAGCCGCATCAACTTTTATATAGTTTCCTATTTGATTTCCCATGATTTCAAGCATAGCATAATTATAGAAGTATACAAGGACATGTGGTATTGAAACCCATACCGGAACAATGGATAATTCTGCCTCAGGGGAGAAGTCGGAAGTCCATTTAAATACCTTCATTTGAGCGTTGTTGAAACTCCATTGTCCCTTGAGCCAGAACCTCTGATAGTCCTCTTTCTCCTAGAAACGTATTAGCACATGCCGGAAGTCGATTGATCCAATCTGGAATTTGCCTTTGAAACCTACAGAATTGAAAGATTCATTTAGTTGGACCATCGTTGGCTTCCCCCTGGCAAACTTACCAACCAGAGCATTTCGGTAGTGGGAGGCGAGGGTGTCTGCATCTTTGCGAGTAACAAGGCAAGCGATATCCCCCTTATATTGAGTTTTAGGGACAATCTCTGGGTTTGAAGGAAGGGAGTCACAAAGAGGCGGAGGGCGATTGGCAAGTGCCTGAAGGAAGGATTTACCTCCCCCATAGCTACCTGACGGAGGAGCCACCATAACGGTGGTGGAAAGATTCCGGTCAGTGACTGTTATCAGTTGGAAGAAAGATGAGGGAAGATGAGGAAGATGGTAGAAAAATTAAAACGACAGTCAGAAGGGCGTTTTGGCTAATTCGCACCAAGGATCGCACAGAGCAACGCTTTTAAGCTGGCCTGGCATGGAACTATTGTTGAATATATTTTCAAACATTTTAGAAATAAAGATTAAATGTAATTTTTATTAAGTAATGTTATGAGCTCGATCTCAATAATTTTAAATGATATAAATTTTATATAAAATATTATTTTGGATGAAAGAATAAATGTTTTTATTTTTTATTTTTATAGTCAATACAATATATTTTTAATTTACATGATATTGGTATTCACAAACTCTTACTTTAAGCAGCCTAAACTTTAGCCTGAGAATTATTGCGCAATTATAAGAAGTTTCATTTGGGATGGGGTATTTTTAAAAATATTCTGAAAAATTCAGGGACCTATTGTGCAATTATAAAATACTATATGTATCACAAAAACATCAACATTTTCATTTCTATTTCCTCCTCCTTCTCCGATCGAAAACCGCTAACAACCGCCTGCGACCGACGGTTATCGTCGGATGTCCACCAAAATTTGGCTGGATTTCCAGTGTTCCACTTGATTTCCATCGGCTCCGTCGGATCCGCCGCATGAAAAATCATATTTTTCTGGAATCTCGCAGGGGCGTCGCGACTAAATCTCACCGGCGGAGCTAGGGTTTCAGCGGTGACGATTCTTCTTCAGCCACGAGAGGCGCTATTGTGCGAAGCCACCTCAAAGCCTCCAAATTGAAGTAGCTCCGGTGATTCAGATCTAGATCGCGGCGGAGCTAAGTTCGTCGCTGCTAGAGGTTGCATTTTTTTACTATTGCAAAAAGTTGCGGTGCAGCGAGGAGAAGAACACGACGAGCAGCAGAGCAGTCTTTTGTCGAGCAGCAGCAGAGCTTCTGTCAGCACAAAGCAGTGGAAGAAGAGGCGACGAACAATAGAGTGTATGTCGGCGCGTGAGATCCACGCGATCGACTGGGGATGATGACGTGTGCCAACATGTGCGGGGTTACTGATCGCTTGACACACCTCAGCGCATGAAGGTCACGTTCCTGCAGGTAAATTTTTTATTTTTTGATTTTAAAATTTAATTATATTTAAATTGTTGTTTTATGATTTTCTGTTGATGTTTTTGTGATGTTTTTTTTAAATGTTTTGTTAGAATTAGTTGATGTTTATTTTAGTTTGACATTTTGAATTTGATATTTAATTTGACAATTTAACCACCTTTTTGTTGATGTTTTGTTTTTTCTAGTTGATATTTATGATTTTCAGTGACATTTTGAAATCGCTATAAATTAACAATTTAAATTTTTTGTTGATGTTTTATAATTTTCATTTGATGTTTAGTTAATGTAGTTGATGTTTATGAATTTTCGGGTGAGGTTTAAGTGATATGAGTTGATGTTTGCAGTTTTTTGGATAATATTGGTTGATGCTATAGTTTTTATTTTCCCTATTGATGTTTTTCATTTTCTAGGTGAGGTTTAGGTGATAGGAGTTGTTGTTTGCATTGTCTTTTTTCTTATGTTGATGTTTTTTATTTTCGAATGAGGTTCAGGTGTTAGGAGTTGATGTTTGTAGCTTTTGGGTGATGTAAGTAGATATTTTTAGTTTTTTCTTAAAAAAAATTGTTGATGTTTTATGATTTACAAAGTGAATAACTTATACTCTTGAGGTAATGTAGCTTTCTTGTTGATGTTTTTAATTTTTTTTTCTCTTGTTGATGTTTTTGATGATCTAGATGAGTTTTAGGTGAAAGGGGTTGATGTTTGTAATTTTTTTGGTGATATGTTTGATGTTTTGTAGTGTCTTTCAATATGTTGACGTTTTTTTATTTTTCGGGTGAAGTTTAGACGATAATAATTGATATTTTAGCTTTTGGGTGATTTAGGTTGATGTTTGTAGTTTTTTTTTAAAGAAAATGATACTTTAGCTTTGTTGATATATTTATGATTTTCAGTTGACTTTTTATTAGTTGTAGTCGACGGTATTTTTTCAAATTTTTTGTTGATTTTTATTCGAATTATATATATTTTTTGCTATTTTACTTAATTTTTAAATATTTTTTTGCTGCAGTTTTTTAGTTGATATTTTACGATTTTTCGTTGATGTTCAGCTATTTTTTGCTCATATTTATAATTTTTAGTTCGCTGATCACACTCCCTCCGTTTTTCTATTTATGACGCCATATGTTTAGGTGTTTTGATTTAGGTGAAGAAAATGAGTGGATGAAATTGAATGTAGAAAGTAAAAAGTAGAATGAGTGGATGAAATTGAAGGAATCTTGCCAAAAAATGGAGATGATGCCTAATAAAAGAAAATATTCATTTATAGTAAGTGTGCCATAAATAACAAAACATAGGGAGTATTGATTTTTTAGCATTTTAAAAACATTTCATAAATATTTAATTTTTTTTCTTAAAATTTAATTTGCAGATTGCAGATGGGAAAATAATGAAAAAATATTGGATGAAAAACCCTTGAAAAATATTACCGATAGGTCCCTACAAATTAATTAGAGATAGGTCCCTGTAAATTTATTAGATATGTCTCTGGAACTAGAATATCGTTAGAATTGCATAAAGGTCCCTGCCTAAAGTTTAGTCTGCCTTACATGATACCATCTCATTAGTATTTTATAAAATTTAAATAAAATTAATTTTTTTATTAGATGGTGATATTGCGCTAAAGAAGTGATTTTCAAATATCATTCCATTGTTAATAGTTAATTCTTACATTGTTTTTATCAAAATTGATGATATAGTACTTAGAAAATTAATGCTTACCTATTTAATTCGCGCTCAAAGTTTAATATAATGTCGTTTGAGAAGATGTAGGGCATACACATTAATATTAAATAGGGGTGGATTCGATACGGTTACCATCACTTTTTGCTAATACCATTACCATACCAACAATGTCGATATGTTATTTTTAAGAACCAATACCGTACCAAATCTTTCACATACCAACACATCGGTATAAGTAAAAGTTGGTTGGTACCGGTACGGTATGGTAGAATACCACCAAGTATAATATATAATAATTTTGGGTTATAAAATAAATTATAAATAATTAAAAGTTTCTATTTTATAATATTAATTTTAAAAAATTAAATATCCTCCAATTATATTAATAAATTAATATAACATGAAATTAAGAACTATATTAAGTAAGTTATAGTGAATAAAATACAATTATGATTAAATATTTTGTCGCAAGGCTTAAAGTAAAAGTGATACAAGTCAAGAAATCTCATTTAATAAAATATTTTAAACTTTTACCAATATCCAACATATTGAAAATAAAACACAAACTATGTAATTGGAATTGTTATTTGTAATAATATTAACGAATGACTAAATCTTAACTACTCGTATTTCACATAATATTAATTAATTATATTTTTAAAAGATATATGAGTGGTACGATACGATAATACCATGGTAATATTTTCTCAATACCATTGCCATACCATCACAAATGCATGGTACAATAGTAACATACCACATCATCGATTACTAAAATATTCAATACAAATATTATGTAGTTCGATTGATAAGTTAGTTGGTATGGTATTTTACCTCAAAACCAGCCCTAGTTTTAAATGTAATTAAATGACAAAAGAAGGGGAAGGTACTCTGTTTGAAGAAGTTTTGTTAAGATGTTAGATGGTGATTGGTGGCGGCTGGAGTTGAGGATGAGAGAACCAAGGGAAGGGAAAGCACATTGAAGAAAGAAAACAAACATTCAAATATACTTTTGGTCCTAGAAGTGATCAAAGCGTGCTTTGGAATGAATGATTATCATTCTGTGGGTAGTGTGTCACTTCTCTTGAACACCAAAACATCCAAACATTATGTTCATTTTGCACATTTTGCAATGATCCTATACTCCCTCAATTTCCCTATACCCACTATTCCCTCCGCTTCTCTATTAATAACTTCAGAGGTTTGGATATTTTGATTTAGCTGGAAACAAATTGGATAAAATTGAACATAAAGAGTAAAAAATAAAATGAACGGATGAAATTGAAGGAATCTTATCAAAAAAGAAAAGTGTATCAATATAAAAAAATAACTCGAAAAGAAAAATGTATCAATAATAGAGAAACAGAGGGAGTACTATAAATTTTGGAATTTAAATTTATGGTTGAATGACATAAGTGGAGTAAATTGATTTAAAAGAGAAAAGTAGAATAAATGAATAAAATTGAAAGATTCTTGACAAAATCATAAAGTGAACTATCATAAAAGAAATAATTAAAAAAAATTATGTCAAATACTCCCTCCATTTCATTATGTTTTGGCACACTCACCATTTTTTGTATGTTTTTATAATATTATCACATTTCATTTTATAGTTAAAGTACCCCATTTTCAACCACTCATTAAGTTTTTATTTTTCTCATTTAATTCTCTCCACACATTTCAACTTGCAAAAAAAAAAACACCTAAACCTATGATGACAAACATAGTGAAACAAAGGGAGTATAATGAAATGAAAAGAGTACTCCCTCTGTTTCTCTAATAGTGACACATTATTTTTTGAGTTTGAATTTAGGAGATGCTAAATGAGTGGATGAAATTGGATTGAAAGAAGAAAAAGTAAAATGAATGGATGCAATAACCTTAAACTTGCCATAAATAGAAAGTGTCAATATAAAAGAAACATCTCAAATTAGAAAGTGTGCAATTATTAAAGAAACGGAGGGAGTATCTTTATTTTAAAACTTAATCCTTATGTTCTAGTGTAAAGGACCCAATTCTTTTTTTCACAGGCATTTGTACATGCTGATATGGTAGAGAAAATGAGAGATTAAAATGAATCGGTCAATTTCACTTGTAAAGTTCAACTCAAATAATGAAATAAGACAAATGAAAATGATAAAGTAGGAAAATTACCTAACGGAGGAGAGGGATAGAGGGGGTACATCTTATAATTTAAATCAGTATTTAAATAAATATTTTATACAAAATAAAATGTTTTAAGAATATTAAAGAAAGAGTAAAAATTAATGAGTAGAATCATAATAGAAAGTACGATAACTTTGGAAAATAAATTTTAAAAAAATTATCACAGTTTTAAAAGATAGGACGGTGTATTGAAATTTGTTTTTCCTTTCCAAGGCATAAAAAGTGTATGC
Source organism: Rubia yunnanensis (assembly GCA_037428765.1). Classification (NCBI taxonomy): domain Eukaryota; kingdom Viridiplantae; phylum Streptophyta; class Magnoliopsida; order Gentianales; family Rubiaceae; genus Rubia; species Rubia yunnanensis. The sequence goes on from CM075068.1 coordinate 81,068,720, forward strand.
CTTTATTTATTTTAATCCCCTCATTTTGTCTCTTTCCTAACCTTTTCTTGCAAAATTTGGTGCAGGGTACAGAGAGTGATATTTTGATTTTTGATAAATATTGTATGGATTTGGGGTTGAAATAATCTTGGAGAGCTCAAAGTTTTGTCCTTTGGCTTGGCTTGACTGTATTTAGAGGCCAATCAAAGTTTAGGATAACATTAATTGTCATTACACACTGCCATTCCTTCTTACATTAACATTATCGTGATCCTTGGCATGCTTCAAGATTTGTTCCCATCTTCAAAGTTCAATGCATGTAACTTTTGAGTTTTTCATGTCAAACATTTACCCAAATGCTGTAACTTTTGAGTTTTTCGTGTCAACATTTACCCCCAACTCCCAAGTGCTGCTTCTACGAAGTTTCCCCCCTCCTTGTTAGAATATATACTCTCTCCTTCCCTGCATAATAATAGTTCAATCTAGCGAAAATTCAAACAGTGTATTTGACCTATTTTGGCCCAATAATGGTATTAGAAACAGCCAGACTTAATGATCGCATTTAGTGGTAATTAAGAGTCATTATTGGAGACAAATACTATTAAGTTATACAATATAAATATCAGGTACGTATTCATTATTAGTATTACTCTTTTCTACACCGTATTGATACACTTTGCTAACTTAAGCAACATAGAATTTTTTCATGGAATCTCCTGGGGCTTGCTGTCTTGTAGATCACTATCAGAGGATTCATCGGACCAACTTGATCGATTTCAAGACGCATCAATTGGCATGCCCGATTGGACCGATTAAGTCAAATTTGGGTCTTTTGGTTTGTGTGCACTTCTACGGCTACTCAAAGGAGTGAGAGGTTAAGATTGAAGGGAGCATGCACTAATGAAGAGGTACAATCCCCATATGAAGAAGAACAAAGATGGTTAATCCCTCGATACCCAAAAATGCTGAATGTGAGGTGGTGCAAGTCTCGATAATCGAACTTGGAACAATGCATGTCTCAACTGTCGAGCATGGGGCAATACAAGTTTTGAGTGGGCTTAATCCGTAGTTAGTCGAGGTCCCTCGAACCGATATAGTAGGATTTTCCAGGCGTGCAGAGGCTAATGTGGAATAGGGTGCTGGGGCACAGGCCCTGTTCAGAATATGACAGTTGGATTGTACGATGAGAGAGATGGTCATTTCACAGAAGCTTCTGGTGACTCCCATATTGAGGCCTATGAGCAAGCTGTTTAGGCAAATCGAAACATGGGAATGTTAATTCATAGTTGGATTTTACGCAAGCGGCGCAGGTGTTGGTGACTGCAAGATATCATGTTACTTCTCTCTCGATACTTATGGGTTTATCAAGAGATGTGATACTTTCGATAGTTACGGAGATGCCTGTGGGGCAATAGTTATGCATGGGGCAATAGTTACGCATGGGGCAATAGTTACGCCCATGTTGGCGTTCCCATATCTTGGACATACTCGAGAGGGGTATCAGAGGCGGCCCCAACCTTTTTTTCCAAAGTATCCATTGGGGATGGTATATTCAATACCTCTCTCGGTACCAGTGACTTTGATGGCCGCTTTCCTGAGAGCAGAGACGGGATATGAATTTGTACCATCTATGGGGATCCGGGGACATGGTAGCAAAGGAATATAGAATCATCTGGCCAGTCAAGGATTTTATGGCCTTTATGGACAGTTTCACATGCATTCAAGGGCTATGCAGCCCTGGATAAATCTTGGTTATATGGGTTCACAACCCATGTATCAAATACCGTACAAAGATGTCAACCGGGAATGAAATTACCTAGAGAATAGCAGGGATTGGTAGGAGGTGCAGGGAACTTGTTGAAAAGGGAATTGGATAGGTTGATTGGGCCACTGGGTCAAAAAACCAGATCGCCTTTTAGCTTAGTGATAACTGGAGTTTTATGGCTAGTGGATACAAAGCCCTCAGAAGGGTTTCCTACCTATAGCGGGGAATTAGATCCTCGAGAGTTCATCCGAACATTTTTGAGTTTGATGAATTCTAGGGACTTCGATGAAAAGTTGACGTGTAAATTGGTTGGGAGCTACTTTCGAGGGAAAGCCCAAGAGTGTTATAATCAATTACTGAGAGGTTCTTTGCATTCCTATAGAGATTTCAGTGGGCCATTGTTGAGCCAGTACGGCCAAAAGATGAAATTTACTAAGACTTTATTGGAGTTGTACCAGACTAACCAGAAGTCAGGAGAGACCACGAAATCCTTTTATCATCGTTATGTGGATGAAAGTTTGGGAGTGCCTGGAACCACAGAGAATGAGGTGATCCAGGGATGCTTGTTAGGGATGCAAGATATAGAGTTTTACAAAAATTTAAGTACCAAAACTCCTCGAACGTTGCAAAAACTTCAAGAGGTAGTCAAGCAGTACTCGAAGGTTGAGGAAACCACCAGGAGAAAGAGGGAAAGCTTGACAGATAAACCATGGAGAAGTAATGATCTTCGAGGAAAGAAGCCGGTGGAGGTGGTTAGAACCAATTTTGAGAGTTATACACCCATGAATAGATATCAGGCACAAATGTAAAGTATTTATCGAGGGATACTTCGACGACCCCAACCTATGCAGAACACGCCAGGAGCAGTGGTTGGGAGAAGGGCCGCGAATTCGTATAGTGATCATCATAGAGACTATGGCCATACAAATCATTGTGCTCATTTGAGAATGGAGATCGATATGTGTGAAAGGGGATGGCCATTTCAGGGTCCTGGACCTAGATGAGGGAATCGAGGAAAACCTCTGAGACTTAGGAATGATCATAGGGATTGGCCACCCTATAGAAGAATTTATCAGAACAATGGAGGCAGAGGAGATAAGAGGCCTCGAGACCAAGAACCTGAAGAGATGGGGTAAGAAAGAAGGGACATAAGATCGTGAGAACAACCAACCAGAAATTGGGAGAACATGAACATTGATAATCCACCAATTTGTAGGGTGATCAATGTGATAAATGGAGTTGTGGGAGAAAGGTCTTCAAACACGGTTATGAAGGTTGATTCATGAAAAACCCCAGCACAAGAGCCATGACATAAAAGGTTTCGACCAAATAGGACGATAACATTTTCAGAGATAGATGCGGTTTCGAATCAAACACAGCATGTAGATTCTATTGTGGTCTCGGCTATGATTGGAAATTCTCTAGTGTAGATGGTTTTTATCGATGACGGCAGTGGAGTTTAAGTGATGTTAATTGATTTTTTTGATCAGTTAGACATAGGGCATGGAAACTTGAAAAATCTGCTACACCCTTATCTGGGCTTCGTGGGAAACCCTATATTCCCCCTAGGAGAAATCACCTTGTCAATCTGGATATCAGAGGGAGATGGGGGGGGGGGAGGAAATATAGACTTTAATATTGTAGTTGTCGATTCATACTCGTCCTATAATGTGATTCTTTGAAGACTATGGATGTTTCAAGCTTGATCAGTGTGGTCCTGGTACCATATGATGATGAAGTTTCTAACAAATAAGGGAATAGCTTCGATTAGAGGAGATCAGAGAGTAGCTAAGAGTTGCAACCTTACAGTGGTAAGGGAAACAAGGAAGATAAGAGATGTGGCTTCAGTACATGGAGAAGTCAGTCTCACGGACACAGAGCAAATGCGATTCGAGATAAGGGGACGGTGGCTCTTGGAAAGTTAATGCCCTAAGTTGTTAAGGGAAAGCTGGGAGATTTATGGGTAGAGTATGGATATGTTATTTCTTGGAGTACCTCGGATCTCACTAGGGTACCCTTGAGGTTAGCTGTTCATAAATTGAATATTGACCCGTCAGTTAAGCCAATTAAGCAAAAAAAGGAGAGTATTTTCACCCAAGAGGGTGGAGGCTATCAAAGCAGAACTAGAGAAATTATTTAAAGCAGGAGTAGTTGTAGAAGTGTTTTACCCGGAGTGGTTGGCTAATATAGTGATGGTCCCGAAACATGATGGAAGTTGGCGAATGTGTATTGATTTTACTGACTTGAACAAGTGTTGCCCCAAGGATAGTTACCCCCTTCCACCAATGGACAAGTTGGTCGAAGCCATCACAGGGTACCAGGTCTTGGATTTCTTTGATGCTCACAAGGGATATCACCAGATATTGATTGTGGAAGAGGATAAGTAGAAGACTCTGCTTATTAATGATGTGTGTACATATTGTTATAAGAAGATGCCAATTGGGTTGAAGAATGTAGGGGTGACTTATCAGAGATTAGTGGATAAACTGTTTAGGGGACAAATTGGCAAAAAATATGGAGATATATGTTATATAATGTTGTGAAGATCACGAGTTGTGATAAATTCCCAAAAGACTTGAAGGAAACCTCCGAGGAGCTTCGAGGTGCGAATTTAAAATTGAACCCAGCCAAATGTGTGATTGGAGTGGGGGATGGAAAATTTCTAGGATTCATAGTGTCCGAGAGAGACATCGATGTTAATCTAGAGAAAGTCGAGGCTCTGATGAGAATGAAAAGTCCACAAAATTTGAGAGATGTACACAAGCTTACTGGTCCTTTGCAGCTTTGAGTCGATTCTTCTTAAAGGGAGGTGAGAAACATTTACCCTTTTTTATGTGCTCCGAAGAGCAAAGAAATTTGAATGGGACAGACTGGTGTGAAGAGGTGTTCCAGCAATTAAAAGAACATCTTCGAGTATTGTTAACTCTCATGGAGCCAGAAAAGGGTGAAGCTTTGTTCTTATATATCTGTGCCTCACCTTCGGCTATTAGTGCAGTACTTGTAAAGGAGAGGGAGAAACAAAAACATCCCCTATATTTTGTGATTCGATCATTGCAAGGGCTGGAGACGAGGTATATAACACTTGAGAGGTTGATTCTAGCACTAATGCATGCTGGACACCCTTACTTCCAGGGACATACTATCGCACTGCTTACCAATCATCCCCGACCCACCTTTACTTGGGGTCTTTAAGTTGTAGCTAAATTAACCCGAGTGGAGGGCTTGTGAGAGGGCCAGAGATAAAATTTATAATTCTGCCCCCAACTCATTACTAAGCTATGTATGGGGTAGTTTGTAGTAAACCCGAGTATGTCCATAGAGATGCTAGGGCTTGATAGTAAATTAAACAGAACAATGTACGGGTTGTCAACCCGCCCATGTTGCTAGGAATAGATATTATAGTAAAATAGGGGAGGGGGTTGGTTTTTCAATTTAAAACTATGAACATAAATATAAAATGCAAGTAAACTATATTAACAGATACTTGGGGAATATTTGCATAACATGGTTGATTAAATGTTCCGATCCTCGATTCAATCACATACAAGATTTCAACAACCTAATCTAGTTCTCATAACACATAGTGTGATCAATGGTCAGTACTTCCCCATACCTGTCACGTAGGGTGCTCTTGCAATCTTCCATCGGCACCTCCTCCGTAATTAGGAGAGTACAACAATGGTCCGACCATTGTGCATATCTGTTTCTCTCCCATACAATTATGTCCCGGGCACTACACCACAAATGCTCTACCCCTAGGCCTATAAAGAAGCAAAGGGAGGCAGGCACCTTATCGATGACACTAGGACCTCTTACAACCCTAGCTTGCTACTATTTGCTATCTCTACAGTAACCCTTCAGACCAACTCGCTAGCTAAGACTATTGTGCTGTCATTGTAACAATAAATTTCAAAAAAGACCTACGTACGCACACCCACGTGGACCCGAACCTCGTTACCCATATCACATCTAGGTTTCTCTTCCCTGTGGGGTATCTATATTTGCACCAACATGAATGTAGACTAGAGTGTGTGCTAATGGAGTGTATTATTCATGCAACTATAACAATTTAAGAACAAGCCATTATAATATCATAAGCTAATAAAATTAGGATGATCTAATGAATCTCGTAAAAACATAATTAACACATGAATTCAAATTATCCCCAAGCTATAGAAACTACTCCCTAGACATTGAATTCAAATATTTCATTGAATTCCACATCTTAGGAACAAAGCAAAATAAAAAGAGAAGAGAGAATGAACCTAGAGAGAAGAGAGAGTGTTTCTCTCTCTAAGTTACTCTTAAAACTATTAAAAAAATGATAGATGATCTAAGACTCTAGTAGACTAAGGCTATATTTATAGTAGTAGAGGATTGGGTCTAAAAATAGGCCAAAAATAGGCCAAAACCCTAATCAGCTGCCACTGACACGGACCACCATGGATGAAACGGCCCATGCCACTGATGTGGCCTCGTGCCGGCGTGGTGTGTCAGATCTGGCAGGAGCCGCATGCCTCGTGCTAGCGTGGGGTGCAAGATCTGGCACGACTGTGCTGTGCATGATCTGTGTTGTTTGGCACAGTTCATCATTTGGAGCTTAATTTTTGAACCTCTGATCCGTAGTCCGTATCGTTTTGCGTGGTCCTTCCATGGACTCCTCATTTTTCTCAGTTTCTTGGCACATTCCTCTTCATTCTTTACACCCTGTTGGTTGGTCTTGATATTTTGGACTTGGAACGGTGTAGGCCATGTAAAATAGGACTGTCCGCACCCATACTTAGCCATTTTGGAGTGAAAGAGGCATCTTGAGCACACGACTTGCAGGGGTTGGCACAACCCATGCTGGATTTTGGCACGGGTCATTCTGCTTGACATGAATTATGCCAAAGGACCCTGGCATGAGCTATATGGCATGGCGCGGGCCTTTGGGGCTTGGTCTTGTGCCGGCCATGAGCGGTCCATGCCTACCCATTGCTGCTTCGCCTGGTTGACTTCTTTGCTCTGTTACAGATGAACCATTGATTCGATTTGAGAGTTCTTGTAGTCGATTTCATAGCACTCAAGAAGACAAGTCCAATAGATCCAATCTTAAAGGTTGATTCTTCTCAGATCATTCCCAGAACTTGGTGCAACTCTCGGACAACAATCCTCCATTTCTTTCTTGGCCATTTTGAACTTCATTGCCACCTATCTTTAGCTTAATCCTTCTACTGCCATGATGTAGTGTCGTGGCCTTCATCTATTACCATTCTACTATGAATGACCTTCAAAATCTTCTACCATCCTTGCGAACGGGCTTCCATATTCAATGTGACAAAAAGTACCCACGAGAGACCTAATAATGATGATCACCATGGAAGATCTAGATGCCCGTGGATACGAGGTGTCAATTAGTACTAATTAATTCTATAAAATGCAAGATTAGATAAAAAAAACTAAACATTACCGTCTAAACCCCTTGTCACGTAAACTCAACTAATACTAGAAATCCAACATGAAAAACAACCCGATTATTACACCCAATGCATTGGTTAATGCACATATAATGATGCACATCATACCCTTTGAAAGATCCTCTTAAAGCCAGAATATTTGGGAAGGATGATGAGTTGGGTTATGGAGTTAGGAGAACATGATATACAGTTTCAGCCTAGGGGGATATTTGAAAGAAAGGATTCTGAAAATTATATGTGGATGGTTCCTCACACTTAGGAGGAAGAGGAACAGGGGTGCTGCTCACCAGCCTTGAAGGCAAGGATTATCCATAATCATTGCATTTTGCATTCAAGGCTACGAATAATTAGGCTGAATATGAAGCTCTGATTACCGTTTGCACTTGGCTAAGGAGTTAAAGGTGGAAGATCTGGAGATCTACAGTGATTCACAGATTGTAGTTCAACAAGTTAATGGAGAGTACGAAGCCAGGTAATGAAATCTACAAAAATATTTAGAGATAGTGAAACCTTTTTAAGAGGTTTCAGGACTCATGTCTTTACGCAAGTGCCGAGATAGGAGAATCACAAAGCATATGCTTTAATCAAACTAGCTTCGTCGGATTTGGGAGCCAATCCTCGAGGACAACTGCTCATGGAAACTCTGAACAACCGTAGCTTCAAGGAGTAGGCAGTGATAGCCACTTCAGAGGAAAATGCCTGAATGACACCGATTGTGAATTATCTTCGAGAGGGATTCTTTCCAGAAGATAAAGTTGAGGCGAGGAAGATAAGGCTGAAAGCGCCAAAGTATGTATTGCATGATGGAATTCTATATAGGAGGGGTCATTTACAATTATTGTTTTGATGTATCACCCCTTATAAAGCTGATTATTTAGTCAAAGAAGTTCACGAGGGTATATGCGATAGTGACCAAGGGGCATAGTTTGTGTCGAGAAAGCTCATTTGAGCAGGGTATTACTGGCCGATAATATTCGATGATGCTAATAAGTATATACATGCCTGCAATCAATTCCAAAAACATGCACCTATCACACACATCCCATGGGAGGAGATGATGAATATTCATAGTTCGTGGCCGTTTGACAAGTTGGGAATTGATCTGGTGGGACCATTCCCAGAGGCTCCGGGAAAAGTCAAGTATTTTAGCTATATGGTGTATACCCAGCCCGTATACTTCATAACATTGGACTGCAGGTCCAAACCATGAATGGGCTCTACGCTAACTTGCGATGCGAACTGAAAAAGACGGATTCAGGGTAAGGCAAGTCACGAACCGAGAAAGGAAGAGACCATAATCAAGCTTCAGACACGAATTTCATTTATTGGAACCATGTTACAATTCATGATGGGGAACCCTAATAAGGCGGAACCACGATTGTAACACACTATAAAAGAAAGAAAAAGAACACTAGTTAAGGTAAGTGCAACTGAACTAAGAATACTTGATCTTAAAAAGAGAAGTTACTGACTTGAGCATCGAAGTATTTTCTTCGACCACATCTAGAATCTCTTTTGTTGGAGCATTGCAGTGAACAAAGGTCGCTTGGACAATTGGGGATATCACAATATTTGGCACCGACTGTGAGGACAAAATTGTTTTGGTCATTCATTCCCGATCGACAATGGTGTTCACCAGAAGTGAAAAAAAGCCAAAATCACCTTACTCAAGAGTAAAAATATGGAAGAAACAGGAACATAAGAATGATGATCTTAAATATGGGGATAAATTAAGAGACATTGTAGCAGATAATGACGTAGACAAGTCACAGCTTGCACCACATCTTTGCAGTTTCAAGATGCCAAAAGACGTCAAGTTTCCATTACAATGAAAAATTTACGATGGAGCTGATAATGTGTAAGTCCGTATTGGGCCCAAGTGTCTAATAATAGCCGGCCTAGGTCTACAACATTACCCTTTGGGTAATGACCTTTGAGCCGGCCCAAGGGAAGATTACTTGCTACACAAGCAAAGAAAATAGTAGTCCTACTTTCTTACCTATATAAAGGCTAGAGGTAACCCTACACACTCAAATATTCATTTCTAATTACACTATTGTAATTCTGTTTCCTTACTTACTTACTTGTCTTGCAGATTCCAGCCACGGACAGCGGTGGTATTTTGGGGCGCATGAAGTTGGCATGCCCAGTGGGACCGTTAGTCAAATCTGCATTCCCTTATTGTTTATGTCCACTCTACAGCAAGTACCTTACGTAGAAGTGAGCAGCTAAAAGGCAAGACTTTAGACACCGTTGAAGAAGTACAATCCCCCTACCGGAAAAGGAGAGGGCATAGGTCCAACATGCAGTTGGATCCGACCCCCTCAAACACCAGTAACGAACCCCCAGAGGTTGGCCGAGACTAGATCCCAGCAACAAGGGGACTGAAAAGTTCTCGGATGGCAGCTGCTATACCTTCAAGATGCATGGAGGTCAGCATTGAGCCTTGGGTAGGAGGTGTTGAAGCCCCTACGTCACAAAGCCAGGCGCGCCGACCAATGAAGGATGACCCACAGTTCATAGAAGAAATTTTGAACTCACAAATGGAAGCTACGAGAGGGGATTCTCGAGAGACGAGAGGTACAAACAATGCGCGCTCCCCGTCCTAGCATGACCTAGCGCAATTAGTTCAAACCCTCAGGTCCGCTGGCTATCAGGTGGACCCCCCAATGCTTTATCAGAGGATAATTCAGTAGCAGGTGGTGCCCCCACCTTCGATGTCCCTAGTGTTGTAGCTGAGGTTCTAGTTGTAGGCCCCCATGATTATCTTATCAAGCGGGCATTGGGGTCCAAGATCGGACCCAACCAACATTCCCTAGCATAGGCCAAATGTTGGCATATTCTGTGCTTATCTCAATACCTCCTATCTCGAACCTGATAATCCCTTACTTGATGGCTGGTCCAATAGGGTTCTATCCAAGTTTCGAGAACTAGATGTATTCAAGGCCCCAACCAGAGGTCCCCTTATACGATCCCTACTACCTAGAGTTTTATTACAACTCGATTGTAGAAGGACCGTGGCCTGGGTACATGGCCTCGAACCAGATCACCATATTCGACGCTCCATTCTGGCTAAGTCATTATAGAGATCTATGGATTGGAGGGGGGTTGAGTGATGCCTTGACGAGAGAGCTAAAAAGGTTGATTAGGTCTTTGGGCCAAGTTGCAGCCTCTCCCTTCAGTCCCGCAATAGTGGCCACCCAATGGCCCAGCGATGTGAAACCACCCAAAGGGTTCCCCACGCACAGTAGAGATTCAGACCCCCAGGATTTCATATAGACTTTCCTTAGTCTGATGAATTCAAGGGACTTCAACGAACAGATAACGTGCAAGCTGGTAGGAAGCTACCTTCGAGAAAAAGAACAAGAATGGTTTAACAAGCTGGGTAGGAGGTCGTTACATTCATATAGAGATTTCAGAAGGGCCTTTTTAGGACAGTTCTTCCAAAAAAAGATTTACGAAGAACTCAATTGAGCTCTACTAGAACAAGCAGAGGCTCGGTGAATCGACGGAGGCGTTCTATCATTGATATGTGGATAAGATCCTCAGTGTGATCAATCGTACTGAGGATGGAGTGATCCTTGGTTATATGAAGGAGATGTCCAACCTCGACTTGTATAAGAAGCTAGTCTTGAAGAATCTAGAAACCTCGCAACAACTACAAGAAATCATGAAACAATATTCGAAGATCGAAGAAGCCATAAAGAGAAAGCAGGAGAGGGACAAATGGTTTGAAAAAGGGCTCTAAAGCCTCAAATTGAGGTCGAGAATGCACGACCCTTCAAAGAAAAATTTTGAGGGCTATGTTCCCTTGATTAAGTCCCTGATGAAACTACACTCCATCCACAAGGGGTTGTTTCAAAACCCCCTTCTCGGAAGAGACTACCCTGGAAAAAGAGTTTTGCCTAAGTTTTTTGACCATCACAAAGAGTGAGGCCATGATACAATTAAATGCACTCGTCTGAAGTAGGAAATCAAAAGATGCGCATGAAATGGTTTGCTCCTAGACCACGTCGAAAAACTGAGAGGAGAAGCCTCCTCAATGGGACAAGGAAAACACCATTAGAAAGACAAAAGAAAAGTCAATCAAGGTGGCAAGGAACAACATGCAAACAATGGAGAGCAAACTGGAAACCAGGCAGATGTCTAGTCCAATGTCGATGCTCAGTCGAACAGGAACCGGAGGGATGCAGATAATCAAGTGATTAACTTCATTAATGGAGTGGTAGGTGACTATTCCTCGAACACCATCATCAAAGCTCAATCCCAATACGTTCCCCCTAGAGAACTAATCACCTTCTCAGAAGCTAACTTGGTTCCAAGCTAAACCCCCCATACGGGCCCAATGGCAATCTATGCCAACATTGGAGATTGTTATGTAAAAAGGGTGTTCGTGGATGATGTCAGTGGTGAGGAAGTGATGTTTACCAATTGCTTCGATCAACTAGAACTCGGATGTGAAAGTTTGAGGAGAACAAACTCTCCCTTGTCCGGTTTCACTGGGAAAATGGTGCTACCCCTCCCGGTCAAAGTAGCCGACGAAGACAAGGAAATAATAATCAAATATAGTTTCGTAGTGATTGATGTTGTATCCCCTACATTGTGATACTCAGAAGGCCCTAGATGTGCCAGGCGCGAGCCCTATGGTCCCCCTATCACTTGACAATGAAGTTCCTCACCAGAATGGGGATAGTAGTTATGATGGGGGACAAACCTGGGGCCAGGAGCTATTTGGCTATAGCTTTAAAAGTAGCTAAAAAGGTGGACATGGTGGCTTCGGTCAATGGAGAAATCATACCCACGAACATGGAGCCAATGGCCATTCGAGGAAAAGGAATGGGGTCTGTGGGAAAAAAGATACCACACGCAATGAGAAAAAAAGTTGAAGGACCTCTTGGACGACTATGTGGACATGTTTTCATGGGAAACTTTCAAACTCACATGGGTATCTAAATAGCTAATAGTCCACGGGCTAAATGTGAATCTCTCTCAAAAGCCAATTAAGCAAAAATAGAGATTATTCGCTCCCAAAAGGGCAGAAGCCATAAAAGAGGAAGTTCAAAAATTGCTTCAAGCTGAGGTTATTGAAGAATTATTTTACTCAGAATGGAAAGGAAATCCAGTAATGGTTCTTAAGCATGATGGGGCTTGGAGAATATGCATAGACCCCATAGATCTTAACAAATCTTTCCCTAAGGATATCTATCCCCTACACTTCATTGATATGTGGGCAAAACAATAGCAGGATATGAGGTGCTAGCCTTCTTTGATGCCCATAAGTGCTACCACCAGATACTCATAGAGGAGGAGGATAAGTAGAATACATCTTTTATAACATATGTTAGAACATTTTGCTATAAGAAAATTCCATTCGGCCTAAAGAATGCTGGAGCCACCTACAAAAGGCTGGGTGACAAGCTCTTTGAAAAACAGATTGGCAAAAACATTGCAATATATGTGGAGGACATGGTAGTCAAAAGCCGAGGTTTCAACTAGTTCTCGCTGGACCTCGAAAAAACCTTCTAAAGGGTCCGAGAAGCCAATCAAAAGCTGAATCTAGCTAAATGTGTGATTGGTGTCGGAGCCAGAAAATTCCTGGGATTCATGGTTTCAAAGAGTGCGATAGATGTGAACCCCAAGAAAATCGAAGCATTGATAAGCATGAAGCCCTCCCAAGTGGTCAAAGACGTTCAAAGGCTAATAAGATCGCTGGCTGCACTCAGTCAATTCCTTTCAAAGGGGGCCGAGAAATATTTTCCATTCTTTGATGTGCTTCAAAAAGCCAAAAAATTCAAATGGACAGAAGAATGGGACAAAGCCTTCCGAGACCTAAAGGAACAATTACGAAGCTTACCCACCCTGATGAAACCAGACAAGGGGGAAGATTTGTACTTATACATCTCTGTATCCCTCTTAGCAGTAAGTGCGTTTCTGGTAAAGGAAAGGGACAAAGCCCAACACCTAATTTACTTCATAAGCAAAGCGTTGCATGGTCCGGAGATTTGATTCACAGCCCTCGAAAATTTAATCTTGGCTATAATCCATGTGGCGAGATGCCTCTGGTCGTACTTCCAAAGTCACAAGATCATCTTGCTCACTAGCCATCCAATTAAGTAGGTGCTTTTAAAACTGGAAGCCTTAGACTGAATGATGAAATGGAAAATCGTACTGGGAGAGCATGACATCCAGTTCTGCCCAAGAACATCCATTAATGGCTAAGCCTTAGCGGATTTCATTGTAGAAACTACAGAACCAGTTGTAGTCGATGATGAAAAGGAATCCGAAGAAACATGGCAATTGTATGTCGATGGATCATCACACTCAGGAGGCAGTGGGGCTGGAGTTTTACTCATGAGCCTCAAACAAAAGGACTATCCCTATACCCTACACTTTGACTTCAAGGCCACAAACAATGAAACAGAATACAAAGCGCTCATCACAGGCCTTCGAATAGTCAAAGACCTGGGAGTTTAAAGGCTAGACATGTTCAGCGATTCCCAAATCGTAGTTCTTCAAGTCAAGGGGGAATATAATGGTAGGGAATAAAGCTTGCAACGTTACTTGGAAGTAATGAAGCCCCTTCTCGATCATTTCCACTATTACACCTTTACTCAAGTTCCTCGAGAAAAACCACAAGGCCAACGCCCTAAGCAAGTTGGCCTCATCGGACCTGTACTTGCAATCCTAAGGGCACTTAATGGTGGAAACGTTGAGTAAGCATAGTTTGGAGGAGGAAGCAGTGGTGATGATGGTAGGAGAACATAAGTCATGAAAAATGCCCATTATTAGCTACCTTCGAGATGGTACTTCCAAAATATGTCATCGAAGCAAGGAAAGTTAGGCTAAAGGCACCCAAATATGTGATCCAAGAGGATGTGCTTTACCGCTGAGGCCACCTGTAACCAATTCTCCGATGTGTAGCCCCCCAAAAAACTGACCACCTGATTCGCAAAACCCATGAAGGGGACTATGAAAGCCACCAAGGGGCTTGATCAATAGCTAAGAAGCTCTTTCTAGCTGGATACTATTGGCCCAAGATGTTCGATGTAGTTAACAAGCACATCCAGGTCTGCCACTAGTGCTAAAGGCATGCGCCAATCACCCATGTCCCCAAGAAGAAATGATGAAAATTAACAGTTCTTGGCCATTCGACAAATGGGAGATCGTTATTGTGGGTCCTTTCCCAAAGTCCCTATGCCACTTTTGATACGTGATTCTGGCTGTGGACTACTTTACAAAGTGAGGTCGAAGCCCTAATCGTCATAAAAGGGAAAGCGGTGATTTGTTTTAGTGGAAAAATATCAGTTACCCATTCAAGATCCCTCAAACAATCATAATTGATAATGGTGCCCAATTCGTCAATGACCCATTTAAAGGCTGGTGTAAGGAATAGAAGATCCATCAGAGAGTCACTAGCATTTACCACCCCCAAGCCAATGGGGAGCTGGAGGTCACAGATTGAACCATTGTTAATGGCATCCGATCGAGGCTTGAAGGAGTAGGCGGGAACTGGATCAATGAGTTTCCTAGTGTGCTTTGGTCATTTTGAACAACAGAGTCATCTGGCATGGGTGAAACTCCTTACAGTTTGATCTATGGTTTAGAGGCGGCCATTCCTGCAGAGATAAAGCTGCCCACCTTTTGAAGGTTTTCTATAAGAAATGAATGCCAAGAGGTCAATGATGAACTACGCCATTTGCATTTGGACCTTCTCAAAGAAAAAAGAGAGAAGACATCCCTCCATGAAGCCAAGGTCAAGGAAAGGATCAAGCGGTATCATGACCGGAGGGTCCGAAAGGTCTTATTTTCCCTAGGATACCTCATAATGAGGAGGAATGAGAAGAGCCGAAGAGAGTCGGAGGGGAAAACTATCAGAAAACCGGAAAGGGCCTTACCGAGTCATTGAAGCCGATCCCGGAGGCAGCTACGTGTTAGAAACCTCTCAAGGTGAACCGATTCTGCACAGATGGAACGTTTCTAACCTTAGGAGGTACTATTCCACTAAATCCCAATAAACCTGGTGAGGCCATAAAATATCCCACCCCAAAGTAGCTATGGGTCGGAGGACACCCTCTACAAAATAGTGCTGTAAGTCGATAGGGTTCTTTTTTTTGTCAAGCTATTTGTCAATGTGTGTTTCCTATAATTACTTCTTATCCTTGACAACTAATACACACCTCACCATGGGGATATGATAATTCCCTTTTCTCCTCAAATAGAAGAATTAAGCATTCGAAGGGCCAACATAGCCCATTGAACGATTTGGGACCAAAATCCTCTTAAAGCGCATCCAGTGCCCAAGGTACAGAACTTGTAAACATTCAAAGGGCCAACATAGGCCATTGAACATTTTGGGATCAAAATCCCCTTAGCGCGCATTCAGCACCCAAGGTACAGACTTTGTAAACATTCGAAGGGCCAACACAACCCATCAGACTTTGGGATCAAAATATCCTTTACGTGCATCAAGCGCTCAAGGCACAGACCTTGTAAACACTCAAAGGACCAACATAGCCCATTGAATATTTTGGGATCAAAATTCCCTTAATGCGCATAAAGCACCCAAGGCACATACATTGTAAACATTTGAAGGGCCAACACAACCCATCAAACATTTTGGGGTCAAAACCCCCTTAACGCGGATCAAGCGCCCAAGGAACAAACCTTGTAGACATTCGAAAGGCTAACACAGCCCATCAAATGGTTAGGGACCGAAGTCCCCCTTAATATGCATCAAGCGCCTAAGGTATTAACCTTGTATGCATTCAAAGGATCGACATAGTCCTTCAAACGCTTTACAGGCATAGTAGAGCCTTGCGAGGAAAAGAAAGAGTTGAAGCATTCAACTATATTAGAATGGATTGGAAAATTTTTCGAATGCTCAAAAAGTGGGCAGAAAATTTTATTTTGATTATAAAGAATGCCATAATGGCTTACAAGTAAAATGATAGAGTTATAAAAACCATCTATTTACATAAAGCTAAGGGAAAAACTATTACAGGGCCTGTAGGGGGGGGATAATAAAACTCCTATTCTTCCAGGTCCGTAGCCTCTGATATAAAAGCAGAGCACAAAGGACCATGGAATTTACTACCTCAGTCTCCTAACCAGGGGTATATCTTTGGTGTCCTCAGTATCGGGAGGGGTTGCTCAGTTTAGGTCACCAGTAACACTTTCCCATCTAGTAGAAAAAAGACCTCCGATGGGAGCGAGACCACCCCAACCTTGGCTGGAAGCACCGGCCTAGTTACACGCTGGGTTAACCCTCAAGATTGGAGCCTCTGGAGGTACAAGCTAAGGGCCGGGGTCCTCTACTTGAGAGAGATCTGACTGAGATGCAGGGGTTCTTGAAGAATGGCTTAAACGAGAAAAGATGGATCCTCCCATTTCACGAGAAGCTTCAGAAGGGCTCTTCTTTGCGGTGTCCAGGGACCTGTTCCTTCTAAGAGAAGTGTGGGAGCTCGAAGCCCCGCTCTTATTCTTCTTCTTCCATAAATTTCTTAGCCACTCCTTAGCGTCTTCATAGGCATCTCGGTACTTGGGATCCCCTGTGATATGTTTTCTCTCCATAGTATTAATGGTCTCTAGGAGAAACGCTTCGAAATCTTTAATTAGAAGTGCCTCGACAGTCTTGTGCCGAAGCTCATATTCTTGAAGACTATTAGCAGTAGCTGTGTAAGTGTGATACAGCTCAGCGTGGTCTCTTCTTATCTTTAAAGGCAACCTGATTCTCCCTGATGGTCCATTCTAAGGAAGGAATTAGACGCTGCTGGTAATCCCTATTCCACATCTTTCATTCCCCTAGTTTGGCAGTGGCTGTTGCAAGAGACACATGAGCCTTTTTCTCCTCTGAATGGCTAAGTGCATCGAGGAGTTCCTCTTGTCTCTCATGAAGGCCATTACACTATAAGTTAAGCTCTTCATGGCCAGCTTGAAGCTCCTCTTCAATCCAGATAGATTTATACCAAAATCGAGAGTCTTCGATTTGGTGATCCTATGCCCATTCTTGAATTTGGTGATAACACTCTTTCATGACTTGGAAAAAGAAGTCGAAAGAGGTAACCCTTTGCAAATTGGGGGCAATAGGGTACCAATTCTTGGATCTACAAGTGACAAAAAAGTAGAAACACATAAGTAAAAAAAAGGCTTTCATTTATATTGAAAACATAAAATGTACATTCAAGGTCCTAAAGAAATAATTCATGCATTCCCCCATACGGTATGATATGACTAGGTCAAGCTTGAAGGGGTGGCCCTGCGTTGGGTCCTTGGAAGGGTCAGGGGTCCGACTCGCTCTATTTCTTGTCTTCATCCACCGAAAAGAATTTTTTCAGAAGCCTTTAAGTGATTGAGCAGCGAAAGATTGATACCCCCATCCTGGATTGACTCCACCAAAGATGGTTCAGCTGCTCCTGTTCAGTGTTGTTCTTATGGACATCCAGCATACTTGCATACTCAGTGGGGAGCTCCTTATAGATGGAATGGGCCAGATTGTTCCAAGTGAGCCCCACTAAGACTTTGGACAAGGACGAGAAGAAGTCCTGGAACCCTTGGGTCTTCCCGAGTTTGTGGGTATAGGCCTCGAAGTCAGAGGCCTGCTATTTAGGAGAACAAAGGCTGGCTAGCTTGATATTTTATCTGGGCAGGGTTTCATTAGAGGTCTGGGCCTCTGAAAGCTTAACTTCAAGCTCCTTTAGACGACCATCCTTTTTGAGGCCCTGCTTTTCCAATACTTCTTTGTGCCGAGAGCCTATCTATATCAGTTCTGCCTCATGATCGGAGGCTACCTTGTTCAGTTTTGCCTCATGTTCAAAGGCCACTTTCTCCAACTCCTCTTTATAGTTGTAGGCAGCTTTCTTCAGCTCTTCCTCGAGCTCAATCACCCTGGCCTCTGAAGCCTTGGATTTGGAAGTAGCCTTTTGGGCTTCCTTGGTCTTCGCCATGAAGGTCTGGAAAACTGATTCCAGAGAAGCCGAGATGGTGGCCGCATCCAGAAGAGAAGAAAGGGTACAATCAGTTGCACCCTGAGGGGCAATGTTACCTTCCCCTAGAAGATGCCCAGTCTAGGACTCAAAATACTCAAATTTTTTGGAGTCACCAGCTTGGGAATCGAGGACTATGACCTCGTCAATTCAATTCATTTGGGGGGAAGTGTTATGCAAAGAAGCACCCACTCGAGGCCGCTTGTTGTCATGGAGTTATCAAGGGTCTCCATCTGACCTCCGAAGGGGCTCTATTCGAATCGGCGCTTGGACCAGGGGCTCGGAGTAAGCCTCTAAATAGGTTTCCTTGAAAACCATCTCCACCTCCTCCTCATTTCCGAGATCGATCAAGCTAGCGAAGTTTACTGGATAACGCAAAAGAAAGATAAGCCAGGAAAAGAAACAGAGGGGGGGGGGAAGAAGGGGAGGGGGGGGGGGGTAAATTAAAAAATATCAAAGTAAAATGCTAGGAGCCACAAACACCTCTGCCGGGTGGGGAGAAACTCCTAGGGGGGCCTCTTCAGAATCGTTTACCCCCTAATGGCTCCAAGTCAGTTTCAATGATACTCGAAATAGGCTTGGCAGGCTTCGAGGGATCACCTTTTGCTTTCTTTTTCTTTGAATTTTTTGAGCCCTATCATTGGTAAACGAAGGGGCCTTCCTCTTAGTCTTCTTAGGATTGTCACCCTCAACCACCTTCTTTTTTCCTTTCCGTTTGACCGAAAGGGCCTTCAAAGACTCTGCCGGAGGGATGGGCTTTATCAAAAAAGGTTTCTGGTTGTAGACCTACTCGTAAACCTCCTCTGTCCAATCATAATCACAGTTCTTCGAGATGTCAAGGGGTTCACTTAACAGCCAATCCCTATCTACCATTTCACTCTCCAGAGCAATGTAGTTAGCAACATTCTCGTACTTTGGATTCAAATTCCTCCCCGGTACGTAGTACTTTTTTGCCTCACTTTCGAAGGTATACATTGGGATTCTGTGCCACCCTTTGCAGTTCGAGGATATTGTTATGGGGTTGTCCAAAAACCTGTTACTAAGTGTTCTGATCCTACAATCTTCATATCCTTGTTTCCAACTGTGTTCACCATAGGTCTGCTAGCAGAAATATAGTACATGAATATAAAAAGTTTGTAGCTAGGGGTTATACCTAGGCAATTACATTTGAATGAAGTTGGGCTAAGTTAACCTGATGCTCCTCAAGAAGATGAGAGAGGGTAGGGGGCAAGGGAAAACAATGCCTGAATCAGAGATGACACTCGTAGACGGTGCACCTACTAGGCCTTGTATCCCTAAGATTTTCATCTTCCCGAAGGACCTTCAATCGCAAATCCTCTATAAGCTTAATCCAAAGGGGAAGAGAAGATAGAAGATTAGAAATGTCCATAGCAAGGGGTTAGGTGCTCTCGAGAACTAAGGTCATAATCTTCTCGAAGAAGAAATGGTACCTTTCCTTATCCTTCTAAACCCTGGTTTCTCTCAGAATTCAAGATATCAATGTAACTCACTTATAATGGTACCTTTAGGTGGCGCCGGGAAACTGGCAGAGTTTCCTCCAACTTCTAGATCAGCTAAATGGAAACTGGAGGCCGAGGAGGGAATGATGCCAGAATCCCAAAGACTGGAACTCACTGTCGGTAGAGAACATGGCCGGAAAGTAGGCTAGGATGGATTTCTTTCCCACTGGTGGTGTTTGCGACATCTTTAGTAAGAGAAATCAAGAAGATCAGGTAAGGTATAACTTACTGGTTCTTAGCCGGAGCTTGGCCGGAGCTCTTTGAAAGTGTTTGCAAGGAGAAAACTCCTTGAGCTGCTATGAAAGTGAGAAAGGAAGTTTGAAATTTGAAAATTAATTTAAGTAAATAGCGGAGTAAAGTGCTGAAAAGCACCTTATATAAAAAAAGGAATAAAGGGTAATGATTACCTCGGGCCACCATGCAATAAGTAAGTACGTGGGTAAATGGGCCGCGTGGGTGATAAATCCAAGGCATTTACGGGGAAAGTGGCACGCGTGGAACTCAGCCTAGACTTCACGTGCTCAGAAATAAGCATGAGCATTATGCCCTCGTGACCTTTCCACTTCTCACTTTGAAACCTGAACTTGGATTCTAACACAGATTAGAGGGCTGAGAGTCGAATCTCCTATTCCTAAATATTGGGATTCAAATGCCCTCTGATTCTAACACAGATTAGAAGGCTCAGAGTCGAATCCCCTATTCCTAAATACTGGGATTCGAACGCCCTTGGATTCTAACACAAATTTTAAGGTTGAGAGTCGAATCCCCCATTCCTAAACATCGAGATTCGAATGCCCTCGGATTCCAACACAGATTAGAAGGCTGAGAGTCAAATCCCCTATTCCTAAATACTGGAATTCGAACGCCCTTAGATTCTAATACAGATTAGAAGGCTCAGAGTCGAATCCCCCATTCTTGAATATCAGGATTCGAATGCCCTCAGATTCTAACAAATATTAGAAGGCTGAGAGTTGAATCCCCTATTCCTAAATACTGGACTTGAACGCCCTCCGATGATAACAAAAATTAGAAGGTTGAGGTTTGAATCCCCTATTCCTAAATACTGGGATTCGAACACCCTCAGATTCTAACACAGAATAGAAGACTGAGAGTCGAATCCCTTAGTTCTAGCTACTAGGGGTCGAAGACCCTCAAATTCCAACACAGATTAGAAGGCCGAAGGTCGAACCCCTTACTTCGAACTGCTGGGTCTCAAAGGTCTCCAAGAAGTGAATGAGGCTGGATCCAGGCCCTTGGGCTCTGACACAGATTAGAAAGCCGAGTGTTGGACCCCCTAAAAATTAATCCGCTCAAACAATATATTTGAAGCTAACTTGGAACACATCGCAGGTGCACAAAATTGTCCCTAAAGCATTACAGGATCAATCACCAATTCGAAGTGGCCCTATCAAAGGGAAAAACATCGAACCCGTAGATGCGAGCATGTATTCGAGCCCAGAACCTTGGGATAAATTCGAAGGGCAAACCCTCAACTTTCCATGAACTTATTGATAATGTGTAATTCCGTATTGGGCCCAAGTGCCTAATAACGGCCAGCCTAGGTCCATTACATTACCATTTGGGTAATAACCTTTGGGCCGGCCTAAGGGAGTAGTACTTGCTCCACAAGCAAACAAAACATTTTCCCTACTTTCCTACCTATTTAAAGGCTAAAGGTAACCCTACACACTCAACTATTCATTCCTAAGTACAATCTTGTAATTATGTTTGCTTACTTGGCCGTTAGAGACTCTTTCCCCTGACACCTCCGGGGGTTTTGTCTTACAGATTCCAGCCACGAACGGTGGTGCAGCGGCAATGGTATACTGGGGCGCATCAGGAATGACTTACCCAAAGGAATTTCTACATTCTTATTGTAATAGCATAAGGTTTCGCGATGCTGAAATTGAGTTGGTGTGTAAGGCTTTCCCTATCTTTTTTTTTGGGAACAACGATTAAATGGTATGAAGATTTACCAAACTGAAGTATTACATCTTGGCACAACTCCCAGATCTGTTCTTTGGATGCTTCTACCAAAAATAAAAATTCACCAAGACAATAGTGGACCTGAGCAACATAGCTTAACGAAGCGATGAAAGTTTGGCAGAGTATCACAGTAGGTTCATCACGGAGAGTTTGCATGTTCGTGACCTTTTTTTCAATCTTCCTTTGGTGCGTTCGTGGGGGCATGCAATCAGGATAGTTTATAAATAACTTACAAAGAATATGCCAGAGAACACAAGAGATATACAAAAAATGATAGAGCAGTATGTGCGAACCGAAGAAGTGAACAACCACAAAATAGAGTAGGAGCGAGGAGAGAAAAGAGTAATGGAGGACTCACAAAGAAATGTGGCAAAAAGGGGAAAGGAAGTCTCCCTTTCAAAGGAAGAGAAGAGGGAACTCAAAACATCATGTCTCAAGAGACACCGCTTTCGAAGCCACAAAAGGAAATATGGAAAGGAAATAGAGATCTATTCCGCAACCCAGCACCGATGATAGCACCTCCAGAGAAAAGATTAAGAGAATACTAGTGTGCCTTTCATAAAGATCATGGTCACGATATTGAATATTGCAGAAATCTGAGGAAGCAAATAGAGGAAAACTTGAGAAAAGACTATCTAAGCCAGTACAAGAAAGAGGATGGCGGAAATAGATACAATGAAGCTAACAAGGCAGGAAACTCCATGGCTAAAATCCAGGCAGCAAGGAACACTCAGAACAAAAATCAAAAGATGACAACCATGGTGGATTATGAAGAGGACGTATCTAATGAGGCTCCAGAGAGAGTAGTATTCTCGATACATGGGTCACCAAATTCTTTGCCAGATAATGCTTGGAAGGCTAAGGATATGTATTCACCACCATGGAATCTTGTAGACCAAAGATTAAACAATCACGTTTAGCAAAGAGGATGCAGTTACTAATACTTCAGCTTACAATGATCTAATGGTCATTATCGCTAAGATTGGAAATGCAAAAGTTCATAGAGTCATTGTAGAGGATGGGAGTGTGGTAGAAATCCTTTTCGTAGACTTCTTTGACATATTGGGATTCAAGAGAATCGACTTGAAGAGGTTTACATCATCGCAAGTAGGATCACGAGATAAGCAGAGACACTGTTAGGCAACATACAACTGCCTGCAACAATTGGCAAAAATGATAGGAACTGCACTATAATTTGTGACTTCATTTTCATGGACGCTCCAAGTTCGTTTAATGCTATCATTGGTAGACCATGTATGAATAGAGCAAAGGCAATATGGTCTCCATACCATTTAGTCATGAAGTTCCCAACCCCAACATGGATTGCAACGGTGAGAGGAAACCAACAAACTGCTAGACAGTGTATGATTATCGCGATAAGAGTAGGAAAGAATGCAGAGCAAACAAAGATGATCAGTACTATAACAAACAGTGATTCACTCAACCAAGTGAACCATTCAGTGGATCTAGGAGAAGAGGCTGAGGATGTCATTTTGGATGACAACGATACTTCTACGTATGTCAAAATGGGGAAATATTTTCCAGATGAGGAGAAGAAGAAGGTTATACAAATTCTGTGAGGTCACAAGGACACTTTTGCATGGATTGTACAAACATGGGAGGAGTCGACCCAGGCATTGTAACTTCTTCTTTGAATATCGGTGATTCGATCAAACCGGTCAAGCAGAAGCAAAGAAGCTTCGCTAGTGATAGGAAAAAGGTGATCAAGGAAGAGGTAAAAGCGTTGGTGCAAGCTGGGATCATAAAGGAGTTGATATACATGAAATGGCTAGCAAACCCAGTGATGGTGAAAAAGGCATATTCCGGATGGAGAATGTGCATAGATTTCACCAATTTAAACAAAGATTGACCAAATGATTGTTATCCCCTGCAAAAGATCGATCAGTTAGTGGAAGCAATTTCCGGATGCGAGGTGCTGGCCTTCTTGGATGCTTATAAAGGATATCACCATATATTGATGAACCCAGGGGATGCAGTAAAAACACCCTTCATAACAAGCTTTGGGATATTTTTCTTTGTGAAGATGCCATTTGGCATGAAAAATGCAGGGGTAACATATTAGAGAGTGGTTGATAATGCATTGCAATCAAATAGGGAGAAACATAGAAACATATGTTGATGACATGATCATAAAGAGTAGGAAAATATGCGGCTTTGCGTAGGTCTTTAGGGAAACCCTGGATACATTAAGTGTAATTGGAATGAAGCTGAATCCTAAAAAATGCACAATTCAGCTAGGCGTAGGAATACTCCTGCAATACAAGGTATCCTCAAAAGGAATTGAAGCTAATCCGGAGATAATACAAGTGATTGTTAACCTTACCCAACCACGAACAGTTAAGAAAGTTCAAATCTTAATGGGATTGCTAGCATCGCTTAGTAGGTTAATTTCAAAGGTGGCCGAAAGACACTTTCCACTCTTTGAAGTACTTAAAAAAGCAAAATAGTTTAGCTAGAGAAAAAATTGTCAAATAGTATGGGAGTCATTGAAAGAGAAACATCAGACACTACCAATGTTGAAATCACCGATTCCCGGAGAAACATTATACCACACTTAGCATTTCAATAAACACAGTGACCTCAGTTTTGGTGAGGCAAGAAGGCCTGAAGCAGATACTAGTGTTCTACACCACCTGAATACTACAGCAGGCTAAAAGAGCGTATCTCCCAATTGAGAAGTTGACTCCAGCTTTAATATATTTATCAAGAAGACTACAAACCTATTTCCATAGTCATAGGGTTGTAGTATATACTGACTACCCAATGGAGAACATCCTGAGCAAGCCCAAGTCATCTGAGAGAATGACCATGCAGGCTCTTGAATTGGGGCAATTTGAGATTCAGTTTCAACCACGAAGTGCAATCAAAGCATAGGCTTTGGTAGACTTCATTGAGGAGATGACGAGTGTAGGGGCGCAACAGGTGAAAACACAGCGGTATCTTAACATTGACAAAGGAAAGTCCTGATGTGTGTTATATTGTGTTCATATTTGGTGGGATTATTGTGATTTTATTGAGATATAATTTGTACTTTTAGGTGTTTTTGGTGCAGAAATTCATGGATTGTGAATAATTGAGGAGGGAGCTATACATTGTACTCTTTTTCCCTTAACATACAGTTTTTTCCCATTGGGTTTTCTAGGTAAAGGTTCTCAATGAGGCGATGTGTTCCAATGGAAAATATTCTTATTTTATAAGATATTTTTTGAGAGATGAATGAAAGAAGACAAAAGCAGAATTGTTGAAGTTATCTGGTGAAAAAGTGAATTAATGAATAGATGTGGATTTGAAGAAATTAAATATATTCAATTCCCATATTGATAAGAGTTTTATTATCTCATTCCAATTAAAATTCCTTAATTTTAGGAATTAGTTATTAGAAGATATTTTTGTTTCCTTTCTTCCACAAGAAGAATCCGATTTTTTCAATTAAAACCATCCGAGGATGGGGGAAAATTTATTTGGCTCCCCGAACCGAAATGAGTAAGCCATATTAGGCGCTAACAGTCTTGGAACATCACAGTTTACAACCTCTTTGATGATCCAAGAGCCAAAATAAGCTCATGAATCACAAGAGCCCTTGCTTCCAAAAGCGGTGTTTCCACCTTAAAAGCAAGAAAACTAGGGATCATTGATTTACTGACTTAGTTTAGACTAAGAAATTGATCTAGCTAATATACCGCGAACAGGTCGGAGAATCGAGAAATTCGAGACTCCTATTTGTCAACGATATACCAGTCGAGAGATTGATCCCGTGTGAGATGGGAATATCCCTTGCAGTAAATTCTTCTGAAAAACCAGGCAGCATGAGAGGGTGAGAAATGTCAAAAGGTAGCAGCATCAGGAGTGCTTAGGACCTCGCCCTGCCTCCTTTGCCTGTGACCAGTGGTTGACTTCTGAATCCTTTCTATTCAGCATTCGGGGAAACCTGAAAATAGAAGAGGAGAGAAACTAGCAGTATTTGAAATAACTACAGATTTCCACACTACGAAAATTCAGGATAAGAACCCCATGTTAGCTAAGTGAATAGTCCATTTCTATTTCCTACAGGTGTCCATTGGAGATCCAATGCGAATAGCTGGATAACCAATGTTATTAAGTGACAGTAATTCCCTAAGGAAAAGAGGAATAGACCTGTAATCTAAGTTGCCTTGTAAGAGGTTATCCCTAGCAAATTTTGCCAAGAAATCAGCAGCCAAATTAGCGTCTTTAGGTGTATGCTGGATTGGGTTTAATAGATGATCTACATTAAGTGCACTGCAAATGGAGAAAACTCTCCAAGGGCAGCCCCATGGGTTCTGAATACCCCTAACAGCAGTTAAGCAATCAGATTCGATAACACTATTATCTAAAGCTAGTTATGAACAGATGTCATATCCACATTGAATAGCTAACAGTTCTGCATATAAGGGGGTTGGACTCTGAAAAATTTTAACTCTCATTTTAACCACATTTCCTTTCCAATCCCTGACTATAACGGCAGCTGAGGAAAGACCACTAGATATCCATGATGCATCAGTATTGATTTTGAAACCAGATAGAGGTTTTTCCCAATGGACTGTAGTAATAACCTTTTTCTTCTTCTGAAAGATATGTGGAATGATTTTAGCCTGAATCCATTGCTTATGCCTTTCTCTATTACCTATCAGTTTGTGAGCTGTAAATATTTGATAGATCGTTTCTTTAATTTCATGAACACAAGCATCAGCTGAGAAGGATCTATTATGAAAAATGATTTTGTTTCTATTAGTCCAGAGAGTCCAAATTGTAACCATTAGAGCAGCAGTTATCAAGTTTGCATGAATTTTAGAATCAGCCCTATGAGATAAATAAAATTCCACCCTATTTTTTAAATTCCTAAATCCTCTATGTTGTATCTGTAAAAATGAGTGCACACTTTGCTAGACAGCACAGGAAGAGGGGCATGAATTGAAGAAGTGGTCCAAATTATCTAAACTGTTTATGCATAGTGGACATATAGAAGCAAAAGAAAAACCCATCCTACATAAAATATTATCAAAAGGTAGGATACTATTTAGAGTTCTCCAAAGAAGCACATACATCTTTCTAGGTATGAAAGGGGACCAAACCATTTTAAAATGCTGGATTTCAGGTCTTTTTTGTCTGAAAATACTATAAGCCGATCTTATTGAGAAGTTCCCATCATTTGTTGGAGTCCAAACTAGCTTGTCCTCGTGGGAGAATTCCAACTTCACTTTCTGCAAAAGAAGAATGGTATTGGTAGCCAAATGAGGCTCCAGATTTGGTAAGAAAGCATTTTTGTTGTTAATGAAAGACCTGAGAGAGATATCCTCGAAAGGAATATCCATTTCCTCAGGCCATTTATAACAAATAGCACCTTCACCTGTCCAATTTGCATTCCAAAATGAGCAATCCCCATTACCAAAAATAACTCTAGATAAAGTGTTTGCCTTAGCAGTTATTCTAGTGATTCTACTCCAAATGTGGGATTTTTTTGTAAGAGACAGGTAGTGACCATAAAAGAGTTGACCATTGGGTCCTGTTAATTTGTAGCTTCCACCATAATTTACATGAGAAAGCATCAACTATATCATCTAGGTCCCTAAAACCTATACCATTTTCATCCACTGGGTAGCTCATTTTTTCCAAGATCTCCACCTTTTTCTTTCAGAATATTCACTTTTTCCCCAGAATAGGCTAGATGCCATTTTTTCCATTGTTTTAAAAACTATCCTTGGGGGTTTTAAAACTCCAAAAATATGTGTTGGAATTGAAAGAAAGTAATGATTAATCAAAATGATCTTACCAGCTGAACTCAACCATCTATTCTTCCAATTATTTATCAATTTTTCCATTCTTTCTATTACAGGTAAATAATGAAGCTTTAAATTGCGACCTGTAAAAATAGGGACACCAAGGTATTTAAAAGGAAAGGAGCCTTTCTCCATCCACAGAATTCTCCTGACAGAGTGGACATGATGTAGAGGTGTGTTATGAGATACAAAAAATTCTGATTTTGCAAAGTTTACCTTTTGACCTGAAGTTTTCTCATATGCAATCAAAAATTGTTTAAACCGCCTCAAATTTCTGGTCTCAGTATTCAGAAAAACAGCAGTGTCATCGGCATACATGAGATGAGTAAGGGGAGAACAAGCATTGGGAAGACTAAAGTACTGTAAATATCCAATGGTAAACATTTTCTTTAGACCTCTAGAGAAAGCCTCTGATAGTATATTGTACAGAAAAGGGGAGAGAGGGTCACCTTGTTTAATACCCCTAGTGGAAGAAAAGAAACCTGATGTTACTCCATTAATTAGTACAGAAAAATGAGCTGATGCAATGTTATGCATTATGAGTCTAACAAATTTACCATGGAAACCAAAATGTAGGAGAATAGAATTTCGGAATGACCAAGAAACCCTATCAAAAGCCTTTTGCATATCAAGTTAACTATCAGATTAGAAACCTTAGATTTCCTAGACAGTAGTCTGGTCATTTCATGCATTAAAATAACATTATCTGAAACGTCCCTTCCTTTAATGAAAGCACTTTGCTCAGGGGAAATCATTAAGTGCATCAGTGGTTTGATCCTTTCCATTAACAATTTTGAAAAAACTTTATTAACAAAGTTTGATAAGCCGATTGGTCTAAAATCTGCAAATGTGGTTGGAATAGATTTCTTGGGAATTAGAGTGAGCCAGGTGCTAGACATGGCTTTAGGGATGTTGCCATTATTTAAAAATTCATTAGCAGCTTCTAATAGATCCTCCTTAATGGTTTCACAGAAAGAGGTGTAAAAATCACCTGAGAAACCATCAGAGCCCGGGGCACTTGATTTGTTAAGGTTAAAAACTGCAAATTTCAATTCCTGTATATTAAAAGGGTTAAGCAGAAGGAGATTCTGTTGATCATTTAATACACTAGGAATTTCTTGCAAAAAATGATTAAGATAAGTTCCCTTTTTTTGTGAGACATCCTCATTAAGTAATTCCTGAAAAAATCGAACACCCTCTTCTTTAATTAGATTTGGATCAGTTATCCAATTCCCTTTTCCATCTTTAATTTTACCAATTCTGGATCTTGCTTTCTTTTCCCTAATGGTGTGATGAAAAAAGCTAGTGTTTGCATCTCCATGTTTTAACCAATTTAACCTTGCTTTTTGCTTCAGAAAAATATTGTGTTCTTTCTGAGCTTTGAGAAGCGTAGCTTTAGATTTCATAAGTTCAGTTAAAACTGATTCTTCTTGAGACTGCTGAAACAGAATTTCCAATTCATTGACTTTTGATTCAGATTGTAAGAGATTATGATTTACATTGCCAAATATGTTTTTGTTCCAGTCTTTAATTACAATCTTAAGTCTCTTTAGTTTGTGAACAAACCTCTGCATCCCAGTAAGAGGGGATATTAATTTCCAATTAGAGTCCACTAATTCTTTAAAATCTTGTCTGTTTGACCACATTTCCTGATATCTAAAAGGCCTTGGAGCCTGTTCTACAGCAGATTGGATAGATAGTAATAGAGGGGAATGATCAGAAGTCATTCTATTTAGTACTTGTATAGAACTGTTTGGAAAAAGATCCAGCCAGTCTAAATTACTCAAACCCCTGTCTAATCTTTGGAACTGAAGGTCCTTACATTTATCCCTAAATCTATTATTACTCCAAGTGAAAGAGTTGCCTACAGTAGGGATTTCATGCAAATCCATGTTAGTTAAGAAATCATTAAATTGTTTCATGCTTTTTCTAGGTGTTGATTTCCTACCTTTATATTCTGAAACTGAAGCTACAGTATTGAAATCCCCTATGTAAATGGATGGATCAGGTGTTGGGGATTGTAAATCAGACCATAAAACTTCCCTCGACTGTCTATGGACACTAGCATAAATGAAGAAAACATTCCAATTGACAGAAGTGGCTTTGTCAGTAACTTTAGCCTGTAAGTACTGATCAGATTCATTTAAAATGGCTAAACTGAAGACATGATTCCATAAAATCCAAAATTTAGCATTCTGGGCATGGAGGGCATTATTGTATCCAAGATCATGCATCAAAGTGTTTAAATTCTGTTTATCATGCCATGGTTCAATTACTCAACATACTTACCTCAGGTTGAGTAAGTTGCTCTGTAGCTCTGTTGTGTTCAGCAGAAGTGATAGTATCTTGGATTGCAGGGCAGAGAGCTTGTTCTGTTAGGTCACTCTGTACTTCATCAGGAGTAGACAAACATATAACCATATTGTCTACCTTTTCTGCAACTATCTGGAGTGGCACTACTTCCTGTGATTCCAATGACTCGTGGAAAATGTCTACAACTTCATCCTCATGGGCAGCTAGTTCATCATCCTGTAAGTTAGATAAAGTGTGGAAAGCATTTGATATAGTAACCGTATCCTTCTTAACTAATTCTTCCTGAATAGGAGGGAGTTCAGGCTGTTAAGTCTTTTTTCTCCAAAAAAAATTTGTGATAGGTTTTGAGATATCATCCAATGAATAGAAAGGAGTATTTCTTTTCATGTGACTAACTCTGAAAGAGTTAGAGTTATTTTCCACTAGAGAATCTGAATTCATGTTTTGAAACTGGAAATCAGTTTCTTTTTGGGAAACTGATAGAGTAGATGAACCTTCCACTTCCAATGTTACATTAGGGGCATTACCTAGGTTTTTCTGAATATCAGCTTGAGATGCAGATTGTCTAACCTTGTTCTCTTTAGTTTCAGCTATGATTTTACTATTTTTTCTCAGTTCTGGATGCAGGAAGTTACAGTATGCCTGACTGTGTCCAATTATCCTACAGTGAGTACAATACGAAGGCAACTGATCATATTCAATTTTGTAATCTGCTACTTTATTGCCAATTCCTACCACTATTGTATTAGGGAGTTGAGACAAGAGGTCCACTTCTACACAAACTTTAATAGCAGAAGGTCTAGTTAGAGCATTTGTAGCTGCATCCATTTTGAGAAATCTTCCTATCTGGCTGCTTATGCCTATGATAGCCGAGGTATTGTAAAAATGTAAAGGGAGTTGGTGAATGGTTACCCATGCTGGAACAACGGAGGATTCAGCAGCAGGGGAGAAATCCGGAGACCACTTCTGGACCTTTATTGTCGATACATGAACCATCCATTGACCCTTCATCCAACACCGCTGATAATCCTTGCTGTCTTGAAATCGAATAAGAACGTGGCGATAGTCAATAGATCCTAATTGACATTTACCTTTGAAGCCAATTGATTTAAATGCAGATACTAATTTCTCCATAGGAGGTTTCCCCTATTGAATTTCCCGACCAAAGCATTCTGGTAATGTGAAGCCAGAAGGCCGCCTTCCTCCGGGGGAAGGATATAAGCCAACTTGCCCTTAATAGGGTGCAGGTTGGGCGTGTCTGGAAGGGAGGATATGAGCGGGGAAGGTTTCGTGTTCAAAGCTTGTAGAAAGCTTTTGTTGATGGAAGGGTTGGAATCAGTGTTTTGGTTAGGCGTCGGAGACGCCATGATCTTCAACCAGAATCAGTAAAAGAGCCGTTGACAGAGAAAATTAGATGAGGAAGAAGTACAGTAACGGAAAATTGTGAACATTTTCAGAAGTGTGTGAATCGCACTCTGAATTGCACATAGATACAGTAATCGCACTTTGTTGGAGTAATAAAAAAATTAATTGGTTACAAGAAGAATCCGATTGTAATTGGGTTTAAGTCTTGTAATACGCATGTATATATATACACCTGCGTAAAGGATTTACACACAATGATACATTATTTATGTATTAGTTTGGTTATTAATTAGTTTGAAGTTCTTTGTAGCAACATACTGGAGTGACTAATTCATTGGTTTTCGTGCACAAGCATTCAATTTGTGGCTACAGTTTGCTTTAGTTTAATTATGATTCTGTTAGTTAATTATGTTTATTAATTATATTATTATTAATTTTTTGGTTTAATTATTATAAGTAGGTAATTTATATATCAGCATGGAATAACAAGCATTAATTTATGAATCGTGAGGCCTAATTGTTTTATAATTGATTCTTATGTGTTCTTGATTGTTCTTGGTTTAATTTATTCCTAATGTGTTTAAGTCTGACAAACTTGAATATTATTGGGATAATGCTATCTAATTCCACCAATACGTAATCGTTCGAAATGGTTAGCAAGTTGCGAGTTCATGTGAAAAACAGCTAACTAGCTAAGACTGTAATAGCAAGATGGGGAACAATTAAGCCTGTGTTGCTACTTGCTTTTACTTTGGTAATTGCTATATCAGGTTCTTTTCATTCTTAATGCTATCAAAATGTGTATCTAGTTCAGCGATTACTTTCAGGGGATATTTTTGTAAGGGAAACAATTGGTTAATTATAATTGGTCAATTGTCAATAAAGTAAGAAATTGGGAGGATTTAGAAAATTCTTGTCATCCTATAACTGATAGATGCATATGAATTGATTTATCTTTGCGCCCATGATCGATGTTTTACTAATGTGAGTTATTCCGAGCCGATTACCTTATTCATATATTCCATAGATTTTTATATCTATTAGTTTCCATTATTATTTCATGTTTTATATTAGTTAGTTGCATTATTAGTTGTTAGATAAATCTAAAAATTAAGGCGTGGTGGCTACACCAAAAGTGTTCTATATTAGTAGGTATTTTATTATAGTTTTTGCCCCGTTCCTCGTGGGATCGACTCTGCTTGCTACTGTACTAATTTCATCATTAGAGTTGGAAGATTATTTTGGTGGGTGAAAAGATGTTCACCAAGTCCAAATGGGAAGACATCGCTTGGAACGTATTCGTTCATGGGGCATCTAGCAAGGAAGGATGTGGAGCAGGACAACTATTAATCCACCCAGAAGGAGGAGAACACAGATACTCACTTCGTTTTGATTTTATACTTACCAACAACGAAGCTGAGTATGAGGCATTCATATGTGGCTTAAATCTCACAGTAAAGATGAAGGTCAAGAGTGTTCGGGCATATAGTGATTCACAAATAGTGGTCCAATAAGTACGTGGGGACTACAAAGTACGAGAGGAGGTAATTGATAAAATACTTAACCATGGTTCGTCAACTCATCGCTCACCTCAAATACTTTAACATCCAGCATGTTCCAAGAAGTGAAAATATAAAATCAGACGCCCTAGGCAAGATAGCAACAATGGGGTTTGAGTCATTAGCCGGACACAAGGATGTGAAGGTGAAGGTCATCCCAGTTAGGATCACTGCAATAACAACCGTGTCAACGGTTCAGACAAAGGAGGTAAACAGGATGGCACTGTTAATTAATTACTTTGAAAAAAGAAACCTACAGACAGACAAGGTACAAGCCAGGAAGTTAGAAATGCGATCTCACAAATGTATTTATGAAGAAGGGACCTTATACAAGAAATGATTCTTGTCTCCATAGATAGAGTGTGTGGGGTCATCGCAAGCAAACAAGATCTTGAAGGAACTACACGAATGATTAGGTGGAACGCACCAAGGATCTCGAATAATCACGAAGAAGATCATTCGAGCCAGATGTTACTGGCCAACCATGTTTAATGATGCATACAATTTCATTTTCAAGTGCAAAAGCTACCGAATTTATGCTCCAATATCGTACAAGCCGAAGTCCACCTTAATGGGAATATATGGAGCTTGGCTTTTCGATAAATGGGGAATCGATCTGGTCGGACCTTTTCCAAAAGTTGCTGGTGGTGCCAAGTTTCTAATTGTGGCGATTGATTACTTTACAAAGTAGGTGGAAGCGAAGCCATTAGGCAGAGTCACAACGGAAGTAACGAGAAGGTTTGTCTGGCAGAACATAGTCTGTCGCTTCGGAGTGCCTCTAACCATCATCACCAACAATGACACACAATTAACAAGTGGAATCTTTACTGAATGGGTTTTGAAACTAGGAATTGCACAAAAATTCACATCTGTAGCTCACCCTCAAGAAAATGGTCAGGTAGGGTTGACAAACAAAACAATCGTTCAGGGTATCCAGAAAAGGCTAGAAGGAAAGCAAGCACGCTAGGTCAATGAGGTACCTAACAACTTGTGGTCATACTGAAAAACAATGCGACCACCAACAGAAGAAATACCATACATTCTTGTATACGGGCACGAGGCGGTAATACCAGTGGAAATTTGGAACTCAAGCCTTCGAGTAAAAAAATATAAAGAAGACAATAATCCCTAGAGGATGAGTTTGGATTTAGACAAACTCGAAAAAAAAAGACAAATGGCGGTGATCAAGGAAGCAAAGTACAAAGAAAGGATGCTAGAGCATACAAACATAATATCAAGGAAACACAATTTCAAATCGGTGATCTGGTGCTAAAGAAGAATGAAGCTAGCCTAGCAGAGGAGAAAGGAAAGTTGTGCCTGAAATGGGAAGGACCGTACAAGATAACGAAGACACACTGATCCAATTGCTACGAGTTAGAAAGAATGCATAGTAGTAACGTTTCCAACACTTGGCACATAATCAACTTTTTGAGAAAGTTTTATGTGTAGGATCAACGAAAAAGGCAGGAAAATATTGTTTCATTGTACATAAACCATGACATGATCATTGGTGGTGTTAGTTCCCTTGTTTTGTCTCGAAGGCGATATTATCGCAATATAAATATTAAAAACCATCTTTTGGAGCAAGATCTCTTTTTTACCTACATAACTATGCTTTACAACTGCAAAAGAAATTACAAATTCTTTAAAAAAATGCATGATTACAAAAATACAAATTTTCGATTATGCAAGCTAAACATCTTGCCACTTCGCACAATACAAATATTCAGTCCGCAAGCTATCGATCTTGAAAGAAGGCAGATACGCATACAATGAAGCGACAAAAGCAAGCGATAGATCTTGCAGCTTTGCACAATACAAACTTTCAAGTAAGCAAGCTATAGATCTTACTATCAGGCAAACTTGCCTTCAAAACAAGCACCATAAGTAAGCATTGATCTTGTAGATTTGCGCATTACAATTAAAGCAAGTTATAGATCTTGCAATAAGCCAGATGGGCTTACACAAAATTGATGAAAGCAATAAAAAAACACCGCAACTTCACATATTTACAAAGTTTTTTACTAAGAAAAAAAGAAATAGATCTTCAATACAACGAAAAGACCACACAAGCCAAATTGCGTGGACCATAGAGAGTGGTTTTATTACAAAGAAAAGACAAATTCTTCTAGAAGTTTGAACGATAATAAAACAGTATTTGACACATTCAAAGGGAGGCTAACGGTATCATAAATTATCTATGCCTCAAAGCACAAGAAAACCCAGAGGATGATGTACCACTGCAGTGATGAGAGTGTGAAGCCTAATGCTATTCAGCCACAATATCATTACGCCATTTCATATGCAAGTAAGCAGTATGCCGAGTTTGACCACTTTGCTCCATGCGATCAAGATACTGAGCATAGTTAGCTTTAAAATTGGTTATGGGACCAAACTCTTCTCGATCAAGTTGCATACTCATTAGGTTAACAGTTTCCTCATAACTCTTATTCGCTTCCTCCAAATTGCAAATTTCATCTTGTAAATGGCGAATATGAGACCAGACAGCCTCAGATAAGTTGTCCCTTTCGCCACCAATGTTCATAATCAAATCACCCTGACCAGTGGACCTACAAGAACCGGTAGATAAGTCCTTTAGCTCATCCTTATAATTGCAATAAGCTTTCTCAAGTTGATGAACACTCGAATCAAGATGTACACACTCTGCACAAAGATGGTCGTTATCGCTACCTAATTGGATATTCAAGGCAACTTGTTCGTCGAACTTACTTTGCCACTCTATGGAACAACTAGAAAGATGGTCGCACTCATCTTTTTTCTTTTTCAAACAACCAAATAAGTCATCAATGTGGGAACACTGTTTGTCTATGATAACGGTCTTCTGATAAGCTTCATGCACTTTACTCGCAGCAAAATTCTTTGCCTCTTCTTGCTGATGAATCATTTTAACCAAATTCAGCTACTAAAGATGAATAAGATCATTCTTCTCCGAACATAATAGTTTCATTTCACGAATATGGTCTTGGGGTCTCCTTAAGAGTTTTCTTCTAGGCGAGCTCTAAATTGTTAACACTAAGGAGCATATATTTCAGATGAATACCCAATGACATCGCTCACTCTTCAACGCGTTCGGGAAGCTTAAGCAAATGAAAGTAACCCCAACGGATTCCAGATCAACTAAAGTGCGAACGATGTCTTTACCAAGAGACTCTAAGTTATTACCATCAAGGATAAACTTACTACACGGACAATCCCTAGAAGAGGATGTAGCCACTGTGGGAGCAGACGTATCACATCCAGGACATAATGGTATAGAGTTAAAATCCAAATCCCCAATTATAGACAAATAGTTACCAGAAAATATCTCAAGATATTCTAAAGATATTGAGCTAGAAGCTTCAATTAGCATGATAGGAGGCAAAGTATCGGAAGTCATAGATCTAAGAAGATTCCAAAAATGATTACTATACCCAAACAATTCATGAAGATTCAAAAGCTTATGGTCGATGAAAATATCAAAGGCATGCATACGAGTAAATTTGAAACGAAGGTATAAAATCAGAATAGGAAAATTATGAGAAGTTTAACAAAACACACAATTTGTAGATATATAATTGTGCCACTTAATATTACAGAAAAGAGTAAATAGCATTTTAAATCAAATCACAACTCCATCATTTAACTAACTTCTTGATGAGAGAATGGAGTGCTCTGAACAACAAGGGCCGTTTCTTTTTTATTCGCATCCTGGATAGGTTTCTCTGCTTGTGCTTTAAACTCTAGAATGGGGGTCGATGTAGCACCAGGAGAAGCAAAGGGAAGACCTTCAAAGTAATCAACCTGGCAACTTTTGAGCTCAACGATAGAGGGCAAGGAAGGAAGACCCACAAGATGCGATATAAAAACATACGAATGACCACTATCAGAAATCTTTTCAATAAAACCATCATTGAGCATTGACTTGTGCTTCGCTAGCGCTACAGTTAATTTAGCCAAAAAAAGTAGGCTCTTCATCATCGCAGTTGGGTTCAACTCACGCAAGTCTTTCATAGCCCCGCAGTAACTAACGTTGCGAGCAGCGGTGGAGACATCCTTAAAAAAATGAAGAAGGAGTTTGTCTTTCTAAGCTGATCGACCATAACTTGGGGATGATTCGGGGAAGCGGGACCATTCGTTCGCATTTTCCTCAGCTCTGAGCAAAGCTTTATGGTTACCTCCTCAGTGACCTTCACACGCCCCTTAGCAGTCGTTGCGCACTCCTCAATGGATTTAAGCAAAGCTTCAAGAGTCGCGCATCTCTTTTCCTTAGCCTTGTACTTCTCCAAGAGTGACTCATCTTCCTTGAAGGAATTTGACAGTCGCTCACTCACGAGCAGAAGAATTTAACTGACCTTACGAAGTAACACATTTAAAAAAGGATAGCCAACAATTTAAACAAAGAGTATCAAAATATAATAAGAATCACTCTGACTTCCTTACCAACTTACCACAACCAAAGTGTCAGGAAGAGAAATTTTGTAGAGCATATCAGGTATCGTTCCCTCTACCAGCAGTTTATCAGTTTGCACCACAGCCTTAGAGCAAGGCTGGTTACCATGCCCTTTTGTTTCACAGGAGGTGGAAAATGGGATGAGGATCCATAAGTTCTTTCCCTCTATTTCTTCATCTCCTTCGACTCACCAGTAGTGCGATCACCACCCACCTCTCCGCTCTCAATTGTCTTATCCTTATCATGTTAAATTCCAGAGCTACTTTTGTTGACACCCTTTTCGAGGGCCTCATTTGCAGTCGCATCATTAGAGTGGACTAGCATTTCAGCCACCCCCTCATCATCGTGATAATATAGCGATCTGCCAAGAGCATCTCCAGTAATGTCTATGTCTACAAAAGAGTAAATATCACGGATCAAACAAATGCACAAAGGATGTACACATTTATAAAAAATAAGACAAAATACAAATCCAACATAGCAAAACAATAACGAACAAAAAATGTTCAGCATCAGAATCAACATGACGAAGATGTTGTGTATGAGTGAGAAGTGTTACCACGGTCTTGGATTTAACAGTAAAACAAACACTCAGACCAAGAAGCTTAGATTTAGGAGCTTTGTAGTTCCAAGATTGAAGGGCCACTTTGGAGTTTTGGTTTAGTTTTACAAAAAAAAATTTGTACGCCAAGGACCTACGTTGCTAGGAAAACTGCTCACAAGCTACACACCAACAATTATAGGATAGAAGGTAAATTCGTCTGTGGTATTTTTTACTTTGCAAAGATGGTAAAAGTTATGAAGCAAATCAAGGATGAAAGGAATGTTCATTTTTTCACAAACTTGGAGAAATCCCATCATAATAGCGATACCCTTGGGATGATTATGGGATAAAGCAATTTTGTACGAACATAGAATGTTTACAACATGTTGAGGAAGAGGAACACAAATACCAAAATTCAAATTGGCTAAATAACATGATATATGGCGAGGAGGAAGATTGCGAACACATTCAGAGTTCATAGGAGCGCGGAAGTCAAACGAAGAGAAAAATGTATAATATTTCTTTAAATCTTCTAAGTATTGACCAGACAACATACTGCTAATAACAGAGGATCTGGTGACATGACTGGAATCCCCATCGAAGTGAAAATCTTCTACAGGAGACTCGATGTGGTTAGAGAAAGACATTCAGATAGATAGGGATCCTAGAGTTGGAAATAAAAACCTTATTCAGGATCACCAACCTTGGATATAAGCTTTTTAGAGAAGAGGTCAAGTAAATCAAGAAATGGCATGTCAGAGAAGATAACCGGAAATTTTTAATAGAAGACCACAAGTGGTAAATTACTAGAAATTGAAGAGGAGATAACCTATTAATTTTAGCCCATACAACAAAGAAGCCGGAGATAGAGCTAAAAACAAACTTACTCTTATAAAGGATGAAGGGTGGTGATTCGCAGAAGAACTAGAGACAACCAGAGAAGATTAATGTTTCGATGACTGGGGAGATGAATTGAAAGAAAAATAAATTGAAAGAAAAATAAATTTTGGTATTCAAAGAACAACAGAGAAACAACAAGAACAAAGAGATCAATCAGTTCAAAAGCATAATGATGATTGTCTAACACAAAAAGTAGGTTACCTTTTACAGATTACGAAACAACGGTAGAATGTGAGTGGACAACACACTGAATGATGATGGAATTAAATTAATCATTTAAAATTCTTCATTTATGAGAGGGAGAAATAACAAAATTCAGGAATAATTGAAATAGTACATCAAAGAATAAGGATTGAATCGCAGTCCTTGGAAACAATATCTAAACGGATGTCCTTATCACAAAGCTCCAGTGCTCGATAGCTTCAGAGCTCGAGGGCTCTAGTGCTCGAGGGCTCCAGTGTCTTCAGAGTTCGAGGGCTCCAGCGCTCGAGAGCTCCAGTGCTCAAGGGCTCCGGTGCGCTCGAGCACCCAAGCCCTCGAACCCTACTACCATCGAGTCATGAAACCCCCGTCTCACTGGATACCTCAAACATCTCCAGCCCTGCCGGCCTCGAGCTATCAGCCACTCGAACCAATCAACACTCAAGCACTTGAACCTCGAACCATCGATCCTCGACCCCTCGAGACCTCGATATACCAAGTACTACTTCCTCTCCATTTGAACCACTAGTCCACTGGTATTAGATCTTTCTTTTGAAGGCAACGAGGTTGCCTTATCGATGTAATATTTCAAAAACATCATTGTACATGTTTGGGGAACCTAATAAATATCCCGCACCTCAGGGTGCATTAAAATTTTTTTTATCACAAAGGTGACATGATGGGGGAGATTCAAAATTCAAAATTTAAATTAGAAGAATTAACTAGGTCACATGAATAGCTAAAAATCCAAAGTCACTTCACAATGACAAAAAGAGTATTATTAAATGACAAACATGTTGTTAGAGTACAACATGAGTTCCCAAGTAATACCATTACTTCTTGCCTTTTGATCTTCAAAACGGGGGGGGGGGGAGATATTTGGTGTATACCCAAACTGTAAACTCCATAACAATGGAGTGGAGGGCCGAATCGTAAATGGGCTCTACGCTAACTTGCGATGAGAACCGAAAAATACAGATTTAGGATACGGCAAGTCAACCCACGAACTAGAAAAGGTAGAGACCACGATCAAGCTTCAGGCACGAACCACCTTCATCAGAACCATGTTACAATCCACGATGGGAAACCCTAATAAGGAAAAACCACGATTGTAACACACTATAAAAGAAATAAAAAGAATACTAGTCAAGGTAAGTGCAACTGGACTAAGAATACTTGATTCCAAAATGAGAAGTTACTAACTTGTGCATTAGAGTCTTTTCCCCAGAGCAACTTCTAGGATCGTTTTTTCAAAAGCATCATGGTGAACAAAGGTCGCTTGGAAAAATTGAGGATACCACAACACTATCGATTACTCACAAAGTGGGTAGAAGCATAACCTCTAACCAACATGACATGGAAGTCGGTGATTGCATTATGTTGGAAGAACATGATATGTTATTTGGGATCTAGAAGACTATAATAAAGGATAATGGGAGGTAGTTTGCTTATGACCCGTTCAAGAAATAGTGCGAGGAATACAAGATACAACAAAAGGTGATGACCGTATATCATCCCCAAGAAAATAGTATATTGGAAGTGATAAATTAAACGATTATAAATGGAATCAGAGCAAGACTTGAGGGAGCTAAAGGCAAATGTATATGTGAAATGCCCAGTGTCTTATAGGCTTACAGGATAACCGAGTCTTCTGTCACAGGGGAAACGCCTTACAGTCTAGTATATGGCTCTAAAGTTGTGATTCTAGTGGAGATAGGGGTCCCAGTCCAAGCATGATGACAGCATATGAAGAGGGAGTTAATGATGAAAACTGGCGTTTAATTCTCGATATGGTAGAAGAAGCTCGAGAGTTGGCATCCATCCACGAAGCTAAAGTAAATGAGAAGGTTAATCGCTACTATGATCGAAGGGTTAGGAAGGTTCAATTCAGCCCGGGGAATTTAGTGATGAGGAAAAAAGAGAAGAGTCGTTGTGAACCTAAAGGAAAGTTAGTTGCTAATTGGGAAGGACCTTACAAGGTTGTTGAAGAATATCCTAGAGGCAGCTACGTTCTTGAAATAATGGGTGGTGCTCAGAACCTAGGAAGATGGAATGTTATCAACTTGCGGAAGTACCATCAGCTTTGATAAAATCAAGAATGATTATTTTCCCAGCTTCTTATGCTATGCACTAAGGGTGATGAATCGAGTGAAAGCTGATAAACGACACTCATGTAATATTTCCAACTTCTTATGCTATGTGCTAAGGCTGATGAATCGAGTGAAGAGCTTATAAGCTGTACTCTTTTAATATTTCCAGCTTCGTATGCCATGCACTACGAATGATGATTCAAGTGAAAAGTTGATAAGTGGCACTCTTGTAATATTTCTAGTTTTTAAGCTATGTGTTGCGAGTGATGAACAGAGTTGGAGGATGATAAGCTCCGAGTTAAAGGTTGATAAGCTTTATTCATGATAAGTTCAAGATTCAAATTTCATGCTACTTTTTAATGCTACTTGTTATGTTGCATCCAATTCTATGTGCTTTACATTACATATAACCTTATTTTAAAGCTGTTTATGAGCTCAAAAAAAGATTAACAAAAGTACTACACACTCGAAGAACGGTTAGCTCGAGTATAATACTCAAAATAGTAAAAACATTATAAAAATTATAAATTAGAGATTCCATGCCTTAAGGAACTAATTTCCTTTACTCTTCCTCTACTCTTTCAACTTCCTCTATCTTGATACCATTTGCTCACCGAAAGTATTTTTCTTGCTCCTCTCCAGGATATCAGAAAGATCTTTGGAATACGAGAACACTTCCGTTTGAGATCAGTTGAGTTATCTTCGAGAGAACCCAGTTGTTCATCCTGGTTTATGGGAAATTTCCTTTGTCAGGTAGTATATATTTTCCTATTTTTGTTTGCATTAGGCAAATGAGTTCTTGAGGTTTCACCATAGGTAATCCTCTTTTTAGCCATTGGAGCACAGGATGTTGAAGATTGGCACTCTCTCAAAGGAGGTACTATGTGAGGAAACCTTTTCAACCACTCCAGTGTGGCTTTAAAAGCCGCTTTTTGACAAGGAGTTCCTTTCCTCTCCACGTCGCGATTAACCACCTAGTTGTTAACTATTTGAATCAAAAAGACAGGGAGATCGGTGAGGGTTTTTGGATTTGTGACACCATGGAATAGCCCATGGGCTCGAGATCTAATTTAATAGAGCTCGAGGGTAGATTGCAGCTCCTTGTTCCGC
The DNA here is from genome assembly GCA_037428765.1 of Rubia yunnanensis. NCBI lineage: Eukaryota > Viridiplantae > Streptophyta > Magnoliopsida > Gentianales > Rubiaceae > Rubia > Rubia yunnanensis. The sequence goes on from CM075068.1 coordinate 81,110,756, forward strand.
TCCAAAAGTTGATTATTCTTTGCAATAACAGACTCAACCAAGGAAGAATGTTTGTCAACAGCATTGGACTTTTTGGCTAATGCTTCGTTCAATCTGATGTTTTCATTTGTAGCTATCCAGTAATTCTTTATCACTTCCTCCACCTGAGATATAAGCTTGTAAACCTCATAGTTGCTAACAATAAGACGAGCCTCAAGGATCTGTAACCTACTAGCATCCACAAGGCATCGAGGGAGTGACCGAAATCGGGTATTTATCTCACAGACAAGTTCTTCATAACTCTTCCTAGCAGGATCTAGGTTATCAATAACTTTGAGGGCACGATGCCGGTTATACTTGCATCTGTCGAGGTCCCTTAATAGATCCTTAAAGGGCAACTGCCTAGATTTTAATTTCCCCTTTATGGAATTTAACTCATTTGTGGAATTTAACTCAACAGTTAGGTCAGAGGTGTCTTTAGAAAGACTCACTATCGAAGGATGAGTCTTATTGCACCAAGATTCTAATTCTTAGGAGCACGTATTCAAAACCAACATGGTTTTCATCAGATTCCCCCTAGTGTTGTCTAGCTATACTCGAGTCTTGGAAAAATCCTCGTAAACACGTTGAAGTTTCCTTTGCACTGCGTTAAGCTACAAAGGTAAAAGATAGAAAGAAAATTAAAAAGGAAAATGCTTATTTATAACAGAAACCAAAAGTACATTAGGTGGCCAAAAAGGATAATTACATATTTTCCCCTACCCTACAAGGTTCCTCCTTGGATTGAGCTTCAACATTAGACTTAGTGTCAATCTCTTACTGTTTGGCTTGTTCGGTGACGTCAGGAAGGGCACGAATCTCCTCAGCAGAATAACACTGACCAGAGGACTTCAGAAGCTCAGGAAGGCAAAACTCATATTCCTTTTGTTGATGGCTTTATCCCAGTTCTGATCTAGGGCCTTGACAACATTCCGTGTGATGAACTCCTCCAAAAAATTAACCTTGCTACTGGATAAATATGAGTTAGCTTAGGTAAAATGACCTCGTTGATCAGAGAGTTGCGCCCAACAATCTTGGCTCTCTTGAGGAGCTAAACAAAGAGATCATATAGCTTCTGATTTTGTATCAGCTTATCCTTGAAAGCTTCAAGTAGGAGAGCTTAGGATTCGAGGCTTCGGGCTGCCTTAGCAGCCTTTTCGAGAGTGGCTTTCTAAAGGGAAACCTTCCTACTATCAGCCTTGAGGTCAGATATTTTCTTCTTCGTAGCTTCAAGCTCCCTTTTCAATAAGGAGATTTTGAGATCTTTTTGCCCAACTTCCTGATGAAGTACGACATAACGGGAGTCCATGCCTTGTCTGAGGGATGATAGAGAGGAAACTTGTTCCTCAATCATTCGAGACACCAGGTGAAGATCTTGAGTCATCTAAGAAATGACAGGGTAGTTAGAACAATAAAATCAAGGACATGAGGATCCTTAACAAAATTCTCAAGAACATTGGCCCCTAGGACATGAATGTTCGAGGAGGTGACAAGAACATTCCAGGAGGGAGTCAGAGCACCAAAAAAGGATATTTGAATATAGAGCTCTTGGAAGCCTTTTTCATAAGATCCCTTTTCGTGGGATTCCTTAGAAGAAAGTACATCTCCGGGCTTCCTTTTCGTTTTGACCACTTCGAAGGTTGTGGCCTTCAGAAGAATAAGGTAGTAATCTTCGACGGGTTGTTGCTTTCCCCTTTCTTGGTAAAAGCTGAACAAAGACTCATGCCCTCTGGAAATAAAAGGAGATAGAGAGTTAGAAAGTGGTAAAATAATACAAGACGGACAAACTAAATTCTAAGACACCTTCGAGAACTTTCGAGGACTTGGAACTTTTGGGAGTTACTTCGAGAGGGGGCTCTCGGCGAGTTGTTTTAGAGAGGATTGAGATTTGTCTTTATTTTCAACAACTCTCTTTTGCTTCTTTCCCACCTTGAGTTCACCCTTAGGAGTCGAGCGTTGTAACCTTAACAATTTCCTCTTCTTCATCTTGTAATAGACGTACTTGCCGTAAATTTTACGTGGCCAAATTAGGCTACCAATAGTGCTATCCGTTTTGGAGAAAGCAGTATAATTGAGGGATGAGGCTGAAAGATAATCCTTGTCACCCTCAAGATAGTTAGGACAAACAAATTTCTCTTCCCTTGAGGCCTCGAGTTAACATGGGGATTCCATTGGCGAAGTTTGTGTCTTGTACAGTCACGAGTAAGGCCCTTTCTATTATCCATCCACTTGCCTGAATGGGAAAGAACAATGAAGACTTTATGCTTTCTCTGCCTATTGGCAAGTGTGATAATTTTATCTGACAACCTATCGCTGAAGGTCACACCATACAAAGAACGAAATAGTTTATACTTGGGGTTCAATCTTGAATTTGTGACATCACGTCATGAATTACATGATGGTCACTATCACGTTTGGATGAACTTGAGCAGGGCTTACATGAAAATCCTTGAAAAACTTTGAGAATAGTGGGGGGAAAGGGAAACATAGCCCTGATTGAAGATGCTTAAGGTAAATGACCGACCTCCCCTCCGAAGGATTTTTAGGAGATCCCTCCATTACCTATAATTGCAAATCAACGTTGGGAGGAACCCTTTGAACACTAGGCAATGAAAGTAAGATTTGTGCCATCGACCAGGACCCATCGAAAGCTGAGGGCTCTCGAAGTTCTTCCTTCTCCTCCTCGAGGGTATGGGACACCTCCTTGTGGATGCTATCCTCCTCCTCTTTGGGTACTCTCGAGGAGTTCCCTCCTTCACGAGTAGAGGCACTAAATTCGATATCCTTTATAAGGGAAGACCTCCTCTCAAATGATTTCCCAATGCATGCGGAGCAAATATTTGAGTATCCCTCAAGAGGAATATCAATGATTGGAATATAGGTGGCAATGTAGTCAATATGACCATGATCGTCGGCATCTGTGTCAGAATCTTAGTGGGTGCATTCGGAATTGCTAAGCTCGGTACCGAATTCACCTTTTCAAGCGACCCAATTTCTTCCCTTTCTAACCTAACCTCACTGAGTGGCCCCCTCTCAAAGGATTCCTCACCGAAAATAGCCATTATGGAAAAAAGGGAAGAGCAAAGATAGAAAAATGGGAAGAGCAAAGATGAAAAGGTAAGAGGACTTACTGATGAAAGAAGAAAATATTGGTAGGGATGAGAGATCGGAAGAGTATTAGAGCACTGTGAAGGTTTTATAAAAATACCTGCAAATATAGTGAGGAGAAGTGGAAAAAGTGGGCAATTAAGAAGCCTAAAATGGAAGCAGGATAATAATGGGAGAAGTTTGAAAAGGCGTGAGAATCTTTTCATTCCTTTTTAGAAAATTCTGCTATTCACACGCTCTTTCGCGCAACTAGTCAGGACGCGTATCTTTTCAAATTCCATAAAAAAAGTTAGAAATGAGATAACTAAACACCACCTCGAGGTTCGAGATAATGAACAAAGGATTTTTACTCTATTACGAGCCCAAGAACTTAACTCTTTGGGTCATCATCTCGAGGGTATTCGAATCATTATATTGACACTTCATAGTCTCTAGGATGTCTTAAGTTTTCCGGGTGCTCTTGATGATGGTTCAACCTAGTGAAATCCCAAACAGTGTATTGAGCCTATTTTGGCCCAATAAAGGTATTAGAAACAGTCAGATTCAATGGACACATTTAGTGGTAACTAAGAGTTATAATTGGAGACAAATACTACAAGGTTACACAGTATAAATACTAGGTACATATTCATTATTATTATTCACTCTTTTCTACACTGTATTGATACAATTTGCTGACTTAAACATCAGGGATTTCTCCCTTGGGACCTCCTGGGGCTTTTTGTCTTACAGATCACGACCAAAGGATTCATCGAAGCAGCTTGATCAGTTTCAAGATGCATCACATACTTTTCATTTTCACGAGTCTCGACAAAAGGTTCATATTTTTTAATCTTTGGACTGAAATTTTTGGTTGAAATTTGACTAGCTCATTTCAATCCCTGCATTCTCACTACCACATCAACATGCATAAATGTTTGTGCAAAAAAGATTATAGGACCTTACACTAGGACAAATGGAGTACTCTCTTTGGTCTCTTAAAATTGTCCCTAAAAAAATGGCACATTATTTAAGAAAAGTAAAATGAGTGGTGAAGATTGTATTGAGAGTATAAAAAGTAAATTGAGTGGATGAAGATAACCTAAACTTTGCCAAAAAGGGAATGAGCCATTGTTAAAAAACCAAACAAAAAATGAAAGTGAGACAATGTTAGGAAACCGGAGGGAGTATCAACTTTCTCAATTTAAATTACCAATCAGATCAAGATGTATATTCCATACTCATCAATCTCGTTTTTTTGGAAAAGTAATTTTATGACCCTATCAAATTCACATAAATGCCAATATAACCTTTCGATAGTTGAAAGTACAAATATAACCCTAAATATTAGTGTAAGTGCAAACGTACCCATTCTGGCAGATTTAGGTAGAAATTTGGTGAAAATACTATTTTATCCTTTTAAAAAATTTTAAAAAATTTAAACGAAGGAAATTACATCGATACCCTCCAAAACCCTAATTTTCTTCTTCTTTCTTCCCTTTTCCTTTCTTCTTTTCTTCCCACACAATTTCTTCTTTTCTTCTTTTTTCACTTCTCTGGGAAAGGTGAGCTGGGCGTTGGCTGTCGTTTTGAGCCAGAAAAATCTGCTTGTACTATCTAGTACTAACAATGGCGACGACAAAGCTACTGATAGAGAAAGTCCTCATTGCTGCTAAGATGTCGTTCTTTGCTTCCTATTCCCCGCGCTTCATTTGTCTACATGCTCCAGTTTCCATGCATGATGATGAGATGCAGTCTCCTGTGTCTCTCCACTGGTTGCCTGCTCCCGAAGGTATGCTTACGAAGCTTTTGTTTAACACCTATTGGAAATTGACTTTCTCAGGGCTTAATGGGGAGTAAGAGAAATCAGCTGTCGAGCTATCGGGCAGAGGAGGGAAAAATCACAAATCCTTATACACTTCGACGACAACCCGCTCGAAGGTCTTTCTGGAGGTAGTGGTGGAGGGTGGCAGTAGTAGAGAGTTGAGCGATGGTAGAGGTGGGCAGTGGTGGAGAGCTGGGCGGCGGTGGCAGTGGGCAGTGGTGGAGAGCTGGGCGATGGTGGTTTGTGGCGGGGAAGGTGGTCGTCGTAGGTTGTGGTGGCCGGAGCTGGATTTTTTTATTATTGTGGATGGTGGTTGCTAGGGGTAGTGGTTGTGGTAATTGGTGGCTGGGGGTGGTAGTTGTGGTAATTAGTGGCCGGGGGTGGTGGTTGTCGTGGGTTGTGGTGGCTGAAGCTGATGGTTGTAGTGGCCGAGAGGTGGTGGTGGTTGTTGCTTGGTGGTGGTGACTGATGGCTGGGGTAAGAGAGGGGTTTGAGGAAGAAGAAGGAAAGGGGTAAAATGGGAAAAGAATTCAGCTTTGGCCCAAAGGGCATTTTGGTCATTTCTCGATGGTTAATAGCAAGTCAATGCCGGAATATACTTCAGAGGGTTATATTAGCACTTTCATTAAGTAGTTATGATTATTTTTGCACTAAAAATTATCTGAGAGTTATATTAACACTTACGTAGAGTTAAATTGATATATATCCCTTTTATTCGTATACTTGTCAATCTCTTTTGATTAAGTGATGATTCGTTATTATCTTGTAAATTGTATGCATGTGTGATGTGCACGTAATGAAAATAAAATTATTTTTTAATTACCTTCCAATTTTTACGTGGTATCAGCCTAAACATCAATCCAATCCTGAATTCTAATTCTTCCTCCTCTTATCATTGGTTCAACCATCGTATTAGCCACCGCCTCTTCTCATTCAAATTCCTCCAGACAACTTATCTTTTCGTAATTTGGCCATTCATCTTGATCGCTCCAAATACTCCCACTGGCGTGGCACCACTTGATCGGCATTAGAAACCTATGGCTTGGAATCTTTCCTCCCGGACGATACTCCACCACTGGTCACAATTCCAGATTCCAATTGTGCCTCCCACCAATCCAAAAGACCCCACAACCGGCTCTTCAGCGAAGTTCACTCTCAATCCGGACCTACTTTCCTGGACCAAGAAGGATTTCCCCCGTCTTGTTGTGAATCTGCACCACTCTCACCACATTGCTTCTCGAAGTCGTTGCTCGTGCGTCCACCACTGCGGAAATATGGGGCATTCCCGCACGCACGTTTTAGGCACAAATGGGTGCTCGTCAAATGCACCTTCGTCAACATCCTCAGAACATGACAGAGGGCACTTTTTCATTCATTGAATACTTTTGAGTAGAAATGAGCCCCTGTTGGCTCTGTGTCTGATTGTTTCTGCATTGTCTTTGAGCTGACTTCGTCTGGTATTTTCTCTATGGACTTGGCTCCCAGTTTGAAGGATCCTATCTCCTCTAACAAGCTTCTCGTTATCTTTTCGCAGGAGGAAACCCGTCAGAAAGAAGATGCTCAAGCGTTGCACACTCCCTCTACGAATGTGGTCAGCCACTTCTCCGGCAACCACTCCTATCACGCTGAGCTTTCTTCTGACTGGCCTGATCGCGACTCTTCCTCAGCCGCTGATTCAATCGCTGAGCACCAGCACCCTTATTGCCAAACCTACAAATGCATTAACCATGAAGCCCTCAATTGCTTTCAGTGGGCCAACTTCAGTGCCTTTCCAGCCACCAACATGAATGTTGCGCCCAATCTTCGAGCTATCATAGTTGGCGGTAAGTCTGCCTTTGCCGCCTCAACTTCCAACCCCTCTGACATCGGTTACCCATGCATGGTACATTGATTCCAGGGCAAGCCATCATGTAATTTCTAATAAGGGCAACCTCACACTCAAGGAAACTATAACGATAATGATCGAGTTAATGGTGAACTCTCCTACCTGTTAGACTTAGTCATATAGAATATTAGTATTACTCCGTCCCAGCCGAATGTGCACACTTTTTGGTCAACTTTCTCAGATCATGTTTGACCAACGATAACTTTAGTTACGTATATTAACGGTGTGTTAAAATTTGATATTTAGAAAATACAGCATGCAGAGAATCCAACAATATCTCACATGATGATATTGGTATCTATATACTAGTTGAAATTTATGGTCAAACGTGTCTTGAGAAAGTTGACCAAAAAGTGTGCAGATTCGGCTGGGACGGAGGGAATATTAGAATTCATGTTTATCTCAAACTCTCTATGTATTCATCTACATATTTCCATCCCTTAATAATAATATCATTACAAGAAATATTCTATCCTAACATGGTATCAGAGCCACACACAGTCCTGACCAAAATTAACATTTTTTTCCCTTCCATCGCAGCCCTAAGTCTGCATCTTCTTCCCCCTCAAACTTCTGATCTGCCGCCCTCCTTCAAAACCCTAAAAACTCTACAACTCTCAACCTTTTTTTTTTTTCTGTCGCATAATCCTCTCCCTATATATGGGGCAAAATTCTATATCCATGGCTACAGTGCATGGCCATGGATACAATTGTACAGGACGCATTTTCAAAATGCGTCCTCTATATTTTCCATTTTTTTTCCTGAGGACGCATTTGGCAAATGCGTCCTCAATGCATTTAAATTTTTTCCCACTCTGGCAAGAAGAGGACGCATTTCTGGAATGCGTCCTCAATTTTATTTTGTTTTTGGAAATCCACATTGGATGAGGACGCATTTTGCTAATGCGTCCTCCCTGAAAAGTTTGGTCCAGCCTGAAGTATTTGACTTGGCATGAGGACGCATTGTCCTCATGCGTCCTCTTTGGCCAAAATTTTGCATGCGCATGGTTTATTTGATTTGACTATTGCATATGCATGCATTATTTTATTTGACTATTGCATATGCATGCAATTTCTGCATATGGGCAATACACATGATTTACCTGATTTGACAATTGCATATGCATGCAATCTCATGGGCCATTGCATGTGAATCACTGCATGCAATCTCTTTCTTGGTCAAATATTGGATACGAATTAATTGAAGGCATGCCAATGATTTGACAATTGCATGCATTATCACCATTGCATGCGAAATTTGGCCGATGCATGCGTTTATCAACTGTAGAACCCGTGCCTTTTCTATATAATGCTCTCCATCCGTTTCTCCTTCAGCTATTTACTCCTCTGTTTCATCCTTCTTCATATGCAATTCAAACCCTTTTCTTCATTTGCAATTCAAACCATTTTCTTCGTCTGCAATCCAAACCTGTTTTGGCATCTTGCTCCGTCATTGGTCGAGTTTTGTCGCCGTCATTCGTTTCCAAAGTTGTCGGGTAATTGTTCTAGCTTCCCTATTGTTGTTTGGTTGTATGTTTTTTTATTTATCGTGATTTGTTTTTGAACTTCGCAGCCCGGCATTCTCGATCCACCGTTGACCGCCGTTGATCGCCGGTGACCGCCATTAACCGCTGTTGTCCCCTTTGCGAATTTTTGTTATCTTGTAAAGGTATTAAAAAAATTCGTTATCGTACGAATGTGTTTATTGATTATGTGTGATTTGGTGTCCCATTTTTTTCGATTGAATTAGGCGTGAAATTATTATTTATGATGTACTTGTAAAGTTCTTGTTGATGATAATGTTTATAAAGATTGTACGTTGTTTGTCTGATTATGTATCTTGATTGTACTAAATTGTTGAAAGAGAGTGAGTATGCGTTTATTGATTATGTGTGATTTGTTTACTACTGTTTGCATTAAAGTTGTAGTAATAGTTTAATTAGTGTGGTACTACTGTTTGGAAAATGGAAAAAGATGAACAGTGTACTGTCGTTATGAATATCGAGTTACATGTTATTTATTTGTATAATGTAGTAGCTCGATGGTTTTGCTTGTGTACCTGTATAGAGGGGGTCAAATTAAGTTTGACCCCACTGTGGGTGTGTATTATGACCTGCCTATACCGGAGTGGAACGTGACTCTGGAAAGGAGGTTAAGCCACTCGGAGCTAGTTAATTTAATTTTTACAAGGCTTGGTATTGCGAGTGGGGGGTTTCAGTTGAAATTATATTACCGTTATCCGGAGCTGATTTGTTCGGGCATATACTATCGATGTTACAATGTGGCGGATGACGAGTCAACCGCGACATTGTTCAACATTGTTGAGCGAATGTCCTTGTCCTCAGCAGAGTTGTACATGGTTCTGGATAATGTGAGAAGCACTACTGACCGTGCGGGTGATATTAGTTCGGGCACTTTCGTGTCATTGTTAAGGAACATGCAGAACTGTACACCTTTGCCAACCTTACCATCCCCTGTTGATTGCCAAGGTTTTGTCGATGGTGAGTCTAGCCAACCCAATGCGTATGTTCACATCGATTGCGCCCAGCCGTCCACAAGTGGTGGTATATACCGTGGCCATCAAGTAGACCTGAATGAGTTCGATGATGATTACGTGGGCGAAATTGGCGAGTATGCTTCCGGTCATGTTGGGAGCGATGAGGATGGTGATGAAGGGGAACTTGGACAAGGCAGTGAAGATGATCGTTTCTTGTCAACTGATTCGAATCCAGGGGACGAAGATGAAGAAGTGGTGTGCATGGACATTGTACCTCCGTCGTTTCGTAATTTGGCGAATCCTGAAACAGCGGGCTACTTTAGGGATTATGGGGGCCCTGATGAGGATGGCTATGACCCAACAAATTGTGGAGATAAATTTACTCGTTATGTTCAAGCGACTGGCGAATTGGATGTCGGTATGCGATTCCGGACGAAGCCGGAATTGGTAGAAGCTATTTCAAGGTGGAGTTCCATGATGAATAGGGAACACCGAGTCGTGGAAAGTCGGTCACGCACATGGTATGCGAAATGTAAGGATGTGGTTGAAGGAACCAGAAATTGTCAATGGGTTGCTAGAGCCAGCAAAAAGGCTTCGCATGGCATGTGGGAGATCACTAAATGGGAAAGCAGTCATTCTTGTGTTGGGGCTGGGCGATCGACGGGTAACACTAACCTGACATCGTTGATGATCACCCATGCAATTCGCCACCACATTGATGTTAACCCTTCTTACACGGTGAAAGATGTACAAGCGCATGTGAAGACGGATTTCAATGTGACCCTTTCCTATAAAAAGGCGTGGTATGCTCGACAGAAGGCTATTGATTTGGTGTTCGGAACTTGGGAGGAATCCTTCGAATAGTTTCCCACATATATGGATGAGCTAGTCAGGGCAAATCCGAGCACCGTTGTTGAGTGGGCAGATATACCCGATAGAATACATGGGCGTGGTTGCCGGAAATTCAAGTTCATCTTCTGGGCATTTGGTCAGGCTATCGATGCATTTCGTCATTGCAGGCCGGTGATTAGCATGGATGGCACTCATTTGAGAGGTGCATACAAGGCCACAATGCTAGTTTCCGTGACACATGACTCGAACGACTACATACTCCCCATTGCTTATGCCATTGTTGATGGTGAAACCAATGAGAGTTGGGACTGGTTCATGCGGAGACTACGTATCCACGTGGTAGGTGGTGATAATAGGCCAATCTATATTATATCTGTTTGCCATGACGGAATTTTAAATGCAATGAGACAGACAGACGAATGGAGGGAGCCAGCTAGATACCACCGGTTTTGTTTGCATCATTTTCAATCAAGCTTCCTTAGTGCTGACAGTGGGAAGTTCAAGAATGTGCCTCTGAAGACTCTAGTTTGGAAGCTTGGTGGTGCCAAACGAGAGAGCATGTGGAGGGGGTACAAGGAGGAGTTGGAGAGCATCGAACCGTCTGCCTGGGAATGGTTGGTAAAACATGATACTAGTAAGTGGTGCCTTGCATTTGATGAGGGTGATCAATGTTGGGGAATTCTAACAACCAATTTGTCAGAGAGCTTCAACAACTGTTTAAGGCGCGCACGATATCTCCCGATAACTGCGTGTGTCAAAGCGACCTTCGAGCAAACAGTTGAAATGTTTGCTCAAAGGGTAATGGATGCCACGAATTGGAGGTACTTTCTAGATTCATTACAGTTCTTTATGGATTGTTGTCCTAGTTTCTTGGCTCTGAAATGATGTTCAAATGTTTAGGTCTGTGTTCCCTTCAAGGAGTTGGAAAAAATTTCAGAAGCAAGACACGTTGGCACAGGGACATATTGTCACTGTTTTTGGGATTGCGTCACAGACTTATAGGGTTGTGACAAGGACCATTGATGGTAGCATCGGTGAGAGCCAGTACACGGTCAAATACCGGAGAAAGTTGTGTACTTGTCGTGAATGGCAAATTTTTTGCTTCCCATGTTCACATACGTTAGCTGTCTCTAGGCATAGGCGTGATGACCCAGCTACTCTATGTGACAAGGTATATCACACGACTACCTACTTGCAGCAATATAGTCAGGGTTTCATACCCTTACGAGATCCATCACTGTGGCAATGTGCTAGTTGGAGACTGATTCCCGATATTGAAAAGTTCCGCAACAGGCGGCGTGGGCAGTATGCAGAGAGAAGGAGAAAGAATCAAATGGATGAGAGGGTGCCGGGTGATTCCAGAGGCCGGCATAGGAGAGGGCGTGACTAGTGTCAGTTGTTTGCTACAGTATTTGTTACTTTGTGTTTGGGTATTTGTGTGTTTTAGGCGCATTTGAATATTTACGATTATGTGTACTTGTCTAAATTGAAGCTACTGCAAACTTTGGTTTGAATATCAGTGGACCTGTAATTTTATTACTTATTTGGAGAGCTTGATTCTGCTTATTTGCCAGGTGATTGTGATTATCAGCAGGTATATACCATGTATCATCCGGGTCCCATTGACGACACATTACTGTACCTGCACCAGGAGCACCGTGCACGTGCTCTGTACAATGGTCAATTAGAGGATCAGGCACTGCAGGTGAGGTGGTGCGATGGGGCTTGTTGGACTGCTCAAATCCCTGATCCAGTCATGCGCTACGTGCGTGAAGCTGGATTCCAAGGACTTTTGGATTCTGCTCCAATTCTCATTGATCATTCTCTGGTCACAGCCTTAGTGGAGCGCTGGAGACCTGAGACTCACACGTTTCACCTACCAATTGGGGAGGCTACGATAACTTTGCAGGATGTGGGCATGTTATGGGGTCTATCGATTGATGGCATGCCGCTTACTGGAGTGGACACTAGCCGAGGCATGGAGGACTGGCAGACAATATGCGGAGACTACCTAGGGGCTACACCGAACTCGAGTGTTATCAGAGGAGGTCGTATAAAGGCCAGCTGGTTGGGAGAATTGTTACATAGTCCATTCCCTGTTGATGCTACTGAGGTAGATTGTCAACAACGGGCGAGGGTTTTCATTCTACTGCTGGTTGGTGGAATGCTATTGTCAGACACATCCGGACACCTTATCCCTTTGCTGTATTTGTCTTCACTGATGGACCTCGGTGCAGCACGTCAATACAGTTGGGGTAGTGCCATTTTGGCACACTTGTACAGGTGTTTATGTGACACTGCCATCCCACAAGTGAAATCCATATCTAGACCGCTAGTCTTGCTACAGGTAACATTGTTGGTTAATTTTGTCAGTTGTATATACTGTCAATCGTGACCTCATATATTATATTAAATTTTATTTCATTTTTTGTCAACTGTGGGCATGGGAGCGAATCCCATGCATCCGTCCGGCCGGACAACTACCGGTGATCACCACAATGAGTGCTGTTGGTTCCAGGTACGTATTGAATTCGTCGGGAGTTACTCTTTTAACTGCAAGGTAATTACTAGGAATGAATTATAGTATTCACTATGTTCCTAACAGGTGGAGAGCGCGACACGATTTATCCCAATCACCTATGCATGTACTTAAAGTGTACCGCGATCAGCTAACATCTCTTCATGATAGACATGTATATTGACATTCGAATTTCCTGAACTTGGACTAATGGTTATAAGGGATTCTCAGAGCTAACCACAAGACCTACCTGTCATTGCAGTTTATTTGGCAGCCGTACACAGAGGATGTCGTGCAACAACTCCCACAGTATTGTACAGCTGGTAGCCACAACTGGCTATTGTCTGTTGACCTCATTAGCTGGCATGTCGTAGAGTACCATCACGTACATCGTGTTCTCAGGCAGTTTGGCCTCATCCAGCCAATACCCATCCAGTTGGTCAGTAAGGATGAACAAAAACTACTTCATACTAGAGACCGTTGCGGGAGGTCAGGATTGGACTGGCGGGTGGAACTGAGAAGATATATCGATGTTTGGGAACATCGAGGACAACGACAAGTTTATGTGCAAGGGCTAGCGATCCGTACACACCCACTCGAGAATACATGGAATGGTATTTTTGGAGAACAGTGACCTTGGTTGATCAGCCAGGCCAGGCCAAAACAATTGCGGAGGGTTTTCATGGAGATGGGGCTACTCTGGAGTATACGGTATTTCCTTCATGTCCTCTAGTTTTCACAATTAATACTATATGTTTCCACAACATTATTTAACTACCATATTCACCTCATTGTTGTAGTTGCAAGCAATGTCTCAGATGAGAATCATGTTGGATACAAATTTGGACGACTGTCCCCCACGTATCACGAACATGATCAGGGAGGTACGCGATGTTGCCACCCGTACTCTACAGTATGCACATGATCCCTCCAGACTGCAGTTCCACCAGCCATTTGTGCACTGTGACGAACCTCCACCGGGTGTGAGTTACACTAGCATTAGAAGCCACCGTCCAGCTCCACCTGGTCGACAGGGTGGTCGGCGATCGCGTGCTCGTGTCCATACAGAACGCATTGGTTCATCACAAGCTGGAACTTCAAATGCGTGTCCGACAGACGCTGGAGCATCACACAGTGGACCGTCACAGTATGACACTACTGCGGCTGATTTCAATGCATATCTTACACCCCTTCCTAGTCATGCCGGACCGTCACATGGTGGATCCTCACAGTTCGATATGACTGCAACAGATTTCACGTCATATGCTACTCCCAGTACGAGTCATCAATACATGGCGCATGCTGCTCCATTAGATACTGGTGGTGTTGCACATGTCTAGCAGGGTTCATGGCAGAACACAGAAGATGATATGCAGGAGGATTGTACAGAGGGAGTGCCAGATGACGCCATCCATTTTTCTCCTGAGATGGTCGTCCCAAGACGCACATCCCGCACCATACGTCCTCCACCATGTGGAACAGGTGGAAAGCTTTGCAGAGGCCGTCGTTAGTAGATAACATGATGACATTTAGCACTAATTTATTTACGTTTGACAGGTCTCCTCCACATATTGTACATTTATGCTTAATTATATTCATTCCTACTATATATTACTGTAATTTTTAGAATAACATAAAAATATAAAGAATAATTTACAAATTAGATATTTTACTGCTTATAATTACAATTTATATATTTTTCTAATAAAATGTGGGACTGAAAATAAATTGTGTACGGTAATAAAATACATGTGAAATTCAATACCCGTTTTTAATAACACTGATTTAAAACAAGTATAATTCAAACAGTATTTCAAAAAAATTAAAAATGAAAATTAAATACATTCGTTTATTTCAAAAAATTTCCACAAAATTGAGGACGGATTCTACCAATGCACTATATTCACCCAAAAACAAATATAAATAATAATTTACAAATTATACATTTCACTGATTAAAATTATTGTAATCCTCTAACTATTAACTACTTACCCTACATTATTTTGGAAGCAACAATTGTTGCTTCGAGAGCTTATGGCTCACTCTTGTATATCTCAACTAAGCCATGGCTTCATCTTTTTCTTCCTGTTTTAAGTTTCTGCTTATTTACACGGCTTGGGAAGGCCTAATATAATTTTCCTCATCTTTGGATGGTTTAAAAAAAAAACCCTGATTAAAATTATAATTTATATATTTCACTAATAACATGTGGGCCTAAAAAAATTTATGTACAGTACAAATATACATGTAAAATACAATGCCCGTTTTTAATAACATTGATTTAAAAAAAGTATACTATTTTGGATTGCGAAACAGGTATATTAACCGGAATGCGAAATGTATTATTTTGTCAAATTCAATACCGGTTTGAAATGCAAAATGGAGATGAATATGTTATTTTCTAACAAATTTAACAATTTGACACAAAAATTCTAAAATAAATTGTTACATAAATTGTTAAAATTGTAAAAATGTTTTTAAACCAAAATATTAAAAAAATTAAATAAAATCTGAGGATGCATTCATGGAATGTATCCTCTAATTATATTTATTTAAAAGAATATTTAAAAAAATGAGGATGCATTCATGGAATGCATCCTCTAATTATTAAATATATAAAAAAATGAGGACGCATTCATGGAATGCGTCCTCTAATTAAATTCGTTTAAAAAATAATATAAAAAATGAGGACGGATTCATGGAATGCGTCCTCTAATTACCATGCTGGAAAAAAAATAAAAAACAGTGAGGACGCATTCTGTACATGCGTCCTCCATATTTGCATCCATATATCAACATGCAAAAATGCATCCTCTTTCTGTTGACCATCCTTATATGGATCAAGTTCTCTATATATGGTAGAAAGACTTCCCCACGGAAATCTTAACACCCTCATCCATCTCCTCATGGTGAAGTTATCTTCCTCGAACTTCATACTATGGCAGACACAAGTTACTCATGTGTTGGAATCGCAACACTTGTTCGGTTTTCTCGTTGGCACTCTCTCTTGTCCAGTACTCCCGACGGAAGAAAAGTCATTGGCGACTCCTTCTGTTGCTTTAGTTGTCTCTCCTCCAAGAACTACTACTTCCAGTTTTCCTTCACTGATCGTGCCAAGATTGTTGCTGAACGTGAAGCTTGGCTCGCCGATGATCGTTGCCTCTATGGTTTGCTGTTTGCAACCCTTTCCGATGAAGCTATGGCAGAAGTTATCGGCTGTAAAACCTCTAAAGAGACCGTCTTCATGGTTTGTACCAGAATGCTTGCAAATCTAGCACGCTTTAACTCCATGATCAGGTACTCAATTTGCATCTCACTGGTTCTGTCATTGAATTACATTCCAAGTTTAAAGCTATTGTTGATAAGCTTACTGTTCTGGGATCTCTGGCTTCTAATGATGACCAAGTTCTCTGGTTTTTACATGCTCTCGGGCCTAAGTATAAATATTTTAGAGCATCTTTGTTGTCCCAGACCCCATCCTCTCTTTATGTGGATATTGTTGCTAGGGCTACGAACCATGAAGCTTTTCTGTAGTCGTTTGCAGGTTTTAGTCCGACCCCAGTTGCATTCACCGCTTCAGAACATATGGATGATGGCCGCGCATGGACCATGCACCGGTGAGGGGTGGCGGCCATTTTGGTGGCTGTCGTGGTGGTCAAAGTTAAGGTTTAGGTTCTGGAGGTCAGCTTGCTGGTACGGGCCGTCCTCGTTGTACGTGTTGTGGTCGTGTTGGTCATTTTATGGCTACTTGTTATTGCATGTTGGCCCAGACAAGACTTTCAGATTTGACTAACTTGGCTGAATCATTTTAGTCTTCTTTGGAGCTAGATCCACCTTCGCACCTCAGACTGGTACAAAGAATTAGGTGCCACCAACCATATAGCCTCCTTTGCTTCTGTACTTGAGAGCACCACTCCTTATAATGGTAACTCTTATGTTTATGTGGGTAATGATGCTCCTATTTCTATTTCTCATATTTGTGATTCTCGACTTTCTTCTACTTTACGCTTGTCTGATGTCTTAGTAGTATTTGCTATTACTAAGAATCTTCTATCTATCAGTAAGCTCACTAGAGATATGGATGTTATTATTTCTTTTGAAGACTGTAACTTTGTGATTCAGAGCAAAGTGTCCAAGGCGGTCGTGGGCAGAGGCCATAGTGAGGGTGGTCTATAAGTTTTGGATCAACGGTCATGGGCAGAAAAGTAAAGGACGTGCATCATTTGATCTTTGGCATGATCAGTTGGGACATGTGTCCAATATTGTTATTTCTAGTTTGCAAAAGTAAGAGTTCTTTTTGTTTCTTCCTTATTACCCAAACTGAGCACACACGCCCCATATGTTATGGCAAAGGGACATCGGTTGGCGTTTGTTGAAAATCATAAACGTGCTTTGCATGTAATGGATTTGGTTCATTGTGACTTATGTGGCCCTTCCCCATTTTATCTGATTCTGGTTTTTCTTATTATGCTTTGTTTGTTGATGATTATTCTTGATTCACCTAGCTGTATCCGCTTCATCGCAAGTTGAATTTTGTTGATATTTATCTGCAGTTTGAAGCGTTGGTTGAAAACCATTTTTTCCCAAGATTAAGGTGTTTCAAAGTGATGGTGGTTTCAAGTTTCTCAATACTCATTTGCGCTCTCATTTTGCCTCCAAGGGAATCCATCAAAAGGTTTCTTGCCCGTACACTCCGAAGAAAAATGGACGTGCAGAGCGGAAACATAGACATGTTGTGGAAATGGGGTTGACTATGCCTTTTCATTCACATTTACCGCTGTCTCGATGGAATGATGCTTTTTCCATGGTGGTTTACACCATCAACCGCTTACCTACTCCATACTTTCAACTTTTTGACCGGGCTTCCATTTACTCAAATTTTTACCACTTTGGGTGTAGAGTTTTCCCTTATGTTCGGCCGGCTGCTCTGCACAAGCTGTCGCCTCACAGCATTCCATGCTTCTTTATTGGTTATAGCCCACAATAAAAGGGATTTTGATGCTTTGATCCATCTCCAGGCCAAGTTTATGTGATCAGACATGCCCATTTTTATGAGTTTTGCTTTCCATTTGCCTTATCATCTGCTTCGGCTGCTGGTTCACCATTTTCGACATTTGATATCTTCGCCTTCATTGACCCTGAGTTGGATTCCTTGCAAGTGGTGCCTCCGTCATCTTTTGATGGCTTCTCCTCCTGTCATACTTGTCCTCCTGATTTAGAATCTCCAGGGGTGCCTTCTTCATCCATAGTTTCGGTGGTATCTATGTTTTATCTCCTCTTGCTTCATCGACTTTTTCATCTTTGGCTGAGTCCTCACCTTCACCACCTCCTCGGACCCATCTGATGATGACTAGATATACCACAGGGGCTATTCAACGATGTAATTACTCGGATCTTGTTGGGCACAGTTTTCTTAATGCTTTAATCTCTCAGACAAAACCTACGGACTATTTTTTTTGGTCTTGATGATCTTTCTTGGGTAGCAGCTATGGATGAGGAAATTGCTGCTCTTCGAAGTCAGCATGCTTGAGAGTTTATTCCGTGCCCTCCAGATGTCAAATTGTTAGCTCCAATTGGGTTTATCATCTCAAGTACTATTCAAGTGGCAGCATTGATCGGTATAAAGCTTGTCTAGTCGCTCAGGGATTCTCTCATATTGCAGGCTTTGATTTTGACCATACCTTCAGCCCTGTGGTCAAGGCCTCGACAGTTCGCACAGTACTGGCTATTGCTACAATGCGCTCTTAGCCTCTCCATCACTTGGATGTTAAGAATGACTTTCTTTATTGTGTTCTTGATACTCCGGTGTATATGGCTCATCCCGTAGGGTAAAAGAATCCCCTTTGCCCAGATCATGTTTATTGCTTGCGAAAGGCCATTTATTGTTTCAAGCGAGCCCTTCGAGCTTAGTTCTAGCGGTTTAGCAGTTAATTGGCTTGACTTGGTTTTCAGTGCAGTACTGCAGATACATCCTTGTTCATTCTCTCCCGTGGGACATCGTTTCTCTTTCTCCTGGTCTACGTTGATGACATTATTCTCACCGGGAATGACTCATCTCTTCTCCAACAGTTTATAACTCGCACTCATCAAGAGTTTGCTATCAAGAACTTGGGTGCTCTTCATTATTTCCTTGGTCTTGAGGTAATGCCCACTGCCTCTGGTCTTTTCTGTGTCAGGCAATATATGAACGTGAAACTTTGACTTGCACCAGGATGTTAGATGCTACTTCCGTTTCCAAACTCTCAGCTTCTCAGCAACACTAGTCCTCAATTTTCAAATTCGACGCTCTATCGCTCTTTGGTTGACACGTTGCAGTGCTTTACTATTACTCGCCCTGACATGGGTTTCGCGGTTAACCCTATTAGTAAAATTCTTCAAGACCCTAGGGATGATCATTTTGTTGTAGTCACTCCACACCTCCGCTATGTTTGTGACATCATTCATTTTGGTCTCACCTTCCGTGGTGCTAGTTCCCCTGAGGTGCTGATCTATTCGGAAGCTGATTTGGCTTATTGCATTGAGACTCGTTGCCATACTTATGGATATGATGTTTTCCTTGGTGGAAATCTTGTTTCATTGAGCACCAAGAAGCAGCCTATTGTTTCTCGGTCGAGTACAGAGTCAGACTATAGGGCCTTGGAAAATATTATGTCTGGGGTCGTCTGGTTATCTCATTTGCTGCGTGATCTGTAGGTTTCTAGGAGGTCGTCACCGTACCTCTCAAAGTTAATACTTTTAAGCCCTAATGCTTCCTATCTACAATAAAGTAGATAGTGACAGTCATTTAACCAAACAAAGCATTCATTAGATTAAACTTAGAACAAACAACATTCAAGGTTCAACCTTTCTTTGCATCTATATGACAAATATGAGAACAAACCACATTAACATACTCATCTAGCAAGAATTACCACACATTATACACAAGAAGTTCTAAATCCATGCTTTTGGATTTCCATATCAAATGAGTTAAGAAATTTGCAACTTTCCTAACACCCAAACATTTCAATCTTACAAACATTTCATATACTCAAACAACCCATGGTATAAATGAGGTAAAACACAACATAAATGGCATAATATATGCTCTCCGATAAATGTTCATAAATGAGCAAACATAGAATCTTACTACATAAGCTTGGAAGCTTCGATCAATTGCTCCCAAGAATTAGATTTGTCTACAAGAGTTCATACTAATTAATGCTAAACAACCAAACAAAATACAAGAGATTTCAAAGGTGAAAATGGAAGAAAATAGGGTTCTAAACAGTAATAAAAATGCAGGTGAAGAAGATGTGAATGAGAAGAAAGAGAGTGCTATTTATAATACAAATAGCATAAGGTGAAATTATGGCCACCCATTGGTCGCGACTCGCGATGGGCTCCTCGCGACTCGCGACGGGCTCCTCGCTCCTCGCGACGGGCTCCTCGCGACTCGCGACGGGCTCCTCGCGACTCGCGAAGGGCTCCTCGCTCCTCGCGACGGGCTCCTCGCGACTCGCGATGGGCTCCTCGCGACTCGCGACGGGCTCCTCGCGACTCGCGATGGGCTCCTCGCGACTCGCGACGGGCTCCTCGCGACTCGCGATGGGCTCCTCATGATGAGACCATCGCGACTTGCAACAGGTGCCAGAATTTTGTCTTGTTTCCTTTTCTTCTTCTTGTGGTACACATTCATCTTCATAGCAATTCCTCTCATTTTTCAGGTTTGGCTCGAGTCGAGGGCTTGCTACCTCGAGGTCTCGAGGGGATGATGACTCGAAGGGCTGGTCTTAAGAAGGTGATGGATTTTATGGTTCGGCTCGAGTCAAAGGTTTAGGGCTTTGAGGTCTTGAGGGGATGATGTCTCGAAGGGTTGGTCTCGAGAGGGAGATGGACTTTATGGTTCGGATCAAGTCAAAGGTAGGGATTCGAGGTCTCGAGGGGATGATGCCTCAAAGGGATGGTCTCGAGAACAGGCCTCGAGAGGATTATGGATTTTCAGGTTTGGCTCGAGTCGAAGGCTTGCTGTCTCGAGGGCTCGTGACGAGGTCCTCGCAATGCCATCGCGACACATGAAAAGTGGAGGCCAAGACCTCCATTTTAACACAAGATTTATGAGTACAACGCGGCTCACAAAAAGTGGAGGCCAAGACCAACATTTTAACACAAGATTTCTGAGTACATCGCGACTCGCGACCACTCCATCACGAGTCGCGATGAGGCCCTCGCGACTCGCAGAAAGTTTTGTCTGAGACCCCAATTTTTAGCCAAAATCCCTAATTTGGTCGCAATTCGCGATGAGGCCCTCGTGACTCGTGACCACTTCTAACCTGGTACATAGATTTTTTTTTCTGATTCCTTCTCTTGTCCAAGTCTTTCCTTCTTGACTCCAAGCCTTTCTTCCTTCAAAAGTCCACTGCCTTGGCTTCAAAATTGCTACAAAATAATGGAAAAACCCATGAAAAAACATAAAGCAAAACAATGAAACTTAATGATAAAATCTAAAACCAAAAAACATAAATGGAAAGTCACGAATGACGATCCCGATGATAAAAACCAAGTATAGTTAACGTATTCGGCACAACTTACTCCCTTTTCTTGGGTTTTACTCACAAACTGGATCGAGGAGATCAACCTCCTCTCCTTTTTTTGGCACAAAATTATTGTGGTAAGGTTTCAAACGATGTCCATTAACCTTGAAAGTATTGGACTTAGATTGATCTAGAATCTCCATCGCACCATGCGGGAATACCTTAACCACCTCAAAAGATCAGATCCATCGGGACCTCAACTTACCTGGGAATAGGCAAAGGCGAGATTGGAATAGGAGGACCTTTTGACCAACGTTAAAGTCCTTCCTAATGATCATCTTGTCGTGCCACACCTCTGTCTTTTCTTTATAAATTTCGATGTTCTCATAGGACTCCCTCCAGATCTCATCCAGTTCATCCAATTGTAACTTCCCATGCAAGCCGGCCTCATCTATATCAAGATTGAATTCTTTGACTGCCCAGTAAGCCTTATGTTGAATTTCCACCGGTAGATGACATGGCTTACCAAACTCTAACCGGTATGGTGACATACCGATTGGTGTCTTGTAAGCCGCCCTATATGCCCACAAGGCATCATTCAGTTGAGAACTCCAATGCTTCTAGTTAGGTTTAACCGTCTTTTGAAGGATGGACTTGATTTCCTAATTAGAAACTTTAGCTTGCCCATTGGTTTGCGGGTGATAGGCGATGAATGTCTTGTGAGTGATGCCATACTTCTTCAAGAGTGCCGCTATGGTCCGATTGCAAAAATGGGTGCCACGATCACTAATCAAGGCTCGGGGTACCCCAAACCTAGAAAATATGTTATCTTTCAGGAATTCTGCAACCACTTTATAATCGTTAGTTCTAGTGGGTTTTTCTTCTACCCACTTTGACACATAATCAATGACAAGAAGAATGTATGTAAAGCCATAAGAACTATGGAAAGGTCCCATGAAGTCAATACCCCAAACATCAAAGATTTAATAGCTTTTTGGGGCATTTCATTTCTAGATGAGATATTTCCTACTCTTTGACACTTGTCACAAGCCTTACAAAATATGTATGCATGCTTATTCAAAGTAGGCCAATAAAAACTACTTTCCAAGACTTTCCTAGCGGTCCTTTTAGCTCCAAAATGACCCTCGCATGCATGAAAATGACAAAAATTGAGAATTGAATGTACTTCATTATCGGGATGCATCGCCTAACAACTTGGTCTACACAATGCTTCCACAAAAAGGGATCATCCCACACATAATATTTAGCATCGCTCTTGGGCTTATCTTTCTGTGCTTTAGAAAAGTGAGGAGGAAATTTACCAGAGACAAGAAAGTTCACAATGTCGGCATACCATGGTTGGAGGTCCCTGATAGTGAACAGTTGTTCATCGAGGAACTCCTCCCGTAATTGCTCCTTCATTAATAGATTTACCTCACTATCTTGGAAGGGTGCCAACCGACTTAGGTGATTAGCCACGAGGTTCTTTGTACCTTTCTTGTCTCACACCTCTAACTCAAATTCACTCAGGAGTAGGACCCACCCAATCTTGGCTTGGCCTCTTTCTTCGTCATTAAATGACGAAGCACTACATGGTCAGTGTACACAATAACTTTTGTACCAAGCAAGTAAGATCAAAATTTTTCCAAAGAAAATACCACTGCTAGCAATTCTTTTTCGGTGGTGGAATAGTTCCTTTGGGCTTCATTGAGAGACATGGATGTGTAGTAGATGGCGTTAGGAACTCTCCCCACCCTTTGACCAAGCACCGCTCCAACAGCATAATCACTAGCATCGCACATAATCTTAAAAGGCAACGACCAATCCGGGGGTTGTATAATAGGGGTCGAAACTAACCTTCCTTTCAATGTATCGAAGGCCCATTTATAACGCTCATCCATCACAAATTCCACCTCTTTTTGAAACAAATTTCATAAAGGGGATGCTATCTTCGAGAAGTTCTTGATGAATCGGCGATAGAATCCTGCATGGCCAAAAAAAGAGCGCACTTCTAGCACATTAGTAGGATAAGGCAAAGTTTGAATTCTGTCTATCTTTTCTTTCTCAACTTCAATACCCTTAGAGGAGACAACATGGCCTAAAAAAAATACCTTGCTCTACCATAAAATGACACTTCTCAGAATTTAACACAAGATTAGTATCAATGCAATGTTTAAGAACTTGTGCCAAATTTACTAAACAGTTGTCAAACGAATTACCATGAATGGTGAAATCATCCATGAATACCGCAAAAAAATTCAACAAATTCTAAGAAAATGCTTACCATACACCGTTGGAAAGTTGCTAGGGCGTTACATAACCCGAAAGGCATGCATCAGTAAGCAAACATACCAAAGGGACACGTGAAGGTGGTTTTTTCTTGGTCTTTCGAGGTGATAGCCCCTTGAAAATACCCCGAGTACCTATCCAAAAAGAAATAGAAGGGGTGGCTTGCTAACCTCTCAAGCATTTGATCTATGAATGGCAATAGGATGTGATCCTTCCGGATTTCCACATTTATCCTCCGGTAGTCAATGCAAAAGTGCCACCCATTTTGAACTCAGGTGGGCACCATTTCTCCCTTCTCATTTTTGAACACCATCTGGA
Organism: Rubia yunnanensis; assembly: GCA_037428765.1. Classification (NCBI taxonomy): domain Eukaryota; kingdom Viridiplantae; phylum Streptophyta; class Magnoliopsida; order Gentianales; family Rubiaceae; genus Rubia; species Rubia yunnanensis. The sequence goes on from CM075068.1 coordinate 81,134,558, forward strand.
ATCCACCAAAAAATTTACAATACTTTCCACCTAAATCTGGGCACTCTTCCCTTATTAAATTCCGGCCGGATTTAGCACGTAGAACTAGAAAATTTCACCCCCAATCTGAGCATGCATTTTTCCGACCGAAAAATTACCATTCACCTTGTCGAAAACGCATTTTTTCGGAGAGCAAAAACAACACAATCAACATTCATGTATTCTCTTTTCCAACCTTGAGATGCATCTCAAGCATGAACAAATATGAATCCGAGTCTAGGGGCAAAGAATCGAGGCTATTTCATGCATTATCCTTGCCGGAATAGCATTTTTCCGGCGACCTCCAAACGGAAAATCCGAAAAACCAACCTCCAAATTAGCTTCAAATCCGAAATTTCACAAATATTTTCCAATCGGAAGATGCTTAACCAAACGAATCCGAAACCTTCAAGGCATGATAAGCATTATAAACCACCGGAAAAATTGTTTTTCCAGCGAATCCGACCGGAAAATTCTAACAATCATCATCCAAATAATCCAACCTTTACGAAAAATCTGCTCCTCCATTAATCTAGATCTGAATACTATCATGAGATTGAAACAACGAGGAGAAAACCTTGGGCCTATGGTCGTTAATGATTCCAATTAAACCAAGTAACTCCAAACATCTGTCTTGAATCCGACAAATCCCAAACCATCAACCCCATCGAACAATAACATTCAAACACCCAAAATCTTGAATCCCACATGAGTATTCATCAGTCAAGAAAATAAATTTGAATTCTTGGCATGAAACATAGCAATCTGGTCGAAGTTCCAATTAAAGCAGACAATCATGGATAGTGAGGCATCTGATCACACGAATGCTCTTTCAACAGATCCATCATGAACTCTTCCAAATACTAAAAAATTCATGCTTCAAATTCATCTCTACTCCCAATCCAACATGAACATCACATTGACTATCCACCATAAGCAAATAATCTTCCATGCAAATCCACACAGATTCATCATAAATAAACCCCTCATAAATCATCCAGATTAGATCTATCAATGAAAGATTAAAACTTACTTGGAACAATGATAGATCTTCATCAAATACGCTCCATCAACAACTTCAAGATCAAAAAGTCGTATCTTCACACGAAACCTCCAGATCCAAAGATCAAATCTTCAAATTTAAGCACAAATCATACATCGAAAGATGCCCGGCGAGGAATCCAACATTAATGTCGGATTCCTCGCCAGAAACTATAAATCATAGGAGAAAAACTGGAAGAAAATCGGCCTCGGTATTCCGGAGAAGGGCTGCGCCCTTTTTTCTCTCCTGAGAGAATTTTCTCTCACTATTTTATTGAGAGCTCTTTCGAGGTAAACTGGTAAATAGTATAAACGGTGGAACCCAGGTAGGCCCCAAAGGAGCTCTACCAAATACAGTAACAATTCAACCCTAGGTTATTTAGTGAAACCTAAGGAGTAAGTGTGAGATAGAGTGAGTGGGAGGGGGGTGGATGTGGGAGTGGAAGCCCGAGGGATAAAAATCCCCCATCCCCCCCCATTTTCCAACATAAGCTAACTACCAACCCTGAGAAAGATGATCGAGCAAAGGGAGTACAAAACAACCTGGGAAACACAGGCGATGGGACACTAAACAAATGGGGCAAGGACAAACTCACTACCCATAGTCTAAAAATCCGCTTCTACCCCTAACTGTCGGGGCCTTCTTCGTTTGATTTCCATAATGCAGCCAAGAGTTGTGAGACTCAGGTCTTGAAGTGATGTCATCGATGGAATGGTGATGAAGGTGCAAAGAACCAAAATAATCCGAATGAAATCTGAAATTCCTAATGCAGCCGAGAGTTCTAGGGTCTTGAATATCACAAAGAGATTGAAGCTGATGTTCTAGGTTGCACCATGTTGGTACGGTGGGAAATCTGCTTCTACCATGTACATCCCTAAGTTGAGGATAGAGGGATGTTATTGGCCTTCTAACATTCTCTTGGTGGCGCCGAGCGTGATTAAATGGGCAAAGAAATGGTGAGGCCGTGCCTCTTGTCTTTGTGAATCCCAGCCGAATCAACCTCCTGAAGATGTGAGAATGGATGCACTTATACCGCGTGCATCAAGCGTGGCGATTATGTAATTGCCCCAATTTAGCACAGAGTGCAGCGCGGGCATAGAGCGCATAAATAACCGTTAAATCATTAGTAAAAACTAGGCTTAGGAGAAAGAGTATAATTAACGAAGTCTGTACTCTTAAACCTATTGCCTCACCGTGGAAACCGTGGAAACCGAGTTCCTAGACCGTGCCGAGGTCACGAGCACCTCCTCGAGGTCACGATGGCCGCTTCGTGGTCACGAGTACCTCTTCGTTGTCCCAGGGGAAACCTCGAGCGCTCGACGCCTCATGCTCTCGAAGGTCCCCTCGGGGACATGAGCAAATACCACCTCCTTGTCAAATGACTCGATGCTCCCCTTGAGCACTCGAATCACACCTCGAGCACCCCGGAAAGTACAACCACCTCGAGCACCATAAATTTTCCCGATCACTCGAAGCTCCCCTTGGGCACTCGAGGCAAGTACCGCCCCTTAAGGAATCGAACAAGATCACCTCCTTTGATGACTCGAACAACTCCATAAATCGAAAACCCCCTCGAGTGCTTGGATCCCTTCGACCACTCAAACATCCCATCGACCACTCGAACAAGTTTCACCTCCTCAAACTAGATGACCATCTTGAAGACCCCCCTGGGAGAACCACCTCTCGAGCACTCGAACAAGTTCTCCACCTTCGAGTACTCGAACACCGTAAATACAACCACTCGAGCACCGTAAATTTTCCTGATGATTCGAAGCTCCACTCGAGCACTCGAGCCAAGTACCGCCCCTCGAGCACTCGAATAAGATCAACTCCTTAGATTACTCGAACAGCTTCCATGAATCGAATACCCCCTCGAGTGATGATCACCCACTCGATGCTCCCCTCGAGCACTCGAGACAAGTACCGCCCCTGGAGCACTCGAATAAGATCACATCCTTAGGTTACTCGAACAACTCCATGAATCGAATACCCCTTCGAGTGCACCCCCTTGGTCACCCGATGATCAACCACTCGATGCTCCCCTCGAGCACTTGAGACAAGTACTGCCCCTTGAGCACTCAAACAAGTTCATCACCTTCGAGTAGCCGAACAACTCCATGGGTCGAATACCTCCTCCAGTGCTTGGATCCCTTTGAGGCCCCCCATGCTTATACACTCCCTGGGTTAATCATCTGATACAAATGCTCTTCTGGGAACAGGCGATTAATCACCATGAAATAGTCCTTCATAATGATTCTTACCACTCGGTCGGCACTGGGTTGAGCACCATTCATAACAACACTAATTTTCTCCCTCCAAAGGCGATAGATCGTGGTGGTCAAGGCTAGAATTCCAAGCTTCTTACGGACCTTTGAGCCCTTTACTTGCCTTTTAACCCCGGACATGGAGCTTGCAATTGTGTGTGTTCGTCTCTTGAGCCCAATCCAAGTCCTGATACGCCCCCATACAACCTCTGAGAATTCACATTTGAAAAACAAGTGCTCATTAGTTTCCTCTTCTAGGTGGCATAATGAACATATTTTCTCCATATTATCCTCCTCCTCCGATCGGTATTTGTCCTTCGTATAGAGTCTCTGATTTCGGCCAGCCATACAATAAAAGAGAACTTGGGTGGGATAAAACCGCGCCAGATGCTATTGAAGACCTTCTCATCCGAGCGACTTTGAACATACACGTTCGGATAATGATGCCGATGCATGAAGAAGTAAGCCTTACTTGTGAATTTCATCGAGCCGGACCACAAACTCAAATGATCCTTTAGTTGTTGCCTATCCCCATGAAACATTCGCATCATCTCATCCCTCAGTTTACACAAATCACCAAAGTAGCTCGAAAATCTCTCCCCAAGCCTACCATTTGGTATCCTCGGATTTAAGTACCAGAAGTCTTCACCTAGGAGATAAAAGGAGTGAATCTATTTGACCCATAGGCTGTCCTTCTTAGCATGGATATCCCACAGCCTTTGGGCCATCGAGGCTCGGTTCCAAATAACAAAGTCTCTCAATCCGAGGCCCCCAAAAGATTTCGGGGCACATAATTTTTTCCATGCAACCTTCCCCTTGTGCTTGCCTCCCCATAAGAAACGTTTGCACTTTTGTTCAAGAGCATCCATGACTGTGGTCTGTATAATGAAGTTCTGAATCCAGAATCCCGCAATACCTCCCACAATCGAACATACAAGTTCCAACTTTCCGGCATAGGACAGGGTTTGACCCTTCCATTTGGAAATCTCCGAGTCAACCCTCCCAAGTAAAGTTCCAAATTGAGTGGCCTTCAACTTGCTAGAGTCTAGTGGCACCCCCAGGTACCGTACAGGGAAGCTAGCCCATGGAATCCCTGTGAAGCTTAGGTCCTCCTTCAAGCCGACTCCGAAAAACTTGGACTTTACCTTATTGATAGATAGCCCCGAGGTGCATTCAAATTCATTCAGCGCACTCATGAGGATATGGACCGATCCTGTATTAGCTTTGGAGAAAAGCATAAGATCGTCAGCAAAAGCTAAATGTGTGATCTTAAGTGCTTCGCACCTCGGGTGATAGGTGAAATGCAGTGACTCAGTCCTCTTCTTCAACAACCTCGAAAAGTACTCCATGCATATGACGAATAGAAGAGGCGACAATGGATCCTCATGGCGAATCCCACGTTTCCCCTGGAAGTGATCGCAAAGTTTGCCATTGACCGCGATCGAGAATGAGGAGGTGCAGACACACGCCATGATTCGTTTCCTCAGTCTGTCTGGGAAGCCAAGACTAAGTAAAACTTCATCCAAGAAATCCCAAGAGACCGTATCGAAAGCTTTCTGTAGATCCACCATAATCATGCATCTTGGAGAGGTCCGAGCTCTACCATAGCCCCTTACAAATTATTGGGCTAGCATCACATTGTCGGAAATGTTTCTACCTTTCATAAAGGCTCCCTGGCACGGGTCTATAATCTCCGGTAAGATTCCTTCCAGCCTATTTGCGATGATCTTAGTGATGATCTTGTAAACCACATTACAGCACGCAATTGGTCTAAAATCACTCACTTTTAGATTATCGGGCTTCTTCGGTGTCAGGGCAACCGAAGTATGGTTTAGCTGGGCTAGTATCTCACCTGTCCTGAAGAACTCCAATACCGCAGCTGTCACCTCCTCTCCCACCGTATCCCATTGTTTTTTGAAGAAACCCATTGTATAACCATCCGGACCCGGTGACTTATCATCCGCCATTGCAAATAAGGCCCTTTTGACTTCGATACTCTCTACTTGCTAGTTCAAGAAGGCCCTGTCCTTATATGAGAGAGTGTTACCCGAGTTGATAATGTCGGGTTCGATGAGGACCCTGCTTCTCCTTGTACCAAATAGGCATTTGTAAAAGTTTGCGAATAGTTCCCCTTTGCGCTCATTAGATGTCAGAATACGGTCTTGGCTGTCAATGAGTGCTGGTATGCCTCCGTCTTTCCTTGCCGAAACCATAGTATGAAAATACTTAGACCCCTTATCCGCTAAAGTGATGTGGTTGATCCTTCCTTTCTGGGCAAGAAAAGTTGACTCCGCAATATAGTAAAGCATAGCCTTCTTCTTTAACATCCTCAGCGCGTTAATCTCCTCGGCCAAGGCATTCATGGTATCAAGATGATCGAATGCCATACTATAGTCCATATCCGCACTCCGTGCCTTTTCCGAGATGTGATTGAAGTCAACATTGCCCAGGTCTTTCAATGGGCGCTTCATCCTTCGCAACTTTCTGGCCACCGAAATTGGTAGGAACCTTCCACCGATGGTGTCCAGTAGTCCTCGACAACTTGTTTACAACTCGGGTGGTTTAACCACATGTTTTGGAATCGGAATGGTCTCTGCTTGCCGTCAATCTCTTGCGCCATGTCAACCACCATGAGAGTGTGGTCAGATTGGGCTGAGATTGGGAGAAAGGTGGTACGGAATGCATTACCATCCCATCCATGGTTTAAGAGAACTCTATCCAGTTTTCTCCAAATCTTCCAATCGGCATTGTGCCATGTGAGGTGTTCGCCAATGGAAGGTGCATCTTTCAAGCTGCACTTTAAACATACGTCTTGGAACTCCTTCATGGGATATAGGCTGGGGGTCGTGGCTCCATAATGATCCTCCACAGTGACTATTGCATTAAAATCCCCAAGAACCATCCATGGGAAATTCAGGTTGGCACCAAAAGTCTTCAATTATGCCTAAAGCGGCAAGCGCGCCACTCTACGTTCACTGTGACCATACATAAATGTATAGAAAAATTCAATCCCCGAAGAAAGGTTACGTACCTTAAGATGCATGCATTGCGAAGACTTTCCGAGAACATTGACCAAGAATCCCTTCGGGTCCCAGATGATAAGAATCCTCGAGTTCCGCCATAGATCAAAGTTATGCGTATGCTTCCACTCTTTAAGAAAATATTTAACGCCTTATCCTCCAACTTCGTTTCCAATAAACCACACAATCCTACTCTATTAGTGTAGATGATGTTTTTCACCCATCTCCTCCTTACAGGGGCCGAGAGACCCCTTACATTCATTGCGGCTGTATTCATTGGGAACCGGAGGTCCCTCCAGGCTTCGGACCGCCACCTTCCATATTTTTAGAACCAGAGTTGTCTGAATTACTCCCTGAAGCATGTAGCATACGTTGAAAGGTTTTCTGGATACCCTTCCCCTGTTCCCGAGTACGCGATTTGCTCTTACTCCGTGCTCTGGTTAATGCCCCTGAGGCAGAGGGGGGGTCTGCTCTTGCTTTTGCTTCTGTTCAACCTTGGTATTTTGGAGCCTCGAATTTCGGGATGAATCATTTGTTGTGGCAACTCTCCAGCTCCCCCGATCGGATGATCATCAGTACCAAACGGTGTAAGTTGGCTATCGGAATTGAGAGCTCTTTCGACGTAAACAGGTAAATAGTATAAACAGTGGAACCCACGGTAGATCCCTAAAAGAGCCCTACCAAATACAAAACCAGTTCAACCCTAGGTTACGTGATGAACCTAGGGAGCAATACAAAACATAGTCCAACCCTAGGCTAGAAACCTAGGGAAAAAGAAGCGGGGGGGGGGGTACCTAGATGAGTACCCCCCTCCCCCCCCCCAATTATTTTAAAGGAAATGCTAACCCTAAGCTAGAAAGCACTAATCCTAGGGAGAAATAACTGTAAGTCCGGATATGTGAATCTGGACCTCTACATAGCAACCAGAAATGTGTACTGGCTCTTCATATGAAATCCCCATCGCAGCCGAAACATGGGTCTCGGGTCCTGAAGAGAATAATGAAGAGGAGCCAGTAGTAGTCAAGAAAAAAGTGATGCCGAGTGTGGTGTACTCGGGTCTTGAATGGTTGCCATGGTGTGTTAGTGTTGCTGCATCCGGATGAAGCTGGGACCGCCAATAGAGGAGCGGCTTCTACCATATACACCCCTAAGTTGAGGAAAGAGGGATGTTATTGGCCTTCAAACATTCTCGTGATATGGACCGAGACTAATTTAGAGGGCAAGAGTGCAGTAGGCAGTGCCAATAGCTCTTGTGAATCCCTCTAAAATAGCCCTCCTAAGGATGGAGAGAACGGACGCAACTTGTACGGCGTGCGTTAAGCCTGGCGATTCTTTAATTGCCCACTCCATTTTGAGCAAATGGACAGCTTTATGCTAATTTAACACACAAGGTGTAGTGCAAGCATAGAGCGCATAATAACCATCAGGTACAAGTAACAGCTTGCAGTTGGTGAATTAACTTTGCGTGAGCTAATTAATTAACCCACTATTCAACTCATATGACCATGCAACCAAATGTAGAAAGGCTGCTTTTCCATCCTTATCAATCCACCAGATTAGATATATCAATAACAGGTTGAAGCTTACTTGGAGCAATGACAGGTCTTCATCTAATCCGCTCGTTAACATATTCAGGATCCAAAGACCAAATCTTCTAGTTCAGGCATAGAACATACACCGAAAGATGCCCACTTTGAATCATAGGAGAGAAGCTGGAAGAAAATCGGCCCCGGAATTTCGGAGATGGACTGCATCCTTTTTTCTGTCCAGATATTATCTCTAAGTAAAGTTTTGTGAGTTCTTTTGGCGTAGTTTACCTTGTCAGCCCGAAGTTTAGTCTAAAATTTACTGCACCCAAAGGAGAATCTAATCGAACACCTTAAACCCTCGAGGGCCTCCCACTGAGCACTCGGAAGTTTCCAGTACTCGAATGGTCTCCTCGAGGTCTCGAACACCTTCAGTACTCGAACACCTTAAAACCCTCGAGGGCCTCCCACTGAGCCCTCGAAGGCTTCCAGTACACGAATGGTCTCCTCGAGGTCCCGAACACCTCCAGTACTCAAAATGCCTTCTCGACCACTTCACTTTCCCTTCCAGTACTCGAGGACAAAGCACTCGAACACCTTCAACCCTCGAATGCCTCCCACTTAGAAATCAAAGACTTTCAATACTCAAATGATCCCCTCTAGTATACGAACACTTCCAGCACTCGAGTTTCCATGTCGAGCACTCGAATACTTTAAAACCTCCAATCCCTTCACTTAGATCTCGAAGGCTTTCAATACACGAATCGTCACCTCTAGAACTCGGACACTGATAGTCTTCGAGTTACCTTGTCTAGCCTTCGAATACCTTCAGCTCTCGAATCCTCCAAGGTATCAGTCCTCGAATATTGTGCCATCGAAGGCTTCCAGCCCTGAAATGGCCCCTTCGAGCACTCGAACACCTCCAGCACTCTAGTTCCTGCATCTGTCTATCCTTAAACCATCCTCGAGGGCCGGAACACGTGATGTTCTCAAGTGCCATGTCGAGCACTCGAAAGCCTTCAGAACTCGATTCCTTCGAAGTATCCTTCAGTCCTCGGACCGTCCTTTCATCATCGAACCATCCCTCAACTCGAATGGCCCATCTATCTCTTCCATGCAAATTTCAATGCAGACCAGTAGTAAATCAGGGTTCTTAGTGTAGAACATAGCCTATCGGTGTCAGTACCCAATAAATCAAGTAAACAAGACCAGTTAACTGTGCACTAGCAAGGTTTTGAACACATGCTAGGCCGATCGGGTGCCCGGGGTTTGGGCACAAGTTTACCCGGATGGATTAGGTGCTTTACCGATCACTAACACTCTTCACGTGTGTGAAACCCATCAATACTCTTAGCCTCTGATGAACTTCATATTACTGTCCTGAATCCGTCTTTCCTCAAACCACCTGCATCTGGCCGAAATTCGTGAAAAATTTCTCTATGAATGAGACTTTGCTTCTCTTCTGATCTTGATCCAGTGATTGTCACGAGATTGATAAACCAAGACATGACCTTGGGCACGTTGTCACTGATAATTCCGTTGAAAACAATCCATCGTGGTTGGCCGGCTTCACTCCAACACATCAGGACCTCTCCTAACATCCATTTTTTGAATCTGACTAGCCCCCAGGCATATACTTCATCCTGCAATAACATTCCAGTACGCCATATCAAGATTACCCTACAAAGTTCAATGCAGAACAATAATAAATCCAAGCTTGTCGCGTAGAACATAGCCTGTCGGTGCAAGTACTAATCAAACCAAGTAAACGAGGCCGGGCAGTGTCCGGGATCTGAGCACAAGCAAGGCTGGGGGGTCCCAGGTTTTGGTCACAAGCAAGGCCGGAAAAATACCAGTTAATAGTGCACTAGAAAGGCAGGGGGAACACATGCTAGGCCGGTCGGGTGCCCGGTTTTTGAGCAGAAGTTTACTCTGATGGATTAGGGGCTTCACCGATCACTAACACTCTCCACGTGTGAAACCTATCAATACTCTTAGCTTGCAATGAACTTCATAATACTAGCCTCCACCACAGAACGTAGTCCATGTGAAGCTGCATCCGATCCTTCGAATCGGTCTCATCTACCCAATAGTACAGCCCAGCATTTTTAGGGATAACCACATAAATACAGAGTTGTGTACAGTCAAAGTCCACATAGACTCAAATACTTTAAATTAACAACACACGCACAACAACATTTTTTCCCACATAGAAAGCATACGCCGAGGACCAACCCCATTCATGGGGACAGGAACAGAGTACTACATGAAACAGAGTACAGAGCTCCACTTCAAACTACTCCGGCTGAGGACAACCCTACAGCCGCCCGCACAACAAGTTCATCCTCCTAATTTAGCTCACAATTCCGCACAAAATTTGTGCCAGAAATTCATCCGTTCAAATTTTCACTAGATAGTCCGCACTATATTCAGAAAATTTAGCATACAAGTCCACGGAATAGAGAGCAAGACTTACACAGGAGTTCTCCAAGCTCTGCTCATCAGTAACCCAAATTGAAGACAGAAGTCTTCAATCCAAGCTTGCAATAGGATCGGATCTGGGCAGGGTCCGTGACCATCTTCCTCCCTCCTTCTCCATACTTGGGGACCGATGTGCGGCTCAACTTCTGAAGAAAAACCATCCAAGTTCCCGAAGTTCAAAGTTAAACTTCAGGGACCCCAAAGCTCCAATCTTGAGGACCGAACAGCAAGTCCTCATCCCAGAAGACCCATAAAGTGTATATGGGTCATTGACAACAAGGGCCTCCTCCAAAATTCAAACTTTGAGAGAAACCCAGGTTGGATTTCTATGCTTCAACAAGGCCGGGATGGAGGTCCTCTTCAAGGAAGACCCCTTATCAGGATGTGGGTTTCCAAGATACAAGATTGAAAGGTCGATCTAGCTCCAACTTTCGAGAGAAAGCTTGCGTAGAAAAGTTTACTAGAAACCCAGATCTGGTTTCAAAACTCCGTGAAAAGGGACAAACCGTACATCAAAAGATTCCCGGTGAGGAGCCCAACATTAATGTTGGACTCCTCGCCGGGGGGAAGAGCAGCGGGAGAGAAACCTGTGGAAAACTGACCACGATCAACAGTGGCGAGGCTGCGCCTCTTTTTCCGCCTCAGAGCGTTTATTATATTGAGAGCTCTTTCGAGTAAATTGGTAAATAGTATAGACGGTGGAACCCACGGTAGTGCCCAAAAAAGAGCCCTACCAAATACAAAAAGAATCCAACCCTAGGGTAAAACCTAGGGAAAAAATGCGGGGTATCCCCCCCCCCCCCAAATTTTTTAAAGAAATGCAAACCCTAAGCTAGAGAGTGCTAAGCCTAGGGAAGAATAAATGCAAGTCCAGATGTGTGAATCTAGACCTATACATAGCAACCAGAAATGTGTACTGGCTCTTCATATGAAAACCTCATCGCAGCTGAGACTCGGGTCTCGGGTCTTGAAGAGAATAATGAACAAGACGCCAGTGGTAGACAAAAAGCGCAGCCGAGTGTGGTGTACTTGGGTCTTGAATGGTCGTCATGTTGTGCTGGTGTTACTGAATCCGAATGAAGCTAGGACCGCCAAAGGAGGATAGAGGGGTGTTATTGGCCTTCAAACGTTCTCGTGATATGAACCGAGACTAATTTAGAGGGCAAGAGTGCTCGTAGGCCGTGCCAATAGCTTTTGTGAATCCCTCTAAAAGTAGCCCTCATAAGGATGGAGAGAACGGACACAACTTATACGGCGTGCGTCAAGCCTGGCGATTATGTAATCGCCACTCCATTTTGAGCAAAAAAGTGTAGCGCGAGCATAGAGCGCATAATAACCGTCAAGTCCAAGTAACGACTAGCAGTGGATTAATTAATTTTGTGTACTCTAATTAATTAACTAACTACCCAACTCCTATGATCGGGCAACCAAATGTAGAAAGGCTACTCTCCCACTCTCCAAGGGAAAAATATGAAAATATCCCCCCAAAACAATTTTAGCCCAAAGTGAAGGCCAAAACTCAACAAAAAACCACAAATTCGAACCCAAAATGAAGCAAATTCGGCCCAAGAAAAGCTGAAAAATACTTCATTTAATTAGGCCCAATATACCTTGAATTCAGCCCACATGCATGGTTATTTCTTTCGGCCCAACAGCAATTGTTTTCGGCCCAGTAGCTCGGCCCAGACCCTAGCCGTTAGGGTTTCTCCTTGACCCAACCGCCAATGAACGGGTTAAGAAACTGGGTTATAACACGACCCACCCGAGTCCTCAACTTCCGCCCGTTTGTCCCTTTTCAGCCCAGCAGCAGATTTTTCTTTTCAGCCCATCCATTCGGCCCTATATCATAACCACTAGGGTTTCAGTTTTGTTGACCCGGCCGCCTCCTTAGCGGGTCATGTGACCCGTGCCTCCACGTATTGGGTCGAAACCCTAGTTAGACGTTGGCTCATTTTCACCATCCGGGTACAATGACCCGGCGGCACCCAAACTGGATCCATACCGGACTCGCATTTTTTCGGCGGCCAAGAACCGCTGGAATCTGGAAAATAAATCGCCGGAATCCGCAAAAATTGGCAAAAAATTCCATCCAAATCTGGGCACTCTTCCCTTATGCAATTCCGGCCGGATTTAGCACGTAAAACCAAAAAGCTTCACCTTCAAATCCGAGCATGCATTTTCCGGCCGAAACCATTCACCTCGCCGGAAACGCATTTTTCCGGCGAGAAAAACCCAACTTTTAAACATTCATGAATCCCTTTTCCAGTCGTGTAATTCTCCCCAAGCTTGAAAAACTATGAATCCGAGTCTAGGGACGAAGAAAAATGACTATTTCATGCACTATCCTTGACGTAATAGCGCTTTTTCGGCGACCTCCGATCGAAAAATCCAAAAAACCAACCTCCAAATAAACTTCAAATCCGAAATTTCTCAAATATTTTCCGATCGGATGTTGCTTAACCAAAACGAATCCAAAACCTTCAAGGCATGATAAGCATTATAAGCCACCGGAAAAAGTATTTTTCCGGCGAACCCGACCGGAAAATTCTAGCAATCAACATCCAAATAATCCAACCTGTACGAAAAATCTACTCCTCCATTCATCTAGATATGAGTACTATCATGAGATTGAAACAACGAGGAGAAAACCTTGGGCCTATGGTCGTTAATGATTCCAATTAAACCAATTAACTCCAAACATCTGTCTTGAATCCGACTAATCCCAAACCATCAACCCCATCGAACAATAACATTCAAACACCCAAAATCTTGAATCCCACATGATTGTTCATCAGTCAAGAAAATAAATTTAAATTCTTGGCATGAAACATAACAATCTGGTCGAAGTTTCAATTAAAGCAGACAATCATGGACAGTGGGGCATCTGATCACATGAAAGCCCTCTTAACAAATCCATCATGAACTCTTCCAAATACTAAAAAATTCATGCTTCAAATTCATCTCTACTCTCAATCCAACATGAACATCACATTGACTATCCACCATAAACAAATAATCTTCCATACAAATCCACACAGATTCATCATAAATAAACCCCTCATCAATCATCCAGATTAGATCTATCAACGAAAGATTAAAACTTACTTGGAACAATGATAGATCTTCATCAAATATGCTCCATCCATAACTTCAAGATCGAAAAGTCTGATCTTCACCCAAAACCTTCAGATCCAAAGATCAAATCTTCAAATTCAAGCACAAATCATACCTCGAAAGATGCCCGGCGAGGAATCCAACATTAATGTCGGATTCCTCACCGGAAACTCTGAATCATAGGAGAGAAACTGGAAGAAAATCGGCCCCAGTATTTTGGAGAAGGGCTGCGCCCTTTTTTCTCTCCAGAGAGAATTTTCTCTCACTAGATTTTTATTATTGAGAGCACAATAGGTGTTTTCTTGAGAGCTCTTTCGAGCTTCTGGGAACGGTGGCTCCGGCACATATGGAGGAATTTCCACTACTCTTGCCTTCTTGTGAGGGGGGGATGAAGGTTCAGAAATGGAGGTTGATTTCTCAACGGCGATCTCCTCTTCCTTCCCCTTTCCCTTCCTTGCTTGCTCCTTGGCCTCTTCCTCGTTCTCCTCTTTCCCTTCTTTCTCAAGCATTTCAAGCTTCCTAGGTTCATCCTCAACAACTTCACCAACCGTGGGAGAGTCAACCTCTTTACCACTTCTCAAAGTGATAGCACTTGCATTTTGTCGAGGGTTGATCTCCGGTTGGGAGGGTAGCCTACCCTTTTCTCAGGCTTCCATCCGATTCACCACTTGAGCTATTTGGCTCACTTGAGCTTCCAAGTTCTTGATACTCACCCTGGCTCCATCTTGGAATTTCTCACTTTTTTCGCGCACATGCCCAACCGGTGAATAGCTTGCATCTCCTCATCCTTTGTTAGCCCCGGGCTCTCCCCTTGGTCTTAGGGTTTGTCTCGGAGCCTTTGAAATTGTTGTTGAGGTGGCCTATATTGTTGTTGAGGAGGCCGATATGGTTGAGGGTTTTGGCTTCCTTGAGTGTTTCCATACCAGAGGTTTGGATTATCACGATTTCCCGAATTGTACGACCGGTTTTGGTACCCTTGATAACCTTGGCAGCCTTGGTTACCTTGGTAAACTTACCCACCTTGATATCCTTGGTTGCCTTGGTAGCCTTGATTCCCTTGATAGCCCATGGAACTTACCTATTCAATATAATCCTCTTGCAAAGTGTAGCAAGTGTCCGTAGGATGTGCCAAGTAACAAATTTCACATGATTTAACATGTAGCACATTCCCGAGATTCATCATCAATGATTTAACCATAGATGCAAGGGCGGATACTTGATCCTCGAGCTTTCCACTATTTGAAGAATCACTTGCGGGCATTGGATTTTGATGTGTCCATTTTAGATGCATTATTTAGTAGTATTTAGGATCACTTTTGTGCTCTTTTATTATCGAGAGCTTGTGTTCTACCTTGAAATTCACTTAGGAGAGGCAAAAGTAACTTTATACTCTTTTACCTCTTCTAAGTGGATTTTGTGTGACAAGGGAAGAACACGGAAGCAACGAAGACCGGAAGACATTGAAGACTATACTTTCGAAGACTTTTGGATAATCACTTCGAAAACATGAAGACCGGAGGCCGTTGAAGACCATTTTGGAGCTGTTGAAGACTTGAAGATTGAGAGGGATGGCTATGAAGAAGACAAAGAAACAATGCAAGACTCTGGCTTCCGTCGCGACACCGTCGCGACACCATCGCGAGTCGCGACCAGCGTCGCGAGTCGCGACGAACACGTCGCGAGTCGCGACCAACGGGCGGCCAGAAATCAACTTTATCTTCTTCGCACTATAAATACTACTCTTCTTTCTTCTTCTTCTCCAGCTTTTGGAGCCCGTTTTCTCTGGGTTTAGGGCTCCAATTCTCTAGCTTTTCTTCCATTTTTCTTCTTCTTTCTTTGTAGCTTTTAGTTCTTTGTTATGTCTATTGTTGTTATAGGTTAGTTTTGTACTTGGGAGCATAGGATTGAAGCTTCCATTATCTATGTAGCAAGAACTCATTTCTATCTATCTATTTGGTGTTTTTGCTATTGTGCTCTTATTGTGCTTTGAATGTTAATTGTTGATTCCATTGATGTTGTTGAGAGCTTGAGGATATGAATGCTTGTATGAATTGCTAGCTAGAGTTTGGGGGATTTGGGTTAATTTCCCCCCTGTTCTTGTTAGGAATGTATGAGTGTGAATTAGAGCTTTTGATTGTGTTAGTGTGTTGACAATGTGCTAGGCGAATGTGATTGATGTTGAACTCTTCGTCATGTTCGTTTGTGTAGCAAACGAGAGAGTCATATGCTCGTGGATGAATGTGCGTTGCACGTTCATCCAATCTCGTGTAATTGCATGAATTGGTTTAATGCTTAGTCACGGTGTAGTGGTCATAGGCATTGCCAAGCTTGTTGGTCCTTCGTGCTAAATGCCACCAATGGCACCTTGAGTCGTGGTCGCGACTCGGGAGTCATTGGTGAGGTTTAACGAGAGATGTCGAACTCACTCTCGCGAACTACGAACTAAGAAGGATAGGAGTTTAGTCTCCACGACAAGTAGTTGAAATATTGAATAGATGGCTTGTACTCATTCTTGAAGCATTTGTTGTTTGGTGTTTATGTATTCTTGATGGTATGTTTCACTTCATGTGTGCCATGAGTCGTTTGAGTATAGGGAGTGTTTGTCTGGTTGAATTGCTTTGGTGTTAGGAGCGTGACGAACTCCGGGACTCCTTTGCATGAAAATCTGTGAGCATGAACTTAGAACTGCTTGTGATGTGTGTGTTATGGTACTTGCTAGATGGGTATGTGAATGTTGAGTCATGAATGCTATATGATGGAATGTGTGAATGATTCGATGAACTACATTAGATGTGGAAGTGGATATCCATTGCCCCCAAGGCTTTTTATCTTTGTAGTTTAAAACCCCTTTTCTTTAGTGTCGTTTGATGATTAGCAAAGTCACTTGACGTTGTAAGTTATCTCGTCTTTTTATCTTTCGTAACTTAGGAACCAACCAACCAACCAACCCCCCCCCCATTTACATGCTTTTAAGTGTGTGTATATATATTTACTCCTAGCCTAGTATCAACCATTTGTGCTTAGACGCTTAGGAAGATCCCTCTTCTCTTTGGACGACCCCGATTTGCCACTATCTACCTAGTTGTAGAAAGTAAGCATTTAGGGCTTATAAATATTAACTTTGAGAGGTACGGCGACGACCTCCCAAATTTTGGCGCCGCTGCCGGGGAAGAGGCGTTTATTCTTAAGTATTTAGGTGTATTTGGTTGTGTATTAGCTAGTTGTTTTTATTTTCCACTACTTGGTGGTTGTTTTTGTTCGGAGTAGGTATTGCTTGAGTTCTTGGTGATCTATTTTATCGAGAATCCTTGCACTATGATTCCGAACTTTTGAAAAATAAAAAAATAAAAAAATAATTTTTTTTAATGGAGCGTCTCACCTTGAGGGAACTCATGATGAGAAGAGAGGCTCAACAAGCAAGGTTTTGTAGGATGTGTCATTCCGACCATCCTACCGAATCTTGCCCTTTGTTGTGGGAATAGCACGATGACCGAGAAAGAACCCTTGGTTTCCAAAACCATGGGTACTATGAAGAGTGCTATCAAGAGGTAGGAGATATTGGTTTTCAAGGGCAAGAAGCTCATGAATGCTATCCATACCACAACTCTTACAATCCGGAATGGAGTGGTAGTCCGGATTTGTGGTATGAGAATGAGCCGGAAAACCAATATTACGAGCAACCTAGTTGGCCATCACCACCCTATACCATACCCCAAAACCAAGCCCAACAAGGTAGTTCAAGTTTGACACGTGAGGATGTCTTAAATACCATAGCAAACTTGAACTCCTTTACTAGTGAGGAGCCGGATACCCAGCTCTCCTCTAGTGTTGAGGCCATTGAGGGGCATGTGAGGAACATTTTAGAGGTATTGGCCCGCATGGAAGCTCGTGATTCCGAAAACACACCATCCCAACTTGAACTCGATGATTCGGTGAGTGAAGTCACCAATAAAAATGATTTTGAGTTTGAAAAGGGTGAGGAGTTGGTCGTAGAAGATAGAAAAATGGAGGAAGAGGTGATAGTGCTACATCATCCATTATCATTGTCACCCCGTCTCCCACCTAGTGAACCAACTCTAATATTTTCGGAAGTTTTGAGGGAGACGAGAGAGGAGCCAAAAGATTATCCCAAGCTCCCTAACCACTTAATTCCCTTTGAACCATCTCCACCTCCACAAGACTTTCCTCTTGAAAGTTTTGTGCCCCCACCTCTCTTATTTTGGATGCTCATGGTGAAGAGCTTCAAGCCTTCACCATACGGATAACATTAGGGTCGTGCTGACGACCTTAAACATACGGAGCTTCGTCGTGCCGATGACGTAAAATAAATTCGGCATTTCTTTTAGTTTTTGTTTCTTAGTTTGTGTTTCTTAGTTTATTTTTGTTGTTGTTTTGTTTTGTTCTTTTTATGGCTTGTTTTTCTGTGATTTTGTAGCAAAGTTAAGTGCATTGTAATGTAGGAAATGAAGGAACGAGATCAATGAACGGGGGAAGGAAACTTGGACGGTTGGTAAGCAAAAGAAAAAATTTTAAGACTGGGATATCCTGCCGTCGCGAGTCGCGATGGGCTTCGTCGCGAGTCGCGACGAACAGGGGAGAAAAATCAATCCCAGCGCCAACTTTCCGCGAGTCGCGATGACTTCGCGAGGCTCGTCGCGAGTCGCGACACCCTTCGTCGCGAGTCGCGATGAGCTCAGAACATTTTGAGCTGCCAGACTCCACTTTCCGCGAGTCGCGACGAGCTCAGAAAATTGCTAGCTTCCGGACTCCACTTTCCGTGAGTCGCGACGACGTCGCGAGGCTCATCGCGAGTCGCGACACCCTTCGTCGCGAGTCGCGACGAGCTCAGAAAATTTTGAACTCTCGGACTTACCTTTCCGCGAGTCGCGATGACCTTGCGAGGCTCGTCGCGAGTCGCGACGTGCTCAGTAACTTTTTGAAATTTTTTTTTTTCAGTCCGGATTTCAAATTTCCAAGCTTCCAAGTTTTTAAATGATTTTAAACATTGCATGATCCTACCTTCTTCTCCACCCAACACTCCCAAGAACCACCACATCTCCACTCATTCTCAACCATCCTACATATATTGGCATATGAACATTCTTGCATCTTTATAGTACATTTGTTGATTGTAGTATGCCGACTACATCATTGTGATCGTAAGTGCATATCCTATAATGATGCTTGTATACATGTCAATATATGTTGGATATTTTTCATGATTATTGTTATAGCGTTGGTTGAGTGTGATTTGGTTGTTCTTTGAAAATACTATGGTTACTAACTCTTGATGCTAAACCTAGTATTACATATCCTTATGTACTTGTGAGTTTAATGTGTTCTTCGTGATGTAGTCTTGATCAAACGGCGCCATGGAGACAATGCTTTTCTCGAGGGGTGAGTTCATCTACGGCATTTTTGCTCACCCTTCCAGTTCCGAAACCTATCTCGGGACCATCCAAGTACTTGGACATCGCCATATCACCGGCGACTTTGCGGAGAAATGGGTGCCACTCTAACTCCCTTACCTTGATTTTTATTGTTCTTGCCTTACGTGTTTACATTGAGGGCAATGTAATGTTTTAAGTGTGGGGAGGGGTTAGAGGATTCACATGCATGCTAGATTGTTTTGGAATGCTTTTTGCTACTTTTCATTTGAAAAACATGAGAAAAAGAAAAAAAAAGAAAAAGAAAAAAAAAAAGAAAAAAAATTCAAAAAAAAAAGAAAGAAAACCCGCTAAGTTGAAAACCCGAGAGGGCAACTTAGGCAACATTGGGGGCCCGGATAGGTCGAAAACCCTTAAAGGGCGGCCTAGAAAAAAATGAGAGGCTAAAATGTGCGGAAAAAGGTGAGATGTGAGCTAAAGAAACATGATGTGTGGCTAGGATGAAAACTCGAAAGAGTTCCTAGGCAAAATGAGAGAAATTGAGAGAAATTGAAAAATGATATGATTTCACTCACTTGCCGGCGTTGGAGTCATAAGGTTGCGGTTGTCACATGGATGGATCGGGTAGCTCAATATCTATAGACCTCTTGGGTTTGGGTAGCTTAGTGGGTTAGGAAACGGAGTATGATTATGAAATTCCGTATCTCTTTCTACTTCGTTTTTGGTTGATATATTGGCATTAGGTGAAACATGTGTTTAAAACTTCCTCTATGGTTTTAGCTTCATTTTGTGTCATTGGATTATGGGAATATCAATTCTGGGCTGTGAAATATTTTTATGGGTATTGAATTGATAAGTGGTAGGTTTGGTTAGATTTAGGATTGGGGATGTGTGTGTGCAAAAATTCTCATGTGAGCTTTTATTTTGGGATTTTTGATATTGAGAGTTTTTGCGAGGCTTTGATTGGGGGATTAGTTTAGGTTTTGGATATATCATTTGCTCCGTGTGCTTGGTTCTTCTCTTACTCGAGGGCGAGTAAGGTCTAAGTGTGGGGATATTTGATGTGTCCATTTTGTGTGGTTATTTTAGGGGTTTTAGGATGTGGATATGCCATTTCATCCGTATGCTTAAATCTTTTCTTACTCGAGGACGAGTAAGGTTTAAGTGTGGGGATGCTTGATGTGTCCATTTTAGATGTATTATTTAGTAGTATTTAGGATCACTTTTGTGCTCTTTTATTATCGAGAGCTTGTGTTCTACCTTGAAATTCACTTAGGAGAGGCAAAAGTAACTTTGTACTCTTTTACCTCTTCTAAGTGGATTTTGTGTGACAAGGGAAGAACACGGAAGCAACGAAGACCGGAAGACATTGAAGACTATACTTTCGAAGACTTTTGGATAATCACTTCGAAAACATGAAGACCGGAGGCCGTTGAAGACCATTTTGGAGCTGTTGAAGACTTGAAGATTGAGAGGGATGGCTATGAAGAAGACAAAGAAACAATGCAAGACTCTGGCTTCCGTCGCGACACCGTCGCGACACCATCGCGAGTCGCGACCAGCGTCGCGAGTCGCGACGAACACGTCGCGAGTCGCGACCAACGGGCGGCCAGAAATCAACTTTATCTTCTTCGCACTATAAATACTACTCTTCTTTCTTCTTCTTCTCCAGCTTTTGGAGCCCGTTTTCTCTGGGTTTAGGGCTCCAATTCTCTAGCTTTTCTTCCATTTTTCTTCTTCTTTCTTTGTAGCTTTTAGTTCTTTGTTATGTCTATTGTTGTTATAGGTTAGTTTTGTACTTGGGAGCATAGGATTGAAGCTTCCATTATCTATGTAGCAAGAACTCATTTCTATCTATCTATTTGGTGTTTTTGCTATTGTGCTCTTATTGTGCTTTGAATGTTAATTGTTGATTCCATTGATGTTGTTGAGAGCTTGAGGATATGAATGCTTGTATGAATTGCTAGCTAGAGTTTGGGGGATTTGGGTTAATTTCCCCCCTGTTCTTGTTAGGAATGTATGAGTGTGAATTAGAGCTTTTGATTGTGTTAGTGTGTTGACAATGTGCTAGGCGAATGTGATTGATGTTGAACTCTTCGTCATGTTCGTTTGTGTAGCAAACGAGAGAGTCATATGCTCGTGGATGAATGTGCGTTGCACGTTCATCCAATCTCGTGTAATTGCATGAATTGGTTTAATGCTTAGTCACGGTGTAGTGGTCATAGGCATTGCCAAGCTTGTTGGTCCTTCGTGCTAAATGCCACCAATGGCACCTTGAGTCGTGGTCGCGACTCGGGAGTCATTGGTGAGGTTTGACGAGAGATGTCGAACTCACTGTCGCGAACTACGAACTAAGAAGGATAGGAGTTTAGTCTCCACGACAAGTAGTTGAAATATTGAATAGATGGCTTGTACTCATTCTTGAAGCATTTGTTGTTTGGCGTTTATGTATTCTTGATGGTATGTTTCACTTCATGTGTGCCATGAGTCGTTTGAGCATAGGGAGTGTTTGTCTGGTTGAATTGC
Source organism: Rubia yunnanensis (assembly GCA_037428765.1). Classification (NCBI taxonomy): domain Eukaryota; kingdom Viridiplantae; phylum Streptophyta; class Magnoliopsida; order Gentianales; family Rubiaceae; genus Rubia; species Rubia yunnanensis. The sequence goes on from CM075068.1 coordinate 81,155,936, forward strand.
TTTGGTGTTAGGAGCGTGACGAACTCCGGGACTCCTTTGCATGAAAATCTGTGAGCATGAACTTAGAACTGCTTGTGATGTGTGTGTTATGGTACTTGCTAGATGGGTATGTGAATGTTGAGTCATGAATGCTATATGATGGAATGTGTGAATGATTCGATGAACTACATTAGATGTGGAAGTGGATATCCATTGCCCCCAAGGCTTTTTATCTTTGTAGTTTAAAACCCCTTTTCTTTAGTGTCGTTTGATGATTAGCAAAGTCACTTGACGTTGCTAGTTATTTCGTCTTTTTATCTTTCGTAACTTAGGAACCAACCAACCAACCCCCCCCCATTTACATGCTTTTAAGTGTGTGTATATATATTTACTCCTAGCCTAGTATCAACCATTTGTGCTTAGACGCTTAGGAAGATCCCTCTTCTCTTTGGACGACCCCGATTTGCCACTATCTACCTAGTTGTAGAAAGTAAGCATTTAGGGCTTATAAATATTAACTTTGAGAGGTACGGCGACGACCTCCCACTTCTTCTCAAATCGGCCCTTGAGCTAAAGTTTCTTGATTCCTCCGCTAGCTCTTCATACAATTGCATAGCTTCGGAAAATGTTTTGTTTCTAAGGGTCCCACCATAAGAACTCCTTACCAACCTTTGATCTTCATCAAGAAGGCCATTGTAGAAGTAATAAACCAAATCCCCCTCCGAACAACCGTGATAAGGGCAACTCGCAAGAAGCTTCTTGACCTCTCCCAATAGTCAAAGAGAGATTCTTCATGGCATTGGAGGATATTGCTTATGTCCTTCTTCAAGGCGACAGATCTAGAGGCCGGAAAGTATTTGGCTAGAAACTTCGTTTTCATATCAAGCCAACTTTTAATGCTCTTGGGCGGTAGGTAGTGGAGCCAATCTCTTACACCATCCCTTAGTGTGAACGAGAATGCCTTCAACTTGTAGAAATCTTCATCCACTCCACGGGGGACCGTACCACCACACAAGAAGTGGAACTCGTTGAGGTGTTTGTTTTCATTCTCCCCTTGCCTACCAAGGAAGATGGGTAGCATGTTGATGAACCCGGTCTTTAGCTCAAAGTGCCCGTTCGGTCCAACCACGGGATACTCAATGCACATTGGTTATTGATCGAGGTTGGGGGTCATGGTGTCTCTTAACAAAGCTTACCCTAAAGGAATCTCTCTTTGGTGGAGAGGAGGAGCTCGCCCTTAGAGAGGAGGATGCTCATCTTCGTGCTTAATTTGATGCTCCACAGTGGAAGATGTATCCACAAAATGGTCACTAGGAGGGGTGTTATTCACACTTTCCAAATAAAGCCTCCCAGCCCATCTTAAATTCAACTCTAACGGTGTTATTCACACTTTCCAAATAAAGCCTCCCAGCCATCTTAAATTCAACTCTAACTCGGGGTCGTAGTGTAGGGGTTCTTGTGAAGAGGATCGCGTACGAACCATACACCAAGAATTTGAAAAATACGTCTCCAAGCCAAGTGAAAATGGCAAATCAACTAAAAAAATAAAAATAAAAGTAAACTAACAAATATTGACAATTAGCATATAATCACACATAATATGGCCAAACACTTAAAAATAAATGCCTCTTCTCTGGTAGCGGCGCCAAAATTTGGGAGGTCATCGTCGTACCTCTCAAAGTTAATACTTTTAAGCCCTAATGCTTCCTATCTAAAATAAAGTAGATAATGGCAAGTCGGGGTCGTCCACACGAAGAGGGATTTTTCAAGTGTTTAAACATATATAGGAGAAGACATACTAGGCATATACATACATAGATATATATATATAAGCATGTAAACAAGGGTGGGTTTTTGGTTGGTTTGATCCTAAGTTATCAAATTGAAATACAACAACTAGCAAAGCAAGAGAACTATGCTAATGATGCAATACAACTAAAGATACAATGTAAATGACAATTAACGGAGCCTTGGGAGCAATCGATTTCCACTTCCAAACTTCATATAGCTCATTGATTCATTTACTCATTCAAATACATTTATTGTCTTTGGGGAATGTCATCACTTCTCATTCAAATATCAACATTCATTCCTCCTTAAGAGTAGTTTGCAAAGACAAACAACGACCATTTGCAAACCTCATTAATGATCACCCTAGACAAACAACATCATAGGGGTGTTTCATCAATGGCATTTCACCCAAAGGACTATAGGTGCGATAATAACAAGCCTTCTACCAAAGACAGTCATTTAACCAAACAAAGCATTCATTAGATTAAACTTAGAACAAACAACATTCAAGGTTCAACCTTTCTTTCATCTATATGACAAATATGAGAACAAACCATATTAGCATACTCATCTAGCAAGAATTATCACACATTATACACAAGAAGTTCTAAATCCATGCTTTTGGATTTCCATATCAAATGGGTTAAGAAATTTGCAACTTTCCTAACACCCTAACATTTCAATCTTACAAACATTTCATATACTCAAATAACCCATGGTATAAATGAGGTAAAACACAACATTAATGTCATAATAAATGCTCTCAAATAAATGTTCATAAATGAGCAAACATAGAATCTTACTACATAAGCTTGGAAGCTTCAATCAATTGCTCCCAAGAACTAGATTTAGCTACAAGAGTTCATACTAATTAATGCTACACAACCAAACATAATACAAGAGATTTCAAAGATGAAAATGGAAGAAAATAGGGTTCTAAACAGTAATAAAAATGCAGGTGAAGAAGATGTGAATGAGAAGAAAGAGAGTGCTATTTATAGTACAAAAAGGATAAGGTGAAATTCTGGCCACCCATTGGTCGCGACTCGCGACGAGACCATCACGACTCGCGACAGGTGCCAGAATTTTGTCTTGTTTCCTTTTCTTCTTCTTGTGGTACACATTCATCTTCATAACAATTTCTCTCATTTTTCAAGTCTTCAATGTCTCCAAAAATGGTGTTCAATGGCCTCCGGTCCTCATGTTTTCAAAACAAGTCTTCAAAAGTCTTTGAAAATGTGATCTTCAATGGCCTCCGGCCTTCATGCCTCCGTGTTCTTCCCTTGTCACTCAAAATCCACTTGGAAGAGGTAAAAGAGCGTAAAGTTTCTCTTACCCCTCCCAAGAGAATTTCAAGGTGAAACACAAGCCTTTGAAAATAAAATAGCACAAAAGTGACCCAAAACAGTATTAAATTATGCATATAAAATGGACATATTAGTTTCTCTCTCTGGGGTACCGCTATTGTTGTGCTACAACAAAAATTCTATTTTCTTGTCTCAGAATCCGGTTGGGCACAAACGGGCCAAGCACATTGTTATTGACTACCACTTTGTTCGCGAGCTCATTTCTACTGGCAAGCTTCGTGTCACCCACGTTCCCACTACACTCCATGTTGCAGACATTTCAACCAAGGGTCTTTCCCTTCCTTTGTTTGAGTTCTTTAGATCCAGATTTGCATCTTGGCACATCCAACACTTCGCTTAGGGTGTTAGACTTAGTCATATAGAAGATTAGTATTTGAGTTCATGTTTATATCAAACTCTCTATGTATTCATCTATATATTTCCATACCTTAATAATAATATCATTACTGTAAATATTCTCTTCTAACACTACCATCGCTCATTTTGGTCATTCTATTATTCTGTTACGCATGCTACTGCACCCTACTATTATTGACGTTCCTTTTGTTCCAAAATTACTAAATTTTGTTAGTGCATCCAAATTAGCCCACAACAACAAATTTTATCATGAACTTCATTTTGATTGTTGTAATTTAAAGAAATTTCAAGGTCATATACTTCTCAAGAACACTGTTGAAATTGGCCTGTATCACCTCATGCGTAGTCCTACATCATCTCTCTCTTCTGATCGTCATCCTCCCCAAGTCCACCTCAGTGACCGCGCCTCACTTCAATGCTAACAACATAGTATGGCTCACCCCCGTGGATAAGTTTTTCATCATTTGGTTTCTAGTCAATAGCTTCATGTGTCTTCTAATAAATTAGCATGAGTTTGTGGTTCCTATCAATTGGGTAAAATTCAGCGATTACCTTTACCAAGTGGTCATAAATCTTCTTCAAAACCTTTTGATATAATTCACTCTGATGTATGAGGTCCTTCTCTTGGCAAAAGGCCAAGATCCGCTCGCCCTCAGCGGCCCATACCAACCGACACCCCGGCCAACGTATGAGAGGTAAATCACGGTAGCCCAGCACCAGGACCAATGGGCTTGGTATGGACTCGGTGCGCACAAGGAAGCCTTGCAAAGCAAGAACTCCCCACACTGCCGCTGCCGAGTATCGAACCTGGGATCATTGGCTTACCCACCCATCTCCCAACCACTGGGGTACACCCATCTCTACTACTGGTTGTCACTATTATTTCAGTTTCATTGATGATTGCACTAAATTCACTTGGTTGACTTCATATCTTCTAGATTACAAGTTTATTCTGTCATTCAATTTTCTCTTAAATTTATCTAGAGAGAATAATCAACTCAAGTCAAGTTATTTCAATGTGATTAGAGTGGTGAGTATAGTAATGTCTTGTGTCAATTCTACCCTTCTTGAGTCTCTTGTAGTTCGTCATAAAGCCTCGTGTCCTTATACTATAGAGCAAAATGGCTCCTCGAAACGGTGAAATCGGACCAATTTTTAGAAAGGTTTAGCTCATCTTACTCACTCACAAATACTTATCAAATTCTGGAGTAAGCTTTTCACACATCTATCTGCCTAATCAAATGAACCAGCACCCCTGTTTTGGAGTACAAGTCTCCCCATGAGTGTCTCTATGGGAAAGCTGTTAACTACAAATTTTGGTGTATACCTAGACCACAAACCATAGAAGGTTGGACTTAAGGCCAGCCTAGAACTTAGTCCCAGACTAATCTTTGTTGCGAACCAGGAAAAGAAAAATCAGGTCGGAAGAGACTAAGCCATGAAGTAAGAAAGACGGATACCACGACCAGGTTCCAGCCACGAAGATAGACACGAATTGGTTTTATGGGGACCAAGATATAACCGACGATCATGAACCTTAATAACGTGTAGCCAAGATGATAACTGGCTATATATACAAGAATAAAAGTGCCAATCAATGTAAGTGCAACTATACTGAAAAATCCTAATTCTCTTGAGGAAACTACTGACTTAAGTGTCAGAACATTTTTCCTAGAATCACTTCCGGGATTCATTTTACAAGAGGATTTATAGTGAACTATAGTCACTTTGGTCAATCAGAAATACCCCTACATTTGGCGCCGACTGTGAGGACAAGAATTTTTTTGATCCTTCATTCCCTTCAAAGTTAACAATTGTGTTCACCAGAAGTGAGAGAAGCCAAAACCATCATACACAAGAGCAAATAGTTGGACGCAATAAGAGCATGCATCCCGGTCAAGATCAAGAATATATCTTAGCAGAGAGCGGGTGCACAATAAAGAAGACGTGGAAGATGATATAGAAAAAGCAGAGTGTCCTAATGCAAATAAAAAAAAAGAAAGGAGAGCGGTCGCATCATTTCTAGAAGCAAACAGAGAATAACCGTACAGTCAATTCTTAGCAACTCTCAAGCCGAAGTCCCTAAAAATAAGTTAAAAATAAGCCAAAAGATTGAGGATCTTAAATATGGGGATGAGTTAAGAGATATAGTGGTAGACAATGATGCAGACAAATTATCTTTAACACCATATCTTCGCAACTTAAAGATGGCAAAGGACTTCAAGTTTCCATTACATGTCAAAATTTATGATGGGACAACTGTCCCGAAGTTATTCCTACATTCCTATTGTAACAACATGAGATTTTACGATGCGGAGATTGAGTTGGTATGTAAGTTTTTCCCTATCTTTCTATTGGGAACAACAATTACATGGTATGAAGACTTGCTAAACGAAAATTTTAAGTCTGGGTCAGAGTTGTCGGATCTGTTCGTGGGGCACTTTTACCAGAAGAAAAAATTCACCTAGGCAATAGCAGACCTAAACAACATAGCTCAGAGAAGTGGTGAAAGTCTTGTAGAATACCACAATAGGTTCATCATGGAAAGTTTGCAGGTTTGTGATATGTCGTTCAGGAGGCACACAATCAGAAGAATTCTACAAAGAAATCACAAAAAACATGCCCAAAACCCCTAGAAAATTGCAAAAAATGATTGAGCAATATGTGCAAACCAAAGAGGCAAATAACCACAAAATAGAGTGGGAGCTAGGAAAAAAAAGAATGATGGAAGACTCACAAACAATTTTTGCGAAGAAGGGAAAATGAAGCCTCCCTTTTAAAGGAAGAGAATTGGGAATGCAAAGCACACTATCCCAAGAAACACCGCTAATGAAGTCATGAAAAGAAATCCGGCAAGCAAACATAGAGCTATTTTGCGAACCAACACTGATGATAGCACCTCTAGATAAAAGATCTATGGAGTACTATTATGCATTCCACAAAGATCATATCTATGATGTGAAATATTACAGAGATCCGAGAAGGCAAATGGAAGAGAAGTTAAGAAATGGAAATCTGAGCCAGTATAAGAAAGAAGTTGGAAGAAACCAATACAATGAAGCCAATAGGGTAGGAAGATTCATGGCTAAAAACAAGGCCATTGCGAACACACAGAACAAGAATTAGAAGATGACAACAGTGGGGGATTATGAAGAAGACATAGCGAATTAGGCTCCAGAGAGAATAGTTTTATCAATATATGGGTCAATTAAGTCTTATCAAATAATACCTGGATAGCCAAGGCGAGGTATTTGCCACCTTAAGAACCCGTAGACAAGAGATTACATGTGGATGAAACAATCATGTTTAGCGAAGATGATGCAGTTCCTAATGCTTCACCTCACAATGATATAATGGTCATTATTTCTAGGATTGGGTTGATAGAGTGTTTGTAGATGATGGGAGCATAGTGGAAATTATTTTTGTGGATTGCTTTGCAGGTTGGGATTCAAGCAGATTGACCTTAAAAAGTCCACATATTCGCTTATAGGATTCACTGGACAAGCAGAGACACCGTTAGGCAACATGCAACTGCCTATAACAATAAGTTAAAATGATAGAAACTGCACTATCATTTGTGACTTCGTTGTCATGGAACCAAGTTCATTTGAGGCTATCATCGGCAAACCTTAGATGAATATTGCAAAGGAAATATAGTCTCCATACCATTTGGTCATGAAGTTCCCAGCTCCAACAGGAATTGCAATAGTGAGAGGAAACCAACAAACAACCAAAACAATATATGGTTATCATGATGCTAGAAAGAAAGAATGTAGAGGAAATAAAGATAGTTAGCACTATCATAGATGGTGACTCACTCAATTAATTGGATCCTCAAATAGATCTAGGAGAAGAAACTGAAGTTGTCACTTTGGATGATGAAAACACCTCTACGTCTGTCCAAATAGGAAAGCATCTTCAAGACTTGGAGAAAGAAAAAGTGATACAAATATTGCAAAATCACAAGGATATTTGCATGGAGTGTTCAAAACATGGGAGGAGTCGATGCAAAAATTGTGACCCATTTGTTGAATATCAATGATTTTGTCAAACCAATAAAGCAAAAGCAACGAAACTTAGCTAGTGACAGACAGAAATCGATTGAAGAAGAAGTAACAGTGTTATTGCAGGATGGTATTATAAAGAAGGTGATCCACCCGAAATGGCTTGCAAACCCAGTGATGGTAAAGAAGGCAGACTCGGGGTAGAGAATGTTTATAGACTTCACTGATCTAAACAAGGTATGCCCAAAGAATTGTTATCCCTTGCCTAAAATTGATCAGCTACTTAAACTGATTTCTGGATATGAGATCCTGGCTTTCTTGGATGCGTATAAGGGATATCACTTGACATTGATGAACCCAGAAGATGCAGAAAGAACAACCTTTATAACAAGCTTTAGAATATTTTTCTATGTGAAGATGCCATTCGGCCTAAAAAGTGCAGGGGCAACATATCAGAGAGTGGTCGACAATGAATTTCACAATCAAGTAGGACAAAATGCAAAAGCATATGTCAACGACATAGTAATAGAAACCAAAATGTTATGCAACTTTGCTCAAGACTTGATGGAAACCTTGGATACACTGGGAGGTCGTCGCCGTACCTCTCAAAGTTAATATTTATAAGCCCTAAATGCTTACTTTCTACAACTAGGTAGATAGTGGCAAATCGGGGTCGTCCAAAGAGAAGAGGGATCTTCCTAAGCGTCTAAGCACAAATGGTTGATACTAGGCTAGGAGTAAATATATATACACACACATAAAAGCAAGTAAAAGGGGGGGGGGGGTTGGTTGGTTGGTTTCCTAAGTTAACAAAGATAAAAAGACGAGATAACTAGCAACGTCAAGTGACTATGCTAATCATCAAACAAAACTAAAGAAAAGGGTTTTAAACTACAAAGATAAAATGCCTTGGGGGCAACGGATATCCACTTCCACATCTAATGTAGTTCATCGAATCATTCACACATTCCATCATATAGCATTCAGGACCCGACACTCACACACCCATCTAGCAAGTACCACAACACACACATCACAAGGAGTTCTAAGTTCATGCTCATAGATCTTCATGCAAAGGCGCTACGGAATTCGTCACGTTCCTACACCTAAACAATTCAACCACACAAGCACTCCCTATGCTCAAACAACTCATGATGCACATGCAGTGAAACACACCGTCAAGAATGCATAAACGCCAAATAACAAATGCTTCAAGAATGAATTTAAATCATCTATTCAATACTTCAACTACTTGTCGTGGAGACTAAACTCCTATCCTTCTTAGTTCGTAGTTTGCGAGAGTGAGTTCGACATCTCTCGTCAAACCTCACCAATGACTCCCGAGTCGCGACCACGACTCAAGGTGTCATTGGTGGCATTTAGCACGAAGGACCAACAAGCTTGGCAATGCCTATGACCACTACACCGTGACTAAGCATTAAACCAATTCATGCAATTACACGAGATTGGATGAACGTGCAACGCACATTCATCCACGAGCATATGACTCTCTCGTTTGCTACACAAACGAACATGACGAAGAGTTCAACATCAATCACATTCGTCTAGCACATTGTCAACACACTAACACAATCAAAAGCTCTAATTCACACTCATACATTCCTAACAAGAACAGGGGGGAAATTAACCCAAATCCCCCAAACCCTAGCTAGCAATTCATACAAGCATTTCATATCATCAAGCTCTCAACAACATCAATGAAATCAACAATTAACATTCAAAGCACAATAAATGCACAATAGCAAAAACACCAAATAGATAGATAAAATGATTCTCAATACATAGAAGTGGAAGCTTCAATCCATAGCTCCCAAGTACAAGAACTACTCTAGAACAACAAAAGACATAATTAAACTACAAAAACTAAGAAAAGAAAGAGAAGAAAACCAAGGGTTTTCAAGCCCTAAAATGCAAGAAGAAGAGGGAAAAAAGCTGTGGAGAAGAGGGAGTGAAGGGGTATTTATAGGGGGAAGAAAAAGGGGAGAAAACGCTGCTACAGGGCTGATTTTAAGCTGTCGTTGCGAGTCGCGACGAGCTTGGTCGCGACTCGCGACCAAATCAGTAACTCAGCCTTGCTGTTTTGTTTTGCTTCCTCCGGGTGAACCGTTGATCCGTTTCGGGAGTTCTTGTAGTCGATTTTATAGTGCTCAAGAAGAGGAATCCAATGGTGCCACTCTTGAAGGCTGATTCTTCTCGGAAAATTCTGAGAACCCCGGACCATCTTTCACCCGTTGCTTTGCTCTCCTTTCTTCATCTCTTCACTTCTTCAAATCTTCACAAAGCTCAAATGTAAAGGTCTTCAAATCTTCAAATCTTCGAAGATAAATCTTCAAAGTCTTCAAACAAATCACCTTGTCACACAAAATCATCTAAAAAGTGATAAAAACGTCAAAGCCGCCTTTATCCTTCCTTAGATGATTTCAAGGCAAAATGCCACATGTAGAGCACAAAATTGCACAAAACCTAATCCTAAAAAGCCTAAAATAACCATCTAAAATGGACACATCATACACTAAGTGTGATTCAGATGTAGCTTAATCCCAAAAAATGCATAATTGAGGTAGGTGTAGGAAATTTTTTAGGATACAAGGTATCCTCTAAAGGAATTTAAGCCAATTCATAGACAATACAAGTGATAATTGACCTCCGTCAACCACGAACAGTTAAGGAATTGAAAATATTGATGGGATTATTTGCATCACTTAGTAGACTGTTTCAAAGGAAGCTGAGAAACACTTCCCACTCTTCGAAGTCCTTAAAAAAGTTAAAAAGTTCAGTCGGAGCAAGGAAAGTCAAAGAGCATATGAGTTCTTGAAAGACCAACTTCAGGCTCTGCCAACATTGAAACAACCAATCCCTGGAGAAACACTGTATGTATAATTGGAGGTTTCAAAAAATGTGATAAGCTCAGTTTTGGTTCAACAAGAAGGCCAGAAACAAGTACCAGTGTTCTACATCATCAAAATACAACATAATGAAGAAAGGGCGTATTTTCCAGTTGAAAGATTAACTCTAGCTTCGGTATATTCGGCAAGAAGAACGTGAACCTATTTCCACAGTCATAGAATTGTAGTTTATACTGACTACCCAATCAAGAACATTCTAAGAAGGCTGAATTATCTGGAAGATTTACCAAGTGGGCTCTTGAATTTGGGCAATATGGGATCTATTTTCAACCGCGAACTGCAATCAAGGCCCAAGCTTTGGCTAACTTCATTGCAGAGATGACAAGTGCAGAGGCACGTGAGGTGAACACACAGTAGAATCTTGGAATCCACAAAGGAAAATCCAAGTGGGAAGACATTACATGGAAATTGTTTGTTGATGCGGCATCTAGCAAAGAATGCTGCGGTACAAAACTGCTATTGGTCAGCCCAGAAAGAGGTGAGCACATACATTCACTTCATTTTGATTTCCTACTAACCAACAATGAAGCTGAATACAAAGCATGACTATGTGTCTTAGATCTTATAGTCAAGATGAAGGTTAAAATTTCCAGGCCTTTAGTGATTCACAGTTAGTAGTCCAGCAAGTACGGGGAGACTATAAAATGTAAAAAAAAATAGTTGATAAAATATTTAATAAGGGTTCTTCGGCTCATTTTTCATCTCAAATACTTAAATATTCTGCATGTATAAAGAAGTGAAAACACGAAAGCAGTTGCCTTAAGCAAACTGGCAACATCTGGGTTCGAACCATTAATCAAACACAAGGATGTGGGAGGTCATTCTAGTTAGAAGTACAGTAGTATCAACTGTGTCAACAGTCAAGACAGATGAAGTAAACTTGATGACACTGTTAATAGATTACTTTGCTAGGGGAAAGTTTCCAACAGACAAGATACAAGCCAGGATGTTGAAATTGAAATCTCACAACTACGTTTATTAATGAGGGATTCTATAAAAGAAAGGTTTCTTCTCTCCATTGATAAATGTGTGGGACCATTACAAGTAGGAAAAATCTTGAAGGAAGTGCATGAAGGATTATGTTGAAAGCATCAAGGGTCTCAAACAATCGCGAAGAAGATCATTCGAGCAGGATATTATAGACTAGCCACATTTAAGGATACGTACAAATTTGTCCTCAAACGTAAAATTTCCAGATTAATGCCTCAATGTCACACATACCATAGGCTGCTTTAACGGTAAAATATGGAGCTTGGCCATTCGATAAATGGGGAATCGACCTAGTCGGGTTCTTTTCAAAAGGGTGTTGGAAATGCTAGATTTCTAATTGTGGCAATTGATTATTCCAGAAGTAGTTGGAAGCAAAGCCATTGGGAAGAGTCACAACAGAAGTAACAAGAAAGTTAGTTTGGAATAATATAGTTTGTTGCTATAGGGTGCCACAAACTATCATCACAGACAATGGCACAAAATTTAAAAGTGGAATCTATAGTGAATGGTGTTCAAAGGTAGGAATTTTACAAAATTTTACATCTTTAGTTCACCCTCAAGCAAATGCTCAGGTGGAAGTAAGAAACAGGACCATAGTTAAAGGTATCCAAAAAAGACTGGAGGGAAAGCGACCGGTTAGATGAGTTACCCAATACCCTATGATCGTACATAACAATTGTTCGACGACCAACAAGAGAAACACCATACAGTCTTGTCTATGGTCACGAAGTGGTAATACCAGTGGAAATCGGGAACTCAAGCCTCCGAGAAGAAGAATACAAGGAGGATGATAATCCTGAAATGCTGAGGTTGGATTTAGACGAACTAGGAGAAAAAAGATAAAGGGCAGCGATCACAGAGGCAAAGTACAAGGAAAGGATGGCTAAAGAATACAATAATAGTGTCAAAGAGACACAATTTCAAATTGGTCATCTTGTGTTGAGGAAGAATGAAGCTAACCTAGCAAAAGAAAAAGGAAAGCTGAGCCCAAAATGGGAAGGACCATACAAGATAGTGAAGGAACATCGATCTAACTGCAACAAGTTAGAGAGATTGGATGGCAACAGTGTTTCCAATATGTGGCACGTGATCAACTTTAGAAATTTTTATGTGTAGTTCCAAGGAGGAAGACAAGAAAAATCTAGTTGTTGTTTAGGAACCATGAGATGATCATTGGTGATATTTGCACCCATGTTTTATTTTGAAGTTAATATTATTGCAATTTCACATTATAAATATATAAAAGAATCTTTCGGGGAAAATTACATTTTATCCTTTACTCGTATATCGTGCCTTATAGTCGTAGACAATTGAGTCTGACCAAGTGCAATGCAACAAACTACTAAGTTGTCTATTAGGTGATTTTAAAAAAATTTATGAACACAAGAAAAAGCAAGCAATAGATCTTGCAATTCGAACAATACAACTTTTTGATTTTGCAATCTATAGATCTTGCAACTTTTCTAAGTACAAATCTTCACTTTTACAAGCTATAGATCTCACAGTAAGGCATATATGTCTACAAAACAGTGACGAAAGCAAGTGATAGATCTTGCAGCTTTGCACATTAAATTTTTTTAATTAAACAAGCTATAGATCTTGCAATAAGGCGGATATGCCTACAAAAAAGCGAAGGAAGCAGTCAATAAATCTTGGGACTTCACACTAAGAAAAATATCCAAGTTAGCATAATATACAACACGTATGTTTACAAGGATATCAACAAAAGTAAAATATATAGTTTGCGCAGAAAAATGATGACGCAAGCAAAAGTTCGTAAAGCATAACATTTGGTATTGTTGAACAGAAACTGCAACAACTTCCACAAGCTGGAACGAAAAAAATAGTACTTGAAGCATTCAAAGGAAAACTTATTACAACATAAATTATATATGCCTTGAGGCACGAGAAGGATAAGAGGAGGAAGAACCACCACAACGACGAGATTGCAAGGCCTGATGTTCTTCAACAATGATATAATCGTAATGCCATTTCATATGCAAGTAAGCAGGATGCCGAGTTTGACCACTTCTGTCTATGCGATCAAGATACTTAGCATAATAAGCTTTAAAATCAGTTATAGGGCCAATGTCTTCATGATCAAGATGCATATTCATAAGGTCAATAGTTTCTTGACACCTCTTATTCGCTTCGTCCAAATTGCGAATCTCGTCCTGTACTTGGCGAATGCGATCAAACAGCCTCAAAAAAATTAATCCTCTGACCGCCAATACTCATAGTCAAACCACCCTATCTAGTAGAACTACAATGCCTTGCAGATATAGCCTTTGGCTCATCTTTATAATCAAAGAAAGCTTGCTCAAGTTTATGAACACTTGAATCAAGATGTGTGCACTCAGCACGAAGGTGATAATTATCACTATGCAAATTGATATTTGAAGAAACCTGTTCATCAAACTTGCTTTACCACTCTATGGAATAGATAGAAAGATGATCACATTCATCTTGTTTCTTTTTCAATCGATCCAATAATTCATTAATGCGAGAAATCTGTTTGTATATGATACAATTTTTGTGATAAGCTTTGCGCACTTTACTTGCAGCAAAATTCTTCGCCTTTTCTTACTACCAAATCAGCTTGACCAAATAGAGCTGCTGACTATGGATAAGATCATTTTGCTTCGAACAAAACCATTTTATTTCACGAACATGCTCTTGGGTCTTATTAAGAGTTTTCTTCCATGCAAGCTCTAAATCGTTCACAACATGAAGCATATATTTCAAATGGGGGCCTAGTGATGTTGCTCATTCTTCAACACAATCAGGGAGCTTAAGCGAACGGACATGTGCGGAAAAAAATTCAAGATCCGCTAAGTTACAGACAATACCTTTACCAAGAAACTCAAGGTTATATCATCATGAATAAAATTACTACATGGGCAATTTTCATAAGACGATGGAGGTAATGAGGAAGTGGAAGCATGCCATCCAAAATCTCTGCATATGAACATAAGGAGGTAGAATTTAAATCCAAAATCCTAGCATTAGACAAATGACCACCAAAAAATAGCTCAATATATTCCAGGGATATAGAACTAGTAGCATCAGTTAGCTCACTAGGACACCACAAACCAAAATATAGAGATCCAAGAGGATGCCCAAAACTATTACTAGATCCGGACAAGGCAAGAAGATTTAAAAATTTATGGTCGATGAAAATATCAAAACCCTGCATATGAACAAATACAAAACAAAAGTATAAAATCAGAATAGAAAATCAAGTTGTAGTCAAATAAAATACACAGCTCGGTGATAAACAATGTGTCATTAGGTATTACAGACAAAAGATAATATTGTTTCAATTCATATCACTTCTTTAGAAACTCAAATAACTTCATTATAAGAGAAGGATTAGTGCTTTGGATAGTAAGGGAAAATTCTCCGTGGTTAGCATCCTGGACAGGGTTCTCCACTTGTGCAACAAAATCTGGGTTGGGGGTCGGCATAGCATCATGAGAAGCAAATAGAAGGACTTCACAATAATCAACCTGAAAACTTCGAACCTCTAGAACGAAGGGCAAGGAGTAAAGACCCGTAAGATGTTATAGTAAGACATAAAGATACCCACCATTGGAAATCCTTTCCACAAAACCCTCAGTTTGCATAGCCTTACGCTTTACCAGTGCGGTACTAGATTTGTCCCAAGAAGGCAAACTCTTCACTTTTGCAGTAGATTTCAACTCACACAAGTTTTTCATAGCTTAGCAATAACCAACATTGCAAATAGAGCTGGAAAGATCCGAAAATAGACTGAAGAAGGACTTTGTTTTACAAAGCCGATAGACAAGAATTTGGGGTTAAATAGGAGAAGGGGGACCATTCGTCATTATCTCCATCAACTCAAAGCAGAGTGTATTGGCTTCTTCTTCAGCGGCCTTCTCACGCTGCTTAGTAGCTTTAAGGGGGAGGGGGTCTCCAGAGCCTCGCACCTCATCTCCTTAGCCTTATAGTTCTCCAAGAGTGGACTGTCATCCTTAGAAAATTTTGCAATCTACTCACTAACGAGCTGAAGACTCTCACTAACCTAAGGGAAATGTACAAATAAATAGGATAGAAGTTCATCGAGATAAGAGAATATCAAATTATAACAAATAGTACTTTAAACTTTTAAGTGAACTTACAACAACCAAGGTTTCAGGGAGAGAAAGTTTGGAAAGAGTAGCATGCATAATGCCCTCCACAAGAAAGTTGTTATTTATTGGTGGAGCCATATAACAAGGCTAGATATTACACCCCTTTTTCCCCGAAGGCAACAAGACACCTAATGACTCATCAATTCTCTCCCCTCTTCTTTTTCCTCCCTTTAAAGTTACCAGTAGCGCTGTCACCAACCACCTCTTTGCTCTCAATTACTTTACCCTTAGCAGACACTATTTGAGAGTTTGTATTGTGGACACCCTCTTGAAGGGTGTCATCACCAGTAGCTTCATTGGAAGGGACAAGCATCTCATCTATCTCTTCGTTATCACTAGCAAGAAGCAACCTGCGGGAGCATCTCCAACTAGATTCATATCTATAAATAAGTGTATAGCACATATCAGACGAACACATGAAAATAATAAAAGATCAGACAAATGCACAAAAATAGTAAAGAAATGTAAAAAAGAAGAAGAAAAAAGACAAATTCAATAGGGTGAAACAATAACATAAAATAAATATGAAGAACACCTTCAACATCAGAATCATTAAGGTAGAGATGTTGTGTATCTTCGTGGAGTGTTACCACAACCTCGGAATTAACAGTAAAATGAACTCCCAGACTAGGAAGCTTGGACTTAGGAACATTATAGTTCAAGATGGAATGTACCAACATTGCTTGGGAAGCCGCTGACAAGCTCAACACTAGGAATAATAGGGTAGAAAGTAAACTCATCCATGGTGTTTTTTACTTTGCGAAGATGATAAAAGTTACAAAATAAGTTAAGCTTAAAAGGGACGTTTGTTTTTTCACACACATGGTGGAATCCTGTAATAATTGTGATGCTCTTGGGATGAAACTGACACAAAGGAATCTTGTATGATGAAAGAAGATCAAAAAACATGTTGAGGAAGGGGAAAGTAAATACCAAAGTTGAGGTATACTAAATAGCAGGACATGTAACCAGTAGGAAGAGTGCAAACACAATCAGAGTTCGTAGGAGCCCAAAGTTCAAATGAACACAGAAAAGGAAAATAGCTCTTTAAATCTTCCAGGTAGTGGTCAGAAAAAATGCTGCTAAACATGGAAGATCCAGTGACATGACCAGAATCCTCATCGGAGTGAACATCTTTTGCGGGATTATCTATAAGTTTAGCCGATACAACAAAGAGAAGAGACAATGAGCTAAACAGACTTACTTTTATAGATGATGAAGAACAGTTGATTCTCACAAAGATTAGGAAGAACCGGAGGAGATGAAGAATTGAACGATGGATACGATGAACTAAAAGAAATAAGTTTCAGTATTTAAAACAAAACATAGAAGCATAAAAAACGTGGAGTTTAATCAATTCAAAAGCATCATGATTATGTTCTGACACAAAAGGGGTTACCTTTTACACAAATCGAGATGGCGGCATAAATTGAGTAGACAATGCACTAAATGATGATGGATTTAAGTCAATTCATTAAAATTCCTCATTTAAGGGATGAAACGATAATGGAAGTTAGGAAAAATCAGAACAATATAGCAAAGAAAGGGGGATGGAATCTTGGAAACAAAATTTTAACAAATTTGGTCTATCACAAAGAATACATCAATGAGGAGGATTCAAAAATTAAAAATTCAAAACCAAAAAAATATTATCAGGTCACAAGTATAGCCAAGAAGCAAATGGCACTTCGCGATAATGAGATGGGTAATATTAATGATGAACGGGTTGTTAAAGTTTTATGAACTCATACAACAATAGTTTGCATTTATTCCACAAGTGATGCCATTGCTACATGTATCTTAATCTTCATGGCTAGGGGGGCTTATGGTGTATACCTAGCCCATAAACCACGGAAGGTTGGACTTAAGGCCCATCCCAGGACTTAGTAACAGACTAATCTTCGATGCAAACTGGGAAAAGTAGAATTAGGTCGAAAGGAACTAAACCACAAAGTGAGAAAGGTGGAGACCACGATCATGTTTTAGCCATAAAGATAGACAGGAACTGGATTTAAAGGGACCACGATATAAACCACGATTGTGAACGCTAATAATGTGGAGCAACGATAATAACTTTCTATAAATACAAGAATAAGAACGCCGATCAAGGTAAGTCCAACTACACTGAGAAATCCTAAATCTCTTAAGGAAACTACTAACTTGAGCATCAGAGCATTTTCCCCAGAATCATTTCTAGGATATGTTTTGCAGGAGGATAAACGGTGAACTGCGGTCACTTTGGTCAATCTTGAATACCACAAGAATTTTCTAAAGCCCTTCACGTGTCTTTGCAATCCCTTTCCTCACCCACACAATGCCACCAAGTTGGAATTTTGGTCCCTATCATGCGTCCTTCTTAGCCACAACTCCAAACACAAAGGGTTCATGTCTCTCCATGTGCCTACATCTCACACTTATATATCTAGTTATGTTATATTTTATGAGTTAACCATCTCATATCCCACTATTTCCCCAAACCTTGTCACTCTCCTCTAACTATATTCCCATGTCAATCTTTCAACAACCTTTTTCCATCCAATAATCTGCTTTAATTCACACTATTCGTCATCTTCCACCATCACAAAAATATATTCCAGCTCAAATTCATCTCTCAAGTCACTCCTGGTCCCTAGAACTTCTACAACCTCACCAACGTCTTCTATCGACTCATCCTTACTGGAACCATCTTCACTGGTGCCTTCCTCATCATCTTTATCTACATATACCACATTTTCCCTTCTCTCTATCTGAAAACACCCTCTTGGTTTTCCTCTCCCCCCCCCCCCCCGAAAATATTTGAGCCCTATCCTGACAACTTGATCCTCTACTAGCTCCCTTAAACCCATAGAAACCTATCCATCGAAATCCCCTCACATCTGGCTTTACTGCCAGCCTTGAACCAAAATTATTCCATCAAGCCTCCAAATATCCCAATTGGCAGCATGTTATACAGTTTGAATACGATGCCTTATGGGAATTGGGACTTAGTTTCTTGTTGGTTGTAAGTGAGATTACAGGATCAAGCAAAAATTTGATGGCTCTATTATAAGCTATAAGGCATGCCTAGTTGCAAAAATGTTTCATCAAGAAGAAAGTTTATACTTCGACACTTTCAGGCCTATTATGAAACCTACTATTATTTGACTTGTTTTGAGCTTGTTTATTTCTGATAGATGTCAATAATGCCTTCCTTAATGACGGGCTAGCAGAGACCGTTTTTAAGGACTAACCACAAGGCTTTGTTGCTTTTGACATGCTGACTCATGCTTGTCAACTTTGAAAGGCTCTCTATGGACTAAAGCAAGCTTCTCTCGCATGGTTTGAAAATATTACTGGCTCCCTTGTTCACTATGGCTTCAAGGCTTGTGTTTTTTATCCTTTGGCTGTTTTTTAAGAAATCTAGATCTCATGTGGTATATGTTCTAGTTTATATATATGATCTAATCTTCATAGGATCTCATGCTTCTTTCATCGATAAGTTTGTTTACCTACTCCATCGGGCTTCTCCTTGAAGGATCTTGGCTCTTTGCTCTACTTACTAGGTATCAAAGTCATTCCCTTTGGTTCATCTATTCAGCTATCTTAGCAGAAGTTCACACGCAACATCCTCAAACATAACCACATGACATGAATATGGAAGAGGAACACGAATATGGAAGAGGAATTAGATGGGAATGCAAAATTTGACAAAATTGTTGAGGATATTGCAAGAGAGTTCCATGGTAAACCCGAGGTTGTACAAGCTTCACTTGATGACAAAGTTACACCATTGTACAATGGTTCAATACATTTGCTACTTAGTGCGATTATGAGGATAATGAATTTGAAGGCCAAATTTGGATGAACCGATAAGTCGATGACCGAAATTCTTAAATTTCTTAGGGAATTTCTCCTCAAAGGTAACATGATGCCGAATAGGTTCTATGCCACAAAAAATGTTCTTTGCTCGATGGGATTGGAATTGAAAAAATATATGCTTTCCCTAAATGATTGTATGTTATACCGGGGGAAAGAAGATGAAAATCTAGAAACTTGTCGGGCATGTGGTGAGTCTCGGTACAAATTGAAGAAGGGAGCAATTGTAGTGGGTGCGGAAGTGTTAACTAAAATAAAGAAAAAAAACACCAGCAAAAGTGATGTGGTATCTCCCAATCGTTCCCCGATTGCAGAATTTTTTCATTGTAAATAAGATGAAAACTTGTTGCGATGGCACACAGAGAGTGATCAACCGGTTGATAACGTGATTAGACATACGTCGGATGGTGAGCAATGGAAAAAATTGATGCTTTTACCGCGAGTTTGGAAAAGAACCCGGGCATTTGAGGTTCGTCCAATGTACTAATGGAATGAATCCATTTGGTAATATGAGTAGTTCAAATAGTTCTTGGTCTATTATGTTATGCTGGTTATCTACAATCTTCTGTCATTGTTGTCAATGAAACGTAAGTATGTGTTGTTATCTGTGATAATTTCTGATCCTAAGCAACCGGGTAGTAACATAGATATGTATCTTGATTCTCATACTGAGGATATGTTGATGTTATTTAAGGCGGGTGTGTGGACATATGGAGGGAGTTTTGAAGATTACTTTACATTCAAAGCGATACTATTTTATACAATTAATGATTTTCCCACGTATGGTAATTTTTTCGGTTACTCGGTGAAAGGCTACTTTGCATGGCCCGTGTATGAGAAGGACACTGATTAACCAATTGAAGCATGATTGTAAAACTGTATATCAAGGTCATCGTAGGTTTCTTCCAGCGGATTATCCATGCCATTTGGTGAAAAAATGGTTTAATGGGGAAGTAGAGGCTAGAGAAGCACCAGTTTCACAAATAGGCATTCGGATATTTGAAACAGTGAATAATTTACCCAATGGCTTTGTGAAGAAGAAATGTAAAGTGCCCGTGGATGGGAGTTGGAAGAAATGCTCCATTTTCTTCAAATTTCCTTACTGGGATTATTTGGATGTTAGACATTGTCTCGATGTTATGAACATTGGGAGGTCATCGCAGTACCTCTCAAAGTTAATATTTATAAGCCCGAAATGCTTACTATCTACAACTAAGTAGATAGTGGTAAGTCGGGGTCGTCCACGAAGAAGAGGGATTTTCTTAAGCGTTTAAACATAAAAGGGTGGTATTATGATAGAATTAGGTATATATATATATACATATAAAAGCATGTAAAAGGGGGTTTTGGTTGGTTGGTTTTCCTAAGTTACGAAAATTAAAAGACAAGACAACTAGCAAAGTCAAGTAACTATGCTAATCATCAAACAAACTAAGAAAAAGGGTTTTAAAACTACAAAAACAAAGCCTTGGGGGCAATTGACATCCAAATGTAAATCATTGAACCATTCACTCATTCTATCACATTTGTTATCTATGGGGAATGCCAATGAAAGATCAACATTCATTACTTCTTAATAGTAATTTGCAAAGACAAATAACGACCATTTGCAAACCTCATTGATGATCACCCTAGACAAACAACGACCATAGGGGTATTCCTTCAATTGCGTTATACACGAAGGACCATATATTTGACAACAACAAGCCTTATACCAAATCCATAGCCATTTAACCAAACATAGCATTCATTAGGCAAAATCTAGAAAAAAACCACATTCAAGGTTCAACCTTTCATTGCATCTATAGGATAAATATGAGAACAATCTACTTAACATACATATCTAGCAAGAATCACAACACATTATGCACAAGAAGTTCTAAGTTCATGTTTCTAAATTTTCATGCAAAGGAGCTAAGGAATTTGTCACTTTCCTAACTCCCTAACACTTAAATCATACAAACACTTCCTATTCTTAAACAACACATGGCATAAAAGAAGTAAAACATAACTTTGAGAACACATTAATGCTAAATAACAGAGGCTTCAAGAACGAGTGAAACAATCTATTCACTACTTCCACTACTTGTTGTGAAGATAAATCTTCCATCATTCTTAGATAGTAGTTTGCAAGAGTAAATTCGACATCTCTTGTCAAACCTCACCAATGACTCCCTTAGCCGAAACACGACTAAAAGTATCCCATTGATGGCATTGAGCACGAAGAACCAACAAGCTTGGCAACACTTATAAACACTACACTGTGTCTAAGCATTTAACCAATTCGTGCATTTACACAAGATTAGCCAAGAACGATCGACATTCATTGACTTCTCTCATTTACTACCCAAAAAAAACATGACAACGAGTTCAACATCATTGCATTAATCTAGCAATTATCAACACATCAACAACATTAAGAAGCTTTAACTCATGCTCTTGGATTCCACATTAAAAGAGGGGAGAATTAGCTACTTTCTCCCAACTCTAACAAGTAATCATACAAGCAATTCATATACTCAAGCTTCTAACAACATTAATGCCATTAACAATTCACATTCAAAGCTCAATAAATGCACAATAGCAAAAGCACTAAATAGATAGATATGGTTCTTACTACATAGATATGGGAGCTTAATCCATTGCTCCCAAGTTAAAACTAAGCTAGATAATTAAAAGACATGATTAACCTACAAAAACTAAGAAAAGAAAGAAGAGAAAAACTAGGGTTTTAACCCAGAAAAATTGCAGGAAGAAGAAGTTCTAAAGATGAGAGGATAAGGTGAGTATTTATAGTATAAAAAAGCAAGAAAGATTTCTGGCCATACGTCCGTCGCGAGTCGCGACAGAGCCCAGTTCCAGCATCTTGATTTCTTTCTTTTTTTTGTTTCATGTCCTCCTCCTCTTCACTTTTCTTCAACTCTTCGAGTCTTAAAAGGCTCAAATACAAGTCTTTAAATCTTCAAAGGTATTCTTCAAAGTCTTCAAAGTCTTCAAACAAATTGCCTTGTCACACAAAATCCTCTAGAAAAGTAATAAAAGCATAAAAGTCACTTTTAACTCTCCATAGAGAATTTCAAGGCAAAATGCCACATTTAGAGCACAAAAAAGTACAAAAGTGAATCCTAAAAGTCCTAATATAACCATATAAAATGGGCACATCACACATAGAGAAGAATGTGTGTGATTCTTTGGTTGTGACCTTGTTTAATACCCCTTGGAAAAAAAGGACGAACTTAAGGCTCGGTTAGATTTTTTCGAGATGGGTATTAAGAATAATCTAGGCCCTGTGAGTTATGGTGAAAATTATTTCTTGCCCCCAGCTTACTGCTATTCTATGTCTCAATTGGAGAAAAAATCTTTCTGTGAGACCCTTAGAAGTGTTAAGGTTTTGGCCGTGTATTCTTCTAACATCAATAATTGTGTGTTAGTTGAGGAGTTGAAGTTGGTTGGATTGAATTCTGATGATTGTCACAATCTAATGCAGGAATTGAATGTCATTACGATTTGATTGCCATTGCCCTCTCATGTAAGACTATGCAATACGTTGTTTTTTTTGTTTTTCAAGCCCTTTTGTAGCAAACACATTATTGTGTCGAAGTTGGACCATTTGCAGCCAATTATTTTTGAAGTGTTATACCAGATGGAAATGTATTTTCCACTATCATTCTTTAACATCATGGTCCAATTGTGTGTTAATTAGTCTGGAAGATAAAGTTTTGTAGTCCTGTGTTTCTTAGGTCGATGTACCTATTTTGGAGGTATATGAAAATATTCAAGCATTTTGTGAAGAATCGGTACATGCCCGATGCAAATACTACACAAAGGTCCATGGCAGAGGAGTTCATCGAGTTTTGTATCAATTATTTGAAGGAGGTCAATTCGTTTGGGGTTCAAACTCATAGATATGAGGGAATGTTGAAAGTTCATGGGGTTAGGTAGGGGAAGATTTTAAGCTCTAGCGTGGAATTTTTAATTATAGCCCATCTTTATGTTATTTGCAATCATGGAGATGCTGTCCCATATATAGAGATTCACATGGATGCCATTAGAGTCTTGAACCCTAATTTAATGAAGCCCGGGTCCTGCAATTACACAGTGGGACTTTTTTTTCATGGTTGCGTGAACACGTAGCCATTGGTGACCATCCTATAACAGTGAAATGGTTGACTCATAGACCACTTGGTACTGTACTCTCTTATGGAGGCTACGATGTCCATGGTTTTACATTTGCAACAAAATCAGTGGAGGATAATGGTGTGTCTCAGAACAGTGGAGTCTCTCTCATTTTTTAAGCTTTGCATGTCAGTAGTGGAAATGATAATAATCCAATATATGCTCACCAGTTTTACTTTGGCACAATTTCAGATACTGGGAGCTTGACTATGTCACTATATGAATTGCTTTTTTAAATGCCAATGGGTGATTGCAATAATAGACAGCGTACTGAGGATTTTGGTTCCACCCTTGTCGACAGGAGTTGGATCGGTTGGCGAAAAGATCCTTTCTTGGTTTCCCAAGCGCTCCAAATTTTCTATGTGAATGACCCTTCCGATCCTTAGAGGGAGATTGTGATGGAAAGGAAATGTGCATTTGTTGAAGATTATGAAGTCGAAGAAATTGTTAGTTTTGGTAAAAAATTCAACTGGTGTTGCTATCGATGATGCTAGCTTGCCTGAGGAGGACGATCTGAGTTTGAATAGTTTTGTTGGATGTAGCGATCATGTTGAGGGAATTTTAACTACAAGAAACTGAACCTATTACTTTGCCCTTTTTTACCTCGTTTTCCTGGCTTAGTTAAAAAAATCAAGGAAAGAAATTCTTTTACCTCTTTTTTTTCCAAAGTAAATAATATTATTTACTTCAGTTAAAAAAATGAGGTATGTAATAGGTTTTTTACTGCGCTTCTTCAATCATCGGAGTAAATAGTCTTAAAAATTGATGTAAAAATTATTACCGACGTAAGTACGACGTTGGCAATATAGGTACAACCTAGTTGTAATTGTCAGTGATGAGAAGATTGATTTCACACTAGTAGACGATTTGACAAATTCTTCTCGATACTCAGGAGCGACGTCAAATTTTCCACCACGCGAAATCGCAGATGCCCCTCGGCCCAAACCCATGCATAATTCCATTCAAAAATATTTATTTATGTGATGACCCATCTCAACTCGGGGCCGTTAAAGTCGTAGCTCAAAGTAACCCGAGCGAGGGCATTCGACCAAATAGTCTAGAAAAGGATGCAAGGGTCGGTCAAAATAAATTTTATATTCTTCACCTAACTCACTGCTAAGCTACCTATGAGGTAGTTAGTGGAAGTTTTGGGTTCATCCATAGAGATGCTAGAGTCTAATATTCAATTATACAGAACCAAGTACGGGTTGCCAATCCATCAGTGTGCTAGGAATAGCTAATCTAGTACATTGTGGGGTTTTAGAGTTTTTCAATTAATAACTGCGAACATGAAAGATAAAACAAGATTAAACTATATTAAAAGGCACTTGGGGGTATTTTCATAACATGATTGATAAATCGCTTCTATCCATGATTCATTCACATATAGACATATAAACCTATCTTATGCCCATGTCACATAGTGTGGAGATAGCCAGGTATTTACCTCCACATGTCACATGTGGTACTTACCACAATGTCCATATCTCACCGTCTTTGTAATTAGGGAATGCGCTCTAGTCTAGTGATGCCGCAGACCATTCCCTGTTTCTTCACTCCCAATGCTAACGCGCCCTTGCTTAGATGAATGCAAAGCTTTCCTAGAAGGGCAATGCCTCGCATTACATCCCAAACACTCCACTATAGATCTCAATCCCTAGGCCTATAGAGAGGCAAAGGAAAAGACACCTTGTAATGACTCTACAGTCGGCACAACTCTAGTCGCTACAAACAAATGCGCTAATCTATTGGGGTAAGCTAGGGAATCCCCCCCATTTAGATTTTCCTAATCGACCGCCCAACATGTTAATTTCTCACATAACTAGACAATTAGAATCATAGTATAACACATATAAGGATTTTCTTTCAATGAACATGATGCACTTATTTCCCTGATGTTCTTTACCTATTCTACAATTCTAACACTCCTAAGATAGCAATGAAGTATAGAATGGTTTTATAATACCACGCATACATGAGTCCATCATTATAATAACATAGCATAAATAAAAAATTCTTAAAAAGCACAAGTTCAAGCACAAATATTCATAAGACAATAAAATAGGGAAATCTAAATCTCAAAAAGCCAAATTCAAATCGTGAATACAAATAAATCCAAGCTACTAAACTACTCCCTAAACAAGAAATTCAAGTATTTCATTGAATTCCACATTTTTGGGAAAAAGAAAAAAGAAAGAAAAAGAACCTAGAGAGAATAGAGTGTGTTTCTCTCTCTAAGCCACTCTTCAAATCTACAAAATGATCTAAGAAAAATGATTCAAAGCTTCTCACCCTAGTAGACTAAGGCTATATTTATTGTAGCAGGGGATTGGGCCTAAAAATAGGCCAAAACCCTAGCAGCCGCTCCTTGACATGGGGCGTTGTGGATGGCACGGCTCGCACCATTGACGTGGCCTCGTGTCGGTGCGGTCTGTCAGATCTGGCATGGGTCATTTTGCTCGTGATGGTGCAGGAAGCTGGTCTTAGCACGACCATGCTAGCATGGTCCGTGTCTCCAGTGTGGGCTATCATCTGGAGCTCCATTTTTGCACTTTTGATCTGCACCCTGTGTCCTTTGGCACATGTTGTTAACCAGATCCTCATTTTTCTTAGATTATAGGCACGATCCACTCCATTATTTACACCTTGTGTGATGGTCTTGACATTTTGGACTTGGAACAGTGCGGGCGTGTGAAATGGCATGGTCCGCGCCCATACTTAGCCAAATTTGGAGTGAAAAAGAGATCTTAAGGAAATGACCAGCCAAGGTTGGCACAACCCATGCTGGGATTTGGCATAGCTCATTCCAAAGGCCCCCGACATGGGCCGTATGGCATGGTACGTGTCGTGTGGTGTGGTATGAGCCATATGTGGCTTGCCCTCATGCTAGCCATGAACGGTCCATACCACCGGCTGCTGGTTTGTATGACTGAACCATTATTCCAATTTGATAGTTCTTATAGTTTATTTGATAATTCTTGAGATGACAAATCCAATGGAACCAACCTTAAGGGCTTATTCTTCCCGGATCTTTCCCAGAACTTTACGCAACTATCAAACAACAATATTTTGTTGCTTCCTTGGTCTCTTTGAACTTAAAGTCCACCTATCTTTAGCTCATTCCTTCTACTACCACAATTTAGAGTCCTTGGCCTTCATCTACTACCTTTCTAATGCAAACGACCTTCAATATCTTCTACCATCCTTGTGAACGGCCTTCTATAAAAATGTGACAAAAAGTACACACGAGCCACCTACTAATGATGATCAAAAGGAAGATATAGGTGTACGTGTGTCACTGCTCACCCTCTGAGGAGGTTAACCGTATGGCTTAGTCGTGCTAGAGTTTCTTTACCACCACCTGTTTCCCACGCACGTCACACTCATCTTGGTTGATCTCAGCACACCAAGCCTTTAGAGGAGCATGGACGTATATGCAGTAGAAATACACACACGAGTTTAAATTAGGAGCAAGTTCACACACACACAAGCCACAAATGTAATACAAGGCCCAAAAATTGGAGAGCCAATGCTCGTTTTCAATATATTGCAAAAGGTAACCGAATGTGGGTAGCTCAGTACTCAACATATATGGTGTACGAATGTAATTACAAGTACTAGGTACAAAGGCAAAAAAAAATTTTAAAAAGGCACGCAGGCCTGGACCTTAAAGAAGGAAACTAAAAATATCTACTAGCTAAGTTTATTACAAGCAAAAGAGAAGACTTCTGGAACAAAGAGCTTGGGACATGTCTTCTAGGGCCGTGACTCAAAACTTAGTGTGCTGGCCTAGCAGGCGACTAGGCTCTGCTCACATGGGAATTGGGCACAAACACCTCGAGCATTGTGAACAACGTATCACAGGCACAGATGGGGACATCACGGGCCATTAACGGTTAGGCGGTCGGCATTGGATAACCCAAAGGTATGTGCGGGATGGTTTAAGGAGACTGGTTTGAAGACACGCATTGAACAACATGGGACCGCAGAATAGTTGTGGCATGCATTCGAGCATGGGGTCGTGTTGAGGTTGGGTCATAAGACTAACCCCATAACATTCTCCCCCACTCAATTCGGTGAACATCCCCGCAACCGTCAATTCTTCAAGGTGCTTTGCTACCCACACTTTTCTAGTACACTTCTGCCTAAAGAAAAATGTTGATTCAATAGGTAGTGCTGGTTTACTCTGGTTTAGCCATGGTCCTCGGCTTCTGTTCGGATCCAGTTTGAGCTGGCTTGATTTTATGGCACCCACTCCTTGATCAATGACTGAAGGAATGTCCAAACCTAGATATTGTCCGGTACACCTCATCACCCATTCATGTTTCTGCCTCCTGCCTTATGGAACACAAGGGGTTGCTGATATGAATGATGACTCGTCTTTCCCCGTTGAGGTCTACAAGGTTTAGCTTCTTTTCAAAACTCAAAATGGGAAGTTGATGGGGTGTGCTAGCCAGCAAATACATCTTTGGGATCCAAATCTTTTTGGAAACCGACGAATGCTTCCTATCCTTCTTGCTCAACAAATCTTCATCCCTTACAGCTGGGAAGCGACCTACAACATGCTCAGTCTTCGGACCTGCTTCACAAAGCTCCTCAGATCCATTGGGCAAACCCATTGCTATTGTAGACCCTTCTGACCCTTCATTTCTTTTCTCCCCCAGGGATCAGCTGAACAACGGTCCTCATCTTGTCTTATGCATATAATGAGCTGCAAACCTAAGAGTTTATCCCTGAATGATTATTTTACAGTTGCTTTAACCGTGCACAGATTGGTGCCTAAGACATAAAAACAGTTGCCATATGGGTATACGAAAATCCATGAATCTCTCAGAAAATCCATGCCGAGGAATAAACCAAAGTCAACCATTTTAACGACATTGAAATCCACCGTGGTTTTCATGGTGCCAACCTGGACTGAGCATCGCCTCGTAACACCTAGTATCAGTTGAGCTATACTCTTAACAGCCTTCTCCTACCCACAGGTTTCTCCAATGTGAGCATCAATCTTGATGCCTCTGACTTAGAGATAAACATGGCTAGCTTTTGTATTGACCATCACTCAGGTGTGTTTTACATTCATGCGCAAGTCCATATGCATCAATGCTCTGTTTGTTTGTCTCACTAGTTTCACATAGACGATCTGAGGTTTTTCAAGCTTAGGTGTGACCTTCTCTGCTCTGCATGACTGAGCCGCAACTCTCTTTTCTGCATGACTGAGCCGCAACTCTCTTTGCTCGCACTGCAGTAACCACCTGGTCGATCTTTAGCTCTGTTAACGGATTCAATTTCCTTGGCTCTCTCATATTGCTATGCATTCTTGTACAAAGAATCCCACTAAGTTCACGTAAAAGTTACCCCCAGGAGTCACCGCCCAAAGGCAATGCACATCCAAACCTGGATACTATGTTAGCCATAGCAAAATACTCTCATCAATAACAAGCGTTGAATATAACACAACGCTGGATGAACTATAGCGGTGCTTTTGCACAAGTTCTTTCTATATGTGCCCTTCAAGAGCCTCCAAAAATTTTTGACCAAGAAAGGTAAACCTTGTCGGTGTGTCCTCGGAACATCTCTTTAGTATCTCCACCCTAAAGCTTGATCCACCTCCCTATGTGCCATTCTGTACTCTTTGTCGTCCAAGTGGAACTTGATTGATCGATGTCCCCCTGCATCCATAAATTGCCATATGGTAGCTAAAAACTTCAAAGTCTACAGGATATAGGTCTTCAGGTGCTTCTCAAGGAAACCTTCTAGGCCTACCTATCCTAATAAATAAGTAATGGGCTCAAGTAAGCCTAGAGTCTCTACAGTATCCTTGCATGCAAAACCCATCTCCAAAATGTTCCTCTTTGGTCCATTCAAGTACCTCTACCTTCGGCCTACAATCCTGGAGATGTTAGTAAATCCCAGGAGCTCCTCCATCACGAATGTAGGGTTGCGAGAAAGAGGAGTCACCGGCTTATTGCTCACAACCTTAGCCAATCTCTTCCATTTCTCACCATGTGAAGTTTCCCTTTCTCCGATACACTCTTTTTTGGAGGCATCCTATAAAAATTAAGGAGAAAGTGGTAATTTGATAATAAACAAGGGAATTCCAAAAATATCATTCAAAGAAAACATTCTTCCTAAATAGCCTAGTCATTTCAAATCATGCTATTCTTCAACGTAAAGGTTTGCTAGAAAAATACATATACTCGAGCCTTTAGCCCGAGTCTTTAGCCTTGCTGGAACAATACATATACTCGAGCCTTTAGCCTGAGTCTTTAGCCTTACTAGAAACATACATATACTCGAGCCTCTAGTCCGAGTCTTCAGCTTTGCTGGTATATAATATACAAGAACTTGTGGTGTCTTTCACTTGTTCAAAAGCTGAGGATAATTTTGTAAGTTGGTAATTTCCACCTTTTCGCAATTTGAGTTCCTCTCATACTCTCGAGGACATAGCTGCCTCCCAGATGTGCCTCTACCACCTTATAAAGCCCTACCCAGTTAGGAGCCAGCTTTCCTTCAGGTTCCTGTTGGCTCTTCTCATTTTTTTCTCATCACCAAGTCCCGAGGAAGAAAATACATTTTCCTGACCCTTCAATTATGATAATTCTTCACCTTTTCTTTCACCTTAGCCTCGTGAATCAAGGCCAATGCTCATGCTCCCCCGACCATATCAAGATCTAGATACCGATTCTCATTCTTGACGTTTACTTCAGGCGTTTCCACCATCCTCGGGCTTAGATCTCCTATTTCAACCAGATTTACAGCCTCTGAACCATAAACCAAACTATAAGGTGTCTCCTTTATGGCAGAAGATTATGCATTACTGTAAGCCTATAAGACACTAGGTAGATCGCATATCCAGTTCCCTACAGCCCCCTCGAGTTTTACTCTAATCCCATTGACAATGGTTCTATTACCTGGCCATTCGCATGAGGGTGGTATATGTCTGTCACTTTCTACTGTATCTTGTATTCCTCACACCACTTCTTGAATGGGTTATGGGAAAATTGCCTCCCATTATCATTTATAATGGTTCTCAGAATTCTGAATCTGCATATGAGATTTTTCCATCAAAAAGAAATCACGGATTTACCTATCATATTAGTTAGAGGCTCTGCCTCCACCCACTTAGTGAAATAGTCTATAGGCACAATCAGATACTTAAACTTCCTAGGGCCCTCGAGAAACGACCCAACCAAATCAGTACCCCATTTGTCAAATGACCACAAACTGTGAATGTTCATCATTTCCTTCCGGGGGATATGTTTAAGTAGCGCATGCTTTTGACATTGATGAAAGCCTTGTATGTATTTATTTGCATTCTTGAACATCATTCGCCAGTAATACCCTACTCGAACAAGTCTCCTTGACACTAACTTAGCACCTTGATGACTTTCGCATATACCCTCGTGAGCCTCTCGGATCAAATAATCTTCTTCTTTATTATTCACACATAGTGGCTGCAAATGCCCCCTTTTGTATAGGATTATGTCCTGTAACACGTATTTAGGCAGGTTAAGCCTGATCTTCCTAGCTTCCACTAAATCTCTTGATAGGGTCCCCTCTCGAAGGTAACTTACGATGGTGTCATCCAACTGTTCTCCTCTTCGATAGCTATTACTATCTGTTCTTTGAAGCTCCATTTATGTAGAGTTTCAATGAGTAATTGCCCTTTGGGCTAAGCTCCCAAGTCTGACGATGCCAGCTTGCTTAAGGCATTAGCCTTATGGTTTTCCCCTCTTGGCACTTGCTTCAAAACATAGCCTTTAAAATTCTTACCCAAAGGCCTTACGACCTCTAGATATCATTGCAAGTTATGTTCCTTAGCCTCATACTTCCCATTGACCTGCAGAACCTTGATTTGATAATCACTAAAAATCTCCAAGTCTTTTACCTTTAATTCAACAGCCAACACAATCCTGTGATCAAAGCTTCATATTCGGCCTCGTTGTTCGTTGCTTTAAAAGCAAAATGTAGTGGGTATAGATATTCTCTTCCTTCTGGGCTGGGGAGAAGTACCCCCACTCTGTTTCCTCTTAAATGAGAAGAACTATCCACATATAACTTCTAAACTTCTTTCCCTCGAGACCCCTCATTGAGCTCAATAGGTTCAGTGGTTTCCACTATAAAATTTTCTAGGGCTTGACCTTTGATCACAACCCTTGGTTGGAACTGTATGTCATGTTTGCCCAACTATACCACCCATTTCATCATTCTTCCTAATGCTTCTATCTTTAAAAGGATCTGTTTGAGGAGATAGTTAGTGAGAAAAATAATCGTGTGTCTATGCATATAAGGTCGCAATCTCTCGAGTGCCGTGTATCTTGTCTCAGGTCCTTGCATGGCTCGACTCACAAAGTATATTGGGTGATGTACCCAATCACTTTCCTTTACCAACACGGCACTGATGGCCAAATGTGAAGTAGAAATATATATAAAAAGGATCCCCCCTTTATCGGGTTTCATAAGAGTCAGCAATCCCTGAAGGTGTCCCTTTAGCTATTGAAATACATGTTCATATTTAGTGGCCCACTCAAATTTCTTTACATTTCGAAGTACTTCAAAAAAATGTAGGTGTTTCTCCGCCCCCCTCGGGAGAAACCTACTTAAAGCCACCAAACATCCTGTAACCTTCTGCACATCCTTAGTACTTTGTGGGTTTTTCATCTTCAATAAGGCCTCGACCTTCTCGGGGTTGACATCAATTCCCCTCTCAGACACCATAAAACCCAGGAACTTTCCCGTTTCTACCCCAGTCACACACTTGGTTGGGTTCTGTTTTAGGTTTGAACTTCTAATCCTATCGAAAGTCCCCTTTAAATCCACTAAGAACTCTTCATAACTTTTGCTCTTTAAAACCATATTGTCTACATATATCTCCATGTTCCTTCCAATCTATTCCCTGAACAACTTGTCTACTAGCCTCTGGTATGTCGCCTCTGCATTCCTCAAAACAAATGGCATTTTCCTGTAGCAGTATGTGCCTACAGTTGTTATGGATGAAGTCTTCTCCCTAACCTCTTCTACCATCAATATCTGGTGGCATCCCTTGTGGGCATAAAAGAATGCTAATACTTAGTACCGCACAATTGCCTCTACTAGCTTGTCTATAGGGGGTAGAGGGTAACTATCCTTAGGGCAGTACCTGTTTAGATCTGTGAAGTCTATGTACATTTTCCAAGTTCCATCATGCTTTGGGACCATCATCTGATTAGCTAACCACTCTGGAAAACATACTTCCTCAATCATCTCTGCCTTCAACAGCTTATCCACTTTGACTTTGATTGCTTCTACCCTTTCGGGTGCAAATATCCTCTTCTCTTGCCTAATAACTGGCAGATAAATGTTTAGCCTATGCACTGTTAGCCTCGAAGGTACCCCAGTGAGGTCTGAAGTATCCCATGAAAATACATCATCATATTCACCCATTAGAATTCTCAATTACCCCTTTACGGCTTCAGGCATGATTTTTCCCATAGATATTGTCCCATTTTCTCAAATACGCAATTGCTCAGCGTCTGTGAGGCTAAATCCTCCATGCACCAAGGTCACGTCCTTCATTTTCCTTGATTCTTTGACAGCTATGAGGTTACAACTTTTAGCTACCGCTTGATCCCCCCTTACTGAGGCTATTCCCTTGCTCGTTGGAAACTTCATCATTAAGGGGTGTGGAGACCATACTGCTCGAGCCTAACACATCCAGGGCCTCCCCAAAATCACATTGTATGGGGAATATGCATTGACAACAACAAAATTGTAGTTTATCTCCACCCTTTTATCTCCTTCTATGACCCAGATGACAGGGTAATTTCTCCAATGGGGTATTTCAAGTTTCCGGTGAATCCTGAGAGAGGGGTGTTGACTTTTTTATATTACTTCTCCCCATGTCTAGCTGGCCAAAAAATTTGACAAATATTATCTCAACACCACTCTCGTCATCAATAAAGACTCGT
This sequence comes from Rubia yunnanensis, assembly GCA_037428765.1. NCBI lineage: Eukaryota > Viridiplantae > Streptophyta > Magnoliopsida > Gentianales > Rubiaceae > Rubia > Rubia yunnanensis. The sequence continues at coordinate 81,189,486 of CM075068.1, forward strand.
TTCACCAACGAGGTCCCAATCACGACTGAAATAACCGTAGGATCTGCATGCAGGATCTGATTGGGAACCACGTACGCTTCAGAGAAAGTTATTATTTCGTCATGCCAAAATCTCTTATGCCTAGGCTCTTCCGCAAGGGTCTTTTGGGAATCATCCTTCATGACTGAATTTGAAGATCTCTCGCCTGCAATCCCACTTATCATGTTCATCACCCTACGGATTGGAGGGTTTTACCCATTTCCGTTCTCCTGATTCCCAACATGTTGCTCTCTTGGAGCTTCGTCCCTTTCCCTAGCCATGTGCCCACATATCCCCTTGGCCTCCATTATTTTGGTAATTTTTCCTGTATAGGGGGTCAATCATTTCGAGGCTTGTGAGGGTTCCCTGTCTAGGGCCAGGACCTTGAAGTCGTCTCTCCTTTTCACACCTATCTATCTCCATTTTCAAATGAATACAATTATTTGTATGATGGCCATAATCCTTATGAAAATTACAGAATAAATTTGTGGTCCTCCTTCTTTCTTGATTGTTCATCATCAGCTGGGGCCGCCTGAGTATCCCTCGATATATGATCAAGATCTGCGCCGGTGCCTGCTTATAGGCGTGTACCTCTCGAAGGTAGGTCTTTCCATATCCATCAGTTTCTTCCCCCTAGAGTCACTGTTTCTGTCATTGCTTCTTCCCACTCAATCAGTCATATTCTCTCCTTTTCTTCTTGTAGCCTCTTTCACCTTCGAATACTGCTCAACAACCTCTTGATGCTTCTACAGTGTTTGGGGGACATTGGTACTTAGCTTCTTATACAATTCTAATCTCGCATACCCAACAAGCAACCTTGAATAACTTCATTTTATGTGGTTTCCACAACCCCCCAACTCTCATCCAGGTATTGATGGTAGAAAGCTTCTGTTGTTTCCCATGGATTCTGCTTTGTCTAATACAACTCTAAGAGAGTTTTTGTAAATTTCTTCTTCTGGGTGTATTGACTTAACAACGCTGCACAAAAATCCTTGTAAGAATGTAAAGACCCTCTAGGTAACTTATTATACCATTCTAGGGCCTTCCTTCGAAAGTAACTACCCACCAACTTACACATTAATTTTTCATGGAAATCCCTCAAGTTCATCAGACTGAGGGATGTCTGAATGAACTCTCGAGGATCTTTTTCTCCTCTGTAGGTGGGGAGCCCCTCCGGGAGTTTCATATCTACTGGTCATTGTTCTCCTATTATCAATGGGGTAAAACATAAGCCAGCCACCTGGCCAAGTGGTCCAATCAACCTATCTAGCTCCATTTTCAATGCATCTCTAGTATCTCCCGTTAACTTTCGTTGTTCTCCGGGGAAAATTCAACCCCTTATTCGTATCTCCATGTGGAATTTGATACATAGGAAGTGGACCCATTTACCCAAGATTCATCCAAGGTTGCATAACCCCTAAACTTACGTTGGGCACTCTTGAATGATGGGGTAACTTAGCACCCTCGCACTACTGTACCCCTGTAGCCCCTGAACTGCTTCTGTTCTAGAAAGATATCCCATGCTGGATATCTGTATCAAAGGGGGAACCGAGTATACTATCCCCAGTGGATACTCGGGAAAGGAGGGTTGAGGACATGCTTGATTTCCTTCTCGTTCATATCCAAAGTAAGGAAATGCCAACATGGGTTAGGAAGTGTTGCCTAGAGGCATCTCCGTGGCCGTCCAAGGAACCACATCCCTCGATATGCCCCTGGATGCCAGGAGGGGCGTTACCTAATACCCAGCAGCTGCTAGCATCTAGGCTGCTCGTGCTAAATCCAACTGTGACCCAACTGCTCTCATGGCCTGATTTGCCTACGCGGCCCGCTCATAAGATTTGATATGGAAATCACCAGAAACTTCCGTGAAATGGCCATATTATGACTTTTTTGGCATGTATTGTGTGGGATTTATGACCTCTGCCTCACGTTCCTGATTATCCTCAACATGTCTTGAGGGTTCAGCTACATCTTGAGGGTTCAACTACATCTTGAGTGATCTCAATAATAGGGGGTTAGGCTCGGTAGAACCAGGAATTCTCTCTTGCTCGCCTGCATTACCTCTCTCTCAACATTCCGGGGTACCGAGGGGTTAACTATCCTTCCTCTCCTTCCTTGATATGGGGATTGTATCTCGTCTCTGGCACCCGTTATATTCAACTTCAATCTCTCACTTCTTCAAGTATTTGTGGAAGTGGACATAAACCAAAAGACTCTAATTCAACTAAATTGGTCCCATTGGGCATACCAACTGATGTGTCTTGAAACCGATCAAGCCGCACCGCCGAGTCCCTTGATCTTAATCTGCAAACAAAAAGCCCTGGAAGGTCCCAGGGATAAACTCTTTGATGCTTACGTCAGTAAGATACTCGAATAGGTGATCAAAAGTTTCATACTCGTAATGAATACGTACCTAGTATCTATACTAAATTGAAAGAGTAACGCTCATTCTTAATTGTTGTAATTATCTCCCGGGATATATTGCAACTATATATTCTTCCTTATGTAATCTTTTTTAGGCCAAGTTAGGCCCGAAAACAACCCCTAGCTTATTCCGGGTAAGCCCATCATCTGGATGTTTAATTAAGATAAGGATGGAATTTTGAAAATTACAATTTAGGGGACAATAGTACCAATCTATTTAACCACAAGGGATATTTGAAGTACTATTTACATAAAAAAAATCCAAAGGAATAAGAGAATTTCAAAACTCATGAACCAAAAATGCATTTTTAGCATAAAATTAAGATTTTTTAAAAAATTACATTTTTGGTAACATTTGACAACTCAAATAGGGTGCCAATGTGTATACCCTCGTGCCAAGGGAATCCGCACAGACCACCTCGTGCCAAGGGTATCTGGCACAAACCGTATCTCGTGGAATGGGTCGTGCTGATTCCTGGCATGAGGTCCCTCGTGCCAAAGTGTCGTGACACGAGTCGTATGTCGTGGAACGACTCGTGCCAAATTCTGGCATGAGGCTGCCAAAATTTTGACCCTTTTTCCTTAGTTTTTCCCTATTTTTTCAAAAAATATTTTGCCACCCATCAAGCTATAATTCCATACAAAAAGAATTACGAGGCTCAAACTCAAATTTACAAATCAACAAGAGTTTCATCTCAAAGTCTTCATCACAAAAAAAAAACATGCAAAATCTCTTCACTACTCAAAATCATGAAATCAAAGCAAAAGGAAACATCATATATTTATTGTCGTCCTCATGGCTTATTTATTTTTCATGCATCTTAGTTAAAAGAATATACCATTGGGTCTCCAAAATTTCTATCGGCGACTTCACCTATGATGACATCATTGTGGAGAGGTCTCCACAACGTGTTGTCCTTACCTTTAGATGCCTTGTTCACCATAGAAGATGATATCCCAGCCCTTGCTAATTTTGAGTCCATAGATATCACTTTGGGTTTAGGAGGAGGTCGAGGGGGGTTTTAATCCCTTGCCATTCTTTCCTACCCCTTGCATGTTAGTGAGCATGGAAAGGCATTATAACACAGAAATATCATCACTAGAATCATGCAATGTAGAGGACTCATCAACAATATCATTGTTACCAAGGAATTCATCTTAACATTCATTCTCATTGGTCATGCCAGTGTCACATGGATCATTCTCATCACATAGGGTTACGCCTTTGCACACAAAAGATGAGTTAGAAAAATTATGCGTAGACTTATAGATGTCAAATCCTACCGTGTCCATAACATCTTCTAGGGTTAGGGTTCCTAAATGGACATCGATTTTAGACCTTGGAATTTTTATGAACGGTCTCCCCAATAGTATTGGGGGTGTACTTCCGTCATACGTCATGTCAAGGATGTAAAAGTCCACCAAGAACACCAACTTGCCTACCCAAACTATCACATCCCTCACTAGCCCACAAGGGCTAGCTTGGGAGTGATCGGGAAGTTGGGCAATCACCCTAGTGTCCTTAAATTCACCTATATCTAGGCATTCATAAAGACTATATGGGATCACAATTATAAATGCTCATAAGTTTATCACGGCATTTTCAACTAAATTTCCACCTAAGGAGATAAAATAGAGAACATTCTGGGGTCGTCGCATTTTTTAGGCAATTTTTTATGGTTCAAACAACGATTCCTTCCATTTTCAAATGTCCTACCTTCTTAGTTGGTCTATTTCTCTTTTTAGTGCATGAAACTTTATGAAATTTAGCATATGATGGCACATGTTCAATAAGCTCGAGGATCGGGATTGTTACCTCAACCTTTTCGAAGATTCTTCGGATGCTTGAATCATTGGTCGCCACCTTTGGCCTCCCCCACAATGCACTTGGAAATGGTAGTGGGATGGTCACTTGTACCTCGGGTGGTGGAATCTCCTTGGGAGGTGCTTTCTCGATAAACATTTCATGCTCCTCAAAATTTGTCTTGTTTCCCTTCAATATTCTATCGTCTTCTTGCAAGACCTCCTTCTTGGGCTCACAAACCTCCTTCCCACTTCTCAACTTTAGTGCACTCATAATACTCAGATTCACCTCCGATTGGGAAGAAATTTTGCCAGACTCTTTGGCCTCAAGTCGGCTCACCAAGGTGGAAATTTGCCCGACTTAAATCATGAGATTTTTGATACTCGAGAAGGACCTATTTCCAAGATCCTCTATTTTGCACCTTGTTCTCTTCGCAAACACCTCATGCTTCTTTCCCAATTGGCCGATGGCGTCCAAAATTTCTTCTCGGTCTGACTTGTAGAGAGAGGTGTGGTTGTTAGAAGGACCCTCACCCCTTGGATATAGTTAAGGTTGAACTTGTCCGCTTCAATACCCTTGAGCTTGGTTTTCCTCCCTCCAATGGAAGTTGGTTCGGTCCTGGTACTTTGGGTTACATGAGTTTGCATAGGGGTCTTGCCTTGACTCTCCTTGGTTCCCTCAGAATCTTTGTTGTTGTTGCCACCTAGCGAATTGTTGCCCATTGTCATTGTTGTACTCCAAGCCTTTCACCTCTTCTAAGTCCCCTACTAGTTATAGACAAACCTCGGTGTGATAGTTGAGATTGCATAAGCCGCAAACTTTAACTTGGTGAACCCTCCCTTTCAAAAGCTCCTTCATCATTGAAGCAAGAGCTTGAACTTTCTCTTCCAACCTAAGGGGTTGAGATGGTTCATCCAAAGTCTTCACCCTTGACCTCGTACCAAACTTTCACATTCCATTGTCCATTCCTTCAAAAAGAGCCATTGTGTTCTGCGGGCACTTGTTAACGATTGATCCATTACATGAGGCATTCACCTTCCTCATGTCTTCATCGCATAGCCCTATGAAAAAGTAGTAGACCAGGTCTCCTTCCTTGAAAGAATGGTATGGATAGCTTGCCAATAATCGCTTGAATCACTCCTAGTAGTCATAAAGTTATTCATTAGCTCCCTGGGTGATATTAGATAGCTTCTTTTTAGTCCGACAGAAAGTTGAAAAGTAATTTTTGAGAAATTTTCTCTTCATATCCATCCAAGAGCTTATACAATCGGGTGGGAGGTAATAAAGCAAATCTTTAGCCCCATCTTGAAGAGAAAATGGAAATACGTGTAGGTTATTGTCATCCTCCAAGACTGCTGGAGGCTTCATATTCATACAGACAAGGTGGAACTCTGACATGTGTTTTTTGGAATCTTCCCCTGCCATACCGTGGAAAGTGGGGAGACAGTGTATCCTATCGCTTTTCAATTTATAGTTCACATTCGGTGGAAGTGGAGGGAAAGTGATACAAAACGATTAGCTCTCCAAATTTGGAGCCATAAGCTCCCTCGGTGTCTTTTTATCTTTCGCCATCTCTAGCAACTCTTCTACCACTAAAAATGGTCTAGGCTGAACCCCTACTTTAGCTCTCTGTTTCCTCTATCTCCTACTACCTACATTTTCAGTCGGGTAGTGTAAAACTCCTAAGTTTGTGGGTGTGTACCATAAACTATGAATAAAAAATACCCTACCAAAGGCAACACTAGCAAACAGGATTAAAGGTAACAAGATCAGTATCACAAAGGCCTAACAACAAAAGCAATGAAAACAAAAACAATACTAACTACTCAACTAAAGTGACATGCAAATTGAAAATTAAACTTATAAACTTGCATCCTTAGAAGATTTTCCAAAATGTGTCCCGCGTCTCCACTCGGGTTCACTAAAGTCATAGCTCAAACTAACCCAAGCAAATGCATTTGGCCAAAAAGTCCCAAAAAGGGATTCAAGGGTTGATCAAAGAAAAAATTTATATTTTGTACCCAACTCACTACTAAGCTATATATGGGGTAGTTAGCATCAAGTCCAAGTTTGTCCACAAAGATGCTAGGGTCTAATCGTCAATTAAACACAACTACGTATGGGTTTTCAATTCATCTGTGTGCTAGGAATAACTAATACAGCAAGATGGGTGGGTGGGTTTTTCAATTAACAACTACGAACATGAAAGATAAAACAAGATTAAACTATGTTAATAGGCAATTGGGGGTATTTGCGTAACATGATTGATAAATGGCTTTTGTCCTTCGATTCAAATATAGACATATAAACCTATCTTATGCCTATGTCACACAGTATGGAGATAACCAGGTATTCCCCGCCCCCACCCCCCACCCCGTCTATCACACGTGGTACTTACCAAAATGCCCACATCTCACTGTCTCCGCAATTAGGGAATGCACTCCAGTGACGCCGTACACCATTCTTCTTTATTTAACTCCCAATGCTAATGTGCCCCCACTTAGAGGAATACAAAGGCTGCCTAGAAGGGCAATACCTCACGTAGGTTGCAACCGTTAGATATGTAAAGAAGTACATTACATCCCAGACACTCCACTATGGATCTCAATCTCTAGGCCTATGGAGAGGTAAAGAAATAGAGAGGAAAGTTCACCTATCTTTACCTCATTCCATCTACTACAAAATTTAGAGTCTGTGGCATTCATCTACTACCATTCTAATGTGAATGACCTTCGACATCTTCTATTGTACTTGCAAACGGCCTTCTATACAAATGTGACGAAAAGTACCTACGAGGCACCTACTAATGATGATCAAAAAAGAAGATCTAGGTGCCTTTGGATACAAGTGTCCATTAGTATCGATTAAGTTTACAAAACACATAATTTAGACAAGAAAACCAAACTTGGCCGTCTAAACCCTTTGTCGTGTAAACCTAACACTAGCAATCTAACAAGTAAAACAAGCCAATTATTATGCCAAATTCATTGGTTATCGCACGCATAATGATGCACATCATGCAATGTCGCATGTAATCAGTGACGTGTTGGTTAACTAGAAATCATGCAGTGTAAATGGAGTGCGACGTCGCACGTATCTATCATACTTAATAAATTAATAATACGTAACCAAGACAGCCTGAACTTGAAATGTAACATCTATAGGTTCCATTCCAAGTTCACAACATTCAGTCCTAAATTTCATTAAGTTACATCAGTAAGACAAAAGCTAGGTACGTACGTATATCCAAAACACATAATGCTATGTACCATATAACATCTCATCAAAATTCAAATTAAACAAAATACATAGAATCTTAATAAAATCCAAACAAACATTCTTCATCTTCTAAGGAAAAACTAACATATGATCCATGGAAATCAATGGATGGTGACTCGAGTGGGATAATATCGTCTGCCGACGAACTACTTCCATCTTCTTGAGAAATAGTCTCCGACTCTTCGGTGGAAGACTCGCTATTACCGGTGCTAGAACCTCCTTCATCATCTGTGGTATCCAGCCTATCCTTGTTATCCCCTGTAGGTTCATTGATTGCATCGGCAATCATACACTTCAGCACTACCAATTCTTTTATAAGCTTGCACATGTCATGTTCCATGCGCAGTGCCATGGCCTGTCTCGGCCATGTCCTTTAAGAGGATTCCTTAGGCCTTTTCTTTAAGTCCTGTGTGAAAAAACTAGTTATATTAAATGAAAATGTTAAAATTTTAATTAATAATAGTTTGGAATAAACAAAAAACCTCAAAAATTTTATACCCATTACGAGGGGAGGAATAATTGTAGGGTGAATATTCATAGCTTTAGAAATCGATGGAGTCACCACGGGCCCGGATCTGGGAGGCACATCAATATCCCTTTAGGGACAGCGATCAATCCACGTCCCCGCCTCCCAAACCTAATGCTTCAGCCCAAAGTTGTATACATCGTAGTACTTAGGCTAGATCTTCGCTTTCAATTTGATGGGAACCTTCTTTTTCTCTATAATGACAGTGATAATGTTTTCGTAGGGGAGTGTCTGGCTCTTCGTGGAGAGGGCCACTTAGTGCATCTCCTGGATGATGGTGTACCCGGGGTCGACTACCTTGTTCTCCACAAGGTGGTAATACATGACGGTCCTGTTGATTAAACACTCTGTAAGATGTCCGGGCGGAATAAGTATTTGTACAATTATATTGAACATCATTCTCTCCTAAAGGTTGAGATCACAAAGCTTGATCTACTTTCTTGGGATGAGTCTGTTCCCCCATTTTAATTTTTGAAGTACTTCTCCACCATTCGATTGGGGTCAATGATGTGCCCATTTTATACGGTTATATTAGGACTTTTAGGATTAACTTTTTCACACTTTTATGCTCTAAATGTGACATTTTGCCTTGAAGTTCTCAAAGGAGGGTTAAAAGAGACTTTTACATTTTTATTACTTTTCTAGAGAATTTTGTGTAACAAGGTAATTCGTTTGAAAACTTTGAAGAATACCTTTTAATATTTGAAGATTTTAAGACTTGTATTTGAGCTTTTGAAGATTTGAAGAAGTTACGAGAAGAGGAGGATATGAAACAAAAAGAGGAAAGACATCAAGCTGCTGGAAATAGAGTCTGTCGCGAGCTCGTCGCAAGCCCGCGCGAGTCATGACGGACGAAAGGCCAGAAATTCCTCTTTCCTTTTGTACTATATATACTCATCTTATCCTCTCCTCTGCAACAACTTTTTAACACCCTCTTCTTCCTGCATTTTTCTGGGTTCAAACCCTAGTTTTTCTTTCTTTCTTTTCTTATTTTTGTAGGTTAATCATGTCTTTTAATTATCTAGCTTAATTTTATCTTGGGAGCAAAGGATTGAAGCTTCCATTTCTATGTAGTAAGAACCATATATATATATATATATATATATATATATTTGGTGCTTTTGTTATTTGTGCATTTATTGAACTTTGAATGTGAATTGTTAATGGCATTGATGTTGTTGGAAGCTTGAGTATATGAATTTCTTGTATAATTACTTGTTAGGGTTGGGAGAAAGTAACTAACTCTCCCCTCTTTTAATGTGGAATCCAAGAGCATGAGTTAGAGCTTCTTAATGATGTTGTTGTGTTGATTATTTCTAGATGAATGTGATGATGTTGAATTCATTGTCATGTTTGTTTTAGGTAGCAGAATGTCGATTGTTCTTGGCTAATCTTGTGTAAATGCATGATTAGTGGAAGTAGTGAATAGATTTTGTCATTCGTTCTTGAAGCCTATTTGATTTAGCATTCATGTGTTCTTAATGCTATGTTTCACTTCATTTATGCCATGTGTTGTTTGAGAATAGGAAATGTTTGTATGATTGAAGTGTTAAGGTGTTAGGAAAGTGATGAATTCCTTAGCTCCTTTGCATGAAAATCTAGGAATATCAACTTAGAACTTCTTGTGCATAATGTGTTGTGATTCTTGCTAGATAAGTATGTTAATGTGGATTGTTCTCATATTTATCCTATAAATGCAATGAAAGGTTGAACCTTGAATGTGGTTTGTTCTAGGTTTAGTCTAATGAATGCTATGTTTGGTTAAGTGGCTATGTCTTTGGTAGAAGGCTTGTTGTTGTCAAATCTATGGTCCTTCGTGTATAATGCCATTGATGAAATACTCATACGGTCGTTGTTTGTCTAAGGTGATCATCAATGAGGTTTGCAAATGGTCGTTGTTTGTCTTTGCAAATTACTCTTAAGAAGGAATGAATGTTAATCTTCCATTCGCATTCCCTATAGATAACAATTGTGATAGGATAAGTGAACGGTTCAGTGATCTAAATTAGATTTGGAAGTGGATATTGATTTCCCCCAAGGTTTTATATTTTGTAGTTTAAAAACCCTTTTTCTTAGTTTTGTTTGATGATTTAGCATAGTTGCTTGACTTTGTTAGTTGTCTTATCTTTTACTTTCATAACTTAGGACCACCAAACAACCAACCCCCCCCCCTCCTCCATTTACATGTTTTTACATGTGTATATATATATATATATCTACTCCTAGCCTAATAGCAACATTTTGTGCTTAAATGCTTGAGAAAATCCCCCTTCTTCGTGGGCGACCCCAACTTGTCGCTATCTACTTAGTTGTAGATGGTAAGCATTTAAGGCTTATAAATATTAACTTTGAGAGGCATGGCGACGGCCTTCCAGTCAAGCGCTAAGTCATTCTCGTTGACCCGTGGAGGCCAATTGTCCCTTCAGTAGAGGTGTAGAGGCTTAACCTCTGGCCGATCCTCCCCATCGATTATGCATCCAATCACCTGATTGATGAACTCTATCATCATCTCCACGTCTACCCCGTTCACTCTTGTCTTGTTTATGGTCTCCGATTTCCTAGTGAAATTGGCATAGAACTCCTTGACCTCCATATCCTACGTCGGTTTATCCAATCATGTCAAACCCTCCATTCCTGATGGTTTGAAGAGTTCGAGGAAAACATTGAGGTGGAGTCACTCCACGTCCTCGGGATTTATCACCTTGACCTCTTTTATCCTTCGGCCATGGATCTTATCAAAACACTTATGTGCCTCCTCTTTGATGAAATGTATTTTGTCCCATGTTTGCGATTTAGGGGTGGCCATTATCTTTGCCTTCTTCGTGCGCAACGAACCTACTCTCATGGTGTCTTCCCTTTACTCCTAGTTGTCTGCTTCATTCGAGCCATTTGAGAATCAAAGGGACGTAGAACAGTGAGTGCAACGGTCAAGAACTCAATGATAACAATGTGTTTTGGCCAACTTTGTATTAATGTCGAAGACACTTTGGCTAGACTAATGTGACCTATGCGAAGTCACTGATTCATGTGTTTGAATGTGCAATGTCGCAGGCCAATCGACTAAGCCAAAATAGTAAGCGACTAGAACATGAATGGTTATAAAACACCTATAATCTCAACTAACAACATCACAAAGTAAACAACTAACATGCCACGATTGAATAACCAAGAAATGGGCAAAAAATATGTATATGAAACCTAAAAAACCAACATTAAACTTGATCAGAAAATCCTTACCTTGGTTAGGGTTTCTTTCTCTTCCCCTTTGGAGAAATCCACCAATGCACTACATCCAAAGCAATTGAATGTGGGTTTTGGGGCTATAGTGATATGAGACCAAGCAATTGAATGTGGGTTTTGTGCGACATTGTTGGTTGGGAATGCAAAGAGGAAGGGTGGTCGAGTATTTATATACTCGCAGTGAAACGCTTCCATTTAATCATAGGTACGACGTCGCATGTTGTGTTGCAAAGAAGAATAAGACATAGAATATAGTGTGATGTCATAGGTCGTAGGTTTGGGCCCACATATATGATTGGGCCCAAACATTATAGATTTGGGCCTGGACAGGAGGTAATCGAATCGATATACAGCAGCGTCGCAATGCTAATCGATCTATACTAGATGAATCCAAAGCATGCTTGACATTGCATGTAATAAACATTGGGTAGTATTAGAGGAGTAGCCCAATCCAAAAATAAATATGGCCCTGGTTAGTGATGAGCTGAAACCACAAAAGCACGATGTTGCTTCACCGTCGTCATCACCAATTTTGGACCGACGAAAGAATGACGTCGCAATAATGGATTGCAGGTCAAATGGCCCAAATTTCACAGTCTATGTTTTTCATGAAATATAAAAGTAATAAAATTTCATCCATCAAATGCCAAACACCATGTTAAAATTTGGCCATGAACGCCTCACCAAAATGGTCCCAAATTATTTACGGACAGTGCATTGCAAAACTCTGGGGAAATTACACTACGGCCCAAACTTCCTTGCATGTCACTATGCTTTAGAGACATTCACCAAAACAAAATGACAAGTGTTTCATATAGAAATCATGCGTACTGTCTTATAGGCACACGAACCGTGGTAATCTTTGGGTTTTTTATAATATTCCATTACTACCATAACGATAAGTGTTATGGGAACGATAACTTCCGCCACACAGAATCACATGAAATTTCATATTCTACATTTTTTATGAAATATAAAAGTAATTAGATTCTGTCCTTAAAATTTTACTAAGCGCCTGTACGTGGTCTAGAGTAAATTGTAGTTGATTACTTAAAAGTATACGAGTGTCGGCCGTAAGAACTTGTGGAAGTCTATGTGGAAATAAGACCAGTTCTTTATTACTCTAGGTTATTATAAGTTCAACTATACATGGATGACAAAGCTTCTTTTCGGTATGATCGGAATCGATTTTGGGACAACCAGTATTCTTTTTTATTTTTGCCACTTAGGTCCCTCCAAGAAAGTGGGAGAAGTCAAAATACAAAATTGGAGCTATGCTTTTGTAATTCACATTGTCACGACCACCATATTCAAATTTTTCCATGAACGCATCATCGGAACGGGACCAAGTTATTCACGGACAGTACATTACATAACTCTGGATAAATTACACTATGACCCAAACTTCCTTGCATGTCACTACACTTAAGAGACATTCACTTGAACAAAACAACAAATTTTCCATATGGAAATTATACGTACTGTCTTACAGGCACGCGAACCTGGGTAATCGTTTCATAGTATTCCACTAATACTATAACGATAAGCGTTATAGGAACGATAATTTCTGCCACATAGAATCACATGAAATTTCATATTCTAGGTTTTTTATGAAATATAAAAGTAATAAAATTCCATCCTTCAAATTTTATAAAGCGCCAGTACGTGGTCTAGAGTAAATTGTAGATGATTACTTAAAAGTATAGTATCGGTCGTAAGAACTTGTGGAAGTCTATGTGGAAATAAGACCAGAGTCTTTATTACTCTCGTTTATTATAAGTTTGACTATATATAGATGATAAAGCTTCTTTTTGAGACGATCGAAATCGAGTTTGGGACAACCAATACTCTCTTTTTTTTGCACTTAGGTCCCTCCAAAAAAGTGGGAGATGTCGAAATGCAAAATTGGAGATAACATTATTTTATTCAAATTTTGACGATAATGTTGTTCCAATTTCGGCATAAATGGGTCGACAGAAGGGCCCGGAACCTACAAACGGAGAATTTTACAAAAATTTAAAATATTAGACTATGGCCACATATGCGTGGTCGCACACATGTCACATGTAACAAAGAATATATCGAATATCGAGCGACGTCGCTCACTCTGAAATTTCTAGCGGGAACAAAATATTTCTAACAAAAATTTGAAATAAAAATCCTCTTCAACCCTATTTTTCATGTTAATAACTATATGCACTAACACTCATTTCTATCTCCAATACATATCCCACAAACCCACCCTATCCATTCACATCATTACAACAATGAAAGGGCTCAATCAAATTGATTCACTCAACCATCAACAAGCATCCAAGGATGGAGCATTTCTAGGTTCAAATTTATTGAGGTTCTTTACCATCTTTTACATGTTCATTTAGTAATTTTGTTACCATATATACCTTCTATATGTTTTTTCCTCATTCATCAAAGATCAAATAATTTCATGAAGGATGAAAATTTGTGTCACATGTTATATACTGTATGTTTTTTTTGTTACCAATACAACATGTTTGTAAAGAGTGAGAAAAATGGCTTAGATTCGGATGAATACAATATGAATGTGCGACGTCGATCAGAGTTAATCGCTTCATACGATATGGTACCTAATAAGAATCGATGTCGCATAGGTCAAGGAAGTGTTGAGTTTAGAAATATCCATGAATATCCAAAGTTGCTTTTAAAATTGGTATCTGCAACGTCAGTTTTTATGAGTACGACGTTTATTTCATATAGATCAGTTACTATTCCCATATTGCGAATAATGTCATCTACGTATGACTATATTATGTGTATTTTTGGGTACTTCCTAATTGTAACATAATTTATGTTTTATGTTTATTGGTTGTAATAGAATCCAAGGGAGTTATCAATGGACTTCTAGCACTTAGATGGATGGAGCTATCTTCTCACTGGCCGCCCTGAAAATCTGAACGCCGTAAAACGTAGAAAATGGAGGTTAAATACAATTATTGTTTCAATTTTTTGTCAACCTTGTGTATTTTAATAAATTGTTACATTTATTTGTAATATAGTATGTCATTGTTTTGTTGGTTTTAACTAACATGTCAATGATTCCCAGAGTAATTGAATAACAATTAAGTGTTCTATGATGTTTAACCAATACTCGATTTATCACATTTTTAATAGAATGTAACAGCTATCGAAGACCAATTGATTGCATCATCGAATATTTAATATTATAATATTTTACGGGAAAATAGAGCTGACAAACTAAATTGTGACGTCGCATGAACTAGCTCCAAAATGATATATTTGCGACGTCGCATAAATCGGCATCACTTTTTTTGCAACATCGACCACTCAAAACAGTGTCTTCTTTGTCACTGCTCCACGTCATCTGGCACATGACGTGGATCCCTCACTACACGCAATATCACTTCTCATCTCCTGCGACATTGCTCGTATTATGAACGGTGCCATCTTTTGTGACGTCGACACACTTTCTCTCTCATCGGCTACTGTATTCCTTTGGTAGACATTGTATGCTTTATGATGATGATGTTGTCTATAGCGATGTCGTAGCTGGGGTATCATATCGTCGAACTTCTACCATGGAGCGACATCGGTCCAAAACTGAGGTAAAAGGTACTATTTACCTCGGTTTTGAACTGAGGAAAAAAGTATACTATTTACTTCACCCACATTTACCTCCATTTTATAGGGCAAAAACCGAGGTAAAAAATACTGAAAAACCAAGGAAATAGGTGTTGTCTCTTGTAGTGTTGGGTTGATGTCTTTGTTTTGAAAATAAAGTCCAAAATATTTGAATGAGCTAGATTTTTTTTAAGCAGCAAACATCTAGTATTTTTTAAGAAGTGGAGAAAAACAAACACTAAATAGGCAAGGGCATCTCACATGATAATCAAAATATCAATCCATAGTTAAAACTTGTCAATTGCTAAAGTCACCCATAAATCAATTTCCAAACCACGAGTTAGAAATAAGCAACCATCCTTAAATCCAAACAAGTTCAACGACCAAATAACATTCAAAGAAAGCTAGTTCTATGGAATTTGTGACTCCAAGTCATCCTCTAGATCGCTCATGGATGTGGATCGGTCAAGACGAGGTCGGTGCATTGCTGCGAGATGACGTTCGTAGGCTCTTTGTCTTTTCTCAATCTTCAAAATCCTCTCCCTCTTTGTGGTGAACTCCCTGGGAACCCACTTATAGAAATCTCTTATACCTTCGACGTAGGCCTTCTTGGAATCTACAAAAGTTAAACATATAAAAAATAATATGCATGACAATATATATATGTAATAAAATATAAATTGATTTCACTAACTTTGTTCAACTTAGCCACTTACTCGGCTCCCCACTATCTTGGGGATTATTGCAGGATTGAAGAATTGTTGAAGAAATTACTGGTTAGGGTTTGAGGAGAGCTCAATTTGGGGTTTTGAGTATGAAAATCAATGGAGTCCTCTGATTTGGGATTTTTTTAATACTAACTCAAGTTCTGAGTTCGTAACCTGTTCATAGGGTATTAGTTTAAGGGCCAATTTGCTTCCAAGTTCGGAAGCTCTTTTTGCTGCGGAAAACAGCATTAAAGGCGGTTTTTCAAAAGGGAATTAAATACCCTTAGAAAACCCGTCATTTCCCACATTTCCTCCCACACCAAAACCTCTCCATCCTTATACTCCATTTCTTTCATATTTTAATCTCCATTTCTCTTCGTTTTTAAATCAAAGGTATGAGCTCATGATTAATATTTTTACTTTCCTCTTCATTTTGGTCAATTTTGACTTCATTTTGTCAATTTTTAAGGGGAAGAAGCTCATTTACTACTCTGCTTGTAGGTTGGAAATCTTTGAGTAAGATGAAGCTCTCACTTGTTTGATGTAAAGGTTGGTGGTTCTAAACCCTAGATTTCTTGAAGGGGGGAGATGGTTTCTTTCATGGTTGAGGTTTTTTAGGGATAATTTTTATATTGCTTGTTTAATCTTCTATATTAAGCGAATACCTAATGCATGTGATTTAGGTAGTACTAGGAGCTATGATATATTTTATTTTATATAGTGGGGGTGTTTGTTAACCTAATGACAAATTTATGGTTTAGAAATCCACTAATTATATTTTATGAAGTTAGTTTCATAAATTGTTAAGGAATTTGTTAATGTAGGTTTAAGAATATCTAAGAAGCGGAATCATGATGATTTGTCATGTTCACGAAATACACAACCCGGGACATTGGGATTTAGTGGCGATGATGATGGTATATCCAATGAGAGAGGAATAGCCAAAACTCATTGTAGAACACTATAATGTAGGATGACTAGGAAAGAGTTGACTACATTGGTTTTCAACAAGTCAGCGAAGTGTTTTTTCAAAGGACATGAAAAGTGGTCTAGTTGGGTCAAAAAGATAGGAAGAACAAGGGTGGACATCAAGTATAATAGTTGGCATGAGGTGCCAAAAGACTATATGGAGACCCTATGGATGGAGTGCAAGGTACCCTTAATGGCCATAGTATTCTTTGCCACCTAATTTCTGCTTCTCTTATTGTACATATTACCTTCCCCCTTATTTTAACTCCATCGTTCTAAATCCTCTTAGAGACCTTTCAAAATCAATTTCCCGGATATAGCATATCTAAGATAGAAGGCGACGACCATAATGCACAAGAGTTGGCAGGAACACAAATATACTTTGTCTAGGGACTACATTTTTTCTTCGGAGAAAGGCGATCGACCGTGGATACGTGTACACACACATTCAACCAAAGAGTTGGGAGATCTAACAGAGAAGGGCTTTGAAGAATTGTTCTAATATTAGTAACCAAAAGTATTTAGTTTAAGGTGTCTTTAGTATTAATATGTCTCTAACATAGGGTACGTAGAAAGAAAAACTATGCATGTATGGTTTTAATCTAGTTCCTCATTGTTTAAGTCGTAGGGGTATGGATTGGCGGCAATGCAATTAGTGGAAGAACATCTTGAAAGATATGTTCAAATTGCAATCGAGGTCGGGATGACCGAAGGAGAGGCAAGGGCAAATGTAAGACCAATGGATGTGGATGAGACTGATAGGTTTGATATATTCCTCAAAGGCCAAAAAACAAGGAGGGTATGTACGAGAAGGAGGACGAAAAAGAAATTGCGGAACGAGTGGTAAACCTTCACTTCTTTATTGTTTCTTCACTAACATATTTCCCTTTTACATTTGCTAACAAATTCCTTCACTTTTGATGGTTAGGAAAAATGAAAGAATGATTAATTGGAGGAGAAATTCATACCCATGTTTAAGAAAGGCATACTTATTGAAGCTGCAAGAAAACCCGACCACCCGGGGCATGTTAGAGGAGTGGGAGGGTTCATGACCCAAAGAGGGGCATTTGAGATTAATCGGTACTTTGGCCATGCATAACCATCGTGGATCCACACATTGCAAAAACATGCGCTTCAAAATGAGAAACGAATTTAGCAACAAGACATTCTCATTCGAAAGTTGATCCAACACACGAGCCCTACTATTCCCGAGAACTTAGATTATTTGACACGTGATTGGACACCACCATCAAAACGATCACGCCATTCTCCTAAAGATATTGAGGTAAATCAAGAGGCAATCATTAAAACTTCTAATAACAAGGCCGAAAACCTTAACAAGCCATTCTTGCAAGTGATAAAAGGGTACACATTTAACTTGTTCAAATCGTTCATACCAATTTTGTTGAAATGGTTGACAAATGTAATTGGTACGATGTTGGGTTCTCATGCGTGTGATCTATACATTGATCAAGACATAGATGGTAAACCACTCCACGTAGCCGATGAAGTTTTGCATGAGTTAATGAGACATCATCACATAGTACCAATTGCGGAGGTTTTTCTAGAGTTTCTCTGGACAAGGCATTAGTGAAAGTTTCTTCGTTGCCAATTCCAGACGCCGAATACAAATGTTGATCATACACGTGGAATGTTTCTTTTCTATCTGTGTCGACTAATTTATTCCGATCCTATAAAGGATTGTCATTTGAAAGTCACGTCCAACAACACCTAAAGGGGTCCAAACTGCACCAAAATCAGTCCACAAAATACCCAAACCGGTCCAAATAACACTGAACAATATTAGACAACCAGTTCCAAGAGCACAAGGCCCGAAAAACTTACCTCACTCCGTACAAGTGCTAAATAATTGGCTTCAACCACATGAACAGAACTCAACTTACTCATTTTTGGGTAACAATTGCGTATTTGGTGGGAAACGAGAAATCATCGCGCTATGGAGTGATTTCGAGGACTTGTGGAAATATGAGCAAGTTAATCAGACACTAATGTTCATATACATCTTGTAAATAAAATTTATTCATACATATACATTTAGTTCTTGTTTACTTCTCCATCCGTCCCAGAATAAAGCTCTTATTTTTTTTATAAACTTTCTCAAGTTGTGTTTGACCACCGATAACTTTAGTTGCATATACTAACAATGTATAAATATTTGATATTTAGAAAATACATGTTGCAATGAATCTAAAAATATATCACATGATGATATCTTAACATGTATCCTAGTTGAAAACCATGGTTAAACATGGCCTAAGAAAGTTGACAAAAAATTAGGAACTTTATTCTGGGACGGAGGTAGTATTTATTAATTCCAAATTGTTTACAACTAATGTGAAAATTTTCTTAATTTCAAGGTACTTTTATTTTATGTATTATCAAAAGAAAGGATGGGTCGGATAAATGTGCCCAGTGATGGCTCAAGAAATTGGACATACAAAGCAAGAGAGAATCGACTGCATTCGCAAAAATATTGGGAGGAATGATAAGAAAATTTTCATTGCTCCCTACATTGAAAGGTTACAATTACAATCCAAATTACGTTTACAAACATCATTTAAGCTATTTTATTAACATTAATTTAATTTTTTATTAGAAAGCATTGGCGATTGATCATGTTTGTTCCGGCAAAGAAACATTTGTATTGGATGGACCCCTTGCCCTTCCAACCATCGGAAGCATTTGTCAAGATTTTAGAGTCCGCTATGAAGGACACTAGCGAAGGTGATGGAATAAAATTTGTGGTGGTCAAAATCAAGGTATAAATTAGTACAATTTCTTGTTTTTTTCCAATGTGATTTATTTATGTGTTTCTATAAGTTACGAGTTTAATGTGGTTTTAATCAGTACAAGAAACAAGCCAAACACGGGAGTGCGGTTATTACGTAATACTGTACGCAATAGAGTGCATAGAAGGTGTAAAGTTAGATTTCGTTGAAATTGACAAGACAATTATACATTAGGTTCTCCTAAAAATTAATAATTTCTCAACGTCCACGTTATATTTGCTAATATCTTGAAACTCTTAGGTTCTTTGGAAGTCAACGAGGCTCTATTTAAAAGTAGACATCAACAAACCGCTCCGCAACACTTGGAAACCCCAACTTGGTATAGTAACACAATTTAGATATACTCGTATGTTGTGATAGTTTGGAATAGAATTGTGTTCATTTTTATTCCTATCTATAGGATATGGATTATTTAGCATTTTCTATATATTTTTGTGACCAAGTAGAATATATTCGTGTATTACATTACAATTTTGTCTATCGAATGAGGCCTACTTCGAGCCGGGGATATGAATGAAAATCTTATTTTCAAATTTAGAGTTGTGTTGGGTTCCGAGCTTGAAAGGATATTCATTTATTTAGTAATTTCTTAGCCAAACCATCTTCCGAGCTTGGAAGCTAAATTTTAAAAAATGTATGCACAAAAAATTGCAGAGGAAGACCAGAATGAGGGGGGATAGGGGAAGTTCCCACTGCATAGGGCCAAAATTTGGCTACGGTTTTGATTCCAAGCTCGGAACTATATTAGGTTCCGAGTTCATAACTGTTGGTATAGGGTCGATGGAGCTGTATGGTTTCCGAGCTTAGAAGCTATTAAAGGCGGTTCCACCGGCTTGTTAAAGGTGGTTGCGAACCGCCTTGAATAAACAGTCTGAGTACAGAACAGAACCCAGGGCCGAAGGAAACAACCTTGGTTCCGAGTTTGGAAGATATTCAAGGCGGTTTCATAGACCTTTTAAAGGCGGTTAAGAACCGCCTGTAGTTGATGTTTTTTAAGGTGATTCTTGGAACCACCTACAATTAAAAGCGATGAAAGGCGTGATCAAATAAGGTACTTTGAAAGTATTTTCTCTGATTTGATATGACCGCTATGAGTGTGCCAAACTTGAAGCTCCATTGAGATGGACTCTCGTCGGAAAATTTTCTAGATCTCACCCCCAATTGGAAAAGTTGCGCAGGGATTTCTAAATAGCCGGATTTAAGGGACATCATGACATTTTCTTGTTAGATAATCGCCAAGTACTAATCCATTTTACTCTTCCTAATGACTATTACAGGTGTTGGATGCACACTGTTTGGAACTTTGGGGCATATTTAATCCTGATCACCAAATGGAGCCCCCAATTCGATCCAAATTTTGACTCTCCAGTTGTTCCGGTATGGATAGCAATGTATGGCCTTCCTCAACAATTTTTTTAATAGTATTCCATGCTTTCATTAGGCAATCTTGTTGGCTTGCCTGCTAAGGTTGATAAAGGAACTATCAATAGAAATAGGCCTCACGTAGAGAAAGTGTGTGTTTAATTAGATGTCATTAAGCCTTTATTAGAACGTATCTGGATCAGTTATGGTGATTTTGGTTTCTGGAAATACTTAGAGTATGAAGGAATCCCATATTATTGCTCTAAATGTTTTAAACTAGGACATCTAAGATCTAATTGCAAAGCTGACTTAATTTCTAACGAAAAAATTTCTTTCTGGAAGCCTACTAATGATGAAACAAAAAGCTTTGAACCAGAAAAAACTACTAAACCATCTTCCGCTGGTCTGTCAATGAAGGAAATCAATCAGATTTATTCTGATGTTACTAACTGTACTATTAAGAATGCTGCCTATGAAAAGAATGGCTCTAGTGTTGATGCAGGTTTTCATAAGAAGGTTTGGGTCGAAAAAAAATCTCAGTTATAGTCCAGCCTTGCCAAGGATGCAGGTAAAGTTAAGCTCACAAACCTGCATAACATGTCTCAATCTGAAGTGTCTCAACAAGTGGTTTCGATCCCAACACAAAAGACACCCCTGCCAAAACCTCAGATAGTATCACATCAGGTTCAGGTTCTTTCTATAATTTCCTCTACATTAAATGATGCTAATGTTATTGTAGTAGTAGATCTTAATAACACAAAACCTGATTCGGTGCATGATGCATTTGTTGAAACTGTTACAGTGCATAATGAGTGAACTAAGAACCTATTGCACAGAAAAGGAATCTAAAAACAATACATTGCATATTGAGGAATGCCAAAATCCCGAGTCATTAGAAAAGGAAATCAATGATAAGCATATCTAAAATACAAGCCTAATTCATAAAGAGGATTTCATAGAAATTAATGCAGGGCTTGAACCATTATTGACATCAGCCTCTAAAAACCATAGCAGTAACTCTCTTAATTGGTTAAACATGGATTCCTGTACAAAAACAAAAGAAATACTTCAAATGGGGATTGTGTTACAACCACTAAACTCTCTCAGGAAATAGTGTCTGCTAACCTCTTCTCTTCCAAGAACATATCTGATAGCCTTTTAAGAGTTGCAGGTTCACAAGATACAAAATATGATCCTCAAAGCTTTATACAGGATCAGCAAACCAAGACAAGGAAATGCACAAAGAAAGATTACACTGCTACTCCAAAAACGGTGGTAACCTGTTCCTCCTTGACTTCTAATCCTTGATTTTTAATGATAGGTCTAAACTGTTGTATTTGGAATGTTAGAGGAATTGGCAATAATGCATCTAAGACTAGAGTTAGGGACATTAAGCATAGACATCGCATTAGTCTCACAGCTCTAATTGAACCAATAATTTAGAATGATCAACTTATGGCCACTGCTTCTGACTTAGGATATAAACATGTCTTTACTGCTCCTAACTGCAAAATATGGCTTATGTGGGATGATATCTTATCTGTTGATATACTACTAACGTATGATCAATACCTTCTAGTCAACATTAAGCACCCAAACTTGGCTAAAGATTTTCTGATTGCCTTCGTTTATGCCAAACACTCTAATAAGGCCAAGAACATTTTGTGAAAATCCCTAAAATCTCTTAAATCTAAACCTATTTTATTGATTGGGGAATTCAGTGTCATCGATAATCTTGCTGAATATCTTGGTCCATCTACTCCTAAACCCACTTGCATTGCAGATTTTAATAACTTCACTTAGGCCTGTAATTTTCATCCCTCCCCACCTCAGGCAGCTTTTTTACTTGGACAGGAATGAGACCTAAAGGTCGTGTATGGAAAAGACTTGACAGGGGATTAGCTAAAAACCTTTGGTCTAAATAATTTTCCTTCATCCTCTATAAAATTTATTGCTAGAGAACAATCAGATCACTCTCCCCTAATCTTAAACATTAAGTCAAGCAGTACATAATCTGGTCCTGAACCCCTTAGGTTCCAAAACTGCTGGATTAGTCATCATTCTTTCTCTGATCTTGTCTCTGATGCATGGAATTTAGAGATTAATCTCACTGGCACGAGGAGATTCTCTTTTAAACTAAAGAATCTAAAATCAGCTTTGAAAATGTGGAATAAAAATGTTTTTGGGAATATTTTAGATAGAGTAAACTCTACCGAAGATATTTTTTTAAAAGTTGAACAGGATTTGAAAATTCTTCATAATCCCACTAATCTAACTGCATATAATATTGCAAAAGGTAGAACTAGCTTTAGCCTTATCCCAGCAAGAAAATTTTTGGAAGCAGAATTCACGTGTTAAATGAGTTAAGGAAGGTGATAATTACACAAAGTTTCACAACACTGTGAAGGCAAAGAATAGTAGACAGTGCATTGCTTCCATTAGGGACTCCCATGACAAGAGAATAGAATATCATAACGAAATTGGGAAGGAAGCGGTTAATTATTACTCTTCTTTGTTTACTGATGAATATCTTGATCCCACTAGGGTGAATACAGCTATTCTTTTAGAAAATATTCCAGCCTTGGTAATTGCTGAAATGAATGCAACATTGCTGGAACCAGCCACGAGCTTGAAATTATTCAACATAATCTCTTCAATGGACAGTGATTCGGCTCTAGACCCCGATGGACTTTAAGGTTCATTCTTTAAACACTGCTGGGAAATCATGAAAGATGATTTATCTCTTACTGTAAATGACTTCTTAAAGGATAAAAACATTCCCAAAGCAATTGCCTCTTCTTTAATTATACTGATTCCTAAAAAGGAGGTTGTTTCATCCTTTTAATATTTCCGATCTATTAAAAAAATATTTTCTAAAATTATTACACATAGATTTTAGCCTATAATGTCAGCTTTAACATCTCATGAATAATCGGCATTTGTTCAAGGAAGAGAACTGGCGGATAATGTTCTTCTCATGCAAGAACTAACTTCTTTTTAAATAATAAAAACAGGGGTTTTAATGTGATTTTCAAACTTGACATGATGAAGGATTTTGATAGTCTCTTGTATTTTTCTAACAAAACCTCTTTTGAAAATTGGTTTTAAAACTTCTCTGGTTGGTGTTATTATAGGCAACATTAAGGCAGCTTACTTTTCTATACTTGTGAATGGAAAATCTCATGGTTTCTTCCAATCATTAAGAGGACTCAAACAAGGAGACCATTTGTCTCCTTTCTTGTTTATCCTAATGGTTGAGGCCTTCTCCAAAAAACCTGAATTTTCTATTCCAATATGCAAATATGGAGTTTTACAAGCTGCCACATTCCATGACTAAAGTTACTCACCTTTATTTTGCTGACGACACAACAAGATTTAGGAAGTTTTCAAAGGCTGGTCTAAAAACTCTCATATGTTTTCTTAAAACCTTTGAAAGAGCCACGGGTCAAAAGGTGAACTTTGAAAATCCTTTTTCTACCTCTCTAAGTTTGCTTCACCCAGCATTAGGACCTTTGTAGCAAATGAAACAAGCATGATACCTAGCAGTTTTCCTTTCAGCTATCTAGGCTATCATATGTTCACAGAGGTGCAAAAACATCTTTTTTTTCAAAATCTAATTGACTCTGTTTCATCTAAAATCTTAACTTGGCAAAAAAAATTTTAAGTCAAGCCGGTAGGATGGTTCTAATCAAACATATCCCTTCAGCCATTCCTCTGCATTTTATCATAGTTATTGATAGATTGCACATACTCTTTGCAAGATTCTTTTGGAGGATCTCAGGTAATAATGATGGAAATAAAAAGGTTTCAAGATCTTACCCTAAGTTATGCTTTCCAGAATTGGAGAATGGTCTCGAATTTAAAAACATGTATACAATAACAGACAGCTTTTCACTTAAACTCCGGTGGAAGCTTCAACAAAATGAGTCTTTATGGTCTAATGTCTTGTGGTCTATGCCAGATTATCTGAAAGTCTCTAAAACTTGGAGAAGAATCAGAGAAGTTTCAGATATTGCTGTATCTAAATCTTTTGCATAGGTTGGAAAAAGAGAGGTATCTTTTTAGATCACTAACTGGAGAGGTTTTGGCTCTCTCATTGATGCCTGGAATAGTGATATGAATATACCTTATCCTGATTGCTCTATTGTTGTTTTTTGTTCCAATAAGAGTCAGTTTCTTAATCTGATCAGTGCTAGTCTACCTGAGCATATTTTACATCATTTGAGCATGAAACTGTTTTATTTCCAGAATATGATGATACAGTAATCTGGAATTTATCTGAAAATGGTGTCTTTTCTCTGAAATCAACATATTCTTTTCTTAGAGAAACAAAAGATGAGGTCTCTTCTTTTAAACATTCATGGTCAAACTTGCTAGCTAGGAAGATATGTGTCTTTAATTGGAAGCTACTGAATAGATTGATTGTGATGCCCGATATTTTAGAAGATATATCTTTCAATCTACCTTCTAAGTGTATTTTCTGTGAACATGCTACAGGGGATATTTACCATTCTTTTAACTCCTGTGGAGTTATACAGAATTTATGGACATATATGAACTCTATTTAGCCTACCAAACCACAAGTTTGATTATCTCTGGGATAGTTTCTAATATTACTCAATTGATTTGTATTGTCCCATATGTAGTAACTTGGTTTATATGGTGTGCTACAAACAAATTTATACATGACTCCATAAAGCCTAATATTATGCATATGCTCAAGAAGATTATGTCGCAATATCAAGATATATTTCTAGCTCATAAACTGAATCTCAATTGGACTATGGTTGGAAACTTGCCTGTTTTTGTGAAGTTGCCTAACGGGTTACAGAAGAAGGGGAGATCAAGAGGCATCATTCACTAGGAACTCCCGGAGAAAATCAATCTGAACACCGATAGCTCTGCCCTCAAAAATGGTGATACAGGAGCTAGCTTTATTGTCAGGGATCAGCAAGGACAAGTCCATCTAGCAATGGCCACATACCTCGACCAGGGTAATAGTATATTGGTTGAAATCAAAGCCCTGAAAAAGGGACTAGAGTTGTCTCTGCAAAAAGGATACTCCCCGTTACAAATCAAATGCGACTCTCTAATCCTGGTTAAGATGGTGAGAAGAGAGTTCAGAATTCCATGGCGCTACATTGCACACATCAAGAAAATCAAGAAACTATTGAGCAATCTTGATTACACTATAAATCATGTCTATAGGGAGTCAAATAGTGTGGCTGGCTCCTTAGCAAAACTAGCAAGCACATCAAAGGTACACTACTCTTTTTCCAATCTTGCTAGCATTCCTAAAGACATCAGAGCTCTAATATATTTAGATGTTATATAATTCCCCTATCTTAGAGTCTCGAAGTTTTTCCTCCTTTGGAAAGGTTTTTGTTATTTGCTCATTTTTTGTCAGGAAAGTGAGAATCATGGACTCTTGCTGACCTTGTATCTAGCAAGGTGGATATTTAGCATGATGGAGAGACGACACATTAGACTAGTGCATTTAGCATGCTCAAACTAGAGGCTTTGCTCAGAAAAGAGGAAAGCTGTGATAAATTCTTAGTCCGGATTTTTTTGCTACACTTTCTAGAGGCTTTACTTGGCATGTTGTATTGATCTTCTTAGTTTGGCTGCACTTTCCCACACTCATCATGTTCTGGAAAGCAAGCATCTTGTAGTAAATTGCTTATGGGGAAGCAATTTGTGAGGGGTTAATACGGGAGGCCACCTTTTTTTAGCCAACAATGGGTAATGGAGGCAAAAAAGTGGTAGGCCATTTTAGACCTCGACTGGGGATTAGGCCATCTCTATTTGTTAACACTAGGAGTGGAGACAATAGAGATGGAATTCTATGAGCGATAGGCTATCTAGAGAGTTCGCTTCTATCTAGAGAGTTCGCTTAAATCATTTTGTATATTTCCACTTGTATACTTTTCATGTACCACGAACTGAGCATCTTACGCATTATTATTCAGGACCTTGGGAGACTAATACAAACCCCCTCACTACAGTTAGTTTATAAATAAAAAAATGATACTTTTTAATATTGTTGTTTTTTTAATTTTAATTTTGTATGCTAATTTGGTAGTTTATTAAATATTTATTCTCTCAGTTCAACTTTCTCCCGATAAATATATGAATTTAATTTCTCTCTCTCAAATAATTTCCATTTAGAAGAAATTGATACTTAGTTTTTTTATGTTAATTTGGTAGTGTATTGAATTTTCATTCTCTAGCTAAGGAAATTAACTCTAAATTAAAGGTGATTGATAATGTTAGCATTAAATTTCAATTCTCCAAATACTTCATTCTATATTGGTAGAGAATGAAATACTCTACTTCTTCTCATTCTTTATTTTAGAGAAATAAATGCACTCTGTTGGAGCTAAAAACTTGTGCAAAATATCCAAATATAACCAAAATCTCTATTATGCAGAATTTGTTGGACTTGCTCTTATCATAATGTGTTTTGAAATAAATAAAGCAAAACGATGCCATTTTTGACAAATGTGGTAAAAAAAGTTATTAAGGCCCCCAACTGATAACAAAATGAGAAGATACAAAATTATAAAATTCTTTTATAGTGTTTTTGGGATAAATAAAGTAAATCAACGTCATTTTGTCAAATGGAGGATATCAAATAAATAAAAAGCCATTAATTCTCATTGTTGATTACAAAATGAGACTATACAAGGCATAAAATCCTTATTATAGTGTGCTTTGGATAAAAAAATCATTAATGCCACCGGTTGATAACAAAATGAGACTATACAAAAGTATTAAGGGGTGTTTGGTTGGGGTGAATCAGGAAAGGGAAAGAGAATATGAGATCTTGATTCCTTTAGTTAGTGTCTGGTTTGCATTTTTTATCATTAAATTTCCCTATTTTTAGTTTTACAATTATCTCATTTGGATGTATCATGATTCTTTAGTCTTAACACAGGGATTGGGATGCCCCAAGTTCCTTCTTCCACCCTTCACATATTCTCCACGTCTTCCGAGCATTCCTTCTTCATTAAAACCTTCACCAGCGTCATCCATGGTCCAACGAACTATGATCTCTATTTTCTTAGTTCCAAGACAAGATTATACTTTATATTTATTATCAAAATAAAATTTAATATTAATGATTTTAAAAAAAAACTAAAATCCCACTGTAGGTGGGAGGGGTTATATATATGATTTTCCAATCCATTTAAAAATTCTGGATATGTGAATGAAGTTTTTACACTTGATGTTTGTGAGACAGAATTCGGCTCAAGTGAATATTTTTGTATGCGATTCTGGATAAGAACCTCCACCCCTGTGTGAGCTCTTTCCAGCCAGGCATACAACTATATTAACAAACCAAATTAGTAAAATTTTTCTCAGATAGAAACTGTCAAAAAGAGAGCATGTGCTTAAACTAATGATGCAGGAAGAATGGTCGCGAAGGTCCGATACAATTTTGAGTATAACTTTTGCGTCCGGACTCATAATCAGGTGATTCTGGCGTTCAAACCATCACGATGAGCACTACAATACTCATGGCCATGCCATGTGTCATGCTTTTTTCCATTTGAGGTTGTTTAAGGCCTCAAAAAGGTAATTTACTATTTTTGAGTGTTTTCCAATTTTCGTTTAATTTCGGAATTTATTAATTCCAAATTTCCTTTTTTCCATTTTTCTTCAAAATTCAGTATTTAAGGACCTCTTGTATTTTCGAAGATTTCATCTTTCATAATAATGTTTCTTGAGAATTATTTTCTCTTTCGTGGATTCTAAAATCAAAACCTAGGGTTTGTGCTTGCAGCCCTTGACTGTTCTTTGAGATTCGTGCTTGCAACCCTTGACTGTTCTTTGAGATTCGTGCTTGCAAATCTTTTTGATTATTCTGACTGCCTTAATTGGTATAAGAGCCAAGTTTTTCTCTGTCTTTTTCCATTGATTCACGATGAGTGATCAACCAATAACCCAAGCAGAAGGAGGAGCAATTACCGCGGGACTTGTTGCTTTGAGTAAGCAGATAGAGGTGTTGACGACGCGGGTGGAGACTCTGAGCAATGGTAAGCAATCGGCCAAGAGGAATCTGAAGGGGAAGAATATCATCGAATATTCATTAAGTTCGGATGAGGAAGAAATTGTCACGTAAACTTGGACAAATCAGGATAATCAACGGAATAATCTGGATTAGCGGGCTAAGGCTTATATCCCCTTGTTTTATAGATCCATGGGCATAGAGGAGTTGCTAGATTGGCAGATCGAAGTAGATCAATTTTTTGATGTCATGGAAATTTTGGAGGACAGGAAATTGAAGATGGTCGCAGTGAAGTTGAAGAGTACGGCCTCTGTGTGGTGGGGCAGGCTGGCTGACTCAAGGCGTAAGCAGAACAAAAATCTAATCCGATCATGGAGAAGGATGAAGCAGATGATGCTGGATCAATTTCTGCCCGCTGATTACGAGTAGATCTTGTACAAACTATACATTGAGTGCTCCCATGGAAGGAGATCAGTTTAGGAATGCATAGCTGAATTCACGTGTTACTGTGAACGCAATGAACTTGGCGAGTCTGAGAATCAGAGGGTGGCTAGGTTTATTAGTAGCCTGAAACCTTCAATTCAGGAGAATATGAGGTTACAGACCGTGTGGACTCTGACCGAGGCTCAAACTTTGGTAATGAAAGAAGAGATGATGGAGAATTCCCCTCATGGCGAAGTTGGTGGTTTTTCTGACTTCCGAAAAGTTCAGACTTAAAGCAGATTCGAGTCGTCTGGTAGCAAGAAGAAGGTCGTGGTAACTGAGGACTCCAACCTTGATGCTGGTGCTGGTGGTTCAAGTGGTAAGCATGAAAGAAGAGTGTTCCCAGCCAGGGCACCGATGCAGAGACAGCCTAACCTGTATACTAAGCCACGTGGTGACAAGTGTTTTCGTTGTGGTGGTGTGGGGCACATGTGGAATGTATGCCCATCAAGGACTGTGGCTCTTCTGGAAGAGGATGGCGAGAATGACGCGGCAGATGAGTGTGAGGGAGTTGAGTTCGCCATAGAGGAGGAAAGTGAGAGGGTCAACATTGTGGTGCAGCGGATTCTGTTGTCATCCAAGGACGAGGGACAGCGTAAAAATCTTTTCAGAACCCACTGTTCAATTAATAAGAAGTTATGCAATTTAATTGTGGGTAATGGTAGTTCTGAAAAATGTTGTGTCTATGAAGTTAGTTAAATATCTGAACTTACCCACTAAGCCTCATGAAAAACCTTATACCTTAGGTTGGATTAGTAAGGGCAATCAGGTTATGGTGGCATTAACTTATAGTGTCCCTATTTCAATTGGGAAGCATTACAGGGAGAACGTGATATGTGATGTTTAGACATGGATATTTTTGTAAAAATTAACATGAAACTCCATTTTCTCCAAATTTATATGCAGATTTGAAAATGAACGTCATCTCAATCAAAATATTTAATAATTACATAATAGAGTCTGTCTCTTAAAAGACGGTCTTTCCATAAGTCATGGGAAGGCCAAGGTAAAAAGTGTAAATTAGAAGAAACGAAGCAGGTTGTAAACTTTATTACCACTAAATGTTGCATAGTAAATTTTTAATATTGCAACTTAGACCTTTTACCTTTTATTATTCTAATTAAACATCGTCTTTACATAAGTCTTTCCCAAGATTTTGCCTACCTTATAATCCTTGCCTGAAATTCAGGCGGTCTAAACAAGACGTCGTGAAATTTGACCTTTTTTTTACTTAACGAATATTGGTGAAATAAACTGAACGGGCCCCCCAAAAAAAGCCTAATTTTGGTGAAGAGAAGCAGCAGCAAAAGCATTGGAATTAAACAAGTTAGGTAACACCGTGCGATGCGCGGTGAGCTTGATAATAAATTATAGAAATACTGTAGGAATGTTGTTACAATATGGGAATGTGAAAATAGTTGCTATTGAAGCTACAAATGTACCAAGTTTACATGTAATTGAAGCTCATAATTAACTCGAGCTATCAACTAAAGCAACGTACCATTCTCTCACCTCTCGAACCCTCCACTCGAACTCTCTCCGCTCGAACCCTCCACTCGAACCTTCACCTCTCGAATCATCCAATAGAACATTCACCTCTCGAATCCGTACATCTCGAACCAGAACCACTCGAACCCTCCACTCGAACCCTCCACTCGAACTCTCACCTCACGAACCCTCCACTGGAACCTTCACCTCTCAAACCGTCCAATGGAACCTTCACCTCTCGAGAGGTACCTCTCGAACAAGTACCACTCGAACCCTCCACTCGAAACCACTACCTCTCGAACCCTCCACTAGAACCATCACCTCTCGAACCGTCCAATGGAACATTCACCTCTCGAACCAGTACCACTCGAACCCACTACCTCTCGAACCCTCCACTCGAACCTTCACCTCTCGAATTCATACCTCTCAAACCAGTACCACTCGAACCCTCCACTCGAACTCTCACCTCACGAACCCTCCACTGGAACCTTCACCTTTCGAACCGTCCAATGGAACCTTCACCTCTTGAATCCGTACCTCTCAAACCATTACCACTCGAACTCTCACCTCTTGAACCTCCAATGGAACCTTCTCCTCTCGAACCGTCCAATGGAACCTTCACCTCTCGAATTTGTACCTCTTGAACCACTACCACTCGAACCCTCACCTCTCGAACCCTC
Source organism: Rubia yunnanensis (assembly GCA_037428765.1). NCBI lineage: Eukaryota > Viridiplantae > Streptophyta > Magnoliopsida > Gentianales > Rubiaceae > Rubia > Rubia yunnanensis. The sequence goes on from CM075068.1 coordinate 81,220,905, forward strand.
ACCTCTCGAACCCTCCACTGGAACATTCACCTCTCGAACCTCCAATGGAACCTTCACCTCTCGAGAGGTACCTCTCGAACTAGTACCACTCGAACCCACTACCTCTCGAACCCTCCACTGAAACCTTCACCTCTCGAATTGTCCAATGGTAAGTTATTATTGTTTTTTTTAAAACCCCAAAACGACATGGTTAGACAGCCATGTGCGTCTACAAGCATCTGCAAAATTACCCTTCTACTCCTGAAGACCATTTGTGTTGGGGTTGAGAGGATTTCTTTTATATAGTACCCTGAGATGACTACCAATTGTGTCAGCCATTGGGTTGGGAGAATACCTGAGATGATCGGTCCATCTCCATCCATTAAAAAAGATAACAAGAGTGACAAATATTGGAACTTATAGAGATTCATTCTTCGGGTACAAGACAGAACCAGATTCCATTCAATTTACAATAAGGAAATTCCATTCAACTACTTCGGGTACAATACTAGTAAACTGAGCTATTACACAAACTATTTGGGCACTGATCTACAGACTTGTACACACATAGGTAGAAACAGAAACAAGGTTTATTTATGAGTAACAAATAGGAGAGGCAATGAAGTATCATCCACATTGTCTAAAGTCCTCTAGAACCGGGAAGGTCGATCCACTGAAGTTGGATTTCGATTTCGCCACATTCGACATTTCTCAATCTCAGACACATATCCTGAATGATCTTACCCTCTTTGAATACCACACAACTCTCTTCCGACAAGCAGTTTGTTCTCGATGAAGGGCACCTGGTGACTATGGTGCCATCAGGGAGGCCTTCCAGTTTCATCCTAACAGCTTCCACAAACGCGTTCATCTCGAATTCTGCATCTCCCATTTTGTCATCCATGCTCAACATGTCGTGATCATAAACCGTCTGAAATGAAACCGACCACCAAAGATCAACCCCAATTCGTTATGGTGACCAAATCAAGAGACGATGTTACTTGAATCCATCATTTCATTGGATATGTTAGGTTTATTTGACAGTAAACTAGTGTGATTTCCAGTTTCTAACGCTAAACCAAATTTAGTTACAGAAACACAACTCTTTAAGTGGATTTTAATGAAAAGATAATCACACTATTAAGTTACAGTCCTTGCAGTAAAAAGGTTTGATAGTTTTGACTTCTAAGGGCATCAGTAGCTAAATTTGCCAGTACCTCCTCTTCTAGTTCCTTGTTATACACATACAAGTAAAGAAACAAAGATTACCAGTTTAACTTTATCCTTCGTGTCAGTAACTGTCAGAGTCAAGTCCTCGTTCCACTCTGGATTGACATTCTTATGTATGACGCGAGTCTTCAGTTTCTGCAGCCAATGGCAACATTTATCCGGCATCAGGATTTCAGAAACCAAGAAACAATCATCAGACAGACATGCGAGAACCTACCTAAGAGAGTTTTTATCATTTCATAAGAAATACAGCATTTCATGTTTATATAGTGTAATGCGTTAACACGTGTAACGCGTAATACATCAAACAAGGGGAGAATTAAAGCTGCCTCCTTTCACAGTTGTTGATCAACGATATCGATCCTCTACCAAAAGCCAACTTCATGTTCGTTCTGTTGCAGTTCTAATGAATGGGAATGGAAGTTTTTTTATTGCAGAAAAGAAGGGAAATTTCAGAGAGAATTACAGAGTTGATCAAGAGATCATATTCGTGATGATTAATACTGAGATCTACTACTCTATTTAAAGATGAAATTCCCAACATATTTTGGAAGGACGTGGAAGATGCCATCGGTGTAGCTCTACCGTTATTTACTTGAGGCCAATCAAAAACACATCTTTCAGTTAAAGCCATTCCCTATATCCAACTGAAACTAGATTTTGACTATAATAGCAACTAGACAGTTTAACCAGGTTGCAACAAATCCAGCTGAAACTGAACTGATGTTCCTCTCCACAAATACTAAACCCAAAATTGTGTATGTTCAACAGAAGTATCAATCAAGCGCAAATCCGGCCCATTCGCAAAGACAGCAGCAACACAGAAACATATCATTCCATGAATGATAATCACTAATCACACACAAATCGACCCAATCAACTCCACATGATATAAGAACAAAAATGAACACCAAAGTATTAGACTAGTCCCACAAAACTCCACATTCCATGGCTACAAAACAGAAGTTAGAGAAACACTCAAACAAATTCCAAGCCCATCCCAGAAAACACTTCACCAAGAACACGATCAACAACAGCTACAACGCCGTCATCCCACCAAGTAGAGTCATCCATAACGCTCAAATAAAAACGAAAAAACACCCTGAAGATCAGACAAAAAAACATAGGATGCAGAGCATATATACCTGTTTTCCCATCTTGACGACGACATAGGGATCACTAGTACGGACATCACGAACAGCAAGATTAATGCCCCTTTTGACTCGAATTCTGAGCAGACCCATCAAGTTATCCATATTTACAGGGGGTGATTATACTTGTGAGTCCCTCGCAATTACTTATACCCAAACCGCCTCAATTAGTCGTCGTCCACCACTACAATTATAAAAATAATAATTTATTCAATCATGTACCAGTCAAACACTGTACCTGTCGTGAGCCCCAACAACAACGAATCAACAGAAAGGCAATTCAATAAAAAGACGAAAAATATCTACCAAATCTTGGACAGCTTACACCATAAAGGGATGCTGCAGCAATACTCAGAAGCCGCCGAGATCGTAATCGATGGTACCCATGCAACTTGACGGCCTTATTCTCACTTTCATTTCCAATATATTTTGAAATTCTACTGTTAGTCTGTTACCCTGCATAATTCTTGATTGACTTTTGTTTTATGGATCTTTGACTTTGCAAATTGCCAGCCAAAACGAACAAAATGACACCTGAGTTTTATCTCTCTTAGGAATTTATAACAGACTTAGACTTGTCTATTGTCATGCAATAAGTTGGTTTATGGCAAAGCATGACAGTAGTGTCGCTCCAGAGATATTTCGTGTATTTTAAATTACATTATATATTTATATATATATTTTTGAGTCCTCTTGAAAGACGGTCTTTCCATAAGTTATGGAAAGACCAAGGTTTAAAGTGTAAATTAGAAGAAATTAAGATAAAATTTTCGGGTTGCATGAACCGGTTATAAATTTTTATAACTACTGTATGTTTCATATTAAAACTTTAATATTGCAACTAAGACCTTTTACCTTTTATTATTCTAATCAAACCCCGTCTTTCCATAAGCCTATGGAAAGACCGTCTTTCCCAAGACTTTGCCTATATTTTTTATGTAAGATTATGAATTATTACATTTTAATTGTGATTACATAGATAATAATATTAAAATGCACATTCTATTTGTAGTTTATGACAAAGTATAATGCTCTTGTATTTCTTACACTTCAAGTAAGAAACATAAAAGCGTTTCTCTATACTTCCCGCTCTCTCCTTTTTTTCTACAGTGAAGCCAAACCCTTAATATCAGGGGGCACTGCTGCACCATCACCTCCTGATGCCCCCCATCTCAATCCCCACTCGTCTCGAACACCTCTACCGACTCTACCATACCTCACCGGAGACTACGTACACTTCGAGCGATCTCAACGGAAGAGACTACGTTTCAACGGAGACCATGCGGGTTCTAGCAACAGGTTCTAGCAGATAAGAACGGTCAAGTCACTTTACAGCAGCGGACCAAGCTCCGAAGTGTCGCTGGTTTGTCTCACGGCTCCTGTCTGCAATTTTGCAGTGTCACAACTCCGGCTAACAGATTCTCCGACTCACAGGTGATCTAGCTCACAGCTCCATTCACGTGTTTTTCCTCTGCGTCGGGCCGATGACGGAAAAAAGGATTTGCGTGGTCAAGCTCCGAGCCCGCGGTGGGATGCTCGGGCTTAAGTTTTCCATTGGTCCCGAGTCAAGTTTCGGTGGTTTCTACAGATCAAGATTCGGGTCGATTCGGGCGGCTCGGGCTTCACTGGATCAAGATCGGGGTTAACTCAGCTGGTAAGTGCTGAAACATAGTTACTATGGCCACGGTTATAAAAACCGGTGCTGAAATTAGATACTACAGCACCGGTATTTGTTATGCCGGTGCTGAATTCTAAGTTCTCGTTAATGATCACCAGTTACTAATATAAACTGGTGCCTTAAATCTAACGAATTACAAAAACTAGCACCGGGCTGGTTTTTATTTTCCAGTGTTGTTGCTTTGGAGATGAAAGAACGAGGCTAGCCTAGCAGAAGAACAAGGAAAGCTATGCCCAAAATGGGAAGGACCCTGCAAGGTCACGAAGGCTCACAAGTCCAACAACTAAGAGCTAGAGAGGTTGGGTGGCACCAGTGTTCCCAACACATGGCATGTGATCAACCTGAGAAAATTTTATGTCTAGATTTGAGGAAGAAGATGGAAAGCATCTATCTCTACCGAATCAATGAGATTATCATCGGTTGTATTCGTTCCATTGTTCCTAACCCAACATTATTGCAGTGAATACTAAAAATCCATCATTCCGGACCGCAATTACATTTTTAGTCTTCTACTTACAATCTTAGATGACAGTACATTAGTAGCATATTTCGATCTATGCCAAAAGTCCATCATAAGGTTCCGAACAACAAACTATAGATCTCGCACAACTATTGATGCTTGCAAGCTTTGGATCTTGTAACTTCGCAAGCCATTATGTATCATTTTCACTTAGTGATGCATGTGTCCTTTAAAAAATATTCTTGTAATAAAATTGTAAAATATTACATTTTTCATTTCCTATAAACAGACATCAATATTGTCATAGTTCAAATCCAATTTTTATTGTCCTACAATATAATTTAATGTATCTTAAAATTTGGTATTGAAGTGATGCAAATGAACATTTTCATGATTTAGTTTATCATATTTCTAATTATTAAAAATTTATTTACAAATTTTGAAATATATTTATTTAAATATTACAAAATTTTAATTAAAAATTAATAATTGAAAATATGCTATTTATATTTGGTATTAGAATAATATATAAAGAGTTGAAGTTTTAGGTTGGGTTGGGTCATTGATAAACATTTCAAAAGAAATTAATTGGTTGGATGAGAAGTTATGTAGGTGAATGAGAGAGATAAAATGTTAAATTAAAATTTTTAGTTGGGTTGGGTTATTGATAAACATGGTCTTAGGGATGCCGCCGATGAACTCCAATTAGCAACTAGTAATAATCCGAGCAATACTACAAATCCCACAACAGTGAACTCCAGGAAAATGGCATGAAGTTGTACCTGAAAACCACATTAAAACCATCAGAGCAAACTCAACAAAGAAACATTCTAGAATGTTGATTCATATTCTTCACTCAACATCAATAGAAATGAAAGCTCATTTTAGTAGTTTAACGGATCATGACTTATACTAAAACCCAAAATCTCAGTATGGAAAATTTAGATATATTTGGATTTCAGTAAAGAAAAAGTCATTCCTACATCATGTAATCTGAGAGCACTAATGTGAGCATGGGAAGCTACAGTTAGATTGTTATCGCATTCTTTTAGACATAGATTCGGCACTAGTGTATATACGGTCCAGCAAGCAAAGCTAGCAGCTGCAGCGAGGTCAAATTCGATTTAACCCAAACTATTGAGAACTTAGGGGCACGCAAAGAATGTGGGCCAGTGAATAAGGAGCGAGCGCAGACCATGAAGGCCACGGACTCAGAAAGTGGGATCGTGATGCACCCCACGGTCTCTGTCCCTAAAAATAATGAAGGACAATCGGGTCAGTCTATAAATACATCAAATGGAGAAGAAGTTGAGGTAACCACTACTATTGAGAGAAATCATATTTCTTAAAGAGAGGATTGACTTGATCGTCTGAGGGATTCTCCCGAAGTCATTTTTGGGATTGTCTTTGCAGGTGGAGAAACATACAGAGGTGAGTAGCGAAGAAGCTACCTGAAAAAGCTACCACATCATTTGGCGCCATCTGTGGGGAACATAATTTTTTTCATTTTCAGGTTGCTCAGGATAGCAATGGTGTTCACTATTAGTGAAAAAAGCCACAATCATCATTCACAAGAACATATGCTTGAAAATAATGGGGGCACGTACCATCAGTAGCAACATACCCCAAGTAAGGAAAAAGAGCTTTGCAAAGAAGAAACAAAAGAGGAAGAGGAAGAAGCGGAATCTCCGAACAATAATTGTGACAAAGAAAAATAGGCGTTCGCTACGTTCTTAGAAGCAAACAGAGAAGACATGTATGATCAATTTTTGAAGACTCCGAAGCAGAGAACCCAAAAACCAGAGAATAGGGTGAATCAAGAACGCGAACATCGTCACTATGATGAAGAGCTACGCGACATTTTCGCAGAAGATGATGCAGATAAGTCACCCCAGGCACCGCATTTACGAGACTTTAAGATGCCTAAAGATTTCAATCTCCCCCTACACGTTAAAGTCTACGATGGTACCATAGACCCAATAGAGTTCTTACATTCATAAAGAAAAAGCATGAAATTCTGGGATGCGAACATGGAATTAGTATGCAAGGTGTTTCCTATATTTCTATTAGGCAGCGCGATCACGTGGTACGAAGACCTTCCGAATGGAAGTATCAAGTCTTGAGTGCAGTTGTCAAATCTATTTTTGGGACGTTTCTACCAAAAAAAAGTTCACTAGAACACTCGCTGATCTCAACAAAAGCACAGCAAAGTGATGAAAGCCTCGCGGAGTATCATAACCGATTTGTCACAGAGAGCCTACTAGTTCATGATTTGTCATTTTAATCATCATTGGGTGCTTTTACAGGAGGCATGAGGTCTGGTGAATTTTACAAAGAGATGACGAAGAACATGCTAAAAAACCCAAGGGAGCTATAGAAGATGATTGAACAACATGTGCGAACAGAAGAGATGAACAACCGAAAAATAGAAAGAAAAAAAAAAGCGAGGTGAGAAGTGAACAATGGAGGATTCGCAGAAGAGCTGGCCTAAAAAAGGAAAAGGGAACATCGGTTTTAGAAGAGAAGAACTGGGATTGCAGGGTTCGTTGTTTCAAGACACGCCTCTAACGAAGACAAGTAAGGAGATATGGCTAGCAAAAAAGGTTCCATTTTAGGAGCCAGCACCAATGATTGCACCACCAGAGAAAATCTCTAGGGAGTTTACTGTGCCTTCCACTAAGATCATGGCCATGGCATAGAGTATTGCAGGGACCTAAAAAGACAGATTGAAGAAAATATGAGGAATGGTAACTTGGGACAATATAGGAAAGACACGACAAGTCAGTTTGGGAACACAAGCAAAATAGCGAACCCGCCTCCAAGAAACCAGGTACTGCGACCACAGCGGTAAAAATGAAAAAATAACTGCGGTTGTAGAATACGACGGCAACGTGGATAGAAAAACAATTGAGATAGTCATCTTCTCTATACACAGGTCCATATAGTCACTGTCCAACAATGCGTGGAAGGCCAAAGCAAGATATTCTCCCCTGCAAAAATAAGTGGCCAAAAAATATTTCGACCTAGCGAAGTGATTACCTTCAGTGAAAACGATGTGGTACCCAATGCTTCACCACACAATGATCCAATAGTCATCATAGCTAAAATTGGAGATGCAACTATTCACAGGGTATTTGTAGACGACGGTAGCACGGTTGAAATACTATTCATGGACTGCTTTGACAGGTTAGGGTTCAAAAGAACAAACCTAAAAAAGTCCATATCTTCATTGGTTAGATTCACAGGGTGAGCAGAAACACCTCTAGGAAATATACAATTGTTGGTCACAATCGGAGAGAATGGGAAAAATTGCACCACCATTTACGAATTTGTGGTTATGGATGCCCCAAGTACACTTAACGCTAGAATTGGAAGACCATGGATGAACAGAGCTAAGGCAATTTGGTCTCCTTATCATCTGGTACTGAAATTCCCAACGCAACTGGAATCACAACCATTAGGGGAAACCAACAAGCAGCAAAGCAATGCATGGTAATAGCGATGAAAGCATGAAAGATAGGGGAAAAGGCAAAGTTGGTTAATACCATTTTGGGAGGTAGCTTGTTAGAACAATCAGCCGCATCAGTAAACTTAGGGGATGAGATGAAGTTGGTAAGCCTAGATACCAAGGATGGTTCCAAATGCATAGAGATTGGGAAATACCTTCCAAGCAAAAAGAAGGAAAAGGTTATTCAAATTTTGCAAAGCCATAAGAACACGTTTGCATGGAACGCACAGAACATGGGAGGAGTGAGCCCAAACATCGCTACCCATTCATTGAATATCAGTAGCTTGGTCAAACCGGTTAAACAAAAACAACGTTGCTTCGCTAATGATAGGCAAAAGGTGATTGAGGAGGAGGTTGCATTTCTGTTGCAAGCCGGTATAATAGAAGAAGTTATATACCCAAAGTGGTTAGGAAACCCGGTCATGGTGACAAAATCAAATGCTGCTTGGAGAATGTGTATGTTTCACAGATTTGAACAGAGCATGTCCAAAAGATTCCTACCCTTTTCCAAAGATCGGTCAACTAGTGGAAGCAATTTTCGGATACAAAGCCTTGGATTTCTTAGATGCATACAAAGGTTATCACCAGACATTGATAAACCCAGATGATGCAGAGAAAATTGTTTTTTTGACGAGCTTTGGAACTTTTTTTTGTGAAGATGCCATTTGGACTCAAAAATGCTGGAGTAACATACCAAAGAGTGATAGATAAGGTGTTCCAAAGCCAAATAGGGAGAAATGTCGAAGCCTATATTGCCGATATGGTGATCAAAAGTAAAATAATAGGAAGCTTTGCTGCAAAATTAAAAGAAACTCTGGACACGTTGAAAGCCACAGGGATGAAGCTTAACCCCAAGAAGTGTGTAATTGGAGTGGGGGCTGGGAAATTCTTGGGATACAAGGTTTCTTCAAAGGGTATCAAAGGCAACCCAGACAAAAATTCAAGCCATAGTCAACCTTCCCCAGGGGGTCATACTGATCCAGCTATATCCACAAGCGCACCTATAGAGTAAGGATTTTCTACAATCAATGACGAAAGAAAGAAAAAAAATAGTTAGAGAGGTGCAAATCTTAATGGGATCACTGGTAGTGCTTAGCCACTCCGTATCAAATGCAGCAGATAAGCCCTTTTCACTTTTTGAAGTGTTAAGAAAGGCAAGAAATTTTAGTTGGAATGAAGATTTCCAAAAAGTTTATGATGGGTTAAAGGAAAAGCTTCAAACATTACCAAGAGAGACACTGTAATTGTACTTAGAGATCTCACAGAACACTGTCAACTTGGTGTTGTTTGTCTGGAAGGACAGAAACAAGTCCCAATTTATTACATTAGCAGAATTATGTAGAAAGCAGAGAAAGCTTGCACGCCAGTAGAAAAGCTAACCTTAGCCCTAGTATACTCAGCATGAAGATTGAGAACTTATTTTCATAGTCACCGCATAGTAGTTTACATAGGGTTTCCAATCAAGAACATCCTCACTAAGTCAGAGTCTTCAGGAAGACTAGCAAAGTGGGCCCTGGAACTAGGTCAATTTGAAATACAATTTCAACCTAGAACAGCGATCAAGGCTCACGCGCTAGCAGACTTCATCACAAAGATGACAAGCGAAGAGACATAGAGGGCGAGCGTATATCAAAGTTTGAGGATTGACAAAGGAAAGACCAAATGGGAGGAGGTTTCTTGGATATTGTTTGTTGACGGCGCATCCAGCACGGAAGGTTGTGGAGCAGGATTGCTTCTCGTTGACCCAAATGGGGGCGAACACAGACACTCGTTACAATTCGATTTATTTCTCACTAACAATGAAGTGGAATATGAGGCTCTAATTTGTAGACTAGATCTCACTGTCGGAATGAAAGTTAATAGTGTTTGAGTGTCCAGCGATTCGTTGATTGTAGTTCAATAGGTGTGAGGTGACTATAAGGTGCTAGAGCATCAGTTGATGAAGTATTTAGGTAAGGTGCAACAACTCATAGCCCGACTTAAATATATCGATATACAACACATACCACGAAGCAAAAATACAAAGGCGGGCGCATTAAGCAAGGTAGCAACAGTAGGATTTGATTCTCTTAGCAAGCAGGGGGCGTCATTATGGAAGTCATCAAAGTCAGAAGAACCATTTCAACGATTGTGTTAACAATCCAAGAGGATGAAATAAGTTAGATGACTCTGTTGAAGGACTTTCTCGCAAAATGTATGTTGCCAGAAGATAAGATGGAAGGCATTGGAGTTGCGTTCTACTAATTACGCCTACGAAGATGGGACCTTGTACAAAAAAAAGGCATCTTGTCCCCATGGATAAAATGTGTAGGACCAAGGAAAATGACTAAGATTTTAAAAGAAGTACATGGAGGCCTATGTGGAATGCATCAGGGAGCTAGAACGATAGCTAAAAAGATAATCAGAGCATGATACTACTAGCCAACCATGTTCAACGATGCACATAATTTCATTCTCAGATGCATGAGTTGCTAAATCAACGCCTCACTGTCACACAAACTGGAGTCAACTTTTATAGGAGTCTATAGAGCTTGGCCATTTGATAAGTGGGGGATAGACTTAGTTGGATCATTTCCAAAGGGAGAAAGCAATGCCAAGTTCTTGATTGTAGCAACCGACTACTTCACAAAGTGGGTGGAAGCTAAACCATTAGGACGTGTCACAGCCGAAGCTGACAAGAAATTTGTATGGCAAAACATAGTGTGTGGCTTCGGGAGGCCACATACCATTGTCATAGATAATGGTACACAATTCACAAGCGCAGTGTTCACCAATTGGTACTTGAAGCTTGGGGTTCTTCAGAAGTTTACCTATGTGGCACACCCTCAAGCTAATGGCCAAGTGGAAGTGACAAATAGGATCATAGTTCAGAGAATACAGAGCAACTGGAAGGAAAGCGAATAAGATGGGTAAACAAGTTACCAAACACAGTATGGTCGTATAGAACAACGATCCGAGAACTAACAGGAAAGACACCATACAATTTGGTGTACTATCACAAAGCGGTAATACCCATAGAGATTGGTAACTTGAGCCTTAAGACAAACAACCATAAGGATATACACAACCCATATGTGATGAGGCTCGAACTAGAGGAAAAAAGAAATCTGGCAATGATCAATGAAGCTAAATACAAAGTAAGAATAGCAAGAGCGCACAATCAGAGAGTGAAAGAAACACGATTTCAGGTGGGTGACCTAGTGTTGAGGAAGAACGAAGCTGGCCTAACAAAAAAACGAGGAAAGTTATGCCCAAAGTGGGAATCACCATACAAGGTCACGAAGGCCCATAAGTTTAACAGCTATGAATTGGAAAGAATTAATGGAACCGCAGTCCCAAATATGTGGCATGTAGCCAACCAAAGAAAGTTTTATGTCTAGAAGGAAATCAGTGAGCATCAACCTACATAGATACCAGGATATTATCCTTGGTTTAGTTCATTCCTTTTTTCCAACGTGATATAATCATGGTTGTACATATTCAATGCAAAACAACTTTGATGGACCAACATCAAGTTTCTCATTCTTTAATTACACTCGTTACATGATGATCTATTTCTAGCATGTTAACATCAAATTACCTAGACTTCATTGAGTTAACGAAAAATTGCAAGCTATAGGTCTTGCACAACCATCAATGTCTGCAAGCTTTGGATCTCGCAGCTTCGCCAGTCAAACAAATGCAATCTTTAGATCTTGCACAACTATCGATGCTTGCAAGCTTTGGATCTTGCAACTTCGCAAATCAAGCGAGTGCAAGCTATAGATATTACGAAACTAACATGGAAAGCTTTAGATCTTGGAAATTTATCAATGATTGCAAGCTTTGGATCTTGCAATTTCACGAATCAAACAATTGCAAGCCATAAATCTTGCAAAGACAACCAAACATTTAGAGCTTGCTCACTCATAAGAAACGCAAGCTATATACCTTGCTCATGAGCATATTTGCTCATAAATACAACATACGCAATGGAAATCATACAACCCAAAAGACTTCTCTATAATAAGTTATACGAACAGCTTCATAATTAGCCAGTTAGAACAAAACAATAAAAACAAGCTATAAGCTGGCATCCTCGCAGTTTATCAAGTTCACTAACTTAGAGGACAAAACGTTGACAAGGAAGTTTCCTTAGCAAAAACATATGCACACACTTCGCCAAGACATTGTCAACATTATCAAAAACATTGCAGAATAAGTTTTCCAATCTAGCATATCTACCTACACCTTAAAGCCCGCGAAGATCCAGAAGACGATGATTCGCCACAATGACGACCACACTCAGATTCACGATAAGAATGCTCAGCCCTACGACGCTTCTCTTTAGCAGTCTCTTCTTCACTATCCAGGTGCTCATATCGCCACTTCATATGCAAATAAGTGGCATAGAGTATAAAGCCTCTTCACTCCATGTGAGCAATATGTTTGGCATAGTACACCTTGAAGTCAGTTGTGGGGCCAAACTCCTTGCGGTCCAGATGCATACCCATGACGTTAATAGTTTCTTAATATCTTTGCATTTAAACCTTCAAGTCTTATATTTCCTTTTCTAAGGATTGAATGTGCATCTGAACAGCCTCCAAAAGGTTGATCATTTGACCACCAAAGTCCATGGTAAGATCCCCATGACCGGTAGACCTTCAAGACAACGATGGGAGAGCTTGGAGTTTGTCTTTATATTCAGCAAAAACCTACTCAAGTTGATGCACATATCTATCAAGTCAATCATACTCAGTACAAAGCATATCAATATCACTTCGCAGCTATGTGGTAATGGAAAACTGCTCATCAAACGTTGTCTTCCAACCAACAACAATGGTTGAGAGGTGATCGCATTCCTCCTGTTTTTTCTTTAGCCAAGCATACAAATCATCGATATGGTCACATTGCTTGTATATGACTGCTATCTTCTGGTGGACTTTGTGTGCCTTATCTGCGGCGTAGTTTCTAGAGTCCACCTGTTGGCGAAGCATCTTAACCATGTTAAACTGTTGCCGATAAATCAGAACATTTTGCTCGTTGAAAATTTTTCTTAAATCACAAACACTATCCTTAGCCTTCTTTATAGTCTTTCCCCACTTCATTTCAAGGTCATGGCCTAACAGCATATACTTCAGACGAATGCCCAGGGTTAATGCCCACTCTTAAACACAAATAGGGAGGTTGAGCGAACGTAAATACACAGCAACTGATTCAAGGTCAACCAAATCGCGAACAATATCTTTGTCAAGAGATGCAACATTATAACCATCAAGTATAAGCTTACTACAAGGACAGGAAGCGGAGGAAAGCAAAGTCGACAAGGATGATGGAATTTTCCACCCAATATGTAACGGAATAGAATACACTTAAAACAAGCAGTCGGAAGAAAGGAGCTAGAAATACTTTTTCGATATGCATTTGTTTGCTTTAGTTAAATTCACAGGACAACATCCAGAAGATGATGCAAAAACATTGTCACAAGAAAACCGAATGTAACAACCCAAATGTCCAACGCTTTTAAAAAGAAATTGGTCAACCAAAATATCAAAGCCCTGCAAATAAGTAAATATTAACCATTGGTCAAATTATTAAAAAAAATAGGCACAAGGACCCAATAAGTTGCCAATAATACAAAAATCATACAAACAAACTTCAAAATACTGTCAGCAGATTACAAGAAAAATATGTTTCAAGGTCTACAATACTTGACTAACTTGGGAAGGAGACGAGAGAGAAGTATAAGCCACAATAGCAGCATCTTGCACCTTTAGCCCCCCCCCCCCCCAGGATTGACAACATCATTTGCTACAATATCTTGACCAGGTTGGTGATCCTCGGAGATAGAAGAGTGGCATGGAAGCTCCTTACAGTAATCAACCATACACTTTTTCAGCTCAGCTGCGGAGGGAAGAGTCAGCAGACCAGTAAGATAGGATAGCAATGCGAAAGGATAACCATCGTTAGAGATGCTCTTCACAAAGCCATCATTGAAATTTTTGGTATGCTCTTCCAAGATCTTCTCTAACTTGGCCAGTTTGGGAAACTTATCAAGCTTCGTGATTGGATTCAACTTCCTCAGCTCAATCAAAACCTCGCAATAGTCAACGTCATGGGTGCTAGCTGAGACTTCCTCAAACAAGGAGTAAAATGAATTAGTCTTCAATAGTCGGTTGACCAGTAACTGAGGATACCCAGTGAAGTTGGGCCATTCGTACTCATCTCCTCCAACTAAAAGCGTATTTTCTCCATTTCTCTTTCAGTACTCACAGCGCGCTCCCTGGCCTTTCGCGCTCGCTTCTCGTCATCCACAATAGTTTTACTCAGAGCACTGCACTCCACTTTAATGGCTTATAGCTCCGCCAGTATAACTCATTCCCCTTTACCAAAGCTAGTAGCTCGTTCACTGACAAGTTGCAAGCTCTCACCAACCTTAATTTTAAAACACACCAACAGTGACAAAGGTTACAAGACAAAACAAAGCACTCAAATAATGATAAAAGCTTCAATATAAAAAAAACATATGATAAAGATGCCAAAATGACTACTCGCATAAATGAATACATTCCACGTCTTGATCAAACATTTAAAGGTTATGTTTGGGATCTTCTAAGTGACATGGCAAGACCTATGAATAGGTCAAGAACGAAGCTTAGAGATGCTGCCTTAAATGCTTTGATTGATCGCCTTAAAGATGAAGAATTGAAGAAGAAGACACCATCGACATCTTGGATTCATTATTCAAGATTGTCAATGAACTGAAGACATCATGAAGAACACTATACTCATTTTTCCCACTGAGTTTTTAGTGAGGTAGTGTGATCACTGTAAAATATTGTAAAATTATTTTATTTTGGATCTTAAATTGTAGAGATCGGCCATGTGGACTTTGAAGAGCTAGTTTTGGAATAATGCCATTAGGGTTTTGAAAATATTGATTTTTATTCTCATTAGAATTAGTTTTGGTAAGATTAGATAAGGAAATATTCATCCAAGTTGTAATCTGGATGAATTTCGGCCATAGACAGTTTATTTTAGGTATTTTAGTTAAATATGGTTTCAGCTTCTTAAAGATGTCATAATTATATTCGGCTTTTGACAAGAATTACCAAATCCCGTATTGATTAGGACTACGGTTTTGGATGAAATTTTTCCCTATAAATAGGGGTTGAATTCTCGAGATTTGTACCACTATCGTCATTCAGAAATATAAGCCGTTGAGTTAATACTCTTTTTGCTTTCGAGCTTCTCCCATTGTTGCTTAACCCTGAGGGCTAGTTAAGTATCAATAAACCTTGTAATCTGATCCTGAGGGCTAGTTA
Source organism: Rubia yunnanensis (assembly GCA_037428765.1). Taxonomy (NCBI): domain Eukaryota; kingdom Viridiplantae; phylum Streptophyta; class Magnoliopsida; order Gentianales; family Rubiaceae; genus Rubia; species Rubia yunnanensis. The sequence goes on from CM075068.1 coordinate 81,236,215, forward strand.
GAAAGCAAGTCGAGATTAAGAGTACCCTGAGGGCTAGACACCTGAATTTCGTGCGAGATGGTAAGGGTTTGCATATCACTTCACTATATCAAATATATTAATTCCGCAATCATGAGTCTTCGCAAGAAGATTCATATCATCATACCATAGCCATGGTTTCTGAAAGGGATAGCTTGGCGAGCATAGCAGAAACAGTCCCATCTACAAATAAGTTGCGGTTTAGCATGAGAGAATGTGGAGGGAGTTGGCCAGCTCGCCCCTTCTTCTTTACAGGTCCCAAATTAGTATAAGTATTTTTGGATCGCTCCTTGCACCTTTTCTACTGGCTCTTTTTTTTCCTTTTTCTTACCATCACCATCGGCCTCTTTAGTATGAGAGCCATATGCATTATACTGGGTACTCGTGTCATTAGTAATCGCTTGATGAGAAACAGCGTCCGTGTTTTGTTCACCCTGGAGAGTCAGAGACTCAACCTCTTCATCATCACCTTCAGAAACAAACTTCCTCTCATGGGTACGTGTGTGAGGTCCATGTATGCAACGAAAGAAAGTAGAACTAGTTAAATAAGAACACAAACATGAGAGGCGAGTAGGAGCACATAGTGGGGACAAGCAAACTAAAAATAGTTAAGTGATCAATGAGTTCAACACATTTGCTTAAGGTACTAGCAGGGGAAAACGCGATGGAATGATGACTAAGAGTTATTACAACCTCGAACTCAGCAGTCAAGCCTTAGTTAGCTTCGCTTCCGGAGCATCGTAGTTCCAAAAGGGAAAATCTAAACTACAAATGGCATCAAGTTTTATGTAGAAGAACTTTTCTTGCCACACCCAACAATTACCGGGGACCCGCTAAAGAACTCAACATTAAGAATTACAGGGTAAAGAGTGAATTCGTCGGGGGATTTTTTTTATTTTGCAAAGATGAAAAAGGATATGAAATAGATCTATAGAATAATCAACACCAGCTGCTTCGCAAACATGATAAAAAAATGATGACAATAGAAACTGCTTTTGGATGTAGCTGACATAATCCCAATTTGTAGTAACAAAGAAGGTCTACCACAGTTAGGGCAAAGGAAAATAGAGTCCAAATTTCAAGTAGTCTAAATAGCAAGAAAAATAACTAGGGGGGAGGAGTGCGAACACCCTCAGAAGCTTCGGGTGCCTTAAGCTCATACGAATGCAAAAAAGGGATGTATATGTTAAATCCTCAACATAGTAATCTGTGAGGAGACTACTAATGATGGAAGATACGGCACGGTAGTCGGAATCTTCATCAGAGTCAACATTAAGCTCATAAACGTTGGGAGAAGACATCCGAGGTTGTTAGAAGCAGACATTAACGAATTCAAAATCCCTAAAATCAAGACGAAGGGCGGCATCAATTAAATGACAAAAACTAAGAAGAACAAATATGACCAGAATCTAGAACAGAGTGACGGGAAGGGTAGCACAAAATTTCTTAAATTATAATTAAAATAAAATTATGCTACAAGATGCATGGGTACACAAATCAAAAGCTAAAAGCTCAAGAAAGAGCTGGAAGGAATGACGCAAAAAAATTCAAGAAAGAGCTGGAAGGAATGACGCAAAAAAAATTTCACTTTTATAGCAAGGGATTTGAGAAGAGATTAGGACCAATATATATGAAGTAAGAAGATGAATATGCCTGGGTTTGCGTAAGAATTTAAATACAAGAAGGAATGCTACAAGAAAAATAAAAAGAATAATGCGCAATCATGACAAAGCTGACATAAAGTGCATTACCTTTTTGGATTCTCGAGGAGACGGCGGAGAAAATACTCTGAATAGGGGCTATTTTTGAGACGCTAAATTTAAAGTAATTATAAGACACAATAGTCAAAACGGCAATCGAGCAAATTGCGAAACTAACAAAAGAAAACGGAGGAGTGAATCTAGGTAACAAGATTACAACGGATATATCTCATTGAGATAAGATACGCCTAGAGGTTTCAAATTTAAAATGGAAGCGTGATTCCAGAAAATTGCAACATACAGCCAAGAAACAATCAACACTCCGCAAAAAATAGTTCACATTGCATCTCAGGCAAACATATTACTACGTATTTCACACAAAGCGAGGAAATAAGTTTGCTACGCAGCTTAGGAAACCAATCAGTGTTTCGTGTGACATTGGCTTCATGGTTGGGGGGTGCTTATGGTGTATATACGGTAACCCAAACTATTGAGAACTTAGGGGCACGCAAAGAACGTGTGCCGATGAATAAGAAGCGAATGCAGACCATGAAGGCCACGAACTCAGAAAGTGGGATCGTGATGCACCCCACGATCTCTGTCCCTAAAAACATGGAAGCACAATCGGGTCAGTCTATAAATACATCAAATGGAGAAGAAGTTGAGGTAAGCACTACTATTGAGAGAAGTCTTATTTCTTAAAGAGATGACTGACTTGATCGTCGGAGGAAATCTCCCGAGTCATTTCCGGGATTGTCTTTGCAGGTGGAGGAACTTATAAAGGTGAGTAGCGAAGAAACTACCTGAACAAGCTACAACATCGTGCACAAAGAGGAGTTGCTATACCCATGAAGCCTCCTATGCATTTATTTAAGCTATATTTCTAATTTATTTTCAATAAATACAACGTTTGTTAAAATTAAACATGCACACGCAAACACACAAAATAAGGAGACGCCTTGTTTTGAGAAAAGAAGACTTCAACAATCATACCTCCCATGCAGCCATCGTTTCCAAGTCGAAGTCTTCCCATCTAGCTGGCGTACAAGGTGATCTAATAGCAAATTCGAATCTGTTTTCCTCCCTGAAAGCCATAACAAAATATGAATCAATAGATAATGGCCCATCAAAGAAAAGTTGATATTGTATACACAACACGTAACAAACGCTGTGCTACTTTTTCATCAGGATGATCCTTGTTCCTTCTAGACTCTTCCCAAACAAGTAGAGAGAAATCCACTTGTTAGAAGTGTTTTTCGATATAATATTAACTTGGAAGATCAGGTGAGTGAGACAAAGAAAACTCATATTAGGAAAATAAAGAAATACCCTTCAACTGTTGTACTATTGCACCAAGTAAATAGCCAGAAGTCCTCACCAATGGCTTCGTAACAATCAGAGCAAGAGTATGCTTTCATTATCTTGAATGCCATCCAATTTCCACTTGAACCTGTCTTTGGAGTTTGCATTCATATAAGCATCTTATGTCGTATCATTGTTGTCTCAGGGGACCTACACAATTCGGATAACAAATGCAAGATGAAAACACACATCGATCCCAGATCAAGAACTACGCATTATGAAATTTACAATATTGCCACGCGATTGATAGAGGTTGGGCCCAAAAGGTATGTTGGGATGTATTAGTAGCGGCCCAATTAAGGTGTTATTGGACGCATTATAACGCCTACTGTATTTATGGGGTATTAATGACTATATTTAAGGATATTGTTATTTAGGATATACAACATAAATAATAGGTACGTATTCATTTTAATTCATCCATTCTGTCTTAAACCGTATACATACTCTTTTACTGACTTAAGCATCGGAGGACTGACTCCTTGGGTCCCCAAGGACAGTTCTACTGAAGGTCACGTTCAGGAGGCTCAAGCCTGTTGACTATTCATTCGTCCTAGACGCATCAATTGGCGCCGACTGTGAGGACGACTAAGCCAGATTCAGGTTTCTGAAGTTTATGTCTATGGTTACTCAAAGGAGTGAAAGGTTGAGGTTAAAAGGTACATGAGCCGGTAACGAAGCACGGTCTAAGAGAACAAACATGGTTAAACCCCAGGAGATGCAGGGTATCGCGATGGGGGGTGTTCGAGTATCAGCGATTGAATCGAGGGTGGAGCATGTTCTGGCTGTGGAACACGAAAGGTTACAAACCTCAAGTGGATTTATTCCAAATATGGCTACAGCTGTTCGAGGCATGACAAGGATGGAAGGTTCACGGAGGTTTCTGTGGGTTCTTATATGGAAGCTTATGGGCGAACCATGCAAGGGAATCAGAATGTACGGTTGACAAGGCCAAATCAGGATTTAGAGCAAGCAGCACAGGCTCCGGCTGCGACAGGGGATCGAGTTTACCCCCCCCCCCCCCTCGAGGGGTACGAAGGTCCCGTATAATGTGTTTCCACCCACACCTATAGGAATAACTGTAGGGTTAACATCTCAGCCCGTGTTAGCTTATCTTTATCTAGCGTATGTTGGAGAGACATTGCAATCGAGGCCTCAGCCTTCTCTCCAAGATTACTCACAAGGGGCAATGTATCATATGCCTCCACTAGCCCCGTTAACTTCAACTGTTACGCTACCGCGAATGGAAACAATATACGAGATGGTAACTTCATTTGGTGTTCAAGGATATGGAAATACCGGAATACATGAAGCAACGGCCAATCAGGGGCCTTACAACCCCTATGGCAATTCCAACCTATCTACCATGCAGCCTTGGGAAAATCCCGGGTAGGCAACAGGAATTGTGGGCCGAGGCAAGTGATTCCCTCAAGAGGGAGTAAGATAGGTTGATTGGGCTGATAGACCAGGCGGCAGGATCGCCTTTTAGTGTAGTGATAACGGCCAATGGAAGTAAAACCCCCAGAGGAACTCCCTACCTACAGTGGCGAGACGGATTCTTGAGAGTTCATTCAAACATTCCTAGGTACACTCCCAAGACTTGCAAAAACTTCATGAGGTATTAGAACAGTACTCGAGGGTAGAGGAAGCTACCAGGAAGAAAAGAGACGGTCTCACGAAGAAAAATGGAAGAAATGTGGACTCTCGAGGGAAAAGACCAGTGGAACCAACTAGACCCCCATTCAAAAGGTACACTCCCATGATACCAACACTTGGAGGAAGAACCCTTGCACAGATTTTGAGTATACACAAAGGACTGTTTCGATCCCCCCCCCCACCTTTGCAGAACTTGCACAATGCAGTAATGGCCAAGAGGACAACATACCGATACTGTGATCATCAAAGATATTATGGCCATGACACAAATGATTTTATGAAGTTAAGGATGGAGATCAAAATATGTGAGAAGGAAGGACGTTTCGAGGTTCAGAGCCCCAAAATCAGGCTGCCCTCCCAGGCCTTGAGTTAATCAATGACAACCATACATAAGGAACAATCAGAATAATGGGGGTAAAGGAGACAGGAGGCCTCGAAAGTAGATACTTGGAGATAGACGAGAGGATGGAAGGCAGGAGATACCGCAGGAACAGCAAGGGGGTAATCAGGATAACAAGAACGGGGAAAATTCACCAGTTTGAAGGGTGATTATGTTATCAATGGTGTAGTTGGGGAAAGATCCTCGAATGTTGTGATGAGAGCGGATGCCCAAAGGGTCCCTACAGGAGAACCCCTCCATAAAAGATTTTGACCAGATGAGATGGTAACGTTCTCGGAAGTAGATGCAGTTCCATATAAGATGCCTCATGCTGACCCCATGGTGGTTTCAGCAATAATCGGAGCATCTTTGGTAAAAAGGGTATTCACTGACAACGGGAGTGGAGTAGAAGTAATGTTCGTTGGCTATTTTGATCAGTTGGACATAGGGCGTGGTTGCTTGAAAAGGTCAACCTCGCCTCTATCTGGTTTCACTAGGAACCTAATATTTCCCCTCTGGGAGATAACCTTGTTGGTTCGATTGGCAGATGGTGATAAAGGGGTAACTATAAGCCGTAATTTTGCATTGATGCCCCATGCCCATAATGTGATCCTTGGAAGGCCGTGGATGTGCCAGGATCAGGCTATCTGGTCACTCTATTATCTCATGATGAAATTTTCGACTGAAAAGGGGATATCTTCTATTTGAGGAGATCAAACTGTGGCTCGAAGTTGCAACCTTACCGCGATAAGAAAGTTTAGAAGACAGAGGACTGCAGCATCAGTACAAGGGGAAGTAGGACCTGCAGATACAATGCAAATGCTTATTTGAGACATAGGAATAGTAGTTGTTTGGAAACTAATGTCCGAGGGCATTAAGGAGAAATGGAGAGATTTTTCTGAGAAATATGAGGATGTGTTCTCGTGGGATACTTCTGACCTCACAGGAGTACCCTCGAACCTGGCACTGCACAGGTTGAATATAGACCCCTCGATAAAGCTGGTAAAGCAAAAAAGGAGAGTGTTTGCCCCTGAGAGGGCTGAAGTCATTAAAGATGAAGTTGAAAAGTTGTTGAAAGCAGATGTCATCAAAGAAGTGTTCTACCTCAAGTGGATAGCCAATCCCGTTATGGTAATGTGCATAGATTTCACTGACTTGAATAGATGTTTCCCTAAGGAGAGCTACCCGTTGCCACCAATTGACAAATTAGTGGAAGGCATTACTGGATATCAAGTTTCGGCCTTTTTTATGCATATAAAGGGTACCATCAAATACTTATGGCATGGGAGGATAAGGAGAAAACATCATTCATTATGGATATGGGTACTTATTGTTACAAAAAGATGTCATTTGGGTATCAAAGATTAGTGGATAAAATGCTCAAGACACAAATCGGAAGGAATATGTAGATCTATGTAGATGATATGGTAGTAAAGAGTAGAAGTCATGAGAAATTCTTAATAGATCTAGAGGAAACTTTCGACAGGTTTCGAGGGGCAAACTTAAAGTTAAACTCGTCCAAGTACGTTATTGGTATAGGAGCAGGGAAATTCTTTGGATTCATGGTCTCGGAGAGAGGTATTGATGTGAACCCTGAAAAGGTTAAGGCTCTGATGAGATAAAGAACTCCATAATTGTTAAAAAGAAGTACAAAAGCTTACAGGGTCTTTGGCGGCATTGAGCAGATTCCTGTCGAATGGGGCTGAGAAGCATTTCACCTTTTTTGATGTCCTTCAAAGGTCAAGAGGTTCGAGTGGACGGAAAAATGTGACGATGCATTCAAGCAGCTGAAGGAGCATTTGAGGGTGTTACTTACCCTCATGAAACCTGAAAGGGGGGAGACATTGGACATGTACATCCATGCCTCGCCCCTGGCAATCAGTGAAGTTTTAGTAAAAGAAAAATAAAGGCACGGCACCCCATTTACTTTGTTAGTCATGCCTTGCATGGGCTGGAAACGAGGTACATTGCCCTCGAGAGATTGATTTTAGCTCTAGTACATGCAGCTAGGAGGCTGTGTCCTTATTTTCAGGGGCATACGATAGTGGTGTCATGAACCATCCAATCTAGCAGATCTTATTAAAACCAGAGGCTTCTGGGAGAATGATGAAGTGGGCAGTGGAATTAGGAGAGCATGATATCCAGTACCAGCCCAGAGTCACGATCAAGGGTCATGCACTGGCAGATTTCATAGTGGAAACCTCAGAGCCCATTAAGTACCAGGACTTTACTCAAGACGGGGAGACCCAAGAAAAGGAAATATGAAGGTTATATGTAGATAGTTCGTCGCATTCATGTAGAAGTGGAGCTGGGGTACTACTAACCAATCTTAATGGCAGAGATTACCCTCATGCGATGAACTTTGCGTTTAAGGTGACAAACAATGAGGCCGAGTATGAAGCCTTGCAACTGGGTTACGGTTAGCCAAGGAATTTAAAGTGGAAGACCTAGAAATCTACAGTGATTCTCAAATAGTTATCTAACATGTGAATGGAAAATATGAGGCCAGAGAACGTAACCTACAAAGGTACCTAGAGGTAGTGAAAAATCTATTGAAAACTTTTAAATCATATAATCTAACACAGGTCCCAAGGGAGAACAATCACAAAGCAGATGCTATAAGCAAGATTGCTTCCTCAAATATAAGAGTCCAATCTCAGGGCAGTTGCTCGGGGAAACAATGAACAAACAAAGTTTTGGAGGAACCTCTGGTTATGGCTATCGAAGAGAAAGACACTTGGATGACAACTATTGTAAGATACCTCCGAGAGAGAGTTCTGCCAGAAAGTGAGGTTGAGGCTAGAAAGATAAGGTTGAAGGCTCCAAAATATGTGTTGCAATAGAGAATATTATATATAAGGGGTCATTTACAATCGTTGCATCGGTGTGTCACTCCCTATGAAGCCGACTATCTGATAAGTATAGTCGACGAGGGAATATGTGACAATTACCAAGGGGCTCAATTGGTGGAAAGAAGGCTCATTCAAGCAGGGTACTGCTGGCCAACAATGTTTGATGATGCAAACAGATACATACAAGCTTGTCACCAATGTCAAAAACATGCTCCCATAACCCACATCCCCCAAGAGGAGATGAGAAGTATTTACAGTTCGTGGCCATTTGATAAGTGGGGAATTAACCTACTAGGACCCTTTCCAGAAGCTCTGGGGAAGTTCCAGAAGCTCCAGGGAAGTTCAAGTACATTATAGTGGATGTTGACTACTTCACGAAGTGGATGGAAGCTAAACCCTTGACGAACATAAGGGAAAGACAGTCAATTTTCTCAAGATCCATTCAAAAAGTGGTTCGAGGAGTATCAAATTAAACAAAAGGTAACGGCAGTCTATCATCCCCAGGACAATAGACATGTAGAAGTGACCAATAGAACGATGATGAATGGTATTCAAGCCAGGCTCGAGGGGGCATAAGGTAATTAGATATGGTAACTACCAAATGTTTTGTGGACATATCAAAAAACTGAATCCTCTGCTACTGGGGAAACACCATACAGACTTGTATATGGATCGGAAGCAGTAATAACTATAGAAATAGGAGTGCCCAGTCCCAGGATGATTGCAACCGCTGATGAAACAAATAATCAAGAGAACCGATGTCTGAATCTTGATATGGTAGAAGAGAGGAAAGAATTGGCTTCCCTGCACAAAGCCAAAGTAAAAGAATGGGTCAAAAGATACCACAATAGGAGGGTAAAGAAAGTTTTATTCAACCCATGAGATTTGGCGATGAGAAAAAAATGAGAAACGTCGACGTGAGCCTGATGGAAAGTTGGCAGCAAACTAGGAAGGACCTTACAGGGTGATCGAATCGCATCCAGGATGTAGCTATGTCCTTGAAACCATGAATGAAGCTCGAGTACCAGGAAGGTGAAATGTTACCAATTTGAGGAAGTATTATCAGCTCTGAAAGCACAAGTGGTTTGCTGATAAGTGGCACTCTAGATGGTATTTCCAGCTACGACTGATGATTGAGTGGTTTGCTTCTCACTAGTATTTCCAGTTACGGCTGATGATTGAGTGGTTTGCTGATAAGTGGCACTTTGGATGGTATTTCCAGCTACGACTGATGATTAATGGTGCTGATAAGCGGCACTCTGGATGGTATTTCCAGCTACGACTAATGATCGAGTGATTCGCTTATAAACGGTGCTCTATATGATATATCCAGCTATGGCTGATGATTGAGTGGTTTGCTGATAAACGACACTCTAGATGATATTTCCAACTAAGCCTGATGATCGAGTGGTTTACTGATAAGCGACACTTTAGATGATATTTCCAGCTACGGTTGAGGATCGAGTGGTTTTCTAATAAATGGCACTCTCAAGTACTCTTCTAATATTGAAATGGTTATCTAGTGAAGCTAAATTTGCAGGATGTAGGTGGAAACACCGAACCTGGGTAAAATTACTTGTGTCCTTGAATTTTTCAATTCCTCTTATTACAATTGATGGCAATACTTTAGTATAACAGGATGATAAATGGTACATGTGGTGAAACCTTAAATTCACATGCTTAAAAATTTGACTAATGGAAGATGTTGATAAGCAACTTGAATCCTATTCAGGATTATTAAGTCCTCGAACGCCACCTTAAGGCCAACAGTGATTCGTTATGCTATGCATTCGATCGTCTACTCTAATTTTCAAGTAGATGACAATATTTGAGATTTAAAATTTGATAAAGGGATGTGTGCATAGTCAGAATCAGTCCCATTTTGATAAACATTAAAGAATTTCATAAAGTACAAGACATACCAGGTCAGTGACATCGATTAAATATGCCCAACAAAAACTATCAATTTAGGTGGAGGAAACCCCTCTCGTGAAGGGGCTAACACTTTCAATCTTGTTTCCAATTGTTCGAGTTCTTTCATCTTGATGTCGGCTGCCCTTTGAAAATCCATAATATGCTCCTCCTCATGATACTCGAAAGGGTCAGCGGTGCTATTACTTTGCATTGCCTTGTTGCAGGCCGACTGTCCAAATCTCTCGAGGTAGATCCCTCACCTCCATGACATATTTTGGAAGATCTTTTGGTAGCCTTATTTGAGAATACAAATTTCCTTCCGGCCCTCTTCGAGACTGATTTCTTCGAATTGGAAGACTTGCAATTCCTCGAGGGGTACTCCTTCGAGGGGGGAGCTTTTGACCGCAGATCTCTCAACCACTCGAGGATATGATCAAAGGACACTTTCTGTTGGTCAATCCGATTCTCGTACACCTTAACCTCCCTGATCTAATATCGGGAGGCCTTAAGGAAAACAATTGGCAGGTCTTCAGCCTTTATCAAATAAGGAGTGGGACTGCCATGAGAAAGCATATGAGCTCGAAGGCTCACTTCATGAACAACAATTATGTTTTCAAACTCCTTAGCTTGTACCTTCCAAGCCTCGACTTACCCTGGAAGTTGAGCATTCATAGTGAGGAGGGAATCAACTAGGGAAAGATCTTCATTAGGGGACTTTTTCATTGACAATTATTTCACTTGGGAATGATCTTTGTTAGCAGCCTCTCTCATTAACAATTATTCTTCTAGCCTGGTAATTTTTCCCATAGCTACCGTGTAAAGTTCAGTAATCTCCTCTACTTATGCCCTGAACTTATATGATTCACCATGCAAGCAGTTAGGCTCCCTTCGAGGACGGGCAGCCTAGTTGCGTCAATGAAACATCTCTTTAGATATCCAAACCATTTATTTATTTGACGTGCCAATTCTTCATAATTTTGCTCTGACGGATTACAATCTTCTACTACCTCAAGAGGAACAACTCCGTTGAATTTTTTGGCTAAGAAATATTTAACAAACTCTTTGAAAGTTGGATGTTCTTTGGACTGCCCCAAATTCAGCTCATCTTTGATTTGATTATTCTTGTTTCGTAAAGATTTTTTATCCTTATTGCATGTGGAAAGATCCTGCATTACTTTCATCAGTTGCTCGCATGTTTCATTCAGCTCTATTCGAGTACTCGAGAGCTCTTGGTAAGCACATTCCAGTAGCCTTTTCAATGAATTACACTGCGAGGAAAATAAAAAGTAACAATAACATAACTAAGAAGCAAAAGATCTTTGTCATTAACATGAAAAAGTTACGCGAGGAGGCCAAACTTGGCAAAGGTTACATTTAGACATGAACCCTAGAGTTATCCTCCTTTGAGGTGGCTGGATTTCGATCCTCCACGACTTGTTCAGTTGAAGTTATCTGCTTAGGAGCCTTGTCTCTGGTTGTAGGAAGAGGAATCGCTTGAATCCCCTCAACAGTAAAAAATTGCCCACTTGACTTGAGATAGTCCATCAAGGCAAAGTGCAGACCACCAAGCTTGATCGCCTCATCCCACTTCGTGTCCAAAAGGGGCGTAAGGTCAGGTTTGATAAGCTCGTCCACCAATTTAGCATCATCCTCGGATAGGGAAGAGGATAGTCGAGGCTTCAGTGTTTCCTCATCCAAATCGGTGCAACCAAGTTGTTTTGCCACCTCGAGGAGGTCTACAAAGAATTTGAAATGTTTGGGATTGTTCAACAATTTCTCCTTGAATGCTTCTAGCAAACAAACTTGGCCAACAGGGTCCTCGACTGTTGTAACCCTCTTCTCAAGCGCATCTTTCTCCATGTGAACTTTTGCTTCTCGGCCTCGAACCCCTCTGTCTATTTCTTCTCAACCTCGAGTAACCTCTTTAGCTCAATAATCCTAACATCTTTTTGGTTCAGCTTCTTTTGCAGCCTACCGTGACCTGAGGTCACAGCCTGTACAAAAGAAGCCAAGCTTTTGGTCACTTGGTCGAGGTGTTGGGGAGCCTAGAAATAATCAACAATGATTGTTAGGTAAATACACACAAACCATAATAAGTCTTCACAACTTTGTATGAGCTAACCTAAGGGTTATCGACCGTAGTCGCAAGAACTTGCTCATTCAGAGTCAGTATGCTTGGCGTGGTTACCACGGTATTCTAGGAGGACATCTGTGGATTTGGTTGTTGGGAAATGTGGGAAGTTCACCCACCATATACCTCTGTTCTCTAGCGCAGATTCCTAGAGGTAGATGTCGGACCATCCCTCTTATTTTGAATAGATCTTCCACTCCCTATTGGAGGGGTGGAAATCTGATTTGAGGGAGGCAGGGATCCCTTTAGGGTTACTCTGCTTGAGGTCATTCTTCTTAGCCAGAGCTCCACCAAGACCCACTAAGAAAAAACACAAAAAGGAGATCAGTAAAGGAAGAGAAAAGGTAAAGAAAGAAAATAATAATAGAGTTCTATTAAAACACCTTCGGATACTTTCAAGGGCCTAAAACCACTATCAGGGGTATTGAGGGGGGGTCTTCAAGGGGGTCCTCAGATCCTCTTTTCCTCTTTTTGCTACTCTTCAAAAGCTTTTTATACAAATGCTTCTCGTAAATTACAAGCGGCCGACAAAACCACCAATTAACTAGTTAGGATTAGAGTAAAGGTTATAATCGATGGAAGTGGACAACGGGTGTTGCCTATCCCTCTCGAGGGTCTCCAAACAAGTGTATTCTTCTGGCTAAGGGGACTCGACTTGCACATTCCAGTTCCACCGGGGAACTCGATACATTCTGTAATCAAAGGAGATCCATTTCTTCCAACTCCTCCATTCACCCAAATGGGAAGGAATGGTAAAGACCTTGTGGTGCACCTCCCGGCTAGTTAAAGTGATAATCCTATCGGAGGACTTACCGCTAGAAGACACATAATACAGTGAACGATGCAGCTTATACCTCAGCATGATATTATACTCGTGGCATCTCGATGAAAATATCATGATAATTACAAAAACATTAGGGTGGACTTGTGCGGGGCTCACTTGGAACTTTTTGAGAAGTTTAGAGAAAAGGGGTGGAAAAGGAAAGTATAGTTCGCATCGTAAATGCCTAAGGGAAATAGCTGACCTCCCTTTGGAAAGATTGTCTGGGGTATCTCCCTCCTGAAAAAGTTGGAAATCTACGTCCAGAGATATTCGCTGACCAAGGGGAATTGAAGCCAGGATCTTCAAGATGGTCTTTCCCGCCTTCGAGGATGGGGACTTTTTGACAGAATTTCTAAATTTCCCCTCTCAAGATACCTTCTCCTTCCCTCAAGATGTCTTTTCCCCCTGAGATACTTATAAAACCTTGTGAGATACCTCTTCTCCTTAGGAAGACATATTTTCTTCCCCCTGGACCTCGAGGGTCGAGTCTGATAGATGATAGAAGCCAACCTTACCACCAGTGGGGGGCCGTCTCATGTAGGGTTCACCTATACCTGGTGGCCAGTTTTTAGTGTATTCCCTATATCTGTGATAGGCAAAATCCCAGGATCAGGGCTGGTGTGGCCCAACACATCTTCTTCCATGTTGGAATCACATTGCCATCCATTAGAATGGCTGAAGTTGGAATCGATACTTACCCTCTCGGGCGAATAAATCTATTCCTCATTTACCCTAGCCTCACCAGAAAACCCCCTCTCAGTAGAACCCTCGCCAAAGATGGCCATTATTTCGAAGGAAGAAAGAAATAGAATAACATAAGGAGAAGAGGGAAAGACTTGCCAATTTTGGGGAAAAATGATGAAGACGAGGTTGCTGATGAAAAGGAAAAAGAAGAAATGGCTCCGAAATAAATCTCCTTTGTGAAGTTTCCTGCAAATGAGTGAAAATGGAAGATGAAGAAAGGATGAGCGGTTAATAAATCTTAAACGACGGCATGATAATAACTGCTTCAAAAAACTAAAAAGTTATGAAAAGACGCAACTGTCTTTTTGTCTTTTTTTCTGCACGCCACTTAGGTGTAGTGATACACGCAATTACCAGACACGCGCATCCTTTGGTATTCCGATAAAGAAAATTGATTAAAAATAAGAAAATTGGATTCCCTCCCTCAAAACCTAGAATCATATATGACAGGATTCACGTTGAACCTCTACATTCTCAAGATACCCTTGGGAACACAATGTCTCGAGCACATCTAATTAGAGATCCTCGAACCGCCAAGAAATAATGAGGCCTCGAACGCATCCATACAGAAATCCATGTGCCATCATCAGGAGAATGGTTCTCGAATCGCCAGCGCATCATTCCAGGGTCTCAAAGAAGAATCTAGTTTTCTGGGGACTCTTGATAGAAGTTGGGCCCAAAAGGTATGTTGGGTTGTATTAGTAGTGACCCAATTAAGGTGTTATTGGACACATTATAATGCCTAATGGCTATAATTAAGGATATTGTTATTTAGGGCATACAGTATAAATATCAGGTACGTATTCATTTTAATTCATTCATTCTGTCTTAAACCGTATACATACTCTTTGACTGAATTAAGTATCAAAGGACTGACCCCATGAACAGTTTTATTATAGGTCACGGTTGAGAGGCTCAAGTTCGTTGTGGTAGTGCATTCATAGTCGTAAACAGCGCATTGACATTCATTGGCAGGTGAGCATTCTGCAAAATGGTGAGTGTAGGAAGATTAGGGTAATGGAAGACAAAATCACTATGGTTAGTGAATGAGAATAAAACAAGATAAGTATAAAGACAAATCAGAATCTAACCAAGGCTCCATCAGTACTCATACAAATCCCAAGGCTGAACAGAAGCAAAAGCAAGAGCAGACCCCCCCCCCCCCTCCGCCTCAGGGGCATTAACCAGAGCACGGAGCAAGAGCAAATCGCGTACTCGGGAACAGGGGAAGGGTATCCAGAAAACATTTCAACGTATGCTACATGCTTCAGGGAGTAATTCAGACAGCTCTGGTTGTAAAAATACGGAAGGCGGCGGTCCGAAGCCTGGAGGGACCTCCGACTCCCAATGAATACAGCAGCAATGAATGTAAGGGGTCTCTCGGCCCCTGTAAGGAGGAGATGGGTGAAAAACATCATCTCCACTAATAGGGTAGGATTGTGTGGTTTATTGGAAACAAAGTTGGAGGATAAGGCGTTAAATATTTTCTTGAAGGGTTTCAAAGGGAGGAAGCATACGCATAACTTTGATCTATGGCGGAACTCGAGGATTCTTATCATCTGGGACCCGAAGGGATTCTTGGTTGATGTTCTTGGCAAGTCTCCGTAATGCTTGCATCTTAAGGTACGTAACCTTTCTTCGGGAACTAAATTCTTCTGTACATTTGTGTATGGCCATAGTGAAGGTAGAGTGGCACGTTTACCGCTTTGGGCAGAGTTGAAGACTTTTGGTGCCAACCTGAATTTCTCATGGATGAATCTTGGAGATTTTAATGCAATACTTACTGTGAAGGATCATTATAGAGCCACGACCCCCAGCTTATATCCCATGAAGGAGTTCCAAGATGTATGTTTAAAGTGCGGCTTGAAAGATGCACCTTCCATTGGTGAGCATCTAACATGGCACAATGCCGATTGGAAGATTTAGAGGAAACTGGATAGAGTTCTCTTAAATCATGGATGGGATGGTGATGCCTGCCGTACCACCTTTCTCCCAATCTCAGCCCAATCTGACCACGCTCCCATGGTGGTTGACATGGCGCAAGAGATTGACGGCAAGCAGAGACCCTTCCGAATCCAAAACATGTGGTTAAACCACCCGAGCTGTAAACAAGTTGTGGAGGACTACTGGACACCATCGGTGGAAGGTTCCTATCAGTATTCGGTGGCCAGAAATTTGCAAGCGCCCATTGAAAGACTTGGGCAATGTTGACTTCAATCATATCTCGGAAAAGGCACGGAGTGCGGATATGGAGTATAATACAGCATTCGATCATCTTGATACCATGAATGCCTCGGCCAAGGAGATTGAGGCACTGAGGATGTTAAAGAAGAAAGCTATGCTTTACTATATTGCGGAGTCATCTTTTTTCACGCAGAAGGGCAGGATAAACCACATCACTTTGGCAGATAAAGGGTCTAAGTATTTTCATACTATGGTTTCGACAAGGAAAGGTGGAGGCATACCAGCAATCATTGATAGCCAAGATTGTATTGTGACATCTAATGAATGTAAAGGGGAACTATTCGCAAACTTTTACAAGGGCTTATTTGGTACGAAGAGAAGCAGGGTCCCCATTGAACCTGACATTATCAGCTCGGATTACACTCTCTCGGATATTGACAGGGCCTTCTTGAACCAGCAAGTAGAGAGTATCGAAGTCAAAAGAGCCTTATTTGCAATGGCGGACGACAAGTCTCCGGGACCGGATGGTTATACAGCGGGTTTCTTCAAAAAGCAATGGGACGTGGTGGGAGAGGAGGTGACAACTGCAGTATTGGAGTTCTTCAGGACTGGTGAGATACTAGCCCAGTTAAACCACACTTCGGTTGCCATGATACCGAAGAAACCTGATAATCTAAGAGTCATTGACTTTAGACCAATTGCGTGTTACAATGTGGTTTACAAGATCATCGCAAACAGACTGGAAGGAATCTTGCCAGAGATCATAGACCCGTGCCAGGGAGCCTTTGTAAAAGGGAGAAACATTTCTGACAATGTCATGCTAGCTCAAGAATTCGTACGGGGCTATGGAAGAGCTTGGACTTCCCCAAGGTGCATGATCATGGTGGACCTACAGAAAGCCTTCGACACGGTATCTTGGGATTTCTTGGATGAAGTTTTACTTGGCCTTGGCTTTCCGGAAAGATTTAGGGAACGAATCATGACGTGTGTCTGCACCTCCTCATTCTCGATTGCGGTAAATGGTAAACTTTGCGATCACTTTCAGGGGCAACGTGGGATTTGTCAAGGGGACCCATTGTCGCCCCTTCTGTTCGTCATTTGCATGGAATATTTTTCCAGGTTGTTGAAGAAGAGGACCGAATCACGGTATTTTACATATCATCCGAGGTGCGAAGTACTTAGGATCACTCATTTGGCTTTTGTTGATGATCTTATGCTCTTTTCCAAGGCTGATACAGGATCAGTACACATTCTCATGAGTGCGCTGAGTGAATTTGAATGCACATTGGGGCTGTCTATTAATGCAGCCAAGTCTAAGTTTTTCGAAGCCGGCTTGAAGGAGGACCTAAGTTTCACAGGAATTCCATGGGCTACCTTCCCAGTATGGTATCTAGGGGTGCCACTTGACTCTAGCAAGTTGAAGGTCACTCAATTCGAAACCCTACTTGGGAAGGTCGACTCGGAGATTGCCAAATGGAAGGGTCACACCCTTTCCTATGCCGAAAAGCTGGAACTTTTCCACTCAATTGTGGGAGGTATTGCTGGATTCTGGATTCAGAACTTCATCATACAGACTACAGTCATGGATGCTCTCGAACAAAAGTGTAAACGTTTCCTATGGGGAGGCAAGCATAAGGGAAAGATTGCATGGAAAAAATTATGCGCCCCGAAATCTTTTGGGGGTCTCGGATTGAGGGACTTTGTCACTTGGAACCGAGCCTCGATGGCCCAAAGGCTTTGGGATATCCATATGAAGAAAGACAGCTTGTGGGTCAAATGGATTCACTCCTTCTATCTTCTAGGCGAGGACTTCTGGTGCTTAAATCTGAGGACACCAAATGGTAGGCTTGGGAAGAGATTTTCGAGCTACTTTGGTGACCTATGTAAACTGAGGGATGAAATGATAGGAATGTTTCATGGGGATATGCAAGAACTAAAGGATCATTTGTGTTCATGGTCTAGCCCCAGTAAATTCACAAGTAAGGCTTACTTCTTCATGCATCGGCATCGTTATCCGAATGTGTATATTCAAGGTTGTTCGGAGGAGAGGGTCTTCAATAGCATCTGGCATGGCTTTGTCCCACCCAAGTTCTCTTTTATTGTATGGCTGGCTGCAATCCAGAGACTCTATACGAAGGATAAACACCGAGCTGAGGAGTAGGATAGCATGGAGAAAATATGTTCATTATGCCATCTTGAAGAGGAAACTAATGAGCACTTGTTTTTCAAATGTGAATTCTCGGAAGTTGTATGGGGACGTATCAGGACTTGGATTGGGCTCAGGAGACGAACAGACACAATTGCAAGCTCCATGTCCTGGGTTAAGAGGCAAATAAAGGGCTCAAAGATTCGTAAGAAGCTTGGAATTCTAGCCTTGATCACCACCATTTATCGCCTTTGGAGAGAGAGAAATAGTGTGGTTATGAATGGTGCTCAACCCAGTGCTGATCGAGTGGTAAGAATCGTCATGAAAGACTGTTTCATGGTGATTAATCGCTTGTTCCCAGAAGAGCTTCTGTATTAGATGATTGATTCAGGGAGTGTATGAGTATGGGAGGTCTTCGTACGCTCGAGGTTATTCGGGTGAAGGATGCATCCGTACGCTCAAGGTGTTTAAGTTCGAGCACTCGTGTGGGTCTACGACCCTTAAAGGATGCAGAGTACTCGATAGGTCATGGGGTAATTCGGGTGCTCGGAGGTGTAGAAAGGCATAGGTACTTGTTCGAGTGTTCGAAGGGTGATACTGGTTCGAGTGGTCGAGGGGAGCATCGAGTCTCTGACAGCCCGAGAACCCCAGCGGGCCTTCGAGTTTATGAACTACTTGAGTGCTCGAGGTGGTCGTACTTGATCGATTTCTCGAGAGGAGCAAGGAGTGGGAGATCCTAGAAGCTCCTGGGGGTATTCGAGTTCGAGGTGGTGGTATCTGTTCGAGTGTTCGAAGGGGTGTTCGACAATTGAAGGGGGCATTAGAACCATGGACTTCCTCTAGTGCTCGACGGTGGTGACAAGCTTTGATACTTGTTCGAGTGCACGAGGGGTGTTAGTTGTTCGTGTGCTCGAGGATTGGCAGGTGTTCGAGTGCTCGAGGATTGATAGTTGTTTTTGGGTGCTCGAGGGGTTATACTGGTTCGACTGCTCGAGAGTGGGGTAGTTCAAGTGCTCGGAAGTGGAGAAGGGCTGGGGTACTTGTTCGAGTGCTCGAAAGGGGTAATACTTGTTCGAGTGCTCGGGGGGAGCAAAGAGTGGGAAATCCTCGAACACTCCCGGGGGTCTTCGAGTTCGATGTGGTGGTATCTATTCGAGTGTTAGAGAGGGTGTCCATGGACTTCCTCCAGTGCTCGACGATGGCGACAGGCTGGGATACTTGCTCAAGTGCTCGAGGGGTGGTACTTGTTCGAGTGCTCGAGGATGTTTCGAGTGCTCGCGGAGTGATACTTGATCGAGGGCTACAGGGTGCTCGACAAATAAAGATACTCGAGAACTCAAGAGGGCATGAGTCGTTCTCGTACTCGAGGTGGTTCCGGAGACCTCGATGACATCCTCGACCCTCGGCGCGGTTCAGGTGCTCGGTTTCAACGGTGAGGCAATAGGTTTAAGAGTAAGGACTGCTACCGACGCTCTTTTTCCTAAGCCTAGCTTTTACTTTTGATTAACGGTTATTTATGCGCTCTATGCCCGCACTACACTCTGTGTTAAATTGGCATAAAGCTGTCCATTTGCTCAAAATGGAGAGGGCGATTACATAATCGCCACGCATGACACACGCGGTATAAGTGTGTCCATTCTCTCATCTTCAGGAGGTTGATTCGGCTGGGATTCACAAAGATAAGAGGCACGGCCTCATCATATCTTTGCCCATTTAATCACCCTCGGTGCCACCATGAGAATGTTTGAAGGCCAATAACATCCCTCTATCCTCAACTTAGGGATGCACATGGTAGAAGCAGATTTCCACCCGTACCAGCATGGTGCAACCAGGATCATCAGCTTCAATCTCCTTGTGATTTTCAAGACCCGAGAACTCTCGGCTGCATTACGAATTTCAGATTTCATTCTGGTTTTGGTTCTTTGTACCTTCATCGCCATTCCATCGATGACATTATTCCAAGACTCGAGTCCACAACTCTCGACTGCATTATGGAATCCAAATGAGGAAGGCCCTATCGGTTAGGGGTAGAAGCGGACTTATCGACTATGGGTAGTGAGTTTGTCCTCCCCCCATTTGTTTTTAGTGTGCCATAGCCTGTGTTTCCCAGGTTGTTTTGTACACCCTTTGCTCCATCATCTTGCTCAGGGTTTGTAGTTAGCTTACTTTGCAAAATGTGGGGGGGGATGGGGGAGTGTTATCCTTCGGGCTTCCACTCCTACATCCCCCCACCCCCCTCCCACTCCCCTCCCACTCCCTCTCTCTAGAACTTGCTCCTTAGGTTCATTAAATAACCTAGGGTTGGATTGTTACTGTATCTGGTAGAGCTCTTTTGGAGCCTACCGCAGCCCCACCGTAAATATTTCACTGTTTACCGACAAATACTACAAATGGTATATCAGAAAGAATTTCAAGCTGGTTCAATCCAAAATAAGTTCTCACAACGGGTTATGGTGCCCTATGCATTTCTTACAGGATAGAAATAAGGATGGGCCTATAGAAGTGTAAGAAAATTATTTAACTAATGGATGAAGCCACCGCAAGAAGGACTTAAATAAACCTACCACCTACTGCATTATACATTAGAAAAAAGTGATTTTATAAGTGAATCGCTATATCACGCCATGTATTTTACTTGATTACGTCATATATTTATACTATTTAATATATAATATGTATTTTAATTTAATTTAAATAAGTAAAATATATTTAAATTAATATTAAATAAAAATTACTATTTTGCACCACCGCTGCTGCCGAGCACCGCCTCCGCCGCCTTCTCCTCCGGTCGTTCTCTCCTCATCCTTCTCCTCTGCTCTCTGGCCTCCTTCTCCTCTCCCAGCTCTCCTCTCCCCACTTCTCCGTTCTCCTTCTCCTCTCCATGCTTCTCCGGTCTCCTTCTTCAACAAAACTTCGTCTTCTCTGGTCTCCTTCTCCATCGCCCGTTCTCTTTTCCTGGTCTGGCCTTGTTCTCCTCTCCCCATTCTCCTTTCCCCGCTCTCCTTCTCCTCTCCCCGCTCTCCTTCTCCTCTCCCCGTTCTCCTTTCTTGCTCTCCTTCTCCAGTCCGGCTTATCCTTCGCCCGGTTCTCCTTCGCCCGGATCTCCCGACCCAATTCTCGCTCGGTTCTCCTTCGCCCGGATCTCCCACTCCAGTTCTCGCCCGGATCTCCCTGCCCTCGTTCTCGTCGGAGAAGATGGCGGAGAAGGCTGGGGATGGATGGTAAGGGACGGCGGAGAAGGAGAAGACGAACAAGAAGGGGAAGAAGGCTGGCGGCGGAGAAGACGGAAGGTGGAGAAGGCTGGGGACGGCGGACGGAGAAGGCTGGGGACGGACGGCGACAGAGAAGGCAGTGTACAGTGGCAGTGGAGGTGGCACCGGCGAAACCAGATTTTTTTTTTGTTTTTTTTAAAAATTAAATTTTTTATTATACACATATATGTATTAAGGCATAATCTGGTAAAATACAGGGCGTGATATAGAAATACCCTTTTATAACCCTACATATTTGACATAAATGTCAATATAACCTTTCAATATTTGAAAGTGCCAATATAACCCTATCTAGTTAGTGAAAGTGTCAATATAACCCTCTCTGGCAACTTTTAGCCGGAATTTTATAAAATTACATATTTGCCCTTCTGGAAAAAAATTAAAATACAAAAAAATAGAAAATGATGTTATTACCCTTAGACCGTTGTTGGACCGCCGCCGAATTAGGTAGAGTTATATCAGCACATTATGAAAACTGGCAAGGTTAAATCAGCACATTCCTAAAATTTATAGGGTTATATCAGCACATTAGTAAAAAAATGTATGGTCATATTAGCACATACTATAGAATATAGGGGGTTTAATGATTTTTTTTTATTTTGTTGTGTTTAGTTCGGATTGATGATTGGATGACCTTTGGTCTTGTGTGTGATTGTTGTTTTGTTGTGTTCTTCAACCTAGGGTTTTTAATGTTGATAAGTTTTGAAATGAGACTATGATATGTGATAATGGTGTTTAATATTAATGATGGTGTCATGATGTCAAATTTTATGTTGTGTAAGATATTGTTGTGATTTTATAATGGTGTATATGATGATGTGGTCGTCCGTTAAGGCCAACCGAGTACCACACACTTAATATTTATAATATGTGCTAATAACCCTATAAGGTCTAAGAATATGCCGATATAACCCTACAAACATTATAAATGTGCTGATATAACCCTAAAAACATTAGGAATGTGCTGATATAACCCTAAAAATATTAGGAATGTGCTGATATAACCTTATAAGATTTCCGGCGGGGGCCTGGCGAACTATGAGGGTAAAATTGTCCCCCTAATTTCATATTTTGCCCAAAAGGTATATTGGTCAATTTACATAGAGTCAACGTCGAAAAAATGAGATCAATGCCGGAAATGGGGTCTGAGGGTTATATTGACACTTTCATTAACTAGTTAGGGTTATATTTGCACTAAAAATTATCAGAGGGTTATATTGACACTTACTCAAATAGATAGGCTTATATTGGCACTTATCCCTATATATTAATAGGAAAGAATGCACATCCAACGTAATAAAAATAATATATAGTGTATGAAAATGATTTGCACATCCTACAGTACTGCTGGAGCATGGCGTTTATTCTAAAAATTTGTTGGACATATATTGATTATATCATACGGAAAATCAAATAACAAAATTGAACGAGCAATTAATATATGCAAGAATAATAGACTTTTATTAATTATTCAAGCATACAATCGAAAAAGCTTAAATTATAAATAATCAAAGCATAAATCATGTTTCAAGTAATGATGGAGTCACAAGTAACACTCGCAGCCCTTGAAACGAATGAGTCCCGTCGTGGACATCGTTCCCTAGGATAAAACCATCGAAGGTAACAATTAACACGTAAGAGTTACCTCGGATTCACGCAAGGCCCGAAGGACTATCACCTTGACAGAGCACCAAATGGAACTTCGAGAAAGACAGACAGAAGACTCAAGTTTAGACTATGGAGGGACTTGAGAAATGGTGCGAATTTTCTGACTGACTTAGAGGCTCTATTTATACTACTCTAAGAGACCCTAATCATGGAAACATGATATTCTGATTTTCTGTAATTAGAGAAGAATATTCTCCAATCACCAACTCACCAAATCCGAGACATTCCATGAATACTCGAATCATATCTGCTGGAAAAGGAAGAAATATTTGTACAAATATTCTTCATCATATTAAACATGGTAAACCGCATATTTATTTAAGACAAGATATCTCACAAAATATGGAAGTATTTTGTTCTTATCTCTTAAGAATTACACACAAGTAATTCCATATATACTATGCGGTTGGGCCTTCATAAGACTTCCATGCGATCCATACGCATTTTGGACAGTCCAGAGAAAATTAGCTGGGCCAATTTTCGCCATTTTTTTTTACTCTTTCAAGAGTGAAATTAAAACATTCATATCTCATTCACCCTTGATCCATTTTGAGAGTTTAAATAGTCGATTTTATAGTACTCGCGGAGGAGAACCCAAAAATGACATCCATTGACCCAAAATCTGTTCGGGTCCCACTCTAAACGAAGCCCAAAAAGTTGACGAATTTCAACCTTTTAACCATCATTTTCCAACAATCCCCCACATGAATAGATATTGATGTAGGAATCAGAACAATCACGTCAGACACAGAGTTTGACTTGGTGATAGATTCATTTCGACGGCATAGATGCTGCATAAGATAAGTAGGTGTCACCCTTTGAACTTTCCCTTGAGAGAGTACACTTAGCCCACTGGTTAGGAAGTAGACGCGATGTCCTTGAACTTCCCCAACCGCTTGTGTGAACGACAATGCACTTCCCACAGACATCTTTCCTAGCCCTTGCGCTTTCCTCGGTTGTGTCCATTAATCAGGCCATGGCACACGCCTAGTTCTGTAAGGTTTCTAAAGAATTGCGTCCCAACAATTCCCTTTCGAAGCGGCCACACTTCTCGCTTACATAGGTGATTCTTGGCGTAAGAGCAGTTCCACAAACTATTGCGCTCTTTCGAGTACTACATACTCGATGCCTTGAATCATTAAAAGCAACCAAATGCTTAACCTCCATTCATATCACTGTTTCTTCATCATAGGAATGCGACAGGAGGTATCAAACCCCCACAGTGATCGCGATGGGTCTTTGCAGTTTAGTTGTCCCTTTGAACCTAGATCTTGGGATCTCCAGTCACATAGGTTGGGTGTCCACGTACGTAACCCACCATTTATTAGACTTAGTCATATTCCTTTCGATGAGTTCTCAACTAACTCTCGATTCAATTTCTTCGTCAAGAAATCGATTGAATCCTTTCGTCAAAGAATAACAACTCTTATCATATTGACCTTACGTAGTCAACATCGATAATTCTCGTAGAGAGTAGTCGTCCAATGGTAAAGTGTCTATGTCGAGACACACCATCATCGATATGGCTTTAAGCTACAAGCTTTACGCTACACCAATACGCATAAAAGTGCTTTGGTCATCCGAGGGTATATCTTTCCCAATTTTGTCCAACAAGATGGACTTAGATTCCTCTATGAATCTAGCAAGAGAGAACCATTTCTCTACACAACTCAAGCCATATCCACGAGTCTCACACAGCTAGTTTCCAGTGATCTTTTCTAGATTACTCGTGTATCCATTGTAAGAATTTTCTAATGTGCACTTTAATAAGTACAACAGACTATCAATGACTCTTGAGTTCTCTTCTTAAGAGACACCTCACCTTTACAAAAAGGTAACTCATAATGTTTAGAGTCATTCCATTGAATACGACATATCTCCAAGAGACTCAATCATCGTATCAATTTTACTATCAATGAGAAAATATCAAGTCAAAGACATAAATGACATGGTCATTTTCCGTGTCTCTTAGCATATCTGCCTTCATCAAACTCATTGATTTAATATCACTGGCTACAACAATTAGTTTGGTCACATGATGGATCATTTAGGAGCATTGAGCTTTTCACTTTGCTCTATTCATATTTTAATATCTAAATCTCCAAATAACCATTTAGGTCTATTAGATGTACTTCTAGCTTTCACAAAGCCTTGATTCGCAAGTACCATCACCATTGGACTCATTCTCACGTTTAGAGAACACCCATCAAGTACACAAATATACTTACTAATTGTTCAAATCTACTAGTACTCTAGTGATTTGCATTCATGGTAGATCAATCTCTCTATTGATCACCACTTTCCACAAAAATTATTTCATGGAATCTCGTTTCCTTCGTTGGTTTTTCCCTGATCCTTAATGATTTCATCTATTGACTCTTAAGTCCATTTAAGATAAATCAAGATCTTTAACAAAAACTTCCACAAAATACACTTTCCATCAAGATATATTTCTAGTTTCTGCATAATATTTCTTGTGAATTTCAAGAAATTGATAGCACTTCAACATTGTGCGTATCTAGTAAAGATACTGTTTAAGTATTCATTTTACTACATTCGCAATATGCCAACCCACACATTCGAAAGAAATTTTAGGATGGCTCTATGAGGAGCTTTATTTTCCTCCTTCTTGGGGTATCTTATTTAAAAGATCGCCAGCCAACTTAAAGGCTCCCCCACAACGCTTGATCATTTCTAGCAATGATCTTGCAAATGTCTACATTGTGAATCATATTTCCCAAAGGATTCTATGTATTCACATCATGGTCACAGATAACCTCATATGTTTTCTGTGCATCACGTAAGTGGTTTCGTTAATATACAAACCCAACATACTAAAAGTCCGTGTGTTCAATAATAAATCAAACACTAGGTTCTTACCCATAAAATTTCTTTTAGGGCTTGATCCTTTCAACAATCAAAACACCTTCATGTATTGATCTTTTATCGTGAAAGTCTCTCTTATTCCTTCAACTCCCTTGGAATTAGAGATAACTAAACTTTCCGATCTCAATTAATCGTTCTTCCTCGCATGACCAATACCACAACCGATGCAGTATCAATCAATCGAGGATTCGATTAACTCTCACTAGGGCGCAGTGTGAGTTTACCAACTCCACACAATTTCATGCCCATTTTAAAGCCAAGCTTCAGTACAACTGTACTTTACTTTCAGACTACTCAAATCAAACTTGAGTGTCTTTATGCTCGAAACACATTCAAGTCCATTGCTCAACTCAAGTTTGAGTGCACTGCTCGACTTGATTTCGAGTTTACCCTTTTGGTTCGAGTTAAAGTCCTCCCGACTTGATCAACTTGATTCAAATCTCTCGTGGTTACTTTTTCACTTCAAGTACCTATCAAAATTCATATCGTCGTTGAACTTTTAGGTTTTCGTCTACCCCCCACATTGGGCTGGTTTTATTAAACATCCCCACACATGTGAAGTTTCTCAAAAACTCGTTTCTTGGGGTTCCTAGACCAAATGTCTTAGGATTACTCATCTCAGAATTCTAAGGCTTTCCAACCAAAAATCTAGAGAATTGACCAAATGTCTTGGGATTCCATATCTCATGATTCTTAGATTTTTCAACCATAAATCAAGAGATTTGACCAAAAGTCTTGGGATTCCCATTCTCAGGATTCTTAGTTTTCACAACCAAATTCTTGAGATTTTTCCATCAATTCTTTGATTACAAATAATCAAAGGTTTTTAGCATAGTCATGATAACTCATGCTTTAGGGTTTATACCATGGTTCACAAGAACCAATACCTTAGACATAGTCGTAAACTAATGTCTTCATGTTCACATTTTTCAGGTCATACAAAATAACCAGAATATGTCGAACTTCGAGCCCATATGCTCTATCTGTGCAATCTAACAATTGTCACTCGTGAGCCATATGCTCGTAAACGATCAATCAAGATAGCCAATTATTGGGACAAGCCTTCTCAAACCTTTCATTGCATCAAAAGGCACTTTCCCAAACAATTAATATAATCATAGCATATAAAAGCATAAGCCAATTTTAGACACAACATAGATCTAAAATTTTTGTATATGCAGCTAAATCAAGTTCCTAAATGAACGAGAATACATCATGGATCAAATAACCCAATGTCACATACTTCATTCATGCACGAATATATTACACTCTTACCGAGAGATATCATGTTTAAGTGCAAATGAAGTTTACCATTTTATCGCATGCGATTCTCAGACCAAGCATATAAAAGTCATGAATCACTAGCAGCACATTTGCACACAAATATGGTTTAAATCTTTAACCAATACGAGCAGCCCACATCACCAAATTATTATACCATGCAAAATAGGTATTTCAACATTTGATTAAGTATTTAAGCAAATACTCTAACATTTCAAGGGCTTCGGAAATTAAACATGTCTCATAATTTCTAAACATATGTACTGCTTTCATGTAATTGAATAATAATGTCTGATCCCATATTCTAAACTCATGGCATTTTTTCCCCGTAAATTTAATTCAATCTTTCATGCAAAGAATCAAATATGATTTCTTACCATATCAACATTTAATCTCATAAGCATGAATATCACGGAATTAGCATATTTCCATAATTATGCCATGTAATTTAACATACATGCTCAACTCAGTTTTCCACATAATCAAGTGATTAATATAACCAAATCCATTCACTATCAAATTTGATAGCCTTAGTGTACTGGACATATATGTGCACATATTATTCACATAACACTCTTTGTAACAAAGTCTTGTTCACGCCCAGATTCACGCAAATGGTTATCAAATATAATCCAAGCAATATATGTATATAAAGCATATGTCATGATTCACTTTAATCAACGTGTATACGTACCATAGTTAGCACAACCGTGGTTACACTCTTGATTCATTCATGTTGCCAAGCAAATCCTGCTGTATCTCCATGCCTAGTTTCTCTTCCATAAGAGAGATACAACCGTGTATACTCGGATTCACCAATGCGTACATACAAAAGATTTCCATCGTTAAATATATGTACAAATCTCAAATATCGTAGTATAATATTTTAAATAATTATACATAACAAATTGCTCAATATGATTTTGTTGTAAATAACCAAAACCATTATCATGCATAATTTTGCAAACATGCAATTTCCATAAAGCATGCAATCCCATGTGATTTGCGCAGAATTACAAATCATATGCATATTTTCGATAAATATGGCATGCAGATGGCATGCCGATTAATGAATATATCAGGCAAGTCGAGCAAGTAATATATGCATTATTACCTTACATAAATATTCTGCAAGTAATATATGCATACCATATTTATGCAAGCATTATTACCGCATGATTATCATGATTCTTCACGCATGCATCTTTTGACCAAATCAATATAAATCAACAAATATCATTCGTTTCAAGACTGTTGGACATATATTGATTATATCATACGGAAAATCAAATAACAAAATTGAACGAGCAATTAATATATGCAAGAATAATAGACTTTTATTAATTATTCAAGCATACAATCGAAAAAACTTAAATTATAAATAATCAAAGCATAAATCATGTTTCAAGTAATGATGGAGTCACGAGTAACACTCGCTGCCCTTGAAACGAATGAGTCCCGTCGTGGACATCGTTCCCTAGGATAAAACCATCGAAGGTAACAATTAACACGTAAGAGTTACCTCGGATTCACGCAAGGCCCGAAGGACTATCACCTTGACAGAGCACCAAATGGAAACTTCGAGAAAGACAGACAGAAGACTCAAGTTTAGACTATGGAGGGACTTGAGAAATGGTGCGAATTTTCTGACTGACTTAGAGGCTCTATTTATACTACTCTAAGAGACCCTAATCATGGAAACATGATATTCTGATTTTCTGTAATTAGAGAAGAATATTCTCCAATCACCAACTCACCAAATCCGAGACATTCCATGAATACTCGAATCACATCTGCTGGAAAAGGAAGAAATATTTGTACAAATATTCTTCATCATATTAAACATGGTAAACCGCATATTTATTTAAGACAAGATATCTCACAAAATATGGAAGTATTTTGTTCTTATCTCTTAAGAATTACACACAAGTAATTCCATATATACTATGCGGTTGGGCCTTCATAAGACTTCCATGCGATCCATACGCATTTTGGACAGTCCAGAGAAAATTAGCTGGGCCAATTTTCGCCCATTTTTTTTACTCTTTCAAGAGTGAAATTAAAACATTCATATCTCATTCACCCTTGATCCATTTTGAGAGTTTAAATAGTCGATTTTATAGTACTCGCGGAGGAGAACCCAAAAATGACATCCATTGACCCAAAATCCGTTCGGGTCCCACTCTAAACGAAGCCCAAAAAGTTGACGAATTTCAACCTTTTAACCATCATTTTCCAACAAAATTAACCTAGATTCTCCATCTAGATAGTAGTCTTTCTTTATGGTCCTACCGTAGCAGCTTGTCGACAAAATCAGTTGCCTATAAAGTATAATCCACATTACAAGCAAGAAAGAACGGATTTGTGATTATGGTTGATGAAACAAAGAACAATGTTCCTACCTCAGGTACGGGCAAGTGTTGATTTTCAGAAGTAATGAACTTTGTCCATTGGTTCTAGCTATGTTTGTATGTCAAGCAAGATGACATACTGTTATGAAAAAGAATGACAATAAGCCATTTAAAATAGTTGCAATAAGGTGTTGCGATGGAACCTCCCGACCATTGCCGCTAGCTGTGTTAGTGGTTTCCCTTCTAAGACAAAAAGGATAGTCATTTGATATGTAGCATTAATTAGTGTCTGCTTGTTTTCATGGAATGCAATTCATATAAATGGAATTGGGACTGCTAAGAGTAGAAATTTGTACACTGATCCATCCCAGTACCATTTCCATGCCCCTGAAATATACACAAACACTTGAGAACATTGTAACTCCACTAACGATGTTCAAATCTCCTTACTTCAGCAGATGCAGCTGGTGGTGGTGGGAAGTGGAAGACACTTTGATGAGCTGATTCTGAGGAGTAAATTGATAACAGAGGCCTGTTTGTGGGTATTGTAATTGGCTTGAGGAGTAAACAGAAGGGTACTCTATGCCGGCAAAAGTAAACTTGCCAAGCTCACATTTCCATCATCAATGCTCATCTCACAAGTTTTGTGGTAGCTCTAACAGATACCAGGCAGTGTAAGGAAAGATAAGAGCTGATAATAAGTCGTTCGTTGAGGTAAGAAGTTAAAGCCTTCGCAATGCTGGGATAAGGCAACAATTCCTATGCATTGAAAGAAACTGCTGGCTGCTACCTTGGTGCATCTACTAATTAATCAAACAACGAAAACCAGGTATAAGCTGTATGTAAATATAGGAGCAAAGCACGTGCTTTCCACTGTATAGTTGTGAGCCTGAGTCTTAAATGGAAAAGAATAGACAGATTCCAGTAACAAATGCCCTGCAGTTAAATGTACCCATCTCTTTAGGAATTGATGTAAATCTATAACCAACAGCTGTGTGTTAGGATAATAAGAAAACGATGGTTCAACAAAGAAGTGCACAATTAGAAAAGCTACCTGTTGACCAACAATTCCTTCTCGCTGATCCTGTACTGTTCTTCATGCTCAGTCCCTTTGTCAAAGGAATCAACCACGTGGTTCAGATGTAGCAATCCAAGCCTTGATAACAGAGCTATAACACAGTTTCTTCTGATTCGTGATAATGACCATCAGCTCCACTTCCTCAGACTTTCAAAGTTCTCCTTATTCTCCAGTGGCATTAGCAAACAACACAATAAGCCAAGCAAATTCTGCACCATTTCCTCCTCCTCCACGGTTCTCAGGTCCCTTGACATGCAGTGGCGGAACTAGGACTATATCCGAGGGGGGATCATATTGACAATTTTTTTTCACACACTTAAATCTAACATATCCAAACAAACAATGCTTACATCAAATTAAATTGTAAAAATATATAAATAAATTAGTGAATATATCGTAAAAAACTATTTATATCTAATTTCAATCAATTTAATTGAATAAATCAATTGAAATCAAGAATACCTAACTACTTAATTGAATAACTTTAGATTTTAAATGAATATACATATATATATATATATATATATATATATATAATTTCAATCAATTTAATTGAATAAATCAATTGAAATCAAGAATACCTGATTACTTAATTGAATAACTTTAGATTTTAAATATATATATATATATATATATATATATATATATATATACACACCTTAATGGGATTGAAGATTCCTTAATGGGAATGAAGATTTTCTTAAATTTAATTGAATATACACACCTTATTGGGAATGGAGATTTTATTATTAGGAATCAATAATACATAGTGTAGTTAGGGGTGGGCAAAAAATGAAAATCAAATTATCTGAATTTGAAAAACCCGAACCATATTTAAAATACGATTTTCGGATAACCAAATTGAATAAACCGAATTTTGAATATAGTTTTTGATTTGGTTTTGGATATAGAAACTCAACCCGAAACCCGACCCGAATACCGAATTACAATTAAAAATAAATAAATAATATATATAGTAAATAATACAACTCTAAAACTTTAATATAAAATATATAAATACGGCTCAAACTCACATGGCTCAAAATGAAAATTGAGACCTCCATTATTGTTTATTGGCCCTAAACTGTAAACCCTAACTAAAATTGTTGAGAACTTTTTCCTCCTGCCGCTCTCTTCTTCTTCGCGAGCAGTAGCACCACCTTCTGCTCCCCGTATTTAACCTCCGTCGCAACGACCTGCATACTCCAACGCCATAGCTGCCCGCACTACGGGGCAGAGCTCAAGTCGGGCTCAAAGCGACCTGCATACTTCAGCGATATAGCTGGTCGCACCACAGGGCAGAGCTCAAGCAGAGCTTAAGGAACGAGGAGGACCAAGTGAGTTGGCGAAGCAGAGCTCAAGGAATGACAGAATTCTTCAACTTCATATCCGAATTCGATTTGTTCAGATTAGATCCAAATTCAACCAAAATCGAATTTCGAATTTGGTTCGGTTTATTTGGGTTATTCAGGTTATTCGGTTCGTGTCCGAATTGAATAACCCAAAGACCAAATGTACTTAATAGATGAACTAAAAGTCTTCGATAGACCAGTTCAGTTACCAGTCCACCTCTACCTTTTCGGCTTAGCCCCTAAATGTAGTACTGTATCACGCATCAACCATAAGAAGCAGGGAGCATGTTCTCAAAAAACAAGAAGCAAGAGCAAACTGAAGAAATAAAACATGAAGATATGTTTGCTACCAGGTTTTTCCCATTCTTTTTCACCGGCCTCAAGCATAAGAAGCAGGGAGCAGGTTCTCAAAAAACCAGAAGCAGGAGCAACTGAAGAAATAAAATGTGAAGATCTATATGCTACCAGGTTTTTCCCATTCTTTTTCACCGTTTTCATTTTTAAGCCTTCTAAAACTAAAACGACGACGTTCCACCATCGCAAAAATGATGTCATTTTAAAATTGGTTTCAATAAAAAGAAAGAGAAAAATAGTCGTCTTCTCCAAAATTCAAAGAAAACAGGGGCTGAGCAACTCTTCTAAGAGGGGGTGGAAGCAGATTTTCCGGCGGTGCCCTAGAGCAAATTTTCTCACCACTGGATCCTAGGGTGGGCTCCAGCACCCCCTTGCCCACCCCTGGTTCCGCCACTGTGAACATGTATATTTCCACCGCCAGCAACACCGCGTCCATGTCATTCATCTATCCCAGACGCTTCTGATCCACCGTGCTATCCAGCAGCAAAATAGCCTGTATCTCAGACGCATACTGCTTGTTTCCGTCAAATTTTTGCTATTTGATCTTCGTAACCAGCCACCGCAGCTGCCTCATCCGGGTCGTAATTGGATAACAGATTCATACTCTGGACTAGGAGCTCCAACCCGCTGTTCTCGATCAAAGCATCGACGAAAACGGTTGCTGCCGCTGCAATGATTTGGAGCGAGCAACAGGTCTAGGGCTTTTTTTCTCCTGCCCTTTGTTTAATGTAAATGATATGATGTGAATGGATGTTTTTTATTCATCTCTGCACGTATCTATTTATATTACAAGTGCTAGTTCTAATGATAGGATTTACACGTAAGCAATCCCACTGATTAGGGAAATCCCGCTGATTAGGGAAAGTAAACTATTTCTATAAACTAGGTACGATGAACCAGGACTAGTGTTTTAAGTCTTCAATACCCTCTCGCAAGCTCACGATCGGGTACGAACGAGAAGCTTGGACTTCAGGTTATCAAAGCGAGAAGAACCCAAAGCCTTGGTGAAGATGTCAGCAATCTGATCAACAGAGCTCACATGTCAAACAACAAGTTCCCCAGCTTTAACTTGTTCTCGAACAAAGTGAAAATCAATCTTGATGTGTTTATACCACTGATGAAAGACTGGATTTGCAGTAAGATATATAGCACTGAGATTATCACAGAGGAGGATAGGAGCCTGAGAGACAGGCGCAGCCATTTCGGCTAGAAGCTGTTGAAGCCAGATGAGCTCCGTTGAGGCAAATGCGATCGCACGGTACTCAGCTTCAGTGCTAGAGTGGGCTACAACCTGTTATTTATGGGAGGACCAGCTGATGAGATTACCACCAAGGTAAATAGCAAAGCCATGTTGAGAGCGGCAATCATCAGGATCGGAGGCCTAACCAGCATCCGTAAAATATACAAGGCGATCATCCCGAGATGGCCGAATGAGTAAGCCATTATCAATAGTGCCTTTGAGATACCGTAGTATGCGTTTCACAGCGGCCCAGTGAATCTCTGAAGGTTGATGCATAAACTGACAAACCCGGTTGACTGAATACGCAAGCCTGGGCCGAGTAATGGTGACATACTGTAGAGCTCCTACAATGCTGTGATAGAGATCGACATCTGGGAAAGGATCACCACCAATGACGAGGTGCGAGCCCGGAATGGCTGGAGAGGCAATTGGTTTTGCACCAACCATTTTGCTCTTGTCAAGAAGATCAAGAATGTATTTCCGTTGAGATAAAAGTATACCTGAAGAGTTACGAAGAACTTCAATCCCAAGGAAAAAATTCAGAGCACCCAAGTCCTTCAAAGAGAAAACCAAGTGGAGATAGCCAACAAACTCATCAATGAACTTGGAGCTCGAGCCAGTGATAATGAGATCATCCACATAAACTAGAACATAGACGACATCGAACCCATGATGTTTGATGAAGAGAGAGGTGTCTAAAACACATGGTTTGAAGCCGTGCCATAGAAGGGCCTGGTTGAGCTTCTGAAACCATGTTCGCGGTGCCTGTTTGAGACCATAATGAGTTTTCCGAAGACGGAAAACATAAGAGGGCTGCTGCGGTGAGACAAAACCAGGTGGTTGCTCCATGAATACAGTTTCAGATAGATCACCATTGAGGAAGGCATTGTTGATGTCAACCTAGCGAAGAGGCCAATTTTGAGTAACAGCCAAACCGAAGACCACCCGAATGGTAGTGGGTTTGATGACATGGTTGAATGTGTCGAAGTAGTCAACCCACTCTGCCTGATTAAAGCCTTTTGCAACAAGGCGAGCTTTGTAGCGCTTAACTGATCCATCGGGTTTCTTCTTGATCCTGAAAATCCACTTACAACCAACAAGATTAGAGGCACATGACCTGGGCACCAAGTCTCAAGTCCTATTAGTCATTAAGGCATCATACTCTAACTGCATAGCATGCTGCCAATTAGGATTCGTTTTGGCCTGAAGAAAGGATTTCGGTTCAAGATCAAAACGTCAGAAGGTAATGGGTGTTTTGTAGCAGTGTAGAGCTTTGGCTTGAGAGAGTCAGTTTCCGCACGAGTTGTCATACCATGAGTAGAGTTGGTAGCCGGGCGGAAATATGAGGGAGCTATATGAGAGCTGTAGTAGAAGGCTGAGTAGAAGGATGAGAAGGGGCCGGAGATGGTGAAATTGGCTGAGTGGGACTGGGTGGAAGAGACGGACTGAGTGATGGTGACGGACTGAGTGATGGTCCGGGACTGAGGTTAGGAAAAGGACTACGTGGAGATGGAGGGGGACTGTGATTGGTGACGGGTGGAGGGATAGGTGAGGAAGAAATGTCTGAGGCAAGGTGCGGACTTTGAAGGGATATATCGGAGAAGGGTGACGGGGAGGACTTGGAGTTGTGGTGAGGAAAGGGAAAGGAAGACTCATCGAACACAACATGATGGGATATATAGGTGCGAGAGGTGGGGACATGAAAGCAAAGGTATCCTTTGTGTTTGGTGTTGTATCCTACGAAGATGCAAGCAACAGAGCGAAACTCCAACTTGTTGCTGTTATATGGATGAAGGTAAGGATAGCAGAGACAACCGAAGGATTTGAGAAATAGATAGTCTGGTTGGTGATGATAAAGCCGAGTGTAGGGAGATTCATTGGCGATGGTAGGAGTTATGGTAGGATTGTGAAGGAAGATGGCAGTTTGGAAGGCATGTTCCCAGAATGAGATTGAGAGATGAGAGTGGGAGAGTAGAGCAAGGCCTTTTTCAACGACAATGCGATTACGTCTTTCAGCAGCACCATTTTGTTCGAGGGTGTGGGGACAAGAAACTCTATGCAAAATACCATGATTTTGGAGAAAGGTAGAGACATTTCGATATTCCCCTCCCCAATCAGATTGAAAAGCTTTAATTTTTGTAGAAAATTGTGTTTCAACCATGGATTTGAATAGAGAAAAGGCCTGAAAGACTTGAGATTTAGCAGTGAGAAAGTAAACCCAAACAAATTTTGTGCAGTCATCAATGAAAAGAACAAAGTATCTATTGCCATTGAGAGAAGGTACCAAGGTAGGGCACCACACATCAGAATAAATCAAATCAAAAGGAAGTTTTTAGGGAACATGACTAGAGGGAAGAAATAGCTTGTGACTTTTGCCTAACTGACAAGCCTCACAAACAGAAACAAGTTTATTGTTTGAAGAAACAGGTTAGTTGAAACATGATAATTGGCTACGTAAAACGTTTTCATGTGGGTGAGCGAAGCGATGATGCCAACATGCCACTGGGGCTCGTTCTCCAATGAAAACGCTAGGAGGGCTGGAAGAGGACAAACTGGCTGGGATTAGATACAGACCATCATCAACTATTCCTTTTAGCAATGTCTTTCCCTGCCAACTCTTAACATAGCAACGGTCATGATGAAATTCAAGAAACACATTATTGTCTTTGCAAAGTTTAGAGACACTTAGCAAATTTTTGGATATTTTTTGGACAACTAGGATTTCATTTAATGACAAGGAATTAGAAGCATGATGTGCATTTAAAGTAGAGTGACCTAAATGAGTAATAGGGAGGGACTCACCATTTCCGACGAACAGATTGTCAGCTCCAGTGTAGTCCGAATGCAGGTTCAGATTGCCTAGATCAGCAGTGACATGGTGTGAAGCACCTGAGTCGACCACCCACGGGTCCTGGAGTGCCGACGGAGATGCGCCGCCATTGGAGTTGTAAGCCGTGTAGGCTGTCTTTGCCGAGGACTGGAACTGACGCTGGCGTTCGGCTGCACGACGGCTGGTAGGAGAATAGGCTGCGATGTTGAGCCTATTGTGACAGTTTCGCCCACTGTGATTGGGCTTCTCACAGATGTCGCATTTGAGAGGGATGGAACCGGAGCCGCGGTCAGCGTTGGAGTCGTCCATCCCCGAAGTGGGCCGAGAGGCAGCGGCAGGGGCTCGGCCTGGTGCCCGGCGGTTGGAGTAGAACACCGTCGGCACAGCCGCATCAGAAGAGGACTCCAGAAGGCGCTGCTCCTCCTGTAGCAGCAAGCCGAGCATTTCATTCGACGTGACCAGAGCGGTGCGCATGGCTAAGGCGGTTCGAAACGCGCCATATTCAGGGCCTAGCCCATAGATGATGAAGGACACAAAGTCATTGTCGGAGACCACCGTGAGGCATTCAGCCAATGAGTCCGAGATGGCGCGCTTTTTCTCAACATAGTCAAGAATGGACAGAGAACCCTTTTGAAGCATCTGAAGTTGCTGTTTGAGATGCATTTGACGAGCCTGAGTTTGTGAGTGAAACATTTGTTCGAGAATGATCCAACATTCAGAGGTTGATGTTGCCCTAGCGACGTGACCGAGCATAGGGGCTGTGAGAGTTGATCGGAGCCATAAGAGAACAAGCCGATCCTTTCTTTTCCATGACGTAAAGTCTGGGTTTGCAGCCGGTGTAGAGGTGGATTCCTTCGGCGTGATGAACGGAGATGGAGCGTTGCCGAGGACGAGAAAATCCTCCAGTTCGTAGGCATCCAGAGCCGAACGAACCGTGCCGCGCCAAAGGAAGTAGTTGGTGCGGTTCAAGCGTACTGCCAGGGTCGGAAACTGTAAGTTTGCCGAGGCGCCGCCAGAGGCGGTGAAGAGGATGGAGGAGGTGAAAGCATTTTAGCTGGATTGATTGTTGTCAGCCATGATGAGGGTTTATGGAGATGTGAAAACGAGGCTATATTGATACCATGTAAATGATATGATGTGAATGGATGATTTTTATTCATCTCTATACGTATCTATTTATATTACAAATGCTAGTTCTAATGATAGGATTTACACGTAAGCAATCCCACTGATTAGGAAAATCCCACTGATTAGGGAAAGTAAACTATTTCTATAAACTAGGTACAATGAACCAGGACTAGTGTTTCAAGTCTTCAATATTTAACAATTCACAAGACTTTAAATTTGAATAGTCTGTTCTGGGCGGGAACAAAGGGAAAAAACACCCTTTTATTAAATTTTAATCTTAAATAGTCCGTGTCCTAAAATTCAAAACATTGTACGATGTAGTATTAATTTTAGCCGCCTCACACACAAAGGTAGAAGTTATGAAAAATCTTTTACTCCCTCTGGTTACTTTATAATTGCTCCAATTTTTAGGGAATTTTTTTTTTGAAAAAAGACAAATAAATTGTAGAGATTGTATTAGAAGTATAAAAAGTAATTTGTGTGGATAAAAATAATCTACGATTTTATAAAAATGGGAATGAGTCAACATTAAAGAACCGATCACAAAAGGAATGTGAGTCATTATTAGAGGAACGGAGGGTATACAACTGTTTCCAAATCAATTGCATGAAGATATTTCAATTAATATAAATAGTTAAAAGTTATCCCAAGTACCATATAATATAAATTGTTTGGAAGGTGGTGTCAACCAAAGATATTAAAATCATTTTGACTTAAATAAACTCAAGTTATCCAAAAATAATATACTAATATTATAATATGTTACTCATTTTAATTCTTTACTATATATAATCAATTATAACTTGTTAACATATATAACTCCTTAAGATATAATTAAAACCATAAATATCTCATTGTAATATATATACATACATATACATATATATCACTGAAGAAAATTCAAAAAAAAATATAATCTGAAATAACAAAATGTTCGAATTTTTTTATACATTGATAGAGTACTTTTAATAGAAATATGTATACATATTATTTATTTATTTATTTATACGACAAAATCTTGTTTTAGACCGACTAACTATTCAATGAGAACATTTTATAATTAGTGAGACTAATAAGGTTATTTGATATTTACTTTGATCCCAAGCACCATATAATATTTGGATGGTTCTGTTAATAGGGGATATCGAAGTCATTTTGACTAAGCTAAACTCAAGTTATCTAAAAAATAATATATTAATATTTTTATATATTACTCATTTTAATTTTTTATTATATATAATTAATCATAAGTTGTTAAAATATATAATTAAAATCATAAATATTTTATTGTATTATATATACATACATATGGGAGGGATCTTGTAAGAACACAGTTTTATGTGAGAACACTACATTATGAACAAATCTGATACATTTAATTTCCTTAGTCTGATGGTCTCAATTGAATGTTGATTTGCTACATCGGGTCATATTTTCCCAAGCACCATATCATATAAATTATTTGAATGGTGCTGTCAATAGGAGATATTGAAGTTATTTTGACTAACCTAAACTCAAGTTGTCTAAAAATAATATATTAATACTATAATATATTACTCATTTTAATTTTTTACTATATATAATTAATCATAACTTGTTAAAATATATAACTTTTTAACATATAATTAAAATCATAAATTTCTTATTATAATATATATACATACCTATGGGAGGGATCATGTGAGAACACCTTTTTTTTTTTGAACAAATATTTGTACTTCATCACATTAAATTAAATTGTGTTGCCCCACACAAAGGAGGTGAGGCTCCCCTGTGTCTCCCACAAAGGTGGGGTGAGACTCCCACAATTCTCACACAAAGTGAGGCTCCCTACACCAACACGGTGCAATAGGAGAGTGAACCCCAAAAACTTTGCCCCATACCGGAATCGAACCTGGGGTGTCTCTGGGGCGTGCCAAAGCACTGGCACGCCCCAGAGACACCCTGAGAACACTACTTTATGAACAAATCTGAGACATTTAATTTCCTTAATCTGATGGTCTGAATTGAATGTTGATTTGCTACATCGGGTCATATTTGCGGGTCAAAAGACACACGATCGGGTTATACCATGTTCAAGTTTACTGGTGAAATTCAAGTTCTTTGTATTATATACCTGACTGCATGTGTGCACTTCTCATTTATACTGGTGAAATTTGTTCCACTTCTTAGTCCTCCTAACAAAATCGACACCAGATCCCAGGGCTCCGTTCCTAAGGAAAGACTAGATCAAAATGGTAAAAATAAATTGATTCAACTAGTATGGTCACACCGCGCGTTGCGCGGTAATGTTGATATTAAATTATAGAAATACTATAGGAATGCTACTACGATATGGGAATATTAAAAGAGTTGTAATTGAAACTACAAATGTACTAATTTTACATGTAATTGAAGTGTGGAGATGGTGAGACGGTGGTGTGGTTGAAGAGGACGATTCGAGAGGAACGGATTCGCGAGATGAAAGTTTAGGTGAGGAGGTCCAATGGGTACTTCTCAAATGGGTACCTCTCGAATCGGTACCTCTCGAATCCGTATCTTTCGAATTCGTACCTTTCGAATGGATACCTCTCGAACCCATCCAATGGAACCACTCCACCTGAAACTTCACCTCTCGAATGGGTACCTCTCGAGAATGTATACAATGGAATCCTTCCACCTGAAAGTTCACCACTGGAATGGGTACCTCTCGGATGGGCACCTCTCGAATGGGTACCTCTCGAGTGGGTACCTCTCGAGTGGGCACCTCTCGAATGGGTACCTCTCGAGTGGGTACCTCTCGAGTGGGCACCTCTCGAATGGTACCTGTCGAACTCATCCAATGGAACCCCTCCACCTGAAACATCATCTCTAGAGTGGGTACCTCTCGTGTGGGAACCTCTCGAATGGGTACCTCTCGAAAGGGTACCTCAATTGGGGTTGAGTTTGGGTCGATATTCATCCCTATTAATTAAAATATACCATTTTAATTAGGACAAGAGAAATAAAAAAATGTCATTTTTCGTGAGATGAGAAGTACGTACGTATCTCACATTTATGTAGTTGTAACGATTGAAGAGTCATTCTGATTTTTTAGAATATGAGAGTCTCTTTATCACACTTCCATCTGAAATGTATCTGATCACTCTTTAAATTTTTATATATTTCTATTTCACCAATCTCATACTCCCTCTATTTTTTTATTTTGGCACCATAGGTTTAGCTACTTGCATGTATGTGAATAAAATAAGTACATGAAATTAAATGTACAAAGTAAAAATTGGATAAAATTGAAGGAATCTAGCCAGAAAATAGAAATATACCAAATAAAAGGAAATAACCATTTATATCAAGTGTGTCATAAATAACAAAACAGTATGACAATGAATACTTGTAGGAAAATATAGATATTTTGAGAAAACTCCTCCACCTGAAATTTCACCTCTCGAATGGATACCTCTCGAATGGGTACCTCTGGAGTGGGCACCTCTCGAGTGGTACCTCTCGAACCCATCCAATGGAACCCCTTCACCTGAAATTTCACCTCTCGATTGGGTACCTCTCAAAATGGGAACCTCTCGAATGGTATCTCTCGAATGGTACCTCTCAAACCCATCCAATGGAACCCCTCCACCTGAAACTTCACCTCTCGAATGGGTACCTCTCAAATGAATCCAATGGAACCACTCCATCTGAACCTTCACCTCTCGAATGGGTACCTCCTTAAAGGGTACCTCTCAGATGGTACCTCTCGAACCCATCCAATGGAACCCCTCCACCTGAAACTTCACCTCTCGAATGGGTACCTCTCGAATGTATCCAATGGAACCCCTCCACCTGGAAATTCACCTCTCGAATGGGTACCTATAGAGTGGGTACCTCTCGAATGGGTACCTCTCGAGTGGGAACCTC
The DNA here is from genome assembly GCA_037428765.1 of Rubia yunnanensis. NCBI lineage: Eukaryota > Viridiplantae > Streptophyta > Magnoliopsida > Gentianales > Rubiaceae > Rubia > Rubia yunnanensis. Next base: position 81,277,455 of record CM075068.1, read on the forward strand.
TCGAATGGGTACCTCTCGAACCCATCCAATCGAACCCCTCCACCTAAAAGTTCACATCTGGAATGGGTACCTCTCGACTGGGTACCTTTTGACTGGGTACCTCTCAAATGTGTACATTCGAATGGGTACCTCTCGAACTCATCCAATCGAACCCCTCCACCTGGAACTTCACCTCTCGAATGAATCCAACGGAACCCCTCCACCTAAAACTTCACCTCTCGAATAGGTACGTCTTGAGTGGATCCAACGGAACCACCCCTCCATCTGAAACTTCACATCTCGAATGGGTACCTGTCAAATGGGTACCTATCGAATGGGCACCTCTCGAATGGATACCTCACAAATGGGTACCTCCCGAGTGGGCACCTCTTGAATGGTACCTCTCAAACCCATCCAATGGAACCCCCCCCACCTGAAACTTCACCTCTAGAGTGGGTACCTCTCGAATGGGTACCTCTTGAGTGGGCACCTCTCGAATGGGTACCTCTCGAACCCATCCACTCGAACCCCTCCACCTGAAAGTTCACATCTTGAATGGGTACCTCTCGAATTGGTACCTCTCAAACCCATTCAATCAAACCCCTCCACCTGGAACTTCACCTCTCGAATGGGTACATGTCAAAGGGATCCAACGGAACCCCTCCACCTGAAACTTCACCTCTCGAATGGGTACCTCTCGAGTGGATCCAACAGAACCCCTCCACCTGAAACTTCACCTCTCGAATGGGTACCTCTCGAGTGGATCCAACGGCATCCCTCCACCTAAAACTTCACCTCTAGAGTGGGTACCTCTTGAATGGGTACCTCTCGAATGGGTACCTCTCGAACCTATCCAATCAAACCCCTCCACCTGGAAGTTCACATCTCGAATGGGTACCTCTCGAATGGGTACCTTTCGAATGGGTACCTCTACAACCCATCCAATCGAACCACTCCACCTGGAACTTCACCTCTCGAATGGGTACATGTTGAATGGATCCAACGGAACCCTCCACCTGAAACTTCACCTCTCAAATGGGTACCTCTCAAGTGGATCCAACGGAACCCATCCACCTGAAACTTCACCTCTCGAATGGGTACTTATCAAATGGGCACCTCTTGAATGGTACCTCTCGAATGGATACCTCACGAATAGGTACCTCACGAATAGGTACCTCTCGAGTGGGCACCTCTCGAATGGACCTCTCAAAACCCATCCAATGGAACCCCTCCACCTGAAACTTCACCTCTAGAGTGGGTAACTCTCGAATGGGTACCTCTCTAGTGGGAACCTCTCGAATGGGCACTTCGAATGGGTACCTCTCGAACCCATCCAATCGAACCCCTCCACCTGAAAGTTCACATCTCTAATGGGTACCTCTCAAATGGGTCCCTCTCGAATGGGTCCCTCTCAAATTGGTACCTCTCGAACCCCTCCACCTTGAACTACACCTCTCAAATGAGTACCTATCGAACGGGCACCTCTCGAATGGATACATCATGAATGGGTACCTCTGGAGTGGGCACCTCTCGAATGGTACCTCTCGAGCCCATTCAATGGAACCCCTCCACCTGAAACTTCACCTCTAGAGTGGGTACCTCTCGAATAGTTACCTCTCGAGTGGAAACCTCTCAGATAGGTACCTCTCGAGTGGGCACCTCTCGAATGGGTATCTCTCGAACCCATCCACTTGAAAGTTCACATCTCGAATGGGTACCTTCCGAATGGGTACCTCTCAAACCTATCCAATCGAACCCCTCCACATGGAACTTCATCTCTCGAATGGGTACATGTCAAATGGATCCAACGGAACCCCTCCACATGAAACTTCACCTCTCGAATGGGTAACTATCGAATGGGCACCTCTCGAATGGTACCTCTCAAATGGATACCTCACGAATGGGTACCTCTCGAGTGGGTACCTCTCGAGTGGGTATCTCTCAAATGGTACCTCTCGAACCCATCCAATGGAACCCCTCCACCTGAAACTTCACCTCTAGAGTGGGTACCTCTCGAATGGGTACCTCTCAAACCCATCCAATCGAACCCCTCCACCTGAAAGTTCACATCTTGAATGGGTACCTCTCGAATTGGTACCTCTCGAACCCATCCAATCGAACCCCTCCACCTGGAACTACACCTCTCGAATGGGTACATCTCGAATGGATCCTACAGAACCTCTCCACCTGAATCTTCACCTCTCGAATGGGTACCTCTAGAGTGGGTACCTCTCGAATGGGTACCTCTTGGAAGGGTATTTCTCGAATGGTACCTCTCAAACCTCTCCAATGGAACCTCTCCACCTAAAACTTCACCTCCCGAATGGATCCAATGGATCCTCTCCATCTGAACCTTCACCTCTCGAATGGGTACCTCCTGAAAGGGTACCTCTCGGATGGTACCTCTCGAACCCATCCAATGGAACCCCTCCACCTGAAACTTCACCTCTTGAATGGGTACCTCTCGAGTGCATCCAACGGAACCCCTCCACCTGAAGCATCACCTCTCGAATCGGTACCTCTAGAACCCATCCAATGGAACTCCTCCAGCTGAAAGTTTACCTCTCAAATACGTACCTCTCAAGTCCATCCAATGGAACCCCTCCCTCTGAAAGTTCACCTCTCGAATACGTACCCCTCGAACCCCTCAACTGGAACCTTGACCTCTCGAAGCGTCCAATGGCACCTGACAGCACCTGTAGGCACACATGGCAGTGCTGTAACTTTTGAAAAAGGGGATGCACAAAACGACAAAAATGGTGGCCAAAATGATGCCATATTGGGCGGCTACTTGAGAGCACGTGTAGGGGCACATGTTAGGCAGGCATGCGACATGACCGCTATGCCCCTGACGACGGTTGTGTCAACCATTTGGTTTCAGAGTATTTCTTTTATATAGTAACCAGATAAAGTTTTACATGGTGGTACACTATATTTATTGGACTTTTCTTCTATATATCTTTGTTATTTACTACTTGTGTTTGTGCTTGGTACATTATATTAAGTGTGGTAAGCCATGTTAGAGAATGTGTCCATTATTAAATCACCTACAAATTGTATTCAAAGCACCAAGTTGTTTTCGTACCATGCACACATTATAAAAGTATAGCATACACGCTGTTTTCGTAGCACATGCTAGTTATAAAAGAAGCACATTTATGTTACACCTAAAGCACTTACAAGCAATGCTTCAAACATCTACGAGTTGTACTCTAAGAAGCAAGTTGTTTTAGTAGCACACACAAGTTATAAAAGAAGCACATACGGGTTACATTTGAAGCAATTATAAGATGTAGTTGAAGCACAAGTTGTACTTTAAGTACCAAGTAGTTTTCGTAGCACGTACAAATTTAAAATAAGTGCCTACAAGTTACATTTGAAGCACATACAAATGATGGTTGAAGCATTTATAAGTTGTACAATAAACCTCAAATTGTTTGCATAAGTTATAAGAGAATCACTTATAAATTATATTTGAAGCACTTATAAATGGCGATTGAAACAACTAAGAGTTGTGCTTCAAGAATCAAGTTGTTTTCATAGCACACACATGTTGCATTTGAAGCATTTATAAGTTATAGTTAAAGCACATACGAGTCATACCAAGTTGTTTCCGTAGCACACACAATTTATAAAAGAAGCACATACACATTACATTTAAAGCACTTACAAGTGATGATTCAAGCACCTGCGAGTTGTATTTTAAGAATCTAGCTATTTTTACAACACTCATAAGTTATAAAAGAAGCACATGGAGATTTGAAGCACTTACACGTGATGGTTGAAGCACCTGCGAGCTGTACTCTAAGAACTAATTAGTTGTTTTCGTTGCACGCACAAGTTATAAAAGAAGCACGTACATGTACATTTGAAACACTAACAAGTTATGATTGAAGCATCTAGGAGTTGTAGTCTAAGCATCAAAATATTTTTATAGCATGCACAAGTTATAAAAGGAGGAAACTACAATCATGTTAGGTGTCTAACCGCTTATATTAGGAAACTACAATCATGTTCTCAAAGTCAAGAGGCATAGTAGTTGGGTCATTAAACAATATGTTGTTTTACCTAATTCACAAAGGGAGTTGATCATTTTGCAACACTGTGTCTGCCTCAAATTTAGCGAAATGTGTTGCGTCTTGTATATTTCCTAAGGAGATAGAAATGGACTTGAAAAATCAAGAAGCAGAAGAAGTGCGGAAAGAAGAAAGGAAGCGAGAGGGATATTTTACTATATCTGATCCGGTAGATTAAATGTCTTCAACGGTCAGGATTTGTTCTCGCATAAGTGAGTGTTCTTACATTAATGAGGTGTTCTCACCTGATCCCAATTCCATGGTGTAATACCGTTACTCATGTATTATCCACGGTTTAGGAAATTAATTTAAGGGTAAAATAGAAAAGTAATCCTATTATTTTCTGAAAATGTCAATTTAATCCTGTAAAATTTAAAAGTGCACCCTAAGTTTTCAGCAAATGTGTTGATATAACATTTTTGCACTATTCTTACATTGACTTGGCATTTTTTGGCATTGACCAAACCTAAAAAGACTAAAATATCCCCTGTTTTAAACCTAAGAATGTAATGACAAATATAGGTTCTTCTTCTTCTCATAACCACCACCTCCGCCATGAAACACATTCATGAAACACATTTTTACATCAAGAATAGAGAATTGAACCAACAAAAAAGAAAAACTCATCCAGGAAAAAAAGGTATACGTTGAACAAAGATCTTCCACCAAAATTACAAGGAACGAATGTGAATCAAGAATCCCACATAATCGTTAGCCATGATCCAGATCCGCTGGGGAAGAACCAAGAATTAAAAGAATTTAAAAAAGTGAAATAAAATGGGAATCTGTATTATGGCACTACCGCCATGATGTGCCCATTTTATATGGTTATATTAGGACTTTTAGGACTCACTTTTGTACACTTTTGTGCTCTAAATGTGGGATTTTGCCTTGAAATTCTCTAAGGAGAGTTAAAAGAGACTTTTACTATTTTATTACTTTTCTAGAGGATTTTGTCTGAAAAGGCAATTTGTTTGAAGACTTTGAAGACTTGAAGAATTGAAGAAAAGTGAAGTGAAGAGGAGGACATGAAACAAAAAGAAGAAAGAAATCAAGATGCTGAAACTGGACTCGGTCGCGACTCGCGACGAACGTATGGCCAGAAACTTTCTTACTTTTTTGTACTATAAATACTAAATCTTATCATCTCCTCTTCACACTCTTCGTCTTCCTGCATTTTTCTAGGTTCAAACCCCAGTTTTTCTCTTCTTTCTTTTCTTAGTTTTTGTAGGTTAATCATGTCTTTTAATTAGCTAGCTTAGTTTAATCTTGGGAGCAATTGGTTGAAGCTTCCATTTCTATGTCTTGAGAATTATATCTATCTATTTAGTGCTTTTTCTATTGTGCATTTATTGAGATTTGAATGTGAATTGTTAATGGCATTGATATTGTTGGAAGCTTGAGTATATGAATTGCTTGTATGATTACTTGTTAGGGTTGGGAGAAAGTAGCTAATTCTCCCCTCTTTTAATGTGGAATCCAAGAGCATGATTTAGAGCTTCTTAATGATGTTGATGTGTTGATAATTGCTAGATGAATGTGATAATGTTGAATTCATTTTCATGTTTGTTTTAGGTAGAAAATGAGAGAAGTCAATGAATGTCGATTGTTCTTGGCTAATCTTGTGTGAATGCATGATTAGTGGAAGTAGTGAATATATTGCTTCACTCTATCTTGAAGCATTTGTTAATTAGTATTCATGTGTTCTTAATGCTATGTTTTGCTTCATTTATGACATAGGTTGTTTGAGAACAGGAAGTGTTTGCATGATTGAAGTGTTAGGGTGTTAGGAAAGTGATGAATTCCTTAGCTCCTTTGCATGAAAATCTAAGAACATGAACTTAGAACTTCTTGTGTATAATGTGTGGTATTTCTTGCTAGATAAGTATGTTAATGTGGATTGTTCTCATATTTATCCTATAGATGCAATGAAAGGTTGAACCTTGAATGTGGTTTGTTCTAGGTTTAGCCTACTGAATGCTATGTTTTGTTAAATGGCTATGTCTTTGGTAGAAGGCTTGTTGTTATCAAATCTATGGTCCTTCGTGTATAATGACGTTGATGAAATACCTCTATGGTGTTGTTTGCCTAGAGTGATTGTCAACGAGGTTTGCAAATGGTTGTTGTTTGTCTTTGCAAATTACTATTAAGAAGGAATGAATGTTGATCTTCCATTGGCATTCCCCATAGGTAACAAAAGTGATAGAATGAGTGAATGGTTCAATGATCTATATTAGGTTTGGAAGTGGATATCAATTGCCCCCAGGGCTTTGTTTAAGTAGTTTTAAAATCCTTTTTCTTAGTATGTTTGATGATTAGTATAGTTACTTGACTTTGCTAGTTATCTTGTCTTTTAACTTTCATAACTTAGGACAACCAACCAACCAACCCCCCCCCCCCCCCCTTTTACAAGATTTTATATGTATATATATATATATATATTTACTTCTAGCATAATATTACTCTTATATGTTTAAACGCTTAAGAAAATCTCTCTTCTTCATGGACGACCCCGATTTTCCACTATCTACTTGATTGTATTTAGTAAGCATAAATGACTTATAAATTATAACTTTGAGAGGTACGGCGACGACCTCCCATGCCACCACCCGGTTCCGATGTCATCCTACTGTGAAACAAAAACCACAATCTCAAACATCGATCAACAATATAAAAAAAACTCAACACATTAGCATCCTACAATAAGATCAAGACCAAAACTTTACCCGAACATTAGTCTTCCCCCGATCCAAAATTTGAACTAGAACCGACCAAGTAGTATACAAATAGCTCTAACCCAAGGTCAATATGGCGTTGGCGCCAAAAAAATCAATAGTAATCCCCGAGTCACCGGTTCAGACAGTGGACTCAGTGACATTAACCTTGTACAATACAAGATTCAAAGCCTTCAAATGAATCAAATCAAGAAAAGGGACTCTAATATCTTTCTCAATCTTCTGCACCTCAAAAGGAACCAAAGAAGTATCAGCTTTTAAAACCAACACATCCTTCAAAAACTCTACACTCTAGCCCACCCACCCACCCTGGCGCCACCACAAACCCCTAGCCCAACCCACCCTGTCGCCACCATGTTTGAGCGCCACCGCAAAACCCTAGTCCACCTCACTCCGATGCCACCCACCCGCCGCCACGAGAAGAAGAAGAAAACAAAGAGAATAAGAAACTAACTTGAGAAGAATAAGCAAATTGACTTAGAGCAGTGGAGCAAATCCATTAGAAACGGAGGAAAGATCTGAAGCTCGAGCCTCCACCGGTGACGGAGCAAATCTACGAAGCTCCCACTACAAGAAACATGATATATTACTTCGCTCATTTTACCTCAGTTTTTTTTGTTAACACCAAATAACCGAGGTAAAAAGTTCTTTTACCTCGATTATTTTTTTCCAAATTAAAAGATATTATTTACCTCGGTTATAACAAGATCTAAGTAAATAATTGATTGTCTACCTCAGTTACTGTTTGAACCAAGGTAAAAGGTTAAAAATGAAGTAAATGATGTTACCGAATGACGTGCGATGTCGCATATGTTCTTTGAAAAGCTTGCTCGACTTCGCTAGATACATCGTTGATACTGATAGGTATTGCGAACGACTAGAGAAGTCGCATATATGTAAAAGACAAATTAAAGTAAAGAATTTGATAGTGATAGAAGAAAATAAAATACAATAATATGGAGGTCGTGCACTTTTCCCCGTTGTCTTTGGCATCTCTCTCCTCCTAATATCCCGTCATCACGTTTAATTTGGGGAATGTAAATTAAGGTTAGTTGGACACAATAGTTGCTAGCAATCATTGTGTTACAAACACCCTGCAAATCCTCCCCTATTTCATACATGACTAATATCCCCTTTGTTCAATGTTCAAATAAGATAGACAGATAATTAGAAAAATAGTAGTCGTGAATATGTCCTTATATATATAGTACATAATTTAATTCGAATAAGAACTTTCTTAGTTCCTACATAACAGAAATTACAATACACTCAATCAGCTCGGATAATGATGACCTTGAAGATGATTGGCCCCATAACTTGTATCACCTCGAAGAACAAGGTGTCTCTAATGTGTAGATTGTTTCCCCTAAGGAACTCGCCAAAACCCTCTGGGGAAAGGGCCTTAACCCTCCAACCCCCCCAAGTAGTTCATACGCCACTCTGTCCCGTAGCACCTCAGCACTACGGGGGTCTTCTCAGTCTGCAATAGTGGTACAATCTCCTATGGGATGTACTAAGTCACTGTAACAAATATTGATTAGAATATACATATATATATATATATACATATATACATATACATATATACATATACATATATACATATACATATATACATATACATATATACATATACATATATACATATACATATATACATATACATATATACATATACATATATACATATACATATATACATATACATATATACATATACATATATACATATACATATATACATATACATATATACATATACATATATACATATACATATATACATATACATATATACATATACATATATACATATACATATATACATATACATATATACATATACATATATACATATACATATATACATATACATATATACATATACATATATACATATACATATATACATATACATATATACATATACATATATACATATACATATATACATATACATATATACATATACATATATACATATACATATATACATATACATATATACATATACATATATACATATACATATATACATATACATATATACATATACATATATACATATACATATATACATATACATATATACATATACATATATACATATACATATATACATATACATATATACATATACATATATACATATACATATATACATATACATATATACATATACATATATACATATATATATATATATATATATATATATATATATATATATATATATATATATATATATATATATACACACACATATGTAGTTGTTAACAAGTAATTTTTTTGGTGAGAATGCTGAATATATTAAAAATCAAACCAACAAAGTCATTTAGGCCATCACCCTAAGCCCATACAAATTCTACACAACTCCAACACCAACTAGCCCTTTTTGGCCTATAACTACACACTTTTACAGCCCACTAATTAATTGCTATAAGCAGCAGAAGTAGTAGAAATCAAATCAAATCATCATCAAATACCTTTTTAAAGATTAGAAGCAAAATCAAACACAAACCACACAATCAACAGGTTTAGGATTTTTTCTTGTCCTTTTACTCCAATAGTTCTTCTTCAATCATATGCAACCTCTTCCTCCGCTCTTTTCTTTCCCTCCATTCACATTTTGTAGCAGTTTGGAATGCAATGATATCATCCTTCAACTCTTTCTAAGTAAAAACCCTTCTATTCCTTTCCATCCAAACATTATACAAGGTAGTTAAAAGAACCCCAATCTTCCCTCCATTTCTTCTTCTTGCTAGCAAAAAACAGCATCTCTTCAATTCCCTTACTGACCTGAATTGCTTCAGCTTCAATTTTTGTAAAACTTCATGTATATAACTACATTCAACAAATAAGTGACGTGTTGTTTCTGGTTTCATACCATAGAAATTACACTTACTCTTCAATTTTATCACCCCAAGCCTCAGTAGCCTATCATAAGTTTCCATCTTTCCATTGAAGAGCACCCATTGATATAGTTTTTTTTTGGATGCAATTTTTTGTGCCAAAGAACTACTTCTTCTGCTTTTACTGATATAATCCCTTTAATCATATTATAAACTGCTCTGATATGTAGCTTACCTTTTGAATCTACACATGCCTCCAAAACATCAAGCATTTTGTCTTTCAAATTCATTAACACCCTCCAAGGCCAACTCTGGGACTCATTTCTCCTACAATCTTTCAAACATTATCCCTTCAAATAATATGAATTGAGCCAATTCACCCACAGAATATCCTTTTTACTTTCTATGTCCCATAAATGTTGACATAAAACAGCCAAGTTCCAAATACATGGATCCCTGATGCCTATTCCACCTTGCCTCTTGCCTCTACACAAAGCATCCCAGGAAGCTGCAGAAACCCCATCTGATCCTCATCCCTTCCCCACAGATAACTCACACGGATTTTTTACAATTCTATCATTAATTCCTTCTGGTATCTTTATCACAATTACCCCAGTAACTTGTAATACTCATCAGAAGTGAATTAATTAGCTGCAATTTGCCAACATGAGATAAGTTCTTTGATCCCCAACTCTTCATCTTCTGCCTAACCTTATCAATAAGGTTTTCTCAATCCTCTTTATCCCATTTCAATGTGGATAAAGGAAGCCTCAGGTATTTTACTGAAAATTCACCTTTCATAACCTGTAAAACGGATGCTAACAGAGTCTGCTCGCATTCATCCATTTTGGGGAAAAAAACCATTTTTGACTTCCCTTTATTTACCCCCAAACTAGAAACTTTTTGAAACTCCTCTAACACTAGCCTTATACCTTCCAGTGATTTTTTGTTAGCACCACTAAAGACTAGCAAATCATTAGCAAACAGTAAGGAATAAAGTCCAGTTTTCCTACATCTTTGATGGTATCCGACCGTTTTGCCTTCAAAAGCTCTGTTTAGCAACCTAGTCATATATTCCATGCATATAACAACAACAGTGGAGACATAGGATCACCCTATTTAACCCCTTTCTTAGCTCAAACCCCCCATGTATACCTTCCATTAACTGATAGACAAAAACTAGATCCCTTTATGCACCTCATAATCCAGTCTACCATTTTTTCAGGGAATTTTAAAACCATTATCCAATCAGACAAAAAATTCCAGCTAATACTGTCAAAAGATTTACTTATATCTAATTGCAATACACAACTAGGTTTCATTTTCTCTTTTTTGTACTTGTGCAAGAATTCCTGTGCAAGCAATATATTATGTGCTATATACCTATCTTTTATAAACGCACTCTTATTTGTGCTTATAATGTCAGGCAGTATATCTCTCAATCTAGCACATCTAATTTTTGTAATAAGCTTATAGACTACAGAGAAACATGAAATTGGTCTAAAGTCATAAGCTACCTGAGGTAATTCCACTGTTGGGAGTAATGCAATCACTGTCTTGCTGAAGCTTTCAGGAATCTCCTCTTCATTGAAGAAGCTAGTTATTGCATTCACCGCACTGCCCCCTCACTGTGCTCCACATTTTTTTAAATGACTTGTAAAGCCATCCATGTTGGAGTTTTAGATGAATGAATGCTTTTCAAAGCCTAGTTTATCTCCTCGGGTTTTACTGGTATAATCATCTTGGCATGTTGCTCAATACTCAGCACCCCACCATATTCTGCAACATTCTTATCCAATTTCACTGTTACTGATTCACACTCCAGTTATGATTTAAAATGTCTGATCAACTCTTCCTCAATGCCAGCTTGATCAGTACTCTGAATTCCCCCTTCATTCAGAGCAACAATATTGTTCTTATATTGCATATGCTTTACTGCATCATAAAAAAATTCGGTAGGTCTGTCACCCTCACATGACCACTGCAATTTCCTCTGCTGAATAAACGTATATTCAACATCCTGGTATTTTTTGAACTCCCTCCTTGCTACACCTCATGCTTCCTGTTTACTCAATTGTGAAGGTTCAACATTTAAATCCTCTTGTGAAATCTGCCATTTTTTTCATTTGATCTTCCACCCTCTCACCAATTGAGCCAAACTCCTTTCTATTCATCTTTCTTAGGGGAATCTCTAATGTTTTTAGCATAACTGCCATTTTTTTCAGATTAGCCACCTTTCTGCTACCCCCAATACATTTTTACAGTGTTCTCAAATTGAGACAATAAAAGCATATTGAAGTATTTAAAAGGTTTTTTGAATTTGTTCATCTTTGCATCAAACCTAACCAATAATGGCACATGGTCAGACATATTTTCACTTATGATATCACAAAAAACCGCACTCATTTCCCTCCACCATATTTTGTTAATCATCCCCCTATCATACCTGCTCATAACTCTGTCCAAGTCTTCCCTCCTATTGCTCCAGGTGTATTGATTTCCCACTCTTCTCAGTTCTTGTAACTCCAAAACCTCCATAACCTTCTGAAAATTGTTAACTTCTTTTTCATCCACAGGCACCCCTCATATTCTATCCTGAAATAGCCGAGGGGAGTTAAAGTCACTCTTTACCAGCCATGGTTAACTCCTACCTCCAAAATTCTTTAACTGATGCCACAGACTTTCCCTCTGTAGACCTGTATTATATCCATAAACTACTGTGCTTTGAACTTCTACTAGCCACCTCCAATTCTATCCACTGCTCACCCAGAGATACAACATTTACCTTCAGTAACTCTTTCCTCCATAACACCCATATTCTCCTTCCAGCCACTACATCAATATTTGTAATCATATCCCATCCTAACCCAATACTCTTCCACACATTTACTTCTTTTTATTTTTTTAAAATTTTGTCTCCAACAAACACAACAAACTAACATTATTCTGCCTGCAAAATCTCCTGATCACGCTGTGTTTGCTAGATTTATTCAGACCTCTGACATTCTATACTAGCCAATTACACCCAATCAAGTGGAATTTTTTTCAGCTTCACTCCAGTCCTTTTTCTTCCCATTTCATCCCTGTTCTGATCACCAACCCTTTCATCAGAAATCTCCCCTTCTTCATTCAGAACCAATTTTTTATCCTGTTCTATTTCTCTATCCCTTTATGAATAGGAATAAAGACCTTCCATGAGTTTTTTTACAGTTTCACTCCCGACTTCCATTTTTCCTCTACATTCAGCCAAAGTATGCCCATCAGATTACAACTACTGCACTTAGCAGGTTTCCATTCGAAAAATATTCTATTGCATAATCACCCTATGCTCATTTAAATACACCACTTTATTAGGCACTGTATTTGTAATCTCTACTTCCACCTTAACCCTAGCATAGGCCAGTCTTTCCTTCTGCTGCGTGGCTCTATCCAAACACAGAGGAGTATCTATAGGACATATGATCTTACTAATCAACTTGGGATGCCAATAAGCACTGAGAAGGCTGGGCAATTGAATCCAGATAGGGATTTTACTAGTGATTTGGTAGCTTGTTAAGGTAGCTTCTTCGTTGTTCACCCCCTAAAGTTCCTTCACTTGCAAAGTGAGTCCCAGAAGTGATTCTGGGAGAACGCCTCCGACGATCAAGTTCGTCTTCTCTTTAAGAATTTTAATTTCTCAGGATAGTAGCGCTTACCTCCACCTCTTCTTCGTTTGTTGTAATTATATACTGACCTGAATGTGTTTCCCTATTTTTAGGGATAGAGATCGTGGGGTGTATCACGATCCCACTTTCTGAGTTTGTGGTCTTCATGGTCACTGTTCATTCCTTATTCATCAACCCACGTTGTTTGCATCATGCACATGGGTTCTCAATAGTTTGGGCTGAAACGAGTTTGATTTCGTTGTTGAACGTTGTTAGGCTGGGCCTAGCAGCTGCTAGCTTTGCTTGCTGGATCGCATATACACCATAAGCCCCCCTCAGCTATGAAGCCAATGCCACACGAAGCAATGATTGGGTTCCTAAGTTACGCAATGAACTTATTACCCCGCTTTGTGTTTTATGCGTTGTAATATGTTCGCTTGAGGTGTGATGCGAACCATTTTTTTGGAGTGTTGATTACTTTTTGGTTGTATGTTGTGATTTCCTAGAATCACACATCCATTTAAATTTTGAAATCTCCAGGTATTCCTTATCTCAATGATACAATCTTGTAACCGAGATTCACTCCTTCGTATTTGCTATTATCTCTTAAATTTACTCGGCTGCCGTTTTGACTGTCACGTCCTATAATTACTTTGAATTTAGTGCATCGAAAATAGCCCCATTCAGAGTATTTTCTCCATCGCCTTCTTGAGAATCGAAAAGGGCAATTCACTTTATGTCAGCTTTGTCATGATTGCAGATTATTCTTTTTATTTGTCTCGTAGCTCTTCTTCTTGTAGTTAAATTCTTACGCAAACTCAGGCCCATTCGTCCTCTTTCTTCTTCTATATTGCCCCTAATTTCCTCTCGAAATCCCGTGCTACAACAGTAAGTTTCCTTGCGTCCTTCATTTATGCTTTTCCTTAGGCTGATTGCTTAGCCTTCGATCTGTGTATTTGTGCATATTGTAGTGTATATTTGTTTTTATTGTAATTGAGAAAATTTTGTGATACCTTATCCTCCGTTTTGTTCTAGATTATGGCCGGAGTTGTTCTTCCTGGTTTTTTTCATTTAATTAACGCCACCCTTTGTCTTGATTTTAGGGATCTTAAATTCATCAATGTCTGCTTCTAACAACCTCGGGGTGTCTGCTCCCAACGTCCGTGAACTTACTGTCGATATTGATGAAGATTCCGACTACCATGCCGGATCTTCCGTCATTAGTAGTCTCCTCACAAATTCCTATGTTGAGGATTTAAAAAATACTTTCCCTTTTTTGCATTCGTATAAGGTTAAGGCACCTTAGGCCTTTGAGGGTGTTCGCACTCCTCCCCCTGGTTATTTTTCCTGCTATTTAGATTACCTGAAATTTGGAATCTCTCTTCCTCTGCCCGAACATGTGCTAGACCTTCTTTCTTACTATAAATTAGATTATGTCAGCTGCACCCCAAAGCAGTCTCCATTTTTGCCTTTTTTTATCATGTGTGTGAAGCGGCTGGGGTTGATTTTTCTATATATCTATTCTATAACCTTTTTCATCTTTGCAAAGTAAAAAAACTCCTCTGAAGAATTCACTTTTTACCCTGTAATCCCTACCATTGAGCTCGTTAGTGGGTTCCCCAATAATTGTGGGGTGTGGCATGAAAAGTTCTTTTACATAAAAATTGACCCCAATAGTAGTTCAGCTTTTTCAGTTTGGAACTACAGGGCTCTGAAAGCAAAGCTTCTTAAGGGTGGGGCTTTCCTGACTGCCGAATCTGAGGTTGTAATATCACTTAGCCATCATTTTATCGCGCTTCGCCCTGCTAGTACTTTAAGTAAAGGTGTTGAACTCATTAATCATTTAGTTGTTTCTGGTCTTCTTGTCTTAACAATGTCTTTTCGCATCACTTCTTATGTTCACGTTCTTACTTAGCTGGCTCTACTTTTTTTTGGTTGTTCACATGGACCTAACACGATACACCATTGAGAGGAGGTTCATTTCTGAGGACGAGGATGAGGAGGTAGAGACCTTGGCCAACGAGGGCGATAAAAACACTGAGGTTGTTCCTCATCAAGTAATTATTGCTGACAAAAGTACTCAACAGATTGCATCTGGCTCTCACACCAAAGAAATTGAGGGTGGTGGAAAGCAAAAATCCAAGGAAAATGGGCAGAAAAATAGGTGCAAGGAGCGAACTGAAAATACTTGTACCGACTTGGAACCTATGAAGAAGAACTGATGCGTTGGAAAACTTCCTCCACATTCTATTTCACTAAGCCATGACTTGTTCGTATAAGAGACTGTTCCTACCATGCTCGCCAAGCTATCCCTTTCAGAAACCATGGTTGTGGTATGCTTTCGTTATGTGGAAGTATTTAGCCTAATTTGAATGATTTGCCTTGTCGTATGACCCTTTGTTACTCTTGGTGTGCCTTGAAATAAGGTTGGTGAGAGCTTGCAACTTTCAACGAACAAATGGCTAGCTTTGGTGAAGGGGAAGGAGCCAAACTGGTGAAGCTGCAGGCTAGTAAAACGAAGTGTAGTGTTTTGAGAACAGTTCCTAAGGATGCTGAGCAGTGAGCACGTGCTGCCGAGGAGTGAGCACGTGCTGCCGAGGAGTGAGCACGTGCTGCCGAGGAGTGAGCACGTGCTACCGAGGAGCGCACTGTGATCACTGAAAGAGAGATGGAAAGATGTGCTTCCAACTGGTAAAATACGGATAAATGGTCCTGCTTTGCCTGGATACCCTTAGCTATTGGTCAACCTACTTTTAAAGACTAATTATTTCTATGCACTGTTTAAGGAATTCTCAACTAACGCTCGTGACATTGGCTATTGCGAGGCTTTGGTTGAGCTACGAAGCTGAATCCAACCGCGAAGCTTGATAAATTGCTTAAGTTGCCCAGATATGAGAAGATCTTGGCTGAACAGATGAAATTTCTTAATGGTGGATTTGGGAAGAGCATCTCCGACAATGGCCATTCTTTCGCACCGCTATCTTATCTTGCTGATCTGCTACCTCTTCCATCCCCAGCTGGCCTGAAGAAGTGTATGGTTGATTATTGCGAGGAGCTTCCTTTCAACTCTTCTAACTCTGAGGACCGCCCACCTAGCCAAGATGCTATAGTGAATGATGCTGCGAATCCTGGGGGAGAGTCGAACAACGAAGTTCCTATACATCCTGTAAGCATGGAAGATGTTGCTGTCATGGCCCATACTTCGCTCTCATCTCCTTCCAAAGTTAGTCAAGCGCCATAGACTTTAGGCATATTTTGTTTGTTTTATGTAATTTTATGACAATATTTTGGAGTATGTTTGTATGAATTTTGTATTATCGACAACTGATTGGATCTATGTGCCTGCTTTTTATAATTTGGCCAATGTTTTTATATTTATTTATTTGCAGGGCTTTGATATTTTGGTTGACAGAATTTTTTTGAAAATTGTTGAATATCTTGGTTGTTATGCTCATTTTCCTTATGACAATGTTTTTACATCGCCTAATGGATGCTGCCCTATCAACCTAAGAGGTAACTAGGCGTGTATCTAAAGAGTATTTCCAGCTCATCTCTTCTGACCGCTTGTCTCGAGTGGATTCTATTCCATTGCATGTTGGGTGGAAAATTTTGACATCGTCCTCGACTTTGTCTTCTTCCTCTCACTATCCTTATAGTAAGCTTATACCTGATGGTTATAATGTTGCCTCGCTTGGAAAAGATATTGTTCGTGGTTTAGTTGACCTTGAATCAGCTGCTGTGTACTTGCGTTCGCTCAACCTTCCTATTCGTGTTCAAGAATGGTCGTTAACCTTTGGTATTCGTCTGAAGTATATGCTGCTAGGTGTTCAAGATCTTGAAACAAAGTGGGATAAAACTGTGAAGGAGACCCGAGATGTTGTTCGCAACCTAAGAAGAATTTTCAATGAGAAAAATGATCTTATCTATCGGCAACAGTTGAACATGGTTAAGATTCTTTGTCAACAGAAGCAAACTAGAAACTATAATGCAAATAAGACACACAAAGTTACCAAAAGACAGTGATTATAGATAAGCAGTGTGTTCATATTGATGATTTGTATGATCGGCTGAAGAAAAAGTAGGAGGAATGTGATCACCTGTCAACCGCTGTTGTTGGTTGGCAAACGAAGTTTGATGAGAAATTTTCTATTAACACGCAGCTACAAAGTGATATTGATAAGTTTTGTGCTGAGTGCGACCGACTCGATAGATATGTGCATCAACCTAAGCAGGCTTGTGTTGAGTATAAAGACAAACTCCAAGTTCTTCCATCGCCGTCTCGAAGGTCTACTGGTCGCGGTGATCTTACCATGGAATTCGGTGGTCAAAGAATCAACTTATCCGAGTCTGTTCAGATACGCATTCAATCCTTAGAAAAAGAAATATGAGACCTGAACATCAAGATGAAAAGATATGAAGAAACTGTCAATGTTCTGAGTATGCAATTGGATCGCGGGGAGTTCAGCCATATTACTGACTTTAAGGCATATTATACTAAACATCTCGGGCATATGGAGCGAAGAGGTTTTATACGACATCCCTCTTATTTGCATATGAAGTGGCAATATGAACATATGGTTAGTGAAGAAGAGGATGCCGAAGAGAATTATCGTAGAGATGAGCATTCGCATCACAAATCTGAGCGTGGTCATCGCTGAGGTGAATCATCGTCTTTCGGATCTTTGCGGGCCTCGAGGCGTAGATAGATTTGCTAATTTGATAGATATGTCTTGTAAGTCTTTCAAATTTTGCTAATGGCCTGGCGAAGCGTGTACATTCATCTTTGCTAAGGAAACTTCCTTGTTGATGTTTTGTCACCTAAGTTAGTGAATTTTATAAACTATGAAGATGTAAGATCTATGGCTTGCGTTTATTGTTTTGCTTTGACTAGCTAAGTTTCAAGCCGCTTGTATGACTTTCTTGACTTCTATAGCAAAGCATTATGGATTGTGCTATCCCCATTGTGCATGATGTATTTATGAGCAGATGTGCTCTTGAGCAAAGTCTATAGCTTGCGTTCATTACCATAAACAAGTTAGCAAGATCTAAAGCTTGCAATGTTTTGTAGTTTCGCAAGATCCATAGCTTGCGGTTGGTTTGTATGTGAAGTTGCAAGATTTAAAGCTTGCAAACATCTATGATTGTTCAAGGTCTATAGCTTGTGTTTGTTTGATTCACAAAGTTGCAAGATCCAAAGCTTGCAAGCATTGATAGTTGTGCAAGATCTATGTCTTGTTTTCATTTGGTTAGCGAAGTTGCAAGATCCAAAGCTTGCAAGCATCTGTAATTATGCAAGATCTATAGCTTGCGGTTTGTCGAGTAACGTTCGCCAAGTAAAGTCTAGTTAGCCTGATCATAATATGTTACGAACAAATTATCTTCTAATTAGTGCAAGTAAAGAATGAGAAACTTGATATTGGTCCAGCAAAGTGGTTTTACATTAAATATGTACAACCGCGATTATATCGCATTGAAATAATGGAACGAAAGAAACCAAGGATAATGTCTTGATATCTATACAGGTTGATGTTCACTGTCTTCCTCCTAGACATAAAAATTTCTTAGGTTGATCACATGTCACGTGTTTGGGACTGTGGTGCCATCCATTCTTTCCAATTTTTAGTTGTTAGACTTGTGAGCTTTCAAGAACTTGTATAGCCCTTCCCACTACAGGCATAGCTTCCTCGCTCTTCTACCAGGCTAGACTCATTCTTCCTCAATACTAGATCACCATTCTGAAATCGTATTTCCTTTACCTTCTGATTATACGCTCTTGCCATTCTTTCTTTGTATTTAGCTTTTGTGATCGTTGCCTGATTTTTTTTCTCCTCCAGATCGAGCTTTATCACATATGGGTTGTCTGTGTCCTTGTAGGTGCTTGTCCTAAGGCTTGATTTACCAATTTCTATAGGTATGAACGCTTCGTGACTATACACTAAACTGTATTGTGTCTTCCCAATTGGTTCTCGAACAGTTGTTCTATACAACCATAACATGTTTGGTAACTCATCTACCCATCATGTTTGCTTTCCTTTCAATTGCTTCTGTATCCCTTGAACTATGGTCCTATTTGTCATTTCCACTTGGCCATTAGCTTGAGGATGTGCCACGGAGGTAAACTTCTAAACAATTCCAAGCTCAAGCACCAATCGGTGAGCACCCCACTTGTGAATTGTGTATCGTTATCCGTGACAATGGTATGTGGCACCCCAAATCGACATACTATGTTTTTCCATACAAACTTCCTGGCGGTTTCGGCTGTGACACGTCCTAATGGTTTAGCCTCGACCCACTTTGTGAAGTAGTCGATTGCTACGATCAGGAACTTGATGTTGCTTTCTTCCCTTGGAAATGGTCTGACTAAGTCCATCCCCCACTTATCAAATGACCAGGCTCATAGACTCTTGTTAAAGTTGATTGCGGTTTGTGTGACAGCGAGGCATTGATTTGGCAACTCCTACACTTGAGGACGAAGTTGTGTGCATCATTAAACATAGTTGGCCAATAATATCATGCTCTAATTATCTTTTTAGCTATCGTTGTAGCTGCTTGATGCATTCCACATAGACCTTCATGAACTTCTTTTAAAATCTTAGTTGCCTTCGTTGGTCCTACACATTTTATCCATGGGGACAAGAAGCTTTTTTTTGTATAAGGTCCCATCTTTGTAGGTGTAATTATTAGAACGCAACTCCAATTTTCTAGCCTCCGTCTTATCTTCTGGCAGCGTCTTTTTCATGAAGAAATCCATTAGCGAAGTCATCCAGCTTACTTCATCTCCTTGGATTGTTAAAACAATCATTGACATGGTGCTTCTGACTGGGATGACTTCTATGATGATATTCCCCTTCTCACTAAGTGAATCAAAACATGTTGTTGTTGGCTTGATTAATGCGTCTGCCTTTGTTTTTTGGCTTCGCGGTACGTATTGTATGCCAAAATATTCAAGTTGAGCTATAATTTGTTGCACCTTACCTAAATACTCCACCAACTGCTCTTCTCGCACCCCATAGTCACCTCGCACTTGTTGGACTGCAATTAGCGAATCGCTGGTTACTTAAACATTTCTAACTTTCATTTTGATAGTGAGATCTAGTCCACAAATTAGAGTCTCATATTCTGCTTCATTATTAGTGAGCAAAAAATGAATCATAATGAGTGCCTGTGTCCCCCCCCCCCTTCTGGGTCTACCAAAAGTAATCCTGCTCTGCATCCTTCTTTCTTGGATGCGTCATCAACAAAAAACGTCCAAGCAACTTCTCCCATTTTGTCTTGCCTTTATCAATTCTCAAACTCTGATATACGCTCACCCTCTGTGCCTCTTTGCTTGTCATTTCTGCGATGAAGTCCACTAATGCCTGAGCTTTGATCTCTATTCTGGGTCGAAATTGTATTTCAAACTGACCTAGTTCTAGGGCCCACTTCGCTAATCTACTTAAAGACTCTGGCTTAGTGGGGATGTTTTTGATTGGAAACCCTGTGTAAACCACTATGTAGTGACTATGGAAATACATTCTCAATCTTCGTGCCGAATAGATTAAGGCTAAGGTCAACTTTTCAACAGGTATGTAAGCTTTCTTCGCGTTTTGCAAGATTCTGCTGATGTAATAGACTGGAACCTGCTTCTGTCCTTCCAGGAAAACCAGAACTGAACATAGCATTTTGTGAGATCACTAAGTACATGTATAGTGTTTCTCTGGGTGCGGGCAATTTCAACGTTGGTAACGCTTGAAGCTGCTCTTTTAATCCATCATATACTCTCTGACAATCTTCGCTCCAGCTAAACTTTCTTGCCTTTCTTAACACTTCAAAAAGTGGAAAATGATTCTCTGCCACCTTTGAAATAAAGCGACTAAGCACTGCCAGTGACCCCATCAAGATTTGCACCTCTTTAACCATTTGCGGCTGGGGGAGATTTACTATGGCTTGAATCATGTCTGGGTTAGCTTCAATACACTTTAATGAAACCTTGTATTCCAAGAACTTTCCAGTTCCCACTCTGATTACACACTTCTTAGGGTTGAGCTTCATCCCCATGGCCTTCAATGTGTCCAAATTTTCTTTGAAGTCTGCAATGAAGCTACTTACTTTCTTACTCTTGATCACCATATCGTCAACATAAGCTTCAACGTTTCTCCCTATTTGGCTTCGGAACACTTGATTGATCACTCTTTGGAATGTTTCTTCAACATTTTTTATTCCAAACAACATCTTTACATAACAAAATGTTCGGAAGCTTATTATAAAGGTTGTTTTCTCTGCAGCATCTGGGTTCATCAGTATTTGGTGATATCATTTGTATGCATTCAAGAGTGCCAGAACTTCATATCCTGAAATTGCTTCAACCAGTTAATCAATCTTTAGAAAGGGATAGGAATCTTTTGGACATGTTTTGTTCAAATCCGTGAAATCAATATATATTCTCCAAGCAGCGTCTAATTTTTTCCCCGTGACTGGGTTTGCTAGCCACTTTGGGTATATAACTTCTTTTATTATACCGGTTTGCACCAGCGATGCGACTTCCTCCTCGATTGTCTTTTGCCTATTGCTAGCAAAGTAACATTGTTTCTGTTTAACCAGTTTGACCAAGCTATAGATATTCAACGAATGAGTAGCAATGTATGGGCTCACTCCTCCCATGTTTTGTACGTTCCATGAAAACGTATCCCTGTGGCATCACAAAATTTGAATAACATTCACCTTCTCTTCGCTTGAAATGTGCTTTCCAATCTTTACGCATTTGGAATTGTCTTTGGCATCTAGGTTTACCAATTATGTTTCTTCTCCTAAATTAACTGATGCGTCTGATTGCTCCAGTGAGCTTCCTCCTAAAATGGTGTTTACTAGCTTTGCATGTTCTACTATATTTCCTAGCCGACTGCTAGTTTCCCCTAATGGTCGCAACTCTAGCTAGGGTTGGGAATTTCATTACCAGGTGATAAGGGGACCATATTGCCTTAGCTCTATTCATCCACGACCTTCCAATTTGGCATTAAATGTTCTCGGGGAGTCCATAACCACGAAGTCGCACATAATGGTGCACTTTTTTCCATTCTCCCCGATCGTGATAGGCAGCTGTATATTTCCTAGAGGTGTTTCTGCTTGCCCTGTGAATCCAACTAGCGAAGATGTGGACTTCTTTAGATCTGTTCTTTTGAAACCTAGCCTGCCAAGGCAATCATGAATAGTATTTTGACTGCACGACCATCGTTTACAAATACTTTGTGAACAGTTTTGTTCCTAATTTTTGCTATGATGACCATGGGATCGTTGTACTGTGAAGCCTTAGGTACCGCGTCTTCTTCGCCGAAGGTAATCGCTTCGTATGGCTGAAACCTCTTATCAATTGGTTCTTGTGGGGGAAAGTATCTTGCTTTGGCCTTTCAAGCGTTGTTGGACAATGACTCTATGGATCAGTGTATACAGAAGATAATTGTCTCTGGCGCTTCGCTATCCACATTGTCGTTGTATTCTACGGCTGCAGTCATTTTTTTTATTTTTGGCCATTGTGGTCGGGATACCTTGGTTTCTTGGAGCTGGGTTCGCTGTCTTACTTGCGTCCCCATACTGGCCTGCTACTTCTTACCTATATTGGCCAAGTTATCATTCCTCAAATTTTCTTCAATCGGTCTTCGTAGGTCCCTGCAATACTGTATTTCATGGACATGATCTTTGTGGAAGGCACAATAAAACTCCCTGGATCTCTTTTCTGGCGGTGCAATCATTGGTGCTGGCTCTCGATATAGATCCTTATTTGCTAGCCATATCTCCTTCCTTGTCTTTGTTAGAGACGTATCTTGGAATGACGAACCCTGCAATTTTGGTTCTCCTCTTCTGAAAGCTATGTTTCCTTTTTCTTTTTTAGGCCAACTTTTATGCAAATCCTTCACTATTCACTTCTCACCTCGCTCATTTTCTATTTTTCAGTTGTTTGCCTCCTCCGTTCGCACATGCTATTCAATCATATTCTGTGATTCCCTTAGGTTTTCTGGCATGTTCTTTGTTAGTTCTTTGTAAAATTCTCCAGATATCATGCCCTTGTAAAAGCACCCAATGCCGATTGAAATGACAAGTCACATACTTGTAGACTCTCCATGACAAATCAGTTATGGTACTCCGCGAGGCTTTCATCACTTCGCTGCTCTATGTTGTTGAGATCAGCGATTGTTCTAGTGAATTTCTATTTCTGATAGAAACGTCCAAACAATATATCCGACAACTACACCCATGACTTGGTACTTCCATTTGGAAGGTCTTCGTACTACATGATCATCGTGCCTGACAGAAAGATGGGAAACGCCTTGCATACTAATTCTATGTTCGCATCTTAGAATCTCATATTGTTTCTATAGGAATGCAAGAACTCTTTTGGGTCCATGGTACCATCATAGAATTTAACGTGCAGAGGGAGCTTGAATTACTTAGGCATCTTAAAATCTCGCAAATGCGGTGTAAGAGGCAACTTGTTCGCGTCATCCTCTCCAACAATATCACGCAACTCTTCTTCATAGTGAAGACACTCGCATTCTTGGTTTACCCTTTTTTCTGGCTTAGGGGGTCTCCACCTTAGAGTCTTCAAAAATTGATCATACATGTCTTCTCTATTCACTTCTAAGAATGCCGCGAACTCCCATTTTTCCTCGTCACAATTATTATATGGAGATTTTGCTTCTTCTTCTTCTCTTCTATTTCTTCTTTACTAGGCTCTATTTCCTTACTTTGGGTATGATGCTGTTGATGGTGCGTTCCCCCATTGCGTTAAAGCGTTTGCTCTTTTGATTGATGATTGTTACTTTTTCACTCATGGTGAACACCATTGCTTACCTAAGCAACTTGAAAATGAAAAGAAAAAAATTTCGTTCCTCACAGACGGCACCAAAATGATGTGGTAGCTTATTTAGGTAGCTTCTTTGTTGTTCACCCCCTTGAGTTCCTTCACCTGCAAAGCGAGTCCCGAAAGTGATTCCGGGAGAAAGACTCAAACGATTAAGTCAGTCTTCTCTTTAAGAAATGGAATTTCTTAGGATAGTAGCGTTTACCTCCACATTTTCTCCGTTTTTTGTATTTATATACTGACCTAAACATGTTTCCATGTTTTTAGGGACAGATATTGTGGGGGTGTATCACGATCCCACTTTCTCAGTTCGTGGCATTTGTGGTCGTTGTCCATTCCTTATTCATCGGCCCACGTTCTTTGCGGCGTGCGCATGGGTTCTCAATAGTTTGGGCCGAAACGAGTTCGACTTCGTTGCTGAAAGTTGTTGGGCTGGGCCTAGCGGCTGCTAGCTTTGCTTGTTGGACCGCATATACACTAACTAGGTTCAAAATAATCAAAATCTACTGACCATAGTTTAATCACAATAGGTTTTCCATAAAAAATACAGTACCATCTTCAACAATTTCATCTCTGTAATCCACAGTTGCACATTCAACTATAAACAAACCTTTGTTCACCATCCATATTTGCCCCAGATTCTGAAGAAAAATCCCTCGATTACCTTGAATGGAGGATTACACCCGAGTGTTTTTCATACCACTGTTGTATTCCACTGCCTTGCACTTTCCTTCACGTCATCCATTGTGATTTCCGCTAGAGCCATTCCTTCAATTACAGTTGGATTATAGAACTTGACATCATTTTCCTCTTCTTTGAATAGCTTACTCTAGCTCTTTTCTTCCTCCAGATCCACCCTATCTCCCCAAGATAAACGTTTCTCATCTTTGATGGAGCCTAAGCTTTACCTATTTTCAATTTTTACTGGCTTCTTCACCAGAGGAATAAGACCTAATGCTTCAATGTCATCTACTGCTCTGTTCCTCATTCTCTCCAAGATTTTGGCGTTCAACTGCTACCTCCCTCCGTTTTGTTCAGAAACCCTCTTAAACCTTCGTTTCCTCCATTTTTAACACCCCCACTCTGATTTTCTCACTTGCTTTACTATTACCCAGTCTAACCATGCTCTTCTTCGTCAACTTCTTCCCTTGCGATCTATCCATGGTGACGATGTTGTTGCAACACGCCCGATCATAATGGAACAAAGCGATGTAGGAAACACATAGTTAAAAGGTGTTTCCACCCACAGTAAACCCTTTTTTTTTGCAAGTATCCAACAACAATTATTATTTTATTGAACATAAAATTAAATTATTTTTTGTAAAAATAATTAAACAAAATCCCAACTAAAACTAAAGAATTATAGCGGTGCAATAACTTTGACTTAAAAAATATATTTTTTCAAAATCCTTTACTCACTTTTCCCAATCACTCTATAATAGATATTGTTTGCTTTATGTCCATCAACTGGGGGTATTTGAGTAATTTTGACTACCATAAGCCCAAAAAATTATCTAAAAATAACATATATACCAGTATTATAATATGTTACTGGTTTTAATTCTCTAATATGTATAATCAATCATAACTTATTAACATACAAATATTATAATATATTACTGATTTTAATTCATTACTATATATGATCAGTCATAACTTGATAAAATATATAATTTTTAAAGATATATTTTAAACCATAAATATCTCATTATAATATATATATATATATATATATATATATATATATATACAAGAAAATCCAAAGAAACACATAATCTAAAATAACAAAATGTTCATATTTTTTATACAATGATAGAGTACTTTTAATAGAAATATGTATACATATTTATTTATTTATTATTATACAAAAATTCTTATTTTAGACTGACTAACTGTTAAATGAGGATATTCTATAATTAGTGAGACTAATAAGGTCATTCGATATTTATTTTTATTCACTGCAGTGAGATACATATAATTATGATAACCTTTTAAAATAAATGTCAAAATATAAATAATTACTTTTTAAATAATTTGAATGAAATATTATAAATTAATAAATTTTCATTGTATTCAATATTTAACGTTTATCAACTAAATAATTATTCCACTTCATAACTCATATAATTTTTCTTAGATGACTAAACTTTAAAATTTTAAATAAAATTTAATTTTAATATTTTAATTAATAATATCGCGCAACACGCGATGGTACTCCACTAGTAACTATAATAATTATATTTTTCTGTTTGAAATGTTAATGACCTTTAAATAAAATTACTCTTCAATTGTTGTAAAACGATAAATTTAATATAATTATCATTCTTTCTTATTAATAATAGAATAAATATTTTAATAAATTGCATAAAGGCAGAGTACTTGGAAAGACTGTCTTTCCAAAGGTATATGGGAAGCCGAGGTTGAATTAGAATTATAGAAATGTAAAATGTTTTTGTTTGAAAATTAAAAATTTATTATGCAATATGCAATAACTATAAGTTTATGACCCGATTAATGCAACTCAAAAATTTTATCTTGATTTCTTATAATTTATAATTTACAGTTTCAACTTTGGTCTTTCAATAACTATTGAAAGACCGTCTGTCAAGAGACAGACTCTTGCATAAATAGAAAATAGTAAAAAAGAGATAAAATTTATTCAAAAATATTATCTTTTAAATTGTACTAACATTTAAATAGTAAATAAAATTAAAATACGTCTTCGTTTAATATAAATTTTCAAACCTAAAGGATAATAATTATCACTCATGCGATGTATAATTCAAAATAAGTAATCATATTAATTTTTATTTAACTTTATTTATGAATAAAAGTTGAGTAAGTCTCTTGAAAGACGGTCTTTCGATAAGCCATGTAAAAACCAAGGTTTAAAGTGTAAATTAAAAGAAATGAAGTTAAAATTTTCGGGTTTCATGAATTTAGTTATAACTTTATAACTACTACATGTTGCATAATAAAATTTTAATATTGCAACTAAGACCTTTTAACTTTCATTATTCTAATTAAACTCCGTCTTTCCATAGACTTATGGAAAGACTTTGCCTTGAATAAACCGTTAGTGGTCTAATAGGAGACCAGCTCATATGAAAATAGTATACTCCTATTTTTGACACCCACGGGTGTATTCCAGTGGTTGGGACATGGGTGGGAAAGCCAATAAACCCAGGTTGATCGCCTTTTGCCAGTATACTCCTATTTTTGTAAAGATAAAGTTTTAAATTTTATATAAAAAATACTATCAATTATAATTAATATGTTGATAAAACTGTATTGCTTTGAGTAATTTTTCGAATTCCTTGCCTTGATAAACGACACCGTTTTGCCTCCTCTGTTCCTCTTCTTCATCGCGATTTGTTTTATGACAGCATTGTTGTTTGTCAATCCTTTCTTCTTCCTACATCACGGCCAGACACAGCCGTGGCTATTTGTTTACTCGAAGGCTGTGCTTTATTGGTTATTGCTGTTTTCGGTTTTCAAGCGAAGCTGGCCCGGTTCATCCCGCAGCCTGTTCGTTTGGCAACTGCTGCGGGAATCGGGCTTTTCATTACGTTTGTCGACCTGCAAGGCAACCAGCCACACAGACATGGAATTCCATGCATTGTATTCATTGGTTTATCTGTATTGTGGAACTCACGAGGCGTGAAATCATCGGGGAGGAATTTCGTGATTTATTTGAATTTGCAGAGCTATGGCTTCGATATCTTCCACTAGCGAGGAGCTTGGGGAGATCGAGGGGCAGATTTTGATAATTTCCGAGCTCTATCGTAATCGTTTTCTCGGTTCTCATTATTTTCATTTTCAAATTTGGAATGATTTATGTGTATGAATTGATGTTTATCTCAACATTATATGGATTGGTTTAGTAAATTGAATATGTTTCTGCCTGATTGTATACTACATGAATTGATAGGTTCATGTGTGTGTGAGGAGAGAGAGCAGTGTTTTAGGTAGTTTTGGATGTTTAATGGTACTGGGTGGTGGTTTATGATGCAGAAACGGGTTTCAGAAATTGGAGAAGATTGAGGACGCGAGTAGACAGAGTAGACGGCTGGAGGAGCTCACAGGGAGGATGCGAGATTGCAAAAGGTATATTCAATTCGAGTGTTAGAAGCACGTGTAGGAAGTTTGAAACCTTGTTGTTTTACTTCTGATTCTTGATTGCTGGTGAAAGGATTTGCAGTATAGCAGTGACTTTTTACTTGCTTTTGACTCGATTTAGTCTCAATGTTAAACGTTATACTGTCAATTTCAGTGCAACTAGATGTAAATGTCCAGGGAAGTAACTATATGTTTTGGAATGCTACCTCGGAGCTCTTTTTGTGTTTATGATTTCATCCTATGTTGATTTTTGGACAATCAGGTATGACGTCCATAGATTGCTTTTGCCATTTACTTATACTCTATCATACGGTCCTTGCTGATTGCCACAAGTTTCATTGTTGTATTTTGTTCGAAATACTACCTTAATCTGTTTGGCTGCTTTCCCCAAAATTATATATTGGAAGAAGCTGTTCTTATTGCTCAAGACCTCTCAAACACACTTATGAGTTCATATGTTTCTTCCTGTTACTCAGAACTTTAGCTTAAGGTCTTCTGAAAAGTAATTGCCAAGTATTCTTCATAAAACGAATTGATCCCACTGGCACGTTAAACCGAGTCCTGGGAATTGTCAGATATCTGGCAAGGTACTTGTGTACAGAAACCCTCGTCTTCATTTTGGAGATGTGAATATCCTAGAAGTGAAGTCTGTAGAAGAGTTGGTGATGCAAAGTATAGCATATTCTTCTCCACCAAAGGCCATAGATCAGTTGCAGCAGAAACGGGCAAAGGGGATTTTAACCGACACCTATTGGGTTTCTATAAAGTCCAAGGTAATTAGCAGGCATCTACTGTTCAGCCTTTCTTATCATTACGGTTTCATATCTTAGAAAGAAGGAGATCAACAAATTCATATTGGTATATGCTAATTGTGGTATATGAATAATTGGTTTGGTTTTAAAAGCTTATTTCAAACATTAGATGAATAAAAAATGTTCTACCATTGTTTCCTATTCATAGTTGTTCATTCCTTGGGAGTTAATGGTTTTGTTATTTGTCAGATAGGTTTGATTAATAAAATGCTCATCAATCATCAGTTGTCTGGATCATCATTGGATCACCATTTCTTGGAAAAAAAGGTCTCTGCTATTTCCCCCCATCGTTTGATCAAAATATCCAAACCTGCTACCTCAGCTATAGAAATACCTGAGTTGGTATATTATTCTGGATTTTGGTTAAAGTTAGTGATCTTTGAGAAAATTTTGTTTTTCGTATTCCAGCTTCTACGCCATCATTCTTTGATTCTGCAATGCTTCCATCTGCACAGCTGCCTTCTCAGCTAGCAGTCTCGTGATCATTGCCATTGCATTGTTCGCAGCCACATCCAAAGTGCTTCTTTCTTCATCTAGCT
Organism: Rubia yunnanensis; assembly: GCA_037428765.1. Lineage (NCBI taxonomy): Eukaryota > Viridiplantae > Streptophyta > Magnoliopsida > Gentianales > Rubiaceae > Rubia > Rubia yunnanensis. The sequence continues at coordinate 81,307,045 of CM075068.1, forward strand.
CCATGTACAGAGCCATAAGCGACTTGCGATCCACATTTTCTGTTTTCAAACTATCTTACTCGTTCATAGAACTTAGATCATTTGCTTCTAGAAAATGCTTTGGCTAGTCCAAGGACATGGTCACGAGTTCATTCAACTCTATCTGCAGTGAACAAGAAGCCTGCTGAATTGTCAGCTGAGGAATTAGAGAATGGGCTTTTTAGACACCAGGCAGAAGCCAAGGTATGGAAACTACATAAATATATGAACCCTACTGGTGCTATAGTTTTACCCAAACTTCTTGGATAAATCTTTGTTGGATACACATAAAAGCACTTCTTTTTTACTTCAACTCAATACTGTCTTGAATATGCTTCATCAAAGTATTTTTTGATATACTCGATATACACACACACACTATTCATTGATGAGGGTAGTTATGCTTCTATGTTATTGGATTTGACTTGCCTTATTTGTGAAGGTTTTCTTTGTCAGTCTGTTGATCTCTTTGAGCTTGTTTGAGATGTTCAATACCACTATTTGCTTACTATGTCAGAAGTAGAAATCTTTAATTGTATGATTTGTTGCAGCGTGAGGAATCTATAGTAGATACATTAGTTGCAGTAACTGTGTCCCAATTGTTTTAGTGAGAAGGAATTTCAACTGATATGAATTTGATGAAATTTGTGAAAGACTAGTAAAGGATGGAAGGACTTGAAAGTAATCACATGAACGTCTACATCTCTACTTTAGAGAATATACTATGCAAAGAAGTTTGAGTTTGAGTTTTCAGAAATCCTACTTTAAGAGGCTGATGTCAAAGCATGTGTGTAATCTATAATTTTTGTTTAACAGCTTTGGTTTTGGTTATAAGTGAATGTTACCGACTTCTGCAAACTTTACCTCAAACACCGGTCAAGTGACATGAAATTTAGCAAACAACACACCTTGGTGATTTTTTTTCTCTAAGTTTCTTAGACCTTTTTCGTGTGTATCCACCTGTGCTTATTTACATTATTTTGGATTTGTTTTACAGTCATTGTTTACTTTGTATCTTGATAGTTTAAATTGATGGAGGGGTAAATGTACGGTAATAGTATTGAGATATTTGTATAAATTTATTATTGATTACTCAAAATAGTGTAAATTTCATGTGGAAACTGGAACAGTGCTATGGTAAACTTATATGTTTGAGGCGGGCGTATATGTCTTAGATCACCACGGATGGTACATGCTATCATCCCCGACTTCATGTCATTGAGACTCTAATTCTAGAAGTTGTCAAAATAACACCTGTTTAAAACTTCATCTGTTTTTACAAGATCCAAGGTCACTGATTGATTTTGATGCCTCTATGTTTGCATGCTACAGGGTTTCTATATCTGCTAAGTTCTTGTTCTTGGATGGATTGGTGCAACTTATATCAGGTACTCATGCAATAATATGGACCATTTCTAGAAATATTTCTGTAAAGCACATAGAAAATGGATCCAAGGAAACTTTTGAACCTAGCAAGCCATTTGAATGTGAATCTTTTCGGTGACAGTTTCTTTTCTTTTACAGTATCAGAAAATGAAACGGTTAAAGGGTATTTTGTACTTATGGTTCTCATGATTTGTGAGTGAGTCCTGGATTAGAACTTACTCTAATTGTGAGTGGTTCTTCTCTTATTCCATTATGATTTATTTCTAAGATCCATAGAACATGTACACATTCATTTTTTGAATTTAAGTATTTCGTTGTTCATAATTGTTCGAGGCCAGTTAGTGAAATCTGCTTAATTAATACTGATGATTTGTTTGTATAATGGGTCTAAAATATAGCTGGGAATTTCAATAAGATTTCATAGAAATGTGTTGTAATTTTCCTTTTCGTTGTTATGAATTTGCAATTCACAGCTTCCCTGTTGTCTATGTCTTTTATTCCTGAATTCATAATAATGTTTTCTGCATATTTATATTTCCATGACCTTATGTATGGTTCAGTTGGGAAGAAGTATCTATACTGGATTTTTTGGGGGCTAAGCTAGGTAGGATTTTGAGTTGTAATAAAAAGGCGCATAGAACTGTGGGAATTTGGAGTTTGAGTTTACCAGGATTTGAATAACATTTCTCATAGAATATTGTGAATGTTATTGATCTGAGAACCATTGTTCAGTAGGTTTCTAAGTTTTCCTTTTCCGTTTGATCTGAAAACCATGTAACTAATTTACTTAGAAGAAGAAGAGAATCTTGGACTAGATGAGACTTTTTGAAACTAGATATACCTTTTCTCATCTTAGCATCATTTTTTATATGATTAGTTCAAAGATTTGTGGTTTCAGGCTCACATTTAAATGCCGAGTATATTCATGGATATAGTCATTCTTCTTATAGGATGGTATTGGCTGAAATTTTTGCCTGAAATTGTAAAATTTTATTTCATTATATTTTGGTAACAGTTTTCTTCCTAAGCTAAAAGTTTACTAAACTTCCATTTCCGGGAGAGCATGCTATGGTATTGGGGTGAAAACAAATTGAACTGACAATGCAACTGCAACATTGACTCCACAGCCAATCTCGGCAACTTCACTTCCTTCAGTGTAGAGTAGGCTGCTAAGAGTCCCTCGAGTTTTAGAGCAACACAATACTTCTGTAAATGATACAGATATTGAAAGGTCATTCGATAAATCAACAATTGTGGTAGTTGTTTGAAACCTTAAATGAGGATGGCAAGGCTGCCTATGCTATCTGCAATGATGTTTTGAGCTCTTGTAATTGTACTATCGAATCATAAGCCTTCAAATATTTCTCTGTTGCATCACGTAGTTAAGCTAGATGCATCAAGTTCTTTTTCAACAGAACTTTTACATTCAAACGACGTTGAGAAGACTGAGGCCGATGCTTTCATGTCATTTTTTGATTTGGGTGCTTGTGACAAGACAGGAAGCCAGATTCCTCAACAAGTGGACATTTTGAAAGTTTGACCTGCTTAAGAAAGGGTACGAATTCTGTTCTTGTTTGTAGTAATGTTACATTTTGATAAGTTTGTGCTTTATTCTTTAGTTTTAATAGGAAACAAAAATGCTGTTTGGAGTTACTCACAAACAGATGTCTGATGATGAATTATTTCAACTGAAATTTTACATGATTTGGCTGTTGGTACTGTATGCTGATCTGCTGTAGACAGTTGACGTATCTGATGAACCAAAACTTGAGAATATATGCTCTATGGTGGATGAAGAATTGCTTTGTACGCCCTGATTTAGATATAGAAGATGATTTGGATTGCAATCCATTTTTTACATTAGAATGAAATGACTACAATGATACTCTAGCATGCTGTATGAAGTATTTTTTATCTAGATTCCAGAACCATCAACCAACCACGATTCTATGCAAGGATAACCATTTTGAGTGGTTCTCCTGACAGGCGGCCTGTCCATAATCTTATGGACAAGCCACTTATTTTTTACCTTACACACTGCATTTGTTAAATTACATACAAAATTTAGAATTTTTGAAAATATTTTTTATATCATATATTTTTATATTTTCACCTTCAAATACATATTATTACTTGTTTTAACTTATAAAATGCAATATTTAAATTTTATACAAAATTACAACAAAAAAGGTAAAGGCCCCTGTGGACTGTCCATTCTAAAAAAAATTTTAGCCCCTGTGGACTGTGACTTCCACTCAAAGTGATGTCAATGCTAAATTTTTTTATTGTTGTAATTACAAGTGTTGCATCGAATAACTTTACTTATCTCTTTTGAATTTTACTGGCTCTTATCTATTACTATACTAAAAGTGCGAGTTGATTGTTTGGCAACAGGTTTAGGTACGGTATGCCATCATCTCGTGTTCAACTTGGGTCTCCTCTCTGCTTCCTCTCAGTGTCTCCTTCAGCCTATACCTGGTTATCGGTAGCCCAAAAATGGTAGCCAAATAGCTGGTCGCACGCCTTTATCCCTTTCTCATGCCTGCATCGTGGCCCTTGTTTCTCCTCTAGTCGGCAGCCTTTTCTACTGCCTGCTCCAGGTAAACAACAATTCGCCGGTATCCGGTTGTCTCTTCAATTCTGTAAGGTTGCACCTCCCTGCTTCATCCGCCTGCAGCTTCACACGCGCTCACCTTCTACGCTGGTCGCCTTCCACTCCTCACTGATTATTCTACCTTTGGGTTTACTGAATTATACACTCTTATGCCGTGTTTTTCTATTCTTATCATTTTTCAGTACCTCAAATTAGGCTGTCATTTATGCACTGTAGATGTTCGGTTGAATGCCTAAAATCGTTGATGTGCGTAATAAACTGTTTTGTCAGTATCAGCGTTTGATGTGTGTAATACCTAATTGCATCCTTGTTTATACAAATATTGTACTTTATTACAGCCTCACGAGTTGAGCTCTATTTTACCTGCAAAAATGATTGAATTTAGCAGCAAATGGTGTTTTTATTCTTCCGTTTTACCTGGTGGTGTTTGAATTAACGGCGACCACAAATTGACGAAGATTTCTGTTTTCCTCTTCGCAGTTGATCCAGTTTGTTTGGGTGTTGGTATAGAGATCTTAGGTTCATGATTGTGCCTTCTTTTGGGTTTAAAAAATTAAAGCTCCTTATTGTTGTATTGGTGTTTGGTTTTGTTGTTATGAGGATTGTGTGGCCAACGGAGGCACCCTTTCCGATGTAATAAGGCTTTTAGATTGGATTTTCTGATCTTGTTTCTGTGATGATGAATTCTGTTTCTCTTACATTTTCTCGTGATGCCGGGGCTAATTTTGTTACAGGGTGCAGATGTTGACGCGGTCAAGTGTGGCTGTGTTATCGGTGTGCCAGAGTTTAAGGGGAAATACTATGTTTACTATGCTACTGAGATGTTCGTGATTAACTTGTTGATTTGGCTCATTGTTTTAAACCTGCAGTAAGTGCCATTTTCATTACTTTCTTGAAAGTATGATATCAATTTAGTTTTTGATGTGGAAAGAGATACTTTCATGACCTAAGTCAGAGAAAAATTAAGTAGTTATATGGCCTATCAGATAATTCTTTCGTTGCATTTGAAGAGCTCAGTTTGTAACACTATAAACAGTATTAGATTCGAACTCTTCCAATGAATGGAGAGTAGTACATTTCTGGTGTTGATTTTTTTGGAAATGTCTGCTATGTTTTTACTTCGATGGTCACTGACTTTCTTGCAACTTTAAACTCTGATTTTTTAGTGTGGTTTACCAAATAATTGATATGATTCTAATGGTTAGAGATGTTATTAGCAATTCCTTTTCTGAGATGGTCTTATAATGACCTTGTCAAGTACTTAATTCCTCATATGTGAAATATAAATAATAGGATGATCTACCTACACTTACTATTTGATCCGTTTCCGAACACTACTTCCAATTCCAAAGTCTTTGAAATGGTTGGCTAACCAAGAAAGAATGGAACTTTACAGTGGAAGCGGTGGATTTGTCAATGAGAACAAAAGTTGCAGTTTGCAGCGAACTCTGAGAGTGGTGGCCTTGTTGTAAGTGTTGCTTATGCTTTTCGCTGTTGTATTTTCTATGCATGTAGAGCCAATCTCTGTTCACCTGGCCTCTTTGCTTGAATATGGTACAAAGTTTTCTATTAGGGTTACTAAGCTAAGTTGTGAGTGATTTGAGCGCTGTTTGATACGTTATTGCTGTCTTTTGATGTTTACGGACTCCCAAATGCTGTTTGAGGGTATTTGTTTTGTGATCTTTACTCATTCTGTTTGCATGAATAGGAATCTTTTGATTTGATTGTGATATTGTTTCTGAATCCCTGAGTGACCTTGTAGGCTTGTACTCGATTATTATTCATTCTTTTAGTATACAGGCTGGTATCTTTACAATTTTTGGTTGAGGAAGCTGGTATCTTTATCCAGTTCGGTTCTCCATTTTCTTTAAATTCTTGAAAAGAAAATTTGGGTGAAAAATAATTCAAGTAATGGGAAAGCAAGGACCTAGCTATCACTGCGGTGTAATGTGTGAGTTTGGGTTTTATTTTGCCCCTTTTTTTTGGCTTCTGTTTGCATTTGGGTTTAATTTTTCAAGGAAAAAATGGGCTCTTTTATTTTTCTATTTATTTTGGATGCTGTTTGAATTGGGTCTCTCTTCTTGGATGAGTATTTATTGTTTAGCAAATGATTGCCCATCTGTTGTGTGATTCTTAAGCTAAGAGGTCATCCTATGAACTAAAAACTTGTTACTAGCTTGTGTTCTTTGAGGACTTTGATTTTGATTGCCTATCAATCTTAAGAACCATGTATTGTTGCAATCTTGAATAGGATTTCCTATCGGTTCGCATGTTGTTTCCGTTGTTGCCTAGAGGCTTTGGCCTCGTAGTCTTTACTAAAGAGTCTTCATTACATTCCGCCAGAATATGCATTGGACATACTCCTACTAAAATGATTTTTCTTAGAAAAGATTAGCCTCAATAATTCTCATGTCCTTTTCAGTTCTTCCTTCCATCAAACATTCTAGCGGGAAGATATGGATAGCATCGGTATCTGTGAGAAACACATATAACAGTAAATTGTGGTATTTTTAGTAAAAAAAAGGAATAGGATTTCGAAAACTGAGATAAGTATTGCTAATGGGTTCTGTTTATGTTCTTTAAATTGCTAGAACTATTTTTTCGATTCGTTTGGAAAATGTATGGCTTGTGAACAATGAGTTGACAGTTCTTGAATTGTTGATCTATTCGAGTTCTTATGCATTCATTTCACTCTTCATGTGCACTAGATGTATATCTTGTTATTGAAACCCATGTTCTCAGTCCAAAATGCTTGATTTGGTGGTAATGTTCTTTGAAAAGATTTGGCACTGAAGGCAGCAGGTCCTGAATCGTTCTTGTTCCAGTTCTTTGTTTGGCAGTGTTCTTGTATTTCAAGGACACATTGCACTGCATTAGGAAAGTTAAAATCGACAAATTGTTTTTCAAAATTAAGAAACGAAGTTGACGTACTTGCACGTATGTTTAAGAGTTTGCGGATATTATCTGGCTAGATAAAATGACTCAGTTACTGTTTCACGGTCTCATATGTTTGACCGTCAATATCTCTAGGTACATATGACAATTTTGAATAAATAGTTAATTTATAAAAAAAAATAGATGTTAAGATAAATCTAATAATATCTCACTTCTATATATATATATATATATATATGTATATATATATATGTATATATAGGCAAAGTTTTGGGAAAGACGGTCTTTCCATAGGCTTATGGAAAGACGGGATTTGATTAGAATATTAAAAGGTAAAGGGTCTTAGTTGCAACATTGAAATTTTAGTATGCAACATGTAGTAGTTATAGAATTTATAACCCGGTTCATGCAACCCGAAAATGTTATATATATATATATATATTTACGAGTTCGTCTCTTGAAAGACGGTCTTTCCATAAGTCATGGAAAGATCAAGGTTTAAAGTGTAAATTAGAAGAAATTAAGATAACATTTCCGGGTTGCATGAACCGGGTTATAAATTCTATAACTATTACATGTTGCATACTAAATTTTCAATGTTGCAACTAAGACCCTTTACCTTTTAATATTCGAATCAAATCCCGTCTTTCCATAACCCCATGGAAAGACCGTCTTTCCCAAGACTTTGCCTCTATATATATATATATATATATAGATATATATATAGATATATATATATATATATATATATATATATATATATATATATAGAAGTGAGATATTAAAACATGAATATTTAGTATGCAACATGTTATTCATATTAATATATAGAAGTGAAGGTTGCTAGGGCTGATCTTAAAAAAATAGAAAGCACAAGCATGGCATTTCCTACCTAAATAACATGAATATAAAAATTAAAAAGTCATAAACTAAACATGAATCACAATATGTGCATATTAAAAGGTCAAATTATTCAATCAAATAGTTTTGAAAATAATACGAAATAGAATTAATTGAAGTAAAGATATCCAATTACGATAAATTAGCTTAATTTTCTTAAGATGTCCCTTTATTTACTCCATTTAAATTAAAATTTCCATTTTTAAGTATTACTTTAAAATTAATATTATTTTATTTTATATTAAATTAAGTTATTATTATAAAATTAGAATTATTTAATTTAATTTTCATTTGGAGTATATTTAATTTATTTATATATTTTAATTAGATTTTTGGGTCGATTTTCAGTTTGTGTATAGAAACCAAACCATATACCGTACACATAATTTGATATATTCGATTCAAATATTTAAATATATAAGTATTAAATTTGGTTTAATTATTCAATATTCAAATAATTTTTTTTAAAATTTTCGATTCGATTGTTGATTTCTGAATTTTTTGCCCACCCCAAATCATTAGACAAAACAAAAACACCCAAAATCAACAAAATTCAAACCTCACACGACTAAAGAAACTTTGTTGGCACAAGAGCCATCATATTTAAAGAATGTTCATTTTCAAGAGTTTATTTCTGTAAAAGAAGAGATTGCAGTGACAAGGACGGGAATGGCGAGGAGAAGAGAAACCACACGTATATATTGTATCCCTGGTGTACCTTGTGTATGGTATAGATGTAGAATGTGCATTTTGATACCATTATTTGTGCACACGATATTTATGCAGTAATCACAATCAGATTATGATAATGCACAATCTTACATAATATAATGCACCAACCTACAATATGACATGCACAAATTATCTCGAGGGATACTGTGCTCACGGTATCTCAGGGATGTCATATAATTTGTCGTTGGTAATTAGAGATGTGGCAAAAGAGGAACGATTCGTGCTAGTATAGCATATATTATAGTTATTTATTTTTCGATATACACCCTCCGTTCCACTAATAGTGGCATCGTATACTATTGGAAAACATGTACATGGGCACCGGTATGTCAGTGATACCGGTGCTAAAAAAAATTCAGTACCGGTACACAAAAAAACGGTGACTGTGCACTGAATACCGGTGCCACAAAACCAAAATTCAGCACCGGTACACAAAAAACCGATGCCTATGCACTGAATACCGATGCTACAAAACTAAAATTTAGCACCGGTACACAAAATACCGGTGCCTATGAATAATTTTAGCACCGGTACACAAAAAATTGGTATCTAAGAATAAATTCAGCACCGGTAACAATTTTGGGTCATTGTGTAATTTTCCAAGAATTTATAGAATTAATCAAACTTGAATTTCGAGACCCTTCCGTTCACCCATACATTCCCAAATTGCAGAGTTACGATCGTATATTATTGAATTGCATTTTAGTTCCGCTAATTTTGTGATTCGACGACTCCAACTTTCTTGGAGGGACTTAAGTGCAAAAAGTAAAAAGTTTTACTCGTAATTCCAAACTGAAATTCGCTCAAACGTGATTCTACCCTATATACCCCCATTGTATTTTCCATGCATGTAAGGGAATATTGATAAAAAATTGAGCACAACATATCTATAATCCTTTCCGATTTTCCTTTGTAACTTCCAAGTAATCAACCATAAGTTACTCTAGAATATATACTAGCGCATATCAATAATTCACCAAAAAATTCATTTATTATATATATATATATTTAGGCAATAATAAAAAAATTATTTATTTTGGAGCAATGGTAATGGGGTAACAGAATTTTGGGTCACATTGTAATTTTTCAAGAGTTTATAGAAGTAATCAATGTTGACTTTCGAGACTCCTTCGTTCACCCATACATACCCAAATTGCATAGTTACGATCATATATTATTGAATTGTATTTAGTTTTTCCAATTTCATGATTCGACGACTCCAACTTTCTTGAAGGACCTAAGTGCAAAAAGTAAAAACTTTACTTGTAACTTCAAACTGAAATCCGCTCGAACGTGATCCTACCCTATACACCCCCATTGTATTTTCCATGCATGTAAGGGAATATTTATAAAAAATCGAGCCAAGAACATATCTATAATCCTTTCCGATTTCACTTTGTAACTTCCAAGTAATCAACCATAAGTTACTCTAGAACATATACTAGTGTTTTTCAATAATTCACCAAAAAAATTATTTTATATATTTATATTTAGGAAATAATAACAAAAAATCCTGTATTTTGGAGCAATGGGTAGTGGGGTAACACAATTTTGGGCCACAGTGTAATTTTCCAAGAGTTTATAGAAGTAATCAATATTGACTTTCGAGGCCTTTCCGTTCACCCATACATACCCAAATTGCAAAGTTGCGATCATATATTATTAAATTCCATTTTGGTTCCCCCAATTTTGTGATTTGACTACTCCAACTTTCTTGGAAGGACCTAAGTGCAAAAAATAAAAACTTTACTCGTAACTCCAAATTGAAATCCGCTCAAATATGATACTACCCTATATACCCTCAGTGTATTTCCAAATCCGTAACGAAATATTTATCAACAATCGGGCACAAAAACATAGCCATAATCCTTTCCAATTTTACTTTCTATCTTCTAAGTAATTAACTCTAGGTTACTATAAAACATGTAGTAGCGCTTTTCAAAATTATATCAAAAAAATAATTTATTTTCTATTTCTATAGTTATGCAAGCATAACAAAATTCGTAAATTTTGGACAGAAAGATAATGTTGTAACAAATTTTTGGGTCATAGCATAATTATCCAAAAATATGTTAGAGGCGCTTCCATTCGCCCATTGTACCTCGAATTTTAAAGACGCAATCATCTCTTATATAATTGCCATTTGGTGTCTTCAATTTTGTGATTCGCTGCCTCCAAATTTCTTCTATGGACCTAATAGTAAAAATTAAAAAGTTAACTTGGAGATCAAATAATATTAGCACCGGCATTGTTTTTCATTCATACCAGTGCTATGTTATGGCGGGATAATGATTTTTTTGAATTTTCATTCCAAATTTTGTAGAGAAATTTTTAAAATTTTGGAAAGAGCACCGGTATTAGTTACTTATGCACATGTATGTGTACCAGTGCCCAATACTTAGAAAATTTTCCTTGGGGTTTCTCTCGGGTTCAATTATTTTTTTTTAAAAAAATTCAAAGTAGCCCTAAGCAGCTGCTTTTTGTGTATTTAGGCACCGGTACGAGAATTTTGGGCACCGATATGTGTACTGGTGCTCAATACATAGAAATTTTTTCTTGAGTTTGTTCTCGGGTTCATTTTTTTAAAAAAAACCATTCAAAGCAGCCCTAAGCAGCTGCGTTTCGTACATTTATGCACTGGTATGAGCATTTTGGGCACCGATATTTATACTGGTGCTCAACACTTAGAAAAAAATTCCAAGGTTTGTTCTCGGGTTCAATTTTTTTAAAATAAACCATTCAAAACATCGCTAAACAGCTGCATTTTGATTTCTAGGCACTGATATGGGCATTTTGGGCACCCGTACTGGTGCTCGACACTTAAAAAAAGAACCGTTGATTTCTTTTGTTAATTGAATCTCAACCGTTAAAAATTTGCCAATATATACTACCCCTGAAACCCTAAATTTACCCACCCTCATATCCCTCTCATTATCTTCTTCTATATCTCCTCTTCATCTTCTCCCCCTCCTCCACCACCTCTCCCTCTCCGCCACTGCCTAGTGCCACTGCCGCCGACTACGCCGCTTCGATGCCTCCACTGATGCCTCCCTAACTTCATCTCCCGGACCAACTCCGACTCCATCTCCCCGACCCCTTCGCTTTGCCCCCAACTCAATCTCCCGGACCAGGTTCGACTCCATCTCCTCGCAGTGCACCATTCTCGACGCCATCTCCCAGCGCTCTGGTCGCTGGTCGGAGTTGTGAGCTCCACCAAAATTGTCGGTTCAGCTCAGATCCGACCTCATCTTCACTGTTTTGGTTCGTTGATGTTATCTAGGGTTTTTGGAAATTAGGTTCTAGTTTTTATGATGATTGATGTTGTTAATCTATGCTTAGGTATAGTTTGTTTCATGAATTGAGAGGTGTTATGTATTTTCAATTATATGTAATGAAGTTATAGGTTGTGGTATGAATTTTCTAGTTTTTTACATGAGTTTTTGTTTTTTTTTGTGTTTTTTTCATTCCGGGTTTCATATTTCGGCCAATTTATTCTCACTGGCCGGATTTTTTTAATTGATCGCCTATTTTCTAGCACAGGTATTTCATGCATAAGCACCGATAAATGCACCAGTGCTGGAATAGATTCTAGCACCGGTACGAATTACCGGTGCCTATGCAACTATATCTTTTGCACCGGGTCACTTAGGCACCGGTATGAAAATTCTCAAAATACCGGCGCCTATGGGGTGAAAATACAGGTGCCTATGGGGGGGGGGGTTCTCCTAGTAGTGATATGTTTAGATGTTTGGATTTAGCTGAAGAAAATAAGTTGATGCAATTGAATGTAAAAAAATAAAAAGTCAAACGAGTGGATGAAATTGTGGTAATTTTGCCAAAAATGAAAAGTGTGTCATGTAAAAGAAAACATCTCATTAAGGCGAGTGTGCCACTAATAGAGGAACAGAGGGAGTACTTAGTATTCGTTGATTGGATTAGCAATTAAAAAATATGATATGCATCTACTCCTCCTGGTTATCTTATAATGTCCATCTTTCCATTTAAGGACGGTCTTTTTGTTTTGTCTCCTTCCCTTTTTGGTCAGTCATAGATTATTTTCATCCAGTCGTCTTACTTTTTACACTTCCAATTAAACATCCATCAGTACTTTCTCTTTTTTTTTAAAACTATATGCCATTTTGAAGGATCCATTTAAAGAGGACCACAGGGAGTATATGTAGGTTCGTACTCCCTTGTAGACCCAATACCCGAGATATACGGAAATTCGTTCACCCTTGGGGCCACAAACCAACTCACACATTCATACAAATACATCAATCATAGAATTAACTAAATATAAACACTATAGACACTCTTATCAGAATTTTACGAACACTCTCAAATTATAGCATATATGACCATGGGATTTGAGTGATGTTTGGTTGGGGACGACATCTACATCCAAATAGGTGATAGTCTCGCCAGGTTGGAAACGCTTGTTTTGGGCTTCTCTCTGAGGAACATAGCGTGATTTTTCTTTGATGACCGTATTCAAGAACTTGTCTTCAGTGACCCATTTATAACATTGATCACTCGATTAGCATTGTTGCCCATTGGATTCATTACCTTTAGGTGGGTTAAGAGGTTGTGCACCATTTTTTGGTCTTCTGTGGCCCTACTACTGTTGGTGTTCCTATTTGGGTTCCTTATGTTATGTCACCATGGTCGACCCCCCTATTTTTTGCCTTCAATGGCTTCTCTGAGCTCTACTGTCTAATCGCATAGTCAGGAAGAATGTCACTCTTGGTGCATCTTTCAATCTCGGCCTTGAGGTGGTGGCATTCCTCAGTGTCATAGACATGGTCTTTGTAATAGTTGCACCACTTAGTTGACGATCTTCTCGAGGAGGGATCCTTCATTGGTTGGTTAAAATAATTTTGATGAATGGTCAAAATCTGCAATTGAGTTTTTGCCAAAGGTGTATTACTTTGAACTTGGACCTTGAAGCTTCGACGAGCTTTTTGCTCATATGGTTGCCAGGCTTCATAATTCTCCCCACCATTTTTTCTTTTTTTCTTTTTCAATTGGTCGTATCTTTGACCTTGGAATGTTGGTCAACGAACTTTTGCAACCATTGCAGCGTCTCTAGGGTATTAGCAATTAATTTCTTTTAGAGGTCATAATCACTCATTCCAGTTATGTACCCTAGAATAACACCATGTTTTGTATGCTCAATAGAAGCGAGGCTCTCATCTACGTATCGATTGTAAAACTCCTTTGTGGTTTCTCATGGTTTTTTCCGAATAGTATATTTCTCGGTCATGGTTTAAGTGAACCTTTTATTTTAGAAAAATTGCCATAGAAAAGCCTTGCTAAATTCTCTGTAGGAGTGCTACACCTCGTGGCCCAACTTATTGAGCCAACCTGAGCCTTTCCTTGAAGGCAAATTTTGACTAACATGCATATCACCCTCTCATCGAAATCCCTAGAGTTCACCAAGCCTAGAAAGGTCTGTATAAATTCCCCAAAACATGTATCACCATTGTACTGGGGGATCTCTTCCGGTGGCTTCGTATCATTTAGCCATCGAGTTAGCATGATCGCATGGAAAAAAATAGATCTAGCATCTATTCCCGATGGACTAGTTTCCTGTTTATGGAGCTATTTTTATCGTTATTGATAGGAAAAGTTATGGAAGGACTCTTATACTAGTGTAATGGCTGAGTTGTATAGCCAAAGGGGGGTACTAAGCTCATCATCGATGAATGCTAGTACACGTGTTGTTCCATGGAGCATATCCTTGGTAGAACCCCCTCTTCCATATAGGGCATCTCCCGGCCAGAAAGAGGCAACATTGAGTAAGCCATCCCTTGGTTGGATTCTGGGAAGGATGGCAGTGGTCGATACATCAAGGAGTAGAGGGGTTGCATTCCAGTCCATGGGTACCCTGTTTGGGAAACCATTGGGACAGCCTATGCTAGAGGTACTGTTCGGAATGCATAAGGCAGTGAACCTATGGTATCTGTCATCAAAGGAGAAACCATGACATGGTAACCTGCTGCCATGAGCACCTACATCATCCGCGGAACTTTGGGCTGTGAGTTGAGTATTGGGTCGTTCGAAATGTTGATCACATGATTGTAAGTCGGTGGACGGTTTTGTTGAATTACTTGATTGTATGCTTCTACCTACAAATCATCCAAAGCCTCGGTAAACTGTCCATCGATTCTAACTTGAGGCTTCAAGGTAGGATTCAACATGCTAATACTTATCATCATAGGCCCAGAGCTGGCCTCTATTTTCTGTGATGACCCTGCACCACCGGGATTTGGACCTTCAACAACACTTGTGGCTAAGCCCTGATTGATCGAAGTATTAGCCGTGCACGTAGGTTGAGATCCTGGGTTGGTCACTGCTTTTTTATCATGCTTATATCGTCGTTAATAAGTTTTTCGATATGGTGATTGAACCTCTTCACCAACACTTGCGCTCAGATTCCTCAATCGTTCACTTTACACAACGTATTGTTGGTAGAATCAAACATAAGCCGAATAATTGACTAGACTTGATAGGTCCCATGGAGCGTGCCAACTGATGTGTCTAAGACACCGTAGATGTACGTCGTCGATCCTTTAATGTTGATCTGCAAGAAAAAGCCCTTGGGAGGTCACTCTCTTATGTTTAAGTTAGCAAACAAGTACGAAGATAAGTGATTTATTGTGAATGGCTAAGAGATTGGACATACTTGTGTATTTATACCGTGGAGTTCCAGTGAGATCTTTGTGATTGTACAGAGTTAGGATTCCATTTCCTTGTAGAGCAAGTAGTATTGTTCGACTATGATTAGGATGCTAATCATAGTTTCCATGTTGGAGTGTATATCGAATATGGGCCTCGCCGGCCCAACTATGAGATAGTGATCGATAATCGACTGGACCTTGGGTTGAGGTATCATCAATGCCAATATTTGGTCTAAACTAGTCTGATTCAGTCCAAAATCAAAATTATATCAGTCGTATTCCGATCTTAAATATCTGATATGCCTAAGGCTCAAGATTTTTTATCATTTCACTTTCGATTCGATTCAATCTTGAACTGACAAACATCCCTTACCACAATTTCTCTCCCTTTCTTTCCAATTACCATATAATAGAAATTATTTGTTTTGGATGATTCTTCAATCAAGATAATTATGTAATTTTGACTGTCCTAACCTACTAAAACGGTACCGTTTTATGTGACCTATACTGTTCTCTTCTTCGTTTCTCCTCAGTCCTCACCCACCGTCGTCCCTAACTCTTCCTTTTCAATTGGCTCTACCACTGACAAGGATTTCGAGAACATGATCGAAGTGTACACTCGACTCCACAAACTGCCATCATCGGAGATATCTCAGGTCCGATTGCTCCTGTTCCCGGAGAAATTGGGGTCCAAAACATCGTCTTCGATTGAATCCCCACCGAATGAAAACTTTAAATCGAACAATCGTTATTCAACCCACTTAGGTTGAATTCACCGAGAAAGTACTGCCGAGCGATCATGGGAAGCTCCGCTGCCGCCGCCGTTGCCGTCGAGCCGGAAGTGTTCCTGATCGCGGGAGCTCCCAGATCCCCTACGACCTTTTCGTGACGAATAAGCACAAGTACGGAATTTCCTGGAGAAGCTGCATCCTGCTCAAGTATTCTGGCGGGAATTTACTGTTCCAAGTTCAACGGCCGTCCAACCACCACGAGACTCTGTCAACGGCGAACTCTCAGTCCAATTGCTCCGTCAAATTGCTGCTTGATGCTTCTAGGAAAGCTCTGTTTTCTATTCAGAAACCTAAAGTCAGGTTCTTTTGTCCTTTCTTCTCCTTACATTTATTCTTGTGATCTTGTATATTTGCTCGTTCAAAGCTAATTGATTAGAAAGATTGATAATTTACATAGTAAATTAAGGTTTATGGTTCATTTTTAGCAGAAAATTGTCATTTGTATATAGTAGATCCTGAAGTTAGTACCATGTTCAATCTAGAAAGTAGTTGGAACATGGTCATTGAAAAAGTGAGATGTTTCTTGAGGTTATTTAGATCATCGATCACTTCCAAACTAAATCATGTCGTTATGAAGCTTTGTTTTGTTGTTAGAAAATGTTAACTGCACTTGATGCTTTGATGATCATTTGGAGCATTTGTTTTTCACGCGGTCGAATCAAGAAGGATAGCATGAATTGCTTCCATTTAGCATGTTTCATGAAGATGATCCTGGAGAGAGGTTTGTGGAGACAATGAGAGGCATACAAGGTGCTCTGCTCATTGGTTCTTTTTCCCAAATGGCCATTGGTTTTCCAGGCTTATGAAGAAACACTTTAAGGTTTCTCAGCCCTCTTTGCATGGTTCCACTTATAACTCTCACTGGACTTGGCCTGTATAAACTAGACTTTCCTCTCGTAAGCAATTATTGAATCCATTATGAAGTGTGCTGAAATTGGGATTCCAGAACTGGTGTTCATGCTTGTTTTTTCACAGGCAAGCTTTTAATCTTTAGCGATGATCACTACTACACTTTCCTTTAATCTTGCACTTGATGGTTGTGCCTTTCCACGAACTCAACTAATAAAAAGTCTTATGAACCTGATTTTTGTGAAACTAAAGATAGGTTATTAGAATTTTCAGAATCTGATTTTGTGCTTCTTGTTTTTGCAGGATGCACTTGGGCAATGCTTCGGAGTCGAAGATGATAGTAAAGATGAGTTGATATTCAGAGTAGCAAAGAAAGTAGATAAGCTCGACGGACAGAGTTTGAGATACTTCTTATGTGTGAAAAAAGCTGAAGGTGTGACAGACAACACTCTAAAAATGAGACACTCTCCCTTCAAGAGATCCTGCACCATCTACAATGGTGATTCTATTGTTGCTGAGGTATGACTCGACCTAATAGTTGTGCATTTTTATTTAGATGTTGAAATACAATTCGAAGAAACTTTGTGATGATTGGTTTTGGTATTTTAGCGAGTGATCTATCGCTATAAGAAGTGTTTGTCCATGGATCAGATTGTTGTTCTTCCGTTAAGGATCTTTTTACTCTTTTCAGTTTTCATGATGTAGTGATTGATTCTTGTTCTGAATTTGATGCAGACCAGCCTTATGTACCAGCTGGGGATACGGAAGGCATTTGTTCCGAGGAGGTAATGGCATGGTGATATTAGCTTAGTTGTAGCTATGGTTGCCATCTTTTTCCAGGGAAGAAAACTGTGGATAATACTGTGGAAACTAACAGATTCGTTAAAGGGTTTAATGTTCGAATCCTGTGACCAACTTTTATTTTAGCATCCACTGGCTTCAGAATTCAGACAATGAATACAAGGAACATTGTAGCACAGAAATTTGATGTAGAAGAAACAAAGAACACTAAAGTCATGTTTTCCGCCTTATCTAACTTATAAGAACTTTAAATTAATTTAGTTACTTTAGTTCTTTTCAATGGAAGGTTTATTCTTATTCTTTACTACATTCAATTCGATTTAGTTAAAAATCAACTTAAGAGAACCGGGTCTAGGTATCATACCAGATTCTTTTGAGTGAATTCATTATACAATTGAATTCCTTATTGTTCATCTATTGCGCACTAATGTTAATTAAAATTTTTAGCATTAATTTTTGTGCACTTTTTGTGTCTTACAATTAAATTGGAGTATAGGTTATCTTCTAAACATTTATGTCTTTTTTAGTGGGTCAAACAACATAAGGACCAGCGGTGGGAACTGACAAGAGCTAGTCTCGCCAAGAAAAATGAATTAATAGTTGAAACTGGCACGGGTTGTCTAATCCTCATGCAGTTAGACAGTTGAAGTCCATCATCAAGAAAACTAGACAAGTCCTTATTTTCTTGAAACAAAAACCAACTCGAATACTTCTGGCAATCTTTATTCTGAACTGAATCAATTGTCTCCCAAGTTGTATTTTTCTATGCTTAAAGGCCAGGGATTTTGTTGTATAATGATGTGGTTGTTCTGGTAGCTTCTCCATTGTTCACCTCTTTGAGTTCCTTCACTTGCAAAGGCAGTCCAAGAAATGATTCTGGGAGAGTACCCCTGACGATCAAATCAACCTTCTCTTTAAGAAATGAAATTTTTCAGAATAGTAACGCTTATCTTAGCCTCTTGTCCGTTTGCTGTATTTATAGACTGACCTGAACGTGTTTCCCTATTTTTAGGAAAGTAGATCATGAGGTGTATCACGATCTCAACTTTCTCAGTTCGTGGCTTTCATGGTCGTTGTTCATTCCTCCTTTATCGGTTCACATTCTCTGTAGTGTGTGCTTAAGTATTCGATGACTTGGGCTTGAACAAGTTTGAGTTCGCCGTTGGGCTGGGCCTGGCGGACCTTAGCTTCGCCTGCTGGGCCACATATACACCATATGCCTCCCATCCCCCAGCCACGAAGCTAATGCCACACGAAGCAATGACTGGGTTTGTAAGCTGCCCAACGAAATTATTATCTTGCTATGTAATTATGCGTTGTAATATGTTCGCTTGCGTTGTGATGTAAACTGTTCTTTTGAAGTGTTTAATGCTTCTTGGTTGTATGCTGCCTTTTCCTGGATTCACACGTTCATTTGAATTTCAAAATTCAAAGTATTTCTCATCCCTATGACATTTATCCGTAACAATCTGACAACCGATATTTGCTTCTTCATAATTGCTATCCTCCCGTAATTTAGTGCGATGTCGTTTCACGTACCTCTCCCTATAATTACATTGAATTTAAAGCTTTTGAAAATTGCCCCAGTTTAGAGTATTCCAGACGTCGCCATCTCGAGAATAAAAAAAGGTAACCTACTTTATGTCAGCTAGTCATGATTGCACACTATTCCCTTTTTGTCTTTTAGCTCTTCTCCTTCTATAGTTAATACCTTTTGTAGGTTTAGATCCATCACCTTCTTCCATCTCTTATATTCTTCCTGGTTGTCCCTTGCATTCTGTGCAACAATAGTAAGTTATTCTGCATCTTTTTTTTTTCTTAAGCAATATTTGAAAATTTTAATCCGTGGATCTGTGCTTCTTGTAGTGTAACTTTCTTTCCTTGTGATTGAGGGGTTTTCGTTCTTCTTTCTCCATTGTTCTGTTCTAGATTCCGACCAAAATAGGGTTATTGTGGTTTTTGTCCTTTAATTGACGCCCCCACTCATCGTTATTTTAGTGATTTTGAACTCACCAATGTCTGCCTTTAGCAACCCCGGACTTCCTGCTCCAAACACCTATGAATCGGATGTTGATTCCGGAGAGGTTTCCAACCATCATGCTGAATCTTCCATTATTGGTAGTCTTCTCACAAATTCTTACATTGAGGACTTGAAATATACTTTCTCCTTTTTACGCTTGTATGAGCTTAAGGCACTTGAGCTTTCTCAGGGTGTTCACACTCCTCCTCCCGATTATTTCTCATGTTATTTGGATTACCTAAAGTTTGGGCTTTTGTTTCCTCTGCCCCAACATATGTTGGATCTTCTTTATTACTATAAAATCAGCCTGTGTCAATTGCTTCCCAAAGCAGTCTCTATCTTTGTATTCTTTTATCATGTTTGCGAAGCGGCTGGTGTTGACTTTTCCATTGATTTATTCCGCAACCTTTTCCATCTTCGCAAAGTTAAAAATTCTTCTAATGAATTCACTCTATACCTTGTGATCCCCACCATTGAGTTTGTTAGTGGGTTCCCGAATAACTACGGGGTGTGGCTTGAAAAGTTCTTCTACATAAAACTTGATCCCAATAGTAGTTCAACTTTTTCAATTTGGAACTATGACGTTCCAAAAGTGAATCTTCCTAAGGCTAGTTATCGTCTAACTGCCAATTCCGAGGTTGTAATGTCGCTTAGCCATCATTCCATCGCACTTTGCCCTGCTAGTACCTTAAGCAAAGGTGTTGAACTCGTTGATCACTTAGTTATTTTTGGTATGCTTGTCTTGACTGTGTGCTTCTGCATTGCTTCTTATGTTCGTGTTCTTATTTAATCGGCTTCACTTTTTTCATCATAGATATGGACCTGACACAATGCACCACTAGGAGGAATTTCATTTTTGATGATGAGGATGAAGAGGTAGAGACCTTGACCAGTGAGGGCG
This sequence comes from Rubia yunnanensis, assembly GCA_037428765.1. NCBI lineage: Eukaryota > Viridiplantae > Streptophyta > Magnoliopsida > Gentianales > Rubiaceae > Rubia > Rubia yunnanensis. The sequence goes on from CM075068.1 coordinate 81,327,632, forward strand.
ACAAAAACACTAAGGTTGTTCCTCATGAAGTGAGTACTGCTAACACAAGTACTCAGTAGATCACATCTGGCTGTCACACTAAAGAAATCGTTGAGGATGGTAAGCAAAAGACCAAGGGGAAGGGCCAGCAGAGAAAGCACAAAGATCGAACTGAAAATACTTGTGCCAATTTGGGACTTGAAAAGAAGAAGGGGCGCGTTGGCCAACTTCCTCCGCCTTCTTTCTTGTTGAGCCGTGACTTTTTTTTGTAGAGGGGACTATTCTTGCTATGCTCGCCAAGGTATCCCTTTCAGAAACCATGGATGTGGAATATTCCTATTATGTTGAAGCATTTATCATAATTTGAGTTCTTTGTCTTGTTGTATAACCTTTCTTACTCTTGGTGTGCTTTGAAATTGAGGTTGGTGAGAGCTTGCAACTTGTCAGCAAACGAGTTGCTAGCTTTGGTAAAGGGGAATGAGCCATACTAGCGGAGCTGCAGACCAGTAGAGTTGAGTGTAGTGTTTTGAGTATAGTTGCTAAAGATGCCGAGGAGCGAGCACGTGCTGCCGAGGAGCACTCTGTGAGCGCTGAAAGAGAGATGGAAAAATGTGCTTTCAATTGGAGGAGATGCAGATGAATAGTCTCGCTTTGCCTGGATACCCTCAAATATTGGTCAATCGACTCTTGAAGACTAATTCTTTTTGTGCATTGTTTGAGGAAGCCTCAGCTAACACTCATGATGGTGGCTATTGCAAGGCTTTTGCTGACCTGAGAAAGCTGAATCCAACCGTGAAGCTTGATAAGTCGCCCAAGCTGGCCAAGTCAGAGAAGATTTTGGCAGAACAAACCAAAATTCTTAATGATGGATTTGTGAAGAGCGTCTCTGATGATGGTCATCATTTCGCACTACTGTCCTATCTTGCTGGTCTGCCAACTCTTCCATCAACGGCTGATATGAAGAAATGTACAGTTGATTACAGCGAGGAGCTTCCTTTCAACTCTTCTAACTCTAACTATCGCCAACCTGGTCAAGATACTATAGCGAACAACGTTGCACATCCTGGGAGAGGGTCAAACAACGAAGTCCCCGCTCATTTTGTTAGCAAGGAGAATGCTGCTATCATGGCCCATACTTCGTTATCATCTCCTTCCAAAGTTAGTCAAGAGCCACAGACTTGAGGCATATTCTGTTTGTTTTATGTGATTTTATGACAATATTTTGGAGTATGTTTGTATGACTTTTGTATCATTGGCAATTGATTGGATCACTATGCCTGGTATTTATAATTTGACCAATGTTTTTATATTTATTTATTTGTAGGGATTTGATATTTTGGTTGAAATAAATATTTTGAAAAGCATTGAATATCTGGGTTATTACGCTTTTTATCCTTGTGACAATGTTTTATTGCCGTCTTTTGGATGCTACCCTATGAATCTAAATAAAGCAACTAAGCGTGTATCAAAAGAGTATTTCAAGCTCATTTCTTTCGACTGTTTGTCCCAAGTGGATTTTATTCCATTGTTCATTGGGTGGAAAATTATGTCATCCCGGTTAAATTTGCCTACTTCCCCTTCATGTCCTTGTAGTGAGCTTATATCTGATGGTTCTAATGTTGCATTGCTTGGAAAAATTATTGTTCGTGGTTTAGTTGACCTTGAATCAGTTAATGTGTACTTTCGTTCGCTCAATCTTCCTGTTTGTGTTTAAGAATGGGCATTAACCCTGGGCATTCGTCTAAAGTATATGATGTTAGGTGTTCGTGATCGTGAAACAAAGTGGGGTAAGACTGTGAATGAGACTCCGAATGCCATTCACGATTTCAGAAGAATTTGCAACGAGCAGAATGATCTTATTTATCAGCAACAGTTGAACATAGTTAAGATGCTTTGTCAACATAAGCAAACTAGAAACTATGCCGCAGACAAGACACGCGAAGTCCACCAGAAGACATCGATCATAGACAAGCTATGTATCCTTATTGATGACTTGTATGATTGGTTAAAGAAAAAGCAGGAGGAATGCATCATCTGTTAACTGCTGCCGTTGGTTGGAAGACAAAGTTCGATGAGCAGTTTGCTATTAACACACAGCTACGAAGTGATATTGACAAGCTTTGCGCTAAGTGTGACCGACTCGATATATATGTACATAAAATTGAGCTGGCTTGTGCTGAAATAAATAGAAACTCCAGCCTCTTCTATCATCTTTTCAAAGTTCTAATGGTGGTGGGGATCTTACCATGGAATTTGGTGGTCAAAGGATCAACTTGTCTGAGTCTGTTCGGATGCACATCCGATCCTTAGAAAAGGAAATACGAGACCTAAAGGCCAGGATGAAAAGATATGAAGAAGCCTTTAACATCATGAGTGTACAATTGGATCGCGAGGATTTTGGCCCCATTACTGACTTTAATGCATACAATGCTAAACATCATGGGCATATGGAGCGAAGAGGTTTTATACGCCATCCTGCTTATTTGCATATAAAGTGGCAGTATGAGCATTTGGTTAGTGAAGAAGACGCCGCTGAAGAGAATCATCGTAAAGTTGAGCATTCTCAACGTTAATCTGAGCGTGGGCATCGCTGTGGTGAATCATCGTCTTCTGGATCTTCACGGGCTTCAAGGCATAGATAGATATGCTAACTTGAAACACTTATCTTGTAATATTTTCAATAATTTTGCTAATGGCCTGACGAAGCGTGTACATATGTCTTCGCTAAGGAAACTTTCTTGTCGATCTTTTATCACCAACGTTGCTGGATTTAATAAACTACAAAGATTTAAGCTCTATGGATTGCTTTTATTGTTTTGTTCTGACTGGCTAAGTGTCAAGCTATTTGTGTGACTTCCTTGGCTACTATAGCGAAGTCTTTTGGATTGTGTAATTCCTCTTGAGTATGTTGTATTTATGAGGAAATCTTCTCTTGAGCAAGGTCTATAGCTTGCGTTCGCTATAAATAAGTTAGCAAGATCTAAAGCTTGCAATGTTTGGTAGTTTCACAAGATCTATAGCTTGCGTTTGTTTGATTTGCAAAGTTGAAAGATCCAAAGCTTGCAGATATCCATGATTGTGCAATGTCTATAGCTTGCATTTGTTTGACTAGAAAAGTTGCAAGATCTAAAGCTTGCAAGTATCGATAGTTGTGCATGATCTATAGCTTGCGGTTTGTTGGATAACGTTCTTCAAGTAAAGTCTAGGCAACTTGATCTTAATCTGTTACAAAAAATTGTCTTCTAACTAGTGCAAGTAAAGAATGAGGAACTTGATATTGGTCCAGCAAAGTGGTTTTATATTAAATATGTACGACCGCTATTATATCACGTTGGAACAATGGAATGAACAAAACCAAGGATAATGTCCTGGTATCTATACAGGTTGATGTTTGCTGTCTTCCTCCTAGACATAAAACTTTCTTAAGTTGATCACATGCCACGTGTTCGGGATTGTGGTGCCATCAATTCTTTCCAATTCATAGCTGGTGGACTTGTGAGTTTTCGTGACTTTGTTGTGTCCTTCCCACTTTGGGCATAGGTTTCCTCGTTCTTCTGCCAGGCTAGCTTCGTTCTTCCTCAACACTAGATCACCAATCTGAAATCGTGTTTCCTTCACTTTCTGATTGTATGCTTTTGCCATTCTTTCTTTGTATTTGGCTTCTGTGATTATTTCCAGATTTCCGTGTTCCTCCAATTCCTCCAGTTTGAGTTTCATCACATCTGATTTATCCATCTCCTATAATTGCTTATCATAAGGCTTGAGTTTCCAATTTCAATAGGTATAACTGCTTCGTGACCGTACACCAAATTGTATGGTGTCTTCCACATTGGCTCTCAGATAGTTGTTCTATACAACCATGGTGTGTTTGGTAACTCGTCTACCCATCCCGTTCACCTTTCTTCTAGTCGCTTATGTATCCCTTGAACTATGGTCATGTTTGTCACTTCCACTTGGCCATTAGCTTAACGATGTGCCACTGAGGTAAAATTTTGAAGAATCCCGAGCTTTGAGCACCAATTGGTGAACACCTTACTTGTGAATTGTGTACTGTTATCTGTGACGATGGTATGTGGCACTCTAAAGCAACATACCATGTTTTGCCATACAAATTTCCTAGTGGCTTTGGATGTGACACGTCTCGTGAAGTATTTGATTGCTACAATCAAGAACTTAGTGTTGATTTCTCCCCTTGGAAATGGTCCAACTAAGTCTATCCCCCACTTATCAAATGGCCAGGCTCCATAATATCCTGTCAAATTTGATTGCGACTTGTGCGGCAATGAGGCGTTGATTTGGCAACTCCTACACTTGAGGATGAAGTTGTGTGCATCGTTGAACATAGTTGGCCAGTAGTATCTTGCTCTAATTATCCATTTAGCTATCGTTCTAGCTCCCCGATGCATTCCCCATAGGCCTACATGAACTTCTTTTAATATCTCTGTCGCCTTTGTTGGTCCTACACATTTTATCCGTGGAGACAAGAAACCTTTCTTGTACAAGGTCCCGTCTTCGTAGGCATAATTAGTATAACGCAACTCCAACCTTCTGGCCTCCATCTTATCTTCTGGAAAAGTCCCTTTCACAAAGAAATCCATTAGTGGAGTCATCCAGCTTACTTCATCTCCTTGGATTGTTAACACAATCTTTGACATAGTGCTTCTGACTGGGATGACTTCCATGATGACGTCTCCCTGCTCACTAAGGGAATCAAATCATGTTGTTGCTAGCTTTCTTAATGCATTTACCTTTGTGTTTTTGCTCCGCGGGACATGTTGTATGTCGAAATATTCAAGTTGGGTTATGGGTTGTTGCACCTTACCTAAATACTTCGTCAAGTGGTCTTTTCGCACCTCAAAATCACCTCACACTTGTTGGACTACAATCAGTAAATAGTTGGACACTCGAACGCTTCTAAATTTCATTCTGAAAGTGTGATCTAGTCCACAAATTAGAGCCTCGTATTCTTCTTCATTATTAGTGAGCAAAAAATTGAATCGTAATGAGTGTCTGTGTTCGCCTCCATTTGGGTCTACCAAAAGCAATCCTGTTTCACAACCTTACTTGGTGGATGCAAAGTCCAAGCAACCTCCTCTCATTTTGTCTTACCTTTATCAATTTTTAAACTCTGATATACACTTTCCCTCTGTGTCTCTTCACTTGTCATTTCTCCAATGAAGTTCGCTAACGCCCGAGCTTTGATCGTTGTTCTAGGTTGAAATTGTATTTCAAATTGACCTAGTTCCAGGGCCCATTTTGCTAATCTGCCTGAAGACTCTAGCTTAGTGAGGATGTTCTTGATTGGAAACCTTGTGTAAACCACTATGTGGTGACTATGAAAATACGTTCTCAATCTTCATGCTGAATAGACCAAGGCTAAGGTTAACTTTTCAACTGACATGTATGCCTTCTCTATTTTTTTGTAGAATTCTGCTGATGTAATAAATTGGAACCTACTTCTGTCCTTCCAGGCAAACCAACACCGAGCTGACAGCGTTTTCTTAGATCGCATAGTTCAACTATAGTGTCTCTCCAGGTGCAGGCGATTTCAGTGTTGGTAACGCTTGAAGTTGGTCTTTTAATTCATCACATGCTCTCTGACAGTCTTCGGTCCAGCTGAATTTTCTTGCCTTTCTTAACACTTCAAAAAGTGAAAAATGCTTCTCTACTGCCTTTAATACGAAACGGCTAAGCGCTACCAGTGATCCCATTAAGATTTGCACTTCTTTAACCGTTCGCGGCTGGGGGAGATTTACTATAGCTTTGATCTTGTCTGGGTTAGCTTTGATACCTTTTGAAGAAACCCTGTATCCTAAGAACTTTCCAGCACCCACTCCAATTACACACATCTTGGGGTTGAGCTTTATCCCTATGGCCTTCAATGTGTCCAAAGTTTCTTTTAAGTCTGCAGCGAAGCTTCCTACCTTCTTACTCTTGATCACCATATCGTTAACATAAGCTTCGGTGTTTCTCCCTATTTGGCTTCAGAATGCCTGATCGATCACTCTTTCGTATGTTGCTCCAGCATTTTTGAGTCCAAACGGCATCTTTACATAACAAAACGTTCTGAAGCTTGTTATAAAGGTTGTTTTCTCTGCATCATCTGGGTTCATCAGTATTTGGTGATATCCTTTGTATGCATCCAAGAATGCTAAGACTATGAAACCTGAAATCGCGTCTACCAGTTGATCGATCTTTGGCAAGTGGTAGGAATCTTTTGGACATGCTTTGTTCAAATCCGTGAAATCAATACACATTCTCCAAGCAGCATATGATTCCTTCACCATGACTGGTTTTGCTAGCCATTTTGGGCATATAACTTCTTTTATTATACCAGTTTGTAACAGCGATGCAACTTCCTTCTCGATTATCTTTTGCCTATCGCTAGCAAAGCAACGCTATTTTTGTTTAACTGGTTTGACCAAGCTACTGATACTCAACAAATGAATAGCGATGTCTGGGCTCACTCCTCCCATGTTATGTACATCCCATGTGAAAGTATCCCCGTGGCTTTGCAAAATTTGAATAACTTTTGCCTTTTCTTTGCTTGGAAGGTGTTTTCCAACCTTTACACATTTGGAATTGTCTTTGCCATCTAGGCTTACCAACTCTGTTTCTTCTCCTAAGTTGACTGATGCATATGATTGCTCCAGTAAGTTACCTTCTAAATGGTGTTAACCAGCTTCGCCTTTTCTCCTGTTTTTCCTACCTTCATTGCTATGACCATGCACTGCCTGACCGCTTGCGGGTTTCCCCTAATGGTTGCAACTCCGATTGGGGTTGAGAACTTCATTACCAGGTGAAAAGGGGACCAAAATGCCTTAGCTTTGTTCATCTATGGTCTTCCAATTATGGCATTAAATGTACTTAGGGCATCCATAACTATGAAGTCACACATGATGATGCAATTTTTCCCGTTCTCCTCGATCGTGACAGGCAGCTGTATATTTTCTCGAGGCATTTCTGCTCGCCCTATAAATCCAACCAGCAAAGATGTGGACTTTTTTAGGTCTGTTCTTTTGAAGCCCAGCCTATCGAAGCAATTCACAAATAGTATTTCAACTGCGATACCGTCATCCACGAATACTCTGTGAACAGTTAAGTTCCCAATTTTTCTATTATGACCATTGAATCGTTGTGCGGTGAAGCATTGGGTACCACATCTTCTTCGCTAAAAGTAATTGCTTCATTTGGTCGAAACCTTTTATCAGCTGGTTCTTGTGGGGGAGAATATTTTGCATTGGCCTTTCAAACGTTGTTAGAAAGTGACTCTGTGGATCCGTGTATAGAGAAGATAATTATTTTTGTTGCTTCACTATCCACGTTGTCATTGTATTCTGCAGCCGCAATTATTTTTAAAATTTTTGGCCATTGTGGTCGCAATACCTTGGTTTCTTGGAGATGGGTTTGCTGTCTTACTTGTGACCCCATACTGACTTGTTACTTCTTTCCTATATTGGCCCAAGTTGTCATTCCTCATATTTTCTTCAATATGTCTTCTTATGTCCCTGTAATACTCAATGGCATGGCCATGATCTTCGTGGAAGGCACAGTAAAATTCCTTGGATTTTTTTCTGGTGGTGCGATCATTGGTGCTGGCTCTCAAAATAGATACTTATTTGCTAGCCATATCCCCTTCCTTGTCTTTATTAGAGGCGTATCTTGGAATGACGAACCCTGCAATCCTGGTTCTCCTCTTCTGAAAGCGATATTTACTTTTCTTTTTTTAGTCCAGCTCTTCTGTGAATCTTCCATTTTTCGCTTCTCGCCTCGCTCAATTTCAATTTTTTGGTTGTTCGCCTCTTCCATTTGCACATGCTATTCAATCATATTTTGTAGTTCCCTTGGGTTTCTGGCATATTCTTTGTCAGCTCTTTGTAAAATTCTCCGGATCTCATGCCCCCTGTAAAAGCACCCAATGATGATTGAAATGACAAGCCACGAACTTGTAGGCTCTCAATGACGAATCAGTTATGATACTCTGCGAGGCTTTAATCGCTTCGTTGTGCTATGTTTTTGAAGTCAACAATCATTCTAGTGAACTTTTATTTCTACTAGAAATGTCCCAAAAATATATCTGACAGCTATGCCCAAGACTTAATACTTCCGTTCAGAAGGTCTTCGTACCACGTGATCGTCGTTCTTGATAGAAAGATGGGAAACACCTTGCATACTAATTTTGTGTTCGCTTCCCAGAATCTCAATCTGTTTCTATATGAATGCAAGAGCTCTTTTGGGCCCGTGGTACCATTATAAACTTTAACGTGTAGATGGAGCTTGAAATATTTAGGCATATTAAAATCTCGCAAATGTGGTGCAAGAAGCAACTTATCTGCATCATCATCTGCGACAATATCACGCAGTTCTTCTTCATATTAGAGATGGGAGGTCGTCACCGTACCTCTCAAAGTTAAATTTATAAGCCCTAAATGCTTCCTATCTACAACTAAGTATATACTATCAAGTCGGGGTCGTCCACGAATAAGAAGGATTTTCATAAGTATTTAAACGTATAAGGTTAATTTTATGCTAGAAGTAAATATATATGTATACATAAAAGCAAGTAAAAATGAGGGTTTTAATTGGTTGATTTTCCTAAGTTATGAAAGTAAAAGACAAACTAACTAGCAAAGTTAAGTAACTATGCTAATCATCAAGCAAACTAAGAAAAAGGGTAAAAACTACACAAGACAAAGCCTTGGGGGAAATTGACATCCACTTCTAAACTAAATGTGGATCATTGAACCATTCACTCATTCTATCACATTTGCTACCTATGGGGAATGCTAAAACTTCCCAATTGAAATTCAAAATTCATTTCTTCTTAATAGTAATTAACAAAGACGTTCAACGGTTATTTGCAAACCTCATTGATAATCACTTTAGACGTTCATCGACCATAAAGATATTTCATCAATGACATTATACACGAAGAACCATAGATTTGATAATAACATGCCTTCTACCAAAGACATAGTCATTTAACCAAACATAGTATTAATTAGCCTAAACCTAGAACAAGCCACATTCAAGATTCAACTTTCCATTGCATCTATAGGGTAAATATGAGAACAATCCACATTAGCATACTTATTTAGCAAGAATTACAACACATTATGCACTAGAAGTTCTAAGTCCATGTTCTTGGATTTTCATACCAAATGAGTTAAGAAATTTGCAACTTACTAACACTCTAACACTTTAATCATACAAACACTTTCTATTCTCAAACAACTCATGATATAAATGAAGTAAAACATCACATTAAAACACATGAATGCTAAATAACAAATGCTTCAAGAAAGAGTGAAATAGAGATTCTTAATACATAGATATGGAAGCTTCAGTCAATTGCTCCCAAGATTAAATTAACCTAGATGATGAAAAGACGTGATTAACCTACAAAAATTAAGAAAAGAAAGAAAGGAAAACTAGGGGTTTGAACCTAGAAAATTGCAGGAAAAAGAAGGGGGTGAGAAAGAGAGGATGAGGTGAATATTTATGATACAAAAAAGTAAGAACGGTTCTGGCCACCCATTCACCGTGAATCGCAACCAATACATCGTGAGTCACGACCGAGCCAAGTTTCAACATCTTGATTTCTTTCTTCTTTTTATCTCAAGTCCTCCACTTCTCTTTACTTGTCCTCAATTCTTCAAGTCCTCAAAAGTTCAAAAGAAAGTCTTTTAATCTTAAAAGGTATTCTTCAAAGTCTTCAAAGCCTTCAAATTCTTCAAACAAATTGCGTTATCACAAAATCCTCTAGAAAGGTAATAAATGTGTAAAAGTCGCTTTTAACTCTCCTTAGAGAATTTCAAGGCAAAATGCCACATCTAGAGCACAAAAATGTACCAAAGTGAATCCTAAAAGTCTTAATATAACCATAAAAATTGGCAGATTGAACCTCCCCGCACTTAACCTTACTCGTCCTCGAGTAAGAAAAAATTCAAGCACGCAAAGAAATTCATATACCCACATCCTAAACTAATATTCCCCCAATCAAAGCCTCACAAAAACTCTCAATATAATAAATCCCAAAATCAAAGCTCATATGAGAATTTTTCACACCCACAACCCCAATTCCTAAATCTAACCAAACCTACAATTTATCAATTCACTACCCATAAAACATTTCAAAGTCCCAAATTGATAATCCCAAAGTCCAATGGCACAAAATGACGTTAAAACCATATGAAAGGTTCAAGCACATACTTTACTTCATACCAATATATCAACCAAAGTCCAATGACACAAAATGAAGTCAAAACCATATAGGAGGTTCAAACACATACTTCACTCTATACCAATATATCAAATCAAAAATGAAATACACAAAGGATCAAGAATTTCTCAACTTACTTCGTTTTCCCCTCTAAATTACCCAATTCCAAGAGGTCTCAAGATGTTAAGCTACCCAATCAATCCATTGATAACCGCAACCTTATGACTCCAACGCCGACAAATGAGTGAAATCATAGCATTTTCCTTTTTTCTCTCTTTTTCTCATTTTTCCTAGGAGCCCTTTCGGGTTTTCATCATAATCACACATCATGTTTCTTTGGCTCACATCTCACTTTTTCCGCACATTTAGCCTCTCATTTTTTCCTAAGTTTCCCTGTCGGGTTTTTGACCTATCCAGACCCCCAATATTGCCTAAGTTGCTCTCTCGTGTTTTCAACTTAGCGGATTTCAAAACTTTCAATTGTTTCTTCCTTTTTCTCATGTTTTTCCAATAAAAAGTAGCAATAAGCATTCCAAATGAAGCTAGCATGCATGTGAGTCCTCTAACCCCTCCCGCACTTAAAACATTTCATTGTTTTACATGTTTAATGTAAGGAAATAACAATAAAACTCAAGGTAAGAGGAGAGTGGCTCCCGTTTCCCTGTATAGTCATCGGTGATATGGCGTAATCTCATGTATTGTATAGAATCGGTCTTAAAATTGGTTTCGGACCCGAAGGGGGAGAAAAAGTGCCGTAGAAGAACTAACCCCTTGAGCAAAATGTTGTCTCCTTGGCTTTGTTTGATCAAGACTAAAACCACAGAGAACAACATCAAACTCACAAGTACATAAGGATTTGTAATACTTGGTTTAGCATCAATAGTTAATAACCATAGTATTCTCAAAGAACAACTAATCCATCAAGCATTCACCACTATAAGATTGTCCAATAAAAATAGCCACCATATATCGACACATATCCAAACATCATTATAGAACATAAAAATTATAGTCACAATGATGTAGTCGGCATACTACAATCAACAAAGGTACTATAAAGATGCAAGGATGTTCATATGTCAATATATGTAAGATGGTGGAGAAATAAGTGGAAGTGTGGTGGTTCTTGGGAGTATTTGGTGGAGAAAAAAGAAGAATTATGCAGTATTTAAGCTCAGTTAAAAAGATGGTTTCTCTATCGCGACCCACGACAGTCACGATCGCGACTTGTGATGCCTTGTCACGACCCGCGAGAGCTTGGGTCTGCGAGCTCACTTCTTTTAGAAATTGTTCTGAATCCGTTGCGATTCGCGATGCTTATGTCGCGACCCGCGACAAGCTGGTCTTGGAGATCATTTTTGCTCCCCTGTTCACCGCAACTTGCGAAATATCTTTTGCGACTCGCAACTGACACGGTTTCCCAGCACTTAGAAAGAATATTTCTTACCAACTTTCCAAAAAGAATTCCCTTACTCATGGATCTCATTCCTTCATCTCCTTCAATGAAATGTGCTTTACTTTTCTACACAATCACAAAAAAACACACCGTAAAAAGAATAAGACAAAATAACAAAAACTAAACAACAAAAAAAAATAAAGGCCAAATTTATTTACGTCATCGGCATGACATAAATCCGTGTATTTAAGGTCGTTGGCACGACCCTAATGTTATCCATATGGTGAAGGCTTGAATCCCTTCACCATGAGCATCCAAAAATAGAGAGGTGGGGGTACAAAACTTTCAAAAGGAAAGTTTTGTGGGGGTATAGATAAAGAGAGTTGGGTGGTTAGGAGGCTTGGGATAATCTATTGGCTTATCTCTTGTCTCCCTAAAAAATTTGAAAATGGTGGAGTTGGTTCACTAGGTGGGGGTAGGGGTGATGATACTAATGAATGTAGTAAAATCACCTCTTCCTCCATTTTTTTCATTCTTAACAACCAACTCCTCATCCCCTTCGAACTCAAGCTCATTTCTCATAGTGACCTCACTCATCGAATCCTTGAGTTCTACTTGAGATGGTGTATTTTCATAATCACGAGCTTTCATTCGAGCCAACGCTTCTAATATACTCCTCGTATTCCCCTTAATAGCCTGAACACTAGAGGAGAGCCAAGTGGCCAGTTCCTCACTAGTCAAGTTGTTCCAGTTTGCTATTGCATTCATGACTTCTTCACGTGTCAAACTTAAACTTTCTTGTTGGGCTTGGTTTTGGGGTATGGTATAAGATGATATGGATAACTATTTTGCTCATATTGTTGGTTTTTTGGCTCTTTCTCATACCACCAATCCGGATTATCACTCCACTCCGGATTGTAAGAATTGTGGTATGGATACCATTCTTGAGCTTCTTGCCCTTGAAAACCTATATCTCCTACCTCTTGGTAGCATTATTCACAATACCCTTAGTTTTGGAAGCCAAGGGTTCTTTCCGCCTCATAGTGCTCCTCCCTCAACAAATATTAAGACTTGGTAGGATGGTCGGAATGACACATCCTACAAAACCTTTCTTGTTGAGCCTTTCTTCTCATCATGAGTTCCCTCAAGGTGAGACGTTCCATTTTTTTTCCTTTTTCAAAGTCTGGAATCATATTGCAAGGATTCTCGATAAAAATTTACCAAGAACTCTAGCAATACCTACTGCGAACAAAAAAAACCACAAAGAAATGGAAAATAAAAACAACTAGCTACTATGAAACCAAATATGCCCAAACACTTAAAAATAAGCGTCTCTTCCCCAGCAACGGCTCCAAAATTTGGGAGTCGACGCCGTACCTCTCAAAGTTAATTTATAAGGCCAAAATGCTTCCTATCTACAACTAAGTAGATAATCTCAAGTCGGGGTCATCCTCGAATAAGAGGGATTTTTTTAAGCGTTTAAACATATAAGGTTGATATTATGCTAGAAGTAAATATATATAGATAGATAAAAGCAAGTAAAAATGGGGGTTTTGGTTGGTTGGCTTCCTAAGTAATGAAAGTAAAAGACAAACTAACTAGAAAAGTTAAGTAACTATGATAATCATCAAGCAAACTAAGAAAAAAGGGTAAAACTACAAAAGACAAAGTCTTGGGGCAATTGACATCCACTTCCAAACTAAATGTAGATCATTGAACCATTGCTCATTCTATCACATTCGTTACCTATGGGGAATGCTAAAACTTCCCAATTGAAGATCAACATTCATTTCTTCCTAATAGTAATTCACAAAGACATTCAACGGTCATTTGCAAACCTCATTGATAATCACTTTAGACGTTCAACGACCATAAAGATATTTCATCAATGACATTATACACGAAGAACCATAGATTTGATAACAACAAGCCTTCAACCAACGACATAGCCATTTAACCAAGCATAGCATTCATTGGGCAAAACCCACAATTTACCAATTCACTACCCATAACATGTTTCAAAGTCCCAAGTTGATAATCCCAAAGTCCAATGACACAAAACGAAGTTAAAACCATATGAAAGGTTCAAGCACATATTTCACTTCATACTAATATATCAACCAAAGTCCAATGGCACAAAATGAAGTCAAAACCATATAGGAGATTCAAACACATACTTCACTCTATACCAATATATCAACCCAAAAATGAAGTACACAAAGGATCAAGAATTTCTCAACTTACTTCGTTTTCCCCTCTAAATTACCCAATCCCAAGAGGTCTCAAGATGTTGAGCTACCCGATCCATCCATATGACAACCGCAACCTTATGACTCCGATGCCGGCAAATGAGTGAAATCATAGCATTTTTCTTTTTTCTCTCCTTTTCTCATTTTTCCTATAAGCCCTTTCGGGTTTTCATCCTAGTCACACATCATGTTTCTTTGGCTCACATCTCACCTTTTTTCTGCACATTTAGCCTCTCATTTTTGCTTAGGTCACCCTTTTGGGTTTTCGATCTATCCGAGCCCCCAATGTTGCCTAAGTTTCCCTCTTGGGTTTTCAACTTAGTGGATTTCCTTTTCTTTTTTTAAAATCATTTTCTATTTTTTTCAAAATTTTCAATTTTTAAATTGTTTCTTATGTTTTTCCAATCAAAAGTAGCAAAAAGCATTCTAAATAAAGCTAGCATACATGTGAGTCCTCTAACCCCTCCTCATACTTAAAACATTACATTGTCTTACATGTTTAATGTAAGGAAAGAACAATAAAATTCAAGGTAAGAGGTAGAGTGACTTCCGTTTCCCCACATAGTCGCTGGGATATGGCGCAATCCCATGTATTTGTATAGAATCGGTCCTGAAATTGGTTTCGGAGCTGGAGGGGGAGAAAAAGTGCCACAAAAGGACTAACCCCTTGAGCAAAACGTTGTCTCCTTGGCGTTGTTTGATCAAGACTAACACCATAGAGAACAACATCAAACTCACAAGTACATAAGGATTTGTAATACTAGGTTTAGCATCAAAAGTTAATAACAATAGTATTCTCAAAGAACAACCAATCCATCATGCAATCATCACTATAAGATTATCCAATAAAAATATCCAACATATATCGACACATATCCAAGCATCATTATAGAATATAACAATTATAGTCACAATGATGTAGTCGGCATACTAAAATCAACAGAGGTACTATAAAGATGCAACAATGTTCATATGTCAATATATGTAAGATGGTGGAGGAATAAGTGGAAGTGTGTGGCTCTTGGGAGTATTTGGTGGAAAAAAAAGAAGGATTGCGTAGTATTTAAGCTCAGTTAAAAAGATGGTTTCTCCATCGCGACCCGTGACTGTCACGATCGCGACTCGCGATGCCTTGTCGTGACTCGTGACAATGCCATCATGACTCGCGGCATCTTGGGTCTATAAACTCACTTCTTTCATAATTTGTTCTAAATCCATTGATACTCGCGATGCCTATGTCGCAACTCGTGACAAGCTGGTGCTGGGAGTTCATTTTTTTCTCCCCTGTTCATCGCGACCCGCGACATATTCGTCACGACTTGCGACACCCAGGGTTTCCCAGCATTTGGAAAGAATTTTTCTTACCAACTTTCCAATCTTTCTTACCTTTCTCATGGATCCCATTCCTTTATCTCCTCCAATGCAATGCGCTTCACTTTTCTACAAAGTCACAGAAAAATACACCGTAAAAAGAACAAGAGAAAATAACAAAAACTAAACAACAAAAACCAAAATAAAGGCCAAATTTATTTACGTTATTGGCACGACATAGCTTTGTATATTTATGGTCATCAAAACGACTCTAATGTTATCCACATGGTGGAGGCCTGGACCCCTTCACCATGAGCATCCAAAAATAGAGAGGTGGGGTACAAAACTTTCAAGTGGACAGTTTTGTGGGGGCAGAGATAAAGAGAGTTTGGTGGTTAGGAAGCTTGGGACAATCTATTGGCTCATCTCTTGTCTCCCTAAAAACTTTTTAAAATGGTGGAGTTGGTTCACTAGGTGGGGGTAGGGGTGATAATACTAATGAATGTAGCATAATCACATCTTCCTCCATTTTTCCATCCTCAACAACCAACTCCTCATCCCCTTCGAACTCAAGCTCATTTCCCATAGTGACCTCACTCATCGACTCCTCGAGTTCGACTTGGGATGGTGTATTTTTGGAATCACGAGCTTTCATTCGGGCCAACGCTTCTAATGTACTCCTTGCATGTCCCTCAATAGCCTGAACACTAGAGGAGAGCCAAGTGTCCAGTTCCTCACTAGTCATGTTGTTCAAGTTTGCTATTGCATTCATGACTTCCTCACGTGTCAAACTTGAACTTCCTTGTTGGGCTTGATTTTGGGGTATGGTATAAGACGGTGATGGCCAACTATTTTGCTTGTATTGTTGGTTTTCCGGCTCATTCTCATACCACCAATCCAAATTATCACTCCACTCCGGATTTTAAGAATTGTGGTATGGATACCATTCTTGAGTTTTTTGCCCTTGAAAAGCAACATCTCCTACCTCTTGGTAGCATTTTTCATAATACCATTGGTTTTGGAAACCAAGGATTCTTTCCTCCTCATAGTGCTCCTCCCTCAACAAATAGTAAGACTAGGTAGGATGGTCGGAATGACACATCCT
The DNA here is from genome assembly GCA_037428765.1 of Rubia yunnanensis. Lineage (NCBI taxonomy): Eukaryota > Viridiplantae > Streptophyta > Magnoliopsida > Gentianales > Rubiaceae > Rubia > Rubia yunnanensis. Next base: position 81,343,894 of record CM075068.1, read on the forward strand.
ACAAAACCTTGCTTGTTGAACATCTCTTCTCATCATGAGTTCCCTCAAGGTGAGGCGTTTCATTTTTTTGTTTTTTTTTTCAAAAGTTTGGAATCATATTGCAAGGATTCTCGATAAAAATTCACCAAGAACTCTTGCAATACCTACTCCAAACAAAAACAACCACCAAGAAGTGGAAAATAAAAACAACTAGCTAATATGCAACCAAATATGCCCAAACACTTAGAAAAAAATGCCTCTTCCCGGCTCCAAAATTTTGGAGGTCGTCGTCGTACCTCTCAAAGTTAATTTAATTGGCCTAAATGTTTCCTATCTACAACTAAGTAGATAATGGCAAGTCGGGGTCGTCCACGAATAAGAGGGATTTTCTTAAGCGTTTAAACATATAAGGTTGATATTATGCTAGAAGTAAATATATATATATATATATATATATATATATATAGATAGATAAAAGCAAGTAAAAAGGGGGGTTTTGGTTGGTTGGCTTTCCTAAGTTATGAAATTAAAAGACAAACTAACTAGCAGAGTTAAGTAACTATAATAATCATCAAGCAAACTAAGAAAAAAGGGTAAAAACTACAAAAGACAAAGCCTTGGGGGCAATTGACATCCACTTCCAAACCAAATGTAGATCATTAAACCATTCACTCATTCTATCACATTCGTTACCTATGGAGAATGCTAAAACTTCCCAACTGAAGATCAAAATTCATTTCTTCTTAATATTGATTCACAAAGACGTACAACGACCATTTGCAAACCCCATTGATAATCACTTTAGACGTTCAACAACCATAAAGATATTTTCAATGGCATTATACACGAAGAACCATATATTTGATAATAACATGCCTTGTATCAAAGACATAGTCATAATCAAGCATAGCATTCATTAGGCTAAACCTAGAACAAACCACATTCAAGATTAAACATTTCATTGCATCTATAGGATAAATATGAGAATAATCCACATTAACATACTTATCTAGCAAGAATTACAACACATTATACAATAGAAGTTCTAAGTCCATGTTCTTGTATTTTCATGCCAAGTTAGTTAAGAAATTTGGAACTTTCCTAACACCCTAATACTTCAATCAGACAAACACTTACTATTCTCAAACAACCTATGATATAAATGAAGCAAAAAATCACATTAAAACATATGAATGCTAAATAAAAAATGCTTCAAGAAAGAGCGAAATAGAGGTTCTTAATACGTAGATATGGAAGCTTCGATCAATTGCTCCAAAGATTAAACTAACCTAGATAATGAAAAAACATGATTAGCCTACAAAAACTAAGAAAATAAAGAAAGAAAAACTAGGGTTTTGAACCCAGAAAATTGCAGGAAGAAGAAGTGAGTGAGAGAGAAAGGATAAGGTGAATATTTACAGTACAAAAAAGTAAGAAAGGTTCTGGCCACCCATCCATCGCGAGTCGTGACCGAGCCAAGTTTAAGCATCTTGATTTCTTTCTTCTTTTTATCTCAACTCTTCCTCCTCTCTTTACTTGTCTTCAATTCTTCAAGTCCCCAAAAGCTCAAATGAAAGTTTTCAAATGTTCAAATCTTCAAAGATATTTTTCAAAGTCTTCAAACAAATTGTTTTGTCACACAAAATCCTCTAGAAAAGTAATAAAAATGTAAAAGTCATTTTTAACTCTCCTTAGAGAATTCAAGGAAAAATGTCACATCTAGAGCACAAAAATGAATCCTAAAAGTCCTCATATAACCATATAAAATGGGCACATCAGGAGACGTTCGCGTTCTTGGCTTTGGGGGTCTTTGCCTCCGAGTCTTCAAAAATTGATCGTATAGGTATTCCTTGTTCGCTTCCAAGAATGCCACGAACGCCCATTTTTTCTTATCACAATTATTATTTGGATATCCCACTTCCTCTTCTTCCTCTTTTGTTTCCTCTTTACTAGCTTTTTTTCCTTACGCGGGGTATGATGCTGCTGATGGTGTGTTCCCCCATTACATCAATGCATTTGCTCTTGTAACTGGTGATTGTGGTTTTTTTCACTCCTGGTGAACACCATCCTGAGCGACCTGAAAATGAAAAGAAAATTTTTTTGTGTCCCAGCAGACGGTGCCAAAATGATGTGGTTGTTCTGGTAGCCTCTTCGGTGTTCACCTCTTTGAGTTCCTTCACCTGCAAAGGCAGTCCCGGAAGTGATTCCGGGAGAGTACCTCTGACGATAAGTCATTCTTCTCTTTAAGAAATGGAATTTCTCATAATAGTAACGCTTACCTTAGCCTCTTGTCTGTTTGCTGTATTTATAAACTGACTTGAACGTATTTCCCTGTTTTTAGGAGAGTAGATCATAGAGTGTATCACAATCTCAACTTTCACGGTTTGTGGCTTTCATGGTCGTTGTAAGTTCCTTCTTTAGCGGTCCACATTCTCTGTAGTGTGTTCTTAAGTATCCAATGACTTGGGCTTGAACAAGTTTGACTTCGCCATTGGGCTGGGTCTGCCGGTCCTTAGCTTTGCCTGCTGGGCCACATGTACACCATATAAGATATAATGAGTTGCTTTATTTTCAGTGTTCATTGCATTTCTTTCCATATTTGGTTCTTGATTCTGTTTGTTTTTCCATGTTTCTTTTCAATGATGGGAGGAAGTAATAGATAGGTAGGTTGAGGGTTTGATCATTTAGAGTGGAGTCAGTCTTACTGAGAAGATTGGTGGTGGCCCTGTTTGGATTCAGATGACGAATCGTTCTACTAAAAAAAAGCTACGATGCTAGCACAAGGACACAGTTATTCATTTTGTTCATTTGTTGTCTTAATTGTTGAAGTCCTATAATGTGCAAAGGTTGTTCAAGTTGCCCCTGTACTTGCGTAGGGTGTGCCAAGTTATGGTGAATCTTCCTTCTTCTGCTGCAAAACCACTTATTTAACTACTAATTTAGTACATAATAATGACACCAAAACCACTTATGTAAATGCATACACCAAACTTAGGAAAATTTATGGTCAAGACAAAATTCAAATGAAGTTCTGATATTTTTTTCGAAGTAAGGAAGATGGGACAAATCCTTTTTATTTAAAAAAAAATGAAGAAACAAATGTACTAGAATATTTTGTGGAAACTAACAAATTGTTGCAACCTTTTTACTGCATATCAACATATTCAATAGATTAATCTTCAATCCTCATATACTGATATATATATATATATATATATATATATCACATCAATATCATGTGTATATTTATCGTCATATCGATATTCTTATTAGTCTATACGATATTATGATCTCAAGACAATGATTGTTCTTTTTTTTGTTTATTTGAAAATATTTTTATATAAAATGAAGTTTGACAAGTAACACTTTCTTTTGATTGAAAATAATAATTTAGTGTTTATAATGTTGTAAAGTGAATTTTAAAAAAGGAAACTGTTATAGCGTTTTCTTAAGAATAAGATGTTAATAAAAAATGTGAATTTAAAGTATTAAATTAATAAATAATACACAAATTCTTACTTTATGCGGTCTAAACTTTAAGCAGGCCATATTATGCAATTAATATAAATCTGAAATTTGGGGTAGGGTTTTCTTTAAAATATGCCAATAAATTCAGGAACCTGCTGTGCAATTATCAAATAACTATATCACAGATTTTTTATTTATTTTTCATTTCTTCACTGTTCCGATCGGCAACCACTTCGATTCAGTTTCGCTCCACCGTTTTGCCACCATAGAACCACCACTTCGTCGGTGCGTTTCTCCATCTTCCGCCAGCGAGGCGGCGGAGCTAGGGCACCGATTCTTCGACACCGATTCTCCATTTATCGCTCTGTGTTTCTGATCAATTCTCCAGCTCCAGATTTGATCTTTGATCGACTTCGAAGCTTTGTGACAACGGAGCTTCGCTGACTTCTTTTGCTGCTATGGCGAGGACGACGACGACACTTCTATGATGAGGTTGATTCGAATGGTGACGAGGCTAGGGTTTTCATATTTGAACGTCAACGACGATCGACAATGATTGATGATGAGCGACGATCTGGATCGATGAAGAGGAGCAAAGATCGGTGGCATCTGCTTGCAATTCCCGCGTTGTGGATCTCGGTGGTGTCAGACGACGGTGTGTACTGCGATTTTCAGGCGACGGTGAGGCGGTTCATTTGCCTTTGGGCGCGTGAGAAGGCCACGCGTGCAACCACGCGCGGACGGAGGCGGCGGTGAGGCAGTTCATTTGCCTTCGGGCGCGTGAGGTCCACGCACCTCGGTGAATAAGAAGGCCACGCGTGCACCACCCGCGGATGGAGGCGGCGGATGAACGGCAACTGAGTTTTGGCGTCTGAGATGTGAGGTTTAATATTGTGTTTTACATTTTTCAAATACTTGCTGAGGTATAATATGTTATTGAGTGAGCTTATTTGATGAATGAATGTTTGGTCTAGTGGTTAGTACTCTTGTTGTGGAGCTAAAAGTCAGGGTTTCGAGTTCTCACAATGACCTTTTATTTTAAAGAATTTGTGTTATTGATGTATATATTGAGGTTTACTATTGTTTAGCTGAGTACATGTTCAATATTAGTGTTTGGTGTAGTGGTTATTGCTCTGAGGTTATAGACCTGGGTTCGAATCTCACTATGTTCTTTTTTATGAAAAGTTTTTATTCTTGCGGTACTGTAGCTTTTTGTTGATGTTTTAAGCTTTTTTTTTCTCTTATGTTGATGTTTTTCATTATTCGGAGTGAGATTTAATTAATATGAGTTGAGGCTCTGTAGTTTTTTTTGGTGATATGGATTGATATTTGTAAAAAAAAATATTTTCTCATATTGATGTTTTTCATTTTTCGGCTGAGGTTTTGGTAATAGGAGTTGATGTCTGTAGTATCTTTTTTCTTATGTTGATATTTTTTATTTTCCGAATGAGGTTCAAGCGTCTGTAGTGTCTTTTTTCTCATGTTTGTAGTCTTTTTTTAATAAAAAATTTATTGATGTTTCATGATTTTCAGAGTGAATAATTTATATTCTTGGTACCGTAGCTTTTTGTTGATGTTTTTAGTTTTTTTTTCACATGTTGATGTTTGTCATTTTCCAGATGAGTTTTAGGTGATAGAGATTGATGTTTGTAGCTTTTTTTTAATGATATGGTTAATTTGTGTGGTGTTTTTTTCCTTATGTTCACGTTTTTCATTTTTTGGGTGAAGTTTAGATGATAATAATTGATGTTTTTAACTTTTTGGGTGACATAGATTGATGTTTGTAATTTTTTTTAAAAGTGATAATTTAGCTTTGTTGATGTTTTTATAATTTTCATTTATTTTTTGTTAGTCGTAGTCGACGTTTTTTTCCAATTTTTTGTTGATTTTTATTTTATTTTTTATTTTTTTGCTGCAGTTTTCAGTTGATGTTTTATTATTTTTTGTTGATGTTCTGCTATTTTCTGTTGAGGTTGGCTCTGTTTTTTTATTGATTTTTTGCATTTTAAATATTTTTTCTAATTTTTTTTACAAATTGCAGGTGGTGGAAAAACGATGGGAAAAAGTTGGACGAAAAAACCCATGAAAAATTATTAGCATAGGTCTTGTTAAATAATTAGATATATGCGCATGTAAAATTATTAGAAATAGGTATGTGGAGACAGAATATTGTTAGAATTATATAAGAAGAGAATCGAACTAGTCTAAAAAGAAATGGTATATTAGTCTCTTCTGTTCGGTCACGGTAACAAATATAGCACACCTTTTGTTTTGGAAAAGTGACAAATATACATTTTAAACCAATTACTCATTTCATTTCTTTATTAGTAGCACACATTCTAATTTGGGGTGTTTATTTTATATTAACACTTTCTAGTTATGACAAGTTTAAGGTTTTTACATCCATTTATTTTACGTTTCCTTCTTTCAATCCAATTTCATCCACTCATTAAGTATCTCATAAATTCTAACTCTCAAAAGTGATGTGACGCTATTAGAGAAAGAGATGAGAATGATCTATTAACCAAAAATATATACATAGCCACTCACAAAGCAAAATGGACCAAAACCCCCACATCCCCCTTTTCTTCTTCTAAAACTTCACTACACACAAACAGTAGGAAGAACTGGGCCAAAGCCCACATCCCTGGAACTGAAGAAGTTTCCCAACTTCAGTTTATTTCCCTCCAAAACTGAAATCCAAAACCGAAAATGGGAGACACATGGGAAGCTCTTGACGTCGACGATTCCGACATCCCCTCTCTCCTCCTCCGCCGCCCTTGCAAGCGTCCCGCCGCCGCTATCGCCACCACTCCTCAGCCCTTTCTCCGACCCTGCTCCAACCGTTCCTCTGAAACCCTAGCATCCAAACCCGCCGAGCACCGCCGAATCATCCCCGGCCCCGCCGGAGCCGTACAGTCTGCAATGCTGCAGAAATCCCGAGACCGGGAGAAAGAGAGCGTTGACTCAGAGCCGGTGTCTACGCAGGATTATATCAAAAGAGCAGTAGAAAATGCCCCTGAGTTCGACGACGACTTTACCCGGACTCCCTGGCTCTCCGCCCTTCACTTCATCGGTACATCAGTTACAAAGATGCCCCTGATAATCATGTTAATTTTAATTTTTGGATTTGTAAATTGATCACTTTTGATGGTTTGTGTGTTTGTTAGGAACTGTGGATGGTGTGGTTCCCAGTGTGCCTTTGAGCTCATTCAATCAGTGTGAGAATGTCGGCAAAGTCGATCGGGTAAGAGCTCTCCAGTGACTGTGTTTTATGCAGTTTATGACAAAGTCAAGATGGAGAAAACAATGTTTTACTGTTTTTGTTGAAACCCGTGAACTTGCTCTGCCTGTTGTGCATTTGATTAATTGTTATTATGTGCGCGAAAATTATAGTTTGTGGTAAAAAAGGATTCTACTGATTAGGGATTTTTTAGTACGACGATTAGGTTGTAGCGGTTATCAAGTCTCGATCACATAGTGTTCTTGGTGGTTTACTGGTTACTTTGAAGGTATGTGTGCTGAAGTTTTTAATTGGGTTTATGCACTAAAAATGAGTGATTTGATTTTTTTTTCCCCCCTTCTGATTACAGGATCCAACTGGTACTATTGGTGCTTCTGTTCATCACAAGCTTTTAAGTGAAAACCAGTTTTTGCAGGACTTTGTCATTGGTTCGGTTCTGATACTTGAGAAGGTTGTGAGTTATATTCATAGTTTTTGTTGAGGTCTTAAATTAAAGCTTGGGTTCATACTGATGGAGTGAAATGGGATTTCAGGTTGCCATATTCTCCCCTTCGAAATCTGTGCACTACCTCAACATACTGCCAAGCAATCTTGTTAAGGTCTAAATTCTTTCCTGCTTCAGCATAGCTGTGGATTTATGTGTTATGGCTGGTTGCACATTCCTGGTTCTTCATTTGTCGAAGCATTTTTGTTGCTTCTTCCTATTTCAGTTAGGGTTTTCAAATGGTTGTCTGCAATCTGCATGCATTCGTAGATTCTGATGATTTTCATGTATAAATGTGCTTCAGTGAGATGAGGTTGGAATTTCAAATCCTTAAAATGGATGTGAAAGCTGTAACAGGAATATAATGTATCATGCTGAGGTTATTCTAGTTATACCATAGCTAGTCATATCTTGCCTGTTGCTAAAAATCAGCATGGTTGTGGTTCCCAATTTATACTTGACAAAAGTATGTATTATCTCATGTCCTCAATTAGATTTTTTTGTGGCACTAATCATAGAGGGGACTAGGAAACCCCAATTTTCGCATTGCAAACTCCCAGGACTGTTGGACCTTTTTATGAATGAAATAAAATTCTTTTAAGTGAATTGAGCAATATATGTAGCTGAAGTGTGTATTTAGCAGGTATTCAAGAAGGACACTGGTACTTCTTCATCTGAAGACTGCAGTAATGCACGTTTGGTCAAATATGTTACCCCTGGTGAAGGTGGGTTGGATTGTCCCCTGACGTCGTTACTTCATTTACAATAGTAGCTTCAGTGATTTAAGAGGAGGAGAGAAACTTAATTTATGAAACGGGTGCTAGTTATGCAACTTGAAATTTTCTTTAGAGTGATTTCCCGGATATTTGTAATCTAATTTCGCATTGGTCTTCTGAAACGCTTAGGGCAATCTGGATTGGCAGAAAATATGTCCATTCCAGAAACCGGGAGCTGTGAAGAGATTTTGGACAGAATGGAACTCACTATTGATAGGAGGGGAAGATTTCAATCACAAAATGGAGATTGCTTAACTGGCACCAGCAGATGTGACTTAAATGATGACACAGTTAGCAAAGAACCTTTGATCATCTCACAAGGGGTTGGTAATGGATTGTCTGAGGAGATAATTGTGGAGAAAGCTGGTGGTGATCAGCCAGATTTTCCACATTGCATTGATAGAGGGTCTAAGGCTGTTGACCCTAAAGAAAAGCTCCTTAATGATGACTCTGATGGAAGAATGATGACAAACCATGATGAACAAATTCAAGAAAACAGCACAATTCAAAGGCAAAAGCAACAAATTACTTCATCCCTCCCATTGTGGACAGATGAACAGCTCGAAGAGCTCTTTGCTGGTCAAGATGACGATGATAGTGCTTTCTTCTGATTGTTTTTGTGTTTGGGATTTTATGTTTTGATGCTGAAAGAAATGGTCAATATGGAAGAAAGTAGTGAATGTGTTTCTATTTCTGCAATAGAATCTGCGTGGCTGCATCCGTCTCCACAATTATGTTAAGAGTCATCATTGGTGTTGCAGATCCTTAATCCGTGCATCAATGCTTGTTTTATATTCTAACTCAAGTGCAGAATTTTCACCTAACATCTTTGTACCCACAACACGGCGAGGAGACTGCCTGTCGATTTCTTAGTGTCGCCACCTTATGGAAAAAGATATACTGTATCACATTCAACTTCAATTAATTTGAACACCGATCTGGATGCCTAACCTCATTGACGATGCCGAACTTGCAATGAAAATCTCCTGATAGAAAAAACTCTCCAATGCACAAATTGTGGTCTCTCCATCCCTTGTCCCTTAGTTCTTCTTCGCCTTTTCGGCTTTCATAGGATTAACACTTCCTAGAGCCCTGCCAAAGAGACGAAGTCAGTCCTTCGCTTGCTCTCCTTCCGATCCATGTACTGGCAAGTAAATGGGAGGAGCACACCTTATACTCCCGGAGCCAAAAACTCGTCGATGAGATTCCCACTTCCACCAAGAAATTGAGGGAGGATTATCCAACCTTTGACTCCAGTTTCTTTGCTTGAATGGCCACGCGATAGGGGAGGATATATCTGACGTCCTCACCTTTCCTGAAAAACTAGCCAACATATTTTCTAAATTTACAACTTCTCCGGGAAACTTCAGCTACGGGTGGGGCTAATGCTTCTCCTTCCTCGGTAAACAGCTTACAAATCTAATGCTATATTTTTACCATAATTTTTAATGCAAAAATAACCCTGATTACTTTACATAAGTGCAAATATAACACTAAAAACTATATTTCGCTATTGACCAGTTATTCCCGCCCATTAACAGATTGAAAATGACCAAAATACCCTTTCAATCTAAAACAAAAAATGGAAAGATAAAAATGCCCTCCACCCACCACTCACAGCCGTTAAACACCACCACCACCACCCTTGAACTCTCCTACTGCGCAAGGAGGAGTGCGGCGATAAACGCACTCACAACGTACCCCAATCGGGTAAACGAGAGCCAATTCTTATCACCCTAAGAAAACCAACTAGACTGAGAGAAACATAGAGGAGATTGTAAAATGTGTTAATTTCGTTCGGTTGTCGGGTGACCCGAATGACCCAAATCGTAAACAGAAACACGCCGAAGATAGCGACCGGGAGCCACCCGATGAGCAGAATCGGTGACTTCGAATCGTGGCCGTAGCGTGATAGAGCTGCGTGATTATCGCGTCAATAAGCCCAACAAATCCCTTTAAAAGCCGGACTACCATTCCCCTCCTTCTGAGAAATTATGGACGCAGGCGACTAAAGCGGTCGTGTCAGAGTCTGAGAATTGGCGCTAAGGAATATGTAGAAACACATGTGCTATACTTTGGGGCTACTGGTTTTTTTGCAAAGAAGTCGCCTCGAAGCCCTACCGAAGCCCTACTGCCACTGCTACCTCGCTCCGCCGCCCTGCGGCATTGGAAGAGCCTAGCGGTGGCGTTGGAGAACTTGGCGCAGCCAAAGAGGTCCCCCGCAGCATTGGAAGACCCCTGTGACGGTGGTTCCGCCGCTGCCGACAGTGGCTTTACGGAACTTAGCAGAGGAGGCGATTGGTGTGATTGGCGGCGAGGAACCGGTTTGGGAAATAAAGGCGATCTGAGAAGATGGCTAGAGAGGGAAGAGAATTAGGGTTAGAGAGTTTTGGGGTCGAAATAGTAAATTCACTATTTTTTGGTATTTTTCTTTTTTCAGAAGGGTAAAATTGACTTTTCACCTAATTTTGCCCTAAATATCTTGAAAAGGGTAAATTTGTATATACGCTAACTATCTAGGGTTATATTTGTGCTTTCAATCATCAAAAGTTAAATTTGCACTTATATGAATAAGGTAGGGTTATATATGCACTTTTCTCATTTTTTTTAATTGAGAAAAGTGCATATATAACCCTATATAATTGATGAAAGTGCAGATATAATCCTGCAATAATGAAAGTGCAGATATAACCCTGCAATAATGAAAGTGCAGATATAACCCTGCGATAATTGAAAGTGCAAATATAACTCTGGTCAGTCAATGCTAGAAATAATGGCTTTAGGGTTATATTTGCACATATGTATAATAGTTAGAGTTATATTTGCACATATGTATATTAGTTAGGATTATATTTGTACTAAAAAATAACTCAGGGTTATATTTGCACTTTTTCCAACATATAGGGTTATATTTGCATATTACCCTTTTTAATTTCTCAGCCGTCATTATTTACACTGTCTCAATCGTTACTAATGTTCTTTGTTTCTTTTTTTAGTGGGCCTTGGTAAGGGAGTAAGCTTTAAAAAAAAGGGAAGCAACCTATGTTGCACCAAGACGGGGACGAGGATAGGGACGGGATATGGAAAATTTAAAAATTATAGATATAGGTACGACAAGGATATGTACAAAAATATAATAATATATAATATTCAAAATCAAATATAACAACTATTCAAACTCAATTTAATAAGTTGTATAAGAAAAATAAAAATAGCAATCCAAACTCTATTAAGTATTCGAATAAAAACTAAATAAAATACATTGTTCATTAATATTTTTTGAAATCAAACCATTCTCCAATTGTGACTCATCAAGTGAGAGATTCGCAAACTCCAAATATCACACGTCCTCCAAAGAATCAAATTCATCTCAACCAACATCCCACATTTTGATCTTCTCATCTTCATATTGATCGGAACCGCTCGATAAAAGACGGAGGTTGTTGTGGATGAAAATCATATCTTCAGTACGGCATGTGCTCAACTTATTCTTTTGAGTGAGTGACTGAAATTTTATGTGCTCCAATTTCGTTCACAACAAGAAGAGGAATTAGGTTGACCAAGTAATTTTAAAACCAACATTTGGAGCAAGGGAGCTTCAGCACCAAAATTAGCCCAACAATTCTTAGGATCAGAAGAGTGCCTCTCTGTAATCAAAGTCAAATAATCAAAAGTGCCTTGCAAGAGTGAGAAGTACGCAAATTCCTAAAGAACTTTATTCAACTCATCATTATTTGAAAACAATCTATGAAAATCCTTATTCCTTTCTGAGATATTTCTATGGGGAGCATCCTTACTTTTATCCTCACCAAGTCATTCTTCACTATAAAACCCCTATCAAAATAGTTTAAAAGAAATCACATATGTGAAAATAAATTTAAAATAAATAAATATAAAGATAATATTGTTGAATACATATCTTGGGTTCAATGAGTGAGCAAGACAATGAAGAGGATTATAGCTCTTAGTCCAATGAGACATAAGGATCTCAATAACAACATCCTGAAATGAGGGAGTTCCCTTTTTGTCAATCTGCGTCTTCTCCTTCTCTATCATTGAGTCTCACATCTCATACACCGAGTGAAGACATGGTCTATCAGTGTCACAAAATCCAATGATAGGTCACGTGAAATCAATGATATAATCCACCTTGTCCCACCAATCATCATTCACAAGTTTGTCCTTTACAAAATTTGTCTTTTGCATATCATCCTCTCTATATGAAACCCATTCATCACTCATAATCATTGCTTGAAGATCCCGCCTACTAAGTTTAAACCTCTAAAGCACCACAATAGGCAAAGTGAGTATCAGCAACTGAAAGCAATTTAAGAGGAGAAAATCTATTTAAAATGGCCAGCCTCATGTTGTGATTCATAATGAAGTTCTTAATTTGTACAACGTCTTCACAAACACCAGTAATCCACTTGCACAATTCAAAAGTTTCCTCGTTGTCTCTCGTATTTTTTGGAGCACAAATTTTCTTCAAAGCAAGAATCAGTGTATAGACAACATACAGTGTCTAATGAATGTGAGAATACATGCTCTCAATAATCTCACCGGGCCCTTTACAATTAGTTGTATTATCTGTGATAATCAGCACCACATTTTCATGACCTACCTCAAGAATCACCTCTCTTCATCAAATATGCGATGAAAAATTTATCCTTATATTGACCAAAGAAATTTGTAGCTTTGAGAAATATAAGACCTTTACCACAAGTAGCCATGAAATTAATTAGTGGCTTCCTCGTTGGATCATTCCAACCATCACTCACAATTGTCAACCCCTCTCTCTCCCAGTTCCTTTCAATGATTGCATTAACCTCTCAACAAGACTCTTCTAATTGTTGAAGCAATGTAGTCCGCAACATTTATAACCAGGAGGCACATATCAAGCTATGTTATGGCTAACAACATAAGTATAGGACCTCAAGTAATACAGATTCCTTTGCAAATTAAATGACAACCCACCAGTGTAAAACATTCTTGCGATTTCTTGATCCAATTGAGCTCGAGAAGAAATGTCCAATGCTTTAGTAATCAGAGACATCTCCAATATTCTTTTCTTGGAGGAAGAATCTATTGTGGATTGAGAAGAACCACCTAGCAAAAAAATGTCTTTAGGTGCAAAATCTATCCTTTTGCTTTCAAACTGATCCTCTAACCTTCAAAATTCGGCCACATCTTTAGCACTCACTTTCTTACAAGCAGAGATTCCATGTCCAAGCAATCAAAGTAAGTGTGTCTTCACCCTATAATAACTTCCAAATCAAGTTTTATTACAAAAATTACACTGAAATGTCCAAGTTCCTCCCGATTTCCCACTTTTTTCTGTCTTTAACACATAATCCCACAAAAGAGGATTAGAATAACTTTTCGTTGGGACTGAAGAGGAAACACTTCCACTTTGATTTTGTGATTCCATAATCTATCATATGTAAGTTTAAAAAATATATATATTAAAAAGTACACATAAAGGACCGACTTTGGTTAGAAATTTATCCAGTGGCCAACCTAGATTAATTATTTTGTGTCCAATTTCCAAAGCTTCACAGGATAGGTGAACTAGTGATCCAGTGGTTCAGAACCACAACATGCAACTTGAAGCATTAAACTAATGCACACACAAATACATACATGTGTATATATATATATATATATATATATATATATATATATTTGTATATATATATAATGGTTAATTTTGCACGCAATATAATTTTTCCAGTGGCATACTGAGGAGATTAAAACTTTTACACATTACAATGTCACTCAGAAACGAAAATAGAGAAACAAAAAGAAAACAAAGAATGAAAATGAAGCAAAAAAATAGGCATTAACGGAGCATAAAACATGGAGAAAAAACACATACCCTAAAAGTTTTGAAATCATCAACTAAGAAGAACAAGAATATGAGTGGAGATTCTGGAGAAGAAGATCATACTGTGGTAGAGGAAAGTTCAAAATAGAGCAATTCACTGAATTCAGAGTTTCACTTTGCAGCGTTAGCCTATGTTTCGACTCTTTTGAGTATAAAACGAGGGTTTTGTGGAATTGAAGTAATTTTAGGAAACGAAATCTTTGTATACTTGATTTGGAATACGAATTGGTATCGGATACGCATTCAATTTTAGGTCAAATACTGATTATTTCTGGCGATCCGCAGACATTTTAGGGGCGTCCCTAAGCTGAATCCGTCCCAGTTCCCATCCCTTCTTCGTCCCTAACCGGAAACTTCATAGAGTTTATCGTCTATGTGCATCCTAGGAAGCAACAACTCCAGAGTCTCAAAAGTCTTCTCAATGGAGTTCAGCATCCGACATTGCTCTACCTCCACCTCCACTTGTCATTCATGTTAAAGCATCCTTTATGGGGTAGCTTCTAGAAATGAAATTGGTCACCATAAAAAATGTGGTGGGGGAACCAAAGTGGGGCTGAAGGTCAATCGTGCCCAAAAAGGCCTCGGCTGGATGCTCTTTAGCCATTTTCTTCTTCCACTTTTGCCGAAACTGCTCAATTTTATCTTATAGGAAGATGAGCAAGACTATTCTCTCCTATTTGTTTAAATTTATGAGGAGCAGCAATAGATTATGATGGAAACAACAAAAATTACATCAAGCATACATAAGACACGAGCATTTACATGGAAACCCCCTCCATTGCGAAGGGTAAAAACCACGGGGGGTCAATCGACCCACCTCAGTCATCTTCATTGATCAACCAAAAGTGTTATAAGACCCTCAACAACACGCTATTACTAGCACAAGTTGCTCTCAACAAATAAAGGATCAACAACCACTACAACAATGAATATTAGACAACAATAGGGGAAAAAATACCAATCTGCATAGCTTCTGTCTTAGGACAAATGAACCCTTTCCATACCACCAAAACCAATCTCCACCGTTCAGAACTTAGCAACACGGTTTGGGAACAACCTTTCATAGTTACAGCCAAATACAATTGTTGGATAGTGAGATGTTGTAGTTCTACCAAAGTTGCGTATGAAAATGCAAAAATCCCCTTTCACCACTTTTGACTTTTCTCTCATTCTATTGTTTTTCTTACTTGGTTCCACACACTGAACCAAACTCAACCACACCCTAAGAAACCCTCTTCCATGGTGTGCTAAAATGACCGGAATGCCCCCTTTTAGTGTGGGCCAAATTCCAAGGGCCAAACAATTCTCCCGCTTTTTGACTATGCAGAGGAAATTACCAATCAACTATCTCTTTGCATAACTGAAACGTCCCTCTTTACAAAACCTTAGTCAACATGATTAACCATTGTCATCCGTATGAACCTTCTAAAGTTCAAGCACCTTAGACTTCAGAGCATCTTGTATCCAATGATACCAAACATCAATATGTTTTGTCCTACCATGAGATGTATAATGCTTACCAAGATGAATCACACTCTAAGTATCACATAACAAGACGGACCTCTCTTGTGTATAGAAGAGTTCATGAAGAAATCTCTTCATCCACAGAAGCTCTTTACCTTTTCAACAGCTGCAATATACTCAACTTCGGTGATAGACAAGGCAATGCATTTTTACAATCTTAATGGCCAAACTCACAGGTCCCCTGCAAAGGTAGTCAAATAACCTGAAGTAGATTTACATGTACTATCACCCGCCATATAGGAATTACAATAGCCAACAAGAATAGGCTCCCGACTTCCAAAAACAAAGCGATAAATCTAAAATTCCACGAAGATATCTCAAAATCCACTTCACGGCATCCCAATGCTCAATTCTTGGATCAGAAAGGGAACGACTTACCACACATACTGCTTGAACTATATTGCCTTGTACATACCGTAGCATACATGAAGCTACCAACAGTCGAGGCATATGGAAAATTCTTCATATCATCATTCCCTTTATCACTAGAAGACTTTCTATCAAATTTAAAGTGTGAAGGTAAAGGTGTACTCACAGGTTTAGCACCATCCATTCAAAATCTTTGAAGTACTTTCTCAACATACTTCTTCTGAGATAGCCACAAATTTCTACTCTTTCTGTCAATTTCCATTCCATGTATTTGTCTTGCTAGACCCAAATCCTTCACCGCGAAGAATTTGCTCAACTCTTGCTTCAACCTGTTGATCCTAAAAGCAATATAACTAATAATGAGGATGTCATCCACACAGAGCAATATAATGTAAAATCATTCTCGGAGAACTTTTGTACACAAACACAATTGTCAGAATTAGTCTTCTTGTAGCCAATATATTTCACCAAACACTCAAACTTCTGGTACCATTGTCGTGGCACATGCTTCAAGACATACAGGTCTTCTTCAACCCACACACAAATTTCTTCTTCACTTTTACCTTGAAGCCTTCAGTCTGCTCCATGTAGATCTCCTCATCCAAATCACCATGAAGAAAAGTAGTCTTCACATCCATCTGTTCAATCTCTACGTCAAGGCTTGCAGCTAAGCCTAACACAACTCTGATGAAAGTCATCTTTACAACTGGAGAGAAAGTCTTCTCAAAATCAACCCCTTTAATCTGACTGGAGCCCTTAACAACCAACCGAAAGTAAAAAAGATAGAAATGCCCCTCGTGATCGTGACTTTGCTTGAAAAAACAATTGGTAGCTATTGTAATCACCAAAAAAATTTATGGAAACCAGTTTGTAATAAATATTTGCACACACTATGCTTGTTGCAGCCATCGAAGATGTGCCGATAGAAAGGACGTTGTCGCAGCATTGAAAAACTAAAAATACCTATCGTCTTCGCTATGATGTTCCTCTGTAGAGAATAGCCATCTTCTAAAAATATGGCCTGCCAAAGTGTCCGTCGTTGTTCGAGTTTTCCAGAGAAGATCTGAGTCATTGGAGTAGATCTAGATTTGCTGTGAGTCGCTAGGGTAGAAATGCCTGGAATCGCTCCGAGCACGAACCAACGCTAACGCTTGAGGCGTAGCTCTCAAGAGGTTGGGTACGAGGAGTACGGTTTCAGGGAGGGGGGATTGAGGTGTGGGTGGGGGCGTCAGAGGTTGTGGTTTGTGGCGGCGGGCTCCCCAAAATGAAGCTAGGGGTTTTTTAGTCTAAGAGGGAGAAGATGGTGTTTGAATGTACTTTCTCTTTTTAAGGGAGGAAAAAACTATCACGCCGGCTGTGGGGATCGAACCCACAACCACGTGTTTAAAAGCCACGAGCTCTACCGCTGAGATAAGTAGGCTGATTTTTTCATTATAATTCAGTTCACTTATTACAAGTTATAAATTATACCGAGTGTATTTTATCTTGATTTGTATTTATGAAAAATTGGAAGGGCAATAATGATATGCTTTTCGAAGACAACTCCTAATCATCCACAAAACCAAATGCAGATTTTGTCTATGCCTGTGGGCATGGATATGAAATAGAAATGAAGATCCGGTAGAGTGGCAGAGGAACTCCATGCGGACACAGAAACAAGCAGTAGGGGCGAAGTAGTCGCACAGTAAATAACAGGGGTCAAAACCAAAACATCCAATAGTATAAACCTTTCCCCGTTAATACCAAGGACTCATCTTCTTCCTTCACTCCTCTAGTTGTCCCCACACTTCAAAATTCTTTAGGTTTCCTGGTTCATCACTTCAAAAACTTCTATCCTCACCCAAGAAAAAAACCCCCTCCTTCTCTGCACACATCAAAGTCAATCCTATGTTATCCTTGTGTTGAAAATTCAAAATTCTGCCCAAACTTACCCACCAATTCTCGAAGCACAATCAGAATTTTGAACCGGTTTGATAGGTACAAGACATGGCTAATGCTCCGGCGAATTTGTTGGTTTTACTGGGTTTGGGAATCGCAGGAATACTGCTGATGACCAAGAAGCTGAAGAAAGCTGTGAAGCCGGACTTCGGGGCATTTGTTCAAAGGCTGCAGCTTTTGCCGCCACCGCCTCCGCCGCCACCCAAAGCGCCGCACCCCCTCACCGGACTGACCTTCGCCGTCTCTGACGTGTAAGCTTCTTAATTTGGTTCAGCTCTTCTGGCGCCTCCTTTTTGCATTTCGGAGGCTTTTTGAACTACGAGTTGCTTGTCAGCTACAGTTGAATAGATATGTGGAATCATGTGTAGTATTTCTTAGTCTATCTATTAGTTTTCAATCGTTATTTCATGGGTGTTCTAACGATATGAGTCTTAAGAAATGAATTTCTGAGACTTGAGTAGGTGTTGAGGGAGGCCCTTTGGTTCTCGAAATAGTATTGGTCTTTGGTATACCAGGTCTTTTTTTTCTTCTTCTAATCTTGAGGTTAGGTGAGTGTGCCCGGATTTGAGGAGGTCACTGTGCCAATGCCGCCAAGGCCCGGAATCTGCGAATTGTCACTTTGCATATATTTACTATGAAGGGCTCTATGATATCGTATATTCAAATATATGCTGATAAGGGAATTCTTTACACATTCCCACACCGAGCGAGAAAGGCTTCGGAAAATGGTTTCTAATTAGTTTAAACATTTTTGATATGGATATTTACTGATACCTATCTCTTTTTAGAAAGTTAAAACTCATTTGGTAAATCTTGCGTTTGAGGGCTCAGTTTTTTTGTTGGCCTTCCATGGATGTTATTTTGGTTTTAATTCTATCAATATTTATGTGCACCTTATGATTCCATCACTTCCTAGTTTTCCTTCTACAGAAATCAAATATTCTCTTTAAAAACTAATGCTAGCTAACTAATCACCAAGCCATTTTCCCTTTTTTACACTCCAGGTTTGATATTGAAGGGTCCATAACTGGATTTGGTAATTTGGACTGGTTGAATTCACACGAGCCTGCTTCTCGGACATCTTCTATTGTTTCTGCCCTGGTTGAAGGAGGTGCCTCATGTATTGGCAAAACCGTTGTGGATGAAATGGCATTTGGGTCTGTATGATATTCTAATTTGCAATACTTTTGCTGCTGTGTAATTTTAACTTTTACTATATATTTACAAATTTGCACGAAATAAAAGAAGATATAAAACCTGATCTGTTCTGTGGAGTATCTTTAGGCTGAGACTGTGTTTGACAAATATATTTGGGTTAGTAAAGAAGCATCACTTCACTACTGTTATGAATTTTTGGTACTAAATAGGGAATGTCACCTTTAGGTTAGTCTCACTGCAAAAAATATAAAAATAAAATACTGGTTTATTTGGTATTGTGAATATTACTAACCTAAAGGGGCAACCAGATAATTATAATTTTTTATTACACATGACACTCTTGATGTGCGTTGTCCTGTTTTGCTAAAGGGTCCATGAGAAGAGTTGAAATTGTTTAGGAGCCCTAAATGCTTACGTTGTGTTGATTCTTCTTACTATTGGTTCAAGTTCAATTTATAATTCCTTATAGAACTCTTAAAGACAGGAATCTAATGAGTCTTCCAGGAATGATATTGTGCCTAAGATCAATTCACTAATTTTAATATTGATTCCTCAAGTTTTATGTTGTTATCTTTTTGTAGTTTCTCTAGTTATGTAAGATTGTAAAATTCTAAGGTTGTCAGAATCTGTAATTGTAAGTGGCTTAGATAGAATTTGTGTTCTGGTTGACACATGCATGTGTATTTCTCTTTCTGGTTAGTGGCCTAAACTACAGATTTATTGGGATAGATACGGTTTGCTTTCATGTCAATAACTGTGTAGTCTAAACATTTAGTTGTGACTAAAGAATGTATTTGTGAAGGTTGTAGATCGTAACTTAATGTTCCTTTTGGTCTGCTTTCAGCATCAGTGGAGAAAATAAGCATTATGGTACACCAACTAACCCTACTGTTCCTGAGAGAATTCCGGGGGGTTCCTCTAGTGGAGCTGCTGTAGCTGTTGCTGCTCGCATTGCTGATTTTGCATTGGGTGAGTTGCTTGTGGTCTTTTACTAATATGTCCATGCAGTTTTATTTCGCTCTTCAGTTTTATGACATACTCTCCAGTGCTATACCTGTTGGTTTTGGTTTGATGACTGACTCATGATGCTTCACTAGCATTGAATAATATGATCTTCAATATGAATCCTAATGTTATTACTAATTTGCAGGTCTGGACACCATTGGTGGTGTGAGGATCCCAGCAGGATATTGTGGGATATTAGGGTTTAGACCCTCCTATGGTTTAGTTCCTCAGATGGGAGTCCTTTCTGTTTCGTCTAGTCTTGACACTGTTGGTAAGTTTCTTTAAGTTGCACATGTCTTGCCTTTAAGCATTATGTTCAACTGCTCAAGTTCTATTCCTTTTCATATTGTCTGCTGTTCAATCTTGATTTCACAGTAATGTTGTTATGATAGAACAATGATGAATTTGGCCTTTTGTGCATGTCTATTCTGCTTAGAAACTTTGAAGGCATAGTTGCTTCTTAAAATAAGATGTACAATTGTTCAGCACAAAAATTAGTAGTGGTGGGTATCGGTTATTACTTCTTGATGCAGACGTGATATTTTATTAACTTTGTAAGACAACTTTTGTAGGATTATTTGCAAACGATGCGAATGTACTCCGCCTTGTGGGACACGTGCTGCTTCAGGTTCCCTTTGCTGTTCAACGTAATCCACGGAGTTTTATAGTTGCTGATGATTGTTTTTCCTCATTGAATTCTTCTGCTGATCGGGTAACTAGAGCTGTGGTGAAAACTATTGAGGAGAAATTTGGAAGTATGTTCCTCATTGATATGTCTTTTTCCTTTCATACTCTGGATAGTTGATGCATGGTTTCTAAGAGGATCCTCTTTCAGGACAAGTATTAAAGCACGAGAATTTTGGTGAATTTTTGAGCTCAAAAGTTCCAACATTGCGAGCATTCCAGAGGGTGAAGTCTAATGGCGAACTGAAGTCGTCCTTCTTGTTGTGGCAGCTAGCTCAAGCTATGCTGATATTGAGGCGGTAAGCATGCTGTCTCGGTAAATTAATTAATTTTTTTTGGTTAAAGTAAGTTTTAATCCTTTTGTGAATATGTGCCTCTTGCCCAGATCTGAGTTTAAACAAAAGCACAAGGACTGGATCAACTCAGCGAGCCCTACGCTTGATCCTGTCATGTCAGCACAGATAGGACAAGTATCTGATACGACAGAAGCTGATATTGATGACTGCCATGCAGTAAGAAGCGAACTTCGTGCAGCTTTAAATCTCCTTTTGAAGGTATGTTGGTCTTATTAAACTTAGGTGGACTACAATGCTACATACAACGCTGAACGACATCTCTTGTTTCCTCATTTTTGGTGCTTGGTTTGAACAGGATGATGGGATATTGGTGATTCCAACTACTTCTTACCCCCCTCCAAAACTTGGAGCTAAGGAAGTTGTATCAGAGGATTACCAGATGCGAGCATCTACCTTGACGAGCATAGTTAGCATGTCTGGTTGCTGCCAGGTTAGAATTATTATGCAGGCATGGATTGAATTTTCTTTCGTGTGATGATCAACTTATATATCTTGTCCCCTTTCTTTGGCTATTTTCTTTCTGATTAATAGGTTGCTGTGCCCTTGGGGTTGTACGAGAAGTCCCCAGTTTCAATTTCTTTAATAGCAAAGCACGGGGGTGATCGATTCCTACTGGATACCGTCCAGACCATGTATGGAGCACTCCAACAGCAGGCCGGTATTGCTGCTAATGCAAAACTTTCTAATGATGCTGTTAACCAGGAAGCATCTGCTGAGATGGCAAAAGAAAAGGTCTTTAAATTTTTTTGCCTTTCGTGGTGTAGCTTTAGTTGTGTGAGTAAACTAATTTGTTGCCTTTTAGGAAGTTTGGAAGCAATGTGATCTCATGAGTTATTCAGTCTATGTTACCCTCATTACACGTTATGAGCGTTTGGTACCTGTATACCTTACTGGGATACTGTTTTCAGGGTAACCAAGCATTTAAAGAGAAACAATGGCAGAGGGCAATTGGGTTGTACTCGGAAGCTATCAAGCTCAACGGTAAAAGTGCAACATACTTCAGTAATAGGGCTGCTGCCTATTTGGAAGTTGGAAACTTCAACAAGGCAGAAGAAGATGCTACCATAGCCATTGATCTTGACAAGAAGGTAATCCGTTACTCCCTACCAATGTAGGGTTCTATGATACGGCATGAATGTTTTTTGAGGCCATATATAATAATACAGTGGATGTCATGTTCTGCAGAATGTGAAGGCGTATTTAAGAAGGGGCACCGCAAGGGAAATGCTAGGATATTACAAAGAAGCAGTAGAAGGTGAACATCTTCAATCCAATTTCCCTTATGCAATTGTCCTTGACTACCACAAATGATTATTCGTTTTACATCTTGAGGATTTGTACAAACATCCCTCGTTTCCAGAGGCTGTTGGAACCTTTTGACAATTTTCTTGCGCTTATTGCTGTCAAATTTGCAGATTTCCGACATGCACTTGTACTTGAGCCAAACAACAAAAGAGCAGCGCTGTCTGCTGAGCGATTAAGAACGCTGTTCCAGTAGGAGCTGTAAGTAGGATTGGAGAAGGTGGTGAAAAAGGCGGCAATCGGTACACACACACACTGGGGGGAATACAAGTAAAGGCCGGGAGCAGTTTTTTTGTTGGGATTTGGAGGAAAGACGGGGTCATTCGAGGTTGTAGAGTATGAGCGCGATTTTGATCTCACTTAGTTGCTTATTTATTTGGAATAAACAGTAAGTTTTGAGCTAGGCTTCTGTAACTGCTCTAATTTTTATCTGGTGGTAAATTCTTGTTTTACTTTTCTTTGTATTTTCATTTCTTTATTATGACTTCGATAAAAAAAATAGTCTAAAGAAAGCAGCGTACAAGCCTGGCAAGATTATGCTCATCACACACTTGACTCCTGGGAAATTTTACAAATTTCATGAGATTCTGCTAAACCTCATGCAAATTGATAGCTCTAACAACTCCCATATCTGGAGGTTGTATATAATCCATTTTTTCGGAATCACCATAGAATGTTTACAGATATTTTGGTGGCAAACTGAGTACAATCACATATTTACAATCATTTACTCCCTTCGTCCAACAGATATTTTTATGGTATTCAATGATCATCTTTGACCTCCTCTAGCTACATATATCGATTCCGTATTGAAAATTGATATTTAGAAAATAGATGTTAAAATGGTTCTAAAAAAATCTCACATGATATTTTTATCATATATATTAACTTATATTAATGGTCAAAGTTTACTAAATTTGACTTTAAAAAAATAGAGTGGCCAAAATTGGTGGGATGGATGGAGAATGATTTTAAAGGATACATTCTAATTTTTCTTATTTGTACTTGGTGAAAATGTGGACCAGCGATCAAAAGGACAATGGACACTAAGCCCATGGGCGAAGAGCAAGCGGGCGCGGAGCTTCTAGTCGTGCCAGACTACGTGGGCCGAAGAACACGGAATAGACAAAGAACACGGAATAGACAGCGAACACAAAGACCATGAATGAAGAACGTGAGATTGTGGCACGCCCATGATCTTAATTCTCGAAAGTCAAGGAACGGTTAAGGATGCCAGTCTATAAATACAAGCAGCTTTGTAGGAGCTAAGTGTTACTATCTATAGAAATTTCGGTTCTACAAGGAGAATACTGACTTAATCGCCGGAGCCCTTCTCCCGGAATCACTTTCGGGATAAGCTTTGCAGGTGAAGAAGCTCTTGGAGAGGATGACCAGATTCCCTGAACGATCTCCACATCATTTGGCGCTGTCTGTGGGGATGAAATTTTTATTTCGTTTTTAGGTCATTCAGGTGAAAAATGGTGTTCACCAAGGGTGAGAGGAACATAAGTACCAGTCACATGAACAGACATTGGGACGTAATGGGGGAAGTGCATCATTATCAGGGGCACACTAAAAGTAAATAGAAAGAGCACAGCAAGGAAGAGACAAAGGAGGAAGTAGAGTCTCCGAACAAACACCACGACAAGGAAAAAAGGCGTTCCCGACATTTCTGGAAGCAAACAAAGAAAGCCTTTATGACCAATTCCTAAGTACGCTCAAGCAAAAGTCCACAAAACCCAAAAAAGGGTAACCCAAGAGCGTGAAAACCTTAATTATGAAGAGGAATTGCGTGATATTGTTGTGGACAATGACGCAGATAAATCGCCTCTAGCTCCACACTTGCGTGATTTTAAAATGCCAAAGGATTTTAAGCTTCATTTTTATGTTATAATCTACGACGGGACAACGGACCCAAAAAAGTTTATGCACTCATACAGAAAAATTATGAGGTTTCGCGATGCGAACATCGATTTAGTTTGCAAGACATTTCCAATCTTTTTGACAGGAATGACGATCACTTGGTACGAAGACCTTCAAAATAGGAGCATCAAATCTTGGGCACAATTGTCAGAATTGTTCTTAGGTCGTTTCTACCAAAAGCAAAAGTTCACCCAGACGATCGCGGATCTCAGTAACATAGCCCAACAGAGTGACGAAAGGCTAGCAGAATATCACAATCGCTTTGTTACGGAACGATTATAGGGTCGTGACTTGTCTTTCTAGTCTTCTTTGGGGGCGTTCACATGAGGCATGCAATCAGGGGAATTCTGCAAATAACTGACGAAGAATATGCCTGAGAACCCGAGGAAGATGCAGAAAATGATTGAGCAGTGCAAACGGAATAAGTGAACAATCGTAAGATAGAGAGGGAACAAGGCGAGAAACGAATGATGGAAGATTCACAGAAGGGATTTATGAAGAAGGGAAGGGAAACGTCTCTTTCAAAGCAAGAGAACCAAGTTCGTAGGTTGCAACATTTCAGGATACACCCTTGACGAAACCAATGAGAGAGATATGGCAAGCACACAAGGATCGATTTCGAGAGCCAGCACCCATGCTAGCACCACCAGAAAAATGATCAAGAAAATATTATTGTGCTTTCCACAAGAACCATACCCACGACATCGAATACTGTAGAGATTTAAGAAGGAAAACTAGAGGAATGACTTCTTAAGCCAAAACAGAAAGAAAGGGGGAAGTCAGTATAGCGAAAATAGAAAAACAAGGAGCACCCTAGCAAGGAATAAGGGGACAACGTCTACATTGCCAAAAAGTCAAAAGATGACCGCTGCAATTGACTACAAGGAAGCTGAAGGCGACGAACTGCCAGATACAGTAATCTTGTCTATACAAACAATGCTTGGAAAACTAGGGCACAATATTCTCCCCCACAAGAACCTGTTGACAAGAGACTTTGCTCGGATGAGGAAATTACTTTCAGTTAAGAGGATGCAGTACCAAACGCTTCGCCTCACAACGATCCTATGGTTATCGTAGCAAAAATTGGAATTGCTAAGGTACACAGAGTGTTCATAGATGATGGAAGTGCAGTTGAAATACTATTTGTAGATTGCTGATTGGGGTTCAAGCGAACAAACCTAAAAAAATCCACATCCTCGCTTGTTGGGTTCACAGGGCGATCAAAAAGCCTTCAGGAAATATACAATTACCTGCCACGATCGGTGAAAGCGGAAGGAATTGCACAATCCTGTGTGACTTTGTAGTCATGGATGCCCCAAGCACGTTCAATGCTATAATAGGAAGACCATGGATGAGCGAAAGCCATATGGTCCCCTTACCACTTGGTCATGAAATTCCCAACACCGGCTATAAGAGGAAGCCAGCAAACAATGAGGCAGCGCATGGTCATCGCAATGAAGGCAGGAAGAGTAGGAGAGAAAGCGAAAATGGTCAATACAATATCAAGTGGTGGACCACCAGATTAGCCAGAATCAACAACAAGCCTAGGGGAAGAAACAAAGCTTGTAAGCCTGGATAACGAAGACAACTCAAGGTGTGTATGAATAGGAAAATGCCTTCCCACTGAAAAAAAGGAAAGAATCATACAAATCCTTCGGAAACACAGAGACACTTTCGCATGGAGTATTCATAACATGGGAGGGGTAGATGCAGACATCGCAACACACTCTTTGAATATCAGTGATGCGGTCAAGCTAGTTAAACAAAAGTAGCGTTGATTCGCTAGTGATAGGCAGAAAGCAATTGAAGAAGAAGTTACAACACTACTCCAAGCCAGCATAGTAAGGGAGGTCAAATATCCAAATTGGCTCGCAAATCTAGTAATGGTAAGAAAGTCTGACGCTGGATGGAGAATGTGCATCAATTTCACGGATTTATATAAGGTATGTCCTAAGGACTCCTATCACCTACCAAAAATTGATCAACTGGTTGAGGTAATTTCAGGTTATCAAGTGCTAGCATTTTTGGATGCGTAAAAGGGTTACCATCATATATTAATGAACTCGTAGGACGTAGAGAAAATGAATTTCATAACAAGCTTTGGGACTTTTTGTTATGTAAATATGCCATTCGGGCTGAAGAACGCATGAACGACATACCAAAGAGTAGTGGATAACACTTTTCGCAATCAAATATGGCGAAATATGGAGGTGTATGTTGATAACATGGTCATCAAAAATAGGAAGGAGGATAGCTTCGCAGTGGATCTACAGGAGACTTTGGATAAACTAATTGCCACAAGAATGAGGCTCAATCCTAAGAAATGTGTAATTGGGGTGGGCGCAGGGAAATTCTTAGGATGCAAATTTTCCTTGAAGGGAATCGAGGCCAACCCAGAAAAATTCCAAGCTATAATCAACCTTCCTCATCCACGAACAGTCAAGCAAGTACAAGTCCTAATGGGGTCACTGGCAGCACTTAGCAGGTTCGTCTCGAAAGCAACATATAAGCACTTTCCACTATTTGAAGTTCTAATGAAAGCCAAGAAGTTTAGCTAGAATCAAGAGCTCCAAATAGCGTATGATGGCTTGAAATAACAGCTTTTAACACTGCCAATGCTAAAATCCCCCGTTCCTGGGGAAACATTATATTTATATTTATCCATCTCGCACAACGCCGTCAGCTCTGTCTTGGTCTGCTTCGAAGACCATAAACAAGTGCCAGTTTACTATACAAGGAGGATATTGGAAAGCGCAGAAAAATCGTATATGCCAATGGAAAAGCTAACCTTGGCCTTGATGTACTCAACACGAAGGTTGCGAACGTATTTTCATGTTCATCGCATCATAGTTTACACGAGTTTTCCAATCAAGAACGTCCTTAGTAAGTCAGAGTCATCAGGAAGACTAACAAAGTGGGCTTTGGAATTAGGCCAATTTGAAATTCAATTCCAGCCTAGGAAAGCGATCAAAGCTCAAACGTTAGAAGACTTCATTGCCGAAATGACAAGCGAAGAAGAACAGAGAGCGAACATGTATCAGAGCTTGAAGATCGATAGAGGCAAGTCGAAGTGGGAAGAAGTTGAATGAACCTTATTCGTTGATGGTGCGTTTAGAAAAGAAGATTGCGAGCATGATTGGTGTTCATAGACCTAGATGTGGGCGAACATAGATACGCATTGCGGTTTGACTTCCTCCTCACGAACAACGAAGCAGAATATGAAGCCTTGATTTTTAGATTGGACCTCGCTGTCAGAATGAAAGTCAGAAGTGTGTGAGTATCCAACGATTCTCTAATCGTTGTCCAACAAGTGCGAGGGGACTTAGAAGTGCGAGAAGAGCAATTGGAAAAATATTTAAAGAAGGTGCAACAACCCATAGCACAAATTTAATATTTTGACATACTTTACATACCACAAAGAAAAAAAATAAAGGCGGATGCACTAAGTAAGCTAGCAACATCAGGATTTAGCTCTTTTGCCGAGCAGAGCGAAGTCGTTGTGGAAGTCATCCCAGTCAGAAGCACCGCGTCAACCATGGTGCTAACCATCCAAGAAAATGACGTTAACTAGATGTTCCCACTAATAGACTTCTTCGTCAACGGGACGTTACCAGAAGATAAGATTCAGGCTAAGAAGTTGGAGTTATGTTCTACTAATTACACTTACGAGGATGGGATCTTATACAAAAAAAAAGTTTCCTGTCTCCGTGGATAAAGTGCGTGGGACCAATGCAAGCACATGAGATTCTAAAAGAAGTTCATGAGGGCATCTGTGGAACATATCAAGGAGCTAGAATGATAGCAAAGAAGATCATTCGAGCTGGGTACTACTGTCTAATTATGCTCAACAATGCACACACCCTTGTGCTTAGGTGTAGGAGTTGCCAAATCAATGCTTCATTGTCACATAAACCACAAACAACTTTGACAAGAATCTACGATGCATGTCTGTTTGATAAATGGGGGATTTACTTAGTTGGACCATTCCCAAGGGGCGAAAGCAATGCCAAGTTTCTAATCGTAGCAATTGACTACTTCACGAAGTGGGTTGAAGCGAAACCATTAGAAAGGGTCACAACTTAAGTCACCAGGAAGTTTGTCTGGCAAAACATAGTATGTCACTTCGGGGTGCCACATACCATTGTCACAGAAAATGGTACGCAATTCACAAGCGGCATGTTCACCGGCTGATGCTCAAAGCTCGGGATTCTTCAGAAGTTTACGTCTGTTGCGCACCCTCATTCAAAAGGCCAAGTGGAAGTAACGAACATGACTATCGTTCAAGGAATCCAGAAGCAATTAGAAGGGAAGTGAGATGGATGGGTGGATGAATTACCAAACACGCTATGGTCTTACAGAACGTCTATTCGGGAACCGACAGGTAAAACCCCGTACAGTTTGGTTTATGGTCACGAAGCTGTCATACCAGTGAAAATTGGTCACTCAAGTTTTTATGCAACCAATTATGACGAGAAAGACTGGGTGGTGAAGCTCGAACTAGGTTTAGGGGAAGAGTTGTCGGCTAGGGTTTCTGTCAATTGGTAGTGGTGGTGGTGGAGCGACGGTAGTGGTGGTGGAGCGGCAGTAGTGGTGGTGGAGCGATGATGGAGTTATCGTTCGATGTGCCCTTAGTTTTTCAATTTGTGTTTATGAGTTTTTCAATTTGTGTTTCTTTGTTCGATTTTCTGTGTTTGTTTGAGTTTTGATTTGTGATTCTTTGTTGATCGGTGGCGATGTTGATGATCGATGATTTCTGAATTTTTGTGTTTCTGGCGGCCGTGGTGGTGATGGTGGAGTGGCAGTAGCGGTGTCAGTGGTGGTGGAGGAATGGCGGTGGTAGTGGTGGTGGAGGAACGGCGATGGTGGTAGTGGAGCGGCGGTGGTGGTGGTGGAGCAGCGGTGGAGCGACGGTGGCAGCTCAGTGGTATGGTGGTGGTGGTGAAAAGGAAGAAGAACCCTAGGGTATTTTAGTCTATCTCTTTGTAATTTTAATACTAGGGGTAGTTTGGTCTTTTAATTTAGGTCAACACCGAAAATTACTAAGTCAACCCCAGAATAGTGCCAAAAGGTTATATCGGCACTTATGATGCAAAACACAAGGCTACAATAGCACTTCTGATGCAAAACACAGAGCTACAGTAACACTTTTCAATTTCACAGGGTCATATTAATACAAACTTCCAAAACATAGGGTCATATCATTATTTTGCCCAAACTTCAACTAGAAGGTAGCCAAATCCCTTGTGGATACTGCATGAGGAGTACATAACAGCCTCACATCAACCTCTGAATTGCCACAGTAAGCACTCCAACTAAGAAGTAAGAGTCAATAAGAGCATCAATCTTGTTCCTCAGGGTATCCAAAATCCTTAGAAATTTGCCAACATAATTACCTGTTAATATTACATGTTATATACAATCTAGTGAGAGTTTTACTGTGCATTGCACGGTGCTATTAATTAATTAAAAAAATCATAATTTCAATGTTTCACATTTAATTGTAAAGTTATAGGTTCATGCAACATATACAAATTTATAGGGTTCGTACAAATTATAAATAAAAACTCAAGTTAATTTTATTTCTGAGTCATGTATTAAAAATTTTGAAATTATTACTTAAAAGTGCCGCAAAAGTACAATTCCTTAAATAAGTAGGTTTCTATTTAAAAGAAGAAAATAAAAAGTAAGAACTATAATTTTTTATAGGGCAAAATACTGATATTACCCTATGTTTTGGTGGTATGTGCTAATATGACCCTGTGAAGTTGGAAAGTGCTATTGTAACCCTGTGTTTTGGATCAGAAGTGCCGATATAACCTTTTGGCAGCGTTGACTATGTAATTTTCGGCGTTGACCAAATCTAAAATGACTAAAATATCCCTAGTCTTAAACCTAAAATTCTAATGACAAAATTACCCTTACATTCTTCTTTATCCTCTTCACAACAACTCTTCCACCACCGCTGGTCCTCCACCACTGCCGACCCTCCATCATCACCACCGCCGCTGCTCCACCACCACTGCCGCCGTTCCACCGCCACTGGAATCTGGACAAACAAACAGGACAGCTAAACAGGACAAACAAACCAACAGAAATACCACGAAACTAACAATAAACCAACTAACAATATGAGACGACATCTCTTTCATCTCCCACAACAATCTGGACAGGACCATTCCACCGCCGCTGCTCCCTCCTTCACATCTAACAATAAACCAACTAACACTACAAAAACTACCAACGTAGACAAATAATTGTACAAAAAAAACACAAACAAATCATTAGGAAAAACAAAAAACAGAAGTGTAACATAGTAGTACCTCAGAAACAGGACTATGAGACGGATCAGACAAATGGGGCGGGACAGAGGGCCTTAATTTTTCCTTCCTCATCATCGCATTCATACCTAACTCCCTGTCCCTTCTCCTCTAATTATCCTCCAAATTCTCACTCAATTTGGGGGAAGACATCTCGTTCATCTCCCACAACGTCGCTTCCGTGGTCATGGCGGCGTTACTCTTCAGCGGCGTGAACCGAGGATCCGGCGAGTGATGGCTCATTGCACCGTTCCCGACCTGGGTTTCAAAGTCGGCGAGGGCGTCATCTCCAAGCTCCTCGATCCGAACCCAAAGACCCAACTCACGATCGAGGCGCTCCGACTGTCTGTACCAACACTGATCTCTTTGGGGACGAAGACAGCACTTTCGACATCATCTCCATGACCTCGGGGCTGAACCTGGCCGGGCTCTTCGAGGAAGGAGCTCTTCGCCATGGAGAACAAGGTGGAGGAGGTTGAGGCTAAGGTGGAGACTATCAGAATTGAGATAGAGCTTAAGGTTGAGAGAGGGAAAGGAGACAAGATGGGGCTGGTGAAGGAGTCCGAAATGTCTGAAATGGTGGACGGATGAAATAGTCAATTTACAAAATTCTGGTCAAATTCAGGCCTCCAGGGTTATATTAGCACTTTCTAGCAAAACATAGGGTTACAATAGCATTTTCAAACTTTATAGGGTCATATTGACATTTTCGATCAAAACATAGGGTCATATGGGCACTTCACTCTTTTTTATATCTACGTAGATAGCAGTCCGGAAACCATCACCTTTCATAGTTCGTACATAGATTTGTTATTTTTTAAAATAAAGATGAAAATAGTTATTATAAATCAGATAATATAACGAACACAAACTTTTGTATTAGGCGATCTAAACTTTAGGCAGGATCCATTATGTAATTAAAATAAATCTTAATTATTTTTTTCAAATTTACTAATAAATTTAGAAATCTACTGTGCAATTATCAAAAGAGTGGGCCTCTTGACAGGCGGCCTGTCCATAAGCTTATGTACAGACCACTTATTTCTTAACTTATATACTGCATTTGTTAAATTACATACAAAATTTAAAATTTTTGAAAATATTTTTTATATCATATATTTTTATGTTTTCACCTTCAAATACATATTATTACTTGTTTTAACTTATAAAATACAATATTTAAATTTTATAAAAAATCATAACATTTAATGTAACAACCCCTTTGGACTGTTCATAAACTTATGAAAATACCACATTTCCTAAGACTTAATTTTTTCAAAATACTATATATATCACCGAAATATCTAGAAATGAATCCAGAGCTGCTACTGAAGGTATGAGCCTTTTCTTATGTGCTCAGTTTAAATTCTATGATACTGATCTGATACTACTATAAGTGGCCAGGCTTGGCGTTCAATACTTGTAATTAGCTCCTTGTTTTCTGCATAATCAAATGTAGGTCCTCCTTCTTAGTGGTGTCATGGGTCGGGTTAGCTAAACTTAGTGTCAAATGGGTTGGGTCGGACATGGGTCGATCCAAATTGATCCATATTAATTAAAATAATATAAAAATAGTAAACTTGTTTTAAAAATAAAATATATTTTTAGTTTTATAAATATTTTTTTTCAAGAATGTTATAATTGTTTATGAAGTAAATTAATGGTGAATATATTATATTAAATTAATTATTTTTTATGATTTTTTAAATGAGGTAAAATTACAAATGGATCAAAACAGGTCAAAATCTAACCCGACTCGTTTTAACCCAACCCGTCTTGGCCCAACCTGTTTAACCCATATGAATCATTGACCCGACCCAACCCAACTCGGCCCAAATGGATTGGATCGGGCAATTTGAACACCCTTAGTTCTTCTAAGGCTTACTCCACATCAAGTGAATTTGGTGCAAGTTTAAAGAACTGGAAAATATATATTGAAAGTGTGGAGGTCCCGTTAGAAGGAACTAACACTACTTATATTTGAGAATTTTGCATTTAAGTTGGACATAAAGTTCTGTTGCTTGTAGAGTTGTGCTTATAAGTAAATCAGACTTATATTGAAAGCAGGTCCAAAAATAATTTCTCCTTTCAAAATAAGCTATTTTTAGCACTTTATCAAGTGCTAAAAAATGATTTAATTACAAGCACAATAGCTTTCAGCAGAGCCATAGTATCTTAGAAACGAGTTGAGTTACTAAACCTATAATTTCTCTCTTATATTGATGCTAATGGTAGTGGTTTTGACTAAGGAACGTTGGTGGCCCTTGATTAAATAAAAGGAGTAATTTTAAATAAAGCTTGCACTACATGGAGTAATCAGTACACTTGAATACAACAGAAATTGCACAGTATCTGCTTCCATCTTGAGCTCTGTTCTGGTGCATATCCTAACATGTCAGACCTTGTGAATGCAAGCCAAAGAAAACAATTCTTAATTGTTGGTACCAAAAACAAAAGCCGCCTACCAAGTGCAGCACCTTGTTGACTTTGTCAATTCATTTTTTTATTTATTTCTTTAAAAATGGGATGTTTTTCTTGTTAATTTCTCTTTCCAGAATGAGTGAGTGTATTTAAAATCAAAGTTACCGGTTTGAACAAGAAATAGTTGTTTGTTTAATATCTCCCCCACTCGTAATATTAGAGCAGCTCATGGCATCAGAAATTTTTGGAATCCTTTGGATCCTTCTGGCATGTATTAATGTGTTAATTTGTGTATACAGTATCCCTGTTCTTAAGTTCAGAACCCGATTCTATCTTTTGAAATGGGATTTATAGTAATTTTGTGGGCTTTTGCATCTCAGATCTTGACTAAGAATGCTCAAAACTCAAGTAGATTGACCAGACCTCGACTCAAAGGTTAGAATGCTTTGGATTTGGCCAGGTGAACCCCACTGCTTCGATCCTTCGTGCTCCACTTGGGATGTCATTTGGAGTGCATATCTACATATGCTTGCACCAGAAAAGAAGGCCTTTCAACTTTCAAGACATTTAAGGATGTCTTATAATGGAAGAAATAACGGTGAATTTGTGATTAAAAGGAAGTAAATGCAGATACAGATGCTTGTGTTGGCCATGTAAACTTGCAGAGCTGAGTTATCAGAATGAGTATCTGAAGTCCCAAATGGTGGGACAGTCGAATCTTCATTTTGCTTCTGATGGGCACAACGGTCTAAAAGAAACCTAGGTTAGGGGAAATGGTGCTCTTGGTCCTGTTGAAGAACTCCAGGGAAAAATGGAATGTATGAAGCATGAACTTTTGGTAGAAAAGCAAACTGCAGAGGAAGCCCTGAAACATCTTCAAGAAGTTTAGTCAAAGGTCCATGAGATTACTACTGAACTTGCTGAGCTCAATAGGGGCTGGATCAAGAAATGATAGTACGGGATAAAAAAATGCGGAGCGTGATTCAAAGTTAAACAGGTTTCACGAACGTTCAAAGTAGCGATCAGGGTGCACATAGGGTGAAAAAACAAGTTCAAGCTAACGCCCAGTGATTCCTACGTGCTCCTCTTCAAGCTCAAGCTCATCATCGAGTGATTCCTCATTTGATGAAAGCGAGAATGAGTATCAAGCCATTGCCGAGCTACCAAGACACGCTTTGTTGGTATCAAAACAAGTTCGACAACTGGTGGGTGTAGTGTAGATCCATATAAACAATCGAATGCAATCGTATTGGAAGTCTTGAAGGTGTAAGTCCACAGTAACGATTGCTTTCCGTTGATGTAGATTGTATGCATTACACGTCGTAAGGACATTGAAACGTTTGTAATGGAAAGGCTGTTTTTCTTTTTCTGGAAAGGAAAAAAGAAGGTTGATTCCCCCACCCCAAAAAATAATTTTGCACCCCTGCCACGTTTCTTGCTTTATTTATTCTCATTAATGTGTGCAATTTCCTTTTTTTTCAATCAATATTTTTATTAACATATAATTAAAAGAAAGTCTCCCGTTAGACCAATTAACGGTTAGATTAATTATAAAAAATCTCATTTCAATAAATTTTATGGTCAAATTATAATTATTTTTACATTGCAATACATTTTAAAAAAAATCAAAGTTATAGGAATCTCGTTGCAATAAATAAAAACAAACATTAATCACTCCATTAATTACATCAATTATAAAATGATCCCGCCTAATAGTTAGTTCGTCTAAAATAAGTCGTTGTATATAATTAATATTATGTACAATATATTTTTTAATTAAATTTGTAATATTTTTTATAAATTAATTATATATAATTTTTAATTATAATTAATATGTAATTTGTTTATTTTAATTTTTTATACAATTTTTAACTTATACACTGCATTTGTTAAATTACATACTCCCTCCATCACGGAATCTTTTTCACAGTCTAAAAAAAATATGTTTGACTGTTAATATGTTTAACTACATATAATGTCGACAAATAAAAAATTGATATTAGAAACTACTTATTATGATGAATCCAACAATATCACATACGATAATATTATTGTTTATATATTTATTTAAATATGTGATCAAAGTTTGAGAGTGTTGATTGTCAAATAGTAAGTGTGCAACTTAGGTTGAACTTGAAGGAGTACTAAATTTAAAAATATAAAAATATTTTTATATTATATTTTTGCATTCAAATATACAATATTACTTATTTAAATTTTATAAAAAATTAATTTAAGATAATAAATACAGTGAATTGTCTAAGCTTATTGGACAATCCACATTTCCTAAGAATTTCTCTCTAAAATTTTTACTTAACACCACCTTATTTGCTATGGTGGAGCTATCCATTTAGAGCATCTCTAATGGTTTACTCTATCTTTTAGCTAGTTCAGTAGTTTCACAATTACTATAGTATATTTACTCCAATGCATACTCTGTATCTTTCTCTAAAAATAATATTATTTTACATATTTATGAAATTTCATTTTAATAATAATTTTTATATTACAAATTATCTCAATTATATATGGAAAAGTCTTGAGAAAGACTATATTTTCATAGGTATATGGAAAGACGGGGTTGAATTAGAATTATAGAAAGGTAAAAGGGTTTACTTCCAATATTAAAAATTTATTATGCAATGTGCAGTAGCTATAAGTTTATGACCTGATTAATGCAACCCAAAATTTTTGTCTTGATTTATTCTAATTTGCAGTTTAAACCATGATATTTCCATAATTTATGATAAACTGTCTTTCAAGAGATGAACTCATTACATATTTATCTTAAATCGTTATTTTATTTAGAGTTCGTCTATTGAAGACGGTCTTTCCATTATGAAAAGACCAAAGTTTAAAGTGTAATTTAGAATAAATGAAGATAAAATTTTTAGGTTGCATGAATCGGGTTATAAACTTTATAACTACTACATGTTGTATAATAAATTTTAGATATTGCAACTAAGACATTTTATTATTTTAATTAAACCCCGTCTTTCCATAAATAATTAAACTCCGTCTTTCCATAAATAATTAATTCATAACGTAACACATTTCATTAATATACCACTTAGAAATTTCAAAATATACAATATTTAATTAAATAAAACAAATTAAAGTATGTCATAATTTAAAATTGAAGAAATATATAAAAATATTAAATAAAAAGAGATGATTGTAACCTATTTACTTTTATGTTTTTTTATTATTGTAAGATATTTGTATCTTATAATTCTATATTTTATTATTAAAAATACAATGATAATTAAAATTTTGTGCTACACCATATCTTTTGAATTTCTAAAAAAATTTAGGCAAAGTCTTGAGAAAGACGGTCTTTCCATAAGCTTATGGAAAGACGAGATTTAATTCGAATAATAAAAGGTAAAATGTCTAAATTGCAACATTAAAAATTTAGTATGCAACATGTTGTAGTTATAAAATTTATAACCCGATTCATGCAACCCAAAAATTTTATCTTAATTTCTTCTAATTTACACTTTAAACCTTGCTCTTTCCATGACTTATGGAAAGACCGTCTTTCAAGAGATGCACCCAAAAATTTATTACTATTTTTAAATACGAATTTTATGTTAATATTTCCATTTGAATTAAATTAAATGTAGAGTTTGAGTGATATAGGATCACATTTGAATATCGATAGAAAAATTTAATTGAAATAGCTAAATTATGATTCTTAATATTAATTTTCACTAAATAACATTTGGCAAAGTCTTGGGAAATACGGTCTTTCCATAAGGTTATGGAAAGACGGTCTTTCCATAAGGTTATGGAAATATGGGTATAATTAGAATAATAAAAGGTAAGATGTATTAGTTGCAATATTAAAATTTTAGTATGTAACATATAGTAGTTATAAAATTTATAACCCAATTCATGCAACCGAAAATTTTATATTCATTTCTTCTAATTATAAAATAATACAGTAAATGAACAGTGCCACATTGTATACAGCGGTTTTGTTACGCGATTTTTTAAACGCTAAAATGAATTACCATTGGAATTTTGGATTTTATCCTACGTGGCATGGACCGTCCTTTGCAGATGACCCTATTGAATTTCGCCACACCCACGGGTATACTTCACTGGTTGGAAGATGGGTGGAATTGCCAAATATCTCTGGTTCGATGCTCGACAGCGGCAGTGTGGGGAGGTCTTGCTTTGCAAGGCTTCCTTGTGCGCACCGAATCTATGGATCGGCCCATTGATCCCGGTGTTGGGCTACCGTGATTTACCTCTCATATGATTGGTCCTGGTGTTGGGCTACCGTGATTTACCTCTCATACGATGGCCGGAATGTCGGCTGGTATGGGCCGCTGAGGGCGAGCGGCGATCGCCTTTGGCCTATTGAATTTCGGCAAACTGACTTTGTAGGTACTCCCTCCATACCGTCTTTATTTGTATTCTTATTTTTCTTTTACATCATTCTCTATTAAAATCATAAATATGAGAAGATATATGAAGTATGTGATGTTGTTCAATTCGTGGTAATAATTAATTCTTAAATATCAATATTTTATTACCCGTTATTATACATGTGTAAACATAACATATTAAGAGTGAAAGATATTTCTTGAAGAGTAGGTCTCTTGTCCATAAGGTTATGGATAAGCCATTATTTCTTCCCTTATATACTGCATTTGTTAAATTACATATAAAATTTAAAATTTTTGAAAATATTTTTTGTATCATATATTTTTATATTTTCACCTTTAAATACATATTATTACTTGTTTTAACTTATAAAATGTAATATTTAAATTTTATAAAAAGTTATAACATTTAAGGTAAATTTCCCCGTGGATTGTCCATAAACTTATGGAAATGCCGACTTTCCTGAGACTTTTCCTTTCTTGAATAATATGATAATGATTGTTGTGCATGTTTGGAGCAATTTGTATATTGTACCTGAGTTACCATGGAGATGCATGGTATGTATGTAGTATGTGCATTTGAGTAATAATATTTGTACATACAATACTTACATAGTAAATTAAAAAAAATGCATAATCCCACCTAAAATATTACACCCACTTACAATTTAAAATGCACAAAATATCCCTGAGAATAGGGTGTTCATGGTATTCATGGATACCATACAATTTACCTGTTTTGAGTATTAGTTACTTATTGTCTAAGATAGATTTATTTTCATATTTTATTTATTTCATATACTTGCTTGCTATATATTATTTCATTATAAAAATAATAAATTTTATTTATTTATTATTTAATAAATTTTAAACATATTGATTATTTAATTTTATAATTCTCGTAGTTCTTAGATGTACAAACTTTCTATTTAATTTTTTTTCATTTTAAATATGAGATGCAAATATGAGTCCATCTCCTCCATAAATTATGAAAAAATCAAGGTTTAAATTGCGAATTAAAAGAAATAAAGATAAAATTTTCGGATTGCATTAAATGGGTCATAAATTTATAATTACTGGAAGTTGCATAGTAAAATTTTAATATTACAAATTTACAACTAAAACTTTTGACCTTTCTATTATTCTAATTAAACCTCATATTTTCATAAGCCTATGTAAAGACGGTCTTCTTCAACATTTTGCCTACAAATATTACATGTTAATTAAACTAAATTGAGTGGCAAAAGTGAAATGATTGAAATAGTTTCGTGGCCACAATCTATGAAACATTAAAAAGGATGAAAAGATGATTTTGCCTGTGAGTTCTGAGATACTTTATCTCAGTAATACCGATATGAGTTTCAACTAGATGGAGATGAGTTCGGGATGGAGATTGGTTTCAACGGATTGACTTCACATAATGGCCTTAACTCTTCTATTTTAAAAGTTTGATGGAAAAAAATGGGCGAAGAAACAAATCAGTTTTCCCTATATTAATTGTTGATTCCCTATATATGTGATTGTTGAATTTATTGTAATAGAGAAATTGCATGTGCCATAAAATCGCATTAACATTGCACAGATCTTATGGTTAATAGGTTATGGGATATGTTCAACGATAACATACAAGGGATCATCTTATTCAGTGGAATCCACTCAGATTCTCCCCATTCAGATTGATGATTTTCACATATAATCCATCATCATCATCATCATCATCATCATCATCATCATCATCAGCTCTTGGTCCTAAAACAATAGCTACAGCTGTTAAGATGTTAATTCTCATGTTTGAAACCTAAGAAAATCCTCAACATCCAAGATCAGAATGCTCTTGAGTTTCTTAATCACAACAAGAGGATTCACCCTTGATCCATCCAAAACATGGGATGGTAGTGGGCACCGGAATTCACTGCTCACGACCTCAAGCACGAAGGTTTTAGGCGCCTGGGAGATTATGTGAGTCAGACCTGCCCCGTGAGCACCTGAGATGACCGAAGCGCCTGAAATAGCTCGAATCTGCTCTTTCATGGACATGTGTGCGAATAACCCATTCGTGATGTTTAACTTGCATGTAAAGTTGTCTGAAGATGCCATGTTTTTGAAGGAATCGAAGACTTCTTGCTCGTTGGTGAGCCGGGATTGCACTTTTCCTCCGTGTCTCGGGTGAGCTAAGTAATCCTTGCGTCGCACGAAGAGGATGTTGATGAGGGGCTTCGAAACATGATCTGTGATGACTGGGAGATCAAATGCTGCTTTGATCATCTCCCCGAACTCTGATAATCGTGCAGTTTTGTGATCATCGGGGTTTTGTCTTAGCTCATCGGCTGAAGCTCCATCACAGTCAATGTCTTCAGTTAGGCCTTTGAACAATGCTGTTTCGTAGCCTAATGGAGCGAGAATCGCGTGGCGGAAACAGACAACCGTCGAGGCTCTACGCGTATCTCAGGCTCGAAAACAAGGCATTCCATGTCTCTTCCAGTTGAGTCTGTCCTTTTTCACGAAATGCAAAGAAATCAGCCAATGCGAAAAATAACAGTGTAATCTACAATGACATAGTAATCAAAACCCTAATCCAGGTGAATTCACTTCTAAAGACAGAATGATCCTTAAACAATGCAATAACGCACCTTCATGAGCAAAATGCCATAGGTTATCGCCATAACATCATCGGACTGAACACGAAGAATGAAAAGACAAAACTCGAAAACTGATCAGTGATCAGTGATTGGACTAACCTTACAATGGCCATCCACGAAAACTAAATGAGGCCGATTAGGCAATCCAGTAGCTCGCATAGCCACGTACGCTCTATACCAACCCGTGAAAGTGTCGAAGAGGTTTGCATACTCAGAAGCGTCGGCTCCTCAATCCACTGCCATAAAACAACACAGAACTATCAGAACCAAAAATGTCAGAATAATTGCCACAACAACTCAATCATACGCAGAAGCAAAACCTTCTTTTCAACAATAAATCCTAGATCACAACAACACATCTCCTTGCAAATCAGGGTTGCACAATGTTTCACAACAAAAAATTCAGACAAGAACCCCCAAATCGAGCATTTTACACTAAGATTTGCTTAAAACAAATGCAAATCAGAAACCATATTCCAAGGACAAGAAACCTTCATTTTTTCCATCAAGAAATTAGAAATTAATAACCAACATCATAAAAACAGCATTTCATCAAGAAATTAGTACAAAAATCAAGACTTGAACATCCAAAACACGAAAATCCCCTAACCTCATCGCATCGAAACTCATCGGAGCCAACCAATCGAATCGAATCGATCAACCCACGCATTGTATGCGTATCAACAACTCCATTAGGCACATAACAATCAAGAAAATCCTCATCCACAAGCTTCTTCCCATTCCCAATCCCCCCTTGTCCGACAACCTCAATCTCAAAAGCTCCGTCCTCAAACTCCGGCAGCTCCTCCTCCTCCGCCCTCCCGATCACCGCCGCCAGCTCCTCCCCGCCGTGGGACATCCGTATCGGGCCCACATTCATCCTAATCCCGCCGCCCTGACAAACCTCCGGCGGGCCCTCTTTCAGCGCATCGACGCGGCGAGTGAACCCATTTCCGAAGTAGGCCTCGCAAGAACCCAAAGGCACCTCCTTGATCTCCTCCCACGGGAAAAGCGAAAAAGGAAAATGGTAAAACCAAAACGGCAAGGAAGAATCGGAAAAAGGAAGCAGAATAACGGCGCGGCGTCGTTTTCATACATCGGAGTCATAGAAACAGGCAAAACGTTGTCGTTTTCGCAAAGTAATGAAGTCGTAAAATTAGTTAAACAGCCTGGTTGATACTTATTATATGTTGCTTTTCGATTAATTATTATCATTTTAAAAGAAATATCTTTGCATCATCCAATAAGGAAAAGTCTTGAAAAATACGGTATTTTCATATGTTTATGGAAATATTGAGTTTAATTAGAATAATAAAATGTAAAATATTTAAGTTACAATATTAAAAATTTATCATGCAACGTGTAGTAAGAATAAAGTTTATAACCCGATTCGTGGAGCACGAAAATTTTATCTTTATTTCTTTTATTTACACTTTAAACCTTGGCAAAGTCTTGGGAAAGAAGGTCTTTCCATAGGCTTATGGAAAGACGGGATTTGATTAGAATAATAAAAGGTAAAATGTCTTAGTTGCAATATTAAAGTTTTAGTATGAAACATGTAGTAGTTATAAAATTTATAACCCGGTTCATGCAACACGAAAATTTTATCTTAATTTCTTCTAATTTACACTTTAAACCTTGGTCTTTCCATAATTTATGGAAAGACCGTCTTTCAAGAGACACACTCTTAAACCTTTGTCTTTCCATGACTTATAAAAAAACCGTCTTTCAAGATACATACTCATTCAATAATACAAGGTTAATTTAACTAGATATTTTGCACAAAATAAATTTAATTAGTGCAATCTTCCTTAACATAATTTAAATATTTATTACCTTCGTTTCACTTATGGCAAATTCTTGGGAAAGACCGTCTTTTCATATACTTATGGAAGGATGAAATTTATTTAGAATAATGAAAGGTAAAAGTTCTTAGTTGCAATATTAAAAATTTATTATGCAACATGTAACAGTTATAAAGTTTGTAACCCGATTCATGCAACCCGGAAATTTTATCTTAATTGTTTTAATTTGTACTTTAAACCTTGATTTTTCTATACTTTATGGAAAGACCGTCTTTCAAGAGACGAATTTTTCACTTATTTGGCTTACTTTATGTTTTAATTATTTCTTTTATACCTGATACATTTTGTATTTTTGACAAGATTTGTTTAATTTTATTCGCGCATTCTATTTTAAAAAAATAATAATTTCATCCATTTATTTTGTGATTAATCATTATAAATTTAAGCATCTACTAAATGAGTGATTGTCAAATAAAGGAAATAGAGGTGAATTTTTTAATTAAAAAATGGAAAATGAATGCTAAATCTTTTTTTGAAAAGAAAAAGGAATGCTAACTTTGTCTAAGCTTTAAAGGTAAAACCCTATCTTCTGAAACTAAAACCCTGCGAAATCCATCATCCTCAACCCCAAGAATGTCCACTTCGCGTTTGCTCAATCTCCTTCTGGGCTCCTCAATCTGCCGCACAAATCACCCATCTCCGGCAGCAATCCTCTCTTCCGCCACCCGTTTCCGGCCCTTTAAACCCTCTTCCTCCTCCCCATCTCCGCGCCTCCACCGGTGCTGTTCATCCGCCGCCGTTCTCGAAGACAATGCCGCCGCTTGGAGCCCCGAATCGCCGGAAAAACCATCCTATCATCCGTGGCCCGAATGGGTCACGTTTGTTGATAAATTGAAGGCTACAGGCTATGTTTCTGAGGCCAAGGAGAAGCCTGCTGATGGAGCTGTTTATAATGACATGAACTTGTTGAAGGACCCCTGTCTACATTTTGCTCGTGATCGTTACGATATTATCAGGTGTGTTATGCTCAATTTTATTGTTTGCTTCCAAAAAGTGTACGTATGAATTTTCCGTTGTACTTTCGGTCATAGATTTTAAGAGATTATTTTGTGTTGCAGCTCATTGTGTCGGGTGGAAATGCAGACTCTTGTGGGAAAGGGTTGTCCTAATCTTTTAAGGAAGGCGGTAAATTCTGCTAAAAGGTTGCGGGTGTATTTGGGACTTGAAGAAGGAGAAGTAAGTTCCTAAGCATTTGTACAGTCTGTTCATTTCAGGATTATATGTTTGAGTTTCTAGTCTAGATATAGTTTAGTTGCTTTATTTGGAGGTTAAGTTTTGTGGGATGAGCTTAAAAAAGTGATTAACTGCAGGTATGCGGTGTATGTGTTCTGCGTGGGTCATGTGATAGAGCTAATTTAG
Organism: Rubia yunnanensis; assembly: GCA_037428765.1. Taxonomy (NCBI): domain Eukaryota; kingdom Viridiplantae; phylum Streptophyta; class Magnoliopsida; order Gentianales; family Rubiaceae; genus Rubia; species Rubia yunnanensis. Next base: position 81,386,983 of record CM075068.1, read on the forward strand.
TATTGAGCGAGTCTGAAGCTGTAGCGAGAACTGTTGATGTTGTCCGTCTTTTGCTGCTCTACGCCTTGGATCCGAGTGCAACAGATGGGGGAACCAAGTTTCAAGATAGAGAGTTAGTAGAAGTATCTGCAAGAAATTTGCTATCTGAGTTGACTGACCTAAGTGAAAAAACTCCTGTACCCGAGGCTCCAGAGCCTGCTGCCAAATTTAATCTGAAAAAGAAGTATATCAGCTTTGTAAAGGGTGCCCGTACCTCTGATGTTGAAATGAAAAGAGGAGATTGGGTTTGTTCCAAGTACGTAGCTTTTCTCAGTTGAAGTTTGTTTCTTTTTCTTTTTCTGGCTTGTTGCTATAGCAACTACCTATTCTATCATATTGCTTGACTGAAGCACGGGAGAGCTGTAGAATTAATTAGAGAAGAATAGTAAATTTTCTAAATTAAAGTTGAGAAAAACCGTTCCTCTGAATTTTTGCATGATGAAACTGACAAGGTTCATGACTGCATGTAACCTGAAATTTTAGATTTTCTGGAGGTAATCTGTTGTGAGCTAATTGTTCAAACACTTTATTAAACGTTTAATTCTAGAAGCTACATTTTAAAGTGGCTTATCTTCCTAACCATGAATCTGAGGATCCAGTTCTCCATGTTTTCGGTTTCTTTTGTGTTTTTTTTGGTGGCAGTGACTGTTCTGACTCTCTGATCCATGTACGGAGAGATTTGAATGACACCTAGTTTGGACCTTTGAATGTGAAAATGTTCACTATTATATTCATTTTGAATTATTTGTTTCTGAATATATGTTTTGTACTGAATATAGTAGTTGAGGATATTCCTCTTGCTCATTAGATTATGATTTATGTGCAGCTTTTGTTTCATTACTTAGCATTTATTTTTCAGTATTCACTTAGAGCCATTGATGATCTGACGCATTGCCATCCTACCCCAGATGCACCTTTATGAATTTTTCAAGAAATGTCAAATGCCGTGAATGTGGAGAAGATGGACCTACCATGATTAGTTCAAGTGATGTTGAGATGAAGAAGGGAGATTGGATTTGTCCCGAGTAAGTTCTCAGTTCGCTGTTGAGATATTGTAATCTTCAATTCTGACAAAGGCTTGACTTGCTTTATTTTTGCATTACCGTTGTTTCTTCTACCACAACATTAATGCATATGTATGAAATTTCTGTCAGATTTACTCGTGGCATTTATTAACATGCAGAAGGTGCAGTATCTTATAGCTTGGAAATGTCTTCCTCATGGTCGTTACTTTTGTTATTGTTGACGAAGTGCAACTATTTACTTGGATAGCAAGTTGTAGTTTGTCCGATGTGGCCTGTATTTCTGCGAATTACTGCTTTGGAACGGCTCATATATTTTTTTTCTTCTTTCAAATATCTCATGAATTTATGTACCTCTGTGCTAATTTGCTGCAGGTGCGACTTTATGAACTTCGCTAGAAATAGAAATTGCAAGAAATGCAACGCGGAAGGACCAGACAGGCCTGTGACAAGTGAGGTTGTAATGAAAAAGGGTGACTGGAATTGTCCTAAGTAAGTCTATAAACATCTCCTTTCTGTTATTTTGTATAGTAAGGCACAGCACAAATATATACCAACCTGGCTATAGCTTACCTACTTTCATGGGTGGACTTGTAATTGTAGGTGTAGTTTCATGAACTTTGCGAGCAACATCCGATGTTTACGCTGCCGTGATGAGCGACCAAAGAGGGAACTGAAGCCCGGCGACTGGGAATGCTCATCGTAAAATCCATATTCATAAATCTCCGATGCATTTTGTAGATTGATTTTGTGATGATTTTGTCATTTGTACTTGTACAGGTGCCTTTACTTGAACTTCAGAGGAAATATTTCGTGTAAGAAGTGCAACCAGTCGCGCAAAAAAGAATTAGAATACGATGATATGACATGGAAGAAACCATTCTGATAAACTTGATTATATATGATGATATCATCAATGTGAAGATCTCCAGTAGAAGAGATGGAAGGCTGTCAGCTTCGTTTATAGTTGTTGTATAAGCATCTCAACTTTGTTCTTGTAGCTTTGTTGGTTATTGGATGCATAAAATGTAAATTTGAGAAACTAGTCGATAATTAGTACTGTTTGACATCTTATTCTATTTATGGTACGGCATCTTAATTAATTTTTATTTTAAATTGACAAAAAAGATAGTTTGACATGTATTGTATCAGCACAAATGCTCTAATAAATACGAAGAGGTGAAAGAGGTCATTGGAAAGATTTGTGAGAGGAAAAAAAGGAAATTAAAATACCTGTTATAGCCATTGTGATTATCACAAAAGAGTGAGGGTCGTGGTAGGCTTTTATTTTATACATTACATTTGTTAAATTAAATACTAAATTTTGAAAATATTTTTTATATTTTATATTTTTATATTTTTACATTGAATTACATACTCTCTCCGTCCCAATTAAATATGCACACTTTTGATCAACTTTCTCAGGTTATGTTTGACCAACGATAACTTTAGTTACATTTATTAACGGTGTGTTAAAATTTGATATTTAAAAAATACATCATGCAGGGAATCCAACAACATTTTATATGATTATATTGGTGTTTATATACTAGTTGAAATTTATGGTCAAATATGTCTTGAGAAAGTTCATTAAATGTGTGTAGATTCGGTTAGGACGAAGGATGTATTATTACTTGTTTTAACTTTTATTATACAATATTTAAATTTTATAAAAAATAGAATATTTAAAGTAAAAATCACTATGAACTATCCATAAGATATGAAAAGACTGTATTTTCTATTATTTTCTCTCACAGAAAGTGCTACTCACATGTTTTACTACTACTCTCTTCCCTACTATCCCTACTACTAGTATTTAGTTTTATATAAAATATTACAAATATCAATCCTACCACTATTACCGCATAAACTAATACAATTTCTACAGCAGCATCGGTTGATGACATATAGGGGTGGTAAAATAGATATGTAACTCACAGTTGTCTTTTTTTAGACTTGTATGAATATGGATAAAATGGGTAAAATATTAAATGAGTAATAAATTAAATGGGTAATTAAAAAATATGATTCGAATGAGTTGGATTTATGGGTCAAATGGGTATTCATAGCTGTTTGTGAAGGAGATGATGATCCTGCGCATGCTCTCGGACATCCCAGTGAGTTCATATGTCTTGATCTTGAGGCACCTGTTGTCTGCAAGTACTGTGGTTTACAATGTCTAAGGTCCACCACCGCATGTGTAGCCCAAGTGGTAGTGGGCAGTGTGGGGATACCCACGGTTCGAAGTTCGCTACGGCCGTGTGGGAGTGTGTTTCCCAAAGCGTGCGTGGCAACGCGCACGTGGCGGTGGGACCCTCCTGGTGACGGGCGAGTATGAACCAGCACTGTGGCCATGGTACTGGGTCAGTGTGACTTACCTCTCATGTGATGGCTGTGTGGTCGGCTGGCATGGGCACCCTAAGGCTAGTTGTGATAGCCTTTTTACAATGTCTAAGGTCCATGAAATCACTGAGGCATGAACAACTATTCTTCAATTTTGTCCACTGAGGCACCTCACGGTCATCACCATCACTAACTGCATCCTGCTTCATTCAACAGTTACGAACATGATTCTTGTACTTCCTTTTTTTTTAGTTAATTGGGTTTATAGGGTTCCCAACCCTTTTCTATTAACGATCAATGGTGCATACATCAGAAGACGATGTGGGATAAACCCATTGCACCGAGCCACTATATAATTAACAATTCTAATCAACAGTGTCGTGGCACAAAGAGAGATACACATAAACCCTAACGAATATTACAATATTGAACGAAAAGTTTATGTTGCAGTGAGAAGAATAAGTGGTTGACACTGTGTTTCCATATTGCAGCCACAATAATATCGATCTGAGACTACCATCAGAACAGTACAGTGAGTATCAAATAATACGCACGCTAAGTGTTTTGTCCACACTTTCGATCAAACATCTCATACAATCAAAACGAGGTAATTTAAAGCTCCCCAACTAAACATCCGATCCGTCTCCATTTAACTCGTAAAAACCTTATCCTTAAACTAGGAAACTGCAACCAGTCATTTGAATTTTCAAATTATTTTCTGTCAGTGTATAAAATCACTTATAATACGTAGAATTCACTCTAACTTAGCTCCAAAAGGAGCTAAAAATCAATTAAATCGACTTAACAATATAATTGGTCTAGGCCTCCTAATGAACCTAAGCCTACAAATCTCATTTAAATCCTCAGAAAATAGTAGCGCCAAAAGTCCGTTGTTTGAACGACTTTGACTTGGATTTCTCCTTGCTGTCTCATCGGATATCAGATCTCAAAATCAATTTCATTTTACCAACTCAGGCTATCGGAAAAATAGGCATTGACAGAGAGAATCCTTATTTAATACCAAAATTCAAAAACCCAAATAATATCTGGCCCATTTTTTTTTAAAAAAATTTAAAGGAAGCTAAAATCACAGAGAAAAGAAAAGGACCAAAAACATAAAATAATTAAAAGCCTCCTACCTGAAAAGAAAAAAAATTAAAAGTAGAAAAAGAAAATAAAATGGAGAAGTACCCCTCATAACCTTATATCTCCGGAGATCTACATGGCTCTGTTTGACTTGAGTTTAGTCATTTTTGTTGAGTTGACCCGCTGTTGACTCGTCACTGGGTTGAGTTGATGCAGTTCTGATTGGAGACCGAGTTGGCCATCACTGGATCTGAGTTGGCCGACTCAGATCTGAGTGACTCGAAAATCCTAAGGACTGGAATTAGCCGACTCACTTTACCTCAGGTTGAAAGAACAACGAGGATACGATAGGTTTAGATCTGGAATGGCAAAAGGCAGAAACGGCGGTAGCAACGCCGGAGCAACACCGGAGCAGAAGACATCCGCCGGAGCAACACCATCGTGTGAACATCCACCGGAGCAACACTAGAGCAAACACCGTAGCAACGCCGGGACAATGCCACTCGAGCATCATGCCGGAGCAACGCCGGAGCATCCGCCGGAGCAACGCCGCTGAAGGACCGCCAGAGCAACTCTGCGCGGAGTGAAACTGGAGCCCAGCAGATCGCCGTACGTCAGATCTGGAGCCGGGATTTTTCGAGGATGGCTAGAAATGAGGGGTTAGGGTGTTGGGAGGTGGGATTGAGAGGGGGGAGCCACCGGAGGAGAGTTTTCGGCGAAGGTGGCTCCCCCACGAGTCTGACCTAAACTAGGGTTTTGTTTCCATAGAGAGAGTGGAGAGGTTTTGTGTTTTAGAGAGAGAATAAGCACATTTGTTATGATCCCATATCCCAGCGTATTCTTGTACTTCCCGTTTCTGCGACAGTACAGGAATATCCATTTCTATGCTCACATGTTTTGCTTCGAGTTGTTTTACCATTTGAATGAGGATTTGGCTTATTTCACTTCATCTATACCCATAAAAAGTTAGGCCTTTTGTTTTTTTAAAAATATGAAAAATCTCTAATTTATATTCAACCTATATGGGTTCATAATTTAACCCATACGACTTGAAATTCGTGGGTTTACCTATTTTTAACCCGTGAATTGAGTGAATTTGACCCACGAATTGAGCGGATTTTAACTCAATCCATTTGACCCAACCCATTTTTGACCCATTATAAAATGGGTCAAAGTGGATCATACCCATATTTTTTATTAACTATTTTACCCGACCTGTATTTGACCCGTCTGCCCATTTGCCACCCCTAATGACATACTAAGACAACTAAGTACAGTAGTACAAATGAGGACAACGTCAAATGGGATCAGCCTGAGATTGCCGTCTGAAACCTAAACGTTTCAAGACATCCTAAAACACATTTATTTTTAGTTTCTTGGGTGAAGTAAAGGAGGAATTAACACACGTGTTGAAGGATTGAAGCTGCTTGAATCCGGGTATCCAAAACTTTCATTGGAAAAGGAAAAATGCCTACTTATTATAGAATTATTAATAAACTTATTTCATTTTAGGATATATTGAATATTTAAATAACTTTTGTTCTTTTATTTATCATTGTACAATTTGCGTGCATATTTTATGACTTCAATCAGATTTCGACGCAAATTCATCGGATTTTGACACAAATCCATCGAGTTTTATCGGCATATCTTAAAATGAGCATGGCATCGACATCCTCCCTTACTGCTTCTATCAATTCTGCCCTCCACAAGTTGGACTTGCTCACAGGTTGGACTAACCCAGTCTTGTTCGATCTAAAGATTGGGCTAGGGAATCTTAATATGAATCTCCTTGCGAAAACTCTGGATTGCAGAATTAAAATTTTTTTACCGAATGAAGGGATCTGCAAACCCTCACCATATCGCACGAAATTCAAGAACCTAGCCCTCAGGATGCTTTCAATCTCGACTTTCTCTCCAACTAGCCTGTGGAATCAGATCACAAGGTTTACTAAAACTTAATTAACCCTCGGGATTAAGCAACAATGAAGATAGCTTGCAAGCAATGAGTATAACTCGAAAATTGATATATTTGATTGATAAAATATGTATTAAAATCTCGGCCAAACCCCTTAATTTATAGGGAGAGTTTCAGCCACAAATCCTAATCACAAACAGAAACTGAATCAATCTATCTAACTAAAATACCTAAAATAAGCATATGTATGGCCAAATTCTTCCAAGCTAAGCATTGAATGAATATTGTCTTGTCTAATCTTACCAAATCTAATTCTAATTAGAATAAAACTAAATATTCTAAACCCTAATGGGTTGTATTTAGAAATTCAACTCTTTTAAGCACGCATGGCCGAGCTTATCGGTCCAAAACCCAAAATGAAATAATTTTACAATAGTTTTCAGTGACCACACTACCTCATTAAAACTCCGGTGGGAAAAAAGTATAGTGTTCTTCATAATGTCTTCAGTTCTTAGACAATGTTGACCAATAAATCCAAGATGTCGATGATAACTCGTTCTTCGATTCTTCCTTCTAAAGTAGATCAATCAATGCATTTAAAGCAATGTCTCTAAGCTTAGTCCTTGACATAGTCATATGTCTCGCCATATCACTGAGAGGATCCCGAACATAACCTTTAAATGTTTGATCAAGTTGTGGAATGTCTTCATTTATGATGGTAGTAGTCTTGGGATCTCCTTCATTCTAGTTCATGTTCATATGCTGCTTGAGACATCAAGGGATTGATTTATGACATCCCTCGATTTGATGGTCAACACAATCCGGTGAACTATCTTGATTGAAAGCGAAAGATTAAGAATCTATTTGATCTCAACAACTATCGGGAGAAAGAAAAAAGTCAAGGTGGCGCAGTATTCCTTCACTCATTATGCGGCTAAATGGTGGAAAAATATAAGAGAGTCGAGACATCTTGTCGGGAAGATGCCTATCTCCACCTAGGAGAGATTGAGATTCGACCTTCGCCAGTATCATGTTCTGCCTACTTACTTGATGGAACAATATTCTTATCTGGCCAACGTGAAGCAAGGAAATCAAACAGTTGATAAATACTGGCAAGATCTTGAATGGACCATGAGAAGGGTCGGGATGAAAGGAGACGACACATTCATCAAAAAATGATTTATTAAAGGCTCGCGTGAGAACCTTCATATGATAGTCAATCTTCAACATCACATATCAATGTGAAATTTATTGGTGAAAGCAAGGTTGGTTGAGAGCACCCTACGACCAAAGAAGCCTCAGTTTGGATTTCCTAGTCAGAAATTAGGGTTTGACTCGAGAAACCTTAGTTACAGCCGTGGCTAAGGTTCAACCATGGGCGGATGTGGATCGATGCAGTCCTATTCAAATCCGACTTATGCTCCCTATGATAGAAAGAAGGCACCATCCACTCAGCAGTCTTTGAAAATCCCAGGTAAATTCATTGCTTCTTTATAAAATTCAATTTTTTTTCTAATGCTCGTACTTATTTTCATTGTAAAAAGAAATGACATGTTCCTAATAACTACCCTCATGCTCGAGTGTTAACCACAATTAAGGAAGGAGAAGAAGAAGAATATAATGATATGCCAACATTGTATGAAAGTGGTGAAGAACAGGTAGATGAAGAGATCATCATAAATGATCACGGTGAACAAGGTCCGGAAACACAAGGTAACTTCGTGTCATTGAGACTTCTAAACTCTCAAATGGCCAAAACTGAGGTACAAATAATCTATATTTTTCATACTCGTTACCTTGTGAAAGATAAGAATTGTTTGCTAATTATTGATGGTGGTTCTTGTGCTAATACCGTGTCTAATCTTCTTATTAAATCATTGTCTTTGCCCGTGTCTACTCATCAATCACCATATAAACTCATTTGGTTAAATGGTAGTGGTGAAATTAGGGTTAAAAAATAATGCATGATTAACTTTAACATTGGAAAATATCATGATTCTATCTTATGTGATGTTATACCTATGGAAGCTAGTCATATTTTGTTAGGGAGACCTTGGTAGTTTGATCGTAAATTTATGTATGATGGTTATACTAACAAAAATAGTGATTAATGATAGAACAAGGTATACTTTGACTCCATTATCTCCGGTGGAAGTCTTAGAGGCACAGAGACACATGAAAGTCGATAAAGAGAAGTTTACGACTGATGTACATGTGGTAGAACAAACCCCTAGACAGGGTTTGAGAGAGCTCGACCACAAGGTGAAAATTGGAGGCAAAAACCCTGATAAATTCGACCAAAAATCAGGGGTGGCTGATCCAGGTAAGCCAGGTAAGTTCAAGAATGACTCTGATAAGTCGAGTAAAATTCTATCTTCACATTTTAGTCCTTTGCCATCGATTTACATGATGAGATGTGAACTTCATATTGATTCGAGTAGATTGTTTTATACTTCGATTAGGGATGTGAATCGTGCTTTTTTTAATCATTATAATGTTCCTATTTTGTATATTAAAGAGAACTATTTTGCCAATGATGATATTCCTCTACAGTTTGCTAAGATGTTAAAAGAATTTGAAGATGTCTTTCCGGAAGCATATCCTCACAGTTTACCACCATTGAGGGTCATTGAACACCAGATTGATTTAGTTCGGGGATGGTTATTCCAAATGTTCGGCATATAAAGCAAACCTTGAAGAAACAAATGAGCTACAGCGACAAGTTGAAGAGTTACTTTAGAAAGGTTATGTGCGAGAATCCCTTAGTCCTGGTGCCGTGCCTATCATTTTAGCTCCTAAGAAAGATAAAAGTTGGCATATGTGCATTAATTGTTGTGCTATTAACAAGATTACCATTAAGTATTTCCATCTTATCCTTAGGTTAGATGATATGGTTGAAGATTTGCATGGATCTGTGATTTATACTAAGATTGATTTGACTCAGGGTTATCATCGGATTTAAATAAATGAGAGGGATGAATGGAAAACTGCATTTAAGACTAAGTTTGGGTTGTATGAATGGATTGTTATGCCTTTTGGTTTAACTAATGCGCCTAGTACTTTCATGCGGTTGATGAATCATGTCTTAAGGAAGTTTTTCGGTCAATTTGTTGTGATCTATTTTGATGATATCTTGATTTATTCTAATTCAATTGATGAACATATTGAGCATGTTAGAGTGGTTCTTGTTGCACCCAGTGAGTCTTGTATGTACGCAAATATCAAGAAGTGCACCTCTTGCGATTTGGAGGTGGTGTTTCTCCATTTTGTGGTCTCTAAGGAGGGCATAAAATTCGACGAATCCAAAATTGAGGACATCAAGACTTTGCCGAGACCTACCAATGCCAAGCAGGTGCGTTCTTTTCATAGTTTAGCTAGTTTTTTATACACGGTTTGTGCATGATTTCTCATCTATTGTTGCACCTCTAAATGAACTAGTTTAAATGGATGTGAAGTTTGTTTGGTCTGACAGTCAAGAGAATACATTTAATGAACTGAAAGTACCATTATGTAATGCTCTTGTTCTTTCTTTACCTGATTTTAATGGTACTTTTGAGATTCATTGTGATACTTATGGTGTTGGTATTGGTGATATTTTGATGCAAGAGAATCGACCTATAGATTACTTCAGTGAAAAGCTAAAGGGCAGTGCTCTAAATTATCCTGTTTATGATAAAGAGTTTTATGCAATTATACGTGCATTAGAAACTTGGCAACATTATTTATTGCATAAAGAATTTGTCATTCATAGTGATCATTAGTCATTGAAATATTTGAAGAGTCAGATGAAGTTGAATAATCTTCATGCTAAATGGTCTAGTTTCATTGAATTTTTTCCTTATATGCTGCGTTACAAAAAGGGTAAAGAAAATGTTGTTGCTGATGCTTTGAGTCATAGACATGTTTTACTTACATGATTGGAATGCATTATGTTAGGGTTTTTATTCGTGTGAGGTTATATGCGACTGATTCTGATTTTTCATCTGTTTATGCTGCATGAGAAAATGGTGCTTATGAGAAGTTTTTTGGCATGATAGTTTCTTGCTTATGAATAATAGGTTATGTGTTCCTCAGTGTTCTATGTGTGAGTTACTTGTTAGAGGATCTCATTCAGGTGGTTTATAACACTTTTATTGGCCAAAAATGACACTAAATATTGATAGGGTTTGTAGGAATTGTCTTGATTGCTTGAAGGCTAAGTAAAAAACTAAGCCTCGTGGTTTTTTTACTCCATTACCTGTTCCTACACATCATTGGGTTGATATTTCTATGGATTTTGTCCTCAGTTTACCACGATCTTAGTCAGGTAATGATTCTATCTTTGTGGTTGTGGATAGATTTTCGAAAATGACACACTTTATTTCTTGTAGGAAGATAGATGATGCAAAGCATGTTGTGGATATATTTTTGAGAGAAGTAGTTCGGCTACATGGCTTCATGCATCCATTGTCCTTGATTGTGATGCTAAATTTTTTTCCTACTTTTGGAATACCTTATGGTGCAAGTTAGGGACAAAGTTGCTATTTTCTACTGCTAGTTATCCTCAAACTGATGAACAAACAGAGGTTACAAATCAGACATTGGGCGCCCTCTTGAGTGCTCTAGTCCAGAAGAACTTGAAGAATTGGGAAAAATGCATTCCGATAGCAGAGTTTGCTTATAATTGCACTATTCATTCTACTACTTTATCTCCATGTGAGATTGTTTATGGTTTTCTACCTACTACACCTATTGATTTAATTCCTTTGAATTTTAAATAAGTTAAAAATATTGATGGAGAAAAGAAAGCTGATGTTATGAAGCAAATACATGAAAATGTGCGCATGAATATTGAACGGGCAAATGCACATAATGCTGACAGAGCTAATCAGGGCAAAAAATTGACGAGGCTTCAGGGAGGAGGTTATGTCTAGGTGCATCTGCAAAAAGAGAGGAGTCATCATCGACATCTTGGATTTATTGTTCAAGACTGTCAAATAACAGAAGACTTCATGAAGAACACTATACTTTTTTTCCACCGAGTTTTTAATGAGATAGTGCAATCACTGTAAACTAATGTAAAATTATTCATTTTGGGTTTTGGACTGATAAGATCGGCCATGTGGTTTTAGAGGAGCTGAATTTGAAGTACAGACTGTTAGGGTTTGGAATATTCAATTTTATTCTGATTAAATTAGATTGGTAAGATTAGATAAGGCAATATTCTTCCAATGCTTAGCTTGGAAGAATTCGGCCATAGCTATACTTATTTTAGGTATTTTAGTTAGATATGTTTTTAGCTTCTTAAAACAGCCATAAGTTGATTCAGTTTTTGTTTGTGATTACTGTTTGTGGCCAAACCTCTCCCTATAAATCAAGGGGTTTGGCCAAGATTTTAAATACATATTTTAACAATCAAATATATCAATTTTTGAGTTATAATCATTGCTTGCGAGCTATCTTCAGTGTTACTTAATCCCGGCGGTTAATTAAGTTTCAGTAAACCTCGTGATCTGATCCCGCAGGCTAGTTGGAGAGCAATTCGAGATTGAGAGCATTCTAAGGGCTAGGTTCTTGAATTTCGTGCAACTTGGTGAGGGTTTGCAGATCCCTTCATTTGGTCAAATATTTTAATTCCGCAATCAAGAGTCTTCGCAAGGAGATTCATATCAAATATGAAGGTGCTTCTTATTATTTATTTTAGAAAGTTGGGGAATTTCTCTTTAACTCTCCCATCTCTTTACTCAGCGATTCAAGATATATGCCTACTGGAATTTCCAGTCTGATTATTTCTTTTACATTTGGATATGGTCTGCTGAGCTTGTGTTCCGTAGTTTAAGGGAAAAAGTCATGAGGAACTGTACTCCAAAACTACCGGTCCTCTTCTGACGGTGGATGATGTTGTCGCCATCACTGATTCTATCGTCCACAATTTCCTTGATTTTCCGGCAACGATGCCATGTATTACTAGAAAGAGAAGGATTGATCTAAAAAGTAATGAATAGATTTGAAGTAGAGGTACAGTTCTTGAGAAATTTCCTAGTTTACTTCAAGAATATTTTATACTAACTAACAAAATGCTCCCAAACCATTAGTTTGGTGGCTTATATTTTTTTTCTTGTCAAAAGGAATCTTTAAAGGACAAGTAGACTAATTAATGTATCATACTCATTCTATGAGACCTAAAAATACATCATGCGTGTAAATTTTGCAAGTGCATTGTTTGCATGTAAAATTTCATTGGAAAAGAAGAATGCCTACTTATTATGTAATTATTAATAAACCTATTCATTTCAAGATATATTAATATTTAAATTAATTTTATTCTTTCATTAAGCACCGTGCAGTTTGCGTGCAAATTTTATAATTTTAATCAGATTTCGATGCAAATTCACCGAATTTCAACACAAATCCAATGAGTTATGAATTATTGCATTTTGGTATGTTCTTTATATGGGGAGCCGATGGGAGTAAATTATTTGTCACTCCCATCTCTCTCCCTCTTCTCTACTATCCCTACGCCTAGTAATTAGTTTTATAATATAACATATTACAAATATCAATCCTACCACTATTACCGCATAAACTAATACAATTCCTACTTCGGTTACGATTGGTGACATACTAAGACAACTATGTAGTACAAATGAGGACCACAACAAATGAGATTGCCGCTTGAGGTTGTCGTTCGGGAGTTAATATTTTATAGTTTATATTTGATACCGTCCAGTGGTTTACGACCATATGCACTTCCCCGACTCTATGCAGCCGTTGGATCAGAAGTAGGTCATAATTACGGTGGACACTTACCCCAACTGAATTTTTCACGGGGACTGTGGTCTTCTCCACTAACCACGACTCAATTGCCTGAAAAAGTAATGTAATGTAAGGAAAATGTATAGAAGAATATGATCATTCAAAATTTTGAACAACCCTTAAGTAGAGGTGAATCAGAAATGAAAACCTTGAACACAGCCTCGAATTTGTCATATGGTACCAGTTCACACGTGGGATATGGTTTAAGTTCTGCAGCCTCACTATACCTTTTGGATTCTTTATCATTTATTAAATTGAGTGAAATTTGCATACAAATTTTGCAAGTTCATTGTTTGCATGCAAAATTTCATTGGAAAAGAAGAATGCCTACTTATTATAAAATTACTAACAAACCTATTCATTTTAAGATATATTGAATATTAAAATTACTCTTGTTCTTTCATTAATCATCGTGCAATTTGCGTGCAAATTTTATAACTTCAATCAGATTTCAATGCAAATTTACCGTATTTCGACACAAATCCACTAAGCTCTGACACAAATCCACTAAGTTCTGACACAAATCAACGAATTTTGTTTTGGAATGAGTGGTTCGCTTGGCTTCTTGAGCATCTTTTTAACCTAGTGCTTTATTATAGTAGTATAATAATGAATCTTGGCAAGGAGTCAATATTGAAGTGAAGAATGGTTAATGATTTGAAATTTTTGAAAAAAATATGACTTTATTTTAAAACTGTAATATTATATTATTATATATATAATTTATTTATTTTTTAATTGAAATTTAGTATTCAGATCGGATTTCGAATTGAGTTTTAATATCCAAAACCAAACCAAATGCCAAATCCAAAATTCGGTTTACTCAATTTGGTTATCCAAAAACCACATTATTTGGCGGAGACAAGAAAGTGAAGGGGATGGGCAGTGATGAGAAGAGGGAAGGGGACTGGTGGGAAAGAGGAGTGGTGAGGTGCGGAAGGGGAGGGTGTGATGAGGAACTCTAGGGGTGTTGATGAGTTGAATGACATTGGTGGGGTGGAGGTGGGCGACACTGTGTTATAGAAACATTATCAGTGGCTGAAATTCATGAGTTGGGGTTGCCAAAAAAACAAATATATTTTTTTTCATTTGATTTTTTTTATTAAAAATGATGAGATAGATTTAGTTATAAACTTTTACACAGGTCAAGATTTATGCTGGAACTTTCAAAAAAAATTATACGTTGGCCAAATGTTACATGGTTGCTTTTTGAGAAAATCGAGGGTCTTATTGTTCTGCTCGGAACTGCTCCTTAAGTTATTAAACTAGATTACGCTCGGAGCATAATAATTGTCCCTAGACAAGGGGTACTTTTTTTAAAAAAATTTTGGAAGGATGAAACCAATGAGTAAAATTAAATAGAGCGAGAATAACGAGTGTCCATCAAAATGAGTTGATCAATGGATCTTCAAGCATGAATAGAATTATTTAACAAGTTTTATCTTTTATGAATGCAAATCAAGTGGCACACCGGGGCCATGGGCTATGAAAGAGGTTGACCTCACCTCTGAAAATAGGTCATTAAGATAAAGGCTAGGGCAATTAGTCAAACAAATACTCAAGAAGAAGAGAATGGTCAACATTTTATATAAGAAATCAAACATGATCGAATGGAATCAAGCCTGACAAGTATTCCTATCTTTGAACGTGTATTGACAGCGAATATGATAGAATAGGTAATTTTTCCATAATCGAAGCTACAACTTTCGAAAAAGTTAGGGAATTTCTAAATATGGGACTATCGAAAAGCAAAAAATCGTAAAAAATAGTATTAAAGAGTTAAGGAGTTTATATAAAAAAATTCCAAATGTAAATGAAGTAGATCGACGTTGGGGCATACTATATGTAATGATTTCCCCTTCTCATTATAAAAAGAAAAAGCCATTCAATTTCAAAAAAAAGTTCAACATCCAAGTTCCAAAACTTTTGGTTTGATGTCCCCATCATTCGACTCCCAAAGGGGAAGGTACTTTCCATTTGGGCCAGTATTGAACGCGATAAATCTAGATCCTATTAATGAGAAGGGCCAGTGGTGGCATTTGGGAAAGCCAGACCAATCAATGTCTTCATTCAAATGATGGTAAAAGAAAAATTCAGTCAAACATCCAAAGGTATTTATGCCATTAACATTGCTTCTCTGCCAGAAATCTTCAAGTCAACGCCAGTCAACATTCAGAGGAATTAAATTATTCAAGTCTATGCCAGTCTAAGAATATATGAGCACTTTCAAAAAAACTCAAGGTCATAATGCCACCTAGGTAAGAACTTAGGATCACAAATGCGTTTAACTCAAAGAAGAGATTTCCAAGCTAATTTTTGTTGAACTGAACTGAACTAAAAATAAGTGCATTTTAAATTGTAAATTAGGATGATTTCACCAAATCAAATTTCTGCTAAATGCCAAAGGGGGATATTGTAAAGTCCAAATTTATTTAATTGTCAATTTGTGAAAATTATGAAAAAATGGAATTGTTATGTTGCAACATCAAAGAATGAAGGTTTACGATATATGAAAGGTTTGCGATATATGGAAGGTTGAATTGTTATCCGAGAAGAACTATATTTTTCCTATAATGTATTTGATTGCAAAATATATCAATTCCTATGTTTATGGGATTGGATTAGGTTTATGGTATTGGAATTGATTTGTGATATTTGGTTATGGTTCAGATATGGATGAAATAATCTAATTCCTTACATCAAAGGATTATATTTGGTAATTCATATCTCCAAGGAATTTGATATTCATCAGAATATTTTGTGGAGAAGGAATTCTATACGCACAGAAATTGATAAGTGCGTGGTTTAAATAGAAGACATTCTGGCTGAGTTACTTACGCTTTTAATTGAAGAAAATCTGCATTCAGGTTTTCGAGATTCAGAGAAGTAGTCTAGAGTTTTGTGTATGTGTTCCAACATGATCAAAACCTTTTGATCAAGTTTAAAATCGTTTGCCTTAATTCCTCGGGAGGAGGAGATCCAACGTCGATGATTTTTGAGGTCAGGGGGAGTATGATCAAGGCAGATCGGTAGCTAGGGGAGCTAGCAGAATTCATGTGTTATAATTAGATAAGTATGACTGTATGGTGTACTTTTTACTGTATCTTTCTGATTAGTGGATTCATCTTTAACTGGGCAAGGCCCCACAGATGTAGGTGGATTACACCAAACCACATACCAAGTCGTGTGTCTTTATATGTTGCTTTATTGCTTACTTGGTTAGTTAGGCTATGTTGGAACACAGTAGTAATAATTGAATTAATTAGGTAAAACCAAATTTCAATTGATATCAGAGCTGAGTCACTTACTCTTGCCTTGGTTGTGTCAAGGAAAGTGTGATCCAGTTTTACCACGATGACCAAAGAAGGAGCTTCGATATCTCGACCTCCACTTCTAGAAGGAACGAACTACAACTATTGAAAGGCACGCGTGAGAGTGTTTATCAATTCACTTGATGAACTAGCATAACACTTTGCTGAAATGTAATGGAGTCACCTAGCTAAGGATGTTGAATCTAGCTCGAAAGGGAAAGATGGAGAATCAAGCTTGAAGAAATAGAATCTGAAGGAGAAATCAACTTGGACTCCAGACAAACTGAAGGCCTCAATGGAAAACTCCAAAGTATTAAATGCTATTTTTATAGCAGTGGATGAAAGTCGAACCAAACTCATCTTGACGTGTTATCAGGTGAAGAAAACATGGGATATTCTGCAAACAGTGCATGAATGAACAAGTCGAGTACATGAATCCATATTATAGATGTTGGCCACAAAATTTGAAGAACTGAAGATGGAGGAGGATGAAACTATTGTTGTGTTCAGTGGAAAACTAAGAGATATCTCCAACATGGCTTATCAACTTTGCAAAACCCATAAGGATGCCAAATTGGTAAAGAAAACATTGATATCTCTTCCTCAAAGATTCTCCATAAAAGTTGCGCTATTGAAGAAGCAAGATGTGTCCACCATGAAATTAGATGAACTGATGGGATCACTACAAACATATGAGATGACACTGGAACAACCTATAAAGAAGGTGCATAAAGAACTGGATTTCAAAGCTTCATCATCAAAAAAATGATCATGATGATAATAGTGATGATGGTATTGAAGAGCTTGCATTTATCAATAAGAATTTCTCAAGAATTCTGAAAAAGGCGGTGAATAAAAAATAACAAGAGAGATCTGGTGGAAATAGGCCCCGGGCACAAGATTATCGTGGAATACGAATGAAACGAATTAATCAACTGTTCTTAAGAAATAATAGTGGTGAGACAAAAAACCCATGAAGAATTTAGTGCATAGAATGTGAAGGATATGGACTAGGAAGAATGTGCTTATGCATGAAAAAAGTAAGGAAGGTCATAAGTAACCTCGTGGAGTGAAGATGAAGAAGAGGAAGAAGAGAGGATTTCACTAGCAACTATGTAGCATTTGGAGAAAATATTCATGATATGATTGAAACTGCAAGTGCATGTTCTAACATCGGGACGACTGTGATGGAAAAGCTTAGTGGTGATCCCTCAAGCGATGATGATGCTCAGGAGGTGAATGATGATGATATCTACAGTGCGTACGAGAACATGTATGCAATGTGGCTCAAGGTTGTTGAGGCTAATAAATTCCTAAATTCAGAGAAAAACCAACTTGCTGAAAGAAAGACAGAATTGGTGGATCTAGTTGAAAGACTTGAAAATGAGACTAAACAACTGAAACAGAATCTAAGGTTGACAACTGAGATGACTGAAGCTGCAATCATAAAGTTGAACACTAGAAAAGTGAAACTAGCTAATATATTGACTATGGGAAAGAATTTTGGAGACAGACAAGGAATTGGCTATGACAAAGCTGAAAGCCGCACTATAGATTTCAAAGCAGAGTTACAGGCTATGAAGAAGAAAGTGATGAAGACACGATAACACAAACATGTTTTATGTCATTACTGCTCTTATCAAAGCCACATACAAGAGTTTTAAGCTACTCAGAGACATTATAAATGGACAAAAATTGTTAGCATGTTCCAACATGGACGATGCTCAACGATCTAAATTGGTCAGGAAGGTATGGATTCCTCAACACACTACTAGTTGTCTGGTTGCTCACACGTCTCTTATTGCACATTCTAGAGGCTCAGTGTACTTTGATAGTGGGTGCTCTCAACATATGACTAGAACTCATGAATATTTGACAAAGATCAAACCATATGATGGTAGTTTTGTTACATTTAGTGATGGAAAGAAGAGTCGAGTTGTTGGAAAAGGTGAACTGCATATCAAGGGATTTCCAATTTTCACAAGTGTTCTTCTTGTAGAAGACCTAAGAGATAATCTACTGTGTATCAGTCAGTTGTGCGATAATAATATGACTCCGGAGTTTCACAAAAAAAATGCATTGTAAAACATGGTGAAGATAAAGTACTCTTGGGAATTCGATCTTCAGAAAATTATTACTTGTTGGAGCAAGAAGTGAGGTGCCTAAGCTCTAAAGAAGGTGAAGGAACTATGTGGCATAGGAAGTTTGGACATATCAACTACAAAACGTTGGTGAAAATTACAAACTTTAATGCATTACGAGGTATTCCTACTCTTACTAACAAAAAGGAAATTGTGTATGGACCATGCCAGCAAGGTAAATAGATTCGATCACCTCATTCATCTATTCAGTATATTACCACATCAAAAAATATTGAGTTATTACACATAGACTTGATGAGTCTGGTCAATACACCTAACATAACTAGCAAGAAGTATATTTTTCTGTGTGTTGATGATTTTTCAGATACACTTGGGTGACATTTCTGAAAGACAAATATGATAGGTGGATGTTTTCACAAGTTTGGTGATCAAATTATAGATAGAAAAAGGGAGTCATGTTGGGAAGATTATGAGGATCCGTGGTGATCATGAAGGAGAATTTGAAAACTCTCAATTTTGCAGTTTCTGTGATGAGCTTGACATTCAAAATGAATTTTCTGCACCTATCACACCTCAGCAGAATGGCATTTGTGAGAGGAAAATAGGACTCTATAGAAGATGGTAGGAGTTATGTTGGTAGAAAAAAGAATTCATAAGAAATGATAGGCAGAAGCAATCAACACAGCATGCTATACGATAAACAGGGTATACCCTCGTCCATTCACAAGAAATACATTATATGAAATCTGGAAGGGTAGGAAACCTAACGTTTCCTATTTTTATGTGTTTGGTAGTAAGTGTTACATTCTCAGGGATATAGAATAGTTGGCAAAGTTTGATAGCCGTAGTGACGATGAGATTTTTCTGGGCTATTCTGTGAACACCCGTGCATACAGAGTGTAAAATCTTCACACAAATACCCTTATGGAGTCTATTAATGTAATTGTTGATGATTCTGATGACATAAAGGTATCAGGAGAAGGATAAGATGAACCAGTACCAGTTCATGTTCCAACACAGAACAATGCGACTGATCTGCAAGTTGATGTTGAAGCACCAGAATTTTCTAAGAATCCTACTAACCCGGAAGACATCGATGTTGGAGCATCAACTTCTAGTTCTCCACTTCATGCTCCAACACAGATTGAACCTGAACCTAGTGTCAAGCGAACTCGTACATTACCACGGTTAATCTACAGGGAACTTGCAGGATTGCAATGCTTCATCTCTCTAACTGAACCAAAGAATTATAAATAAGCTCTCCGTGATGAATACTGGATTGTGGCAATGCAAGAAGACCTTTGGAAGTTTGAACAAAATGATGTATGATATTCCACTCCTCGTCCCAAAGGAGTAAATGTTATTGGTACCAAGTGGATTTTCAAAAATGAGTCAGATGTTGATGGCCAGATTGCTTGAAATAAAGCAAGACTGGTAGCTCAAGGGTATACTCAAGTAGAAGGAGTTGACTTTGATGAGACATTCGCACCAGTTGCCGGGTTAGAATTTGGATTTTACTTTCTATCTCGTGTACTATGGAATTTACATTGTACCAGATAGACGTCAAAAGTGTCTTTCTGATTGGTGTGGTGATTGAAGAAGTCTATGTCGAACAACCAAAAGGATTTGAAGATCCACACTATCCACACCATATGTATAGACTTAAAAAATGCACTATATGGTCTTAAACAAGCGCCAAGAGCATGGTATGAGCGACTTACTAACTTTCTTATTAAGAAAGGTTATCGTTGAGGGGGAGTAGATCACACTTTATTTATGTTGGACAAGTCATCAAAAATTTTGATTGCTCAAATTTATGCAGATGACATTGTATTTGACTCTACTTCACCATCTATGATATATGATTTATTTACTCTAATACATGATGAATTTGAGATTAGCATGGTTGGAAAACTCACCTATTTTCTAGGACTTTAGGTGAAGCAAGTAAATAAGGGCTTGTTCATCGATCAAAGTAAGTATGCTATGAATTTAGCGAAACGTTTTGGCCTGAGCAATTCTCGAGCTGTTCGAATACCTATGTGAGCTACTATTAAATCGGTGAAGGATAAGAAATGTATTGGAGTTGGTCAGAAATTACACATGAGTGTGATTGGGAGTTTACTGTATGTTACAGCCAGTAGACCATATATATGTTTCAGTGTAGGGGTATATGCAAGATTTCAAGCTGATCCAAGGGAAACACATTTGACCGTAGTCAAAAGAATTATTCGATATGTTAGCGGAACTTCTGAGTAAGGTATCTAGTATTCTAAAAATCAAGACTCAGATATTATTGAATATAGTGATTCTGATTGGGCTGGTAATGCAGATGATCCCAAAAGTACTACTAGTGGATGTTTCTTTATTGGTTCGAATTTGGTATCTTGGTATTGCAAGAAACAAAATTTGATCTCTTTATCTCCTACTGAAGTTGAATATGTTGCTGCTGGAAGTTGTGAACACTTATTATGGATGAAAAAAATGCTGAAAGAATATGGAATTCATCAAGGGCCCCTAAAGATTTTATGTGAAAATAAAAGTGTAATTGATATATCAAAGAATCCAGTCCAACACTCTCAAACAAAGCACATTGATATAAGACACCACTTTATTCGAGATCTTGTTGAAAGAAAGGAAGTTGTGGTAGCTTATGTTCCAACATCGGAGCAATTTGCAGATATCCTTATAGAGCCACTGGATTCTACCACGTTTGAGTTTCTTAGACAAAATTTAGGTGTGTGACATATTTGAGATACTTCTTTAGAGCTTTTATTTTAGATTTAGTTTTTATAAAAAAAATTGTGTATAGAAATTCAGAAAAACACAAAAAAATATAAAGAAGAAAAAGACATAAACATGGAAGTGGTGTGTACATGTTGGAATATGGAAACTTGGAGAGTTAAGGGGATTTGATGGATTTGACTCCTAGAAGTTGAAAAGTGGCAATAATTACCTTGGAAAGATAAAAAGGTAGAGTGCGGATTTTAAGAAAGGAAAATAACTTTTCAAATTTTAACTTTCCATCTTCCTCTCCTACTTCTCTTTCCCGCAACTTCTCTCTCTAATCTCTTGCCTTTTTCTTGATTGTGTGAAATTTTGCTTGAATTTCCTGTAAAACCCCTACGGCGGAGAGGTAGAAAACTTCCAGGACTCTCAGAAACTTGCCTACAACATCTCACTACAATAATATCATCATGGAGAACAACAAGAACTTCAAGAAGTTATCAGTGAACCTGAGAAGAAACTGAATCTGAATCTGATAGAAAGTTCAATGTTGGAACCTCTTAGTAGAGTACCGAAACCAGAAATGGAGGTGGTCTCTTCAGTATGATCAAGGCATTCTTCCTTACCGCTCCCAGTCAAAATATTCCAAGATAAGTCCTTTACCTTCAATGGCTAGACCTTTAAGTCATTTGATGGCTGTATAAAGTATTATCTGAAGCATAATAAGAGGGTGGACTTAAGGGTTATACATATTTGTCTGGAAAAATTAATGGGTATGATCTTAGCCATCTGCTAAAAGGGATTATTGGGAATATTTGACACTGGGGGAATGAAACCCTTGGCTAAATGAACTAGCATGCATAGAGTATGAAGGTCAAAAAGTTATGTGTGTGTATTCTAGGACATCTAGGCCAAGGAGACTGAGATTGAGGAGACTGAACGAATATCCTAAGAGGTTTAGTGTTTTAAGTTCTTTGGTGTATAAGGCAGTTCAGATTTTTGACCCTGAAGTGGATGAAAAGTTGGAGAGGCTTAGGGATGTATCCCCTATTGTTATTGAAATTGATTATGATGAAGACGATTCGGAAGCCAGAGATGTTGGTGATGTTCCAACACAAGCTGAAGATGCAGGGGAAGATGCTGTTGATATGGAAGTTTATGAAGATTATGATCTGGGAGGTGAATCTATCCATGTTCAAGCTGAAGATGTGAATCAGGAGAATGAAGAGATTGAGGAAGCTAAGAGTGTTCATATTCTGACCCCTGAGATGAAGATATAGGGAGAAAAGCTGAATGAGTTGAACATGACCTTGATGACGTTCCAACATTAGGCCAGTAGGATATTGAAGCTGAAGTTGTTGACGATGTTCCAACACAGTAACATGATGAAGAAGAAGGAACTGGTGTTGATGATGTTCGAACAGAAGAGGAGAATGTGCAGAACCTGGTATATACTAGTGATGAAGTTTTGGGAGAATTTGTGCAGTCAAGACCAAGAAGATCAAAGAGGAAGGCTAAAGAAGCAGTTGAGATGTCAGCTCAGCTAGAAAAGAAGAAGAAAAAAAAGAAAGTCAAGAAGGAGGATGGTCAAAGTTCAAAACCTGCCCCCTCTGTAAAAAAAGTCCTAAACTCAAACTTCTATGATACAGAGTGTCAAGACAGCTGGGAAGTCATTAATGAGAAAAACATCATAGCAGAGAGGTCATTGGATTTGGAGACATATAAAGAAAGTGGCTTCACAGCCTTTCTGGAGCATTTGGGGTATACTGGAGTTGCCACTGTCTACAAGGAGTACAACAAGAAACTGGTTCAGGAGTTTTATGTCAATGTAATGGCAGGAACTTGGACATGAACTCAGAGTGGTATGACTGCGCTTATGTGAGAGGAATGATCAAGTTTTCGGCTATAGAATTAATAGATTGCTTGGGCTGACTTCACCTGACTTTGAGGGTTCATATGCTGAAGACTTGGAGCTGACCATAGATCATATTTTGCATGAGATCTCTGGAGGATTAGTATCTTAGTGTCCAACACAAGGGAATGCTGATATATCTTGTTTGACCAGCAGGTATTTCTGCCTTTCTCAAATAGCTATTAATTGATGGATACCCTCAACAAATACCTCAGCCTTAATCAGAGAGATGGAAAAATTATTGTACTGCATTGGGAAGAAGATTTCAGTTAATCTTGGCCAAATCATACAAGAGAATATATTATTTCAGACTGTGTCTTCAAGGAAGAAGAATTTCTTTGCCACATCCTTGTGTCATTCTTGCTCTAGCTATAGCAGGAAAGGTGGAGGTTAAGGATGATGATGTGTTTATATTTCCAAATCTTGTAAAGGCAAACTCTAGGAATTTTCTACTAGGACAATAAATGATTTTCCTTGGACCGGTTCAAATGCTGGAATCTCTTCTGCAGCATCAGCAAAGAAGGTTAAGGAAACAAAGAAAGTAGCTGTGATAGCCAAGATTGCTGCACTTCATGTTCAGCTTACTGCACTGGTAGCTAAGTTGACTCAGATGGATGCTGAGGATGAAGCTTGAATGTTTTTAAACTGCATGTTTTTTTAAGATCTTTGGCATCTTTTGTGGCCCTAAGGGGGAGTATTTTGAACAATTGTGGATTTCTAGATACTATTATTTGTTTGATATTTTTTATTCTCAATTTATGACAGTCAATTGGATTGATGTTCTAACATGGATTAAATGGTTTTCTGATTTTTTTTGTTATTGACTGTCTAAAAAAGCTCCAACATGGATGTTGATGTATTCTTATTTTGGAGCTATGGAATTTAGGGGGGAGCAAAAATTTTGAGCTCATGTTCCAACACCCATACTGCTTTGGTTTGAGCATTCTATTTGCATAGTTGTGATTTGAGAGCTTAAAAGGTTGATGAGTCCATAAAATGCCAAAGGGGGATTTTGTAAAGTCTAGATTTATTTATTTGGAAAATTGTGAAAGGTTGAGTTGTTATCCGAGAAGAACTATATTTCGTTCTGGATGTATTTGATTGCAAAATACATAATTCCTATGTTTATGGGATTAGATTAGGTTTATGGTATTGGGGTTGATTTGTGATATTCAGTTATGGTTGAGATATGGACGAAATATTCAAATTCCTTACTTCAAGGGATTAAATTTGGTAATTCCTATCTCCAACGGATTTGATAGTTTTCAGAATATTTTTGTGGAGAAGGAATTCTATACGCACATAAATTGATGCGTGCGTGGGTTTAAATAGAAGACATTCTTGCTGAGTTACTTACGCTTTTAATTGAAGAAAATCTGCATTCAGGTTCTCGAGATTCAGAGAAGTAGCAAAGAGCTTTGTGTCTAGGTTCCAACATGATCAAAACCTTTTGATCAAGTTCACAATCATATGCCTTAATTCCTCGGGATGAGGAGATCCAGGGTCGTCGAGTTTTGAGGTCAGAGGGAGTATGATCAAGGCGAATCAGTAGCTAGGGGAGCTAGCAGAATTCACGTGTAATATAAGTATAATTGTACGGTGTACTTTGTACTGTATCTTTCCGATTAGTGAATTCATTTTGAATTAGGCAAGACCTCGAAAATGTAGGTGGATTACACAAACTACTTGGTTAGTTAGGCTATGTTGGAACACAATAGTAATAATTGAATTAATTAGGTAAAACTAAGTTCCAATTTACATTTGTTTCCATTAGTTCTTTATTCCTCACATTGATGTGTTTTTAAGGATGCTTATTCCTTTTCGAAATTAGGAATTCCATTTGTTTTTCATTCACTGCAGAATTATAAGACAAGACACAATAGAAGAAATTGTGCGGGTTTTGTAAAGTCAAGTAATATGCATTGAATATTTAATTGGCAGTTTGTGTGAACATATTTTGGAAACGAAAAACTTTCCATGTTGGAACATGCAGATTATCATATATATGCCGATCAGATTTCGCGAAGAAAGAAGTCTTTATATTATGATATTTGTGAGATATGAAAATCTAAATATTCTGCTATATCAGGTGTATAGAAGCATAGTTAATTTATGAAAAATCCCTACAAATATAGTGTTGATATTTTCGAATATATGGGAGATATTGCAATAAGGAAAGACTCTTTAATTATGAGATTTGGATATGCTTCAAGAGGAAGATAAGGAATAGAAATATTATGGAGATAATTATGAAGTGTTTTCGATCTGCTCATGGATATAAAAGGGAACAACCATGACTGCATTCAATACGATTTTAATCAGAGAAAATATGCACACAGATTATCAGTTTTTCGAGGGAATTGCAAAGAGCCATAATTCTATACCTGCTATTCAAAGTTCAGAATCATAAACCTTAATTCCTCAGGAGGAGGAGATCCAGAGTCGATGAGTTTCGAGGTCAGAGGGAGTCTGATCAAGGCGGATCGGTAGCCAGGGGAGCTAGCAGAATTCACACGTTATAGTTAGTAAAGATAAGTATTTTGTATGATGTACTTTGTACTGTATCTTTCTAATTAGTGGATTCATTCTGAACTGGGCCAGGCCCCACAGATGTTGGTGGATTTCACCAAACTGCGTAACCAAGTCATGTGTCGTTAATACTTTAATTTATTGCATACTTGGTTAGATAGGTTATGTTGGAACATACTAGTAAGTATTAGAAAAATTCGGTAAAACCAAATTTCATTTTGTATCAAAGCTTGGTCACTTATTTTTCCCTTGGTTTTTTCAAGGAAAGTGTGATCCGATTTTACCATGGCAACTAAAGAAGGAGCTTTGGTGTCTCGGCCACCTCTGGTAGAAGACAACAACTACAATTATTGGAAGACATGTATGAGAGTTTTCATCAACTCACTGGATGAACTTGCGTGGTTCTATGTTGAGAATGATTGGAATCACCCTACTGAAGATGCTGATACAAGTTCTAAGGCGAGAGAAGGAGAGTTAAGTCAAAGGGAGCAGAAACTCAAAGATAAAGCTAGTTGGACTCCTGATGACCTCAAGGTATCTCTGGCAAATTCAAAGGCACTAAATGCAATCTCACTGCGGTTGATGAAAACCAGTTCAAACTCATCTCTACATGTCATCAAGCCAAGAAAGCATGGGATATTCTGTAAACTGTTCATGAAGGAACCAGTCGAGTTCGGGAATCTAAACTACAAATGTTGGGTACTAAGTTTGAGGAACTAAAGATGGAGGAGGATGACACCATTGCTATATTCAATGGAAAACTCAGGGACATCTCCAATATGGCATACCAACTTGGAAAAGTTTACAAAGAGGCGAAGCTGGTGAAAAAAAACTTGAGATCACTTCCTAAAATGTTTCCAATGAAGGTTGCAACAATAGAAGAAGCAAGAGATGTAGCCACCATGAGCTTAGATGAATTAATGAGATCATTACAGACATATGAGATGACGTTTCCATCAGCTACAAAAAGGGTCCAAAAGGAGTTGGCATTCAGAACATCTTCATCAAAGGAAAATCACGAATCTGACAGTGATGATGAATTTGAAAAGCTGGCACTTATCGCGAAGAATTTCTCAAGAATGCTGAAGACAGTAAACAAGAAATCCCAAGAGAGGTGTGGAGGAAATAGACCAAGGCCACAGGATTCTGGTAACAATCGTGGAACGAGATTTGAGCAAGGAAATCAGCAGTTCTTCAGAAATCAAAGTAGTGAACCAAAACAGGCTGGACGAATTCAATGCAGGGAATATGAAGAATATGGTCATATTTAGGTTGAATGTACAAACACTCGGAAGAAATAGGGAAAATCTTATGTCACATCGTGGAGTGAAGATGAAGTAGAAGAGAAAAATGAAGAGGAACTTGTAAGCAATTGTGTGGCATTTATAGCAAATATTTATGATGTATTGGAGGATGGATGCTCCAACATACTGGAAAAAGTTGAAACTGTATGTTCCAACATAGATCCATATGAAACATCCAGTGATGAAGACGATGGACTTGTAGTTAGTAATGAAGAAATCTACAACACTTATGAAAATATGTATGCTATGTGGCTTCAAGTGGTTGATACAAACAAAGAACTGAAGCAAGAAAAAGTGCAGTTGATGGAAACAGAAAGAGAACTACATGTAAAAGCTGCTGAACTCAGAAAGGAAAATGAAGGATTAAATGAAAAGCTAATATTAGCAACCTAGAGAGCTGAGATTTCTGAAGCAAAAATTTCTAATCTGAATTTAGGAAAAGCTAAGCTTGATGATATTCTGGATATGGGAAAGAATTTTGGAGATCGACATGGAATTGGGTATAACACAGGCACACTCAAGGCTGAGGCACGTGAGTTACTCCAGAATCCAGCGAATCTCAAGACAAAGCTTTGAGCGGTAAGGAGAAAGTTTGGCAAGTCCTATCAAAGGAAACCTCTCATCTGTAGCTACTATTCATACCAAGGTCACTCTGAGGATAAATGTCAGAAACTATTCAGAGATCAAATGGCAGGATGTCAACTCGTTGTATGTTCCAACATAGGCGAAGTCCAGAAAACTAGAACGTCCAAAAAGATATGGGTTGTCAAAAGATCTGGTATATGCCTTGTTGCACATACTTCACTTATATAATATTCCAGAGATTCTTGGTATTTTGATAGTGGACGCTCTCGCCATATGATTGGAACTCAAGAATTTCTTACAAATTTCACACCTTTCGATGGTGGTTATGTTACGTTTGGTGATGGAAAGAAGAGTAGAGTGGTTGGAAAAGGTGAACTACAGATTGAAAGATTTCCAGTATTCACTAGTGTGCTGTTCGTAGAAGACCTGAAGGTCAATCTACTGAGCATAAGTCAATTGTGTGATGATAATATGATTGTGGAATTTTAGAAAGACAAATGCATAGTGAAACACTGAGAAGCCAAGGTTCTTTCAGGAATATGATCATCAGATAATTTCTATCTGCTGGAACAAGAAGTATGATGTATGATCTCGAAGCAAGATGAAGGATTTCTGTGGTACAGGAAGCTCGGTCACATCAATTACAAAACCTTGGTGAAATTGCAAATGCAAAAGCTGTACGAGGTATGCCTACCTTAACAAGCAAGGATGGAATTGTGTGCAGACCATGTCAACAAGGTAAACAAATTCGATCTCCCCACTCGTCAGTTCAATATATAACCACCTCAAGAAATATGGAATTATTGCATATGGATTTGATGGGTCTAGTCAATACACCGAGTATAAGTGGAAAGAAATATATCTTTGTATTTGTTGATGATTTCTCCAGATATACATTGGTAGCTTTTCTTAAAGAAAAATATGATACGGTGGAAGTATTCAGAAGTCTGGTGATAAAGTTACAGACTGAAAAAGGAAGTCAAGTTGGAAAGATTGTTCGAATTCGTAGTGATCATGGTAGAGAGTTTGAAAATTCTCAATTTAGTGACTTCTGTGATGAGCTAGGTATTCAACATGAGTTTTTTACACCAATCACTCCTTAGCAGAATGGTGTTGTAGAATAGAAAAACAGAACCTTGCAGGAGATGGCTCGAGTTATGTTAGCCGAGAAAGAAATTCACAAAAAATGGTGGGCTGAAGCTATTAACACAACTTGCTATACGATTAATCGAGTATATCTGCGTTCATTCACCAGTAAAAATTCTTACAAGATTTGGAAAGGTAGGAAACTGAATGTCTCATACTTTCATGTGTTCGAACGCAAGTGCTATATCCTCAGAGACAGAGAACAATTGTCAAAATTTGATAATCGTAGTGATACTGGAATTTTTCTTGGGTATTCTATCAACAACCATGCTTATCATGTTTATAACAATCAGACCAATACATTTATGGAGTCTATCAATGTTATTGTGAACGATTCTGAAGAAAGACAAAAGTCAGATGCTGGAGAAGAAGAACCTGGAAACACTCATGTTCCAACACAGCCTCGTCAACCTGACAAGGAAGATTCATCACATGTTGGAACATCTGAGCAGACTGATGTTGAACCAGTTGACACGGAGCATGTTGGAACATTATCCCCCACTGCTGCATCATACGTTCCAACAAAGGATCAACCTGATTCAATGGCACGGAGTACTCGACCTGTTCCTCGGGTGGATTACAGGAAGTTGGCTGGGTTACAATGCTTCATCTCCCTCATTAAACCTAAGAATTACAAGGAGGCATTACTGGGTGAATACTGGATTGCTGAAATGCAAGAAGAACTAGGTCAATTTCGAGAAACGATGTATGGTATCTCACTCCTTGGCCTAAGGGTGTTAATGTCATCAGCACAAAATGAATTTTCAAGAATAAATCTGATGCTGACGGCCATTTTACTCTAAATAAAGCTAGACTGGTTGCTCAAGGATACACACAAGTTGAAGGAGTTGAGTTTATGAGACATTCGCACCAGTTGCCAGGTTAGAATCAATTCGAAACTTGCTATTGCCTGCTCTATGAATTTTACTCTGTATCAAATGGATGTCAAGAGTGCATTTCTAAATGGTGTGGTAAATAAATAAGTTTATGTGGAACAAACCAAAGGATTTGACGATTCTCATTACCCTCATTATGTATATTGCCTCAAGAAAGCTCTACATGGCTTAAAGCAAGCACCGGGGGCATAGTATGAATGACTTACTAACTTTCTTCTTAAGAAAGATTATCGTCGAGGGGGAGTAGATCGTACTTTATTTGTGCTTGATAAGTCATCAAAAATTTTGATTGCTCAAATTTATGTGGATGATATAGTATTCGACTCTACTTCACCATCTATGGTACATGATTTTGTCACTGTTATGCAAGCTGGGTTTGAAATGAGCATGGTTGGAGAGCTCACATACTTTCTAGGATTGCAAGTTAAGCAAGGAAAATATGGCATGTTCATATATCAAAGTAAGTATGCACTGAATCTAGTAAAGAGATTTGGTTTAAGCAATGCCCGAGCAGTTCGAACACCTATGGAGGTTTCTGATAAACTGGTCAAGGCTGAGAAATGAGTTGCAGTTGATCAAAAGCTATACAGGGGAATGATTGGGAGTCTACTAAATTTAACATCAAGTAGACCAGATATATGTCTCGGCGTAGGAATCTGTGCAAGATTTCAGGCTGACCCAAAAGATTCTCATATCACGGCAGTCAAAAGAATTATTCGATATGTAAGTGGGACTTATGAG
The DNA here is from genome assembly GCA_037428765.1 of Rubia yunnanensis. Taxonomy (NCBI): domain Eukaryota; kingdom Viridiplantae; phylum Streptophyta; class Magnoliopsida; order Gentianales; family Rubiaceae; genus Rubia; species Rubia yunnanensis. The sequence goes on from CM075068.1 coordinate 81,417,439, forward strand.
TATGGTGTTTGGTATTCTAAGAATCAAGTTTCTGAGTTGATTGGGTACAGTGATTCTGATTGGGCTAGTAATGCTGATGATCGAAAAAGCACTACAGGTGAATGTTTCTTTATTGGCACGAATCTGGTTTCTTGGTATAGGAAGAAACAAAATTCAATCTCCTTTTCCACTCCGGAAGCTGAATATCTTACTGCTGGAAGTTGTTGTGCGCAATTATTATGGATGAAGCAAATGATGAAAGATTATGGAATTTATCAAGGCCCATTGAAGATTTTATGTGACAACACAAGTGCTATTGATATTTCAAAAAATCCAGTCCAACACTTGAGAACCAAGCATATTGACATAAGGCATCATTTTATTAGAGATCTTGTTGAAAGGAAGGAAGTAGAGGTAGTTTATTTTCCAACACACGAGCAATTTGCTGATATCTTTACAAAGCCGTTGGACACTACCACTTTTGAAAGTCTCAGACAACACCTAGGTGTTTGTCAAATTTGAGGTAATCCTTTCCTTTAGTTAAATGTAAATAGTTTATTAGTTTATTATTTTCTGTCAAAAATTCAGAAGATCAAAAAAATATGAAAAGAAGAAAAGTTGTGCAAAAATAGAAGAAGAATAGTTGGATAGTTAGAAGTTGTGATATGTTGGAAGTTGGTATATTTTTGAGTTGATTTCTTGAGTTGACAAGAGAGAAAAGGCCACATCATTACTCATCTCAAAAAAAGAAAAAGGTTTCACGGTAACCAAGGAAGAGAGTTGAAGAGTTTGTGTTGGATACAAAGTTGTCAAAGTCTTTCCAAATCCCTCTCTTGTCGGCCACTCTCCCATTCTACTTGGTGTTCTTTGAAGTTGTGTTGCAAAATCTGCCCATGATCTTTCTCCCGCAACAACTTCGTGCAAAAAAATTTCTTCAACCAAAAAATCTCCCTCGGTCGAATCCGAAACTCACGAAGATCTCAAACTTCCAGAAGTTGACAATGCTGAACAGAGAGGAAAATAATTCGAAGCCGGTGGCTCTGGTATGGGTGATGAAGATCAGGATGGAAGCCTCAATAACAAAGGAAAGGGTCCGTTTCAAAAGGTAACTAACTCCGATCCTCCAACTTTTAAAATCCATGGGATGGAATTCAAGACTATAGATGATATATTTGAATGGTTGGAAGCTAATAGATTGACAGTAGACTTGACAAAGATTAAGAGTATAGAGGGTGAATTCATGAATGCTAAGGTCAAAGAATTTGTGATCGGGAATATTGGAGATTTGTGGAATGTCGAAAACTATAAAGTGAAGTTCCCGAGGGGGAGGTATGATGAGTACATAGGGAAGGACAATTTTTATATTTATTTATCTGTTCCTCGTCTGAGCTGTGTTGTTATGAGAGAAATTAGTGATGGGGAGGCTGTACGACAAGAAGTGATTCGGTCTACAGATAGGTTGCCTGTAGGATTTTTTAATTTGAGGGCAGCTTAGAGATTGGAAAAGCTGAGGAAACCAATAATTATTGAAGTCTCTGATAGTGAGGAAGAGGAACATGCTGCCTATGTTCCAACACAGCAAGCTGAGGATGAAAATAGTGTAGAGATAGATGTTGATGATGATATGGGAGGAGAAGACCAGGTTAAGATAACTGGTGATGCACATGATGACAAGGAAGGAGCTCACACTAAAGAACCAGTTGCAGAACCAAGTGAATCAGAAGAAGTGCAATATGTTGGAACACAGACTGTTGGAACTTAAGAAGCAGAGGATACTCAGTATGTTCCAACACATGAACACCTGAGATGAACTATTCAGTGCTAGATGAGTTCTTACAGTCGGTCAAGGGCAAGAGAAAAGTGGGTGGAACAGAAGATTTTCCACCAACAAAAAGTACCAAGAAGAATCAGGAAAGTGCTTCTTCCCCTCCCTGTAAGCGATGCACTTTCTTTCTCATACTTTGATTTAAAATGTGAAGAGATGGGAGAAGTTTTTGCTGAAATGAAGTTTATTCCTGAGAGACCTGTAGACCTGGAGGTATACAGGAATAGTGGTTTTTCAAATTTTCTGGATTTAATAGGAATGAAGAGGGCGGCCACTATTTAGTTTCAGTATAATAGGCAAGTGGTCATTGAGGTGTACGCCAACTTGATGGCTGAAAATTTGGAAGCTGACTCTCCCTGGTTTGGAAGGGTGTATGTGCGTGGAAAGATTATGGATCTCTCAGCTACCAGAATAAATAAGGTTTTGGGGCTGTAAATACCAGAGTTTGAGGGGGGTGTTTCCTGAGGATTTCAGAGTAATAGATGATCAAATACTGGAGACAATCTCAGGAGGATAAAAGGCTAAGTGGCCCGAAGCAGGGTATTCACAAGCTTCATATTTGTCATCAAGATTCTTTGGACTGTATCAAATAGCAGTTAAATGTTGGTTGCTATCCTCGAACACGACTGCCCCGACAAGAGAAATGGCCAAGTTACTGTTCTGTGTTGGAACACAGAAGCCAGTCAATCTTGGACTGTTTATTCTGCAGAAACTGGTGAGGCAAGCCACAGCTCCCAAAGCAAAACATGTCCTTGTCTATCTCTGTTTGATTTCAGCATTGGCTAAGAGTGCCAAGGTAAAGGGGAAGGCAAAAGATATGATTATAGACACGGAATTCCTAAGGCCGAACAAGAAGACATTTGGGTTGAGGCATGTTCATGATCTACCGTGGATATAAAAGGGGACAAAACGGTTGCACTCAATATGTTTTAATCAGAGAAAATCTGTACACATATTTTCAGTCTTTCGAGGGAATTGCAAAGAGCCATAATTCTATGTTCCAACATACGTGACCTGCTGTTCAAAGTTCAGAATCATAAACCTTAATTCCTCGGGAGGAGGAGATCCAGCGTCGACGAGTTTTGAGGTCAGAGGGAGTCTGATCAAGGCGGATCGGTAGCTAGGGGAGCTAGCAGAATTCACACGTTATAGTTAGTAAAGATAAGTATTTTGTATGATGTACTTTGTACTGTATCTTTCTAATTAGTTGATTCATTTTGAACCGGGCCAGGTCCTATAGATGTAGGTGGATTTCACCGAACTGCGTAACCAAGTCTTGTGTCGTTAATACTTTAATTTATTGCATACTTGATTAGATAGGTTATGTTGGAACATACTAGTAAGAATTAGAAAATTTCGGTAAATCCAAATTTCAGGTTTGCATTGAATGATTCAACAACCATTTAGTATTGTCTGGTGAAGGCATGGTGCACTGAAATACATATGAATACAGTAAATTTACAACCTTGATTTAAAGTGTTATTTGACTTCAACATTGACATATCTAGACATGATGCATCTAAACTTGTTGAAACTGATGATGGCTAAAAATAAAACATGGTAATAATTGGACCAAGTGAATGAGTCAGTTTTAGTTGAATTGTAGAGACTTGATGAGATTCTCTTGGTATTTCAAAGAGTGGCTACAGTTTTAGTACTTTTCAGTTTGCTTCAGCATTGTGTTTTGCTTGTGTAGCCGGTGCGAGAAATTACATTTAATTGAATTTACATGATCATATATTACTACTTATAGTGGATGATGAGATGCCACGAGAAGATGCAAATGATGTTGTAGTGTCTCCACTTCAGTATTTCTTGAGGCAATCCAAATCGCCCGCGGCGTCCAACATGGTAGGCCTAGCAGAGGGGGAATCTGGAGTGCAGGGAATGCCCAACTCGAGAAGCTCTCATATTGCAACTTCCCACATTCTCTTCACTTCAAGCACCTCAACTTTCAGAGCTCTTCAACTTTCAGAGCTCTCATCAATGACAGGCCTACTAATCTATCTGTAAAGTCAAGGGATGAATTTTATTGGCAATTTTGTGTGAATTAATTTTGAACAGACCATGTTGGAACATGGTGCTGCAGCAGAAGTTACGCCAAGGTTTTAACGGAATTCAAAGCTGAAATATTGGAGTATTTTAGAATTTATGATAATCGTATATTTGGCTATATATTGGGCGAGTGAAGCATAATTAGTTTATGTTGAAATCCCTACTTATATGGAGAAAATTTATTCGAATATATGGCATAGAATGAGTTAAGGTAAATCCCTTTATTTATGGGATTTGGATATGCTTCAAGAATCAGATTTGGAATAGGAATATTGTGGAGATAATCATGGATATTCAGATCTGATTCGTGGACCCGCGGCGTCCAACATGGTAGGCCTAGCAGAGGGGGAATCTGGAGTGCAGGGAATGCCCAACTCGAGAAGCTCTCATATTGCAACTTCCCACATTCTCTTCACTTCAAGCACCTCAACTTTCAGAGCTCTTCAACTTTCAGAGCTCTCATCAATGACAGGCCTACTAATCTATCTGTAAAGTCAAGGGATGAATTTTATTGGCAATTTTGTGTGAATTAATTTTGAACAGACCATGTTGGAACATGGTGCTGCAGCAGAAGTTACGCCAAGGTTTTAACGGAATTCAAAGCTGAAATATTGGAGTATTTTAGAATTTATGGTAATCGTATATTTGGCTATATATTGGGCGAGTGAAGCATAATTAGTTTATGTTGAAATCCCTACTTATATGGAGAAAATTTATTCGAATATATGGCATAGAATGAGTTAAGGTAAATCCCTTTATTTATGGGATTTGGATATGCTTCAAGAATCAGATTTGGAATAGGAATATTGTGGAGATAATCATGGATATTCAGATCTGATTCGTGGATATAAATTGGGGACAAACACGACTGCATACTCACGGATTTATAGAGCAAAAATCTACACACAGATTTTTGAGACTTTTCAAAACTTGCATAGAGCTGATACACAGTGTTCCAACACACCCGTCCTGTTGCACTAAGTTCAGAATCGGATACCTTAATTCCTCGGGAGGAGGAGATCCTGCTTCGACGGAGTTCGAGGTCAGAGGGAGTCTGATCAAGGCGGATCGGTAGCTAGGGGAGCTAGCAGAGTCCACACATTATAGTTAGTAAAAATAAGTATTTTGTAAACTGTACTCTGTACTGTATCTTTCTAATTAGTGGATTCATTCTGAACTGGGCCAGGCCCAGCAGATGTAGGTGGTTTACACTGAACTGCGTAACCAAGTTGTGTGTCTTTTACGTTTAAGTTATTTTACACTTGGTTAAACTAGGTATGTTGGAACACACTAGTAAATACTAGAAAAAGTGGTAAAACTAAATTTTAATTGGTATCAGAGTTGAGTCACTTATCGTTCCCTTGGTTGTTTCAAGGAAAGTGAGATCCAGTTTTACCATGACGACAAGAGAAGGAGCTTCAGTCTCTCGACCACCACTGCTAGAAGGCAACAACTACAACTATTGGAAGGCACGCATGAGGGTCTTCATCAATTCGCTGGATGAACTGGCATGGTTTTATGTTGAGAATGAATGGAATCATCCTACTGAAGATGCTGATACAAGCTCTAAGGCTGTTGAAGGGGAGTCAAGTCAAAAACCCAAAGACAAGGCTAAATGGACTCCAGATGACCTTAAAGAATCTCTGGCGAATTCAAAGGCACTTAATGCGATCTTCACTGCTGTTGATGAAAACCAGTTCAAGCTTATATCTACATGCCACCAAGCAAAGAAAGCATGGGATATTTTACAGACTGTTCACGTAGGAACCAGTCGAGTGCGGGAATCCAAACTACAGATGCTGGCTACCAAGTTTGAAGAACTCAAAATGGAGGAGGAGGACACCATTGCCACATTCAATGGAAAGCTCAGGGATATCTCCAACATGGCTTACCAACTTGGAAAAGTGTACAAGAAACTAAGTTGGTGAAAAAGACGTTACGATCTCTTCCCAAGAGGTTTGCGATGAAAGTAGCAGCAATAGAGGAAGCAAGAGATGTAGCCACCATGAGCCTAGATGAACTAATGGGCTTGTTACAAACTTATGAGATGACGTTCCAGCAACCTACAAAAAGAGTCTCCAAGGATTTAGCATTCAAAGTTTCTCCAGCTAAGGGAATTCACGAGTCTGACAGCGATGATGAGTTTGAAAAACTGGCACTTATTACAAAGAATTTCTCAAGAATGCTAAAGAAGGTGGTTAACAAGAAATCTCAGGAGAGGTTTGGCGGAAGCAGACAAAAACAACAAGATTCGAACAATAATCGTGGAATGAGATTTGAACAAGGAAATATGCAGGTCGGGAGAAATCAGAACAATGAACCAAAACAGGCCGGACGAATTCAATGCAGAGAATGTGAAGGATATGGACATATTCAGGCTGAATGTGCTAACACCCGCAAGAAACAAGGAAGATCATATGTCACCTCTTGGAGTGATGATGAAGAGGATGAAAGAGATGAAGAGGAACTTACAAGTAATTATGTAGCTTTTGGAGCAAAGGTCCATGATACATCAGAAGATCAGTGTTCCAACACACTGAACAAAGGGAAATCTGTATGTTCCAACATGAACCTGGACGATGCTCACAGTGATGAAGATGATCTGTCTGTAAGTGATGAAGAGATCTATAGCACATACGAATAAATGTATTCCATGTGGGTTCAGGTAGCTGACAAGACCAAAGAGCTGAAAGAAGAAAAAAGAAAGCTAATTGAAAGTGAAAAGGAATTACGATCCACGGTTGCAGAACTTGGAAAACAAAATGAAGAACTAAATAAGAAACAGATTGCAGCGGTCAAGAGAGCCGAGATGTCTGAGGCAACTATCTCTAAATTGAATTCCAGAAAAACAAAGCTTGATGATATTCTGGATATGGGAAAGAACTTTGGTGATAGACACGAGATTGGACACAGGAAAGAACCCGAGACTGAATTGTTTGAAAAACTAGTAACTCTCAAAGAAAGGATTTGAGAAGTAAAACGAAAGTATGGGAAGCCGTATCAAAGAAAGCCACTCATATGCAGATACTGTATGTAACAAGGACATGCTGAACATCAGTGTAGAAGACTGATCAGAGATCAAATGACAGGAAGACAACTTCTGCTGTGTTCCAACACAGGCGATACTCATACCAGAAAATTGGTCAGGAAGATATGGGTTGTTAAAAAATCCAGTACGTGTTTGGTTGTTCACACTTCTCTATCAGCTTATTCCAGTGACTTATGGTACTTTGATAGTGGTTGTTCTCGCCACATAACTGGCACTCCAAAATACCTCACGAACATTACTCCGTATGATGGCGGATATGTAACCTTTGGTGATGGAAAGAAGAGCAGAGTAATTGGCAAGGGCGAATTAAAGATTGAAGGCTTTCCAGTGTTCACAAGTGTGTTATTTGTTGAAGATCTAAAAGCAAACTTGCTAAGTATAAGTCAGCTGTGTGACGACAATATGATAGTGGAATTTCAGAAGGACAAGTGTGTAGTGAAGCATGAAGAAAACAAGGTTCTTTCTGGAATAAGATCATCAGACAACTGCTATTTGCTGGAACAAGAAGTTCGATGCATGCTTTTAAAGCAGGATGAAGGAATTCTTTGGCACAGGAAGCTCGGCCACATCAACTATAAAACACTGGTGAAAATCGCAAATATAAAAGCTGTGCGAGGAATGCCTACCTTGACCAAAAAGGATGGAATTGTGTGCGGACCATGTCAACAAGGTAAACAAATTCATTCTCCTCACTCTTCAGTACAGTTTATTACTACATCAAGAAATATGGAATTATTGCATATGGATTTGATGGGTCCGGTTAATACATCGAGTATAGGAGGGAAGAAATATATTTTTGTATGTGTTGATGACTTCTCCAGATTTACATGGGTAGCTTTTTTGAAAGAGAAATCTGATACGATAGAAGTATTTAGAAGCCTTGTAGTAAAGTTACAAACTGAAAAGGGAAGTCCAATAGGGAAGATAATCCGAATTCGAAGTGATCATGGTAGGGAGTTTGAAAATGAACAATTCAGTTCCTTCTGCGATGAGCTAGGAATCCAACATGAGTTCTCGGCTCCTATCACTCCTCAACAGAATGGCATTGTCGAAAGGAAGAACGGAACTCTACAGGAGATGGCTCGAGTTATGTTGGCCGAAAAGGAGGTTCATAAGAAATGGTGGGCAGAAGCGATCAATACAGCTTGTTATACAATCAATAGAGTGTATCTTCGACCGTTCACTGACAAGACATCCTATGAGATCTGGAAGGGCAAGAAACCTAATGTTTCATATTTTCATGTGTTCGGAAGTACTTGCTATATCCTCAGAGATAGAGAACAGTTGGCAAAATTTAATAATCGGAGTGATCCAGGAATTTTTCTCGGGTATTCCATCAACAGCCGTGCCTATCGAGTATTTAATCACCGAACCAACACTCTCATGGAATCCATCAATGTTATTGTGGATGATTCAGAAAAGGAACAACTTCCAGAAGGTGTAGAGGAAGAATCTGCCAACACTCATGTTCCAACACAACCTCAAACTTCAGACAAAGAAAAGCCATCTGTTGATCCTACTGAACCAAATACGCACCAGAATCCTAACTCTACTGAAGCTGACTATGTTCCAACACACGGCCATGTTCCAACACAGTCCCCTCCTACTGACGATCATGTTCCAACACATGACCAACCTGGTTCTATCACGAGAAGTACTAGATCAGTGCCTCGAGTTGATTATCGACGACTGGCTGGCCTACACTGTTTTGTTTCTCTAATCGAACCCAAGAACTATAAAGAAGCCTTACTTGATGAGTATTGGATTGCTGCAATGCAAGAAGAACTCGGTCAGTTTACCAGGAATGATGTGTGGTATCTTACTCCTCGTCCCAAAGACGTTAATGTCATTGGTACAAAGTGGATCTTCAAGAACAAGTCCGATGCAGACGGCTTAGTCACTCGAAACAAAGCCAGACTTGTTGCTCAAGGATATACACAAGTGAAGGTGTTGACTTTGATGAAACCTTTGCACCAGTTGCCAGGTTAGAATCTATCAGTATTCTACTAGCTATTGCCCGCTCTCTGAACTTTACTTTGTATCAAATGGATATCAAGAGTGCGTTTCTAAATGGAGTGGTGAATGAAGAAGTCTATGTGGAACAACCTAAAGGCTTTGAAGATCCTCATTATCCACATCATGTATACCATCTCAAGAAGGCTCTATATGGATTAAAGCAGGCACCCAGGGCATGGTATGAACGACTTACTACCTTTCTACTTCAAAAAGGTTATCGTCGAGGGGGAGTAGATCGCACTTTATTTGTGCTTGACAAGTCCTCAAAGTTTCTGATTGCTCAAATATATGTTGATGACATAGTTTTTGGCTCTACTTCACCATCAATGGTACAGGATTTTGTCACCACGATGCAATCTGAATTTAAAATGAGCATGGTTGGAGAATTGACTTACTTTCTGGGATTGCAAGTTAAACAAGGACGGAATGGTCTATTCATAAATCAAAGTAAGTATGCCTTGAATTTGATTAAAAAATTTGGACTCAGTAGTGCTCGAGCAGTTCAAACTCCTATGGGAGTGTCTGATAAACTGGTAAAAGATGAAAAAGGAGTTTCAGTCAATCAGAAGTTATATAGAGGCATGATTGGAAGTCTATATACTTCACTGCAAGCAGACCTGATATATGTTTCAGTGTTGGAATATGTGCAAGATTTCAGGCTGATCCTAAGGAATCTCATCTTACTGCAGTCAAAAGGGTTATTCGATATGTAAGTGGGACTTCAGAGTATGGTGTTTGGTATTCAAAGAATCAAGATTCAGAGTTGAAAGGGTACAGTGATTCTGATTGGGCTGGTAATGCTGATGATCGAAAAAGTACCACAGGTGGATGTTTCTTTATTGGAACAAATTTGGTGTCTTGGTATAGCAAGAAACAGAACTCGATCTCTCTATCTACTGCAGAAGCAGAGTATCTTGCAGCAGGAAGTTGTTGTGCACAACTATTATGGATGAATCAAATGCTGAAAGATTATGGAATTCATCAAGGCCCCCTAAGGATTCTGTGTGACAACACAAGTGCTATTGATATTTCAAAGAATCCAGTCCAACACTCAAGAACCAAACATATTGACATAAGGCATCATTTTATTAGAGATCTGGTTGAAAGAAAGGAAGTGGAAGTAGCCTATGTTCCAACACACGAGCAACTTGCAGATATATTTACAAAGCCGTTGGATGCCACCACTTTTGAGAGCCTTCGACAACACTTAGGTGTTTGTCAAATTTGAGGTAATTTTTACCAAAAGTATTTTCCTTGTAAATATTTCTTTTGGTTTATTTTCGTTTTTTCAAAAATCAAGAAAAGAACAAAAATGTGGAAGGAGCAAGGGTGTACAAAAATAGGAGTTGGTTAGTATGGTGTGTTGGAAGTTAATTAAGACAAAGTGATGTGACAAGTAGAGAAAGGGCCATCATTACCATGTTTGGGAAATCTAAAAAGGAACTTCGCGGGAAAAGAGGTAAATAAGATGAAGAGTTAAAGAGGTATTCAAATACATCCTTCCATCTCTCTCTCGGCCAAATATTTTTCTCCCCAAAATCCTTGCCGAAAAATCTCATACTCCATACTTCTCTCTATCTCGGCATTGTACCAAATAATGTCAAGCCCAAATTCTCCAATAGAAAAAGCTTCGGTGCCAGAAATTATGAAGGAAGATCAGGGCTCCGTGAATTCAGAATTGGTGGTGTTTGATGAGCCGAGAAAATATGTTGAATCGGGTGAGGCACAAACTCAAGATCAGAACAAAGGAAACGCTAACCATGAGGAAATGGCTAGAAGCTAACAGAGTTGCAGTTGATTTAACCAAGATTAAGATGGTTGAGGAAAATATTTGACTGTTAAAGTACAGGAGTTAGTGACTTGGAATCTAGGAGGAATAAGGCTGGAGAATCATACTGTGAGATTTGTTATGGGACGATATGCTGAGTTCCGGGAAAAGGACAAATTTTATGTACATTGTTATATTCCGATGCCAAGGTTTGCTTATTTGAAAGAGATTGATGAAAGTGAAATTGCTGGAATCAAAGTGATTAGGATTGAAGATAAAATGCAGTTAGGATTTTATGATTCAAACTGGGCCAATCTGATGGAAGAATTAAGAAAACCAGTCATAATAGAGTTGTCGGATAGTGATGAGAGTGTTCCAACACATAAGGATGAACCAGAGTATATGGACTTGGATTCAGATGCTGATCTAGGAGGACAAGACCAGAATAATATGTATGAATGTGATGTGGAATCTGATGAGGATATGACCGAACCAAAGGACATGAATCAAGATGAGGAGTATGAAAAGGAATCTGAAAAGAAGGATGAAACTGAAGGAACAGGGTGTGTTCCAACATAGGAAGTCCCTGACTTGGCTTACTTCAGTGATGAGGTACCGGATGAATTTTTTCAGAAGGCTAAAGGAAAGAGGAAGGCTGGCCCAACCATGAATTCAGCTAAAGCAAAAAGAAGCAAGAAAAGTCACAACAGCAACCCAAGGAAGGTTCTGCCTCCTCCATCTGTCACCCAGGCCTTCTCTGCTGTGTACTTTGATGAGAAGGGTGCAGAGATGGGAGATTTTTTCTCCGAGAAGAAATTCATAGCTGAAAGGCCATTGGATCTAAAAGTTTATCAGGAGAGCGGTTTCACAGATTTTTTAAAGGTGACGGGGATGACAAAGGCAACTACAATTCAACTTCAATACAACAGACAGGTTGTTCTAGAGGTATATTATAATCTTATGCCTGGCAATCTAGAGGTTACTTCCCCATGGTTTGGCAGAGTGTATGTTAGGGGGAAAATCATAGATTTATCTGCTGCTAGAATTAATATGCTGCTAGGTCTGAAAACACCTAAGATAGGGGGAGTGTTTCCTGATGACTTGGAATTGACTGATAATGAGATTTTGGCTGTTATATCTGGGGGATATAAGGTGGAGTGGCCAGCAGTGGGGTACTCACAAGCATCCTGCTTGACGTCTAGATTTTTTTGTCTATATCAAATAGCTGTACACTGTTGGTTGCCATCAAGCAATACCACCGCATTGACTAGGGAGATGTCAAAGCTGCTATACTGTGTTGGAACACAGAAAGAAGTTAACCTTGGTCTTCTCATTCAGCAGCACTTAATCAGACAGCCTACTGCACCAAAAGTTAATGATGTTGTAATCTATCCTGCCTTGATTTCTGCCCTAGCCAAGAGTGCTAAAGTGAAGGGAAAGGCGTCAGATGTGGTAATTGATACTGAGTTCTTACGGCCCAACAAAAAGACTTTTGGCCTGAGACAGGTTCATGATCTGCCGTGGAAAGCTTCTGGATCCACCTCGACATCAGCAGCAGATAAGAAGACTCGACTGATGATTGTAAATGCCAGACTTTGAGCTTTAGCGATACAGATGGCGGCTTTGGAAGCCAAAAGAGCATGTTTAGAGGCAGAGAAGTCTAGACTTGAAAATTGAATTTGTATGCTTAATACAGGGGGAGTGCTACAGACTAATTTTTTTTCTTCTGAAGATTTTGTTTGATGAATCTGCGGTACCTTTGGCCTCTGTGTGGTCCCATGGGGAATGATTTTGGAATGATTTTGGATATTTGGATTTTGATTTGAATGTTTCAATTGTATGATTTTGGATTTCTGGAAGTCTGGATTTCGGCTTTCATTGGCTTATGTGAGTTCTGGTATTATGATTAGTATTCTGCTCGTTTTATGATATTGAATACGTGCTAGATGTTTTTTATGGATTTACAAGTCCAAAATATCATGGGTCCACAAAAATGCCAAAGGGGGAGATTGTAAAGTCAAGGGATGAATTTTATTGGCAATTTTGTGTGAATTAATTTTGAACAGACCATGTTGGAACATGGTGCTGCAGTAGAAGTTACGCCAAGGTTTTAACGGAATTCAAAGCCGAAATATTGGAGTGTTTTGGAATTTATGGTAATCGTATATTTGGCTATATATTGGGCGAGTGAAGCATAATTAGTTTATGGAGAAATCCCTACTTATATGGAGAAGATTTATTCGAATATATGGGATAGAATGAGTTAAGGTAAATCCCTTTATTTATGGAATTTGGATATGCTTCAAGAATCAGATTTGGAATAGGAATATTGTGGAGATAATCATGGATATTCAGATCTGATTCGTGGATATAAATTGGGGACAAACACGGCTGCATACTCACGGATTTATAGAGCAAAAATCTGTGTGTCTGCACATAGATTTTTGAGACTTTTCAAAACTTGCATAGAGCTGATACACAGTGTTCCAACACACCCGTCCTGTTGCACTAAGTTCAGAATCGGATATCTTAATTCCTCGGGAGGAGGAGATCCTGCGTCGACGGAGTTCGAGGTCAGAGGGAGTCTGATCAAGGCGGATCGGTAGCTAGGGGAGCTAGCAGAGTCCACACATTATAGTTAATAAAGGTAAGTATTTTGTAAACTGTACTCTGTACTGTATCTTTCTAATTAGTGGATTCATTCTGAACTGGGTCAGGCCCCGCAGATGTAGGTGGTTTACACCGAACTGCGTAGCCAAGTTGTGTGTCTTTTACGTTTAAGTTATTTTACACTTGGTTAAACTAGGTATGCTGGAACACACTAGTAAGAACTAGAAAAAGTGGTAAAACTAAATTTTACTATCAATCTGTCTAAGGTAGTGTTCTTTCACATACTTGGTCAGGTTTAGCTCTCCTGTAAACATCTCATTTGTTTGCCTCTTTTCGGTCACCATCTGTAGAACCAAAACGGCAAAGCTGTAAACATATCCCTGTATAGATGACCTTGCTCCGAATCCATACTTTGACAAGTAAAAGAAAACTGGTTTTATGCCTTTTTATAACATTTGTAACATATGCACAGGTCGAAGAAGGTGTACCTGGCGCAATGTATCCTATGGATCCACATAGCACGTTGGCAGAGTTAAGGCTGCCCATATTCTCCACCGCTTCGGCATTTGCTGCTCCAACCGTCATAACCAATCTTGCTAACCCGAAGTATGAGACTAAGGTTGTCATGTCTCCACTGAGAAGAACATTGTTTGGCTTAAGATCGTAGTGTATGACTTTTATAGGAGAATGATGATGCAAGTAAGCCATCCCTTCTGCAATGTCGCTGCATATCTTCACCCTTTGCAAGAGACTGAGGTTTGAGGATCTCGACATGCCTGTTTATGGGTACAGCTGTCTAAGCTCCCATGGAAGAACAAGTGCCTCGAAATCCGGCAAACTGCAAGTTGTGATAATCCTAATCATGTTCTTGTGTCGAATTCTTTTCAGTACTTGGCATTCTCTGTGGAAACTCTTTGTAGAATTGCCTGTTTGCAGACTAAGAGCCTTGACAGATATTGTTGTTCCATAGCGTAGCCCATAGCCGTAGGATCCAATCAGGCTTTGTTCATTGAATCCGCCAGTTGCCTCTGCAATTTCTTTATAGGTAATTCTTGGAAAATTGCGATTGAGTTCTGGGGCAGGTTGGATCTGGTTTCGGAATGGATGGCACCAGGATCATGCTTCTGAGGTGGCCAGGGCCAATCACACAACATAGTGTGAAACAGAATGCTGACACGAAAATGACAATGCACAAAATGACCAGGGACAGTGGTGAGAGGAAATGCTTCTGCCTCTTCTTCATATGGCATGTTTGAAAAGAAAAAATAGTTCCACAAAGATTTGGGTATCCCTGGAATGATGAACTCATGGCGATATCAAATATGCTTCCAGTAGGAATCACTCCATTGAAGTTGTTGAACGAGAGATCAATAGATGTCAGGCTCCTGATTTTGCTCAAGCTGGTTGGAAAAAGCCCCGACTACGTGTTATGTGAGACATTTAGAACTTCAAGGATCTGAAGGTCACCTATGGATTGAGAAAGCATCCCTTGAAGATGGTTTTTTGAGAAGCTACGCAATTCGAAATCTGCTCGGGAATGCTTCCATTGACGTTTTTGGATGATAGATCCGTTGGAAAATGATGGTTAAAAGGTTGAAATTCATCAACTTTTGGGCATCGTTTTGAGTGGGAACCAAATGGATTTTGGGTCGGTGGAGGTCATTTTTGGGTTCTCCTCCGTGAGTACTATAAAATCGACTATTTAAACTCTCAAAACGGATCAAGGCTGAATGAGCTATGGATGTTTGAAATGCCACTCTTGAAAGAGAAAAATTATGCGGAAATTGACCCAGATTAATTTTTCTCTAGACTGTCCAAAACGCGTATGAACCGCATGAAAGTCTCTGGAAGGCTCAATCGCGTAGTATATATGGAATTGCTTGTGTATAATTCTTAAGAGTTAAGAACGGAATATTTTCATGTTTTGTGAGATATCTTATTTTAAATGAATATTTGTACAAATATTTCTTCCATTTTCAGCAGATTTAATTCGAGTATTCATGTAATGTCTCGAATTTAGTGAATTGGTGACCGGAGAATATTCTCCTCTAATTACAGAAAATCAGAATATCATGTTTTCATGATTAGGGTCTCTTAGAGCAGTACAAATAGAGCCTCTAAGTCAGTCAGGAAAGTTGCACCATTTTCTGAAGTCCCTCCATATTCTGAACTTGAGTCTTCTTTCTGTCTTTCTCGAAGTTTTCATTCATTGCTCTGTCAAGGTGATAGTCCTTCGGCCGAGGTAACTCTTACGTGTTAATTGTTACATTTGATGGTTTTACCCTAGTGAACGATGTCCACGACATGACTCATTCCTTTCAAGGGCAGCGATTTTACTCGTGACTCCATCAATTTGCTATTGATTGAAACGTGATTTATTTCTCCCATGTATTGCTTTAATTATTCGTAATTTAACCTTTCTGATTGCATGCCTGAATAATTAATAAAAGTATATCATTTGCATATGTAAATTGCTTGTTCAATTTTCATTATTTAATTTTTGCATGATAAAATCAATATATGTCCAACAGTTTTGAAACGAATGAAATTTGTTGAATTATATTGATTCGAAAATTGCAAAACGAATGCTTGAATTTGCAAACGAAATTATGCTTACCATATTAACTACTGTCTGCATGCCTTATTTCTGAGAAAAAATTGCATGCTTGATTCGGTTTTAGATGGGAAAGTTTACATTCCAAGTGTGCAAGAATTAATTTGATTTGTTAAAAAAAACACATTATGGAGATTGTATGTTGTATTAATTACATGTCAAATATTTGATCATATATATGTTAATATGAAGTGAATGAAATGTGCATGCTCAATATACCACGATTGTAATTAAGAGAAATTGCATGCGGTATGCTGCATAACTGCATGCTCAAAATGGCATACTTTCGTTGATCGATGTGCAAAAATTTATTTTGAAATCTTATTTTGTTGAAATTTTTTGGATAGCACAATCTTGTCGGGAAATTTATTATATATACTAGTTTGAAATATTTATATGCAATACGAGATGTGTACATGTATTTAACGATGACAATTTGTATGTACACATTGGTGAATCCGAGTACACACGGTTGTATTCGTTGGAAGAAAAACTTGGCATGGAGATACAACAGGATTTGCTTGACAACATGAAAGAGTCAAGAGATGTAACCACGGTTTTGCAAACTATGGTACTTATACGCGTTAATTAAAGTGAATCATGGCATATGCTATATATACATATATTGCTTGGATTATATTTGATAACCATTTGCGTGAATCTGGACGTGAACATGATTTTGTTACAAAGAGAGTTATGTGAATAATATTTTCACATTTATGTCCAATACACTAAGGCTATCGAATTTGATAGTGAATGAATTTGGTTATATTAATCCCTTAATTATGTGGAAAAATGAGTTGAGCATGTATGTTAAATTGCAAGGCGTAGTTATGGAAATATGCTAATTCCGTGATATTCATGCTTATGAGATTAAATGTTGATATGGTAAGAAATCATATTTGATTCTTTGCATGAAAGATTGGATTAAATTTTGAAAAAAAAAACCATGAGTTTAGAATATGGGATCAAACATTACTATTCAATTACATGAAAGCAGTACATATGTTTGGAAATTATGAGACATGTTTAATTTCCCCAGCTCTTGAAATGTTAAGAGTATTTGCTTAAATACTTGATCAAATGTAGAAATACCTATTTTGCATGGTATAGTAATTTGGTTGTGTGGGCTGCTCATGTTGGTTAAAGATTTTAAACTATATTTGTGTGAGAATGTGCTGCTAGTGATTCATGACTTTTATATGCTTGGTCTGAGAATCACATACGATAAAATGGTAAACTTCATTTGCACTTAAACATGACATCTCTCGGCAAGAGTAATATATTCGTGCATGAATGAAGTATGTGACATTGGGTTATTTGATCCATGTTGTATTCTCGTTCATTTAGGGACTTTATTTAGCTGTATATACAAAAAATTTAGATCTATGTTGTGTCTAAAATTGGGTTATGATTTTATATGCTATGATTATATTAATTGTTTGGGAAAGTGTCTTTTGATGCAATGAAAGGTTTGACAAGACTATTCTCGATAACTGGCTATCTTGATTGATCGCTTACAAACATATGGCTCACAAGTGACAATTGTTAGATTGCACAGATAGAGCATATGAGCTCGACATTCGACATATCTGGTTATTTTTGTATAACCTAGAAAATATGAACGTGAAGACATTAGTTTACGACTATGTCTAGGGTATTGGTTCTTGTGAACCATGGTATAAACCCTAAAGCATAAGTTATCATGACTATGCTATAATTCTGGGAAAATCTCAAGAATTTGGTTGAGAAACCTAGGAATCACGAGATTGGTTCCCAATACTTTTGGTCAAATCTCTTGATTTATGGTTGAAAGATCTAAGAATCATGAGATTGTGAATCCCAATACATTTGGTCAAATCTCTAGATTTTTGGTTGAAAAACCTTAGAATTCTGAGATGAGAATCCTAAGACATTTGGTCTAGGAACCCTAAGACACGAGGTTTTGAGAAACCTAATATGCGTGGGGATGTTAAATAAAACCAGCCCGATGTGGGGGGTAGACAAAAACCTAAAAATTCAACGACCATATGAATCTTGATAGGTACTTGAGATGAAAAGTCATCAAGAGAGATTTGAATCAAGTTGATCAAGTCGGGAGGACTTTAACTCGAACCAAAAGGGTAAACCCGAAATTGAGTCGAGCAGTGCACTCAAACTTGAGTCAAACAATAGACTTGAATGTGTTTCGAGCATAAAGGCAATCAAGTTTGATTTGAGTAGTCTGAAAGTAAAGTGCAGTTGTACTGAAACTTGGCTTTAAAATGGGCATAAAATTTGTGTGGAGTTGGTAAACTCACATTGCACCCTAGTGAAAGTTAATCAAATCCTCTATTGATTGATACTACATTGGTTGTGGTATTGGTCATGCGAGGAAGAACGATTAATTGAGATCGGGAAGTTTAATTATCTCTAATTCCAAGGAAATTGAAGGAATAAGAGAGACTTCTGTGATAAAAGATCAATACATGAAGGTGTTTTGATTGTTAAAATGATCTAGCCCTAAAAGAAATTTTATGGGTAAGAACCTAGTGTTTGATTCGTTATTGAACACACAAGACTTTTAGTAAGTGGGGTTTGTAAATTAACGAAACCCCTTACGTGATGCATAGAAGCCATATGTGATTATATGTGACCATGATGTGAAGACACATAATCCATTGGTGAATGTGATTCACAAATTTGAAACATTCGCAAGGTCATATGGTGGTTGAACGAAATCGCTAGAAATTATTAAAGCGATGTGGAAGAGCCTTTACATTGGTTGGTGATCTTTTAAGTAAAATGACCCACGGAGGAAAATAATACTCCTCATAGAGCCATCATACAAGTTCTTTTGAATGTGGGGTCAGCGTATTGCGAATGTAGTAAAAGTAATACTTAAACAGTATCTTTACTAGATATGCACAATGTTGAAGTGCTATCAATTTCTTGACATTCACAAGAAATAATATATGGAAACTAGAAATACATCTTAATGGAAAGTGTATTTTGTGAAAGTTTCTGTTAGAGATCCTGATTTATCTTAAATGGATTTAAGAGTCAATAGATGAAATCATTAAGGATCATGGATAAACCAACGAAAGAAATGAGATTTCATGAAATAATTTTTGTGGAAAGTGGTGATCAATAGAAGGATTGATCTACCATGAGTGAAATCACTAGAGTGCTAGTAGATTTGAACAATTAGTAAGTATATTTGTGTAATTGATGGGTGTTCTCTAGACGTGAGAATGAGTCCAAGGGTGATGGTACTTGCTATCAAGGCTTTGTGAAAGCTAGAAGTACATCTAATGGACCTAAATGGTTATTTGGAAATTTAGATATTAAAATCTGAATAGAGAAAAATAAAAAGCTCAATGCTCCTAAATGACCCATCATGTGCCAACTAATTTTTGTTTAGCCAGTGATATTGAATCAATGAGTTTGATGAAGGTGGATATGCTAAGGGACACAAAAAATGACCATGTCATTTGTCTTTGAATTGACGATTGTCTCATTGATAGTAAAATTGATACGATGATTGAGTCTCTTGAAGATATGTCATATTTAATGGAATGACTCCAAACTCTGCGAGTTACCTTTTGTAAAGGTGAGGTGTCTCTTAAGAAGAGAACTCAAAAGTCATTGATAGTCTGAAGTACTTATTAATGTGCATATTACACAATTCTTACAATGGATAGTAAGATGATACACGAGTAATCCAGAAATGATCACTGGAAACAAGTTGTGTGTGAGACTCGTGGATATGGCTTGAGTTGTGTAGAGAAATGGTTCTCCCTTGCTAGATTCATAGAGGAATATAAGTCCATTGTGTTAGACAAAAATTGGGAAAGATATACCCTAGGATGACCAAACCACTTGTATGCTTATTGGTGTAGCGTAAAGCCATATCGATGATGGTGTGTCTCGACAAAGACACTTTACCATTGGACGACTACTCTCTACGAGAATTATCGATGTTGACTACATAAGGTCAATATGATAGGAGTTATGATTCTTTGACGAAAGGATTGAATCAATTTCTGGACAAAAAGTCAAAGTCTTATGGGTTTGACCAAAAACCTAGCAAACAATCAACTCACAATCATCAACTAGTTGATCACCCTAATCTAAATCATGCATTAATCACACAAGAAAGCATAAATTATAGTTGATAATCAAAGCAAAAAAATATGATAAACCAAATCTCATAAATACTTACCAATTAATCTATATTTAACCCAGATTAACTAAAACCATAACAATAGAGCAAAACTCTATGGTAAACATAGAGTAAATGATAAGAAATAAATGAAAACTAGGGTTTTTGAGGGATAAATTCTGATGTGTTAACAGAAGGAGAGAGAAGGAGAGAGAAGGAGAGAGAGAGAGAGTATTCCAGAAATGAAGAAGATAAGTGGGTTGAATTCCATCCTTCGCGGGATGCGGTATATGTCCCAACCCACGACACTCTTTTTATCCTGCACCTTTGACCGCAAATTTATTTTCACGGGCCACAATATATGTCGTGGCCCGCGAAGCTGCCTCTGTCCATCTTCCACCAAATTATCAATATTTGGCCATTTTCTTAAAAATATTCTTACTTTTACAATTCTTCTTCAAAACTCAAACTCTTCAAAACCCGAATACTTCAAATGATATAAAAAAAACTTCATAAATTAAAGACTTAGGATATAAAACATGTGAATTCATCCTAACCTTCTAATTAATAAAATGTCAATTTCTTTTCAATTAAGTTCCTAATCAATTACAAAATTAGACTTCGAACATGTTTAAAATGAGATATAAATTGAGCACATTAGTCCTTTAAATAATTGCTTTACTGTTAGAGTTAGTCCCACATTGGTGGTTGACAGTCATATAACTCAGTGTATAATATCATGAGTCACCTCCACATAGTAACAATTGGTTTTGTGATAGAAGCTCATGATTCCAATATGGTATCAGAGCTCAAGGTTAGCCCATTACCCCCATTCTGTCACATTTGCGCGATGATTCATGCTGCTGCATGTGAGGGGACATGTTAGAGTTAGTCTCACATTGATGGTTGACAGTCATATAACTCAGTGTATAAGATCATGGGTCACCTCTACATAGTACCAATTGGTTTTATGATAGAAGCCCATGATTCTAATATGATATTAGAGCACAAGGTTTGCCCGTTACCCCCATTCTTTCATGTTTGCGCAATGATTCATATCTCTGCACGTGAGGGGGCGTGTTAGAGTTAGTCCCACATTGGTAGTTGACAGTCATATCCACATAGTACCAATTAATTTTATGATAGAAGCTCATGATTCTATTATTTACTCTATCTATTCCACCATCCGCGTATCAGTTCTATGAGAAATTCACCGGTAAGAAACACAAAGGAAACAAGAAAATGCAATCAGCACTATTTTTTTTAAAAAAAACAATGAAAACGGTGCAAAACCTAACAAAAAATTCCAAACCTTTTAAACCTAAAATCCTTCATGACTTCAAGGAACTCATCGTATTTATCTCGTCTGCCTTGAAACATTTCTTTTACTGCCTTCAGATATGCCAAGGCATCATTTGTCGTTAGCATCTTCTGTACATTTCTGTCACTCACCATTGGGTTTTTCCCAGAGCTCCAGCATCCAAACCCCAATCATGAATGGAATCGATAAGTCAACTCAGAGCATAGCATACTCAAATGCAACAACATTTAGCCAGTATCCAAAACTTCAGTTCCCAAAGAAGATCCACACATTTTGATTCACATCACAGAGCAAGTCCGATTTTCAACCAGAAGGCAAACAAAACTCCGCAAATTATGCTAGCCACATAGCGGTAAAATTAAAAGAAAGACCGAATTTGTTAATTGGCAATTTTTGGTATTTATGCAAATATGGTATTATTATGTTGTAACATCAAAGAAGGAATTTTGGTGGAATAATGAAAGGTTGAAGGATGAATCCGAGAAGTATACATCTCATCCGAGTTGTGTTTGATTTATAGAATATATCAATTCCTATAATTGTGGGAATGAATTAGATTCTGTAGAGTTGGAATTGAGATGGATTTCGAGTATGGAATGGATTAGGATGAGATATTCTAATTCCTATCTCCAAGGGATTGAATTTGATAAATCTTATCTCCAAATGATTTGACTGTGATTAGAATATTTTGTGGAGATAGGATTCTAATCGCACAAGTAATTGAAGACTGCGACTGTGCTATATATTATGGACATTCTGTTAAGTTACTTACGCATTACTACAGAGAAAATCTGTACTCTGGTTTTCGTAATTCTGAGAGTAGCACAGAGCTATACATTGGTGTTCCAACATGATCAAACTCATTTGATCTTAAAGTTCAAAATGTAAGCCTTAATTTCCTGGGAGGAGTAGATTCAGCGTCGATGAGTTTCGAGGTCAGAGGGAGCCTGATCAAGGCATATCGACAACTAGGGAAGCTAGTATAATTCACTTGTTGAATTAGAATAGATAAGTATATTGTATGTTGTACCATGTACTATATTTCTGATTACTGGACCAGGCCACACAGATGTAGGTGACATTCACCGAACTACTTAACCAATTCGTGTGTCTTTAAGTTTTTATTTTATTACAAACTTGTTAATTAGGGCGTGTTGGAACACGGTAATCACAATTGAAGTAATTAGGTAAAACTAAACTTCAATTGGTATAAGAGCTTAGTCACTTATTCTTACCTTGGTTGTATTAAGGAAAGTGCTGATCCAGTTTTACCATGGCGACCAAAGATGGAGCTTCGGTGTCTTGGCCTATATTGTTAGAAGGAACAAGCTACAATTATTTGAAGGTGCGAATGCGAGTGTTTATCAGCTCACTTAATGAACTTTCTTGGTATTTTGTTCAAACTGAATGGAATCACCCTATGGAAGATGTTGAGTCTAGTTCAAAAGAGAAGGAAGGAGAAACAAGTGCAAAGAAGAAAAGACTCAAAGACAAGTCAACGTGAAGTTCATGCGAGTTGAAAGCCTTGATGGAAAACTCCAAAACCTTAAATGCTATCTTCATAACAGTGGATGAAAATTAATTCAAACTTATTTCAAACTGCTACCAAGCAAAGAAAGCATGAGATATTCTGCAAACAGTGCGGAAAGGAACAAGTTGAGTATGTGACTCAAAGTTTCAAATGTTGGCCACAAAATTTGAAGAGTTGAAGCTGGAAGACGATGAAAATGTTGCTATATTCAATGGAAAGATAAGAGACATCACCAATATGGCTTATCAACTTGGGAAAATTTACAAAGAAGAAAAATTGGTGAAGAAAAATTGGTGAAGAAAATATTACGATCTCTCTCCAAATATTTCTCTGTAGAGGTTGCTATCATTGAAGAAGCAAGAGATGTGGAAAACATGATGCTTGACAAGTTGATGGGATCATTGTGGACATATGAGATGATATTTGACCAACAATCAAATAAAGCTCACAAAGATTTAGCATTCAATGCACCAGCCTCAAGGGGTGATCATGAAGGTGACAGTGAGAGTGAAGCCAAAAAACTTGCACTTATAACCAAGAATTTTTCAAAAATACTAAAAAGGGTAGTGAATTGAAAATCCAAAGATAGATCGAGTGAAAATATACCTCAGTCACATGAGTTTGATAACACTTGAGGACCCCGAATGGAATGAAACAATCAGAAGTTTATGAGGAATCAGGACAGTGAACTAAAGCAGATAGGAAGGATTCAATGTAGAGAATATGAAGGTTTTGGTCACGTCTAGGCTGAATGTTCTAACACCCGAAAGAAGCAGGGTAGATCTTATGTCACTTCATAGAGCGAAGATGAGGAAGAGGAGGTAGAAAAAGAACTCATTAGCAACTATGTAGCCTTTGGAGCAAAGATGAATGAATCTGGCGCAGCATATTCCAACACCGAAAAGATAGAAAAATTGGGATGTTCCAACACAGAGATGCTGAGTGGAAACTCCTCAGGCGATGATGATGGGCAAGAAGTGAATGGTGATGAAATTTTCCAGGAGTATGAGAATATGTATACAGCGTGGCTTAAAGTCTTTGAGGCAAACAAAATTCTGAAGTCTGAAAAATACCATGGAAAGAAATACAGAGTTAGTGAATATGATTGAGTCTTTGGAGAAGGAGATTGAAGTGTTGAAACAGAATCTTAAATTAGCAACTGTCAGAGCCGAGACGGCTGAAGCTGCACTCACGAAGCTGAATACGAGAAATGTAAAACTCCATGATATACTAGCAAAGGGAAAGAACATTGGAGATAGACAAGGAATTTGATATAACAAAGCTGAGATGGGTCCAAATAACTTCAAAGCAGAGGTACAAGCCATGGAGAAAAGGATCATGAAGACTCGACACCGCAAGCCAATTTTATGTCCCTACTGCTCCTATCAAGGCCATGAAGAGGAACAATGCCCCAGACTACTCAGAGATATTATGAATGGACGACAAGTGTCAGCATGTTCCAACATGAGCTATACCCAAAGAGCCTGACTGATCAGAAAGTTATGGATTTCTAAACGAAGTACTATATGTCTTATTGCACATTCTAGAGATTCTTGGTACTTCGATAGTGGTTGCCTAAGCATATGATAAGAACTCAAGAATACTTTAACAACATCAAACCATATGATGGTGGCTTTGTTACTTTTGGTGATGGAAAAAAGAGTCATGTAGTTGGTAAAGGAGAATTACAGATAGAGGGATTCCCTACCTTCACAAGCGTTCTGCTGGTAGAAGGTTTGAAGGCAAACCATTGTCTAGAGTGCGTTTGTCAAACAATTTCTATTTGCTGGAACAGTAAGTGAGGTTCCTAAGCTCTAGAGAGGATGAAAAAACCTTGTGGTCAAGAAAGCTCGGTCACATTAACTACAAGACACTAGTAAAGATTGGAAATGCCAAAGCCATTTGAGGCATGCCTACTCTCACTAACAAAAATTGTATTGTTCGTAAACCATGCCAACAAGGTAAACAGATTCGATCGCCCCACTCCTTTGTTCAGTATATTACCACATCAAGAAATCTTGAATTACTTCACGTGGATTTAATGGGTCCGATTAATACTCCTAGTATGACTAGGAAAAAGTATATTTTGTATGTTGATGATTATTCCAGATACATTTGGGTGACTTTTCTCAAAGAGAAATCAGATACAGTGGATGTCTTCAGAAGTTTGGAGGTCAAATTACAAACAGAAAAAGGGAGTCCTGTTGGAAAAATTGTGAGAATTCGTAGTGGCCATGGAAGAAAATTTGAAAACTCTCAGTTTAGTGATTCCTGTGATGATCTTGGCATCCAGCATGAATTCTCTACCCCCATTACTCCTCAACAAAATGGGATTTTAGAACGGAAGAACAGAACATTGCAGGAGATGGCCCGATTCATGTTGGCAGAAAAAGGAATTCATAAAAAATTGTGGGCAGAAGCAATCAACGCAGCATGTTATACTATAAACAGAGTGTATCTATGTCCATTCACAAACAAGGCCTCGTATGAAATCTGGAAAGGTATAAAACCAAATGTTGCGTATTTTCATGTGTTTGGAAGCAAGTGCTACATCCTCAGGGATAGAGAACAGTTGGGAAAGTTTGACAACCGCAGTTATGAGGGAATCTTTCTGGGTTATTCAGTGAGTAGTCGTACATACAGGGTGTTTAATCTCCACACTAAAACTCTCATGGAGTCAGTCAATGTTATTGTTGATGATTTGGATAACAATCAAGTATTAAGAAAAGGAAACGATGAACCTGCTTCATCTTATGTTCCAACACCAGATACTTCATTCAGCTAGCACGTCGATGTTGGAACATCACAGCCTTCTGAGAATCCTAATGAGATCAATGTTGGAACATCACAGCCTTCTGAGAATCCTAATGAGATCAACGTTGGAACATCAACCCCCGGTTCTCTACCTGATGTTCCAACACAGGCTGAACCTGAACCAAGCGCGAAGAGAACTCGAACTTTACCAAGAGTTAATTACAAGGAACTTGCATGATCAAAATGTTTCATTTCACTGATTGAGCTGAAGAACTATAAAGAAGCTCTCCTTGATGAGTATTGTATTGCGGCGATGTAGGAAGAAATTGGACAGTTTACAAGGAATGATGTGTGGTACCTTACTCTGCATCAATAAGGGGTAAATGCCTTGGCACCAAGGGGATCTTCAAATCAAGTCCGATGTTGATGGCCAGGTTACTCGAAATAAAAGCAAGGCTGGTGGCACAAGGGTACACTCAAGAAGAAGGAGTTGATTTTGATGTGAAATTTGCACCAGTTGTCAGGTTAGAATCTATTAGGATCTTACATGCTATTTCGCATACTATAAACTTTACATTGTACCAGATTGATGTGAAAAGTGTTTTTCTAAATGGAGTGGTGAATGAAGAAATCTATGTTGACAGGCAAAAGGATTTGAGGATCCATACTATCCTCATCATGTGTGTTAACTCAAAAATGCACTGTATAGGCTGAAACAGGCGCCAAGGGCATGGTATGAGCGACTAACTAACTTTCTCATTCAAAAAGGTTATCATCGAGGGGGAGTAGATCGCACTTTATTTGTGCTCAACAGGTCATCAAAATTTTGTATTTCTCAAATTTATGTAAATGACATTATTTTTGGCTCCATTTCTCCATCTATGGTGCAAGATTATCTAAATCTCATGCAGGATGAGTTCGAGATGAGCATGATTGGTGAACTTACTTAATTTCTAGGACTTCAAGTCAAGTAGCAAAAGAACGGCTGGTTTATAAATCAGAGTAAGTATGCCATGAATCTGGTGAAATGATTTGGCTTGAATAACTCTCGATCAGTTCAAATTCCTATAGGGGGTACAGACAAGTTAGTGAAGGATGAAAAAGGTGTTTCAATTGATCAGAAAGTGTACATAAGTATGATTGGTAGTCTTCTATATCTTATATCCAGTCGACCAGATATATGTTTCAGCGTTGGAGTTTGTGCAATATTCCACGCAAATCCGAAGGAAACTCACTTGATTGTAGTAAAAAGAATTATTCGCTATGTTAGTGAGACTTCTGAGTATAGTTTCTTGATCTACTTCATTTTGTGTGCATTAACCATTGCATTTGGGATACTTTTTTTTTAGTTTTAGTTGGTGGATTGCTAGTATTAGTTGAGTTTGCATAACAAAGGGTTTAGACCGCCATGTTTGGTTTTCTTGTCTAAACCCACTTAATTGGTACTAATGGACTTCTTGTATCCATGGGCTCCTTGGTCTTCAATTTGATCATCTTTAGTAAGTCGCTCGTGGGTACTTTTTGGTTACATTCTATGTGAAAACCGTTCATGAGAGCGGTAAAAAATTGAAGGTCGTTCGCATGAACGGTAGAAAAGGTGAAGGTCATTCACATTAGAATGGTAGAAGATGAATTCCACAAACATAAATGCATAGTAGAAGGATATTGATGCCAAAGATAGGTGGCTTCGAAGTTCAAGATGACCAAAGGAGAAAATAGTGAATCATGGTCCGAGGAGTGTTTCCTTACTCCGAGAACGTTCCAGGAAGAATTATCCTTCAAGGCTAGTTTCATTGGATTTGTCTTCTTTAGTACTACAAAATCAACTAATAGAACTCCCAATTCAAACTAATGGTTCACCTGTGGCAAGTAAACAAAGTTCAGCCGACGAAGCACCGAAGCCACTTCACGGACCTCGCATGGTCAACCACCAGCAGCCCGTGACAATCTTCATTGCTCGCAGAATACAAGAATATAGGGATTCCGTAAAGACATGTATGAGACCATCACGAGGCAAGGCGCCGGGCCGTGAAAAAAGCAACGAGCTGTGAAGCAAGGGGATGAAGAATTGAAGATTTTGCTAAGTATAGTGACGGCCCATGAAAACCTTCACGGGTTGTGAAGAAACTTCTGAGTGGAAATCGTGGTATTGCTCATGGTCTGTGAAAAGGAGGCTAGTCCATGAAAACTTCTGAGCAAAAACCTTGGTGCTTCTCACAGTCCGTGAAAATCTTCACGGGTCGTGGCATTCGTGCCGGTCCGTGAAACCTTGGCGGCTGACCGTTTTGGTCATAACTCTTTCAATTTTCATTTGAATTGCCTCTACCATATATCAAAATCTTCGTCTTTCCAAGATCTATCCAACACACTATAATTCAGCTGATGATTCACGGATGTAAGTAGTCCATTCGAGAAAGGTTCAACAGCTAGAGAAAAAGGGTGACTAGGGTTTTGCTATGTTTGGCCAATTTTAAGCCTATATTTAGGCTCAATATCCTAATACTATATGTAGGAGCATTAGTCTTCTACTAAAAACTAATTAGAATAGATCTAGTCATAATGTAGATTAGTTTCTCTTTCTAGTTTGGAGAAAGGGAAGAGGAAAGTTCTTCTTCTCCTTCCTCCTTCTTCTCTTTCTCTTATCTTTTTCTTTTATTCTTATTTTCTTAGATCCATGGCATCTATTTCCATAATTTCCATGTATCTATACTTTTTAGAGTAGTAAGATTAAGCTTGGGACATATTTGGCACATGTGTAGCTTTTGATGCTTTATGAGATTCCTTAAATTCCATCTATCTTTCTATTTATGATATTATTGAAATTGTTCTTGAATGTGAAAAATTCATGAATACTACGCCACATATGAGAACACACTTTTAGCTATGTTCATGTATGGTGCACTTATTGATGCCCCCTTGGGAAGAGAAACCTAGATGTTTGAATGGATGGAGGAGAACGATTCTGAGTGAGTGTGTGCACGTGAGATTCGAGGTAACCCTAATCTGCATACCATCCCACCAGTCTTAGCTGATTACATAACTATTTTTTGATTGGTTACGGGTAGAGATAGTTGATATTAGCAAGCTAGGTGTTGTGTTGAAACCCTAGTATCATTGATAAGGTGTCTATAACCTAAGGCCTCATGTATAGAGGACCACTGTGAATTAGTGCATTCGTAGTGGAAGCCCAGGGTGTTATAGCACGGGGGAGAAACAGAACCACAACAACGGTCAGACCTTGTTGTGCTCCCCTAATTGTGATGTCGGTGTCGATAGAGGGTTGCAGTGCACCCACCATGACAGGAGTGGGGAAGGGTATGCCATCGGCCACACCACGTGTTGTGAACACACTGATAGGTCTTTTGTATGTATATATGTGAATAGTTTACTTGTTTGTTTGTTTCATGCTTGTAGTTGTTAGTTGAAAATATCACCCCCAGTTTGCATGTTTACATTAGAAGCTATTCCTTTCACTCGTGCGGATTGACGACCCGCACGAGGCTGTGTTTTAACTTTTACTTGAGCCCTAGCATTTCTATGGACTAACCCAGGGCTTGTCGCTTACTACCCTTTGGTAGCATTAGCAGCAATAACGGGTGCAGAATATTAATCTTATCTTTTACCATCCCACGGGACCAGTGCCACGGCTCGGGTTAATTAACTGCGCTACAGTGAGTGAGTAGGGTGCCTTGCGATAATCCTATAGAGTGTTGCCCAAGGTTGAGTGAGCATGGGAGAAGAATGGCTCAACGATTGAGATGTTGTAGGATATGTCATCGTGACCACCCTATGGAATCTTGCTCTTTGATGAGCGAATATGAGAGAGAGGTAGGAGTTGTTGGTTCCCAAGGCCGATAGGATCAAGATTGTTACCCATACCACAACTCTCCAAATTCGAGGTTTAGTGGTAAATAAAATTTGTGGTTTGGAAATGCATCGGGAAACCAACGCTTTGGGTTGGATAGTTGGATTCACCAACTTACCCAATGCCCCAAAACCAATCCCTAGGATTGGTTCCCAAATCGGATTATGTGGAAATTTTGCAAGTTATAGCTAATGTGACCAAGAGTAGCGATTTAATCCAATCACAAGTGCTTAGCAAGATTAGCGATTTGGGAACTCAACTATTCTCAAGCATTGAGAAAGTTGAAGGGCAAGTGCTTAATTTGATGAATAGGGTGAGCCAATTTGAAACCCAATATTTCAAAAATGAACCATCCTTAGTTGAATGTGAAATTTTGGTAGATGAATCTAAAGGGAATGGGGAATAGTTTGTTAAGAGTGAAGAAGTCAATGAAGGGGTGATTATACTTAATTTTCCATATTACTTACTTGCACCCCTACCTCCACCTATAAAACCTACACCCACATTTTTTGTTGGAAACCTTAGAGGAAATCATAGGGAAGCCAATTGAATATGCTAAACTTCCAAACCATCTATTCCCTCTAAGGTTGACTCCACCTCTACTATATCTTCCTCTTGGAAGATTCTTACCCCCACCTTTTGAGTTTTGGTTGTCCAAGGTGATGGGATACAAACCCACACCTTATGGATAATATTAGGGTCGTGCTGACAACCTTAAATATACAGAGCTTCTCGAGAGGCAACCCAAATTTTGAAAAATTAGATTAGTTTGCTATTTTTGGTTTGTTTGCCTATTTGTAACTTTCTTTTTGTTTTGGGATACTATTACACTTTGTGTGCATGTTTGTTTTGTAGGAAGAATATGGTTCTTGGAGGAAGGTGAGCAAGCAGGGAGTCCCGCTCATGGACCATGTAGATGTACATGGTTTGTAATGCTCAAAATGGTGGACAAGGAGAAGAACCAAACCCTAAGTTCATGGGCCTTGTAGAGGTGCACAACCCATAAAGCTCACATACTTTCCTACACCACCCAATCACCATTTCTTCCCTACCACCACCAAAATACCGCCCAAAACCCACTTACCCTCCTTGAGACACACACATCGAGACCTATGAGGTAACTCTTCATTGTGATTCAACTCCTTATTTAATTTGTGATGCATGATAGTGGTTAGATTGAACTTTCTTGATCAGAGGTTATGGTTAGTATATTGAGGGTGATTGTAGTTTTTTCTTTACATTCCATGATTGTGTCATCAAGGGTAGATTTTAGCATTACTTTTTCTATATAAGTGCTTTCCTATTTCTTTCCCTTGACATATGTTCTTTATTTTTGTATATGCATTGAGGATAATGCAAACTTTAAGTGTGGGGAGTCTAGGGGATTGGATAGCACTTATGATTTTTAGTTTTTTTTTATATAGCTAATAGCTTTTTTAAGAGCATTGTGAAAAGTAAAAAAATTAAAAACCCGGACAGGTCGAAAACCCGAAAGGGTGACTTGGGTAACATTGGGAAAAGCCTGGATAGGTCAAAAGACCTAGGTAAAAGTCAGAGTCTTGGCCCGACTAGATATACGAGTCTAGGCAAAAGTGAGAGGCCGTGTGCAAAAAGGTGAGAAATGAGTACCCTTTGTGTGTCAAAGCTAGGATGAAAACCTGAAGAGCTCCTAGGCAAAATGAGAGAAATTGAGAGAAAACAAAAAAAACTAGGTTGAATGCATGCTTCCACGGTGGATAGTTTTTGGAGACGACTCTTTGATTACTTTGGGATCATTTTGGGAAAAGTAAGCTAGCTTGACACTTATATTTTTAGCTTACCTTTTTCCACATTTTATTTCGGGTGAATAGGTTACTTTAGGATCTTTGGGAAGTGTGAGAGTTGTGAGGATTTTCACTTGTTTGGGGGAACTAGGGTAGCTTTGGATTATTTTAATGTCTCAGTTAACTTATACTTGCATGCTACATTTTGCTTGATTCTTTTTCTTATCTCAGATTTACTCGAGGATAAGTAAATGTTCAAGTGTGGGGAGTCTGATCTGCTACATTTTGCATGTATTAACCATTACATTTGGCATACTTTTTGGTAACTTTTAGTTGGTGGATTGCTAGTATTAGTTGAGTTTACGTAACAAGGGGTTTAGATGGCCATGTTTGGTTTTCTTGTCTAAACCCTGCAGCTTGTAAACTTAATTGGTACTAACGGACATCTTGTATCCACAGGCTCCTTGGTTTTCATTTTGATCATCTTTAGTCGGTCACATGTGGGTACTTTTTGGTTACATTCTATGTGAAGGTCGTTCGCAAGAGCGGTAGAAAATTGAAGGTCGTTCGTAAGGACTGTAGGCGAAGGCCATTCACATTAGAATGGTAGAAGATAAAGGCCACAAACATCAATGCGTGGTAGAAGGAGATTGAAGCCAAAGATAGGCGGATTCAAAGTTCAAGACGGCCAAAGGAAAGAATGGTGAATCGTTGTCCGATGATTGTTTCCTTAGTCCTAGAAAGATCTATGAATAATTTCCCTTCAAGGCTAGTTTCATTGGATTTGTCTTCTCGAGTACTACAAAATTGACTACTAGAACTCCTGATTTGGACTAACGGTTTACATTGGCAAACAAACGAAGTTTGGTCGACAAAGCACCAGTGGCACTTCACGGACCGTGCATGGTCAAGCATCAGCAGCCCGTGACAATCTTCAGGGCCTGCAGTACATAAGAATCCATGAGTTCCATGTAGACATGCACATCGTGACAAAAGCACCGGGGCCGTGAAATAAGGGGATGAAGAATTGAATATTTTGCTAAGTATTGTGACAGCCCATGAAAACCTTCATGGACCGTGAAGAAACTTCTGAGTGGAAACTATGGCATTGCTCGCGGTGCGTGAAAAGAAGACCGGTCTGTGAAAACTTTTAAGCAAAAACCTTAGTGTTGCTCATGGTCCGTGAAAACCTCCACGGACCGTGGCACAAGACTAGTTTCACGGACTATAGCGTGCCACGTCTATGAATGTTTATGAACCGCGCCAGATCTGGTGCCCCGTGCTAGAATGTTCATAGATCGTGGCATCCGTGCCGGTCTATGAAACCTTGGAGGCTGACCGTCTAGGCCATAACACTCTCAATTTTCATCTGATTTCCACTACCTTATATTAAAATCTTCATCTTTCCAAGCTCCATCCAACACACTATAATTCAACTCTAGATGATTCATGGATTTGAGCAGTTTATTTGAGAAATGTTCAGCGACTAGAGGGAAATGGTGACTAGGTTTTTGCTATGTTCGGCCTATTTTTGGCCTATCTTTAGGCCCAATCTCCTACAACTATATATATAGGATTCTTAGTCTTCTACTAAACCCTAAGTAGAATAGATCTAGTCATAATGTAGATAAGTTTCTCTTTCTAGTTTAGAGAGAAGGAAGATGAGAGTTCTTCTTCTCCTTCTTTCTTCTTCTCTTTCTCTTATCTTTTTATTTTCTTCTCATTTTCTTAGATCCATGGCATCTAATTCCATATTTTCCATGGATCTATACTTTTTAGAGTAGTTATATTAAGCTTGGGACATATTTGGCACATGTGTAGCTTTTGATGCTTTATGAGATTCCTTAAACTCCATCTATCTTTCGGTTTACGATATTATTGTGTTATTGAATGTGCCAAATGCATGAACACTACACCACATATGAGCACGCACTCTGGGTTATGTTCATGTATGGTGCACTTATTGATGTCCCCTTGGGAAGAGAAATCTGGATGTTTGAATGGGTGGAGGGGAATGATTCTATGTGAATGTGTGCATGGGAGATTCGAGGTAACCCTAATCCGCATATCATTGCACCAGTCTTAGCTGATTACATAACTATTTTCGGATAGGCTACGGGTAGAGATAGTTGATAATAGCAAGCTAGGTGTTGTGTTGAAACCCTAATATCACAAATAAAGTTCCTATTAACCTAAGGCCTCGCGTATAGAGGACCACTGGAAATTAGTGCATTCGTGGTGGAAGCCAGGGACGTAAAAGCATGGGGGAGAACTAGAACCATAACAATGGCCAGACCTTGTTGTGCTCCCTTAATTACGATGGTGATGTAGATGGAGGTTTGCGAGCGCACCCAGAGTGACAGAGATGGGAAAGTGTATGTCATCGGCCACACCACGTGTTGTGAACACATTGATCAGTTTTTTGTATGTCTATATGTGAATGAATCGATGATTGAATCATTAGAACTACCATGTTGCTAAATTAGTCCCAAGTGCCTAGTATAAATAGTTTACTTGTCTGTTTATCTCATGCTTGTAGTTGTTAGTTGAAAATACCAACCCCCCTAGTTTGCTTGTTTACATTAGTAGTTATTTCTTTCACTCGTGCGGATTGATGATCCGCACGAGGCTATGTTTTCACTTTTACTTGAACTCTAGCATCTCTGTGGACAAACTCATGGCTTGCTGCTTACTACCCTTTGGTAGCATTAGCAGCTAGAACAGATGCAGAACATAAATCCTTTCTTTGACCATCCCACGGGAACAATGCCTCTGCTCGGGTTAATTGATTGCACTGCTACAATTTTGTTAACGATCCTAGGTAGAAACGGGTCATATTTGGTATTGCAAAAACCAAGATTCAGATATGTTAGGCTAGAGTGGTTATGATTGGGTTGGTAATGCAGATGATAAAAAAAATACTACTGGTTGATGTTTCTTTATTGGCACGAATTTGGTATCTTCGTATAGCAAGAAGCAAAATTCCATCTCCTTATCATCTGCTGAAGCTGAATATCTTGCTGCTGGAAGTTGTTGTGCACAACTATTATGGACAAAACAAATGATGAAAAATTATGGGATTTATTAAGGGCCACTGAAGATTTTATGTGACAACAAGAGTGCTACAGATATATCCAAGAATCTAGTCCAATATTCTCGAACAAAGCACATTGACATAAGGCACCACTTTATTTGAGATCTTGTGACGATAAAGGAAGTCACAAAGGTCTATGTTCCAACATCAGAACAATTTATTGATATCTTCACAAAACCATTGGATTTAGCTACATTCGAGCTCCTCAGGCAACACTTAGGTGTTTGTCACATTTGAGGTATTTTTGCCAAGTACTTTTTTTGTAGCAGTAGATTTCCTTCTTGTTTTTTTCCTTTATGTACAGAAAAATAAAAAACACAAAAAAGAGAAAAAGGAGAAATTGGGAGTGGTTGTTGCATGTTGGAATGTGGAAGGCAAATCAGAGGTGAGAGAAAGGTGTGGATGGTACTTGATGGCTGGTAGGTAAAATAAGGTAATTATTACCTTAGAAAGACAAAAGGCTGGAACATGCGTTGAAAGGGAAAGTAAATATTTTTCAAATTTTAACTCTCCATATCCCTCTCTTATTCTTTTTCTCTCGCAACCTCTTCCCCTATTTTCTTACCTCAATCTTGATTGTGTGGGAGTATATTCAGATATCTCGCATAAACCCTATGGCCAAGATACAAGAATTTTCAAGACTCTCTAAAACGTGCACCCGGGCTTAAATATTTTGTCATGGAAACTAGCAAGATCTCCAAGGTTGAAAAGATCAAGAACTTCAAGAAATTGTATGTAGAGTCTGAGCAGAGTCTAGAGATTTTGGAAAGCAATATGCTTGCAGATTGGGATGGTGTTCAAGAATCAGGAGTTGACGTTTTTCGATCACCACCTGTTGAGCCGGTCACAGATCCTTCTATGCTAGTAAAAATCAAGGTATTCTGGGAAAAACATTTTACCTTCAATGGTCAAACATTTAAATCTCTAAAATATTGCATGACTCATTATTTGAAGCACGATAAAAGAGTAGACTTAAAAAGATACAAGTATATATTTGGGTATATTAATGGGGTTAATCTGTTTCAACTGTTGAGATAGACTATTGAGGGAATTAAGAAAATAGAAGCTTGGAACCCTAGACTGGTAGAACTGGCATGCATCGAACATAAAAGGAAAAGGTGATGTGCATGTATACAAGGGCTACTAGGCCGAGAAAACTAAAACTAAGAAAGGTTAGAGAATGGCTAGAAAATCTGTATGTATTAAGTTTAGCCAGGTACAAGGCTCTTCAGGTTTATGATGCTAGTGTAGGAGGAAGGTTGAGAAGGCTGAGAGAGCTGTCCCTTGATGAGGAGGAGATGTCCTCTGCTATGAGTGAGATTAGTAACTCTGATAAGGAGTTGAAAACGAGGGATGCTGGTCATATTCCAACAGAGAATGAGGATACATGGGAAGATGATATGGAGGCTAACATGAAGAATGTTGAAGATTATGATTAGGGAGGGGAATATGTGATTCTGACCCTAGAGAAAGATTCAAGGGGGGAGAATTTTGATGTTGATATGGTTGATGAATATGATCTAGAAGGAGACCATGCCCCATATAATAAAAAAGATGAAGAGAATGACAATGGTAAGGAGGTTGAAGCTAATGATGTTCCAACATTAGATCAGTTGGATGCTAGGGAAGGAGAAATTGAGACTGGAAAGCTTGGGCTTGATGATGTTCCAACATCAGGCCAACCTGAGATGGAAAATGCAGAGATGGTGTGTGATGTTCCAACACAGGAACACACTAAAACTGATGAAGAAGGAGGAACTGATGTTCCAACACAAGAAGTGCCAACTGAGAATTTAACCTACTCCAATGATGAAGTCCTAGATTACTTTGTCCAAACTCTCCAGAGAAGATCCAAGAGGAAGGCTCCTATGACAGAGACCTCACAGTTAGAGCTAAAGAAGAAAAGAGTTAAGATAGACCAGAGCTCAATATCTACTCCTTCAGCCAATGAGGCATTAAATTTCAATTTTTTTATGAAGGATGTCGGGATATTTGCAAGGCTATTTGCAAGAAGAGGATTATGTCAGAAAGGCCTGCTGATCTAGATGCATACAAGAAGTGTGGGTTCACTGACTACCTGGAGTATTTGGGGTTTACAACAGCTGCCTTTGGGTACAGAAAGTACAATCAGGATTTATTGCAAGAACTCTATTCAAATATGATGGAAGGGAAAAACAGTGAGTCTGTGTGGTTCAACAGGGCTTATGTACGAGAAAAGGTGGTAAGATTTTCTAGAGAGCAGAACAATAAAGTATTGAGATTGCCTACTCCTGAGTTTGAGACTCTGTACCCTGAGGATCTCAGTTAGCTTTGATCAAGTTCTAATAGAAATCACAGGAGGATATCAGACCCAGTGCCCAGCTCAAGGTAATGCCACTGCATCAAGTCTCAGTACCAGGTATTTCTTCTTGTATCAAGTGGCTATCAATTGCTGGATTCCATCCTCTAACACTACTGCACTAACCCGAGATATGGCTAAGTTGTTATACTGTGTTGGCACTAAGACTCCTATGAATCTTGGTCTTCTAATCTAAGAGAGCATAGTTGAGCATGCTGATTCATCTCAGGCCAAGAACTCATTGCCTTATCCTGTGTTATTTCTGCTATTCTGAGAGGATAAAAGTTAAAGACAGAAAAGAGTGATATGTAAGTGTCTGTTGTTTCTTTGAAACCAAATAAGAAGACCTTCCAGAGAACAGTGAAGGATCTACCTTGGAAACCATCAGAGATTGGAACTTCATCAAATGCTGCTCATAAGGTTAAAGAAGCCAAGAAGCTGGCTGTAAAGGCTACGATTGCATCGCTTCAGGTTAAAATTGCTGCACTTGAGGAGGAATTAATGAAGTTGGATGCTAAAAATGAAGATGCTCAGGAGAAGTCTGGTGATAAAGCCGATGAAGATGTATGATCTATTGTCTAGATACTCTTAATTTTTTATTTTGGCAAATTTTATGGCCCCAAGGGGCAGTACTTTTGGATTTTGGTTGGCTTATTTTTGGATTTATGGATTTCTTTTCTTGGTATACACTTTGGCCCAGCTGGAAGCTAGGGGCATGATGATATTTAATATCTTGGTGTTTGACATTGGTTGGTATTTTCGGATTTCAGTACTTATGTGTTTATGTTGGTTCGGTGTTCTAACGTAGGTTTTTTTATATCGAAGCATTGCAGATGTATTTTTTGTTCCAACATGAATGTTGAGCTCTTTATGTCTTAGAGTTGTGATATTCCCGGCACATGTTCAAACATTCATATTGATGATAATCTGATATTCTTGTTGA
This sequence comes from Rubia yunnanensis, assembly GCA_037428765.1. NCBI lineage: Eukaryota > Viridiplantae > Streptophyta > Magnoliopsida > Gentianales > Rubiaceae > Rubia > Rubia yunnanensis. Next base: position 81,455,108 of record CM075068.1, read on the forward strand.
ACGTCCAAAAGATTGATAGGTTCACAAAATGCCAAAGGAGAGATTGTAAAGTCTAGATTTGTTAATTGGCAATTTGTAGTAATTATGAAAATATGGTATTATTATGTTGCAACATCAAAGGTGAATTGACCCTAGTTTAGTGGTAAGCCACACTCTTTACAACTGAGATGTCCAGGGTTCAAAACACAACCCTATAAAAACAATTGTGAATATTAGAGCAATTTCTTGATGGGGATTACCAAGCGTCATGGGACCGTATCGGTGGTCCCTGTTATGGTTTTCCCAACCTGCTGGTGGTCGATGATGGTGAGATCGTGGTGGTTCCGATTTTGGTGACGGTGGTTCGTTAGTGGTGCACTGTTTGTGTGTTTCAGGAGAGCATCCCTAGCTATTCAAATGGATGGAGTTTCAGGCTCAACTAAGTTTCAATAGATTCAATGGTGTCTCCTAGTTAGGTCTTAGATTAGGATGTTAATATGTAATTTGGTTGCAATCTTTCAAAAAAAATGTTGGAACATTAAAGAAGGAATTTTGGTGGAATAAGGAAAGGTTGAAGGATGAATCCGAGAAGTATACATCTCGTCCGGGTTATGTTTGATTTAGAGAATATATCAATTCCTATATTTGTGGGATTGGATTAGATTTTGTAGAGTTGGAATTGAGATGGATTTCGACTTTGGAATGAATTAGGATGAGATATTCTAATTCCTATCTCCAAGGGATTAAATTTGATAAATCCTATCTCCAAAGGATTTTATTGTGATCAGAATATTTTGTGGAGATAGGATTCTAGTCACACAAGTAATTGAAGACTGCGACCGTGCTGTATGTTGTGGACATTCTAGCTAAGCTACTTACGCATTACTACAGAGAAAATCTATACTCAGGTTTTCGTAATTCAGAGAGTAGCACAGAGCTATACATTGGTGTTCCAACATGATCAAACTCTTTTGATCTTAAAGTTCATAACGTAAGCCTTAATTCCCCAGGAGGAGGAGATCTAGCATCGATGAGTTTCGAGGTCAGAGGGAGTCTGATCAAGGCGAATCGGCAACTAGGGGAGCTAGTAGACTTCACGTGTTGAATTAGAAAAGATAAATATATTGTATAGTGTACCTTGTACTATCTTTCTGATTAGTGGATTTATTCTGAATTGGGCCAGATCCCGCAGATGTAGGTGACATTTACCGAACTGCGTAACCAATCGTGTGTCTTTAAGTTTTTATTTTATCACGAACTTGGTTAAGTAGGGTGTGTTGAAACACGGTAATCACAATTGAAATAATTAGGTGAAACCAAATTTCAACATCAAATTAAAGTACTCTAATATTTCAGATAATAAAAATCAACACAGCGTCGCATAACCAACCCGTGACAATTACAAACTAAAACTCCATACACATTCGAATCCCGCAATCCCCGATAACCTCCAAGCAACAACATGCAAACTGGTTCACATTCCCATTCCCACAATTCATGCCTTGTGAAAATGAGCCCTGATCTGCAACTTGTTAACGGAAAATATGTCATCCAAGAAATGCAGATTGAATTTAACACATAAAAATGGTTAAATATGCACCTATGGGCTATGACCTGTGAATTTGGGCCAATATGGTAGCTGATGCTTCTATTTATGACCATCCGCACTCTCTGCACATTGAATCAATTAAATATGGAAAAGAAACAAAGTTTATCATGATTAATAAGATGCAAGTTTTACTTAGTTTTCACTGTTATTCTCAAATCTTGTGATTTAGCCATAGAACAGGCAGGTAGGAGATGAATGATACTAAAGAATCATTCTCCGATTTAATCAAGTCACTTGCATTTTCTCAAATAACAACAGGAAACATTTGTCCTCAGTTACAAACTTCACAACTTAACAAATATCATGTCAATAAAAAGTCTTTTGAAAGTGTTTCTTACCATTTACATGGCATCCAAAGGTTGTTGCAATGACAGAAATAGTGGTAAACAATTCAAAGAATGAGATCAAATTATGCTAGAAGTCTTGACTTTTGTGTTTTACCTTCTAACATCTCTTGTATTGCCATCCTTGAGTAGAGTACAATGAAGAGCACAGCAAGTAGAAACATTTTTTAAAGTGTTTCTTACCATTTTGATGCAGAGCGAATGGCAGTGAAGATTGAAGAAGTGATGGATCGCCGTAAAGGTTCGGTATAGTGATGGATCGCCGTAAAGGTTCGGTATGGTTTTGAATGGCATTAAAACCATCTCAATGAGCACTATAGAGATGTGCCAAAGGCAAGGATTTGGGGTCCGTTTCGCCATTTGAGGTCGTTTAAGGCCTCAAAACGGCAATTTACTGGTTTTTAGTGTTTTTCGATTTTCATTTTAATTCGGAATTTTCCTTTTTTATTTTTTTTCGAATTCATTATAGTATTTAAGGACCTCTTGTATTTTTGTAGATTTTATCTTTTCATAATAATATTTTTGAGAATTATTTTCTCTCTGGTGGATTCCAGAACCAAACCCTAGTATTTGTGCTTGTGAATCTCTTTTGATTATTCCGACTACGTCAATTGATATCAAAGCAGGCTTTTCCCCAACCTTTTCCATTGATTCATGATGAGTGATCAACCTTTAACCCAGGCAGAAGGAGCAATGATTACCGTGACACTTGCTGCTTTGAGTAAGCATATGGAGGCATTAACGACGAGGGTGGAGACTCTGAGCAATGGTGAACGATCAGCCAGTAGGAATCTAAAGGGGAAGAATATCGTCGATGATTCATTAAGTTTGGAGGAGGAAGAAATCAACATGGAGACTTGGACGAATCAGGGTAATCAACGAAATGATCCTGATTACCGGGTTAAGGCTGATATCCCCTTGTTTTATAGATCCATGGGCTTAGAAGAGTTGTTGGATTGGCAGATCGAAGTGGATCAATTTTTTGATGTCATGGAAATTCCGAAGGACAGCCAAGTGAAGATGGTCGCAGTGAAGTTGAAGAGTACGGTCGCTGTGTGGTGGGACTGGCTGGATGACTTAAGGTGTAAGAAGAACAAAAATCCGATCAGATCATGGAGAATGATGAAGCAGATACTGCTGGATCGATTTCTGCCCACTGATTACAAGCATATTTTGTACAAATTGTACATTTTGTGTTCCCAAGGAAGGAGTTCAGTTCAGGATTACACAGGTGAATTCATATTGTAATGCAATGAACTTGGCGAGTATGAGAATTAGAGGGTGGCTAAGTATATTAGTGGCCTGAAACCTTCAATTCAGGAGAAGATGGGTTACAGACCGTGTGGACTCTGGCCAAACTTTGGCAATGAAAGCGGAAATGATGGAGAATTCCCCTCGTGGTGGAGGTGGTAGTTTTTCTAGATTTCAAAAAATTCAGCCCCAAAGCAGTTTCAAGTTGTTTGGAAGCTAGGAGAAGATTGTGGTAACTAAGGACTCTAACTTTGGCACTGGTGCTGGTGGTTCAGGTGGTGTGCAGGATAAAAGGGTGTTCCCAGCCAGGGCACCGTTGCATAGATAGCCTGACCCGTATACTAAGTCCCATGGTGGTGACAAGTGTTTTGTTGTGGTGGTGTGGGGCATGTGTCTAATGTTTTCCCATCGAGGACCATGGCTCTTCTGGAAGAGGATGGCAAGGACGATGCAACAGATGAGTATGAAGAAGCTGAGTTCGCCGAAGAGGAGGCATCTAATAAGGTCAGCATTGTGTTGCAATGGATTCTCTTGTCATCCAAGGATGAGGAACATCGTAAGAACCTTTGCAGAACCCACTGTTCAATTAATAATGAGTTATGCAATTTAATTGTAGATAATGGTAGTTCTGAAAATCTAGTGTCTACGAAGTTAGTTGAATGTCTGAACTTATCCATTGAGCCTCATGAAAAACCTTATACCTTAGGTTGTGTTAGTAAGGGTAATTAGGTTTGGGTGACGTTAACTTGTAGTGTTTCTATTTCAATTGGGAAGCATTACATGGAGAACGTGATATGTGATGTACTGGATATAGATGTGTGTCATGTGTTGTTGAGGCGACCTTGGTAATTTGATAATGACGTTACACACAAGAGGCGTGACAACATCATATTATTTGCATGGGATGGGCATAGGATTACTATGGCTCATGTTTAGCGCTTTGACAATGTCACGGGAAGAAAGCTGTCAAATCTTCTAGTGATGACACGAGGTGAAGAGGAACTTGATAAGGCTGCTGCTGAAGCCGACTGTTTCTATCTCGTGGTGATGAAGGGGTTGTTGAGTGCTGAGAAAGAGAAGGCATAGATTCCAATGGAAGTGCAAACAATTTTGGAGGATTTCGAGCAGTTAACTGGTGACGAGCTTCCAAATGAGATACCTCCTATCATGATATTCAGCAGCAGATCGATTTGGTTCCCGGCTCTGGCTTGCCAAACCTCCCACACTTCGTAAGAGTTTGTGTCCTTGTGCGTTTCCTGTTCTTCTTGTTCCTAAGAAGGGAAATCACTGGTAGATGTGTGTTGATAGTAGGGTGATTAACAAGATTACTATCAATTATCGATTTCTGATTCCTCGATTAGAGTATCGATCTTCGAAGTGGATATCATCATATTCGTATCAGGCCTAGAGATGAATGGAAGACGGCTTTCAAGAGTAAGGATGGACTGCACGAGGGTTTGGTGAATCATTTCAGGTTGTCCAATGACCCTAGTACCTTTATGGGGGTGATGAATCAGGTTTTACGCCCTTTCATTGGTTCTTTTGTGGTGGTTTACTTTGATGACATCCTGATTTACAGTAAGACCAAAAAGGAGCATTTAGAGAATTTAAGGTAGGTGTTGCAGGTTTTGCTCAAAAATCAGTTGTACATTAACCTGAAAATATGTACGTTCAGCACCAAAAGTTGCTTTTTCTGGGGGTTTTTTGTTGGTGAAGATGGGATTCAGGTTGACGAGGAGAAGGTGTGTGTTATCCGCGAGTGACCAGCACCAACGTCTGTGACTGAGGTACGTAGTTTCCATGGTCTGGCTACATTTTATAGATGTTTCATCCAAAATTTCAGTGATGTAATTGCTCTCTTAACTGGGCTCTTGAAGAAAGGAAAATTCCATTAGGGTCCCGAGCAGGAACATAGTTTCGCCTTGATCAAAGATCGATGTACTGCACCTGTGCTAGCTTTGCCTAATTTTGATAATGTTTTTGAAGTGCAATGTGATGCTAGTGGCGTAGGGATTGGGGTTGTACTATCCCATGAGAAGAGGCCAGTGGTGTTTTTCAGTGAGAAATTGACGGAGGCTCGGCAGAAGAGGAGTACTTATGATCAGGAGTTCTATGTTGTTTTTAGAGCTCTAAGACAGTGGGAGCATTCTGTTAACTGATCATCAGGCTTTGAAATTTCTCCATAGCCAGGAGATGATTAATAAGATGTATGCTCGATGGGTCAGTTTTCTGCAAAAGTTTCCTTTCATTATTCAGCATAAGTTAGGAAAATCGAATAAGGTGGTAGATGCTTTGAGTAGGAAGGCTTCTTTGTTAATTACTTTGGCACATGAGATAGTTGGGTTTGAATGTCTGAAGGAGCTATACGAAGAAGATGCTGAATTTAAGGAGATTTGGGTGAAGTGTAACGAGGGTAATATTAATGGAGCAGATTTTCATGTTCGTGGTGGCTATCTGTTCAAAGGAGATCAGTTGTGCATCCCTAACTCTTTGTTGAGAGAGAAACTGATTCGGGATTTACATGCCGGCAGCCTTGGTGGTAATTTGGGGAGAGATAAGACCATTTCTAGTTTGGAGGAGAGATACTATTGGCCGCATTTGAAGAGGGATGTGAGTACTACTATCAAGAAGTGTTATGTCTGTCAGGTTTCTAAAAGTCAGTCTAAAAAAACTGGTCTTTACATATCATTACATGTTCCTGAAGATATTTGGCTAGACTTTTCCATGGATTTTGTGCTGGGGTTGCCACGTACCCAACGTAGTGTAGATTCTGTGTTCGTGGTGGTGGACAGGTTTTCCAAAATGTCGCACTTTATTGCATGTAAGAAGACTACAGATGCGTCCAATATTGCGAAGTTGTTCTGTCGAGAAGTTGTTCGTCTTCATGGAGTTCTGAGGTCCATTATTTCGAAAAGGGATACAAAATTCCTCAGACATTTTTGGATTACTTTATAGCGATTGTTTGAGACTGCTTTGAATAAGAGCTTTACCGCGCATCCCCAGACCGAGGTGACGAACTAAACATTGGGAAATATGATTCGTAGTGTTTGTGGTGAGAAGCCGAAGCAGTGGGATTTGGCTTTACCTCAGGTCGAACTTGCTTATAACACTGCAGTGCATTCAGCTATGGGAAAATCTCCATGTTCTCTTGTTTATACTACTGTTCCAAAACATGTCGTGGATTTGGTCAAGTTGCCAAAGGTTACTAGAGTTAGCAAGTCGGCAGAAAATATGGCTAAGGAGATCATGGAGACCAAGGAATCTGTCAAGGTTTGTTTGGAGGCTACTGGGAAGAAAAATAAGGAGGTTACTGATAAGCGCAAGAGGCTCAAGGTGTTCAAGGAAGGAGATGAAGTGATAGTGTTCTTGCGCGAGGAGCGGTTCCCAGTTGGTACTTACAGTAAGCTCAAACCATGTAAGTATGGTCCATTTAAATTGTTGCAAAAGATTAATGATAATGCTTATATGGTGGCTTTTCCGAATACTATGAGCATTTCCAACATTGTTAATGTGGCCGATATTTATGAGTACCATGGGGATGGAGTTCTATATCCTGATGAGAACTTGGGGTCGAGTTCTTCGGAAGTGGAGGATAATGATGTAGGGCGAATGATGGCAAATATTGTAGAAGCGATGGATCATCGTAAAGGTACGGTACGGTTTTGAATGGTGTTGGAACTGCTCGCCATTACTACGAAGCTCTCACCAATGATTTTGGAAATGGGGTCCGTTTTTCCATTTGAGGTCGTTTAAGGCCTCAAAATGGCAATTTACTGTTTTTAGTGTTTTCAAATTTTCGTTTCAATTCAAAATTTATTCTGAATTTTCTTTTTAATTTTTTCCCAAATTCATTATAGTATTTAAGGACCTTTTGTATTTTTGAATATTTTATCTTTTTCATAATAATATTTTCGAGAATTATTTACTATCTAGTGGATTCCAGAACCAAACCCTAGCATTCGTGTTTACGAATCTCCTTTGATTATCCCGACTGCGTCACATTTACATGGCATCCAAAGGCTGTTGCCAATGACAGAAGTAGTGGCATACAATTCAAAGAACGAGATCAAAGTTTGCTAGAAGTCCTGATTTTTGTGTTTTACCTTCTAACATCAATTGTATAGCCATCCTTGAGCAGAGTACAATGAAGAGCACATCTAGTCTAGTGGAAAAGAAATGGTCGAAGTGTGTCGCAGTGAATCTACAAAAGCTGCAACATGCTTAACGACCGCTTATCTAAGCTTCTAAACTCCCACTTCTCCTGTTTGCACATATAAAGCAAACCATTCCTGAAACAATCTAAACCTCCAGCAGTAACTATCACCAATCCACTCCACCAAATCAGTATCTTCACGCGAATGATAACCTCCAGCTAATTGGCCATTTTGTGTTAAGTATTTGTGAACTACAGACCATGTTGGAACATGGTGCTGGAGCAGAACTGGAGCAGGTTTCACGCCATAGGTTTTAACGGATTCAAGCCGAAACATTGACGTGTTTTAGAATTTATGGTATCTGTATATTTGGCTATATATATTGGGTGTGTAAAGCATATTTGGTTTATGGAAAAATCCCTACTTATATGGAGAAGATTTATTCGAATATATGGGAGAGTTTGAGATAAGGTAAATCCCTTTGTTTATGGGATTTGGATATGCTTCAACAATCAGATTTGGAATAGGAATATTGTGGAGATAATCATGGATATTCATATCTGATTCGTGGATATAAATATGGGACAAACACGGCTGCAAAACTAACGATTTTACGGAGCAAAATCTGCACCCAGATTTTGAGATCTTAAGAAACTTGCGAGAGCCAATATACTGTGTTCCAACACTGTCCTGCCACACTAAGTTCAGAATCGTATACCTTAATTCCTCGGGAGGAGGAGATCTTGCGTCGACTGAGTTCGAGGTCAGAGGGAGTCTGATCAAGGCAGATCGGTAGCTAGGGGAGCTAGCAGAGTCCACACGTCATAGTTAGTAAAGATAAGTATTTTGTAAACTGTACTCTGTACTGTATCTTTCTAATTAGTGGATTCATTCTGAACTGGGCCAGGCCCCGCAGATGTAGGTGATTTACACCGAACTGCGTAACCAAGTTGTGTGTCTTTTACGTTTTACGTTATTTTACACTTGGTTAAATTACGCATGTTGGAACACACTAGTAAGTACTAGAAAAAGTGGTAAAACAAAATTTCAATTGGTATCAGAGCTGAGTCACTTATTGTTCCCTTGGTTGTTTCAAGGAAAGTGAGATCCGGTTTTACCATGACGACAAGAGAAGGAGCTTCAGTCTCTCGACCACCACTGTTGGAAGGAAACAACTACAATTATTGGAAGGCACGTATGAGGGTCTTTATCAATTCACTGGATGAACTGGCATGGTTCTATGTTGAGAATGAATGGAATCATCCTACGGAAGATGCTGACACAAGTTCTAAGGCTGTGGAAGGGGAGTCGAGTCAAAAACCCAAAGACAAAGCTAAGTGGACTCCAGATGATCTTAAAGAATCACTGGCAAATTCGAAGGCCCTGAATGCAATCTTCACTGCTGTTGATGAAAATCAGTTCAAGCTTATATCTACATGTCACCAGGCAAAGAAAGCATGGGATATTTTACAAACTGTTCATGAAGGAACCAGTCGGGTGCGGGAATCCAAACTTCAGATGCTGGCTACCAAATTTGAAGAACTAAAAATGGAGGAGGATGACACCATTGCTTCATTCAATGGAAAGCTCAGAGATATATCCAACATGGCTTATCAACTGGGAAAGGTTTACAAGGAAACTAAGCTAGTGAAAAAGACATTGCGATCTCTTCCCAAAAGATTTGCAATGAAAGTAGCAGCAATAGAGGAAGCAAGAGACGTAGCCACCATGAGCCTAGATGAACTGATGGGTTCGTTACAAACTTATGAGATGACGTTCCAGCAATCTACAAAAAGAATCTCCAAGGATCTAGCATTCAAAGTTTCTCCGGTCAAGGCAAGTAATGAGTCTGATAGCGATGATGAGTTTGAAAAACTGGCACTTATTACAAAGAATTTCTCAAAGATGCTGAAGAAGGTGGTTAATAAGAAATCTCAGGAGAGGTTTGGTGGAAACAGACAAAAGCCACTAGATTCGAACAATAATCGTGGAATGAGATTTGAACAAGGAAACATGCAGTTCGGGAGGAATCTGAACAACGAACCAAAACAGGCTGGACGAATTCAATGCAGAGAATGTGAAGGATTTGGTTATATTCAGGCTGAATGTGCTAACACCCGCAAGAAACAAGGAAGATCATATGTCACCTCTTGGAGTGATGATGAAGATAATGAAAAGGATGAAGAAGAACTTACGAGTAATTATGTAGCTTTTGGAGCAAAGGTACATGATGCATCAGAAGGTCAGTGTTCCAACACACTGAACAAAGGTAAGGATGTATCTTCTAACAAGAATCTGAACGATGCTCGTAGTGATGAAGATGATCTATCTGTAAGTGATGAAGAGATCTATAGCACATACGAACAAATGTATGATATGTGGATTCAAGTAGCTGACAAAAACAAAGAGTTGAATGAAGAAAAAGGAAAGCTAATTGAAAGTGGAAAGGAGCTACGATCCACTATTGCAGAACTTGAAAAGCAAGATAAAGAACTAAGTAAAAAATTGATAGCAGCAGTCAAGAGAGCCGAGATGTCTGAAGCAACTATCTCTAAATTAAATTCTGGGAAAGCAAAGCATGATGACATTCTGGATATGGGAAGAACCGCTGGTGATAGACACGGGATTGGATACAAGGAAGAAATAAAGACTGAAGTCTTCGAAAAACCAGTTACTCTCAAAGCTAGGATTCGAGAAGTAAAACGAAAGTATGGAAAGCTATATCAAAGAAATCCTCTGATCTGCGGATATTGTACATACCAAGGTCATGCTGAACATCAGTGTAAAAAAATGATCAGAGATCAAATGACTGGAAGACAACTGTGTTCCAACACAGTCGATATTCATGCAAGAATCAGGAAGGTATGGGTTATTAAAAGGTCCAGTAAGTGTCTGGTGGCACACACTTCTTTATCAGCATATTCTAGTGATTCTTGGTACTTTAACAGTGGTTGTTCTCGCCACATGACTGGGACTCCAAAATATCTTACAAACATTACTCCATATGATGGCGGATATGTAACTTTTGGTGATGGAAAAAGAAGCAGAGTAATTGGCAAAGGCAAATTAAAGATTGAAGGGTTTCCAGTTCTCACAAGTGTACTAATTGTTGAAGATCTAAAAGCAAACTTGCTTAGCATAAGTCAGCTGTGTGACGACAACCTGATAGTGGAATTTCAGAAGGACAAGTGTGTAGTGAAGCATGATGAAAATAAGGTTCTTTCTAGAATACGATCTTCAGACAATTGTTACCTGTTGGAACAAGAAGTTCGATGCATGCTTTCAAAGCAGGATGAAGGAATTCTCTGGCACAGGAAGTTTGGACACATCAACTATAAAACACTGGTGAAAATCGCTAATATGAGAGTTGTACGAGGAATGCCAATCTTGACTAGCAAGGATGAAATTGTGTGCGGACCATGTCAGCAAGGTAAACAAACTCGTTCTCCTCATTCTTCAGTTCAGTTTATTACTACTTCTAGAAATCTGGAATTGCTACATATGGATTTAATGGGGCCAGTTAATACGCCTAGCATAGGAGGAAAGAAATATATTTTTGTGTGTGTTGATGACTTCTCCAGATTTACTTGGGTAGCCTTCTTGAAAGAAAAATCTGATACGATTGAGGTATTTCGAAGCCTTGTAGTAAAGTTACAAACTGAAAAGGGAAGTCCTGTAGGAAAGATAATCCGAATTCGAAGTGATCACGGCAGAGAGTTTGAAAATGAACAATTCAGTTCCTTCTACAATGAGCTAGGAATCCAACATGAGTTTTCGGCTCTTATCACTCCTCAACAGAATGGCATTGTTGAAAGAAAGAACAGAACTTTACAGGAGATGGCTCGAGTTATGTTGGCAGAAAAGGATGTTCATAAGAAATGGTGGGCAGAGGCGATCAATACAGCGTGCTATACGATCAACCGAGTGTATCTTCGACCATTCACTGACAAGACAGCCATGAGATCTGGAAGGGCAGGAAACCAAACGTATCGTATTTTCATGTGTTCGGAAGTACATGCTATATTCTCAGAGATAGAGAACAATTGGTTAAATTCGATAATCGGAGTGATCCATGAATGTTTCTCGAGTATTCCATCAATAGCCGTGCCTACAGAGTTTTTAATCATCGAACCAACACTCTCATGGAATCCATAAATGTTATTGTGGATGATTCGGAAAAGGAACAACCTCCAGAAGTTGTAGAGGAAGAATCTGCCAACACTCATGTTCCAACACAGTCTCAACCTTCAGACAAAGCAAAGTCTTCAGCCGATTCTACTGAACCAAGTGATCATCACAACCCTAACTCTACTGAAGCTGACCATGTTCCAACACACGACCATGTTCCAACACAGTCCCCTTCTACTGACGAACATGTTCCAACACTCGATCAATCTGGATCCATCATGAGAAGTACTTGATCAGTGCCTCGAGTTGATTACCGACGACTGGCTGGTCTACACTGTTTCGTTTCTCTGATTGAGCCCAAGAACTATAAAGAAGCCTTACTTGATGAATATTGGATTGCTGCAATGCAAGATGAACTCGGTCAGTTTACCAGGAATGATGTTTGGTATCTTACTCCCCGTCCCAAAGGCATTAATGTCATTGGTACGAAATGGATCTTCAAAAACAAGTCCGATGCAGATGGCTTAGTCACCAGAAACAAAGCCAGACTTGTTGCTCAAGGATATACTCAACTGGAAGGTGTTGACTTTGATGAAACCTTTGCACCTGTTGCCAGGTTAGAATCCATTCGTATTCTACTAGCTATTGCCTGCTCTTTGAACTTTACTTTGTATCAAATGGATGTTAAGAGTGCGTTTTTAAATGGAGTGGTGAACGAGGAAGTTTATGTGGAACAACCTAAAGGTTTTGAAGATCCCCATTATCCGCATCATGTATATCGTCTCAAGAAGGCCTTATATGGACTAAAGCAGGCACCTCGAGCATGGTATGAACGACTTACTACCTTTCTACTTCAGAAAGGTTATCGTCGAGGGGGAGTAGATCGCACTTTATTTGTGCTTGACAAGTCCTCAAAGTTTCTAATTGCTCAAATATATGTTGATGACATAGTATTTAGCTCTACTTCACCATCTATGGTACAAGAGTTTGTCACCACAATGCAATCTGAATTTGAAATGAGCATGGTTGGAGAATTGACCTATTTTCTGGGATTACAATTGAAACAAGGACAGAATGGTCTATTCATCAATCAAAGTAAGTATGCCTTGAACTTGATTAAGAAATTCGGACTCAGTAGTGCTCGTGCAGTTCGAACTCCTATGGGAGTTTCTGATAAACTAGTGAAAGATGAAAAAGGAGTTCCAGTCGATCAGAAGTTATATAGAGGCATGATTGGAAGCTTATTGTATTTAACTGCAAGCAGACCAGATATATGTTTCAGTGTTGGAATATGTGCGAGGTTTCAAGCTGATCCTAAGGAATCTCATCTTACTGCAGTGAAAAGGGTTATTCGATATGTAAGTGGAACTTCAGAATATGGTGTCTGGTATTCTAAGAATCAAGATTCAGAGTTGATTGGGTACAGTGATTCCGATTGGGCTGGTAATGCTGATGATCGAAAAAGTACTACAGATGGATGTTTCTTTATAGGAACAAATTTGGTGTCTTGGTATAGCAAAAAACAGAATTCAATCTCTCTATCTACTACGGAAGCAGAGTATCTTGCAGCAGGGAGCTGTTGTGCACAACTGCTATGGATGAAACAAATGTTGAAGGATTATGGAATTCATCAAGAACCTTTGAAGATTTTATGTGACAATACAAGTGCCATTGATATTTCAAAGAATCCAGTTCAACACTCAAGAACCAAACATATTGATATAAGGCATCATTTTATTCGAGATTTGGTGGAAAGAAAAGAAGTGGAAGTGGTCTATGTTCCAACACACGAGCAGCTTGCTGATATATTTACAAAGCCACTTGATGCTACCACTTTCGAGAGCCTTCGACAACACTTAGGTGTTTGTCAAATCTGAGGTAACTTTTACCTTTGATTATTTTTTCGTGTAAATAATTTTGCTTTCTGTTATTTATGTCAAAAATTAAAAAAAAATATTATCTGAAGGAAGTAAAAGACTTACCAAAATAGGATTAGTTAAGTAAGGTGTGTTGGAAGTTAATGAAGGAAGACAAAGTGATGTGACGAGAAGAAAAAGGGATATCATTGCAATTTTTGGAAAATCTAAAAAGGAGACTTTGCGGGAAAAGAGGTAAGTTCATGAAGAGTTGAAAGTTGTTTCAAACTCTAAAATCCCTTTCGCATTCTGTTACCCTTGGCCCGATTTTTCCCCAAAACTCTTGCCAAAAAATCTTATACTCAAAACTCTCCTCTATCTCGGCATTGTTCCAAATAATGTCAAACCCAAATTCTTCGATAAAAGAAGCTTCAGTGCCGAAAATTATGGAAGAAGACCGGAGTTCAATGAATTTGGAATTGGTAATGTTTGATGAGCCGAGAAGATATGTTGAATTGGGTGAGTCACAAACTCAAGATCAGAACAAAGTAAATGCTAACCATGAAGAGGATGAGGAGATAGCTGAAGCAGAACCTGATAAAGCTGAAGAGGAAAAGGAAGTGGAAAAGGCTTCTGTCAAGAAACAGAGTGAAGATTCTGATGCTCAAGAGGAAGCGTCTGGAGGCAAGAAACAGGAAAAACCTAAGGTAACTGGTCCTGACCCTCGACCATTGAAATTCTTGGGTTTTGAAAGTAGAAGTGTGGATGATATTTTTGAGTGGTTACAAGCTAATAGATATTCCGTGGATCTAAGCAAAATCAAGAGTATAAGAAAGGATTTAGAAGTGTTGCATGTCAAAATTAAGGAGATTGTGTCTGGTCACTTTACTGATGTCTGGGATATTGAGTATAAGACTGTGAAGTATCTGAGAGGGATGTACGGTCAGCTGAATGGTAAAGGGAAAGACAAATTTCATGTTTTCTGTCGTATGACTGCTCATAGTTATGTGTGGATAAGAGAAATTAATGAGGAACAAGCTGTTGGGATGAAGACAGTAAGGTATGGAGACAAGCTACAGGTTGGATTTTATGATGAGGAGAATTCAAAGAGGATGGATAAATTGAGAGAACCAGTGATTATTGAACTGTCTGATGATGATGACAGTGTTCCAACACATGAGGAAGAATCTGTGTATATGGAGGAAGAATCTGATGCTGATCTGGGGGGTACACAGGGTGAAGAGGTTCAAGAAGAGTTGAATGATGGAGTCCCTGATCAATCTGATGATGAAGGGAATCAGGAGAATGAAGAAGCTGAAGAAGATCTGCAGGATCAAGGTGTTGAGTCAGAAGAAGAACAGGTAGGAAGAGCTAACAGTGTTCCAACACAGGGTGCCCCAGACCTGACATACTCCAGTGACGAGGTCCTGGATGAATTTTTCAAGAAGGCAAAAGGAAAAAGGAAGGCTAGCTCTGCCATGAATACTGAGGCAGCAAAAAGAAGTAAGAAGAGACAGGATAGCAACCCAAGGAAGGCTCTGCCACCCCCATCTGTCACTCAGGCTTTTTCTGCAGTTTATTTTGACAAGAAGGGAGCTGAGATGGAAGAATTCTTCTCTGAGAAGAAGTTGATTGCTGAGAGACCCTTGGACTTGAAGGCTTATCAGGAGAGTGGGTTCACAACTTTCCTAAAGGCAATGGGGATGATGAAGGCGGCCACAATTCAAAGGCAATTCAATCGACAGGTGGTTCTCGAGGTATATGTTAATCTCATGCCTGAGAATCTAGATATTACTTCTCAGTGGTTCGGTAGAGTATATGTTCATGGAAAGATTGTAGAACTGTCTGCTACTAGAATCAATATGTTATTTGGGCTGAAAACTCCGGAGATAGGGGGAGTGTTTCCAGACGATTTGGAGATGACGGATGATGAAATTTTGGCTGTGATTTCTGGAGGATATAAGAAGCAGTGGCCGGCAGTAGGATATTCGCAAGCATCATGCTTGACCTCCAGATTCTTTGGGCTGTATCAGATAGCTGTTCACTGCTGGTTACCATCTAGCAATACTACTGCATTGACCAGGGAAATGGCCAAACTGCTCTACTGTGTTGGAACACAGCAGGAAATTAATCTTGGGTTCTTAATTCAGCAACATCTGGTTCGACAGGCCACAGCGCCTAAAGTGAATGATGCAGTAATATATCCATGTCTGATCTCAGCGATAGCCAAAAGTGGAAAAGTGAAGGGGAAGGCCTCAGACGTGATAGTTGACACTGAGTTCCTGCGGCCGAACAAGAAAACTTTCGGACTCAGACATGTGCATGACCTTCCGTGGAAAGCTTCAAGCTCAACCTCCTCATCAGCAGCAGCAGATCAGAAGGCTCGATTGTTGGTTGTCAATGCCAGACTAGGAGCTTTGGGTATCCAAATTGCAGCCTTACAAGCAGAGCAAACACGGTTGGAAGAAGAAAAATCAAGTCTGGAAGGTTGATTATTTCAGGGGGAGTTTTAAAGACAATGTTTCATTTTTTTATGATTTTGTGATGATGTTTCTTTGGCCTCTGTGTGGTCCCAGGGGGAGTAATTTTGGATCCTGGATATTTGGTTTTCAATTTGGTTGTATAATTTTTGGATTTCTGGCATTCTGGATTTCAGCTTTCACTATTTGAATTTTTCTGGTATTCTGCTCGTTGAATGTAGTTGATTATGTGATTGCAGTCCAAAATATTATGGGTCCACAAAAATGCCAAAGGGGAAGATTGTAAAGTCAAGGAATTATTTAATTGGCAATTTTGTGTTAAGTATTTGTGACCTACAGACCATGTTGGAACATGGTGCTGGAGCAGAACTGGAGCAGGTTTCACGCCATAGGTTTTAACGGATTCAAGCCGAAACATTGACGTGTTTTAGAATTTATGGTATCTGTATATTTGGCTATATATATTGGGCGTGTGAAGCATATTTGGTTTATGGAAAAATCTCTACTTATATGGAGAAGATTTATTCGAATATATGGGAGAGTTTGAGATAAGGTAAATCCCTTTGTTTATGGGATTTGGATATGCTTCAACAATCAGATTTGGAATAGGAATATTGTGGAGATAATCATGGATATTCATATCTGATTCGTGGATATAAATATGGGACAAACACGGCTGCAAAACCAACGATTTTACGGAGCAAAATCTGCACCCAGATTTTGAGATCTTAAGAAACTTGCGAGAGCCAATATACTATGTTCCAACACTGTCCTGCCGCACTAAGTTCAGAATCGTATACCTTAATTCCTCGGGAGGAGGAGATCTTGCGTCGATTGAGTTCGAGGTCAGATGGAGTCTGATCAAGGCAGATCGGTAGCTAGGGGAGCTAGCAGAGTCCACACGTCATAGTTAGTAAAGATAAGTATTTTGTAAACTGTACTCTGTACTGTATCTTTCTAATTAGTGGATTCATTCTGAACTGGGCCAGGTCCCGCAGATGTAGGTGATTTACACCGAACTGCGTAACCAAGTTGTGTGTCTTTTACATTTTACGTTATTTTACACTTGGTTAAATTAAGCATATTGGAACACACTAGTAAGTACTAGAAAAAGTGGTAAAACAAAATTTCAATAACATATGCAAGAGATTTGTAATAGAAATCAACAATTCCCAGATGATATTTACCATGAAACTCAAGCTTATAAAACAAATGCCCTAACCAATTCACAGCTCTGTGCAACAACATCAAAGCAACTAAGTCTTCATCCCACTCTATCACCAACTACACGGATTAAAGTGCCAATGGGATTCAACCATACCAAATCGAAATTCTTATTAGTATCCTATGGTCAAATGAAATTCATATTGTCAAAGTATCATCAACCGAAATCGCCAATGGGAGGGGTCTTGGCCTCGACCACCTCAGCGACGACGTTTGCCGGTGGACCCGAATCAAGGGTTATATTGAGAGGAGTAGTCAAGAGGGGGACTGCATAGAGAGGCTGGAGAGGGAGACAGAGAGGTTTCCAAAGAGCTGTAGTACTCGTCGAAGTCGAGCAATGACATGTAATCCACGAAGAATGCGATGAGGCACGCGGTATTCATGAAGAAGAAGAAACGGTATTCATGAAGAAGGAAGAGGCAACAAAAGCTTCCAAGTGCGACGGCGACATAGGGTTGCAATAACCAGAAAAAGCACAACCTTGGAGTAAACAAATAGCCACGACAGAAAGGAATTATGTTTGTGAAGAAGAAAGAAACGGTGTCGTTTTAGTATGGCAGAGATTATGGGAGAAAACCAAAACACCGAAATACCTAAGCACCAACAGAGAAAGCAAAGAATAGCTTTCTATGACACTGTGCTTGGATACATGTACTAGGTAAGAAACTGACTACTTCCCCTTCTCTCAAAAGAAAAAGAAGAGGTAAAGGCTCTAATTGTGCGTCTGTTTGAGAGGGAAACTGAGAAGAAGAAAGAAGCATGGGGAGGAGGAACGACGACTACAAATTCCTGCAAATAATGGATGCAACTTGCGCCATTAATCAGAGGGTCAATCTCATCGGGGTAGTAACCGAGACCAGCATTCCCAAACAATCCAGGGGCACTGGTAAGCAACCAGGTTGAATTTGAACTTAACCCATTTTGGATTTAGATTTTGAGCATTTTCTTTCGTGTGTTTGCAGATTGTTTCTGTATAGTTCGGATGGTGGATGAGTCCAAACAGAGCCCTGGAATCCCAGTTAATTTCTTTGCTGAAACTATGGCCACCCTTCCCCAGGTTCACTCTGCTGGGGACATTATCCTCCTCTCCCGCGTTCTGGTATTATTCATCTTTATCAAATCTTTATGATCTGGGCATGTCACAATATGAGCAATGGCCTGTAGTATGCTCTCTGTTGAAGTTTATGTGATTTGAGTTTTAGCATTTCCAGTGGAAATGAGTGCTCCGATACAGGGTTTTTGTTGGATGTAATAATGGGTTTTTTTTGTTTGAACGCAGAAAGCTTCATCTTCTAAGCTGTTCGGACAAAAAGAGATATGATTGGCTGATTATTCTAATGTGAATGCATATTCTTTGTATGTACTTCATGTTAAATGTGGCCTTCTTTCAAAAATGTTAAGTTGTTCTTGAGTACGATGCTGGAATGATCCGAGTTGCCTTTTGGATTTCCTTTTGTTGCGCTGATTGGATGACATTTGTATATCGTGCATTGGAAGTTTGGATTTTGTTAATATTTAGACTAGAGGTGTGTATGCTGCAGATGAAAAACCACGGGACGGAGGTATATGCTGTTTACAACAAGAAATTCTCTTCCTTTGCTTTATTTGATGGAAACCATGGGTCAAGTTTCAATCCATACCAGTTTTCTTCTACATACCATCCTCAAGATGAAGACAAAAAATTCATTGCGGATTTACGACAGTTTCTGCTCAAGCACCCTAGCGAAATTGGTAATCTTCCCATCCCTTTCACCTAAGAATGTATTCAGTTTTATAATTATGTAAGGGAAGTAAGTATTAGTTCTGTTTTGGTCTCGTAGGTGCTTTCTGAGATGAAAATCTATTTCATGAATTTTAGATAGAAATAAGTGCGGTAGGGTATCGATGTTTCTAACTCTCATTGCTGTGACTGCATTCTGAAATGTCTGTATTTTTTAGGGCATAATTTAAGCCTCATAAAATGTCGAGGTCTAATCAGGTTGCTTGATTTGTGGAAATTTGTCTTCCAGTGTATGTGCATCTTTATTTAGTCAAAATGCTAACCGGGGGTGTTTGAATTCTAAAAAAAAATTCACTTACAGAGAATTTATCAGGCAATTATTTGCTCCCTCTCTTCCACATGAAGAGTCATGTGGAGTATTCTCTAATTGCCTAGTAATATGATGTCTCCTGTTTTCGAGTTAAATGAAATCTAACTGCATAAAATTACCATTATTGTTATTCATTGTGTTTTCATTGGTGCTTCATTGTTGATCAGTTACTTGACAGGTTCCTGTGATTCACAATCGCTGAGGGAAATCAGTACAGGGGATCGCTTTAATTTAGCCTGCAAGGTTCTTAACAACAGTTTTTTCATTATGATTCTGCTTTTGTAGTCAGTTATAATAAAAATAGTATAATTTAGTTGATTGTATCTTTGCTTTCTTCTCGTTTTGAATGTATAAGCTAATTTTCTATCATATTCACTGTGTTCTTGTACTAGATCCTTTATCTATATGAAGTAAAAAAGGATGAGTCAATACTCTTTGTTTGGGATGGCACTGACACTCCACCAGTAGTCATCGAGACAAAGTGAGCTACTTTCTTTCTTTATTTTTGTGCTCGTCATTCAAATCTTCAGTATAAATTCCTGTATTTAGATTCGGACTAAATTGTTTTTTTGGTCCCTTACATATTCACCAATACCTTCTTTTGGTCCCCGAGGCCAAAACCGCGTTTAATCAGCCAATAACATTCTGAATTTGATTTCTTTGGTCCCCTAATGAAAGGATCAAACTTGGAATTCATTTCATACTTTCATTGAATAAATTTGTTCCTTTGTAGCAGACTGGAGGATGAAAGAGCTCCACTTCCACTACAGTTAGAACCATCGCCTTTGCCAAGAGACATTCTATGTACCTTTCCAGCAGTTGGGACTGTCTTACGCGTGATAATCAATCGAGCAAATGACAAGCTTGGTCTGAACATCATTAAGCCTGGCAGATGGGTCAAACTTGCCAGATTGAAATGTGAATTTCAATCTAGTTTTTGGTGTGCTCATTTGATGCCCTATACGAGAATTTGCTATTTACACAATGATGACCACCTTGTTTTACAGCGCGAAAGGTTTGCAGGCTGATGTTTTACGCCTTCTTTTAGATAGCATATTACATAACAGTAAAATCACTTAGCAGTGAACTTCTTATCAGGAACTATAATGAACGAGTTTCATCAAAGTGGGGAAGGATGCCTTTGTCATGTTTTCCATGGCCGGCTAATCTTACAGGTTTGATATCCCAACTTCTTGCCTGATATTGTTATCACAGTCGTCGCTCAGACTTTTGTTTATCGTAATTTTCAGAAACTGATTACCCCGACGTGCCATTTGTTACATTGATGAATGTGCTCACTCACCCAGAGGTTCAGCCTTAAATCACTGCTTCACATCAATTTCTATTCTATTTTTTCATAACTCAGACCTTTTGTTTTCAATCTGAATGCCTCGGAAATCCTTATTAGGTAACTGCTAAGTTCAGATGTGTAGTTCGAGTAATGGCAGTGATTCCATGGAGAGCTGAAGACTTCCGCTGTCCACTTGGGACTTACAGGATCAGATTGACGCTTGAGGATCCGACTGCTCGATTGCATGCATACCTGTTTGCAGATGATGCGGTATAATGTTTGTACTTCTGCTATTAGTTTACACCACTACATTTAAAGATGTTCTTGAGCATTTTTGCACCCATGTAACAGGAAACGTTCTTTGGTGGTTATCGCCCAGTTGATGCATTGAAAAGGATGCGAAACGCTTTGCTGGGCATTGCTGAGAGCCACGATGGCAGCGAAACTGGAGTCAAACCACCATGGATACAGTGTTGCCTGAAATCTTATTACACTGATAAAGCTGATCAGTGGGGAAGTAGATGCTATCGCTTGTTTGCCACGACAGTAATCGGTCATTTCAGCTAGTTTTGTAAAGTAGACAACAGTGGAGAGAAATTTCCAATCCTCGTATCCTTTTCCCTTTTTGCAGTATAGAAGAAGATTAAAACAATTAACCTTACAAAAAAGTCGTCCCAAGGCTTTTTGCAATCATCTTAAGATTGGCTCCTAATGGAACAAACATAGATGCTACTAACACAAAAGATACCACAAACTATCATATTCATACATACTTACCAGCCAAATGTTGAACTATTTGTCAGTTTAACTCTAACCTGGGCCAAATTGGATACGACAACTTTCACAATCCTGTACGCTGATCTGCAAAGAATCTTGCCATGCTAAGGTGGTCGGAGTATACAGTATTTAATCTTTTAATGCTTTGTATCTGTTCAACGAGGTGCGAGCATTCCGTGATCAAGAGGTTGTTCAGGAGGAACCACTTCTCCTGCAGGTACAACCTGCCTGCGCATCCTCTCCCGAAGGTAAAGAACAGTCAACAGGCACACGAAAAGAGTTAGAATAGTTGCGTTTCCTTCCTCCATCACCACGTTCTCCACCCATTCCTCCACTCTCGGGTACACATCAGGTAATGAATCAATGAAGTCAATCTGAGCAGAGTTATCAAAAGACATACAAAGGTCAAAAATCAAAAACAAGATGAACAGTCACAACAGCAAAATAACTGGAGGGGGAAAGAGAACGGACCAGGAAACTATCGGCATAGTTCATCCGTAACCACAAGCTGGCACGGGCTAAAGTCACGGGCAGTCTTGCAGTGGGATCAATTTCCATAGCTTGATCATAGTAACGTTTGGCAAGGTGAAGGTCTAATGGTAGTCCTTGCCCATGCTCATGCATATAACCTAGGTTGAAAACAGCTTGAGCGTTAGACTGATACTTGGCATGCAAATAGGCTTCTGCAGCTCGATCATAATCACGGTCTGTACCCTGCACAAGTACAACATAATAGCTTATAATCACTGCTGAAGGTACTTTCAAGCCTTCAGCCCCAATCGTCACCTAACAACTACTAAGGAATTTAGAGGAATGAATACATGAAAAAAGGTAAAAGTCCCGCCATCATCCCATTGCGATATAAATTACAAAAAGAATACCCGGCCATAGTAATATGCATCCCCTATCAGCAAGGCAGCATGTTCATTCCCCTGTTCAGATGCTTGCCACCATAAAGCATGAGATCTCTGATGCCTCTCTGCATCCCTGCAGATTCCAGATTCTCCAATGCATATATTTTCCCCGTATTTGTCAAGAATCCATGCAGCATTACTTTGAGCTACCTCATACCCCAGCTCTGCCATCCTTGAGTATAAAAGGAAGGCCCTGCCAACATCACCTTTTAAATATGATTCTAGTGCCCATCTAGACAAGGAACTCCATGGTCCACGTTCGGCAACTAGTGTGTACAGAGATGTAGCCTGAAAATGAGGGGACAAATAAAAACCACATGACTTAAAACATAACATTTAGTCATAATAAGTTGACCTAGCAAAGTAGATCACAACATTCCATACAAATTCGGAGCTGAGTTTTAAAAAGCGCGCTTTAAGCGCTAAGCACAAGGTACTGCGCTTTGTATCACAGAGCGCAGAGGAAGACAAAAAGTGCACAGTTTTTGGCACTTTTCCGCGCTTTTGCCAAAGCGCAAAGCGACCCAAAGAGCGCGCTTCTGGACTGATGGCATGGTTTCTCTCTTTGGTTTCCTTTTTTATGATTAAATATTAGCTTCTTAAATAAAAACCACATGTGACTTAAAACATAACATTTAGTCATAATAAGTTGACCCAGCAAAGTAGAACAATCCATACAAATTCAGAGCTGAGTTTTAAAAAGTGCGCTTTAAGCGCTAAGCGCAAGGTACTGCACTTTGTATCACAGAGCGCAGCGGAAGACAAAAAGAGTACAGTTTTTGGCACTTTTCTGCGCTTTTGTCTAAGCGCAAAGCGACCCAAAGAGTGCACTTTTGGACTGACGGCGTGGTTTCTCTCTTCTGTTTCCTTTTTTATGATTAAATATTAGCTTCTCAAATAAAAACCACATGTGACTTAAAACATAACATTTAGTCATAATAAGTTGACCTAGCAATGTAGATAACAACAATCCATACAAATTCGGAGCTGAGTTTTAAAAAGCGCACTTTAAGCGCTAAGCGCAAGGTACTGTGCTTTGTATCACAGAGGGCAGAGGAAGACAAACAGCGGACAGTTTTTGGCGCTTTTTCACGCTTTTGTTGAAGCGCAAAGCAACCCAAAGAGTGCGCTTTTGGACTGACGGCGTGGTTTCTCTCTTTTGTTTCCTTTTTTATGATTAAACATTAGCTTCTAGGATTTACTACTAATATAGGAATATAAACTAAATAAAGGAACTAGTTTAATCATCATATACGGAGATGATGATGATTGTTCTGATGACTAGAGTTTAGAGCCTTAAATAATTTCAGAATCCTTTGATTTTAGTATTTCAGTTCTTCTTACTACCCTTAAAACTTGGAATTTAGTATGTGTTGAAAACTTTATTTTCCTTTTATGATTTTGGGTTATTATTCTCATATTGTTTTTTGCTATATTGTGTCATTAATGAAATATTCGTAGATCATATTGTGCATGCGCTTTTATCTAAAAAGCGAACTTCGGTAGTTTTACCGTTAGCGCTTTATGGAGCTTTGCACTTTTTAAAACCCAAATTCGGTGTACTATACAAAATATGGATGATATCAAAAGTAAACGCATAAGAGAAAGCTTTCAATTTTTAATCACATACCATGATGAGGTTTTTCTTGAGGCCGACGCCAGTTTGGAACATCTTTGCCAACTGATAAAATGCCTTTGGCTGACCAGCGTTAGCAGCCAATATTAAGTAGTTACCAGCTTGCTTCAAATCCCTCTTCACCCCAATGCCCTTCAGGTAAATCACGCCAAGGTTGTAATATCCACCAGGTTCCTCATTGTCAGCAGCCTTCTCAAAGTATTCTTTTGCCTGTGACAAGCATGTGTCAACTAACATTCTCTAACATTATATGAAGTGACAGAAACAAAAGCCAAGAAACCAATACAAGGCTCTCAAAGTGGGCCACATATATAAGATCATCAAAATAATCATCAAAACTTCAGCCACAATGTGAATTCGTAATGTCTAATAAACTGTATGCATTCATATTCAAATATAGCAGCATCTTTTCAGTAAATCTTTACCTTAGTGTAGTTCTTCTTCTCCACCCCATAGCCCTTAACATAGAGATACCCCATCCCATTGTAAGCCGAATAAAGCTGCTGCCTGGAAGCAAGCGTCAGCCACTCGAGCGCTTTGGTGAAGTTCCTCTCAACTCCAGCACCCCTTGCATAAATCTCCCCAAGAAGCTCCATCGACCGTGGCTCACCCTTCTCCACAGCCTTCAAGAACCACGACAACGCCTTGGCATGGTCACGCCTCACTCCCCTCAATCCAAAATAATAAAACACTCCAATCTTGTACATTGCTCCTGCGTTCCCTTTCTGTGCCTGGTACTCAAAAATCTGGAAATCCTCATCCTCCTCCCCCCGAGACTTCCTTAGCGCATCCGTATTCTCCTCAGCACCACTATGAATCCTAACCGGCTCCAAAACCGGCGAATCTTTCGATATCAGAAAACTATTTATTGCTGTCTCTGCCAACTCAGCATAGAGCTTAACTGCCTTCTCATACATCTGTCACGAAAACACATGATCAAACGATCAGAAAGTGCACATAAGTGGGAACTTCACGTCCTAATTCTACCCACCCTTGGAGAACCAGAAAAACTCACACATACACATAAACACACACACATACCAATGATTCAATAAATAAAAAGCTTACTTCTTGGCGTCGATAAGTGTAAGCAAGCGCCAGTTTGGACTGCATATTGCCGCCTTTGGCTGCGAAATAATGGTGCAGAAGGGCCTTAGCCTTACTCCTCTCCCTCATCACCCCCATTCCGTACAGAAACCCTATCGCCGATTGCGAGTGCGGGTGACCCTCCGCCGCGGAAGACTCGATCTCCGCCGCGGCCTCCGCCGCAGCACGCTCGTCCCCCCGGGTAGCGGCCCGCACCATCTTCTTGACCGCTAGATAATAAAGTAAATCGTGATTGCTGCTCTCCTCCTCCCCCTCTCTGGAGGAATTGAAGTATGGCGCGTTGGCGCCAATGCGCGGCTCGAATATGGGGCTCCAGGAACCCGGGTCGAGCTCGTAGTCGGATTTGGCTTCGGGATCAATGAAGTCGTCGAAGTCGGATTCCGACGAGTCCGCTTCCGGGGCCCCGTCTGCTTGCGGGTCTACCACGTTGAAGTCGTTGGGAGACAGCACTAACACGATTGAGCGTGCGAATGCAGGGATTGTGAAAACTCCTAGAAGCAGCAGAGCGCAGCTCAATCCTAGGAATCTCCGATTCCGATGATTCCTCATAGTGTCCGATGACGTGTCCAATGAGGCTTCTGAACTTGACCGCTATTCTTCGATTTTTCTTCCGGCGTCTTCTGCTGTATCTTCATGAGGATGGAGGTGAAGAAGGAGAATAAGAACGCGGGGGAGGGTAGTCGGGATATTAAGCGGGAGCTCTGGGGAGATTTTTGTAATCTTAACTGGTGTTCGTTTGCCACCTCGACGTTGTCGGACTCCTCCAGTTACACGACGCCACGTAAACAGTTGTGTGTGCGTTTATATCCTTCAAATTTTGGTTTATCCACAGTATTAGTTATTTGGGAAGAGTCCGTCTATTGAAAAACGTTCTTTCTATAACTCATGGAAACACCAATATTTAAAGTGTGAGCTAGAAAAAATGAAGATAAATTTTTTGAGTTGCATGAATCAGATTATAAACTTTATTACTACTATACGTTGTATAATAAAATTTTAATATTGCAACATAGACTTTTTACTTTTTGTTATTCTAATTAAATCCGTATTTCCATAAACCTATGGAAAGATCGACTTTCCCAAAACTTTGCCATTTGAGAAATATACAAATTATAAAGTCAAGGAATTATTTAATTGGCAATTTTGTGTTAAGTATTTGTGAACTAAAGACCATGTTGGAACATGGTGCTGGAGCAGAACTGGAGCAGGTTTCACGCCATAGGTTTAACGGATTCAAGCCGAAACATTGATGTGTTTTAGAATTTATGGTATCTGTATATTTGGCTATATATTGGGCGTGTGAAGCATATATGGTTTATGGAAAAATCCCTACTTATATGGAGAAGATTTATTCGAATATATGGGAGAGTTTGAGATAAGGTAAATCCCTTTATTTATGGGATTGGGATATGCTTCAACAATCAGATTTGGAATAGGAATATTGTGGAGATAATCATGGATATTCGGATCTGATTCGTGGATATAAATATGGGACAAACACGGCTGCAAAACTAACGATTTTACAGAGCAAAATCTGCACCCAGATTTTGAGATCTTACGAAACTTGCAAGAGCCAATATACTGTGTTCCAACACTGTCCTGCTGCACTAAGTTCAGAATCGTATACCTTAATTCCTCGGGAGGAGGAGATCTTGCGTCGACTGAGTTCGAGGTCAGAGGGAGTCTGATCAAGGCAGATCGGTAGCTAGGGGAGCTAGCAGAATCCACACGTCATAGTTAGTAAAGATAAGTATTTTGTAAACTATACTCTGTACTGTATCTTTCTAATTAGTGGATTCATTCTGAACTGGGCCAGGCCCCGCAGATGTAGGTGATTTACACCGAACTGTGTAACCAAGTTGTGTGTCTTTTACGTTTTACGTTATTTTACACTTGGTTAAATTAAGCATGTTGGAACACACTAGTAAGTGCTAGAAAAAGTGGTAAAACCAAATTTCAATTGGTATCAGAGCTGAGTCACTTATTGTTCCCTTGGTTGTTTCAAGGAAAGTGAGATCCGGTTTTACCATGACTACAAGAGAAGGAGCTTCAGTCTCTCGACCACCACTGTTGGAAGGAAACAACTACAATTATTGGAAGGCACGTATGAGGGTCTTTATCAATTCACTGGATGAACTGGCATGGTTCTATATTGAGAATGAATGGAATCATCCTACAGAAGATGCTGACACAAGTTCTAAGGCTGTGGAAGGGGAGTCGAGTCAAAAACCCAAAGACAAAGCTAAGTGGACTCCAGATGATCTTAAAGAATCACTGGCAAATTCGAAGGCCCTGAATGCAATCTTCACTGCTGTTGATGAAAATCAGTTCAAGCTTATATCTACATGTCACCAGGCAAAGAAAGCATGGGATATTTTACAAACTGTTCATGAAGTAACCAATCGGGTGTGGGAATCCAAACTTCAGATACTGGCTACCAAATTTGAAGAACTAAAAATGGAGGAGGATGACACCATTGCTTCATTCAATGGAAAGCTCAGAGATATATCCAACATGGCTTATCAACTGGGAAAGGTTTACAAGGAAACTAAGCTAGTGAAAAAGACACTGCGATCTCTTCCCAAAAGATTTGCAATGAAAGTAGCAGCAATAGAGGAAGCAAGAGACGTAGCCACCATGAGCCTAGATGAACTGATGGGTTCGTTACAAACTTATGAGATGACGTTCCAGCAATCTACAAAAAGAATCTCCAAGGATCTAGCGTTCAAAGTTTCTCCGGTCAAGGCAAGTAATGAGTCTGATAGCGATGATGAGTTTGAAAAACTGGCACTTATTACAAAGAATTTCTCAAAGATACTGAAGAAGGTGGTTAATAAGAAATCTCAGGAGAGGTTCAGTGGAAACAGACAAAAGCCACTAGATTCGAACAATAATCGTGGAATGAGATTTGAACAAGGAAACATGCAGTTCGGGAGGAATCAGAACAACGAACCAAAACAGGCTGGACGAATTCAATGCAGAGAATGTGAAGGATTTGGTCATATTCAGGCTGAATGTGCTAACACCCGCAAGAAACAAGGAAGATCATATGTCACCTCTTGGAGTGATGATGAAGATAATGAAAAGGATGAAGAAGAACTTACGAGTAATTACGTAGCTTTTGGAGCAAAGGTACATGAGACATCAGAAGGTCAGTGTTCCAACACACTGAACAAAGGTAAGGATGTATCTTCTAACAAGAATCTGAACGATGCTCGTAGTGATGAAGATGATCTATCTGTAAGTGATGAAGAGATCTATAGCACATACGAACAAATGTATGATATGTGGATTCAAGTAGCTGACAAAAGCAAAGAATTGAATGAAGAAAAAGGAAAGCTAATTGAAAGTGGAAAGGAGCTACGATCCACTATTGCAGAACTTGAAAAGAAAAATAAAGAACTGAGTCAAAAATTGATAGCAGCAGTCAAGAGAGCCGAGATGTCTGAAGCAACTATCTCTAAATTAAATTCCGGGAAAGCAAAGCTTGATGACATTCTGGATATGGGCAGAACCGCTGGTGATAGACACGGGATTGGATACAAGGAAGAAATAAAGACTGAAGTCTTTGAAAAACCAGTTACTCTCAAAGCTAGGATTCGAGAAGTAAAACGGAAGTGTGGAAAGCCATATCAAAGAAATCCTCTAATCTGTGGATACTGTACATACCAAGGTCATGCTGAACATCAGTGTAAAAAACTGATCAGAGATCAAATGACTGGAAGACAACTGTGTTCCAACACTGTCGATATTCAAACAAGAATCAGGAAGGTATGGGTTATTAAAAAGTCCAGTAAGTGTCTGGTGACACACACTTCTTTATCAGCATATTCTAGTGATTCTTGGTACTTTGACAGTGGTTGTTCTCGCCACATGACTGGGACTCCAAAATACCTTACAAACATTGCTCCATATGATGGCGGATATGTAACTTTTGGTGATGGAAAAAGAAGCAGAGTAATTGGCAAAGGCGAATTAAAGATTGAAGGGTTTCCAGTTCTCACAAGTGTACTATTTGTTGAAGATCTAAAAGCAAATTTGCTTAGCATAAGTCAGCTATGTGATGACAACTTGATAGTGGAATTTCAGAAGGACAAGTGTGTAGTGAAGCATGGTGAAAATAAGGTTCTTTCTAGAATACGATCTTCAGACAATTGTTACTTGCTGGAACAAGAAGTTCGATGCATGCTTTCAAAGTAGGATGAAGGAATTCTCTGGCACAGGAAGCTTGGACACATCAACTATAAAACACTGGTGAAAATCGCTAATATGAGAGCTGTACGAGGAATGCCAATCTTGACTAGCAAGGATGAAATTGTGTGCGGACCATGTCAGCAAGGTAAACAAACTCGTTCTCCTCATTCTTCAGTTCAGTTTATTACTACTTCTAGAAATCTGGAATTGCTACATATGGATTTAATGGGGCCAGTTAATACACCTAGCATAGGAGGAAAGAAATATATTTTTGTGTGCGTTGATGACTTCTCCAGATTCACTTGGGTAGTCTTCTTGAAAGAAAAATCTGATACGATTGAGGTATTTTGAAGCCTTGTAGTAAAGTTACAAACTGAAAAGGGAAGTCCTGTAGGAAAGATAATCCGAATTCGAAGTGATCACGACAGAGAGTTTGAAAATGAACAATTCAGTTCCTTCTGCAATGAGCTAGGAATCCAACATGAGTTTTCGGCTCCTATCACTCCTCAACTGAATGGAATTGTTGAAAGAAAGAACAGAACTTTACAGGAGATGGCTTGAGTTATGTTGGCAGAAAAGGAGTTCATAAGAAATGGTGGGCAGAGGCGATCAATACAGCGTGCTATACGATCAACCGAGTGTATCTTCGACCACTCACTGACAAGACAGCCTATGAGATCTAGAAGGGCAGGAAACCAAACGTATCGTATTTTCATGTGTTCGGAAGTACATGCTATATTCTCAGAGATAGAGAACAGTTGGCTAAATTTGATAATCGGAGTGATTCAGGAATGTTTCTCGGATATTCCATCAATAGCCGTGCCTACAGAGTTTTTAATCATCGAACCAACACTCTCATGGAATCCATAAATGTTATTGTGGATGATTCAGAAAAGGAACAACCTCCAGAAGTTGTAGAGGAAGAATCTGCCAACACTCATGTTCCAACACAGTCTCAACCTTCAGACAAAGCAAAGTCTTCAGCCGATTCTACTGAACCAAGTGATCACCACAACCCTAACTCTACTGAAGCTGACCATGTTCCAACACACGACCATGGTCCAACACAGTCCCCTCCTACTGACGAACATGTTCCAACACTCGATCAATATGGATCCATCATGAGAAGTACTCGATCAGTGCCTCGAGTTGATTACCGATGACTGGCTGGTCTACACTGTTTCGTTTCTCTGATTGAGCCCAAGAACTATAAAGAAGCCTTACTTGATGAATATTAGATTGCTGCAATGCAAGATGAACTCGGTCAGTTTACCAGGAATGATGTTTGGTATCTTACTCCCCGTCCCAAAGGTATTAATGTTATTGGTACGAAATGGATCTTCAAGAACAAGTCCGATGCAGATGGCTTAGTCACCAAAAACAAAGCCAGACTTGTTGCTCAAGGATATACTCAAGTGGAAGGTGTTGACTTTGATGAAACCTTTGCACCTGTTGCCAGGTTAGAATCCATTCGTATTCTACTAGCTACTGCCTGCTCTTTGAACTTTACTTTGTATCAAATGGATGTTAAGAGTGCGTTTTTAAATGGAGTGGTGAATGAGGAAGTTTATGTGGAACAACCTAAAGGTTTTGAAGATCCCTATTATCCACATCATGTATATCGTCTCAAGAAGGCCTTATACGGACTAAAGCAGGCACCTCGAGCATGGTATGAACGACTTACTACCTTTCTACTTCAGAAAGGTTATCGTCGAGGGGGAGTAGATCGCACTTTATTTGTGCTTGACAAGTCCTCAAAGATTCTAATTGCTCAAATATATGTTGATGATATAGTGTTTGGCTCAACTTCACCATCTATCGTACAAGAGTTTGTCACCACAATGCAATCTGAATTTGAAATGAGCATGGTTGGAGAATTGACCTACTTTGTGGGATTACAAGTCAAACAAGGACGGAATGGTTTATTCATCAATCAAAGTAAGTATGCCTTGAACTTGATTAAGAAATTCGGACTCAGTAGTGCTCGTGCAGTTCGAACTCCTATGGGAGTTTCTGATAAACTTGTGAAAGATGAAAAAGGAGTTTCAGTCGATCAGAAGTTATATAGAGGTATGATTGGAAGCTTATTGTATTTAACCGCAAGCAGACCAGATATATGTTTCAGTGTTGGAATATGTGCGAGGTTTCAAGCTGATCCTAAGGAATCTCATCTTACTGCAGTGAAAAGGGTTATTCGATATGTAAGTGGAACTTCAGAATATGGTGTCTGGTATTCTAAGAATCAAGATTCAGAGTTGATTGGGTACAGTGATTCTGATTGGGCTGGTAATGCCGATGATCGAAAAAGTACTATAGGTGGATGTTTCTTTATTGGAACAAATTTGGTGTCTTGGTATAGCAAGAAACAGAATTCAATCTCTCTATCTACTGCGGAAGCAGAGTATCTTGCAGCAGGGAGCTGTTGTGCACAACTGCTATGGATGAAACAAATGGTGAAAGATTATGGAATTCATCAAGAACCTTTGAAGATTTTATGTGACAATACAAGTGCCATTGATATTTCAAAGAATCCAGTTCAACACTCAATAACCAAACATATTGACATAAGACATCATTTTATTCGAGATTTGGTGGAAAGAAAAGAAGTGGAAGTGGTCTATGTTCCAACACACGAGCAGCTTGCTAATATATTTACAAAGCCACTTGATGCTACCACTTTCGAGAGCCTTCGACAACACTTAGGTGTTTGTCAAATCTGAGGTAACTTTTACCTTTGATTAGTTTTTCGTGTAAATAATTTTTGCCTTCTGTTTTTTACGTCAAAAATTTTTAAAAAAAAACAAAAAAATATTTGAAGGAAGTATAAGACTTACCAAAATAGGAGTAGTTAAGTAAGGTGTGTTGGAAGTTAATGAACGAAGACAAAGTGATGTGACAAGAAGAAAAAGGGATATCATTGCAATTTTTGGGAAATCTAAAAAGGGGACTTCGCGGGAAAAGAGGTAAGTTCATGAAGAGTTGAAAGTTGTCTCAAAGTCTAAAAATCCCTTTCGCATTCTGTTACCCTTGGCCCGATTTTTCCCAAAACTCTTGCCTCAAAACTCTCCTCCCTCTCGGCATTGTTCCAAATAATGTCAAACTCAAATTCTCCGATAAAAGAAGCTTCAGTGCCGGAAATTATGGAAGAAGACCGGAGCTCAGTGAATTCGGAATTGGTAGTGTTTGATGAGCCGAGAAGATATGTTGAATTGGGTGAGTCACAAACTCAAGATCAGAACAAAGAAAGTGCTAACCATGAAGAGGATGAGGAGATGGCTGAAGCAGAGCCTGAGAAAGCTGAAGAGAAAAAAGAAGAGGAAGAGACATCTGTCAAGAAACAGAGTGAAGATTCGGATGCTCAAGAGCATGCGTCTGGAGACAAGAAACAGGAAAAACCTAAGGTAATTGGTCCTGACCCTCGACCATTGAAATTCTTGGGCTTTGAAAGTAGAAGTGTGGATGATATTTTTGAGTGGTTACAAGCTAATAGATATTCTGTGGGTCTAAGCAAAATCAAGAGTATAAGAAAGGATTTAGAAGTGTTGCATGTCAAAATTAAGGAGATTGTGTCTGGCCACTTTACTGATGTCTGGGATATTGAGTATAAGACTGTGAAGTTTCTGAGAGGGATGTACGGTCAGCTGAATGGGAAAGGGAAAGATAAATTTCATGTTTTCTGTCGTATGACTGCTCATAGTTATGTGTGGATAAGAGAAATTAATGAGGAACAAGCTGTTGGGTTGAAGACAGTAAGGTATGGAGACAAGCTACAGGTTGGATTTTATGATGAGGAGAATTCAAAGAGGATGGAGAAATTGAGAGAACCAGTGATTATTGAACTGTCTGATGATGATGACAGTGTTCCAACACAGGAAGAAGAATCTGTGTATATGGAGGAAGAATCTGATGCTGATCTGGGGGGTACACAAGGTGAAGAGGTTCAAGAAGAAATGAATGATGGAGTTCCTGATCAATCTGATAATGAAGGGAATCAGGAGAATAAAGAAGCTGAAGAAGATCTGCAGGATCAAGGTGTTGAGTCAGAAGAAGAACAAGTAGGAAGAGCTGACAGTGTTCCAACACAGGGTGCCCCAGACCTGACATACTCCAGTGACGAGGTCCTGGATGAATTTTTCAAAAAGGAAAAAGGAAAAAGGAAGGCTAGCTCTGCCTTGAATACTGAGGCAGCAAAAAGAAGTAAGAAGAGACATGATAGCAAGCCAAGGAAGGCTCTGCCACCCCCATCTATCACTCAGGCTTTTTCTGCAGCTTATTTTGACAAGAAAGGAGCTGAGATGGAAGAATTCTTCTCTGAGAAGAAGTTTATTGCTGAGAGACCCCTGGACTTGAAGGCTTATCAGGAGAGTGGGTTCACAACTTTTCTAAAGGCAATGGGGATGATGAAGGCGGCCACAATTCAAAGGCAATTCAATCGACAGGTAGTTCTCGAGGTATATGCTAATCTCATGCCTGAGAATCTAGATATTACTTCTCAGTGGTTCGGTAGAGTATATGTTCGTGGAAAGATTGTAGAACTGTCTGCTACTATAATTAATATTTTATTTGGGCTGAAAACTCCGGAGATAGGGGGGGGAGTGTTTCCGGATGATTTGGAGATGACTGATGATGAAATTTTGGCTGTGATTTCTGGAGGATACAAGAAGCAGTGGCCAGCTGTAGGATATTCGCAAGCATCATGCTTGACTTCCAGATTCTTCGGACTGTATCAGATAGCGGTTCACTGCTGGTTACCATCTAGCAATACTACTGCATTGACCAGGGAAATGGCCAAACTGCTCTACTGTGTTGGAACCCTGCAGGAAATAAATCTAGGGTTATTAATTCAGCAACATCTGGTTCGACAAGCCACAGCTCCTAAGGTGAATGATGCTGTAATATACCCATGTCTGATCTCAGCGTTAGCCAAAAGTGCAAAGGTGAAGGGGAAGGCCTCTGATGTAATCATTGATACGGAGTTCTTGCGGCTTAACAAGAAGACCTCCGGACTCCGTCATGTGCATGATCTTCCTTGGACAGCTTCGGGGTCAACCTCC
Organism: Rubia yunnanensis; assembly: GCA_037428765.1. Classification (NCBI taxonomy): domain Eukaryota; kingdom Viridiplantae; phylum Streptophyta; class Magnoliopsida; order Gentianales; family Rubiaceae; genus Rubia; species Rubia yunnanensis. Next base: position 81,489,196 of record CM075068.1, read on the forward strand.
TCATCAGCAACAGCAGACAAGAAGACTCGATTGATGGCTATTAATGCTAGACTAGGAGCTTTGGGTATTCAAATTGCAGCCTTACAAGCAGAGCAAGCACGGTTGGAAGAAGAAAAATCAAGTCTAGAAGATTGATTATCTCAGGGGGAGTTTTAAAGACAATGTTTCATTTTTTTCTGATTTTGTGATGATGTTTCTTTGGCCTCTGTGTGGTCCCAGGGGGAGTAATTTTGGATAATCCTGGATATTTGGTTTTCAATTTGGTTGTATAATTTTCGAATTTCTGGCATTCTGGCACTCTGGATTTCGGCTTTCATTTTTTCTGGTATTCTGCTCGTTGAATGTAGTTGATTATGTGATTGCAGTCCAAAATATTATGGGTCCACAAAAATGCCAAAGGGGGAGATTGTAAAGTCAAGGAATTATTTAATTGGCAATTTTGTGTTAAGTATTTGTGAACTAAAGACCATGTTGGAACATGGTGCTGGAGCATAACTGGAGCAGGTTTCACGCCATAGGTTTAACGGATTCAAGCCGAAACATTGATGTGTTTTAGAATTTATGGTATCTGTATATTTGGCTATATATTGGGCGTGTGAAGCATATATGGTTTATGGAAAAATCCCTACTTATATGGAGAAGATTTATTCGAATATATGGGAGAGTTTGAGATAAGGTAAATCCCTTTATTTATGGGATTGGGATATGCTTCAACAATCAGATTTGGAATAGGAATATTGTGGAGATAATCATGGATATTCGGATCTGATTCGTGGATATAAATATGGGACAAACACGGCTGCAAAACTAACGATTTTACAGAGCAAAATCTTCACCCAGATTTTGAGATCTTACAAAACTTGCAAGAGCCAATATACTGTGTTCCAACACTGTCCTGCTGCACTAAGTTCAGAATCGTATACCTTAATTCCTCGGGAGGAGGAGATCTTGCGTCGACGGAGTTCGAGGTCAGAGGGAGTCTGATCAAGGCAGATCGGTAGCTAGGGGAGCTAGCAGAATCCACACGTCATAGTTAGTAAAGATAAGTATTTTGTAAACTATACTCTGTACTGTATCTTTCTAATTAGTGGATTCATTCTGAACTGGGCCAGGCCCCGCAGATGTAGGTGATTTACACCGAACTGCATAACCAAGTTGTGTGTCTTTTACGTTTTACGTTATTTTACACTTGGTTAAATTAAGCATGTTGGAACACACTAGTAAGTGCTAGAAAAAGTGGTAAAACCAAATTTCACAAATATAACCCTATATTTTTTAGAAAGTGCAGACATAAAATCTGAGATAATTTTTAGTGCAAAAATAACCCTAACTACTTTAGATAAGTGCAAATATATCCCTAAAACTATATTCCGGCATTGATTGGCCAGTTCCGACCATTGACTGACTTGAAATGCCCAAATGTCTTATGGGCAAAAGACAAATTTTAAAAGACAAAAATACCTTTGTACTTTCACTACTGCGCCTCCACCACCTTCGCTGCCGTACCTCCGCTACAGCTCCACCACTGCAATAAATCAATTTTATTTTAAAGCTCATGTTTTGCTTCATCGCCTGTTTCCCAGTGACTGCGAGGCCTACCGCCACTCCATCGATAGCTCCTGCTACCGTCACTGCCCTGTACAGCGCACTGATCCCCAACCTTGTCACCACGCTGTTGATGATGCCATCTGTGTCCCTCACAGCCACCATCCCGCTCTCCAACCCAGCATACATCAGCCCCAAAATTCCCATCTGGTTCCCGATCTGCCGACCCAAGTGACCTGACGCGTTCATTACACGATTAACCTTCAGCTTCAAGGTATTCCCCACCTCCGCTACCTTCACCCCCTCGACGAAGCCCTTGGCTCCGCCGGAGCGGGAGTCGGCAAGGTAAGCGATGCTGGTGTATGGGTCATATTCTTATCCATAATCGCTGCTGTGCGATGGCCTCCTCCTGGAAGAGGTACTCCGGCGATGAGGGAAGCTTATAGAGCGTTGGTATGAGATGTTGAGTTCCTGGTAAGGGTTGTACATCATGTCGTCGTCGTCTTTGTCGTCGTTCTTGTCGTCATTAAAACTTGGAGCTCGAGATTGGTACGCCATAAAAATCTGGTTTTTTGAAGAACCCTAATCTCAAAATTTGATCTTTTGGGATTTTGGTTGGTTGAATTAGGGTGTAAGAGAAGGTGGCGAATGGAGGGTAGTTGGAGGAGGTGGAGATTTTTTAGGAAATTGGGAAAGAGAGGATCTAAAAGGACTGATTCTTTTGCTCTACAAGTTGGGTAGACCGAATTTGGAATCTTGGTTTTCTCTACATCTTGCCACCGCCACTCGCATAAGTTTTGCAGGAAAAAAAAGGTTGCAGAAAAAAGAGAAAAGGTTTGGGGACCTTGCGGGTGAGCGGCGACGATTAGAAGAAGAAGAAGAAGAAGAAATGGGTGGGGGCAATATGGTCATTGCCTAATTGGGAGTTTTAGTTTTTTTTTACAAAAACCGTTAGGATTAAATTGGTCTTTTCATCATAATTTGGCCTCAAACTGTCGGAAAAAGTTATATTTGCACATAAACTAACTATCTAGGGTTATATTTGTACTTTTTATTATCATAGGGTTATATGTACACTTTCATGAATTATGTAGGTTTATATATGCACTTCGCTCTAGTTATTTCATACTCCTACACACTTTCCTTAATTTTCCATACATAAATCTTCAGTTCTTCCATTTTAAAAATATCCACCAAAGCTAAAATAAATAATTACACTTCATCAACTAAATATTATCGACATCCAACTTATCCTTTCAACCAAACAATCATTTTTGCATTTAATTCTCTAACTATCGAGTCTTCTCTTCCCTTCTCTAAATATCATCATCTACATATAATTAAAACCCTCACCGTCAGTGGCGGAACCAGGAGTATATGTTAGGGGGGCAGTAGGCGGACGGCGGCAGGCGGCGGCAGCGGTGGAAAGCGGAGTCGGCGGTGGAAGGCGGAGCCTGGGCGGTGGAGGTGGAGCTTGGAGTTGGGGGCAAAGTGAGCTTGGAGTTGGAGGCAAAGTGGCAAATGCCCAGTTTGCTGCCCCAACGCCTATTAATTAGGTTAGGCCATAATGGCCATTAGTTGTTTAAGTTTCGTTTGGGACAATTGAGCTGAGCCCAATTGGCCTTCTTTTTTTTCCCACCAGCTAAGCAAAACGACGTCGTTTCACTTAGCCAAAACGACGTCGTTTTGTTTAGTTATACCAAAAAAAATGAAAAAACATCATCTTCTTCAAGTATTCCTCTGCGTCGCGCCTCCGCCTCTCACGCCACTTCCTCTGTTCCTCGCTCCGGCAACGATGACAACTCAAGGGCGGGGCGGAATCCGGCGGCTTCCGGTGGCTCTAGGCCTAATTTCCGGGCTGCCGGATCTTAGGGGAGGCGCTAGCACCCCCTCGCCCCCTAGTTCCACCCATGCTCACCGTCGAACATCATCCTCTGCATATAATCTGCATCATTCCACTTTTATATGATTTTTCTCCATTTACTTTCTTTGAGTTCTAGAGTACCGGTACCACCGCCGATGTAACTGTACATGTCGCCCATGGTATCTCCGATTAAGGCTCTTATTAATATTAGTCATCACAATAGTACCAGTTGGGACATACAACCCGACTTGAACCATGCACATGAATCTGGAACCTCCGGATTAAAGATTTACATCAATAAATGGACAACCAGTAGGAATTCACAAAAAAATAATTAGAGGGTATATGGGTGTTCAATCATCATTTTTGAACAGTTTAAGGTTTTTTTCTCTAAAATGTGGTATATGTTTACTCTTTGGCTACTTTGAATTCGTTGAAGTGGTGAATATGTTGAAGAAGGATGGTGGGTGGTGTGACATGGGGGTGGTGGCTGGCTGGCAGTCTGCCGACTGAAAAATGGCTGGAGATGAATGATGCTGAGTATTTTCAACATTTAATGTGACCACAAAATTTGGAAGCTCTTCCTCTCTCTGTAGAAATAGTTTGGGATAACCACTTGGACTTGTCCAAGTGGCCAGGGCCATGTGCCCTGTCAGGTGCAACCCAAGTTTAAATTCCCCCTCCCCCTAGAGTTGCATTATTATGACTTCAAAAGTCTCCAAATATGCATTGTGTTAGGTATGTGAGCCTCCGCAAGTGTGGAGAATGAGAGGCATGCCCCACTTTGTTGTGAGAGCCATAAAAGATGAATAAAAATTGTTGTTGAAAAAAAAAATAGTTTGGGATAGTGAGAATACTACATTCACAACATGATCCACATGAGAATTTTAGTAGAGAATTTCCTAGCTAGTGCGATAATTAAAGATCAATCCATATATATGTCCATTAATTAAAAAAGCATATGCACGAGTCAAAATGTAGAGTGACACTCATGTGTACGGTAACATTATTTTTCACTAATAAAACCAAAATCATAGTACCCAATAATTAGAGAGCATGTGTATGTGTCACGATAGAGAGTGAAACCTGGCGTTATAAAGAAAGAATAAAATTACATATTTAGAACCCAATGTTCATAAATCATGCACACGCGTTAGAGCTAAGAGTGGCATTTATGAGTATAGCGTTTTTATTAAACACCAATGAAATCACTTGCTTAGCACCCAAGAATCATAGAGCATGTGCACGTGTCAGAGTGAAGAGTGGCACATATGAGTATAATGACTTTACTAAACACCAGTACAATCATAGACTTAGCATCCAATAATCAAAGACCGTGTGCACATGAAAGTATGTGTTCTTATCAGAATGCATGAGTCTAATTTTCATCGTAGAAATTTATTATATTTTCCAAGTAAATATATCTTTCTAAACTAACTATGTTTGCATTATTGAAAGAGCATAATTCACACTATATGAGGCTATTAATGAGATAGTAAAATAGTCTTCCTTTCATTCATATATATATATATGTATATATATATATACATATGTACATATATATATATATTGTTACATTTATCATTTGAGGGTCAAACTTTAAGCTTTAATTAATAAAAAAATTGAATGAAACTAAAAACTACTCCCTCCGTCCCAACCTATTTTGCACAGAATCTTTTTTAGTCAAAGGTGCCAAACTTTGACCATATATTTGAATAAGTATATGAACAATAACTTTATCATATGAGATCAGGTTTCCTGAATAGAAATAGGTAAAAAAAATTTTGTTTCCGTTGAACTACTGTGTATGTGTGCGATTGTGGTGCGAATTTGTGTGCGAATTCCGAACACTATTCTCCTTAACCTTACTACTTCCATCTCCATCCGATCCCAATCCTCTCTTCTATCTGATTAATCCTCGTCTCCCTGGTTCTTGCCGGATCTCCTCGGCCGTTAGCGGCTTTTAGCTGTTAACGGCTACTGCGATGTCGGGTTTTGTTGATCCGGCCGATCTGGACCCCAACCATGGTCCACAACTTCCTCCTCCTCCTATCTCTTTCGCCGCGGTGCTCAAAAATAAGGCCCCCCTTTATCAAAGCTACTACCAAATAATCCCGAGCTTATCCCTAAATCTGAGCACCTCGGCGAGGCAGCTTGCCTATACTCAGATGAGCAAATTGAGAAATTATCATCGCACTATGCGAATGCCCTTGTAGGCAAGTTCACCAGAGGCAGATGCCCAATGGAGAAACTGGAGCAAGTTGTCAAAACAGCGGGCTTCACAGGTAAGTACCAACTGGGCTCCCTTGACTACAAACATGTTCTAATTAGATTTGAATTGTTGAATGATTACCAGAGAGCATGGATGAAAGGAATTTGGAACTTTAATGGGATACTGCTTAAAATGTTAAAATGGACCTCTGATTTTTCAATCCATAAAGAGTCACCTATAGTTCCTGTTTGGTGTACAATAAGGGAAGTCCCCTTGTATTACTATAATTCGGCAGCCATTGAATCAATTGGAAATAGCTTAGGCAGTTTCATTAAAACTGATATGGCAACAGATATGCTCACTAGGCCTTCGGCCATCAAAATATGCATAGAAATTGACCTACAAAAACCTATCAGTACTCACATCAGGTTAGGTTCAGTGACAAATAACAGAAAATATCAGGTTGATTATGAGGATATACCTTTATATTGTGACCACTGCTCTAAATTGGGCCATTCCAAACCTAAATGTAGAGTTTTCCCATCCAATGCTATTGCTATTAATGCTGAGAATGTAATACATCGGACACAGCCCCTCTGGAAAGCCACTGGGAAAAAATTTGAAGTCCCTCCCATGTTAGCCCCTGAAGATCAGTCTGACTTAGAAATTACTGAATATCCATTGGAAGTTAATACTGATCCCAAGCCTACATTCCCTCTTCATATGGATACTAATACCTATTCAGAGGCTCCTAACCTACTTCGGCAAGTTACAGACAATCCTGAGATCATACTAACTAACCCCCCCCCCCTCTCAGGCTCCACTTGACAATTCCATAACCAAACTCTTAGAGAAAACTGTTTTCAGAAGTTTTACTCCTATAACCTATGCTTCTGATGATATCCAAGTTGGAACCTCCATTCCCAATCTGTCTAAGAAGAAGGAGACATCTCCCTCTCTTCTTGACAGATTAGGGAACAGGTTCTTGGTTTTGCAGGAAGATTTTGATAGTACTGCTCAAGAACAGGACCAGGATGATCAAAACCTTCAAGCTAGCTCGAGCTCAACTCCACTTCAGGGACAAAATCAGCAGTCAGGTAAGGCTAAAGGTAAAAAGACTAATTATTTCAGTCAAATCAATAAAATGATGCTGAGATCTTCAACAAAAAGTCATAAGTCTAGTGAACAATGATAGGTTCTCTTTCAATAAATTTTTTGGTCTGGAATTTAAGGGGTATGGAAACATCGATGTTGAGATTACCAAACCTGATCAGGATTAAGAGGATCCAATTCTTATGTATTATTGAGCCTATGCATGATAACTCAAAATTTCAATCTTATAGGGAAAAACTTAAATTTACTGATGGACTAACTCTTTTTAATGGCAAAATATGGCTGATGTGGTCTAGTTCCTTTTCAGTTAACCTTATCTCTGCCCATGAACAGTATCTGCATGTTAATATCCTCCATAGCTCTCTAAACCTTCTTATGGAAGCTGTATTTGTTTATGCTCTTAGGAATAGAGAGGGTAGGAAGATATTATGGAGAGATTTGGCAGCTGTAAGTCAGAATGATACTATTTATATTGGTGATTTTAATTCTATTACCTCTGTTTCTGAATATAGAGGACCTAGCACTCCTGCTAGAGGTAGTATCAGTGACTTTAGTAATTGGATAAATACCTTAGGAATACAGGAAATTACCACTGTGGGAAACCTATTTACTTGGTGTAATTCTAGACTTAGAAATCCCACTTCAAAAAGGTTAGATAGAGGACTTAGCACAATTTCTTGGAATCAGAAATTTCCCTCCTCTTCTATACAGATTTTAAATAGACAAACCTCTGACCATTCCCCTCTTCTGTTAAATATCTCAAATCTCTCTAATCTGAACCCAAGACCATTCAGATTTCTTGATGTTTGGCTTAACCGACCTGATTTCACTATACTAGTTCAAACCTATTGGGATAAACACATTAGAGAAAAAGGAATGTTAGGCTTTTTCCTCAAATTGGTTAGGTTAAAAAAGGAAATTAAAATCTGGAACAGGGAGTGTTTTGGCAATATTGACTCTAATTTACTACATGCAGAGGAATCACTTAGAATTCAGGAAACAGTCTTTGACCTAAATCCCTCTCAAGCTGAACTCATTAAGTTAAACCAGAAAACAGCTTTACTACTTAGGGCTCAGAAAGAAAAAGAAAAATTTTGGAAACAAAAGGCAAAAATGAAATGGCATAAATTAGGTGATAATAATACACAATTTTTTCATAAGGTTGTACAAGAGAAAAATTGTAGATTGAGGATTCTAAAAATTAAAAACAGGGCAGGCCAGTGGTTAAACTCTCAAACTGCAATTCAAACTGAGGCCATTGCTTACTATTCAGATCTGTTATCTGAATCTGATCAAGATCCCAATCATACATATTATGCTCATTTCCTGAGTCAAATCCCTACTATAATTACTGCTCAAGATAACTTAGATTTAGCAAAACCAGCCTCCGAATCAGAGGTTGAGGCAGTAATGAAGGGATTAAGCAATAATAGTAGTCCAGGACCTGATGGATTTACCAAAAAGTTTTTTTCTAAGTGCTGGTGTATAATAAAAAAGGACCTGGTAGATGCGGTTAATGATTTCATTCAGGGCTCACCTATTCCTAGAGGTATATCTAGCACATGGATTACATTGATTCCAAAAAAACCTACACCGAGCACATTTGATGATTTCAGGCCAATTAGTCTTTCTAACACAATTAATAAAATATGCTCTAAGGTATTAATGGAAAGACTAAGACCCTATATGGCTAACCTAATCTCCCAAAACCAATTGGCTTTTATGAAAAACAGGGATATCTCGGATAATATTCTCTACCTACAGGAATTGGTGAGATTTTTAGATAAAAAGGCTAGAACTCCAAACTGTATCCTTAAACTAGACTTACAAAAGGCTTTTGATAGGGTTTGTTGGGATTTTCTTAGAGGTATCCTTAGGAAATTTGGCTTTGATGGATCTTTTCTGAATGCTATTTTTTCAAATCTTTCTCAAGCTTTTTTCTCAGTCCTAATAAATGGGAATCCTGTGGGTTTCTTTCCAGCTACTAGAGGAATCAAGCAAGGTGATCCACTCTCCCCTTTTCTCTTTAACATTTTCTCAGAGGCATTTTCCAGAAGTTTGTCATTTATTTTTAATACTGGGAAGATTTCTCATTTCCAAATGCCATCAGCAATTCCTCCAATTTCACATCTCATGTATGCTGATGATACAATTATTTTCATGCAAGCCTCTAAACCTAATTTGATTAAAATCAAGGCTTTCTTAGACATTTTTGAACTCACCTCTGGCCAAAAATTCAATTTCCACAAATCTGATTTTTATTTAAGCAAGAGAGCCACTAGTGTTAAATTAATTCAGATGAGATCTATACTGAAGATGAAACAGGGAACCTTTCCTTTTCAATATCTTGGCTGTCCAATCTTTAAGGGTCGTACCTTAAATAGATATTTTCACCCCTTAATGGAAAGAGTTGATAACAAACTGAAAAACTGGAAAAATAAGTGGCTAAGTTCAGGGGGAAAGTTAATCTTGATTAAAAGTTGTTTATACTCTATACCTCAGCATCTTTGGGCAGTGACTTACCCCACAAAATATATTATCAGATTGTTTGAAAAAAAATTGGCTAGGTTTTTTTGGGGAGAAACTGATGGGAAGAGAAACAAAACATGGAAAAAATGGTCTGAGCTTGCTAAGCCAACATCACTAAACGGCCTAGGCTTTAGATCTATCAGTGGCATAATAGATGCTTGTTCCCTTAAGCTTTGGTGGAAAAGCCAGTTAGGTCTAACCCTATGGTCAAAACTGCTTTGGTCTCTACCTGATTCATACAGAACCTCTACTACATGGAAAAGAATTTGCAACATCAACTCCATTGCTGAAGAAAATTCTTTAATCATTCATGGTAAAGGTGCTTGTAATGCTTGGACATCTAACTGGTGTCCCTCGGGACCACTGATTAATATGATCCCAAGCAATTTACTACAGACCTTTATGCATTACTCAATATCTGATTTCATTAGAGATAAACCTGATATTCTAGGGCAATTTTTACCATATCTGGACAATGATTCTGCATTATTTTTGCAGGATGTTGTACTGGTAGAAGATAGGGAGGACAAGATCATTTGGAAACCTAATACCACGGGGGCATTTTCCTTTAAATCAGCTTACTTCACCATCATGAACTATACAGGTAACTTCCCGGTCTCCAAAAATGTGTGGAATATAATGCTGCAAAAAAAGGTCTCAATTTTTACTTGGAAGCTGCTACATTCTTTCCTTCCTTTTGATAATGTTCTGATAACCTGTGGATATAGCTTGGCTTCAAAATGCCCTGTGTGTTGCCACTCTGATTCTGTTGATCACTTCTTTATTTCCTGTATACTGGCAAAATCGATATGGAGTAAAATGACTTCTCTAATAGACCTTGATTTCTCTGAGCACCAATCTCTGTCTCAAAGATTTTACTCCTGTTGGTACTGCCCAGATTTAACCAAGAGCATGCAACTGATCTGTAAAATGCTTCCCTCTCTTATTTGTTGGGGGCTTTGGAAGGCTAGGAATAGATATTTATTTGACCAGGTTCCATTCTCTGCTGATCTAATATGTAAAGAGATATCTGAGCTAGTCAAACTCTCATTATACTCTTATCCTGCTAAGATGAACCATTCTACTGTAATCCCTTTGACCCTTAGATATATTTTTCCTCCTCTCAGACCTCCTCCCAAGCCAAACCTGTGCTCAGTCTGGTGGGAAAAGCCTATGGTTAATTCCATAAAAATGAATACTGATGCATCTTGGTTTCCTCATACGTCTGCTGCTGGGATTATTGTTAGGGATAGTACGGGAAGCCCTCTCCTAGTTAAGTCCGTCTCTATTGAGGCAGAGTCCCCTCTCCATGCTGAGCTTCAAGCCATTCTGTTTGCTTGCCATGCTTTTCCACACAGACACAACCCCTTAACAATTGAATCGGACTCACTCTCTGCCATTAAAATGATTCTAAATCCATACTCAGCAAACTGGAACTATTTCAATTTGGCTTACAAGATCAATAAGTTACTACAGGGAGCTGATCTAAGACATATATACAGAGAGTGTAACTCAGTGGAGAATGCAATTGCGAAACATCATTCTTCTCACAACCAGCCTCTTAACCTGCATAATTTGCCACCACAGATTAGGGGACTCATTTCCTTGGATATGCAGCAGGTTCCTCATATTAGAAGTATAAAATAGGGCTTTCAAAGGACATGATACTGCTGATTGTTATTACATTTTAATGCAGATCTGTACACCACATGAACTGTACTCCTGCGGAACCAGTTTACATCGAAGTGGATGCTCACAGCCTCGCAGCAAACATGTACAAGAACTTCATCACATTTTGTGGCTTTTACACCACAGCCTAAATGCTGCTAGTACTATTCAGCTCTAAGTTCTCTTTTTCTCTGATCTCCGAAAGATTCAAGTTCTCTTTTGGAATTCCTTGTGGTTGCCTGGCCAAAGGAGAGAATTAACACGAGGGGTGGAGATTCTCCCCTTTGGATCGCAACTACAAAACAGTTAGGATCTTCGTTGTATAGTCATCCGTAATTATAGTTAGTTCTTAGGACTTTTGGAGGCAACGATGCTGCCTCAATGGACACGAATCAAACTCTGGATGTAAAAATTGCTTTTGCAGTTGTTCAAAAAAAAACTTTATCATATGAGATATGGTTAGATTCGTCGTAACATGTAGTTTCCAGATATTAATTTTTTTTGTGCAATTATAGTCTGTAGCTACACATATTTACCGTCAAACATTTTTACTGGAGACCGTGAAAAGATTTTGTGCAGAAATGGCTGAGACGAAGAGAGTATATGTCTCACTTAAGAATTGTGGCATGTAGTTTGCACGACATATAGTCATATATATATATAATATTATTGGATTGTAATACTTATGTTTTTTTATACTTTATATACTAAGATGTATCTAAAATATATGCATAATTTCATTCTTGTAATATATATAAATGTAACTTTTTATCTTATCTAAAATAACGTGTAAGGGAAGCATAATGTAAGGCATGGATCAGGACGGAAGGCAGGACGACAACAAAGTGAAAGAGTTAGTACTACATTTGTTCAATCTCTTAACAAAAGCAAACTGTAATGTCACATATAAGAACTGCATATAGAGGTTTTCCCTGGGTTGCTAACATGCGTAAGTTGAAGCTTGGATTATGAAAAATATGTTACTCCCGTTATTATGTTCAACGGTAGGCTAATTTATACAAATGTAGATACAACAAAATGGCACCTCTAAAGTGATCAGAAAATGTTGAGAAAAAAGGCACATGGTTATACCTAATCTTGTTTTACATGTTTAAGGCCTTTCGTTTCGGGAGTAGAAGCAAGCTCAAAGCTTCTTTTACTGGTTGATACTAATTGGTATGGGTGTGAGTCATCTGTAAGGACGTGGTCCTAGGTTGCAGATGTAGTTTCTCCAACTTCAACCATTGAGGTATTTGATGAAGTTATTTTTTGAGGATGTGATGATGGAGTTTGATACCCTAATGAGTCTGATGCTTAAGGTGCTTCATTTGTTGGACGACATGTTATTACAGTGTTTCAAATTACTGGTTTACCTCTCACATCAATGTTTGACGCTCTAACATGGTAAAACATGTGCAAATTATTCAATTGCTCATTAATGAGCTGCAAATCAAACTTCTATTCTGGATATATGAAAGGAAATTAGGTAAACACGGGATGAAAATCATGGCGGAAGTAAAATTTGTTTGACCTAATAACGATACCTTTTCACTGCCATTAATTAACTACTCAGCAGACGTATGCAGCAGCATTGTACCTTCTTTATCTTCTACGTGGACATTTAAGTTTCCAGTCTCGTCAAATAAGTCAGCTTGAAAGCATAACGTAAATTGTTGTGGGTCAGTTCCATTGGGAAGACGACATTATAAGACAATATTGCTAAATGAAACTATAAGGCATGATTGATTTTAATGAGGAAGAGTGTTATAAAAATAGATAGAGTGACTATTATTCGGAATAGAAGTAACAATATTGTGGAAATAACATTAGTACTGGACAAAAGAAATATCCCGAGGACTGAGGTTATGTCGGAAAGGAAATGAAGCATAAATAAAGACAAAATAAAGACGAGGAAGACTGGAATTTTCTCATCCGAGTACCAACAAGCATGAACAAAGAGCATATGTAGGTTAAAACCTAGTAGCCGCTGAAGTAGGTCAGACTTACTGTGGCTTTTGGCTTGGAAAGTCAGAGTTACAGTATAAGCATCTAAATTTTTTTTTGTAAGCACCTTCACAAAGTTTAGATAACCTAGGGCAGGGCAAGAAGTAAAATGCTGGTCCAATTTCGTGATTTGTATCTTCACTTTTAGCCATAAAGATTTAACCTAAAGGAAAAAATGGGAGTACAAACATGTGTCAAATATCATACTTAGAAGGGAGTGGGGGAAATGTGACACTAAAATTACCACGTGGGGCAAACTTGTAATCAAGCTAATCTTTTGCACTTGGGAATCCAGAGGATGCATAGCAGTAATATTGGTTCTCATAAACTTTTTGGGAAATAATGCTATAAACATACTTTTTCTTGGACTTCGTCTCTAGGAAATCCATATGAGGGCATTTTTAGTGGAGTACATTAAGCAGAACACACAAAAGTAAATGTGACCATATCATATAAGTTAATATTCTGACCTATAATGAGGAACAAAATGTACCAGGCTAAGGGAACAAATATGTGATTATAATTGTGAAACGTAATATATGCAACTAATACGTAAACATTATTACCAAAATTGCAGCTCTTCAACTTGCACAATTGGAGGGTCAACAAAAGGACAGTATTAGAAGTAATTCCATCAGATATACCTAGAAACATTGGATAGTATTAGGTAGAAGTAAATAGTCAAATAATAGGAGATAAAATATTATAATTGTTGAGGACTTTTTTGTTCTAATAGTAAAGCAAACAAATGCGGAAATATTACCGTAAAAAGTGTTCACTGTTAACATCATTCCCAACATGCATTTTGTGGAAATTTTAAGTCAAGTAAGGGCCTTCATTCTATAGGAATTCTTCCCACAAGTTAAGAATTAGAGGTTTACACCTGCATATGTGGAAGAATTGAAGATCGTCAAATAATAAATTTCACAAGAAGGAGAGTAGAACTATAAATTGATACTGGAATAAAAATAACTCACTCTTTGTTAACGACAGCAAACTCCTGGATGTTCCTGTTTGTTCTTGAAATGAAACAAGAAGGGAACACGTGAGTAACACCATAGAACAAATATGTAAAAATGGCAGACTTCATTTTTTTGTAGCAAAGAACAACATATGTAAAAGTTGTCTAATATATGTGACCGCGGCTTGGTAAAGCTTACCGATGCAGTTGATGGAAATATCTGAAAACTTAGGGCACTGGTAAAATGAGGTCAATACATACTTCTGGTCGAGAAGGGGAGAACCTTGCGGTTTGTTGTTAGGCTTGAGCTTGATGTACGAGCTCTTGCCAAGTATAATGTGGTACTTTGAATCTGTCAAATGTGGTACATTGGGGCTAGTCTGTTTGACTCTACCCTTTCGACAATGTATATGTGATACAATTAGATCACTTTATTTAATGGCTATATATCTTGCTTATAGATAATGAAGTTCATTTTAACATTCAGTGACGCCATAAAGAAGAAAATGTGGTAAATGATAAGGTTAGTAAACTTATACATCAAGTGAGACTATGTACACGTTCATTAGTGAGCACAAGAAGTTGGTGTAACCTTCCCCATCTGATTATGCGGACAAGAGTTTTTTTACGAATACTTTGACAAACCAATCAACATCATTTGGTTGTAAACTTCCGAATGCGGTGCATATGTCTTCTATAAGCCTAACATAAAGGAAGTAATTTCATGGACAAATGCAAAAATAAGAAACCAACACCATAATATTGTCTTCTCAGAAATTTTTTTGGACCATGTAAACACAAATACTGGTTCTAGAAATCCATTTTAGAACATGAATATTTGGTTACTTGTAATTCAACAGTAAACCATTTAAGTCTTATATTTCGTACATCATTAATTCATTACCTTTATATAAATATATATATATATATATGTATAAGTGAGTAAAAAGTCAACCTTCAGAATCTTTGTAAAAATTAAGATATAAAAATCATATGCATTTATTACATAAACTTAAGTTCTAAGATACATTCGTTGTCTGATGAGTTTACAGCAAATACAAAAAGTAAGTGACTACAATACTTACGTAAAAATGAGGGCAACGTACCATTGGGAGTGAAGAGCAAGAACCTAAGCATATGAAATACTGAGCTATGAAAAATAAAGAATACATGTTCGGGAGTGTAGTAGGATGATGCATACTCGTTCTAGCTGTGCAAACCAACTGAAAGTAATGAGAGGGAACAGTAAGGGCAAAAGTAAATAGTTATTAAAGGTAGACTCTATTTTGCTAAACTTCAGACAGTATGTAAGAAGATAGGCTTCTAGATTAAAAAAAACCAAGAACCAAGGTATTAAGAAGGCAACAACCAACCTATACGTAGCCATGATAAAAGGTACGGGTCAATCAAAATTTGAAACAACACATATACAACACGACTAAATTAGACAAGTTTGAAATAAGCACATATACAACACGGCTAAATTAGACTAAGTTCGTTTGTTTGAAGGAAACAAATAGAATTGCTACAAATAAAGAAAATGGGAATTCAAAAACGACGGAACAAAACATCTACCAGTGAAAGATACAATACTCAGATTCATATACGTTTGCGGTTTTCCAAGGGAAATCGGAGCCCCAGTTACAAAATCTGAGATAAACTGTACAAATAAATTTGGGAATCACCCTTTGTCTAAATAATGTCTCCAAATAATTATTCTATTCTTGGACCAAATATCGAACACTTAAGGTGCAAGTCTGAAACAAAGAAGAAATGGGCGCAGGAAAAATTAATTGGACATAAACTGGAAAAGGTGAAAAGACTTGGTAATTGAACCACTAGAAAGCATTTCCAAGTTCCACCTGAGAATGATGAATCACTAAGCATAAGTAAGTGTTTCCCAAAAGAAGCAAACCTTTGAGGAGGAAACCGGGAAGAGGGCACCTTAAATAAAAATGCATGGGGGAGGGAGACATGGACATAACACGTAACCAGAAGGACAGAGAAGGGTAGTCGAGTCAGGCAAGTGAAATAGCAAGAGAGATTTGGGAAGACGTTAGAAAGAGCAGATAACCGGTTAACTTGAACTCGTTGAGCATTGGGAGTGAGAGGTTTGCCATTGAAGAGGAGAAGTGATGAAGCATGATGGAAGATGGATGTGGAAGGCTGAAAGCAACTTGCAACTGTACCGAAAGTCGTGCTTAAAATAATAAGTTGTGCTTTTAGTATTAGAATACACACACACACATACACACACACATATAATATTTATTTCATATGCCTCAAGATGGAGACTTTAAAGAATAAATTTATTTAATTAGTGAGATATTAATGAAAGATAATGATACTACTTGCTCAGGCAATAGTTTGAGAGTGTTCGAGTAAAAACATGAAAGTCTATTTTATTATAAATAATTTCGCCCAATAATCATAAAGCATGTGGTCGCATTAAAGCAAGAGTTAGTTTCTAGAGATAACTAAGTCAAATAATCAAAAAAATTGTGCTTGTATTAAAGTGGGGGGAATCTAAGTCCCTTGAGAGAAAATTATATGTTGGCTAATAGCTAGAAAACATATGCTATTATCTAAGCGGGAGAGTCTGATTTGCTTTGAGGACATTTTAGTCCAATAGTTGAAAAAGTATGTGTTCGTATGAGGGAAATGGTTCTCTTTGACGACAATTTAGCTAAAGAGTTTGTGCTTGTGACAAAGTGGGAAAGTCGACCCCCCTTCACAATTAATTCATTTTAGTAGTTAGAGAGCATGTGCTTGTGACAGATTGAGGGAATATGATTTCCTCCCAAGATTTTTTTAAATTGGGTAATAACTTAAATGAGCCCCCAATAAAATCCCTCCCCTCCCCTTGCCCTGGTGGGAATTGAACACATGACCTCATGGTAGTAGCACTAGACTTCAACCGCTAGGCTAACATTCAATTCCCGTGATTTCCTCCCAAGATTTTAATATCTTTTTTCACTTAAATATCTTCCTTTAATCAACTAACGTGTATGGTAACAACCCCCCCCCCCCACACACACACACACACACACACACACACATTTATATATAAAGTAATTTACAAATTTATTAAAATTCTCTCACCAAATTAGAATATAATAGTAGAGAGCTTGGAGAGATAATTAAATAGTACTCTATATAAGTGAATTATTATATTTTTCCTTTTACATCTCAAATTTTGAATAGTAATTCTTGTTAGAATGGAAAGAATTAAAAAGGAAAAAAAAAAATATTACGTACAATTGTGGCAAACAGTTTGCATGATATATAAAGTATTGTTAATTAGAAAATTATTCATTTTTTCATAATATGCCCATTCAGTTTATTGATACAGATCTAAAGTACATACAATATATATTTCATTTGGCAATTCTATATAATTATTTAAAATTATTTAACTTTAACAAAATTTTATATTAGACCGCTTAATTGTCATAAGGGATTATTTATAGTCAATATAATTATTGAAGTGATTTGATATTTTTTTTCCCTTTCTTGTAACAAGATTTCATAAATTTGATGTTTACCATTTATTGGGGCGACAAATAACAATCATCAATTATACTAAATAAAAAAAATCCCAAAGTTATTTGTAGGAATCATGTATTTGATGTCATTTGACATCTTAACCGATAACGGTCATTTCCTTTCACCTGTTTCTCCTCTCGCCGCCGCCATGGCGGCTCTCCCGCCGGCCGATCGAAGCCAAGGGGGGACCAAATCCTTCCTTCAAGCGCTTGCTAACCGACCTCCGCCTCTACAAGCTTCCCTCCCATCAAACCCGGAAATCATCCCCAAAACTCAGTACAAAGGAGATATCTCATGCCTTGTCAGTCGCAAGGATGCAGACATTCTCTCCTCCTATTATCGGAATGCTCTGATCGGTAAGTTTGCTAGAGGTAAGCCTTCCATGGTCCAACTAAACGAATCTTTTAATTCTGTAGGCTTCAAAGGCAAATTTCAAATAGGATCTATCGATTACCGGCATATCCTAGTTCGCTTCCAGGAGAAAGAAGACTACCAGAGGTTCTGGCTCAAGGGTCACTGGAGCTTCAACAACGCCCAAATGAAGGTACTGAAATGGACTTCTGATTTCTCTCCGGAGGCAGAATCATCCATAGTCCCGGTATGGGTAACAATTCCTCATGTCCCAATCTATTTTTATAATCCTGCTATGCTTGAAATCATGGGTAACCAAATAGGAAACTTTATTAAAGTTGATGCTGCTACTGAGGCCCTGTCTAGGCCGTCTTGTGTGAAAATGTGTGTTGAAATTGATTTAAAAAAGAAATTACCATCATGCATTAGAGTGGGAATCGAAGAGGATGGAAATGAATTCAATGTTGTAAAGCTCCCCCTAGAATTTGAGGATATTCCCCCCTATTGTTTACATTGCAAATGTATAGGGCATGAAGACAGTTATTGCATTTATCTGCATCCGGAGCTTAAGAGATCCTCGGCTAGGAAAATTGATACTCTAATTAATCTAACTGACTCCCATTTGAAGGGCTCGGTGGGACAGGTAAAAGGGAACTCAAACATTAATCAGACTGAGAATTTAGGAGCAGAGAGTTCAGGGATATCAGTTACAGAAAAACAAAAGAGTTATCAGGCTCAGAAATTTATCTATGTTCCTAAGAAACAACAGAGTCAAGCTTCTGTGCATGAACCAAATGAGTCTATCCTAATTAACACTGATCCCCTGGTAGCTGATCCTAGGACTTCTGGTGAGCCTCCTCAACAATTGACCTCCAACAATGTAGATAAGCCCACCATTGAAATCAGCAGCATAGATGATGTTGTGACAGAGAAGGAAGATATTTCTCTGTCACCTCAACCTGAAAAATTAAACCCTACCCCCTCCCCTCGATCTTTTCCCATTGAACCAAGATCATTTGGGACACAAAATAGGCATCCTCAATCTGCCCCACCTACTTTTAGGTCAGTCTTTGCCAAAGATGATCTACCAAGTAAACGAGGAAAATCCTTTTCCCCCTTTAGCTCCATCATTGCAGCAAAAATTTTTATCTTTTCTCAGCAGAAAAACAGGTCCAACAGATTTTTACCCTTAGCTGGTGATGAATCATCTGGAGAAGAGGGCACTCGTATAGAACTTTCTGCCACTGAAGAAGAAGCCACCCTATTAGATACTGCTCCTGAAGCTGGAACTGATCAATCACAGGGAGACAGTATCCCATCTTCTGATCCAAGTAAGTTGAAGAAAGGTAAGTCTGTTATGAAAAATAGCAAACCATCTAATGACACTTTTTTCTCTCAGAAGAACACCATTATGACTAGATCAAAAAGCTCCTCTAATGTTTCATTATGAATAGTTCAACTGTTAGAATTAAAATGTTGGTTTGGAATATTAGAGGAATGGATACATCTATGCTTAGACTCTCTAATCTCATCAACAGGCATAGATTTGAACTCATTTGTTTAATTGAGCCTAAACATGACAATTCACAGTGTGATCTATATAGACAAATGTTGAGGTTTGATAATTGTTTCTCTGCAACTAATGGTCAAATCTGGATTTTTTGGTCTTCAAACATAACTCTGATAGTTAGAAATGATAATCTTCAGTTTCTTGGAGTTCACCTAACTAGTTCTACTCTCATTAAGCCAATGGATGCCTTTTTTATCTATGGTCTGAGAACCAGATTAGGAAGGAAGGATCTCTGGTCTGATCTTAGCTCATACAATCATTCTGAATCTTTGTTTATTGGAGATTTCAACTCCATTTCATCAATAACTGAATACAGAGGTCCATCTACTCCAAAATTTGGAAGTATGAGAGATTTTAATGATTTTATTAATGGAATGGGTTTGGAAGAAATCAACACTGTTGGGAACCTGTTTACTTGGACTAATAATCGTTTAAGACCTCCTACAGTTAAAAGACTTGATAGAGGTCTGTGTACTGCATCATGGTCTCTTTCTTTTCCTTCCTCTACAATTCAGATTCTGAATAGAGTTAGCTCAGATCACAACCCCTTGCTGCTGACTGTAGGTAGTGATATACCATCCAATCCGAGACCCTTTAGGTTCCTCAATACATGGTACAAGAGGAAAGATTTCAACGAAGTAATTAAGAAGGACTGGGATATTCCTATGCATAACTCTGGAATGCTAGCTTTTTACTTAAAATTAGTTAGACTTAAGAAAGCCTTAAAAATCTGGAACAAAGAGCATTTTGGTAACATTCATGATAATATTCTACAGGCAGAATTAGCCTTGCAGGCTCAGGAAGCCTTAACGGATCATGATGATTCTGTAAATAATCTGGTTAATCTTAGGGAGGCTAGGGCCAGATTAGTCAAGGCCATGTCTGAACAAAAGAATTTCTGGAAACACAAGGCTAAGATAAAATGGCTCCAAGATGGGGACAATAATACATCATTCTTTCATAAATCAGTACAAGATAAGAACAATAGACTGAGGATCACAAAAATTAAGGGTAGAAATGGTCAATGGTTGGAAAATACTCAGGATGTGGAGATGGAGGCTATATGTTATTATCAGGATCTTCTCAGTGAAGACTGCCCCACTGATAGCTCTCCATTCATATCTCATTTTCTCAATCATATCCCCAAGCTGGTTACTCAGGAAGATAATGAGAACCTATTAAAACCAGTCACAATTGAGGAGCTTAAGAGGATAGTTTGTAGCCTTAATAAATCAAGCTCTCCAGGTCCGGATGGTTTTACGGCCAAATTCTACATAAAATCTTGGGACATAATAGCACATGATCTTCTTCTAGCTGTTCAGGATTTTCAATCTTCATCTAACCTGCCTAGGGGTATAAGTAGTACATGGATCACCATAATTCCAAAGAAGAAAACCCCATCCTCATTTGATGACTATAGACCGATAAGTCTCTCCAATGTGATAAATAAGATTTGTTCTAAAGTGCTTATGGAAAGACTTAAATCTATTATGCCTAAGATTATCTCTCCAAACCAAACAGCATTTTTACATGGTAGGGATATTTCAGATAATGTAATTTATCTACAAGAAATGGTCAGATTCATTAACAGAAAGAGAAGAGATCCGAACTGTATAATTAAACTTGATCTCAAAAAGGCCTTTGATAGGGTTAGATGGTCATTTCTTTATAAAATTTTGGCAAAATTTGGTTTCCATGCAAAATTTATCTTCTCTGTTATGAAAAACTTGTCACAGGCTTGGTTCTCTATTCTTATTAATGGTAAGCCAGTGGGATTTTTTCAGTCTTCTAGAGGCATTAAACAGGGTGACCCTTTATCTCCATTTTTGTTTAATATCTTTTCTGAGTCTTTTTCAAGGAGTCTGACCTACATTTTTGACAGTGGTAAGCTAGACTACTTTGATCTCCCAGGTAATCCTCCAAGAATCTCTCACTTATCTTATGCTGATGATACTGTTATTTTCTTTAAAGCAACAAACCTAACCTTGGTTAGATTAAAGGCTTTTCTGTCCATTTTTGAGGAAGTCACTGGTCAGTCTATTAATTATAACAAGAGTGACATCTTCATAGGTAAATATGCTACAGATCATAAAGTGAACCACATTAAAAGGATACTTGGAATGAAATTGGGTTCTTTCCCTTTCACCTACTTAGGAGTTCCAATCTTTACTGGTGTGGCTAAAAAGATTTATTTCCAACCACTCTTTGAACTTATTGATAATAAGATTGGTAATTGGAAGAATAGATGGATATCCATGGGTGGGAAAATTACTTTGATTGAGTCATGTATATATGCCATTCCACAACACATTTGGCAAGTTATTAAACCAAAAAAATTGATCATTTCCATCATTGAGAAAAAAATGAGTAAATTCTTCTGGGGGGATGATTTAAAAACAAAAAGATCTTGGAAAAAGTGGTCTGATTTGTGCCTCCCAACTGAGCATAATGGCTTAGGCTTCAGGTCTATATACACAATAATTAAAACATGCTCAGTGAAATTGTGGTGGAAGTATCAAATGGGTGATGCCCTCTGGACTCATTTATTGGCAGCCCTCCCTCAATCTTATAGGACCTCCCCTAACTGGAAGAGAATTTGTTCTGTGAATGTATGGGCCGAGGCTAACTCTAAAGTCATCATAGGGAGGGGTGATTGTAATTTCTGGACTTCAAACTGGCTTGATGTAGGTTCACTGATTGATTTGTGTGATCATAATAGGGTGGATATTGATGTTGAATGTACAGTCTCTGCTTTCATAACTAACAAAGATCTTCTCATCACAAAAATAGAGCCATTTCTGTCATCTCACATTATCACTCTTTTGCAGGAGTCAAAACTTTTCCCCCACAGAGCTGATAGATTAATATGGAAACCAGGTATCTCTGGGAACTTCTCCTTCAAAGATACATATAATTTGCTATGCAACCACACAGATTCGACATCCTCTTCTAAACACCTTTGGAACTCCAGATTTGAGAAGAAAATCTCTGTATTTATGTGGAAAGTAATAAATTCTCTGTTGCCTTTTGATAACATACTCAGGAAACTGAGGTTTTGCTTGGCTTCTAAATGCTGCATGTGCAATAAGCATGAGGACTCTTTAGAGCATTTTTTTAATACATGTGATTTCTCTCTATCTGTATGGAAAATTATTCATCAGTTCATGGGAATTCGAGATAGAGCCTTCCCATCGGTTTGGGAAAGAATTTCATACTACTTAACTTTGCCTGCTCTAACTTCTTTACATGCTATAATGATCCGTACTGCTGCTATCTTTACTTTTTGGAATATTTGGAAGATGAGAAATAGATACTTATTTGAATCTATCAAGCCTTCCTCCACCCTTGTGCTCCAACTCATTAGAAATCAGTTTTTTTCTCCTTCAGTGCAAATCCGGTTCATATAGCATCTCCTATAGATGTGAGTATTGCAGATCATTCCTTTCTACCACTCCTTAAACTTTCCCCAAGGCCAAAAATCTGGAAAATTGCTTGGACTAGGCCTATATCTGGTCTTAAGCTTAATGTTGATGCTTCTTGGTCATGCAATACTTTTAAGTGCGGGATTGGAGTGATCATTAGAGACAGTAGAGGTGCTTTTAGGGGTGCTTACACTCTATTTACTAATGCTCTATCCCCTTTGGAAGCTGAATTGAAGGCTATTAAGTTTGCCATACAGATTTCACATGATTTAACTGGCCCCCTCTACATGGAATCAGACCGTCTTTCTGCGGTTCTTTTTACTAATGAACCACTCCGATGTCACTGGAACTGCTTTTCCTTAGCTGATGAGATTCATCAATCACTGAGTGACATCGAACTCGTACATATATATAGACAGGCTAACCTGGTGGCTCATACACTTGCTAAACATTGTTTGCAACTAGAAAGTGATTCATCTTTTATTACCATATCTGGACTTCCCACCACTGTCCAGGGGTTAGTGAGACTAGATCAAATTGGCACCCCTGCTCTACGGTTTGTTTAATTAGTTCGGATGCTACTCATTCCCGCTCTTGTCTACAGGTTTCTGATGTTGCTGCTTGATATCTGCCTCCTGTATGCTCATCACACAAGTCTCCTGGAATTCCAAGTGTATTAAGCACAGTTTTGAAGACTAGCAAATCCTTTGAAGACACAAGTTTTGGTGGAGCTAGCAATGATCATTCCTGATCAGTGGAGTCACATTGGATTAGGGCATAACGAAAGCTCACAACACTGAGGCCAAAGTTTCTCTTTTTTAACTGCTCGTCTTTGTTCCAAAATTAGATGATATGCTCATGGTTATCTTCTCTCTGACTGACTTGTGTCTCGTTTTTTCGATTCACTAAGAAGTTCGAGAGCTCATCCTATAGCATCTCACATACTCTAGCTCATTCTTTTGGAAGCAATTTATGGTTACTTCAAGAGCAATATGCTCAGTCTGTACAGTAACTTAGCCTTGGCTTCTTTTATTTTGTTTATTACGGCTCGGGAAGGCCAATATAATTTCCCCCATCTATGGATGGTTTATTCAAAAAAAAAAGATGTCATTTGACTAAAATAAAACTAAAACATATACATAAAAATCAACTCTTTTTTTTCTGAAAAAAAAAATTAAACGACCTAAAACTCAACCATGATAAAGATTGTAGCAACCAAATATCTATAAAAATAATATTTCTTAATGTATAAGTGATGTTTATTAGTATTTGGTTTTTGTATAACAAATACAAATACTAGTAGTCTCACAATTGTACCAGCTCCTTGTCAAAGTTAAAGACATAAATAAGAATTTTCATACAAAATTTGAGAAGATAGTTTTAGAGAACTGATGTAGATCAAGTTCCGATCCGAGACCAAACAGACTAGGTTGCATCTCCTTCTCCTTGATCTGTAACATGCAAAACAAAGCCCCCAGAGATGACCCGGGTTGAAGATCCTCTGATGGTAATGTTAGCCCTCAATATGAGAAAGAAAGAATAATAGTGAATGAATCATAAATGGACATACCTCCATATTTATAGCACTTAAACCCTAAGATGTAATAAATGACAATATTGACATCTACTTGGCTAAACCCTATTGGGCTAAGCCATCCCAAAGATGTATTTAATGAGTTGGATTGTGGCCCAACCCCAAGTACATAAGAGTACCATCAAGAACATCAACAATATTCAAAGGTTGGAATTGTTGCACTGTTGATTAGCTAATTTAAATAAAAGTTGAAGTAGCACATTGTTCAAGTTTTATAATATGGTTCATAACATACAACTTGTAAAGAGAAACTTACAAAATTATAAGCATCACCAAAAGGACTGTAATTAAGAGGAGCTATGGCATGAAGCAATACACATAGTATAGAAGGAAATATCCACAATTAAAAGAGTTTTCTTGTTGCGGAAGCTGAACAAACATGAAGTATAAAAAATACTCCATAAGCTCAACAATTTATGTACTAGTTACAGTTGGGGAAATGATACAAATATGTTGCATGAACACTGCTGAGCATTATAGATGTCCACTATACAAAACACTAATAAGCTAGAAATATGGAGAACTCAAGGAATATTATGGTCTACAGTTTCAATTTTTTCCTATCATAAGATAATATATTATTAATGATGAGTAGTAATAGTACAACAATATGACGAATTGAGCTGGAGATGCAGCTTTAGTTTGAACCCATTGAAATATCAAATACAGCGGACTTATTAGAAAACTTCATATTAATATATGCTAATGCATATAGCATAATTGTAGGCTTAATGCTTGGTTTCTTGTTGGGATTTGTTGCTGACCGATAGTCTATAATCAGTCTAGTTTACTTATCGTCTTGCTGATTAACACCCACAAGTGTTTTTTCAAAGCCTTTTAATTCTACATGGAATAGATAAACCTCCAAAAACACCTTGTAATGTTACAATAAACTGACATGCTTTTTATTCAGAAAGAAAGTGGACTTCTCTTATGAGTTTGCTTCATTGGCATCCATAAGTTAAGACTTGGATGACTTATGTTTTGTGTTATGAGAGTTTCCTGCCAACACCTCTCTTGGATTTTTGAGAAACTTTCTTCCTTACCTTCTTCCATAGAGTGCCTCAATTGGCCTGGACGATTTGTAAATTGAACCCTTTGGTTGTGGCTTTTCTTTACCCTTTATTTGTTTTAATTTGCAATCCACCTTACTTTGCTTCTCTTTTTGCTTCCTCATTTTATATTTTATTTTATGGTGATAACTATTGATAGCTGGAACTTTCCCATATATCTCTGCCTCCTCATGTTTCCTCTTTCTTTTAACGACTGCTTGAATTTCTAATAACTGTTTCATTAAAAGAACCCAAGATTCCTGGGCCAGCTTTAAGTACAGATTGTGAGGACTGTTTTTGAATAACCACAACTGTAGAGTATGTTTCATGTTTTTGTTCTATATTGGCTCTCATCTTCTTCCTTACTTGTGAAGATTCTTCCTCTTTTGCCTTCGCAAGAAAGTTTCCCATTGGATACTTATTATGGAAGCTCTTTTTCCTCGACAATTTTTCTTGATTACATGGCCTTCATGTCATTCTTTTATATGTTTTTTAGAACAGACCTTACTCTTCTTTTAAAACATACAACCAAAAACTTTAATCCATTTCCTTTGTAAGTCCCAACTTGCCTTAATGGAAATTTTCACTGCAAAAGATGGAGTCAGATAAGGAGTAATACTTGTATGGATTGGAAATCTTTCACCTCTTGAAATTTGATCTGTCTCGAGTGATTCCGACCCTAAAAGGTTATATGCATGATGGGTTTAACTTTCAATATAAGAGATTCCATGTCCACATGCTTTACAAATAAAAAATTCTTTGTCGTCCTTGGGTTCATGTTCCATTTTTTATCTGAATCACACGCTATTGAAATTCCTCGCTGCACAAAATATTGTAAAATATAGGAGCTAATAAATTTTTCCAACTTGTCATCGCTTAGAATTGTACACCGCGAACTCGACTGACCTATTCTTCCACAATGAGTGCAAAATGTAAGCACTTTTTCATAACCACAGAGAAGCCAAATCTTATTATATGGTTTGTATGGATCGACCTATACTCGTGCCTGATTATATTGAACATTCAGCTTTGCGATGAAACCCTTGGTAACTTATTTGACATCACCAATAACATAGGCTTAACTTTGCCTTGCAACTGAGTTGAACAAATATGTAGGAACATTGTACACTGTGACCCACAATAGTAATTTTTAAAATTTCAAATCCCCACAGGGGAAAACCTTATTCTCACCTCCTTAGGCCTAGAAGTCTACCCCCAGTTGAATATGGACCATTTTTCAACGCAACCAACATGTTGGCCTTATTTTCAAAACTTATGATCAGATAATTGCGAAGTCGATGTATTTTGTTGAACTTCCTGTCATCAAACCAATAACCAATAAAAATGAATGACTCCCTTGTTTTGACTAATACCACATACTTTAAAGCTTCACATCAATTACTCTACAAAGTACCCATGAAGAATTCTCAGATACAGATTCTAATAGAAAATCATCCTGCATGTCAGAATTGAAAGATGAAGAATGGTGTTCATAGGTGAATTTGGATAATTGTGTGAGAGGTTTGAATAGGAGCCGCCGACTAAGAATACCAATCTTGAGCTGCGGAACCAACCACTAGTGGAGAACATGCCTATTAAAGGTGCTTATATCAGTCTAGAGAAGTCACTTTTTAGGTGACTTCTGTGGAGCGACCTTTGATTGTTAAAGATCAAAGGTGGTTAAAAAGACACCTTTAATTGGGACCCAAAAGCAATTCGAACAGGAACCTAAATCGGAGGATATTTTAAAAAATTGCCGAAACCAATAGGTTTATGCTAGCCTTCAAGTGAAACAAAATCAGAATTTACTTCTTTCCGGTGTTGTGAATTCGTTCTACATATATAAAATGAAAAAAATCTAATTTAGATTGAAATTAGATCGTTTCCCTATTATACAAATCTACAAAATGATACAAACCTACGAAAATGTACAGATATACACTCACGATCACATACACTACCTTGTTATTCTTCTCACATATCATATTGAAAGGGAGTCTCTTTTTTACGCAAAAGAAGTGCGGTGAGGATGAGTGGAGTGGAGGGGGTGTGCGCAGGCGGTAGGTGAAGGACGTGTGGTGGCTTAAGGGTGGTGGAAATCTATGAGAGTGATGTAAAGGAATTATGAGAGGGCATGGAATTATGCACAAAGATGAGAGGAAAAAAGAGAAGGAAAGTTGCACGGGCCATGAGAAAGGAAAGAATGAAAAAAGATAAGAAAGCTGCGGCCGGCCAAGAGAAAGGAAAGAGGAAAAAAAGAGAAGGAGATTAAAACCCTAGGGTGTAAATAGTTGGGCCAAAATTAAAATAAAGTCAGTCCATTAAAGGCGGTTCTACAAAGACTATAATAGAACTGCTCTTATTTGATATCCATTAAAGGCGGAGCTGCCTCTAATCAAATTTGAACAACCTTTAAAATAAGGAAGAACCAAAATGAAAGGGTTCCAAAATGAAAAGGATCCAATTTTAAAGGCAGTTTCTAACAATTTTGAAGGAACCGCCTTTGATTGTTGCCTTTAAATGATGGACTCTCCACCAGTGGAACATCATGTCTCCCCCAAAACTATCCTATTCAATTTATAGAGCAATTTGAATCCTTTTGGACGAACTTCACACCATCTCGGAAATTCATCTTTCCTCTAATATAGAAATTCCATGAAGAAACTTTGCATGGCCTTTTCTTTGACAAAAATGGACGACATTCTGACATAAAAAACTTAAAGATGGTTCCTCATAAAAAAACCTCAACTCTTGCCATTCTTTTCATAACATCATTGTTCTCACATGCTCAAAAAAAATCGAGCATCCCAAAATTGAAATCTTGGAAATTACTCCAACACTGTGGTATTTATTTATTATTTTAAAATATTTCATGGGTTATAAAAGAAAGAAAGATAGTGAAAATGCAAGACTCGAATTTGAAAAGGAAACATGGTGAGCAAAATTAAAATCTTGAAAACTACTCCAACACTGTAGTATTTTTAAATTTTTTTGAAGATCTTTTATGGGTTATAAATGAAGGAAAGATAATGAAAATGAAAGACTGGAATTGGAAAATGAAATGTGGTGAAAGGTATGTGATTAAGGAGGAAATTTATAAATTAAAAAATAATAAATAAAGAGGGAAACTAAATGTAAACGGGAAAATGAGGAAGACAAAGAAGAAGTTAAAAACTTGTATTGAGGAAAGGGAATATTTTGTGAATGTTACTTGTATTTAGATTAATATCATTTTCCTTATTTGTTTAGGTCTTTTGTAACACTATATAATGTAACCCAGATTATGAATACAATGACAACATTACACCCCTTATTTTCTACATGGTATCAAAGACTAAAATCCTGAAACGTAAACCCTAAAAATACTGTCGCCGTTTCCTCATGTCGCTACCTTTAGCAGTATGTATACATCACGTGTCGACGCTTTCAAGCCGATGCTCACCGTCCGATCTCTGTTTGTAAATTGCCGCAGCCATCCTCCACGGTTGCTGGAATCATCCGAGCCATCCACCGACCAGATTTGTCCATGCATGTACTGCATGCCTCGACACCACCCGCCACACGCTATCGCCAAAGTCTCATGCGTTGTTGCATATTTTTGCCAATCCGATTCAGCCTTTGCCGCCGGTCTGATCTGCCAATTCTGCTCCAATGTTGACTTCTACCTCTGATTCTAGACCAGATGCCGCAGAGCTTGCTCTTATCGCCGCTAAAGCTGAGGCCAATAAGCTACAGACTCTGAATGCCCCCGATGTTATTGTAGCTTTACTTAAGCATTGCAATTGCAAACTAGCATTGGGCCTTTTGTACCTCTTGGTCGGTCTATCAATTCTCTATACTACCTCAGCCCTTCTGACACTCCTGGTTTAGTCACTTGTCTCGTCGTACTGAAGGGTGAAGAAAATTACTTTGAATGGACTACTTCGATTTGTAGCGTTTATCTTACTAAGAAAAAGATTGGGTTCATTGATGGAACCATTACTAAACCCCTGGTTGGTGATCCTGATTTTTATGAATGGCTCGGGATAAATGTTACACTTGTTTGTTGGATCTTATAGTCTGTTGATCCAGCCCTACTATCTGCAACGACCTACTTTGCCACTGTTAAGGAGCTGTGGGATGATTTTGCTGGATGTTTTTCCCTGGGAAATGGTACGAAAATTCTATAGATGCGTGATGATATTCAGAACTATCAGCAGAATGGTCAGTCTAATGCCATTTTCTTTGGCTAACTCAAGAAGCTGTATAATGACCACAACTCCATTCTGCCTCTTCGGGTTTGTTTATGTGAAGCTTTCAAACTATTGTGCACATGTAATTATGCTGTTGCAATCTTCCATGATTGAGAGAAAGAGTTGATTTATCAATTTCTTCTCAGTTTAGATGAAGGTTATCACACCTTACGATCCAATATCATGCCTCAAGATCCGCTGCCATCCGTCATGCGTGTATATGCCCTTGTGAGAATCACAATCCTAATATATGGTCTTATGAAACTTCAACAGATTCCATGGCATATACTTCTCGTCGCCCACCACCTTCATGGCCTTCACCTATAATTCTCACTGTAACTGAGTGCCAGAATATCATCTGGACGCATTTTCATAGCAAGGGTCATGATAAAGCTTCCTGTTTCAAGCTCACAGGGTATCTAAAATGGTTCACAGAGATGAGGGAAAAAGCTAGCGTCGTGAAGAAAATGGTCACCGTAGTGTCACCGCTCGTATTTGCGGTAGCCGCATCCTCCAGCGCCCCTGCTCGTTAATCAGTTAAATTAACTATTTAATCAAACTATTTAATTAGTTAAATTCTATCTCTGACCATGGGCCAGTTAATTCTAGTATACCTTGAATTCTTGATTCGAGAGCCTTATATCACAAGACTGGTGACAAGGGTTCTCTTAATAATATTATTATTGCCATTGATTATGTTATTGTGATACTACCTGATGGATCTGTGTTGTCTGAAACACATTATGATCCTATATGTTTTGGAGATACTACACTTACTATTGTGTTTTATATCACTACCTTGCAATGCTAATTATTATCATGCTCTAGATTGTTATCTGCCTTAAAATGTCTAGCTTTGTTTACTAAAAATTATTTCATTTTATAGAAAATCAGTACGAGGACTGTGATTGGCATGGGTGAACAGCAAGGGGGTGGTTTATTGGCTTTGTCAGTTGGATACACACGTTAAGTCTCATATCCCTCAGTCAGTTCTAACAGTTGCTTTAGTTTCTGCTGCTTCTTTTGATTTATGGCATCAACGTCTTGGGCATGTTTCCTCTACGATGTTGTGTTCTGTTTCTACTCTTAATTTTAGAATATAATACTTATATTCCTTGCTCTGTGTGTCATACAACAAAATAGAATAGAAATAGTTTTCCTTTGAGTTCATCGAATATTGCCTCTTTGTTTGAGTTAATATATCATGATGTTTGAGGGCCTTATATCTCACCATCTTCTAGTGGTGCATTTTATTTTTTAAATATAGCTGATGATTTTTCCCGAGCTGTTTGGGTTTATTTTTTTAGTGTCGAAGTCAGATATAACTTCTAAATTAGAATTGTGTGCTCTGATCTGGACTCAGTTTGGGCACCTTATTTTTCGTGTCTGTGCTGATAATGGTACATAATTTATGCCTTTGAGATCTTACTTTGCTGAATCCAGTATTATTTTTTAGGCTTCAATAGTTGATACACCACAACATAATGGTCGTGTATGGTGCAAGCATCATCATTTGTTAAATGTGGATTGTGTTTTGCATTTTCCAGCTAATCTGCCAATTGATTTTTAGGGGAAATGTGTTCTCACTGCTACATATCTGATTAACCGGACACCGACAAAGAAACTCAATGTCTGTATACCATTTGAGTTACTCTACACACGCACTCCCAACTACAAGCTTTTGAAAGTCTTTGGTTGCTTGTGCTTTGCCTCCTACATTCCTAGATATTGTGACAAGTTTGCTCCAAGAAGTCAGTGATGCATTTTTTTCTCAAGTATCCCACTAGAAAGAAAAGCTATCACCTTTATAATTTGGAATCACGCACCTTCTTCAACAGTAGAGATGTTGATTTTTAAGAAGGCTAGTTTCCGTTTGATGTGACATATGTACATGATTAGACTGCACATTCACAAACCGACACTTAGTTTGACGACTCATTGCCATCGGCTCAAACTGTGACTACCAGCAGCTCCACCACCTCACCTTCGGCATCACCTCCACTGACACTGAATGCTCCACCCAAACAACCGGCTGCTCCGCTGCATGGTGCAACTCTCGATGCCGATTGCTGGTAAGCGCTGTCGCCAGTGTCATCGATCGCTCTGCCGCTTAAATCTCTACACCCTCTTGCGGTTGACTTGCCTCCTTCCCAGCATAGTGCTTGATAAAATTGACCTCTTGCTTATCTGGATGACTATGTCTGCTGTTAATCCCCACCCACTTCTACAATCACTCCTACGACATCACTATCGTAAGGTGTTCTCTATCATTAAAGTGATTATGTAAATTGCGATAAAATTTCTAGTATGCATTCTAGATTTTTGGGTGCAGTAACTTCTAGTGCAGATCATACCACTTATTCAGAGGCGTCAAAGCCTGCTCATTGGCGTGATGCTATGGATGATGAGATTAATGCTCTTGAGCACAATGAGACTTGGGCCAAGGCTTCTCTTCCTCTGGATAAAAATGCAATTGGATGCAAATGGGTTTATCACACCAAGTTTAAGGCTGATGGTACTATTGAACGTCACAAAACTCATCTGGTGGTTATTGCGTGTGTGGAGGTACCACTTTATGATGATCCTGAGTAGTATCGATGCCTAGTTGGTCGTCTCATTCACCCTACCATTACACGTCATAAGCTCAGTTATTCGGTTCATACGCTTGCTCAGATTATCAAGTCATCTTGTGTTCCTCACTGGTAAGCTGTACTGCGGGTTCTACACTACTTGAAAAGTCATCCTGGTCACGATTTATTCCCCTATTCATATAGTTCTTTATAGTTGACTGCTTTATGTAATTATGATTGGGCTGCTTGCCTCATCACGCGACGTTCACTTTGTGGTTATTTTGTGATAATCAATTATTTCTCTGGTTTCATGGAAGACCAAGAAGCAACCTACATTTTCTCATTCTTCTGCTGAAGTGGAGTATCGTGCCATGACAGTTGCTTGTTGTGAGTTATTATGGCTTAAGTCTTTGCTTCAGGACATAGGTGCTGTGCATTCTGCCCCACGCAATTATTTTGTGACATTCAATCTACTCTTCATATTGCTGCAAATTCTATTTTACATGAAAGTACGAAGCATAGAGAGGTTGATTGTTATTTCTCCATAGATCTTGTACAGTCTGGTACTATAGCTACTCGTCATATTCGCACTTCTGATCGGCCTGTAAATTTGTTCACGAAAACTCTTCGGCGTAATCAGCTTCAGCTACTACTTGGCAAGTTGGGCATTCTCAATCTACATGCTCCAACTTGAGTAGGAGTATTAAGGAAAAGAAATATTTTGTGAATATTACTTGTATTTAGATTAATATCCTTTTACTTATTTGTTTAGGCCTTTTATAACACTATATAAAGTACCACATATCATGAATACAATGACAACATTACACCCTTATTTACTACAACTTGAATATGATAGAGGAGAGGGTTTACCTAAGAGAGATAATGTGAATCTTTTGATATGATAGAGAATATAAATTTTTGAGGCAAGAAAGTTTGAATTAGAAAGAGAATAACAAAGTTAGAGACATAAGCAACACCAAAAATTTCCAAGTAATGAAACTTTGAAAGAAAGTGTTTAAAGAGGAAAATATTCAAAAGGGAGTGAAATAAACAAAAGAAAATTCCATTAATGTTAACTAAGGGAGAGAGAAGAGTTTGAATAAGAGAGATAATATAAAAGTTTGAATAAGGAAGAGAAGATGAATTCTTAAATAAGAGAGATAATATGGGTAATTTGAATAAACAAGAGAAGATGAACTTTTGAATAAGAGAGAGAAACTAGGTATTTTGAATAAGAAAGAGAAGTTAAAATTTTGATAAGAGAGAGAGGGATGAATAGAGAGGGAGATGAAAGAGAGCTATGACTTTAGAGAGAGAAAAGTTGCTTGTACGTGGTAGTTACTTCCTACAATTTCAATTATTGACATCATAATGAAAATAAAACTTTTAACAGCATGAGGTGGCAATATTATTCCTTAAGGTTTCTAGCATAAAGTAAGAACATAAGAGCACATGCAACGCTAAAGTCTCAATTTGGAACTTTGCAATCTCTCTCTTCTCACCAGCCTCAAATTCTACAACCATTTAGTCTCTTCCACATCATCTTTGACGGATCTCACTACTTTTCAATTATTTCCAACTCACTATTTTTATTTGTACTCCACCCACCCCAACCCTTTCTGTAGAGAGAAAGAGTTGATTTTTAATGAGGGAAAACGTCTATTATACCCTTAACTTCTACTTTTTGCAACCACCGCCTCCTCGCCTTTTGTACCACCAAACACCTTTGCAACCAACGCCCTCCATTGCCTATACCTTCTTTACCACAGCCCATAACCACCAACATCTGCTCCAACCCCCACAAAACTAACGGGAAACTTGCTAGAAACACTAACCAAAAACTAATGCATACTTGGTTGCCCAATACTTGTAAAACCCGCCCCGAGCAACCACCCCGACACCTTAAATTTTCATCTCTTCTGCAGCGTGACCCCGAGCTCTCACTTGAGCCCCACCCGAGCTCTCGCCTGAAAGAAGAAGAAGAAGCTTTAGGCGGTGAGGAGGATTTGGGGTGGGGAACCAATGTAGAGAGGATTTGGGCAGTGAGGATTTAGGGAGGGGAGAATAAGAGTTTGGGAAGCAAATGATTGGGCGACGAAGGTTTGGGGAGGGAGAAGAAAAGTTGGGGAAGAAAGGGTTGGGCAGTAAGGGTTTGGGGAGAGAGAAAGGAGTTTGGGAAGAAAAAAATGGGTTTGGGTTGGTTTAGAATGTTGACAGTTTTTAATGTAAAATTTTAGTTTTTCAAGGGTAAGTATATCTTTTGATAAGTTAAATCTTTCTTAAATTGAAAAGTGTGCATGTTTGCATGGTACATTAAAGTATACATATATGGCCGGGACAGAGGGAATAGATTAGTTATAAAAATAGAACTAGTAGAGTACTATCGCGCGTTGCACGATATCATTAATTAAAAATATTGAGATTAATTTTTATTTAAAATTTCAAAGTTTAGTCATCAAAAGAAAGTTATATGAATTATGAAGTGAAATAATTAATTTAGTTAGAAACCGTTAAATACTAAATATGATAAAAATTAATTATTGTTATAATATTTCATTCAAATTATTTAAAATGTAATTATTTGTATGTTGAGATTCATTTTAAAAGGTTATCATAATATTATGTATCTCATTGCAATAAACAAAAGTAAATGTCAAATGACTTTAGTAGTCTCACTAATTATAAAATGTCCCCATTTAATAACTAGTCGGTCTAAAACACGACTTTGTCATACATTAATAAATAAATAATGTGTATACATATTTCTATCAAAAGTACTATATCATTGTATTAAAAAATATGAACATTTTGTTATTTTAGATTATGTGTTTCTTTAGATTTTCTTCATTGATATACACATATATGGTTTTAAATATATATTCAGAAGTTATATATTTTAACAAATTATGATTGATTATATATAGTAAAGAATTAAAACTAGTAACAAATTATAATATTAGTATGTTAACAAGTTGTGATTGATTATATATGGTAAAGAAATAAAATCAATAACATATTATAATATTAGTATATTATTTTTAGACAACTTCATAGGTTTAGAAAAGTCAAAATGACAAAATCGTCCTTGGTTGAAGAACCATCCAAATTAAACAATTTATATTATATGGTGCTGGTAAAGAAATAAAATCAGTAACATATTATAATATTAGTTTGTTATTTTTAGACAACTTCATGGGTTTAGGAAAGTCAAAATGACAAAATCATCCCAGGTTAAAGAACCATTTAAATCAAATAATTTCTATTATATGGTGCTTGGGAATAAATTAACTTTAATTGCCTAAATAATAATTTTCCTTTTTTATTAATATAAATAAATTTACATCCAGTAATTTGAAGTTGTGCAAAATTATTTATATTGAAAACTAAAATCAATTATATATATTTGATAACCAAATAAAATAAATAAATCTATATTGTGTAATACATAATTTTAAGGCTAAATTAATTTAAAAATCCACAAAAATGCATCAATGTTAAACCTACATTAATTATGTAACAAATAAAATCCAGGTTCATGATAGGACCCAAAATTTTCTCTCTCTAAAATATATAGAGAAGCAAGACTCGTCTACGAACATTAAAACTAATGTCTGACAAAGAAAACCTAGGGTTTTCTTGGCTTCAAATCAGTAATCATTAGATTCTTCTTATTTAGAAGAGACAATCGAAAGGAAGCAATATGCTCAGTAAGCTAAGTGGAGTCTACTGATAGTATTTTTAGGCACATGTAGTGGAATTTGGATTGGCATTCGGAAAGATGAGAATGGATCTCAAGCAATAAAAGCTTATTGGAGGAAGGTAGAAAGGCTCTATTATCTTATATAGGATAATAGGGTTAGTGTGGCATTGGAGAAAGAGGAAGTAATCAAACACTAGATAGAAGCTAAAAGGTTTTGGAAAATTGTTGGTTTAATCAAGACGAATGATGTTGGTTTTCAATGAATTAGTTGCAGGAAAATTGTGGATTGGGCATCAATCCTTGGAAATCCAAAAGGTGTAACTATGACCCTTATTGAGGATCAAGAAAAGAATCAGCATGCAAAAGATACAACAAAGAGAAGGAGAATAGATAGAGGAACTAAGAATGCTACAAATAAGAGCCCATTCAATGCTAATATCTTCACAGCCACTCAGAAATTTTCAATTTCAAAATATAAAAGCAAAGCCCGAGCTTAGAAGAATGGGTGATGTATCATCTTTGCCTCTTTCTGAGGATTATCTCACCCAACAAGGATCAGATTTCTTACAGGAGTACAAGGAGCTGGTGGTTCCTTATACTGATTTATCAACAACAATTAATTGTGTTTCAAGGAGGGGATGCGAAGTAACAATAACTCAAGCAGATATTGAAGAATTCATGGAGATGAATAAGAACTGCCTACTTGGATATTGGCTAGATGACAGATTTTAGCGCAAAACGATTGAACAAGTATTTTATCACTTTGCTTGAGCATTTTTGCTTATGTGCAACATAGATTCAAGAATTTCTATGTTGTAAAGTTTCAGACGAGAGAGGAGGCATTGGCTGCTTTGCACAGGAGCTCGTATTCAATGGCTAGAGGAATGTTAGTATTCAGGCATTATGGAGCTGGAGTGACTATGAGGAGACTCAGGGTGGAAAAGATCAAGGAACCAATTTAGATTCATGAGATATCAAGTGAGTGATTTTTACCCATGGCTGCTATAAAGATTGCTAATCATGCTGGTGACATAATAGATGTAGACATTGATCTGTGGCCCCGAATGAAATTAAAATATTTAAATGCTAAAATGTGGATAACCCCCGGTGCCCCTCTAGTCCCTGGCTTCTTAGTAAACTTAGTAATGGGGAAAGGGTTTGGGTAGATGTTAGATATGAGGGAATGTATAAGTTTTGTCGTTGTTGTAGGGTGGTAGGTCATCCTTGCCAAAGGTGGCCTATAACTGATTATGGAGATCTAGAAAACTTTATTCACTCTCATATCCAGGCTCATAATACAGCGAGAGGCTCTAATATTGCATATAACCCAAACAGAGGGATGTTTCCTTGTTCTTTGAGGGCTCATTCTCATAAGCAGGCAAAAAACACTATAATTCCAGATGATTATATGGACCTTAGATGGGACAAATATAGTACATTTCCTGAGGATCAAATACAAGAGGGCTTCCTCATTTCGATGGAAACAGAGAATCACTTGCAAAGGCAGAATTTTGTTGGTCCAGAAGGTCAAGATGGTGGAAATAATAAAAAAGAGGGTCGTTCAAATGATGGTGGTTGGTCCAGAAGGTCAAGATGGTGGAAATAATAAAAAGAGGGTCGTTCAAATGATGGCGGTACTAGTCCTTGTTTTTAATACTCGATCCTTAGATTGGCGCCATAAAGCAGCAGCAGCCACCACCACCGAAGCAACCACCACAAAAACCTGATCTTCCCAATGGACATTTACCTAATGTCCATATGGATAAAGGAGGCCAGGTAATGAAAACAATGGTGATGAGGATTCAGAGGATATGGAGGTAAACAGTGAAGACCATTTCAAAGTAGTGGAAGGAATTAAAGCTTAATACTTTGTGGATATTAGCCACGTGGAAGTGAATCGGAAAATTTTAACACAGTTAGATGATCAGGTGTTTGACTCTCTTAGTTCAATTGAAAGTAAGGAGAGTAGCAATACAATTTTAAGGTTTGCAAGACAGCTGTCAAGAGAGCTCATGCAAGAACAGGATGAGGAGGAAATGAGTAACGCAACTGCTGATCTCTTGGGCTTGAGTAGGGTGAACATAGCTGAGGAGGACCAGACTCAGGAAAATGTGGTTGAGGTGGGGCAGTATCAGGTGGTGCAAGTTCAAGAGGAGCAAGCTCGGGAGAATTTTGAAGTGCGGTTAGAGAAAATCAGAAGCTAGATATCTAGGAATCTTCAGTGAGACAAAGCAAGAGGTTGATGGAGAAGATGGAAGCTCAATAGAAAACACTTTCCCCCCAAAAAGAAGACATAAAAAAGGATGTCTGCTTTGGAGTATAAGAAGATGTTCAAGGTGCAAGAGAAATTGGCTAAGAGCAGTAGCAAATGAAAAAGGCAGGGCATTTATATTGGAGATTGATGGTCAGGAGAAGACACTATTAGAGGAGGCTACTGCATATGATTGGAAGAAGAACGAAAATAATTTGTCTAGTTCTAAGCCCCTTCCAATTAAGAATATGAAAGGTATAATAAGAAAGGGAGCACATTGTGAGGAGCATGAAGATATGGATGATCATGAGTGGGGAAGCGTTCCTCCAAAAAAGAGGTTTAGATATCTGGTGAACAAATTCAAGCTGACAGTTGGGAAGGATGCAATTCCAATGGAAAACTTAACAAAAGTAGATAAGAAAGGAAAGAAGAAGATCATCTTTGCAGAGAGAGTCTTACCAACAACTACAAACATGCAAGAAAGAGATAAATACATCCAGAAACTTCAAGCTGGATTTGCATGAAAGGCTTTAGCAAGTGGAAAATAGGCAACTGAAAAAGTAGGAGAATCAGCTAAGATGATTGAGGGTGGAGAGGAAGGCCTTGTTAGTTTCTCGAGAACTTTACCAAAACAGTTCCTAGAAGCACCATGAGAGTACTTCTGTGGAACTGTAGAGGCTTCACCAATGCCTCTACGAGAAAGAAGGTCACTAAACTAGTGAAGCAGAAGAAGCCGAACATACTATATCTTTTGGAAACCATGGCGTAGTAGCACACTATGGATTTTTGTAAGGATGATTCACAGTATGATAAAGCAGAATATGTTGATCCAATTGGGAGATCGGGTGGTGTAGCTATTTTTTGGTCTAGTATTTTAAATGTTAAATCTTTTTTTGAAGTCAAAGAACTTTGTAGGTTTTGAAATATCAAGTAGCAATAAGACTAGATGGTGTTTAGGTCTAGTTTATGGCCACCCAGAGTTGTCGAGTAGATCTTCGATGTGGAATTGTTTGAAGGATTCCTGTTCTTACTCTCATTTTCCAGTAGTTTTACCAGGTGATTTTAATCAAGTACTATCACAAAGAGATAAGAGAGGAGGAAATCAAGTCCTAAATATCAACACTGGACTTCATTAAGTTCTACAAGATTATGAAATGGAGGAAATACCAAATGAAGGTCTTTGATATACATGGAAAAATAACAGAGATCATCCAGACACAATAATTGAGAGATTGGACAGAGCTTTCCAAAGTAAACAATGGAAGGTTTTGTTTCCAGAGGTATAAGTTTTCAACTTACCAATAGTGGCTTCTGACCATGGTCGTATGTTGCTGGATTTAAAACCAAAAAGTAAAACTCAGAAGAAGACAATTAGATATGAGACATTCTGGGCTAAGTCCCTAGTCTCAGTTCAAATTGTTCAAAAGGCATGGAAATGAGGAATCTCAGAAGAATGGGTGTAACATATGAGAATAGCTGAAGTACTAAGCTCAAAGCTTCAAATCACTACTAAGCATTTGCAAAATTGGAGTGATAATTCATATTGGAATCTGGACAAGAACATCAGAAACCTGGAAAAGAGATAACTCAAGTTGCAGAAAGGTACAGGTATGATCAACAACAAGGATGAGATACAACAAGTTATGTTAAAATTGAAAGATTTACATAAATAATAGTCGAATTACTAGCAACAAAGATCAAGATTGTCATGGATCAAATTTGGAGAAAAGAATCGCTCATTCTATCATAATTGGGCTACTAAGAGAAGGGATGTTAATAC
This sequence comes from Rubia yunnanensis, assembly GCA_037428765.1. Classification (NCBI taxonomy): domain Eukaryota; kingdom Viridiplantae; phylum Streptophyta; class Magnoliopsida; order Gentianales; family Rubiaceae; genus Rubia; species Rubia yunnanensis. The sequence goes on from CM075068.1 coordinate 81,529,163, forward strand.
AATCGAAGATTTATATGATGACACTAGTCAATAGCTTTTAGAAAGGTCTCAAGCTCTCAACAATGTTACTGGTCATGTGAAAGCTATCTTCACAGTACCATAATGGTACCCACATGCACATTCTAAGGAAATCTGTATTGAAAACTATATGCAAAGCAATAATAGATGCCTATCTCAACATAAGGTGGCAAAACTATCCAAGAGTTTCATATGAAAGGAGGTTTAGCAGGCTATTAAGAATATGAAATTGTGTAAATCTCCTAGGGAGGATGGAATTCCTCCAGTATTTTATATGAGATTTTGGAATATAATAGGAGAGGAGTTCACAGAGACCATACTGAGTGTGTTGAATCAAAGGGTCAATTCCTTAACATTGGAACAAAACATAGATTATTCTAGTTCCAAAGAAAAAAATCCTAGCAAATGCAGCAGATTATCGTCCAATATCATTATGTAATGTCAACTACAAAATGGTTGCCAAAATAATAGCCAACAAGATGAAGAATTATATGGATGGTTTAATTTCAGAGGCATAGAATGGTTATGTCCCGGGGAGATGTGTATCAGAAAATGTGCTATTAGCTCAAAATGTTATAGATTTTATAAAGAAGAAAGAGACGATAGGATCAAATGTTACATGGCCATGAAGCTTGATATGAGCAAAGCTTATGATAGAATCTCTTACATAAGGTTCTTAGGAGAATGGGATATCCAAAGCAATGGATTCCACTATTAATGTCCTGTATTTCAACAGTAACATATCAGGTCCTTCTAAACGGAAGCCTTAGGCAAGGATGCCTGTTATCACCATATCTCTTCATCCTACTATGTCAATAGTTTATGCCTTCTTGGTTTGAATAAAGAGTATTATCAAATCAAAAGATTGGTTTGAATTCACGGAGAGGGCCGAGAATCAGCCATCTAATTTATGTGGATAATTGCATAATTTTCTCATAATGTAGTGCTTAGTTTGTGGATGAGATTGCAAAGACGGTTGATCTATTTGCAAGATATTCAGGACATAGGCTAAACTTTGAGAAATGTTCGATGATGTTTGGCCCCAACACACAAGAAGGAGGGTAAATATTTGGGAATGGATACCAAATTTCATGCTCCAAAGGTTCAAATATTTAGTTACCCTTACTAGCAGATTTAATCAAAGATTTTTGTCCTGGAAAACTAGATTATTATCACTGACAGGGAAAATTACCTTAGCTAAACATATATTAGCTTTAGTAGTTATTTATTCGCTGGGAATATTTAGAATTCCAAAAACAATAGCTACAAAGCTAGATAAAATGATAGCTCAGTTCATCTAGGGAGGAGAACAGGGAAACAAGAAAATACATTGGAAAGCCTAGAAGATCTATAGATCAAAATAAGACAGAGGTCTGGGTTTAAGATCTATGGAGGCTATGAACAGTGCCGATTCAATGTATTTTGAGGCCCAGTGCGAAAACCTTTTTTTGGGCCCTTTATATATGTATACTATTTTTTTATATTAATAATATTTTTTTTCTTCTTCTTTCTTCCTTTTTCTTTTTTCACTACCAGCGATTTTTATTTTATGAAGTATTTTTTTAAAACAAAAAATCTTTATAAAAATTAAAAACATAACAAGAACAATAGAAACTGGATAATTGAGCAACGTAAACTTCAATCTGTTAAACTATCCAAAATAATCCTAATTAAGTAATTTCTTCAATATATAGTTCATCGAATCACTGCACACACAAAAGAGAATAAAATATGGTATGCATTAAATCAACAAACATTTTATTTTCACAATAATAAAAACAACTATACGATGTGAATTCTAGAATTGAAGAATGAAGAAGTGCTACATAACATAATCTCTACAATTCATTGATAAAACAATCAATATAATCTTAATAAGTATTATTAAAATATATCTCTTATTAGCTATGTCCTAATGCCTTATGGCACAATCAGTAAGGCTAAAGAATTTGAAGACTAAATATCTAATTAATCCAGTAGGCAGTAATACCAAATTCACAATGTGGTAATGCCGAGCACTACAACGACCTATTAACCTGGTTATTCCCAATCCCAACTGAATAATCAATTCATGGAGACAATCCTAAGTTCCTCACACAAGCACAAAGTCTAAATATATTTCGAAAATAATGAAACCAACAAATCTATAGAATTGAAGAATACCTGGAAATTTGAAGAGCCAACACTCGAATATGAGATATTGACCTAAATCCAAATTGAAGAAGAACTGGAGAAAAAAAACAAGAGCAGATTTGCACAATATAAGAAGAGGTTAGAGATTAAAGATGACGTTTGATTGGATTTGAAAAGTTGCAGGCTTGCAGCAGTATGAAGAAGAGGAAGAATGGAAGTATGGGAGATATAAATTGATAAATGAAGAAGAAGAATCGTCTTCTTGGACCTATGAAAGGTACATTAACATTCTTTAATCAAGTAAATATAAAAAGAAAGAAGATTTTTCAAATAGGAAAATTTATTTTTTGAAAGATTTAAATAAAGTAGGTAGATTGTAAATTTTGTTGGGCTAAATCAGGATTAATTATTTTAGAAATGAAGATCTATATGAATAAAAAAATAGCCCAAAAAAATTAAATATAAATACATACTAAAGGAAAAATTACAGAATTTTGGGCCCCTTAAATTTTGGGCACAGTGGGGGGCACAGCCTGCATTGGGCTTGGGCCTGACCTGGTTATGAATAAAGCTCTACTTGCAAAGCATGCATGACTATCATTTTGGATAGAAACTCATTTCTTGGGAGAGTTCACAGGGAGAAGTATATTAAAAATAGGGATTTCCCTACAATGACGCCAAAAAGTGGAGATTCATGGGGTTAGAGACCAATTCTTTGGGCAAAAGGAGTGGTTATAGACAATCTTGCATGGTAGATTACAAATGGAGAAAGAATAAATATTACCGATAAATGGATACCTAATCAATAAAATCCATTATCAGAATCTTTTATAATGGGATTACATTTTAGTCTAAAGGTGGCGGGTCTCATCCCACATCAGAATCTGTAGAGATTGCCACTTCTAAGATTGATTTTCCCACAACATATCATACAAAGTATAGCTTCAATTCACATGGACAAGTTTTGTTTCCCAATATGAAAATCTAATGTGGATGGGTTATATTCAGTAAAGAAATCTTATCATCTTATACTTAAGGAAATATGGCCACAACAAGTCAGAGTAATAGTAGATGAAGCAAAGTTTTGGAAGTTAATTTAAAATATGGATATTCCTCATAAATTACAAGTCTTTATATGGAGACTAATGAATTCAACGCTTCCAACAATGGAGAATCTGTTGAAATGTGGTTTGGATATGTGTCAGAACTGTCTTAGATGCCGAACACATCAATAAGACGAAACACATATATTCATAGGATGTGAAGATTCTAAGAGAATATGGAGAATATCATCACTAGGTTTTGATATCAATATGGCTCCTCAACAAGATGTTAAATACTGGTTTATGCAGTGGATAAAGCTAGCACCGAGAAAGGAGGCTATTAATTTATCTATTTGCTTATTATGGGAGATATGGAAGCAAAGAAATACAAAGGCAATGAGAAATGAGAACATAGAGCTTCTCTCAGTCTGGGAAAGTGCTAGAAGCAATTTTACTATCATAAGGAAGGCAAGGACAGAAGTGATGGAAAAGCAAGACTCGGATGAACTTCCTTTGTTGCAAGCATCACAACAATCTCCTCAACATTCACAATAGGTAAACCAACAACAGATGAATCAGCAATAGAGGAATGAGCAACAACATCAACTGTCTTATACAAGACAAACCCGAGAGTAAAGTCTAGGTTTACAAAATCTGGGAAGTTTGCATAATCATGGGAAACATAATCATATCTCTTCATGCCCATAATGGGTTAAATCTGTGGCACTAATGATGATGGACTATGAAGTTTTGCGACCAATATTTTGGTGGCTTTGTTGATAACTAATCAGGGGTATTTTGGTCATTTTTGGGATGGTCAACGCTGGATTTTCTAGGTCAACAACGGAAATGGCACAAAAGGTGCATAGTTCATCCAAAAGTTAGGGTTAGAATGATATTTTCTCATTTTGGAGGGTTATATTGACACTTTGAATTAAAGTTTAGGATTAGATGTGTATTTTGCCCTTTTAAATATTTTCCTAGACGAAATTCTGTCTTATAAGTGCATAAATGAGTGAGATTATATATTCTAATAGTTCCAATGTGTGGCACAGTGAGATGCTAAAGTCAGAACCTCAACAAGAATTCAAATAACTATATAAACTCAACAAGAGATTAGATAACTATATAAACTCAACAAGAGTTCAGATAACTATATACAAAATACAAAAACATATAAAGTCAATTTGTCATAAATCACTATAGTTCCAAGAAAAACATACAAAATATTATTCAAGACTCCGTGTAATATTAATATAAGAGTCCGTCTTCTGCGAGACCATTTTATCGTAAAACCATGGACTTGAGGGAAAATAAGGAAATATCAAATTAAATTCGGGGGTAAATTTAGCAATATTTCTAGCTTGGGGTATTATTTATAATAACTACTAAAACTCAGTGACTAGTATGCAATTTTAGAAAATAAAACATATGCGTCGTCTCCCTCCCTATTCTGTAAACCCTAGTTTTTCTCTCCATTGCCTAACTCTTCCGCCTCCCTCCTCCACCTCCCCCTTTTAACAAATTAGTGGCACCGAGGGCACCTTTTTCACATCCTGTGCTCCCTCAACTGCTCGCTTCCCTTCTTCACGGTGCCACTACCGTTGCAATCGTTCACCACCAATGCCGAGCAGATCTCCTTCCTTAACTGCTCGGTTCCCTTCTTCACCGTGGTGCTAGCACTATTCCACCCCCACCATCGCCAGCTCGCAAAATGCGTCACACCACAGCTTGAACAATGTCGGGCGTTGTCTCAAAGGTCTGTTCTCTCGTAGGATCTGTTCTCTCATAGGATTAGAGGCAAAATTCCGAGTTGTGACTAAAATGGATTATTTATTGCAACTGTGCTTGCTGTAAAAGTCCGTGAATAAAATCTTGTGAATATGATTACAGAGAACTTTCAAGTTTCAACATCATTTCTTTGAATTATCGAGAACGGAGGAAAAAGTGGTGTATCTATGATACCAATGCCTTTTAATATAAAAGTTAGTAATCCATTGACTTTTCAACGATAAAACATTGAACAAATAAAACAATTAAATTTAAATTAAATTGTTTAAAACATCAAATAAAGTACTAAAAACATTAAATTAGAATGGTTAAACATCAAATAAAATCTTAATGCATACATCAAATTAGAATAGTTTAATGTTAAGTATAAACTAAAATACACATCAAACAAAAATAGTTAAACATCAAATAGAATTAGTTAAACTTCAAAAAAATAATATAATTTAACATTCACTACAAAATTAAAATACAAATAATGCTCAGTCGATCTAAAATCAGGTTGTTGCGGCTTGATTATTATTTACTGTCATAAGTATTAATGAAAATGTTGATTTAAACAAGATATTCATATGCTCCACTGCACTTATATATTCCACTGTTGTTGCATTTGAAATAACTTGTTAAATATCATTCATTACAAAAAGGTTTAACTGCCCTAAAATCCGCTAACATAAAAACTGGAAAAAAATCCAACTCATTCTCAAACAATACATTCTGTCCTCCGACTGGTTTTCCTTCGTTGCTTGCTTATTCACGGACTTGCCTTCTCCTACTTGTTGTGAAGAGGATGACTCCCATACTCCATAAATGCAAAGATCAAAGGTGAATTATGATTCTCTATTGAAGGGAACACCTTCAGAACATGATTCCTTATACCATTTTTTATCAACTCATGAATGGCATCATAGAGCCTTGGAAAGTATTCCTATGAAATAATATAAAACACCACATACAGTAACTAAAATAGCACTGCTGAAAATTAAGAAAACTTACAAATCCTTCTTCCTTCTCGATTGCAGCATCCGTGAGGCAAATCTTTTTAGACATCTAAGAAACAGCAGCAGCAACACAAATATTAGCACAAATCCGTAACAAAAACTCACAAAACACAAAAAATTGAGAAATCCTCAAATATTAACACAATGAACAACATAAACCCTAGAATATCACATGAAGAAAAAAAAACAAAATATGCATAAAAAATATGAGCAAAGACATTACCTTCAAAGATAAACACAAAACAAAGATAGTATTGTGTTCATCAATCGGAAACCGAAGCTAAACCGAAATATTCGCGGAAAATTTTAGAAATCTCAACAAACCACTGCACGCAAGAAAGGAGGAAGAAAAATGGAGAGGATGTGCGGCTATTTGGAAGAAAATGAGCGGTTGTGTAGGAAGATGAAAGAGAAATGGAGAGGAGAGAGAAGAAGGATGTAGTATGAGAGAAGAAGGAGGTAGTATGAGAGAAGAAGGAGGACACAAAGAGAGGAAATGAGAGCTCCCTAGTAAATTTTATTTTGGGGGACACTACTCTTCCTTTCTTCACTTCGTCACCTCCATTTCTTACTTCAACGGTCATATTAATGTTCTTCTGCAACTGCATCGGCGGTTGATCATGGCGTCGCCGATGCCTCCTCCATCTCCGGATCCAACTCTCTCTAAGCCCCCGGCAATCAGAAGTTTTGCCCAAGCTCTCAACACAAAACAACCCCCCCTCCTATCAACCCTCCCAGATACTCCAAACCTTCACCCAATAACAGAATTCAAGGGAAAGATAGCATACATTCTCCCCCCTGAAGAAGGAGAAATCCTAGCTTCGCACTACCAGAACGCCCTCGTCGGAAAGTTCATCCGAGGGAAACCGCACATGGATTCACTTCAACAGTCTTTTAAATCAATAGGTTTTAAATCGAAATTTCAATTAGGTTCTATTGATTATCGACATGTTTTGATCCGATTTCAGGAAAATGAAGATTATCAAAGGTGTTGGATGAAGGGCCAGTGATCAATACAAGGCTACACAATGAAAGTACAGAAATGGACACCAGATTTCTCTCCGTCTGTGGAATCCTCCATAGTCCCGGTCTGGGTAACTTTTCACAAAATACCAATTCATTTCTATAACAACTCTGCAATTATGGGTATAAGTAGCCAGGTAGGTAGGTTTCTTAAAATGGATGCTGCAACCATGGCCTTAACCAGACCTTCAGCTATTAAAGTATGCGTAGAAATTGATTTGTTAACTCAGCTTCCTAAGTCAATTATGGTAGGCATAGGAAACAAGGTTGCTGAATACCCAATCGAGTATGAGGATTTGCCAACATATTGTACTCACTGCAAAATAATTGGGCATAGCAACACAAATTGTAATTTTTTGCACCCTAATCTGAGGAAAATAACTAGTAATAAGGTTGAGAATATTGCACATAAGAACAAACTAGGATCAGATTCTCACCCAACAGAGGAAGTAAACATTGAAGGAACATCTGCTCTAACAGTATCACAAAAGGAAAAGGATGTACAGAAACAAATAATTAACATAGGAATCCAAAATGATAGCAATTTTGATTTCTACAAGGTAAGTCATAAAAAAAAGGAATGGTCCATTTTACTCACTCGATGATATATCTAAGCCAATAACCACATCCATTTGGAGAAAAAAGAACCCTGAACATACCTCCATAATGGAAAAGGAAACAAACACGAACACAGTGACAATATCTAATGCCTTTCAATCCCTAGAAGATAGTGAGGATGAGCAGGTAGGGGAGATAGTAGAGATTTTTCATGAAACAGTTGAATCGCAGGAAGTACCACTTGTCATTATCTCTGATGTTTCTGCTAATAAATTTATTTCCACTGTTTCCCAAAAAGAACAAGCACAATCGGAGCTTAAAGAGAAAGATCAAATAGGTCCTATAGAGCAAAGTTCCAGCAAAGAGGAAACATTGAAAGAACAATCTACAACAACCTCTGATCTGAGCATTCTGGAAAAAGAAGGAAAGCAGGAAAAGGTAAACCTTTCATTCCAAAATCTGTTAGCAGGGAATACTGATCATAGTAATGGAAAATCAGGAGAAAAAGGCAAAAACTCAGCAAAGACTAGTAGAAACCTAAGATCATCACAAAAAGCCAATCCCAAAATTTTTAAATGATAAAACACACCATAATTGAGAATGTATTAGTTTGGAATATAAGGGGAGTTGGCACTTCAATTGACAAACTTAAGAACTTGAAACTTAAACACAAGTTAGACATAATGTGCTTAATAGAACCATGGCAAGAAAATCAGAAGCTCATAAAATTTAATTATGAATTGGGATTTCAGAATGCCTATTCTGCTCATAGTGCTAAAATTTGGTTATTTTGGAACCAGTCTTTTAGCATTACTGTTATAAGTGAGACTGATCAGTATGTACAAGTGAATATAACTGATTCATTATCTTCTCAGAGCTGGAACTGTGTTTTTATTTATGCAAGTGTTCATAGACAAGTCAGAGAGTCTTTATGGAGTGATTTAAAGGCAGCTAATCTTCTTCCTTCCATATTTATTGGAGACTTTAACACTGTAGCGTCAGTATCAGAGTATAAAGGGAGAAAGTCAACCCCAAAAAAGAGCATGATGCAATTTAATAAATTTTTAAATGACCTGGATTTGCATGATATACCTACAGTAGGTAACTCTTTTACTTGGAGCAACAATAGATTTAAGGATAGATGCAAAGATTTGATGTTCTAAAGGTTAGACAGGGGAATCTGCTCATTAGATTGGCTTGATATATTCCCTAACAGTTCAATCCATGTTCTTAATAGATTTTCTTCAGATCATGCTCCTCTTCTCTTATCTGTACAAACATCTGAGGAACAAGCCCCTAGACCATTTAGATTTCAAGAGATGTGGACTAGTAGACAGGAATTTCTAAACTTACTGGCTTCTAACTGGAACCTGGAAACTCCTTTCAGAGGAATTTATAGGTTAGTATATAAATTGAAAAGGCTTAAGATGGAAATAAAGCAATGGAACAAAACACAATTTGGTAATCTTGATCAGAACCTGATACAATATGAGAACAAGGTTAATGATTTAGAAATCTCATTTCAACAAACTCCAAATGATTCAATCTTGTCAGATTTGAATAAATCTAAACATCTTTTGATGAGGGCTCAAAAAGAGAAAGTAATCTATCTTAGGCAAAAAGCAAGGTTGAATTGGTTTAAATATGGTGATGCAAACACGAGTTATTTTCACCACTCAATAAGGGAAAGGAGGACTAAATCTAGAATCAGTAAGATTAGGGATGAACATGGAAACTGGAACACAGATCCAACCCAGATCAAAGAGGTAGCAGTGGGGTATTATAAAGCTTTATTTAATGAGGATGAACCCCAGAAACAGGGAACTTATATAAGTCATTTTCTATCTGAAATTCCTAGAGTAATAACTGAACAAGAAAATAATTTACTGCTGTTTCCTTTCCTGATCCAAGAGCTCAAGTTTGCAGTTTTTGACCTCAACAAACATAGTTCCCCTGGACCTAATGGATACTCTGGTTTTTTTTACACTACCTTTTGGGAAAATGTTAAAGTAGATTTACTTGAAGCTGCAAATGATTTTCTAACAAGTGGAAATATTCCAAAGGCAATTTCCAGTACCTGGCTAGCTTTAGTTCCCAAAAGAACAATACCTGTTACCTTTTCTGACTTCAGACCAATAAGTCTTTCTAATTTTGTGAACAAGGTATTCTCTAAGATGATGATGGAAAGGATTAAGCCTTTCATGTCTCAACTTATATCCCCTGAACAAAGTGCTTTTATGAAAGGGCGGGATATCTCTGATAACATAATTTTGATGCAAGAAATGACCAGAATTTTATCAAGGAAATCAAAAAAGCAGAACTTAATCATTAAATTAGACATGCAGAAAGCTTTTGATAGGGTCTCATGGTCTTTTCTTAATTCAATCCTCCTTAAATTTGGTTTTCATGGTATTTTTGTAAACCGGATAATGCAGAACATAGCCTCAGCTCACTTTTCAGTTTTAATTAATGGAGTAGCAACAGGATTCTTTGCATAAAATAGAGGAATTAAACAGGGAGATCCTCTGTCTCCATTTCTGTATAATATCCTATCAGAGGCATTCTCCCGAGGTTTAAAAAAACTGTTTAACATGGGATACCTGCAATTTTTTGGTTTACCTAAAAAATGCCCACAGATCACTCATCTAATGTATGCAGATGATACTGCTGTATTCCTCAGTGGTAATAAGAAAAATCTGAAAAGATTTAAAAGATTACTCAGTGCATATGAGCAAACCACGGGACAAAAAGTTAATTTTTCTAAATCCAACTTCTATGTTGCTCCTAACACCTCAGTAGATAGAATCCAAATTTTGAGCAGGAATTTAGGAATGGCTAGAGGAGAGTTTCCTTTTCAGTACCTAGGGATCCCCATATTTACAGGAAGGAACACTCAGAGATATTACTACCCTATATTGGAGAGAATGGAAAAAAGCATTAATAACTGGAAAAACAGATGGTTGAGTACTGCAGGTAAAATTATCCTAATAAAACACTGTTTTCTTTCAATCCCAACCCACTTGTTTGCTGTCTTAAGACCTCCAAAGATAGTACTGAGGAAAATGGAAAGGCTGGCTGCTGGTCTGTTCTGGGGAGCCAATGATAGTACAGAGGCCAGGAAAAAATGGAGAGCCTGGAGAAAAATGAGCTTTCCAGTACAAGAGAATGGGATAGGGTTTAGAGATCTTCAGGCCATAGTTGATTCATTCTCCTGTAAGCTATGGTGGAAGCTTCAAATGAACACCACTCAATGGTCTCAGCATTTGTGGACTCTACCTGAGTCTTATAAGAAATCTCAGGTATGGAAGAGAATCTGTAACATAACTGAAAAAACTAATAGTTTAACTAGAGTAATTCATGGAAAAGGTGAATGCTCCTTTTGGAACTCAAACTGGTCAGGAGAAGGTGCACTATACTATAAATGGCCTGATGATGTGGAAAGTCCTTTCCCTGATATCACACTGAGCACCTTTATCCTGAACAAAGACTCTAATCTTCCTTTTGTGGAGCCATATTTGGCTACCAATATAGTTTCAATATTGCAGGATGTGACCATCAAGAACACACATGAGGATAGACTGATATGGAAATCTTCAATGGATGGAAACTTTTCAGTCAGTTCTGCCTACAAGATCCTGAGGCAGAAGGGAACAAGCATTAGACATCTGCACAAGGTATGGGCAAATTTCATACCAGCTAAAATGTCAGTACTTATATGGAGAGCTCTGAATGGAATTCTGCCTTTTGAAAATGTTCTGTGCAAGCTTGGTTTTTCACTAGCCTCTAAATGCCCTATATGCTCTAATCACTCAGACACTATCAACCATTTTTTTAACTCCTGTAATAAGGCAACTGCAGTATGGAATAAAGTTAACAGCCTTCTGAATCTGCAAACACCTGCTTTTAGGAGTTTTAGACATTTAGTTGAATATTATCTCTCCATCAGGGTAGGCTCAAAGATTCTCAATCATGTGTATACTGCTGCTCTCATTGTCACAACTTGGTCTCTCTGGACTTATAGGAACAAAATACTCTATGATAATCTTTCCTTTTCAGTGGATACATGTTTTCAGAATATCAAGGATCTGATGCTCTTAATTTTTACTGCTAATCCAGTGAAAGGTAATCTTGAAAAGTATAAGAAACTAGTTCAGGTTGGAATCATACCTAATATAACTCAAAAAAAGAAGGAAACCACAGTATCTGCAGTAAGATGGGAAAAACCAACAACTGGTTTCAAAATTAACATAGATGCATCATGGGTAAATGGAGGTGACTCTTCTTGTGCTGTAGTAGTTAGAGACTGGAGGGGAGATGTGAAACACATGAGAGTCAAAACTTTTCGATCAGAATCTCCTCTACATGCAGAGTTGGAAGGTATCCTTTTTGCCTATCTTTTTTGCTTAGAACTGGATATTAGAGGTAGTATCCTTGAGTCTGACTGCAAACCAGCAGTTAAAGCAATACAAGATCCTTATGTTGGTTCATGGAGACTTTTTACTCTTACCTATCATCTGAATATGTTGCATAAAGAAAATCCAATCCAATATGCTCCAAGGGAAGCTAACACAGTGGCTGATTTTTTGGCAAAATATGCAAGGGAGAAATCCCTAAATGGAGACTTAAATATAAGAAACTCCCCATCTTTCCTTAGAGGTTTGATTTTGCTAGATAAAAATGGAGTTCACGGAGTAAGAATAGGCACAGCAAAAGGGAACACAGATCACACAAAGGATGGATTTCTAGTTTGAATTCTTTTCACGGCTTTACACAGTACTTTTTGGTCGGAGACTGCTGTTGTTTTTTCTCTGTTCTTTTTGCAGATTGGAAATGCTCAGGATGAGAGGTTCAGGCACAAAGGAGCACAAGATCTTCATAGTTTGAGGAAATCTATGAGATCAAATGCTAGGTAATGGGACATTGACTGATAAGGGTTTTGAATTCTCATCTCCCTGACTTGTTCGTGTTCCCTTATCTCGGTTTGATCTCTAGTAATGGTAGAAGATTTACACTAACCGAGAGTCATGGATGTTTTTATACTTCGCTTCCCCTTTTGTATCATCACATGAATGATATTGTTCAGATGTAACTCTTTTTGCTACCCTCGGGGGTAATTCTACGGTTTGGGGAGCCAGATATAATCCCCCCATCTATTAGGATGGTTTAATCTAAAAAAAAAGAAGAGAGGAAATGAGAGGAGAGAGAAATAATCAGAAAAAAATATGAGAGAAGAATAAGAAAAGATTGATATTTAAACTTGGAGTCAAATGTAAATTAACAAAATTACACATCCAGCCCCTGAACTTTTAAAACTTCAATTTGAAACCCCCATGCAACATTCTTAATAGTTTAAATCCATGGTCTCGAACAAGATTTTGTCTTAATATAAACCTCAACAAATTGTCTAGAAAACATCAATATGAAAGATTAAACATCAATGAATCTGACACGTATAAATAAGCATAATCTAAAATGACATATACTTCAACAATTCCAACAATAACATTAATAAAACACTAAAAAACTGAAACAGTTCTCTATTTTGACTTCAACAATAGAGACTCGTCTTGAACAATAAAATACAAAAAAAACACATCAATGGTCATCAACACACACTTGCAACAACAAATTCAATCAAAAGTCAATGAAATCCAACCTGAACTGTTATATGCAACAAAACATTAAAAAAACTCAAATCAAACCATAAAAAAATTGAAATACCTTGAGATAAGCTCGCAAAAATTCAACAAAGAAATCCAAAGGAAAAATTGCAGAGAGCATAGAATCAATCGGAAAAGTAGAAAAATGAAGCAATATTATGGCAAAAGAAATTGAAAAATGATAAAAGTATGAATTAGAAGCAGATTAAAAACCATACACATCACATTCCTCGCAAAATTGAAAATCAAAGGAAGAAATCGAAGATAAAGCGAGTGGTTGAGTTGCATGGAGCGAGAGGCTGACGATTTAAATCATGAAATTGATTAATATATGGTATGGAATAGTTGCTGATTGTAAGTTAGGTCCTCAAGTTTTGAAAAAAACATCTCTATCTTTTTACAAATTTTATTAATTACAAAAAAATCTCATTTAAAAGTTAATCATTTAAAACATGACTTTGTGAATTTTTTTTGTTTAATTTGATATGAGAATGGACCTTATCATCATAATTATAAAACAAAGCCACTTTGTTTGGTAGTTTGTCTAAAATCGAGGGTGGGAAATGCAATTCTCCCTCCTATTTTCCAGAAAATTTCCAGAAACCGTTTGACTTCAGCAGCAGTACATTTTCAGCGTTACCGCCGGCGGCAGTTGAAGGTTGCCCCGAATCATGTCGATTGAGATCAAACTTGCCCGACCGAATCGCGTTTTCCGGCCAAATGTAAGAACAGCACACTTATGCTTCTTTATAATTTCCGAAATTGAAGCTGGAATTTTGATTTAATGAACTGATAGATACTCGTGTTGTATGTTAGGAGCCTTTGGAAGGTAAAATCGTGGCCAAACTTTCATCTTCAATCTCACACCAAGGCATCCGACTCAATGTCAATGGCTCTGTTAACTTGCAGGCAGTAAATCTTATTCCTTTTCATTTTCTACTACTTTTACAGTATATGTGTTTTTGTAGTTATATTTGAATGTGTTCATGAACATATGATGCTTGCTATAAAATCAACTTATTTAGGTTCGCGGAGGAACTGCTGGAATGATTGAATCGTTTTATGGTGCTGTGAAGCCTATTCCAATTGTGTAAGAACTTTCACTTTGCTATTTGTTCATTGGCCATAGTATTGCATTTGTGAGCTCTGTGTGTGTGTGTGTGTTTTCGTGATTATCTTAAGCAATTAGTCGCTTTCCTATCGGAATATATGATCCTTGAACTTCGCCAGCTTTCTTGTTTTCGAGTTTTTGTCTCTCCTACTTATATTGTGTTCTCCGCAAAAATATTATCCACATTAAGGTATTTTTGGTTTTTTTTGTTGTTGCGTGTTTTAGGAAGAAAACTGTAATTGTTCAACCTTCAGGAAAGATTGGCTCTGGTGTCTCAGAGGTGCGTTATCTCATTGATAGTTCAAGAATCACCAGCTAAATTTTATCTGTTTTCTTGTATTGAAGATTGGTTTGATTTTAATTGGTAATGCATTGTATGCTTCTCATTTTTTTTGCCATCTTTTTTAGATACCATTTTCAGTGATCCTGAAAGATAAGGGAAAGGATGATATGGAAAAGTTTTATGAAACCTTTCATGGTGGGAATATCAGTGTACAGGTATTGACATGCATGTATGGTTTGTTTGCACATTTTTATCTGGTGTACCTACCATCTGGCTACAGTTCCTTATGTTTTGTGTTTGTGATTGCCTTCATAGTATCTAGTAACTGTAGATGTTGCTAGAGGATACCTCCACAAGTCTTTGTCTGCTACCATGGAGTTCATAATTGAAAGTGAAAAAGGTTGGTCAATTGACACCGGTTTGCGTGTTTCTGTAAATCTATACGATCTGTTACTGAAAAGTAATGAAAGTGCTGTTTTTGTCTCTCATTTGCCAGACTCTCTTCCTGAAAAACCTGTTTCTTCAGAAATGGCTCTCTTCTATATTACTCAGGACACCCAAAGACACACTTTGCTTCCTGAACTGAAGTCAGGTAATTCATTGGCCTTGAGTTTTGTGCATTACACGACTTAGAATTTTTGTGTATTCATAGAGCATTTTCTGCTTTGGGGGCCTATTATTAATGACTTAAACTGTGGATATACTACTGCAGGTGGTTTCCGAATTACTGGTAGAGTATGTTCTCAATGTTCAGTGCTGGATCCACTTACTGGTGAGTTAACTGTTGAATCATCTGGAACGCCCATCAAGTCCATCGATATTCATCTGTTCGCAATTGAGTCAATTTTGATCGGCGACCATGTAGCCACTGAAGCCGCCAGCGTACAAATAACACAGGCAAGTGAGCCTTTTGTTTTCTTGTTGTCTTGGCTTCTTCTTCTTGGTAATTTTTATTTTTTGAAACCTTGCATCAGATTGCAGATGGAGATGTATGTCATCGTTTGGCTTTGCCCATTTATGCCATTCTTCCACGCCTTCTTACTTGTCCAACAATTTATGCTGGGTGGGTGACTTGTAGTAAATTATGGCTTTACCTTATTTCTGATGGTTGATTTACCATTGTGTCATACTACCTTAGAACAGATGGAAATCCATTCTTTTGCAGATTCTATTTCAAATGAATAGATATTCACTCCAAAAAAAAAAAATTTTCGGTGCAGTCCATTTTCGATTGAGTTCAAGGTTAGCATTGTGATTACCTTTCTATGCAAGCAAACCAAGACAGACAAAAAGTTTGATCCAAAACACGCAAAACCATGGGTAAGCATAACATTCTGCCGATTGTTTCTTATACCTCTCTGTTGAATCTAAAGCAACTCATACTGGGAATTTAGGTGGCATTTGAAAGTGTTCCCCTGGAACTAGTGCGGACAAAGTGAGGCGATCAAAGGTGATATTCTGTTTCTTACATTGACTGCCACAGAGATCACTAGTTTTCTACTTCTAACCTTTTTGGCTTACTTCCTGCTTCACATTTCATTAACAGCCCTCTGAGGGCTAGTTTTCTACTCTAAATGCTCTTTCTCTTATTTTGATGAAGTTTGTTCTCTAGATTTCTGCCTCGGCATTTTGCAGAACTCAACTTGGCCGTTGCATATCAAATGTCAACATCAACCGTCAATATGTTCTAGACCTCAGATCCGGCAGACAAATTGTCATATTCAGGCCTGATAATGCCTCGTACTGAGCCTTCCATATTGAGACTGAATAGAAACTGTACGTGAAGTTGCCTAAGATGATTGTTTGGCATGAGATGCAGGAGCTAGTAATGTGCTTCTTCTAGTATAAAAAAATAATCTGTTTGTAGACAAGTCATTCCTTAGATATGTTGAGCGTACATTGTAAGAACAAAACCAATCCATTTATATATAGAGTTATTCTATCTCATTTTTATTAAATGCACATTGTAAAGATGACACTTCCCCACGACATGAAAATGACCAATGGTAGGATTTGTCATTTTCAACATTTGCACAAAAAGTGCGACAAAATGGCCCCATGATACCGATTTCCTACTAAAGAAAATGTATCACAGGCTGCAGAAACCATCATTATGTTTTCTTGTCATTCATAAAGACATTCATTCGAATTCTACAAGATTTTCTGTCAAATTAAAGCATCTCTTATTCTCAGAGCTTTCCTACTTCATTCATTCTTATAAATATCAGCAAGAGAGTCATTCTACTGAGAACTCATACAGCATGCTGTGCTGATACTTCTCTCCAGGGCGAACAACAATTGAGGGGAAATTCGGCTGATTGATGGCATTCGGAAACCCCTGAGTTTCCAAACAAGCTCCAGAATGCTTTCCATACTCGGCCCCTCCTTTACCGAGAATGCCATTAACATAGTTTGCAGTGTAAAACTGCATACCAGGAGCATTTGTCCATAGGTTCAGCACCCGTGAGCTACGAGGATCCTTCAGTTTCACTGCATGCTTCAATCCCGATTTCTCATCCCCGCAATCAAGCACATAGTTGTGGTCATAGCCTAAGGCAACCTCATGAATGCGGCTGCCAATTTTTTGCTCGGTTGTGAAGTCGAATGGAGTATCTTTAACAGGTATGATTTCACCTGTTGGGATTGTGTTTTGATCCACAGGAGTGACATGCTTTGCCCAAATCTGAATAGAGTGATCAAGAACATTTCCAGAATCATGGCCTTCTAAGTTCCAGTAAGTATGCTGAGCTAAACTGACAGGGGTTGGTTTGTTTTCAGGCACAGCTTCCATATCAAGCCTCAGCGTTGTTGCAGAGGTGAGTGTGTAGGTTGCAGTAACAGATAGATCTCCAGGGTAACCTGTTTCCAAGTGAAACAGAATTATTTATTCAATTCGACTAGTGAAATTACAAGGTTAGGTATATTTCTGAGTCTATGGCAGAAAACCGTATACCTTCCTCTCCATCCCAGCTATGGTACTTGAAAGTAATTGATGGATTTTCACCCTGCTTATGTTCAGCAACTTCCCAAACAACCTTGTCATATCCCTTATGCCCACCTTCAGAATCGTATGTGTCAGAACAGAGGATGGGGAGTGAACAAAGTTAAAAAGTGTGTACAGGTCGGTTGCAAACAAGCATGAAATCAAGACATAAACAATAAGAATGCAAATGAAAATATGCAATGATGCAGCAGAAACCAGTTAAAAATCAAATGACCTTTTCAAAATCACACATCGTAAAACAAGTTTCCTCAGAAAATTGAGCGGGAGATATCCAGTGTAGATCAAATGCAAGGAGCCTACATGCTACAGGGTAGAATATCAGTTATGAAAAAAATAGTGATCATTAGAAATAAGATTCAGGATTTATGCGACATGTTACCCTGCTTCCAAAAACATCCGAAGGTGATTAAGATAGAAGAAAGAAATAGGAAAATGGGCTCCAATTGTAGCACCGTGTGAAAAATGTAGTGGTTCATAATTACAAATTATATGGTATTTATTGTACGCAGACAGTAAAAAGCAAACACCAATGACTGGATTAATGTATTTAGGGCACTAAAGACATAATCAAGAAATAAACTCAAACATCTCTTTGATGTAAAATCTGATCAGCTTGACACTAGGAGTAATGTATTCCATTCTCAGGTGATAAGGACTAGCCAGACAAGCTAGGATAAACTATGTCAGACTTATAATACTGCAACCAATTACAAATTTGCAAATAACTATGAGCAAAATACTAGGCCTACTACTTATCTTCCGATACGGGGAACAGAGTGGAAGCACAACTAAATACATTGAATCATTCAATGAAATTCACCCAATACGCACTTGAAGAAATTTGTTAGAATTAATGCAAGCACGTGGTAGCATTTCATATCGAATTAAAACTCCACAACACAAACTCAAAAGTCCATCTAGATCACTGAATACGGAATTCATCCCCATTGCGCTACTCCAATGGTTAAAAGAACAAGATAAGCACACACATAATTCAGTAGTTGAAGAGTTCAGTATCTGACCATGGAGACAATTGGGAGGCTTGTTTATGGGCAGAGTATGGTGAACACCATCAATTGCAAATTTGCCATCTTTGATTCTGTTGGCCACCCGCCCTACAATGCATCCAAAATAAGGCGCAGCCCCTTTCTGCTCATACCAAATACACAAAAAATCGAACCTTAAAAATCACAGGCAACAGTAACAACAAAGAACGTGGATTGTCACTCACCAGATACGGTTCGAGCGTGTCAAATCCCAAAACAACATCAGCCAGTTTCCCTTCAAAATCCAATAGCAATGACACATCAGTAGGGTAAATTTGGGAAATAAAATACGAACAGGGGAGGAAATAAGTACCATCACGATCAGGAACGGAGAGTGAAGTGATAGTGCAGCCCAAGTTGGAGACCTTCACTTGCATGCTGCCATTGCTGAGTTCGAAAAGCTTCGGTTCCGCCATAAATCTGATCAATCGAATCCAATCCAATTGAATCGAATCAACGAAGGCCAAATCAAATGCTAGGTGGGAAATATGAATCACAAGGAAAGGAACTTGTAACTAAGTTGAACAATTGTAATGAGCGTGGGGCGTGAGTTACGTCACCATATGGGATTTCCACGTCTGCAGTACTTATCTTTTCCATTCATTCCCCCCGTGATATCCAAATACTTAAAATCTTATCACAAAACACCATAGTAAGCTTTGTTTTCTATGGTTATCACCCGGGGCTATTTCAGTAAGTTTAGGTCTCCTCACAAGCAGTGGATAGACCACTTATTTCTTACCTTATATACTTTATTTCTTAAATTACATATAAAATTTAAAATTTTTGAAAATATTTTTTTATATCATATATTTTTATATTTTCACTTTCAAATAATTATTACTTGTTTTAACTTATAAAATGCAATATTTAAATTTTATAAAAAATTATAACTTTTAAGGCAAATGCCCCTGAGCACGGTCCATAAGCTTATGGAAAGGCTACATTTAAAAAACCTGCCTTCAAGATCCATGTCCCAATAGTTCAAAAATGAGATGTCTGATCTTAAAATGACCTTACCTGTGAAGAAAAGTTTGAAGGCAAAAGTTTACACGGGTGAAGACTGGAATCTGGACTTCCATCATAAGCAAATCGACAGGTATTCTCAACCCGACTTCTATGTGAAGGTAAAGTACATTCAAGAAACTGCTACTCTCTAACTTCACGTAATTCACTAACTCTCATTATGACACGAACTTGAATGCGTGGTACTGTTATTTAACTATGCAAACGGCTTTGTGAGTTGCATTGTCAGGGTGGCTGCTGATTCAAAAGTAAAAAAGACAAATAATAGAAGACAATTGCATGCCTACATGGAACGAAGAACTCGAGTTCAGGCTAATGGTTCCAGAACTTGCCCTGCTTCGAATTGAAGTTCATGAGTATGATATGTTGGAAAAGGATGATCGATACGAATATCAAATGCTTTGATAGTGGTTTAAATGGTTTGATGGATCAACTTTATGGTGAAGAACTGAAGAATGAGTTATCATCAACATCTTGGATTTATTATTCAATACTGTCGACGAACTGAAAATATCATGAAGAACACTATACTCTTTTTTTCCACTGATTTTTTTAATGAGGTTGTGTGATCACTGTAAAATATTGTAAAATAATTTCATTTTGAGTTTATTGGACTGATAGCTCGGTCATGTGGGCTTTGAAAAACTGAATTTCAAAAATATAGTCCATTAGGGTTTAGTATATTAAGTTTTATTCTAATTAGAATTAGATTTGGTAAGATTAGATAAGGTAATATTCTTCAAGGTTACTTCTTTAAGAATTCGACCAGATTACCTTATATTGCCATTTATTTTAGGTACTTTAGTTAGATATGGTTTTACCTTCTCAAAACTGTCATAAGTCAATTCAGTTTCCAGTTGTGATTAGGGTTTGGGGTGAGATTGTAACCCTATAAATAGGGGTGTAGGAAATAAGGGTAATAATCTGTGTGTTTATTCATGAATCTAATTAACACTAATTCCATAACAACTATAATACTAATTCCGTAACACTCCTCCTCAAGTTGGAGCATGCGAATCAGAAATGCCCAACTTGCCAAGTAAGGAATGAAACTGGTTACGTCGGAGAGCTTTAGTGAACAAATCCGCGGGTTGGTCAACCGTACGAATATGTTGAGTAACAATAGCGCCAGATTGAACAAGATCTCGAACAAAATGACAATCAACTTCAATGTGCTTAGTACGTTCATGGAAAACCGGGTTGGCTGCTATGTGAATGGCTGATTGACTGTCACAAAACAATTTCATAGGAAAAGTGTGCGAAACCCCTAAGTCTTTCAGCAAGGACCGAAGCCATAATAACTCACAGCAGGCAACTGCCATAGCACGATACTCTGCTCCAGCAGAAGAACGAGAAACAGTAGGTTGCTTCTTAGTCTTCCAGGAAGCAGGAGAATCACCAATCATAACAAAATAACCGGATAAGGAACGCCTAGTAATTGGACAGGCGGCCCAATCCAAATCACAATAAGCTGTCAATTGTAGAGTACTACGAGAAGAAAGAAATAAACCTTGACCAGGATGACTATTCAGATAGTGCAAAACATGAACCGCAGCTTGCCAGTGAGGAACACAAGGAGACTTCATGAATTGCGCAAGAGTATGAACTGAATAACTAAGTCCAGGACGAGTGATCGTCAAATAAATCAGGTGCCCAACTAAGCGACGACACTGCTCCGGGTCATGGTAGGCTGGACCTTCAACACGTGCCAAATCATGTTGTTGCTCCATTGGAAAATCAATTGGTTTAGAAGCAGGTAAGCCTGTATCGGATAAGATGTCCAAAGCATATTTCCTTTGCTAGAGAAACATCCCCTCCGGTCTTCTAGCAATCTCTATGCCCAAAAAATACTTAAGCAAACCAAGATCCTTCATGTGAAAACAAGAACTCAAGTATTTCTTGAACTCAGAGATGAGCGAAGAAGAGCTACCAGCAATGACCAAATCATCCACATAAACCAGAACATGTAAAGAATGTGAACCATGGGAAAAGACAAATAAAGAATAATTTGCCTTACTTTGGACAAAACCAAATGTCCGTAGAGCCTGCGCCAGTTTAGCAAACCAATTCCGAGGAGCTTGACGAAGACCGTAAAGGGATTTCTGAAGGCGACAAACCTGACCATGCGGAACCACATAGCTAGGTGGGGGTCGCATGAACACTTCTTCATACAAATCACCATGCAGGAAGGCATTATGAACATCTATCTGATGCAATTTCCAACCACATATAACAACAACTGACAGGAACAGGCGAACGGAACTCATCTTCGCGGCTGGAGCAAAAGTCTCTGTGTAATCAATTCCTTCAACTTAGCGGTTTCCAAGAACCACGAGACGAGCCTTGTAACGTTCAATGGAACCATCAGAGCGAAACTTCGTTCGGTAAACCCATTTACATCCAATGGCCTTTTTTATGCGCAGGCAAAGGAGACAAAGTCCAAGTCTGATTGCGCTCTAGGGCAGTGAGTTCCTCAACCATAGCATCTCGCCAATGAGAATGACGGGAAGCCTCAGAGTAAGTAGTGGGATCTGTACTAGAAGTTACAGCACCCAAAAATCTAGAATGCATACTAGAAAAATTATCACAATTTACATAATCAGTAAGAGGGTAAAGAACACCTGAGAATAGTGATGACGCATGAGGGAACGTAGTCGAAGAGGGGGGGTCTTCAGTAACAAGAGCACAAGCATAATCATCACAATCACAATCAGCCAAATACGACAGTGGACGTCGAGCACGAACACTTAGTCTGGTGGATGGTGGATCTACGGAAGCTGGTGGGAAAGGACCGACGTCGGGCGGCATAATCGACGATATTCCGTCGGAGACCACCAACGGAAGTTTGTCGGTCGGAGGTGGCACACCGGCGGTGGCCAGAGTTGGTTGGACGGTGTTAACCGGTGTAGAGTCGTGGGCGTTGACCAGCGTTGACTCACCGGTGGTGGCCGACGTTGACCGAAGTTGACCAGCGTTGACCCACCGGCGTTGACCAGAGTTGACCAGTGTTGACCCACCGGCGTTGACCAGAGTTGATCGGCGTTGACCCACCGGAGTTGACCAACGTTGACCCGTCGACATTGACCGGCATTGACTAGCGTTGACCGATGAAAGGGCAGCCGGCGGTTGATCGAAAAAACCGTATGGTTCCGGCGAGTAGGAGGAGGAAACCGACGGTGCAGAGGTTGTGCCGCCAGGTTCATCTGAAGAAGCGGATTGCTGAGATGCAGAATAAGGGAACTGATCTTCGAAGAAATCAGCATTCCGAGTATTAAAGATAACTCGAGAGTCCAAGTCGAGAAGACGATAACCTTTCTTTCCGGCAGGATAACCAAGGAACAAACAACGACGACTTCTTGGTGCAAACTTGTCACGGTATCTTGGAACACGAGTAGCAAAACACAAGCATCCAAATACTCGTAAGGAAGAGTAATTTGGCGCCTGTCCATAGAGTAACTCAAAGGGAGTACGACCGTTGAGAAGCTGTGTCGGTGTTCGGTTGATCAGATAGGCAGCAGTAAGAACACATTCTCCCCAGAAGTCAATAGGAAGATTGGCTTGAAATCGTAAAGCTCGCGCCACATTGAGTAAATGACGATGCTTTCTTTCAACTCGACCATTCTGTTGCGGAGTATCAACCATAGACGTCTCAAAAATGATTCCAGATGCAGTAAAGTGAGATCGGAGAGGCAAAAATTCAGTGCCGTTATCAGCTCAAACTTGTTGGATTGTTTTCCCCACTGGTTCTTGACTAAAGCACTAAATTCTAAAAATCTAGATGCTACTTCAGATTTAGCTACTAACAAATAAACCCAAACAGCTCAGGAAAAATCATCTACTATTGTCAAGAAATAAAAAGCACCATTAGAAGATGGTGTATTATATGGTCCCCAAATATCACAATGAATTAATTGAAATAATGCAGTAGCATTAGTAGTACTTAAAGGAAAACTATGTCTAGGCTGTTTTGCTCTATAACATATAGAACAAGGCACATAATGTTTATTATTGCTAGGAGAAATAGAAGACAACACTGTGGAAGATGGATGACCAAAACGCTGATGCCATAAATCAGAAGAAGACAGTGAAGCAACTGTAGGAAGAGGCTGCAGGACAGGACTTCAAACACGAGCATCCAGTAGACGAAGCCAAAACACCCCCCTTTTCTGTTCACCCACGCCAATCACTCTCCTTGTACTGATTGTCTGTAATGCAATAATTTTCAGTAAACAAAGGTAGACAGTTTAGGGTAGATAACAATCTAGAGCACGACAGTAAGTTGCAGCGCAATGTAGGGATATATAACATGTGTGGAAGTATAAAACCATAAAAAAAATGGATCCAAATTGTGTAGCGGAGAACATCGAGCCATCGGGCAAAAAAATATTCACAGCATCAATAGTAGTAGTAAGATCAGAAAAAGAATCTTTGCCACCGGTCATATGATAGGAGGCTCCCGAATCAAGGATCCATGGTAAAGTATGCTTACCAGACTCATCACTAGGAAGAGAGTGAAGCTGATTAAACAAGTTCATGGTCGTGCTCCATTGTTCATCAGACAGAGCAGGGCCAAAATTGGAGCGGGCAGGTACAGCAGAGGAGGCCGCCGACGCCAAACTAGGTGGCGACAAGGCGGCTCCGACGAACGGCGGTGGGAGCGAGAGATCGGTGGTGCCACTTGTTTGACCGGCGTTGACTAATTGCCGGTCAGGTGGTGCCAATTTCTTTCCCTTCTTGAACCACTCTGGGACACCATGTATCTTGAAACAGGTATCTTTATCATGGCCCTTGCGACGACAATGGGTACAAACAAGATTCTTGCGGTCGGCTGCAGAAAGAACAACTGGCGAAGAACTTGCAGGTGGGGTACGTCGTGCAGCATACGCCATGGAGTTAGAAGAAGACTCACGAGCTCGAATGATAGCTCTATGATTCTCCTCCTGAATAACAAGGGCATATACCTTCATGACAGATGGCAGTGGCTCAATGCTCAAGATGTGGGATCGCAAGGTGTGAAAACCTTCGTCGAGACCAGAGATGAATTGGTAGATCAAATCCCTCTCTCTCTCTTGGAGGATTTTCGCCTGAAGATTACACTGGCATAATGCCTTGCAATCTTCACAAATACAAACCAGTGGAGGTCGTATGCAGTGATAATATGCAAACAACTTCTTCAGTGTGGCAAAATAGATGTTGATGGGCTGACCGTTCTGCCTGCAACCTTGAATGGCTTCTTGTGTCTGCAAAAGCTTCATTCCATCAGCGAAAATAAATCGTGCCTTAAGATCATCCCACAAATCCTTGACCGTGGAAAAAGAACTTGTAGAAGATCTTATCACTGGATCCAGGGTTTGCAAGATCCAGCAGACAAGAGCAGCATTAACCCCGGCCCAATCAGCAGCATCAGGATGATCATCCTGGGGTTTGGTGATGGATCCAGTAATGAACCCAATCTTGTGTTTGGCTAAGAATGCGCGACAAATCGCATCGAACCATTCATTGTAATTTTCTGCACCTTTCAGCATGATTGGTACAAGTTGTAAACCCAGACCATCGCCAGGACCAATGAAGTAAGGATCAGTCGTCACACGACCAATTGGCAAAGTAGGATGAGGGCCAGATCGCAATTGCAGCTGCTGAAGTAAAACTGTAATCACATCATAACCACTCATGTCCTGAATCTCTGGAACAGCAGAACTAGGCTGATCTTCGGAGTCAGATATATTGTAAAATTAGGTACAAATCAGGAGCACATGACACACCAATGCTGAGTGAGCGGTGGCACGTGAGGGCGGGCAACGATGTTGGACGTTGGACGGCGATTCCGGCGATCGGCGCGTGGCATCGGGATCGGCGGCGCGTGGACGTCGGATGGCAGGGTTTAATGCAGCGGAAAATTTTCTATTCAGGTTTCAGAATTTTAGGCTCTGATATCATGTAGGAAATAAGGGAAATAATCTGTGTGTTTATTCATGAATTCAGGATATATTATATAGTAGTACAGGATTCCTAT
Organism: Rubia yunnanensis; assembly: GCA_037428765.1. NCBI lineage: Eukaryota > Viridiplantae > Streptophyta > Magnoliopsida > Gentianales > Rubiaceae > Rubia > Rubia yunnanensis. The sequence goes on from CM075068.1 coordinate 81,554,870, forward strand.
CCCAGCTAGGAGAAGGTAATAGAATACAATTATATCTACAATTATGGTAGGAATACAAATCCAATTCCAATACCAATACTAATTAACACTAATTCCATAAACAACTATAATACTAATTCCGTAATAAGGGGAGGCCTTCAGACGAATTTCACACCACTTTTATCAATAAAAATACAGCATTTTGAGTTCATACTCTTTGCTTGCTAGCTATTCCATTGTTGCTTAATCCCGAGGGCTGGTTAAGTATCAATAAACCTTGTAATCTGATCATGAGGGCTAGTTAGAGAGCAAGTCGAAATTAAGTGTACCCCGAGGGCTAGACCTTTAATTTCGTGCGTCATTGAAGGATTTGTGATTTCCCTTGTATTGTCAAAGATCTTAATTCCACAATCCAGATTCTTCGCAAGGGGATTCATATCAATTGGTATCAAAGCAAAGCGAAAGATCTACTGAGGCCGAAAAGAAAAAATACAAAAAGGGGGGTTCGAGTTTTTGTTGAATTTATATATATATACTCTTTCGTATCGTATTTTAACTGTGTTTGTTTGAATCTAGAGTCAAAGGACATCGAAGGGTCCTAGAATTAGAATAATTCGATATTACTATCCGCCTTCACCTTCATCAATCGAGTCAGGAGGACGTCGAAGGGTCTGAGCATTAACAAGTATTATCTTCCTTCACCTCTCGGTCAGTTTTCTAGTATTCAGGTAGCTTAAACAATTTATTTACTTGTGATAGTTTTTGTCAACTCTTCTAAAAATTATTGCATACTCATAATCCTATTTGTTTTCTTTATCTTTCTTTGATTCCATGATGTTGAAATATTCTTTGATTCTTGATTACACCTTATTAAAAAAAAGAGTCTTGTGTCATTTTCCATATATATAGTGTCATATTATTGATCCTTACGATCTTGAATACCTCGAAATTCAATTGAATTAAGAGGAAGTTATCGCAGTTTTCTTATTCCAAGTTTTGTATAGGCGATTCTTGTTCCACAACTTTTTTAAAAATAAAAAACAAAAGGTATCATATTTTTGGGTTTCAAAATCGGAATTTAGGATTTGAAATTTGAAACTTTGGGTAGATTTGCAATTTGCAAAAGTTTGGGGGCAGATTTGCAATTCCAAAAATTTTGGGAATTGTGACCCAAATTTTTTCTTGGGGAATAAGATTTTGGTTGTGAGTTTTATAGTACAAAAAAAGGGAAAAAACTCTAATTGTGGCTGAAAAAAAGGAAACAAAAAGAAAATCTGGTTTGAAAAAGGAAAAGAAAAGTCAAAATCCCAATCGGAAAAGAAAAAGGAAATAAAAGCCAATTGAGAGAGGGATTTTGATCTGAATTTTCAATTTGGAGGACAAGTAAGCCATTAAAATCATTTACCACAAGGGATTTGGATTTGAGTTCCTATTCCAATTTGTTTTCATAAATGTTTCTTGAATTTTCAGAACCTATTTGTCATCTATATAAAGCAATCTTGTTTTGATCATAATTCATTCAATACAGCTCCGAATCGTGCCATTCAAATTTATTTTTGTTCCTTATTCTTTGTAGAATTTTTAATTTTAGATCGTAGAGCCCAAATTTAAGTTTATATATTTTAAAATTTTGAAATAAGTTCTGCAATACTCATCTCCATAGTTTGCTTTGAATTGCGGTGAATTGATCAAACCCCAAGCCACCACCTCTCATCTGCCCAAAAACCCTAGCCAACACCTCTCCCTAGCCACCACCTCTTCGTCGTCTAGAAACCTGAGCCACCACCTCTACGCTGCCCAGAAACCCTAGCCACCACCTCTCCCCTATGACGATCCCCCCTAGCCCCGTCACAACCTAGTCCCCCGCTTCAAATCAAAGAGGGTATTGACCCCCACTTACCCCTCTCCACCTACTGCTAGCAGCGGCAGCAGCATTAGGAACCGACTTCGAGTTGGACGATAAGGAGTAGGGCGGCAATTTAGGGTCGGGATCCCATCCTCTTATTGTTGGGCGGTTTCGGCGTTGACTCAAAATGTCATCCATTGAGCAAACATGAAAAAACATAAATAAATACCCCTAAATTTAAAAATAAAAATTGATAGACCATTTTACCTACACATCTTCTTCTTCAAACACACCACGCTGCTGCTCCGCCACTCTACCGCTCCTTTGTCGCATTTGGCCATCGGACCTCCGTCAACCACTTGCCGTAGATACACCGTGCCACCGCCCGCAAACCACCACCTCCGTCGCCCAGAACCACCAGCCCCGCCACCAGGTACTCATCCTCGCCGCCCACCTTTTCCGCCCAGAAATAAACCCCAACCACACCGCCCAGAAACCCTAGCCACCACCTATCCCCGCCACCACTTCTCCGCCGCCAAGAAACCCTTGCCACCACCTTTCCCCTCGTAGAAACTCAAGCCACCACCGCTCCACCACCCTTCAACCCAAAGCCACCACCTCTCAGCTGCCCAAAAGCCCTAGCCACCACCTCTCCGTCGCTCAAAAACCCGAGCCACCACCTCTACGCTGCCCAGAAACCCTAGCCACCTCCTCTCCCCTATCACGATCCCCCTAGCCTCGTCACAACCTAGTCCCCCGCTTCAAATCAAAGAGGGTATTGACCCCACTCACCCCTCTCCACCTACTGCTAGCAGCGGCGGCGGCATTAGGAACCGATTTCGAGCTGGATGACGAGGAGTAGGGCGGTAATTTAGGGACGGGATCCCATCCTCTTATTGTTGGGCGGTTCCGGCGTTGACTCAAAATGTCAGCCATTGAGCAAACATGAAAAAACATAAATAAATACCCCTAAATTTAAAACTAAAAATTGATAGACCATTTTACCCTACACATCTTCTTCTTCAAACACACCACGCTGCTGCTCCGCCACTCTACCGCTGCTTTGTCGCATTTCGCCATCGGACCTCCGTCAACCACTTGCCGTAGATCCACCGTGCCACCGCCCGCAAACCACCACCTCTGTAGCCCAGAACCACCAGCCCCGCCACCAGGTACCCATCCTCACCGCCCACCTTTTCTGCCCAGAAACAAACCCCAACCCCACCGCCCAGAAACCCTAGCCACCACCTCTCCCCCGCCACCACTTCTCCCCCGCCAAGAAACTCTAGTCACCACCTTTCCCCCTCCCAGAAACTCAAGCCACCACTGCTCCACCACCCAGAAACCCCAAGCCATCACCTCTCAGCTGCCCAAAAACCCTAGCCAACACCTCTCCCTAGCCACCACCTCTCCGTCGTCCAGAAACCCGAGCCACCACCTCTACGCTGCCCAGAAACCCTAGCCACCACCTCTCCCCTATCACGATCCCCACTAGCCCCGTCACAACCTAGTCCCCTGCTTCAAATCAAAGAGGGTATTGACCCCACTCACCCCTCTCTACCTACTGCTAGCAGCGGCGGCGGCATTAGGAACCTACTTCGAGCTGGACGACGAGAAGTAGGGCGGTAATTTAGGGACGGGATCCCATCCTCTTATTGTTGGGCGATTCCGGCGTTGACTCAAAATGTATGACATTGAGCAAACATGAAAAAACATAAATAAATACCCCTAAATTTAAAACTAAAAATTGATAGACCATTTTACCCTACACATCTTCTTCTTCAAACACACCACGCTGCTGCTCCGCCACTCTACCGCTGCTTTATCGCATTACGCCATCGGACCTCCGTCAACCACTTGCCGTAGATCCACCGTGCCACCGCCCGCAAACCACCACCTCCGTAGCCCAGAACCACCAGCCCCGCCACCAGTTACCCATCCTCGCCGCCCACCTTTTCTGCCCAGAAACAAACTCCAACCCCACTGCCCAGAAACACTAGTCACCACCTCTCCCCCACCACCACTTCTCCCCCGCCAAGAAACCCTAGTCACCACCTTTCCCCTCCCAGAAACTCAAGCCACCACCGCTCCACCACCCAGAAACCCCAAGCCACCACCTCTCAGCTGCCCAAAAACCCTAACCAACACCTCTCCCTAGCCACCACCTCTCCGTCGTCCAGAAACCCGAGCCACCACCTCTACGCTGCCCAGAAACCCTAGCCACCACCTCTCCCCTATCATGATCCCTCTAGCCCCGTCACAACCTAGTCCCTCGCTTAAAATCAAAGAGGGTATTGACCCACTCACCCCTCTCCACCTACTGCTAGCCGCGGCGGCGGCATTAGGAACCGACTTCGAGTTGGACAATGAGGAGTAGGGCGGCAATTTAGGGACGGGATCCCATCCTCTTATTGTTGGGCGGTTCTGGCGTTGACTCAAAATGTCAGCCATTGAGCAAACATGAAAAATACATAAATAAATACCCCTAAATTTAAAACTAAAAATTGATAGACCATTTTACCCTACACATCTTCTTCTTCAAACCCACCACGCTGCTGCTCCGCCACTCTACCGCTGCTTTGTCGCATTTCGCCATCGGACCTCCATCAACCACTTGCCGTAGATCCGCCGTGCCACCGCCCGCAAACCACCACCTCCGTAGCCCAGAACCACCAGCCCCGCCACCAGGTACCCATCCTCGCCGCCCACCTTTTCTGCCCAGAAACAAACTCCAACCCCACCGCTCAGAAATCCTAGCCACCACCTCTCCCCCGCCACCACTTCTCCCCCGCCAAGAAACTCTAGTCACCACCTTTCCCCCTCCCAGAAACTCAAGCCACCACCGCTCCACCACCCAGAAACCCCAAGCCACCACCTCTCAGCTGGCCAAAAACCCTAGCCAACACCTCTCCCTAGGCACCACCTCTCCGTCGTCCAGAAACCCGAGCCACCACCTCTACGCTGCCCAAAAACCCTAGCCACCACCTCTTCCCTATCACGATCCCCCTAGCCCCGTCACAACCTAGTCCCCTGCTTCAAATCAAAGAGGGTATTGACCCCACTCACCCCTCTCCACCTACTGCTAGCAGCAGCGGCGGCATTAGGAACCAACTTCGAGCTGGATGACGAGGAGTAGGGCGGCAATTTAGGGACAGGATCCCATCCTCTTATTGTTGGGCGGTTCCGACGTTGACTCAAAATGTCAGCCATTGAGCAAACATGAAAAAACATAAATAAATACCCCTAAATTTAAAACTAAAAATTGATAGACCATTTTACCCTACACATCTTCTTCTTCAAACACACCACGCTGCTGCTCTGCCACTCTACCGCTGCTTTGTCGCATTTTGCCATCGGACCTCCGTCAACCACTTGCCGTAGATCCACCGTGCCACCGCCCGTAAACCACCACCTCCGTAGCCCAGAACCACATACCCCGCCACCAGGTACCCATCCTCGCCGCCCACCTTTTCTGCCCAGAAACAAACCCCAACCCCAACCCCACCGCCCAGAAACCCTAGCCACTACCTCTCCCCTGCCACCACTTCTCCGCCGCCAAGAAACCCTAGCCACCACCTTTCCCCCTCCCAGAAACTCAAGCCACCACCGCTCCACCACCCAGAAACACCAAGCCACCACCTCTCAGCTGCCCAAAACTTCGTCGTCCAGAAACCCGAGCCACCACCTCTACGCTGCCCAGAAACCCTAGCCACCACCTCTCCCCTATCAAGACCCCCCTAGCCCCATCACAACCTAGTCCCCCACTTCAAATCAAAGAGGGTATTGACCCCACTCACCCCTCTCCACCTACTGCTAGCAGCGGTGGCGGCATTAGGAACCGACTTCGAGCTGGACGATGAGGAGTAGGGCGGTAATTTAGGGACGGGATCCCATCCTCTTATTGTTGGGCGTCTTGATTTGTATTGCTGGGACGAGAAATTAATTGGCACTAGTGGGATGGGGAGTAGAGAGGCGATTGAAGGGAGGGAGGGCGTGTGAGTATTGCTGAGGGTGAGCGATACTGAGGGTTATTAATGTCTTATTTTATTTTGATTTTTTTAACTCAAGGGTATAATGTTCATTTCACCTATTTTCGGCCAATTTGGCCATTGAAATTTTGGTCAACGAAGTCTAGGATTATTTGTGCTCTTTCATATTTTACAAGGCCATTTATGCACTTTTGTCCAAAACATTGGGTTAAAAACACACTTTTCTCTTGATTAAAATGTGAAATATATATCCATAATTCATCAAATCATTATATAAATGAATTTAAGAATAAAAATAATTAGAGTAAAGTGCATTCATACCCTTCAGCTCCTTGTTTAGTACACATATGCCAATCAGTTTTTTAAAAGTGCACATATACCCCCAATCCTTGTCTGGTGTACATACACCCCTCAGTTCTTCAATGTCGGACTTCAGCTATAGGCACTGGTAATGAGAATTCCATTAAAGGCACCCATTAGAAGGCGGTTCCATCAAAACCTCTTTTAATTGAGGTTCGAAAGTCCCTCCTAGGTCATTTGAAAGGCGGTTCAAATTAACTAATGGTAGTGTTGCCTTTAGAATTGTTTTTTTAAGAGCCAAAAAAACTTTCGAGTTCAAAAGTGCTATCTCATGTCACTTTTTTAAAGGCAGTTCTATATATAACCGCCGTTAATGGACTCATTTACTTTTTGGCCCAAAGAAGAAACCAATTTACTTACTCCCTCTGTCCCAGATTAAATTGCACAGAATATTTTTCACATTCTCCAACACACACGTTTGACCATTAATATATTTAACTGCATATAATATTGGTAAACAAAAAGTTTCTTTCTAGAAACTACTTGTTATGACGAACCCAGCGATATCACATACAACAATATTAGTGTTTATAAATCAATTCAAATACGTAGTCAAAATTTTCTTAATTTGACTGAATCTTTGATCTTGTGCTATTTAATCTGGGACGGAGGGAGTAGGCATATTTCTCCTCTTCTCCCCATTACTCATTGACCTAGTCATAAAATTCTCTCTTCTCCCCCCTTAAGTTCTCCATCCCACCACCGTCGCTCGGCCCTAGCTCCGTCGCTCATCTTCCCCTCCATCCTCTCCCCTCCGTTGCCCGAGTTCGTTGCTCACCCCTCGTCGCCTGAGTTCGTCGTTCGGGTTCATCGCTCTCCCTCGTTGCCTGAGTTCGTCGCTCTCCCCTTGTCGCCTGAGTTTGTCGCTCTTCTCTCTGTTGCCTGAGTTCGCTACTCTCCCCACTGCCGCCTGAGTTCGTCGCTATCCCCTCGTCGCTTGAGTTCCTTACTCTCCCCTTGTCGCCTGAGTTCATCGTTCTCCACTCTTCGCATGAGTTCTCTACCTTCTCCATTATTCATGTGATGATTTTTGTTTAGTTTTTGTGTTTGTTCTCTGCTGTTGTGTTGATTTATGTTGTGATCTTGTGATTTCCATATCCGGCTTTGCTTCTGTGCTGTCGGAGACCAATCGGTTCTGGAACCTTATTTTTTTGGAAGGGCAGAAATAGGTGAACCTATTTCGGACACCCTCGAAACCACCTTTAATAGATGGCGATTAAAGGCACCACCATAGAAGGCACTTTGAAAGTGTCATCTATTATCTGATAGAACCGTCTTTAATGGCATCTCCCCCCACTAATGAGGGGTAATGTGCACTTTCAAAAAACACGAAAGGGTATATGTGCATTCAAAAAACACTGAGGGTATATGTGCACTTTTGAAAAACTTGAGGGTATATGTGCACTAAACAAATAGCCTGGGGGCATGAATACATTTTACAAAAATAATTATACGAAAATAAAATTGTTGTTTTATTTATTATTGAAATATTAATACATTTAAAAATTATTCATACTTTGAATAAATTATATTTTTTAAAATATTTTTTTACATAATTTGGGTCGATTTGTGATTCAGCCCAACCCAACTCAAAACTATGGGAATTTAGTCCTGACCCGTAAACTTTGGAAGAGGAGGAGGTGGCGGGGTTGGAAGAAAGGGTGGAAATGGAAAAAAAATGTAAGGTTGAGTTAGATTCGATTTGAGCTTACAACCTTTTTTTTATCTAAATACCATGACAAGTGAATTTTACTTAAATTTCCTATAAATTGCAATTCGAACTGTGGTCTCCACATACACTATAGTGAGATGGCCTCATAAGAGATTTATCTTATATAATAGTCTCATGTCTCATTGTAACCTTGTGTGAGACCAACTCACACAAGTTTTTGTAAAAAATTAATACAAACAGTGGACAAATCCCTGGAACCAAATCGAGTAACAAATCATGACCAGAACTAATACAATGTACATACAATGTATACAAGATTTGCATGACAAGTAGATGTATATTCATCCATATATGATACAATGTACTTGGCATAAACCCTTATGGGTTTGGGCTTTATTTACATTAACACTACTGTTCAAGCATGTATATAAATGTGTTTCTATCTCAACACGAATATCCCAAAGAATCACAGCCCTTAAGCTTAAGCTTAAGTATGGCCTTCTTCATTTCTTTTTCTCGTTTCCTTAGGTATATCATCTGTATTTTTCTCGTTCTCTTCTTGTCTCTAGGGTTAAACTTCGCAGCACCAGGAAGAAAAATGGTGGAAGAAAATAAAATGCTTGTTGGTACTTCACAAGATGGTTTTGTTGCTCCATTTATATCAATAAGGAATGGTCGAATGGCGCGCATCACTAATTCTGCTCCATCACCAGGGGTCGGGCATGATCCATACTACCCTTCTTCCACTGCTTCTTCCACTACGAAGTCTCTAGGATTAAACTTAGCAGCATCAGGAAGAAAAGTGATGGAAGAAAATAAAATGTTCATTGGTACTCCACAAAATGGTTTTGTTACCCCAGTTCTATCAATAAGGGATGGTCGTATGGCACACATCACTAAGTCTGTTCCATCAGCAGGGGTCGGGAATGATCTATACTACCCTTCTTCCACTGCTACATCGACAGGATACGAAAATATGCATAAGCATGAGATAATACTCAATTAATGGCTCACAACCTCCATATCTAGGTTGGATGTTTGTATTTTGATCAGTGTGTTATTTTTTATTGACTATTGTGTTATTTTTTATTGACTATTGTAAGTTGTTCCTTGCTTTTTATTAAATTGATGTGAGAGTTCGTCTTATAAAGATCGTGAGATTATTCTTCATATCTAATTTAAACTCAATTGGTCATTTTAATTGGAATTTTTATTTAGAGCTACACATTTGAAAAGGTAGAAAAGGTGCAATAGAATAGATATGGTATAATAATTAGTCGACAGTATCTACTCTATTAAATAATGATTATTTAGGTTGTTATATACTCTAATCATTAAAAACTTATACTCCTACAAGAAAGGTGGAATTTTAAAGAAGAAAAAAATAAGAAAAGAAAATGGATTCAAATTAAATAATCACATCGGAACGGGGGAAAACTTCATCGGCCCTTTATTTTGTAATTATTGTGAGTTTTATTTTGGAGGGAATTTTTTTTAAAAAAAATATGCCAATAAATATAAGGACCTATTGTACAATTATCAATTATTATTATATACTCCTCCCGTCCACCATTAATTGCTTAGTTTGAATTTTGGAAATCAAACAAACTCAATTTCGACCATTAAATTCTATTATTATGTATGTAAAACTATTATCATATTATATGTTGCTGGATTCATCATAACATATATTTTTATATTATAATTTTTCTGAAATTTTTCACACACATAAATGAAGATAATAATAGTTAAAATTTGATGAAGTTGACTTTCAAAAGTCAAATTAAGCAATTAATGGTGGGACAGGGGGAGTATATATTACAAAAAAATTTAAAATTTTATTTTCATTTTTATTCTGCAACCAATCGGAAATCTCATCACTGATCGAAAACTGTCACTGGACGATGGTTATCGCCATATTTCCACTGATCTTCTCTGTCCGCCGCCTATGTTCTCTGTACTCTGGCTCGATTCCACTGGAAAGATCTCCATTTTCCGGCAAGACATATCATAATCATCTGGCTTGATGCCTAAAGTTTACAGTAATTGTTCGATTATACCAGAATCGTCATCGAGGTAATCCTAGTGACGTCGCTGGATCTACATTCGCAATAATTGTCATTGTCGAAACCCTAGCTCCCAACCACTGCCTCTCAATGGAAGCCTAATGACAGTGTTGTATAGAAGTCGATTTACCAACATTATGGAAGCTTAGCGACATATTTACAAACGCCGTGGAAGCCTAATGACGGATTTACAGATGTCGCGGAAGCCTAGTTGTGTCTGATTCAAGTCCGTATCCGACGCAGAGCCTGTCTCCAATGCTCCTCGAGTCTTCGCCTGCAACTATGCCAACGTGCGTGAGATGCACGCGATTCATCGGAGAAGAAGGTTCGAGGGTGAGATGCGCGCATGTATTGATTCCTATCGGGGCATGAACTCCACGTCGTCGCTCCGCTGGTAAACCTCTGCTCCTCTGAATATGAATATGTGAGTATTTTTCTTGATTCGGTGATGATGATGTTATGATATGTGATGATGATGTGATAATGTCATTTTTCTCTCCAAAGACATGCTAAGCTTAATTAGTATTTCATTGAGAGAATGTTCAGCAATTGCTCTCTGGTGTAGTGGTTAGTACTATGGACTTTGAGATTAGTGTCCTGAGTTCGAATCCTACAATGACCTTTTTTTAAAAAAAAAATTATGTTTTTGAGCTACTGTAGTTTTTTGGTTAATGTTTGTAGCTTTTTTCCTCTCATGTTCATGTAATTCATTTTTCGTGTGAGGTTTAGTTGATGTGAGTTGATGTTTTACAGATTTTTTTGGGTGACATGGATTGATATTTGTATTTTTTTTTCTCATATTGATGTTTTTCATTTTCCGGCAGAGGTTTAGGTGATAGGAGTTTATGTTTGTAGGTTTTTTGGTGATATAAGTTGATGTTTGTAGTGTCTTTTTCTCATGTTCCATTTTTTAGATGAGGTTTAGGTGATAGGAGTTAATGTTTGTAGCTTTTGGGTGATAAGGTTGATGTTTGTAGTTTCTTAATTTTTTGTTTGATAATTTAGGTTTTGTTGTGTTTTATGATTTTCAGAGTGAAGAATTTATACTCTTGATGTACTATACCTTTTTGGTTGATTTTTTTTCCTCTCATGTTAATGTTTTTAATTTTTTAGGTGAGTTATAGTTGATATGAGTTAATTTTTTAAAAGTTTTTTTGGGTAATATGGGTTGATATTTTTAGCCTCTTTTTCTCATGTTGATGTTTTCCATTTTATATGTGAGGTTTAGGTAATATGAGTTGATGTTTGTAGCGTTTTTTGGTGATATAGGTCGATGTTTGTAGTTTTTTTCTCATGTTGATATTTTTCATTTTTCGGGTGAGGTTTAAGTGATAGGAGTTGATGTTTGTAGCTTTTGGGTAATATAAGTTGATGTTTGTAACTTCTAGGTGATATAGGTTGATGTTTGTAGATTCTGAGTGATATAGGTTGATGTTTGTAGTTTTTTTTAATAAAACCTAATAATTTAAGCTTTGTTAAAGTTTTTATGATTTTCCGTTTATGATGTTTATGGGTTTCAATTGATGTTTTTTTTCAAATTGTTATTGATTTTTTACATATTTTTTTGTGCAATTTTTAGTCGATGTTTTATGAGTTTCAGTTGATGTTTTTCTAGTTGTATCTGATGTTTATGATTTTTAGTTCAATGTTCATATTGATTTTTTGCAATTTTATAAAAGTTTTTTTTGATTTTTTTTGAATTTTTTGCAGATTGCAGCTGGAGGGTAAATGATGGAAAATTTGAGGAAAAAACCTGGAAAAATATTATAGATAGGTCCCTGAAGAAATATTGGATACAAGTCCATGAAAATTTATTATAGATATTTTCCCTATAACTGGAATAGAGTTAGAATTGCATAAAGATCCATGCATAAAGTTTAGGCTATCTAACAGGAGACCATCTCATTTATTATTATGTTTAAATTTCTTTATGTTTATTATAATTCAATGTTAGAATATAAATATTGAAATTATGCTTTTATTGTGAAGTATAAAACCTAAATATAAGATATGTCATAGTATTTTTATATTATAAAATATTACGTATTTATTCATCACAACTTATAAACGAAATATGGGTATAGTATTTGTGATATGTAACAGAAAATATAAAGCTGAGAGTTATATTTGTACTTATCAAAGAACTAGGGGGTATGAAAGCATTTGCCTATAACAGTAGGCAAAGTCTTGTATGAGACTATCTCATAGTGATACCAAGAATTAATGTGCAATATAATGAAGTTTCATTAGAGATGTGGTTTCTAATATAACTAAAGAAATTTTGGGAGAGGGGAGTGGGATATGGGTGCAAATGAAAAAAAATTCGGGTGCTGGGAATAAATAGTTTGGGAATTAATGATTCCGGACCATAAGAATCTCGTGGGTCAATAATTCCATCCGGAGAAATTCACGAATCAGTTTTTTCCTAATTTTCGCGCAATGTGCGTGATTTTACTACCATACTTCATTTCCAGCATTCGATGTTTCAATCACACATTCTGATGTTGTTTTTCCACTAAACTCATGTGTTTTAAAGTTAAATTTTGTTGTTTATAGTAAAGCTTGAGTTTGCATGTTCAATTTTTTACACTTTATACATGTTGACACTAGTTAGTGACGTTTTATTACCTTAAATTTTAATTTATAATTTAGACTTTCATTTCATGTGTTAGTCTTTCAGCATGTCATTTTAAAAATTGATATTGATGCTTCATTTTTATCAAATATTATATTTTTTTAGTTAGTGTGTCCTCGATGTTTCAATCACGTGAAATGGTTTTTTAATTCTTACTACTGATGTTCTTTTTTTTAAAAAAAAATTTAGTTTCACATTTATTAAAACTGTGATGTTTTAAAATCAATGTATGTTTTTATTTCACGTTTAATATTAAAATTTGATATATTTTTTTCACGTGTTTCTATTAGATGTTCAATTATTATTATTTAATGTTCATTTTTGGAATATAAAATTTTTATTTAACGCGCCCTTGATTATTCAATAGCATTAAATGAATTTTTAATTTTTAGTATTGATGATTTAATTTAATATTTATCACTGTCACAATTTGTTGCACATTTTGATATTCTAAAATTCATGTATATTTTTATATTTAAAATTTGATGTTTTTTTCTGAGTTTTTATTAGACGTTCAATTTTTTTTATTTTAATGTTTGTTTTAGGATTCTATCTAATGTTTAACTATTTTAATTTGATGTGAATTTTAATGTTTTAATTTGATGCATCATTATTTTAATTTGATATGTATTTATTTTAGTATTTTGTTTGATGTTAAACTATTTTAATTTTAATATAATCCTTTAGTGATTTTATTTGATGTTTAACTATTCTAATTTTATTTTATTTTAATTTTCTATTTTTGATGTTTAAAAGAATTTATTTAATTTTTAACTAATTAAATTTGACCCATATGCAATAGGCCCAACATGCCCAAAATAATGGGCAATTGGGAAAATTTGGATCAGCATCTTTGGGTTGTGATGAACAAACTAATCGAATCGAAACTAAACAAATTGTATAAGAGTTTAGGAGAGAAAAATAAATGTGTTGCAGCAAACTCTAAGAGCCATTTTCACAATGATCAACAAAGATCCCTATCCATCTCTAATCCTGCTATTTGTACTACCTAGTTGCTGAATCGGTTAGCTACCAGAATCTGTTCTAATGGCCATGGAAACATGGTGAATTCCCAGCCTTAGCTCAGTAACTGTGAGCTCTTCTTCCAATTTGCTCAACTTTACCGTTCGAGATGAAAAACAAAGCCAAAAGACATATTTACCCTCCATGTTCACGACAATCCACTCCCCTTATTTTAAAGCTTGACCTCAAGCTTGGAATTATGGAAACTGTTGCATGATTTCTTCAGCATCCTCCCATGAAGCTTCTTTGTGAGACAAGTGTTTCCATTCTATGAGCCATTGAATAACCTGCTAATTTCCCTTAGCCCTCAGTCTTCTTTGTAGAACTTTGTAAGGTTTCAAAATCAATACTTCTTCAAAATCCGTTTCAGGAATATCCATTCTTTGAGTTTGAATTGGACCATGATGTTTCTTCAGTAAAGAGACATGGAACACAAGGTGAATCCTGCTACCAATAGGAAGCTCCAGTTTATATGCCACCTCTGCTATCTTCTTGAGGATTTTAAATTGACCATAGAATTTAGGAGCCAAATTCTGATTCTGTTTGGTAGCCACAATTTGTCGCTTGTACTTCTGTAGTTTTAGATACACAAGATCACCTTCAGGAAAAGTTCTTTCAGTTCTTCATGCTTCAGGAAATTGCTTCATTCAATATTGAGCATGTTGCAAGTGTTTCTTCAAAAGCTTGTTCACCCTCTCTCTTTGTTCCAGAACATTAGTCACTGTTGGAAATAAAATCTCCCTGAAAGTTCCCAAAGGCAATGACAGTGGTTTGACTCAATACAGGGCTTCATGTGGAGTAATTTTTATACTGTGGTGATTTAATAATATTGTACAATTACTCAGCTGAACTAAGCCAGTCCTTCCATGAGTTTGGTTTGTCACCACAGAAACTTCTCAAGTATCCTTCCAACACTTGATTGACCCTCTCAGTCTGACCATCAGTTTTTGGATTGTAGGCTGAGCTGAGTTGCAACTTTACTCCCAACATACTCATTAACACCTACCAAAAATGGCTATTGAAGATTTTGTCTCTATCTGATGTAATAGGTTCAGGCACTCCATGTTGCCTATAAACCTCAGAATGGAATAACTGAGCAATGTCAACTGAAGTAAAAGGATGAAAAACCTTCAATAAGTGAGCATACTTTGTGAATATGAAATATATATTCATAATTTATGCACTTTTGTCCAAAATATAGGGTTAAAAAGACACTTTTCTCTTGATTAAAATATGAAATATATATCCATAATTAATCAAATAATTATATAAATGAATTTAAGAATAAAAATAATTAGAGTAAAGTGCATTCATACCCTCTAGCTCCTTGTTTAGTGCACATATATCGCTCAGTTTTCTAAAAGTGCACATATACCCCCCAAGTCCTTGTTTGGTGTACATATACCCCTCAGTTCTTCAATATCGGACTTCAGCTATAGGCAATGGTAGAGAAAGTTCCATTAAAGGCACCCATTAGAGTAACCGCCTTTAATTGAGGTTCGGAAGTCCCTCCTAGGTAATTTTAAAGGCGGTTCAAATTAATTAATGGCAGTTTTGCCTTTATAATTGTTTTTAAGAGCCGAAAGAACTTCCGAGTTCGAAAGTGCTATCTCAGGTAACTTTTTTATTTTAAAGGCAGTTCTATATATAGTTCCTTTAATGGACTCATTTATTTTTTGGCCCAAGGCAGAAACCAATTTACTTACTCCCTATGTCCCAGATTAAATTGCACAGAATCTTTTTCACTGTCTCCAACACACACGTTTGACCATTAATATATTTAACTACATATAATATCGGTAAACAAAAAGTTTCTTTCGAGAAACTACTTGTTATGACGAATCCAACGATATCACATACAACGATATTACTGTTTATATATCAATTCAAATATGTAGTCAATTTTTTCTTAGTTTAACTGAATCTTTGATCTTGTGTAATTTAATCTAGGACGGAGGGAGTAGGCATTTTTCTCCTCTTGTCCCCATTACTCATTGACCTAGTCATAAAATTTTCTCTTCTCCCCCCTCTAGTTCTCCATCCCACCGCCGTCGCTCGGCCCTAGCTCTGTCGCTCGTCTTCCCCTCTATCCTCTCCCCTCCGTTGCTAGAGTTTGTCGCTCTCCCCTCGTTTCCTGAGTTTGTCGCTCCCCTTTCATTTGCCTGAGTTCGTCCCTCTCCCCTCATTGCCTGATTTTTTCACTCTCCTCTCTGTCGCCTGAGTTTGCCGCTCTCCCCACTGTCGCCTATGTTTGTCGCTATCCCCTCGTCACAAGGTATTGTATGGGACTGCTTGTATAATTCCGCAAGGCATTGATATAGACCCCTAACGGAGCTCCTCCGTTAGCATGTTGCAACTCCTAAGGATGAAGACAATCTAAAGTCTTACTTCTCTCATTGTATAATTCCGTTTATTTTGAACCCACGGTCGCCTGAGTTCGTCCCTATCCGTTCATCGCTTGAGTTCCTTACTCTCCCCTTGTCACCCGATTCATCATTCTCCACTCTTCGTATGAGTTCTCTACCTTCTCCATTGTTCATGTGATGGTTTTTGTTTAGTTTTTGGTGTTTGTTCTCTGCTGTTGTGTTGATTTATGTTGTGATCTTGTGATTTCCATATCCGGCTTTGCTTCTGTGCTGCCGGAGACCAATCGGTTCAAGCAGCTTTTTTTGGAAGGGTAGAAATAGGTGAACCTATTTCGGACACCCTCGAAACCACCTTTAATAGATGGTGATTAAAGGCACCACCAGAGAAGGCACTTTGAAAGTGTCATCTATTATCCGATAGAACCGCCTTTAATGGCATCTCCCCCACTAATGAGGGGTAATGTGCAATTTCAAAAACCACGAAAGGGTATATATGCATTCAAAAACACTGAGGGTATATGTGCACTTTTGAGAAACTTGAGGGTATATGTGCACTAAACAAATAACCTGGGGCATGAATACATTTTACACAAATAATTATACGAAAATAAAATTGTTGTTTAATTTATTAGTTAAATATTATTACATTTAAAAATTATTCATATTATTTGAATAAATTAATTTTTAAATAATATTTTACATAATTTGGGTCGATTTATGATTCAGCCCAACCCAACCCAAAACTATGGGAATTTAGTCCTGACCCGTGAACTTTGGAAGAGGAGGAGGTGGCGGGGTTGGAAGAAAGGGTGGAAATGGAAAAAAAAATGAAAGGTTGAATTAGATTCAATTTGGGCTTATAGCCTTTTTTGATCTTAATAACATGACAAGTGAATTTTACTTAAATTTCCTATAAATTGCATTTTAAACCCTGGTCTCCACATACACTATAGTGAGATGACCTCATAAGAGATTTATCTTATATAATAGTCTCATGTCTCATCGTAACCTTGTGTGAGACAACCTCACACAGGTTTTTGTAAAAAAATTAATACAAACAGTTGACAGATCCCTGGAACCAAATCGAGTAACAAATCATGACCAGAACTAATACAATGTACATACAGTGTATACAAGATTTGTATGACAAGTAGATGTCTATCCATCCATATATGATACAATGTACAAGGCATAAACCCTTATGGGTTTGGGCTTTATTTACACTAACACTACTGTTCAAGCATGCATAAAAATGTGTTGCTATCTCAACACGAATATCCCAAAGAATCACAGCCCTTAAGCTTAAGCTTAAGTATGACCTTCTTCATTTCTTTTTCTCGTTTCCTTAGGCATATCATCTGCATTTTTATTGTTCTCTTCTTGTCTCTATGGTTAAACTTCGCAGCACCGAGAAGAAAAATGGTGGACGAAAATAAAAAGCTTGTTGGTACTTCACAAGATGGTTTTGTTGCTCCATTTATATCAATAAGGAATGGCCGAATGGCGCGCATCACTAAGTCTGCTCCATCACCAGGGGTCGGGCATGATCCATACTACCCTTCTTCCACAACTTCTACCACTACGAAGTCTCTAGGGTTAAACTTAGCAGCACTAGGAAGAAAAGTGATGGAAGAAAATAAAATGTTCGTTGGTACTCCAAAAGATGGTTTTGTTACCCCAGTTCTATCAATAAGGAATGGTCAAATGGCGCTCATCACTAAGTCTGCTCCATCACCAGGGGTCGGGAATGATCCATACTACCCTTCTTCCACTGCTACATCGACATGATACGATAATGTGCATAATCATGAGATAATACTTAATTTCATGGCTCACAACCTCCATATCTAGGTTGGATGTTTGTATTTTGATCAGTGTTTTGTTTTTTATTGACTATTGTAAGTTGTTCCTTGCTTATTATTAAATTGATGTGAGAGTTCGTCTTATAAAGATCGTGAGATTATTCTTCATATCTAATTTAAACTCAATTGGTCATTTTAATTGGAATTTTTATTTAGAGCTACACATTTGAAAAGGTAGAAAAGGTGTAATAGAATAGATATGGTATAATAATTAGTCGACAGTATCTACTCTATTAAATAATGATTATTTAGGTTGTTATATACTCTAATCATTAAAAACTTATACTCCTATAAGAAAGGTGAAATTTTAAAGAAGAAAAAAAAAGAAAATGGATTCAAATTAAATAATCACATCGGCAACGGGTGGAAAACTTCATCGGCCCTTTATTTTGTAATTATTGTGAGTTTTATTTTGGAGGGAATTTTTTTTAAATGCCAATAAATATAGGGACCTATTGGACAATTATCAATTATTATTATATACTCCTCCCGTCCACTATTAATTGCTTAGTTTGAATTTTGGAAATCAAATAAACTCAATTTCGACAATTAAATTCTATTATTATATATGTAAAAATATTATCATATTATATGCCGTTGGATTCATCATAACATGTATTTTTATATGATAATTTATCTAAAATTTTTCACACACATAAATGAAGAAAATAGTAGTTAAAATTTGATGAAGTTGTCTTTCAAAAGTCAAATTAAGCAATTAATGGTGGGACAGGGGGAGTATATATTACAAAAAAAATTTAAATTTTCATTTTCATTTTTATTCTGCAACCAATCGGAAACCTCCTTACTGATCAGAAACTATCACTGGACGATGGTTATCGCCATATTTCTGCTGATCTTCTCTGTCCGCCGCCTATGTTCTCTGTACTCTAGCTCGATTCCACCGGCAAGATCTCCATTTTCAGGCAAGATATATCATAATCATCTGGCTTGATGCCTAAAGTTTACAGTAATTGTTCGATTATACCAGAATCGTCGTCGAGGTAATCCTAGTGACGTCGCTGGATCTACATTCGCAATAATTGTCATTGTCGGAACCCTAGCCCCCAACCACTGCCTCTCCGTGGAAGCCTAATGACAGTGTTACATAGAAGTCAATTTACCGACACTATGGAAGCTTAGCGACATATTTACAGATGCTGTGGAAGACTAACGTCGGATTTACTGATGTCGTGGAAGCCTAGTTGTGTCTAATTCGAGTCCGTATCTGACGCGGAGCCCGTCTCCAATGCTCCTCGAGTCTTCGCCTGTAGTTATGCCGACGTGCGTGAGATGCACGCGATTAATCGGAGAAGAAGGTTCGAGGGTGAGATGCACGTCTGTATTGATTCCTATCGGGGCGTGAGCTCCTCGTCGTCGCTCCGCTAGTAAACCTCAGCTCCTCTATTTTTTTAATTAAACCATCCATAGATGGGGGAAATTATATTTGGCCTTCCCAAGCCTTAAAATAAACAGAAAAACTGAAAGTTAAATACAGGGAGAAGCCATTGTCTTAGTTTATATGTACATTTATGACCCGTAGGCTCATTGAGGCAACATTTGTTGCTTCCAAAATGAATAAGAAAGTATATCTAATTGTGAGGGGAATATTAAAACTCTTAGTTGAGAATGGAGGTCATCGAACTTATTAGTGGATCGTAATGACGAAACACTGGTCAGTCAAAATCACCCCATCTAAAACTAAGAATCTTATCCCCTATCAAGGTAAACAGTGGAAAGACATCACTATAACCTAGAGTAGTCATGAAGCATCTAGTAGAGGCTTCAATCTAGATCTAAGAATCAAATGAGCACTGTTGTGCATCAAGCCCAAAAGCAAATTAGCACTGAAGAAGAAAACCAGCACCAGCAATGTTTCCAGCAAAATCATTGCACATTTCTGAATTCATACGGAATTCACCATGTTGTGAGTCAAGCAAAACCTCAGCTCCTCTAAAAATGAATATGTGAGTATTTTTTTAAAATTTTTTGATGATGATGTTATGATATGTGATGATGATGTGATGATATTATTTTTGTTTCCAAAGACATGCTAAGGTTTATTAGTATTTCATTGAGAGAATGTTCAGCAATTGCTCTCTGGTGTAGTGGTTAGTACTATGGACTTTGAGATTAGTGTCCTGAGTTCGAATCCCACAATGACCATATTTTAAAATACTTTATGTTTTTGAGCTACTGTAGTTTTTTGGTTAATGTTTGTAGCTTTTTTTCCTCTCATGTTCATGTAATTCATTTTTCGTATGAGGTTTAATTGATATGAGTTGATGTTTTACAGATTGTTTTGGGTGATATGGATTGATATTTGTATTTTTTTCTCATATTGATGTTTTTCATTTTTCGGCAGAGGTTTAGGTGATAGGAGTTTATGTTTGTAGGTTTTTTGGTGATATAGGTTGATGTTTGTAGTGACTTTTTCTCATGTTATTTTTTTTCCATTTTCCGGATGAGGTTTAGGTGATAGAAGTTGATGTTTGTAGCTTTTGGGTGATAAGGTTGATGTTTGTAGTTTCTTAATTTTTTTTGATAATTAGGTTTTGTTGTGTTTTATGATTTTAAGAGTGAAGAATTTATACTCTTGATGTACTATAGCTTTTTGGTTGGTGTTTTTTTTTCCTCTCATGTTAATGTTTTTAATTTTTTAGGTGAGTTATAGTTGATATGAGTTAATTTTTTTAAAGTTTTTCTGGGTAATATGAGTTGATATATTTTGCTTTTTTTCTCATATGTATGTATTCCATTTTATATGTGAGGTTTAGGTAATAAGAGTTGACGTTTGTAGTTTTTTTCTCATGTTGATGCTTTCCATTTTTCGGGTGAGGTTTAAGTGATAGGAGTTGATGTTTGTAGCTTTTGGGTAATATAAGTTGATGTTTGTAGCTTCTAGCTTCTAGGTGATATAGGTTGATGTTTGTAGCTTTTGAGTGATATAGGTTGATGTTTGTAGTTTTTTTTAATAAAAATTAATAATTTAACCTTTGTGGATGTTTTTATGATTTTCAGTTTTTGATGTTTATGGTTTTCAATTGATGTTTTTGTTAGTTGTAGGCGATGTTTTTTTTAAATTGTTATTGATTTTTTATATATTTTTTTGTGCAATTTTTAGTCGATGTTTTATGAGTTTTAGTTGATGTTTTGCTAGTTGTATCTAATGTTTATGATTTTTAGTTCAATGATCATATTAATTTTTTGCAATTTTTTAAAAGTTTGTTTTTGAATTTTTTGATTATTTTTTTTTGCAGATTGCAGCTGGAGGGAAAATGATGGAAAAATTTGAGAAAAACCCTGGAAAAATATTATAGATAGGTCCCTGAAAAAATATTGGATATAAGTCCCTGAAAATATATTATAGATATGTCCCTATAACTGGAATAGAGTTAGAATTGCATAAAAATCCATGCATAAAGTTTAGGCTGTCTAAGAGGAGACCATCTCATTTATTAATATGTTTAAATTTCTTTATGTTTATTATAATTCAATGTTAGAATATAAATATTGAAATACTTTTATTGTGAAATATAAAACCTAAATATAAGATATGTCATAGTATTTTTATATTATAAAATACTACGCATTTATTTATCACAACTTATATACGAAATATAGGTATAGTATTTGTGTTAAGTAACAGAAAATATAAAGCTGAGAGTTATATTTGTACTTATCAAAGAACTAGGGGGTATGAAAGTATTTGCCTATAACAGTTGACAAAATCTTGTATGAGACTATCTCATAGTGATACCAAGAATTAATGTGCAATATAATGAAGTTTCATTAGAGATGTGGTTATAAATATAACTAAAGAAATTTTGGGAAAGGAAAGTGGGATATGGGTGCAAATAAAAAAAATTCGGGTGTTGGGGAATAAATAGTTTGGGAATTAATGATTCCGGACCATAAGAATCTCGTGGGTCAATAATTCCATCCGGAGAAATTAACGAACTAGTTTTTTCCTCATTTTCACGCAATGTGCATATTTTTACTACAAAATTTTATTTCCAACATTTGATGTTTCAATCACACATTGTGATGTTTTTTTCACTAAACTCATGTGTTTTAAAGTTGAATTTTGTTGTTTATAGTAAATCTTGAGTTTGCATGTTAAATGTTTTACACTTTATATATGTTGACACTAGTTAGTGATGTTTTATTATCTTAAATTTTAATTTATAATTTAGACTTTCATTTGATGTGTTAGTTTTTCAGCGTGTCATTTTAAAAATTGATATTGATGCTTCATTTTTATCAAATATTATATTTTTTTAGTTAGTGTGTCCTTGATGTTTCAATCACGTGAAACGGTTTTTAAATTTTTACTACAGATGTTCTATTCTTTTAAAATTTAGTTTCACATTTATTAAAACTGTGATGTTTTAAAATCAATGTATGTTTATATTTCACGGTCAATATTAAAATTTAATTTTTTTTTCACGTGTTTCTATTAGATGTTCAATTATTTTTATTTAATGTTCATTTTTGGAATATTAAAATTTTATTTTACGCGTCCTTGATTTTTCAATAGCGTTACATGAATTTTTAATTTTTAGTATTGATGATTTAATTTAATAGTTATCACTGTCACATTTTGTTGCACATTTTGATATTCTAAAATTCATGTATATTTTTATATTTAAAATTTGATGTGTTTTTCTGTGTTTTTATTAGACGTTTAACTTTTTTATTTTAATGTTTGTTTTAGGATTCTATCTGATGTTTAACTATTTTAATTTGATGTGAATTTTAATGTTTTAATTTGATGCATCATTATTTTAATTTGATATGTATTTTTTTTAGTATTATTTTTTATGTTAAACTGTTTTAATTTTAATATAATCCTTTAGTGATTTTATTTGATGTTTAACTATTCTAATTTTATTTTATTTTAATTTTCTATTTTTGATGTTTAAAAGAATTTATTTAATTTTTAACTAATTAAATTTGACCCATATGCAATAGGCCCAACATGGCCAAAATAATGGGCAATTGGGAAATTTTGGACCAGCATCTTTGGGTTGTGATGGACAAACTAATCGAATTGAAACTGACCAAATTGTATTAGAGTTTAGGAGAGAAAAAGAAAGGTGTCGCAGCAAACTCTAAGAGCCATTTTCACAATGATCAACAAAGATCCCTATCCATCTCTAATCCTGCTATTTGTACTGCCTAGTTGCTGAATCGGTTAGCTACCAGAATCTGTTCTAATGGCCATGGAAACATGGTGAATTCCCAGCCTTAGCTTAGCAACTATTCTAATGGCCATGGAAACATGGTGAATTCCCAGCCTTAGCTTAGTAACTGTGAGCTCTTCTTCCAATTCACTCAACTTTACCGTTCGAGATTAAAAACAAAGCCAAAAGACATATTTACCCTCCATGTTCATGACAATCCACTCCCCTTATTTTAAAGCTTGACCTCAAGCTTGGAATTGTGGAAACTGTTGCTTGATTTCGTCAGCATCCTCCTATGAAGCTTCTTCGTGAGACAAGTGTTTCCATTCTATAAGCCATTGAATAACCTGCTAATTTTCCTTAGCCTGCAGTCTTCTTTGTAGAACTTTGTAAGGTTTCAAAATCAATACTTCTTCAAACTCAGTTTCAGGAATATCCATTCTTTGAGTTTGAACTGGACCATAATGTTTCTTCAGTAAAGACATGGAACACAGGGTGAATCCTGCTACCAATAGGAAGCTCTAGTTTATATGCCACCTCTCCTATCTTCTTGAGGATTTTAAATTTACCATAGAATTTAGGAGCCAAATTCTGATTCCGTTTGGTAGCCACAATTTGTTGCGTGTACTTCTGTAGTTTTAGATACACAAGATCACCTTTAGAAAAAATCCTTTCAGTTCTTCGTGCATCAGCAAATTGCTTCATTCAATATTGAGCATGTTGCAAGTGTTTCTTCAAAAGCTTGTTCACCCTCTCTCTTTGTTCCAGAACGTTAGTCACTGTTGAAAATAAAATCTCCCTGAAAGTTCCCAAAGGCAATCAACACCTACCAAAAATGGCTAGTGAAGATTTTGTCTTTATCTGATGTAATAGGTTCAGGCACTCTATGTAGCCTATAAACCTCATAATGGAATAACTGAGCCATGTCAACTGAAGTAAAAGGATGAGAAACCTTCAATAAGTAAGCATACTTTGTGAATATGAAATATATATTCATAATTTATACACGTTTGTCCAAAATATATGGTTAAAAACACACTTTTCTCTTGATTAAAATATGAAATATATATCCATAATTAATTGAATAATTATATAAATGAATTTAAGAATAAAAATAATTAGAGTAAAGTGCATTCATATCATCTAGCTCCTTGTTTAGTGCACATATATCGCTCAGTTTTCTAAAAGTGCACATATACCCCCTAAGACCTTGTTTGGTGTACATATACCCCTCAGTTCTTCAATATCGGACTTCATCTATAGGCACTGGTAGAGAGAGTTCCATTAAAGGCCCCCATTAGAAGGCGGTTCCATCAAAACCGCCTTTAATTGAGGTTCGAAAGTTCCTCCTAGGTCATTTTAAAGGCGGTTCAAATTAATTAATGGCAGTTTTGCCTTAATAATTTTTTTTGAGAGCAGAAAGAACTTCCAAGTTCGAAAGTGCTATCTCAGGTCACTTTTTTATTTTAAAGGCAGTTCTATATGTAACCGCCTTTAATGGACTCATTTATTTTTTGGCCCAAGGCAGAAACCAATTTACTTACTCCCTATGTCCCAGATTAAATTGTACAGAATCTTTTTCACTGTCTCCAACACACACATTTGACCAATAATATATTTAACTACATATAATATCGGTAAACAAAAAGTTGATTTCTAGAAACTACTTGTTATGACGAATCCAACGATATCACATACAACAATATTACTTTTTATATATCAATTCAAATATGCAGTCAAAGTTTTCTTAGTTTAATTGAATATTTGATCTTGTGTAATTTAATCCGGGACGGAGGGAGTAGGCATTTTTCTCCTCTTGTCCCCATTACTCATTGACCTATTCATAAAATTTTCTCTTCTCCCCCCTCTAGTTCTCCATCCCACCGCCGCCGCTCGGCCCTTGTTCTGTCCATCATCTTCCCCTCCATCCTCTCCCCTCCGTTGCTAGAGTTCATTGCTCTCCCCTCGTCCTGAGTTCGTCGCTCTCCCGTCGTTGCCTGAGTTCATCGCTCTCCCGTCGTTGCCTGATTTCGTTGCTCCCCTTTCATTTGCCTGAGTTCGTCCCTCTCCCCTCATCGCCTGAGTTTGTCACTCTCCCCACTGTCGCCTGAGTTCGTCGCTTTCCCCACTGTCGCCTGAGTTCGTTGCTATCCCCACTGTCACAAGGTATTGCATGGGACTGCTTGTATAATTCTAAAAGGCATTGATATAGACCCCCTAACGGAGCTCCTCCGTTAGCATGTTGCAACTCCTAAGGATGAAGTCAATCTGAAGTCTTACTTCTCTCATTGTATAATTCCGCTTATTTTGAACCCACTGTCGCCTGAGTTCGTCGTTATCCCCTCGTCGCTTGAGTTCCTTACTCTCCCCTCGTCGCCTGAGTTCATCGTTCTCCACTCTTCACATGAGTTCTCTACCTTCTCCACTGTTCATGTGATGATTTTTTTTAGTTTTTTATGGTTTTTCTCTGCTGTTGTGTTGATTTATGTTGTGATCTTGTGATTTCCATATCCGGCTTTGCTTCTATGCTGCCGGAGACCAATCGATTCCTGCAGCTTATTTTTTGAAAGGGCAGAAATAGGTGAACCTATTTCGGACCCTCGAAATCGCCTTTAATAGATGGCGATTAAAGGTACCACCAGAGAAGGCACTTTGAAAGTGTCATCTATTATCTGATAGAACCGTCTTTAATGGCATCTCCCCCACTAATGAGGGGTTATGTGCACTTTCAAAAAACACGAAAGGGTATATGTGCATTCAAAAAACACTGAGGGTATATGTGGACTTTCGAAAAACTTGAGGGTATATGTGCACTAAACAAATAACCTGGGGGCATGAATACATTTTACACAAATAATTATGCGAAATTAAATTTTTTGTTTTATTTATTATTTAAATATTAATACATTTAAAAATTATTCATATTATTTGAATAAATTGTAATTTTTTAAATAATTATTTACAGAATTTGGGTCGATTTGTGATTCAGCCCAACCCAACCAAAAACTATGGGGATTTTTTCCCGACCCGTGAACTTTGGAAGCGGAGGAGGTGGCAGGGTTGGAAGAGAGGGTGGAAATGGAAAAAATGAAAGGTTGAGTTAGATTCGATTTGGGTTTATAACCTTTTTTGATCTGAATACCATGACAAGTGAATTTTACTTAAATTTCTTATAAATTGCAATTTGAACCCTAGTCTCCATATACACTATAGTGAGATGACCTCATAAGAGATTTTTTTTTATATAATACCCATGTCTCATCGCAACCTTGTGTGAGACCATCTCACACAAGTTTTTGTAAAAAATTATTACAAACAGTTGACAGATCCCTGGAACCAAATCGAGTACCAAATCATGACCATAACTAATACAATGTATACAAGATTTGTATGACAAGTAGATGTATATCCATCCATATATGATACGATGTACAAGGCATAAACCCTCATGGGTTTGAGCTTTATTTGCACTAACACTACTGTTCAAGCATGTATATAAATGCGTAGCTATATCAACGTGAATATCCCAAAGAATCACAGCCCTTAAGCTTAAGCTTAAGCATGGCCTTCTTCATTTCTTCTTCTCGTTTCCTTAGGCATATCATCTGCATTTTTCTCGTTCACTTCTTGTCTCTAGGGTTTAACTTCGCAGCACCGGGAAGAAAAATGGTGGAAGAAAATAAAATGCTTGTTGGTACTTCACAAGATGGTTTTGTTGCTCCATTTATATCAATAAGGAATGGCCGAATGGTGCACATCACTAAGTCCGCTCCATCACCAGGGGTCGGGAATGATCCATACTACCCTTCTTCCACTGCTTCTTCCACTGCGAAGTCTCTAAGGTTAAACTTAGCAGCACCAGGAAGAAAAGTGATGGAAGAAAATAAAATGTTCGTTGGTACTCCACAAGATAGTTTTGTTACCCCAGTTCTATCAATAAGGGATGGTCGAATGCCGTGCATCACTAAGTCCGCTCCATCACCAGGAGTCGGGAATGATCCATACTACCCTTCTTCCACTGCGACATCGACATGATACGATAATATGCATAAGCATGAGATAATACTTAATTAATGGCTCACAACCTCCATATCTAGGTTGGATGTTTGTATTTTGATCAGTGTTTTGTTTTTTATTAACTATTGTAAGTTGTTCCTTGCTTATTATTAAATTGATGTGAGAGGTCGTCTTTTAAAGATCGTGAGATTATTCTTCATATCTAATTTAAACTCAATTGGTCAAATTAATTGGTATTTTTATTTAGAGCTACACATTTGAAAAGGTAAAAAAGGTGTAGAATAGGTATGGTATAATAATTAGTCGACAGTATCTACTCTATTAAATAATGATTATTTAGGTTGTTATATACTCTAATCATTAAAAACTTATACTCCTATCCCCTTATTGTGTAATTATTGTGAGCTTTATTGTGGAGGGAGTTTTTTTAAAATATGCCAATAAATCTAAGGATCTGTTGTACAAATATCAATTATTATTATATACTTCTCCCGTCCACCATTAATTGCTTAGTTTGATTTTTGAAAGTCAAACAAACTCAATTTTGACCATTAAATTCTACTATTATATATGTTAGACTATTATTATATTATATATCGTTGGATTCATCATAACATGTATTTTTATACAATAATTTTTCTGAAATTTTTCACACACATAAATGAAGATAATAATAGTTAAAATTTGATGAAGTTGACTTTCAAAAGTCAAATTACGCAATTAATAGTGGGACAGGGGGAGTATATATTACAAAAAATGAATTACATGTATTACAAATTCATTTTTGGTTAATGTTGATAGAGTTGATGTTTTACAAATTTTTTGGGTGATATGGGTTGATATTTGTAGTTTTTTTTCTCATATTGATGTTTTTCATTTTTCGATAGAGGTTTAGGTGATAGGAGTTTATGTTTGTCCGTTTTTGGTGATATAGGTTGGTGTTTGTAGTGTTTTTTTCTCATGTTAATTTTTTGTTTTCATTTTCCGGATGAGGTTTAGGTCCTAAGAGTTGATGGGGTGATATAGGTTGATGTTTGTAGTTTCTTAATTTGTTTTGATAATTTAGGTTTTGTTGTGTTTTATGATTTTATGAGTGAAAAATTTATACTCTTGATGTACTGTAGCTTTTTGGTTGATGTTTTTCCCCCTCTCATGTTAATGTTCTTAATTTTTTAGGTGAGTTTTAGTTGATATGAGTTAATTTTTTTTTAAAAAAAATTCTGTGTAATATAGGTTGATATTTTTAGCTTTTTTTTCTCATGTTGATGTTTTCCATTTTATATGTGAGGTTTAGGTAACAAGAGTTGATGTTTGTAGCTTTTTTTGGTGATATAGGTCGATGTTTGTAGTTTTTTTTCTCATGTTGATGTTTTCCATTTTCCTGGTGAGATTTAGGTGATAGAAGTTGATGTTTGTAGCTTCTGGGTAATATAGGTTGATGTTTGTAGCTTCTGGGTGATATAGGTTGATGTTTGTAGCTTCTGAGTGATATAGGTTGATGTTAGTATTTTTTTTTAAAATTTTTTTAATAATTTAAGTTTGTTGATGTTTTTATGATTTTCAATTGATGTTTTTGTTAGTTGTAGGCGAAGTTTTTTTCAAATTGTTATTGGTTTTTTATATATTTTTTGCTTCAATTTTTAGTCGATGTTTTATGATTTTCAATTGATGTTTTGCTAGTTGTATCTGATATTTATGATTTTTAGTTCAATGATCATATTGATTTTTTGCAATTTTTTAAAAAGTTTTTTTTAATGTTTTTGATTATTTTTTGCAGATTGCAGCTGGAGATAAAATGATGAAAAAATTTGAGAAAAAGCCCAGGAAAATATTATAGATAGGTCCCTGAAAAAATATTGGATATAAGTCCCTAAACGTTTATTAGAGATATGTCCCTATAACTATAATAGAGTTAGAATTGCATAAAGGTCTATGCATAAAGTTTAGGCTGTCTAACAGGAGACCATCTCATTTATTAATATTTTAAATTTCTTTATGTTTATTAAAATTCAATGTAAGAATATAAATATTGAAATACTTTTATTGTGAAGTGAAAAAACCTAATTATAAGATATGTCAAAGTATTTTTATATTATAAAATACTAAGTATTTATTTATCACAACTTATAAACGAAATATGGGTATAGTTTTTGTGATATGTAACAGAAAATATAAAGCTGAGAGTTATATTTGTACTTATCAAAGAACTAGGGGGTATGAAAGCATTTGCCTATAATAGTAGACAAAGGTTTGCATGAGACTATCTCATAGTGATACCAAGGATTAATATGCAACATAATGAAGTTTAGTTAGATATGAGGTTTTTAATATAACTAGAGAAATTTTGGGGGAGGAAAGTGGGATATGGGTGCAAATAAAAAAAATTCGGGTGCTGGGAATAAATAGTTTGGAAATTAATGATTCTCGGACCATAAGAATCTCGCGGGTCAATAATTCCATCAGGAGAAATTCGCAAACCAGTTTTTTCCTAATTTTCACGCAATTGTTAGTTTTTACTACCAAACTTCATTTCCGGCATTTCATGTTTCAATCACACATTGTGATGTTTTTTTCCACTAAACTCATGTGTTTTAAAGTTAATTTTTTTTTGTTTATTGTAAACCTTGAGTTTGCATGTTAAAATTTTGACACTTTATACATGTTGACACACGTTAGTGATGTTTTATTATCTTAAATTTTAATTTATAATTTAGACTTTCATTTGATGTGTTAGTTTTTCAGCGCGTCCTTTTAAAAATTGATGTTGATGCTTCATTTTTATCAAATATTATTTTTTTTTTTCGTTGTGTGTCCCTGATGTTTCAATTGCGTGAAATGGTTTTTTAATTTTTACTACTGATGTTCTATTTTTTTTCAAATTTAGTTTCACATTTATGAAAACTTTGATGTTTTAAAATCAATGTGTGTTTTTATTTCACATTTAATATTAAATTTTTTTTTCACGTGTATTAGATGTTCAATTATTATTATTTAATGTTCATTTTTGGAATATTAAATTTTTATTTAACGCGTCCTTATTTTTCAGTAGCGTTAAATGAATTTTTAATTTTTAGTATTGATGGTTTAATTTAATATTTATCACTGTCGCATTTTGTTGCACATTCTGATATTCTAAAATTCATGTATATTTTCATATTTAAAATTTGAAGTGTTGTTCTGTGTTTTTATTAGACGTTTAACTTTTTTACTTTAATGTTTGATTTAGGATTCTATCAGATGTTTAATTATTTAAATTTGATGTGAATTTTAATGTTAATTTGATGCATCATTATTTTAATTTGATATGTATGTTTTTAGTGTTTTGCTTGATGTTAAACTATTTCAGTTTTAATATAATCCTTTAGTGGTTTTATTTGATGTTTAACTATTCTAATTTTATTCTATTTTAATTTTCTATTTTTGATGTTTAAAAGAATTTATTTAATTTTTAAATAATTAAATTTGACCCATATGCAATAGGCCCAAAATAATGGGCAATTGGGCAAATTTGGATCAACATCTTTGGGTTGTGATGAACAAACTAATCGAATTGAAACTGACCAAATTGTATAAGAGTTTAGGAGAGAAAAAGAAAGGTGTTGCAGCAAACTCTAGAGCCATTTTCACAATGATCAACAAAGATCCCTATCCATCTCTAATCCTGCTATTTGTACTACCTAGTTGCTGAATCGGTTAGCTACCAGAATCTGTTGTAATGACCATGAAAACATGGTGAATTTCCAGCCTTAGCTCAGTAACTGTGAGCTCTTCTTCCAATTTGCTCAACTTTACCGTCCGAGATTAAAAACAAAGCCAAAAGACATATTTACCCTCCATGTTCATGACAATCCACTCCCTTTATTTTAAAGCTTGACCTCAAGCTTGGAATTGTGGAAGCTGTTGCTTGATTTCTTCGGCATCCTCCCATGAAGCTTCTTCGTGAGACAAGTGTTTCCATTCTATGAGCCATTGAATAACCTGCTAATTTCTCTTAGCCTGCAGTCTTCTTTGTAGAACTTTGTAAGGTTCCAAAATCAATACTTCATCAAACTCAGTTTCAGGAATATCCATTCTTTGAGTTGGAACTGGACCATGATGTTTCTTCAGTAAAGAGACATGGAATACAGGGTGAATCCTGCTACTAATAGGAAGCTCCAGTTTATATGCCACCTCTCCTATCTTCTTGAGGATTTAAAATGAACCATAAAATTTAGGAGCCAACTTTTGATTCTGTTTGGCAGCCACAGTTTGTTGCTTGTACTTCTGTAGTTTTAGATACACAAATCACCTTCAGCAAAAGTTCTTTCAGTTCTTCGTGCATCAGCAAATTACTTCATTCAATATTGAGCATGTTGCAAGTGTTTCTTCAAAAGCTGGTTCACCCTCTCTCTTTGTTCCAGAACATTGAAATATTGTACCAGTACTCAGCTGAACTAAGCCAATCCTTCCATGAGTTTGGTTTGTCCCCACAGAAACTTCTCAAGTATCCTTCCATCACTTGATTGACCCTCTCAGTCTGACCATTAGTTTCTGGATTATAGGCTAAGCTGAGTTGCAAATTTACTCCCAACATACTCGTCAACACCTGCCAAAAGTGGCTAGTGAAGATTTTGTCTCCATCTGATGTAATAGGTTCAGGCACTCCATGTAGCCTATAAACCTCATAATGGAATAACTGAGCAATGGCAACTGAAATAAAAGGATGAGAAACCTTCAATAAGTGAGCATACTTTGTGAATCTGTCCACCACTACCATTAAAGTTTCATAGTCTCCTGATTTTGGTAATTTCTCAATAAAATCCATCGTGATATGAGTCCAGGGTTGACTAGGAATTGGTAATGGCTGTAAGTAACCAGAATAGGGGCAATGCTCAGTCTTGTTTCTTTGACAAGCCTCACATTCCCTGATGAAGGCAATGAGGTCATCTCTCATCTAAGGCCAGAAAATAGTGATAACACTCTTCTTATTGTGGCGGATTGACCTGAATGTTCTCTTATGGGAGCGAAGTGCATAGATTTTACAATTTCTGCTCTCATGTTCTCTGTAGCTCCCACAACAATTTTGTTATTTTTCTTTCATATTCCTCTGATAAAAGAAAACTCATTGTTATTTTGATCTCCTTGCAATACTGTTTGTGCAACAAGATCCTGTGAATAAGGGTATCCCGTATAACTTTCTTATATCTGCAGCATCCACAGCGGAACTGTAGTGGTACTTACTCTACTTTCCAGAATCTCAACTTTATAATCTTCTTACAACTGATTAGTGGACTCTCCATTGCTTCCACTGAGATTCATTTGTACCTGGTCTGCACCTTCATTTAATTCTTCATCAGGTTGTACATTTTTTACTTCTGAACCCAACTGAAAGCCTTCCAAAGCCATACTCATTTCCAAAGCTGGATTCCTTGAAAGTGCATCAGCTATAGCATTAGTTTTCCCAGCCTTATATTGAATTTCAAAATCCAATCCTAAGAGTTTATTCATCCATTTATAT
The DNA here is from genome assembly GCA_037428765.1 of Rubia yunnanensis. Classification (NCBI taxonomy): domain Eukaryota; kingdom Viridiplantae; phylum Streptophyta; class Magnoliopsida; order Gentianales; family Rubiaceae; genus Rubia; species Rubia yunnanensis. Next base: position 81,587,368 of record CM075068.1, read on the forward strand.
TGCAAAGCTGAAGTTAATTTCTGGTCCAAAAGATATTTCAAACTCTTGTGATCGGTTCTTCTAATGAAGTGATTTCCACATAAGTAGTGCTTCCACTTATCAATAGCCAAGACAAGAGCCAAAAGTTCCTTTTCATAAGTGGAAAGCCCCAAATTCCTTTGTCAGAGAGCTCTACTGATGAAGGATATGGGTCTTTGTTCTTGCATTAAGACAACCCTCATTCCAAAATCACATGCATCAGTTTCAATAATAAAGGGTAAGAAAAAATCAGGCATCCTGAATACTGGTGGTGTTGTAATGACTTTCTTCAATCTTTTCATAGCTTCAGATGCTTCCTGACTCCATTTGAACCCATTCTTCTGCAATAGCTTGTGTAGTGGCTTGCAAATAACTCCATAACCAGCCACAAATCTCCTATAATACCCTGCTAAGCCAAGGAATCCCCTAAATTGTTTCACAGTTTTTGGTTCAGGCCACTGCAGAATGCAATCTACTTTTTCTTTGTCCATTTCCACTCCATTTCCAAAGATCACATGACCAAGATATTCTACCTTATCTGGAACAAAAACACATTTTGAAAGTTGGTAAATAACTGATGTTCTCTCAAGATTTTCAAAACCAAAGACAGATGTTGTTTGTGAGTTTATAGAGAATCACTGTAAACTAAAATGTCATATAAAAAATACATAACACGTTTCCTCAAATATTGATGAAAAATCTAATTCATAAGAGCCTGAAATGTTGCAGGGGCATTTTTTAAGCCAAAAGGCATAACTACAAATTCATAATGACCATGGTGGGTCTAAAAGTTGTTTTCTCCACATCCTCTTTTCTGACCCTAATATGATGATAACCTGTCCTCAAATATAATTTGGAATAAACCTTTGATCCATGAAGTTCATCCAATAATTCATCTATTACGGGGATTAGAAACCTATCTTTAATTGTCAGTGCATTTAACTTCCTATAGTCAATACATAGCCTCCATGTAGCATTATTCTTCTTCACCAAAATCACTGGAGATGAATACGGACTAATACTGACTTGAATTACTTGACCGTTCCACTTGCTTCTCAATCTCATTCTTGTAAGCATGAGCATACCTATAAGTTTTTTGTTTAAATGGTTGAGCATTATGTTTCAAAACAATCCTATGATCAACATGTCTCTCAGGTGGTAGATGTTTGGGAAGTAAAAAAATGTCAGTGTAAAGTTGAAGAACTTGTTTGATGTCTTCAGGGACTGATATTGATTCCAGCTCTCTCTTAGTATTCTCCAGGGATAATAGTTCTTCTTCTGTCTTGCTAGCAAAGCAGTGTCTCTGCCTGTTTTCCCAATGATCATCCCCATCCATTTCTTGCATCTTTCTCTTCCTCTAATCATACTGATCAGGTTCCCTTGAAATTTCAAATGTGATTGGATTGAAACAAGTCATCCAATCAACACCCAAAATCATATCCACACCCCCAAGCTATATCAATCTAAGATCAAGCATAAAATGCAGATGTTTCACATCCCAACAGACCCGAGTACACTTATAATTGCCATAAACCTTGCTCCCATCAGCCACTGTCACCCAAAATGGTTTAGTTCTCTCCACACTCATATCAGTCTATTTCAAAAGTTCAGGATCTAAGAAATTGTTGGTTGAACCAGTGTCAAGAAGTATACTGATCCTCTTACATTGCAGCTCCCCAAACAAATTGATGGTATCAGTTTTTGAACCTCCACCAACTGATTTGAGAGATATTTCATCCAAACTCTCTTCCACATCAGTAATCAAATCCTCATTTTCTTCAACCAGAATTTCCCCAGGTTCTAAAGAGACCACAACAGAAATTTGATTAACCTGTCTGTATTTGCACCTATGTCCAGGACTGTATTTGTCTCCACATTTGTAACACAGGTTGTTCTCCCTCCTGTATTGAGCTTCTTTTGGACTAATCCGTTTAAATATCTCATTATCCCCCTTCTATCTGTCTGATTACTCTTCACGTAAATATACTTCTCAGAAAAAAGTTTATGAACAATAGCTATAGGGTGAACATCAACAAAGTTATGTGATTGAGAAACTGATCCTTTAGACTTCTTGTGCATCAATTCAAAATTTAGCTCCTGAAGCATAGAAATCTCTACTGTTTCCATACAATGATTCAGGCTTAAACAGTTTTACCATAGGCCTTGATTCCTCTTTTAGCCCGCTCACAAGGCTAGATATAAAATATTACTCAAGACATATTGGGAGGTTTAGCAATGATTACAGACCTCAATTTTTCAAAGTTTTCTAGGTAAGATCTGATAGAGCCTACCTGACACAACTTATTAAATTCCTCCATGGCATCTCGGCCACCAACTTCATAAAATATTTTAACAACGGCATCACTAAATTCACTCGACAGACTCAGATCTCTAATTTCCTTCTCAATGTTATACCAAATTTCAGCTCTGCCATCCAAATTAATCTCTATGGCATCTACCCATTGTGGATCAGAGATTTTATAGTAATTGAAGAACTTACTGCATTTTCTTAGCCAATCCCTAGGTTTATCCCCAGTAAACACAGCTAGCTCAATTTTAGGTTGATTCATTCCAATACTAAGGCCAAATTTACCCCCTCCAATCATCATTATCACAGTTAAGAGTTCTCTGATTGTTAATAATATGAACATTTCCTCTAACCGTACTAATTCCGGGACAAACATCATTAGCAGATTTAGATCGGTAATTACCTCTACTGGAGCTATCCTCTGCAGTTGAACATGGAACTCCTTTGTTTGAGTTTTCCTCCATCAATTCTTTGTGCTTATCCTTCCTCAGCTAATTTAGGACGATCATCGTCGACTCGAACTTCTGGTTCAGATATGATTTCACCTCCTTGACAGCTCCTTCCAGCTCGTTCTGCCTTTTGTAACTCCGCTCGAAGGATTGCTTCATCTCTATATTTGTTCCAGCCAATCGAGCTTCCAAATCCTTCACCTGGTTCTCCAATGCCTTGAATCTAGTGCTCTCTGCCATTGTTACCGAGGACTCACTGCTCTGATACCAAATGTGATGAACAAACTAATTGAATTGAAATTGACCAAATTGGGCCAAATTACAAACTAGAGGTAAATTTAACGAAATCCTATACTTGTAATCTAAAATAAATTCACCAACACAACACCAAGATGCCATGGCTCAAGTACATATATACTCCTATATAGATACCAAATGTGATGAACAAACTAATTGAATAAAAATTGACCAAATTGTACAAGAGTTCAGGAGAGAAAAAGAAAGGTGTCGCAGCAAGCTCTAAGAGCCATTTTCACAATGATCAACAAAGATCCCTATCCATCTCTAGTCCTGCTATTTTTAGTGCCAAGTTGCTAAATCGGTTAGCTACCAGAATCTGTTGTAACAACCATGGAAGCATGGTGAATTCCCAGCCTTAGCTCAGTAACTGTGAGATCTTCTTCCAATTTGCTAAACTTTACCGAGTAGGATTAAAAACACAGCCAAAAGACTTATTTACCCTCTATGTTCAAGACACGGGTCTAAACCCGGCTAAGAAACGCATGTCAGAGTATTGCCGAGGTCATCGTAAAAACCATATCTCGAAACAAAGCCAACCGTTCTCTGTTGAAGTTTGTTTTTGTCATTGAAGTTTGCCGTTGAATTCATTTTTGCCCTTGAAACCCGACCCGCCAGAATTACATTTGAGTCCGTATGCAACCTTTGTTGTTTCATTCGGGTTTTGCCATTGAATTTGCTTCCAGCGGGCAGAATCCAGCAACCAGTTCGAGACACTATTGCCCTTCGCTTTGTAATAACTTTCGCGACGTCGTCAATTCCCCGCCTTCGCGCTCCGCTTAAAGACCTCCGTCAATAATAGAGTTTAGGTTGTAATGGACTTTGTACTTCACTTAGTTAGTCCAGTAAATTCATGTATATTTGGGTATAAATCCCATTTGTTGTGTGAATATCAAATCAGAAAACTCTTTCCCAAAATCCCTTCTTTTGTGGTATCAAAGCCTACTCTTTGAAACCCTATTTTTTCATCTCAGCCACCGTCCAAACTCACCTCCCACAATGAGAGATTTGGAAAGCATCGTTCACACACCGCCGGCGCCGCCCTCCACCGGCGACACTCCACCGTCGGTGCCGCCTTCGACGGTGGCCCTTAGCCACTGCAGTGACCTCTTGATCATTCTTCTCCCTTCTACCTTCACCCTTCGGATCACCCGGGAATGTCTCTATGTCCGATTGTTCTCAAGGGTGAACACTATCAGGAGTGGACTACCTCGATCAAGAATGCACTTAAGGCTAAATGTAAATTAGGATTTGTTGATGGTCGCATCTCTTAAGACGATGTTGCCCCTGTTGATCTTGATGACTGGTATAGTGTCAATTTCATGCTCATCAGATGGGTTGTGCAATCTATTGATTTGTTTCTACGATCTTCCATCACTTATCCTGAAACTGTCTTTGAGCTCTGGGAGGAATTGCGTCATCGATTCTCTGTCGGTAATGGGCCACGTCTCCTTCAGCTTCGTGCGGACTTGGAAAATTATCGCCAAGGTGGGAAATCTGTTGCGACATATTATGGCGCTCTCAAGAAGATCTGGGATGAAATCCAGACATATGTTCCCCTTCAAACATGTCTCTACGCAAATTGTACTTGCAATATCACGACCAAACTTCATGCAGAACGCGTTGTCGAGCGTCTTCACCAATTTCTTCTTGGGTTGGATGACTCCTTTGGAACTCTTCGCTCTAGCATCATGGTGCAAGAGCCCCTCCCGTCCATCAATTGCGTTTATGCTTTGGTCGTGCAAGAAGAACACCATAAGACTCTAATGCTAGAATACGATACCAAATCCGATGGCATGGCATTTACGGCTCAGGCCAAGTCCATCCCTTTGGCGCGCGTTCAGCCTCCCTCTGCGCCAGACCAATCAGCCGGTCGTTCCGTGTGTTCTCACTGTGGTAAGCATACGCATGACATCTCTAAGTGCTGGAAGCTCCATGGCATTCCCGAGGGGTTCGTGCACCGATCGACCATGGTGCGCAACCAGGGGGCTGGTCGCGGCCGTGGCGGCCCGCCAACCGGAGTCGCCCTCTCGACGCAACAGCAAGTTCCCGCTCACGCGTCCGACATCATGTCTCTCCCGGAGTCCGCTACTCGAGGCTCGAATCTCAGCCCCGACCAGTGGCAGGCAGCATTACGGATGTATAACACCATGACCACTCCTTCTTCAGATGCTACTGGTAAGCCCTCATCTGGATTCTCGACATGGGTGCTTCTTTTCATATGACTGGAAATCTTTCCATCCTACATGATATTGTCGATATTGCTCTTGTGCTTTTAAGCTTCCAGATAACCGTGTTGTTTTAGCAGTCAAGGATGGTTCTTTGGTTTTTTCTCAGTCTGCCAGGATTGACCATGTTATGTATCTTCCGACACTGGAATGCAATCTCTTGTCCTTTGCTAGGTTGCTTCTAAATGCTCATCGTTTTGATTTCTTGACCAAAAAGTTGTGTATACTTCAGGAAAGTGATTCGAAGATAGTGATTGGTGTGGGTGAGCAGAGACATGGTGTTTACTGGTTGTGGCATTTCTCGGCAGCCGCCCGTGCCCGCTCTGCGACCAAGACCGAGAAGGTGACCTCGGTCGAGTTGTGGCATCGAAGACTGGGGCATCCTTCCTTTACAGTTTTAGCATCTTTACATGTTCCTTGTGCTTCTGTACGGAGTTCTACTTCTTGTGATATTTTTTCTCATTCCAAACAAACCCGAGCTGTTTTTCCATTAAGTTCTAATAAAGCCACACGCTTGTTTGATCTTGTTCATTGTGACATTTGGGGTCCATACATAATTCTTGTTTCTTGTGGTGCAACTTATTTTGCTACCATCGTTGATGATTACTCTCGTGCTACATGGGTTTATTTAATTAAGTCCAAGTCAGAGGTTCCAAAACTGGTTATGGATTTTTGTGCATGAACTATCACTCAGTTTCAGACATCAGTTCATCGTTTCAGGTCCGACAATGGTACTGAATTCTTTGTTCTTAAAGCTTACTTTGCTTCCCACGGTATTCTTCATGAGACTTCGTATGCTTACACACCTCAGCAGAATGGTAGAGTGGAATGCAAGCATCGCCATCTCCTAAATGAGGCGCATGCTTTGCGGTTTTAGGCTGCTTTTTTTATCCAGTTTTGGGGTGAATGTATTCTTACAGCATACTATCTTATCAACTGCACTCCCACTCTGGTTCTTGAAAATCATAATCCTTTTCATTTGCTTTTCCAAAGAGCTCCGAAGATCTCAGACACTCAGGTATTTGGGTGTCTTTGCTTCACCTCCACTCTTCCTCGGCCTACGGACAAATTTGCTGCTCGTAGTCGCAAATGCATCTTCATGGGTTATCTAAGTGGAAAACAAGGCTGGCGTCTATATAATCTTGAATCAGAACAATTTTTCTTCTCCAGAGATGTTGTGTTCTTTGAAAATATATTTCCATTTAAGAGTTCATCCCCTTCTTCGTCGCCCACTTCGACGCATGTAGATACTCATCCGGCTGTCTTCGATCGTCCAGATTCACTCCTCACGGCAAGGGGGAGTTCTTCGCAACTTTCTCCCTCCTCCATGGTCAGGGGGAGCATCCATCTGGACCTAGGCAGCTCATCCACGCCCATTCCGCCAGCACCGCTCCCGTCCACCGCCGAACTCGAGCCGACCGGCGACTGCTCCTCGCTGCCTGCCTCGGTCAGCTCGCTAGCCAAGAAGGTTTTTTCGGACATTCACTGTAGCTCACGCCAATGTTAGCCCTGTGTTTTACTGAAGGATTTTGCATACAGTTCCATGCATCGTGATGATTCTCAGTCAATAATCTCCTCCACTCCATATCCGATCACCAGTTTTGTCTTCTCCGCTAAATTTTCTCCAGCTCATGCTCACTTCCTGGCCACATTCACCTCAGACCATGAAACAATTTGCTTCTCAGAGGCCGTCCAACAGGCTCCTTGGCATGATGCAATGCACTCCAAAATTGAGGTCCTCGAGAGAAATAGCACCTGGTCTGTCACAGCTCTTCCTCCTGACAAGAAGCCAATTGGTTGTAATTGGGTGTATCGCATCAAGTACAAGTCTAATGGTGATATTGAACGCTATGAGGCTCGTCATGTTGTGTTTGGGAATCGCCAGGTTGAAGGCATCGACTTCAATGAGACTTTCGCTCCCGTTGCTAAGATGGTAACAATTCGTACATTTCTTTCCATTGCTGCTATACAAAATTGGGAACTGCACCAAATGGATGTTCATAACGCCTTTCTGCATGGCGACTTGGACGAGCTTGTCTTTATGACTTCACCTCCGGGCTATTCCAAGGCGCTTCCTAGTCAGGTATGTCGCCTATATAAGTCCCTGTATGGTCTCAGGCAGGCTCCTAGAAACTGGTTTTCTAAGCTTGCGCATGCTCTTTGCTAGTACGAGTATCGCCAGAGCTAAGATGATTACTCATTATTCAGTCTTACTCGTACTGGTCATACTCTTCATGTTTTGGTGTATGTCGATGATCTTATTATTGCTGGAGATAGTTCAACTGCCATATCTACTTTCAAGCAATACTTGTCATCCTACTTTCATATGAAGGATCTCGGGATTCTTAAATATTTCTTGGGACTGGAAGTTGCCCGCAATCCATCAAGCATCTTTGTCTCTCAACTCAAATACGCTTTGGAGGTGGTGGCAGAAGCCGGTCTGTTAGGCTACAAGCCCATTGCTTTGGTTATGGATCCAACGCAGGTCCTTGCCAAAGCTTCTGGTCTGAATTATGATCACCCTGAGCAGTATCGTCGCCTTATTGGGAAGTTGGTCTATCTTACTATCACTCGGCCTGAGCTCAGTTTTGCAGTTCATACTCTTTCGCAGTTCATGCAGCAGCCAAAAGTTTATCATTGGTCTGCAGCTTTGAGAGTGCTACACTATGTTAAAGGCAGTCTAGGACAGGGTCTATTTCTTTCTCGAGATAGTCGCTTGGCTCTGACTGCCTACTGCGACTTAGACTGGGCAACTTTTCCTATCACTTGACGTTCTGTCATGGGGTATTTTATCACCTTGGGCATCTAGCCAGTTTCTTGGAAGACCAAGAAGCAACACACTATTTCACGTTCTTCAACGGAGGCCGAGCATAGGGCTATGACAAATGCTTGTTGCGAAATCCTTTGGCTCTGTTCTCTCCTGAAGGTCTAACGATTCATAAAGCACAAAAGCAAGAATACAAAGGCGATGGAAGCATGGAAACTCGAAAATGCAGAAGCTCCAGCGATGGAGGCGCATAGAAGCTCCGGCGACAATGGCGGATCCGGCGACAATGGCAGATCCCTAGTTTTGTGTTTATTTCGTATATTTGCAAATTGGTCCCTAGGTTTCAGCATTCTTTAAAAAATTACACAAACTCATAAATAATTACACTTTGACTTTCGAATCTTTCAAACTCCTATTTTATATTTCTACTATTTATAGTACATGGTCTTACTATGAAAAAGAATCTTAATAGTATTATTAGATTTCAATCACCTAGATAACATTTTCATTCTTTACTATTCATTAGTGACAGCGCTAGATTCTAGTGTAAAAGGCAAGTGTAAGACTGTACTATTGACTATTGACTATTCACTATTTGACTACTCCCTTCGCCCTAGGGTGTTCATGAATTGGTCTGGATTGGTAAAATGGATTGAATCAGACTGGAATGTAAGAATCAGTATCAGATATATGAAATTCTTGTTTGGTCCTTGGTCCAAGATTTTTTAAGATTTTGGGTCTGGTCCGGTTTAAACTGGATTTTACCGGTTCGGACCAGATGAACTAATATTTTACTTTTAGGTATATTTTAAAATTGTTAATGAATTATATTAATATACTAGTTTAAATTTAGTCGTGACAACATGTATTCTTCTATTAATTTGAGGTGAATTTTTCTTAATAACTCTACTTTACTTCTCCCTCCGTCCCAACTCTAGTTGCACTTTTATTTTTTTGACACTATTTTATTTCAAAGTTTGATCGCATTTTTAAATAGATATATGAACAATAATATTATCATATATTATATTAATTTTTGAATTCGTCGTAACAAGTAGTTTCTAAGTATCATCTTTTTATTTTTCGTTATTAAACGTAGGTAAACATATTCACGATCAAACATGTTTCTTGAATAACATGATAATGATTGTGGTGCAAATAGATCTGCGATAGAGGGAGTATCTTTTAAACAAAAAATGATTAAATTTTTTCCGACCCTAAAATTTAAAAGTAAAAGAATAAAGTTTACAAGAGTCCCGGTCCAAAGTACCCACTAACCAACCGAGTATATGGTCCGAGGTTTCTTGTGATTTCATTTTTCGGCCAGTTGCAATTTTGGACCGAAGAACAATGCTACTCCATCCCATAATAAACTTCCTAACTGCTTTTGGCTTAATCTTTTATGCAACCTAATGTGATAGTATCTTTTGATGTCCAAGTTTAACTTTTGTAACTTTTTGTAAGAGTGGTGTCATGAATAGTGTCAAAAAGTAGTAAACAATAGTAGTGAATTTGAGAGTTCAGTGAGGATAGATTTGATAGATTGAATTATATATGGAAAATTTATGTATAGGAGTTATTTGTGGAACGGGCTAAAAATGTATAGAAAGTTTACTGTGGGACGGATGAGGTATTAGGTAATGATGGTAGCTAGCTATCTCATAGATTGGATTTCCTCTTCCAAAATACTAATATCACGAATTCTTTTTTTAGATCGACGGGGCATTTTATAATTGATGCAACTAATGAGGTGATCTGTTGTTTATTTTTATTTAGTGCAACAAAATTCTTATAACTTTGAAAATCTTTTAAATTGTATTGCAATGCACAAGTATTTATAAATTGACTTTAAAAGTGATTGAAACGAGGTTTTTTATGATTGATCTAACCGTTAGTCGATCTAACATGAGACTTTCTCTAATAATGTGAGAAAAAATTGAAATATAGTTGTTGTAGAGAAGCTGGATGCAGCATTTATTTTGGAAGTGTTGCATTATCTTAAAGTTTTTCTTTCCATACCATTTCTAGAAATATGATGTAATTCGGCCAAATTACAAACTATAGATAAATTTAACGAAATCCTATACTTGTAATCTACAATAAATTCACCAATTTATCACCAAGATGCCACGGCTCAAGTACATAAATCCTCCTATATAGATGCCTTGCTATCTCAACACAAATGTCTAAAGAATCAAAACTCTTAAGCATAAGCATGGCCTTCTTAATTTCTTCTTCTCATTTTCTTAGGCATATGATTTGCATTTTTCTCGTTCTCTTCTTATCTCTAGGCTTAAACTCTGCAACACCGGAAAGAAAAATACTGGAAGAAAGTAAAATCCATGTTAGTACTCCACAAGATGATTTTGTGACTTCAACTCTGCCAGCAAGGGATGATCTATCTGCACACATCGCGATCTCCGCTCCATCACCAGGGGTCGGGCACCCGTCTCCTCCTGCTCTACCAAGCTACAGGGTCGGATAATATGCAAAAACAAGAAATAATATTTATAGGACCAATTAGTGGCATAGAGCCTTTATATCAAGGTTAGATGCTTGCAATTCGATCATTGTTGTTGTATTGACTATTGTAAGTTGCTCCTCGCTAATCATTTTATTTATGTGAGAGTTCGTCTATATAAATATCGCGAGGTTATTGTCATATTTTACTTAAATTTAATTGGTCCAAAGCATTCATATAATCACATTTAGATGTATTTTTCCAAAATAGTTCTAGGATAAATAAGTTGGAACCCATTTCTGCAATCAGAACCACGCACAGTGTTGGTATGCCTTGAATACTGTAATAATCGCTTCTGCGACCCTGGCTTGGGGGTCAAAGGGGCGGCAGACGTCCCCGGCTAAATGGGGGTCTCGCTGCCCGATCAGCGAGTCGGGGGGGTCCAGGGGGCGGAGCGCACCCTGGCCTGGGGGTCCAGGGGGGCGGAGACGACCCCAGTCCGACGGTATAGCTTGTCTCTTCATTGGACTGCTGTTGATTTGGGCCGAATTGCATTTTGGCCCAGTTTGTTAGGGTTTAGTGGAGACAGCATATAAAGTGTCTCTCTCCTCTCTGTGAACTCTAATTCTGTTATGCACTTAGATAGGTAGAAATCTGGCCAATTTCTTGGCGTCTGTAACTTGCTACCTACTATAGTGAATCCGTCTCCCGTGGATATAGCCATAATTGGTGAACCACGTAAATCTTGTGTCTTGTTATTTTCGTTCATATTTTCTGTTCTTTCTCCATTCCGCACAACACACAGTCAAAAAGCTTCCATCATTATTTTATTTGTACTTTGCTGGAACCGAGGAAAACTTCATCAGCCACTTGAAAATGCAATGTTCCAGACAAAATTTTTTATATTTTACCAAATGTTGCATATTAAAGGTCCACTAAATCTTGGTGAAAATCGTCTTTCCATATGATTATGAAAAGATGTTGTTTAATTTTTTTAATTGTAATATTAAAATTTTATTATGTAAAGTGTAGTAGTTATAATGTTTATAATCCAAAAAAAATGCTATTTCGGCTAGCCCTGGACCGCCCACACCAGCCGACACCACAGCCATCATGTGAGAGGTAAGTCACGGTAGCCCAACGCCAGGACCCAAGCTGGAGCCCGTACTCATCGCGCACCAGGAGCCCACCCGCCACATGGCCCAGAAGGCCATGCTTTGAGAAAGGACATCCCACACGGTCGCTTGCGAGCCTCGAACTCGGGGTTCCCCCTGAATCAACTTGTCCCAACCGCTGTGGTACACTAATTCATGTAACCCATGAATTTTATCTTCATTTTTTCTTATTTGCAATTTAAACCCTAATATTTTCATGATTTATGGAAAGACCACCTTTCGAAAGATGGACTCTTAAAGGTATTGTGTAATGAGAATTTATGTATTGTATGTATGATTGTTAAAAAAATATATATAGTTCATACAATACAAATTTCATTTTGGAATTGTTACTTGCGATGGCATATACTTAAAAGCATTTATTTCAGTAAACTACCTCCATGTCACTGAGAAATTCACATAAGGCGTTGTTCACTAGCATGTTAGCAATTCATTTCGGTTTAAATCAGTTCAGTTCAGTTTAACTCATTGTGAAAATAATTTTGATGGAAATTAGATTAATTTAGTCATACATTATTATTTTTCAACTCACTTATTTTCAATTTAAATCAGATCAAATCAGATCATATAATCTTCAGAGAACAGGGGCTAAGTGTATAGTTATTAGAAAGAGAGTGAAGAGAAATACTCTACGAAAAGTAAAATATTTAAGAACAAATTAGTACTCCCCTGTCTCACCTGAATTTGCATTCTTACTTTTTTTATACTGTTCTCTATCAAAGTTTGACCACATATTTGAATAGTTATTTGAACAATAATATTATCGTATATGATATTGTTCAATTAATCATGACAAATATTTTCTTAATATCAACTTTTTATTTCCATTATTATACGTAGGTAAACATATTAATGGTTAAACATGTTTATTGAACAGCATGATGATGATGAGTGTGCAAATTTAGTTTAGATAGAGAGTGTAATATATATGATTGAAAATAAATTAAAAAAATAAAATAGGGTGAAATGAAAAATTAATTACGATATTAACAATAAATTAAATAAATGGGAGATTGTTTGTGGGGTGGAATAGAATATATATAGCAAAACAAGTTGAAGATTAAGAAAATCTGATGCAGCACAAGAAGGGTATCTTGATTTTTTATTTATTACTGGTAGTAGAAATTAAATTCTTAACTACCAGTGTGTAATCCCAACCACCATATAACAAAGATTGTTTCATTTGTATGTTTCTTCAACTAGGAATGAATTTATCAGTTTGACCTTCCTAAACCCATGAAGTTATCTAAAAATAAGATACTAATATTATAATGTGTTACTGATTTTATTTTTTTTACCATATATAATAAATCATAACTTGTTAACATGCTAATAGTATAATTTGTTACTAGTTTTAATTCTTTACTATATCATAGTTTGTTAAAATATATAACTTCGAAACATATATTAAAAACCATATATATATATATATACCAATGAAGAAAATCCAAAGAAACACATAATCTGAAATAATTAAATGTTTGGATTTTTTTTAATACAATGATATAGTACTTTTGATAGAAATATGTATACATATTATTTATTAATGTATGACAAAGTCTTGTTTTAGACCGACTAATTGTTAAAGACAGAGTCTTGGGAAAGACCATCTTTCCATAAGCCGATGGAAAGATGAGGTTTAATTAGAATAATACAAGGTAAAAGGTCTTAGTTGCAATATTAAAAATTGGCTAAATTGTTTTTTTAGTCCCCTGCAAAGTATCTTATACCATGTTTTGGTCCCCATTTGCAAATCAACCCTTAGACAGTACCCCACAAATTCAAAACGATATGTTTTGGTCCCCGGGGGTGGTTTTCAGGGAAAGTCAACTATAAAATTGGTCAAAATGTGTAAAATAACCATCATACCCCTGAGTTTAAAAAATAATTAAAATATAATAATAATTGTTCATCTTCTTTGCGTCTTCTTCGCCGCTGCCACCATTTTTGAAATCTGGAGGAAAATGATTCATGTTCGATGCTGGAAGAAGAGGTGGCGAGAGGCGGCGCCGCCGAGGAAACCGATGGCGACGGACAACAAGAAGCCCACGGAACCACCTGATTCTCCCCGTCTTCTTCTTCCTCCTCCTCCTCCTCGGAGCTCGCCAGCGATGAATCAGTATCATCATCACCATCATCCTCATCCTCATCCTCATCATCCCCAGAACAAAGTGAGAAATTTTTTTTGGTGCGGTGCCTGATACGCTGCAATTTGCTTCGTCCTCTTGTCTACACCTAGAATGAGGCTTGAATCCGATACCAAATCCTCCAGCTAAATTCTAAGGTTATTATTTTTTTTAAAAAGGAAAATAAATTCTCTCATTCCCCCATTTTTCTGCAAAGTGTGATTTTTATGAGGAATTATCTATCGTTAATTCCCAAGCCCTAATAATTTTGCTCTGATATCATTTTTGAGCTAATGGAGGCTCTCACTACGATTAGGATTTTTCACAGATGAAAAAGATACCAGATTGATCATCTGGGCGGTCGTAAATAGTTGGAATTGGAAGCGAGGATGGTGGTGCCGTGGGGCGAAATCAGCTGCTGCGGCAGAAGAAGGCTCTGCACAGCACGTGAAGAAGACTCTGCGGCGGCGGTGGCGACGGCGGAAGCGGAAGCGGAAGCGGAAAACCATTTAATTGAAAATGGTTTTTAATTAGGAATTTTAAAGAAAAATTTTAAAATTAGGAATTTTTAATTAAAAATGTTTTTTAGTTAGTAAAAGTACCATTATATCCCTGACTATACCGGAAAACCACTTAGTCTTACCTGAAAACCGTCTCTAGGGACAAAAACATATCGTTTTGAATTTGTGGGGACAAAAACATGGTATAAGATACTTTGTAGGGGACTAAAAAAATAATTTAGTCATAAATATTTATTATGCAACATGTAATAGTTATACAGTTTATACCCGATTCATGCAATCCAAAAATTTTATCATCATTTCTTCTAATTTGTACTTTAATCCATAACTTATAGAAAAACCGTCTTTTAAAGACGGACTCATTGTTAAATGAGAATATTTTATAATTAGTGAGACTGATAAAGTCATTTGACATTTACTTTTCTTTATTACAATGAGATACATATAATTATGATAACCTTTTAAAATGAATCTCTACATATAAATAATTACTTTTTAAATAATTTAAATGAAATATTATAAAAAATAATTAATTTTTATTGTATTCACTATTAGACGGTTTCTAACTCAATAAATTATTTCACTTTATAACTCATATAATTATTTTTAGATGACTAAATTTCAAAATTTTAAATAAAACTTAATCTCAATATTTTAATTAACAATATCACGCAATGCGCGATGGTAGTTCACTAGTTTTATTATTAAAGTAATTCAAAAACCGAACTAAAAAATTATAGTAACTGAAGATTAAAATTAACATTCATTTGACTCTAATTCGTAAAAATAAAAGTTAAAAATGTTATCTTTCAACTTTAATTCCTAAAAATTTAAGTTAAAAGTTACACAAAGTCTTACTTTTAGATAGCCTAAACTTTATGAAGGGTTTTTTTTCTGAAATTATTATAAATTTGAATTTGGAGTGGGGCTTTTTGTTTAAAAAGTTTACGAACAAGTTCATGGACCTTTTGTGCAATTATCAAACTGCTATAAATATCACAAAAATTCAGAATTTTTTATTTTTCTTCCCGATTGGAATCCTCCTCCCTCCGATAGGAAACCTGTAACCATCGTCAACCACCGCCGTTCCGCCTCGATCTCACAGGAAATTTCCCGTTTATTATCGAAAACTGCCACGCAATTCTCTGCTCCACCGCGAAACCCTAGCTCTGTAATTTTCCACTACGAATTGGATCTGAATTGAATATGAAATTCTTCGCCTTGGCGTGAATCGAATATGTGGTGACGAGTTCCTCTGCAATGGCGACAACAAGCTCCGCGCTGCAATCGACGATGGCGAGGAAGCTTCTCTTCTATGGCGACTACGACAACACGATGAGCTTCTATATCTGATCTTCTCCACCGTGAAGGCGATGACGAGGAAGCAGCTCAACGCTGTAGTCAACGACGAGCTTCTTTGTCTGATCTTCCCCACCGCAATGGGCGACCACGAGGAAGCTGAGTCAATGGTGCACGACGGAGCCGAGGTCGATGGCGCCGGTGGCAGTGGAGGTTGACGACGGATGGTGTAGGCACAGGTCGACGACCAATTGATGAGGTTCTGATTTATGAGAGGTGAGTTTTAATCACGTGTTTTATTTTTTCCAAATATTTCGCTAAGGTTAAATATTTTTTGGTTGAGCTCATAGATAGCAAAAAGGTGTTTGGTGAAGTGGTCAGTAACTTTTTATCTAAGGTTGTAGGTGTGGGTTCTAGTCTTCGTTGAGGCTTTGTTTTTTTGAAGAATATTCTTGAGGTTTTACAGCTGAGGTTTAAATTTTATTTGACCAAATATATGATTAGTAAATATTCTTTGGTGTAGTGGTTTGAACTCTACTTTTTGAGGTTGTAGACCTGAGTTCAAATCCCACAAGAATGTGTTTTTTAAAAATAATTTATGTTGCCGAGGTACTGTAATTTTTTGGTTAAGCTTTGTAGTTTTTTTGTCTCATGTTGATGTTTTTCATTATTCTGGTGAGGTATAGTTGTTATAAGTTGATATTTATATAGTTTGTTTGGGTGATAAAGATTGATATTTTTTTGTTATTATTTATCTTCTTATGTTGATGATTTTCATTTTCCGGATGATTGAGGTATTGTATTTTTTTGTTGATGTTTGTAGCCATTTTTTCCCTCTTATGTTGATTTTTTTAATTATTCAGGTGAGATTTAACTGATATAAGTTGAGGTTATGTAGTTTTTTTGGTTAATATATATTCATATTTGTAGTTTTTAAAAATTATTTTCTCATGTTGATGTTTTTTATTTTCCGGTTGAGGCTTTGGTAATAGGAGTTGATGTTTGTAAGCTATTTTTTCTTATGTTGATGTTTTTCATTTTCCGGATGAGGTTCAGGTGTTAGGAGTTGATGTTTGTAGTTTTTTTTAATAAAAAAGCTGTTGTTGTTTTATGATTTTCAGAGTAAATAATTTATACTGTTGAGATACAGTAGGTTTTTTGTTGATATTTTTACTTTTTTTTCTCTCATGTTGATGATTTTCATTTTCTAGATGAGTTTTAGGTGATAGGGATTGATGGTAGTAGCTTTTTTGGTGATATGGTTGATTTTTTGTAGTGTTTTTTTCCTTATGTTGACGTTTTTCATTTTTTGTGAGTGCTTTAAATGTAGGTTGTAGGTGATTATTTTTTATAACGTGTATGTGTTATGAAAACAAATAGGTGCTTAGAGTACAACTTTTGAGTACTTCAATCGTTGCTTGTAAGTGCTTCAACCATTGCTTGTAAGAGCTTCAATCGTTGCTTGGTAGGAGTTGATGTTTGTAGCTTTTTTGATAATATGGTTGATTTTGTGTAGTGTTTTTTCCTTACGTTGACGTTTTTCATTTTTTTGTTAGTGCTTCAAATGTAGGTTGTAGGTGCTTATGTTATAACTTGCGTGTGTTATGAAAATGAATTGGTGCTTAGAGTACAACTTGTAAGTGCTTCAATTATCGTTTGTCAGGAGTTGATGTTTGTAGTATTTTTTCCTTACGCTGACGTTTTTTATTTTTTGTTAGTGCTTCAAATGTAGGTTATAGGTGCTTATTTTACAACTTGTAAGTGATTTAAAGGTTGCTTGTTAGGAGTTGATGTTTGTAGTATTTCTTTTTTGTAAAAAATGATAATTTAGCTTTGTTGAGTTTTTTATGATTTCAGTTTATTTTTTTAGTCGTAGTCGACATTATTTTTTCATTTTTTGCTGATTTTTATTTATTGTATATATATTCTTTGCTGTTTTATTTGATTTTTAGTATATTTTTTGCTGCAGGTTTTAGTTGATATTTTAAGATTTTTTGATGAGGTTCTTCTATTTATTGGTGATGTTTCTGCGGTTTTTTTACACAGTTTTTTTTATTGATTTTTTACATTTAAAAAATATTCTTTTTTGATTTTTTTTGCAGATTGCAGATGACGGGAAAATGATGGGAAAAAATTGGACGAAAAGTCCCCTGAAAAATTATTAGCATTATGTCCCTATAAAATAATTAGGGATAGGCCCATGTAAAATTATTAGAGATAATTCCCTGGAGTTAGAATACTGCAAGAATTGTAGAAAGGTTTCTTCCTAATGTTTAGGTTGTCTCACAGGAGACCATCTCTAAAAGTTACTCTTGTGACTTCACTTATTTAGAAATAAAGGGGATAAATAAAAAATCTGCAGTATGTGTATTTTTGTCATAAAATATATCCTTACAATTATTTATAACACAAAGTGATACGAATTAGGT
This sequence comes from Rubia yunnanensis, assembly GCA_037428765.1. Taxonomy (NCBI): domain Eukaryota; kingdom Viridiplantae; phylum Streptophyta; class Magnoliopsida; order Gentianales; family Rubiaceae; genus Rubia; species Rubia yunnanensis. The sequence goes on from CM075068.1 coordinate 81,605,446, forward strand.
TTATTTATTTATATTTATTTATTAGGATTTTTAGAAGATAACACTATACTCTTTTTTCCACTGGATTTTTTAATGAGATAGTGTGATCATTTATTTTATTTTAGAATAAGGCCCATTAATTCAGCCATGTCGGCCTTAGAAGAATTAATGTTTCGGTCATGCATCTTTTTTAGTATTTAGAATATTCAGTTCTGATTTGACTAGAATTAGATTTGGTAAGATTAGATAAGACAATATTCATTTATTTTAGGTAGTCTAGTTAAATATGGTTTTAGTTTCTTAAAGCTGCCATAATCCTTTTCCGTTTCTTATTTGTAATTTTTGAAGACCATACCTATGTACTATAAATAGGGGTGGTATTCAACATTATTTTTACCAACAACCTTTCATCAATCAAATATACAACCTTTTGAGTTCATACTCTTTGCTTGCGAGCTAATCCATTGTTGCTTAACCCCGAGGGGTAGTTAAGTATCAATAAACCTTGTAATTTGATCCTGAGGGCTAGTTAGAGAGCAAGTCGAAGTTAGGCGTACCCCGAGGGCTAGACTCCTGAATTTCGTGCGAGATAGTGCGGGTTTGCAGATCCCTTCACTAGATCAAAGATATTAATTCCGCAAATTGTGAGTCTTCGCAAGGAGATTCATATCAGTTGGTATCAGAGCAAAGCGAAAGATCGATTGAGTTCATAAAAAAATCAAAAAAATCATAAAGAATAATCCGCCGCCACCGCCGCTCAGAATTCTACGACGAATCCGCCGCCGCACCGCCGTCCAGCTCCGCCTCCGACCGATCATCCAAAGCCACCATTTTGCTCTCCGTCTATAGAAGCTCCATTGCCGCTCCAATCACCGCTGTTGCCCGACCAAATCTTCACCGTCGAAGAACTGCCGTTCTTCTCAACGTAGCTCCGCCGCCGCCATTTTCTTCAGTTTCGAGTTCTCCGGAGCCGACTCTTCGCCATTCCAGTAATCTTCGCCCTCCGACTGTTCCACGGCATCTTCGATATTCTCTGGTAGCATCTAAATTCCCAGATCCGTGCAGAAGAAAGTTCAGAGCAGGACTCCAGGGAAGAAGAAAGTCCGGCTACTTGAAGTTTGTGAAGAAGAAGGTCGGCGCGTGACTAAACGCGCAATTCACACCTCAGGCACGTGAATCCCATGTGCACACCGCATTGTTGGCGCGTCTTCCACACACACGAGACACAAGTCGGTCCATCTCTTCATCTCATGATATTTTAACTTCTCGCGGGCGGAACCAGCTTCTCGCGAGTCGTTCCAGTTTATCGCCAGCACTCATTGTCTCGCGAGTTCAAGCAATTTTTGCCTAGTTTACGTACAGTCAACGTTTTATTAGCAGTTCTTCACAGGGATGGCTTGGGACGTTGATCTACATTTATTTTTGAAGATCGTTCTAGTTTCGAGGATGAAACATTTCGACCTCGGAGGGAATGATACGAATTAGGTTTATTTATTTATATTTATCTATTAGGATTTTTAGAAGATAACACTATACTCTTTTTTCCACTGGGTTTTTTAATGAGATAGTGTGATCATTTATTTTATTTTAGAATAAGGCCCATTAATTCAGCCATGTCGGACTTAGAAGAATTAATGTTTCGGTCATGCATTTATTTTAGTATTTAGAATATTCAGTTCTAATTTGACTAGAATTAGATTTGGTAAGATTAGATAAGGAAATATTCATTTATTTTAGGTTGTCTAGTTAAATATGGTTTTAGCTTCTTAAAGCTGTCATAATCCTTTTCAGTTTCTTATTTGTAATTTTTGAAGACCATACCTATGTACTATAAATAGGGGTGGTATTCAACATTATTTTAACCAACAACCTTTCATCAATCAAATATACAACATTTTGAGTTCATACTCTTTGCTTGCAAGCTAATCCATTGTTGCTTAACCTCGAGGGCTAGTTTAGTATGAATAAACCTTGTAATCTGATCCTGAGGGCTAGTTAGAGAGCAAGTCGAAGTTAGGCATACCCCGAGGGCTGGACTCCTGAATTTCGTGCGAGATAGTGCGGGTTTGCAGATCCCTTCATTAGATCAAAGATATTTATTCCGCAAATTGTGAGTCTTCGCAAGGAGATTCATATCACAAAGTCTTTAATAGGCAGTCTAAACGTTAGGCCGGGTCTTTTATACAATTAATGGTTGTTTGAATTAGGGTGGGGTTCTTTTTAAAATAATCCGAGAAATTGGAGGTTATCTTGTGCACTTTACCAAAGTTTAGTGTTTGTATATATATTAAATTAAAATTCTAGATTCCATTTATTTCTTCACGCATTTTTTATTTTCGGAATACACACAGTAACACACAGTAACCGCCGGTAAACCACTCGCAACCTCTGCTTCCGCCGGTGAACCTTCAAATTTTGCCAAAAATTGCCGCAATTTGGCAGAAATCACTGCATTGCAACCGAGTAATTACATAGTAAACCTCATTTCACTATGTGTATTTATTGTGTGTTTTCCCCTAAATGTTGTGTTTTTTTTTGTTTTTTTCCTAAAGAATATAGCTCGCACGAAGCGTGATGCGGTTTCTCCTTCCAAATCTCCCCAGAACATGTTTCAGGTTATTTTTCTATTTTATTTTTGGATTTTATGTTTGGATTTTAAGTTTGTGTGCTGATGTTTTTGATGTTTTATATTATGTTGTAGTTCAGTTTTTGCCAGTTTTTGTATTCCTAATTTTTTTCCTGGATTTGTTGTGTCTGCTGTGTTTAATTTAGCCTGTTTATGTGCTGTTTGTGTGTAATTTTGGTGATTTTACATTGCAGTTTGAATGTTCTTCATTATTTTGTAATATGCTGAGGTTTTTTTTGTAATGATTTGAGGTTCGACTCATGTGATTTTTCTGATGAGGTTAATGTTTTACATGCTGAGGTGTGCATTTTTTTTGGTGATTTGTTGTTGAGGTTTATCTTCATGGTTTGACAATTGTGTGAAACTATTTATTTTCATGTTTTCAATATGAAGATATGTTGAGGTTTATAAAATTATTGAGTTATGTAATCTGAAGTTTATAAAATTATAACACAAATTATTAAGGGATTGATTTATGTAAATTTATTGTTGAGGTTCATGTCCAGATTGATGAGGTGTTATATTTGGCAAGTTTTTTAATGAGGTTTACTATTTACTGTATGACATTTATGTTTAGTTGTTGATGTTCATGCTGTATATATTGATGTTTGTAATCTGAAGTTGATTTATGTGAATTTAATTTTGAGGTTTTTGTCTAATACGTTGAGGTGTGTTTTTTGGTAACTTTTTAATGGGATTTACCCTCTATTGTTTGAAATTTATGTGTAGCTACTGAAGTTCATACTGATTGTACTGATGTTTGTCATTTGTGGTTTATTCGATTAATTTTGAGGATTCATACATGTGAATTAAATTTTTAGGTTCATGCCTTTGTTGAGGTGTTCTTTTTAGATAATTTTTTGATGAGGTTTATCTTTCATGGTTTGTCATTAATGTTTACATGATGAGGTTTATGCCAAGATTTATTTAGGTTCCCATCTGATTTTTGTTTGTTGTTTTTTACAGCACCTTATGAGTCACCTCTTCTTGCACCTCGACATTCTACACGTACTCAGATTGACACAATGCAAAGTCATATAGGTAAATTGAATTTACCTTAGACTAGTTCATCAGATCCTGTGAACGTTGATGAGTATGTTTCGGTTGTGCGTCTGCAATCGAAGCAAAATGCAGCTGCTCGTAGAAAAAGAAGTTCTAAAGAAATCATACGTTCGATGTCAAGAATTTTGAAGTCTCAGAATATGCAGAGAAATTCTAAAGCTGGAGGTGCTGATTTGAAAGAGTTGCTGAATGCTTCATCAACCTCGGATGCTGAATGTAAGTATTTGATTTTTCATTTTCTATTTTTCTTTTGTTGACGTTACCTTTTGCATTTTGTTGATGCTCTTATCTTGCTTTTGATGTAGGTTCAAATGTTGGTGCTGAGGTTGATAAAGTTCAAGATAGTGTTTCTGATACTAAGAATGATGTTTTCCGTACTGCTCGTGACAAGGATGGTGATGAGAATGGTTTGTTTTTCATATTTTAGGTTTCATTTTTTCTTGTGTTAATGTTACCTTTTTTTTGTTAATTTTTGTGTTTTTGTGCAGGTTCAATTGTTAATGAGAGTGTTGTGAGTTGTAATGAGGTTAAAGTGGATGTTTGTGAAGCTCTTGACGCTAGTGTTCTTGGTAATGAGGATCAAGATGTGGTTTCTGATGTTCATGTGGCAGCTAATGATGATGATGTTGTTTCTGTTGCCGTTGAGAAAGATGTTCATGAAAATGTTGCAGGGGGCCGTAAGTTTATGTTTTGGTTTTTTTTCTTTATTTGTCGATACTTTTTTTTTTCTGTTGGCTTATTATGTTTTTGTTTTCTTACAGGTTCCCCTGTGGCTGGTTCTAAAATTTTTGATGCTCTAATTGTTAAGGTTTCAATACCTGATTCTGTTGAGGTACCAATAGTTCCTGTTGAGGTTCCACTTGCTCCTATTGATCTACCACCAGCTTCACTTGATATCCCATCAGTTGCTGTTGAGGTTTGACCTCATCCTGTTGATGTACCATAAGTTCCAGTTCAATTCCCACCAGTTCTTGTTGAGTTACCATCTGCCTATGTTGATGTACCACCAGTTCCAGTTCAATTCCCACCAGTTTTTGTTGAGTTACCATCTGCCCCTGTTGAGGTACCAGGTGCTTCTGCTGAAGATTTTTCTGTAATTGCTGATGGTAAGGGTATTTTTTTTGTTGTTATTTGCTTCATTATTTTGTTAATTTATATTTTTGTTGATGTTATTTGTTTTGATTGCAGTGGAGCATGTTGTTCCTGCTCCTCAAAAATTTCGTCATAAGCGTGGAGTAGTTAAAGAGTCCTTCCTTTGTTCAGGAAGAAGATGGTAGCCAATAGGGTTATAGATGAATCCGATTTTTGTTTCCAGTAAGTGTTTTACTTGTCATGTGGTATTTTTCTGTTGACGGTGTTTTTTTCTTGTTATTTTGTTTTTGGTGTTTTTTATACAGGTCCTGAACGTGATGCTGGGTTGAGTGATGGTTCAGGAATAAAGTCTGGTGTTACAAATGTAGAATCCAATTACATTGATGTTGCCAAGGATTCCAATGAGGCTGTTAAGAAATCTGATGAAATGAATCCGAAGCTAGCAGATGACTTTTTGAATGCTGCTGTCGATGGTGATTTTTTGGGTATTCCCTTTGATTTATTACTTTGCTTTATTTTCCAAAACTGTGTTGCTTTTCTATTATTACATTACTAATCAAGCTCTTTTTATGTTGTTTGTTTTTTAGTTGCGATGAATTTTGCAACTGATATGCATTTAGAGGACATTCACTTTCCAGAAACTATAAATGCTGATGTAGAAGATGTTCCTGAAAAGGGAGCAGATTCTGATATTTGGAAACAGCCTTTGTCTCAGTCCTCTTAGCTTCATCGTAAAAAGAAGAAACCTGATTCTTTATTGAAGGCTAAAGAAGTAGTGAATGAGTCAAAGGCCACATCTGGCAAGGGTAAAGAGAAGCTCTTTGAAGGCTAAGCCGTTTAATGATGCATCTTTGATGAATGTGAATGTGAGGATGAGGCCTTCAGTTTCGAAAAACATGGACCCTGAAAGTGTTGATGCTTTTTAGGGTAAAGTTGTTCGAAAATTTTCCAAGGAATAAGGTTCTACTTTGAAGAAGGGTGTGGTAAAGAAAGGAGGTGGTAAGCGAAGAGCTGAGAAGTCTGCAGTTGTGGAAAACAAGTTGGAAAAGAGTGCAAAAATTGGTGTGTCAAATACATGGATTGATAATATGTTTTTCAGTTTTCCTGTTCAATAATCCAATTTAAGTTTTTTTGGTATGAGGTTCGTGTGTTTGATTACGAGGTTCATTGTTTGGATGTTGATGTTATATGCTGAATATGTTTATCGATGTTTTTGAGTTTTCAAAATGTTTTACTAAGTTCTTGGGAATGAATTTTTAAGAAGGAGCACTGTTTGTTTTTTATATTTTGTTGATGTTTTTTTTTTCTTTCCAGATAAGGTTTAGTTATGTATAATGAGGTTTACATTTAGTCATATTTAGTTCAGCTGGCTGAGGTTTTCTTTTTTATTCTTTTCTTTCCTGCTTGAAATTTAAGACTACCTGCATGGTTTCAAAATTTGTTGAGGTTTTGGATTTATTAAAACCATCTCAGATTAAAGCTGTTGAACATATTGGGTTTGGTGGTTTGTTGAGGTTTAGGATTAGGCATGTGCATGAAGATGTGGTTCAAATTTTGATACAGAACTTCAATTCTACTGCTCAAGTCCAGGAGGTTGGTAGTGATAGATATTCCCTAGATAAGAATGACATATTTGACACGTTCCAACTTCCTATATCTGAGAAGGCTATTATTGAGGTGAGTCATAAGGGTTTAGGTAAGGTTGCTACTGCTAATGATAATTCTATTAGGCTTAGGTGGATTGAAAAATATGCAATGAAGGATGGGATTATTACTGTTAAGGACTTGTATAGTGTTATTCTAGATTTGGTGAGGGAAGAAGACATTCCTGAGTTTAAATGTGTGCTTGTGATGTTTTCCTTAACCTGTTTCTTAGCCCCTATTGCCCGTAGCACTTCAGATTTGCAGACAGTGAGTTCATTAGAAGATGTGGATAAGATTTCTAGCTTTAACTGGTGTGGGTTTGTGTGGAAGAGGTTTTGTGGGAGTATATAGGATTAAGCATTCATAGAAATTCAATTATGTGAATGTATGTTTGATTATCCCATTGTTGGCTTATCCCATTGTTGGCTTACTTTTACTACTATCCTATTTCTGGAATTATTGATCCTATCACCCTTCCTTTGCACCAACATTGGAATACTGAGAATGTTAAAAAGCGTTGTCATATATATCATTGTAGATGTTACATTGGTTTTCTTAAAACTAGTCATCATTTTCAATTGAGTGAGAATGGATTGTTGGTTGGTGGTATTCTGATTAGAAAAAAAAAACCTTCTTCTATTGCTGGAGCATCGTATTTGAAGAGGAGAAAATGCCTCTTTATTGAGCTGGAGATGCCTGTTGGCGTGGAGGATGATAAGGAAATTGAGCGAATTGCGAAAAGTGTAAGTTTTCTAATTTCTTGTTTTTTGTGTTGATGTACATTTTTTTGGTGATGAGGTTCAGTTATGTATATTGAGATTTTTAACTTGTATGATTCTTGATGTTGTTGATTTTTTTTGCTGAGTTTCTTATTTCATTGAGGTTAAATTTAAATTACCGGCGGTGCTGAGTTTGATGTTGTGTCAATGAATTAGAAGAAGTTGTCAATAGTTGCAGTGTTGAGGTTCTAAATTTTTTTGTGACGAGATTTACTATTTCTATGTTGAGATTCAATGTTCATATGTTTCTATTGATGGTTGTGGGTTTTTGTTATGTAACTGATTTAATTGTCCTCTTAGGTGATATGATATTTTCTGATGTTTCATTCTTTTTCCTTTTTTTTTGGTTTGGTAGCCTATGGAAGTTGCCATGAAGAAGTTCAAGAGGCATGTTCTCATTGCAAGTAATCAATTTGCTGAATTTTATCATAAGAACAGTGAAACTGGCAGCCAAAAAGGGATTGACATTGGCAACCAAAAGGGCACTGGAGTTGGTAGCCAAAAGGCCACTGAAATAAGGAGCCAAAAAGCCACTGAAGGTCCGGCTGTTCCTGCGAAGGTTGCCTCTCCAGAATTTGAGGTTCTCCCAGAAGAATTTTTGTCGTCTCGACATGTGCTGAAATGGATGCATTGATCAAGGAAGTATTTGAGAAGAAGGCAAGGGTTGCTGGGAATGCCTTCATGTGACCTTTTTAGGTTTATCAAATAATATCCAAAATAATCATTTGGTTTGGAATTTGTAATGTGTAGTTGATGAACAGAAGTTTTTAGATGTTTATGTGTTGAATTCGCTTTTGGTTGTTAAATTTGAAGAATGGAGAATTGAAGTATGTATTTGATTTCCAGGTTGTGTGTTTTGTAAATGATGTTTTTAGTTTGATTTTTCTATTACCAGATTATTGTGAATTATTGACGTTTTCGTGTCAGGTAACGAGTTTAATTAATTTCATGATGACGTTGTTTGATTTTAATGCTCTGTAGATTTTACTGTTCAGTTTTTTTAGTGTTCAATTTTGTTTCTTTTTATGCACTTTCCAGGTGTTGCATTTTTGTGTTAGGTAATGAGGTCAATTCATTTTCACGATGACGTTGTCTGATTTTAATAATTTGTACATTTATTGTTCAGTTTTTTACTGTCCAGGTGTTTCTTTTTATGCACTTTTCCAGGTGTTGTAATGATTTCACCTAGCTAGTTAGTTTTCTTCTTACCTATAAGCAGCCTCTTTAAATTCCCTCTTGTTTGTAAATAAATTTAATGTAACACAAATAGTTAATATTATATGAGGTTGATGTATAACAAAGTTTATTATTAGTTTAATGAGGTTTCTATTTATAAAATAAAATAAATGGAAAATTTAATAAAAAGGTACCCACTTTTCATATTTTATGGAAGTTGTGAAAGTAGTGGAGGAGTGTAGAATGTGGAAATTAAAACCATGGGATAATCCATATTATTTAGTAATGAAAGAGGTGTGTTAGTGATGATAGAAAATAGGGAGTATTTGTTTGTTGGTGAAGTTTTTTATTATATTTTTCAGGTTTTTATGAATATTTGACATTTATTAAAACGGTAATGAGGTTCGGTAAAATGTGATTGACGTTTCATGTATTTAATGTCCACTTATTTCTTTTCAACCTTTTGACTTTTTCAATCTTATAGCTTTGAATGCATTTTTACAGTTTCCATAACATTATGCATTTTCATTTTCATAAGAAGTTTTTTTACCTCTTTCCAACAATCAACCTCTTCAAATTCATCCTTCTATAAATTTTGGTAGAATTATTAACTTTTTCGTTCAACTTTCTTCACTAAGCAAGTATTCACTTTCTTGACTTAGCAAGTTTTTACGTTCTTCACTTCCGCAAAAATGACTTCTGATTTGACTGTTGCGATGCTCTTTGAAATTTCATTGCACGTTCTCCTCTTGAGTGATTTTCCTTTAATTGGGGGGGGGGGGAGGGGAGGAGGGTATGCAATTTTTGGCAAACTGCTATTGAGAGGAATGCGTTTAATATGGTCGTACCCTCCTCATGCTCATGTATCCGAGGGAACGAGACAGTATTGAACGCAGCTTTTTTTGTCTGATGAAGAGGAAAGATTTGATGAGGCTTCAGATATATGGGCTTGAAGGTAGAAAGTGTATTGAGATACGTTGTGGGTTGTTGCTTGTGTTAGACCGGTTGGGTGATGCCATTTTGTTCAACCCATTCTCTACTTCCCGAATTCAGCTCCCTGATGTTTCTGATAATTTTATCAACTATAGTGGATACACTAGGAAGGGTGTGTTATCTGCTAATTCGGGTTCTATTTCTACATTTAATCTTTTGGTTATTTGTCTAAATGGAAGTTTAGAATTATATTGATCAGATGATGATGTATGAACTAGAATTAGTGTTGAAGATTTGAAATTTATTGATGTGAATTTTTTCAAGGAGAGATTTTGTTCTGTATCTGAAGATAACACATGTGTTACTACTGTTTGGTACTGTGATCCATACGGGAAAGATTTTAATGAGGTTCATGTATTAGTGGATTATATTCCTGGCAATTTCATTGCATTTTCCTATGCCGAGTGTCATTTGGCTTAATCATCTGATGGGGGGTTTCTTTTAACTAGGATGCATGTTTCAGCCTTTACAGATTTTGATATTTTTGAATTAGATGTTGAGAATAGGCAATTTAGAGTGATCCCTAGCTTGGGAAGAGATGCATTGTTTGTAGGTAACAATGCATCTTTTATGATTGATTCATCTTCTGCTCTCGAGGGTGTTTTAAAGCCGAATGCTATCTACTTAACCGGTGAAAAAATGGCCACTCATTTCCGGGGTGATAATGACGCAGAGTTTGCATCTACTTATGAGTTTGAAGGAGGTTTGATAGAGGTGTTACATCCTAGTCATCCAGGTCTTTCAAGATACGGATACGAGTCGCTATGGATTATAATTTCAGCTGATTAGTTTTATGTATTTTCAATTTAAATGTTGTAATTTGAATATTTGTTTAATGAAGAAGTTTTAGTTTTTTATATCTTGAGTTTCATGTTTACTTTATTGAGTTTCATTTATTACTAATTGATGTTCCTCTGTTGAGTTTTGTACTTTTCTTTTGAAATGAAGTTGTTTAAAAAATGAATTTAAATACAAGTACTATATAAACATAACAACAAATTGGAAACATAAATTTCAAAAACCGTAACCTTAAATTGTAGTATTCAAATATCAGCAGAATTACTTAAAAGTGATTTGCTAGATGCTATTCTGAAAATAAATAAATGCAAAATGTAATGAAAATGTACCCACTTCCTATATTTTTTTGAAGTAGTGAAAGTAGTGGAGGAGTGTAGAATGTGGCAATGGAAATAATGGGATAATCTATTTTATTTAGTAGTGAAAGAGGTGTGTTCGTAATACTGAAAAATGGGGGTTATCTTTTGTTGCTGAAATTTTGTATTATTTTTTAAGTTTTTTTTGAATAATTGACGTTTATGATAACGGTAATGAGGTTCGGTTAAATATGATTGGCGTTTCATGTATTTAATGTCCACTTATTGATTTTCAGCTTTTTGACTTTTTCAATTTTATAGCTTTTAATGAATTTTACATTTTTCATAATCATTAATCATTTCTTCCATTTCCCTAAAAATTTGTATTAATGCAATTTTTTGTATTCTCAACAAGCAACCTTTAGTATTCCTCCTTCTATATAAGTTGAAGCATAACTTTTTTTTTGTAGAAGTATAATTGTTTTTATTCCAGCTTCTTCTTTTACGTACTCAACTCAGCCAAAATGAAACCTCAGTGCACCCATATTTTTTTTATCTTGACCTTGAAATGCTGTTCGAAATTGCTGTTCACCACCTTCTTCTCAGCGATTTCATATTCATGAGAGGAGGGTGTAAGTTTTGGCGGGTTGTTGTTGACTAGAAATTTTTCAACGGGTGCGGTACCCCTTTGTTGTCTTCGACAGATGTTGGTGTGCCTTAATAGGATTTCTTTTGTTGATAATGAGGAGAAATGTAATGAGGCATTTTTTTTTTTGCTAAACTTGAAGGAATAAGGTTCATTGAGGTACGTTATAGGTGGCTCCTAGTGTTACATTAGTTAGATGATGGTTTTCTGTTCCACCCATTCTCTAATACTAGAATTCAGCTTCCTGATTGGGGAAATAAATTGTATAGGAATGGCGATTACACTAGAAAAGCTGCTTCATCACTTAATCCATCTTCTTCGTCAAGGTTCCATCTTATGGCTCTTTGTGTAGACGGTAGGTTGGGAATATATAGGCCCGATGATGAGAACTGGACTTGGATTGATGATAAGAAGTCAAATGCATGTATTTTCCAAAGAATTTAACATCTCTTTTGTCATATTTTTATTGTAAGATTTCTAGATTTAGTTAGGTTTACATGATAAGGGGTTTAGATAGTCGTTTTTGGTTTTTATATCTAAATCCTTCATTTTGTAACCTATGTTTAGTCTAATGCATTTTTAGTCCTTACGAGCATCTAGATTCCTTTTTGTAAGCTTAATTTGTAGATTGCTCGTGAGCACTTAGGAGTGTTTTAGTGAAGGCCATTCGAAAGGATGGAATAAGATGAAAGGCCACTCGGAAAGTGATATAAGATAAAGTGAAGAAAGAAGAGCAAAGCAAATGGTGAAGAATGATCTATGTTTTGAAGCAGAGTTTTGAGAATTTTCTAAGAAGAATCAGCCTCCAATGGTGGTACCATTGGATTTGTGTTTTTGAGTAATATAAAATCGACTACAAGAACTCCCAAAATGGATCAACGGTTCACCTGGAGGAAGCAAAACAAAATGGAACTTTTTTCCGTCGCTACTTGCGACAAGTGTGTCGCGACTTGCGAAAAGTTGACCTGAGAGCTCACAATTTTCCTGATCTGGTCATGACTCGTGACGAAGGCGTTGCGACTCGCAATAATTGCCCTGTAACTTGCTTTTTACTCCCTTTTTTTCTTGTACTATGATTAGCTTTTCACCCCCTTCTTCCCCAACCCTCAAAGCCCGACTTGGGGGCTCCAAAACCCTAGTTTTTCACCATTTTCTTCCGTTTCTTCTTCTTTCTTTGTAGATATTTGTGTTATGTTATGGGTTTTAATTATCTAGCTTAGTTGTGTACTTGGGAGCAATTGATTGAGGCTTCTAAGCCATATCTTGAGAACTCTATTTATCTATTTATTGCCTTTTCTATTGTGCATTTATGGAGCTATGAATGTGGATTGTTAATAGCATCAATGTTGTTGATTGTTTGAGTATATGGATTTCTTGTATAATTTCTTGTTAGGGTTAGGAGAAAGTAGCTAAGTTTCCCCTCTTTTAATATGAAATCCAAGAGCATGAGTTGGAGCTTCTAATGATGTTGATGTGTTGATAATTGCTAGATGAATGTGATAATGTCAAACTCTTTGTCATGTTTGTTTGTTGTAGCAAATAGGAGAGGTCTATGAGCGTTGAACGTTCTTGATTAATCTTGTGTAAATGCATAAATTGGTTCAATGCTTAGACACGATGTAGTGTTTATAAGTGTTATCAAGCTTGTTGATTCTTCGTGCTCGATTCCATTAATGGGATACTTTTAGCCGTTCATCGACTAAAGGAGTCGTTAGTGAGGTTTGACAAGAGATGACGAATTCAGTCTTGCAAACTACTATCTAAGAAGGATAGAAGATTTATCTTCACAAGTGGTTAAAATAATGAATAAGTTGTAGATTCAATGATAGATAAGAGGTTTGGAAGTTGAAATCAATTGCCTCTAAGGATTTGTCATATGTTGTTTTAACCCCCCCCCCCTTCTTAGTTTGTTTGATGATTAGCATAGTTACTTACATTTGCCAGTTGTTTGTCTTTAATTTCATAACTTAGGACCAAAATCAACCAACCCCCCCCCCCCCCAATTTACTTGCTTTTATATATCAATATATCTACTTCTAGCCTATTATGAACCTTATATGTTTAAACACTTAAGAAAATGTCTCTTCTTTGTGGACGACCTCGATTTACCACTATCTACTTAATTGTATTTAGTAAGCATAAATGACTTATAAATTATATCTTTGAGAGGTACGTGGACGAATGGTTTATATTATGTTGATTTTAATTATTATTATGGGAAGTTTTTTGTTGCTTATGAACAAGAAGGTGGTGTGGGAGGAGTTTGGTACTGTGATCCCTTTGTAGCAGATTTTGCTGAGGTTAACGTTTTGTTTGCTGACATTCCTCGATATTATTATGATATTTTCTTTGCAGAGTATTTTCTGGCAAATCCTCAGATGGAAGGCTGCTTTTGGTTAGGGTCTGTTGTTCACTTTTGACAGAGCTTTATATTTATGAAATAGATGTGATAAATAAGCAGATTAGACATATCAGTATAGGAAAAGATGCATTGTTTATAGGTAACAATGCATCTCTTATGGTAGATTCAATTTCAGTTTTTGAAGGCATTTTGAAGTTGAATGCTATTTAATTTTTTGGTGAAGTAGTGCAACATAATTTCAGGGGTGATGGAGATTGGAGTAAGTTCATGATTTTTTTGGTGAGGTTCAAACTGCTTATTTTACCTGCTAATTTGATCGATTAGAACATCATTTTTATCACATTCATGAACAGATTGAATAGGATTTCAGAAGAAAGTTTTTTACCAAGTTGAATCTTCGTCTGTGTTCATCGTTCGAATTTGTTGAGATTGGAGCTGAAACCGTTGATATTGGAGTTGATATCGTCGAGATTGTGTCGCAGTTTTTCTAGATTGCTTCACGGTTTGGATGAGATGAGCTTCAGATTCAGAGATTTTTGGAAGGAATTTTGGGAGGATGAGATTAGAGGGAGAAAGATGGAGAGAGAGAAAGAGAGACCGTATTTTTGCCTGAATTAGATATTTTTGTTTCTATATTGCACATCAGTCCCTCTGTTTCCTTAATGTTCTTAAATATGGCACTGAAAAATATTATTTATGCTCGGGCCCCAAATTTTATAGGAAGGTGGTTTGCCTTGGTCCCTGCCTAAAGTTTAGGCTGCCTCCACTACAAGAAAATGAACCTATTACTTCACCCTTTTTACCTCGATTTTTGGCTTAGCTCAAAAAATCGAGGTAAAAAATTCTTTTGCCTTGGTTTTTTTAGAAGTAAAAGATATTATTTACATTAGTTATAAAAAACCGAGGTAAAACATTGGCCTTTTACCGTGGTTCCACAATAACCGAAGTAAATACCCGATGAAATCGAAGTAAAGGTTTTGACCAACATATCTGCGACATCGTCAATAAGGGTATGACCTAGAAGTAACAGTCATTGAAGAGAAGACCGACTATGCACCATCACTCAATGTGACCAACTTAAATCCAATGTAAACAGCGACATTGATGTTTACATTCGGCGAAGTCACATATGCTCCTCGGTTCAAACCCATGCCTGAAATCCTTTCAAAAAAATTAATTTATGATATATCTCACCTCCATTGGGTTAATGTCAGTTAGGGATGTTATAACTATGCGAATGAAGTGCGAGGTCGCACATATCTATCATACCTAATAAATTAGGGATACTTAACCAATACAGCCAGAACTTGGAATCTCCCATCTAAAGGTTTCATTCCAAGTTCACCACAGCCAGTCTTAGATTTGTTGAAGTTACATATCTGAGACTTAAGCTAGGTACACACACACACACACACACACACACACACACATATATATATATATATCAAAAACATATAATGCTACGTACCACATGTAACATCCTTGCAAAATTTAAATAAAACAGAAGGCATTGAATTCTAATAAAATCCAAACAAACATTCTTCATGTTCTAGGAAAAATGAACATATTAGAGACGAAAATCAATGGGGTGGTGACAAGGGTGGGATAACATCATCTGCCGAAGAACTGCTTTCATTTTCTTGTGAATTAGTCTTTAACTCTTCGGTGGAAGACTAGCTAGCGCCGGTGCTTGACCCTCTATCATCATCTGTGGTATCCAGCCCATCCTTGTCAACCCCAGGCCCCTAAACCCCCGAAGGTTCATTGATTGCATCGGAAATCATAGAATTCAACACCCCCATTTCTTGCGTTAGATTACGCACAGTGTTCCATGCGCAACGTCATGGCCTTGGTTTCGGCCATGTTCTTCGGGAGAATGCCCCAGGCCTTTTGTTTAGGTCATGTGAGATAAGAAATTATTTACATTAAATGAAAATGTAAAATTTTAATCAATGATAATTTGAAATAAACCAAAAAAACTATAAATTTTGTTACCCATTAAGGGCACGTGAATAATGGTGGGGTGAAAGTCCATAGCTGCGGAAGCCGATGGATTCGCCACAAGCCCGGTGTGAGAGGCACATCCATATCCCCTTTAGGGACATTGCGATCAATCCACGCCCCCAACTCCCAAACCCAATGCTTCATCCTGAAGTAGTTTGCATCGTAATACTTAGGCTGTATCTTCTCTTTCGATTTGATGGGAACATTCTTCTTCTCTAGAATGGTGGTGATGACATTACTGTAGGGGAGTGTCCGACTCTTCATGGAGAGGGCGACTTGATACATCTTTTGCATGATGGTGTACCTTGGGTCGACATACATGACAACCACATTGATCGTGCACTCCGTGGGATGCCGACCTGGATAAGTACTTGTACAATTATATTGAACATTATTCTCTCCTGAGGGTTTACAACACCAAGCTTCATCTTATTCATTGTGATGAGTATGTTCCCCACTTTAATTTTGAAGTACTTCTCCACCATTCGGTCTTGGAGTTATTCTCGTAGGCCCGTCGAGGCCAATTGTCCCGGCAGTATAGCTGTAGAGGCTCAACCTCAGACTGATCCTCTCCTCCGGTTGTGCAACCAATCACCTTGTTTATGAGTTCTTTCGTTATCTCCAAGTTCATCCCATTCACTCTGGTTTTTAAAGGAGGTCAATGTTTCCATTCTAAAATTGGCATACAACTCATTGACCTCCGTATCATACGTCAGTTTATCCAAGCATATTAAACCCTCCATTCGTGATGGTTTGAAAAGTTTGAGGAAAACATCGAGGTGTAGTCATTCCACATCCTTAGACTTCACCACCCTGACTTCTTTTATCATACTACCCAGGATATTTTCAAAATGCTTCGCTGCCTCATCCTCCACGAAGCGTAATTTGTCCCATGTCGACGATGGAGGGGTGGACATTGACTTCACCTTATTCGTGCTTAAAGGAGCTGCCCCCGTGCTTTCATCCCTTCTCCTCCTGGCCGTCTGCTTCTACGAGCCATCTAACAATGAAAGGGACGTTGAACCGTCAATGTAAAAGTCAAGAACTCAATGATGTCAATGTGTATTAGTTGACTTCAGATTCATGTCAAAACATTTCGTCTAGACTAATGTTACAAATGCAATATCGCACATTCATGTTCATGAATATGCGTCATCGTAGATTAATCCACTACCATAGAGACCTCTCTCTAGCACCAGTTTTTTAGCACCGGTTTTTAAAACCGGCGCTAAAAATCTAATAGCACCGGTTTTTTAATTTTTAACACTGGCTTTAAAAACCGGTGTTAATTTAACACCGATTTTCTAATTTTAACACCGGTTTTTTTTAAAAACCGGTGCTAAATTTTACACAATAGCACCAAAGAAATTTTACACAATAGCACCAAAGAAATTCAAAAATTTTATTTTCCCGCCAAAGAAATAGCCAAAAAATTTTTAATAGCACCGGTTTTGAAGATATTAGCACCGGTTTTTTTAAACCGGTGCTAAATATTTGTAAAATTCTATCTTCCTACCAAAAAAAATCAAAATAGCACCGGTTTTAATAAAAAAAAACACCGGTTTTAAAAACCGGTGCTAAAATTACACAATAGCACCAGTTTTTACAAAAAATAGCACCGGTTTTTAAAAACCAGTGCTAAAAATTTCCGAGACTCATTTCCCGCCAAAGCAATAGCAATTTTTTTAAAAATAGCACCGGTTTTGAAATTATTAGCACCGGTTTTTAAAAACTGGTGCTAAATATTTGTAAAATTCTATCTTCCGGCAAACAAATTCAAAATAGCACCGGTTTTAAGAACCTGTGCTAAAAATTAAGGAATAGCACCGGTTTTTGCAAAGAATAGCACCCCGGTTTTTTGTAAAATTTAGCACCGGTTTTAAAAACCGGTGCTAAAATTTTAAAAATAGCACCGGTTTTTAAAAACCGGTGCTAAAAATTGTCTATACTCATTTTTCCGCCAAAGAAATAGCCCAAAATTTTAAAATAGCACCGGTTTTGGAAAAATTAGCACCAGTTTTGGAAGAAAATAGCACCGGTTTTAAATTTTCCCGCCAAAGAAATTGCCAAAAAAGGTTTCCCACCAAAAAAATTGCAAAAATTTTGTAAAATAGTATCGGTTTTGGAAGAAAATAGCACCGGTTTAAACCGGTGCTAAAATTTTTTAAATTTTTCCCGCCAAAAGAATTTCCCCCCCAAAGAAATCGCCAAAAAATTCTAAATAATTTTCAAAATTTTTTAAATTTCATTATTTCCTTTAAAGAATTCAAAAAATTCGCTAGAAATTTCAAATAATCTTTCCAAAAATTTCATGAGCTGGGAGCAACTGCGCAACCACTCTAAGCTTTTTTTTTTAACTTTCAAAATCGTTCACTTCTTTTGTTGACATTAACTAATGACTAAGTTAAGTTAAATTAATCAACGATCAACCTTCACTGACCTCATATATACAAATAAGAATAAAAGTTTTTTACATTAACTAATTAACGTTCAACCCTTAATTGATTAAGTATACATAAATACAACTTTAACAAGTTAACGGTGAAACTTTACTTTACTTTCAATATATAAACACTGATAACTAGGCCGACTTTGACTAATCAAGGTCAACCTATACTTGACTTTCAATATATAACATTAAAAACAAAGTTGACTTTAACTAATTAACGGTCAAACTTTATTTGAATTAGTATATGATAAATACTAATAAAAAATGTTTGACTGTCTAATCAACAGGCAAACTTTAGTTGACTTTCTATATATAAATACTAATCAATGGTCAAACTTTACTCGACTTTCCATATATAAACACTATAACTAGGTTGACTTTGTCTAATTAACTGTCAAGCTTTACTTGACTTTCAATATATAAACACTAATAACAAAGTTGACTTTAACTAATCAACGATCAAACTTTATTTGAATTAGTATATGATAAATACTAATAAAATATCTTTGACTTTGTCTAATCCACAGTCAAACCTTAGTTTACTTTCTATATATAAAAACTAATCAACGGTCAAACTTTACTCGACTTTAAATATATAAACACTAATAACTAGGTTGACTTTGTCTAATCAACGGTCAAACTTGACTTGACTCTCAATATATAAACACTAATAACTAAGTTCACTTTAACTAATCCATGGTCAACGCTTATTTGTCTTTCTATATAAAAATACAAATAACAAAGTTGGCTTCAACTAATCCACCGTCAACCCCTACTTGACTTTCTACATACAAATACAAATAACAAAGTTGACTTTAACTAATCGACGGTCAACTCTTACTTGATTTTCAATATATATACACTAATAAAAAAGTTGACTTTAACAATTTAACGGTCAAACTTATATTTGAATTAGTATATAATAATATTTACTACTAAAAATGTTTGACTTTGTCTAAACAACGGTCAACCCTTACATGACTTTCAGTATATAAACACTAATAACTACTTGGACTTTAACTAATTAACAAAAAAATTGTGAAAAGGTGAAAAATGGAACATGAAGCGGTGCTAAGATTTGGGTTATTTGAATAATTTAGGTCGGGTTCGGTTTTTTATTTTTTAGAGAAAAAAACAAACAAACCGAACCGAACAAACCAAAAACCGTAAAAACCAAAAACCGAACAAATCAAACTGACGCCCACCCCTAGTTTTAGGTATTTTTCCCTTCCTTTGAAAGCTGCAGCGCGCTGCTGCTTTCAGGGGAAGGGATTTCGTCGTAAATATATTAGTAGGGGTGGGCAAAAAATCGAAAACCAAAAACCGAACCAAAAATTGAATTATCCGAATTCGAATAACCCAAACCAAATTTAATAAATGGTTTTTGGATATCCGAATTGAATAAACCGATTTCTGAATACGGTTTTTGGTTTGGTTTTGGATATTAAAACTCAAACCGAAACCCGAACCGAATACCGAATTGTAATGAATTAAATTAATTATATATAACAATAAATTATAATAATACAAAGGAAAAGGTATTAGTTGCAATATTAAAATTTTAGTATGCAACGTGTAGTAGTTATAAAGTTTATAACCCAATTCATTCAACCCAAAAAATTTATCTTCATTTCTTCTAATTTGTATTTTAAACCATAATATTTCCATGACTTATGGAAAGACCGTCTTTCAAGAGATAGACTCATAATAAATTCAACAAAAAAAAGATAATAAAGTTGAAAAATTGGAAATGAATCCGTAGCAGGTGAAGGAAGAGCCAAGAGGCAATGCTTTGAAACTTGAAAGAAGACTTAGCAAGTTAGCATTAGTCATTTAATCCCACATTGGAAAATGTAGGAGACTTAGCATATCTAGCAACTATAAATACTAGACTCACTCCTCCAATTTATCACAGCAAAGCATCAGCCTTTAGATGCAATTGGCAATTGCCAATTGGGCTTCAAGTGACAAATCACTTGGCCCTGAATTAGTGGGTTGTAATTATTTTAAAATTTTGACATATTTATGAATTTTTTGGGTCAGATTATCCGAATTATTTTAAGTGAAAAAACCGAATAACCCGAACTGAATAGACCAAAAACTAAATAAACCGAACCGATGCCCACCCCTATATATTGGCACCGGTTTTAGCCGGTGCTAACTAAAAAAACCGGTCTAAATTAGCACCAGTTTTTTTAGTTAGCACCGGTTAAAACCGTGCTATATCGGTAGATTTTTTGCACCGGTTTTTAAACCGGTGCTAACTAAAAAACTGGTGCTAAAAGTTGGGATTTAGCACAGGTTTTTTTCCGACCGGTGCTAAATTAGCATCGGTTACTTAGGCACCGATTTTTTTTGCAAAAAAAACCGGTGCTAGAACATAAAAAAACCGGTGCTAAAGGGGGGTTCTTGTGATAGTGATCGGCTAAGGAAAACAATATGCAACTCGAACACGAATGGTCCTAAAACATATATAATCTCAACTAAAACATCACAAAGTAAACAACTAACATGCCACGATTGAATAACCAAGCAATGGGCAATGAGCTACCCACATCCGGTTACCATTTTGTAATATAGTGTTGATAAGCGTTTGCTTCCAAGTTGTTGGACTCTATATTACTTCTTTGGCTTGTGTGTGTGAGCCATGCTCCTAGTTTAAACCCGTGTGTGTATTTTCCGCTGCACACTGACACGTTCCTCTAAAGGCCCGGTTTGCTTGGTGCTACCGGGCTGAGTGCGACGCACGTGGGATCAAGGCGGTAGTCGTGAGTGTTGGATACATGGCTAGGCCGCTCGGTTCGAGCCCCTCGTCGACCCGTGACAGTTGACTAAAGAAGTATATGAAACCCAAAAAACTAACATCAAACTTCATCCAAAAATCCTTACCTTGTTAGGGTTTCTTGCTCTTGAAATTTGGAGAAACCCGC
The DNA here is from genome assembly GCA_037428765.1 of Rubia yunnanensis. Taxonomy (NCBI): domain Eukaryota; kingdom Viridiplantae; phylum Streptophyta; class Magnoliopsida; order Gentianales; family Rubiaceae; genus Rubia; species Rubia yunnanensis. Next base: position 81,626,282 of record CM075068.1, read on the forward strand.
CAATGCACTACGTCCAAAGCAATTTAATGTTGGTTTTCAGGCTACTATGATATGTGACCATCCAATTTTGTTGCGATTAAACTGATTTCCAACCTTTTTTTTTCTAGTGAGAGGTTTTGGTGCGATGTCGTCGGTTGGGAATGTGAAGGGGAAAGGTGATCTGGTACTTATATACCCGCTGTGAAACGCTGCCATTTTGTACAACTTCGTAGTTGTGTCGCATAGACCGGCGACGTTATAGACAGTCGTGGATTCTAGGTTTGGGCCCAACATAAGGGCCTAAACATTTTTTGGATGGGGCCTGGACTATCCAATCATTAACCAGCGTTATCGCAACCATAATTGCTCTATCAGAGATAAAACCGAAGCCACTCTGATCTCGCACATAAGAAACACTAGGCCATATTAGAGTAGCGGCCCAATAAAAAATTAAATACGGCCCTGGTCAATGGTAAACAAAATAGCACATATATGCGATGTTGCATCATTGTCCCCGTCATTGAGTCCAAAATCGACCCCAAACCAGCGTCGCATTTATTAATCGTGGGCCAAATAGCCCAAATAGCATAGTATACGTTTCTAATGGAATCTAAAAGTAATAAAATTACACCCATCAAATTACGACCACCATGTTCGAATTTGGCCATGGACCCGTCATAGGAACGGGTCCAAATTATTCACAAACAGTGCATTACGACAATCTATGGAAATTACACTACGGCCCAAACTACTGTGGTTGTTACTGTGTGTTTAGAGACAATCACCCGAACAAAACGACAAATGTTTAATATGGAAATTACGCTTACTGTCTTATAAACACGTGAACCTGGGTTATCTTTCGGTTTTTTTATAGAATTCCATTAACACCGTAGTGATAAGCGTTATGTGAACGAACATTTCCGCCAAATATATAGAATCACATGAAATTTCATATTCTCGTATTTCTTTGAAAATATAATAGTATTAAATTTCCATCCTTATTTTTTACGAAGCGCCAATATGTGGTTTAGAGTAAATTGTAGTTGATAATATGATTATTGGTCGTATGATCTTGTGGAAGTGTATGGTAATATATAATATTACTATCGGTTATTATAAGTTTGACTATATATGGATGACACTGCCTCTTCTTGGGACAATCGGAATCGATTTTAATTTGGACCACACGCTTTTCTTTTTTTTCATTCACTTGGATCCCTCCAACAGGCTGGGAGATGTCGAAATGCAAAATCGGCTATACGCTTAAGGTTTCCACATTGTCTGGAACACCATATCTTTGAATTTGGCCATGAACTAGCTAGTCAACGGAACAAGCCCAAATTATTCACAAACAGTGCATTACGAGACTCTACGGAAATTACACTACGGTCTAAACTACCGTGGTTGTTACTGTGTGTATAGAGACAATCGCTCGAAAAAAATGACAAATGTTTCACACAGACAAATGCTTACTGTCTTACAGACACGTGAACCTAGGTTATCTTCCAAGATTTTTTTAGAATTCCATAAATACCGTAGCGATAAACGTTATAGGAACAAACATTTCCGCTAAATATATAGAATCGCATGAAATTTCATATTCTCGCATTTCTTTGGAAACATAATAGTATTAAATTTTTGTCCTTATTTTTTATGAAGGGCTTGTAAGTGGTCTAGAGTAAATTGTAGTTGATTACGTAAAGTATACAATTGTTGGTCGTATGATCTTGTGGAGTATACGAGGAAATATACTAACAATTTATTTTTTTTACTTTTGGTTATTACAAGTTCGACTATATATGGATAACACTACTTCTTTTTGGGACAATCAGAATCGATTTTGAGACCACACGCTGTCTTTTTTTTTTGAAATTAGGTCCTTTCAAGAAACTGGGGAGATGTCAAAAAGCAAAATTGGATATATCAATATTTTATTCAAATTTTGATGACAATGCTGTCCCGATTAGGGCATGAGTGAGTCGATGGAAGGGCCCGGAACCTTTAAATGGATATTTTTATGAGAAATTTCCATTATTACACTATGGCCACATATGCGGTGTCACACACATGTCTCATACTTTGATCTTCAAGTCTTCAAAAGCTCAAATACAAGTCTTCAAATATTCAAATCTTTAAAGGTATTCTTCAGAGTCTTCAAACAAATTGCCTTGTCACACAAAATTCTCTAGAAAAGTAATAAAAGCGTAAAAGTCGCTTTTAACTCTCCTTAGAGAATTTCATGGCAAAATGCCACATCTAGAGCACAAAAGTGTACAAAGGTGCGAAGAGCTAGTGACATCGCTCAATGTGAAATTTAGAGTGGGAACCGAAAATTTTCAATGAAAATTTGAAGTAAAATTTCCCACCAAACATATTTTTCATTTCAATAACTATCACCACTAACACTCATTTCTATCTCCAAGACATATCCAACAAACACACCTTATTCATTCACATGATAATGAAAGGGATGTTTGAAATGGATTCATTCAATCATCACCAAGTATCCAAAGAATAAAGCATCTAGGTTCAAATTTATAAAGTTACTACATCTTTTACATGGTTATCTTCACCAAATATGTTACCATGTATACCATATATATGTTTTTTCTTCATTAATGGAAGATCAAAGAATTTAATGAAGGGTGAATCATTGTGTCACATGTTATATTGTATATACAATATGTTTTGTTTCTTACCAATATGATGACATGTTTGTAAAAAGTGAGAAAAATGGCTTACATTCTAATGAACACAATATGAATGTGCGACGTCGGTCTTTAATCGCTCTTTACGATATGATACCATGTAAGACTCGATGTCGCAGATGTGATGAATTGTTGAGTTTAGCATTCATGTACATGAATATTTGAGTTTGGTTTTATCTCGGTCTCTGCAACCTCGGTGGTTATGAGTCCGACGTTAGTTTGGTTATGTTATGTTACTATCGACATTTTGCAAATAATGTTGTCCACATATGAATATATTACGTGTAATTTTTGGTACATCCCAATTGTAACATTATTTTTGTTTCCTATGAATTAGTTGTTATAGGATCAAATGGAGTTATCAGTGGATTCTAGCATATCATATGGACTTAGTTGGCTTCTCACCGGTTGCCCTAGAAATATGAATGCACTACAACGTACAAAATGGAGGTTAAATGCAATTATTGTTTCGATTTTATAAATAACCTTATGTAATTTAATTTATTGTTGCATTTATTTGTAGTATACTAGTATGTCGTAATCTTGTTGGTCTAAATGAACATTTCAGTTAATGATTCCAACAATAATTGAACAAAAATTAAATGTTGTTTGATGTTCACCCATTACTCAAATAATCACATTGTTTATAACATGCATGGTTATCGAAGACCAATTGTTTGCATCATCAAACGTGTGTAATTATAATATTTGCCGAGAAACAAAAGCTGACTGACTAAATCGAGACATTGCAATAATTGACTCCGACAAGACATATAAGTGACGTTTCATAGACCAGCATCACTTTTTTGCAAGCTCGGACATACAAAATGACTTCATTTTGTCTGCATTCTATGTCATCAGAGACACCACATGGGCCCATCACTATGTGCGATATCGCTTCGCATCGACTCCGAAATCACTCGTATTGTGAATGACATCATAGGGTGCGACATCGACACACATCCCCTACCATTGGCTACTACATTCCTTTCATCAATGTCGCATGCTTCAAGATGTCAATGTCATTTCAAATGATGTCACAGCAAGGGTATCATAACATTGGCCTTCCCCCATGATGAGACATTGGTCTCCTTTTATGTTGATATCGGTTAAAAACCAAGGTTAATTGTGACTATTTACCTAGGTTTTAAACCGAGGTAAAATCTAGGCTTTTTATTACAGCCACATTTACCTCGATTTTTCAGGGGCTAACAACCAAGGTAAAAAGCACTGAAAAACAGAGGTAATAGGTGTTGTTTGTTATAGTGCTCATAGGAGACCATCCCTATTTATAATACAAATTATGGGTTTAAATTGGTGATATTATAAGTATGAATATTTGAAGTAAGAAAATGAAAGAAAACAAAAGTGAGAATGAAGTGTATTCTTAACTTGGTTATTTATGAAAAATAAAAAACTTGGTATTAAGGAAAAGTAATATTATGTGAATATTCCTTGTGTATAGACTGTTATTCTTTTCTATATTTGTATAGTCTTTTATACCTCTATATACTGTAACCCAGATCATGAGTACAAATACAACATTACATCATTATTTTCTACATGGTTTCAGAGCCTAGAATCCTGAAACATAAACTCTAAATTTTTCATCCTAAATTTTCTGCAAATACCGTTGTTGTCATCAGCACGTGACCTCCATGCGCCGCCGCTAGTAGTTGTCTTTCTACCACAATATCGATCGACGTAGTCGCTGCATTTTCTCGGTCGCCACAGTTCCAATTTCTTGCAGTTGTCCGCTTCACACATCACCGTTGTCGATTCCATGAGCCTCACGTGCCATCGCTACCATCATCCATTCCGCTGCTCGATCAGCTGTTGTTCTATAGCTGTTGATCTAATTTGCTCCGATGTCTACCACTGAATCTGAATCTGCCCCCATTGTCGCAGGAGCTGCTCGCATCACCGCTGAAGTTGAGGCCTATAAGCTATAGAATCTCAATGCCACGATATAGTTGCAGTTTTACTTTAAGTAGTTGCAATTGCAATCTGTCACTGGGCAAACTGTACATGCTGGCCGATCACCGAGTTCTCCTTACTACATCTATCCTTCTGATGGTCCTGATTTGGTCATCTGTCCCATTGTTTTGAAAGGTGGAGTAAATTACATTGAATGGATTACTGCAATTTGAAGTGCTTTGCTTGCTAAGAAGAAAATTGGTTTCATTGATGTAACCATTACTAAACCCCCGGCTGATGATCCTGATTCCAAAGATTGGCTTGGAATGAATGCTACCCTTGTTTACTGGATCTTACGGGTTTTTTAATCCATCTTTACGATCTACTACAACTTATTTTCCACTGCTAAGGAGTTGTGGTATGATCTTGCTGGATGTTTTTCTCTTGTTAATGGTTCAAAAATTCTGCAGATGCGCGATTATATCATCAACTATCACCAGAATGATCAGACTATTGCAACTACTTTGGAAAACTCAAGAAGTTGTATGATGACTACAACTCTCTTCAACCTCATCGGGTTTGTTTCTGGTAAGCTTACAAACCATTGTGCACATGTAATCATGCTGCTGCTGCCTTCCACGACCGTGAGAAAGAGATGATTTATCAATTTCTCCTAGGTTTAGATGAAGGCTATCACACATTGTAATCCAATGTCATAACTCAAGAACCGCTGCCATCCATCATGCACGTTTATGCTCATGCGTCTCAAGAGGAGAATCACAAAGCTGGCATACTTGTTAACCTTCAACTGATTCCATGTCATATGTCGCTCGTCGCCCACCACTTTCAGGATCCTCGACTGGAGCTCTCACTGCAGCTGAATGCAAGAATATTATTTGTACGCATTGTAATCGCAAGGGCTAGGAAAAAGCTACCTTTTCAAGCTCACAGCCTATCTATGATGGTTCATGGAGATGAAGGATAGAACCAACACCGCGAAGAGTACAGTGTTAGATCTGCAAGGCGCCACCGCTGGCGCCGCCGAACCCAACCGCCCTCAACCGTCATTTGCCAGCACGGTGAGATTTCCTACAGGCTTTGCGACGGCCGCCTACTCTGGCATCTCTGCCTAATCTGACTTTGGTCCTGCTCTGTTTGACGACCAATAGAGTACGACCCTCAATTTATTTAATCAGTTCAATTTTATTTATGACTATGGGTCTAGTAAGGCTACTTACCTTGGATTCTTGATTCGAAAGCCTGAATTCACATGACTAGTGCAAGGGTTTTCTTACTGATATTCCTGCTGCTATCAATTTTGTTAATGTTCTACTGCTTGATGGATTTGTGTCGTCTACTACACATGATGGTTCTATATGTTTTGGAGATACCCCTCTTACTCATGTGCTTTATATACCTACATTGCGATGCCGTTTTATATCATGATCTAGATTGTTGTCTTCCATAAAATGTCTAGCTTTTCTTTTGAAAACTATTGCATATTATGGAAAATCAGTAGGAGAACTGTGATTGTCGTGGGTGAACAACATGGGGGTTTATTGGCTTCGTCTGCTTGATACACACGTTCAATTTCATATTCCGTCATCAGTTTTGACAGTTGCTTCAGTTTCTATATCTTCATTTTATTTATGACATCGTTTTGGGCATCCATCCTCTACAGTGTTATCTTCTATTCCTACTCTTGATTTTAGCACAAATAATATTTCTGTTCCTTGCTCTGTGTGTTATAAGAAAAATAGACTGGACATAGTTTTCCTTTGAGTTCTTCAAATGCTAGTTCTTTGATTGAATTAGTACATTGTGATATTTGGGGCCTTTTAGATCACCATCTTCTAGTGGTGCATTTTATTTTCTAACTATAGTTGATGATTTTTACCAAGTTGCTTGGGTTTATTTATTAGTGGCTAAGTCAGATGTAGCTTCTAGATTTATAAAATTTTGTTCTATGATCAAGAATCAGTTCAATCGCACTATTAGTCGTGTCCGTGCTGATAATGGTACAAAGTTTCTACCTTTGCAATCCTACTTGGCCGAATCTGGCATACTTTTTGAGGCTTCTATGGTTGATACACTACATCAGAATGGTCATGTAGAGCGCAAGTATTGTTATTTATTAAATGTTGCTTGTGCTTTGTGATTTTAAGCTAATCTGCCAATTGATTTTGGGGAGAATGTGTTCTCACTGCTACATTTTTATTAACCGGACACCGATTAAGCAACTCAACGGACGCACACCATTCAAGTTACTTTATTAATGCATTCAAACTAAAATCTTTTGCAGGTCTTTGAATGCTTGTGTTTTGCCTCACATTCCCAGATTCCATTACAAGTTTGCTCCAAGAAGTCAACGATGCATTTTTCTTAGGCATCCAGCTAGCAAGAAAGGCTATCGCCTTTATGATTTGGAATCCTACACCTTTTCTATAATTGCGATGCTGATTTTTATGAAGACCTATTTCCATTTGATGTGCCATCTGTACCTGCTCAGCTTGCATAGTTACAAATCGAACCTTGGTTTGATGATTTTCCGGCGATGGAACTATCGCATGCCCGTGCATCAGATTTAACCAGCGACGTTGCCACACCGCCGTGAGTCCCTGATCCCACTAGCAATCCTCGGCCGCAGATCCTCTTACTACCACCGACAACTAGTGGGAAAGCTCCTCTAGCTGTGGCATTCTCCCAACCGTCGTTGTTAACTGTGGAAGCTCTTCCGCTTGTCTCGACTGCAGCATACATGCTGCTGCTGCCAATTCCAGTGGTGAATCCTTTGTTGCCTTATATGGCTTCAGCGCCGCCCGAAGCCTCGGCCCCATAACCCAAAGTCATTCCTCCGCCACCTGCCTCGGCCTATCAATTGCCTTCCCGTTAGAGTTCTCACGATCGTCGACCTCCTGCTTACCTGAATGACTATGTCTTCTCTATTACTTCTGCTAACCACCCCCCATCCCTACACCCCCACCCTCACCCTCACCCCCACTTTTTTACTCACTCAGTTGTGATCACTATCCTCACGTGTTCTCTATCCTTTAACTGATTATGTAAGTTGCAATAAATTTTCTGGTTTTTATTCTAGATTTTTGGGTGTAGTAACTTCTAGTGCAGATCCTACCACTTCTTCTGAGGCATCAAAGCATGCTCATTGACATGATGCTATAGCTGATGAGGTTAATGCTTTTGATCACAATGAGACTTGGACTATGGCTTCTCTTTCTCCAGATAAGACTGCAATTTGATGTAAATGGGTTTATAATACCAAGTTTAGATCTGATAGTACCATTCAAAATCACAAAGCTTGTCTATGGTGGTTATGGGTAATCGTTAGATTGGGGGAACCGACCATACTGAGACTTTTTTTCCAGTTGCGAAGATGAGTTCAGTTCACCTTTAACTGTTGCAGTCATTCGTGGTTGGGAACTTCATTAGATGGACACCCATAATACTTTTCTACATGGTGATCTTCACGAAAAGATTTTTATGCGCCCTCCTCCTTGTTATCCTGTACCCCTTGGTCTCATCCGTTGACTTTAGAAATCTCTTTACGGTTTTTTACAAGCTCCTTGCAACTGGTTTGCCAAGTTGGACAATGCCTACGCGTATTTGAATTTGTTCAGAGTAAGGTTGATTACTCTATTTTCTTTTACTCTCGTGGCTCGATTTCTTTGCGTGTGCTTGTCTGTATGGATGACTTGGTGATTGATGGTAGTTCTTCGTTGCTAATATTTGAATTCAAGAAATACTTGAGCTCTTGTTTTCACATGAAGGATCTTGGTTCACTTAAGTATTTCCTGGGTTTAGAGATTGCTAGAAGACCGGATGAGATTTTTCTTTCACAAAGGAAATGTGCCCTTGACATTTTATCTGATACTAGTTTATTGGCTGCTAACCTGATTGATTTTTTTATGGAGCAACAACATGATCTAGCACGTGTAGAAGGGCCTCTTTATGATGATCCTGAGAAGTATCAGCGTCTTGTCAAGCTTTATCTTAAGAACCTTACCAGGAAGAATATCATAAGTGTCTCTTTAAGAACCTTACCAGGGAGATTATCTCATGCTTGTATCTTAAAAAACCTCCGTTCTCTCTCCTCCCCTTTTCTATTTGCTTATCTGCCACCACAAAAGGACCCCTAACCTCTGCAACGGTCAAAATTCCACACTCCTCCGCCCTGTAACACCAACACCACTACTCTATGGCAGCTCCGCCTGTTGCCGCGAGCCCCATCTCTTACAAAGACATCCTAGGACAAATAATAACCCCCAATCCCCAAAAACTTCCATCCAACTGAAGTCTACAACACAATTCAAGGGCAAAATCTCACTCCTCATCGATGAAAATGAAATCGAGGAGCTTTCTGAGCCATTGAAACGGCATATGGCCGAAAAATTTCCCAGAGGTAGGCTTACCCTCGATTTCATTAGGGTTCAATTCAAGAAAATAGGTTTTAGAGGATACCCTATCATCACAGCCCTAGATCGTAGGCACGTCCTCATTAAGTTTGAACTTGATGAAGGTAACCAACGCTGTTGAATTAAAATAAATTGGAACATAAGTGGTTTCTATATGAAAGTCATAAAATAGACCAACAAATTCGATGCTAGTGAAGATCCACCTCTTGCCCCAATTTGACTCAATATCAGCTTCCCTCGACCTATTATTTGCATAAATACTCCATCCTCCCTAATAGCTTCCAGGATAGGATAACTGATTTTTGTAGATCCCCCCACCCGAAACCAATTTAGGCCCTCTAAAATTAGACTGTATAAATGGACCTTACTGGCCTCTTCCCAAACAGAATTTGCCTATGTTCAATCAAAGAGAGCAAATGGTACCCTATCACATATGAAGGTCACCCCTTTTGCTACACCAAATGCTCTAATAAGATAGGTCACAAAAAGGACGAGTGTGGCATTAGGAAGCCTCAGGTATAAACTCAAACAAAAGGAATAACCCTTGCCCCTATTAAGGAACTAGGTAAGGAACCAGAATTGGATCCCAGTTAATGCTAAACCTATAGAAATCCATGTAGACTTGGAAGTCTTTCAAGATGTTGCTGAAGCCCTAAACACTGATAGGAAACAAACACAGGTTCAGGAACAAGAAACAAACTTAGGATCTGGAAGAACTCTCTCTCTCTCCATTCTTGCAGGTTCACAACAACACATCACAAAAGCCCTGGACAAGCACAACACAAAAGGCTCCACCTCCCTCCCAGGAACATAAGAACATAACTTTACATCAAGGAATCACAACTGCTGAAAGTTTGTGGATGACCTTCTCATCCACCAGGATAAGATCACTTCTCCATTGTCTTTCAATAGGTCTCTAATTTCATCACAGGTGAAATACTTTGGCATTGAACTAACTGAAAAAATCCCTCAGGTACCATACTCACAAAAGATGGACCATAGCATTGGATCTCAGATATCAATGAACTGGATTGTGGCACTTATCAAACATGTAATTCTATGGATGAAAACTTTTGAATATACCTAATGAGCATACTAGACATTTTTCAGGTCACCTAATATAGTTAACTCACTTGAAAGCTAAAAATAGTCAAGTCAATTGTTAAGGAATTGGAATTGGAATTGGATTTGTATTCTTACCATAATTGTAGATGTAATTGTATTCTATTACCTTTTCCTAGCTTCTATGTGTATCTTGTACTACTATATAATGTATCATGAATTCATGAATAGAGACACACAATTATCACCCTTATTTTCTACATGGTATCAGAGCCTAAAATCCTAAAACCTAAGACCTTAAAATACCATCATAAATTTTCCGCCGTCGATCTGGACTACCTTTCCAGAAAAAAAAACTTCCTCTTCAGTTTCTGCTCCACCGCCGCCGTCGATCCACCTTGCTCACCACCGCTGCCGACCGACCGACTCCATCCCGGTCTGCTCTGCTCCAGCTTTCTTCCGCTCCGGCTCTGTCCCGATCTGCTCAGCTCTGGATCCGTCCTGGTCTGCTCCCGCACGGCTCGTTCTGGCCCATCCCGGTCAGTCCCATCTCTCGCTTTGTTTCGGAACAGCTCCGTCCGGCACTCCTACTCCCACTCCATCCCGGCCCGCTCCCGCTACGACTGGTCTCCATCCCGGACCGCTCCGTCCAGTGGCGTCATTGTTGGCAGCGGCTCCGTCCAGTGGCATTAGCTTCCGCCAAAAAGAGGTGTGAGTGAGATTCATGCGCGCGACCTTCCAGAAGCGCGTGAAGCCCACGCGCGGGTGCAACAGACTCGCGCTTCTCTCTTCATAACGCGTGTCTTTCACGCGCCAACAGTAGCCGTGCGTCCTTGGATCCTTTTGGCTTTGATTCCGCGTTATATTTCTCCTCTTATTTTAATTGTGCTTGCCATTTTTGTTATGGCTCTTTTTGCCAGCGTAGTGACGTCGCCGCATGGATTTGCGGTGGCTGCCTCATCTGGCTTACCTACACGATCTGATTTTGGTCTTGGTCTGTCTGACGACCAATGGAGTACGACCATACATTTATTTAATCAATTTGATTCGTTATCTGACCATGGGTCAGGTAAGTCTACTTTACCTTGGATTCTTGATTCGGGAGCTTTATATCACATGACTGGTGACAAAGGTTCTCTTACTGATATTACTACTGCTACCAATACTGTGAATGTTATACTGCCTGATGGATCTGTGTCGTCTGCTGCACAATATGAGTCTATTTGTTTTGGTGATGTCACCCTTACTCATGTGTTCTATATACCTACTTTGCGATGCAATTTATTATCATGCTCTAGATTGTTATCTTCCTTAAAATGTCTAGCTTTGTTTACTGAAAATTACTACATTTTACAGAAAATCAGTACGGGGATTGTGATTGGCGTGGGTGAACAGAAAGAGGGGGTTTATTGGCTTTGTCTATTGGATACTCGCCTTCGTCCTCATATCCTGCAGTCTATTCTTACAGTTGCTTCGGTTTCTTCATCTGATTTATGACATCAACGTTTTGGTCACCCATCATCTACGATGTTGTCTTCTATTCCAACTCGTAATTTTAGCACAAATAATACTACTATACCTTGCTCTGTATGTTATAGAGCAAAACAGACTAGACATAGTTTTCCATTGAGTTCTACAAATGCTACTACATTATTTGAATTAGTACATTGTGATGTTTGGGGACCTTATAGAACTCCATCCTCTAGTGGTGCATTTTATTTTTTGACGATAGTCGATGATTATTCCCGAGTTGTTTGGGTTTATTTATTAGTCGCTAAGTCTGAAGTAGCCTTTAGATTTTTAGAATTTAGTGCTTTAGTGAAGAATTAGTGGGGTCGAACCATAAAACGTGTTCGGGCTGATAATGGGACTGAATTTCTGCCTTTGCGATCTCATTTTGCTGCATCTGGGATCATCTTTGAGACATCTATGGTTGACACACCACAACAGAATGGTCGGGTTGAAAGAAAGCATCGCCATTTACTCAATGTGGCGCGTGCTTTACGGTTCCAAGCCAGTTTTCCTATTCAATTTTGGGGAGAATGTGTTCTTACTGCTGTCTACCTGATCAACCGAACACCGACTCAGCATCTCAACGGTCGTACTCCTTTTGAGTTGCTTTATGGGCAAGCTCCAAATTATTCATCTTTAAGGGTTTTTGGATGGTTGTGTTTTGCTCCTCATGTTCCCAGATATCGTGACAAGTTTGCACCACGAAGTCGATGGTGTCTGTTTCTTGGTTACCCTGCCGGAAAGAAAGGCTATCGCCTTTTTGACTTGGAATCCCGAGTGATCTTTAACAGTCAGGATGCTGATTTCTTTGAAAACCAGTTCCCGTACTCTGCAACTCCGGCTTCTGCTTTATCCGATGAACCTGGCGGCGCCACCACACCACCGCCGGATTCCTCCTCCTTCTCGCCGGAGCTACATGGAATTTTGGTTCCGCCTTCCGCTGCCGATCCACCGCCACCGGTCGCCGTTGGCCTTCCGCCGTCCGTCGGTGGTCATCTGCTGCCGTCGACTGTCTCACCGATCACCGCCGGCCACTCACCGCCAGTCAACTCCGGCCAGTCAATGCCGGTCAACGTCGGCCAGTCAATGAATGCTACATCAATGAATGCTAACCTACTATGCTGGAATGCTAAAGGTTTAGAAAGTTCTATGATTAGACGAAAGAAACTCGTACTGGTTCACCAGATTTCCATCTTGATAATTATTGAATGTAATAAAAAATGATAATCAGTTAGCTGACTATCAAAAAAACTTAAATTTAATGAAGGATTATCATCCACTGTTGGAAGAAATTAGATCATGTTTAAAGACAACTTTAAGGCTAAAATTTGCTCATAACTGGATAAAAACACTCACATAGAAGTGCATGACCTAAATTCCGATACTGTTTTCTCACTATATGTTGTTTATCGATTGCATTCTAGACTAGAAAGGGTGGAAATGTTCACATAAATTGAAGCATCCCTGTCTTTAATAACTCACACAGTGATATTGGCTGGTGACTTCAGTGTCACCAAGTCAATAAATGAATATTTATGCTACTGTACTCCAGGCCCTAATAGCATTTTGGTTGCGTTTAATAGTAAAATTGGCTTATTTTGAAAGCACAGGGATATTAGCTTCTGCTTTTCCCCAAAATATAATTTCTGCTTTCAAAATAAGTGGCTTTTTAGCATTTTACCAAACACTAAAAAGTATTTTACTTCTAAGCAAAACTGCTTATAAGCTCTGCCAAACAGAGCCTTTTATTTAACCGCTTAAATTAAATTCCTACTATAGGAAATCCTTACACCTTGTCTAGTGGTAGATCAGGCAGTGCTAGAGTTTGCAAGAGATTGGATAGAATCTTAGCAAATCAGGATTTCTTCAACTCTTTCCTCAATGTCTCAGCTCAAACACTGAATAGACTTCAGTCTGACCACAACCCTCTCCTCTTAGTCATAAACTCTCTAACTAAAACACATCCCAAACCTTTTAGGTTTCAGACCAGGCGGATCAGAAGACCTGATCTAAGACAGCTAGTACAGAACAATTGGGATACTCACACTGACCTACAGGGCATGGTTAGGTTTAGTGAGAAACTAGTGAGGCTAAAAACTGAATTAAAATCTTGGAATAAGGCTAAATTCGGCAACATCTTTGATAACTTAAAGAAAACTGATATTCTAATTCAGGAATTGGAATGCAAATATGATATTTCAGGTGATGTAGCAGTCCTCTCAGATTTAAACCTAGCTAAATCAGAATTAACCAAAAGATTACCAGAGAAAAATTATTTTTTGAAACAAAAATCTTCGAAAAAATGGTTAACGGGTGGTGATTGCAACACTAAGTTTTTCCACAGCATTGTTAAAGAGAAATACAATGAGCTGAGAATTAGCAAAATCAGGGATAACAATCAGACACTAAAAATGCAAGAAACCATAGGGCAAGCTGCAACTCAGTTCTTTCAAAACCTCCTAACACTGGATCAGATTGATAAAACTGGGAAAGACCACTACTGGAATACAGGTACATACGCACCGGTATAAATTCATGAGTACATGTATATAGCTCCGTATGTAACCAATTGCACCGGTATTTATCATGCTAACATCAGTACCGATGCAAATAAGTACATACGCACCGGTATCTAGTCAACCAGTGTAAAGTTCACCTACTTTCGCACCAGTGTTGGTTCTACCGGTGTACCAATGTCAAATATTTTGCACTGGTATTATCCGAATAGGTATTTGTACCGGTGCAATTGCTAACATGTGCACCGGTACAGGATTACCGGTGTGTACTTATTTACACTTTTTATTAATTTGACGCCAAGAGGAAAATTTTAAAACCAGTAATGGGAAATTATCGGTGCAGAAATTTTAAAAAGCGGAAAATTTTGTATTTGTACACCGGTTACAATTAGCATCGGTGTAGGAATTGACGACGCATCGGTATTTTCTTAATACCGGTGCAAAAATAAATTCTTATTGTTGAATTTTGGCGCCAAAACTATTATTTTTTGCACTGGTACTGTGATTGTACCGGTGTAGGACAGGAAAATATGCGCATTTTGGCTGAATATCTACATCGGTAATGGATTTTATCGGTGTAAAAGGCTACAAAATGCATCGGTAAAGTCTAAATACCAGTGTAGAAAATTGCATTAAATGCTCACGTACCCCCTTTTTAGCGGGTTAAAAATGGGATTTTTGGAAAATGAGGTTCATTAATGGTGTTTTTTGGTTGATGAATGCATTGAATTCTCCACAATGATGACCCTTGTGGGTACCTTTTTTTTAATCACATTTATGGATATTAAGGATTTCATGTATGGTTTTGGTTAGTAGAGATATTTACATTTTGTGTTTGATCATTTGATGTGATTGAGATAGAATTGTAGATATTAGTTTGTGATTTGTTCTCAAGGTTATTGTGGTTATAAGGCTATGACTTTTGATTCCTATAGTGTTGGACATGTTAAGAATGTTGTAATTGTAATGTGGAATATTGGTGTATATTGTGCATTTATGATGTTGCATGATTAGGAAGTCATAATGAAAAATTCTATTGTATTAAATGTGTTGAAGTTTGATTGTTGGACATTTATTGATATGTAGAGTTGTATCGCGTCATCGAGAGGCTTAATCATGTGTATGCCAACGTTAGTAGGGTGAGCGATGAATATATTATGTTCGTGGATGAGTTCTTGGAGCATGCTTTTAGTCGAGAGAAGCGAATATTATGTCCCTGTCGTGATTATGGAAATCGAATTCGTACTGATAAGAAGGACATCCTGAAACTCCATTTGTATAGCTGGGGGCTTGGGAAAGATTATGTTGTGTGGACCTTTCATGGGAAAAAATCACAACCGAATGTGAGAGCTAGTAGTGAGGGGGAGTATTTTGGGGATTCTATGTTGGATGACATGTGTGAGGTGGTTGTTAATGAGTTTATAGGGAGGCCCGAGGTTTTGGCTAACTTCCTTGGTGAGAAGGATACACCATCGTATCCCGGTTTCAAGAAGAAAGACACGGCCATGTCGTGTTTGATGGAGTTGTTTAATTTGAAAGGTGTTGAGTGATATTAGCATGAATAAAATACTTATGTTTCTGAATGAAAAGCTTCCACCCGGTAACGTGGTTCCTAATAACCTTTATGAAGCTAAGAAAATTTTGTGTATGATGGGATTGGAGTATGAAAATATACATGCTTGTCCGAACGATTGTGTCCTATATAGGGGTGACCTTAAGGATAAGATTGTTTGTCCAGTATGTAATGTGTCGCGTTGTAAGAAGAAGAGAAATGTGGCTGTCGGTGGAGAGCATGTTGTGCCGGTGAGGAGGTGGGTGCCCACCAAATGTATGTGGTATCTTCCCATTTTTTCGAGGCTGAGAAGGTTTTTTAAGAATGAAAAGGATGCAAAGAACTTGATAGTGTGTGTTGATAAGAGAGGTTGTAAAGATGACGATATAATTCGACACCCGGCAGACGCGGACTAGTGGAAGAAATTTGATAGGATGTATTCACACTTTGTAGTCGAACCTAGGAATTTGAGATTTTCTTTGTGTATTAATGGTATGAACCCATTTGGGAATATGTCCTCGAAACACAGTTCGTGGCCGGTTATGCTTGCTATTTACAATCTCCCCGGTACTTGTGCATGAAGAGAAAATATGTGTTGATGCCCATCGTGATTTCAGGCCCGAAACAACCTGGAAATGACATATACACTTATCTTGCCCCTTTGATAAAAGATTTGAAGTTGCTTTGGTATGAAGTCGCCTTAATAATTGATGGTTGTAGTGGTGAAGAGTTTACATTGAGGGCGATGCTTTTTTGTACCACAAATGATTTCCCAGCATATAGTAACCTTTTCAGGTATGTGGTCAAGGGTCACAAGGCTTGCCCAGTTTGTGAGGATAAGACTTATTACCATCAGTTGTGGAATAGGCGAAAGACTGTTTATTTGGGTCACTGTAAATTCCTGCCTGTAGGTCACAAGTTGCGGGAGAACACGGTTGCATTCGTTGGTGGGGAGGAGAGGAGAAAGACACCCAAACCTTTGAGCGGTGTAGCTATTCACAACAAGGTGAAGAAATTGAATGTTGTTCTAGGTAAGAAGTTATCAAATGGTGGTGGGGCTGTAGACGGACCGTGGAGAAACAATCCATTTTCTTCGATTTGCCGTACTGGGAAGATTTGGAAGTTCGCCAGTGTTTGGATGTCATGCATATCGAAAAGAACGTTTGTGAGAGTCATTGGGATGCTTCTGAACAATCCCGGGGAGACTAGGGATAGCTTGAATGCGAGGAAATATTTAGTGGACCTTGGTATACGGTTGGATCTGGCACCAGAGGTAAGAGGGAATCGAACGTACTTGTCCCTCACTCCTTACAATCTATCAGTTGCTAAGAGCAGGTCGGTGTGTGAGAGCATCCAAGGAATGAAGTTACCTTCCGGTTACTCCTCTAATGTCAGTCGGTTTGTTTATGATGAGTTACCTGTTAATGCTTTGAAATCACACCATTGTCATGTCCTTATGCAACAACTTTTTCCCGTAGCAATACGTGGGTGTTTGGAAGAGGAAATTAGATTTTCTACTATGCGCTTGTGTTTCTTCTTCAACTCAATATGCAGGAAAAATATTAGCATGCAACATCTAGATGAACTAGATCGAGAGGCTATTGTTGTTCTATGCCATTTGGAGAAGTATTTTCCCCCGTCATTCTTTGACATCATGGTGCACCTAGTGGTACACTTGGTTAGGGAGATACGTATGTGTGGGCCTGTCAGAATGCATTGGATGTACTCATTTGAGCATCACATGACTGTTTTCAAGGGTTATGTTCATAACCATAGTCGGCCCGATGCCTCCGTCGTTCAGAGGTACGTCACTGAGGAGATCATCAAGTATTGTACAACAAACTTGGTTGGAAGAAAAGCGGTTGGTGTTCCTGGTGGACCCCACTGTGGAAGGCAGGATGGGATTCCACGTTCCAAGGGTACGCTTCATACACCCTATCACTCTGAGTTGATGAATGTTCACCTGTATGTATTGCATAATAGTATCGAGACTGTAACATATGTTGAGGAGCATGTTTCCATGTTGGAAGAGATTCATCTAGACTGGCCCTCGAATAAAATTCAGGTCGAGCATTCTTCAAGGTTTGTTAACTGGTTTTACAATTGTTGTAATGTCGACGGGATGCCCAATAACCTACGGGCATTTGCAAGGAAGCCGAACTGCACTGTTAGACAATACCTTGGTTATTACATTAATGGCTTCAGTTTCTCTCGAGGACGAGAAGAGCACCACTCAAAATAGTGGAGTATATATTGAATCTGAATCCATGTGGCAGGCAAGCAAGAGATAAAAATCTAGTTGTTGCTGTGATGACTTTCTATAGGGAGTTTGAGGAAATTTGGGAGTTGGATTATGTAGATTTCAAGGTTGTTGTCTTCAAGCACCGTTAGGTAGAACACGGTTCCAGTGTTGTTGTTGAGAAGCCCATGGGGTTCACGTTGGTCGACTTGAATCGTGTAGGATATGAAGATGACAAGTTCATCTTAGCTACCCAGGCACGACAGGTTTTTTACATCCAGGACCCTTCGAATGAGAAGTATCATGTGGTGTTGCATGGAAAGAAGTTTTACTTTGATGAGGAGATTGATCAGCCCGCCATAACTGATAGTCCTGAGTTTCCATCAGTATTTCTCGGTTTGGAAGATGTTAGGGAACCCATTATTTGAAGGCATTCTCATGGCGATGGGGTGTGGGTTGATGAGAGAGGTGAAATAATGGGTCGGGACAATGTCTTGAAGCAGAAGCGATAGATCGATCATTCCCGACCGTTGTTTTTCTGACCTTATTTTGTGAAAAATTGTATAATCATTCAGTGATTTAACATGTAAAGTATTTCATTGACACTCTTTTATGAATTGGTTGGTATGATCCGTGATTTCAATGGAGTGTTTATGAATTGAATCAGTGAAAATGTGTTTAAATTGTAATTAAATTTTCTAGTAGGTGTTGGTTTTTTACACCGGTAAAGATAAAATTACCGGTATAGAAAAACATGGGAGGGACTCTGTTTTGTACTTATGCACCGGTACTCCTATCGGTGCACAGTGCTTTAAAAAAATTTGATTTTTTCTCTCGGGTCCAACAATGTCAATTTTTTTGGCGTTTAAAGCAACCTAATGCATCTGTTTTTTCTAAAATTTGAACCAGCAATTGTTCTGGTGTTGGGTACTTAGAAAAAATTTTAAAAATTTACCCTCGGGTTGGATTAGATAATTTTTTATCATTATTTAAAGCAGCCTAAAGCAGATGCTTTAGGCCTTGTTTTACACCGTTATATGTATAATACTGGTGTATAAAAGATGTTCCCTTTTTTAAAACCCAATCAGCACCTCATTTTCACAGTACTTAGAATTTATATCTCTCACACCATACTATCTCCATCATTACCCATCTTTGTTGAAATCCTATGTAGGTTGGCATATAACCAGGTAAACCACTCAAATGCCTCTATGGTATGATTAATTAGAAATTGCATATGAAATAGAATCATTGAGAATGTGACATCATGATTAACTTGACTTGCATGTAAGGTGTTTGATGAAATGCTTCAATGTGTTTCTTAGGAAATGCCTCCAAAATCCAATTCGAAAAGGATACACCATTCACCGTCCCCATCATTGCCGAAAGCATCACCGCACACTTACCGGATGGTACCTTGTGTCCGAGAAGGCTAGGTTGGTCCATGAATCTTACAAAGGACGCTGTCATCACATGGAGAGGGGAATTGAAACATCTCTCCCATTCGAACAAACTGTCTGAAAGCTTGGGTGGGAAAATTTCTGCGAGACTCCGCAACCATTCAACCTGACCATTGTAAGTGAGTTCTATACAAACTTGAAGTGTGGGCTACAAACACGTGTATTGTAGAGGTAAAAATGTCCCTGTCATACCAGAATCTATCAATGGCTTGTTTGGGTTACCCAATGTTCTAAACGATGAAGACGAGTTTCTCGCACTACATTTTCTAGGTGATGAAAGCTATATTCTACAACAACCAATTGAGAAGGAGATCGTTGGGATAGTAACTAGGGTAGGTACGGACATAGATGAGTTGGTCAAACCAGGTTGGAGAAAAATACCTAAGAAAAATTTAACTTTGGAAATGAATGGGTGGTACCACTTTATGACGTCTAGAATCCATCCAGTAACTGTTAACACAAAAGTTCACAAACTTTGCCTCACCTTCTTGTATGCAATAAAGAGGGAGCTTCAATAGAATGTTGGTTGTCGAATTTGTCCTATGTTGCAGAGGGAATGTAATCAGATGGGGTCTTATGCCTATTGCAGTATCATCTATGCGCTTTGTTCAAGAGCAGGAGTTAGTGCCCATGCACATGACGTTTATGGCCAACTAATGGGTAAGATTTGCGTGGACTCTTTCTATAGACAGACAACTGACACGTCAGTCGCTACTATTGAATCCAGAGTTGCTGTATTGGAGGTCGGTGTAGCAAACTTACTTGAAGAATCCAAATACCAAAGATCCTGGCAGGAACATATGACCAAGGTTATGACGTATCAATTTCCTAACGCCGTGGCAGTAGTTGGAAATTGTCCACCCTTCCACGAAGGCGATGTCGAGGACATGGACGTTAGCACAAGTACCTGTGATGGTGATGCAACGGGACCAGCCGACGGGGTCGAACCATTTTCTCGATATTATTCATAAAAAATTTGAATTAGCGGTTAGGAAGAGTAGATTTTGTACTCAACTTTAACTGTGTTGAACTTAGATAGTTTGACATTCTTACTTTTGACAAACATGCACTATGATGAATTGAATAAAAAATTTGTACACAACGTTTATTGAAATTCTATCGGTCAAATACACTCATGAAGACCAAAAGGATAGGCCGAACGTAGTTGGCCTATTTTTTTACTTCAGGACCGCGAATTCGGTACATTATAATCCTAGAATGGTTAGAATTGCAAAATATTGTAGCATTGAGAGCTATGGAGGTTCCCCAAGTAACTTTGTGGGCAATAGTATAATTATGGAAAATATATTGTTGGATGTACAAATGCATTAACATGATATTCGTGTATTGAATAGCATATATGTGGAGCCAATTTTATATTCCGAGCCTTCCAAGATTCTTGGAGGGACTAAATTGCAAAAAGCAAAAAGTTTACTTGTAAATCGAAATTACAATCTGATCGAACCGGATGGTCCACAAAACAACCCTTTTCTAAGGGTAAGTAAAACATGCGGGGAAACGAACGGGTCTGGGCTCCTTATTTAGTTTTGAAGATGTTCGGATTACATATAGAAATATTGGAGTAAAC
Source organism: Rubia yunnanensis (assembly GCA_037428765.1). Lineage (NCBI taxonomy): Eukaryota > Viridiplantae > Streptophyta > Magnoliopsida > Gentianales > Rubiaceae > Rubia > Rubia yunnanensis. The sequence continues at coordinate 81,647,245 of CM075068.1, forward strand.
CCTTACCGTTTACTCTACAACACCTACTAGCACTTCAAGACGAATCACCACCCGGGAAAAAATATGTTTCAATTATGATTTAAGCCCGGAATATTAAATTTGATAATTTATGTAGTTTCCTAACACGTTGTAATCGCATGTCACAATTTGGGGGACCTAATTGCAATAAATGCATACAATCAACTTTGCGGGTTCCTCGGTACCGTTGAGGTACAAAAACGTTACTTATTCAATCAGGAGCATTGGAAAATTCCATTTGGGCTAGTGGAAAAGTGCTTGAAGGGGTCAAACGAAATGTTTGGGATAAATCTGCATATTTTATGAAATTAAACAGTGCTTTTAAACATCACCGTACGGGGCCCACGTGTGGTCGATATTTGCATGAACAACTAGTACAATGTCTATTCACAATAATTGGACGTCAATTTGATTAATTGGGGTTGTTTGAAAAATGCAAGGGAAACAAATGCAATAAGTGAGAATTTAAACAACTAATAAACTTTTTTTACACCAGTAATATTGAAGAAGTACCGGTGTATTTGTTCAATTTTTTGGCACGTATTTCAAAATTTTCAATTTCTTTGATTTTTAATAAAGCACGAAACATTTTACACCAGTAATTTATGATTTTGCACCGGTAGATATACCGATGCTGCACAGTTAGAAAATTTTTTCAGAAATTCCTCTCGAGTAGAACTTTTTTTCCAAAAATATATTTAAAGCAGCCGCAGGCAGCTGCTTTTTGAGCATTATTACACTGGTATTTTCCTTTTATACATCGGTACTAGATATCGGTGTACAACAGTTAACCCAAATTTTCATGTGTTCCTCCCGGGTGAAAGAAAAATTTATTTAAAGTAGCTGCACGCATTTGCTTTCCCTCATTTCTACACCGGTATTGGTACCGGTGCTGAACTGTTAGCCAAAATTTGTTCCCATTTTCACTATTCTTACACTGGTACTATATATATATATTACCGGAGTAAAAAATATAACTTATGAAATCAAAACCATTTGAAACGGATATATAACTCCCAATATTCCTCCTATTCTTATGAAACACCTTAAAATTCTCTTTCAAAAATACCATCAACCACTCCAACCATTCAATCCACACTTAATTGAACCCCCACAACTCCTCATCAACCATTGTAACTCCTCATCTCCTATTGTATCCCTATAAAGTGTGGGGAAACACAAGAGAAGCAACAAAAATGAGAGAGGAACTTGGCAGGAGAAGAAAGTAATTGGCAATCCGTTCTTGGCGAGTTTGGAAAAAGGGAGTAGCAACAAAAACGCTCCATTAGTGAAGGTAAGTGTTGGGGTTTATGTTACCATGGGTTACCATGTCAATTTCTCTTCAAAAAACCACCCCATCCCTCATGCATAATACATGTTCGATCAATTGCCTCTATGACAAAAAATATATAAATTGACAAAAAGTGGAAAGGGTAACTTGAATGGTATGTTTATACAATTGTTGGGAGTAAATGTTTTGCATTTTTTGTGGATGGGTGATGTAGTTCTATAGTTTTTTTGTTGGTGATAATGTTAATAGTCACGTTAGGGGGGAGTGAGAATTGCTCGGCTGTATGCCTAATTTATGAAAGGAAAGACATTGGTATGGTATTCTATCAACTTCTATAAGGTTCCATTTCATTCTATATCAAGTTTCATGCCTTAAATGTTCAATTTCTATGCCATGTTATATAAATTTTTATGCCTCACATAATGTAGTTTCATGTATGAATTGTTCAATTTCTATGCCATGTTTTGCTCAAAAGTTTTATGAACTAGTTGATCAATTCTACGTCACGTTCTATCAATGTTGATCTTTAAGTACCATATTTGTGTGTACCGTTATGGATTGAGAATTTCCAATTCTACTGTTGTAGATCCCGCCAAAAAAGGGGAAATTCAACACGAAGAGGAAGCGGCCGGTTACGAAGAAGGAGGAGGAGGTGAAAGATGTGGTCGATGAGGAAGTAGATGTGGCGGACCAAGAACCACCGCCAAAAAGGATCCCTTTGAAGATAAAATTTGAGGAAGATTTAACTCAAACAAATGACCCATCTAGTGAAGAGAAGGAAGAAACCGTGAAACTGGGTGATGTTATTGTAGGGGATGTTGAAGGAGTGGACGTCGGTAAACAGTTGGCTAAAACACCAATTCGCAAGGGAAAGGGAAAGAGCACCATCAAAATGAAGGCCAACTATTAATGAAGCGGACGACGACTTGAAAAAAAATGGAGGGAAAAAGGAAAAAGGATGGGACAAGTTTGAGGTAAAAAGTTATTTGAGGAGGCGGGAAACTAGTACGTACCAGTCTGTGATGTTGGAAAAGCATACCACTCCAACTCATGTTGTGTTTGAGTTCAGTGGGAATTAAGCGGTATGCATTAAGCATTGGTCAGCTTGGCACGCTTATGGAAATTACGCTTTCTGGCGCTGCATCAGATTTGGTGCATGCGAACACTGGAGCGATGTCCATGAATATGTTAAGGAAGAGGCATGGAAGGATATTCTGGTAAGACTCTCGACAATTTTAATTTAAAATTTTAATTCATGGTAAAGTCTTAGTAAATATGTGATTAATGAAATGTTTTTTCATATGATTCATTCTAGAAGAGATTCACAATTGAAACGCCTGTGACAGACGGGCAACTAGAAATACTGAAGAAGCAGGTTGCTGAGAAGGCAAAAAACCAACATAGGAATTAGAAGACAAAGGTGGCAAATAGATTTATTCACGATGTGGATAAAGGTATCAATAAAACAGGAATGCCGGCATGGGAGAAGTACAAGTGGATGGATGAAGACGAATGGCACTTGTTTGAATAGAGGCGCCGACATCCAAATTTTCAGGTACGGTGGAAAAATTCATACTTGTTAAGAGCCACGTTTCCTATAAATTATATTCAACTAAATTTTCATTTATAACAACAGAGGCTCAGGGTGACAAATATTGAATGCAACAAGAACAGTGATTACACACACCACACGGGCAGAAGGGGTAATTGATACATCTGTGACAAATTGACTAAGGATCTGAAGGAGAATGAGAGAATAAGTTTGACCACTGAGGGATTCACTGACGAAGAGATTGAGAAATAACTCAGTCAAAGGGACTTCACACCTGACAGATCTCTTGTCTACCTTGAGGCAAACAAAGATAAGAAAGGGTTATACACATCGAAAGAGGTTGAGAAGATCACACCAGACGTTGTAAGTTACGCTAAAATCGACCATTTAAATTAATTTTTAAGTGTATTTCACATTATTCATACACACAATTGCATTCCTATGTGATTCTTAGTTGAAATTGAATGAGCTTAAGGAGAAAGGAGCATTGGAACTACTGCCGGGTGAGGACATCCTCATAAAATTCATAAAGAAGAAGGATCACCCGGGCAGCCACAAGGGAACTCAGACAGGTCTACCCACAGCGGTGGCTATTTCTCATCTTTCCCGCAGCAAGTGTGGTAAAAGTTCCTCAGCCAAGGAGACAGCCTGGAGGAGACCATCTAACAATCAACCAATCGTGAAAGGCATGGTATCATACCTGGAGCAATTGGTGAAGGGCTTAGTATCTGCAAGTGGTGTTCAGATTTCGCCAGGCCTTGACAATCCCAAGAAGGTTAGAGATAAGGTGATGGATGACATTGCTGCAACTGCTACAAAGTCCAGTGAAGAGCCTAGCGACAGAGTAGGAGATGAAGTACACCATCAATAATCTATGCATGTCATATACATTGATTTAGACATCTGAAATATCTTCATAACCATTTTTATCGATTCAATTAAATATTATACGAACATGATGGAGAACGCTTGACTCTTTTCATCAAAGACATAGTCGGGAAGAAGAAAATGGCCACCCATAGGTTGTGACAGGTATCTCGTCGTCGGGATGCCCAATAAGGAAGTGTTGCTCATGTGAGAGTATGCAAGCTAGTCCTTCGTCCTAGGGTGGGATTGCCTTCGGAGGACCACCACTTCGACAATGTTGGAGAGGTGCTCAATATCGTCGTGGATTGGCCGGTGTCTTTGATAGGCAAGACATGTGAGCAACCGAGTGACATTGATGATGTAAATGCCGGAGGTGATACGAACGACGATGATGAGGAGGTTATGATTCTCACCACCGACGATGAGGTACATTCTTATAACACATTAATTTTCAATTCCTCAAAGTACTTTTGCGTATCCGTATTCGTTAATCCTTGTAACAGGATATTATCGAGCAAAAATCTCAGTCGACAGCTAATTTACGGCAATCTACAAGACCAAGATTAAATAGGTTGCCAAAACAGGTAATGCACTAAAAAAAGTACCATTATTATTTATTAACAATGAGAGAACAATACTACATGCTCGAGTGATCATTTTGTACCATTTCACGTTCGCAGATTGTCAACAAACAAGATCTGACAGATTGGCCGATCATAGAGCAATTCATAAAGGAAGTAAATGTTGCTATCCCAGAAATGATAAAGAATAAGGACTGCATGTTCTTCCCAGTTTTTCGACCATCAACATTCGCACGCCATTACACATGCGGTGTTGGAATAGAAGTTCTGGTCGAGTTCGGGAAGAAACTGGGGAACATGCATTTGATGACTTGGATTGATAATGCGCATGTCGATGTGTGGATGGGGTGAGTTTCAAAACTTAGAGCCTTTATGTTTTTAATTTATCAAGAATTTATTTTCATGTATGATTAACATACAGGCACCTGTGGGAGAAAATATATGAAACTAATTCAGGCCGCATCCAATTCTGCCCATCCAGCTGTGGCAACCTAACCAACTTCGAGCAGGAGGTCGAACTCTGTTTTAAACAAATTTGGGAAACAATGAAGGAAACGGTTGCTGAGTTCTATATCGCACCCTATATAAGAATGTAAGTATTTCTTCATGATAATTACATTCACATTTCAAACCACTTCCATTTCATTAATTTGTTAACACAATTTTTTGACAGCGATCATTGATACCTCATAATTAACTGTCCCCAAACGGAGGAGGTTTTCCCTCTGGACACATTGTTAGGTGGTGTCAAACCAACAAGCTTGGTCGAACTCAGGGTGATTTCAAGGTATTTCAATCAATCAATTTAAAATTCCTAGTTTCATAATATACGGGAAGAAGTAACCATTTTAATTTAATTTCTTGACAGGCTTGCTTGCGCATACCAAAGGGAGAAGAGAAAGACGGAGCCAGAACCGGACTACACTTGGAAAATCAACAGCATTATGGTAAGTCATTCTGTCATTTCAACCATCAAATTTTATGTTTAGGGTTAGTAATTACATTTACCTTTCCCGTGTAGTACCAAACCTTGAATAGTTTGTGGCAATGCATGCTCTTCATGGAAGAATTTGTTAATCACCCAGAGACAAACAATGTCTTGGAGGTAAACCTTGCATCTCAAAATTTGATATTATTAATCTCTAGTAAATGCAACATTATTGACTAACAGTGTAAGTTTGAAATTAACAGATTTTCCCGGAGGGCAAAGGGTCGTACCATGTGTACGAAATTCAAGGTGTAGCAGAGAGAATGTGTGGGGCTTGGCTCGGAGACTACCAGCAGCAGGCAAACACTACGTTGCAACTTCTGGATGATAAGAATGACATAATAGGTTGATGGTTTATTTTGAATGGCTGATGATATTAGAATTCTAAGGATGATGGTGTTTGGTTATACAAAACTTGTGTTTTACTTTGTTTCATTCCATGTTTTAGATACTTCTTCTATTTCATAGTTAGAATAATGTTCGCGTGTTTTGCGAGCCATATTTTTGTAATAGAATGTTTTAAATTTCTTACCTATTCAAAAGTTTCCAATTTATAATAGTTTACAAATATATCTGGCTGTCGTTGCCCCAGAAATGATCTGGGATGGACCATCGAAAAACAAATTAGGCATTGCAAATTTTAGCCACATAATACACTGGTATAAAAGGCAGGTACTGGTGTAAATAAATTTCACATTTTAAATAATTTATTTGTAAATATTTCAATAATACCGGTGCATAAAGTACAGTAATACCGGTGTAAAAAAATGTCGGTGCAATATATTCTTGTGCAAAAAAACTATATTTCGACTACAAAAGAAAGACCGATATCATATTTAATACCGGTGTACAAATCACAGTTTTACACCGGTTCTCAGGTTAAATACCGGTGCAAAATATCTACACCGGTGTTCCAAATAATACCGGTGCAGATATTTTGTGATCCCACCATTTTACATCGGCCTAAGATGCCGGTGCAAATATTGTTCTACACCGGTCAATTTTACTGGTGCAAATTTATTGAGTTTTTACACCCCTATACATACGCGCTGGTATTTTGGGGGCTAAATTACTGATATTATTGCCCTAAATTACCGGTGCAATTACCTCTGTCCTACAGTAGAGACCTGTAGCACTTCCTCAAATTTATACCCATTTTAGTGTATGGGGAGGATAACATCAATCTCCTAAAACATGTAGACAATGAAGAACTTAAGCATGGGGTCCACAGTTAAGGAGAGCACATATGTGTAAAACCTAATGGATACTTAGGTTTTTTCTTTAGGTGGGCTTGGGATAAAGTTAACACGGACTTACTGGTTGCAGATAAAGAGTTCGTGTCTAGTATCCCCTTACCAAAATCATTCTCTAGCACTCTAGTTACCCTGATCCCAAAAACAAAAACCCCCACCTATTTTTATATTTATAGGCCCATCAGACTATCCAACTTCACTAACATGATCCTTTCCAGAATCCTTGTGAATAGAACTTAACCTGACTCATTAGGTGCATATCTAAGGAACAATTTTCCTTCATAAAAGTCACACTCATCTCAGATAACATACTTGTCATGCAAGAGGTTGTGAAGCTCATTGACAATCCCTAGATAGTCACTGAATGTTATAGCCAAACTAGATATGTAAAAGGCATTTGACAAAGTGGCATGGCCTATGCTCAACTCCCTCGTGCCCAAATATGGCTTTCATGCCCATTTGGTTAAGATTATCATGAGCAATATCCAATAATTATGTATACTTTAAAGGAAACGGGGGTTTAAAACAGGGGGATCCCCTATCCCCAATCCTATTCAACTTCATAACAAAATTACTCAATAGAGGATTGAAAGAAATGTTTTTTGAGGGTCTATGCTAATGAAACAATAATTTTATTCAAAGGAACCAAAAAATCATGCACTAATTAGGTCAAATTCCAAAAAGACTATGAGAATGCATCTGGTCAAAAGGTTAACTACACAAAGAGTGTATTCTGTGTACATCTCCAAGAAGAAAAATTCATGATTCAACACAAATGGAATGTAGGACTTTCCCTTTCAAGTACCTAGGGGCAGTGGCGGAACCAGAATTTTTTTTTCAGGTGGGGCTCTGGCCGGTGGCGGGACGACGGCGGCAGCAGCGGTGGCGTGGCGGCAGCGGCGGGCAGAGCTAAGGCTGAACACTGGCAGCCTGCTCCTGCTGAATCACGTTCAAATAAAAATCAATTTTGGGTTTGTCACTTGGTTGCAAGATTTGGCCATTGGGTTTTGTATTTGGGCCTCATTTTTTGGATTTTGGCCCTATACAAATACCCAAATTCGATTTCTTTTTTTTGCACTAATCAAAACGACATTGTTTGACTTGAGCCAAAACGATGTCGTTTTCATGTATTATGGGCAAAAAAAAGGCCTGTTCTGGCCTTCTTGCCCGATCGATTATGCCGGCAAGACGTGTATTATGCCGGAACACTCCAATGTGCCGCCAGGAAACGCTTTAGCCACTTATCACTACTACTACCATGACGTCGGAATCTCAAGTAGGGCTGGAGCCCTACCACGCGGCATAATAGTTCCGCCCATGCCTAGGAGTTCATATTTACCAGGGCAGGAAAAAGAACTTCTATTTCCAGGAGATAATAGAGAAAATGAACTATAAAATTGAAAATTGGATTAACAAATGGGTCTCACCTGCAGGAAAATTAGTACTAATTAAGCATACCTACTAAGCATGTTTGCAGTGTACCAGCACCTACTAAGCATGTTTGCAGTGTACCAGCACCTACTAAGCATGTTTGCAGTGTACTAGCACCTACTAAGCATGTAGTACTCACAATTGAGAACATTTTCTCACATTTTGGAGACAATATGAAAATGGGAACATAAGACACTGGAAAAGCTAGAAAAACATTTCTTATCCTTTTTCTGAGAATTGAATGAATTTGAAATATATTGACACAATAATTGAGGCCTTTTCTTTTAAACTTTGGTGGAACCTGCAATGCGGCAATTCCATCTGGTCCTTGCTTGAAAATCAGAGAAGGTGTGAAGCATGTCTGTAGTGGTTGTGGCTAACATAGTGATGTAGATAGGTAAGGGCTCATCCAATTTCTGGATAGCCAATTGGATTGGTCTGCCAAGTCTGATAGATCCATGGGCAGCAGAGACTGAACCACCATACCCCAATCTTACCCCACTCCATCTGTCCAAGCTCAAATTACAAAGAATTTTTTTCACGCTAATCAAGAAACTTGTCTAATCGTTAATATGTTTAACTACGTATAATAATAGCAAATAAAAATTTACTTTTGGAAAGTACTTGTTATGACGAATCCAACCGTATAACATATGATAATATTGTTGTTTATATATCTATTTAAATATGTGGTCAAAGTTAGACAATGAATAGTAACATAAAGTGAAATGTGCAGTTTAATCTGAGACGGAGGGAATAGTTGAGTTCCATCAGAATAGACTACCGCATACTCAAGAGATGCACCCTATTTCTTTAACTAACATGCTCCACGTACAACGGAAAATCTTCCCCAGAAAGAGGATTCTGCCAACACAAGTAAGTTGTCAATTAAATCAGCTTACAATGTCATTCGGCACAACAGGAGTGAATCGTCTTCGCTTAAAAATGTGTGGTCTAATATCCTTCTAGGTAAGGTCCCATTTTTCATGTGGAATTTATTTAATAGATGTTTGCCTCTTGATGATATTCTGTGCAAAATGGGTATAATGAATGTCTCCAAATGTGTATATTGCAATAATTGTGAGTCAGTTCCTGTCGAATGGTTGTTAAGGGAGAATTTGCTAGGTTAAGGGATATACCTCTGATCAGTAACCATGTTCACATTTTTTATTATCCCTAATCTGGTCATATCAGAACTGCTCCAGAACTAAAAAGAATGTCTTGTGTGAATTGCTTTCAACTATCCGTTGGATGCTACGGAAACATAGATGTACAATCTAATATGAAAACACCAAGCCTTGTTTCTCTAAGATTAAAACTGATATACTAGACCCGGTGAGCAAGATTTTAACATGTCATCCACAATCCCATGAAAATGATTGTCTTGCCTTAATTTTAACTGTTTTCAAAAACTAAAAACCCAAAGTTGTCAAAGTGGCATCCACCTGATAATGGATTTAAACTTAACCGTGATGCTTCATTTTCTCCACTTTCCAATCCTCTTAGTGGACTGATCACAAGAGATGACCAGGAGCAGCCATTTTCTATGTTAACCAAGCTTATTCCCCTCTTCATGCTAAACTGACTAGCTGTCTATATGGTATATCTCTCTGCATTAACATGAAGTTCCTCCCCTGATAGCAAAAACTGATTCTTTGCAGGTGTACCAGATTTTGGAAGGAATGAGAACCATTCCATGGAAGCTAGTTGCACAGATCTGGGAAATACGAGAACTTACTAAAGGAAAGCAAGTTCAGTGAAGCCCCATCTCCAGAGAACAAAATATTCCAGCTCACACACTCACTAGGATGTACCCTAAGCATAACCTAACCCAGCAAAGCTACCAGTACAGGGAGGGTCCAGCTGCACTCAAAAAGGCTATCATGGGAGACATCTTGGACTTACTACGCCTAGACAACACCTAGCTACGTATGTTTTGGAAACTTTTGGAAACTCACCAGTCACATATGTTTGTTTAGAAGCAGTGTCAATGATAACCACCAACCTAAACGTGTTTTTAAGTTGGTAATTGCCCTTGACATTCCCTATCCTCGTTGTACAATTAGGCTATGTTATTATTTCCTAACACTTAATGTTTTTGGATCCAGATCATAAGGTGTTAAGAATGAAAGGAGTTTAGAAAAAAATTCTGTGTGTTGCATTTCATTTCAGAGATGATGAATTTAGAGAGTTGACAAGATAAGATGCAATCTCATTGATAGGGGATTGATATCAGGCTATTTACAAGATAAAATGCAATCTCATTGATTTGGGGATTGATGTGCATCTAATCTATACATGTTAAGACCCCCCCCCCCCCCCCCCCCAGAAGCTCATGATAGGGCACGAACATGAAACTTGTCTCGATGAGTAAGAAAGTGCTGATTTCCAACGGCCTTGGTGAAAATGTCAGCTATCTGGTCCAGAGCACGAACATGACGGAGAAACTAGTTCACGAACAAAGTGGTAGTCAATCTTGATGTGTTTGGACCGCTGGTGAAAGACAGGATTTGCAGACAGGAAAGTGGCACTGAGATTGTCGCACAGAAGAATTGGGGGTCTCTGAACTGTGACATGCATCTCCTGTAATAGTTGTTGCAACCAGATGAGTTATGTTGCAGCAAAAGCAATTGCCCTGTACTCAGCTTCGGTACTGGATCAGGCAACGACCTTCTGTTTGCGAGATGACCAGCTGACAAGATTCCACCAAAGTAGATAGCGAAGCCATGCTGAGATCGGCAGTCATCAGGATCAGACGCCCAACCTGCATCAGAGAAGGCCACTAAGCGCGAGTCACGAGCCTTCTGGAGAACCAAGCCAGAGGATATAGTGTCTTTAAGGTAGCGAAGAATGCATTTGAAATATCCAAAGTTTCAAATATGCAACATCTTTTGGATCCCTAGATGAGGATCATCCAAGTGTTCTCGGCATCGGAGTTTCCTCCAACACTATATTCATAATCAGCGACAGGAACTTCCTCTTCTCATCCACCACCTTTTCCGGTGGCTTTGCGGGACAAGAATTGCAAGGATGAGAACGAAGCCCTTTTTGAAGCCTTCCGCAAATGTGAGGTAAACATTCCCCTTTTTTATGCTATCAATCAAGTGCCTAGATTTTCTAAATTCCTTAAAGAGTTATGCACACCTAAGAGAACTAAAGCATTGAGGAATGTTGAAAAAATTAAAATAGGCGGACAAATGTCGGCTCTCTTTTGATCCCGGCACGTTTACTATCCCTTGTGTCATGGGTAAAAATGTCTTTGAAAATGTAATGAAAGACCTAGGAGCCTCTATTAATGTAATTCCAAACTCTCTATACAATACTCTTAACTTAGGGGCTATGCATGAAACTAGGGTGATCATACAACTAGCCGACCATTCTCAAGCTATTCCGAAAGGACTAGTGCGAGATGTGTTGGTTAAAGTGGATAAACTAGTTTTCCCCTCAAGCTCCCTATTGAAGAACATATCAACATGTAAACACACAAACACATCATTCACTCACTATGCCATACTGGGCTTGTGCATAGCGGAAAACCATACCAAAAGCATCATAATCAATTACCATGACATCCCACTTGTGACCTTGTGGAATAACACTGTGCATCTGAGAGACCATCCTGGCCAAGATCCAGAAGAGACACCAAATGTTGTTCATTCCCTTGTTATTGGCAAGAATACCAATGTCAACATAGTTCATTGGGGAATTAGTGTCGCAGAAAGAAATTGTGGGAATGTTTCCAAGAGAAGTTTCCTTAATAGGTTGCAACCATCAAAATCCAACAATTAGTACACCATATTGAAAGCATAAAAAAAGCTGAATATATAGAAAGCACACAAAAACCAACCTGATGATCAGTCATTGGGTCAGTGAGGATAAGCAGATGGGGCTCACTGAACAAAGTCAGCATTTGATTGGTGAAGGTACCTGGGGTGTGGCGACTAGCAATAGTATTAGTGTGCGTGTAGTAAGCAAACTTCAGCACAAGTCTCTGACCATAAGGCCTAGCTGATTGGACAATGATATCCTAAGGGTTCTCAATCGCAACAATAGCCTTTGCTGTCAGACTGGGCTTCTCCCATGTCTTATCAAGGTTAATGATGTGAATTCCTAAACCAAAACAATCAAGACTTTAACTTCAACATAAAAAACATAGTTCTAACCAAATCTCTAATACAAACACAAACAAATGATCATTTATAACTCAAAAACTTAAACCCTATCAGCTACAATCTACTGGCACAGACAACCGTCAATTATGAAATCTATATCCACATATAACATTCATTCAACAGCAATCAAACACCAACATTACAACCTCAATTAAATCAATCCATAAAAGTAGAGTATTGAGGTCAGAAAGAGGTACCGTTATTGCGGCGCTTGTGGACATATCACTCCATCTGGAAATTGAATTCCTTAAAAAACTGAAATTAACTGTTCATCTTGCACACAGCAAATGCCAAGAGCACAGAAAACAGAGTACAGATTACATAAGTAACATCTAACCCTTCTCCTTAAGACTGAATGATAACATATTAGGTGAAGACATATCATATATCTCCATTAAAATCCCTGAAAATTAACCATGCCAAAATCTGTTTATAGTTTTACTACCAAATTCATAATTCTTAACACCAATACTGAACATCAATTAAGCAATGAACATCAAACACCTAGATAGAGGATCATCCAAAGCACAAAGTTAACGAGCACAACAACAGCAAGCTTTAAGCAGAGCGGAGCGAAGAAGGTGAAAGCAACCTTCCTAGTCATATTGGGATACATAATCCACAATTCTCCGTGCTATTGTTGTTCACCGCCTCTCTATCATCGTCGAACAACTCATGAATGTAAAACTCGGTTACGCCTTCCTTTCTCAGAGGAGTTCCCATGATGGACTTCATGTGCGACATCATCCCTTTTTAGTATATCTTCACGTATGTTAGATTCACCTCCAGAACCACCGGATTGCTGACGGCATTCGGCCACCGGATCTGCATCACGATCACAGGGATGTTCTGGTGTCTGATCTTAGCAAAGGCAGCGGTCACTCCATCCACCATCATGTTAAAATTTTAGCTTATTTTGAACATAAGATGTTCCAACGTGCAACAAAAAGAGTGCAATCACTAAAATTTAAGATGCATCTAAAATTTGTGCCCCGTCATGAATCGGGTAGGCTATGCCGGGGTTCAAATTGAGCTAGGGTTCTTGGTAAAATTTGAATTTGGGGATTTTGGTTCTCTCCCCACGTTCGTGCTTAGCATCTGCGCTGGCTCCACTGGGGACTCCATATTATCATCAATTTGGAAGCAACTAGAAGCACGACATCCTTATCAGTTTCCAGGTTCTTGGTTCGCTGGAGCATTCACTCGTCGGAGCTGAGTTGGAGACCTGGAGATGGTGGCTGGACTAATGTGGCTAATGGTTAGGTTTTCGAGCTGAATTAGAGCTCTTTGCCAGTGACTGTTGTGAGAGGTGGCATATTGTCAGAGATAGCACAGGGAGCTTCATCAGCGTGGCGAGACTGGCCGATTTGGAGTGAAGGAGGTGAGTTGGATATTTTCAATTTAACCGGCATATTTTTTTTAACTAATGTTAACTACAAATTGGTCTCTGGTCTGTCCATAAGCTCATGGACATGCCATCTATCAAGAACCCCACTCTTTGTTTAATACCATTCCAGTGTCTCCATGTAGGAGAAGAACTATACTTCTTGATGATTCTTGGTGATATTGGACCCAGGGTGAAAGCACGAAATAACAAATTGGGCCAGTCAGGCTCAATGCCTCATAGCCCAAATTGGGCCTATTAGACGTGGTCAGAACCTACTACTTGCTCCACAAGAAAACAAGATCTTATCCCTACCTAGGAATGACCGCCATATAAATACACAGCAGGTAAAATATATTATTCATTCACTATTAATATACACTCATACAAACCTTAACTACACCACCAGATATTTTTCCCCACAGAATGCTTCGGGAACTCTTTCTTGCAAGCTATGCTAAGGATCCGGTGGCGAATATTTACTGTGGTTTTGATATGCATCAATTGGCACGCCTAGTGGACCTATTAATTCAAATAATTGGGTTCTTAGTGTATGTCCACTTTTACTGGCACATCGTAGCGTAGAAGCAAGCGCTTGAAGATTAAGAACACATGCGCCAACGAGGAAGTCTAGTCCCTTGTACCAGCCAAGGAAAAGAATGAACAAGCGGATGGTGGTCTCTATATCACAGTCTAGTCCCCAACAGAGGTGTTCCCTAAGAGCAGATGAACATAGCTACATTAAAAAGTTCTCCGAGTGGGATGAAAGATTTCCTAAAGTGGACGAACCATATTACAATAGCAGATTTCCTTATGGGATAGAAAAATTTTGTAAGATAGTTAAGCATGACTATAACTAAAAAAGAGAAAAACTAGAGCTTAGATCTTCAATGTAAACACAACCAAGCTTCGCTTTATAAAAGAAAAATTTACATGGAGTACTACGTTCCTAAATCTATCACAACCATTTTTACGGTTGTATTCACCTCTTTATCAAATGGGGAAAACTACAAGAAATATAACAAATGAGCATTACATTCTTGACCTATGGCAACTATGTCTATAGCTGATTCTATTACTATAAGTTATTCCTTTAAGATCACCATCCCGGAACACTAAGGCTTGACTAGTCGCAACATGTTGTTCTGACAGGAGCTCGAGAGCTAGAAGGTAAACGATGGAAGGCCTCAATCGCACGATAAAGCCTAGTAAGCCAATTCTTAGCATGGCTATATGCTGATTGAAGGTTGGGACCACCTTCCCGTAGGTTGAGAGACTCATTGTTCAGTAAACCCTCGAGTTGGGGCTTAACATCTTCTATCATCTTCGGTTCATCAATTTTCTTTAAGAAGATACTATAAAACAAGAGGCTCTGATAGTATACGGTGGTTTTCGCTACATGATCCTTGTAAGGAATACGAATCCCATGAGATATCGATTGGCCAGAAAAGATGGATAACAAATAAAATGTAAAAAAAACTAAAGGAAATATTGGACACAAGGATTTATGTGGTTCGGTCAAGTTGACCTACATCCACGACCGGAGGAGACCAAAAGCTTCACTATATGTGGAGAAAGTATTACAAGGCTTTGCTTACCACCTATGAAGGAATTATGTGGAAAAATATAAATATGAGGGTTTTGGCTTCTACAACTATAAAGGAGAGTTAAAGGGAGAAGAAAGCAAGTAGCAAAGGAATGCTATGCTTGAGGTTTATTTGAACTACTAAGTTCATCCTCTATTTATACTACTCCAAGTTCGCCAATGGCCAAGAGCTCTCAAACAAAACTTATCCCAATATCACAAGAAATCCTCCTTCCTGCTTCAAGCATGGGTTGTGAACATTACTTCCAAATGGTTCTTGCCAAAAAACCATGATAGTTGAACCCCAATAGTCAAAGAAATAATTATTCAACTTGCTAAGCATGGGATGAGAATAGTTTTGCAATTTAATGCTTTGAATGATTGTTTTTGCTATCTTCCAAAGAAGTGAATGTTCATGGAAAATTGGGTGAAGACCACATTTCTTCACAAATCTCCACCTTGTTCTGAACCCCAAAAGTAATAGCTTACTCGCCCTCCTCCGGCATGGCCCTAATGGGCCGAATCACCAACAATGAACACCAATCAAGTCCAAGCACTAATTGAATTTGAAATAGGGAAGAGCCTTCGTGAACATATCAACAGGATAATCCTTTGTATTGATTTTCTTAACAAGAACCTTCTTCTGTGCAATGGTATCACGAATGAAGTGATACTTAATATCAATATTCTTTGTCCGCTCATGATACATCTGATCTTTAGTTAAGTAAATTGCACTTTAACTATCACAGTGAATGGTAGTAACCCTTTGTTGTACAGTTAATTCGCCAAAGAAATCTCTCAACCGTAAAGCTTCTTTGATTGCCTCTGTGACTGCCATATATTCTACCTCAGTAGTAGATAAAGAAACTACATGTTGTAGAGTATCTTTCCAGCTAATTGCACAAGCTATAAACCATTGCATACATTATACTCCCAACTGCATTTGAATAAGGAACTCTAGCCATATAATCTTCTTCTTCCTCTATTTTTGGTGATTGGGCAGTAGATAGCCTGAAATGGCTACCAACAGGAGTGCTAACTGGTTTGGCATCATGCATGCCAAATCGCTCCAAAACTTTCTTGAGGTAACTCTCCTAGATCAGGTACAACTTTCCAACTCCTCGATCTCTTCTTATCTTCGTACCAAGAATCTTCTTAGCTGCACCCAAATCCTTCATCTCAAATTCACTATTCAACAAGGCCTTCAGCCCATGAATTTCTGTAAGATTCTTAGCCGCAATGAACATGTCGTCAAAATATAATAGCAAATAAATCAATGAGTTATCTTGTAACTTTCAGAAGTAGACACAACTATCACACATGCTCCTGGAGAAACCATGACCCAAAATAAATGAATCAAACCTCTTATACCATTGTCTTGGAGAATGCTTTAATCCATACAAGGATTTCTTCAACAAGAAAACCCGGTCTTCTTTACCTTGAACTTCAAAACCTTCAGGTTAACTCATATAGATTTGTTCATCTAATTCACCATGCAAGAAAGGTGTCTTGACATCCAGCTATTCTAACTCCAGATCATACATGGCAACCAAAGCAAGCAATACAGGAATAGAGCTATATTTCACAACAGGTGAGAAAACATCATTGAAATCTACAACTTGTACCCGACTGTAGCCCTTTGTGACCAATCGTGCTTTGTACCTTGCATTATCAACACCTGAAGTATCTTCCTTTCTCTTGAAAATTCATTTGCAACTAACAATTTTCTTTCCTTTTAGTGGCACCACAAGATCCCATGTTCTATTCTTCTGTAGAGATTCCATCTCTTCGTTCATAGCCACCAACCATTTGCCTGAATTAGTACCTGAAATGGCCTCTGAATATGTGAAAGGTTCCTCATCTCCACTTGTTTCCTATGCCACTAATAAAGCATATGCAACCAAATTTGCATATCTCAATGGTGGTCGAATGTCACGTCTCGGTCTATCTCTAGCAATGGAATAATCCTCATCTCCTAGTTGATCTTCAGCTTGTTCATGATCAGATTCTTCAACCACTTCTTGGGTTGGGTTTCTCCTAGAAGAACCACCATTCTCTAACTCCACCTGCTTTTGTGCACTATCCTCTTTTTCTGAATCACAAGGATTACAAGCCTCTTTTCCAGGATGCAACATATAAGATTCATCAAATGTAACATATCTACTAATCACGAATTTGGGTGATTTGGGATCAGGATACCACAATCTATATCCTTTCACCCTTGAAGCATAACAAAGGAAAATACATTTCTTAGCCCTAGGCTTTATCTTTCCCTCGTTAACATGCGTATAAGCTAGGCACCCAAATATTTTTAAATTAGAGTAATCAGCAGGAGTACCTGACCAAACTTCCTCCAAAGTCTTGAAACCAATAGGTGTACATGGAGAGCGGTTGACGATGTGACAAGCCGTAGATATGGCTTTTACCCAAAAGTCTAATGTCAACTTTGCATTTGAGATCATGCACCGAGCTCTTTCCAAAAGAATACGATTCATCTGCTCTACCACACCATTCTATTGAGGCGTCATTCTAACAATACAATGTCGAGCAATTCCTTCATCTTTGTAGAACTCATTGAATTCATTTCCACAAAATTCCAACCCATTGTCAGTCCTCATTTGCTTAATTTATTTTCCTGTCTATTGTTTTCAATCAAATTCTTCCATTGTTTAAATGTTAGGAAAATATCACTTTTAAGCTTCAAAAGATATACCCAAAATTTTTCTTGAAGAGTCATCAATGAAAGTAAGTATATATCTTGCACCACCCTTAGAAGGAACACGAGAGGGCCCCCAAAAATAGGAAAAACTCTCTCTGGAGAAAAGAAAGGGTGCTGCCCTTCTACAGTCCATCGTAGTCCCTTTTCTTCAAGTTTCTCCTTTACGATTCTGAGTTTCTGGCGAGGAATCCAACAATGTTGGATTC
Organism: Rubia yunnanensis; assembly: GCA_037428765.1. Lineage (NCBI taxonomy): Eukaryota > Viridiplantae > Streptophyta > Magnoliopsida > Gentianales > Rubiaceae > Rubia > Rubia yunnanensis. The sequence continues at coordinate 81,665,292 of CM075068.1, forward strand.
CTCTACGGGCATCTTTCGATGTATGATTTTTTCTTGAATTTGAAGATTTGATCTTTGGATCTTGGTTTTTTGGATGAAGATCTGCCTTTTCGATCTTGTGGGGCATTACCGTTGATTTGTGTGCACCATGGAGGAGGCCAGATTCATGTTCGAACTCAAAATATGATTGAAGATTTTGATTTTGCAATCTTGTTTGTTGATGGAGTGGATTAAATGAAGATGTATCATTGTTCCAAGTAAGTTTTAATCTTTCATTGATAGATCTAATCTACATGATAGATGAGGGGTTTATTTATGATGAATCTGTGTGGATTTGTATGGAAGATTATTTGTTTATGGTGGATAGTTTATGTGATGTTTATGTTGAATTGGGAGTAGAGATGAATTTGAGGCATTAAAGAAATTTAGTATTTGGAAGATTTCATAATGGATTCGATTAGAGGGAAATCATGTGATCAGATCCCGGTGCCAGCCCGGCCATGGTTGTTTGTTTTAATTGGAATTTTCGACCAGATTGTTATGATGTATGCCAAGAATTCAAATTTATTTTCTTATATGATGAACACTCATGTGGAATTCAAGATTTTGGGTGTTTGAATGTTATTGTTAGATGGGGTTGATGTTTTGGGATTAGGCGGATTCAAGACAGATGTTTGGAGATAATTGGTTTAATTGGAACTATCAACGACGATTGGCCCAAGGTATTTTCCTCGTTGTTTCAATCTCATGATAATTTTTAGATCTAGATGAATGGATTATTTGGATGATGATGGTCAGAATTTTCCGATCGGGTTCATCGAAAAAATGTTTTTCCGGTAAGTTATAATGCTTATTATGTCTCGAAGGATTTGAATTCCGTTTTGTTATGCATTATCCAATCAGAAAAACAATTGGGAAATTTTGGATTTAAGTTTAATTTGGAGGTTGGAGTCTTGGATTTTCCGATCGAAAGTCGCCGGAAAAATGCTATTCCTGCACGGGTAATGCATGAAATAGCCTCGATTCTCTATCTCTAGACTCGGATTCATATTTTTTTCATGTTTGAGATGCATCTCATGGCTGGAAAAGAGAATAAAGGAGTGTTGATATGGTTGTTTTTGCTCATCGGAAAAATGTGAATTCGGCAAGAAGAATGGTAATTTTTCTACCGGAACACACATGCTCAGATTGGAGGAAGGAATTTCCTGTTTTAGGTGCTAAATCCGGTCGAAATTGCACAAGCGAAGAGTGCCCAGATTTAGGTGGAATGTTTTGGAAATTTTTTGCGGATTCTAGTGTCTTTTCCTAGATCCCGGTGGTTCTTCAACGCCAAAAAATTGCGAGTCCGGCGAGGATCCATTTTTTGCACCGTCGGGTCACTGTACCCGAGCAGAAAAAATGGGTCAAAGCTTAACTAGGGTTTCGACCATGTGAATGGCAGCGCGGGTCACATGACCCGCTAAAGGAGGCGGCTGGGTCAAAAAATTAAACCCTAGCAGAAAAGAGCTTGGGCCGAGCTGCTGGGCTGAAAGCAAAAGAGCTGCTGGGCTGAAAGATTTAAATTTGTTGGGCTGAAAAGGAAACAGCGGATGGATTGAATAAAGGAGGAAACGGGTATTCTTATAATCCGGTTTACAACCTAGTTTGTAACCATTTTTGTACCATTCAAGTGGGTTGAATTCAAGGAGTTTTGGGCCCAATTAAATAGAGAATTTTCAGCCTACATGGATTAGTCTTGGGCCGAATTTTCTTCATTTTTTGCCTCTAATTTGTGGAATATTGTTGAGTTTTGGCCTTCTCTTCGGGCTAAAATTGTATTGGGCGGATGTATGAGTTTTTCCATGCTTTAATTGCACATTTTCCCCTTGGAAGTACTTGTGCACTATGGCCGATGAGGGTGGGAGAGTTGTCTTTCTTCATTTGGTTGCACGGCCATAGGAGTTGGGTAGTGGATTAATTAATTAGCGTACGCAAAATTAATTAACCCGCTGCTAGTCGTTACTTTGACTTGACGGTTATTACGTGCTCTATGCTCGCGCTACACTTTTTTGTGTTAAATTAACATACAGCTGTTCATTTGCTTAAAATGGAGTGGGCGATTACATAATCGCCAGGCTTAACTCACGACGTATAAGTTGTGTCCGTTCTCTCCATCACTAGGGGGGCTATTTTTAGAGGGATCTACAAGAGTTATTGGCACTGCCTACGAACACTCTTGCCCTCTAAAATAGCCTTGGTTTATACCATGAGAACATTTGAAGGCTAATAACACTCCTCTTTCTTCACCTTAGGGGTGTATATGGTAGAAGCTGCTCCTTCATTGGCGGTCCTAGCTTCACTCGGATTCAGCACCACCAGCACACCATGGCGACCATTCAAGACCTGAGTACACCACACTCGGCTGTGCTTTTTGCCTACCACTGGCAGCTTATTCATCATCCTTTCTTTAAGACCTGAGACCCAAGTCTCGACTGCGATGAGGATATCATCTGAAGAGCTAGTACACATTTCTAGTTGCTATGTATAGGTCCAAATTCACACATACATCTGGACTTGCATTTATTTTTCCCTAGGCTTAGCACTATCTAGCTTAGGGTTAGCAGTTCTTTAAAATAATGAGTAACCCCCCCTGCATCTCAGTTTTTCCCTAGGTTTCATTATTTAGCCTAGGGTTTGCACTACTTTGTATTTGGTAGGGTCGCCAGCCCCTTTATGGGGCCCTACTGCAGACGTTTCACCGCATTTTCTATTTACCATATTTACCACGAGAGGGCCCCCAAAACCGATGAAGGAGTTCCAAGATGCTTGTACTAAATACGGGCTGAGGGACGCATCATCTGATGGTGAACACTTCACATGGCATAGTGCAGATTGGAGATTGAGAAGAAAACTGGACCGTGTGCTTCTCAATCACGGTTGGGATAGTCAAGCTTATAGGATACTTTTTTTCCAATCTCTTCACATTCGGATCATTCTCCGTTTGTGGTGTTAATGTACAAGAGATTGAAAGCAAAAGGAACCTTTTCGAGTACAAAATATGTGGTTACAGCACCCGAATTGTTCTCAAATTGTGGAGGATTTTTGGAGGCCTCGTGTGGATGGTTTCAAGCAATATTCAGTGTGTCGCAAATTCTCAAGGTTAAAAGATCCACTTAGAGTGTTGGGGAGGAGAGACTTCAACCACATCTCGAAAAATACAAAGTTGGCAGGCAAGGAATATAATGTTGCCTTTTTAAGATTAGATGTCCTAAACACTCCGGCACATGAAATAGATGAACTTCAAAAGTTAAAGAAGCAAGCTCTCTTCTACTTTCATGCCAAATCTTCTTTTCTCTCTCAAAAAGGTAAAATCAATCACATCACTATGATGGATAAGGGCAGTTCTTACTTCCATCAAATGGTGGTAGAAAGGAAGGGTGGAGGTATTTCAGCAATCATGGATAGTGAAAACCGCATTGTCACATCTAATGCGAGGAAGGGCGAACTCTTTGCGGAATATTACAAGAGCCTATTTGACATGGCCAGAGACATGGTTCCTATAGAAGAGGATGTCATCCTCTCAGGGCCAATCTTGAGTGATGCGGACAGAGCCTTCTTGGGGCAAGATATTTCAATCTATGAAGTAAGATTTGCGCTATTCTCCATGGATGAAAACAAGGCACCGGGGTCCCGATGGCTATACGGACGGATCAAAAAGCAATGGAGCATAGTAGAGGGGAAATCATAGAGGTGGTGTTGGAATTCTTTGCTTCAGGTATGCTACTTTCACAGCTCAATCACAACTCTATCGCCCTCATACCAAAGAAGAACGACAATTTAAAAGTTGGAGATATTTGGCCTATAGCTTGTTGCAACATTTTATATAAAATCATCACCAAGATTATTGTAAACAGGTTGGAAAATATTCTACCCATCATCATTGATCCATGCCAAGGGGCTTTTGTGAAAGGGAGAAACTTTTCGGACAATGTCATGTTGGCGCAAGAGTTTTCCCGTGGATATGGAAAGGTAAGAACATCTCCTAGGTGCATGATAATGGTGGATTTGCAAAAGGCATTTGATACGGTCTCATGGGATTTCATAGAGGAAGTTATAATTGGCCTCAGATTCCCGGTGATACTGAAGGACAGAATCATGGCCTGTGTGAACTTGGTCTCTTTCTTAATTGCGGTCGACGGTAAGCTTTGTGATCACTTCAAGGGGAAGGAGGGAATAAGGCAGGGAGATCCTCTATCCCCCCTTCTCTTTGTGATTTGCATAGAGTACCTCTCGAGACTCTTAAGGAAGAGTTTCCCAATCCAAACACTTTACATATCATCCAAGATGTGAAGTGCTCAACATTACACACCTGGCTTTTACGGATAACCTGATGTTTTTTTCCAAAGCAAACACTGACTCGGTGCACATACTCATGAAGGTACTGAATGACTTTGAGCAAACCTCCAGTTTATCCATCAATGAGGCCAAGTCAAAGTTCTTTGGAGTGGGAATAAAGGAGGATTTGATTTTTACGGGCATCCCATGGACCACTTTCCCAGTGAGATACCTCGGAGTCCCACTTGATGCTAGCCAATTGAAGGTCACCCAATTCGGTGTATTTCTTGGAAAGGTTGATTTAGAAATTGCTAAGTGGAAAGTTAACACTCTTTCTTATGCCGGGAAATTGGAGTTGGTGAAGTTCATTGTTGGTGGCATCGCTGGGTTTTGGATCAATAACTTCATCATCCAAAAGGAAGTCATGGATGCTATTGAACAAAAGTGCAAACAATTTCTGTGGGGAGGTATGTACAAAAGCATGGTGGCATGGAAAAAATTATGCACGCCTAAATTAAATGGAGGTCTCGGCTTAAGGGATTTCTTCACTTGAAATAGGTCAGTCATGGCGCAAAGAATATAGGACATCCACACAAAGAAAGACAACATGTGGGTGAAATTATTTGTGCCTTTTAAACTACAAATTGACAGACTTTGGTGGATAAAATCCAAGGATCCAAAATGGGAGGCTCGGCGATAGGTTCTCCAGCTACTTCGGCGACATTTATGGCTTAAGAGATGAACTTAAAACCATGTTTAATGGAAACTTTGTGGAGTTGTGGACTACTCTAAGCACTTAGGCTGGCTCGGGTAAGTTCTCCAAAATGGCATACAACTTTATGCACCGCCAAAAGTTCTAGGGCGTCTATAAGCAACCAAATCAGCTGGGGCAAAGATTATTTAACACCATTTGGGGGGGCTTTATTCCTCCAAGATTCTCATTCATTGCATGGTTGGCTACTCTTGATAAACTGCACACCAAAGATAAGTACAGAGAGGAGGAAGATGAAGACACTGACCGTATATGTTCTCTCTGTAACCTCGAAGTGGAATCAAACAACCACTTATTCTTCTGGTGTGATTTCTTACAAACTATGTGGAGTAAGGTGATGCAATAGATTGGGCTAAGGAGATGGACCACTTCCAATCCAAGCTCCGAAAAGTGGATCAAAAGGCAAGTGAAGGGCTCCAACTTAGGAAAAAAATTAGTCCTTTGGCTCTGATCACAATAATCTACCATATTTGGAGTGAGAGAAATAGTGTGGTCCATGATGGCATCCAACCAAGCTCGGAGAGGGTCATCAAAATCATCAAAACTCATTGCTACATGGTGCTAAACCAGATTTTCCCAGATGAACATATGTACTGATTGGCCAGAGTTAAATTGGATCCGTGACTGTTCGGTGCTTTTCAGGTTGACATCACGGTTTCTACTAGATATGTAGGCAGATGATGCGGATCGAGGGGTAAAAAGAACACCCATGGGTGTGGGGGTTCAGGTGCTCCTGGTCTCGACAATAGTCTCTGGGGTTGATCCATGTCCCCAGATCTCGAGGGCTCGATGGCTTAAGGGCTCCAGGGCTCAAGAGCTCGATGGCACGAGGGCTCAAGAGCTCGATGGCACGAGGGCTCAAGAGCTCGATGGCACGAGGGCTCAAGAGCTCGATGGCACGAGGGCTCAAGAGCTCGATGGCACGAGGGCTCAAGAGCTCGATGGCACGAGGGCTCAAGAGCTCGATGGCACGAGGGATAGATAGCTCTTAGGCTCGAGGGCTCCAAGGCTCAAGGGTTCCACACCTCGAGGGCTTGTGGGATCAAGGGCTCGAGGGCTCAAGGGATCGAAGGCTCCTGGGCTCAAGAGTTTGAGGGCTCGAGGGCTCGAAGGCTCCTTAATTCGAGAAAGATAGATAATGTCTCGAGGGACGATTGGCCGATGGTTTCAAGAGGTAAACGTCCTCGAGGGGTCTGGACAGTTCGACAGGTAGGTGCTCCGAAGGGTGGACTGTTCGTGGGATGGACACTCGGGGGGTCGAAGCTGCAAGGGCTAGATGGCTTGAGGTTCAAGAACTCGATGAATGGAGGGCTCTAAGACTTGGGTGCTCGAGGCCTCAAAGCCTCGAGGGCTGATGGACTGATGGGTTTTGTTTGACGCTCGAGGATAGATGATGGCTCCAGGGGCCATGATCAATGGTTCCAATAGGTGGGGGTTCTCGAGGGGTTTCATGGTGTTCGAGAGGTGGATATATGGGGAAATAAGGATCGAGAGCTCGAGAGGTTGAGGGCCTGAGGGCTCGTGGGCTAGTAGGCTCCACGGTTTCGAGGGCACGAGGGGTCGTGGACTGGTGAGCTGGTGGGCTCTTGGGCTAATGGGTTAGAAAGGTCGAGAGGTGATAGACTGATGGGTTTGGTTTGGTTCGAGGAGGTTAGATGACAGATCGAGGGCCGATGACTGATGGCTTTGGGAGGTTGGCAGTTCTCAAGGATTACTGGTGGTCCGAGAGGGATTCATGGCTTGGTGGTTTGAAGGGTGAATGATTCGACGGATTCATAGCTTGGGGTCTCGTTGGCTTGTGGCATCGAGGGCTTCTGGTCTACAGGGCCCGCGGGTTCCACAGGTCGAGGGCTCGAGGGATGATGGACTGACGGGTTTGGTCTGCTTTGTGCCATGGTTTCCTGGAGAATTTATTGGTTGACCCAGCAGTTTTACTACATCACGTGTTGTGCATTTCCTCTAATGGAACACATGTGTTTCAGCATGTGGTATAACAATCAAGGACCTATCTTGGAGGTCTCACTTGTCATCCTTAGGGATAGCTAGCATGTAACTCTTTACTAACGAATTGATGGATAGTGGCTTCACTGCCACACTCAGGGCAAAAGGAAACATGGTTGGAATGTACGTTCCTTTCATACCTTTCCTAACCTAGGTTGTTACTATGATATTGATGGATACATTCATGCACTATATGCTCACGCTACACTACTATTAAAAAAGCATAAAGTTGTCCATTAGCTAAAAATGGAATGGGAGGTTACAGAACCATCACGCTAGGCGCACGCGGTACAAGTTGTGCCCGATCTCTCAATTTTTCCATGGTGTATTAGGCGGATCTCACAAGAGCACTTAGAAATGCCCCCCTGCTCTTTCCACCGATATACTCATGGAAAGAGAATGTTTTGAAGGCCAATAACACTCCTCTTTCCTCACCTTAGGAGTGTACATGGTAGAAGCTGCCCATCATGTCGAACAATGACACATAGGTGACCTAACTTCAATGTTTTTGCATCACACAAGGCTCGCACATACAAGACTCGAGTCCACTGTTCTTAACTGCACTAGGATGGAGAAAATTGACACCGTTGTACAGTTTCCTAATGTCATGGGACAACCCTACCAGGTGGCGACCACTTTCTCATATTCTACAAGACCCAAGACCATCAACCTCGGCTGTGTATAGGATGACAACATTTGATGTAGGTAGAGCTAGTACCCATTCAGGCTGGTATGTATGTGTTCGGATTGGCATCTCAATCTCGACTTGCACTTATGCTGGAAACATTTCTCAGCAGATATTGAAGGCCTTGGATGTATGAGGTAGAAGCAGTATTTTAGAATGGGGTAGTGAATTTATTTTCACCCCTATTCATTACATCTTTCTTTACCCTCTAATGTTCCCATTAAGTACAGGGATATGCATATAGTTCACTCCGGTGCATCATTTATTAGCTGGGGGCAAGTAGGACCCACATTGTAGTACGAGAGGGTGCACATTCTTGTCACCCATCCAAACGTTCCACCGTATTTTCTAATTACTATATTTAACATGAGAGGGCCCCCAAAAATTAGAATGAATGTAGTCCAAAGTACCTTTTATTTTATGAATTGCAGGTGAATGAAAGCTAACTCTTTTCTGCTTTCCAAAGATTAAGTGTTCACAAAAGTCCAACTTACCAGTACTTTGACCATGGCCTGCAAAAAAAATTAAAATTCCCAGAGGACGCATTTGGAGAATGCATCCTCCACCATGTTATCCAAACCTCTCAGGATGCACATTTGCATCCAAAATCTTGAGATCATGCATAGTAAAATCAAGCTCTCCTATTCCGGGAGGCACTAGCATTTGGTTGGCCAGCTCCACCAAGAATGGTACCATGCTCAATTTCACCTCCATTATGCATTTCAATGGCGACCGAATGACTAGGAACAAACCCCTTCCACTCAGAATCCTCATCAAATTTTTCTTTCCTCATTCCATCGACCGTCAAATATTTGGGGCGAGACCTCCATGTGGTCAAGGAAGGAAGATGAATCACTCCATCATGGATTCTAGACCACCAAGTGTGCTCCAAAAAGGTCCTGACATCTTGAAACATATAAGGGCCGAGAAGCCCTCTATACTCTTCTTTCAGCAAGAGGGAGAGCTCACCAACCAGTTAATTCTTAGCATAGTCTCTGGCATGGCGGGCGATATGCAGAAAGAAAATTTTTAAAGCCCGGGTGTTAACAAAATTATTAAAAACTGCCTAGAAGAGCTTTGTCTGGGCCCCTACTTCTATATAAGGAAGAAGCCTCTCGATAGTTTCCTCATAGGTATGAAAGGTAGAACATAAAGTCAGTAAACTCCTTTTCAACCTCTCTGGAGCATCCTTCTCCGATCGAAAAGAGGTCTCCATATTAGTAACACGAGCTTCAGTAGCATGGAAATGTCAGACTGAATTACTGAGGCTAGTTGAGCCAGTTGGTCCAAAGTATCGGTCACATAGGAAAGGGTTTGAAAATACAACATAAAGGTCATTTCAGAACAAAAGAATATGAGAAAGAAGGAAAACACGCGCATACCCTAGGTTGGTATTTTTAAAGGAAGAACAAGGCCACCCTCTTGAAAAGAGTAAATGATCAGAAATGAAGTTTGAGTTAGCAAGAAAATACCCTTCCAGAATTGGATCCTCTGGACTATCACGCTTACAAACTGTGGAATCATCCACAAATATTGAGTTGAGAGCATGAACGATCGACCATAGCGGTGATGCAATGTCCAAAGTGGAGGAAGTGGAACACTTTGGGGGCTTACGAGCAGAGGAGTGAGTAGGCTCACTGCTAAAGAGAATATCTCCAAATCCGATTCTACCTTCACATTACCCCTTCTTTTTCAGGCACAAATTTATGGTATATAATATAAATGGTAACTCCGTTATGGGAAGACAAGTATTCCTACAAGAAAAGTGAATATTTGTCCCAGCATGATTGGGATATCTCTCAAGATCAACCCATATAAATACCAAGGTATTTCTTTGTTCTATTTATTCAATTCTCAATACTCAGATCGAATAAATTTGGTTTCACTTTTCCAACAAAGTTTCTTCCCTTGCCCACCCCTGAAGTTTGTTTTGCAGAATCTACATGTTAAAGTAAGTTTTGGCGATCAGATAGCGGTTTGACACGCATCATCCACCATTCAGGATAACCATGCAGTTATAGTAAAAGTCATAAGCATATCAAAATCTGTAACAAATATCACAATTTATTAATTTTTTTCTTATCCGGTTACTATATAAAAGAAATACTCTGAAACCACACGCTTGTGTCAACCATCATCGGGGGTATATTGGTTATTTTGCAGGCAAGCCGAACGTGTGCCCCTTCATGTGCTCTCAAGTGGCCGCCCAAAACGACGACGCTTTGGCCACCACTTTTGTCGTTTTGTGCATCCCATTTTTCAAAAGATGCGGTGCCGCCATGTGCATCTATAGGTGCTCCCGGGTGGCTACCCAAAATGACATCGTTTTGGGCACCCATTGGAGGGGTACCCATTTGAGCCGTACCCATTTAAGGTTCGAGATGAGAAGGTTCCAGTGAAGATTCGAGAGGTGCAAATTCGAGTGGGGATTCGAGAGGTAATGGTTCGAGAGTTACTGATTTGATAGTTGAAGGTTCAGGTGGAGAGGGTTCAAGTGGAGGGGTTCGAGAGGTAGCAATTCGAGAGGTGAAGGTTGAAGTTCAGAGGGTTGAGGTGTAGGGATTCGAGAGGTAAAGATTCAAGATGTGAAGTTTTCAGTGGAGATTCGAGAGGTTAGAGTTCGAGTTGGGGGATTCGAGGGGTTAGAGTTCGAGAGGTACCCATTTGAGAAGTACCCATCCGAGAGGTGAACTTTCAGGTGGAGGGGTTCCATTGGATGGGTTCTAGAGGTACCGATTAGAGAGGTTCCCATTCGAGAGGTGAAGTTTCAGGTGGAGGGGTTCCATTGGATGGGTTCTAGAGGTACCGATTCGAGAGGTGAAGTTTCAGGTGGAAGGGTTCCATTGGATGGGTTCGAGAGGTACCAATTCGAGAGGTGAACTTTTAGGTGGAGGTGTTCCATTGGATGGGTTCGAGAGGTACCATTTGAGAGGTGTCCACTCGAGAGGTACCCATTCAAGATGTGAAGTTCTAGGTGGAGGGGTTCCATTGGATCCATTCGAGATACACCCATTCGAGAGGTTAAGTTTTAGGTGGAGTTGTTCCATTGGATGGGTTCGAGAGGTACCAATTCGAGAGGTTCCATTCGAGTGGTACCCATTCGAGAGGTGAAGTTTCAGGTGGAGGGGTTCCATTGGATCCATTCGAAATGTACCCATTCGAGAGGTGTAGTTTCAGGTGGAGGGGTTCCATTGGATGGGCTCGAGAGGTACCCACCCGAGAAGTGTAGTTTCAGGTGGAGGGGTTCCATTGGATAGGTTCGAGAGGTACCCATCTGAGAGATACCCATTCGAGATGTGAACTTTCAGGTGAAGGGGTTCAATTGGATGAGTTTGAGAGGTACCCATTCGAGAGTTGAAGTATCAGGTGGCGGGGTTCCATTGGATGGATTCGAGAGGTACCTATTCAAGAGGTGCACTTTCAGGCGGAGGAGTTCTATTGGATGGGTTCGAGAGGTACCCATTCAAGAGGTTAAGTGTCAGGTGGAGTGATTCCATTGGATCCTTTCGAGAGGTACACATTCGAGAGGTGAAGTATCAGGTGAAGGGGTTCTGTTGGATCCACTCGAGAGGTACCCATTTGAGAGGTGAAGTTTCAGGTGGAGGGGTTCTGTTCGATCCATTCGAGATGTACCCATTCAAGAGGTGTAGTTTCGGGTGGATGGGTTCCTTTCGATGGGTTCGAGAGGTACCCATCCGAGAGGCACCCATTCGAGATGTGAACTTTCAGTTAGAGTGGTTCGATTGGATGGGTTCGAGAGGTACCCATTCGAGATGTGAACTTTCAGGTGGAGGGGTTCGATTGGATGGGTTCGAGAGGTACCCATTTGAGAAGTGAACTTTCAGGTGGAGGGGTTCGATTGGATGGGCTCAAGAGGTACCCATTCGAGATGTGAACTTTCAGGTGGATGGGTTCGAGAGGTTCGCATTCAAGAGGTGAAGTATCAGGTGGAGTGCTTCCATTGGATCCAGTCGAGAGGTACCCATTCGAGAGGTGAAGTTTCAGGTGGAAGGGTTCCGTTGGACCTCCTCACCTAAACCTTCACCTCGCGAATCCGTACCTCTCGAATCGTCCTCTTCAACCACACCACCATCTCACCATCTCACCATCTCCACACTTCAATTACATGTAAAATTGGTACATTTGTAGTTTCAATTACTGCTCTTTTAATATTCCTATATCATAGCATTCCTATAGTATTTCTATAATTTAATATCAAGCTCACCGCGCAACGCGCGGTGTGGCCACACAAGTTTGAAGAATCCTTTTTCTTATTAGGATAAGGAGGTCTGGTTTCAAATTGACTTTCTAATCCAGGTCAGATAAACATTACACCACTCTTAGGTGTAGGGAACATGACTAATCTAAACCCGCTGAATACCCCAAGTGGTTAGGTGATGTGGTTCCATTCTCCATGGGGAGGGGTTCGAATCTCGAAAGGCGCAGTGTGGGAGTATCCTTCAGTGAAGGTGCTCCTTCTAGCCACCGAGTATATTCGAGGACCGCATGCCGAACCCATGGGAGCAGTGATTTACCTCCTCGGTCATGGGATTGGTGTGGTTGTGGCCGGGCCTATGGGGGTGAGGGTTATCGCCTTTTAGAGAACATGACTAATCTAAATAGCTCTCTATCTTTCCATTTTCACAATTAGCCTATTTATCCTTAGCCACATTGGGAACATGTTCCATAACAAGAGCTTGGTTCCTCATCACTTAGAAATCATCATTCAATATCATCAAAAACTATAGCAGTTTATCCTCATTGTTTTCTGTCTCATTGATATCACAAGCACATTCAACTTGTCTTGTAGAACGAGGTGTAGTTAGATTTGATAACTCATCTACCTACCTAGAAAATCTCTGAACCTCACTCATTATGGAATTTATAACATTCATGGAATTAATTTTAGGTTTATTGTTGGGATTGCCAACAAATGGCGGGACAAATGGATCATCCGTCATCCCTGCTAAAAAGAAACAAACTGTCAGGTTGGTTGAATCGACATTAAGGCCCAGAGAAAGCTCTAATTTTGGATATGATAGTCAAAGGAAAGTATCTGATTTCATAAGTCCAAATTCAACCAGAAGTGGTAGCAATTCAAACATGGTGGCAGAGGAAACCCTAATTCGACCAAAACCTACTCAAATCCACCATTTGAACCCATTGATCAAAGAATGATTGCAACCAATCATCATCCTAGCCAAAATATAGGTAAATCAATTTCCACTTCGTCAAATACAGTTACTTCTAACACTTCTACATGTTTTCATTGTAATGAACGAGGACATGTTCACAATAATTGTCCCCATGAACGAATTATAACAACATTGGAGGAGGAAGAAGATAATAATATGCCAGCACGGTATGACACCAAAGAAGAACAAATAGATGATGAAATCGACATTGTTGACAGAGGTGAGCAAGGTCCTGAAACACAAGATGTTTTTGAGGCGTATTCCACAGATGTTTATGAATTACTCCCCCACAAAGAGCAAGTAATTTGGACCAAAATAGTGCCAATTTCGCCAAAATGACAGTAAATGTCGCTATAGACAAGTTCCATGTTGATTCTAAGGTAGGTAAGACAGGTAAGTTGCAGAATGATTATGAAAAGTCGCACAAAGTCTTGTCTTCACATCTTAGTCCTTTACTTTCTATTTATATGATGAGGCACGAACTATCTACCAACTCTGGTAAATTGTTTTATACTTCAATAAGAGATGTGAATCGATCTTTGACTAATCATTCTTTTGTTCTTATAATGTCCTTTAAAGAAAGTTACTATGCCACTGAAGATATTCCTATAGATATGCTTTCACGGTTTGTTAAGTTGTTACAGGAATTCAAAGATGTCTTTATAGGTTATATGCTTCCTGTTTTGAGGACGAAACTTTTCGATCTGGGAGGGAATGATACGAATATCAAATGATTTGATAGTGCTTTAAATGGTTTGATGGATCAACTTTATGATGAAGAATTGAAGAAGGAGTCATCATGAACATCTTGGATTTATTGTTCAAGACTGTCGACGAACTGAAAACATCATGAAGAACACTATACTCTTTTTTTTCACTGGATTTTTTAATGAGACAATGTGATCACTATAAAATATTGTAAAATTATTTCATTTTGGATTTATTGGACTAATAGTTTGGCCATGTGGGATTTGAAGAGCTGAATTTAAAAAATACAGTCCATTAGGGTTTAGTATAATAAGTTTTATTCTGATTAGAATTAGATTTGGTACGATTAGATAAGGTAATATTCTTCAAGGTTAGTTCTTGAAGAATTCGACCGGATTACCTTAGATTACCATTTATTTTAGGTATTTTAGTTAGATATGATTTTAGCTTTTTAAAGCCGTTATAAGTCAATTCAGTTTCCAGTTGTGATTAGGGTTTGGGGCGATATTGTAATCCTATAAATAGGGGAGATCTTTGGACGAATTTCACACCACTTTTATCAATCAAAATATAACCTTTTGAGTTCATACTCTTTGCTTGCTAGCTATTCCATTGTTGCTTAACATCGAGAGCTAGTTAAATCAATAAACCTTGTAATCTGATCATGAGGGCTAGTTAGAGAGCGATTCGAAATAGAGTGTACCCCGAGGACTAGACCTTGAATTTCGTACGACATTGAAAGATTTGCGAGTTTCGTTGTTTTGTCAAAGATGTTAATTCCACGATCCAAATTTTTCGCAACGGAATTCATGTGAATGACTTTGGAGGCGAAACATTTCTCCCTGTGTTTGAGCTTAAATAGGGAATCTGCACGGTTCCCCTCTACAATCAGAAGGGACAAAAGTATAGACATGTTAAACTACTCGTGTACAAATTCGCTGCATTGCTCAAGTTTTGCATAAATTTATGCAAGCAAGCTATCACAGTTGTATGGCTTTTATTGCATTGAAAATAGCCATTTATGACAACAGAGGTACAATGCTATTGAATTACCACATATTGCATTTTAATGGATCTAATCTAACTTTGTTTTCCCACTGCTTGCAGTAGAATTATTAATTTGAGAAAACAGTAGAGCTGATTGCAGCTTCAGCATCTCATATCCTTCATTATCCGTCTGCCAACCACCCCAACTCAGTAATGGAATGCAGGGTTTTGATGAGTAATTTACAATTGAAATATTTTGAATATAGTGGATTAAAAGTAATAAAGGCAGAGATAGTTAGGGGATTGTTCTCCCTCCGTGCTTGTTTCTCTGTGTATTTACAGCCACTTTTGAATCTTCTCCTTCGTATCAGATGTACACTTTTATCTTGTATTCCCTCCATCCCGCTAAACGCTCAACATGTTTAGTTGACTATTTTGGGTCAAATTGTGCAGAGGCACTCTCTATAAATGTGGTTCATTTATAAGTTTATGTTATAAATTTACATTAAATGTTATAATTTTTGATAAAATTTAAATATTGTATTTTAAAAGTTAAAAAAATAATAATGTGTATTTGAACGTAAAAATGTAAAAATATAAAAAATAAAATACAAAGACTTGTGTGAGACGGTCTCACACAAGATTATGGTGAGAAAGAGGTTATATTAAATATTAAATAAGTTATAAGGACTATTATGCAATTACTGTATAATATATTGTATTTTCTGATTTTATTTTTCTCATTCTTCTTCTTCCGCCAAAATCATCTCGACTCGTTCCTCTTTCTCTCAACTGTCAAAATTCTCTCACCTGGGTTTCAATTTCGTCCAGATTTCTTCTTCAGCCATTGATTTCACCGACAAATTGTGTTGAATTTCACCATTCCGGCTTCCAGAAGGTAAGATCTCTCATTTTTCTCGAAAATCTGAAAAACCGGACTTACATTTGGTTTTACTCTTGATGTTTCCTGTGTTAGCGCAGATGCCTTTCTGTTTGTGGAGGCGGAGACTTTCTTCTCGCACTCCCGGTCTACCGTCGACGGAGGAGGAACCTCTGGTTTGTGAATTTTGATTCTTCATGTTGTTTTAATTCAATCTTATTTTGAATTGTTAAAGGTTTTAGTAGTTTTAATTTTTGTGGTGTTGTTCGTCTGGAATGTGTAGGTGAGGCAAAAAGGAGTTGTTAGATGTGGTGCTTGTGTCGGTGCAGCGCAGAGAAAACCTGCTTTTACTTCTACTTCTAGTGCTCGCTGATCCTTTATTGCAGCTTCCGTTGAAGGTTCATAGCTTTTTTTTAATACCATGTGTGTGTTTTGTGCCTGTAAAATTGCTGGCTTGATCTGTATTCATAGTCTATGCGTGTACTGAACTTTTTTAGTGTGTTCGATTCTTCGTTTCTTCTTGAATCAGGTTTTCGCTAGTGTATCAGTATCATTTAGATACTGTGCTCTTGTTGCTCGCTTATGGTCCTTAATCCATGCCAATTTTTATACTGCGCTCTCATTTCTCTGTCTCATGTTTTTGTGATTACTTGTGATGCTAATTTTTTTGTGTCATTTGAAACCTAATAATGTATGCAGAAAGTATTTAAAATGCACTCTAGCAATCATACATCCACTTTAGGATCCTTTCTTGTGATTTATTGTGTTTATTAGTTTGGCATTTTTAGTACTTTGTTTATGTGTTTAAGTGTGTTGCTTTATGTGTTTGTTGTTTTATTTTGTACTAGAATCAGGTTTGCTAGATAAAGTATGAAGAGTTTAGGATTTTTATGATATGTTTGTTGCATCTGGGTTTAATTAGGTTATTTATGACTATACTTTAGTTTTGGATGAATGTATGTTGACGGAAACATGATTCCATTGTTGGATGCCTGCTTGATTTTGGGATTTATTATTGCTGCAGCATCTCTTATATTCTGCTTTGCTTTGTATCCTCTTAATAACTGAATTCTGTTTGAATCTATGGTATTGTTTTTAGCATACTATGCCGAATGATATCCATGTCAGGTAATCCGTGTAATGTAGTTCAACTAGTCATGGATATGTTCTTCCTAACATGTGTTTGAGTATTGTGTCCCCCCTTTTGCTGAAGAATCACTTGATGAAGATATTGTATCTCCCCTTTTAACTGTTGTTTTCTGATATTGTGTATACATTTTGTTAGTTTGATACTTTCGGTACTTTGTTTATGTGTTAATGGGTTTGACTAGGTTTGTGTGTTTATGAGTTTATGCATTTATTTTGATGTTTTTGAACTGTTTGCTTAGGTTTTGGGTTTTTCTGGTTTTCAACAGACTAGGGGTTATTCTGTTAGTTTGATGCTTTCATTAATTTGTTTATGCGTTAATAGGTTTTGATTAGACTTGCGTGTTTATGTGTTTGTGTTTCTTCTTCTTTTTTATATCATTAGTTCAGATATTTCATTAGTTAATAGTGAAATTGAATTCTGATGATTTCCAGATTTTGAATCTGTAAAGTATCTAACCGAAAGCTATTATGAACCATGTGATATGTTTAAGTTATGCTACTTTTCAGATCTTAGAAACTCCCCCGTTAAAATTCCACGTTGTTCTAGAAATACATGTCATTTTTTAACCGAAAGCTATTATGAACCATGTGATATGTTTAAGTTTTGCTACTTTTCGGATCTTAGACTCCCCCGTTGAAATTCTACGCTGTTCTGGAAATACTTGTCATTTTTTTAATTTATCAACTCTGTTTACAGCGATCCTTGTGACATTGTTGGTGATGTTAAGAAGAATTGAGTGCACTGTCTGATGTTAAGAAGACTGGGTGAGGTGAATTGTGTTATTGAAGAAATGTGTTGTCTGCAGCTGTGATGATGTTAGGAAGGACCACTCTTGATTGTACAACTTATCGAAAATTGAGTACAAATATTTAGAAGAGTTGTATTGCATGTGGAGAAGCTAAATTGTTTTCAGGTGCTGCTGCATTAGAGAAGTATGAGAAATTGCACCAAAACATTGACAAAAGGAAGCCACATAACCATATAGAATAACCATCATCAGAGAGAGATGAAGAATAACCCAAACGAAGATTAGTCCGAAAGATGAAGGGGAGCTGAAGAATAACCCAAATGAAGATTAGTCCGAAAGATGAAGGAGAAGCAGGAACCATAGTTTAATAACATACAATCATTTGTTCAATTAGTTTGATTTTATTTTTGCTACATTATGAAAGAATATACAATTAACTAATGTATAAAATGGTTGTATTAGTTTGAATTTTATTTTTTTGCTAAATTACAAAAGAATATACAGTTAACTAATGTATAAATTAGTTTATATATTGGCAAAGTCTTGGGAAAGACGGTCTTTCCATAGGCTTATGGAAAGACGGGGTTTGATTAGAATAATAAAAGGTAAAAGGTCTTAGTTGCAATATTAAAGTTTTAGTATGAAACATGTAGTAGTTATAAAATTTATAACCCGGTTCATGCAACCCGAAAATTTTATCTTAATTTCTTCTAATTTACACTTTAAACCTTGGTTTTTCCATAACTTATGGAAAGACCGTCTTTCAAGAGACGGACTCTTATATATTTAGAGTATTTGTTTATAGTTTAAAAAAAATTGTTTGAACTTTTTCTTTCAATATAGCTATAGAACTTACGAATTAAAAATGTATAAATCAGTTCATATTTTTGGAGTATTTGTTAGAACTTTTATTTACTTTTCAATATAACTATAGATCTTATGATTAGAAAATGTAAAATTAGTTTCTATATTTTCAATGTTGGTTAAAGGGTTTAGTGATTTAGTTTAGATTTTTTATTTTTTTCAAGATAACTATACAAGTTGCAATAGAAGTTACAGTTATAAAAAATTATAAATTAGTTCATATGCAGAGTATTCATGCTTTTAATTATGGAATGAAATCGAGTAAAGTAAACTTGTTTCAAAAATTAAATTTGAATTCTCACCTACTCGAATTTGTCTAAAACGAATAAAATCAACTTATTTCCCATTAGTTCATATATATAAAAGATTTGTTGATCAGTTTAATAAATTAGTTTAGACTTTCATTTTGCGCAAGATAAATATGATAGTATTTATAGTTAGCATATACTTTGTATATAAATTAGTTCGCATGTTTAAAATGCTTGTTCATTGTTTTAAAGATTTTGTTTGAACTTTAATTTTATGCATAATAATAATTATAGAAGTTAAACTTACAAGTTGCAAATATATAAATTAGTTAGTATGTATGGAATGTTTGTTAATTGTTTTGATGAGTTTGTTCAGAATTTTATTTCTGCATTATAATAATAATAGATTTTGCAACTAGCAAATATGTTAATCAGTAAAGAATGCTTGTTAATTGATTTTAAATAATTAGATTTGAATTAGGAAAATGGAAGAAAATAGTTGTGATATTTCAACAAATCAACATTGTCATTGACTTATTAATAGTATGATATAAACAGATTCACTCAAACACACAAACAATCACAATGAGTACTTGAAAATAGTCCAATATCTTTGCTAAGATTCAACTTCTCATAAATCACGTAGCAGAAACAATTCTAGAAAAAACGTCCAATCTCTTTGCGAAGATGTAGCTTCTCAGGTTGCATTGAGGTTTCACAGAAACGAGAAGAGTTACATTTGCTTAGCTTTGTACTCTATCATCCAAATCTGCATCTCTCAAAAAATAATTTAGCACTCTATCATCCAAATCTTCACCTCCCCTGAAATACTCATATTGCTTTGGCATTCTAATACAAATCTGCCCCTCTAATGAAATACTCGTGCTGCTGTTGGCAAATTAAGCAACTGTATACATAATCAAAGTCGATCAATACACGAATTAAAGAGAATACTCATGCTACGCTATATGCAAACTAACAAATGTACACATAAAAAAAGTCGGTCAGTATACTCATCTATAGGCAAACTAAGCAAATTACACAGAGAAAGTCTTTCGAGCAATTATATACCTAAAAAAAAGTCTTTGACTACATGAACTAAAGAGAATGCTCATGCTACAATATAGGCAAACTAAGAAAATTTGCCCATAAAGAAAGTCTGCCAATCCATGAACTAAAGAGAATACTCATGCTATGGTAGCAAACTAAGCAGATGTTATAAATAACGTCCGTCAATACACGAACTAAAAAACTCTTGACTTGAGTTCATGATTCCATCAACCACCTCTTGAATCCAAATTTGCACCTCTTATGGAGAATGCTCCTACCACAAGCTATAGGAAAATAAGCAATTATACACCTAAAGAAAGTCGGCCAATACACAAACTAAACAGTTTTAGCATGATTTAATCCTCCAAATGTGCACGTCTCATGCTACAGGTTGTAGGAAAACTAAGTAACTATACACATAAACAAATTAGGCTAATACCAAGAACTAAACAAGTCTGTTTAATACACGAACTAAACATCATGGTGCAAACCTGACCAAAATATCATTGTTGCGACCAAACCTTGACAAAATACACCAAATTATTTTCTTATTCTATTCACTTGAGTTTGTGATTCCATCATCCACCTCTCGAAGCCAAATCCGCACCTCCTATGGAGAAGGGTTCTACCACATGCTATAGGAAAATAAGCAATTATAAACATAAAGAAAGTCGGCCAATACACAAACTAAATAACTTTGGCATGATTCCATCATCCAAATATGCACCTTTCTCATGTCACAGGCTATAGGCAAACTAAGTAAGTATACACATAAAGAAAGTAGGCCAATACACAAACTAAACATCTCTGTCGCAAACCTTACTAGGATACCATTGTTGCGATGCTCTTTAACCAAAACTTGCCAGAATACACCCAATTCTTTGCTTAATCTCTCCACTCTCTTTTCCGGACTCCTGGACTTGGTTATACATCTCAAGAAAAGGATACAATCAACATGATTTGCAGCTCCTAAAATCTCGAAAACTCTCCAAATCAGCAGGATTTGGGAAGGGGTGCTTTGGGGAAAATGAACATGGTGGAGCATAATTGATATGCATCAAAGGTAATGGTTAAATGGAGCATAATAGATATACATCAGAGGTAACGGTAGAATGGATCATAATAAATATGCATCAGACATTTTGGAAAATCAATAGAATGCCCACCTTAAGAAGCGCCCGTGGTGAAAAAATTGCAACAATTCTTTGACGAAATCCACCAATCGCTGCCCATATTTCTTGGACAATCTGTAGAAAAAACAATGCTACCATAATTAATCATCTCCACATCAACGTCAAATACCTCTGGACCCGCCGCAAACAAAGTATTGAGATCGGTCCAGCTTACATTTGCGGAAGATTTATGGAGAAAAGAGTTTTGCGAATAGAATTTGCGGAGGAAAGAATACTGTGAGTTTAGGGATTTCCTTCCCAAATTGGGGAACCCGAATAGAGTGTTATAACCCAATTTTGCTCCGTATGATAACCCACAAATTTTCTTTATTTTATTAGAAATTGCATCATGGTCCCTTGTCTCACCATAGTCTATGGTGAGACGGTCTCATAGGAGTTTTTCTCAAAATAAAAAATACATTTTTAAAATTTATTATGTAATTTAACAAATACAGCGTACAAGTAAAAAAATATACAGTACCTTGTCTATAAACTTACAAACACGTCAACTGTCAGGAGAACTTCACAATCACTACTGCAGGACAGAGGTATTTGCACCAGTAATTTAGGGCAATAACACCGGTATTTTGGCCCCTAAAAATACCAGTGCGTATGTATAGGGGTGTAAAAACGTAACACATTTGCACCGGTAAAATGAACAATGTAGAAAATTATTTGCACTGCCATCTTAGACCGGCGTATAAATTTTGGACTCACAAAATGTCTGCACTGGTATTATTTGGAACACCGATGTAGACATTTTGCACCGGTATTTAATATATGAACCAGTGTAAAACTATGATTTGTACACCGGTATTAAATGTAACACCGGTCCTTCTTTTGTAGTAGGAATATTGTTTTTTACACTGGGATAGTTTGCACCGGTATGTTTTTTACGCCGGCATTACTTTACTTTTTGTACCGGTATTATTTAAATAATTTAAAATGTGATATTTTTTATACCGGTACATTCATTTTATACCAGTGTATTATTTGGCTTAATTTTGCAATGACCAATTTGTTTTCCGATGGTCCCTCCCAAATCATTTCCGAGGCAACGACAGCCAGAGATACTTGCGAACTATTATAAATTGGAAACCTTTGAATCAGTGAGAAATATGAAACATCCTATTACGAAAATATCGCTCACAAAACACGCGAACATTATTCAAACTATGAAATAGAAGAACTATTTTAAGCATGGAATGAAACAAAGTAAAAAATCACACAAGTTTACTATAACCAAACACCATCCATAGAATTCTAATATCATCAACCATTCAAAATAAACCATCATCCTATTATGTCGTTCTTATCATCCAAAAGTTGCAATGTAGTGTTCGTCTGCTGCTGGTAGTCTCCGAGCCAAGCCCCACACCATCTCTCTACTACACCTTGAATTTCGTACACATGGTACGACCCTTTGCCCTTTGGGAAAATCTGTTAATTTCAATCTTACATGTTAATCAATAATGTTGCATTCACTAGAAATTAACAATAACAAATTTTGAGATGCAGGGTTTACCTCCAAGATATTGTTTGTCTCTGGGTGATTAACAAATTCTTCCATGAAGAGCATTATGGAGTACCTGCATTGCCACGAACCATTTTGGGTTCGGTACTGCACAGAAAAGGTAAATGTAATTACTAACCCTAAACATAATAAATTGAGAGATGAAATGACAGAATGACTTACCATGATGTTGTTGATTTTCCAAGTGTAGTCGGGTTCTGGCTCCGTCTTTCTCTTCTTCCGTTGGTATGCGGAAGCAAACTTGTCAAGAAATTAAATTAAAATGGTTACTTCTTCCCATATATTACCAAACTAGGATTTTTGTTTTAATTGATTGAAATACCTAGAAATGACCATGAGTTCGACCAAGTTTGTTAGTTTGATACCCCCTGATAATGTGCCCAGAGTGAAAACCTCCTCCGTTTTGGGACGGATAATGATGAGGTACCAATGATTGCTGTCGGAACATTATGTTAACAAATTAATGAAATGGAAGTCGTTTGAAATGTGATGTAATTATCAGTAAGAAATACTTACATTCTTATGTAGGGTACGATGTAGAACTCAACATCTTTTGCCTTCATTGTTTCCCAAATCTGTTTGAAAAGGAGTTCGACCTCCTGCTCGAAGTTGTTCAGGTTGCCACAGTTGGATGGACAGAATTGGACACAACCTGAATTAGTTTCCCATATTTTCTCCCACAGGTGCCTGTAACGTTAATGATACTGAAAATGAATTCCTGATTAATTTAAAAACATTAATGCAGTAAGTTTTAAAACTCACCCCATCCACACATCTACCTGCGCATTATTGATATAGGTCATCGAACGCATGTTCCCCCGTTTCTTCCCGAACTCAACTAGAACTTCTATTCCAACACCGCAAGTGTAAAGGCGTGTGAATGTCGATGGTCGGAACACTGGGAAGAACATGCAGTCCTTATTCTTTATCATTTCTAGGATAGCGGCATTTGCTTTGTTTATGAATTGCACCATGATCGGCCAATCTGTCAGGTCTCGTTTGTTAAAAATCTGCGAATGTGAAATGATACGAAATGATCACTTGAGCATGTAGTATTGAACTGTCGTTGTTAATGAATAATAATGGTACTCGTTTTAGTGCATTACCTATTTTGGTAGCCTATTCAATCTTGGTCTTGTAGATGGCCAGAAATTAGCCGTAGACTGGGATTTTTGCTCGCCCATACCCTGTTACAAGGATTAATGAATACGGATACGCAAAAGTACATTGAGGGATTGAAAAATAATGTGTTACAAGAATGTACCTCATTGTCGCTGGTGAGAATCATGACCTCTTGTCAGTTCGTCCGTATCACCTCCGACATTGACATCATTGATGTCACTTGGTTGCTCATTTGCCTTTCGTATTAAGGACACCGGCCAATCCACGATGCTATTGAGCACCTCTCCAACATTATCGAAGTGGTGGTCTGCCGATGACAATCCCGCCCTAGGATGGAGGACTGGCTCGCATACTCTCACACGAGCAACACTTCCTTCTTGGGCATCCCGGCAACGAGATACCTATCGCAACCCATGGGCGACCATTTTCTTCTTCCCGATAATGTCTTTAATCAAAAGAGTCACGAGTTCTCCATCTTGTTCGTATAATATTTTAGTGAATGGATAAAATGGTTATGGAGATATTTCAGATGTGTAATTCAATATATAGGACATGCATAGATTAATGAAGGTGTATCTCTTCATCTCCTTTTCCATCGTTGGGCTCTTTACCGAACTTTGTAGCAGCTAGAGCAATGTCATCCATCGCCTTCTCTATAAACTTCTTAGGATTGTCAAGTCTTGGCAGAATCTGAACACCACTTGCAGATGCTAAGCCCTTCACCAATTGCTCCAGGTACGATACCATAGCTTTCATGACCGGTTGATTGTTAGATGGCCTCCTCTAGGTTGTCTCTTTGGTTGAGGAACTGCTATCGCACTTGCTGCAGGAAAGATGAGGAACAGCCACCGCTGTGGGTAGACCCGTCTGATTTCCCTTGTACCTACCCGGGTGATCCTTCTTATCTGTCACTTTTATGAGGATGTCTTCACCTGGCTGCAGTTCCAATCCTTTTTCCCCTTAAGCTCGTTCAATTTCAACTGAGAATCACATAGGAACGCAATTGTTTATATGAATAATGTGAAATACACTTAAAAATCAATTTAAATGGTCGATTTTGGCGTAACTTACAACGTCCGGTGCGATTTTTTCAACCTCTTTCGATGTGTATAAACCTTTCTTATCTTTATTTACCTCATGGTAGACAAGAGATCTATCAGGTGTGAAATCCTTTTGACTGAGTTGTTGCTCAATCTCCTCGTCAGTGAATCCCTCTTCGGTCAACCTAATTCTCTCCTTCCCTTTCAGCTCCTTAGTCAATTTGTCACAGATGTATCAATTACCCCTTTTGCCTATGTGGTGCATGTAATCCCCGCCCTTGGTAAGTTCAATATTAATCCCCGCCCTATGTGGTGCATCTGATATCGTTGTTATAAATAAAAATTTAGTTGAATAGAATTTGTGGGAAACATAGCTCTTAACAAGTGTGAGGTCGTCGCCGTACCTCTCAAAGTTATATTTTTAAGCCCTAATGCTTCCTATCTACAATTAAGTAGCTAATGGAAAGTTTGGGTTCATCCACGAGAAGAGGGATCTTTCCAAGTATTTAAACATATCTAGGAGAAAACTACTAGATATAAGCATATCTAAATATATATATATATATATATATATATATATATATATATATATAACAATGTAAATTTGGGGGGGGGAGTTTGGTTGGTTTTGGTCCTAAGTTATGAAATTAAAGATAAGTTAACTAATCATGCAAGTTAAATATGCAAAGCATGCAACAACAACTAAAATGTGATTAAACTAATAATTAACGGAACCTTGGGCGCAATGGACTTCCACTTCCAAGCCTCTTATCCATCATTGAACATGCAACATATTTACTACTTTCACTACTTGTAGTGAAGAATAAACTTCCATCCTTCTTAGATAGTAGTTTGCAAGAGTGGATTCGACATATTTTGTCAAACCTCACCAATGACTCCCTTAGTCGAAACACGACTAAAAGTATCTCATTGATGGCATTGAGCACGAAGAATCAACAAGCTTGGCAACACTTATAAATACTACATTGTGTCTAAAAATTTAACCGATTCATACATTTACACAAGATTGGTCAAGAACGATCGACATATATAGACTTCTCTCATTTGCTACAAGCAACAAACATGACAAAGAGTTCAACATTATCATATTCATCTAGCAATTATCAATCCATCAACACAATCAAAAGCTCTAAATCATACTCTTTGATTTCCTATCAAGAAAAGTGGAAATCAACCCATTTCCCCAAACCCCAATAAGCATATCATACAAGTACTTTTTATACTCAAGTTTTCAAGAACATTAATGACATAAACAAACACATTCAATGCTTCATAAATGCATAATAGTAAGACTATAAAATAGGCTAAAAATTGTTCTTAAGACATGGGTTTGGAAGTCTTGGTCAATTGCTCCCAAGAACTAGATTTAGCTACTACAAATCATACTAACATCCGTAGACAAATTCATAGAGAAATAAAGAGAGAAAAGATGAAAAAGATGAAGAACCTAGGGTTCTTTGAGGAGGAAGTTCGGCCAAGAGGATAGGATATGATGTGGATGGCCAAAAATTCCTTTTATAGTACAAGAGAGAGGAAAATAAAAGCAAAAAGTAAAAGTGTAGCAGGATCATGCCCAGGCGGGAATGGCCTCGCCCGGGCGGGCTGCCCATTTTCACCCTTGTGTCGCCTTGCCTTCAAATTCTCAATTCTTTTTTGTCTTCAATCTTCAAAGCTAGTCTTAAAATCTTCAAAGTCTTCAAAAGGTGATCTTTTATGGTCTCTGGTCTTCAAGTCTTGATGTTCTTCCTTTGTCACACAAAATCCACTTAGAAAAAATGTAAAAGAGCGTAAAGTCGATCATATCTATCCTAAGAGAATTTCAAGGTAAAACACAAACTCTTGATAACAAAAGAGCACAAAAGTGATCCCAAAAAGTACTAAAATATGCACATAAAATGGACACATCAACAAGTATTGATTTTTTCATCATACCTGAAAATCCGGATGCCGACGCCTCTTTTCAAACAAGTGTCATTCCTCTTCATCCATCCACTTGTACTTCTCCCATGATGCTATTCCTGTTTTATTGATACCTTTGTCCACGTCAAGAATAAACATATTTGCCACCATTGTTTTCCAATTTCAATGTTGGTTTTTTGCCCTCTATGTAACCTCCCTCTTTAGTATTTATAGTTGCTAATCTGTCACAGGTGTTTCAATTATGAAGCTCTCCTAGAACGAATCATATGAAAAGGCATGCCATTAATCATGTCTTCACTAAGAATTTACGATGAATAAAAATTTTAAATTACAATTGTCGAGAGTCTTAATAGAAAATCCTTCCATGCCTCTTTCTTAACATCTTTAGGGACATCGCTCCAGTGTCGCATGCACCAAACCTGATGCGGCGCCGGAAAGCGTAATTGCCATAAGCGTGCCACACTGACCAATTCTTAATGCAGACTACTTGATTCCCACATAACTCAAACGCATTAGGAGTTGGAGTGTTATACTTTGCCAACATCACAGACTGACATGTGCTAGTTCCTCACTTCCTCAAATAACTTTTTACCTCAAACTTGTCCCGTCCTTTTCCATTTTCCCTCCAGCTTTTGCCAAGTTGTTGTCCGCTTCATCAAATAGGTATTTTGGCTAACTATTTACCGACGTCTTCTCCTTCAACATCCCCTATAATAACATCACCATTTTCTGCGGTTTCTTCCTTCTCTTCACTAGTCGGGTCATTTTTTTGCATTGCTTCTTTCTCAAATTGTATCTTCAAAGGGATTCATTTTGGCTAAGGTTCTTGGTCCGCCGGATAAACCTCTTCATCGACCGGTTACTTCCTCGGCTTCCTCGGCATCGACCTTTGTCCAATCTTCGGCGGCATCTAAAACAGTAGAATAGAAAATTATCAATCCATACAATAATGGTACTTAAAGATCAACATTGATAGAACGTGACATAGAATTTGAACAAAAAATTTCTAAAACTTTTGAGCAAAACATGACATAGAAATTAAACAATTCATACATAAAACTACATTATGTAAGGCATAAAGTTCATATAACATGGCATAGAACTTGAACAATTAAGGCATGGAACTTGATATAGAATGAAATGGAACTATATAGAAGTTGATAGAAAACCATACCAATGTCTTTGGATTCATAAAATAGGCATACAACCGAGCAATTATCACTCCCCCCTAACGTGACTATCAACATTATCACCAACCAAAAAACTATAGTACTACATCATCCATCCACAAAAAACACAAAACATTTTAACCCCACAATTGTATAAACATACCATTCAAGTTACCCTTTCAACCTTTTGTCAATTTACATGTTATTGTTCATAGAGGCATTTGGTCGACATGTGTGTGCGAGACGGTTGCAAAGGTTTTTTTTTAAAGAGAAATTGATATGGTAATACATGGTAACATAAACACCAACACTTACCTTCACCAATGGAGCATTCGTGTTGCTACTCCCTTTTGTCCAAATCTCTAAGAACGGAATGAGATGATGAGCTCTCCAAGTACTTTCTTCTCTTGTGTTGTCAAGAGTTGGCAAAGGGTTGCTTCTCTTGTGTTGCTCAACACTTTATAGGATAGATGATGGGAGTTACAATGATTGATGAGGAGTTATGGTGGTTCAATTTAGTGTGAATTGAATGGTTGAAGTGGTGGAAGGCGGTTTTGAAAGAGAATTTGAAGGCGTTTGATGAGAAGAGGAGGAGTTGTGAGAGTTATGTCTGTTTGAAACGGTTGCCAATTCATATGAAGACAATTTTTTACACTGGTAATATGCACAGTACCAGTGTAATATTTGCTCAACGGGTTTGAAAATTGGCTAACTATTCAGCACTGGTACGTTTGCCGGTGTAGAAAAGGGAAAAAAGCAGCTGCGTGCAACTACTTTAAATGATTTTTTTCACTGACCCGAGAGCAACACATGAAAATTTAGACTAACTGTTGTACACTAGTAAGAAATACCGGTGTAGAAAATGTTTATACCGGGTAATATTACACAAAAGCAGCTGCTTTAAATATATTTTGGAAAAATATGTTAAACCCGAGAGAATCTTTAGAAATTTTAGACTAAGTGTGCATCACCGATATATTTACCGGTGCAAAAATAGAATGTACCGGTGTAAAAATGTTTGCGCCTTATCAAAAATTAAAGAAATTGAAAATTTTGAAATGCGATCCAAAAAATTAAACACATACACCGGTAATTTCTTAATATTACCGGTGTAAAAAAATTGTTATTTATTTAAATTCCCTCTTATTTCATTTACCTCCTATGCAAGTTACCAACAACACCATTATTCAAATTGACATTTAATTATTGTGAATAGACATTGTACTGGTTGTTTAATGCAAATATCGACCACACACGGGCCCCACACATTGACGTTACTAAGCATTGTTTAATTTTACAAATTTACATATTGACCCCAAACATTTCGTTCCACCCCTTGAAGCACTTTTCCACCGGCCCAAATGGAATTTTAGGATGCTCCCTGTTGAATAAGTAACGTTTCCGTACCACAATGGCACCGAGGAACCCCGCAATATTGATTATATGTGTTTATTGTAATTAGGTCCCCAAATTGTGACATGCGATTACGACATGTTAGGAATGTACATAAAGTACCAAATTTAATATTCCAGGTTTATGTCATAATTGCAACATATTTGTGCTGGGGTTGTGATTCGTCCTAAAGCGCTAGTAGGTGTTGTAGAGTAAACGAAAAGGGTTTACTTCATTGTTTCTATGTGTAATCCAAACATCTTCCAATCTAAATACTGAGTCCGGACCCGTTCGTTTCCCTGCATGTGGAACTTGGAAATACAAAAGGGTTATTTTGTGGACCATCTGGTTCAATTGGATTGCGATTTCGATTTACAAGTAAACTTTTTACTTTTTGTAATTTAGTCCCTCCAAGAATCTTAGAAGGGTATATATAAAATTGGCTCCACATATATGCAATTCAATACATTACAATCATGTTAATGCGTTTGTAGACCCAACTGGTGGACGGAAGGCCCTTAAAACCAATAGTGAATGTTTGCACTTTATTTTCCAAAATTATACTACTGCTCACAAATTTAATTGGGGAACCTCCATAGCTCCTAATGCAAAGTAAAAATGTCAAACTATCTATGTGCAACACTATCAATGTTTTGTACAAAATCTACTCTTTCTAAGTGCTACAACAAATTTTCTACGAATTATAACGAGAAAATGGTTCAACCCCATCAGCAGGTCCTATTGCATCACCATCACGGGTACTTGTGCCAACATCCATGTCCTCGACATCACCTTCGCGGAAGGTTGGGAAATTTCCGACTGCTTCCACAACGTTAGGAAATTGATACGTCATAACCTTGGCCATATGTTCGTTCTAGGATCTTTGATATTTGGATTCTTCAGGTAAGTTTGCTACACCGACCTCCAAGGCAGCAACCCTGGATTCAATAGTAGCGACAAGCGTGTCAGATGCCTGTCTTTAGAAAGAGTCCATACAAATCTTACCCATTGGTTGGCCATAAACATCATGTGCATGGGCACAAACTCCCGCTCTTGAACAAAGCGCAGAGATGATACTGCAATAGGCATAAGATCCTATCTGATCTCGTTCCCTCTGCAATAGAGGACAAAGTTGACGACCAACATTCCATCGAAGCTCCTTCTTTATTGCATACAAAAAGGTGAGGCAAAGTTTTTGGACTTCCATGTTCATAGTTACCGGATGGATTCTAGATGCCACGAAGTGCTACCACCCATTCATTTTCGGAGTTAGAGTTTTCTTAGGTATTTTGCTCCAACCTGGTTTGACCAATTCACCTATGTCTGTACCTTCCCTAGTTACTATCCCAACGATCTCCTTCTCAGTTGGTTGTTGTAGAATATAGCCATCATCACCTAGAAAATGGAGTGCAAGAAACTCGTCCTCATCGTTTGGAACATTGGGCAACCCAAACAAGCCATTGATAGTTCTGGTGTGACAGTGACAGTTTTACCTCTGCAATACACGTGATCTAGCTCGGCCCGCACTTCAAGTTTTCATAGAACTCATTTACAATGGTCAGGTTGAATGGTTACGGAGTCTCGCAGAATTTTTCCCACCCAAGCTTCTGGATAGTTTGTTCAAATGGGGGAGATGCTTCAATTCCTCTCTCTATCTGATGACGGCATCCTTTGTATGAATCATGTACTAACCTAGCCTCCTTGGACACGAAGGTACCATCAGGGTAAGTGTGCGGCAATACTTTTGGCAATGATGGGGATGGTGAATGGCGTATCCTTTTTTAATTGGATTTGTGAGGCATTTACTAAAAAATACATTGAAACATTTCATCAAACACCTTACATGCAAGTCAAGTTATTCATGGTGTCACATTCTCAATGATTTTATTTCATATGCAATTGCTAATTAATCTTACTGATAAGGTATTGAAGTGGTTTACCTGATTATATGACAACCTACATATGATTTCAACAAAGATGAGTAGTGATGGAGATGATATTAAGTGAGAGTTATAAATTTGGTACTGTGAAAATGGGGATCTGAGAGGGTTTTAAATAATGGAACACTTTTTATACACCGGTATTCTACATATATCGGTGTAAAAAGAGGCACAAAGCAGCTGCTTTAGGCTGCTTTAATTAATAAAAAAAATTCTATCTAATCCAACCCTAGAGTAAGTTTTAAAAAAATATTCTTAGTACCCAATACCTGTACATTTACCGATGCAAATTAAACAAAAAATAGATGCTTTAGGTTGCTTTAAATGCCAAAAAAGATTAAAATTGTCGGACCCTAGAGCAAAAAATGAAAAAAATTCTAAGTACTGTGCACCGGTAATAGTACATGTGCATAAGTACAAACAAAGTACCTCTTTTGTTTTTCTACACCAGTAATTTAATCTTTACTGGTGTAAAAAACCAGCACCTAGTAGAAATTTTAATTAAAATTTAAACACATTTTCACTGATTCAATTCATAAACACTCCACTGAAATCATGGATCATACCAACCAATTCATAAAAGAGTGTCAATTAAATACATCACACGCTAAATCGTTTAATGATCATACAAATTTTCACAAAACATGGTCACAAAAACAACGGCCAGGAACAACCAATCTATCGCTTCCGCTTCAAGACATTGTTCCTACCTACTATTTCACCTCTTTCATCAACCCACAGCCCATCACCATGAGAACGCCTTCCAACAACGGCCCCCCAACAACTTCTAAACTGGGAAATACTGATGGAAACTTAGGACTATCAATTATGTCAGGCTGATCAATCTCATCATCAAAGTTAAACTTCTTCCCATGCAACACCACATGATACTTCTCATTCAAAAGGTCCTTGATGTGAAAAACTTATCGTGCCTGGGTAGCTAAGATGAACTTGTCATCTTCATATCCTACACGATTCATGTCGACCAATGTGAACCCCATGGGCTTCTCAACTACAACACTGGAACCGTGTTCCACCCAACGACACTTGAAGACAAAAACCTTGAACTATACATAATCCAACTCCCAAATTTCTTCAATCTCCCCATAGAAAGGCATCACAACAACAACTAGATGTTTATCTCTCTTACTTTCCTGCCACATGGATTCAGATTCAATATAAACATCACTATATTGAGTGGTGCTCTTCTCATCCTTCTCCAATGTTGAGAAACTAAAACCATTAATGTTATAACCAAGGTATCGTCTCATCCTTCTTATTCTATGGAAAATAATAGAAAATGGACCGTTCTACCATGGTCTGTCTACAGCCCCACCACCCTTTGACAACTTCTTACTAAGAACAACATTCAATTTCTTCACCTTGTTGTGAATAGCTACACCGGTCAAAGGTTTGAGTTCCTTTTGCCCCTCATTCCCACCAACGAATGCAATCGTGTTATCCAGCAACTTGTGACCTACAGGCAGGAATTTACGGTGACCCAAATAAACAGTCTTCATCCCATTCCTTAACTGATGGTAATCTGTCTCATCCTCACAAACTAGGCAAGCCTTGTGACCCTTGACTACATACCCAGAAAGGTTACCATATGCCAGGAAATCATTTATGGTATAAGAAAGTATCGCCCTCAATGTAAACTCTTCACCACTAAAACCATCAAACATTAAGGCACCAACCGACCTAAGCACCTTCAAATCTTCAATCAAAGTGGAAAGATAAGTGTCTATGTCATTTTTAGGTTGTTTCGGGCCTGAAATCATGATGGACAACAACACATATTTTCTCTTCATGCACAAGTACGGGGGAAGATTGTAAATGACAAGCATGACCGGTAACAAATTATGTTTCAAGGACCAGTACACAAAGCAAATCTCAAATTCTTAGGTTCGGAGGCAAAGTGTGGATACATCCTATAAAACTTCTTCCACTGGTCCACATCAGCCGGGTGTTGATTTATATTATCATCTTTACAACCTCCCATATCAATGAACCATGTCAAGTTCTTTGCATCTTTTTCATTCTTAAACAACCTTCTCAGCCTCCGAATAATGGGAAGATACCACATACATTTGGCGTTCACCCACCTTCTCACCGGCACAACATGCTCTCCACCGACAACCAAATTTCTCTTCTTCTTATAACGTGACACATTACATACTAGACAAAAAATGTTATCCTCAAGGTCACCCCTATATAGGACACAATCGCTTGGACAAGCATGTATCTTTTCATACTCCAATCCCATCATACACAAAATTCTCTTAACTTCATAAAGGTTATCAGGAACCCCGTTACCGGGTGGAAGCTTTTCATTCAAAAACTTAAGCAATTTATTCATGCTAGTATCACTCCATGACCTTACACCGTTCAAATTAAACAACTCCATCAAACACGATATGACCGTGTCTTTCTTCTTGCAACTAGGATACAATGGTGTATCCTTCTCACTAAGGAAGTTAACCAAAACCTTTGGGCTCCCTCTAAACTCATTAACAACCTCCTCTTACATGTCATCCAACATAGAATCCCCAAAACACTCTCAGTCACTACTAACTTTGACTTCTGGTGGTGATTTTTCCCCATGAAAGGTCCATACAACATAATCTTTCGCAAACCCCGACTATACAAATGGAGTTTCAGGATGCCCTTCTTATCAATACGACTTCGATTTCCACAATCACGACATGGACATAATAGTCGCTTCTCTCGACTAAAAGCATGCTCCAAGAACTCATCCACGAATATAATATATTCATCGCTACTAACGTTGGCATACACATGCTTGCGCCACTCGATGGCACAATACAACTCTACATATCAATAAATTTCCAACAATCAAACTTCAACACTTTTAATACAATAGAATTTTTCATGATGTCTTCCTAATCATGCAACACCATAAATGCACAATATACACCAATATTCCACATTACAATTACAACATTCTTAACATGTCCAACACTAAAGGAATCAAAAGTCACATCCTTATAACTACAGCAACCCTGGGAACAAATAAAAAACTAATATCTACAATTATACCTCAATCACCATCAAATGATCAAACACAAAATGTAAATATCTCTACTAACCAAAACCATACATGTAATCCTTAATATCCATAAATGTAATTAAAAAAAATAGTACCTTCAAGGGTCTTCATTGTGGAGAATTCAATGCCTTCATCAACCAAAAAACACCCTTAATGAAGCCCTTCCTCCAAAAATCCCATTTTTAACCTGCTAAAAATAGGTGGTAGGTGAGCATTTAATGCTATTTTATACACCGGTATTTAGACTTTACCAGTGCATTTGTAGCTTATAGCATCAGTAAAGTCTGTAACCGGTGTACATATTTAGCCAAAACCCGCATATTTTCTTCTTTTGCATTGGTACGATCATAGTACCGGTGCAAAAACAAATAGTTTTGGCGCCAAATTTCTACAAAAAGAAATTTTGTTTGCATCGGTATTAAGAAAATACCGGCGCGTGTTCAATTCCTACACCGATTGTAATAATAACCGATGTACAAATGCAAAATTTTCCCGCATTTTATTATTATTTCTGCACCGGTATTTTCCCGCTACCGATTTAAAAGGTTGCCCTCTTGGCGAATAGAAAAGGGAAATATGTACACACCGGTAATCATGTACCGGTGCATATGTAAGCAAATGCACCAGTCAAAATACCTATTCAGATAGTACCGATGCAAACTTTTTGAGTTTGTACACCGGTAGAACCAACACCAGTGTAAAAATAGGTGAACTCTACACCGGTTGACAGGATACTGGTACGCATGTACTTATTTGCACCGGTACCGATGTTACATGATAAATACCGGTGCAATTGGTTACATACGCACCGGTATACCTGTACTCATGAATTTATACTGGTGCGTATGTACCTGTTTTCCAATAGTGAATGGTACATTTGGTAGCTAAATTTCTTTTAGGGATAAGTGCCAATATAACCCTATGATAATTTTTAGTGCAAATATAACCCTAACTAGTTAATGAAAGTGCCAATATAATCCTCAGACCCCATTTCCGTCATTGACCTCAATTTTTTGCCGTTGACTCTATGTAAATTGACCAAAATACCCTTTGAGTTAACTCTGAAATTAGGTGGATAATTTTACCCTCATAGTTCGCCGGACCGCCATAGTTCACTAAAATTAGGTAGGGTTATATCAGCACAGTATGCAATCTTATTGGGTTATATCAGCACATTCCTAATGTTTGTAGGGTTATATCAGCACATCCTTAAAAATTATAGGGTTATATTGACACTTTCACTAACTAGATAGGGTTATATTGACACTTTCACTAACTAGGTAAACAAAGATAATAATACTTAGTTAAAAATCAATGTTGTTTACTTCAAAAATTCAACTAAATAACTTTGGGTGCGATAAAGGGAGTATGTCTTAATTAAAGAAGCAAGTTGCACATGGGAAGAACCTAGAATTTTTCTCAACAGGCTAATCTATGTTTTAGTTTTTAACTGTGTGTCAATCAAAGAGAAAAACAAAGTAGAAAAGAAATAGAATTATGAAAAATTTCGGATTAGATATTGATATGTTTCAGTTTTTAATTGTGTCCGTCAATCGAAGAGAAATATAAAGAACAAAAGAAATAGAATTATGAAATTATGATAAAATATAAAAGAAATAGGAAAAAAAATATACGAGTAACTCTCAATTGTTTCATACATGTTCACATGATCCAGACATTTTTGAAAGTGAAGATATAACTTTTATCCGATGTATACATTTTTTTAAAAGTGTACATAAAACCCCTGACCGATGCCAAAATTAATTAAAAATTTAATTTTTTTTACGGTTTTTCGCCCAAAAAATTAAATGATAAAATTAACCTTATTTATTTTGCTAAATTGTTGTTGAACTGACACCACCGTACCACCAGTGTCACTTTGCTGCCCTAATCACACACAAATGGAATTTCACTATCCAATCCCAACCCCAACCCCTACCGCCATGTATATGAGTTGGAATTTACCACCTCGTCTTAAACCTCACGATTTCCACCAAACCCAAACCCAACTCCATCATCATCTGAACTGAAATTTCACCACCCATGGTTCAGTTAATTAATCAACAACAGCGTGCAACGCTAGGTGGGATCCCTCCGTGAAAAACTTTATATATGATATTAGTAAATAAACAATATCTGTGATTTAGTTCAAATCATTATCTCTTGTTCATAGTAACGAGTTAGGACAAATTCAAAGGGAAAGATGAAAAATGATATTTACATTAAGAAATAAAAGTATAAAATAAAACACCATAAAATTATGAATTTTAAATTTAGAGTCAGGTGCTAAAATTAACCTAACTCTACACTGAAAGTGCCAATCGAACCCTGCAAAACGAGAAAGTGCCAAAATAACCATAAACTTTAGATGTATGTTCCAATCTAACCTTGGGCATCGTTGACTTCAATTGTCAACAAAAAATTTGGTTGGAATTTACTGAAATGACCATTTTACCTTTGGATAAAAAAAAGAAAAACAACAAATAGAAAAGACAAATTTGCCCTTCTTTCATTCCTTTCCTTGCCACCACCTCTTATTTCTTCTTTTTTTCTAATTTTTTTTTCTCATGGAATTTCTCCACCGCAGCCAGGCCGCAAGTTCTTAGTTCTCCAAATGCAACTGTTGAATTTCGTTCTCAAGCGGTCTTTGTAGGGTTCGGGGATGGATTGCGTGGTGCAGTTGGGGGAGAAGTGGTTGTGGGGTGCCCGTATAGCCATTGTGGAATGCCAGTTGTGGTGGAAATTAACGGGGGTGGTGGAGATTGGCGGCGATGAGGTGGTGGAGATTGGCAACAATGGGGGTGGTGAAGTTTAGCGTTGAAGATGATGTAGCTTAGGCGGTGACGGTGGGGTGGTGGTTGAATCGGCGGTGGTGAATTCCTTATGCCCAGATTGATGTGAATCGATGGGAGGTGGTGGGTGAATCGATGATAGGAGGTGGTGGCTAGCAAGAGGTGGTGGGAGGTTGTGGTTGTGGTGGTGGCTAGCAAGAGGTGGTGGGAGGTTGTGGTTGTGGTGGTGGCTAGCAAGAGGTGGTGGGAGGTTGTGGTTGTGGTGGTAGCGGGCGATGGCTGGGGTAAGATAAGGTTTGTAGATGAAGAAAGGGGGGTAAATGGGGACAAAAATTCAACTTAAGGGTAAGGGGTATTTTTGTCATTTCAGATTCTGTCAATGATAAGTTCCTTCAGTCTACACAGGAAATAGATCAAAATTAAGGTTAATAACTGCACATTTTGTCATAAAGTTAGAGTTATTTTAGCACTTTCTCACTTTGCAGGGTTATATTGTCATTTTCAGCCTAAAGTTAGGGTTGGAAGTTTAAAAATTCCTAAATTTTATTTTTTATCTAATAATTTCTAGAGAAAAGTGCTTCTATAACCCAACCTAGTTGACATAAGTGCCAATATAACCTTCCAGTGTTCGAAAGTGCTAATATAACCCTACATAGTTAGTGTAAGTGCCAATATTACCCTCTTCGGAAACTTTTAGCCAGAATTTTATAAAATACATTTTTCCCTTTTGAAAAGAAATTAAAATACTAAAAAAAATAGGAAATGATGTTATCGCCCTTAGAGCCATTAATACTTCAATATAGCCAAACCGCCGTCGGATTGCCACCGGACCGCCATCAGGCCGCTGCTAAATTGCCGCCAAAATAGGTCACTATGAAAACCGGTAGGGTTAAATTAGCACATTCCTAAAACTTATTGGGTTATCAGCTCACTCGTAAAACTTATAGGGTTATATCAGTACATTCATGAAAAGTGTAGGGTTATATCAGCACACACTATAGAATATAGACGTTTTAATGATATTTTGTGTATTTTGTTGTGTTTAGTCTGGATTGATTATTGGATAACCTTTGGTGTTGTGTGTGGTTATTATTTTACCGTGTTCTTCGACCTAGGGTTTTTAATGTTGATAATTTTTTTAAATGAGGCTATGATATGTGATAATGATGTTTAATATGAATGATGGTGTAATGATATCGAATTTATGGTGCATAAGATATTCTTATGATGTGATAATGATCGCCTGTTAAGGCCATTCGAGTACCACACACTTAACTTTTATAATATGTGCTGATATAACCCTATAAGTTTTAGGAATGTACAAATATAACCCTATAAGTTTTAGGAATGTGCTAACATAACCCTATAAGTTTTAGGAATGTGCTAACATAGCCCTACAAGTTTTAGGAATGTGCTGATATAACCCAACACGTTTTGGCGCTGGTCCAACGGCGGTCTGACGAACTATGAGGGTAAAATTGTCCACCTAATTTCATATTTTTTTGATTAATTCACATTGAGTCAATGCCGAAAAATCAAAGTCAATGCCGGAAATGGGGTCTAAAAGTTATATTGGCACTTTCATTAACTAGTTAGGGTTATTTTTACACTAAAAATGCAGTAACTAGAGATTGTTGATCATGAAAGTTCCAGACCTAAGGCTTTGATAATGTAAACAAGGAAACGGGAGGATGAGGTCTTAAGGATGATGTCGTCAACTTAGGCAAGGATTCATGCCCTTCTTGTACACAGAGAGAATGATTGGACTTGCACCATTTGAACCCAAGTTTTTGCAGACGAGAAGAAAATGGTTGGAATTATGCACAAGGTGTCTGTTTCACACCATATTAAATTAAAGCTTTCTTAAGATGAAAAACATGATCAGGGAATCGAGCACTTGCAAACCTCACCTATTGTTGGAAACGCATAGTCTTATTTAGATGTGTGAATAAGGTAATTTTCCATAGATTAATGTTTGTTAATAATGGAATACATATAGAGATACTAGCTCTAGACATACAATGTAAGACATAAGATCCCTACCAAATCTCAATCATATCTCAATTGTATCCCAATCATATCTCATCTTATCCTAATACCCCCCCAAGCAAAGCGTCGGGTTGGTTAAGACGCAAAGCTTGGACCTAAAAAACTCAAACAAAGGGCGAGAAAGACCCTTGGTGAATATGTCAGCAACTTGAAGAGATGCCGACACATGACGAACACGCAGCTTCCCTAAGGCAACCAGCTCCCGAATGAAGTGATAATCGATATCAATATGCTTGGTAATCTTAAGAGACACCAGATTTTGAGCAAGAAAAATGGCGTTGTTGCTGTCACACAACAGGATGGGCGGCTCAGAAAGTGGAAAGCAAAGATCACAAAGCAAGTGAGAATGCCAGGCAACCTCCGCCACAGTGTTGGCCAAAGCACGATACTCAGACTTTGAACTGGAGAGGGACATAGTAGGCTACTTCTTGGCACTCCAAGAAATGAGATTACCCCCAAGAAAAATCGTGTAGCCATAAGTCAAGCGCCGAGTATCTAGGAAGCGAGCCCAATCAGCATCAGAGTATCCTAACACATCCGTGGAAGTGGAAGAATGAAAGGATAATCCGAAATGAAGAGAGCCACTGACATAGAGAAGAATCTAGGTGACTGCCGCAAAGTGATCATCACGAGGATCCTGGAGAAACTGACTAACAGAGTTCACAGCAAAGGCCAAGTCTGGTCGAGTAATGGTGAGGTATTGCAGAGCACCAACCAAAGACCGATACAAAGTGGGATTATTGAAAGGTTCGCTCGAACTACCGAGAAGCTGAGAAAAAGGTACAAAGGGGGTGGAAACCATCTCAGCATCAGCCATACCAGCTCGACGAAAGATATCCCTAGCATACTTAGCCTGACCCAAGAAGAGACTAGAGGCAGTGGAAGAGACATCAAGACCAAGAAAGTAGCTAAGGGAGCTAAGATCCTTGATGGCAAACTCCTGATGACTACGAGAAATGAATTGATAAATGGAAGTAGAGTCATTTCCAGTAATGATGATATCATCAACATATACCAGTAAATATAGCAGAACAATACCTCAAGAAAACACAAATAGAGATGTGTCAGCAGAAATGCAGACAAAACCAAGCTGGCGAAGAAATGAATTGAACCGATCGAACCAAGCCCTCAGAGCCTACTTAAGCACCTAAATAGCTTTTTGCAGACAGTAAACATGATTAGGGCGAGTAGGATGCTTGAAGCTAACAGGTTGAGCCATATACACTGGGGCATTGAGAACGCCATTTAGGAACACATTCTTCACATCTAACTGCAAAGGCTATTTCTGAATGGTAGCAATGGTAAGAACCGTACAAACAGTGGATGCTTTGACCACAGGACTGAAAAAATGGTCAAAGTCAAATCCAGGTAGCTGTGAAAACCCTTGAGCCACAATTCAGGCTTTGTAACGGTCAACCGTTCCATCGAGCATATATATTTGACCCGGAAGACCCATTTGGAGCTAACAACATTTACATTAGATGGTCGAGGAACTAAATCCCAAGTGTATTGCTTTCGAAGAGCATGCATCTCTTCATCCACGGCAGCAACCCACTTAGGATCACGAAGAGCAGCTCGATAATCTCGGGGTTCAGAGTGGTCAAGTGCGGCCGCAGTAAGGCCATTGGCAACATAATTATCAAGATGTTGAGGTCGACGCAGAATGGTACGAGGCCAAGTGACTATGGGATGAGGCCGAGATGATGGTGGACTAGGAGAATTGTCATCTGAGTCATCTGCAGTATACTCATAATGCACCAAAGAACCAGGGATTTGATCAGGAGTGGCAGACGGGAGGTCAAAAAAATAGGTGAGTCAGCTGAACACAACGAGCAAGGCGCCAAATGAGAAGGCAATGGTGATAGAGGCATAGTGTCTGGAAGGAATGGATCAATAAATGAAGATACATAAGGAGAACAGAAAGCTGAAGAACTTGAAGACGGTGCAACAAAAGGATAGCAAGTTTCATCAAACCGGGCATGACAGGTTATGTAAAATTGACCAGAAGTAAGATCCAGACAACAAAATCCCTTGTATTGATAACTATACTCGACAAACACACAAGGAATACTTTGAGGTGATAGCTTGTGCTTAGCATAGGGACGAACAAATGGATATACTTTACAACCAAATGGATGGAAGTTAGAGTATGTTGGTGTTCGGTCAAACAGAATACCATAAGGAGAAGCACTATCAAGTACCAGGGTGGGAAGGAGATTAATAACATATACAGCTGTCACAAATGCATCATCCTAAAAAGATAGTGGCGGATGTGAATGGAAAAGCATAGTAAGCCCAATTTCTATCACGTGACGATTTTTTCGTTCCGCAAGCCCATTCTGCTCGGGTGTGTACGGATAGGAAACCTAATGAAGGATTCTTTTTATCTCAAAATGAGTTCGGAGACGTGTGTTCAGAAACTCTGTGCCCCCATCACTCTGAAAGACTTTAATCCGAGAGGAAAATTAATTTTCAACAAACGCCTTAAATTTCATATATACATCAACAAACTCAGATTTATGATAATGGGGGTAATGCCATGCAAATCTCGAGAAATCATCCACAAAAATAGCATAGTAGACAAATCCATGACCAGATAAAACAGAAGATGGTTCCCACAAATCACAATGAATCAAATCCAAGACATGTATAGCTCGTTTAGAATTTTCAACAAAAGACAGTTTATGGCCTTTTTCCGTCACACAGGAGGCACATGCATTAGGTTTAGGAAATAAAAAGGAAATAGATAGTTCACCATTTTTAGCTAACAAAGAAATGGTACTAGGGGACACATGTCCTAAACCGGCATGCCACAGTTCAAAAGAGACCCGAGATTTATTTTGCTTAATAAAGGAAAGTAAAGCTTCTTCACCATGATCCAACACATATAAACCAACCTCACTGTGGCCTTTGCCCATGACTGCCCTGGTAACTTTGTACTGAATCACAAAAGAACGGTCATCAAAAGTGATCAATACACCAAGATCTCGAGTATGCTTGCTTATAGATAATAAGTTTTTGGTTATATGAGGAACAACCAAAACATCAGACAGACGCAATGAAGGCGTAAGTTGAGAATCACCAATAGCATAAATACATATATAAGTACCATTCCCAATAGAAACAAAGGATTTACCATTGTAGGGTGTGACACTCTCAAGGTTCGAAGCAGACAAACTCATATGAGCAGAAGCTCCAGAGTCAAGGTACCAATCAGAACTGACGGCGGCCGGCTCAAGCTGAAGGGAGGGCTGAAATTGCTGAGCAAGATTAGAAGTCTCGGATGGATGTTGAACCAAACGATAATAGTGAGCAGCATCATGACCCATTTTGTGACATTACTAGCATTGGAGACCACGACCCCGACCACCTGAGGACTGCCCTAGAATCCTGCCACGTCCACGGCCTGAGAACTAGCCAGAACGCCTGTCGTGTGTGCCAGACGCGCCACCATCACGTGTGCCAGACGTGCCACCATCACGTGTGCCAGACGCGCCACCATCACGTGCTGCACTCGCCGACGCATGAGACCATGCTCGGCCGCCAGAGTTGGATTCTGACATCACGAATGTGACCGGCCCAACTGAAGTACCACCAGAAGTGCATTGTCTCTGTAAATTGTTCAAAAATGCTTCGTGGTCCTTTGTATGATTAACTATCTCGGCATACAAAGGAGTCAGAGAAGCACTGATAAATAGAGCAGAAAAATCCTTAAATTCAGAACCTAAA
Source organism: Rubia yunnanensis (assembly GCA_037428765.1). Classification (NCBI taxonomy): domain Eukaryota; kingdom Viridiplantae; phylum Streptophyta; class Magnoliopsida; order Gentianales; family Rubiaceae; genus Rubia; species Rubia yunnanensis. The sequence continues at coordinate 81,707,823 of CM075068.1, forward strand.
GAAGTAAAAAACCAAAGAGGTTGATCATCATTTGATGCAAAGCACCCAAACCAGCAAGTTGATCGAACACATCTTAAATTGAAGGTGTAAATCATGCTCCAAACCATTCTTACGGATAGTAAATGCAGTGCAACGAAGGCATAGAATGGTCGACTTACTTTGGTTCTGATGAGCAGCAGCAATGTTCTCCCACATTTGTTGCGAAGTCTTATAATCGTCAAGCTCAGCCAAGGTTTCCCGAGATAGGGACAAGAATAAGAGGCTACATACTTGCTAAACTTGCCAAGCCATGCTTCGCGTGCAACCAAGGCTTGCTTATAAGCAGCCTTCTAATCCTCCTTCATCGAACCAGAAGAAAAGCCAGTGACCGTTGCATAGGAGAGAGATAAAAACGTGGAATCCGATGGTGGTGGAGAAATAATCGGACATGGTTTGGTGCCGTTGAGAAAACCGTACAGTCCCTGTGGTTTGAGAATATGAACAACTTGCCATTTCCATAGCAAGTAGTTTGTTTAAGAAAGCTTGATGGTGAACATATGTAGAAGAGCATTGTAGGGAAGCTTGGATGATTCAGCTATGGTGAGAGGAGAAAAAAAAAGCTTGAGGAGAAGAAGAGAGTGGGCGGCGGGTTGGAAAAGAGAAAAGGAGAGCAGACGCAGTTGCTGTGGAGAAAAAAGAAGAGATCGTAAACCCTATTTTGAAACCATGTGAATAAGGTAATTCTCCATAGATTAATATTTGTGAATAATGAAATAGATAAGGAGATACTAGCTCTAGACATACAATGTATCAAGACATAAGATCCCTACCAAATTTCAATCATATCCCAATCATATCTCATCTTATCCTAACAAGATGGCCAAGTAAGAAGTCATTTTTGACATCTAATTGATGGATCAGCCAGCCGTTTGAGAGAGCAAGGGATAACATGGTGCAAAAAGTGTCTAACTTAACTACCAACACAAATGTTTCATTGAAGCCAATCCCTTGTGTCGTGCAAGTTGGCAATCAACACCAAACTTGCAACAAAATAACCACTCTCCTGAAATAAAATTGGCATCATAAGATCTTGAAACGAGGTCCCAAGTTCCATTGTTAATCAAGGCATTATATTCATATTTTGTAAATTGAAATCAGTATGGATCTTAATCGGTTTTTTTGCAACTTTTTCGTATGTTAGAGATGGAGATATAAAGGTTGAATGCGTATTTGGATTTGTTAATACCGTCTTTGTCTTGAGTGCGCTTGGGATGCATGTTAGATGTGATGGAGTTGTGGTGTGTGTTTTTTTGGGGTGGGGGTGGGGGGCGCAATTGTGAGGTTTGGTGATTATGATTTAGTAGGAGAGTTAGAGAGATTGGAGGTGTTTTAGGAAGTTTTGGGTAGATGTGATGGATTTTTGTTTTTAAAAAATGTTTTTTAAAATTCACATGTCGAGTGATAATGTTTTTTTTTGTTAAGATCTGAACACTGATAGGTTTCATGAAGTGGTTTATAGCCAAGAAAAATACAGGGTGTAGAATGATTAGTGAGAGTTTATGGATCATGGTGGTTGAAATTTTAGGGTAGCAAAGAAAATCCAAGGCTCTAAGATATCAGTATTGATGGATGTTGATGCATATTGGAACCGTCAATCAAACCCCACCCTCGATCCTTACTGGCAAACCTGTAATCTGCAAAGGTAAACAGACCCTGGAGCAACGCGGGGGAAGATCCTCCAACGAGCAAGTCAGTCACCAGTGAATAGTTAATTCAAAGCAAAAGTAGGCAATATTGTGTTGTAAAAAATAGAATACATACCTCCCTATTTATAGCTTCCTAAAACCCTAATATCCTTGGTCTATGACCTAACTTTCTTCTTCTCTTTGGAAGAGGCCCAACTATGAGCTCACTTAGACATACCTTGGGTGTTGGGCCTTTCTCATAGTGTTGAGGGTATTAGCCCATATAGGTTTTAATCTTACTATGTCACTAAAAGCCCCCAGAAAAACTAAGTGATCTTCCATTTTTCGAAGGCATATTCCATCGAAGCTGAACCTAGCCACCAAAGGCTATATTCATCGATAATTTATGGTATGGTTTGCAACGGTTATGGTTTCCTTCGAAGGTTTTTAGGTTTTACGGCTGGGCGGGCACTTAGATTTTCTCAAATGACTAAACTCTTGGAATTCCTATAAAGGCGTGTGGATAGTTAAAAGCGAGAGGACGACGCGCGTGAACAGTCATAAATGGAATCTTTTAGCTTTTCACACCTTTTCAGACTCCCTATTTCCCTAGGTAATCATTACTCCACCTTTTTTATTTCTTCTGCCTTTATAACCCCAAAATGTTTCTTTTTCTTCTTCCATTTATCTTCTTATTTTTGCAGGCTATTTTCAGAGAGCTCTCGATTCAAAATCTCTTCAGCCCCCAAGTCTTAATTTCCTTCCATCTTCATTTTCACAAGTAATTTTACATGGATCCTAGTACTATCCCCGCTTTTTCCCATTCTTTCCCCTCAGTAGATCTCGAGAGGGGCAATGGTGATGGAGTGAGTTTATCAGTGAGTGAATCCAGATGGCTAGAGTAGACATACACATTCAACACATCAATAGTGAAGAAAACATCTTGGCACATGAAATGGAAAAATTTTTCAGCCCGGAATCATCCATCTCAAGACTCGATCAGAGAGAAGAAATCCAGAAAGCTCTTACAGCAGACCGGATCAAGCTGACAAATTTAAGAATTCCAGGTTAATCACATGTTAGCTAAGTATGGGATTGTACACCTGACCTACAGTAAGATTGACACGAGGGGTTGAGGTCTTATCTGCTAGGAATCGTGCATAACACTGCTACTTAGACAATTCTTCACACTATTTTTTGCAGTGAAGGATGCTCATTAGAATAGGTTTAGAGCACTAGTAGCCGATTTTGATGTTCAAGTATACTGGAACTTTTTCTTGTAGAAAACAATAGCTCAGTTCTTCAAATTTTTGGGAAGCCTATGTATATTCCCTACTTCGGTGGTTTAATTTTTTGTTTTAAAAAAAGAGTGAATCCTCAGAAAGCATTAATTCTCATTTTTCCGGAAAGACCTCTCCTTGATCATTTAGGCTTTCAGTTGATTTGGAAAGGACGGATTCGATAAACCCCATATCCAATTCTGAAGAGATTCCTGATCCTTGGGCCAGGGTTAACTCTGCTAGGTGCGAATCACCTAGATTAGGCAATACATTGGGTGATGGTTTTATCGATCAATCAAGGGGTAGTCTTAAGCATGTAGGTGGTCATAGTGTCGAGAAGAACATAAATTAGATCTCTTATGTGCCTTCGAAGAGAAAATTCGTGGTAGAAAATTGTTCTAGTGGTAAGTCTTCGTCGAGCGGGGGTAGTTTGGCGAGGTACATTTTTCCTGAGGAGGTCCTAAAAATAATTGAAGAAGTACCTCCTTATCATATAGTAATCATATTTGGGTTGGATTAAGCTTCCTTTTTCCTTCTCTCCCATCGAACTTCATGGAAGAGTTTGATCTCACTCTATCTCAGCTGCACCCTAATGTGATTGTGGTCATAATATCTTTTATGGTTCGGTGCCTAGAGGTGAACATGAGCCCTTGATATGAATGTTTTTGAGCCGTTTATTCCCTGATTAGTTATCAGGATGTTAAGGGGACCTTTACCCTAGGAAATAGATTATCGGGGTGGAGGTTCATTGTTCCCCCTTCTAATAATGGTGGGTGGCAAGATAAGGCCTTGACCTTCGACTGTTCCAGTTACCGAACCCCTCGATGGAACCCTTATGTGGTCATTGAAACAAGGAAAGGAAAGTATGTAGTTCCAGAGGGACTTCGTGAGGCCGTAGAACATCTTCAAAACCTCGAGCCCTTAGATACTAATGATTTTTTTTCCTAAAACCAAAGGGGTGAAGCCTTTTGTTAGGCCTGAGTGGGTTTATGAAGAGAGTAGCTCTGAGGGGCCTGCAGACTTTAATAATAAGAGAAACAAGGTGATGATTGACCATTATGTCTGCGGTCTCTTCGATCTCAAGCTCCTTCCCAGAAATAAATGTCAAAGAGATAATCTCTTCGGATACCTCCGAAGGTCTTTAGGATATTTTTCGTATAATTTTGCTTCTCGTTTTCCTCTTTAAGATTCATAACTCATTTTTTCTTTATGTAGTGAGTAGTGCCAAAATTTTGTAAATGCCCTCGATTAGGGCGTGCCTTTTCAATCAATGGTGCATGTTAAGCAACCTACTTCGGTCCAAACTCAGTCAAGGTCTCAGCAAAAACCTCCCATACAAGAGATTCCCTAGAAGAAGCAAAGATATGAGGCTGTTGGTTCCTCCATTGAGCTTGATCATAAAAAACCAGCGACAAAGTCAAAATGGATGATTTGTCACTGGGGTATCTTGGAGATTTAAGTGACGAGCCTTCGGTATGTTACTGCCTATTTTTTTATATGTATATTCTTTGCTTGTTAAATCTCCATCACACCTCTTGTGTTTATTCAGGTAGTGGCAACCGTTTGATCGACCTTGCAATCTGCCACTGGCATATTCTCCAGCCAGGTCCCCCCCCCCCTCTTGAAAGGTTCTATCAAGGCCGCATTTGAAGCTGCTCGACAGGATAAGTGTGCAAAGGTGAAGAAGGAGATGGAAAAACTCTGGGAGGACTTGAAAAAGTTGAGATAAAAGAAAAAGCTTCTATCGAAGAAGTGTTCACCTGAATCCCACCGTGTCCTACTAGAAAGCTTCGTTGATAGGCTAATGGGCTCTTAGGACTTGTAAGATGCCTTTCTTGAAATTCTTGGGATATCAAAGCTGTGAGGTTGAACTGAGCTCTTCGGCTGGGTGTCTGAGCATCTTACTCTCGAGCAGGTCAAGTCCCTTGAGGATTATATCGACAGAGAGGCTAAGGAGAAGATTAAGGCCAAGTGGGGTAAAGTTTCTAGTTCTGGTAGCTTCAAGTTTTGGCTTCTCATCGTTATCAAGAAGGTGAAGAAGTTCTACTCAGTGGAAGAACTTCAAAAACTTTCCATTCCCGATCCTGCTTCGCAAGCTGAGGACACTCAGAATGCAGAAGATGATGAAAGACCTGCAACGAACGAAGTAACCAATCATAGCTTAGGTTATAAGGGGAGAGATGTATGAGTTCCTGTCATTTCCCCTCCTATTTTGTTTAATTTTATAATTGTATTTTAGAACCACAATCAAATGGTCATGTTTTGGAATTTATTTTTTAAGTTTCTCTTCAAATGTTTTGGTTTGAATATTTGACTACCACTCCTTTTCTTTTTTTTTTTATAGAATTCACTTTTGATAAATGAATTGGAGAGATCTAATAAAGAGCTTGCTAGGGTTAGGGTGGATTTTTCAAAAACTCTCACCGAACTTGCCTGATTAAGGAAGGATTTATCTGAAGCTAATAAGGGGCTGTCATCGTGGCACGATGGCAGCCATCTTTTAATTGGGAAGCTCCTTAGCAAAGAACAGAGGGATCCAAAAAATGGCCATACCGCCATTGCTCTTGTTATAGTAGACGAAGCGTGTAACGTCACCGAAATGGATCATCAAAATGCCTTGCAAGAGATGATCAAGGAATACTCTGGTATGTATAAATGCCTTAGGGATGCTAGGTTGTATCATACTTTGAATCACTGGGGGGAATAGTAGGCATTATTGGGATGAGATTGAGAAGCTTGAATCTCAAATCGGCAAGATGGTCAAGTGAGATAATTACCTTAAAGAGGAAATTTCTAGGCTGCAAGGGGCTATCGATGACAACCAATAGTTTTGCAATGAACTTGTAATCCAGAATCTCAGCTTTCGAGCCAAGTTTCAGAACAAGCCGCTACTATCCAACTCTTCTCTAATAGCCTTTGCGCGTATAGATTGTCTCATGGGGTTCTCAATATGGGCCATATCAATGATATGCTTAGATTCTTGTATGATGTCGAGATGGCTATGATGAAAATGGTTTAGATAGAGATCATGACCATTATGTAGTGTTTAATGATGTTCATGAGTGGAAAGCATGTCTTCGTTCAGAGGCTGATTCTAACTCTTAACAAGCGGATCATTTGAATAGGAATTCTCTGCTCGTGATCCCTTCAAGGGGGAAGCATTTGAAAAGGTCCTCTAAAAAGATGACCCATCCTAAATGAAAATCCTAACCTAGGAATAAAAACCCTTCTGTCGATCCTTCAAATCGAGTTCTTCAACTTGAGCATGTGGAAGCAATTCCAATAGAGGTTCCTGATAATATCAAGAATTCCCTGCCAACCTATGATTGCGACGCAGAGAGGGATTCCCCATCTCCCAAAGATTTAATACCTTGTCAAAGGCATCATACTAATCAAGTCTCTAAGGTCTCAGAGAGTGAAGTTAATCGTTTATTAACGATTGCCACTGGGCTGGAACCAGAGAACATTCGATGGTCTGACTGATCATTTGTACATAGTGTTGTATTTTGTAACTTCTAATAAAATTACAGCATACGTTTATATGTTATCAAATAGTTGTTAATTATATGAATGTATCTTACTAAACATTCAATTGCTTAATAAGAAAATGAATTAGTCTTCTTTGAGCGGAAATGTATGCTATCTTAAAGAGAATTTATTCAATTAACTAAGGTGTATTTTCTGCTTAAGACCAAATAATTTGACTACTTAAAAGTGAGTATTTCAATTGCATAAAAACAAGTTATTTATCACATAAGAGCAAATTATTTTGATCGCTTAAAATCCAATTATTTCAATTGCTTAAGAGCGAATTAATTCAATTGCTTAAAAGAGAATTATTTTGATCACTTAAAGAAAATGGATTGCATCAAACTATTTGTAGTGTCAAAATTTTCACTAAGTCAACTAGTTGCTGTGCAGAGCATATAAATCTGGGAATAATTACATGTAGTGAAATTAGCCACTTGTCAACTTCATTGCGCCTAGGGCTGCCAATCCATAAAGTTGGTGATACTTTTGAAGATTAACTATGTTCCATCTTCTTGGTACGCAATCTACTTCCATTGTGAATAGGGTATAACTTCCTTCTGGGTGAGTTTCAAGAGCTCGATACATTCCTTCCCAGTTGGGAGCCAGCTTCCCCTCAGGTTTTTGGCGGCTCTTCTCATTTTTCCTCATTATAAGATCTCCCACAACAAACTGCACCCTTTTCACCCTTCGATCATAGTATTGCTTGACCTTCTCTTTTACTTTGTCCTTTCAGATTGACGCCAAGGCTCACCTTTCATCCACAAAATCCAAATCTAAGTGGCGATTATCTTCATTTCCGGTGCCACTAGTTGTCATCATCCCGAGACTTGGTGCACCAATTTCCACTAGGATCACAGTTTCTGAGCTATATACCATTCCATAAGGCATGTCACCCATAGTAGAAGATTTCATCGTCCGATAAGCCCATAACACACTGGGCAGTTCAATAACCCAATTTCCTCCAGCTACTTAGAGCCTTGCTTGGATTCTGTTGACTAGGGTGCGGTTGGTAACTTTGACCTGACCATTTTCTCGTGGATGATATGCTGATGTAACACTCAGCTGGATCTTGAACTCTTCACACTAGCTCCTAAAGGGATCATTCATAAACTGTGCTCTATTGTTTGTAATAAACCTCTTTGGAATGCCAAAGCAACAAATAATGTTCTTCCAAAAAAATGAGATAACAAATTTCCCCTTGATGTTCACCAACAACTCCGTCTTGACCCATTTGGTAAAGTAATCGACTGTCACTATCAAATACTTGAACCTTCCCAGTGCTTCTGGAAAGGGTCCCACCAAATCAATCCCCCATTTGTCGAATGGCCATGAGCTGTGTATGTTGATCATTTGTTTGAGAGACATGGGTTATAAGTGCTTGTTTTTGGCATTGGTTGCAAACCTGGATATACTGGTTGGCATCCTCGAACATTGTCAGCTTGTAGTACCTAGTACGAATCATCCTCCTAGCTACTGAATGAGCTTCCTGGTGACTGCCACAAATACCTTTGTGGAATTCTTTCATCAAGTAATGCATATCCAAGGTGTAACGTATCAAAGCAGGGGCTATAAGTATCCTATTTGATACAAAGTCCTATCCTGTATCACATACTTGGGTGCCTTGAGTCAAATCTTCCTCGCTTCGAAGGGGTCTTCCGGAAGCATTTCATTTTGGAGGTATTTGACAATCGGAGTTATCCACATTTCTCCTTCTTCAATCGCCATTACAATGAGTTCCTCCAAAATTCGCTTATGCAAAGTCTCAAATAACACTTATTTCTACGTCAATCCCCCCAAATCTAGGGAAGCTAGTTTGCTTAGGGCATCTGCCTTATGGTTTTCCTCCCTCGACACTTGAGAAAGAGTGTATGATCGAAAGCATTTTAACAGGGGTTTCACCACCGCTAAGTAGCTCTGTAAACTAACTTCCTGGGCCTTGTATTCTCCATTAACTTGATTGACCACAATCTGGGAATCACTAAATATTTCCACATCTTCCACTTTCATCTCCTTCGCCATTCGAAGACCAGTAATCAAAGCTTCGTATTCTACCTCATTTTTCATGGTCTTAAACTTGAAATGCATAGCGTAGGGGTAATCAATGCCATTGGGGCTAGTGTGCAGGACTCCTGCCCCACTTCCCCCTGAATAGGATGATCCATCCACGAATAAACTCCATATGCCTCTTTTGTCAGCTTTACATTCTTCTTTGATCACATCATTGGTTCTACAATAAAATCCCTCAAGGCCTGACCTTTGATCGTGACCCTGGGGTGGTATTGTATGTCATACTCTCCCAATTCTACATCCCATTTCATTATCCTCCCTGAAGATTCCGGCTTTATAAGTATTTTCCTGATAAGATAATTGGTAAGCAAAACTACAGTGTGACCCAGAAAATAGGGTCATAGTTTTCGAGCTGCATGGACCAGGACTAAAATTAGCCTTTTGATAGCAGTATACCTTATTTTTGGGGATTGCAAGGATCTTCTAACGAAGTATATGGGATGTTGGCGCTTCTCTTTCTCCTCTACCAATACAACACTAATAGCCAAGACTGAGGCAGAGATATAGAGATACAAAACTTCTCCTTTCTCTAGTTTCATTAACGTAGGCAAAGTTCTAAGGTGCTCCTTCAACATTGCAAACGATTTCTCACAATTCTCTATCCATTTGAACTTTTCAGCTTTAAAAAGCACATTGAAGAAGGGTACATATTTTTCTGCCCCCTTCGATAAGAATAGACTTAATGCCGCTAAGGGCCCCATCAACTCTGAACTTCCTTCACGGTACGTTAACTTTTCATATTCATCAATGCTTCCACCTTTTTTGGGTTAACATCGATTTCTCTCTTCGAGACCATGAAACCCATAAAATTTCCTGCGCCAACTCCGATCACACACTTTGATGGATTCAGCTTTAAGTTTTCCCCTCTTAACTCATCAAACATTTCTTCTAAGTCCCGCAAAAATTTTGTAGGTTACACTCTTCATAAACACATCATCAACATAGATTTCCAGGCTCTTCCCGATTTGCCTTTTGAAGAGTTTATCAAAGAGCCATGGGTAAGTAGCATTAGTGTTCTTCAACCCAAAAGGCATTTTCTTATAGCAAAATGTGCCCATGTCCATTATGAACAAAGTTTTCTCCATGTCTTTTTCTACCATCATTATCGGATGATAACCTTTATGAGCATAAAAAGGCTAAAATCTGATATCTTGCTATTTCCACCTTCAACTGATCAATCTAAGGCAACGAGTAGCTATCCTTTGGACGAAACTTGTTTAAATATGTGAAATCGATTCACATGTGTCGTGCCCTATCTAGTTTTGGGACCATGAAGGGGTTAGCTAAGTATTCTAGGTACAATACCTCTTTAATAACCTTGGCCTTGAGGAGTTTCTCCACTTCTGTCCTTATCGCCTCGGCCCTTTCAGGGGTGAACATCCTTTTTTCTGCTTAACTGGCTTTATCGAGGGGTCAATGTCTAACCTATTAACAGCCAGTTATGCTGGTAATCCTGTGAAGTCTGATGTATCCCAAGAATACACATCGTAATATCGATCCAGCAATGCTTTCAGCTTTTGTCTTATCATTTTTGGCATCATTTTTCCCACAGCCACTGATCCCAAGCTTTGAATGAAAAACTATTGAGTATCAGCTAGTCTAGCCTCCCCATGTATTAAAGACACATTCCATGTTTTCCTTGCTCCTTTTACTGCTTCATAATTGCAACTCCAAGCTACTGCTTAATCCCCATGAACGGATGCCACTCCATTCTCAGTTGGAAATTTCATCATCAAATGATACGACGACCACACCACTCAAGCTTGACACATTCATGGTCTCCCCAGTATCACATTATAAGGAAAGAAATGACCGATGACTATGAAAGTGCTATTCCCTCCTTATCTCTATCGGTGACCCTTACACGCAAAGTTATCTCCTATAGCGGGTATACTGTTTTTCTTGTGAACCCTGACAATGGAGAGGTGGACTTTTTTAGGTTTGTATGTCGAATTCTGAGCTGATTGAAGCATCTTACAAACATGATCTTGATCCCACTTCAACCATTAACCAACACCATTTTCACCAACGAAGTCCCAACCATCACTGAAATAACCATGTGATCAGCATGAGGGGTTTGGTTTGGAACCGCATTTGCCTCTGAAAATGTGATGGCCTCATCAAGCCAAAATTTTTTACCCACCAACTTGCCTACCAGGACACACTGCGACTGTGCTTTCTTTAAGGCATTCAGAGATCTCTCGCCGATGACCCTACCGATTACATTGATCACTCTGTGCACCACGGGGTTCCCTTCATTCCTATTCCAATTCTCCACTGGAGGGTTTCGTTGTGGCTCCTCGCAGCACTCTTTCCGTTGTTTCTTAGGACCTTGATTCCCTTTGTTTCCAGTGTTGAAGTTTTTCTTAAGGGACATTTGTTTCCCCGCTCACTCATGTGCTTTGAATGACCATCTCAGTATGGCTGACGAAAGGATTTTTTTAGAAGATCCTCCCTTTCACACCGGTCAATCTCCATTCGGAGATGGGTACACTCATTTGTGTTGTGGCCATAATCTTTGTGGTGGTCAAAAAACTTATTGGTGGCTCTCCTAGCGGTGAAAGCCCCGTTAGCATTGTTCATTGGAGGCGATGGTTTGAAAATTCCCCTGTGGATACTCCATGTCTTCGTCAGGGAATGACACATAGGTGTGTACCTTTTGAAAGTTGGTTTTTCCATTGGCCTCTTACCTTGGGAATCACTAAACTTCGACCCCTTAGCCATCATCTCCCTTTCTTCTTTTCACTCGCCTCATAAACATTTGAATACTGCTCTATGACTTCTTGGAGCAGCTGAAGCGTTTTAAGGGTTTTCTCACCGTTAGATTCTTGTAAAGCTCCAGATCTTCCATCCCCAATAATAACCTTGGATGATTTCATTTTCCGTACCTTTAACCACCCCCAGACTTTCATCGATATACCTATGGTAAAAGACTGTCATAGATTCCCCATACTTCTGCTCGGTCTGGCACAAATCTGTCGACGTTTTAGTAAACTTCTTCTTCTGGAAATACTAACTCAGGAGTGCCCCATTGAAATCTTGATATGACTGCAATGAACCTTGTGGTAGCTTGTTTAACCATTCTCGGGCTTTCCCTCGAAGGTAACTACCCACTAGTTTACAAGTCAAGCTCTCATCAAAGTCCCAATAGTTCATCAATCCAAGGAAATTCTAAATACATTTTTGAGGGTCTGAATCTCCTAAGTAGGCAGGGAGCCCTTTTGGCAGCTTTATATCCTTAGGCCAACGAGCTGTCGTCACAACTGAACTAACTGGAGATCCCGCAGTTTGTCCAGTTGGCCCTATCATCCTGTCCAACTCTCCCAGGGCACTCTTTGCTCCACCATATTGATAATCCCTTTTCTAATTTGGTCCTCAAGGGGGATTGCCACTCGAGAGAGTGTGTATAGGCTGTGAAGTAAATTTCCCTAAGTGAAAGCCTACTCTTACATCCCCTGGGTAGACGAAGGGTAAGGATCATTTCCCATGATAGTCCATAATTTCAGCACAACCTCCTTTGGCAAAGTTCTACTAGTTTAGGACTCTCACCCACGACATTGTCGCTCGATCTTGTTCAATGCCTTGGGGTGGATATATTGGCATCAGAGTAGGCATAGGGTAACTCACTTGCATATGATCGAGAAAAAAAAGTTGTGGTCTCAGCTGTGCAGCTTCCCTCACATACCCTATGTACGAGACACCAAAAATTTGTCTTGCTAAGGGCAAGGACATAATCCGTGTTTCCAAGGCCAATGACGACCTATGAGTTATCAAAGGAATCACAGTCGTCGATGGTCGATGAATCATCAAAGGGAGGTTTACTTGATAACCTACTGCTACTGGTATCTACGTGACCTGATCAAAATTTTAAGGAGAGCCCATAGCCTCATCCCCCATATAATTTTCCCAAACTCTTCGTTCATAAGCCTCAACATGCGAATTACCAGAACATTCCATGAAATGGCCATCCAAACCTCGCGACCAAACAATGGCATCATAGTTCCAATTCCCATGGTTGGTTATATAGTGATCTCTAAGTTTCCCAAGATTCCTAGTAGAGCCCCGCCTGCAACCCTTCGATCGCAAGGGTTAGCCAGCCAGGATTTACCGGTGCTTTAAGTGGTGCCATCTCCGCACACAGTACTACTGCAGAAGCAACCATCTTCTTTGCCTGTCCAAGCTTGTACGAAGAGTCAAACTCATCACCAACGCCCGTCCCCTTGATCCTCAACCTCTCACTCCGCCGAGTTGAAGTCATGGGCACAGACATACACCAATAGATCTAGATCTGGCTGAATTTTAGGTCCCACTGGGCGTGCTAATTGATGCATATCGAAACTGTTGATCCAAGCCTAATCTCAATCCTTCTTGACAAACCTGTGATCTGCAAAGGGAAACAAACCCCGAAGCAACCCGGAGGAAGATCTCCCGACAAGCAAGTCAGCCACTGATAAATAGTTAATTCACGAGCAAAAGTAGGCAATAGAGTGTTACCAAAAATAGAAGACATGTCTCCCTATTTATACCTTCCTAAAACCTTAATATCCTTGGTTTATGACGTAGCTTTTTTATTCACCTTGGGAGAGACCCAACTATGAGCCAATTAGACATACCTTAGGTGTTGGGCCTTTCTCATAGTTTTGAGTGTATTATAACCCATATAGTTTTTATCTGTCATCAGATCTGATGGTGGAGAATTTCATGAGGTGTGCGTAAGAAAAGAACTTTGGTCATGTGATATTTAGAGGGTGAGTGGAAGTAGCAAGAAACTCCACCCAAAAACGAGGAAGTAGACCAACATGGAATAAAAGCAAGCAAGTAGATTTGTTGATGGTTTGAAAGATAAGTTCAGCTTTGACATTTTGTTGGGACGTATAAGAAATAGAGAAATGGAAGATGGTGAAATTATCACGAAAAAAAAGAGTGAGGAGACTAATTATCAATTCCATTCCATGATCACATATAAGAGGGGGATATAAAATTGTGTATAGGTACAAAAGTAGAAGTATTTGAATTTTTTAGTTTCAAATTTTAACCTAAGAAGAAAATTACAAATATAATGTAAAAAGTCACTAAGAGTTCGTTTGGTATGCGTACCATACACGGTGATTATAAATTCTGCGTATTTTAAGATTGGTAGAACTGTTTGGTTGACGGAAAGTAGTAAATACACGGGAAGTTGTAATTCGGAGGAAATTAAATTTCCCACATAACGTGGGAAATATGTTACCGAGTACCTCCTCGGTCGAATGCAATTCTGCGATGCTTTTGTGTGATATTACACTTTTATCCTAACTATGGTGCGTAAAACATTATGGTTTCCCTCCTTCACGCGGCAATTTTTCATTTCCTTCTACTTCATCGTCTTCTCGCATACCCAAATGAAGTCAACCAAACAACATGCAGAAAATTAATTCATAGGAAATATAGAATCCGCATGTGCAACCAAACACGATTTGTGTATATCCTAGAAATTTGATCACGGAAACAACTTCCCATGAAATACAAATTACCGTAGAATTGAATTCCCACATGAACCAAACGACCCCTAAGTAAATTAAAATAATAATTGAAACTACTAACACTATGCACTAGAGATGTCCAGAGATCATAATGGATAAGTTCAAAAGTGGAAAACAACTTCAAATTGGTCTAACTAAAATAATGCTTAACATGTTATCCTAATTAAATATGCATGATCTAGATCAAATATGCATTACATATGCATGATATTTATTGATTTGGATGAACTGATTTAAGATTAACTTTTTATTGGTATGCCTTGAATACTGTAATAGCCGCTTCTGCAACCCTGCCCTAGGTGTTCGGGGGGCGGCAGACACCCCCGGCTAAACGGGGGTCTCGCATATAAAGTGGCCTAGTTTGTCAGGGTTTAGTGGAGACAGCATATAAAGTGTCTCTCTCCTCTCTGTAAACTCTATTCTGTTCTGCACTTAGATAGGTAGAAATTGGCCCTGTAACTTGCTACCCATTATAGTGAATCCGTCTCCCGTGGATGTAGCCAAATTTGGTGAACCACGTAAATCTTGTGTCTTGTTATTTTCGTTCATATTTTCTGTTCTTTCTCCATTCAACTCAACAAACTGGTATCAGAGCGGTTTCTTTTTCCGGTATCTTCGTAGTGGGTGTATCGGATTCTGGGCTCATCAGATCGGGGCTGATCGGGGAGAAAGATGTCTGGGTTGAACGTGAAGATCGACAAGTTTACTGGGAGAAACAGTTTCAGTTTATGTTAGATAAAGATGCGAGCTTTGCTGAAACAGCAAGGTTTGTGGGCTCCGCTGACAAAGGATTTCACGAGCAGTTCTAGCGATGTGGCGGGTCTGGAAGAAAAGGCACACTCGACGATTATGCTGTGTCTCGCGGACGAAATCATCACTGAGGTCTCAGATCAGGAGACTGCTGCACAACTGTGGCTGAAGTTGGAGAGTTTGTATATGAAGAAATCTCTAACCAACAAGCTGCTTCTGAAACAATGCCTCTTCGATCTCCGAATGCAGGAAGGTACGCAACTCAGAGACCATCTAGAGCAATTGAATACTTTGTTATTAGAATTGTGAAATATAGATGTGAAAATTGAAGATGAAGATGCTGCTTTGATTTTGTTAGTGTCTCTACCACTTTCGTATGAGAATTTTTTTCAGTCATTTATTGTTGGTAAAGATTCCGTGTCTCTGGAGGAAGTTAGATCCTCTCTCCATAGTAGAGAGTTGCGACATAAGGCAAACAGTACAGGTACAGAAAGTCAGGCCTCTGGTTTGTTTGCTAGTGGCGGAAACACAAAGGGCAAGGGAACCGGCAGTAAGAAGAAGGGCAAGAAGTCATCTTCAAAGGGTCCCAAGGCCAATCATGTTTGTAACTACTGTAAGGAGAAGGGGCATTGGAAAAAGGAGTGTCCGAAGAAGGCTAGTCAATCTGAGAGTACATCTGGTACTGCTGCTGTGCCTGAAGGGGATTTTAGTTCTGAAGATGATTTTGCTCTAGCTGCTACTGGGCAAAATAATCATCCTAATGTGTGGTTTCTTGATTCTGGGGCATCTTACCATATATGCCCAAGGAGAGATTATTTCTCAACTTATGAGCAAGCTGAGGGCATCATTACTACGGCAAATGGTGTTGCGTGCAAGGTAGTTGGGATTGGTTCAATCAAGATCAGGACGCATGATGGTAGTTTCTGTACTTTGAACGATGTCAGGCATGTTCCATCGATGACAAAGAATCTGATTTCTCTTCATACGTTGGATAGAAAGGGTTTCATCTACTCAAGGAGTGATGGAGTTCTGTGTGTCTGCAAAGGTTCTAGGCTGGTTCTGAAAGGTGTTCTGCATGGTACTTTGTATTTTCTACAAGGTTCCACGGTTATGGATTCTGTTAATGTTGCATCTTCGGAGGTTCACCAGGATGATATGACTAAGTTATTGCATATGAGGCTTGGTCACATGGGTGAAAGAGGGATGCAGATTCTGTCGAAGAATGATCTTCTTGGTGGCCACAAGGTCAAGAGCTTGGACTTCTGTGAGCATTGTGTTTTTAGGAAGCATCACCGCAGCAAGTTTCCTAAGGCGATTCATAGAACAAAAGGCACATTAGATTACATCCATTCTAATTGTTGGGGACCTTCCCGAGTTGAGTCACTTGGAGGTCACAGGTACTTTGTTTCTCTGATTTATGATTACTCAAGGATGACTTGGGTTATCATGATGAAACATAAGAGTGAAGCTTTCTCAAAGTTCAAGGAGTGGAAAGCATTGGTGGAGAATCAGGCTGGGAAGAAGATCAAGAGGCTTCAAACTGATAATGGGCTGGAATTCTGCTCGTCTGAGTTTGATCAGTTTTGTAGGGATGAAGGGATTGCTCGTCATCATACAGTTAGGAATACGCCACAGCAGAATGGCGTAGCTGAGCGGATGAATCAGACATTGCTGGCGAGAGCGAGGTGCATGCTCTCTAATGCTGGTTTGGAAAGGAGATTCTGGGCAGAGGCGGTGAGTATAGCTTGTTACTTGATCAACCGCGGACCTCACACGGGTATAGAGTGCAAAATACCTATGGAGTTGTGGTCAGGTAAAGTTGTTGATTACTCCAAGTTAAAAGTTTTTGGTTGTACATCTTATTATCATGTTAGTGATGGTAAGTTAGAGCCCCGAGCCAAGAAGGGTGTCTTTGTGGGTTATGGAGATGGAGTTAAAGGCTCCAGGATATGGTCTCCATCTGAGAAGATGGTTATTCTGAGCAGGGACATTGTCTTTGATGAAAATTCTTTGCTTAGATCTATGGTGAAGCCCACAGTTGTGCCAGAAACTAGTGGAGTTGATAAACAGGTGGAGCTTGAAGTCACTCAAGGTGAAAATAGATTGGAAAAATTTGAGGTGGATCAAGAGCCACACACAGAATCTGATATACCGGAATCTCCACCACCAGATCCTCAATCATCAGGATTGGCTGCTATTGGCTGCTGGATCCCGCGTCACGGTTAGGTTCTCTTGGCGCGGGTGTTTGGATTTTTTGTGGGACGATTGTTGCGGTTTTCAGCGATGGGAGCGAGCTGCTTTGCGCCCGATGGAGTCCAGATTTGCTACGGTTTTTCTCGGATTTCTAGTGGCAACACCAGCTCGTCTTTCTGGAGGAGGCAATAGGTTTTAGAGTAAGGATTTACACTCCGATGCTCTTTCTCCTAAGCCTAGTTTTTACTAATGATTTAACGGTTAATTTTTGCGCTTTATGCTTGCGCTACACTTTGTGTTAAACTAGCATTTAGCTGTCCATTTGCTCAAAATGGAGCGGGCGAGTACATACTCGCCACGCTTGGTGAGCGCGGTACAAGTGCATCCATTCTCACATCCTTAGGAAGTTGCTTTGATTGGGAAACACAAAGGTTGGAGGCACGGCCTCATTAATCTTTGCCCATAGGATCAACTTCGGTGCAAAAAGAGAATGTTAGAAGGCCAATAACATCCCTCTTTCTTCATCTTAGGGATGTAAATGGTAGAAGCTGTTGTTCATTCGGATCATCGGCTTCAACTTTCTTGCGACATCCAAGACCCGAGACATCCTCGGCTGCATTAGGATATTCTTATCATCCGACCTTGGATCTTAGTTCCTTCATCAACGTTCCAGCAACTACACCAGTCAAGACCCGAGACTCTATCTCTCGGCTGCATTTCGGAATTGGAATGAAGAAGGCCCCATTTGTTAGGGGTAGAAGCGGATTGTTTTGTTTATGGGTAGTGAGTTTGTTCTCACCTCATTATTTCGTTTGTGTTATAGCCTGTGTTTTTCCAGGTTGTTTTGTGCTCCCTTTGCTCGTTTATCTTGCATTGGGTTGGTTGTTATTTTATTTAGACATAGGGGGGGATAGGAGAGTGTTGTCCTCCGGATTTACATTCTTCTATTCCCCCCCTACCTCTTTTGGATTTTACTCCTTAGGTCTACTACGTAACCTAAGGTTGGATTCTTTTGTATTTGATGGGGTCTTTTCGGGCTCCACTGCAGGTTCCACCGTCTATACTATTTACTTATTTACATCAGGAGCTACAGTCCGCAGTTTAGCTCGGGACCGACCCAGGAGGGTTGGAGTTGGGGCGCCCAAGAGATATGGGTTTGATGATATGGTAAGTTATGCACTGTCAGTTGCCGAGGAAGTGGATACTCAAGAGCCATCAACCTTCAGAGAGGCTACTTCATGTACTGATGCTGATAAATGGCTTGCTGCACTGGGAGACGAGATGGAGTCTCTTCAGAAGAATCAGACATGGGAATTGGTCAAACAGCCTCAAGGGAGAAAGGTAATCAGTTGCAAATGGGTTTTCAAGAAGAAGGAAGGAATATCACCTGCAGAGGGAGTCAAGTACAAGGCAAGAGTTGTTGCAAGAGGTTTCAGTCAAAGGGAGGGGGTAGACTATAATGAGATCTTCTCACCAGTGGTCAGACACACTTCCATCAGAGTGTTGCTAGCCTTGGTGACACATCAGGATTTGGAGCTCGAGCAACTTGATGTGAAGATCGCTTTCTACATGGAGAGTTGGAGGAAGAGTTGTACATGACTCAGCCAGATGGTTTCCAGGTTCCTGGCAAGGAAAAGTATGTTTGCAAGTTGAAGAAGTCTTTGTATGGACTTAAGCAGTCTCCGAGGCAGTGGTACAAGAAGTTTGACAGTTACATGCTTTAGTTGGGATACACGAGGTGTGCTTATGACTGTTGTTCTACTATAGCAGGTTGAGAGATTGGTCATTCATCTATCTGGTGCTATATGTAGATGACATGCTGATAGCTGCAAAGAGTAAGCATGAGGTTCAGAAGTTGAAAGGACTTCTTAGTGCTGAGTTTGAGATGAAGGATCTGGGTGCAGCTCGGAAGATACTAGGAATGGAGATTCTTAGGGATCGAAGTCAGCGGAAGCTTTTCTTGTCATAGAAAGGCTACATTCAGAAAGTGTTGGCCAGGTTTGGCATGTCTACAGTGAAGCCTATAGACACTCCAAGTGCTGCAAATATCCATCTCACCACCATGTTTGCTCCTCAGTCAGACGAGGAGAAGGAGTATATGTCTCGGGTTCCTTATGCCAGCACGGTGGGGAGTTTGATGTATGCTATGGTTTGCACGAGGCCAGATTTAGCACAGGCAGTCAGTGTTGTGAGCAAGTTTATGGGGCAACCGGGAAAGGAACATTGGCAAGCTGTGAAGAGGATCTTCAGGTATCTTAGAGGTACATCTGATGTGGGTCTCATTTATGGAGGTGATACTGAGTGCTTAGTTACAGGTTACTCTGATTCTGATTATGCTGGTGATGTTGACACGAGGAGATCGATGATTGGTTATGTATTCACTTTGGGAGGTTCTGTGGTTAGCTGGAAGGCGACTTTGCAACCTACGGTGATGTTGTCTACTACGGAAGCAGAGTACATGGCTCTGACAGAGGCTGGAAAGGAGGGAATATGGCTGAAAGGGTTGGTTAGTGATCTTGGTCTACATCATGATCAGGCTACTGTGTACTGCGACAGTTTGAGTGCAATCTGCCTAGCCAAGGATCAGGTCCATCATGAGAGGACCAAGCATATTGATGTCAGATATCATTTCCTGAGGAGTGAGAGGAGAATCAGGGTGAAGAAAGTGGGAACTGCTGATAACCCCGCTGATATGTTCACCAAACCTGTTCCACATAGCAAGTTTCACCATTGTTTGGACTTGCTGAACATCAGAGCTGATTAGGTGCTCTATGGGCAGTTCTGGGAGTGGAGGGCGAAGGCTACTCATTTGGCACTGTAATGGTGCATCTGGAGTTTTTCTACTTTGAGGATTCAAGTCAAGGTGGAGATTTGTTGGTATGCCTTGAATACTGTAATAGCCGCTTCTGCGACCCTGGCCTGGGGGTCCGGGGGGCGGCAGACACCCCCGGCTAAACGGGGATCTCGCATATAAAGTGATCCAGTTTGTTAGGGTTTAGTGGAGACAGCATATAAAGTGTCTCTCTCCTCTCTGTAAACTCTATTCTGTTCTGCACTTAGATAGGTAGAAATCTGGCCAATTTCATGGCGTCTGTAACTTGCTACCTATTATAGTGAATCCGTCTCCCGTGGATGTAGCCAAATTTGGTGAACCACGTAAATCTTGTGTTTTGTTATTTTCGTTCATATTTTCTGTTCTTTCTCCATTCAACTCAACACTTTTGAATTACATTATTGTTGGGATTGCCCAAGCAGTAATGCCAACGGTTGGGAGAAGATGGTTGATTTGTCACGAGGGCAACATGAGGAGATTTATCTAACTCCAAAGGAGAGGGGAGGGTAGATTTCGTTGCAGCTATTGCATTGATTGATCTCTTCCTGGGTATGAAGATCCCTAGCAGAAAAATCAGCAGGATCAAATTGAATAAAACAGTGATTGTTATTATTATTATTGAATTTCGCACAAAAATAAGATTTTTTTAATCAATGATGGAGTGACCAGGACTTGATAAAGTTTGGGGTTTGGTTCCGTAGAGATTTTTTCGTAGCTAACATTGGTTATGTGAGCTACCCACAATGGTTTGTGAAAATGAGAGAATACCTAAATTAAACACGGGAGAACACATGCATGCATTGGATGCCATGTGGGAGGGTGCACCAATGTCCATGTACCAATTGTCATTTGGCTGAGAAACTGACATTTTGTTTATAATGTTGATTAATGCATTTTGATCCCATGATGAATAATGTTGGTGTATGAACATGAAGTAAGGATTTAGTTGCTGGAGAGCCTTTAAAGGAGGCATTGGAGAAGAGCCGATTAGACCAAAACATCTAGCATTTTAGTTGGTGCTTCAGTACTTTCCTTACATTATTGTCAACATCGGATTCCAACTGTTATGACCACTGCGTTTACCACGTCTACATCCGCAACATCCATGTCCTTCTGATGGGGATTGTTGGAGTAAAATTACTAAGGTTTATATAAGAGAAGGGGAAAGGAAAATTCTAATGCTCAAGCATTAATATAAGATGCATTAGATGAGAATGAAGAAACCTGGGAACTTCCATAGTTCTAGAAGTTTTTCAGGTTTATTTCCTTATTTTTTAGATCAGCTTTTATTATTAAGTATTAGGAATTTGTTTTCATTCCGGTTTAGGAAAACTAGATGGGATTCGGTTTTTTATTAGGATTTACTTTCCTAACTATAAATAATGTATCCTCGGGGAGGAATAGATACATATTGAGATTAATAAATTTTCATGCGATTTGCATCGTGATTTGAGTTGTGTGATGCAGCTTAGCTTTTAGGTGCGATGCCTAGAAGACCCTGAGGTGTGATGCTCAGGGTTTAGGAGTGATTCCTAAATTTATTCTTATTTTCTTTAGTTTCCGAAGATTTTTTTCCCTTTAACCTACAACCGTAAACCCCCTAAAGCCAAGTTCTAAACCTAAGATCCGTTCTAAACCCACGGTCTATTGGTGTTGCGTCAATTTTTGTATCAGAGCAGTTGAACTAATGGAAACAAGGAGTGGGCGTCAGTATGGTGCTCCTGCGAACAGGATCGTGATGATCTTCTCAGTATCATCGCAGGAACAGTGGATGAACTGGAGACCAAACTTCTCAATATTGAGGCTCTCTTGATCAACCAAGAGAAGAAATCTGATGAGGGATCATCTATGGCTGGTATGAATCTGAATGAGAAAGAAGTGTTGAAACCCCATGAACCAGATCCATTTGAAATCAAGCCAAAGTTGCAAACCCCCCCTAGAGAGTTAGCAAACGATTTTCTTCGTATCAAGACAGACGTTTATGATGCTATTGGAGATATCACCAAAAGAGTATGCATTGATGTTCTATATTTTTATGGAAGAATTAATTCTAAGGTATTTAGGATGGGTTAGAAACAATGAAATGCTACTTTGATTGGTACGACGATGAGAGAAAAGTAAGGTTTACAATCATGAAACTGATTAATCAAGCCCAAATTTGGTGGACGTGAATTGAGTATGATATGAAACTTGCTGGACAAGGAATTTTGAGTTGGGACAAATTGAAGCTACGTTTGCAGAGGAAGTATCTACCTCAGCAGTACCAAATTAACTTGTATGATGACCTCACAAGTCTAAAACAAAGAGGTATGACAATGATTGAGTATGTGAACAAATTTGAGGAACTGAAGGTTCATTGCAGAGCTCCTAAAATCCCACGGTTGGCTTTGTGACGATTCATGAAAATGGACTTAGGCCTGAAATTTACAGCCAGATGATATCGCATAAAGTGTATTTCATAGACGATGCTTTTCATCTAGCCCTTCAATTTGAGAAAATCTTACAGCTCCGCTCTTTTGGAAGGATGAATACTCAAATGGATGTAAATTCTAAGAGATTTACTGCACCTAAGAGGATTTCTAAGACTACAAACGTTGAATATCGAGATAAAACACAAAGGGTTGATGATAGAAAGAACATGGATGAATTCTCCAAATTTGGTCTTAAGGGGCATATGGCTTGGGAGTGTCCTCACAAGAATGTAAAAAGGACAAACTTACATATTGACTAAGAATAAGAGTTAGGATTGAAAAAGGTGATGAAGATATTTACGATGATCTATAAATGCTCAATATTAATGACCTTTAGGGTAAAGAAGAAGATGTTTCTTTATTGAATGTTGTTAGATTCATTTTTAGTGCCCCAATGGTTGCACAAGAAGAATAGAGGAGGACTTATATTTTCCAAATAATTTTTGCGTGCGGGAAGGATTCAAAGAAACTAATTATTGATGGTGGCAGCAGTATGAATTGTGGTTTCAGAATCCACGGTTGAAAAGCTTAAACTTCCAATTGAACCTCATCCCGAACCATACAAGGTTTCTTGGATAAACAGCACAACCATTCCAGTCACTAAGCGATGTTTAGTACACATGAGGCAAGGTGCCTATTTGGATTCAGTTTGGTGTGATGTTGTTCTTATGACGATTACCAATATACTTTTAGGATGTCCTAGGTTATATGATCGTAGTGTGTTTCATGATGGTAAAGCCAACACTTATGCCTTCGATTTCAACAATAAAAAGGTTGTTTGAAGCCTATGAGTGCTGAAACTATGAGGAAATACTCAGGACTAAGGACAACCCCGACTAAGGGCATCAGCAAGGTGGTTGAAAAAGTTGGGAAGTATAAAGGGTTATTCAAATTATTGATAAGAGGCCTTATGATAGGGAATGCAAGAAATAAGGAATTGTGGTAGTTCTCATTCTCAAGGAGGTGAAGCATACTATCTTAATCAACGTATCTAAGGCAGCTCCCTAAATTATGAAAAAAAACTGGAGGATTTTTCTGATATGGTTCCCAAAGATTTACCCGATAGATTACCTCGTATGTGTGACATTCAACATGCTATTGATTTTGTTCCCGAATCTCAACTTCCCAACCTACCAGCTTATCGAATGAACCCAGCTGAGTCAAAAGAGTTAAAGAGGAAAGTTGACAAACTATTAGAGAAGGGTTCCATTCATTTAAGTATGAGTCTATGTGCAGTTCCTGCATTATTAAATCCTAAAAAATATGGGACTTGGCGAATATGTGTCGAAAGTCGTGCGATTAACAAGTTTATCATCAAGTATAGGTTTCAAATTCCCATGTTGGATGGTATGTTGGATATAATGGCTGGAGCAACAATATTTACTAAGGTTGAGAACGGGATATGAGTGACAAACATCCTTCAAGACAAAATATGGATTTTATGAATGGTTGGTCCTGCCTTTTGGAATATCTAATGCGCTAAGCACATTTATGGGGATCATAACTCAAGTATTTCAGCCCTTTATTGGAAAATTTCTGGTTGTTTATTTCGATGATATCGTGATCTATAGTAAGAGCAAGGAAGAGCACCTTAATCATCTCTACCAAATATTCCGAGTTCTTATTCGAGAAATGTTTTATGTGAATTTGAGCAAATGTAGCCTCATGACTACAAGTGTAGTTTTCTTATTAATTCATAGAAGTTGATCCTGACAAAGTCCAAGCTATAAATCAGTGGCCAGTTCTCACTTCAATACATGAGGTTTGAAGTTTTCATGGATTAGCAAAATTTTATAGGATATGTATCATGGCTCATATAACAAATTTCTTGAAGAAAGGGGAATGGCAATGTAATAAAGTTGCAGGCAAAGCTTTTGAAGAACTCAAGAAAATGATGACTATGGTTCTAGTACTAAGGTAACTATATTTTCTAAAGTATTTGAAAGAGCTTGTGATGCATCACCAGTTGAAATTGGAGGAGTATTGAGTCAAAAGGGACATCCAATAGCTTATTTTAGCGAAAAGCTAAAAGAAGCAAAGCAGAAATACTCAACCTAAGACAGAGAGTTCTATGCAGTTATTCAATCTCTTCGTCATTGGCACCATTATATTATTTATAAGGAATTTATTCTCTACTTAGATCACGAGGCCTTAAAGTACATAAACTCACAGAAGAAACTAAGCCATAAACATGGAAAATTGGTTCCTTTCCTACACCAATACAAATTTGTGACTAAGCACAAAATAGGGTTTGAAAATAAGGTTGTCGATGCCCTTAGTAGAGTACATCATATATGTAAAGTCCATATTTAGTTAATTGGCAATTTTTGGAAATTATACAAAAAAAAGAATAGTTTATGTTGTAACATCAAAGAAGGTATTATTAGCGATATTAGGAAGTTCAAATATGAAATCCGAGAAGAAGTATATTCGCCCTAGAGGTTTGATTGGAGAATATATAAATTCCTACATTTAAATGATTGGTTTGGATTTATGTAAATTGGAATTTATTTGATATTATCTTTCTTGAAAAGGATTTGGATGGAATATATTCTAATTCCTATCTCTTAAAGGGATTAGATTTGGTAATTCCTATCTCCAAGATATTTGATTGTAATTAGTATATTATGTGGAGAACGAATTAAATTCACATAGGGATTGAAGCGTGCGATGGTATAAATAGAAGACATTCTGGTTGAGTTACTTACACTTTTAATTGAAGAAAATTTGCATACAAGTTTTCAAGATTCAGAGAAGTAGCTGAGGGCTTTGAGTTTGTGTTCCAACATGATCATAACTGTTTGATCGAGTTTAGAATCACATAAGTTAATTCCTCGAGAGGGGGAAATCCAACGTTGACAAGTTTCGAGGTCAGAGGAAGTCTGATCAAGGCGTATCGATTGCAAGGGGAGATTGCACAATTCACGTGTCATATTTAGATAAGATACGTATAATTGTATGGTGTACTTTGTACTGTATCTTTCTTATTAGAGGATTCATTCTGAACAGGACCAGACCTCACAGATGTAGGTGGATTTCACTGAACTACGTAACCAAGTCGCATGTTTTTACATTTTTCTATATTGCTTACTTGGTTAGTTAGGCTATGTTGGAACACGGTAGTAATAATTGAATTAATTATGTAAAACTAAATTTCAATTGGTATTAGAGTTGAGTCACTTACTCTTGCCTTGGTTGTGTTAAGGAAAGTGTGATCCAATTTTACCAAGGTGACCAAAGAAGGTGCTTCGATGTATCGGACTCCACTACTGTAAGGAATGAACTACAACTATTGGAAGGAAAGTATGAGAGTCTTTATTAACTCACTAGATGAACTAGCATGTCACTTTTTTGAAACTGAATAGAGTCACCCAACTGAGGATGCTGAATCTAGCTCAAAAGAGAAAGATGGAGAATCAAGTTTGAAGAAATGGAAACTCAAAAATATGTCAACTTGAACTCCAGATAAACTGATGGCCTCAATGGAAAAATCCAAAGCATTAAATATTATTTTCACAATAGTGGATGAAAGTCAATTCAAACTCATCTCAACTTGTTATCAGGAGAAGAAAGTATGAGATATTCTGCAAGTAGTGCATGAAAGAAAAAGTCGAGTACGTGAATCCAAACTACAGATGTTGGCCACAAAATTTGAAGAACTGAAGATGGAGGAAGATAAGACTATTGCGGTGTTTAATGGAAAGCTAAGAGATATCTTCAACATGGTGTATCAACTTGAAAAACTCTACAAGGAGGCAAAATTGGTAAAGAAAACCTCGAGATCTCTTCCTCAAATATTCTCTATGAAAGTTGCAGCTATTGAAGAAGCAATAGAAGTGTCCACCATGGCTTTAGATGAACCGATGGGATCATTGCAAACATATGAGATGACACTGGAACAACTTGCCAAGAAAATGCATAAAGAGCTGGACTTTAAGGCTTCGACAAACAATGATCATGAGGATGATAGTGATGATGGTATTGAAGAAATTGCATATTTCACTAAGAATTTTTTAAGAATGCTGAAACGGTGGTAAATAAAAAATCACAAGAAAGATCTGGGGGACATAGACCTCGGGGACAAGAGTATGGAAATAATTGTGGAGCACAAATGGAACAAACCAATCAGCAGTTCTTAAGGAATCAAAGTTGTGAGACAAATCAGCTAGGAAGAATTCTGTGCAGAGAATGTGAATGATATGGAAACATCCAAGCTGAATGTGCTAACACTCGAAAGAAGTAAGGAAGGTCATATGTAACCTTATGGAGTGAAGAAGAAGAAGAGGAACTTACCAGAAGTTAAGTGTCTTTTGGAGCAAAAGTTCATGATCTGGCTGACATTGATTGTGCATGTTCCAACACTGCAAAAGATGAAAAACTTGTATGTTCCAACATATGAGAAATTCAGTGTTTATGATTCCTCAAGCAATAATGATAGTCAGGAGGTTATTGATGAAGACATCTATGAATCATATGAGAATATGTATAAGATGTGGCTAAAAAATCGTTAACACTAACACAACCTTGAAAACGGAGAAAACCAGCTTGCTAAGAAGAAGGAGTTGTTGGCTTATTGTAAAACTCAAAGATGAGATTGATCACATGAAACTATACCTAAGTTTGACAACTAAGAGAGCTGAGATAGCTGAAGCTGCAATTGTTAAGTTGAATACTGGAAAGGCGAAGCTAGATGATATATTGACTATGGGAATTAATTTTGGAAACAAACATGGTATAAGCTACAACAAACCATCTATAGTAGCACTGCATATTTCAAAGCAGGGATACAGGACATGAAGAAGAAAGTGATGAAAACTCGACAGCAAAATCCCATTTTGTTCTACTACTGCTCCTATCAAGGTCATATACATGAGCAATGCTTCAAGATACTTAGAGACATTATGAATGGATGAAAATTGTTGATATGTTCCAATATGGACGAAGCTCAACGATCAAAATTGGTCAGAAAGGTATGGGTTCCTAAGTACACTATTACTTGTCTGGTTGCTCATACTTCTCTTATTGCATACTCTAGAGACTCGTTGTACTTTGACAGTGGATGTTCTCAACATATGAATGAAACTCAAGATTATTTGATGAAGATTAAATCATATGATAGTGGCTTTGTTACATTTGGTGATAGGAAGAAGACTCGAGTAGTTGGGAAAGGTGAACTACAGATCAAAGGATTTCCAATTTTCACTAGTGTTCTACTTATAGAAGACCCGAAGGCCAACTTATTGAGTATCACTCTATTATGTGATGACAACATAATAGTGAAGTTTCATAAAAATAAATGCATTGTGAAACATGGTGAAGACAAAGTACTTTCTGGAATCCGACCTTCAGGTAATTGTTATATGTTGGAGCAATAAGTGAAGTTTCTAAACTCTAAGGAAGATGAAGGAACTATGTGGCACAGGAAGCTTGGACATATCAATTACAAAACCTTGGTGAAGATTGCAAACTCAAAAGCAGTATGAGGTATGCCTACTCTTACTAACAAAAAGAGAATTATTTGCGGACCATGTCAACAAGGGAAAAAAGAATCAGTCACCTCATTCACCCATATAGTATATTACCACATTAATAAATCTTGAATTATTACACATGGATTTGATGGGTTCGGTCAATACACCTAGTATGATTGGCAAGAAGTATATTTTTGTACGTGTTAATGATTTTTCTAGATACACTTGGGTAGCATTTCTCAAAGAAAAATCTGATACGATGAATGTTTTCAAAAGTTTGGCGATCAAATTATAGATGGAGAAAGGAAGTCCAGTTGGAAAGATTGTAAGAATTTGTAGTGATCATGACAAATAATTTGAAAATTCAGAGTTCAGTGACTTTTGTGATGAACTTGGCATTTAGCACAAACTTTCAACGCATATCACTCCTCAGCAAAGAAATAATAGAACTCTACAGGAGATGACTTGAGTTATGCTTGCTGAGAAAGGAATTCATAATAAACGGTGGGCAGAGGTGATCAACAGAGTGTGTTACACTATCAACGAAGTTTATCTGGGTTCATTCACAAACAAGACATCACATGAAATCTGGAAGAACAGGAAGCCAAATGTCTCATATTTTCATGTGTTTGGTAGAAAATGCTATATCTGCAGAGATGGAGAGAAACTGGTAAAGTTTGATAGCCGTAGTGATACTGGTATTTTTCTTGGATATTCTGTGAACAATCGTGCTTATAAAGTGTTCAATCTTTGTACCAATACTCTTATGGAATCTAAAAATGTCATTGTGGATGATTATAATGACAAACATGTATCTAATGAAGGTGATGATAAACCTGACTTAGACTATGTTCCAACACAGAATATGTCTCCGGAACAGCCAGTCGATGTTGGAACATCAGAGTATTCAGATAATCATGTTGAACCTGAAAAAATTGTTGGAACATCAACTCTAGCTTCACCACGTCATGTTCCAACAAGGGTTCAGCCTGAACCGAGCATTAAAAGAACTCGTACACTGATTAAACCAAAATTATAAAGAAGCTCTGTTTGATGAGTATAGGATTGCAGCAATGCAAGAAGAACTTGGGTAATTCAAATGCAATGATGTGTTGTATCTTACTCCTTGTCCCATAAAGGTAAATGTCATTGGCACCAAATGGATTTTCAAGAACAAATCAGATGCTGATGGACAGATTACTAGGAAGAAAGCAAGGTTGGTTGCTCAAGGGTATACTAAGGTGGAAGGAGTTAATTTTGATGAGACATTCACACCAGTTGCAAGGTTAGAATCTATTCGGATTTTACTTGTGATTTATTGCACTATGAATTTTACTCTACGCCAGATGGATGTCAAAAGTGCTTTTCTAAATGGTGTAGTTAATAGAGAAGTGTATGTTAAACAACCAAAAGGATTTGAGTATCTTCATCACCCTCATTATGTGTATTGACTCAAGAAGGACTTATATGGTCTTAAGCAAGCACTAAGGGAATGGTATGAGCGACTTACTAACTTTTTGATTAATAATGGTTATCGTCAAGGGGGAGTAGATCGCACCTTATTTGTGCTTGAAAAATCATCCAAAATTCTTATTGCTCAAACTTATGTTGATGATATTGTTTTTGGCTCTACTTCACCATCTATGGTACATGATTTTGTAACCTTGATGCAGGGCAAGTTTGAGATGAGTATGGTTGGAGAACTCACATATTTTCTAGGGCTTCAAGTAAAGCAAGAAAAGAACGGCATGTTTATAAATCATAGTAAGTATGCTTTGAATTTGATGAAGTGATTTGGATTAAGAAATTCTTGAGTTTTTCAAACACCTATGGGAGCTACTGACAAATTGGTGAAAGATAAGAAAGGCTTTGGAGTTGATCGGAATTGTTTAGAAGTATGATTGAGAGCCTATGGTATCTGACAGCAAGTCAACCAGATATATGATTAGCGTTGGAGTATGTGCAAGATTTCAGGCTGATCCCAAAGAATCTCACTTGACGGTAGCCAAAAGAATAATTTCATATATTAGTGGACTTCTGATTATGGAATCTGGTATTCAAAAAATCAAGACTCTAATATGATTGGTTACAATGATTTTGATTAGGCTGGTAATGTTGTTGATCGTAAAAGCACCATAGGGGGGTGTTTCTTTATTGGAACAAATTTGGTATCTTGGTATAGTAAGAAACAAAATTCAATCTCATTATCGACTGCTAAAGCTGAGTATCTTGCTGCTGGAAGTTGTTGTGAACAATTATTATGAATGAGACAAATGTTGAATGATTATAGAATTCAAGGGGGGCCTCTTAAGGTGTTATGTGACAACAAAAGTGCAATTGACAAAACAAAAAATCCAGTTCCGTATTATCGAACAATGCACATTGATATAAGGCAACACTTAATTCGAGACTAGTTGAAAGGAAGGAAGTAGTGGTTGCCTATATTCCAACATCTGAGCAATTTGCATATATTTTCTCTAAGCCATTGGACACTGCTACATTTGAGCTCCTCAGACAACACTTAGGTGTATGTCAGATTTGAGGTATTTCTTTAAGCTTTTTAGTTAGCACTAGTTTTTTTGTGTACTTTTGTGTACAGAAAAGAAGAAAAACACAAAAAAAATAGAAAGGACAAAAAAAAGGAAGCTGTGTGTGAGGTATGCCTTTAAGCTTTTTGGTTAGCACTAGTATTTTTTATTTTTATTTTGTGTACAGAAAAGCAGAAAAACACAAAAACAAATTAGAAAGAATTAAAAGAAGGAAGTTGTGTGTGCATGTTGGAATATGGAAAGCTACTGGATTTAGGAGACATGATGGTTGATGGATGGTAGTTGAAAAGAGGTAATTACTTTGGAAAGAGAAAAAGTGGTGTGGTTATAGAGAAAAAGGAAAGTAAAATTTTCAAATTTTAACTTTCCATCTTCCTCACCTTTCCTCTTTCTCGCAACCTCTCTCTCACACACACACAATTTTCTTTCCATTTTCTTAATTTTGTGGGATTGTGCTCGGATTTCTAGCGATAAAACCCTACGACGAAGAGGTAGAAAGTTTTCTGGAGTCTCAGAAACCTAGTTGTAGTAAATTGCCAGAAAAAATCTCATCATGGAGAACAATAAGAACTTCAAGAAGCTATTCGGTGAACCTGAGAAGAAGTTGAATTTGACAGAGAGCACAATGTTAGAGCCATGGGATGGTGTTCAAGAACCAGGAGTTAAATTTGTATCGTCAATTCAGTCAGAGTAGGCTTCATCCTCACCAACCCCAGTTAAGTTATTTTGAGAGAAATCTTTTACCTTCAATGGGCAGACTTTTAAGTCCATTGATAATTTCATGGAGTACTATTTGAAGCATAATAAGAAGGTGGACTTGAGGGGTTATAATTCTCTGTCTGGGAAGATAAATAGATATGATCTTAGTCATCTATTTAAGGGGATTATTGGGAATATTTGGTATATGGAATAATGGAATCCAAGTTAGTTGAGTTAGCATGCATAAAGTATGAAGGACAAAAAGTTATATGTGTGTATACTAGAGCGTCTGGGCGTAGGAGACGAACGAATGGTCTAAGAGATTTAGTGTTTTGAGTTCCACTGTTTACAAGGTTGCTCAGATTTATTTATCCTGAAGTGTCTAAGAATTAGGTGAGACTTAGGAATGTACCCCTTGCTGCTATTGAAATCGGTTCTGATGATGAAGAGTTGGAAGCTAGGGATGTTGGTAATGTTCCAACACAGACAGGGGATGTATGAAGAAATATTATTGAGATGGAAGTTGATGAAGATTATGACTTGGGAGGTGAACCTGCCCATGTTCAAGAAGAATATGTGAATCACAAGAATGAAGAGGTTGAGGAAGGTGAGAATGTTCATATTCTGACCCCTGAAATAAAGATAGGGTGAGAAAAAGCTTAAGGAGTTGAACCAGGCCTTAATGATGTTCCAACATCAAACCAGTGGGATGTTGAAGAAGCTGAAGTATGTGAGGATGTTCCAACATAAGAACATGATGAAGAATATGGAACCGGTGTTGATAATGTTCCAACACATGAGGAGAATGTACAGAATCTAATGTATACCAGTGATGCAGTTTTGGAATAATTTGTGCAGTCAAGACTAAGAAAATCAAAGCGGAAGGCTGAAGAGGCAGCTAAGATGTCTGCTCAGCCAGAAAAGAAGAAGAAAAAGAAAGTTAAGAAGGAGGCTAGCCAAAGCTCAAAACCTGCTCCCTCTATAAAAAAAAACCTAAACTCAGAGTTTTATGATATAGAGTGTCAAGAAAGCTAGGAAGTCATCAGTGAGAGAAAAATCATAGCAGAGAGGTCACTGGATTTGGAGACCTATAAAGAAAGTGGCTTTACAAGCTTTCTGGAGCATTTGGGGTATGTTGTAGCTGCCACTGTGTACAAGGAGTATAACAAGGAACTGGTTTAGGAGTTTTATGCTAATGTAATAGCAGTAAACTTGGATTGGACTCAAAGTGGTATGGCTGAGATTATGTGAGGGGAAAAGTGATCAGGCTTTTGGCTGACGGGATTAATAGAGTGCTTGGACTGAACTCACCTGAATTTGCGGGTCCATATGTTGAAGACATGGAGCTTACAAATGATCAGATCTTGCATGAGATCTATGGTGGCATAGTATCTCAATGGCCAGCACAAAGGAATGTTGTTATATCTTGTCTGACCACCAAGTATTTCTGTCTTTTTTAAATAGCTATTAAATGTTGGATACCCTCATCAAATACCTCAGCCTTAACTAGAGAGATGGCCAAACTATTGTACTACATTGGGAAGAAGATTATGGTAAATCTTAGCAGAATCATACAAGAAAATATAGTGTTTCAGGTCATGTCTTCAAGAAAGAAGAAATACCACATTCTTGCAATATAACAGCATTGGCTAAAAGAGGAAGAATGGAAGTTAAGAGTGGTGATGTGTTTGTCTCTCCTAACTTTGTGAAGGCCAACTCCAGAACCCGCTCTACCCTAAAGATACATGATCTTCTATGAACTTCTTCAGAGGCTGGAACTTCTATTGTAGCATTAAAGGAAGCTAAGGAGGCAAAGAAGGTGGCTTTCAAAGCCAAGATTGCTGCTCTACAAGTCCAGATTACTGCCATTGAGGCTGAGTTGACCCAGATGGATGCTGGGGATGAAGCTTGATTGTCTTCTATGAACTATTTTTTATGCTTTTTTCTTTGGCATGTTTTATGGCCCTAAGGAGGAGTATTTTGGATTTCTGGATGTTTATTTCTGATGATCTGGAAGATTGGATTTTCTTGTTGGTTATTTTTAATATCTCATATTTCTGGTACTAATTGGTTCTGTTGGATCGGTGTTCTAACATGGTATTCTGGTGATATTAGTACTGATTGTTATGTTTGATGTTCCAACCTGGATGTTGAGGTACTTTTGATTTGGAGCTGTAGAATTTGTGGGTAGTTCAATTTTTGAGCTCATCTTCCAACATCCACAGAGGATGACCACAATATTCCAAAGGGGGAGATTGTAAAGTCCGTATTTAATTTGTGGAAATTATGAAAATAAGTAATAGTTTATGTTGTAACATCAAAGAAGATATTATTAGCGATATTAGAAAGTTTGAAGATGAAACCTGAGAAGAAATATATATATATATATATATATATATATATATATATTCATCCAAGATGTTTGATTGACGAATATATAAATTTCTATATTTAAGTGATTGATTTGAATTCATGAAAACTGGACTTGATTTGATACAATCTTTCTTGAAACAGATTTGGACAAAATATATTCTAATTTCTATCTCTAAAGAGATTAGATTTGGTAGTTCATATCTCCAAGGGATTTGATTGTAATCAAAATATTACGTGGGGAAGGAATTATATTTTCACAATGATTGATGTGTGTGATGGAATAAATAGAAGACATTCTGGCTAAGTTACTTATTTTAATTGAAGAAAATCAGCATCCAGGTTTTCGAGATTCGGAGAAGTAGTCGAAAGCTTTGCGTCTGTGTTCCAACATGATCATAACTGTTTGATCGGTATCAGAATCATCTACCTTAATTCCTCGGGAGGAGGAGATTCAGTGTCGATGAGTTTCAAGGTTAGTAGGAGTATGATCAAGGTGCATCGGTTGCAAGTGAAGCTTGCAGAATTCACGTGTCATAATTGGATAAGATAAGTATAAGTGTATGGGGCACTTTGTACAATATTTTTCTGATTAGTAAATTCATTTCGAATTGGGCCAGGCCCCACATATGTAGGTGGATTTCACCAAACTACATAACCAAGTAGCGTGTCTTTACGTTTTGCTTTATTGCTTACTTGTGTAGTTAGGCTCTGTTGGAATGCGGTAGTAATAATTGAATTAATTAGGTAAAACTAGTGACAGGCGCGGGCGGTCGTCGCGCCCGTGCGCCAAAAGATAATTTATAAGCCCTCAATGCTTACTTTCTACAACTAGGTAGATGGTGGCAAATCGGGGTCGTCCAATGAGAAGAGGGATCTTCCTAAGCGTCTAAGCACACAAATGGTTGATATACTAGGCTAGGAGTAAATATATATACACACACATAAAAGCGAGTAAAGGGGGGGTTGGTTGGTTGGTTGGTTCCTAAGTTACGAAAGTAAAAAGACAGGATAACTAGCAACGTCAAGTGACTATGCTAATCATCAAACGAAACTAAAGAAAAGGGGTTTTAAACTACAAAGATAAAATGACTTGGGGGCAACGGATATCCACTTCCACATCTAATGTAGTTCATCGAATCATTCACACATTCTATCATATAGCATTCATGACCCAACGCTCACACACCCCATCTAGCAAGTACCACAACACACACACCACAAGGAGTTCTAAGTTCATGCTCGTAGATCTTCATGCAAAGGTGCTACGGAATTCGTCACGTTCCTACACCTAAGAAATTCAACCACACAAGCACTCCCTATGCTCAAACCACTCATGGCACACATGCATTGAAACACACCGTCAAGAATACATAAACACCAAACAACAAATGCTTCAGGAATGAGTTTAAATCACCTATTCAATACTTCAACTACTTGTCGTGGAGACTGAACTCCTATCCTTCTTAGTTCGTAGTTTGCGAGAGTGAGTTCGACATCTCTCGTCAAACCTCACCAATGGCTCCCGAGTCGCGACCACGACTCAAGGTGTCATTGGTGGCATTTAGCATGAAGGACCAACAAGCTTGGCAATGCCTATGACCACTACACCGTGACTAGGCATTGAACCAATTCATGCAATTACACGAGATTGGGTGAACGTGCAACGCACATCCATCCGCGAGCATATGACTCTTTCGTTTGCTACACAAACGAACATGACGAAGAGTTCGACATCAATCACATTCGCCTAGCACATTGTCAACACACTAACACAATCAAAAGCTCTAATTCACACTCTCACATTGCTAACAAGAACAGGGGGGAAATTAACCCAAATCCCCCAAACCCTAGCTAGCAATTAATCCAAGCATTTCATATCATCAAGCTCTCAATAACATCAATGCAATCAACAATTAACATTCAAAGCACAATAAATGCACAATAGCAAAAATACCAAATAGATAGATATAAATGAATTCTTGCTACATAGATAGTGGAAGCTTCAATCCTTTGATCCCAAGAACAAGAACTACTCTAGAACAACAACAAAAGACATAATCAAACTAAGAGAAAGCTAAGAAAAGAAAGAAGAAGAAAAACCTAAAATTGGCGCCCAAAACCAGAGAAAACGCGCCTGGAAAGCTTGGAGAAGAAGAGGGAAAGAGATGGTATTTATAGTGCAAAGAAAATAAAGTTGATTTCTGGCCGCCCGATGGTCGCGACTCGCGACGGTGTTCGTCGCGACTCGCGACGATGCCCCGGCTCGCGACGGTGTCGCGACGGGGTCGCGACGGCAGCCACAGTTTTGCATTGTTTCTTTGTCTTCTTCATAGCCATCCCTCTCACTCTTCAAGTCTTCAACAGCTCCAAAATGGTCTTCAACGGCCTCCGGTCTTCATGTCTTCGAAGTGAGTATCCAAAAGTCTTCGAAAGTATAGTCTTCAATGTCTTCCGGTCTTCGTTGGTTCCGTGTTCTTCCCTTGTCACACAAAATCCACTTAAAAGAGGTAAAAGAGTACAAAGTTGCTTTTACCTCTCCTAAGTGAATTTCAAGGTAAAACACAAGCTCTCGATAATAAAAGAGCACAAAAGTGATCCTAAATACTACTAAATAATGCGCCTAAAATGGACACATAAACTAGATTTCAATATACTTACCTCAATGGATATTTAGGTGATTGGACAAGTAATGCAATATCATACTTTCTCGATACATGATGGTTTTCTCTTTAGAGGTACAAGTTTATGTATGCCTAATACCTCAGTGTGAGAACATGTGATTAGAGAATTACATGGGGGAAGAGTAGCTTAACATTTTGGGAGAGATAAGACTATTGCTTTAGTTGAGGATCACTTATATTGGCCAAGTATAAAAAAATATGGGTATAATTGTTGTTAGGTGTCAAACTTTCCAACTGAGCAAAGGACGCAAGAGTTTTGCTGGACTCTACACGCCATTGCCCGTTCCTCATGAACGTTACAATATTTAAGTATCGACTTTGTACTAGGATTACCCAAGACACTGCGAGTTACGATTCAACTTTTGTGGTGGTAGACAAATTTTTTAAAATGGCAGACTTCCTTCCTTGTTCCAAAACCTATGATGCAATTCATATAGCACAAATATTCTTCAAAGAAGTTTTTCGACTTCATGGTCTTCCAAAAATTATAGTTTCAGACAAAGATGTGAATTTTATGAGCTACTTTTGGCGGACTTTATGGAAAATGCTGCACACTAAGCTGCAATTTTCTTCATCTTTCCATCCACAAACAGATAGCCAGATTGAAGTTACTAAGAGCTTGGAAATGTTATTAGATACCTGGTTGGGGACAATACATCTAATTAGGATACAATCTTGCCTGTTGCTGAAAATGCTTACAATAGTTCAGTGAACAGGTCTACGAGTCTTAGCCCTTTTCAGATTGTGCTTGGAGAAAGTCCATGAAAGCCTATGGATTTATTTATGCTACCTCCATAGGCTCATCCTAGTGTCGAAGCTGAAGCATTTTCTAAACATATTTTGGATATTCATAATGAAGTTCATCGCATGATTGCTATAAGCAATAAGAATTACAAAACTCATACAGATTTAATGAGAAAATTTTCAGAGTTTCAAGAAGAAGATTAAGTGCTGGTCCGCATTCATCCAGAAAGGTTTCCTAAATAAGCTTACAAGAAAATTCATTATAAGCATGGTGGGCCTTACAAGATTCTCAATAAAATCAGCTTAAATGCTTATGTCCTTGAGCTACCATAAGATATGGGCATTAGCAATATCTTCAATGTTGA
Organism: Rubia yunnanensis; assembly: GCA_037428765.1. NCBI lineage: Eukaryota > Viridiplantae > Streptophyta > Magnoliopsida > Gentianales > Rubiaceae > Rubia > Rubia yunnanensis. The sequence goes on from CM075068.1 coordinate 81,745,016, forward strand.
AGGCTTAACTCTTTTTCCTGGACAGGATGATGAAATTACAGAGAAATATCCTACAATTTCTCTTCCATCTTTCAAACCCATAAGTGACTAGATTTATGATATTCTTGATCGCCAAATTGTGTCAACTAGAACTGGTGGTTATCATAAATAAGTTATTCATTGGAAGGGACATCTACGAGAAGATTGCACATGGATCACAAATGTCGAATTTCAGAAGATAAGCCCTAACTTTTATGAGAGGTTCCATACTATTAACTCGCCAGAGTTGAGTTCTTTCAACCCGAGGAGAAATGATGGGGGTTGTTGGAGTAAAATTACCAAGGTTTATAAGAGAAAGGGAAAGGGAAATTCTAATGCTCAAGCATTAATGTGCCATGCATTAGATGAGAATGAAGCAAACTGGGAACTTCTATAGTTGTTCTAGAAGGTTTTTTCTGGTTTATTTCCTTATTATTTCCCTTTAGTGTTAGGAATTTGTTTTCTTTAGGGTTTGGGAAAACTAGAAGGGAATCCGTTTCTTATTAGGATTTACTTTCCTAGCTATAAATAATGCATCCACTGGGAGGAATAGACACGGATTGGGATTAATAAATTTTCTTGCGATGTGCATTGTGATTTAAGTTGTCTGATGCAGCTTAGTTTTTAGGTGCAATGCCTAGAGGACCCTGAGGTGTGACGCCAATGGTTTAGGAGTGATTCCTAAATTTATCCTTATGTTCTTTAGTTTACGTAGATTTTTTTTCCTTTAACCTACAACCATAAACCTATAATTTTCCTACCCTAAAGCCAAGTTCTAAACATAAGATCCGTTCTAAACTTACACTCTGTTGGTGCTGCATCACCTTCATAGTTAGAGGAGTAATGTTGATTGGTAAGAAGATAGTATTAAAGGGGTGAGGTTGGTGGAGTGATCATCCGGTGACAGATGTGCTCAAGGCTAATGAGGAAGGTGTGGTGTGGGCATGCCGAGTTTCTTCAAGGAAGAAATGGTTCTTGTTCTTTGAAATCGGGGAAAAAGTGTCTTGTCGAACACCGGTGCATCAACATCTGTAAGGCCGCTAACAAGCACCTTGAATTTTTTACTATATTTGGTGATAGTGAGAGCTCATTGTGTTAAACCTCAACATTCAGTTTCGAGTTCGATTTCCATGGCTTTCTTATTTTCTTGAAAGCTATTCTCAATGGCCTTACATATGGTTAGCGTAGAAGCATCCCTATGCTTATCAATCTCAAGAACGTGATGAGACACCGTAGATCCATGACTTGGCGATGCAGTTGAGGAGAGGCCACTAATCGTTGATTGAGGGAGGAGCATCGTTGATGTAAGTCTTGAGTCCAAATTTACCAATGTTGATAAGAAACATTTCACTTATCTGTTGTAGTTGGGAGGTTTGAGTTTAAAGATGAGTAGAATGTGAGCCTTGACACTTACGACATTGAGCGCTTGTTGGACGATAATATTGCAAGAGAGATGGAAGTCATTGGTCGTGAGTTAGCTGTTGATATTGCTGGAGTTAATGAGATCATCCATGGATGTGTAAGGAGGTTAATAATAGAATATTTAGAGAAAAATAAGAGAGGAAGAAAGATATGATATGGTGGGTAGAAAATTGGTTCTGATACCATGTAAGAGAATGAAAATAATTTAGGCTAATTTAATTATATTATGAATATATATAGTTATATGATACGTCTTATATGGTAAGCATGCATTAGGAAGGGATTGCCTCTACAATATATTATACAGCATTCTGATCGACTAATAATAAGAAATTTGGATTTCGGATATAAAAATTAAATTTTGAAATGACTTTTGAATTTTTATGTTTTATTATCCTATAATTTCATGTTTTTCTTCCTTTTACTTATAATGATACACTTGTCATTTAGGTGTGTTTTGATGGCACATTTTACTCTCTTTTTTTACCAAATGAGAAAAGTGACCAGATTTGCTTTGTCCATTTTTACTCCATAATTGATCATATCCATCTAAAATGCTCATACTCAACCTCATTTGTTGTGTACGTGTGAGCCCCCATAGGTAAGATCAATGGTGATGTCTTATAATGTTTCATTTTCCCTTTTATTTGGCCAAGTATTTTTAAAATTCTTCTTTTTCCATTTTTCAGGATTCGTTTTCCTCAAAACTCTTCATCCTCATTCCCAACATCCCTTAGGATTTTAATTGCCCCGTTCTCTATATTAGAGTATAGATGTATTTTTAGTAAATCCGTATTTGTATATGATTATGTTTCCATAGCTTTGTTTATTCTCTAAGAAAGCCCTTGTATAAATACATGTTTATATGATAAATGAAATCAGAATAGTATACAGAATCCTTATACAATTTTGTATGGTATCAGCCTAACCGGTCCTCTATCTTTATTTTTTGAAAACCTTAAACCCTACTATCTCAAGAAGCCGCTGCTGCCTACTCCTCTTTTTCAATGGCTGCCACCAGCTCCGCCGAGTCTCCAACACCAGATCCGTTCAACCTCGCGTCTGGTGACGCCTCCTCTGACTCCTCTCCATCTCTCAAACTGCATGCTCTCCGGTTTCGCCTTGATCGCCATAACTACTCTCTATGGATCTAGTCCATTAAATCTTCTCTTATTGCTTATGTCTTGGATTCCTTCTTGGTTGCGAGATCGGCCCCACCTAAAAAATTGCCGCCCTCCAGTGGTCCGGCCAAGCCACAATCATCGAAAATTCCGAATCCAGCCTTTGCCTCTTGGAAGAAGAAAGAACGTTTGGTTATCCTCTGGATTCAGTTAACAATCTCAGTGTCACCGCTTCCTCATATTGTTTGTGTTGTCACTGCATCTAACGCCTGGCTTATTTTTGGAACAAATGTTTCATGCGCAAACTCGTTCCAATTTTATGCACTTAAAACATCAGCTTCAGACCTTTCTAAAGGGTTCACTCTCCATTATTGAGTATGTGGAGAAAAAGTGCTCGTTCTCTGATTCTTTGGCCGAGTGCTCTTATTTTGTATCTAATGATCAATTTGTTGAATGCATTCTTCATGGCCTCGATGCGACGTACTCTACATTTTGCACTGCCTTTAATCTTCGTACTGGGAGGATTTTCTCACATCAGCTTCTTGGCATGTTATTGGAGGAAGAAGCTCACATGTAGGATCTTCATTATCAAGCTCCTCAATTTGTGGCCAACTCAGCTGTCCGCTCCTATGCACTGGCGTCCGATGTTCTGCACAGCCGGCCACTCAGTTCCATATCTAGTGTCTTTCTGGTCACGAAGCTCTCAACTGCTAGCAGCATTTAACCACATCAAAGTTCCTTACCACCAGATCTCGTCTGAACCGGTCCAACTCCCAACGCTGTTACAACCGACCTCGCCAACCGTCGGCTCCTCGTCAGACGTACACTGCCGCTAACCCAACACCGTCGTCCGCCTTGCATGATCCTGCATGGTTCTTTGATTTTGGTGCTATGAATCATGTCATTTCTAATTTTTCCAGCATTTTTGTTCATTCTGATTACAATAGTAATAATGGCTTACAGGCTGGCAACGGTACGTCTCTTCCTATTACACATTTGGGCTCATCTACTTTGTCATCTTTTAATCAGCCTGTTCATTTACATAATATTTTGTTTATTCCTGGTGTCTGTAAAAATATCCTTAGTGTTTCCCTAATTACTAAAGATAATAATGCTTATATACTCTTTTTACCTACTCATTGTTATGTGAAGGATTAACAAGGTCGGGCACTTCTAATCGAAACCGTTGAAAATGGTCTCTATCACCTCAGCCCACAAACTCCATCATCTACAGCTCTTTCCAATGCTCTTCTTGGTGTGCGAACCGGTCTCCAAACCTAGCACGAGCATCTTGGTCATCCTCATGAGTCGTCTCTTTGTCGTTTAGTTTCTTGTTTTAAGCTTCCTCTATCTTTTAATAATTTGCAAAACATTTGTGAGTCTTGTCAGCTCAGAAAGAGCCATAGATTACATATTTCCCATATTCATGAGTCTAGTAAGGTTCCTTTTGATCTTTTTTATTCTGATGTTTTGGGTCCTGCCCCTGTTTCTTCATTTAATGGAAATCATCATTTTTTTATATTTATCGATGACTGTACTAAATTTGTTTTGATATATTTTCCCTCTCAAAAATCACAAGTTCTTCGTCAATTTCAACTTTTCCAGAAAATGATTGAAATTCAATTTGGTTCCAAAATTAAATAATTTCAATCCGACTTGGGGGGTGAATTTTGATCTGTCTCATCTTATCTTCAAAGTCAAGGTATTTCTCATAGAGTTTCATATCCTCATACTCAGTGACAAAATGGCGCTGTTGAACATCGTCATCGTACGATTGTTGAAAAGGGTTCTTTCCCTTCTATCTTCTGCTTGTCTCCCTACTAGTTTTTGGGGGCACAGTTTTTATGCATCTGTCTACTCACATTATCGTACATTATCTCCTACACTCAGTCACAAGTCTCTAGATGAGTCTCTCTTCAATAAATCCCTGATAATGAATTGTTTAAAAACATTTGGTAGTTTATGTTATCCTTTCTTACGACCATATCGATCTAACAAACTTGAGTATCATTATTCCCTATGTGTTTTTATTGGGTACAGCTCTCATCATAAAGGTTGTCTTTGCTTACATATCCTACCAAATCGTGTTTATATTGCCAATCATGTTGTCTTTGATGAATCAACTTTCCCTTATCCTGATCTCATAAAACCAATTCCATTTACTCCATCCATCAACCCTTAATCCTCTTCCACTACCCTGCCTTACCTCCGTTACATCCCTCTCCAGCCACTCTGACAATGACTCTTTATCTGTCCCATTTGCGTCCGGGATGTTCCCTCCAGCCGTAGCTCAGCCATCTCCCGTCAACTCGGCTGACTCGTCACCAGCTCCTTCTGGCACGACATCTCAACTATGGCCTCCAGCGTCTAGTTCAACACTTTCAGCTTAGGCTACTTAGCCAATCATCCCGCTTAGTCCACCTGCAGCACCTACTCCATTGGTCAGCCCACCGGCTAGCCCTGCTCCCACACCAAATTTTCCCTCTTACTTCCATCATGTTGACACTACTCAACATTATATGGTCACTTGTACCAAAACCAATAATCTCAAACCTAAAGCTCTCACCTCCACTCATCACTCACTTCCTCCTTCTCAGACAAATATTTTGGAACCCAAAACATTTTCTCAGGCTTCTAAATTACCTGAATGGGAAAATGCAATGCAAGTTGAATATGATGCTGATGTGCTTCATTATGTGTGCGTTAATCGTTGCATTTGGGGTAATAATTGACTTGTTTTATATGTTCGATTGCTAGTATTAGTTGAGTTTACGTGACAAGGGGTTTAGATGGCCATGTTTGGATTTCTTATCTAAATCCCGGGTTTTGTAGACTTAAGTGGTACCAATAGACATCTTGTATCCACAGGCACCAAGATCTTCGTTTAAGATCATCCTTAATAGGTCGCTCGTGGGTACTTTTTGTTACATTCTATGTGAAGGTCATTCGCAAGGATGGTAGAAGATATTGAAGGTTATTCTCAAGGATGGTAGAAGAGGTGAAGACCATTCACATTAGAATGGTAGTGGATGAAGGCCACAGACATCAAATTGTGGTAGTAGAAGAATAGAGTCAAAGATAGGCAACATTGGAGTTTAAAATGGCCAAGGAAGAAACGGAGAATCGTGGTCCGAGAGTTGCACCAAATTCTGGGAATGATCTAAGGAAAATCATCCTTAAAGGTTGGTTCCATTGGATTTTTCTCCTTGAGAACCATAAAATTGACCACAAGAACTCTCAAAATGGACTAACGGTTTATCTATAGCGAAGGAAAGATGTTCAGTTGGCCGAAGCACAAATGGGTCGGCGTGGACCGCTCATGGATGACACTAATGACCCGCACCAGATGATGTGCCCCGCACCGAGGGTCTTTGGCACGAATCGTACCAAGGCCCAGTGCAGACCGTGCCAATCCTAACAGGTCGTGTGCTAAGGTGCCCAATTCACCCAAAAATGACTAAGTATGGGCATAGACCATCCCATTTTCGATGGCTCGCATTGTTTAAAGTGCAAAATGTCAAGACCAGCCGGTGGGATGTGAAGAATTGAGCGGCCCATGCCAAATTCACTAAGAAAAATGAGGTTCTAATGATGGGCCACGCCAAACAACACGTCCCGCAGATCAGGACTGCAAAAATGACCATTCTAACGACAAGTCGCACCAGATGCCACAGATTGCATTAGACACAACCCATCGAAGAAGACATGGCCTGCGCCAAGGAGGCACGGACCGTGCCAGATCCCACAGCCCGCACTAAGGAGAAAGCACGGACCACACAAGATCCCAAGGACCACGCAAGATCCCAGGGCCTATGTCAGCGCAGATCAAATGAGCTATCCAGATCTGGGGCCCTGCACAGACACGAACCATATAAGTGGCGCAGACCATGCCAATGGCTGCTGAACTAGGATTTATATTCATCTTGGAACAAATATTGATACCCCGGGGAAGAGAAACCATCGATGCACTATGGGTAGTAGGGTTCGGGTCTACGTGGGTGTGTAGGGGCAGGGGTCGGTTCAGTTTAATAAATTTTCAATTTATTCGGTTCGGGTTATTCATTTTTGCCCCTAAAAAACCTAAAACCAAATCCGACCCGAATAATCCAAATTATCCGAACCGAATTCAAATTTTAGTTTGGGTTTGAAACCGAATTCAACCCAAATAAACTGAATTGATTTTAATTTTTTTAAAATAATTGTTAAAATCATATATATTAACTTTAAATCAAATAAAAATATGTAATCTAATTTCTACATCATCAAAATCAAGTTTTCAAAATAAAAATCCAACAAATACAATACAAATTCAACCATAACAATTTTAGCATTACATTTAAGATTAAAGAAAAATAGTTCATTTTAATATTCATCTTCAAAGCCTTCACATTCTTCAATCCTTCAAGCACTCTATATTCACATTCACCTTCAAGCACTCCACAAACATAATTTGGGTTTAGAATTTGAGATTTTTTTTATTTTTAAGATTTATCCTTTATAAATTTAATTTTTTGTTTTAAAATTTAATTATTATATATATATATATAATTTATTTAATTAATTAAAATTCAGTATTCAGTTCAGGTTTTGGTTTGAGTTTTAATTTCCAAAACCAAACCAAAATCCATATTCAAAATTTGGTTTTTCAATTCGGATATCCAAAAACCGTATATTAAATTCGATTCGGGTTATTCGAATTTGGATAATTTGATTTTTGGTTCGATTTTTGATTTTTGGTTTTTTTCCCACCCCTAGGTGTGTGCACGTAGATCTATTTCAAGTTTTACTATTAGCCAGCACACCAGTCTTAGCTGACTACGTAAAGTAGTTCAATGGGTTACGGGTAGAGATAGCAAAAAGTAGCAAGGTAGGGTTGTAAGAAGTCCTAGTGTCATAGATAAGGTGCCTACCTCCCTTTGCCTCGTTCATATGCCTAGGGAGTAGAGTATCTGTGGTGGAGTGTTCGGGACATAATCGTACGAGAGAGAAATAGGCCTACAACAAAGGTCGAGCCTTGCTATACTCTCCTAATTATAGAGATGGAAGGTTGTAAGAGCACCCTACATGACAGGCATGGGAAAGTGTATGCCATCAACTACACTACGTGTTATGAGCACTAGATTAGGTTGTCTAAATCTCACATGTGAATGAATCGAGGATCGAAGCATTAAATCAACCATGTTACACAAGCATTCCCCAAGTGTCTAGTTATTATAGTTTACTTGCCTTTTATTTTCATGTTGGTAGTTGATAATTGAAATGAAACCCCATCCCCCCTGTTTTTCATACTATCTATTCCTAGAAACACGTACAGATTGACAACCCGGATGTGGTTCTGTGTGATTGACTTTTAGGCCATGCCATCTCTATAGACATACCCAAAGCTTACTGCAAACTACCCTATCAGTGGCATAGTAGTGAGTTAGGTGCAGAACTATAAATTTAAACTTGAACCCCTTTTATCTCAGTGCCTTTGCTCAGGCTAAATAGCTACAATTAACGACCCTGAGTAGAGGCAGATCAAATTTTGGCACCGCTGCTGGGGATTCTAATCAATCTAATTGTCAATTAGCATACGTGTTAGTAGAGTTGTTAGTATCACTTTTGTTTTTCTTTGTGTGTGCTTGTTATTGTTGTTGGTTGAATATGTATGTTGGTTTTTAATATAGAACCAGGCCAAAATGTTATTGGGCTCTTAGCCCAACGCTCAGAAAGAACCAGAGGTAACCAAATAAGGCAGGATGTTAGAAAGGCTTAACGGGCCTCGTAACAAAAGAGAGATTTAACAGCCCTTATTAGGTTTGGGGAGGTATTAAAAAGAAGGTATGTCATCTATTCATGCTATTGATTGTTCATTGATCACGATCGGAGACTAACTTTACCGTCGGATCTTTTCTCCCTGGATTCTTCCGGGGTCTTTGCCTTGCAAGTGACATATCGTAACTAGCAGATTGGAGTTGGGCTTTTGGATCGGGTTCGAGGATTGAGGATTCATCAAGTTGGAACACCCTGTGGGACCCAATTATAAGTCAGATCTAGATTTGTTGGCATATGTCCACCACTACGAAGACTATTTGGAGGAGTGAGCGACTGAGGAAGAAAGGAGTGGACCTTATAGACGAAGTAGAATCTGCGTGTAGAAGGCATATGGCTGCTGCCAAGCAACGCCAGATGTGGGGATATATCCGATGGAGGTATTGGTGGGACCTAGTCCGGTGGCTCCGAATGAAGGCCTATGCGCAGTTGGTATGGCTACTAGAGATTTAGAGGTGCCTATCAAGCCCAGGGTGGATATCCAAGTGACTGAACCTTACCTGTTGGTATCAAGAGGTAGCGATGGCCATTTTACATAATGCTCAGGAGACTCTCATATAGAAGCATACAAGAGGATGATTCGGGAGAATTAAAATGTTGTGACGAGCCGTAGGAAGGAATGGAGCAGATCTCACTGGTACTAATAGCAGCAGTATACCAGGTTGTTCCCCCAGTGGTAGCTCTAAGTTCGTTGAGAACAGGGGCACCCTCGTTAACTTGGGAGTAGGTGAGAGCTCTGCCCCTGGTGATCCAGATAATGGGAGCCTCCTATTTCGGGCATTAAGAAGCTACTCAGCCCTAACCATAACCTTTGTTCCCAGAAAGAATGCTTGGGAAATATTCAAGGCCGATGTTCCTAAGTTTCAAGGATAGGAGGAACCCAGTTATAACCAACCATGGCGGGTATGATTATTACAATCAGAGGCCCGCTTTGATAGGTTACCCCAGGTACATTGGAGCGGGGCCATACCCAGGGTAGATAATAGCACCCGCGTATGTTTTTCCACTGGGAGATCATCAACATCAGAACCAGAATAGGGAGATGCTGGCTGGAGATACAGTAGATATGCTTGGAAGGGAGTTGGACAGGTTGATAGGGCCAATGGGACAGTTGACAGGCTCCCCTTTTGAGGAGAAGATAACTAGGTGATGTTGGCCAGGGGACACACAGCCACCAGAGGTGCTTCCAATGTATGGAGGAGACTCTGACCTCGCGAGTTCATTCAGACCTTCCTAAGTTTGATAAACTCAAGGGATTTTGATGAGAAGATAACTTGTACGTGGGCAACTACCTCCGAGGAAAGGCGCATGAGTTGTTCCACAAATTTCTCAGAGGATTATTGCACTCTTATCTGGACTTCAACCAAATATTGTTAAGCCAGTATTGCTAAAAGAAGAAGTTTACGAACACGCTGACAGAACTGTACCAAATGAAACAAAGACCAGGGGAGTTAATAGAGGCATTCTATCACAGATATGTGGATGAGAGCCTAGGAGTGGTAGAAGGGACAGATAATAAGGTGATTCAATGGTATTTGATAAGAATGGAAGACTTGGAGTTTTATAAGAAGCTAACAGCAAAAATCCCCAAAACCCTTCATTAGCTCCAAGAGATAGTGGAGCAACACTCAAAGTTGGAGGAGGCAAACATTAAGAAAAGGGAAGGAATGATGGCTAAGCAGGTGAAATCTAAAAATCAAGGGAAAATATAGGTGGAACCTTCGAGGGGGAGATTTGACAAATACGCGCCCATGTGGCGGTCACCGGTAGAAATTTGGAGTATTCATAGGGAGGTTTTTCAATAATCTCCACCATTAAACAGGTCGGATAAGGCTGTAGCAACGAGGAGGGATACCAATAAATTTTGTGATCATCATAAAGATTTTGGTCACTATACGAACGATTGTAGTCACCTCAGGATGGAGACTAATAGGTGTGAAGGGGGGGAGGTCTCCTCAGAGAAAATAACTTTCTCCTACACCTCCGAGAGGGCCCAGTGAGGCATATGAATAAGTGAGATCATCAACCATTCAAAATAAATGGCCCACCTCACAGGGCTGATCGTGCACCCTCAGTGGCTCGACAAGAGAACTGGCAGGAATCGTATCGAAACCAACCTGCAGGAAACCCCAACCAAAAATGAAGAGTCGATCATTTGTAGAGTAGTAATGTTATCAATGGAGTCACAGGTAATAGGTATTCAAATACCATAATGAAGGAGGATTCAAGGCGCACACCTGTATGTGAGCCATCTCATAGAAGGTTTCAGCCAAATGAAGCGATAACATTTTTAGAAGCGGACGCGGTTCCTAATCAAACTCCTCATGCAGGCCCAATGAAAATTTCCACAATAATCGGGACTTTGTTGTTAAGAGAATCTTTGTAGACAATGGAAGTGGGGTGGAGATCATGTTTGTAAGTTGTTTTGACCAGCTAGACATTGGTTGAGGTAATCTGAAAAATTCATTTTGCCTCTTGTCAGGATTTACAGGCAAAATGATCACTCCACTTAGAAACCACTTTGTCGGTCAGAGTGGTGGATGGAGATAAGGGAGTGTGACATACTGTAACTTCACGGTTATCGATGCATACTCCCCTTATAGCGTGATACTTGGAAGACCTTGGATGTGCCAAGCTTGGGATGTGTGGTTTCCATACCATCTGATGATGAAGTTTCCAACGAACAGGGGGGTGGCTTACATTCGAGGAGATCAGGTTGTAGAAAAAAGTTGCAACTTAGTGGCGATGAAAGGAGCAAAAAGGGGGATGTAGCATCAATACACGGAGAGGTATGACCAATTGATACATAACAAATCCCAGTTCAAGGTTTGGGTGTTATCGTGGTGGGAAAGGTGATGCCAAGAGTTATAAGGGGTAGGTTGCAGACCCGGCTCGACGAGTACTCAGACGTATTTTCTTGGAACACTACGACTGTGGCAGGGGTGAGTGTAAAATTGGCCGTTCATAGACTGAATATTGACCCTTCAATAAAGCCCATCAAGAAGAAGAAGAGAATGTTTGCGCTAAATGGCTAAGACGATAAGGGTGGAAGTGGAGAAAATCCTTGAAGCTGATGTTATCGAGAAGGTGCTTTATTTGGAATGTCTCGCTAACCCGGTGATGGTTCCAAAACATGATGGGACTTGGTGCATGTGTATTGATTTCACTGACTTAAACAAGTGTTGTCCAAAGGATAGTTATCCCCTCCCTTCGATAGATAGGCTTATGGAAAAAATAGCCGGATACCAGATCCTAGCATTTGTTTTATGCACACAAAGCCTATCACCATATACTAATGGAAAAAGAAGAAAAGGCAAAAACTTCGTTCATAATGGAGGCGGGGCCCTTTTTGCTACAAAAAGATGTCATTCGGTTTGAGGAATACTAGGGAAACCTACCAAAGGTTAATCGATAAGTTGTTCAAAAATTATATTATGAGGAACTTAGAAGTATATGTCGATGATATGGTAGTAAAGATCAGAATTTATGATAAGTTCTTGGAGGACCTAAGAGAGATATTCATTCAGTTACGGAGAACCAATTTAAAACTGAATCCTACCAAGTGTGTTATCGGAGTGGGGGCTGGCAAGTTTCTGGGTTTCATGGTATCTGAAAGGGGGATTGATGTGAACCCTGAGAAGGTGGAAGCTTTGATGATCATGAAAAGCCCAAAGTCGTGAAAAAAGTTTAGAAGTTAATGGGCTGCCTAGCTGCTCTGAGTCGCTTTCTATCAAAGGGGGTAGAGAAACATCTCCCTTTCTTCGATGTATTATGGGGAGCCAAGATGTTCGCATGGATGGAGAACTATGAAAATTCATTTTTTGCTTTGAAAGAACATCTTCAATTCTTTCCAACACTGGTGAAACCTAACCCGGGAGAGGTACTTTACCTTTATATCTCGGCCTCGACCGTAGCAGTTAGTGCAGTCTTGATCAAGAAGAAAGAGAGGAAGAAGCACCCTATATATTTTGTTAGTTGAGCTTTGCAGGGTTATGAGACAAGGTACACTTCTCTCAAGAGGTTAATTCTGGCGCTGGTCCACTTTGCTTGAAGTTTGAGTCCCTGTTTTCAAGGTCATACCGTAGTGGTCTTAAAGAGCTTCCACATCAGGTAAGTTCTCTTTAAACCCGAGGCTTCAGGAAGAATAATGAAATGGGCTATGGAATTGGGCAAGCATGACATCCATTTTCAACCCAGAATTACGATTAAGGGCCAGGCCCTCGCAGACTTTATCGTGGAGACTACATAAGTGATAGAATTAAACAAAGAAACTGAGAAGGGGGGGTCATGGAAACTTTTTGTTGATGGATCCTCACATTTAGGAGGAAGTGGAGCAGGGGTGCTGCTTACTATTCATGATGGTGTAGATTACCCGTATGCCTTACACTTTAAATTTTGGGTCACAAACAACAAAGCTGAATATGAGGCCTTGATCACTGGACTTCTTTTGGATAAAAAGATGAAGGTAGAAAGTATGGATACGTTTAGTGACTCACAGATTATGGTGCAGCAGGTCAAAGGAGAGTACGAAGCCAGGGAGCCCAACCTGCAACGATACCTGGAGTTGATCAAGCCCATGTTGAACGATTTCTGATCGTTCACCTTAACGCAGATAGCCTGGGAGAAAACCTAGAAGGAAAACTCTCTTAGCAAGTTCGCTTCTTTGGACTTGGGAGGGTTGTCTCAGAAACAAATTATGTTCAAAGAGTTGATCTGTTGAAGCATCGAGGAGACAATTGTGACAGTAATCGTCGAAGCAAATACTTGGATGACCCCCATCATCAAGTATTTTCAAGAGGGTTTCCTTCCCATTGAACCTCCCCAAGCCAAGAAAATTCACCTCACGGTGCCAAGGGAAATTCATGAAGGAATATGTGGTAGCCATCAGGGTGTTCGGTAACTAGGAGGATAATTTTGGTGAGATACTAGTGGCTGACTATGTTCGAAAATGTCAACCGATACATCCAAGCTTGTTCCCAATGCCAGAGACATACACCAATGATCTATGTGCCCCAAATAGAAATGATCAACATGCATAGCACTTGGCCGTTCGATAAATGGGGAATCGACTTGTTGGTCCCCTTCCTAGAAACATTGGGCATGGTTAAGTACCTGCTAATGGTCGTAGATTATTTCACTAGGTGGGTCGAGGCTGAGCCACTAGCATATATGAAAGGGAAGTCTCTGGTCTCGTTTAGTTGGAAGAATATTTTCTGTCGATTTAGAATCCCAAGGGTTATTGTGCCCAATAATGGCATGCAATTCGCTAATGATCCTTTCAAGAGCTAGTGCGAGGAGTTCAAGATACATTCAAAGTTAACGACAGTCTACCACCCGCAAGCAAATAGCCAAGTTGAGGTTACTAATTGGAACCTTGTCAATGGAATCAAGAAGAGGCTCGAAGGGGCAGCCGGAATTGGGTGAACAAACTTTCAAATGTGCTAAAGTCACATCGGACCACCCCGTCCAGTGCCATCGATGAAACACCATAGTGCCTGGTCTACGGCACTGAAGCTGTGATTCCAGCAGAAATCATTTTTCCAATCCCAGGGGTAATGTCAAGCAATGGGGATAAAACAGTGACAATCAGCACCGGGACCTGGACTTGGCGGAGGAGGCAAGGGCACTGGCTACTCTTTGCAAAGCTAAGGTAAATGAGCAATTCAAACATACCACGATCGAAGGGTAAAGAAAGAACATTTCAGCATAGGCAACTTGGTCATAAGAAGAGTAAACGCCGGCCAGAAGGGAAGCAGGCTCCCAATTGGGAAGGGCCATATTGGGTGTTGGAGGCACACCCAGGAGGAAGTTATGTCTTAGAAGAGTTGAATGGAAAAAAGGTACCTCAAAGGTGGAATATTGCCAACCTTCATCCTTACCACCAGTTTTGATTTGTATCAATATTTTGTATGATCCCAACATGGGTCCGTTGAATGAATTCACTTTCGTGCCTGTACTTAGTGCCAATCTCCTTGCATCGATAAGACCAAGTCGAGCCAATTCACTTGCGCTGATGAGGCCAAGTTTGTTAATCTCCTTGCATTGATAAGACCAAGTTGAGCCAATTCACTTGCACCAATAAGGCCAAGTTCGACAATGAAAATTCACTTGTGCCGACAAGGCCAAGTTTGTTAATCTCCTTGCATTGATAAGACCAAGTCAAGCCAATTCACTTGTGCCGATAAGGCCAAGTTCGCCAATGTAAATTCACTTATGCTGATAAGGCCAAGTCCGTTGATCTCCTTGCATCGATAAAACCAAGTCAAGCCAATTCACTCACGCCAATAATGCCAAGTTCGACAATGTAAATTCACTTGTGCCGATAAGGCCAAGTTCGGCAATATTCTTGTATCGATAAGACCACGTTAAATAAATTCACATGTGCCGATAAGGCCAAGTTTGACAATATCTTTGTGTTGATAAGACCAAGTCGAATACATTCACTTGTGCCGATAAGGCCAAGTTAGACAATATCCTTGCATTGATAAGACCAAGTCAAATACATTCACTTGTGCCGATAAAGCCAAGTTCGATAATCTCCTTGTGTCGATAAGACCAAGTTGAATACATTCACTTGTCTTGATAAGGCCAAGTTCAATAATCTTCTCGTGTCGATAAGAACAAATCATATATGTTCACTTGTTCTGATGAGGCCAAGTTTGATACTATTTATGCGTCAATATAACCAAGTTACATTAAAATAATAATAAAGAAAAATAATCGATTCTTATTCTACCAAGTTCGAAAAGACATTGTTCGACGTTACAGACTTGTTGAATGTACAAACTAATCAGTCCAATCAATTCTTTTGGGTTTTATACCCATCATTGTCTCAAACAGGTGGTCGACTTCACCTTTGGTGGCCTGAGGGTTCAAGGGATACACCTCCAACGGCGTGGAATCAAGTCCTCGGAATGTGAAGCCTCTTCATCATAAATCCGAATTGGACTTTCGATAGTTCCATAGTTAACCACCAAAGAAGGAAGAGCGCCATGTTTCTTGGACCGAGTGCTAACGCCCACGACTGGTCCTGTTTTCCCCTTCGAAGACAGGCGAGCATCAGCAGTGGCTGGTTCACTAAGCTTTAGCTTTAGCCATCGTTTTGGTCGGTAGCAATTTCTTGGTTTGAGAACTAATAGCAGCAAAGGGATTTCTAGCTTGAACACTCCCACACTTCTTCTTTCAAAGGACAGCGAAATTCTTGTGAACTAGATGGATTTTAGGTCGAACACGTACGAGCCAGTCATGGATGGCATCGAATGCCGCAATGTGATTGAGATCTCTATCTAAGCCTTGCCCTATCATGGACATCTCAATCTTATAGAGATTAATAGGAATGAGTCAATAAGAGGTCAAGATGTCCGTGTGATAGACCATATGCTCGAAGAATGTTGGAGTTTGCCGAGATGGTGGAGCTTTTCTCAGACACTTGATTTTGAAGCTGGGAATTCTGAGTCGCTGGCTTATCTCAATATTGAGCATTTCCCTTGATAGTCTTCGAAGTTGGGATATCTCTATTTCGAGAGTAGAATTTCTTATGACCAGCCCACTGGCTTGAGTCTTGTACTTTGTAACCTCTTCCTGGTAATGATCAATATATTTCCCCTACCCAAGGAACAATACAACCTAGCACCGGTAAGACAATGCGCCAGGTAGGATACTCTTTCATCATTTCGTGAAGAGCTTCCTGATACAACATCTCGTTGGGGTTGCAGGACTCTCAACGATGGCAAGGGCCATGGCAGTCTTGCCGGGAAGAATCTTCTTTACCTTGTCGAGAAGCTTTTGGATTGAAGGATGGTTTTAGTCACACCGGGATTGAAATTCCTTATTCACTGAAGATAAGTTTTGGGCAAGCTGGTTTAGTTCATTGCAAGCCTCCGATAACGCGGCCCTGACTCCGACTAACTCTTTTCTAGTTATCTTCAGCTCTTTTTGCAGGAACAAGCACTACAATAAAAGTTAAAAGTAATTAAAGTTCCAAAACCAAATTTATTTCTTTGTTTAAGCGAATACAAATGAGAAAAGAATTCATACATTGTTGTGAACTACACTAGTTTCTCAACAGGAGTATCCTCGTTAGCTTTGCCTTGAGTGGTCGAGGAGGGCCCATCTTTACTCTTTGAGAATCCAGATGGTTGTGGATTATTGCCAGGCTTACCAGGATTTTTGGGATTGATAGCTTGGAGCTCCTCAGTTATTAAGAACTTCTTCGACTCCTTGATGAAGTTGAGCAAATTGAAATGGATGCCCCATACACGAGCCTCATCCCATCGAGACTAAACTTACCCTTCGGCTTTGTCATCAATGAACTTTTAAAGCTCTTTAGTATGTTCAGCCAAAATTAGGGAGACAAGTGCTCGATCAGTTCATTTTGACCCATCATTTTCGAAGACTTCAAAAGGATGGTTTTTGTTAAAGGGATGGTTTCTGCCGAAGGGATGGTTTCTGTCGAAGGGATGGTAGCTGACTGCACAATTTCAACAAGATTTCACGAAGATCATTGAGAATGCCCATATCTGCAATTTCAATAAGAAATAGGTTAGACATCTCAATGATAAAGTCAAAATAAATCAAATTCCCAAACTTTTTAGCCCTAAAAACCTTATGGGGCGTTCAAAGCAGCTGTTTCTCTAACTCCCCAAAGGTGTCCTATAAACAAGAAGGTAATTCCACATTTCTTTTCTTGCGGTTCTCAAGACGTACGATTGGGTTGGAATCCTGAGGGTTCGAAGCATAAACATCTCTGTACAACCATTCTAGCCAAACGAAGACCTTAGTTCCCTTCACCTCGGGACAATAGAGTTTAACGACTAGAGCATCAGGCCCCCTCAAAAGTGCCACATTCTCGTGCATATGATTGGGGGTCAAATGTTTTCTTTGCTTTCAGACCTTGACGTTCACTTTGGAGTTCCATCGGGGGGGTCGATAAGCCCTGAAACAGTTGAATGTGAATACTTTTCATTGCCACCCCTTATTATTGGAGAGGGGGATAATAAACTGCACATTAGTGGCCTTGTTGGATAAAGTAAATATCCCTCGAATACCCCGATTAGAGCACAATGTGTACAATGCTCGAAATAGCTCATAATTCGGGACAACCCCAACTTCCTTACATCGAACCATAAAGGCCATTATTATGACGATCACGTTCGGAAGAAGTTGACCCAAGTTAACCTCAAATTCTTCCATCAGATCGACCAAGAGGGGAGGAAAAGGAAAACACAGATCAGAACGAATATGATAGCCCTGGGTGATCGGCCTTCTTACAGGTAAGGTCAAAGGGGATTCATCCTCCTCTAAAACCCTAAGCTTAGTGTCTAAGGGAACTCGTTGATAAAGGAGGATCTCATCGATTATTTTTCCCAATTCGGTATGAACAACATACTTAGAATTTGAGCTTTCCTCACTCGATCGATTAGTTATGGGATGCTTGTGAACAACAAATTTCCCCCTTGATGGGGCATAGGATATCATGTTCTTCGCCACATTAACCCTAGAGGGCGCCTCGAAATGGGGGTTCAATTGATTAGTTGAGTTGTCACCCGTAGCTTTACTTAGCAGGGGTCCCTCCGACCCTCGCTTCCCACTTGTCGTGAGAGGGATAGACTCTGTAAAACCCCTTCTCGAATGACTCATCACTGAGTCATCCAAGTTGGCTAGAATCTCGGTGGATTTTGAGGCACTATGCATAGGGCCAGATTCAATTTCTACTGAGAGAGTTGTATCTGAGAAGCCCCTCTTGGACCCAGTTCTACTTCCAGAATTAGAGGGAGAAAGATATTTTTGGAAGGATTGAGGAGAAGAAACATTAGAAAATAGGGAATCAGGGTTGAAAGCAGAAGAGGCCATAGCGAGGAGAACTTACTCATAAGAGGGAAGATGAAGATGAACTGAAAAGAGTTGCAAGTTGAGAAGAAGTCTCTGCACAATAGGATTCTACCTGCAAGAAAAAGAGAAGTTAAATGGGAAAATGACGGTTTAGAAGGGAAGGGGAAAGAGAAGTGGCGGTTAAATAATAATTGCATAGAAAGGTGAGAATTCTAACATGGCGTGGAGAGTTGGGAAAAGAAATGCCAACATGCGCTTGGATTTTCCGCTCTTCCTTATCCATGCACAACATTTAGGATTCAAAGACAAAATGTGGAAGAGGAAAAAACTCCGAATAAAACCAAGTGATTAGCTATCGTCGAAGCCTCGTGGCCACAACGTGGAACCTATCGAAGACAAGCTAGAGCTCGATAGGATCGTTCGATAGCATGGCACCTTGATAGCATCACTTGGCTTTCTTGGGGGCTCTTGATGAAGAACTAGGCCAAAACATTATTGGGCCCTTAGCCCTATGCAAAGGAAGAGTCCATGGGCAACCCAATAAGGCAGGATGTTAGGAAGGCTTAGTGGGCCTCGTAAAAAAATAGAGATGTAGCAGCCGTAATCAAGTTTGAGGAAGTATAAAAAGGATGGTATGTCATCTATTCATGTTATTGACTGTTCATTAATCATGGCCGAAGATTAACTTTACCATCGGAGCTTTTCCCCTCGGATTCTTTTGGGGTCTTTGCCTTGCAGGTGTCAGATCAAAGCTGGGCTTTTGGATCGGGTTTGAGGATTGAGGATTCATCAGTTATCTTGTTGCCTTTTGATCTGTTTGCTAGTGTTGTCTTTGGAAGGGTACTTTTAGCCCTTAGTTTATGTTACATACTTGTACCATAAGCTTAGGTGTTTTACATTACCCAACTGATAACACAGGTAGTCAGAAATAAAGGAAATGAAGAGCTAGAGTAGTTGTTCAACCTAGTCCGGCTGTTTTGGTAGATGAGCTACGAGAAATGGCAAAGGATAACAGAACATTGAGGGAGCTTATGGCCCCTAACTTGGAGAGTCAGTCGATATGCATCACATTCCCCGCATTGCCACCAAGTGTTGGCTTCGAGTTAAAGAGCGGGATGATCCATTGTCTTCCCACCTTCCATGCAATGGCAGGAGAATATCCCAACAAGCACTTATCGGAGTTCCACTTGGTGTGTACAAACATGAAGCCTCCGGGTGTTTCTAAAGATGACTATAATCGGAGGGCTTTTTTGTTCTCTCTTCAAGATGGAGTTAAGGATTTGTTGTTCTACTTACCTCTCGGTTGTATAGGCTCCTGGATAGATATGAAGTGGATATTTTTAGAGAAGTATTTTCTGGCTTTCAAATCCGCTAGACTGAAGATGCGGCTATCTAATATCACCCAAGGAGCTATTGAGTCACTCTACGACTATTGGGGGCATTTCAAGAGGTTTCTTGCAAGTTGTCCATAACATCCTTACTTTTTCAAAGGGTTGTGTGATGAAGACATGCTCATGGTGAATGCCGCATGTAATGGATCAATTACCAACAAGAGCCCTAAGGATGTGATGGCTCTCTTTGAAGAAATAGCCAATGGTATGTGACAATTTGGCACAAGGTCAAGGGTTAAGGTCTTGGATGAACCCTCGCAATCGCCTAAGTTGGAGAAGCAAATCCAACCTCTTGCTTCTATGATAAAGGAACTTCTATGAGGTTCATCAAGTCAAAGTGTGCGGGTTGTGCAACCTTGACCATATCACAGAGGCATTTCCCGAAGTTGTAGAAGACTTGCAAGAAGTAAAGGTCGTAGAGTACAACAACCGAGAGAGACCACAGTTTGCTAGGGGTCAACCACAAGGGTTCTGGGTTAACCAAAGCAATGCAAGGCTGGATCCCTACACAAAGTCATTCAACCCAAGGTACCAAGGCCATCCAAATTTTTTATGGAGGGAAAACAATCAACATCAAGGATATCGGGGTGAACAAGCCCCACCTTAACCATACCCGAGAGGTGGAGGCTCTTCTAATAACCATGGCTCAATCTATAAATCGGACCGAGAAGAGATCCTAGAAGCTATTGGTCTATTAGGGAAAAACATGAATTCTTCGCAGAGAGGACAAGGTGAGAGATTGAAGACCTTGGCAATAGGGCTTTGTCAAGCATCAAGAACCTTGAAGTTCGAGTTGGGAAACTCGGCACCTCGATGAGCTTACTTGAGACCAAGGAGTCTGAAGAACTCCCTTCCTAACTGAAAATTAACCCAAGAAACATGAGTGCACTCAAGTTGAGAAGTGGGAAGGAAGTTCATGAGTCCGAGAAAAAGGTGATGCAATAAGTAGGGTATTGGTGGCAAAAAAGGCAAACTTCGAAGAAGATGAGACTGTGGTCAAAGAAGCACCATATAAGGAACTTCTACCACCTAAGGCACAAGTTACTACCCCACCTCCATTTCCAAATTCTTTGAGGGGAAGGCCAAAGGTGGTGACCAATGATGCAAGCATTCAAAGGATCTTCAAAAATGTCAAGGTAACAATCCATATCTTGGAGTTAATTGAAAATGTGTCATTGTATGCTAAGTTTCTTAAAGTTGCATGCACAAAAAAGATAAGTAGACCAACTGAGAAGGTAGGACATTTAAAAATGGGGGGAGTCACCATTTTAAACCATAAAAATTTTCCTAAGAAATGTGACGACCCCAGAATGTTCTCTATTCCTATCTCCTTGGGTGGAAAACTTGTTGAAAATGCCATGATAGACTTAGGCACATCCATAAATGTGATCCCATTTAGCCTTTATGAATGCCTAGAGATAGGTGAAATTAGGGAAGCTAGAGTAATTGTCCAACTCTTTGATCACTCCCAAGCTAGCCCCCATGGGCTAGTAAAGGATGTGATTGTGCGGGTTGGTAAGTTGGTTTTTTTGGCGGACTTTTATATCCTAGATGTGGTGCACGATGGAAGTGCACCCCAATACTTTTTGGGAGACCTTTTCTTAAAATGTCTAGGACTAAAATCGATGTCCATTTTGGAACTTGAACTCTAGAAGATGATGTGGATGAAGTGGAATTTCACATCTATAAGTCCAGGCATGATTCGACTGATTCTTCTTTTATGTGCAAATGCATGACCCTATGTGATGAGCATAATTTATATGAATCTTCTTGTGTGACAAATGAGCATGAATACTTGGATTAATTTTATTTTTATGATATTGTTGATGAGTCCGATGAATTGCATGATTCGAGTAACAATATATCTGTGCTAGCTAGACTGTTTTTCCATGCTAACTAACTTGCAATTGGAAAGGAAGAGTGTTGAGGGCTTAAAACCCCCTCGACCTCCTCCTAACCCCAAGTGATATTCATAGACTCAACCTTAGCGAGACACGGTGATTCATTTTCTATGGAAGACAAAGGGTCCAAAGGTAAGGGTGACACAATGTGGAGACCCATCCATTATGATGTCATCGTAGGTGGAGTCACCGATGGTGATTCCGGAGACCCATAGGTAGGTGGTTCTAACTAATTTGCATGAAAAAGAAATAAGTCATGAGGATGACAATAAATATATAGTGTTTATTTTTTGCATTGATTTCGTGATTTTGAGTAGTAATTAGATAAATTTTTCATGTTCTTGTTTGTGATGAGGATTTTTACGATGAAACTCTTGTATGATTTGAAAATTTGAGTTTGAGTATCGTGATTGTATTTGGATGGAATTAGACTTTATGGGTGACATAGTATTTTTCGAAAAAAGAGGGAAAAACTAAAGGATAGGGTCAAAATTTGTGGCAGCCTCATGCCAAGACATGTCACAGTCCGCGCCAAGTAGCACGGTCCGCGCCAAGTAACACGGTCCGCTCCATGAGAACTTGGCATGAGGACTGAGGGGGGCCCACGCTAAGGGCTGGCATGCACCAAGCCAGGCTATACGGTTCGTGCCAAGGGTCATTGGCGCAAGGGGGGGGGTTCGTTCAAGGTATCTTCAACATTAGGTATCTGTGTCGTTTCCCAATTTATGCTTTCAAATTGTTCCAAAAATACAAATTTTCAGAAATTCGGAATTTTAAACTTAAATATGCATTTTTGGTTCATAAATTTTGAAATTCCTAATTCCTTAGGATTTTTTTATGCAAATAGTACTTCCAATATACCCTGTGAATTAATTGATTTGTACTATTATCCCCTAATTTGCAATTTTCAAAATTCCATTCTTATCCTAATTGTACCTCTCTCCCTTATCACCTATGCTGAATTTTCTAGATCCTTGGTACATTTCTTCACCTAAATGAGGCATTTGGCACTTTAAATCTTTTCAAGAAATACTCACTCACACACACTCTTGGTGAACTTGAAAATTTGAGGCTTTTCTCTAAAAAAAAGTTAGCAATTTTGCTTCTCCTTGTGTGGATCTTGCAACTTTAGCTTCAAATTTTGGGTAATCCATTGAACTCTTTGTTTCTTTTCTTTATTAACATTGTGGTGGTGTTATGTAAAGCATAATTCTTGAATGAGTTTATGTTGTTGAGATATGTGTTTTTGGTTTGTTTGCATGATATTGTGTTGAAGAAAGTTTGGGTGGTTTGATGTGCTATTATGCTTGGATGATATGTTCTTCATGTGTTGGGTAATTTTGGAGGGGATGAATCTTGAATGCATGATCTTATTGATGAGTTGGTTTGAATCTACATGAGTTTTGTTTGCTGAGAATGTTCCTATTTAAGTAGCCTTCATGCTTAGATTATCATGTTTTGAATGGTTATTCTATTTAGGAGGAGTTGACATGTTGAATGATAATGTGGGTTATGCCTTGTTTATGATCACATTACCACTCTTTCCTTCATTTTGTTAGGATGCCTCCAAAAAATAATGTGTCAGAGAAAGGGAAGTCCTCACAGGGTGAGAAGAGAAAAAAACCGGCCAAGAGTGCAAACCATGAGCCGGTGACTCCCATTTTTCGTAACCACATGTTCGTGACTGAAGAATTCATGGGATTGGCTTAAATCTCTGGGACTGCAGCTTGGAGGTGGAGGAATTCGAGAGCCAAAGAGGAGTACATTGGAGACTAGCTTTGCATGCAATGACACCTTGATGGCTCTAGGCTTACTCGAGCATGTTACCTATCTATTGGGATGGTAGGTCAAGAAAGGTTCCTAGAGAGACACTTGAAGACCTACATCGGGTGAACCCTAGAGTTCCTAGCTACTCTATGGTCTATCACGGACGAGGATGGACACCGGGCGATCAAATTTAGTCTGGATGACAAGGAGTATACTATGACACACCGAGAGGCAACTCACAACTTCGGATAGAGGTACGGAAAAGTGCCCGAGAACACACCATCGGGGGATGCCTTTTTCTCTCAGGAACTTTTGGAGGCAGCTGACATGGACTTGCCGAAAGAATTTGTCAAGAGCATTGCCTTGGTTCATCCAGCATTTTGTTACATTCACCGGTTACTGGCAATGGGAGTTTTCTGCCACGGTGAGCTAACGCAATGTCTAAGTTTGGATGTTCATTGCCTCTGGGCAATGACTCATGAGTGTAATTTCTACACATACCTAATAGGGATCTTTGTGCAATAGTGTTTGGAGATGGGGGGAAAGAAAGAGTGGGAAGATTCATATGGCCTGGCACTGTACTTAGGGCATCTGGTCACTCAACGTGCATTGACCAACATGGGGAGATCGGGATCAAAATTGAGAAGTTGGCCAAGGAGCTCATGGTAGCACCTACTATATCTAAGGACCGTTTCATGTGGCTTTATGATGGGGCGATCACTTGTAGCTTCATGGTACTTTCTCAGCCGGAGCGCACCGCCATCACCCATGACACAAGTTTGGATGACTTATTCCTTTTTCCTTATACGCATTTTGAGAGTGAATTCTACAAAGTTCTAGCCAGCCCAACGATAGATGTTGAGGAAGCTGGGGGTGAGACTTCTTCTAGGGCACCTCTTAGCCGCTCTCGCTTATATATGGACATCAGTGACCAATTGCACTTCCTTGGGGAAAAGCTTTCAAGCTCTACCCAAGTGATGCAAGAGGTTATCCAAGCGATAGGTGGTATGAAAATGCAATTGGAGGAGATGAGCACAAGGATTAATTCCATAGAGGCCGCAATTCAAGCTTTTGGATACATTGAGAGGAACAACACGAGGCACGAGGAGGAAGGCCCTTCGGGGCTGCGAGAGTGAGTGTCGCTATTTTTCCTAACCTCACTTATGTTTTTACATGATTTTTGGTGTATTGGGGACAATGCATAGGTTAAGTGTGGGGTAGGGAGTAGTGAGCCCTTAGGGAGTTTTCATTCTTGGGATTTCTCGGTGCATTTTGATGCTTTTCTTGGTAGGTTTTCTTGGTAGGTTTTCTTTTTTATTTAGTGACTTTGGTTTTTGTTCATTGTGGGATGCTCTTGGATGTATACTTGGTGGTATGGCATACTAGGTAGGGTTCCTAGTTTGCATTGGGTTGGTTGTTTTAGATCATTGGTGGTGTGATATTATCTTCTTGTAGTAAGAAGCTAAACTTTGGGGCATTTTATGATACACCAAAAAAATTGAAAATTTTGAAAAAATGAATAAAAATACAAAAACCCACACAAGTTGGAAACCTGAAAGGGCGGCTTGGGTAACATTAGGAAAAGCTCGAATAGGTTGAAAGACCTGGGTAAAATTTAGAGACTATGCCTGGATAGGCTCGTAAATGAGAGGTTGTGTGGAAAAGGTGAGAATATGAGAGTACCATTTTTGTGTAAAAGTTAGGATGAAAATCCAAAAGGGCTCCTGGGCAAATGAGAGAAATTGAGAGAAAACAAAAAAACTAGGTTGATGATACATTTGCTTCCTTGGTTGTAACTAGGTCGAGAATCAAGAGTTATCCCTATGTTACAACCAAGTTGATGACTCTTGGATTTCCTTGGTGGATTGTTTTTGGAGACGACTCTTTGATCGCTTTTGGGGATCATTTTGGGAAAAGTAAGCTAGCTTGACACTTATCTTCTTTGCTTAACTTTTTCCACATTTTACTTTGGGTGGTTAGATTACTTAGGTTCTTTAGGGAGTGCAAGAATTGTGAGATTCTTGCTCTTTTAGGGGAAACAGGGTAATCTAGGAATAAGTTGAATGCCTCGGTTAACTTATGCTTGCACGCTACATTTCGTTTAGTTCTTTTCTTGCCTTCATTTACTCGAGGATGAGTAAAGGGTTAAGTGTAGAGGGTCTAATGTGCTTCATTATGCGTTTGTTAACCATTGCATTCGGTATAATAATTGGCTTGTTTTATATGTTAGATTGCTAGCATTAGTTGAGTTTACATGACAAGGTTTAGACGGCTATGTTTGGTTTTCTTGTCTAAATCCCATGTTTTGTAAACTTAATTGGTACTAATGGACATCTTGTATCCACAGGCACCTAGATCTTCCTTTATGATCATCCTTAATAGGTCGCTCATGGGTACTTTTTGTTGCATTGTATATGAAGGCAGTTTGTAAGAACGATAGAAGATATTAAAGGTCGTTCGCAAGGATGGTAGAATATGCGAAGGCCATTCATATTAGAATGGTAGTAGATGAGGGCCATAGACATCAAACGTGGTAGTATAAGGATGGAGCCAAAGATAGGCGTCATTGGAGTTCAAAACGGCCAAGGAAGAAATGGAGAATCATGGTCCGAGATTTGCGCCAAGATCTGGGGACGATCCAAGAAGAATCAGCCTTCAAGGTTGGTTCCTTGGATTTGTCTCCTCGAGAACCATAAAATTGACTATAAGAACTCTCAAAATGTACTAACGGTTCATCTGTAGCGAAGGTAAGAAGTTCAACCGGCCGAAACACAAACTGGTCTGCGCAGACCGCTCATTGGTGGCACCAATGACCCGCACCAAACAATGTGGCTTGCACTAAGGGTCTTTGGTACAATTCGTGCCAAGGCCCGACGTGGACCACCCCAATCCTAATGGGCCGCATGCTAAGGTGCCCAATTTCACTCAAAATGGCTAAGTATAGGCACAGACCGTCCTTTTTTTATGGCCCGCATCGTTTCAAGTGCAAAATGGCAAAACCAGCTGGCGGGTGTGAAGAACTGAGCGGACCGCACCAAATTACTAAACAAAATGAGGTTTCCAGTGATGAGCCATGCCAAACGACACATCATGTGGATCAGAAGTGCAAAAATGACCATTTTGACGATGAGTCACGCTAGACACCACAGACCGCGTCAAACACGACCCGTTAAAGATGACACGGCTCACACCAAAGAGGAGGCACATACCATGCCAGATCCCACGGCCCATGCCAAGGTGAAGGCACAGACCGCTCTGATTCCCGCAGCCCGCGCCAATACGGATCAAATGGGTCGCGCCAGATCTGGTGTCCCGTGCCGACATGGACCATATGAGTGGAGCGAACTGCGCCAGTGGCGGCTGAACTAGGGTTCACATATTTTTGGCCTATTTTGGGCCTATTTTTAGGCTTAATCCCCTACTACTATAAATATAGTCTTAGTCTACTAGGGTTAGGGAGGTGGATCATTTTTTAGTTAGTTCATTTGTAATTGGGAGAGTATCCTAGAGAGAGAAGCATTCTTTCTTCTTTCTTTCTTTCCTTTTTATTCTGCTTTGATCCTATTATGTGGAATTCAAATCTATATTTGAATTCCATGTCTAGGGAGTAGTTTTCATAGCTTGGTGATAATTGTATTCATGTGTTGATTTATGCTTTTGTGAGATTCTTAGTTCATCTTAATTGTTGTGCTTGTGAGATTATTGCGACTTGTTCTTGAATGTATTAATTGCATGAATAATACACTCCATTAGCACACACTCTAGTCTATATTCATGTTAGTGCAAATATTGATACACCCCGAGGAAGAGAAACCTTGGATGTGTTATGGGTAGCAGGATCCAGGTCCACGTGGATGTGTGCATGGTATTTTCCAAGTTTTACTGTTACATTGCCAACACACCAGTCTTAGCTGACTACGTAAAGTAGTCTGATGGGTTACAGATAGATATAGCAAAAAGTAGTAGTGTCATAGATAAGGTGCCTACCTCCCTTTGCCTCGTTCATAAGCCTAGAGAGTAGAGCATCTGTGGTGGAGTTCCCGGGATATAATCGTACGGGGGAGAAACATACCAGCAATAATGGTCAGACCTTGTTGTACTTTCCTAACTACGGAGGTGGTGCCGATGGAAGTTTGCAAGAGCACCTTACATGACAGGTGCATGGAAGTGTATGCCATCGACCACACTACGTGTTATGAGCAATAGATTAGGTTGTTTAAATCTCACATGTGAATGAATCAAGGATCGAAGCATTAAATCAACCATATTATGCAAGCATTCCCCAAGTGTTTAGTTAATATAGTTTACTTTCTTTTTATTTTTAATGTTAGTAGTTGATAATTGAAACACCCCCCCCACCCACTGTTTTCCATACTATCTATTCCTAGCAACACATACCGATTGACAACCCAAACGTGGTTGTGTGTGATACCCAAGGTTTACCGCTAACTACCATATTGGTAGCACAGCACTGAGTTGGGTGCAGAACTATAAATTTAAATCGAAACCCCTTTGGTATCGGTGCCTTTACTCAGGTTAATTAGCTACAATTAACGACTCTGGGTGGAGATGGGTCAAATGCCCTAATGTTTAATGGGACGTGGACCTTAGTTCCACCTCTCTGTAATGCTAATATTGTTGGTTGTAAGTGGGTTGACAGGATAAAGAGCAAAGTAGATAGATCTATTGAGCGCTATAAAGCGCGACTTGTGGCCAAAGGATTCAATTAAGAGAAGGGTGTTGATTATGTTGATACATTTAGTCTGGTGGTCAAGCCCACTACCATTCAACTTGTTTTGTCTATTGCTCTTACACTTGATTGGCCCTTGCATCAGGTTGACATTAATAATGCATTTTTGAATGGTGATCTTTCTGAGACAGTTTATATGGCGCAACCTCCCGGTTTTGTTAATAGTTCTCGGTCCTCACATGTGTGTCTTCTTCAGAAAGCACTACATGGTCTTAAACAGGCACCTCGGGCTTGGTTTACGAAGCTCAGACTTTTTCTTCAGGCTCATGGCTTTGCTCCATGTAAGTCTGATATTACTATGTTCATTCGTATACATTGAAAGTAGGTTTTGTGTATTTTGGTGTATGTTGATAATCTATTTGTCACTGGTTCATCTTCTGCACTGATCACAGAGTTTATTGGCAAATTAAATTATGCCTTTTCACTTTGTGACCTTGGGCCTTTGCATTAGTTTCTAGGGATTGAGCTTACTTGTTCCAAGCCCACCATTGTTCTTTCTCAGCAGAAGTACATTCGTGATTTATTGGGGTGCAGCAAAATGTCGGATACGAAACCGGTCGCCTCGCCAGCTGAGCCTGCAGCGCGGCTCACCCAAGTTAGGGACCCTGTGCGAGATTCTCACCTTTATCGCAATATTGTTGGTGCTTTACAGTATGCCACGATTATTCGTCCTGAGATATCTTATGCAGTGAATTGTGTGTGTCAATTTATGCACAATCCGACTGAGTTGCATTGTTCTGTTGTCAAATACATTCTACGTTATTTGAAGGGCTCCTTGGATTATGGTCTTATGCTTCGACCTTGTACAGATCATCGTCTTGTAGCATTTTCTTATGCTAGTTTGCCTTCTGATGGTGATGATTGTCGTTCCCATCATGGATTTGTCATTTATTATAGTGGCAATCTTATCAGTTGGTCGTCCAAGAAGCAGCATGTGGTGGCCAAGTCTAGCTCTGAAGCCGAGTACATAGCTATTGCGTTTGCGTCTACTGAGCTAATTTATATTCAGCAGTTGTTACTTGGGCTTCAAGCTCCCTTGTCACCTCCGCCCATACTTTTCTGTGACAATGTTAGTGCTACCTTTATGTCTGCTAATCCTGTCTTTCATCAGAGGTCTAAGCATATCAAGATTGATTATCATTGTTCGTGGGCGGGTTGAGGATTGTTCTCTTGTTGTTCGGCATGTTCGTTCTCTTTATCAGATTGCTGACATCTTTACGAAAGTTGTTGGCACTGCGCGTTTTGGTAGTTTACAATCCAAGCTTCATATTGCTCCACCTCCACGACCTTGTGGGAGGTATTAGAGTATATATGTATTTTTGGTAAATCCATATTTGTATATGATTAGGTTTCCATTGCTTTGCTTATTCTCTAGCGAACCCTTGTATAAATACATACAGAATTCTTATATAGTTTTACACTTCACTACAAACTATTTCTATTCAGATAATAAACATCCAACAATGAAGTGTTATTATCGACCACCTACTACGAGATGATGACTGCCACCAACAACCACCATCAAACATTTACTCCAACAACCACCACCGATCGCCGACAATGGTCACCACTAACCACCAATGACCGCCAACACCCTGGTCCTCGATGCCGACAACCACTATTAATAGCTAACGATGACCACCACCATCCCGACAGCCACCACCATTAACTTTCGAAGAATACCATCACTACTTTGACTGCCATAACCTCAACCGTTGATGCCAACGACAACCATCTACAGTGACCATCACAACCTAACAGATGTCAACTATTAATGACCACGCCACCTGACTGCTGATACCGACTGCCCATACCAAACACTACCTCCAACCGTCAACGACATCAACCACCGATCACAATTGTTTACGTCAACGGCTATCATGATCATTCTCTCTCAATTGAACCAAACAAGTATATAGAGAATGAAAGTAAGAAAATCGCCCCCATTTTCCTTTCCTTTCTCCATCAAACCTTTTGTTGATTACTTTCTCTTTCCCTAGCATGAACCAAACAACTCTTTAGTTAAAAAGTTTCATAGATATAAAAATTAGAACAAATGATCGACACTTGAAAATTCAATAGCACAAAAACATATCTGTGTTATATTATTCATATCGATGATCATCATGGATGCAACAGTAATTGGTATTTCCACCAATTATTTTTCCTTTCATGAAAATGGCCTTTTGAGAGAGCAAATAACTAAGGATTCAAATCAAAGCTCATGGTTTAGAAATCTAATAAAATCAATTAAGAAAATAGCTGCTAAGGCTTAATGAAATCATGCTTTTCCAGCAGACCCAAAGAGATACATCTTCTCTGCAACAACAGCTTTCATGGCTTTCTTTGCTGCACTCATGACTTGGATCAAATCTTTCGTGGAGCTGCTGCTTAGCGATTCCATGTATGCCTTTCGCACCTCCGTGTTAACATTGAACTTCCTCACTCCCAACTTTATACATTCCTGTGAACCATCATTGTACATTAATAAGATGGCGAGGGGCAGTCTTTCTAAGTTGAATCTTAAGTTTAACAAACCAAAACTTAGTATTACCTCAATGAGTTCCTTGGGTAATCCAGAAGCACCATGGAGCACGAGATAAACTCCCTTTCTCGAAGTCAGCTCATACAGGTCCTGCACAAAATGCAGAGGAAAAAATTGAAGTGTAGCACTGAATCAGTGTTTGTTTTATAAAACAATGGAGGAGGGATCATTTTGACCGACAGAATGAATATAGAGATAAAAATGAAGGGAATTAAGAATGGTAGACCTTAAGTAAATCAAGTCTAAGCTTCGGGCCAGTTGCAGGGTATTTTCCATGGACATTTCCTATACAGACTGCCAAAGCATCTATACCAGTTGTATCAATGAACTCGTTTGCCTGGAATAACATAATCAAAAGACATAATGACTTGCCAGCTTTCAAGATGAAAGAGTGTAGTGGAAGATGGGTTAAGAACAAACCTGGTTAGCATCAGTGAGCCGGGCCTCATAATCTTTTACAGTTAGATCATCCTCAGTTCCTGACAATCTTCCTAATTCAGCTTCTACCAACAAATTCTTTGAATGTGCCAATTCCGCAATGATTTTTGTGTATGAGATATTTTCCGTAAAAGAAAGGTGTGAACCATCGACCATGATTGAATCCAGTCCCTGGCAAGATAAGTTTGTTTCAAAAACACAATCGCTTCCATGCCACATGATTCATTAGGCCTTTTTACTAAATAAGGTATCATTATTCCTTAGGTAATTAGCCTAGAACAAAAATGTCTAATAAATACAAGGGAGCTCACCAACTCAAGAACTTCCAAGAGCTCACGTCTTGAGTCTCCATGATCAAAATGAACAGTAATGGGTACCTGTTTGGAAGTTTGCGAGGTCAAACTAAAAATGTAAACTCATGTTTACAAATTAGACTAAAAGAGCCTGCCGCGGCCAAAACTTGGTTTCTACTTACACTTGCTTGTTTGGCTGCCGCAATGCTACAAGCTATTAGCGGAATTCCTCCTTGCTTTAAGGCACTAGGATGGATCTGTAAAATCGTATATTTAGCAGTTAATAATTGATTGAAGAATCTGAATGACATATGAATCCAGTAACAGAAAAACACTTTCAGCGATAACACGTGCTTCAGAATTTAGAATTTCGGCAATACGGATGAGGTACTCAATACCATTTGAAGTAACTAAAGGATTTTAAAGAAAAACGGATAGAGAAATTATATTTTAAAAAAACTTGTTGCTTGTCTTCCATCCTTTGACGGTGCAAGTCATTGACAAGCTAAAGTGATATTCTTTACAGCATGAATGATTACACCATAATATGACGACAGACAACAATGGGATATTTGGACAAAGTATGATTTCATTCAAATTAGATCAATATTGATACTCCCTCTAGTCCCAAAATATTGGCACCAAACACTGGGCAAAATTGTTTTAGAAGTAAAATGGGTGGAGGAGATTGTATTGGGAGGGTAAAAAGTAAATTTAGTGAATGAAAATAATATAGAATTTGCCAAAGGAGGAAGGTGCCAATATAAAAAGACCATCCCTTTTTGGAAAGGGTGCCGATATAAAAAAATCGGATGGAGTACTAAATCGAAAAATATTTTCATGAGCAGATATGAAATTAAAATATTCTGCACCTATTTAAATAATTGTATAGCTAATGACTCCTCCAAACCTGCAAAATGGCCGGACTTCCTACATCCTCTGCTGCTGCTACAACTGCTTCAATTCCTTCCAAGTTATAGACATTGAAAGCTCCAACAGCATATGCGCCTCTCTCTGCATTCTACAGATGAAAGAGATCATATTACTGGAAAAGAAAACAGGCAATTTTTTGTTGCTGAGATCTCTTACAAGGAGAAGATCCTTAGTAGATGCAATTCTTGCAGGGCGAGTCCACCGTTTTACTACTTCGGCTAAAGCATTAGCATCCCCAACGTTCCCTGAGAAATCATCCAGTCTATATTATAGATGAAAAAGAATTCCAAAAGCAAATTCAAGGGATAAAAATTAGTATGTTGTCGTTACCTGGAAAAACTATGTATGGAACTTCAGGGTGTTTGCTTTCGGGGCCAAGCTGCCACAAGGGAACACCAGGCAAAGCCTGACCAACTATTTTGGCACATTTTGCACCTAGAGCTTTTGTAGCAAGGTCAGAAGAGGTTATTCCTCCCTGTGAAGGTAGTATTGTAGTAGCTTTAGTTAATTCATTATTTATGATTCAGCAATATGCACCACCCTACTAACAAAATCTAAGGTTATAGTTAATGAATGATGGTAATCCCAATTATAAATTAATTCTATTATTCTTATTAGAGTATCCTTTCTTTTAAGGATGAGAGAAATTGAACAATCAGAAGAGTAGCATTCGTTTATGCCGCACTTGATCTTTAGGGTAGAGTATTTACTTCCCCATCACACCTAAAAAGGTTGTACCTTTCAATTTGTAGGAGAAGTTAAAATACACAGAAAGGCCAATGTGGTCCAAGAAATCTAGGGATTTCTTCTAAAAATTTAATAAGCAAAAACTAAGGATAATTCAAATTCTGAAGTCCTCTAGATCCATTTTTAACTTTTAAAACGCAGAGAGAGGCAGATACGGTTTAAAAAAAATATGGGATTAATAAGCAAAACTAAGGATGCTTCAAATTCTGAAGGCTACTAGATCCATTTTTAAATATTACTCAGAAAAGAGAAGCATCTGTGAACATTTAAGAAATCTGAATGACACTATAGGATTTTAAATCCTTTTATTGCATCAAAGTTTGCCCAAGTAATGCATTCTGACAATTACATGGGAACTGCACAGACCAATTGAACTAAAAAGTATGTAACAAGTCTAACGACATAACAATATTCATGTAATAAACTCCTTACAAATTAAAGATGCAAAGATTTCAGAATAGACAACATTCTTCCCTTGAGTAAAACAAGAACCAGATGTACCTTTGCAAGAATGTAACGAGGCCTTGTTGTTATCCGCTGAACTATTTCCACTAGGGCAGAGCTCACCTTGAAGTTTATCTCCAAACTTTCACTAGGGGCTACAAGAATTTAAGGTAAGATCAGAAACTTCTCTAAGTAGATGAAATAAGCTTGGTCAAAGGTTATAGATGACACGCCACTTACTTCTACCAGTAATAAGTTCTCGGCTAGTCATAATGAGAGTGTCTTTACAGCTACAAAGGTAGACATCCGCCATCTCCACAGCTCGAGTGATTTCATCCTCCCTCTCCTCTGTTGACTTCATGGCTACCTTATTAACAGAGACCTACCATTGCAGCAAAACAATTTCAGATAATCTGATAATTAAACGAAGGTGAAAAAAAGTAAAACACATTCCCACTTTATTGACTCTTTTTCCATGGATAGGAAAACAAATAGCATTTATGCCCTCCATTAGCAGATACTCAAAGTATATTTTACCTCAATATTCTTTAAGAGGTGGCCGCATTGCAATTTGAGTTCTTCAACCTGAAAATTGAAATATTTTGTTGATGATGGTCAAGAATAACAATGAATTTCAAGAGAGTAGATATTCTAAAATCAAATTGACCTGCTTTGTTGTCTTTGGAACATAAGAACCCACAACAATAAGTCCACCAGCTCTAGCCCAACTGATGCCAATATCGGTGGGTAAAATAGGAGCCGTGCGGATGATCCCAACCCTTGCAGAAACAAAGCTTGCAGCAGTGCGGCATAAGAACTTTCTTCCCTTTAATTCTGCCTACAATTCAAACCAAAGTCACTAAGTAAAGCCAGTTAAAATTTCCTATCAATAAGTATAAGCACTAAGTAATATATAGGAGAACACAACAGACACAGAACCTGAATCATTCCAGCTGCAAACACAGCCATGTCTCTGTCACTTGCAGCATTAACTATACAAGTTGACCCCTGTTTCATATGAGTAGATTTTAGCAAAATGGAAACATTAACGTGGACAAAACATTAACATCGATGACTCTTTATTTTGTGAGTAATTACTCATGTGAACTCAAACTTTAAAATTAATTCAAGGATGTTACATCCAGCCAATGCGGATATGCTAACGAGCAAAGCTACCAGGTCATCCAAAAGAAGACTAAGGTCTGACCTTCTTCAAATTGCATAGATGTTCACAAACAGCATCTGGTCCACCTTTTCTTATTAGCTGGATGGAAATAGAAGCAACACCTCCAGCGGGTACACGCCCACCGGTCTTCTCCTCTACCCACTAAAACATTGAAGTTGAAGTGTTTACATATGAAAAACCAGAAAAAAATAACATATTTAAATATTGAACTTTTTCAAAGTCACGATTAGATGTTGTACCTCACAGAGATTAGAGGACTTGTAACCAAAAGAAGCATCTTTCGCAAACTCAGTTTCTCCAGCAGGAACAAGCCTATGTGACAACAAACCACATGATGAAGTAATTTATTGGTAGTCAAACCAATAGATTCTATGCTTCTAAGTTCTAATTGTTTTTGATAATGAGATTAACTAGTGATTAGATAAATGGTGTGCAATTGTGGGTATATGCCATATATACCATTGTTTTTCTTGCATGTAATAGCTTAAAGTTCATTACAGTGTAAGTGTTTGATGATTCCCATAAGAAATAACTTCAAAGAGAAACCCACCGCCCCAACCCCCGGGGCTTATTAGATGGTAAATCAGCAGTATTGTTGTATATGATGTATGGTCAAACCTGTCACCATCTGCAACATAATGCACGTCCTTGATGGTGTAACGACCTCCTTCTAGGAAAAATGGCAATATTATCCATGCATCCATTTCTCCCAATACAGAAACAGCTGCTTCTGGTTCCTATACATCAAATAGAAGCAATGCACCATTTTATCATATTCATAAAAACTAAGTCAAGTGCACAGTATTTATGTTCTTGCCTCTGGAAAGTGTCCTCGTAGTGTTGAATCGCCCCTTAGAACTATTGTAAAGTCAGTGTTTTCGACCGACTTGGATGCAGCAGACACATTTGAACAAATTTCTCTAATCAAACTACTAGCCTGCGATGAGAAGATCTCAGCAGTCTCAAATTTATATCCTATTCTTATGAGAAGTGTTTAAACTGTTTCTGTAGAAGGGAATTTATGGTCTAAAAGAGGGAGGGGCACACCTTCTCGGAGCTCAGTGCACGGGAATTCGTCAAAATGAAAAAACATTTGGGTCGCTTCTTGAATTCCTGAATGAGTGATTCAACGCTCCTACAATGAAATTCAGCAAATGAGGTCACATATCAAAAACCTGAAAAGAGATCTTCTTTTCTTCTTAATAGTTTGGTTCAATCAAGTACGATATACAGGTTATGCGCAATGCTAAGTATAAGAAATGATCAGATAGTACACTGGAATTCTGTTCTTAACTTCTACCCAAACAAGATTACGAAGTAACACTATCATATAGCAAAACAACATTAACGCTATCAAGCTGTCTGAAGCATACAAAGCTCACCATTCAGTCAAAACCTCAATATCATGAACAGTTTGAGTCCCAGTTGGGTCATCATCCAGCACAACTAAAGTTTTTGAACTCTTCTCAACTAGCTTCCGTATGTCATCAATGGGGTCCACGGGCCATTCAGAAGGAAGAGATTGCAAGGTGAGTTCTTTACTCATGACTGGAACACTGGCCTCCACCTTAACCCCAGTAAGTGTCTCATAAACCTGCGCCCATCAAGCTCAAAATGCTGTTATCTTTACTCTTCTTCATTGAAAACTTTAGAGCAGATTTTCATATATCTCAACGTTTTCATAAAACTGTTTAAATCTAACAAGAAGCGATTGCCTTTTTTTTGGGTACATTACAATATCCCACCTGAGAATTAGTTAATTACAAAATAAATCCTGTAGTTTGAGAAATTTGCACACTACCCCATATTTCTAATAACCTTTGTACACTTTACTCCCTGATTATACAACTAATCGGCACATTGCCCCATTTGACTTCACAATATGCATAAATTCAAAGTGAAAAAGAGAACCTCATATAATAAGTAAAAATATGTGTTTATCTATTTAGATTCTGCAGTAAAAATATACTGGGTTATTATTTTGGAAATTTGGCTAATATTTTTTCCATTAATAGTATTAAGCTTAAGATGCTCAGACATATTCAGAGGCACATGCATTAGCCACCAGTGTAGCAGGATATGTAAACTACAATGCTAATAAAATAAAAGTTCCTGTTTTAATCGGAATTTTTTTCAACTCTAAAAGTTTCTAATGATTGACAATGACGACATCAAAGTTTAATAAAAGTACAAATGAATCTCAGGAGTATCAAATAATGCTAGATTTGATTTTGTAATTTGTAGAATCACATAATTTACTTTGTATTATCACAAAGCCTCTTGGTAGTTATTGTATTTCACCTGTTTCAGTTATTTGTTTTGTAGAAGTTAATTCACTATTATATGAGCTTCTTTTCCAAAAAAACAAAAGTATCACATGAGCACACTTCTGTAGCATGATCATGATGAACAAAAATCTAGCAGAAAGTGGAGGGAAAAATGGACCTTCACTACAGAAGCATCATCGAGACGACCCCATCCAGCAGCAGAACCTAAACAGAAAAAAAAAAATCAACTTTGTTGTTGAGACATCCAAATGAAAGTATACCAGATAAGATGTGTGTTCAAAAACTTACAAGTGTTTAATCATGGAAGAGTTAAGAATTCACAAAATGAAGATAGAAATAAGTAGCCAACTGGAAGAATTGACTTGGTGATGAAAATGTTAGCAGTCTAACTAAAACATAAACTTTTTTCTTATTTTCTGGTCTTGTCAAAAGAAATAGACATTTTGAGACAGAATCTTTTTTTACATTGTTTCTACCCCATAGCGTACCTGCCAAGAATAACTGATGGGCAACATTAGCAACATGAAGTGGCAGGCGTCGTGATGAGGACTCTCGAGAAACAATACCCTTTTAACAGACAAATATTAGTCTCCCTCCTCCGATGAAAAGG
This sequence comes from Rubia yunnanensis, assembly GCA_037428765.1. Taxonomy (NCBI): domain Eukaryota; kingdom Viridiplantae; phylum Streptophyta; class Magnoliopsida; order Gentianales; family Rubiaceae; genus Rubia; species Rubia yunnanensis. The sequence goes on from CM075068.1 coordinate 81,782,515, forward strand.
AGCACAGACATAAAAGCTTGTTTATTATGGAGAACATCACGCTCACCAGATCTTTCACAAAGATATTCAAGGCAGACAATGGTGTGTAGTCATTTTGCAACATGTGAGGCGTGCGATTTTCAAACATCCTGTATCATCAAAACACAATTTAGAACTTTTCCATTAGTAAAGGGCTGATGCATTTAAAATTTAAAGCAACGTGTTTTTACTCTGTAAGACTTTTACTACGTATTTACACATTAACTGTCGTCATTTCAGTATAAGGTTAGAGCGTATCGGCTCTAGAGAAGTAAAGAAAAGTCTAAGCCTGTATGTTGAATTTAAAATGAAACATATGACACCAACCAAGATGTTCCTTTACTGTCTGTGATGACATCAAACAACTGTTTGGTATTTAGGCCTAGTCGAGACCCGAATGCCATGGCCTCAGCTGCAGCTGCGATATGCACTCCAGCGAGCAGTTGGTTTACCATCTTCACAACACTAGGAAACAAAATATACAACCAAAGTTATTAGATGATTAGGAATGTCTGACCCTGATAAAATATCAAATAGATTTTCAATGCTTGTATGACGACAAATTAACTGACAAGATAAAAACCTCTAACCTCCAATAACAATACAATCATGCTAAAACACACTCATACTAAAATGGGTCTAAAGAGGGCATTCTAAAAGTACCTTCCAGCACCACAACCTCCATTGATTATATACAGCTTCTCACTCAGTGCTGTACATTAATGATTCAAAGGGTCACTTATTCGAAATTCATCGTTCAGAAATGCATTATAGCTTGAACTGTTCCCATTTGTTCCTTACCTGAAAGAACTGAACCAGCATGGGTAAGAGCTTCTTTCGTGCCTGATGCCATAATCTAACATAAAATGTCACAGGTCAGTTTGCAGAAAGAATTTCTACTGAGTTCACATGAACAAAATATTTTATCAGCATACGAGAGTCAGCAGAAAAATATCCTCACTGTTAATGTCCCGTCAGCAGCGCGCTTGACGCCACCAGATACAGGAGCATCAATTAACTTCAGATTCTTTCCTTCATCTACAAAGAATGGATAAAATTATGCAGATAAAACTGCTAAAAGTTCTATTACAGAGCATAAGTACCAATGGGATAAGAAATTATAAGTCATGATGCAATTGGATTATTATGCCATAGTGGGCTGACAAATGGTAATACATGATCAACCAAAGAGCTACTACATGTACTTATTTTTCATGGTACCGAAAAGATAAACATGCCTTACTGAAACAGTTTGATCCAGTGACGGAATAACTTACTGTGCAAACGCCGCTCCAGTTGACTTATAAATGCAGGGGAAACAGTGGAAGAAAGAATAATAGAAGCTTCGGATGGAAGAGCTGCATAAACACAGTATAACAGTGTCATTTTACTTTAGAAACTTTAGCCGGGATAAGACGCAAGAAAAGTGGTACCTGACACAGCTCCACCATCACCATAGAGCACAGATTCAGCCTGAGCTTCATTTGTAACCATTACTATGAGTACATCCACATCTACACATTATGAATGCCAGAAAATTGTTGAGAGTTGTCAGGCTCAACTAGCATAAATCTCATATTTGAACTGAACATCCTGGTCTGACAATTCAAAGGAAAATTATTTGTCTAATATCCATCAAGCTATGTTGAATTTCATACCTTCAAGCCTGATTGAACTTTCTAGAGGACTGAAGGATAATAACTTTGAACAAAATGTGGTAACAAAAGGGAGAAAACTCTAAATTCCATGCCAATAATAACATAAATCCAACTATAACCACATAAAGACAATTACAGTAATGCTGCTAACCTGCTTCGCTAATCAATGAGACACTATTCTCAATTTTGCCGTAAGATTACCCGTTTCATGTGTTTAATTAGCACAAGTTCATGTATTCAAATTGGAAACAATATCAAGGCTTTCCCTATTTGGGAGTGATGGGATTGGAAGAGCTGAGAGCTTCAATTACCTCGTGATATTTCTTCTGGACAGCTTCCAATCAAGCCACCTTCATTCGCAAATCGAGATAGCGTAGGTCTGTAGACCTACAACCAAACACAGTAAATATCACCAATTATGTAAGAAAGCATGACAGTTACAAACTGGAAACACTTTTACTAGTTGGTAATATTTTAGTCCTGGTCTTTAGGCAAGAATAAGCTAATCAGGTGTCAATGTAAAGTATAAACATTACATCAAAGCCAGCAACAGAGAAGTTTGACTTCAGTAGGTGAGTTGCCATGCCAAATCCCATAGCTCCAAGACCAATGAAAGCGACTCGTTTCACATTTTCTGACTTGGCAGAAATTTGACGGGCAATCTCTTCAGGATTGTAACTTTGTGCATTAGCAGCATCACCGATAGCGATCCCATAGACCTCTTCCCACACCTGTACATAGACAGTAAAAGAGAGCTATAACCATAGAACAAACTCATAGCAAAAGCACTGAGCAATCAGGTCACATCCAGCAACAACCTCTAGTAGTGTAGCGTCCTCGTCTTCTTTCCGCCCAGATGAAAATCCTGTGATGAAGAGATAGCATCAGTTACTTAGCTTGCATTGAATAGCCTATAAATATTACCAACTCTAGAGGGACTGACCTGCTATAAGCTGCTGATAAGCCACAGTTAAAAGTGGAACAGGGAAGATAAGCGATTTTGACTTGTCTAACACTGTCCCCTGAGTGGAAAAACACCTATATCAATTAGTATGGCAGAAAACTAAGGAATCATAAACAGAAATTACGGCAGAAAAGGTCCGTGTCAGTTCCCGAACCACCTCATTAAAAGAACTAATAAGAGAAACATTACCACGTCTTGAATCAGAGCATTGAGAAAATTATTTTTGGTTTGATTTCCCCTCAACAACTGGGGAAGATAATTCTTGAATGACCTAAATATTTAAAGAGAAATTATTTAGGATAGACAAGCACTGAGTATAGAAAGATTGAAACTCATAATGGAAGTAGGTTGTTTAAATGTGTTAGAAAACAAAGCACAAGAGCATGACAGAAAACAAAGGTATTATTGGTATCCATGAGCATACAGATCAATTTGACCAGACAAATGATTAACTTGGATTAACCCACTTAAACCAAGTTGAAAGTAATAAGAACCACAATATGACTGACTAAATGCAGTATCTTACTTTATTGGCAACTGGTTTAGCACTAGGTTAGTGAAATCAACCATATTCTATCGCTCTTTCCTGGAAAGTGGTAACTACCTGAGTCACCAAAGATGCCTTTTGACAATACAAGTCGGTGTTTCTAACATCAAATCTTGGCTTATCATAAGATAACAGGCTAATAGCACATAACCAGATACTCCAGTGATGATGATTCACTATGTAGTCATGCGTTGCATAGCTTATTTCTTTCAACAGTCAACAAAAAAGTAAACCAGATACCTTATTCACTACAGATGCATTACCATGAATTTCCAGCAGCATTTGAAATTATGTCATAAGTTATCCATGGATGAATCCCAGCTTGGGTACCAAGAGATATGGCTTCAATGGCAGCGACAAAATGAATTCCCTCAAGAAGTTCAATCACCAGTTTAGTTTTACTGAAAAGAAAATGCAAGGACTACATCAGGTAAAGGAGCATATAAACTCAATAGCGGAATAACTTGTTTTCATAACCAATATATCATATAATCAAAAGCACATGAAACTAAGTTTTGTAAAATTCTAGGCAGACCTAGAGTAGCTAGGTGAATATAAATACAAACCTTCCAGCTCCAAGCTCACCATCAAAAGTGTAAAGTCTTTCACACATAGCTGTCCATAGTAGAGAAGATCAGACAAGAAGCGTTGAACAAGATATAATTCAATAACATTTCTTATGGAACTGAAAATAGAAAAGAGAAATTTCACAGCACCGGAAAGAATTGGCTGTGCCCTGTGTATGCTCTCTGACCTTCCTGAGGAAATTATCTGAACATTATGCAAATGACAAGAATTAGTAGTTTCTCCTCTAAAGGATAGGGGGGGAAAGGATTAGTAAAAACTAGTTTCTATTCTGTACCACCAATTTTCCATTCAAATTGTCCGAAACAGCTCTAGAGACAGAAATGTCAATGATGGAATGGCTATAATGACCATCTGCAACAATGTACCAGCAATGAAATGAGAATGAACATAATACAGATTATAAATGATGCAGTCACTTATCAATTTTACATTTTGAGGATAGTTCTTGCTCATACATTATCATATTTTTCACTTTCATGCCAGGATGCTTTGCAGCAAAATCTGTGCAAAAAGATTTATTCATGGACTGTACAAATATTTTCAGGTACACAGAAGAAAAAAAATGGAAATTATAGTACTATGTATATTGAGGTGATAAACTACAAAACGAGCCATTCAACTGTATAAAAATGTAGATATGAAGGGCAACAGACAATTTGGATCAGGATATATCTCGAAGATGAATTAGGAGTACAACTATGACAGAGTTACCATAAGTTGCAAACTAACATGTACACACAATCATTCATTTACTTGATTACCCTGTGCTGATCATATTCTGGGCCATATTATGAATGCACCAGTTCAGTGGAAAAAATTTTACACAACAATTTTCTGATTTCACACTGGCAGGCACAAACATCAGTTTGTTATAAAAACTATATTTTTGAAACATCAAGAATAATTTCAGAAAAATATCAGAGCAAGAACAAACGCTAGGAACTAGAAAACTGGAATTTCTGATATGGTTCTCTCATGTTGTCAACCAAGTACATGCAACCGATGTCTATTATCCCTCTTAGACATAACAATGATAAGTGTATAAATGATTCCTTACAAGCAATATACAAAAAGGAAAAAAAATACCTGTCAGAATCTTCTCTGACTTCTCCAAATCCACCAGCGGTTGACCTGCATGCAAAATAATAGTTGCATCTTTCTCCAAACCTGTGATACCACAAGAATGGTTGAAATTAAAACTGAAAAAGAAAAGCTCAATGGTAACTAACTATGGTTTTTTACTGCAAATGAGATGGATGAATTAACCTTTTAAAATGCCCTCATGCTCTAAAATGATGTCCCTCATCTGATCACTTTGAGATATTAAAATGACCAAAGCTTCAAGATCTGCAAGGAGTATAAATGAGTCTCAGAATTATATTAGAGAAAAGTAGGACATACACAAAAGGCAATCTATCTCTTCCATAGGTTATTTCAATAGTTGTAAGCTCTTAGAATAATGGCAAGAATAACTAAGTTACACCTTTGCCCATCTCAGAATCATGTCCACATCTTTTACCACCAAGCTTAGAAAACTCATCCACCAAAGGACTAGCCATCTGCCATTGCCGATGAAGCATTGAGACCACAAATCAGAATCAGAAAACGCAAAAGGTTACTGTTTAAATCAGTTAACCGAGATGCTAAAAATACACAAAAGTACATTTGATTAGCTCAACAGCTATGCACGCCAGATATTCTACACTCCCTTTTATGTTTGATAAACAAATTAACTTAACATCTTTGTCTACACATTCATGAAAACCAGGCACACAAAATATGAGCACATGAACTTTCAGTAATGAATTTTGCTCCTAACAGCTATGCTGCTATCGGAGCTGCTAATCCTCTCTTAACTGTATTAATGGAGATACTGTGTTTATAATTTCCAAGGCATCTACTTATCGATTCGGAAACAAACATCTGCATCAAGTATGTAATTTCATTCTGACCATTTCAACTACAAGTGATTACTGAGCTTTTTGCAACCTCGCCTTTTTGCTAATTCTTTAAGGTGAAACTACATGAACTATTGAAAAAGAAACTTGACATTCCAGAATCATGTAATTGCATTCTTTTACCATGTAATTGGCATTAAAACTCAATTGAAAACAGTTAACCTCAAATGGAAGGAGTTCAGAAGATAAAGGGTCAAACCTCAAATGCCCGGACATGATTGCCAGATTTGAGGAGAGAAGCCGCCAATTCCAAACTAACTTCATCCAACCCAAGAAACCCCACTATTCCTCCGTTCTCACGCACCATTTTAGCTATTTTGATCCCCTGAAATGTTTGCAGAAAACCCAATTGCACTGTCACCTGATGCAATAGTAAAGAGTAGTATAATATAGTATCTCAGAAGTAAGGACAAAATATTCCCCACACCTAACCTCTGATTCCCTGAAACTTCTGATTTTGGATGTAAATTACAAGCCAACAAAAATGGAAGAATCAAAACAGCATTTAGAAAAAGTGAACACATACCTCCGTCTGATCAAAAAACTTACGAGTTAAAAGTTACCTCCGTCTGAACACATACCTCCGTCTCCAATGTGGGCTTCGTTTTAATTGTCGCGTAAGATTTACTGACAACTATTATTAAATTTAATCTCCCATTCAAGAATTGGAGGTGAACATTGAAATTACGTGACTACAAATATAAGTGATCCCATCGAAATGGACTTCTATTCTTCGAGAATGATATCGAAAGCCGCGCTTTGCCAAATCAGCCACACAAAAAAACAAAAGTGACTTATTTAATTTTTTTTATTGGGGTAGATACTTTGGTGTTTTGAGATGGTTTTGTTTGGAAAAATTCTCAAATTCACGTTTACCATAATTTTGTACACCACTAAAAATAAACCAAACTACATTGGAAAATGAAATGGCAAAATTAATTTTAAACGTTGATTTATTTTAATATATAAAATAAAATATAAATTTAAATAGATTTTAAAAATATTTTCAATATATGTGGTAATTTATATATATATATATATATATATATATATATATAAATTTATACTCAAAAAATTATAAGTATTAGTCTATTAGCATTAGAATTCAAAAAAAAATTCAAATTCTAAAAAGTAACTATGAATTTATAGGTTATAAAATAATTGAATAATGTATTTTAATAATGAGTCCGTCTCTTGAAAGACTGTTTTTCCATAAGTTATGGAAAGACCAAGGTTTAAAGTGTAAATTAGGAGAAATTAAGATAAAATTTTTGGGTTGCATGAACCGGGTTATAAATTTTATAACTACTATATATTGCATACTAAAATTTTAATATTGCAACTAAGACATTTTACCTTTTATTATTCTAATTAAACCTCATCTTTCCATAAGCAAATGGAAAGACCGTTCTAATTAAACCTCATATTTCCATAAGCATATGGAAAGACCGTCTTTCCCAAGACTTTGCCTTTAATAATAATGAAAAATCCACATGTTAAGTGCTAAATATATTCATTTATATTTCATAATGAGTCTGTCTCTTGAAAGACGGTCTTTCCATAAGTTATGGAAAGACCAAGGTTTAAAGTGTAAATTAGAAGAAATTAAGATAAAATTTTCGGGTTGCATGAACCGGGTTATAAATTTTATAACTACTACATGTTTCATACTAAAACTTTAATATTGCAACTAAGACCTTTTACCTTTTATTATTCTAATCAAACCCCGTCTTTCCATAAGCTTATGGAAAGACCGTCTTTCCCAAGACTTTGCCTTTCATAATATATAAATAATGGCAAAATTTTGGGAAAGACGGTCTTTCCATATGCTTATGGAAAGACGAGGTTTAATTAGAATAATAAAAGGTAAAAGGTCTTAGTTGCAATATTAAAATTTTAATATGCAATATATAGTAGTTATAAAATTTATAACCCGGTTCATGCAACCCAGAAATTTTATCTTAATTTCTCCTAATTTACACTTTAAACCTTGGTTTTTCCATAACTTATGGAAAGACCGTCTTTCAAGAGACGGACTCATAAATAATAATGAATTAATGATGCATATAGAATAGATTGGCAAAAATAAAAATTAATTTAAATTAATTTTTATTTTTTACTCTTTCTGCATAAAAGAAAAATTGAGACATAAATTATAAAGTTTCTTAACTCATTGTCTATTTAATAATTAGTTAATGTAATTAGAATAACAAATTAATTTCTAGAATAGAATCAATTTTATTTTAAACATGAACTAAAAATAAGTTAGTGCCGATTAATGTTATACTCGAGTTCATAAAAACTATTTTATTGAACCAATATAATTATTTATTCTCCATCATTACTCTTGTCAAATAATTAGATGCATCCAAAATATAATTAATTGTATGAATATAATATTTGTTGAGATCAAATATAATATTAAAATACAATTTCAATATTATATATATATGCGTCACATAATAATTGGGAGTTTGTAGCTTATTCATGTTACATAATAATTATTCATTTGAAGTTTGGATTGGAGAATGATTTCAAACGAGACCCACAGTCGAAACATTTAATATTACGTCAGACTGAAGGTGAATCGATGTTCCAATCAGATTCTAACATTTGTACCCGTTAAATATAAAAAACCCTCCATGCATGGGAGATGCTCTAAGTATCAGGAAAGGAAAAGGTGATCAACAGGCAAGTACTTAAATTAATAAAACTTTGTTACTCTTTTATGGGCCAAGCCCATTTAATTTTATGGCCTTGAGACAGGTCCAGAGACTTTCTTCTTATCTGTCGATCCAACGTAGATCCGGCGTCTCTTTGCAATTTCCGCCACGATCGATCAAGCTCCAGATCCCGACAAGAACGGCCTCACGTTTATCGTATTTTTTGTCGGATTTCCGATCAGGTTTCATTTTTTTGATTAATTCTGCGATTTTTTTTTCTATGTTGATAAAGCTCTGAGATGGATGCACAATTTCTGGACAAATTCGGCACTGATGATTCATTGGTGGATGGCTTATCTAACTCTGTTCCAACAGGTAGCTGCCTAGGGAAACTCTGGCTGTTGATGAAAGCCGGCAGATTCAGGGTCGAAAGCATAACGGAGTAGCTGCTCAGCATCAGGACTACAGAAGCCATGGTAGGCCTTTGTTCAACATCATCCTGAATGCACAACAAACCTATGGGAATGCACTGAAACATGTGAATCTCGTGGTGGAGGTCGCGGTTATCGACCTTGGGCTTAAGGTTCTTCTTCAACTGCTGAACCCCCAAAGACATCATAGGGACAACATTGTTGTGCCTGACCTAATCATCTAGATCATCTGGGTGAACTGGAGCTGAGTGAAATGGGCAACCATTCTGAAATGTTGGCACGGGGTTTTCACTAGCCAAATTTAAGCTTGGCAGTTTGGAGCAACTAAGATGTCGACGTACGGTGGTTCAAACGTCATGTGTTTAGTTATACTAGGGGTCTCTAGCCCTCGTGAAGTGCGGGCTGCCGACAACGGATTACCACTCGAACTCTTAGCACTCGAACCCTCCCAACTCGAACCTCTCCACTCGAACTCTGAACTCGGTCTGTCTCCACTCGAATGATCTCCACTCACACGTTTATTTTAACATAGTGCAAACTCATTCTAAAGGTGAAAAAAAAATAAAGGGTTGCTATGAAAAGCAATGTAGACCATGGATTTGTTAACAAAATTGAATTTGGTTTTTTTGTCAGTAATCAAACGATTTTAATCAGAAGAGACAATGAATTATTATAAGTTAAATATCATGTCCTTTTTTAACCAAAATTTGTATTAGTTACAAGAAGTATTTCCATACACTTGAACTTCATTATAATTGCAGTACATGGCTTGGTGTTCTTGCGAAAATATTTTTTTGCTTATTTTGTCTTTGTTAGGTATGTATTTGATACATGGGGTGTGTTGTTATCCTTATAAATAAGAGCAGTGGATTTGGATAAGGTAGATAACCCCAATCTCTATTTCTGGTCTCTATTCTCGTTGATCAGAGGAGTTTTTGAATATGAACCGTTGATATGATAACCTTAAACAATATATACTACCATTTAGCATATGTTCCATTTCCATCTTATATAGCATTGATTGTTGAACAAGAAGGTCACGGGATCAGAGGAATGGAGAAGCAAGAATCTAGTGAATACAAGGAGCTATTGCTGGTGATGGTGGTGATCGCTTGGGGACACGTGCTCCTCTGCTAGTAATGGATCTAGACAATTCACAGCTGGTGTGATCTGTTCTGGAAATGGCTCTGCTTGAGGGAATGCCTCGTCCAAATCAAAATGAGGTTAGGACAGCCGACGAGTTGCTCTAGCCATCTCGTCGGCATTGTAGCAACGATCTTTGAGAACAGGGCTCTCCAGCGGGCTGGAGCAGATTTCGCTAGTTATTAGCGGTGGTAAAAGGGATAGATGGTTTTATTGGCGTCATCACCTCTCAAACAGTTCATTCAGGCTGGGCCTTGGTCGTCTCCGGCGAAGGTGGGGCAAAGGAGGCGGTGAGCTTAGGCTGCAGAGGTGGTGAGAAGGTTGGGAGATGGTGGTGGTAGGCGGGGATGAGTGGAAGAGTGGGAATAAAGCTGGTGGTCTCCGATAGTGTCACCACCGAGGTTTTGGTGAGGCACGGCTTGCTGCCTGGTGGCTAGTGGAGAAGAGGCTAGTGGTGGCGGAAGGTGGTAGAGAGGAAGGTGTGCTCAAATTCTTACCATTATACTCGTACGGGTTCGAGTGGAAAGGGTTCAACTAGAGAGGTTTTGACTGGAGAGGGTTTGAATGGAGAGGTTCCAGTGGAGATGGTTCGAGTAATAAGAGTTCAAGTGGAGAGGTTCTAGTGGAGAAGGTTCGAATAGAGGGTTCGAGTGGGGAGGGTTCAAGTAGAGTGGGTCTGAGTAGAGGTTCGAGTGATACTGGGTTTGGATGGTCCTGGGTTGGAGTGGTACTAGTTCTAGTGGAGAGGGTTCGAGCAAAGAGGTTTGAATGGAGAGAGTTTGAGTGGAGAGGGTTCGAGTGGAGGGTTCAACTGGTGAGGGTTTGAGTGATGAGGCATCGAGTAAAGAGGGTTTGAGTGGAGAGGGTTCGAGTTCGAGTTCGAGTGGAGAGGGTTTGAGTAGAGAAGGTTCGAGTAGAGAGGGTTCGAGTGATACTATATTCGAGTGGTACCTGGTTCGTGTGGTAAGAGTTTGAGTGTAAAGGGTTTGAGTGTAAAGGGTTCGAGTATAGGAGGTTCGAGGGGTCGAGTGGAAAGGCTCCGAGTATAAGGTTCGAGTGGAGAGGGTCCAAGTAGAGAAGTTCGAGTGGTAAGAGTCGAGTAGTGAGGGTACCATCCACCACTGGAGAGAGTACTATCCACCCCTCGACAGGTTATGTAACCCCTCCTCGAGGGTACGCCATCTACGTCTCGAGAGAGGTGTACCAGACCTCGAGGGTACACTAATCCTCGAGAGGTCACACATCCACCCCTCGAGAGGTTACACATCCACTCCTCTAGAGTACACTAGCCCTCAAGGGTACATCACCCCTCAAGAGGGGTATACCACTGAGAGCGTCGAACCATCAACATTAGCTCTCGAACCATGACCCACTCGAGGCATATACCCCTCGAACCATCTATCCCTCGACCATCAACCATTCACCCCTGGAACATCAACTATCCATCTGTCAAACAACCTTACATCCACTCCTGGAACCATTACCCTTCGAACCATCAGTTCTCGAATATCCACCATGCTATCACTCGAACCATCCATCTCTCGAATCATGAACCATCAACCTCAAGGCCTCCCTATCACTCAAGTCATTCACCCCTTGAACATCGACCATCCGCCTCAAGGGGTGTTGATTTGAGGCATCCTCCCCAGAATTATAAACCCTTGAGCCCATGTAACCATCAACCATCCCCCTTGAGGCATTACCCTGCTACCCATCAATCATCCGCCTCACCACCACTCGAACTATCCACCCCTAGAACATCAACCATCCATCTCGAGGGGTGTTTATTCGAGGCATCATCCTTCTATCAATCAATCCTTGAGGCCCTGGAACCATCAACCATCCCTCTCCAGGCATCACCCCTCGACTCATCAACCATCCGCCCCGCTACCACTCAAACAATCCACCCCTCGAACCCCTGAGACCATCAACCATCAGCATCGTCACCACTCAAACCATCAACCATCCACGCCTAGGACCATCAACCCTCAAAATATCATCCCTCGAACCATCCACTGTGCCACCACTCTAACCATCCACCACTCTGACCTTGAAGAGTTAGTTTCTAACCCCTGGAACCATCCATCCCTCGAAGCTATCATCCACCCCTCGAACCCCAGGAACCATCCATCACTCGAACTATCAGTTACCCACCCCTCGAACCATCCACCACGCCATCGCTCGAACCATCTACCACCTCGAGGCAACCATCCACTCCTCAAATCTTAACCTCTAGAACCCCTGGAACCATCCATCCCTGGAACCATCAGCCATCCACCCATGGAACCAACACCCCTCGAACCATCCACTACGCCTTGAAGCATTACCCCTCCAATCATCACCCCTCGAACCATTCATCCCTTGAACCATTAACCGTTCACTCCTCAAATCTTCACCCATCAAACATCAACCATCTGTCATTCTAACCATCAACCACCTTTAACACTTGGTTCCTACACACGAGTCACCACCACTCGAACCATCCCCCCTCGAGGTACTAGGTTCGTATGGTGAGAGTTTGAGGGATGATGCCTCAAGGGGAATGGTTGATGGTTCCAGGGGCTCGAGGGTTGATGATTCGAGAGAGGATGCCTCGAATCAACACCCCTTGAGGTGGATCGTTATTGTTCGAGGGGTGAATGGTTCGAGTGGTATGGAGGTCTCGAGGCGGATGATTGATGATTCAAGAGGTGGATGGTTAGAGTGGTGGTGTGGTGGATGTCCAAGGACTGATTGTTCGAGGGGTGATGGTTCCATGAGTGGATGTAAGATGGTCTGATAGATGGATGGTTGATGTTAGAGGGGTAGATGGTTCGAGTGGTGGTGTCGTGGATGGTTCAAGGGGTACATGTCTCGAGTGGGCCATGGCTCAAGAGCTAAAGTAGATGGTTTGACACTCCCAGTTGTAGCACCTCCAAACCCCAACCGCAAGTATCAGGTCGGGTCGGGTCTTGGCATGCTACCGAAAGTGCTAACTGTAACGAGCAGATAAATTTTATGCGAAAGTGATTTAGATAAATTCAAAAAACCTAAATTACTATTACAATGAAAAATGATTTATTACAAATGTCAAACAAAAGTGTTAAACGAAAGTTTCAACTAACTGTTACAGATTCAAAGTTCAATTTAAAATCCTAAGAGTTCACCCAGGATCTTTCTCAAAAGAAGTAAAGACATCAGGCACTTTTCTCTTACTATTCTTCTTCACCTGAAAAAGGGTTGTTTAACTAGGTAAGCTCCTTGCTAGTGAGGTTCCATCGCCAGTATTTACCCAGTTGAGCTTTAGTGATCACAAAATAATAATTAACAATTAACAACTAGCCACGTATGTCCTAGCACAAAGTAAAAGGATACAGGTGGTTAATGTCGAGTTGCTGCCAAGTGATTCTATGGCAACTATGACTAACATACATGACATAACCCAGTCAATGATGCCTGAAGGCCATCAGTTCAGAATTCACTTTCCCCATTCACGTTGGTGTTCAGTTACGAGCTCGTATAAATTAGGTGGTTATGCTAGCATACCATACTCCACGTGTAACCGGTCTAATCAGACGGTCCGGTCAATACCGTTCCCCGGCGACTTCGACCAAACTACAATTGCGTCGGGACCCCCGAAATTCACAGACATGTAATCAGGTAGCAGGTAATTCAAGCTTAACATGGCAAGATAAAGTATAAGCCGGTCATCAGAGCAGTATATAATTCAAGTTTGACATGGCAAGATAAAGTACAAGCCGGTCTTTCACAGAAAATATAATAGCAGTTCAGGAGTTTAGTTTCACGATAATCACTACAGTATGATAAAATACACACTTAATTCAACAGTCAGTAAATACCATCATTTGAGTGTAACCGCCATATCTCTCTCTCTCATGGCTTGAGTATCGAGTAAAAAGATTCGAGTATCAGGTTTGAGTACTTATAGTTCGAGTAGTTGGGTAGGAGGTTCGAGCAAAGAACTCAAGTGAAAAAGGTTCTAGTGGTATGGGTATCAGGTGGTACTGGTTCGAGTGGTAAATGGTATCAGTTCAAGTGGTGAGGTTTAGTTGGAGAGATTCTAAAAGTACAGGTTTAGTTGGTGAGGTTCGAGAGCTAAGGTACTAGTGGCACTAGTTTGAGAGGTAAGGTTCGAGAGGTAAAGGTTTCAGTAGTACTAGTTCTGGGGGTAAGGTTTGAGGGGTAAAGCTCAAGAGGTAACTGTTTTGGTGATATTAGTTCGCGAGGTACAGGTTCGAGAGGTGAGTTTAAGAGGGACAGTTCGGGTGGTACAGTTCGAGGGATACATTTTCGAGGGTACGGTTCGGGAGGTACAGTTCGAGTGGTAATGGTTCGAGAGAAGGTTTTGAGAGGCAAGGTTTCAGGGTACTAGTTCGAGGTAAAGGTTTCAGAGTACTAGTTCGAGGGGTAAAGTTTCCAGGGACACATGTTCGAGGGGTAAGGGTTTCAGGGAACTAGTTTGAGGGGTAAAGGTTTCAGGGAACTAGTTCGAGGTGTAAAGGTTTCAGGGTACCAGTTCGAGGGATAAAGGTTTTAGAGTACTAGTTCAAGGGGTAAAGGCTTCAGGGACACATATTCGAGGGGTAAAGGTTTCAGGGACACATGTTCGAGGGGTAAAGGTCTCAGGGATACATATTCGAGGGGTAAAGGTTTCAGGGAACTAGTTCGAGGGGTAAAGGTTTCAGTAGGGGTTCGAGAGGTGGGATTTTCTGTAGGGGTTCGAGAGGTAGAGTTGTGGCAGGGGTTCCAGAGATAGAGTTGTGGCAGGGGTTCTAGAGATAGAGCTTCAACAGGGATTCGAGCAGTGAAGTTGCAGCACGGGTTCGAGTGGTGGAGGGTTTAGCTCGAGAGAGTCAATTCTGATGGCATTATATATATATATATATATATATGTAAACATAAACTCATATTTTGACTCAATTCGTGCTAGGGCGATGCAACACCCACCTTGGTTAGACTTGGGCTTAGGCAACTTCCGTTTCCCACTTTACCACTATTCACCACTGTTCTTTGATAAGAATTTTGTTTGCTGCGTGAGAAGGTAAGAGTTGGGGATCTAATATTTATACTAGAGAAACTATAGGTTCTGACACCTACCTACCTATAATTTTATCCTTTTAACACTCAAGAGTCTATGTCTACTTGCCAAAAATCACTTTGGATCATTCTTCTCAAGTCCGCCATCTCGTTCTTCTTCCCAACAATTCCACTTGCCTAAAAATTACTTTCGATTATTTTTCACGTCCGTTACCGGCTGCCTTTTCACGGTAATTTTCTTGTATTTTTTTATTCATTTGCTTATTTATTTATTTACTTTAATTCTTGCTTTATTTTCTCCTATACCCAAATATTTCCTTATGGCACCACATTCCAGCGTACTATTTGTTTTCCTTTTTGGTACGCATTTTAATTTGTTTGTTTACTTATTGTCTCAGCTTGTTTTTATCCTTTTATCCATTATTTTCTTTTAATTCTTTATTTATTGGTT
Source organism: Rubia yunnanensis (assembly GCA_037428765.1). Lineage (NCBI taxonomy): Eukaryota > Viridiplantae > Streptophyta > Magnoliopsida > Gentianales > Rubiaceae > Rubia > Rubia yunnanensis. Next base: position 81,797,973 of record CM075068.1, read on the forward strand.
TTTCTTCTTTTTAGTTTACAATACTTATAATCAATTATATATATATATACACACACACAATTATATTCCTTGAAATCAAAACAATACTACAAGTAATAACTTATTTATTTTATTCTTATTTGTAATTACATATGAAAATTACTATTATATATAGTTGTGATAAGTATGAAAAACATTAGGAAGTTATCAACTTAGTGTTCCTCAATAATTTAAAGGAATATTTATTTTTAGAGGAAGGTATAAGGTAAACTATTGGAGATGTTTTTATAAAAATCTAGATAATTATTTAACAACTAAATTTATCATTTCTTACCTAACTCTTTTAAAATGTGCAATTTGTATATCGTGTTTCCATTCTGATTTGACGTACTATTATTTCCTTCATGTTCCTTAAGTGAAATCTAAACTAAACACCAATACTTTATCATTGTTTGATATTAACTAATATATATTTTCCATTTAGAGTGATATTAAAAGGTTCAAGTCAGAATCATTATTTGTATCGGAGGTATATTTTATTTATTAATCTAATTGAGTTCGGGGTTTTACAATCTCCCCTCTTAATGAACTCCATCCCTAAAGTTCACTGTGATTTTACCCAAAATAGAGAGGGTCCTTCAATAACCTCGGTCAAACCATGGTTCTCATCACTCTCTATGGTGTAAAGTTGAACCTGCACATTTGGCCTACCACTTCCACCAACTCCACCCTTCAGAGCCAAATTGATCACGGATGACTGTGACCAAGTGGTTGGAATGAGGACTTTGTCTAAGTTATCGGGACTTCATTATTATGTGCTCAGAATTCCCACATTGCAAACATTTATTTTCCTATTCTTTATGTCTTCCTTTCTCACCATACAACAAGGGACTTGAGGTGATAGTTGGACCACGTCGTATGGTCCAAGTTTTGGGTTGCATCTCTTCTAATTTGAATGTAGACAACTCACTCTCCTTACCCATTTATCCTAGGGTTAAAGGATTTGAATTATTGTTTCCACAAATATTTTTTGATTATTTCGCCAATTAATCCTCCGTTGAACTTTAACTTCTCCCTGATCTATCATTGGGTTCTCATCCCTAGCTTGAATGATCATCAAAGAGTATAAATTCTTGGGAACTACAAATATTTTTACAAAAGTTATATACTACTACTTTAGTCCCTCTAGAAATTCTTAACCAACCCTAAATCATTTGGTGAAGTTACATTCTTTATCTCGTTCTGTACCATGGGAGGTCCATTTCTAAGGTCAACCTAAGGTTAATGAATGATTTGATCATTTATCACTAGAGTTTTATCTATGTGACCCCAACCTTTTCTCAGGGTCCCTTTAAGGGTTATGCTATCTGCGTATGCAGCCTATACAGGACTCGGATGCCACCTTGAGTCTGAGTCAACTTTTGCATGCTATATCCTGTAGCTCTAGTTCCTGTGTCTTGGTATTCCTTATTTGATCGGGTTTTATGTTAATTGCATCGGTTTTATATCCATTACTGATTGTCTATGATAAATTTTTATTTTATTTTTATTTTTTTGGGATTAAGGTTTCTCATTCCCTAACTAGGATTTACCTCGTCCAATTAGGGTAGGATACTCGTTTGCTATTTTAGTTAAGCGTTTTTTTAGTTTAATTATATTTAATGGCCTAATATTGCTGCATGTGTTATGAAGATTTATGTGATGACTAGTGCTTTATTATCCGTTTTGAGGTCTAAAATTTTATCATTATTATTTAGGGACATTTCAATTTAAAATGAGAACCTGATTCGAACTTTGGGATGGTCATCCCCAAGTGATTCAAAGGTTTTCTCAGGTCAAATGGAAAGGATGGTTTCTTTTTTTAAAATAAAATTTTATTTTTATTTATTCAAATAAATTTAAAAATTCATGCTTTGATCCAATATCCTTTTAATGGAATCTGTTTTGTTGAGATTTAACTTTTCTTTAAAATTATTTAGGAGAACACTTTTATTTTCAATTTAGAAAGTATTTGAAAGTTCAAAAGAAGCAAATATTGATGGCACTATTCTTATTTCTCTCCTATGTGTTTTTACATCTTCTTTGATAACAATAAACTCTTAGCATTTAACTACAAATAGTCAATATATATTTAGTGGGATTGAACCTGTTGACTCTTATTCGTTAATTGGAATCATCCAACCGATCAATCCATCTCCATCAAGTTCTTTCTGGGATAAGGTTGCTCATGCGTAATGTGCAATTCCTACATCCAGTGTTCTAAACGGCGGCGCCTAGGCGGCGCCTAGGCGCTAGGCGCACCAAAACGCCTGGATTAGGGCCTGTTCGGCGACATTAGGCGTTTTCGCCTCTGGGCGGCGCCCAGACCCGCCTAATCGGGTCTAGGCGCTAATCGGGTCTGGGCGGTTTGGTTTGTTTCTTTTTTTTTTATAATTTTCCCAAACCCCTCTTTTCTCCCAAGTCAAACCCGCAGCCGCTTCAGCCTCCTCTTCAGTTTTCTGACTTTTCTCCCAGACGCCGATCGACCTTCGTTGACTCGCCGGCCGCCGCCTTCATCTGTTCTGTATTCATCACCGCACCGTCTTCATCAGCTCGTGACCTCACCGTCTTCGTCGCCTCGCCGTTTTTGTCGCCTTAGTTGGACAGTCGAACCAGCAGCAGCAACGTCAACGTCACCTCGCCGTCGCTGAAGCAAACTACCGGCCACCGTCGAGGTGTCGACGCCTCCCTCTCTCTGCAATGTAAGTCTGCATATTAATTATTAAATGCCGCTTGTTTTCATTGGTTTGTGCCAATTGATTTGTGCTGATTTGTGCTGTAAATTGCTCCATAATCATGTAATAAGATTGTTTCTATATATGATTGTCTGGAATTAACTGACTTCTATATTCCATAAACTGACGTCTATATTCCATAGAGGTAATTAAAGGCAATTCCAGACAGTTTATAAACTGACTTCTATATTCCATAAACTTGATTTGTGCTTAATTGCCTTAATTCCAGGTTATATCTCCAACAAGCAACAATCTAGATTCCATATTTAAGATTGTTTATTTGTGGTTCAGGGGTTTGGTTCAGGGATAGTGGCAAAACAATCTAGAAGTCAGTTTATGTGGTCTTTAATTGCCTTAATTCCAGACAGTTAATTTGGCAATTAAGCACAAATTCACATATGATTATATGAATATATGATTGTTGCTTATAACCTGGAATATAGAAGTCAGTTTATGTGGATTCCATGACAGTGATTGTTCTCAGATTAAGGCCGGGAGTTAGGGAATGATCAAAGTGCAAGTGTTGACCATGTTAGCTTGGGTTTATGATGGATTGCTGATTGATCATTATTTGAATTTTCAGAGTTTACTCAGTTTAGATAATTCTGAAGCTGATGAGTTTGCTTTGATGGTTTTCCTGAGAGAAATGACACTGGTTTTTATTCCTCAAAAAAAAAGGTTGATGCACCAGCACTAGCTATTTTCTTAATTTGTATACAACGTTTAACATTGATCTCTTTGATTGTTATCCTAATCATTATACTATTTATGGATGAACCCCTTAAATTATGAATAGAATTATTTGTTGATAGTTGATACAATTCAATATTTTAAGTTCTAACACTTGTGTATTTTTAATTTGTCGTTGTGCTAGTTTAAGTCACAGGTTTGATTTGATTCATTGGAAATTTGGAACAATGGAGGGAACTACTTCTTCCACCACTTCTGCCACCATGTCGGAGACATCTTCTTTGAAGAGAGGTTCGGATGATATAGGGTGGGAATATGGAGAATTGGTTGATCCTAACAACCTAGATAAGTGGAAGTGCAAGTTATGTCCTCATAGGGGTAGTGGGGGAGTAAACCGAATCAAACAACATATTGCCCATGTAAAGGGTAATGTTAAGCCTTGTCCAAGAGCTCCCGAGGAGGCTAGAGCAAGGTGCAAAAAAGCTTTAGATGAAATTGAGGCGAAGAAGAAACAAAAGCTCAATGATGAAAAGGAATTAAGGAATGAAGTTCATAGGGTCATTCATAATCATGATGATGAAGTTCAAGAAATTGAAGTGAATTTTGAGGGGAGTGGAAAGTCACGCATTCTTGGTCCGATGAATCGTTTTGTGAATCCAATTGACCCGGATTCAACGATGGATACAAGTAAGAAGAGGAGGCAACAAAACCTTAATGATTCACTTTTTAAAGAAAGAACTCGTCAAGTGGATCAATTCTTGGCAAGGTGGGTTTACGAATCCGGCATTCCTTTTCATGCGGTTGACAATGATAGCTTCAAGAGATTGATGGAAGCGGTTGGAACATTTGGTCCGGGCTATCGACCTCCAAGCCAATATCAATTGAGGGAACCATTGTTGAAAGGGGAGGTTGAGAGGACAAAAAGTTTGATGAAGAAGCAAGAAGAAGAATGGGCTTTGAATGGTTGTTCAATTATGACCGATGCTTGGAGTGATCGAAAGAGAAGAAGTATCACGAATCTTTGTGTAAATTGTAAAGAAGGTACAACTTTTCTATCCTCTAAGGAAGCATCCGGTGAATCACATACCGGTGCTTATATCTTTGAATATGTGGACAAATGTGTTGAAGACATTGGGCAAGAAAAAGTGGCTCAAGTGGTGACGGACAATGCTTCTAACAATATGTTGGCAAGAGACTTGATGAAGGTGAAAAGGCCAAATATCTTTTGGAGCTCATGTGCTACTCACACTTTCAATCTTATGCTTCAAGGAATTGGAAATATTTCAAAGTTTAAAGGAGTGATTGAAAAGGCAAAGAGTTTCACCATTTACATGTATTCTCATCACAAGACTTTAGATTTGTTGAGAAAGTTTACTAAACAACGGGATATAGTAAGGCCGGGAGTTACAAGGTTTGCTTCCGCTTTTCTCACTTTGCAAAGTTTGATGAATAAAAAGAAAGAGATAGTAGCTATAGTGACTAGTGATGAATGGAGTGCAACTAAACATTCAAAAACTCAAAAGGGGAAGGCGGCGGTGGCTATAGCACATAGCATAGCTTTTTGGAGAGGAGTGGACTTTTGCTTACGAGTGTTTAGTCCTTTAGTGAAGGTCCTTCGACTTGTTGATGGAGATAGGAAACCTACAATGGGATTTGCGTATGGAGAGATACTCAAAGCCAAAGAGGAGATTCAAAAGGTGTACAATCACAATGAAGCCCAATGTCGTCCAATTCTTGACATTATTGAAACAAAAGCAAGAGACCGCCTTGATAGTACATTGCATCTAGCTTCCTATATTTTGAATCCTTATTATTCATACAATAACAAGGATATCACTAATGATGAGTTTGTTATGAATGGGTTTTTGACTTGTGTTGAGGTCATGCTCCCTCGAGAGCTTCATCACTTGGTGATAAATGTTGAATGGCCCAAGTTTATAAAGAAAGAAGGGTTATTTGGAAGAGTGATGGCTATGGAAGGATGCAAAAACAATGATGAGAACTATGATCCGGGTAATGTTTTATTTTAATTCATGTTAAGTAAATAAGATTACTTGTTTGAAATGTGTTTCTCGTTTAGTTTTGTTTTTTCATAGTTGTTTAACATAAATGGTTTTTTGTATGTTTTTGGCTTTCACTTTTTGAATTGAAGTAATTCTTTGTCTCTTTGTTATATTTGATATAGTTTCATGGTGGAGTATCTATGGAAATGGTGTGCCAAACTTGCAAAAAATGGCTAAAATGATACTTTCATTAACTTCAAGTGCGTCGGGATGTGAAAGAAATTGGAGCACATTTGAAGGGGTATGTAATATTTGCTATTCATTCATTTCTTTCTATTGTAGTTGCTATATATTTCAAAGAAAATACATTGATTCTATAATAACTTGATTGAATAGATATTTAATAACTTTCTATAACTTTGCTCATTTTAACTCTTCAAAACTTTGAGTAAATTAATTTCCCACATCATGTTTGGGTAATATGCAAACATATTGTAGTCTTTATTGTTTGTGATGGAAGACCTTGTTTAAAGTTGAAATGTTGTTATATCTCAAAGTTTCAATTTTAATCATTTCATTATATTACTTCTATTTAGATCCATACAAAGAAGAGGAATAGGCTTGATACGAAAAGGTTGAACAACTTGGTCTATGTTCAATTCAATGCCAAGATTATGAACAAGAAGCAAAGAGAGAAAGTGAAGGACATAGATGTGCTTCTTTCTAATGAATCTACCATGGTTCAAGGATGGATTGTTGAGGGTGGTGATGATGATGTTAATGAAGATGGTGAAGCGATGGATATGGATGGAGATGGATTGGAACAAGGTCTTGGCATGGAGTTGAGAAGAAGTTCTAGAATTCAAGAGGTTAGAGAATTACATGAAGATGATTTTGAATCGGATGAGGAGGAGGAAGTAGATGAGATGACTTATGACTTTGAGTCCGATAACGATGAAGTGCAAGAGATAAATGGTGAAGAAGAATTTGAAATGTCATAGGCTATGTGTGAATTGTATTTGGTACTTTTTTATTTTGTCTAACTTTTAATTTTGGCCTATGGCTATGTGTGGATTCACTACTCACTAGTTTGTATTTGGTAATTTTTGCCACATGCCTCAAACTTTGTAAGCTTGTATGGATTTCATTTTTCAACTCCAAGATAATATTTCAACAATATATATATATAATATATTCATTTGTGTCGTTTATCATGAAATTTTCGTTCTTGTATTGTATCATTTGTATGTAATATAAGTTATTGTGACTTGGGAAATAGGTTTTTATTTTATTTTTAAATATAATTTGTATTATTTTATTAATTATATATAAAAAATAATTAAATAATACAAATCCGCCTAGACCGATTAATCCCCGATTAATCCCCTAGGCGCTAGGCCCCAGCAAACCGCCCGACTAGCGCCTAGCGATTTTTAGACCACTGCCTACATCCCCTCCTGTGGCTATATTCCCAACGGTTATATAACAGTTATGAACGGCTATATTTTATAGTATAAATACTAATTTATCCAACAATTCAAAACCACATTTTCTCTTCTATCTCTTGTCCTTCTCACCATATTTTCTCTCAATTTACTAACATGTTGAGACTAATGTTAGCCTTTGTTGCCGCAATTATCATTGTACTACATGTTAGTATTCTCACTGGAGATATTACACTGGAAGAATTTTGTTACCCTTCGGTAATGGTTAGATTCATTTATACCCTTTTATTTTTCACAATCCTCGTAGACTTCTGTATTTTAAATTACATTTAATAAATTATTTTATTTCCCTATTAGACGGTGACATCAATAAATTGTTAGTTTTGTAGACAAGGTTCAACCATGTTTCTAATATCTATAAGTGTTAAGCAAATGTGAAGTCTTTTATTAAGTTAAGTTTTGATTTGCCTTTACTTGATTTGAGGAAGTTCTCATACCACATCTGTAGCACCCCCAAACCCCAATTGCAAGTATCGAGTCGGGTAGGGTCTGGCCGTGCTACCGAAAGTGCTAATAGTAACTAGCAGATAAATTTTATGCGGAAGCAATTTAGATAAATTCAAAAAACTTAAATTACTATTATAGTGTAAAGGATTTATTACAAATGTCAAACAAAAGTGTTAAACCAAATTTTTAACTAACTATTACAGATTCAAAGTTTAATTTAAAATCCTAACAGTTCACCCAGGATCTTTCTCAAAAGAAGTAAAGACATCAGGCACTTTTCTCTTACTGTTCTTCTGCACTTGAAAAGGGGTTGTTTAACTAGGCAAGCTCCTTGCTTAGTGAGGTTCCATCACCAGTATTTACCCAGTTGAGTTTTAGTGATCACAGAATAATAATTAACAATTAACAACTAGCCACGTATGTCCTAGCACATAGTAAAAGGATACGGGTGGTTAATGTCGAGTTGCTGCCAAGTGCCTATATCGCAACTATGACTAACATACACGACATAACCCAGTCAGTGATGCCCGAAGGCTATCAGTTCATAATTCACTTTCCCCATTCATGCTGGTGTTCAGTTACGAACTCGTATCAGTCAGGTGGTTATGCTAGCATACTAAACTCCACGTGTAGCCGGTCTAATCAGACGGTCTGGTCAGTACCGTTCCCCGCCAACTTTGACCAAACTACAATCGCATCGGGCCCCTTGAAATTCACAGACATGTAATAGGTAGCAGGTAATTCAAGTTTGACACAGCAAGATAATGTACAAGCAGGTCATCAGAGTAGTAGATGATTCAAGTTTGACACGACAAGATAAAGTACAAGCCAATCTTTCACAAAAAATATCAGAGCAGTTCAGGAGTTTAGTTTCACGATAATCACTGCAGTATGATAAAATACACACTTAATTCAACAGTCAATAAATGCCATAATTTGAATGTAACCGTCATAACTCTCTCTCATGGCTTGAGTATCGAGTAAAAATATTCAAGTATCAGGTTTCAAGTACAAGGGTTCAAGTACTTACAGTTCGAGTAGTTGGGTAGGAGGTTCGAGCAAAGAACTCAAGTGGAGAAGGTTCTAGTGGTATAGGTATCAGGTGGTACTGGTTCGAGTGGTAAATGGTATCGGTTCGAGTGGTGAGGTTCAGTTGGAGAGATTCTAAAGGTATGGGTTCAGTTGGTGAGGTTCGAGAGGTAAGGTTCTAGTGGCACTAGTTCGAGAGGTAAGGTTCGAGAGGTAAAGGTTTCAGTAGTACTAGTTCGAGGGGTAAGGTTCGAGGGGTACAGTTCGAGGGGTAACGATTTTGGTGATATTAGTTCGAGAGGTACAGGTTCGAGAGGTGAGTTCAGGAGGGACAGTTCGGGTGGTACAGTTCGAGGGATACGATTTCGAGGGTACGGTTTGGAGATACAGTTTGAGAGGTAATCGTTTGGGAGAAGATTTTGAGAGGTAGGGTTTCAGGGTACTAGTTCGAGGGGTAAAGGTTCCAGGGTACTAGTTCGAGGGGTAAATGTTTCAGGGTACTAGTTCGAGGGGTAAAGGTTTCAGATTACTAGTTCAAGGGGTAAAGTTTCCAGGGATACATGTCCGAGGGGTAATGGTTTCAGGGAACTAGTTCGAGGGGTAAAGGTTTCAGGGTACTAGTTCGAGGGGTAAAGGTTTCAGAGTACTAATTCGAGGGGTAAAGGTTTCAGAGTACTAGTTCGAGGGGTAAAGGTTTCAGGGACACATGTTCGAGGAGTAAAGGTTTCAGGGAACTAGTTCAAGGGATAAATGTCTCAGGGACACATATTCGAGGGGTAAAGGTTTCAGGGAACTAGTTCGAGGGTTTAAGGTTTCAGGGAACTAGTTCGAGGGTTTAAGGTTTCAGAGAACTAGTTCGAGGGGTAAAGGTTTCAGTAAGTGGGATTTTCGGTAGGGGTTCGAGAAGTAGAGTTGTGGCAGGGGTTCAAGAGGTAGAGTTGTGGCAGGGGTTCAAGAGGTAGAGTTGTGGCAGGGGTTCAAGTGGTAGAGTTTTGGCAGGGGTTCGATAGGTAGCATTTTGGCAGGAGTTCGAGAGATAGAACTTCAACAGGGATTCGAGCGGTGAAGTTTCAGCAGGGGTTCGAGAGGTAGGGGGTTTAGCTCGAGAGAGTCAGGTTCTGATGGCATTATATATATATATATATGTAAACATAAACTCATATTTTAACTCAATTCGTCCTAGGGGAATGCAACACTCACCTTGGTTAGACTTGGGCTTGGGCAACTTCCGTTTCCTACTTCACCACTATTTACCATTGTTCTTTGGTAAGAATTTTGTTTGCTGCGTGAGAAGGTAAGAATTGGGGATCTAATATTTATACTAGAGAAAACATAGGTTTGGACACCTACCTACCTATAATTATATCATTTTGACACTCAAGTGTCTATGTCTACTTGCCAAAAATTACTTTGGATCATTCTTCTCAAGTCCGCCATCTTGTTCTTCTTCCCAACAATTCCACTTGCCTAAAAATTACTTTGGATAATTTTTCACGTCCGTTGCCGGCTTCCCTTTCACGGTAATTTTCTTGCATTTGTTTATTTATTTGCTTATTTATTTATTTACTTTAATTCTTGCTTTGTTTTCTCCTATACCCAAATATTTCCTTATGACACCACATTCCAGCTATTATTTGTTTTCCTTTTTGGTACGCATTTTAATTTGTTTGTTTACTTATTGTCTCATCTCATTTTTATCCATTATTTTCTTTTAATTCTTTATTTATTGACTTTTCTTCTTTTTAATTTACAATACTTATAATCAATTATATATATATATACACACACAATTATATTCTTTGGAATCAAAACAATACTACAAGTGATAACTTATTTATTTTATTCTTATTTGTAATTACATATGAAAATTACTATTATACATAGTTGTGATAAGTATGAAAAACATTAGGAAGTTATCAAATTAGTGTTCCTCAATAATTTAAAGGAATATTCGTGTTAGAGGAATGTACAAGGTAAACTATTGGAGATGTTTTTATAAAAATCAAGATAATTATTTAACAACTCAATTTATCATTTCTTACTTAACTCTTTTAAAATGTGCAAGTTGTATATCGCGTTTTCATTCTGATTCGACGTACTATTATTTCCTTCATGTTTCTTAAGTGAAATCTATACTAAACACCAATACTTTATCATTGTTTGATATTAACTAATATATAGTTTCCATTTAGAGTGATATTAAAAAGTTCAAGTCAGAATCATGATTTGTATCAGAGGTATATTTTATTTATTAATCTAATTGAGTTTAGGGTTTCACACCAGTGGTATACCCCTCTCGGGGGGTGGTGTACCCTCGAGGGCTGGTGTACTCTAGAGGGGTGGATGTGTGACCTCTCAAGGGGGTGGTGTATCCTCGAAGGCTGGTACACCCCTCTCGAGACGTAGATGGCGTACCCTCGAGGAGTGGAAGGTGTACTCTCTCCAGTGGTGGATATTTTACCCTCTTGAAAGGTAGATGGTCTACCCTCGAAGGGTGGTTGAAAAACTTGTTGAGGGGTGAATGGTACTCTGTCCAGTGGTGGATGGTATACCCCTCTCGAGGGGTGGATGGTACTCTCTCTAGTGGTGGATGGTACTCTTATCACTCGACTTTCACCACTCGAACCTCTCCACTCGGACCTCTCTACTCGAACCTTATAGTCGGAGCCTTTCCACTCGAACCCTTACCACACGAACCCAGTTCCACTCGAACCTAGTATCAATCGAACCCTCTCTACTCGAACCCAGTTCCACTCGAACCTAGTATCAATCGAACCCTCTCTACTCGAACCCTATCCACTCGAACCGCTTTACACCCTCTCCACTCTATTCATGTACCAATCGAACTCTCTCAACTCGAACCTCAACACTCGAACCCTTTCCACTCGAACCAGTACCAGTCAGACCCAGTATCACTCGAACCAGTACCACCCGAACCAAGTACCACCCCAAACCCAGTATCACTCGAACCTTTACTCGAACCCACTCTACTCAAATCCTCTATTCGAATCCTCTCCAGTCGAACCTGTACCAATCAAAGACTCACTACTCAAACCTCACCACTCTGACCAGTACCACTCAAACCCAATACCACTCGAACCACTCTGCTCGGACCTCTCCACTAGAACTCTCAATTCAAACCCTCCCCACTTGTACCCCCTCCACTCGATTCCTCTCAACTTGAACCCTCTCCACTTGAACCCCCTCTACTCAAACCCAGTACAGCTCAAATCAGTAGCACTTGAACCCTCAATTCGAACCGTCTCCATTTGAACCTCTCCACTCGAACTCTCACTGCTCGAAACTCACCACTAAAACCCTCGAAATCCCTCTACTCGAGATTGAAACATTTCTTCGCCTCTTACTGCGCTGGTTTCTGATGTTCAATGACACAAGAGTTGCGCTGGGATTTGATGCTCCATGCCACAAATGAGCATTAACGGAGGTGTAAAACTGATAAATGCTAAAGTATATAACCTGTTTTAAAAATGGGTTCAGAATTAAAGTTAATGATTCTTCTAGACGAACATTTTGGCAAGCATTACGACCAAAAAAAATACCATACCTTGGGTATACGGAATTAGCACCCGTGGAACAGATGAATGAAAATGCGGAGTCTATAAAAGGCTTCCTCTCACTTCTCAGCTCCAGCTCCATAATTTGAAATCGCAGCCCAATCAGTGAATATGTATAAATGAAAAAATATATTTTCAACAAACTAAGAAAACAATGAGATAAGTATGCATAAAAACCCAGAAAAAGGTATTCTCAGGAAAAATCCATCGCCACCATTGGATCCTTCATACCAAACTCCGTCAGAAAGAATCCCCCAATTCATGTACATGCCCTGAATCGCGGTGGCACAACCTCTGCAAATAAGAAGGGGAAAGCAAGGAGAAAAAAATTAGCAAAACAAGTCAGGCAATTCAACGAACACCTTGCGTTCACAAATCAAATTTCGGTAAGTTGAAGGAGAAGAATACATCAACATTAGGAACCCAAAGAAAAGGCCAAAATCACATTCCGTCGGACTCTATTTTGACTAAGAAAAAATTGAAAACGTACCAGAAACATTACAGAAATTGGAGCAACAATGATGGAAAAGGCGGCCAATTTTGGTTTGGAAAACTATGAAATTACGTTATGGAATGTGGAGAATCCACAGCTGGTGTGATCTTTTCCGGAAACATCTCTGCTTGAGGGAATGCCTCCACTGAATCAGGATGAGCTCGGGACCACCGGCGAGTTGCTCTGGCCATCTCCATCGGCGTTGTACCAGCGGTCTTTGCGAGCAGGGATCTCCCACGGGGCTAATGCAGAGTTCGTCAGGCCTTTATTGTTCTTAGCAGTGGCAGAAGGGGATAAATGGTTTTCTTAGCGGTGCCACCTCTCAAACAGGTTATTCAGGCCGAGCCTTGGTCGTCTCTGGCGAAGGTGAGGCAGAGGAGGCGGTCGGCTTAGGCTGTAGAGGTGGCGGGAAGGTTGGGAAATGGTAGTGGTAGGTGGGGATGAGTGGAAGAGTGTGAATAGAGCTTGTGGTCTTCGGTGGTGTCGCCTCCGAGGCTTGGCCAGCCACGGCTTGCCGTTGGGTGGCTGGTGGAGAGGAGGCCGGCGGTGTCCGAAGGTGGTGTATGTAGAGAGGGAGATGTACTTGAATTCTCATCACTCGAACCAGGACTACTCGAACCCTTTCCACTCGATCCTCTCCACTCGAACCTTCTCCATCCAAACCTGTACCACTCGAACTCTCTCTACTCAAACCTCTCCGCTCGAACATCTCCACTCAAAACAGTAGCACTCTGACCCAGTACCACTCGAACCTAGTACCACCCAAACCCAGTATGACTCGAACCTCTATTCGGACCCACTCCACTCGAACCCTATATTCGAACCCTCTCCACTCAAACTCTTATTACTTGAACCGCTCGACTCAAACCCTCTCCAGTCGAACCTCTCTATTCGAACCCTCTCCACTCGAACCCGTACCAGTCAAAGGATCACCACTCGAACCTCACCACTCTGACCAGTACCCCTCAAACCCAGTACCAATCGAACCTCTCCACTCGGACCACTCCACTCGAACCTTCTACTTGAACCCTTCATTCAAACCCTCTCCACTCGACCCCTCTCTACTCGAACCCTCTCCACTCGAACCCTCTCCACTCGAACCCCCTCCAATCAAACCCAGTACAAGTCGAAGCTAGTACCTCACGAACCTTCTCCACTCGAACCCTCTATTTGAACAGTCTTTATTTGAACCTCTCCACTCGAACTCTCACCACTCGAACCTCACCACTCAAACCCTCGAAACCCCTCAACTCGAGATTGAAACATTTCTTTGCCTCTTACTACGCTGGTTTCTGATGTTCTATGCCACAAAAGAGCTGCGCATGGTTTTGAGACTGCATGCCACAAAAGAGCATTAACGGAGACGTAACATTGATAAATGCTAAATTATATAACCTGTTTTACAGATGGGTTTAGAATTAAAGTTAATGACTATTCTAAACGGATATTTTGGCAAGCTTTATGACAAAAAAGGATATAGGCTGGGTACACGTAATTAACACATGTGGAACAGATGAATGAAAACGCAGAGTCTATATAAGGCTTTCTCTCACGTAGCTATCCTGAATCGCGGTAGCACGACCTCTGTGAATAAGAAGGGGAAAACAAGAAGAAAACAATTAGAAAAAACAGTTAGGCAATTCAACGAACACCTTACGTTTTCAAATCAAACTTTGATTGGTCGAAGGAGAAGAACACGTCAACATTAGGAACCCAGAGAAAAGGCTAAATCACATTATGCCGGACTCTATTTCTACTAAGAAAAAATTGATAGCATACCAGAAACGTTACAGAAATCGGAGCAACGATGATGGAAAAGGCGGCCAATTTTGGTTAGTAAAACTATGAAATTACCTTGTGGAATTGTGCAAGGATGGGAACCCAACCATCTAAGAGTAAAATCTTATGGAAGCCAAAAAGAGAAGATACATGTAATTGGAAAGAGCTTCGCCGCACATAAAAGTATAGGGCTTGGAGAATTCCAGGAGAAGAGAAAATGTTAGGCAAGTGATTCATGGAAATACGAAGATGATAATGAAATTTTCTGGAAAGGGTGAATGGTGATGACGCGTGGAAGTTATGGAGTTCAGATGCTGACGCGTGGAGTCAGGTGATGGAAAAAAGCTAAAAGGAATGAATTCCCAACGATGCGTAGGAGGGGGAGGAAAAAAACCAAATATAGGAAATGACGACGAAAAATACTGTTCATTATCATATCGGCACATTTAAGATATAGAGATGTTGCAATTGTTAATATTTAGTGTGTAATAGTTAGTTGATTGTGTATGACATTTTTCGTTTCATTTATTTTTTATTGTTGGTTTTGAATTAGGAACTGCAATTGTTTAGTTATGTGTTGCTTTATTTAGTATTCAATGTGTACAAATTAGTTGTAATGAGTATGACTTTTTCCTTTTCATTTGTAGTTGATTGTTCATTTTAAATTACAAACTGCATTTGTTTAGTTATATGTTGCCTTTGTTAAGATTTATTGTGTACTACTCTGTTGTATTGTGTATGACTTTTTGTTTGCATATGTTGTTGATTGTTCATTTTGAATTAGAAGCAACATTTGGTCACTTATATGTTGCATTTGTTAGTATTCAGTTTGTACTTATAGTTGTACTGTGAATGACTTTTCGTTTTCATAAGTTGTTAGTTGTACGTTTTGAATATTGAGTTGCATATGTTTACTTATATGTTGTATCTGTTAGTATTTAATGTGTACTTGTTAGTTGTGTTCTGTATGAATTTTTTAAAAATGTTGTTGGCTGTTCATTTTGAATTAGGAAATGCATTTGTTTACCTATATATTGCATCCGTTAGAATCCAGTATGTACTTATTAGTTTTCTTACGAGGTGCATTAGTTTACTTATATGTTGCAGCTGTAATTATTCAACGTCTTCGGATGGTTTATTAAAAAAAATATAAAAAAAGTAATTATTCAACGTGTACCTGTTAGTTATACTATGAATGACCTTTTTTTTCTTCTTTTTTTTGCTAATCGTTCGTTTTGAATTACAAGCTGCATCTGTTTACTTATATGTTGCACCTGCTTGTATCTAATGTGCACCTGCCTATGACCTTTTGTTTTCATTTGTTGTTAGTTGTACATTTTGAATAATGAGTTGCATCTGTTTACTTATATGTTGCATCTGTTAGTATCTCGTGTGTACTTATTTGTTGCGTTCTGTGTGACTTTTTTTTAAAAAAAATATTGGTTGTTCATTTTGAATTAGAAACTGCATCTGTTTACTTATATATTGCATTTGTTAGAATTCAGTATGTACTTGTTAGTTTTATTACGAGGTGCATTAGTTTACTTACATGTTGCAGCTGTTATTATTCAGTATGTACTTGTTAGAATCCTTAGTTTCCTGCCATGTTCTTTTTTGAAGTTATTAGTGTCAGAACTCAGAAGTCATCCACTTTCAGGTACCAATTTGAGTATGCAACATTTAGAAATATACAAGTCCAAGATTACTCGATTCATTGTCTTCTGTAATGTAACCTAACCTACTAAGGACTACTTTCCAGCACATCACAATTTAGTGTGATTATACCATATGGCAAAACAGCTTCTAACAATTCGCTATTTGCACGCTGATAATAACTATTTCGCTAAATGTACATTAGGATCGGGGAGAGAATTTGTATTTATCAAATCTCATCATCCCACGGATCTTGGATGGTCTTATAAGGGTTCGCTGTTTTGATTAGTGAAGAATTCTCCCCTCATTATCTTCCACTCTTCCATCTTCTTAATCTCAAGAATGTCATAGTTGTCCAATCTTCTTCATCACTAGAATTTGCATCTGAAGATTTGTCATCTGCTTCAAGGATGAAGAGAAAACATAAAGAGAAAACTAAGACCACCACCGAGACAACAATTGTGAACACATAGGCTGAGAATATGGAGCTTATCATAGTGATCATAGACCTTAATGCAGATATTCATAACAGAAGAATGGTTTTTTGGTGCCACGAGATTCAGTCAGTCACAGACCACTTTCTCCATGAAATGTTTTGATACAAAGTAAATACGACTGGGCAAGATTTGCATCCCCTAAGTTTGTAGATGGAAAACCAAATCAAGACTTATACCTTGTTCAAATGGGCAACGACATGGATCTTCCCCCAAAGTAAAGAATTAATGCATCCACATTTCTGCCCTGCATAAATAAAATATTTGTGGTAAGTACATAGCTAAAAAAATTTCATCAAAAGCAACTTAGAATTCCTCAAAGCAGACATGCCACTCTAAAGTACGATAAAACCAAGTTTCTCACTTCACCTTCTGCATAGGACAGGAACTCCGTCAGAGCTTGCTAAGGATGTTCATGCCAATTACAACAAGACGCACACATGAACAAAGATGATTACGTGATACTTCAATGAAAGCAGAAATCAGCCAGAGGGACATAAAGGTCTTTAATTGTATAAAAAAAATGCAATGTCCTCAATAGTAGAAGCATTAACAATGAAAACGGTATAACATGCTTTGTTATACACATCCCCGCGCCTTCTAAGGTATAACACACATGAGACTAACTTGTGGTATACTTGCAATCGAATCATAGAACACAAGAAGCAAAGAGATTAAAACTGCTCCAACATGTAGACGTGCAACTTCAGTTTCACAGACCAAGCTAGTTTTGTATTAAGTGAGTTTTAGTTGCTTTCAGGACTTCAAATATGCATGATAAAATACAACAGCACATGAACCAGCTTTACTGGGGTTGCAATTAATGTTAATTATGCTCAAGATAGTAGCTCAAGTGGTACCTTACAAAACTGTTCTAATACAGGCCCGTCATTTTTAGCCATGGAAAGCTCATGTACAACTTTCTCAAGTCTTTTATTAATAGCTTGCATTTTCTCAGCCAGGAATTTCAATTGAATCTGGACAACATATAGATAGTGAGTAAAAGAAGATCTCTACCATGCTCCTTCTGTGGGTTGTTTTCAATAGATGCAAATAACCCTCAAAGATTCAGTTCATTCAGAAGATGGAGTAGTAAAACTTGGGCACCCCCTTTCTAGCACTAACAAGAAATAGTACTTACCCTTGATGCGGCCTCCTAGCTAGAAAAGTCTTGAAAAGTCTAGAAGTTCAGGTAATTTATCAAAAAACACCTGATAATAGTTTAAAAAGAATAAAGTTGGTGATGAAAACGAGTATACAAAGCTAATCAACTACAATGTGAACACCTTTGGTCAATAAAGCACAAATTCATCAGGATGACTCGACTTAATTTCCAGAGGAGTTACACTTTGTTGTTTTCATTCAAATTTCCATATTATTACGAGCCATTGTTGTCTTCATCTTATTAACAAACAACAAACATAAACATTTTAGCCCATTACATTTATTCCACGAATGGTTAGCAGTTTGCAGACGAAGACAAGGGTACAAGGTAGCAAACCGGTTGAGACAAAGCTTCTGAGTTGGAGTTCAGAGCTCCAAGGATGAATTTCCATTTCAATTTCAACTTAATATGGTATAGTAACGGATTAGAGCAGTAACACCTGTTGGTGAGGAGGACGATGTCGATGTTGCGGCAGCAGGAGGTGGAATCGAGGTTGGGGACGTGGAGGCCGACGTAGGGTCAATCCCTATCGCGGAGTACCAAGGCCGGCCGTTAGCCGATCACCCGTCTGTGAAGAACGGTAGGTCGTCGGTGAAGAACGGCTGGTCGCCGGAGGAAATCTGGGATGGGATTCTGACCTTGGTGGGACTTCAAATGGAAGAAATCTTTGCCAGGGGAGGGAGGAAATGGGTGGGGATTGAGATGGAGGAGAGGGGGAAGGAGATTGAAGCTATGGCGAGTGATGGAGAGGCAACATTGGCGGTTTTTTGCCATTTTTGGAAGGTTTTGGAAGTGCGTGAGTGTGTGAAAATGGTGCGTGAGTGTGTGAAAATGGTGCGTGAGTGGAAGGTTTTGGGTGACCCATTTTTTATTTTATATCCCGATCCGTTAATTCTTCAGTTTTCTCATATTTGCAAATTGGTCTCTGGTCTGTTAGGAGATCCACTTTTATATTATTTAACACAAACGATTTCAGGGATCCCTGAACTCCTTTCATTTTACCATTTTAGCCCCTTATCTTTTTTTGAATACATTTAGCCCCTCAACTAACAAAAGTGCTTCATCGTGACCCTTTCGTCCGGTCAAAACGTTAACTCTGAAGTTTTCTCCGTTAGTTAAGGGCAAAAATGACTCTTTACTCTTTATTATTTATAAACTTAGCCCCCTGCATTATATATTCCTTGTAAATTTTAATTACAAACCCGCCCTCCCTACATTTATAAAAATGACAATCCAACCCCCTGACTGTATTTTAAAAAAATAGCAATCCAGCCCCTACATTTAAAAAAATTACAAGCGCCACCAGGTTCTTGGAGAAGCTCCAAACCAAAGCTCTGGAAACCATTTCCACCAGATCCTCCGATGACCACTCTGGAAACCATCGCCACCGACTGGAGCTCTGGAACGAGTGCCCAGATAAACGCCACTAGGTCCTCCGGTGACTATCTCTGATGACTTGAACAATGACGTCCCCCTCAACTCACCCCCAAACTTTACTAGATATATGCCACTAGGTCCTCATGCAACACATCGCCCGAAACTGGCTGTGTGTCGGCAGAGATTTCCCCGACAACAAATACGTTATACTATCACCAAAAATGCTCTGTTAAATTCTCCAAATCTGATCTTCCCCAAGAATCCAAACATCAATAGCCCAATCTGACTCCGTATGGAGAAACGCAAGCTCTATATTCATCTCCACCAAGCTAGGCATATCTCATCATCCTCCCGCCGAAAAATGGGTCCTGAACGAATTCCAGTCTTCCCCAACGTCGATAGATACGATGTGTCTGTCGAAATCGATGGTCCAATGAAGAGATCTACCGGTGTTTACCAGCTCCTTGTTGCCAAGAGTCTCTAGAAGCTCCAATCTGTGGCATTCGTTAGACATGGAGGCAATCAGAGACAATCAGAGACATAAAGGGCTACTCGAGAAGGTGAAAAGGATAAAATAAAAGGAAAGAAATGGAAAAAAAGAGAAAAGAAAAAGAAAATATAAAACTACTAATTTGCCCTCAAAATTGATGCTTTTGACTGAGGTTAATGTTTTGACTAGGCGGAAGGGTCACGATTCAGCACTTTTGTTAGTTGAGCAGTCAAAAGTATTCAAAAAAAAAGATAAGGGGTTAAAAGGGTAAGATTAAAGGAGTTCAGGAGCCCATGAATTCGTTTGCCCTATTACCAGGGTTTAAAGTGTAAAATAGAAGAAATAGAGATAAAATTTTTGGGTTACATAAACCGGGTCATGAACTTTATAACTACTACACGTTGCATAATAATTTTTTAATACTGCAACTAAGACCTTTTACCTTGTAATATTTTAATTAAACACCATCTTTTCATAAGCCCATGGAAAAAACGATCTTTCCCTAGACTTTTCCTTTAAATTAATGGTTAATCGAACGTGTTTTTTTAAGGAAAAGTTTTGGGAAAGACCGTCTTTCCATAGACTTATGGCAAGACGTGATTTAATTAAAATAATAAAAGGTAAAAGGTCTTAATTGCAATATGAAAGATTTATTATACAATGTTTAGTAGTTATAAAGTTTATAACCTGATTTATGCAACCAAAAAATTTTATTTTCATTCATTCTAATTTACACTTTAAACCTTGGTCTTTCCATGGCTTATGGAAATACTGCCTTTTAAGAGACAGACTCTTTTTTTTTAATTTCACAACAAAATTTAAAAGTTTGATAGTAGTAGTAAGCATTTGAGCAAAGTGCATATATAACCCTACACAATTGTCGAAAGTGCAGATATAACCCTGCGATAATTGAAAGTGCAAATATAAACCTAGATATTTAGGTTATGTGCAAATATAACCTATTCCGACATTTGAGGCCAGATAATGATAAAAAGACAAATTTACCCTTCTATAAAAAAATTAAAAATACAAAAAATATTGAAATAACATTCATACCCCCTACACCCTAAAAATCATTTTCATCATTCTCTTCTTCTTCCATTATCTTGTCGACGTCAAATTTGGGCCTCACTTTTGCAATATCGACCTTACTTTTACGACGGAAACAGAGGAATACTGGCCTCACTTTTGCGACGACACCATTTTGCATGGTTTCATTGACGGTGGATTCTAGTCAGACAGGGAATATTCGACTCGCCGGTGGATTCGAGCCACTAGCACTGGTGGCGGGAGAGTCGGGCAGGGCTTCGTCGACGACGGAAGCGAGTCGGCGAGTCGGCTGTCGAGCAGGGCTTCGTCGATGGTGGATTCGAGTCGGTTGTCGAGCAGGGCTTGCGTACGCTAGTGGTGGTGGCGGAAGAGTCGGGCGGAGCTTCGGAGTCGGCGTCGACGTCAAAGAAGGCTGACGGCAGAGTCCGATGTCTTAACTCACCGGGTGGTGGCTGGGCTGGCTGGTGGTGGTGGTGGAGTGGTTGGGTAGTGGTGGCTGGGCAGTGGTGGCAGGGGTTGAAAGGTGGTGACGAGGGGTAGAAGGTGGAGGGTTGGCTGGGCAGTGGTGGCAGGATGGCTAGGTGTTGGTTGCTGGTGGTGGTGACGGGGTGGAAGGTGGTGACGGGGTGGAAGGTGGTGGGGGGTGGGGCTAGTTGGGTGGTAGTGGTGGTGATAGGGCGACAACAAGCTGGTGAAGGAAGAGGTGGTAGTAGAGGCGGTGGAGGTATAGACCATTTTTGTCTTTTAAATTTTAGTATTATGATGACGGGTATTCTGGTCATATGTTGGCCAATGATAAGAAATGACCGTCAATGTCGGAATATAGTCTTTAGAGTTATATCTGCACTCTGCACTAAAAATTATCTCAGGAGTAGGGTTATATTTGCATATTTCCCTAAGCATTTTAATGGATGACGACAATAGTGATCCCATGGGTTTTTGAAGGGTGTTACTATATCATACTCAGTATTTTACTAGTTTATGCCCTAATACGTATATACATGTATAATATTAATTTTAAAATTTTATAAAATAAATAAAATAAAACCCCACCTTTCCCTTGCTATGCCACCGCCACCTTTGCTCCGTGGACGCCAGTACCGGTGGCACCGACACCTTTGCTCGGTGGATGCCACTACCTGTGCCAACGCCGACCAGCCTATTAGAAGGAGATAATGACCAAAATAAAGGGGGAACAGATTACATTAGCTTCTAATAACAGGAAAAGTGGATTATTTGGTTATTAGAAGAGGCAAAGTGGATTATTTGGTTATTAGAAACTACCAGGGAAAGAGATACCACCGATGACGCCGTCAATTATTTGGTTATTTAGGTTAATATGTGATTCTGGTTTCCCGCCACCGTCCACCGAAAGGTAACAGAACCGGATCTGGCAAGGGAGAAAGCAAAGGAGAGCGGGCCGGGCTCTGGGAAACGAGAACTGGAAAATGAGAGTGGATTGGGATCTGGGAAAGGAGGGCTGGGGGAGAAGGGCAAGGGAGAATCGGGAAAAGAAAGCCGACTGTGGCTAGGAAAGGAGAAACGGGGGAGGAGGGCAAGGGAGAACCGAAAAAGGAGAGCTGGTTGGGGCTGTCGAGAGGAGTGTTAAATATGAGACAATAATTGAATCTCAACAAAACAATTGGGAGGAAGGGAATGAATTTATTAGCATAACTCCAAGCCTTTAAATAGCTTTGAAGCAAAACTGAAAACCCTGTAATAAAGCTTATAGGTGCTGAAATAAAGCAACAGATAGCACTCAAATTGAGGCTGACTTATTCCCTACAGACTAGGACTTTTGCAAATGGACTAGAAGACCAAGCAAAATATAAAATAAGGGAAAAACAATTCTTATCAAACCCTCCCCTAAACTAACGTCCAGAACTGAAGTTAGTTTAATCTTTAAGCATGCAAACACCCAAACGTTCCCTCAGCCTTAAGAAAATTTCCAGCTGCAAAGGCTTTGTCATAATATCAGCAATTTGCTCCTCAGTTCTACAATGCTCCAAATTAATGACTCCATTCTGAACAAGCTCTCTCAGGAAGTGAAAACGCACATCAATGTGCCTACTTCGTCCATGCATAACTGGATTCCTAGAAAGCTTAATAGTTGAACTATTGTCACAGTAAACAATTGTTGCTGCATTATGAACACAACCAAGATTTTCTGTAACTCTTCTCAACCAAACTGCTTGACTTGCACACCCAGCTGCATCAACAAATTCAGCTTCAGTGGTTGACAAAGTGACAATGGGCTGCTTCTTTGAAAGCCATGAAACAGGTCCTGAGCCAAGGAAGAACACATAACCAGACGTGCTCTTTCTGTCATCCAAATCCCCAGCATAATCACTGTCTGTATAGGCCATTAAATCTGAGCTGCCTCTCCAGTACATAATACCATAGTCAAGTGTTCCCTTGAGGTACCTTAATATCCTCTTCGCAGTTTGTAAGTGCAGTTCCGTGGGCTTAGCTGAAAACCTGCTAACAAGACTCACACTATACTGTAAATCTGGCCGAGTTGCTGTAAGATACATCAGGCTGCAAACAATTTGTTTGAAAAAAGACTCATCAACTGCAACTCCATCTTCATCCTTGCTTATCTTGTTTCCTGGAGCAACCGGACTTCCTACAGCATTACTCTCCATCATTCCGAACCTCTTTAATATCTCCCTAGCATACTTTCGTTGACAAATAAAAATTCCACTCGAATTCTGAACCACTTCTATGCCAAGAAAGAACTTCATCACCCTAAGATCAGTCGTCTCAAAAGTTTGCATCATCAAAGTCTTAAAATCAAACATCATTCCTTCATTATCACTAGTATAGATGAGATCATCAACATAAAGACTAACAATGAGCAATTTACCTTCCTTGCCTCTCTTGATGAATAGTGTTTCCTCATTTGGACACTTCTCAAAACCTGCAGCCATGAAATAAGACTCTATACGACTATACCAAGCTCGAGGTGCCTGTTTCAATCCGTATAGTGTCTTGTGTAGTTTGTACACCTGCTCTTCACTCCCTTTAACTTCATAGCCCTCTGGTTGGTCAACATAAACATCCTCATACAGCTCTCCATGCAAAAAGGCTGATCTAACATCCATCTGAAAAATCTTCCACTTCCTTTGAGCTGCTAATGCCACAATGGTCCTCACCGTTTCCATTCGAGCTACAGGTGCATAAACCTCCCCATAATCAGCTCCATATTTTTGAGAGTAACCCTTTGCTACCAAACGAGCTTTATACTTTTCAATCTCACCTTTCTCATCATGCTTGGTCTTGTAAACCCATTTAACTCCAACTTTCTTTGCCCCTGAAGGCAAATCAACTAAACTCCATGTGTTGTTCCTCTCGATGGACTCCATTTCAGTATCCATAGATGCCCTCCAATGCTCACTCTTAACTGCTTCTTTGAAGTACATAGGATCAGCACCCACCATTAAAGCCATGTGAGCTTCTTCATCTCCAGATAACTCTTCCCCGCTGACGTAATCATCCATCCATGAAGGACGATGGTTTTTTTTGCTTTCTTTGGCCATGCTTACATTTTCAATGCCTCTGTTTTCACCGTTATCATTACCCCATGTCCAGCTTCACCATTTTCCTCAGTCTCCTGCTCAGCTCCACCAGTTTCATCCTGCTCGGCTCCATCATTCTCATCCTGTTCGGCTCCATCAGTCTCATTAGTCTCATCCTGCTCAGCTCCACCAAGTTCTTCATTGTTCTCTTCGTTGGCACAATTTAGCTCCATCAGAATTTCTCCTCTATACTTTTCATCCCAGTTCCACTGTTTTTCTTCTTCAAACACAACATCTCTACTGACAACAATTTTCTTAGAAATAGGATTAAACAAGCGATATCCCTTTGATTGATCACTTATTCCTAAGAAAATACATGGAAAGCTTCTATCATCAAGTTTAGCTCTTCGTACCTCAGGCACATGAACGTGTGCGATGCAGCCGAAAACCCAAAAATGATCAACCGAGGGGGTTAAACCACTCCATGCCTCTTCAGGAGTAACATCTTTAACTGCTGCATTTGGACATCTGTTCAACACATGATTGCTCCAATTTACTGCCTCAGCCCAGAAGGTTTTTGGAAGCTTTTTCTCAGAGAGCATAGATCGAACCATATTAAACACAGTTCTATTTTTGCGCTCGGTAACACCGTTCTGCTATGGTGTGTATGCAGTAGTTAACTGTCTTTGTATACCATTCTTAATACAAAAACAATTGAACTTGGAAGAGGTAAACTCTCCACCTCTATCTGTTCGCAAGCATTTCAGTGACAACCCTATCTCATTTTCTACTAATTTCACAAAACTTTTAAAATGACTAAAAGCTTCAGACTTCTCAACCAAAAAATAAATCCATGACTTTCGACTATAGTCATCAATGAAACACAGAGTGTACCTCTTGTTGCTGATCGATATAGGATTTATAGGGCCACAAATGTCAGCATGAACAAGGTCTAGAATCTGACCAGCTCTCCACAAACTCCTTTTTGGTATTGGATCCCGATGCTGCTTCCCCACAAGACAATCCGTGCATACATTTTCTGTTCCAGTGATTTTCCGCAATCCTCGAACCATTTTCTTACTCTCCAACTCCTTCAGAGCCTTATAGTTCAAGTGACCATATCTGCGATGCCATAGCTGAGTTGCATAATCTCTACTTGCAATGAGACAATTGTTGTTCACACTTGAAGTTGAATATTGGCCTTGTGACTCACTGAGCACTATAAACATCCTGTTTGCACTCATATTAGCTGCAATGATAACACCTTTATCAGAATGATAAATCTTGCACACTCCTCCCTGCATCACAATTGCTAAGCCCTTCTCTTGAAATTGCCCAAGGCTCAGGAGATTAGACCTCAACTCCGGAACATAGTAAACCCCAGTTATAATGTGTCTCATGCCATTATAAAGCAATTTCACATTACCTCGCCCCGTAACGTCCATTCTGGAGTTGTTCCCCAACTTCACCGATGTTTTAAACCCTTCATCCAACTCATGGAACAAACTTCTATCTCCACTCATGTGATTCGAGCAACCCGAATCAAGAAACCATGCATCAGCCTTGCTTTCATTCACTCCAACATAAGCCATCAAAAGCAACTCTTCATCTTCGACAGCATAGTTTGCTTCACTCTTCCATCCTGGACACTCATATTGAAAGTGCCCAAGTGTGTGACACTTGGAACACTCTATCGTGGATCTTAAGAAAGCGTGTCTTCCTCTGCCCCTTCCTCGTCCTCTTGCAACACCACGTCCTCTACCACCTCGTTCCCCATTATATGAAACCTTGAATGCTTGCTCATCCTCTCCTTCAACATCTTTCCTGAATTTCTGCTCATGCACAAGCAGAGAGCTTTGAAGAGCATCAACAGAGAGCTGATCTATGTCTTTTGACTCCTCAATGGAACATACAGTGTAATTCCATTTTTCAGTGAGAGTCCTCAAGATTTTCTCCACAATCTTCACATCAGGCATGTTTTCTCCATAGTTTCGCATATCCGTTGCAATCACCATCACTCGACCAAAGTAGTCAGTGATTGATTCTTCATTCTTCATAGCCAACACTTCAAAACTCCTACGAAGACGATTTAGCTGTGCTCGTTGAACTCGAGCGTTGCCATGACATTTCACCTCCATTGCATCCCAGAGTTGCTTAGCCGTCTCCTTCTTCGTGATTGTTTTCAAAATTGACTTGTCAATTGAATAAAACAAGTAATTTTTTGCCTTCAAATCTTTCAGCTTCAATTCCTCTAACGCTTTCTTCTCTGCATCTGGCAAACCCTCTTCATTCTCAGGCACCGTGAATCCTGTTTCCACCACGCCCCAATACTCCTTGGATCGGAGAAAATTCTCCATGACCATCCTCCAATGATCATAATCACCATCAAACCTCGGGATGCCCGGCTGAGCATAGCCATTGCTTGGTTCAGCACTCATCTTTCTCCTCACGTTAACCTGGACTTTTGCTCTGATACCAAATGTTAACTATGAGACAATAATTGAATCTCAACAAAACAATTGGGAGGAAGGGAATGAATTTATTAGCATAACTCCAAGCCTTTAAATAGCTTTGAAGCAAAACTGAAAACCCTGTAATAAAGCTTACAGGTGCTGAAATAAAGCAACATATAGCACTCAAGTTGAGGCTGACTTATTCCCTACAGACTAGGACTTTTGCAAACGGACTAGAAGACCAAGCAAAATATAAAATAAGGGAAAAACAATTCTTATCAAGGAGGAATCCGGCCGGGAAGGTGGGGATGAGGATGGCAGATCTGAAAGGAAATTGGCCGGGGACGATGAATCTCACCGGAGTAGTTGGCGGAGAAGACACCGAAATCTTTGAGAAGACGACGGCGGACCACTACGAACGACTATCTCCATCAACGGCGAACACCGCCCGCCGACCACCGTCCTCCACCGCCGACCGACGACCGACGACCGCCTACCTCCAATGCCAGCAAACACCTCCAGCGGAGGTATGAATGTTAGGGTTTAAATATAATTTTTATTTAATAAATGACACATTGAAATTTGGCTCGGTATTTATGCAAGTGATGTGACAAAGCATAATTGTGAATAAATAGGGATATTTTGGAAAAAAGGTAGGTCTAGTCATAAAATTGTTGAAGTTAAAGAGGATATTTTAGAAATGTTACAACATATTCTCTACCATTTTGGGTAAGAATCAAAATATGCTATTTTATATGAGACGGACAAAAATAGAAAGTGTGTCGTTTATTCCGGGACAAAGGGAGTATCTATTATAACCTATTTTAATTCTTTAAACTAAATTGAAAATACATAGACTATTTCCTCCGTCTTATTCTAAATTGCTTATTTATTTTTTAAGAGTTAAACTTAGCAAAGTTTGACCCTAAATATAAATTAATATATAGATAATAAATATATCAGGTGAGATATTGTTAAATTTGTTTTAATATTATTTTATAAATATTAATTTTTATGTAATATTATTATATGTAATTAGAGATATTAACGGTCAAACATATTTATTAAAAATTATAAAAAAGTACTCCCTCCGTTCCATTTATATTGGCACCTCCATGGAAGCTCTTGGATTTTTGCAACCTCTGACATTGTACATAAAGCTGATTAGGGTCCTTATTCTTGGTGGAAATAGTACTAAATTACTGTAGCAGTTACATGACTAAGATTGTGAATCATTAGCATAATTTTTGCCCCCAAATTGTACTTTACAAACCCACTTGCGTAAGGCTGAAAGGAGGGAAATAAATGCACTTTAATTCAAATTCCCACCTTAACAGCAGCCATTACAAGGCAGTGAAACTATTCACCACTTAGCCTAGATTAAAAAAGAGACCAGCAAGTGTGAAGACCTCAAAAACTTCTCATTCTCTTCTTCTTAACCTCTGGAATTTGTCTTACTCTCGGGTTTTCCGTAGCCACCATTGAATGCCGGATCGGCAACAGTTGAATGATTCTCAGCGGTGTCAAATTGGAGAGTTCATCCTCCAAAATTTGAGCGAAGGCAAGCTTGTGACCCATCGCCGTAAGGAGGCAGCCCGACGATGGAACACTTCGGTTCGCACTATAAGTCGCATGGCGAACCTGCACAAAAGACAACATCAGCTGGGGTTATGTACAGATTGGAGCAGCAAGGCCAAAGGAAAAGAAGGAAGGAAAAAGGTTGAAATAAACAAGGAGTTAGCTATGGCAGTTCCCCTCCAATTACGCACATCACCAAGGGGATTTGCAGCTGCAATTGGAGTAAGCACTACGACTATGCATCGCTGGATCAAGATGGGTCAAGTTCGGAGACATTCAAATGCAATAAAACCACTGATTTCAGCCACAAACCAGCTGCACAGGTTACACTACTCCATATCTCACTTGCAACATGATACAAGTCTAGGAAAAACAACATTCATGGATATGCATCACATTATACACATAGACGAGAAATGGTTTTACATCACTAGAGTTGCAGAAAAGTACTACCTTCTTCCGGATGAGGAAGAGCCTCACCGCATGGTTCAAAACAAGAGGTTCATAAAGAAAATAATGTTCCTATGTGCCGTATGTCGGCCAATCATCAATAATGAGGGGGAGGTCTTGTTTGATGGGAAAATAGGGATATGGTCATTCTCACATGCAGAAGCTGCGAAAAATACAAGCAAAAATAGACCAGCCGGCACTTTGGAAACTAAACCAATACCATAAATTGTCCGTGAAGTTACCAAAGAGTTCATGTTGACAAATTTGGTCCCAGCTATCAAAAGAAAATGGCCATTACTAGCTAGCACAAACATAACAATTCGGCAAGACAATGCTAGACTCCATATTTGTGATGATGATCCTGAATTTAGAATGGCAGCTAGTTCGGATGGCTTCAACATCAGATTAGGTTTTCAGCCCCCAAACAGCCCTGACTTAAATGTTCTAGATTTGGGCTTTTTTAACTCAATACAAAGTTTGCAGCACCGGTCAACGACACGCACATTGGATGAACTAATTTCAGCCACAGAAACAGCATTCGAACAGTTGCAGCCAGAAAAACTGAACAAAGTGTTTCTAACGCTACAGTGTGTCATGGTGGAGATTATGAAATGCAAAGGGTCAAACCGTTACAAGCTACCACATATGGGGAAAGATGCGCTCCAACTACAAGGATTATTACCAAATGACATAGAGGTGGACACTGAATTGGTTAGAGAGGACTTATAACACTTGATAGCAGCTAACAAAGCAATGGGGCTTGAATATATTGTGCATCAATTAATAGGTTAGCTAGTAGGTTTGAAATACCCACAGGTTTTTTTTTGTGGTTGGATTGGGCTAGGCATGCCTACAGGTTAAAAACACAATGCTAGGTTTTGTTAGTGTGTTTGCAATCCAACCATGTATGTGTTAAAAACCAATGGTAGTTTACTATTTTCAGAATGAAACCAATGGTAGTTTACTATGTGTTAAAAACCAATGCCTACAGGTTTACTATTTGCAGCCACATACACAATTAGAAGCAAATGCCACATACACAGACAAACATCAAATAGACAGCCACAAACACACAGACACTGCAGCCACAAACACGCAGCCACGACAGCCACATAACACAACCGCGAGAGCCACATGCACAACCACATATGTAGCCTAACAGAACACGATAGCCACAACCACACCGCCAAGATAGCCACATACACAGCCACAAACATAGTCTTAAAAATTCATACCCAGCCACACAGAATAATACAAAGTTACAGCACGTGAAATCTCAAATATTGTTATTCAATACGCACAGTGAATAACTACAATCGTACCTACACATGGAAGATGACCTTTCATATTTCCATTAATGCTTTCGGGGGCAGTTTTCCATGTTCGTCGCTCCGATATTGACTCAACAATAACTTGTGCACGGAAGGATGTACCTGAAAATAGTTGACAGCCAGTCGTTCAATGTTTACAAAGAATGGCACGTATATGTGAAGGAATTATGCTTCATAGTTCCAGCCTACAGACTAACAACAAGTATTGACCACACATTGAACACGTAATGACCACGATCCAGCCTACAGACTAACAGCAAGTATTGACCATGCATTGAACACGTAATGACCACGATCCAGCCTACACACTAACAGCAAGTATTGACTACGCATTGAACACGTAATGACCACGATCCAGCCTACAGACTAACCACGCATTCACTAACACAGAGTATTGACCGCACATTCAATTAGTACAACATGGAGCTCCATGGAAGGTTTACCTCGGACAAATCGATTGGTACCCCATTCAGCTCGTACACGAACAATGCTGAAGCTGATGTTGTCGCCTGAATCTCCCCACTCGGCTGTGGAGTTGAATACGTTGCATCATCCTCCAATATATGAACCCCGTCCTCCTCATCAGATTCGTACATATCGGTGACGCCCGGTGACCCCTGAGCATCCATAAACTTTCGACAGCCTGACCTGACCCGCCTCGGTGCCAGAGATCTTGTCCTCCAGTGTTGAATTCGTGGGCAGCTGCTCCAGGATGAAGGTATCGCCACCATGTCTGCCAGTGATACGGACTTCTCGGCTGCGGTCGCCGTGAAACTTTGCGTCTCGTCGACGAAGGTATCGCCTGGCTGGGACTCGTACGGGAAAAGAGGTTCGGAATCACCGGGAAGGGGCAGGTGATTGTCGGACATGGACCGATCTGGGGTTCCAACAGAGGCTGCCATGGAAAATCGACGGATGTCGGACATCGGCCATCGTGGCAGATCGGCGGACTCGGGCTGAGATACGGTGGCCCGGAGGGACGGTGGAATTCAGCTCGGCGGGATGTAGGCGTTGCTGCTCGAGCGGCGGCGGGATGTAGCCGAGCTTCGTACGGCGGAGGGATTTGGGCTTCGGTTCGTACGGCGGGATGGAAGCGAGCGTCGTCGGCGGCGGGATGGAAGCGAGCGTCGTCGGTGGGATTCGTCGGCCAGCTTCGTCGGCGAGCCTCTGATACCGGGGGAAGTGACTTACTCTGCTAGGGTTTTCAGTTCGTAGGGAAGAGGAGGCGGACAGAGACAAATGTGGATTGAAGAGATGAAATCTGATTTTTTAGCCTTATCCCATTTCTGCCAAATAGTTGACCCAGCAAGTCGAAAATTCAAAATTGGGTCAGACTTTGGGCTCAACCCAATTCGTACTGAGGAGGGAAAGGTTTAACCTGCTGGCTTAGTGATTGGGTTTATGTCCCTAAACTGGATGCTTAACTGAGGAAGCAGGAGTAAATTCTGAAAATAAATGAGGGCAACATGGAAAAACATATAAGTTGTCCCCCCTTATTTGGCAAAAATTCAGAGGTGCCACAAAAAAGAAACATCCATTTTAGGCAGGTGTGCCAATATAAATGGAACGGAGGGAGTAAATAAGTAATTTAAAATAGAAAAAAAGTATGTTCTGTAGTACAAAAATATGGTTCAATCTAGTAAAATAAGGGTGTGACACTAGAGGTGTACGAATGGAGGCCATTTTCAAAGCAGCTTAGGTGGCGCTGTTATTCTGTTATTCATGTTGTTTCAAAATGCATCTGCTGTCAAAATGAAGATTCGCTATCTCACTATTTCTTACACTACCATCTAGCATCTGAACTCTGGAAATGGCTTTTCACAATCCTAGAAATCCCATATAGACATTTTGACCATATCTTTCATGCATTATCATGGTTCTGGACAATTTCAGAATTCTCAAAATCAAAGAATAATGCATGTCATATTATGCCAAACTTACTAATCTGGTTTCTATGGAAGGATAGATGCAGCTTTCTCTATGATTCTAAACCAATAGTGCTAATGTCCATAATCCTACAGATTAAGAACATGGCTGTGTCTATATTTTCCCTAAATCCTATCACTCAACACCCTGATTGCTCTCATTTAAAAGCCATAGGAATTTTCACTAGCTCTACAGTTCCAAAACCAAGGATGATCAAATCTTACAAATGGAACCCTCCAGAAATAGGCTACAAAATGAACTCAGATGCACACTGCCCTCAGCTAAATTTTGCTGCAGGAGGTTTTGTTATCAGAGATTCAGCAGGCAAGATTCTCTTTATGGGAATGGAGAAAATGGAACAGATATATGATCCCTTAACTGCTGAGATAAGGGCCTCCCTCTTTGGAATCCAAACATGTATTTCACTTAACTTGTTTCCTTTGATTGTAGAAATGGACTCTTTGCAGGGTATACAGATATTAAATGGTTCAAATCAGGTGCCTTGGAACATCCAGAGACTCATTTGGCAGATTAAGGAACTTACTGCAGCTAGACACATCTTTTTCACTCATGCGTACAGGGAGCAGAATCAGGTGGCTCATATATTGGCTTCCCTGGCAAGAAGCTTACTGGATCACAATGAAGTGAGGGGCCAGATCTCAGTACAGGATGCACCTCTTACTCTAAAACAAGCAATAGCAGGGGACAATTTCAATCTTCCCACAATCAGAATCCATCATCCCCCATGACTATTGCAATCACAGCTTGAGCAGCATCTACAGGGTCCTCATCTCACTTGTGCACCTATCTCATACTCGGGTTTGATCACTGAACAATTTTTTCTGATCAGTACATAGGACTAGAATAGCTTACCATTCTTTTGCTTATATGGTTAGTGGTTTGTGTGTTCCTGGTTTAAGGCTGGTATACATTGGATGCTAAGTTGAGTTTCGTACTTACGATTCGCTAAACTGCATCCTTTCCCATATCACCTTAAAACGGGAACAACCATCCTAATTACTAATTTGCGAGGAGAGCCGTGTGTGACACTCATCATTTTTATTTTTGGAAGCAAGCTGTTTTGCTTTTGTCATGCTTGTATTGAACTGAGCTATGCTCCATCTTCGTGCTCGTTTTTCTTTTCCAGGTTTGGGGTAGCCCATAAACAACCCTCCCTCCTTACTATAAGGGGTGGTTTTAATTAAAAAAAAAAAATCTATCAGTCATCGGTGACTTGTACCACTTGCATGAAATAGTGTACGTGTGGTGGATAATCATTTTCTGCCTCGTTTAATTAGTAGTACTGTGACAACTTATTCATACCCCCACCTTCTTCAAGTTAGTTGAAGAAATTAATTTGAATTAAATTGAATTTCACTCTTTAATAGAATTTAATTAAATTTTAGATAATTTATATTTAGTAATGATATATTAATTTAAATTTAACTGAATTGCTGGTAAATTCAATTGATCATACTAAATTTAATACTTTTTCATGATCCAACTCTATAATCTTTTTATCTATAAATTTTTTTTAAAGTTTTCTATTATACTAAGGTTGGCATTATGTTATGTACTCCTATCGATGTCAGACAGCCGAGGGAATTTTTCTAATACTTGGTCCGTTCCAACATATTCTATACAATTTTTTTTAATAAAAAATATTGAACTTTGACCGCATATATGAACAGGTTTATGAACAATAATTTTATCGTATGTGATATAGTTAGATTCGTAATAACATGTAGTTTCTAATATCAATTATTTGTGTACCGTTACTGTCTTTAGCTAAACAAAATACATTTATTTGAAATCGTGTAAAGATTCTGTACAGAAATGGATGGAACAGAGGGAGGGAGTATCTTTATTTTTTAGAGTATGGTTTGAGGTGCTAAATAAATCTCGTTAAATGATCTTTGAATTCATAAAATCATTGTATACTTAATTTTTAAATTGATATTGAATATGAAAGTCGGAACTCAATAAGATGGTGCTAAAATTAAATTCATTTTATTATATTATTATTTTATATTTTATATTTTATATTCTAATTCATATGATTATTTATTTTAACTTATAAAAAATAATATTTTTAATTAAATTATCATTTCATGAGACTTTCCCATCATTAAGATACTTAATCAAATACATCATCACCCATCATTAAAATATTTAATCAGATACCTAATCACTAATCACGAATGCCTAAACACCTACTAATATATTACTAGGAAAACGGATGTATAAAAAGAGAGGATAAAGTGGGATATAAAGCAAACCCCTTAATACGCCTTTTCCCAAGCACCTTACCGTAGATGAGAGAAACTCACGTGAGACCTTCTCACCATAGCAAATAGTGGGATCAGGAATCAAATTACAATAAATAGGAGAGAATTGTAAATATATAAAAAATGAGGGCTGAAGAAAATAGGTCTAAATTCAATTTATAAGGAAAATGAGTTATCAATCAGGTACATAACCAACTACCATATTTTGGAAACAAAACTCCCAAAATCAAGGAATCTGAATCCCTGTGAAATTCAATCCGATCAAATCGGATTTAATGTCGCTAATCGCCGATTAATCTTCTAAAATCAACGGATTGTGCTCAGGTTTTTAGATCTGCGTCGCATTTGCTTCGAATTCGCGTCGGATTGAGCTCAGGTTGAAGCTCGCGATCTCTGAAATTAGATCTGCAATTTTGCAATGGAATTATGTCAGATTTGCATCGGATTTGCACTGGAATCGGATTCAGAGACGGAACTTTGCGACGGAAACATCAAAGAAAATTTCTACATCTGCGAAGGTAAGATTTGCGATCTAAAATCTTAGTTTTACATTTTAAATTCTTAGTTTTAATGGTTGAAATCTATAATCTAAGGTGTTACTGGTATAAACTATGGAAGACGAAGCAATTCAAGGCAATGAAATTATTTTGTATGAATGAGAAAGCAACGATTATGTTCAATATGAAAATTCAACTAGTTTACATCCATGTTAGGTTTTGATTTTGTATATACAGTTAAACGCACAAAGTAGTTGCATGAACACATGAAGTAATGTTTATTTATTGTGAATTTTATTTTGATAGATATAGAATTCAGCTATATGCATGTTGTAAAGAAAACATTGGTGTTTTACAATTTTCTGAAACATATTAGGTAATATGATGAACACTGGATGTAATTGCATGAACAAATGGTTATATGCAATTTTTGGGAAAATGTAGGTGTTTTTAAATTTTCTGAAATGTTTAAAGTAACTTAGTACATCAATGATGTGACTCCATGAACACATGAATTAAAATCAGTTACATTTATTTTGTTAAGACTATTTTTATATTTTCAAATTTACTTTATCACAACAAGTAATATGTTAATTACACAATGTAACTTAATAAAGATATAATCTGTTTTGATTAATGTCTGAAATTTAATTAGTAGGATTTGTTATCAAAATATTCAGAAATTGTTCAAATTTATCAGTGACTAAACAACTTTTAATGAATGCCGAACTAAATAGTTAAATACACGAACAAACCAATATAATAGTTGACGTAATGAGTTACTGAAATGATACAATTTAGCAAGACCAGATTCTGTCACCAATTTAAGCGACCTATCGAAAGTTGATGTCACAGATTGCTTCAAAGGTTTGAGAGCAAAAACACTATCAGAGTTCTATGATTTATACCGAAAACAATCAAGCGCATTGGGATCTGGGGTGTGATGTTCAACCCAAAGAGGTAAAAAAGATGGAACCATCCTAGAGAAGTACTTTGTTTGCTCAAATTAGGGAAACACAAAATTGAAGAATGAAACACCCGACACACCTTCCAATAATAATATCATTAAAGAGGGCTTTGAGAAGAAAAGAAGAAAAACTAGGGAAAATGTGGTTAAGAGAACATGATGCAAGGCTGAAATTTGGGTTAAATTTATTGATGAAACCTATAAAGTTTTACATCATGTGACATCTCACAATCATCCTTTCACTCGAGTCGAATGACAGTATTTTCAGAGAAGTTAAAGGAGAATTACCGAAGAAAAAGGGAAAACTATAGAAGGAATGGAATGTGCGAGATTAAAACCTAGTCATAGATTCAAGTTTATGGCTTTTGAACCCGGTGGTATCCAGAATCTAGGACACACAATTAAGGATCATCTTAACTACGTGAACATGTTGCGCATGAATAAGATTGAAGGAGGTGATACTCACCAAGTAATTGAAAGACTCTCACAGAAGAGTACCAAAGAGGAAGATTTCTTCTTTAGAGTTACATTGGATGATAATGGTAGGCTGGCAACATTATTTTGGAGGGACTCAATGATGAAGGAAGAGTACCCCCCCTACAACGATCTAATGGTATTTGACACCACATACATGTATGGTTTATATTTTGTAAAATACATTTATACACATGAAGTAACGACAGGAACACATTAAGTAGTATGTTATACACACGAAGTAGATTCATAAACAAATGAAGTAAAAATATGTTACATTTTTTGGAAAATTTTTTTGGCTGGTTTTAAATTTTCTAAAACGTATTAAATAATTTGTTAGAAACACAATGTAACAGTATGAAAACATGAATAAAAGTAATATAATTCAACTTGACAATTCACCAAAGTCTAAAATTGTCCTATATGTAATTTATTGAGAAAATTTAGGTATTTTAAAGTTTGCTTAAACGTACTAAGTAACATATTAAATAAATAGTGTAACTGCATTAACACATGAGTTAACATGATCTAACTCTGTTAAGTGATTTGTCAACATATAGGACCAACAAATGCAACTTGATTTGTGCTCCAATAGTTGGAATGAACAACCATAGCAACATAGTGATGTTTGGATGTGCTTTCATAGCCAGCAAAAAAGCTTCAACTTTTGAATGACTTCTTGATGTTTTCAGAAAATCAATGGGTGGTAAATAGCTGGTAACAATATTTACAGACCTAGATCCGGCCATGGCCAAAGCAATCGAAAAGGTGACCATTCTTTAATTTGATTAATCTGGACTATAATGGGTTGATATGTTTGTGTACTTACCTTTAGTATTAAGTTCAATAGTTCTTATGTTTGTTCATAACATCAATGTAATTTCAGTAATCATTCTCAATATAAAAACTTGATTATTGGAAAAAAAACCATGAACAATTACATTCCATGTTTATATCTTTAGTTCGTGTTTAATTGCTTTTAGATCATATGTTTACACATGAACTTGTTCTGAATAAAATTATTCATGAAATTTTACAGGTTTTCTCAAACACGAGGCATAGATTGTGCCTATGGCACATTATACATAATGCCATCAGTAATTTTGGTGAATTAAAAAAGGATGGTCTATTCAAGGGAGCATTTGAGCATTGTTTGAAATACTGTAAAGAAGAAGAAGAATTTGAAATGACATGAAACAATATGATCAAGAATTTTCAGCTTGAAGACAATGAATGATTCAAGAGGCTTTATTCTATTAGAGAAAAGTGGTGCCTTGGAATGAGCAAAGACTTTTTCTCTGCAGGAACTCTTTCATCACAACGAAGTGAGAGCACAAACAAAGCTTTGTCATTCAATGCCAGCAAAATGACAACACTCAACAGGTTCTTAACCATCTTCAATGAGACTATTGATCGTTGGAGAGCAAAGGAAATAGCGAAGGAAAATCAATGCTCAAATCAGTGCTAAAGTTAGCTATACGTGGATCAAAACTACTCAAACATGCAGCTCAAGAGTACACATTGTCAATGTACCATAAATTTGAGAAGGAATACAAGATTGCACAAGCAACAAAAGCATGTAGAGTTTTCACCCTAGGATTGACAACAAAGTATGAAGTAAGTCCAAAAGAAGATAATACAAAAGTTGAAATTGTCACCTTCACACAACAAAGTGGAATGGTGGACGTTAACTGCTCTTGCAAAACTTTTGAAGAAACATGTATGTACCAATGAAATACAATTTACATGTTACCTCTTATGCTACTATCTTTAGTTCTTCAGTTTGGATTATTACCTTTTGGTTAAATATTAAGGTTCATCTTTTTGTAAGTAGGTTTCATAGCAAGTTTATGATAATAAATCTTATATATATGTCATTGGTTCTTCATTCACATATTTAACTTTAAAATGCAAGGCATTATATGCTCTAGAACTTTAGTTTGGATATATGTCTAATTAACTTGAATATATGCATGGTTACATGCAAGGAATGCTTTGCTTTCACTGTGTCCATATATTGGACATCAATTTAATTAGTGAGATACAATCACAATACATTTTGAAGTGATGGACAAATCTTGCTAAAATGCAAGTATGAGACAAACTGAAAGCAGCACAAGAAAATAAAAAAGTAGACAAAACCAAAGACAAAGTTTCATGGCGACACCAAATGGCTAGAAACTACTACAATCTGGTACTAAAATGTGAAGGTGACATAGAAACCCGGTAAATTCTTGAAGAAAACTTAAAAAAAGACAATGAAAAGGTAGACCAAGTTCTTGTCTCAAAAAGTACAAAAGAACATGAAAATTCAAGCAGCATAACATAATCTTCTATCACTAAACCGCCAACAATCCAAGATCCATCTCCCACAAAGACAAAAGGAAGAAGCAAGAGAATTGAAGGATGGAAGCACAGAAAGAAACAAAAAACAAAGGAGTTTGGTACCAAGACACCAAAGCAACAAGTCTAGACCTATGAGTTCCAATTTGACATTGTATTTATATTAATATTCTGTACATGAAAAATCATTTAAATTGCCCTTCAAATCCTTTAAACATCCGAGCTAACGAGTGCAGTTTAACTAAACAAAAATATATTCATCAAGTAAACTGTGTCTGAAACTAATGACTCTAACAAATGAGCAAAAGTGAAATATACATGAACTCATGTTAGAAAAAGTAAATGAAAATATAAGAGTAAAAATTAAACAACACATAGTTGAAAAATATTTAATATTTAAACCGAACTATATACCTAAATAACCGAAAAATTTACCTAAAGGTGCATGGCTTTGAACATACAAAATATAATTATTAGACAAACCGTTAAACTATAATAGAACCTAAAGAGATAAAAAAATGCAACTAAAGAGATAAACATCAGAACTAAAATCATACTGGAATCATCATAAAAAAATTTAAAGTTTCAATCCTTACTAGAATCGTCTTAAAAACATCTTTCAGAATCATCTAAAATATATCATTCAGAATTATTCAATCCAACAACCTAGCAAATAGACCATTCAGAATCATCCATAACATCATTTTAACAAATTCAAACATTCAGTTCATTCCATAACAAATCCAAATCACATCACTCAAATCAAATAATTCAAATAATGTCTTAAACTACGTTGTTTGTGGACGTTCCTCACATGCCATCCAATTCACCTCTTTAAACAAGTTAAAAGATAGAAGATGCTCATTCTGAGGCTGGTACTGTGTCCTTCTCCTCCATTGGTTGCATTCTTCATTAACCATAGCAATTAACTTGTCATTCCATTCGATTGGTGATTCTTCAATTGGTGGCGAGTCATCTTGCTGATTCAGAAGTTCTGTACTAGTCCCAACAGTAAGTGGCATATCTCACAATGATTCATCCTCAACATCAGCCTTCACAATCTCCAACCTCTGATACATATCAGCGGTAACGACTTCAAAGTTATGCTTCACGATCATTAAGGCCTCATCATAAGTCTACACAAGAAAAATATCAATAAATTTATACAGAAACTTTAAAAAGCATATTAAATAGCCAATGAAAGCACAACCAACTAACCATAAACAATTCATATATAAACCGAACCAAACTATTAAACACCCAAACAGAAAGATTAAGCACATGAACTAACTATACTAAAAGTCAGCAATATAAAATAATGAAACAAAAAACTTAAATTATCACATAAATATTTAAACTAAATACTGAAACACATAAGAAATCATGCTAACCACAGAACTAACAAAGCAAATACATCAGGTAAAATTTTAAACACTTACATTCTTAGAAAGAATTTTAATCTTAGAGTCGGTCAAAACTCCGTGTGGGATTTTGAACTACAGCACTTCATCACTTTCAGGAATAGAATCAACTCCAATATCAGGTTGAGCTCTAACATCACTCTTACCCCTATGACCCTCTTTCACTTTTCCAGCACAGCTGATTGGATAACCCTTCACCATGATTGTCCTGTCATAACCTCCTCCAATGTCCAACATCTTCATCTCTCCCTCAACTTCGCATCAGTCCAGTGCTGGACTAGAGGAAGGGATGTTGGCTCCAACACACCACGGACAGGAAATCAGTGCAAATATAGAATCAAAAGGATAATGGCATACGCACTACATGTTTGATATTCCACATTGTTCTTATACCTCATAATCATTGAATCCATTTTGTCTAACACGAAAGTACACCAGTCGAGATTCTTAATCTCGTCAACATTTTCAATAGCTTTAAGAATCATATCTACCTTCCCAGTAGCTATTGGAGCTAAAAAGTATGAAAAACAATAGATCACAAAAAGTCTCTTAAACTTATCCCCTCCCTCCTTAAGTTCATTTATCCTATCTAAATCAAGTGAAGGGATATATTATGTTCATTCTCCCTACCAAACCTAGCCTTGTAACTATCCTTCAATTCCATACCAGAATTTCTCTTCTCCACAACTTTCCTACCAGGGTTTTGAGGCAAGCACAGAACATCATATACATCATCAACAGTAACCAAGTACCTATCTACTCCAACCAGTTGAACACATGTACCCGGGTTAAAATCACTCTCCAACCAAGGCACAATGCCCGAGGGAAGTACAATCTCCAATCTTAGCTTCAAAATGCCCCCAAAACCAATGGCTTCAACACCAGCCTTCTGCTTAGCACTGAGATCAGCGCACAGATCTGTGATCTTTACATGCTAGTTTGGAGGTATAAAATTCTTTAAAAACCTGGAAAAAAATATAATACAACAAGTTAGTAAATATAACTATGAACACAAATACCCAAACTAAGAGATAGAACACATCAAGTAACATACAATAATTTTAAAATGAAAGTTTCATTAATACACAGCCAAATCAATATAAAATTAATAAAAATTCAACTTATTGTTTAATAAAACTAAACAGTTAAACACATAAATAAAATCAACAAGTACATAAACTATTTATACTGCAACTCTACACATAAACAATTAAAAGTATAGTGAAACAAAATACTGGAACACCAAAGGTAAAGGAAAACGTACCTAAACTAATAAATTCTAAATCATTCAAGTTATTATGCAAAAGTATTAAAATTGAAATATTCAAAGTATACGTGTATACACATAAAGTAAAATCACAAATACATAAAGTAATAAAACATACCTAGAACCATCAGGAAACTGAATTTCATAGACTTGTTTAATCTGGCGTGTCACTTCCGTGCCATCATTAGTGTTCCCTGTTAAATGATGAACAGAAACATTTATCTTCGTAGCAGGTCCAGAAACACAATTTCCATCCCGCTTACGCTTTCCCATAGTAGAAGAATTCTTCGACAGCCCACTCCCATCTCCAGCAACATCCTTATTACTGTTCTCATATGGCTTCTTCTCATATGACTTCTTCTCAACAGGCTTCTTCGCTGCAGACACCTTCGCTGTAGGCTCCATCGCAGGTGACATGTTCGCTGAGGGCTTCAATGCAGGCTTCTTCGATGTGGGCTTTACAGCCGGCTCCTTCACAACTAGCTCGTTTGCAGTAGGCTTTTTTTGGAGCCGACTTCTTTGCAGACAGCTTCTTTGGAGCCACCTCCTTTTCAATCGCCTTCTTCGCAAACGGCTCATTTCCTTTCCCTTCACAAACCTTTTGTTTTCTATTTTAATTTGCATCCACCACAGCAGGAGGCGGATCAATAAAATCATCATCTTCCATAAAATCTTCATCACTAATAATTCGTTTAGCTTTAATCATCTTCCTAACACCTTTCTTTTGACAAATTTTCTAACCTACAACACACAAATGAAAAATAAATAAAATAAACACTAAATCAAAAACAAAAATTCGAAGCAAAGAAATCGATAAATACCAGAATCAGTTTCACATCTCAAACCTTCACTAACAACTTTTATCTAGGCACTTATGGAACTTGCAACAACAAAAGTAGAATAAACAAATTTTAAAAATTAACAGATACTAAATAAAAATAAAGTAATGAAAGATACACAATAACAAACATATCAAAACGTACCATCAACATTTCTTTCAGTAGAATCCTTATTTCTTTCAGCAGAATCCTTATTTCTTTCAGCAGAATCCTCATTTCTTTCAGCAAAAACATTTCCAAGCTCTAATGAAAAAAAATACAAAAACTAATGAGTTTAATAGCAAAACTAAACAACAATAAATATGAACTAATAATTCAAATACTAACCACTATGTTCAATGTTAGTTGAAGCAGTAGGAAAAATAATCATAGGCTTCTCCACAACTACATAATAAAAAATGTTAATGTAGATTATAAAGTGAAATCTCCAATCTTAACTATTGAGTAAAATAACTTAACTAACAATTTATAAATTGAAATTAATAAACAAAAAAAAAACTAGTTAAAACTTGTAATACTAACTATTTTGTTCGATAATTGCTGAAAGTGGACGACTACTGATCACATATGTCTCTACAACTACATCATAAAAAGAGATTCAACTAATAAATTTCATACCCGAACTAACGAAATGACAATATATCATAAAACATTAATCTAACTTGATTGTGTAAGATTTGTTGAACCTAGATTATTAAAAGCAGTTTCAGCCTCATCAACAACTACAAAATGCAAACTAAAAATGTAAATCACAAAACTAAAGCAATAAACAACAAAAGTAGCAAGAAATCAGGATATATTAAATCATAAAGTATTAATCTAACCTGATTCTGTAAGATTTGTTGAAGCTGGAATGTTACAAACAATAGTTTCAACCTCAGCAGCATCTACAAAATACAAACAAATAATTTAAATCATAAAACTAAATAAACAAACAGTAAAAAAAGAGAGAAAAGAAACCAGAAAATATTAAAATTACCAGTGTTATGTTGACCCCCATTCACATCACATGCCTCTACAATAACAAAACAAAAGGCATAACTACCAAAGGTAACACACTAAACAATAAAGTAAGCAAAAAAAAGAATATATTAAATTTACCACTTTTATCTTAAACCCTAGACAGATCACTTCCATATACAATACCAGAACAATATACTTAAATTCCAAATGTAAACAACTAAACAGTCAAAGTAAAATGAACAGAGACCAGAATGTATTAAATTTACCACACTTATCTTGAACCCCAATCATATCATATACAACTACAAATAAAAAGCAAAATATTTAAATACCAAAAGAAAATCACTAAACAGTCAAAGTAAAACAAAAAA
The DNA here is from genome assembly GCA_037428765.1 of Rubia yunnanensis. NCBI lineage: Eukaryota > Viridiplantae > Streptophyta > Magnoliopsida > Gentianales > Rubiaceae > Rubia > Rubia yunnanensis. The sequence continues at coordinate 81,841,162 of CM075068.1, forward strand.
AATTAGAATTCCAACCAGTAACAGATGATCCAACAACTCTATATGGCCTATCCACATTAGATTTACTACCACTTTTGTGCAATCTCTTCACAATATCAGCTATTAAAAAAGAAAAGAAATTATTAGCAATACATAAAGCAATCAATTAAAAACCAACAAAAAATTCGAATAAAATTCAATCATATTTAAATACCCGTGGTAGTAGTTTTCTTCTGGTTTGCTCCATTTTATTCACAGGAGGTTTAGAACCTGAAAATTACAAAATCAATTAAAAGAAAAACATAAAGATGAAAATAAAAAATTTACAAACTAACAATATACATACCATCTGGCAATTTGGACTACAATCTACTCGATTTCCTCAAGAAAATTTCATCACCTACATCTAGAAAGTAATCACATAGAAACTTAAATTAAAAACAGAAATACCTAAAGTAAACAAACCAATATAACTGTGTATATACACATACAGAAAGGCAGTGCAAACAGAAAACACATTAACATGCGAACTAAACACATAAATAGGTTAACTAAAAAACAGTGCAAACAGAAAACATGCAAACTAAACAGATCCTAAACTAAACCACAACAGATCCACAACAAAGCTTGAACTAAATACATAAACAACCTAACTAACACACAAACAGCCTAACTAAACACATGAATAGCCTAACCAAGAGACATTGCAAACTAAATAGAGCCTAAATTAAACCACAACAAAAGTCTAAACTAAACACATGAACATGAAAACTAAACACATAAACATCCTAACTTAAAGACAATTCAAGAAGAAAACATACAAAGTAAATAGAGCATAAAATAAACCACAACAGAGGCACAACAAAGCCTGAACCAAACACATGAACAACCTAACTAAACACATGAACATCCTAAATAATTTGTTATACACTGTTTCATACATAAAACAGAGCTAGATCTAAAAAATCAGCAAAACAGAGCAACACAACACAAAAAAAAGAGCAGATTCAATAACAACGAACAACACATCAAATCAACAAATAATGAAACAGAAAAATCAAAGAAACCGAACAAAAAACCCTAACAATACAAAAATTAACAAAAAAATAGAAAAAACAGAAAAACCTTTAGATTCAAGCGCGGATGAGACACGAACAATATCATCAACCTCCAGGTCATCTTTACTAGCAATTTCTTTGTACGATTCATCATATCTACAAAATGTCGAAACAAAACTCAGAAACACACAATATAAGGTCAAAAAAAACATGCACAATTGGATTTACAGAGATAAACACTGGAATGATATAAAAATCATTGGAGAGGTAGAAGAAAATAAAAAACCCTAAACATAAACCCCAAATCCATTGAAAATAAGAAATTATAACCTCTATAGAACCAGATTGAAGAGGGCAATGTAATGCAGCTGAGAAATCGCAAATTTGGATTTGAGCAATTGAATTGCAAATTTATGGCAACAATTTTGAGTGGTTTCAGAGAGGGTTAATGCGCGCACGTGTGAGAGAGAGAAAGGGGGTTGGTTGGAGCGGTTTAATTTAAAAATTGAAAATGAAAATTAACTTAAAAAATATATTATATAGTATTACTTCCATGCCCCTAAAAATATTTACCTGGTCTCTCTATAAGCTTGGGTGAGACGGTCTCACCCAAGTCTTTGTAATAATAAATATTTTTTTCTTTTTGTCGGTTAACCGGTCTCACCCAAGTCTTTGTAATAATGGATATTGTTTGCTTTATGTCGGTTAACCAGGGGTATTTGATTCATTTTGACTACCATAAGCCCAAAAAATTGTCTAAAAATAACATATATACGAATATTATAATATGTTACTGGTTTTAATTCTCTCCTTTCTATCTGTCAACCGGGGGTATTTGAGTCATTTTGACTACCCTAAGCCCAAAAAATTATTTAAAAATAACATATATACCAATATTATAGTATGTTACTAGTTTTAATTCTCTCTTATGTATAATCAATTATAGCTTCTTAACATGCAAATATTATAATATGTTACTAATATTAATTATTTAAAATATATAATCAATCATAAATTGTTAAAATATATAACTTCTAAAGATATATTTAAAACCATAAATATCTCATTATAATATACATTTTGAAGAAAATCCAAAGAAACACATACACTACTGCAGGACACGGGTATTTGCACAGGTAATTTAGGGCAATAGCACCAGTATTTTTGCCCCCTAAAATGCCGGTGCATATGTATAGGGGTAAAAATACAACACATTTGCACTGGTAAAATGAACCCATGTAGAAAATTATTTTCACTGGCATCTTAGACCGGTGTATAAATTTTGGAATCAATTAATATCTGCACCAGTATTATTTGGAACACCAGTGTAGACATTTTGCACCGGTATTTAACATATGAACCGGTGTACAACTGTGATTTGTACACCAGTATTAAATATAACACCGGTCTTTCTTTTGAAGTAGTAATATTATTTTTTTGCAACAGAATAGTTTGCACCGGTATGATTTTTACACCGGTATTATTTTACTTTATGCAATAGTATTATTTAAATAATTTAAAATAAATAATTTAAAATGTGCTATTTTTTTACACCAGTACATTGATTTTATACCGGTGTTTTATTTGGCAAAATTTTGCAATGCCCAATTTGTTTTCCGATGGTCCCTCCCAGATCATTTCCGGGGCAACGACAGCCAGATATACTTGTGAACTATTGTAAATTGGAAACTTTTGAATCGGTAAGAAATTTGAAACATCCTATTACAAAAATATTGCTCGCAAAACACGCAAACATTATTCAAACTATGAAATAGAAGAACTATCATAAGCATGAAATGAAACAAAGTAAAAAATCACACAAGTTTACTATAACCAAACACCATCCATAGAATTCTAATATCATAAGCCATTCAAAATAAACCAGCAATCTAATATGTCATTCTTATCATCCAGAAGTTGAAACGTAGTGTTTGCCTGCTGCTGGTAGTCTCCGAGCCAAGCCCCACACCGTCTCTCTGCTACACCTTGAATTTCGTACACATGGTATAACCTTTTGCCCTCTGGGAAAATATGTTAATTTCAAACTTTCACTATTAGTCAATAATGTTACTTTTACTAGAAATTAATAACAACAAATTTTGAGATGCAAGGTTTACCTCCAAGATATTGTTTGTCTCTGGGTGATTAACAAATTCTTCCATGAATAGCATGATGGAGTACCTGTATTGCCACGGACCATTCCGGGTTCGGTACTGCACAGGAAAGGTAAATATAGTTACTAACCTTAAACTTAATAAATTTAGGGATGGAATAACAGAATGACTTACCATGATGTTGTTGATTTTCCAAGTGTAGTCGGGTCTAGCTCCGTCTTTATCTTCTCCCTTTGGTATGAGCAAGAAAGCCTGTTAAGAAAGTAAATTAAAATGGTTACTCTTTCCCGTATATTACCAAACTAGGATTTTTGACTTGATTGATTGAAATACCTAGAATTAACCCTGAGTTCGACCAAGTTTGTTGATTTGATATGTGAAACCCCGAACTCAATTAGATTAATAAATAAAATATACCTCCTATACAAATCATGAGACTTGAACCATTTAATATCACTCTAAATGAAAAATATATATTAGTTAATAGCAAACGATGATAAAGTATTGGTGTTTAGCATAGATTTCACTTAAGAAAGAGGAAGGAAATAATTGTACGTCGAATCAGAATGGAAACACAATATACAAATTGCACATTTTAAAAGAGTTAAGTAAGAAATAATAAATTGAGTTAGATAATTATCTAGATTTTTATAAAAACATCTCCAATAGTTTACCATGTACCTTCCTCTAAAATGAATATTCTTTTAAATTATTGAGGAACACTAATTTGATAGCTTCCTATTGTTTTTCATACTTATCACAACTATATATAATAGTAATTTTCATATGTAATTACAAATAAGAATAAAATATATAAGTTATCACTTCTTATATTATTTTGATTTCAAGGAATATAATTGTGTGTGTGTGTATATATATATAATTGATTATAAGTATTGTAAATTAAAAATAAGAAAAGCCAATAAATAAAGAATTAAAAGAAAGGAACGGATAAAAACGAGATGAGACAATAAGTAAACAAACAAATTAAAATATGTACCAAAAAGTAAAATAAATAGTACGCTGGAATGTGGTGTCATAAGGAAATATTTGGTACAGGAGAAAACAAAGCAAGAATTAAAGTAAATAAATAAATAAGCAAATGAATAAAAAAATGCAAGAAAATAACCGTGAAAGGGAAGCCGGCAACGGATGTGAAAAATTATCCAAAGTAATTTTTAGGCAAGTGAAATTGTTGGGAAGAAGAACAAGACGATAGATTTGAGAAGAATAATCCAAAGTAATTTTTGGCAACTAGACATAGACACTTGAGTGTTAAAAAGATAAAATTATAGGTAGGTAGGTGTCAGAACCTATATATATTCTCTAGTATAAATATTAGATCCCCAACTCTTACCTTCTCACGTAGCAAACAAAATTCTTACCAAAGAACAGTGGTGAATAGTGGTAAAGTAGGAAACGGAAGTTGCCTAAGCCCAAGTCTAACCAAGGTGAGTGTTGCATCGCCCTAGCACAAATTGAGTTAAAATCTGAGTTTATGTTTACACACACACACACACACACACATATATAATGCCATCAGAACCTGACTCTCTTAAGCTAAACCCTCCACCTCTCGAACCCCTACTGAAACTTCACCTCTCGAATTCCTGTTGAAGTTCTATCTCTCGAACCCCTGCCAAAACTCTACCTCTTGAACCTCTGCCACAACTCTACCTTCCCTGCCACAACTCTACCTCTCGAACCCCTACTGAAACCTTTACCCCTCGAATATGCGTCCCTGAAGCCTTTACCCCTCGAATATGCGTCCCTGAAATCTTTACCCCTCGAATATGTGTCCCTGAAACCTTTACCCCTCGAACTAGTACTCTGAAATCTTTACCCCTCAAACTAGTACCCTAAAACCTTTACCCCTCGAACATGTGTCCCTAGAACTTTTACCCCTCGAACTAGTACTCTGAAACCTTTACCCCTCAAACTAGTACCCTGAGACCTTTATCCCTCGAACTAGTAACCTAAAACCTTTACCCCTTGAACTAGTACCCAGAAACCTTACCTCTCGAAACCTTCTCCCGAACCATTACCTCTCGAACTGTATCTCCCAAACCGTACCCTCAAAACTGTATCCCTCGAACTGTACCACCCAAACTGTCCCTTCTGAACTCACCTCTCGAACCTGTACCTCTCAAACCTGTACCTCTCGAACCTGTACCTCTCGAACCTGTACCTCTCGAACCTGTACCTCTCGAACTAATATCACCAAAACCGTTACCTCTCGAACTGTACCCCTCAAACTAGTACTATTGAAACATTTACCTCTCGAACCTTACCTCTTGAACTAGTGCCACTAGAACCTTACCTCTTGAACCTCACCATCTGAACCCGTACCTTTAGAATCTCTCCAACTGAACCTCACCACTCGAACTGATACCATTTACCACTCGAACCAGTACCACCTGATACCCATACCACTAGAACCTTCTCCACTTGAGTTCTTTGCTCGAGCCTCCTACCCAACTACTCAAACTGTAAGTACTCGAACCACCTGTACTCAAAACCTGATACTCGAACCTTTTTACTCGATACTCAAGCCATGAGATGGAGATATGACGGTCACACTCAAATGATGGTATTTACTGACTGTTGAATTAATTGTGTATTTTATCATACTGTACTAGATTATCGTGAAACTAAACTCCTGAACTGTTCTGATATTTTTTGTGAAAGGCCGACTTGTACTTTATCTTGCCGTGTCAAACTTGAATCATCTACTGCTCTGATGACTGGCTTGTACTTTATCTTGCCATGTCAAACTTGAATTACCTGCTACCTGATTACCTGTCTGTGAATTTCAGGGGCCCCGACGCGATTGTAGTTTGTCGAAGTCGGCGGGGAATGATACTGACCGGACCGTCTGATTAGACCGGCTACACATGGAGTTTGGTATGCTAGCATAACCACCTGATTGATATGAGCTCGTAACTGAACACTGGCGTGAATGGGGAAAGTGAATTCTGAACTGATAGCCTTTAGGTATCACTGACTGGGTTATGTCGTGTTTGTTAGTCATAGTTTCCATATAGGCACTTGGGAGCAGCTCGACATTAACCACCCGTATCCTTTTACTGTGTGCTAGGACATACGTGGCTAGTTGTTAATTGTTAATTGTTATTCTGTGATCACTAAAACTTAACTGGGAAAATACTGGCGATGGAACCTCACTAAGCAAAGAGCTTACCTAGTTAAACAATCCTTTTTTAGGTGAAGAAGAACAGTAAGAGAAAAGTTCTTGATGTATTTACTTCTTTTGAGAAAAATCCTGGGTGAACTGTTAGGATTTTAAATTGAACTTTGAATCTGTAACAGTTAGTTGAAACTTTTGTTTAACACTTTTGTTTGACATTTGTAATAAATCCTTTTCACTGTAATAGTAATTTAGGTTTTTTGAATTTATCTAAATCGCTTCCACATAAAATTTATCTGCTCGTTACTGTTAGCACTTTCGGTGGCACGCCCAGACCCGACCCAATACTGGCGGTTGGGGTTTGGGGGTGCTACATGATACCCCCTGACAATGTGTCCAGAGTGAAAACCTCCTTTGCCGGGACAGGTAATGATCAGGTACCAATGATCGTTGTCGGAAAATTATGTTAAAAAATTCTTGAAACAGAAGTGGTTTGAAATGTGAATGTGATTATCAGGAAGAAATACTTACATTCTTATGTAGAGTACGATGTAGAACTTAGCATCTGTTGCCTTCATTATTTCCCAAATTAGTTTGAAACGGAGTTCAACCTCCTGCTCAAAGTTTTTCAAGTTGCCACAGTTGGATGGGCATAATCAGACGCAACTTGAATTAGTTTCCCATATTTTTCCCACAGGTGCTTGTGACGTTAATGATACTGAAAATGAATTCCTGATTAATTAAAAAAAAATTAAGGCTGTAAGTTTTGAAACTCACCCCATCCACACATCGGCCTACACATTATCGATCCAGGTCATCGAACACATGTTTCCCAGTTTCTTTCAGAACTCGATCAGAACTTCTATTCTAACACTGCATGTGTAATGGCTTGCAAATGTCGATGGTCAGAGTACTGGGAAGAACATGGAGTCCTTATTCTTTATCATTTCTAGGATAATGACATTTACTTCCTTTATGAATTGCACCACAATCAGCCAATCTGTCAGGTCTCGTTTGTTGACAATCTGCGAATGTGAAATGATACGAAATGATCACTTGAGCATGTAGTATTGAACTGTCATTGTTAATGAATAATAATGGTACTTGTTTTAGTGCATTACCTGTTTTGGCAGCCTATTTAATCTTGGTCTTGTAGATGGACGGGAATTAGCCGTCGAATGGGATTTTTGCTTGTCAGTATCCTATTACAAGGATCAATGAATATGGATACGAAAAAGTACTTTGAGGAATTGAAAGATAATGTGCTACAAGAATGTACCTCATAAACTTTGTAGCAGCTGCAGCAACATCATTCATCATCTTCTCTATAAACTTCTTGGGATTGTCAAGGCCTGGCGGAATCTGAACACCGCTTGCGGATGCTAATCCCTTCACCAATTTCTCTAGGTACGATACCATGGCTTTCACGACCAGTTGATCGTTAGATGGTCTCTTCTGGGCTGTCTCTTTGGTTGAGGAACTGCTACCACACTTGCTGTGGGAAAGACGAGGAACAACCACTGCTGTGGGTAGACCCGTATGAGTTTCCCTGTACCTGCCCGAGTGATCCTTCTTCTTTGTCACTTTTATGAGGATGTCTTCACCCAACTGAAGTTCCAATGCTCTATTTTCTTTAAGCTCATTCAATTTCAACTGAGAATCACATAGGAACACAATTGTTTATATGAATAATGTGAAATACACTTAAAAATTACTTTAAATGGTTGATTTGGTGTAACTTACAACGTCTGGTGCGATCTTCTCAATCTCTTTCGATGTGTATAACCCTTTCTTATCTTTGTTTGCCTCAAGGTAGATAAGAGATCTGTCGAGTGTGAAATCCTTTTGACTGAGTTGTTGCTCAATCTCCTCGTCAGTGAATCCCTCGGCTGTCAACCTAATTCTCTCCTTCTCTCTCAGCTCTCTAGTCAAAATTTCAAGGATGTATCGCTTACCCCTTATGCCCGTGTGGTGCATGTAATCCTGCTCTTGTCGCATTCAATATTTGTCACCTTGAGCCCCTGATATCGTTTTTATAAAAAAATTTTAGTTGAATAGAATTTGTGGGCAACATAGCTCTTAACAAGTATTAATTTTTTCATCATATCTAAAAATTCAGATACCAGCGCCTCTTTTCAAAAAAGTGCCATTCGTCTTCATCCATCCACTTGTACTTCTCCCATGCTGGTATTCCTGCTTTATCGATACCTTTGTCCACATTGTGAATAAACCTATTTGTCACCTTTGTCTTCCAAATCCTATGTTGGTTTTTTGCCCTCTCTATAACCTCCTTCAGTATTTCTAGTTGCTGGTCTGTCACAGTTGTTTCAATTGTGAAGCTCTCCTGGAACAAATCATATGAAAAGGCATGTCATTAATCATGTCTTCACCAAGACTTTACCATGAATAAAAATTTTAGATTACAATTGTTGAGAGCTTTACTAGAACATCCATCCATGCCTCTTCCTTAATATCTTCAAGGACATTGCCCTAGTGTTCGCATGCGCCAAATCTGATGCGGCGCTAGAAAGCGTAATTTCTATAAGCGTGCCACGCTGACTAATTCTTAATGCATACTACTTGATTCCCACAGAACTCAAACGCATTAGGAGTTGGAGTGTTATGCTTTGCCAACATCACAGACTGGCACGTGCTAGTTCCTCACTTCCTCAAATAACTTTTTACCTTAAACTTGTCCCATCCTTCTCCATTTTTCCCTCTAGCTTTTGTCAATTTGTCACCCGCTTCATCAATAGCTGGCCTTCCTTTGATGGCGCTCTTTCCCTTTCCCTTGCGAATAGGTGTTTTGGCCAATTATTTACCGGCGTATTCTCCTTCAACATCCCTTATAATAACCATGTTCTGCGGTTTCTTCCTTCTCTTCACTAGTCGGGTCATTTGTTTGTGTTGATTCTTCCTTAAATTGTATCTTCAACGGGATCCTTTTTGGTGGGGGTTCTTGGTCTGTCACATCAACCTCCTCATCGATCACATGTTTCACCTCCTCCTCCTTCTTCATAACCGATCGCTTCCTCTTCGTGTTTCATTTCCCCTTCTTCGGCAGCATCTAAAACAGTAGAATAGAGAATTATCAATCCATACAATAACGGCACTTAAAGATCAACATTGATAGAACATGGCGTAGAACTTGAACAACAAATTCATAAAACTTTTGAGCAAAACATGGCATAGAAATTGAACAATTCATACATAAAACTATATTATGTAAGGCATAAAAGTTCATATAACATGACATAGAACTTGAACAATTAAGACATGGAACTTGATATAGAATGAAATGGAACCTTATAGAATTTGATAGAAAACCATACCAATGTCTTTGGATTCATAAAATATGCCTACAACCGAGTAATTATCACTCCCCCCTAACGTGACTATCAACATTATCACCAACCAAAAAACTATAGTACTACATCATCCATCCACAAAAAATGCAAAACATTTTAACCCAACAATTGTATAACATACCATTCAAGTTACCCTTTTAACTTTTTGTCAATTTACATGTTTTTGTTCATAGAGGCATTTGGTCGAACAAGTGTTGTGCGTGAGGGTTGGAATGGTTTTTTGAAGAGAAATTGATATGGTAACCCCTGGTAACATAAACACCAACACTTACCTTCACCAATGGAGCATTTGTGTTGCTACTCCCTTTTGTCCAGCTCACCAAGAGCGGAATGGGATGATGAACTCGCCAAGTACTTTCTTCTCTTGTGTTGTCAAAAGTTGGCAAAGGGTTGCTTCTCCTGTGTTGTTCTCTTGTGTTGCTCAACACTTTACAGGATAGATAATGGGAGTTACAATGATTGATGAGGAGTTATGGTGGTTCAATTTAGTGTAAATTGAATGGTTGAAGTGGTGGAGGGCGGTTTTTAAAGATAATTTGAAAGTGTTTGATGAAAAGAGGAGTTGTGGGAGTTATGTCCATTTGGAATGGTTGATAGTTCATATGAAGATGCTTTTTTACACCAGTAATATGCACAGTACCAGTGTAATATTTGTGAAAGTGGGTTTGAAAATTGGCTAACTATTCAGCACTGATATGTTTATCAGTGTAGAAAAGGAAAAAAAGCAGCTGCGTGCATCTACTTTAAATAATATTTTCACTAACCCGAGAGCAACACATGAAAATTTTTACTAACTGTTGTACACTGGTAAGAAATACCTGTGTAGAAAATATTGATACCGGTGTAATATTACACAAAATGCAGCTGCATGTGACTGCTTTAAATATTTTTTGGAAAAATATGTTGAACCCGAGAGGAACTTTAGAAATTTTAGACTAAGTGTTCAACACCGGTATATTTATTGGTGCAAAAATAGAATGTACCGGTGTAAAAACTTTTGCGCCTTATTTAAAATTAAAGAAATTGAAAATTTTGAAATGCGCACCAAAAAATTGAACACATACACCGGTAATTGCTTGATATTACCGGTGTAAAAAAGATTATTATTATTTAAATTCCTTCTTATTTCATTTACCTCTCGTGCAATTTACCAACAACCCCATTTATTGAAATTGACGTTTAATTATCGTGAATAGATACTGTACTAGTTATTTTATGCAAATATCGACCACACATGGGCCCTGTATGTTGACGTTACTAAGCATTGTTTAATTTTATAAAATTTTCATGACCCCAAACATTTCATTCCACCCCTTGAAGCACTTTTTACCAGCCCAAATGGAATTTTAGGATGCTTCATATTGAATAAGTAACGTTTCCGTATCTCAATGGTACCGAGGAACCCGCAAAATTGATTATATGCGTTTATTGCAATTAGGTTCCCCACATTGTGACATGCGACGACATGTTAGGAAAGTACATAAATTACCAAATTCAATATTCCGGGCTTAAATCATAATTGCAACATATTTGTGACCGGGTGGTGATTTGTCCTGAAGCGCTAGTAGGTGTTGTAGAGTGAACGACAAGGGTTTACTTCATTGTTTCTATGTGTCATCCAAACATCTTCCAAACTAAATTCGGAGTCCGGACCCATTCGTTTCCCCGTATGTGGAACTTGGAAATACAAAAGGGTTATTTTGTGGATCATCCGAATTGATTAGATTGCGATTTCAATTCACGAGTAAACCTTTTACCCTTTGCAATTTAGTCCCTCTAAGAATCTTGGAAGGGTCGAAATATGAAATTGGCTCCACATATATGCAATTCAATGCATTACGATCGTGTTAATGCATTTGTAGACCCGACTGGTGGATAGAAGGCCCTGTGAAACCAACAGTGAATGTTTGCACTATATTTCCCAAAATTATACTACTGCCCACAATTTACTTGGGGAACCTCCATAGCTCCTAATGCTAAAAAAGTTTTTTAATTCTAACCATTCTTGGAATATAATGCACTAAATTCGGCGGTCCTGAAGTAACCACTTAGGCTAACTATGTTCGGCTTATCATTTTTGTCTTCATGAGTGTATTTGTCCGATAGAATTTCAAATCACGCAGTGTACAAATTTTTTATTCGACCCATCATCGTGCATGCTTATCAAAAGTAAAAATGTCAAACTGTCTAAGTGCAACACTATCAATGTTTTGTACGGAATCTACTCTTTCTAACTGCCGCTACAAGTTTCCTACAAATAATAATGAGAAAATGGTTCAACCCCGTCAGCAGGTCTTGTTGCATCCGCATCACAGGTACTTGTGCCAACATCCATGTCCTCAACATCACCTTTGCGGAAGGTTGGGAAATTTCCAACTGCTTCCACGACATTAGGAAATTGATACGTCATAACCTTGGCCATATGTTCGTGCCAGGATCTTTGATATTAGGATTCTTCAAGTAAGTTTTCTACATCGACCTCCAAGACAGCAACTATGGATTCAATAGTAGTGACAGACGTGTCAGATGTCTGTAGAAAGAGTCCACACGAATCTTACCCATTGGTTGGCCATAAATGTCATGTGCACGGGCCCTGACTTCCGCTCTTGAACAAAGTGCAGAGATGATACTGCAATAGGCATAAGATCCCATCTGATCCCATTCCCTCTGCAACAGAGGACAAAGTCGACGACCAGCATTCTATCAAAGCTCCTTCTTTATTGCTGGGAGGTCATCGTTGTACCTCTCAAAGTTATATTTGTAAGCCTCAATACTTCTTATCTACAATTAAGTAGATATTGGCAAGTCAGGGTCGTCCATGAGAAGAAGGATCTTTCCAAGTGTTTAAACATATATAGGAGAAAACATACTAGATATAAGGATATGTATATATAAGCATGTAAATTGGGAGGGGGAGTTTGGTTGGTTTTGGTCCTAAATTATGAATTGAAAAATAAGTTAACAAATCAAGCAAGTTAAATATGCAAAGCATGCAACAACAACTAAAAGGTGATTAAACCAACAATTAATGGAACCTTGGGCTCAATTGACTTTCACTTTCAAGCCTCTTATCCATCATCGAACAAGCAACCTATTTACTACTTTCATTACTTGTTGTGAAGACTGAGCTTCTATCCTTCTTAGAAAGTAGTTTGCAAGAGTGAATTCGACATCTCTTGTCAAACCTCACAAATGACTCCCTTAGTCGAAACACGACTAAAAGTATCCCATTGATGGTATTAAGTACAGAGAATCAACAAGCTTGGAAACACTTATTAACACTACACCACATCTAAGTATTTAACCAGTTCATGCATTTACACAAGATTAGTCAAGAATAATCGACATTCATAGACTTATGTCATTTGATACCTACAACAAACATGACAACGAGTTCAACATCATTACATTCATCTAGCAATTATCAACACATCAAAATCATTGTGAAGCTCTAAATCATACTCTTGGATTTCCTATCAAGAAAATGGGAAATCAACCCATTTCCCCAAACCTAACAAGCATATCATACAAGTACTTCATATACTCAAGCTTTTAAGAACATTAATGACATTAAAAAACACATTCAATGCTCCATAAATGCAAAATAGTAAGAGTATTAAATAAGCTACAAATTGTTCTTAAGACATGGGCTTGGAAGACTTGGTCAATTTCTCCCAAAAACTAGATTTAGCTACTAGAGTTCATACTAATTAATGCTAACAAACCAAACATAAAACAAGAGAAATAAAAGATGAAAATGATGGAAAACTAGGGTTAGAATAGTACCAGATTCGGGTGGAAGAAGGCTTATGAAAGAGAGGAAAGAAAATGCTATTTATAGTACAAAAAGGATAAGGTTGTGTTCTAGCCACCCGTGCGTCGCGACTCGCGATGGGTGCAAGAACAGAACCATGCCTTCTTTTCTTCTTCTTGTAGCAACACTCTTCTTCACCAAAATTCCTCTCATTCTTCAAGTCTTCAAAGTATTCAAAAGGTGATCTTCAACGGCCTCTGGTATTTAAGTCTCCATGTTCTTCCTTTGCCATGCAAAATTCACTTAGAAAAGGTAAAATATCGTGTAGCCTCTCTTACCTCTCCTAAGAGAATTTCAAGGTAAAACACAAGCTCTTGATAACAAAAGAGCACAAAAGTGATCCAAAAAGTACTGAATTATGCACATAAAGTGGACACATCAATTGCATATAAGAAGGTGAGGCAAAGTTTGTGGACTTCTATGTTCACAGATACTGGATGGATTCTAGACACCATGAAGTGGTACCACCCATTCATTTCCAGAGTTATAGTTTTCTTAGGTATTTTTCTCCAACCTGGTTTGACCAACTTATCTATGTCCGTACCTTCCCTAGTTACTGTCCCAATGATCTCCTTCTCAATTGGTTATTGTAGAATATAGCCATCATCACCTAGAAAATGGAGTGCGAGAAACTCATCCTCATCGTTTGGAACATTGGGCAACCCAAACAAGCCATTGATAGATTCTGATGTGACAGGGACACTTTTACCTCTACAATACGTGTGATCGTAGCTCAGTCCGCACTTCAAGTTTGCATAGAACTCGCTTACAATGGTCAGGTTGAATGGTTGCGGAGTCTCACAGAATTTTTCCCACCCAAGCTTCCAGATAGTTTGATCGAATGGGGGAGATGCTTCAATTCCTATCCTTATGTGATGACGGCGTTCTTTATATGAATCACTGACCTAGCCTCCTCAGACATGAAGGTACCATCCGGGTAAGTGTGCGGTGATACTTTCGACAATGATGGGGACGTTGAATGACATATCATTTTTGAATTGGATATGGGAGACATTTCCTAAAAAACAAATTGAAGCATTTTATCAAACACCTTACATGCAAGTTAAACTATTCATGATGTCACATTCTCAATGATGCTATTTGATATGAAATTGCTAATTAATCATACTGATAAGGTATTGAAGTGGTTTACTTGATTATATGACAACCTACGTAGGATTTCAGCAAAGATAGGTAGTGATGGAGATGGTACTGAGTGAGAGATATAAATTTGGTATTGTGAAAATGGGGATCTGAGAGGGTTTTAAATAATGGAACGTTTTTTATACAACGGTATTCTACATATACCGGTGTAAAACGAGGCTTAAAGAAGCTTCTTTAGGCCGCTTTAAATAAAAAAAATTCTATGTAATCCGACCTGAGAGTAATTATTTTATAAATTCCTAAGTACCCAACACCGGTACATTTACCGGTGCATATTAAACAAAAAGCAGCTGCTTTAGGTTGCTTTAAATGCCAAAAAATTAACATTATTGGACCCAAGATAAAAAAATCTAAGTACTGTGCACTGGTAATAGTACCGATGCATAAGTACAAAATAGAGCACCTCCCCTATTTTTCTACACTGGTAATTTAATCTTTATTGGTGTAAAAACCAGCACTTAGTATAAATTTTAATTAAAATTAAAACACATTTTCACCGATTCAATTCATAAACACTCTCTTGAAATCACGGATCATACCAACCAATTCATAAAAGAGTAATACATTACACGCTAAATCGCTTAATGATCATACGATTTTTCACAAAACATGGTAAAACAACAACGACCAGGAACGACCAATCTATTGCTTCCGCTTCAATACATTGTCCCCACATACTATTTCACCTCTCTTATCAACCCAAAGTCCATCACCATGAGAACGCCTTCCAACAACGGGCCCCCCAACATCTCCCAAACCAGGAAATACTGATGGAAACTCAGGGCTATCAGTTATGGCAGGCTGATCAATCTTCTCATCAAAGTAAAACTTCTTCCCATGCAACACCACATGATACTTCTCATTCGAAGGGTCCTTGATGTAAAAAACCTGTCATGACTAGGTAGCTAAGATGAACATGTCATCTTCATATCCTACACGATTCAAGTCGACCAACTTGAGCCCCATGGGCTTCTCAACTACAACATCAGAACCGTGTTCCACCCAACAACACTTTAAGACAACAACCTTGAACTCTACATAATCCAACTCCCAAATTTCCTCAATCACCCCATAGAAAGGCATCACAGGAACAACCAGATGTTTATCTCTCTTGCTTGCCTACCATATGAATTCAGATTCAATATAAACACCACTATTTTGAGTGGTGCTCTTCTCATCATTCGCCAATGTTGAGAAACTAAAGCCATTAATTTCATAAACAAGGTATCGTCTAACAGAGCAGTTCGGCTTCCTTGCAAACTCCCATAGGTTACTGGGCATCCCTTCGACATTATAAAGATTGTAAAACCAGTTAACAAACCTTAAAGAATGCTCGGCTTGAATTTTATTCGGGGGCCAGTCTGGATGAATCTCTTCCAATATGGAAACATGCTCTTCAACATATGTTCCAGTCTCGCTACTATTACATAATACATACAGGTGGACAATAATCAACTCAGCGTGATAGGGTGTATGAAGCGTACCCTTGGAATATGGAATCCCATTCCACCTTCTGCAGTGGGGTCTACTCGGAACACCAACCGTTATTCTTCTAACGAAGTTCACTGTACAATACTCGATGATCTCCTCAGTGAGGTACCTCTGAACAATAGAGGCATTATGCTGACTATGATGATGAACATAACCCTTGAAAACTGCCATGTGACACTCAAAGGGGTACATCCAATGCATTCCAACAGGCCCGCACATACGTATCTCCCTAACCAAGTGTACCACTAGGTGCACCATGAAGTCAAAGAATGACGGGGGAAAATACTTCTCCAAATGGCATAGAACAAAAGCCTCTCGATCCAGTTCATCTAGCTGTTGCCTGCTAATATTTTTCCTGCATATCGAGTTGAAGAAGAAACAAAAGCGCATAACTGAAAATCTTGTGATTTCATAGCATTAAGACACAACTCATCATTCACAAACCGACTAACATTAGAGGGGTAACCGGATGGTACCTTCATTCCTTGGATGCTCTCACATATCGATCTCCTCTCAGCAACTAACAGATTGTAAGGAGCGGTAGGCAGGTACATTCGCTTCCCTCTTACCTCCGGTGCCAGATCCAATCGTATACCAAGGTCCATTAAATCTTTCATTGCATTCAAGCTATCTGTAGTCTTCCCAGGAATGTTCAGAAGTGTTCCAATTAGACTCTCACAAACGTTCTTTTCGATATGCTTGGCATCCAAACAATGGCGAACCTCCAAATTTTCCCAGTACAGAAAATCAAAGAAAATTGATCGTTTCTTCCACGGTCTATCTACAGATAACCACCCTTTGATAACTTCTTACCGAGAAAAACATTCAATTTCTTCACCTTGTTGTGAATAGCTACACCAGTCAAAGGTTTGGGTGCCTTTCTCCTCTCCTTCCCACCAACGAATGCAACCGCGTTATCTCGCAACTTCTCAGCCTCAGAATAATGGGAAGATACCATATACATTTGGTAGGTACCCGCCTCCTCGCCGGCACAACATGCTCTCCCACGACAACCACATTTCTCTTTTTCTTATAACGTGATACATTACATGCTGGACAAACAATCTTATCCTTAAGTTCACCCCTATATAGGACACAATTGTTCGGACAAGTATGTATCTTTTCATACTCCAATCCCATCTGACACAAAATTCTCTTAGCTTCATAAAGGTTATTAGGAACCCTGTTATCGGGTGGAAACTTTTCATTCAAAAACTTAAGCAATTTATTCATGCTAGTATCACTCCATGACCCTACACCTTTCAAATTAAACAACTCCACCAAGCACGACATGACCGTGTCTTTCTTTTTGCAACCGGGATACAATGGTGTATCCTTCTCACCAAGGAAGTTAGCCAAAACCTCAGGCCTCCCTCTAAACTCATCCAACATAGAATCCCCAAAACACTCTTCCTCACTATTAACTCTCACTTCCGGTGGTGATTTTCCCCATGAAAGGTCCACACAACATAATCTTTTGCAAACCCTCGGCTATACAAATAGAGTTTCAGGATGTCCTTCTTATCAGTACGAATTCGATTTCCACAATCACGAAAGGGATATAATATTCGCTTCTCTCGACTAAAAGCATGGTCCATGAACTCATCCACAAACATAATATTGTCATCACACACCCTAATAACCTTGGCAGACACATGCTTATGCCTCTCGATGGCGCGATACAACTCTACATATCAATGAATGTCAAACAATCAAACTTCAACACATTAAATACAGTAGAATTTTTCATGATGACTTCCTAATCATACAACATGATAATTGCACTATATACACCGATATTCCACATTACAATTACAACATTCTTAACATGTCCAACACTATAGGAATCAAAAGCCATAGCCTTATAACTACAACAACCTTGAGAACAAATCACAAACTAATATTACAATTCTACCTCAATCACCATCAAATGATCAAACACAAAATGTAAATATCTCTACTAACCAAAACCATACATGAAAATCTTAATAACCATAAATGTAATTCAAAAAATGGTACCATCATGGGTCTTAATTGTGGAGAATTCAATGCCTTCATCAACAATAATGAACCTCTTATTCTCCAATAATGAACCTCTTATTCCAAAATTCCCATTTTTAATCCGCTAAAAAAAGGTGGTAGGTGAGCGTTAATGCAATTTTATACACTGGTATTTAGACTTTACCAGGGCATTTGTAGCTTATTGCACCGGTAAAGTTTGTTACAGGTGTAGATATTTAGCCAAAACCCACACATTTTCTTCTTCTGCACCAGTACGATCACAGTATCGGTGCGAAAACAAATAGTTTTGGCGCCAAATTTCTACAAAAATAAATTTTGTTTGCACCGGTATTAAGAAACATCGGTGCGTGTTCATTCCTGCACCAATTCTAATAGTAACCGGTGTACAAATGCAAATTTTCCCTCATTTTTTAAATTTCTGCACCGGTATTTTTCTGTTACCGGTTTAAAAAGTTGCCCTCTTTGTGCCAAATTAATAGAAAAGGGAAATATGTACACACCCGTAATCATGTACCGGTGCACATGTAAGCAAAGCACCAGTCAAAATATCTATTCAGATAATACCAGTGCACAATTTTTGAGTTTGTACACTGGTAGAACCAACACCAGTGTGAAAATAGATGAACTCTACACCGGTTGACGGGATGCCGGAGCTTATGTACTTCTTTGCACCGGTACTGATGTTACATGATAAATACCAGTGCAATTGGTTGCATATGCATTGGTATACCTGTAGTCATGAATTTATACCGGTGCGTATGTACCTGTTTTCCAATAGTGATAATCTGAAATAACAAACTGTTCATATTTTTTTATACAATGATAGAGTACTTTTGATAGAAATACGTATACACATTTATTTATTTATATATGACAAAGTCTCATTTTAGACTGAGTAACTGTTAAATGATGACATTTTATAATTAGTGAGACTAATAAGGTCATTTGATATTTATTTTTATTCATTGCATTGAGATGTAAACATATGTTATGATAACCTTTTAAAAATGAATGCCAACATATAAATAATTACATTTTAAATAATTTGAATGAAATATTATAAATTAATCAATATTTATTCTGTTCAATATTTAACGTTTTCCAAATAAATTAATTATTTCACTTCATAACTCATATAATTTTCCTTAAATGACTAAACTTTAAAATTTAAATAAAATTTAATTTTAATATTTTAATTAATGATATCGACCAAAACACTATTGTACTCCACTAGTTTCGATAAAAGTTGTGGCACATTTATGCGTGACACTAACAAGGATACACACGACTAGATTGCCTAGTGTATTCTTTTGAGAGTGGGTCTCTTGATAGGCGGTCTACCCATAACCTTATGGACAAGTCACTTACTTTTTACCTTATACATTGCATTTGTTAAATTACATACAAAATTTATAATTTTTGAAAATATTTTTTTATATCATATAATTTTATATTTTCACCTTCAAATACATATTATTACTTGTTTTAACTTAAAAAATACATATTTAAATTTTGTAAAAAAAACTACAACATTTAAGGTCAAAGTCCCTATGGACTGTCCATAAGCTTATGGAAAAACCGCCTCTCCTAAGACTTTCCCTCTTCTTGAAGCAAGTAAAATTGACTACTCACACCATTTTAGCACTTTTTTCACTTAATTTTTATTTGTACGCAAAATCTTTTTTTATACAGTCTAAAATTTAAGTTAAAGATTATTGTACAATTATTTTAAGTTTCAATTGGAATAATTTTTATAAAAAAATATGCTAATAAATTTAGAAACCCACCATGCAATTATAAAAGTATTATATTCTCTCCGTCCCAGATGAAACTTCAAAAAATATTTTTCACGGTCTTCAAAAAACATGTTTGACCATTAATATCTTTGAAAACGTATAATAATGACAAATAAAAAGTTGATATTTAAAAAATACTCACTACGATAAATCCAGCAACACCACATACGATAATATTATTATCATTCATATGTCCATTTAAATTTGTGGTCAAAGTTGACTGTCAAATAGTATGCATGCAGCTTAGTATAGGACAGAGGAAGTATATATATTACAAAATTTTAATTTTTTTCATATTCTTATCTCCCCCGACATGGGTGGAACCATGAATTTTTATTTTAAGTAATACATTAAAATTTAGAGAAAGTCTCATGTTAAATCGATTACCGGTTAGATCAACCATGAAAAATCTCGTTTCAATAATTTTTAGAGTGAAATTGTAATTATTTATACATTACGATACATTTTAAAAGTTTTTCTAAATACATGAAGCTCATTAAAATAAATAAAAACAAATATTAAATCACCCCATTAGTTTTATCAATTATGAAATGATTCTGTCTAACGGTTAGTTGGTCTAAAACAAGACCTTTGAATAAAATTTAACCTCAAATCGATGATTAAAATAACAAATCATAGTATATTAATTCATTTTAATCAAATACCAAAGACAACTAATGCTAAATGATTTTATGGTATAGCTAGAGGTATTTTCATGATTTTAATAATTAGAAAACCTCAAAATTAAAAATTAAGTCAGAATTAACAAAACGCGCATGAAGCCACGTACTGATAATTTTTTGTATAAGAACGCACATGAAGCCACACGTCTTCTTCCTCCCGTTGTCACGCGTGTCTTTTCCTCTGCTTCGCTCTGCTTCTTCCATCGGTGAAGCGTGGTTCTCCGCTCGTCGTGACTCCGCCGCTCCGCTCGTCGTGAAGGAGTATCTCGGGTCATCTCCAATGAAGGAGTATCTCGGGTCATCTCCAGTGAAGGAGTATCTTAGGTCATCGATACTTATCCGACTTACATCGAGAGAGAACTGGGTGTCTGTATCGTAGAAACGCCGACCGAACCCATAGTCGGAAATCTCTGACTAAGTCTCTCCGTTTAAGCCCCAGTGCAGCCCCCATGTGTTGAAGAAACCATGAATTCTAAGAACACATGATTTTTGGTTTCTTGATGAAACCCATGATTGCGATGAAGGTTCAAAGAGGTCGGTAATCGGTCGTCGGTGGTTTAGGGGAATAAATTGTGAGAAAGAAATCGGTCGGCAGTGGTGGCAGAGAAGGATCCCGAGGAGTAAATTATGAGGGAGCAATCAGAGCAGTCGAGGATAGTGATCGGAGCAGGCGAGGATAGAGGAGAAGGTTTTTTTAAATATTTTTAAACTCAGGGGTATAATGGTCATTTTATAGATTTTGACCAATTTTACCATTGTCTTTACCTAAAAACCACCTCTGGGAACCAAACAAATCAATTTTAGTATGTTAATTGCTGAACAAACGGTGTATTGGCCTTGCAGACCAAACGAGGGTATTGCCCTAATATGAAGGAGACCAAAAAAATAATTTTAGTCTTTTATGATTTTTATTTTGTGATTCTTATAATTTTCAGTTGATTTTTTGTTAGTTACAGTTAATGTTTTTTTCCCATTTTTTGTTGATTTTTATTTATTTTTTGTTGCAATTTTTTAGTCGATGATTTATGATTTTCAGTTGATGTTTTGCTAATTGTAGCTGATTTTTATGATCAAATTGATTTTTTTTCATTTAAAAAATATTTTTTTGCAGATTGCAATTGGAGGAAAAATGATGGGAAAAAATTGGAGAAAAGTCCCTTGAAAAAGCATTAGAAATAGGTCCCTAAAAATATTGGAGATAGGTCCCTTGAAATTTATTAGAGATAGGTCCATTGAGCTAGAATAGAGTTAGAATTGCATAAAAGTCCCTACTTAAAGTTTAAACTGCCTAACAGGAGACCATCTCTTATTTTTAAAACTAACACATTTTTATTATAATAAAAATAAATAATTTGAAGTCATTCATTAATGTTTGAGTTTGTCTCTTGAAAGACGGTCTCTCAATAAATTATGAAAAGACCTAGGTTTAAAATGCAAGTTAGAAGAAATAAAGATAAAATTTTTGGGTTGCATTAATCGGGTCATAAACTTATTACTTCTGCATGTTTCATAATAAAATTTTATTATTGCAACCAAAATATTTACCTTTCTATAATTCTAATTCAACCTCATCTTTCCATAAACTTATGGAAAGACGATTTTTCCCAAGATTTTGCCAAAAATGTTTTACTCTTTATATTTGTTATTCTTCACACAATTTTATATTTACCTAAAACCATCACTTAATATTATCATATCAGACTTAAAACGAATAAAAAAGTAATAATAAATAAAATGATTTATATACCTCCTCTTTCATTTTTTTACAAGTCACACAGTATTTTTAGTTTCACGTTTTTTTTTTGAAAATTTATTTATTATGTATGTAATAGGTTTGCAAATATGTTGTAATTCTACCTAGGGGAAGTTTCATAGTTTAGGAAAGTAATTTTGTTGTAATCTTTAGTTTTTGTATGGATCTAAGGTTGATTATGCTATGATTTCTCTTATTTTTTTCATACTGATTTTATTTTAGCGATGCCAATGATGCCTCTTATTCCTTTTGGTGTGGAAATTATCAGTTTCCTTTGTATGTGTGTTGTACGTAGGGTGTCTTTGGCCTGGGTTCCGTCCTTTCTTAGGGACTATAAAATCCAGAAAGAAAAAGATTCCCACAGACGGCATCACTATTGCGGGGAATTTCTTCTGTGTGGGGATAGTTACGAATGTTGGCAACAACGAGTCCAGCCTCTTTGAGTACCTGTGGCACCACTCAGGCTGTGGCCTAACAATCAGCTTTATGGAAGGTAGTGCCTTTCCGCCATTCCCAAGAACGGGTACCTTTAGGCGAAGCAGTAGGGTTGGAAGATGTGCATCTAGCAAAAATGGTCTGTTCCAGCGAAGTGACTACTATGCTTGATTTTGCTCGAATAGTACTAGATGGGCCACATATATACCAATACGACTCTATAATTTTTTATGACGATGTTATCGCTTCATTTAATGCAGGAATGACTTTTTGTAGTATTCCTTTCAAAGTTAATAAGATTCCCGATGAGGGGGTTGATGACTGGGGTCTGGACATAAACGTATAAGTTGATAACTAGACACTGGTGGTCATGGATGCTGATACAAGTGTTTGGGTGCAACACGAATGTAGCAGTGACGGTGGATCATAATTGTAAAGTCAAGAGATATGCATTGAATATTTAATTGGAAATTTTTGTGATTTGGAAACGAAAAACTTTCCATGTTGGAACATGCGAAAACAACATATTTACGCCAAGAAGGTTTACGGAAAAAGCAGATAGAATATTATGGTATTTGTGAGTCATGAAAATCTGAATATTCTGCTATATATTAGGCGTATAGAAGCATAGTTGATTTATGGAAAATCGCTACAAATATGGAGTTGATATTATCGAATATATGTGATATATTGTGATAAGGAAAATCCTTTTATTTATGGGATTTGGATATGCTTCAAGAAGTAGATATGGAATAGGAATATTATGGAGATAATCATGGAGAATTCCGAGTTGCTCATGACTATAAAAAGGGACAACCACGCCTGCATTGATCATGGATTTAACAGAGAAAAATTTGCACACAGATTTTCAATCTTTCGAGAGAATTTCAAAGAGCCAGAATTCTATATTCCAACATACTTGACTTGTTGTTCAAAGTTCTGAATCATATGCCTTAATTCCTCAGGAGAAGGTGATCCATCTTCAATGAGTTTCTAGTTGAAAAAAAGCTAGACTGGTTTCCCAAGGATACACACAAGTTTATCCAGGAGGAGCTGATGCTGACGGCCATGTTACTCGAAACAAAGCTAGACTGGTTACCCAAGGATACACACAAGTTGAAGGTGTTGACTTTGATGAGACTTTCGCACCAGTTGCCATGTTAGAGTCAATTTGAATTTTACTTGCTATTGCTTGCTCTATGAATTTTACATTGTATCAAATGGATGTCAAGATTGCGTTTCTAAATTGTGTGGTAAATGAAGAAGTTTATGTTGGAGAACCTAAAGGATTTGAGGATCCTCATTACCCTCATCATGTATATCGCCTCAAGAAGGCCTTATATGGTTTAAAGCAAGCACCCAGGGCATGGTATGAACGACTTACTAACTTTCTTCTTAAGAAAGGTTACCGTCAAGGGGGAGTAGATCGCAGTTTATTTGTGCTTGATAAGTCATCAAAAAGTCCGATTGCTCAAATTTATGTGGATGATATAGTATTCGGTTATACTTGGCCATCTATGGTACATGATTTTTTCACGGTTATGCATGCTGAGTTCGAAATGAGCATGGTTGGAGAGCTCACATACTTTCTAGGATTGCAAGTTAAGCAAGGAAAACCTGGCTTGCTCATAAATCAAAGCAAGTGTACATTGAATCTCGAGAAGAGATTTGAGTTAAGCAATGCCCGAGCAGTTCGGACACCTATGGGAGTTTCTGACAAACTTGTCAAGGATGAGAAAGGAATTGCAGTTGATCAAAAGTTATACAGAGGAATGATTGGGAGTCTATTGTATTTAACAGCAAGTAGACCAAATATATGTCTTAGCATTAGGATATGTGCAGGATTTCAGGCTGATCCGAAAGAGTTATTCGATATGTAAGTGAGACTTCTGAGTATGGTGTCTGGTATTCTAAGAATCAAGATTCTGAGTTAATTAGGTATAGTGATTCTGATTGGACTGGTAATGCTGATGATCGAAAAAGCACTACAGGTGGATGTTTCTTTATTGGCACAAATATGGTTTCTTGGTATAGTAAGAAACAAAATTCAATCTCCTTATCTACCGCAGAAGCTGAATATCTTGCTGCTGGAAGTTGTTGTGCACAATTTTTATGGATGAAGCAAATGATGAACGATTATGGAATTCATCAACATCCCTTGAAGATTTTATGTGACAACACAAGGTCTATTGATATTTCAAAAAATCCAGTCCAGCACTTAAGAACCAAGCATATTGACATAAGGCATCACTTTATCAGAGATCTTGTTGAAAGGAAGGAAGTAGAGGTAGTCTATGTTCCAACACATGAGCAATTTGTTGATATCTTTACCAAGCCGTTGAACACTGCCACTTTTGAAAGTCTCAGACAACACTTAGGTGTTTGTCAAATTTGAGGTAATTCTTGCCTTTAGTTAAATGTAAATATTTTATTATTTTCTGTCAAAAATTCATAAAAAAACAAAAAAATGAAAAGAAGAAAAGGTGTGCAAAAATAGAAGAAGAATAGTTGAATAGCTAGAAGTTATGGTATGTTGTAAGTTGTTTTTATTGTGATATCTTGAGTTGACAAGAGGGAAAAGAGTTATCATTATCCATCTTGGAAAACCAAAAAGGGTTTTGCGGCAAAAGAGGAGGAGAGTTGAAGAGTATGTGTTGGATTCAAAATTGTCCAAATCCTTTCGAATCCCTCTCTTTTCGGCCACTCTCCCCTTCTTCTTGGAATTATTCGAAGTCTAGCTGCAAACTCTCCCCAAGATTCTTCTCCCACAACAACTTCATGCCAGAGAATGTCAAACCCCAATTCTCCCAATTTTGAAGAAGAAAATCAAGAATCTCTGCAACATCAGGTAGATGCAACCATGGAACAAATGGATGATAATGTTGAGGAAGTCATGCCTGAAGATAACAGTCAATGTGAAGAGAATGTTGGGGCATATATTGGTGTTGAGCAGAATGAAGAAGACCATGACTCTGTTTTGGGTGATAGAGATCATGATGGACGCCCTAGTACCAAAGGTCCATTTCAAAAGGTAATTAAACCTGATCCTCCAACTATTAAAATCCATGGGATGGAATTCAAGACTGTGAATGATATATTTGAATGGTTAGAAGGTAATAGATTGATAATAGATTTGACAAAGATTAAGAGTTTAAAGGGTGAATTTCTGAGTGTCAAGGTTAAGGAATTTGTGACCGGGAATATTGGAGCGTTGTGGAATGTTGAAAACTATAAAGTGAAGTTCTTGAGGGGGAGATATGATGAGTACAGAGGGAAGGAAAAATTTCATATTTATTCTTTGATTTCTCGTCCGAGCTGTATTGTTTTTATAGAAATCAGTGATGAGGATGCTACATGACTAGAAGTGATTCGGACTACTGAATGATTGCCTGTAGGATTTTGTGATTTGAGGGAGAATGGAAGAGCTGAGGAAACCAATAATTATTGACCTCTCTGACAGTGAGGAAGAGGAACATGTTGCCTATGTTCTAACACAGTAGGTTGAGGATGGAAACAATGAAGAGATGGATGTTGATGATGATGTGGGAATAGAAGACCATGTTAATCACTGGAGATGTACATGATGAAAAGGAAGGAGCTCACATTGAAGAACTAGTTGCAGAACCAAGTGAATAAGAAGAAGTGCAGTATGTTCCAACGCAGACTTCTGAAACTGAAGAAGCAGAGGGTACTCAGTATGTTCCAACATAGGAACACTCTGAGATGAATTATTCAAGTGATGAAGTGTTGGAGGAATTCTTACAGTCAGTCAAGGGCAAGAGAAAGATGACTTCACCAGAAGATTCTTCACCAACAAAAAGGGCCAAGAAGAGTCAGGAATCTATCAAGAGGAAAGTGATACCTCCCTTCCCTGTAAGCGATGCACTTTCTTTCTCATATTTTGATTTAAAATGTGAAGAAATGAGAGAAGTTTTTGCTGAGAGGAAGTTTATTCCTGAGAGATCTATGGACTTGGAGGCATACAGGAAGAGTGGTTTTTTGGATTTTCTAAATTTGATAGGGATAAAGAGGGCGGCTACTGTCCAACTGCAGTATAATATAAAAGTTGTTATCGAGGTGTATGCCAACTTGATGGCTGAAAATCTGGAATATGACTCTCCTTGGTTTGGAAGAGTGTATGTGCGAGGAAAGAGTATGGATCTCTTAGCTGCCAGGATATATAAGGTTTTGGGGTTGCAAACACCAGAATTTGAAGGGGTGTTTCCTGATGATTTAGGGGCATCGGATGATCAACTACTGTAAACAATCTCAGGAGGGTACAAGGCTAAGTGTTTGAAGCATGATATTCACAAGCTTCATGCTTGTCATCAAGGTTCTTTGGCCTGTACTAGATAATAGTTAACTACTGGATGCCATCCTTGAACATGATTGCCCTGACAAGAGAAATGGCCAAGTTACTGTTCTATGTTGGAACACAAAAGCCAGTCAATCCTGGGCTATTTATTCAGCAGAACCTGGTAAGGCAAGACACAGCTCCCAAAGCAAAACATTTCATTGTCTATCCTGGGTTAATTTCAGCACTGGTTAAGAGTGCCAAGGTAAAGGGGAAGGTTAAAGATATTTATTGACACAGAATTCCTAATGCTGAACAAGAAGACAGTCGGGTTGAGGCATGTTCATGATCTACCATGGAGTCCTTCTGAGTCTACTTCTTCGTCGGCTAAAAAGAATGCTAAATTGGTGGTTCTGAATGCGAGACTGGGTGCAATAGCCATTCAAATGGCAGCACTAGGGGAAGAAAAGGCAAAACTGGAGGAAGAGAAAGTGCGGTTGGAGGCCTGCTCCTGAACGGAATTTCTTCTTTATGTTCCAACATAGATGTCACAGTCAGGGGGAGCCTACTTGTGGCTTATGTTTTTTTTTGCTTTTAATTTCTAGCCCCAGGGGGAGAATTTTGAAATTTTTGGATAATTTGACTGTAATATGAAGTTTATTTTTTATGGTATTTCAGGATTTCTGGTATTCGGTATTCATATTTTGATTAAAGTCTAGTATTCAATTTTTGACCAGATTCAGTATTGTGATTATGTTCTAACATAGGTGGTGTTAGGAGACCTATGTGTGTGATGACAAGTTTTTCGTTGTGATATTAATTGCCAAAAAGTTTTGGGTCCACAAAATGCCAAAGGGGGAGATTATAAAGTCAAGAGATATGAATTGAATATTTAATTGGCAGTTTTTGTGAACATATTTGGAAACGAAAAACTTTCCAAGTTGGAACATGCGAAAACAGCATATTTATGCCAAGAAGGTTTACGGAACAAGTAGATAGAATATTATAGTATTTGTGAGTTATGGAAATCTGAATATTCTGCTATATATTGGGCATATAGAAGCATAGTTAATTTATGGAAAATTCCTACAAATATGGAGTTGATATTATTGAATATATGGGATATATTGTGATAAGGAAAATCCCTTTATTTATGAGATTTGGATATGCTTCAAGAAGCAGATATGGAATAGGAATAGTATGGAGATAATCATGGAGAATTCCGATCTTCTCATGGCTATGAAAAGGGACAACCACGACTGCATTGATCACAAATTTAACAGAGAAAAATCTGCACAGAGATTTTCAATCTTTCGAGAGAATTGCAAAGAGCCAGAATTCTATGTTCCAACATACTTGACCTACTGTTCAAAGTTCAGAATCATATGCCTTAATTCCTCGGGAGGAGGTGATCCAGTGTCGATGTGTTTCGAGGTCAGAGGGAGTATAAACAAGGCGGATCGGTAGCTAGGGTAGCTTGCAGAATTCACACGTAGCAACTATCACGGGTCAACCTTTGAGGGGCTCGAACCGTGCGGCCTAGCCGTGTATCCAACACTCACGACTACCGCCTTGATCCCATGTGCGTCGCACTCAGCCCGGTAGCACCAAGCAAACCGGGCCTTTAGAGGAACGTGTCGGTGTGCAGCGGAAAATACACACACGGGTTTAAACTAGGAGCATGGCTCACACACACAAGCCAAAGGAGTAATATAGAGTCCAACAACTTGGAAGCAAACACTTATCAACACTATATTACAAAATGGTAACCGGGTGTGGGTAGTAAAGATAAGTATTTTGTTTGATGTACTTTGTACTGTATCTTTCTAATTAGTGGATTAATTCTAAACTGGGCCAGGCCCCGTAGATGTAGGTGGATTTCACCGAACTGCGTAACCAAGTCTTGTGTCCTTAATTCTTTAATTTATTACATACTTGGTTAGATAGGTCAGGTTGGAACAAACTAATAAGAATAAGAAAATTTTGGTAAAACCAAATTTCAATAATCAAAGAATAAAAAAGGAGAAGCGCGCTGGTGATGTTGATGAAGATGTGGATAAGTAAGCTACTCCGTCTAGGAAGCTGAAACAGTCTCACTGTGGTCTTGGGTCTCGAACAAATGTTGCTACCCAAAGCATTGCGGCTTCACCTCTTGGCAGTATAGGGGTGAATGATTACATGTATATAGTATGTCGATGGGAGGTCATCGCCGTACCTCTCAAAGTTAATACTTTTAAGCCCTAATTTCTTCCTATCTACAATTAAGTAGATAATGGCAAGTCGGGGTCATCCATGAGAAGAGGGATCTTTTTAAGGGTTTTAAACATATAAAGGAGAAAACATACTAATCACATACATACATAGATATATATAAAAGCATGTAAACAAAAAGGGGGGGGGGGGGTTTGGTTGGTTTGATCCTAAGTTAACAAATTAAAGTACAACAACTAGCAAAGCAATAGAACAATGCTAATCATGTAATACAACTAAAGGTAAGATGAAAATAACAATTTACGGAACCTTGGGCACAATTGACTTCCACTTCCAAACCTCTTATCCATCATTGAACATGCAACTTATTTACTACTTTCACTACTTGTTGTGAAGACTAAACTTCTATCCTTCTTAGATAGTAGTTTGCAAGAGTGAATTCGACATCTCTTGTCAAACCTCACCAATGACTCCCATAGTCGAAACACGACTCAAGGTATCCCATAGATGGCATTTAGCACGAAGAATCAACAAGCTCGGAAACACTTATAAACACTACACCGCGTCTAAGCATTTAACCGATTTATGCATTTACACAAGATTGGTCAAGAACGATCGACATTCATAGACTTCTCTCGTTTGCTACAAACGACAAACATGACAAAGAGTTCAACATTATCATATTCACCTAGAAATCATCAATCCATCAACACAATCAAAAGCTCTAAATCATACTCATACATTCCTAACAAGAAAAAGGGGGGAAATCAACCCACTTCCCCCAAACCCTAGCAAGCAATTCATACAAGTATTTCATATACTCAAGCTTTCAACAACACTAATGATATCAACAAACACATTTAATGCTCCATAAATGCACAATAGTAAGAGCAATAAATAAGCTACAAATAGTTCTTAGGACATGGGTTTGGAAGCCTTAGTCAATTGCTCCCAAGAGATAGATTAGCTACAAGAGTTCATGCTAATCAATGCTAAACAACTAATCATAAAAACAAGAGAATTCAAGGATGAAAAATGGAAGAAAAGGGTATTAAACAGTACTAAAATCGCAGCTGGAAAAAAAGTATGAATGAGAGGAAAGAGAATGGTATTTATAGTACAAAGAAGATAAGGTGAAATTCTGGCCACCCGTCTGTCGCGACTCGCGATGGCTAGTCACGACTCGCGACGAGGCCATTGCGACTCGCGACGGGTGCCGGAGTTTTGCATTGTGTCTTTTTCTTCTTCTTGTGGCATGCAGTCATTTTCATAGTTATCCCTCTCAATCTCCAAGTCTTCAACGGCTCCAAAAATGGTCTTCAATGGCTTCCGATCTTCATGTCTTCGAAGCGAGTCTTCAAAAGTCTTTGAAAGTGTAGTTTTCAATGGCCTCCGGTCTTCATTGCCTCTATGTTCTTCCCTTGTCACACAAAATCCACTTAGAAGAGGTAAAAGAGCATAAAGTTGCTCTTACCCCTCCTAAGAGAATTTCAAGGTAAAACACAAGCTCTCGATAATAAAAGAGCACAAAAGCGACCCTAAATAGTACTAAATTATGCATATAAAATGGACACATTAGTCGACTTGATATTATAAAACATTGGCATGCGGTGAAGATTGTTTATTTCATTCTTCAGTTGTAGGTTGTGCAAGGTTTGCTAAACTGGGTCCAAGGTTGCGTGGGCTGGAAGCTTCCAAGCTAAGGGCGGGGGCAAGAAGCAGAAAGCCCGAGAGTAGATCTCGAGGCTACCCAAGAAGAAACTGTTAAGAGATCACCGATTTACAGGGCACTAGCTTTAATTCTCCCAATTATGAAGACCAAGGGCATCTTCCTTATGTCTGTGGACATTATTGTTTCTGCACACTTATGAGGATGGTGGAGTTGATGTGGAAAGTTAACCTTGAGGGTGTGGAGAATCTTCCAATTGCTTTGAATATAAATGAGGGGCTTGGTAAACATCACCAGAAGCTGGATGTTCTATTCTGATTAACCATCCAGAGAATTCCAGCTAGCCTTGACTCCCTTTGATCATGCATGGAGAATTACAATACTAATTTTCCATTTAGGGCTGAATTGGCAGGGTGGGGGTTCGCATCTGAAGTGACCGTGGAGTTATGAGTATTCATCATATTGTCCAATTGGGGATTGGAAAGCCTACTATGTGGAGCACTTGAGGAAGATGGAGCGAGATCATAACCATCACCATCTTGCCATATTCTATAGTGTATTGTTGCGGAGGAAGGAGAAGCAAAAAAACACGAGGATGGGCGAGATGTTCATCATGGTGTTGCAAGTTATCTAAACCATCTTCACCCTACCACCCACTTCCACCTCATAATCGTAAGGCTCGATAGTATAGTAGTAGTATGTGTATTAAAAACCCTTGATATTCGTTGTATTTTATTAGTATTGAAGTAAGAATTTCCTTTGTCTTTGTAGTTAAGGATGACACACACTGAACAAGTAGGTGTGTTTGAGATGCGATGTATATGGTGAGTGGTTGCGCATTCTAAGCATTATCTGTAAACTTATTGAAGTAGACATGTTTGTAGTGATGTGAATTATTAAGTTGATAAGGCAACTGAGATTGATTGATAGTGTCTTAGGGTAGCTTCCTTGATAGTGTTCAGCCACAAAGAACTTCATGGCGGGTGGTTTTTAGCTAGGGTAAAATCCGGGTGATTTTACTGCTAGTGTCGCGGTTCGGGTGATTTTCCCCTTTATTTGTAACCACAGGTTATTTTCTTGGCTAAGTTGTGGGTCAGGTGAATTTCCCGTTTAGACGAAACTGCTAGTGATTTGCATGCTTAAGTCGTAAATCAAGTGATTTTCTCGTTCATGCAAAGCCACAAGAGATTTTTCCATTTATGCGAAGCCATAAGTGATTTTCTTGGGAAAGAAATAATTTTCTAGTTATCTAAAAAGTAACCTATTGTGTCCAAATCCTCAACTAAAGTTTAAATTAGAGTTGTTGCATACACTACGGCTGAAACAATTTGGTTGCGTCAGCTCCTTACAGATTGGTGATTTTTTCTCCGTTAT
Source organism: Rubia yunnanensis (assembly GCA_037428765.1). Lineage (NCBI taxonomy): Eukaryota > Viridiplantae > Streptophyta > Magnoliopsida > Gentianales > Rubiaceae > Rubia > Rubia yunnanensis. Next base: position 81,873,532 of record CM075068.1, read on the forward strand.
CCTGTTACTCTCTATCGTGATAATGTTTCTACCTTACATGTTGCTGCCAATCCAATTAATCATGATCGTAACAAGCATATTGATGTAAAATACCACTTTGTTCGTGAGATGGTTGCACATGGGCCTTTTTGTCTTAGACATGCTCCTGCACATTTACAGGTTGCAAATATTTTTATTAAAGGTTTTTATAGTGATTTGTATTGTAAACATCGTTCCAATATATCCGTTACTGCATCCCGAAAAGACTGAGCGAGTGTATTACGGTAAAAGAAGAGAATATATATTTTTATGTAAACACAACTCATATATAAAGAGTCTTTGTACTACCAATTGGGAAAGTCAGAATTATTTTCATTATTCTATAAAAAAAATCTTCCATAAACATAAAGAAGACCATGTGTCCTTACCTTAGCCTCATAGTTATATGTCTATTAAATTTGTGATCAAGGTTAAAAATATATTAATCAAATAGGTAATTAAATCATAATTTACTTTGAAAAACATGTAATAATTCTTGTTATCAAAATAAATTAACATAGGAAACATGTGTGATGATGACCCTATGTTTTTTTTCAAAGTGGCGTAAAAATCCAGAATTCTTCGAAAGTGTCAAAATGAGCCGGATCTTGTCTGAGAATTTGGTTAATGCCGGTCTTTGCTGGATTGATTGAAAATGATCGATTTGCCCATGAATTTTTAAAATGTAAATATAAAAAAGTGAAATGATGGATATGCCCCTGATCTCTCAATAACACACTCCCATAATAACATACATACCCGATACATATATTTGTCCCCAATCCCTAAATCCTATTTGACGTCGGAGAAAACTCACACGACTTCAAATTGGGATTGGTGCCACCAGAGTCAACCCCTCCTTGTACACTATGGATAACGAGCAACACGCGGTTCTCTTTGATAATTTTCACAAAGTGATCGACGATGCAATAAGAAGGGACCCACTGCTTCATCCCATGGCTCCAGAACCCTACAACTTTGACATTCACACCCAGTCATATGCCTTTTCCTCCATCTTCTGGACCAAGGATCTCCCCGATGGCCAACCTCACTCTCCAGGTCCTCTCTCTCCCCGAAACTGATCGCATCCCAATCATCTTCAACACCATAGGCCTTGAGTATGAATATTTCAATAAGAATGAAGGTGAGAGCCAGACTGCTAAGCTGATTTCCCAGGCCACTGAAACTTCCAAAAGCGGTTTGATCGAGCTCAGGAGGATTGAAGCTTCTATTAAGAATGCCAACACTTTGACCAGGGCCATCTCAAACAGTACGGAGGCCCATCCAAAAAATTCAATCGGAGGCCCTTTAAGAGATAATATATATATAATATGTTATGTGGCCGTGTCCATGAAAAATTGAGAATTATAATTGTGCCTATGAAATCTAAATCGGTCTAGGAAGAGGAAATAAAATAGTCTAGCTTCTTGTCTATATTTTGTATTTATATATTTTTTAGAGTAAAGTCCCAAAATAACCCTGACTTAAGGCTGCAAGTGCCAATATAAAATGAGAAATGGCCAACATAACCCTAACTTTATGGTGTATGTTCTGTGTAACCCTGGGAATCGTTGACTTCAATTGTCAACATAAAAATTTTCTGTATTTAATGAAATTATAATTTTACCCCTTCTAAAAAAGGAAAAAATGAATTATATTACCCCCTTTCTTCTTCCAATCACTACACCGCTCCATTCTTCTTCCTACTGCCTCTACCCCTTTCTTTTTCCACTCTGTCACCCTCTCTCTAGCCACCAAAACCACTCTCGTTGCTGCTACCCATTTTCTTCTTCCACTTTGCCGCTACCTCTCCTTTTCCGGATGACTTCCACTTTGCGGGACTCAATTTCATCCATGATCTCCCACTTTTTGATAATCAATATTTCTACAAAATTGGTAAACCTTAGCCACATTTTATTGTTGATGTGGCGGTAGACGGAGAAGATAAGTGGGTGGCGGTAGAGGAACTTGACGACTTTGCAGTCTGGGGGGAGAGAGGGGGAGGGGGGAACCCTCGTTGCTGGTGGAGCTTCGGAACATTGTCGAGTAGGAGCACGCACTGGGGCTGCTTGAGGAGGTGTTCCTTGGTCTTCAAGAGGAATCGGAAGCGCGTGTCGCGACGAAAGAGGTTCTTAAAGTGATGGATGAGTTTGGGTGGTGTTTGGATGAGCTTGGAGCTGGGGCTCTCGAGTTTCTTGCATTTTATGAAAATATTTTGGGGGGTTTTGGTGACAAGAAATGAGGCTGAGAAATAGGCGGCAGAGAATGTATAGTAGTGCGATTCGAGTATGGGCCTGTGTGTGGATTTCACAATAGCGAAAAGGAGGCGCTGCCACAGAAGCATGGTGACTAGTGGTCTTAGCTAGTCATGGGAGGTGGTGATGTGGTGGCGGAGGTGGTGGTTGGTGGTGGCGGAGGTGGTGGCGGGTGGTGGCGGAGGTAGTGGCTGGTGTTAGCGGAGGTGGTGGCGGAGGTGGTGTCTGGTGTTGCCGGAAGTGGTGGTGGTAGATGTCGTGGTGGCAGAGGTGGTGGTGGTAGATGTCGTGGTGGCAGAGGTGGTGGTGGTGGCGGATGTGGTGGTTGTGGTGGCCGGAGGGTGGTGGTGGCTGGCAGTGGCTGGCGGTGGCTGGCGGTGGCTGGTGGTGGCTGGCGGCAACAGGAGGGGTAAAATGGAAAAAAAGTTAGGCTGAAATAGCCGAGGGCATATTTATCATTTTGGGTCCGGTCAACACCCTAATTGGTGAGTCAACATCAAAATGTGGCTTGAAGGTTATATCGGCACAATTCATCTTAAAGTTAGGGTTAATTTGGCACATTTTTATTTTACAGGGTTGTATTGACACTTTTAAACTAAAATTAAGGTTAAAAAAATATTTAACCTCATTTTTTATTTATTAAATTCTACCTTTTTAAAAGGGCTTGAAAAATTAGGCCACACTTCTTTGGTGGCCCCGCTCCGTTGCTCACCTTGCTCCCGCTTGTAAACGAGCATGAATTTGATAGGAGTGGCAATGTCTGATATCTCTGCCCAAGGGCAAAATATAATCCCCGATCTCAATTTTTGTGCCCGCTGAGGTACACAATGCTCTCGAATATCCTTGTGTCAAAGAATGCTTGTTTACAAGTGAGATGAATTAATGTAGTAATGGTTCTTTTTATCGTTGCTTTATCAACACAGAACGAGATATCAAAAGCTGCCTTCATCTATAGTTTTCCAGACTTCTTTACTGGTCGTTTTGTTAAACATAACTTGGAAACATAATCCCAATCCGAAGGTCACCCGATTGGATTATTTTCTTCATTTTTGTTATCTTGTGATTTGTTGCTCCCTGGTGAAGTTGTCGGGGACCGAAGAAGGATGTGCGTTTTTTATGGTTATTGAGAGGTAGGACAAGAAAGCTTGATTTTCTATCTTTTATATTAGCTTAAGAGGTATGACAAGAAAGCTTGATTTATGATGGACAAGAAAGTGAGTTTCTTGGTGCAGAAGTATGAGCTAGAGAAACTATTACGGCAAAGAACCTTTACCAAGGTACATTACACGAGAGATGTGAAGAATAGTAAAACTGTAGTCATCAAGGCAATGATGCATCTCGACCACCGACTGATTCGTGGGTTTAAGTTCTTTTCCAATTAACCTGCAATCAAACTATCTCTGGGATTCCATGGGTCAGCACTCCAATGCTTAAGTTAGTCCAAGTGTTTGATATGATTAAGACAGAATGAATGATAAGTAATGTGTACCTTGTATTTATACCCCGTGTCCTAAATAACTCACTCCTTGATTATCTCCCTTAATTACCCATGAATGCGGTCATTAAATTAGAGTATTAAATATTCCCCTAACTAGGCTGCAATTGCTGCGGCCCAATGGCCTTCTTGAGCCTAACCTCTATCCAGAGCCCCAAAAAAGTAGGTTCTTGACCTTAGAAAACTGGAACATCACGAAGGTCTTCGAGGTCTTGAATGCATGGGACAATTCAAGGACTTTGAAGGCTCGAAATGGACCTTGTATGTTGCCTTCCTGCCTTCGAGGATGAGAACCTAGTTTTCTAATCAACCTCGCCATTTAAGATTTTGAAAGGGTGTGCACGTGCCATGCAATCGTGGCGTCAATGCCCACCAAACATTACGTTGTCCAAAGACAAAGAAACGATCACGTATTTCAATAACCTTTTATATTTCCAATACCAAAATAATTACCCGTCACTTCAGCCCCCATATTTACCCCTCATCCGTGCTTCCTTATTTACGTTTCTCATTTGCAAGCGTCTTCTTACAAGATTTCTTTATGTATTTCTCACACAAGTGATCCAACCTCAATCACTTTTTCAGAAATCAGTAAGTTCTTTCATCCCTATTTTCCTTATAATCTTCTCGTTTCCCCCCTTTTTTCCATTATGGTCCGCTCTGATGAGGGTTCCGCCTCCGAGAAATTTTCTGGTGAAACTAGGGTAGGCGAGTTAGGGGTTAGTATGCCAGAAAGAACCACTAACGATCCGGAATGTACCCTTCCCGAAGGACTCCAGCGCAACTCAGATGTTGGAGAGGGTGTATCTGATCATGATGCTAATAGTTATGGGGATGAGAGGGTCATTCCTATAACTGATATGCCCTCTCAAGAAGCTGTAGAAAATTGGGCTCCGGGCATGGGCAGACCCTACATAATGAGGTCCCTCTACGAGCGGCAATATTGGCTTTTACCCTCCTCTAAGCCTAGATCTCAAAGCCATAGAGGAGGAGGAAGAAGTACTTCCTTTGAGGGAGAAGGCAATCCTCGAGGGGAGGAAAACACCCTCGAGTGGGGGTTGAGAATCTTCTCTGGCTGAGCCTTCTCAAAATCAAAAGAAGGGGACTCGTAAAAGATTAAGGGTAAGGGAGCCCCCAGTTCCAGTAGCGGGAACCGTCATTTCTAAAATTTTGGACTCAATCCCTTCTAGTCAACGAGTAGCTCCGGATGTCGATTTTCAACCCTTTCGAGAGGGTGACTCCTCCTATAACCTTCCCAAGGAGAGATTATCTATCTCTCTCTGACACCTTCACTGCGGGCTCACCTTTCCCTTTCCGCCCCTTTTATCCAAACTCCTTAGGCAATTTCAGGTGAGCCCTGCGCAAGGTCACCCCAATGTTTTGATGGTCATTATGATGTTCTTTACTAGATGTGACGAATTCAGTAATAAATCCAGTTATAAACTACTTCGCTCACTATACTTTGTGTCCTATAGTGGGTGATCTACCGATATGATCGTCACATTTTTCAATCGAGGAGCACATCATAAAGTGTTTAGTGTTCCTAGAAATTCGGTGATTGGAAGAGTTAGAAGAAAGGTATCTCGTTCGATAACAGGAGGTACTAAGTTCCTTCATGGAATTGGGCCGTGCGAGTTGAGTCTCCCAGACTTAGGGAATATATCTGCCCAGATGTCCTTGAGAGGGACAAACAAAAATTATTTTCCAGCTTCTTCGATTACAACCTTTTCAACCTTCCCAATCCCCGGATTGGCGGCTTTGTGTTCCTGCCCAGAATCTATGAAGAGTATGTGTTTAACACACTCTAGGAAGATACAAGAAAGAGGCAAAGGGAACGTGAGGGCCCCAGAAATTGCCCTCACCTCGAGATCATCGTTAGTGACTCCAGGCATTTCGGACCCTCCGAAAGTGCCTTAATAGAAATCTACTTTCCCATTTGCTGTGTTATTATGTTCATCACTATTAGCTAACTCTCATTCTTTTTCCATTTTTAGTGGGTTTCGCTAAGGGCTTAAAGAAGCCAAAGTCCTCGAAGCCGGGTCAGGCTCCATCCAAGGGGGTCATTGGTTCCTCGAGCCAGGCTTCCATTCCCTCGACTCCCATATTCCCCCTCTCAAACCCGGCCTCCCCTCCTGAAGAAAGCCTCGAAAGGCTTATCTCTACCACTGGTACTGAGCAGTCACCTCACTCTAGGAATGTTCGCCAGAAGACAAGGGTGAAAAGTAGCACTATAGATTCCTCTTAACAAAGACCACTCATGGGAACACAAGGTGGTGGGGATGTTCAACAACAACACCACCCCCATCAACTGATGCGATGTCCGTATCCAGGATCGAGCATAAACTGTCAAAGATGGTCTCTAATTCCAAGGTTCTTATACCTTCTCTTTTCTCTCCGCTCTTTTTGTTTTCTAATCTTACTATGAGAGGAATTGGTTTGTCAGGCCTCTAAACTTTTACATGAGGCCAATGAAAAAATGGTGGCCTCCGCTTCCCTTTGTTCCGCTGGCGAAGGTAACCTTTGTGAGGAACTCAGCAAACATGATGCTGAGATTTTGCAGCTAAAGAAGGTGCTCGAGGAGAAAAGCAAGAATATCAAAGAGAAGGATAGTGCACTTGAAAAAAAAAGCAAAGACTTTTGGAGAATGAGAAGAAACGTGTTGATGCTGAAAGGCGTCAATGGTTGCTAGAGAAGGATACCCACGGCAAGAGGGTTCAATAAGTAGAGGAAAGGGTTTAAGCTACAGAGGAGAGGGTTTGAGTTGTAGAAGATCCGACCACGCAGGTGCAACTGCTCAAGGTCGTTAAACACAAGCTATTGAATAACCCTGAGCTTGCTGAACTTTTCCTGGATCTTTTAAGGGTGGCCAAGAAGATTGGCTGCAGCAAATTAGCCAAGGAATTTTTAAAGCCACAAGTGTTCGCTTCTCTTTCTGAAGATTTGGCCAAGCAGGTGGATGAACTAGTTAATCCAGAGCTTGAAGCCGCCATGGACGCAAAATGGGATAAGGCTATTAAGAATAATGGCCTTCGCTTTGCCCTCTTGGAGTTCATCAAGGCCAAAGGGGAGTTCTTTAATGCTGAAGGGATTTGACCGATCCCCCTTCCAGAGGCTACATACGCTTCTTTTGAGCATGATTCCCCCACCAACCAGGTGGAAGAAATGATTTCTTCCACATCAAAGGAGGATGATTGTAGGATTGGTACCTTATTGTAAAATTTTCCTCTTCCATGTTTCTTTACTTAGGGCCCCTCAATTGTAACCCTATATTTTTTGAAAATCAATGAAAATACTTTTTTTTTCTTTTTTCTGCAATTTATTGGTTTCACCTTTCTTTTCTTTTCGTAGTATAATTCATTGAAAATGGTGTTAGAAGGCCCTTACGAGGAGCTCTTGAGTGTCTAAAAAGAACTTGAAGATACAAACAAACAACTGCTGATTGCCCTTTGAGACCTTTCTAGGTGTAGCTGAGAGAGAGACTCCTTGAAGGACAAGCTCCAGAACCTCGAACCAGAGATGAAGCTATGGAAATATAAAGATCATCCTACTTTCAAGGGGTTTGTCAAGGATTTCCTTAGCAAGGAATTTAATGGTACCTATCCTTTAGAAGTGGTCAAGGGTCGAGAACCAGCCGATAAAGAACTAGAAGAACTGATGCGTCAAATTTATTTGAAGTTCGGTTCTCTGAAGTCCTACCTTGCCACTGCAACTAGGCTTTCAGTAGTGGAAGGGCGTCTAATCGGTTGTTTGGGAAAAAATTATTTGAAGAAAGGTCTCTAATCGGTTGTTTGGGAAACTTAAGAGGGAATTAATTGCTGAACAACATTTGTTAGCTCAACGCAAAGTAGGTAGTCTTGAAGAGAGCTTACTTGCTTGGAAGATAGCTGGCGAGGACCCCCATTCCACAAGTGAACCCCCTTCAGCCCCTCAAACCCCTCAAGAGAGCCCCCCAGTTGAAGATAGCTCTTTGGTGAAATCTCTTTTATCAGAAAATGCAAAACTTGCTGGGGAAATTGAGGCCTTGAAGGTACAAGCTATAGAGATGGAGCAGCGTTTTACTAAATTTGAAGAAAAAATTGTCACACACAAAGTAAGCCTTCGTGCCCATATGTCTCTCACAACATTCCTTCCACATACTTAATCAGCAACAATCATCTTCCAAAGTTTCTACTTAAAGCTGCCCAGTACTGGATGGAAGAGGTCAACGTTCATGAGAATGGGACTCCACGACAGAAAAAGGCTTTTGACCTTATCCTCGATTGGTTTGTAGAACTGAAGGTGAAGGGATTCAACCCCTTAAGTTTTCACTGTGCCCCTCAGTCACAAAAGTCAGCTGTTAAAGAATTTGAACAACATCTTGTCCTATTGAGAAAGATTAACCAAGGGTCTTCCTCTAGATGCTGCAAAAGTGCTGGATCTTCCTCTAGACGCTGCAAAAGTGCTGGGTCTTCCTCGAAGGCTCCACTCGAACCTTCCACGAAAAAATGGTGTAGGACCGTCACCGTCACCCCCCTTGATTCCTCAGTATATCCTGTAGAGGAGAAAATGAAGGATATTCGAAGGGCGGCTGGTATAAAGCTTGAAGAACTCGAGGAAATAGAGGCAAATGTGAAGAACCTAGGAAACCCTATTTTCACTGAAGAGTTGTTTCAAGCGGGATTTCCTCCCAGTGAATAAATATACGTAGATGGATCCACTTGTATAATTTTTAATGTAAATATTGTGTGCTTAGTATTTGTTGGAATTTGAATGAATAATTAATATTCTTTCCATCTCTAATATGTTACCCCTCAAACAGGGGCACCCTATGCATGTTTGGTAAATAAAAATTAAGAAATTTAAAGACAAGCATTTTACCCAGCTTTGGTGTTTCCACCTACATCATGTAAATTTCACTTACTAGCTTGTGATTTCAAGAGTACAATATCGCTGTCGAGTGCCGCTTTAGAGTCAACCACTCGAACATCAACTAGAGTGCCACTTTAGAGCCAACCACTTGAACATCAACTGAAGGGCCACTTTAGAGCCAACCACTCGAACCTAATCTAGAGTGCCGCTTTAAAGCCAACCACTCGAACATCAACTACAGTGCCACTTTAGAGCAAACCACTCGAACATCAGCCGTAGCTGGAAACACCATCTAGAGCGCTACTAACTAGAGTTCCACTTTAGAGAAAACCACTCAAACACCATCCGTAGGTGGAAACATCATCTAGAGTGCCGCTTTAAAGCAACCTGCTTGAATACCAACTAGAGTGCCGCTTTAAAGCAAACCACTCAATCATCATAGCTGGTAGTATTTTCTCAAGTTGCTAATGTTCCACATTCTTAGCACTCGAACCCCATTCATTTATTCGAGAACATAACTTCCTCTCAGGTACAATTCGATCACTTTATAAGGCACTTCCCAATTTGCAGCTAACTTCCCCTCAGGCTCCTTTATGCTTTTCTCATTTTCCTCATGACCAAGTCTCCCGGGTTAAACAACAACCTCTTTACCCTTCTGTAATGGTATCTTCTGACCCGTTCCTTGACCTTAGCCTCGTGTAGAGAAGCTAGGTCTCTCTTTTTCTCCACCAAATCCAGATCCAGATATCAGTTTTGCTGATTGATTGTTTCATCTATAGCAGCCATCATCCTTGGGCTAGGGACTTCTATTTTCGCACGAACTACTGCTTTCGAGCCATATACCAGACTATAAGGCATTTCCCCCGTAGCAGAAGACTCGGCTGTCCGATATAGCCACAACACATTGGGTAATTCCCATACCTAGTTACCATATGCCCCCCTCAAGGCGTGCTCGTATTCCATTTACTATTGTTCTGTTGGTCACTTCCACTTGCCCATTGGCTTGGGGGGTGGTAAACATATGTCACCTTTTTCTTGATCATATACTCCTCGGACCACTTCTTAAATGGATCCTGAGCAAACTGTATTCCATTGTCTGTGATGATCGTCTTTGGGATTCCAAAACGGAACACGATGTTCTTCCAGCAAAAAGAAATGACCGTTTTCCCCCATATGTTTGTCAATGGCTCAGCTTCTACCCACTTGGTGAAATAATCAATAGTCACTAGCAGATATCTGAATTTTCCCGGTGCTTCCAGAAAAGGGCCCACCAAATCGATTCCTCATTTGTCAAATGGCCACAAACTATAGATGCTTCTCATTTCTTCTTGTGGAATATGTTTTTATAGGTGCATGTCTTTGAAACTGACGGAAAGCCTGAATATACCGGTTCGCATCCTTAAACATTGTCGGCCAGTAAAATCCTGCTCGAATGAGCCTCCTTGCCACAGACCTGGCTCCCTGATGGCTGCCACATACCCCTTCATGAAACTCCCTTATGTGGTAATCTACCTCGCCAGAATCAACGCATCGAAGTAATGGATGCAAATGGCCTCATCTATATAACCCTTCGTTTTGCAACACATACATTGGAGCCTTCAACCTTATCCTTCTGGCATCCACTTCATTTTCTGGCAAGACTCCCTCTTGAAGGTGTGTCACTAACGGTGTCATCCAGGAGTTTTCCACTTCAACCAACATCACTACTGGCTCTTCAAAACTTCACCTGTTCAAAGTTTCCATGAGGAGTTGCTACTGGGATTGGGTTCCCAAATCCAAAGAAGCGAGCTTACTTAGAGTGTCCTATTTATGATTGCTTTCCCTAGGATCCCACGTCAATGTATGAAATTTGACAATTTTGAACAAGTTCTTTACTACCTCGAAGTATCTCTGCAGATTACATTCTCTAGCCTCATACTCTCCATTCACCTGTTGAACCACAATTTGAGAGTCACTGACAACCTCCAGTTCCTTCACTTGCAGCTCATTCGAGAGGCGCAATCCAGTGATCAATGCCTTATACTCAGCTTCATTATTAGTTGCTTTAAATGCAAAGTTCAATGCATAAGGATAATCTCTGCCCTTGGGGCTAGTCAGTAGGACCCCCACCTCACTTCCTCCTGAATGTGACAAACCATCCACATACAAATTCCATATATTTCTTTTCTTTTTTCTTCATTCTGAATGGGATCTAAACATGCCTCGAGGGGTTATGTAGCTTCCAAAATAAAATCTGCTAGCGCTTGCCCCTTAATCGCAACTCAAGATTCATACTAGATATCACGTTCTCCCAACTCTACTGTCCACTTCATCATTATTCCAAAAATCTCTGGCCTTGGCAGGATCTATCAAATAGGGTGGTTCGAGAGAACCACTATTTTGTGTCCCTAGAAGTAGGGTCTCAACCTTTGGGCTGCATGCACGAGAGCTAGAATCAACCATTTGAGGACCGTATACCTCATCTCCGGCCCCTGCAAGGCACGACTAACAAAGTAGATCAGATGCTAAACATTTTTCTTTTCTTTTACCAAAGCCGCACTAATTACTAGCGGTAATGTGGAAATATACAAGTACAACGTCTCATCCTTGTCTGGTTTCATCAAGGTAGAAAATGTCTCCAAATTCTCTTTCAACTGCTCAAAAGCCTGTTCGCACTTGCCATTACACTCAAACTTCTTTGCCCTTCGAAGAACATCAAAGAAATGCAAATGCCTCTCTGCCCCCTTCGATAAAAACCTGCTTAAAGCTGCCAAAGATCCTGTAAGTTTATGCAAATCCTTTATGGATTGTGGGGTTTTCATTGTTCTCAGAGCCTTGAATTTTTTTGGGTTTACATCGATCCCCCACTCTGAGACCATGAATTCGAGAAATTTTCCTGCTCCCACACCAATGACACAGTTAGATGGGTTCAACTTCAAATTAACTTCCCGAAGCTTAACAAATGTTTCTTCCATGTCTTTTAAAAATTCTTCATAATTCTTGCTTTAACCACCATATCATCAACATATATCTCTATATTTGTTTCCTATCTGCCCCCTAAACAATCTATCGACCAACCTCTGATAAGTAGCCCCAGCGTTCTTCAACCCAAAAGGCATCCTCTGATTATAGCCCTAGCATTAGAACTTCCATTACCAAGAATTGAGCCCTCAGTGTTAAGTTTATAAGTAACATAGTGCTTCCACTGAACAATCATTTCCTTCTTTTTGTACTTTCTACCTACAGTCTTGGAATAGAGAAGAATAGGGATGTCTGAATTCAAAGACCACTTGTATTTCATCTTATGAGCATGAAAGATGTCCTGAAACTGATCTAGAATTGTTTACAACTTGATTTTCGTGTTTGGTTTAGTGTTATCAAAGAAAAACTTGTTTCTTGCACATTATATAAACCAAACAACAATACATGGAATGATTCTAATTAGACTTAAAAGCTCAGTTGGGGAGTGTTCAACATTCCATTAGAAGAAAAATCTTTCCCAAAGGGTGTTAAAACTAGAATTTTCATTACCAAAAATCATGTTTAACAAGCCCCATATCTTGGAAATGAAAATGCTAGAGTTAAAGTTATGATGTATTTCCTCTGAATCATTCTCACAAAAGTAACACTTTGAAGGGAAATGGAGATTAAAATCTTCTAAAAAATCAGGTAATGCTAAAAGTATATTGAGCAGCTTCCAGTTGAATATACCAATTTTCTTGGAAAGCAGGTCAGACCAAAGGAATCTGAAAGAAGGAATTACATATTTTCTATCTCTGATCAGCTCATAAGCTGACTTGACAGAAAAGAGGCCATTTTCATATGGTTTCCAGACTAAAATATCCTTATAATCTGGAAACTAAAGCACCTTATTTTTTTTATAAAGAGAGTTACATGAACTGGTAAACCATGTTCAATACTTTCCAAAATTTTAGTTTGATTGTCAGTATAATCTTTGATTGAGGTTTCTGGACTTGGATAAGAAGAATCAAAGTTCTAAAGATATGAAAGAGGTCCAAGGTCAGTCCAGGTAGCTTCCCAGAACGACACTTCACCTATATCAAGTTGAACCAGGGAATTTTGTAAGGCTAAATCAGAAATATCTATGATCATTTTCCATGTATTAGAAATTTTTATGTGATTTGGAAAAGACCACAGATATGCAGACCATAGTGAATGACCTTGTTGCAACTTCCACCATAGTTTTAGAGAAATATTTTTTACAAGTGTATGAAGGTTTTTGAGATCTAGGCCATTCTCAGTTTTAGGGAAACACAATTTAGGATAAAACTTCCAAACTTTCTTGTTCCCTGTTTCAGTATCAGAGACATTCTAGAAGAACTTAGCAAGTATGAAATGGATTTTATCCAAACACCTTTTTTGGGCTTAAGGATCTATTTTTCCATTTAACAATTTTGGAAGGGACAAAATCTACTAAATCATGGTAGTATATGTTTTCATTTCTTCCTAGATAGATAAGGTAGCCCAAATATTTGAAGGGAAAAGACCCTTCAATCATCTCAGTTTGTGTTAAAATGTCATATTTAGCTCTGGGAGTAGCAAACTTTGAGAGATAGATGTTTGACTCCTCAAAGTTAATTTTTGGCACGTGGCTAGTTCAAAAGAGTTAATTTTTTTTAAACCCTTATTTGTGTATTTTAAGAAGACTTTTGTGTCATCAGCAAAAGCTAGATGAGTAACTTCATCATCAGGTGGTAGGGTGACCAGGCCGCCCGAGCTTAGCACATCCATAGCCTTCCTAAGATCACATTATAAGGAGAAGATGCATCCACAACAATGAAACTACACCTGATGGTCACTCCATTGTCGCCATCCACCACTCGAACATGCAATGTTATCTCTCCTATAGGAAATATTGAGTTTCCCGTGAATCCTGATAAAAGGGGAAGCAGATTTTTTCAAATTCTCATGCCCTATGTCTAGCTGGTCAAAGCATTCAGCAAACTTCACTTCTACCCCGCTTCCATCATCAACAAACACCCTTCTGATCAAGGACATTCCAACAATGGATGAAATTACCATAGGGTCCGCATGGGGCATTTGGTCCGACATAGCATCAGCTTCTGAGAAGGTGATAGTCTCATCCGGCTGAAACCTCTTATGAGTGGACTCTTCCACGGGAACCCTTCGAGATTTAGCCCTTATAACAGTGTTCGAGGATATCTCTGCCACTATGCCATTGATGATGTTAATTACCCTTTGGATGGGTGGGTTTTCTCCATTTTGGTTTCCTTGATTTCTCCCATGTTGCTCCTTAGGCCTATATGCCTTCCGTCCTGCCCCTTGTCTCGAACCACCTGTTCTCAAGGCCTTCTATCTCCTCTGACTCCATTATTTTAATTGTTCCTTCTATATGGCAGCCACTGATTCACCCTGGGCCTCAATGTGACTGCCTGGTTCCTATGTCACTATCCTTGAAACAGAGACCCCCCTCTAGCACCGGTTTTTAAAACCGGTGCTAAATATCTAATAGCACTGGTTTTTAAATTTTTAACACTGGTTTTAAAAATCGTTGTTAATTTAACACCGGTTTTAAATTTTAACACCGGTTTTTAAAAAACCGGCGCTTAATTTTACAATAGCACCGGTTTTGGAAACAATTAACACCGGTTTTTAAAAACCGATGCTAAAAAGTTGAAAATTTTATTTTTCCCGCCAAAGAAATAGCCAATATTTTTTAATAGCACCGATTTTTAAAAACCAGTGCTAAATATTTGTAAAATTCTATCTTCCCGCCAAAAAATTCAAAATAGAACCGGTTTAAAATCGCCAAAAACTTCTAAATATTTTTCTAAATTTTTTAAATTTCATTATTTCTTCCAAAGAATTGAAAAAATTCGTTAAAAATTTCAAATAATCTTCCCAAAAATTTCATGAGCTAGGAGTAGCTGCGCAACCGCTCTAAGCTATTTTTTTTAACTTTCAAAATCGTTCACTTCTTTTGTTGACTTTAACTAATGACTAAGTTAAGTTAAATTAATCAACGATCAACCTTCACTGACCTCATATATACAAATAAGAATAATTATTTTTTACATTAACTAATTAACGTTCAACCCTTAATTGATTTAGTATACATAAATACAACTTTAACAAGTTAACGGCGAAACTTTACTTTACTTTCAATATATAAACACTGATAATTAGGCCGACTTTTACTAATCAACGGTCAACCTGTACTTGACTTTCAATATATAAACATTAAAAACAAAGTTGACTTTAACTAATTAACGGTCAAACTTTATTTGAATTAGTATATGATAAATACTAATAAAAATGTTTGATTGTTTAATCAACAGTCAAACCTTAGTTGACTTTCTATATATAAATACTAACCAACGGTAAAACTTTACTCGACTTTCCATATGTAAACACTATAACTAGGTTGACTTTGTCTAATCAATAGTCAAACTTTACTTGACTTTCAATATATAAACACTAATAACAAAGTTGACTTTAACTAATCAACGATCAAAATTTATTTGAATTAGTATATGAAAAATACTAATAAAAATGTTTGACTTTTTCTAATCAACAGTCAAACATTAGTTAACTTTCTATATATAAATACTAATCAACGGTCAAACTTTACTCGACTTTCCATATATAAACACTAATAACTAGGTTGACTTTGTCTAATCAACGGTCAAACTTTACTTGACTTTCAATATATAAACACTAATAACAAAGTTGACTTTAACTAATCAACGGTTAAATTTTATTTGAATTAGTATGTGATAAATACTAATAAAAAATGTTTGACTTTGTCTAATCAACAGTCAAACCTTAGTTAACTTTCTATATATAAATACTAATCAACGGTAAAACTTTACTCGACTTTCAATATATAAACACTAATAACTAGGTTGACTTTGTCTAATCAACGGTCAAATTTTACTTGACTTTCAATATATAAACACTAATAACAAAGTTGACTTTAACTAATCAACAATCAAACTTTATTTGAATTAGTATATAATAAATACTAATAACTAGGTTGACTTTGTCTAATCAACGGTCAAACCTTACTTGACTTTCAATATATAAACACTAATAACAAAGCTGACTTTAACTAATCAACGGTCAAACTTTACTCGACTTTCAATATATAAACACTAACAACTAGGTTGACTTTGTCTAATCAACGGTCGAACTTTACTTGACTCTCTCTCTATATAGAAATACTATGTTGACTTTAATTAATCAATGGTCAAACCTTAATTAACTTTTGATATATAAATGCTAATAAGTAATTTAACTTTAACTAATAACTAAGTTGCCTTTATAGTAATATAATAAGAGTAGGTCTCCCAACAGGCGGCATGTCTATAAGCTTAAGGACGAGCCACTTATTTCTTACCTTATATACTGCATTTGTTAAATTACACAACATTTTACTTTACTGGAAAATAATTTTTTAAATCATATATTTTTATATTTTCACCTTTAAATACATTTTATTACTTGTTTTAACTTATAAAATGCAATATTTAAATTTTATAAAAAATTACAACATTTAAGTTAAATGCCCCTGTGGACTGTCCCTAAGCTTATGGAAATGCTGTCTTTCCCGAGACTTTCCCATATAATAATTATTGAAAATTCTGCAATAAAAAACAAAATTTAAATCAATTTATTTTTGATAAATCTAATCCATTAGTATACTTAGATACATTGAATCTCAGCCTTAAAAATTGCATCATATATAAGGAAAAACTGTTATCTCCCTCGCTATAACCCTCCTCACTTCCCTTCCTCGACGGCGGAACTACACCTTCTTCCTTGATGGCTCACTCCCTTCACTCCACACCACCGCGAAGCCCCTCCATTACCGCAAAGTGCCCCATCCGTCGAGAAGCTCCTTGCGCCGAGAAGTTCTCCGCCGCCGAGAAGCCCTTCTGCGCCTCTACGAATCTATCCCGCTGAAGTTGAAGTCCTCCACCTCTACGGATCTGTCTGGCACTAGATCCGTTATCCTACAGCCCCGCTTCCCCATCTCCAGGCCGCCACACTTCTTCCACCATTCATCGCTCTTCCAGCGTTCTCCGTTCATCCCTCCTCTACCGTTCACCTTGAGCCATCCCTGAAGAGGGCTTGGGATGGACTCTTAAGTGTTGGTTCTCTTGGCCTTTCTCTTATAGGTGACTTAAGTACTTCCATTGGTGAGTTATGTTTCTTAAATCAACTCTTTGAATTGGTTTTGTGTTTTTAAAGCCATTTGATTGATCATTTCTGGATATATATATATATATATGAACATGGGTTTTTCCTTGATTATGTGTGTAAAGTATGGAGCATTTTGGTGCTTCTGTTTAATTGGAATGGCAGCATGTGAAACAAGGAGTATGCATAACATGTATTCTGAGTTTTGAGTATTGGTGTTGCTTAGACATGTTTACATTTCTATTAGGTATGTAGAAAATATATGATGAACTAGGTTGTTTGATATTCAGCTTGCCTTTTGTGAATTGTGGATGCTAGTCTAAAATGGCTCCTATCTCTGGTTCTGGTATTGTTTCCTTCAGTTTTTCCGAAGCATTGGCGTGACCTTGTACTCGGTTACACCTGAATCCCAGTGTCTTTACATTCCTAAGGGTTTTTGAGTTGTATGGTAGTTTTTGAAGAGGAGTGTCTTTGGTGGTTTAAATTTCAAAAGAGAGTATTGGTTTGCCCATGACATATAATGAATTAGGCTATTTTATTTTGTTACTATATTGGAAGTTGGACTTCTTTTTCTAGAAGACTTATTGTAAGAACAAACACCCACTAAGTGTTACTGTGTTTGCAAACACCTCAGACTCAGTTGAGTTTTGAAGGTGACTTGTCATTCTATAGATGATACATTACAATTTCGTTGCACATTAGTGGTTGCTGATACTCATCTTCCATATACTACTTAGGTGCGTTGCTTTTGGTTCTTAATCAAGTTCTGGACATGAAGATGTTGAGCCTTCTACAGGTGATGCTTTTGATCATACTGTTTAGTTTAAGTGTCTCAATTGGCTATGAATGTACTAATTTACTGTGGACACATTAAAATATCCTGGTTGCTAGATCTGTGACACCTACTTCTTCAAAGCATAATGTATTTCTAATTTTCCATTTGTGTACGCCCATCTTACATATCTTACATACTATAAACCTTCAAGGTTTTGAGTTTCCAAAAGGCTAATAGTGAAGAATTCTATTAACACACACCCAATAAAGTTGTAATCTTCATGCCAGAGGTATTTATTCGTTACAGCTTTGTTTTGTTTTTGGCATTTCCAGAGCTGTTGGATTACTGATGCTTCTTTGCATTTCTATAGGACTCAACAATGCATATGGGAAACACACAGAGACTTGGTAGCAAGAAAACATTGCTGCAGACTCTTGATTGTGTCACTGCTAAACTGTATAAACTTTGTCATATCATGTGAAATGCATGGTTGTTGGCCCATTTTTTATGAATGCATGGTTGTTGGCCCATTTTTTATGAATGCATGGTTGTGAAATGATGACTTTTGAGGGAAAAGCAAACATATTTTAAGTCCCACTCAAGTTTCTGTTGATGCCTGCAGATATGTTTCACTTTGGCATTTTAATGTTGTATTTTACTTTAAACGTTATTTTTGCTCTGTAGCATGTGATTTACGTGAGTAATATTGTTACAGTCATTTCATTAATGTTATGAATTAGCATAGGAAGAATATGATAAATATGTGTTTATCTTGGTGGATTATTTTGTGCTTTACTTTACCGAATGTTGATGCGTGACTGAATCGAATTGAGTTATGTAGCCTTGTTAAGTACTCAAGGTTGATATACTGATATGAACGTCTTTATTCTAGTATAAGCTTCTGGTATAAGCTTATGGCATGGTTTCCAGTGATCTATTGAATAAGCTTTTAGCAGGGTGAGATTGATTCCTCTCCAAGGTCTCCACCGCAATGTTTAGTCACGTAGATTATTAGTTTTGTGTCATAATTTTTTTGTTTTATTTCTATATTATCAATTTTGTGAAGTTAATTTTATTATTAAATTGATGTCCTATTAAATTGTTAGTTTCAGGTTCTTTTCTCTTCCTCTGAAAGCTGAAGTGTGCTCCCGCTTCCTCTGTTTCAGGTCTTCTCTTCCTCTGAAAGCTGCAGCGCGTTGCCGTTTTCAGAAGAAGGGATTTTTTTATTTGTCGTAAATATTTTAGCACCGGTTTTAACCGGTGTTAACAAAAAAAACTGGTGCTAAATTAGCAACGGTTTAAAAATCGGTGCTAATTTAGCATCGGTTTTTGTGTTAGCACCAGTTTTAACCGGTGCTAATTTAGCACCGGTTTTTCAACCAGTGCTAACGAAAAAACCGGTGCTAACTAAAAAACTGGTGCTAAAAGTTGGGATTTAGCACCGGTTTTTTTCCAACTGGTGAAACCGTTTCATCGGTTACTTAGGCACCATTTTTTTGCAAAAAGACTGTTGCTAGAACATATAAAAACCTGTACTAAAGGGGGGGTTCTTGTGATAGTCGCTTCCCGCTCACACCTATCAATCTCCATCCTTAACTGCATGCAATCGTTTATGTCGTGGCCATAGTCTATGTGATGATCACAGTACCAACTTGCTGCCTTTTGAGCTGCAATTGAATTATGAGAACTATGCAAGGGTGGGGTGTCTGGAAGAGCCCTCGATGTATGCTTAAAATATGTGGAGGGGTTCTTCCACCGAGCATTGGGGGCAATGGATTATATCTGTCAAACGATGTTCTTATAGGTTCGATCGAACTTTTTCCTCTATGCTCTACACTTCTTCCTGCTTTCTCTGAAAGGCTATCTCTTTTCCTTTTGGTTGCCTCCTTAACCCTCAAATATTTCTCCACGACCTCCTAAAGTTTTTGCAGTGCCTTAGGAGTATTAGTACTCAACTTTTTGTATAATTCTATTTCCTGCATCCCCAGCAGGTACCCTTGGATTACCTTATTCTCCATCATTTCTATCACCCCAAACTTTTGTCTACATACCGATGATAGAAGGTTTTTGTGCTTTCCACTAGCTTTTGCTTCATCTGGTAGAGTTCTATCAAAGTTTTGGTAAACTTCTTCTTTTGAGCATATTGGCTCAACAACGCTCCGGTGAAGTCCCGATACGATTGAAGCAAGCTCCTTGGCAACTTATTAAACCACTCATGTGCCTTTCCCCGCAAGTAGCTGCATACCAGCTTGCATGTCAATTTCTCATCGAAGTTCCTCGAACTCATCAAGCACAGGAATGTCTGTATGAATTCTTGAGGGCCAGTTTCACCATTTTATGTGGGAAGTCCTTCCAGAGGCTTCACTTCTATTGGCCATCGAACCTTGGTTATCACCAAGCTAAAAGGAGATCCCGCAGCCTGTCCTAAGGGGTTGATCAACCTATCCAATTCCTTCCTTAGCAATTCACTTGCATCCAAAGGGGGTTTGTGCTGACCCACTGGAAGGTTGAGCCCCATATCGTGACCACCCAACTGTGGCATATAAAAAGGTTAGGTTCCTCCGTATCCTGGGTTCATCTAGTGCGGTTCGAGGTTTAGGTATACTGGTGGTGGTTGAACATAAGGATTGTATAGCCTCTGGCTGATTCCCATACTCCCATATCCTTGCATGCTATAAGAAGTCATCATTCCATATGCTACTCCTGAACCGACCAGGTTGAGGGTAAGAGCAGGTGGGGCTAGCAGGGGTAACACATATACAGGACCTTGGGAATAAATAGGAATGGAAGGCTGGGGCCTATTCTGTAGGTGCCATCCAACATATCCGTGATAAGGGTAGGCTATTGGGGGTTGGGGCTGAGAGGCCCACCCTGTAATTATTTCCAAAGGTGAGGGTGGCACTGCCCCCATCATGACTTTATTATCCCTCGAAATAGGAGGGGGTAATCCGATAACCAGCTGCAGCCAAGACTTGAGCTGCTCGTTCCACATCTTGAATTGGGGTTGCCCTCTCCATATTTTGATTTCCTTGCCCATGTTGGCCATAGGCTTCCATATACAAGTCTCCTGAGACTTCCATAAACCTTTAATCCCTCGAATCAACCACCCTCTCGAGCAGGGGATCGATATTCCCTTGTCTTTGCTCTCCCATCACTTCCATAGTCCTCGAGGGCCCAGGCATATCATGCTGGATTGGTACCAGGGTGTTTGTGCCAAATGCCACTGAGGTTTTGTCACCCCCTCATGGCCTACACATGTACTAGGTTCCGCTCGCAACTCCGCTCCCATCGTTTGAGTATTAGCCATGTCGCTGTCCTCAATGCGGATGTTGTTTCCTCCTTCTAGATTCTTTGATATTAACCTTGTTTGAGATCCAACCCCCATACCTATTGACCTCAATCTCTCGCTCATTCGAACTACCGTGGACATAAACTTTCCAAACCCTTGATCCATCTTAGTCATCCCCAAAGACGGCGCCAATTGATGCATTTTTGACCACCAACTGGTTTGTGGGCTTGGGTTCTTCTCCAACTAACCTTCAATCAAACTATCCCTGGGGTTCTAGGGTTCAGTACTCCGATGCTTAAGTTAGTTCAAGCATTTGATATGATTAAGATAGAATGAATGATAACTAAATGTGTGCCTTGTATTTATACCCCGTGTCTTAAATAACGTACTCCTTAATTAGCCATGAATGCGGTATTTAAGTTATAGTATTAAATATTCCCCTAACCGGGCTGTCATTCCTGCAGCCTAATGGCATTCTTGGGCCTAACCTCTATCAGGCAAGTAGAAGATTGTGAGAATTAGTATGGCAGATCAGATCAAATAGGTGATTTTTATGATGAGATTGGTTAGACACTCGAATATTGTGTAGCTAAAGCTAGTAAGATTTATAGTAGGAATAATCTCATTTGCTGAGAGATGTAACTATAGTTTTACGAGAACTGCAAATTTCTTTCATTGAAAAAATTAGATGCATATTGATATAAATATTGGTTAAAACCATGGTGGTGAAATTAATGAAATTAAAAATTTTAAATGGTTTTCTACTATCAAAATTGTTGAGATTGTTTGTTTTGATTTTGAAAAGTGTATCAAATATTCTAATCTGACCCCAATATTTCAAAATAAGAGCTAATATAACCCTTGATATTAAAACAAGTGCCGATAACCCTAGAACTCTTGTTATAGACAGACTATAGGAGGGTAAAATCATCCAATATGTTTTAAAAAAACTAAGTAAGGGTATTTTAATCATTTCCATCATAATCAATACTAAAGTTTTCTCAGTCAACATCAATTTGGGGGGTAAGTTGTAAATAATGGCAACATTTGACGAACACTTTCCTTTTCATTTCAGAATAACAAGATGCAAATTATATACCGAATGTTGCCATTTTTTCAGCCTTTACAAAAAAGTTAAAAAAGGTTTAGAATTGGGAGTATGTCTCCTAATAGGTGGCATGTCCATAAGCTATTGACAAACCACATTATTTTTAAACTTATACACTACATTTGTTAAATTACTTAAAAATAAATAAATTTAAAACTCACCAAAGTGAGAGGATATATATTATGCTCTCCTAACCCATCAAAAGAAACAATGAGTAGTTCATATACAAACTATGTGCAACAAAGTAAAAAATCATGGAAAAAGCTTGGCACAAGAAGTGTTATTCCAAATCCTAAGTCTCCAAACCCTTTGAAGGCTAAGGATTTTGCCCTAAACCCATTTCGAGATCTATTATGGCCTCCCACTTTTTTGCCTCCACACCTCAGTGTCGACAGAAAGAGGTGGTCTTCCATAACAGTCCCTTGCAAATCATTTCCCCAGAAGTGATTCACCATTGGAGCTTCAAAGATTGAGTAGCAAGAAGTGCTTGTACAAATTGAGAAAGATCCTTCCAGATGTCCAGGTCTACAAGCCAGCTTCATAATCTTTAAGGTGAGCTCCTCCTCTTGTTTACAGCCTGAGAAAAGATCCAAATAGTTCCCCCTGCTGGTCCAAACTTCAGAACCTGAGAAAGAAAACAAACAATAGCAGTTACTGGTTATAGCAGAAATAGTAAGGTCTCTCCTAGTTAAGATCATAAAAACTGGATATATAGAAAAAAAGAAGCATCCAAATGAATGAGACCCTGAATATGCTTAGGTAAACTGTTAAAAGAGAATGAAGAGCTCACCCTATTTGAGCTTGCAATTTTAGCAAGTGTGTCTACCAGTCTGTTACCATCTCTATAAATGTGTGATATTGAAGCAATGAGTTGATCAAACTGGTTCTGGATTTGTCTAACTAGTGATGTGTATCTTTATGGAATTTTTAATTCTCTTATAACCATTTTAACCAACAAGAGAGAGTCACATTCTACTTCAATATGGGATAAACCTGCTTGAGAAGCCAGTTGTAAACCCAGTTTCAGACCTTCCATTTCAACTTACAAGCAAGAGCAGTTTTCAAGAGCTTTGACAGCTCCACTAATAAACCTTCCATGAGTATCTCTGATTAGAGCCCTAGCACTAGAACTTACATTACCAAGAATTGAGCCCTCGATGTTAAGTTTATAATTAACATAGTGCTTCCACTGAACAATTATTTCCTTCTTTTTGTACTTTCTACCTACAGTCTTGAAATAGATAAGAATAGGGATGTCTAAATTCCCAGACCACCTGTATTTCAGCTTACGCGCATGAAAGATTAACTGAAACTGATCTATAATTTTTTTCAACATGATTTTTGTGTTTGGTTTAGTGTTATCAAAGAAAAACTTGTTTCTTGCACATTATATAAACCAAACAACAATGCATGGAATGATTCTTATTAGACTTAAAAGCTCAGTTGAGGAGTGTTTAACATTGCAGTAGAAGAAAAAATTGTCCCAAAGAGTGTTAAAACCAGAATTTTCAATACCAAAAATCATGTTTAACAAGTCCCATATCTTGGTAGTAAAAATGCTAGAGTTAAAGATATGATGTATTTCCTTTGAATCATTCTCACAGAAGTAACACTTTGAAGGGAGATGGATATTAAAATCTTCTAAAATATCAGGTAATGCTAAAAGTCTATTGAGCAGCTTCCAGTTGAATATACCAATTTTCTTGGAAAGCAGCCCAGACCAAAGGAATCTGAAAGAACGAAGCACATCTTTTCTATCTCTGATCAGTTTATAAGACGACTTGATAGAAAAGAGGCCATTTTCAGATGGTTTCCAGACTAAAATATCCTTATAATCTAGAAACTGAAGCACCTTATTTTTTTTATAAAGAGAGTTACATGAACTGGTAAACCATGTTCAATACTTTCCAAAAATTTAGTTTGATTGTCTGTAAAATCTTTGATTGAGGTTTCTGGACTTGGATAAGAAGAATCAAAGTTCTAAAGATATGAAAGAGGTTCAAGGTCAGTCCAGTTAGCTTCCCAGAAAGACACTTAACCTATACCAACTTGAACCAAGGAATGTTGTAAGGCTAAATTAGAAATATCTATGATCATTTTTCATGTCTTAGAGATTTTTAAGTGATTTGGAAAAGACCAAATGCATTCAGACCATAGTGAATGACCTTGTTGCAACTTCCCCCATAGTTTTAGAGAAATATTTTTTACAAGTGTATGAAGGTTTTTAAGATCCAGGCCATTCTCAGTTTTAGGGAAACACAATTTAGGATAAAACTTCCAAACTTTCTTGTTCCCTGTTTAAGTATCAGAGACATTCCAGAAGAACTTAGCAAGTGTGAAATGGATTTTATCCAAACACCTTTTGTGGGCTTGAGAAATATTAAGTGATTAATTTGGATGGTAGACGGAACATGTTTGATAAGGATTAATCTTCCAGATTGGTTTAAGGATATGTTTTTCCATTTAACTATTTTGGAAGGGACAAAATCTACTAAATCATGGTAGTATATGTTTTCATTTCTTCCTAAATAGATAGGGCAGCCCAAATATTTGAAGGGAAAAGACCCTTCAATCATCCCAGTTTGTGATAAAATGTCATATTTAGCTCTCGGAGTAGCAATCTCGGAGTAGCCCTCGACAGGACATCCGTGTGCTCGAGGGGACATTCGTGTGCTCGAAGGGACATTCGTGACCTCGAGGTTACATCTGTGTGCTTATGGGGACTACTCCAAGGGACATTTGTGTGCTCGACCGGAAATTCGTTTTCTCGACGGGGCCATTCGTGTTTCGATGGGACTTCCGTGCGCACGAGGGAACATCCGTGTGATCTAGCTACATTCCTGTGCTCAAGATGATTACGCTTGGTATTTCACGGCTAGACACATGCCATTCAACAACACACTCCTCCGGCTGTTTAACCATGGTCTGCAAGCTTCTCCTGATTACGAGCTCAGAATACCATGAACGGCAGGCTTACTACCCTACTTCCTCCATCAGTTTTACTTACGGTTATGACTGACTGGTTGTTGCCTAGCCAAAGTATTGAATTAACACTGGGTGTGGACATTCGATACTTTGGAATCGCAACTACCTTTCCCTTTTAGATCTTGCACATATATAGACTTATAGTTATTAGTATCTGATCATTCTTTTGGAGGCAATGATGTTGCCTTTTTTGTATAAAAATACTATGATGACACTGGCTTGTAAATTATGTGGCTTGGGGTACCAATATATCAACCCCCACCCTCGGGTGTTTTCAGTTAAAAAAATGAGAGATAGAAGTTTGACTTCTCAAAGTTAATTTTCTGGCATGTGGCTAGTTTAAAAGAGTTTAAAAACAACAAAAAATTTCAAACCCTTGTTTGTGTATTTTAAGAAGACTTTTGTGTCATCAGCAAAAGCTAGATGAGTAACATTTTTCATAGAGCTTGGCAATTTAAAATATTCAATATTTACATGTTGAAAAGGGAAGTTGAGATTTCTTGAAAAAGCTTCTGCCAAGAGGATAAATAAGTAAGGAGAGAGTGGATCTCCTTGCTTAAGTCCTCTTGATGGTTTAATATCCATTTGAGATGCCATTAACGAGGATGGAGAAGTGAGATGCTTTCATGTTTCCCATAATCAGATTAACCAGTGAAGTAGTAAACCCCATTTTCAAGAGAAGACAATTCAAAAAATTCCAAGAGACTTTATCAAATTACTTCATCATATCTAATTTGAAGATGACAAGCCTCTATTTTTTGAGTTTAGGAAATTGGTTAATTCTTGCATTAACAATACATTATCTGCCAGCTCCATGCCTTCAACAAAGACTGTCTGTTCAGGAGAAATAAGGGATGTCATGATTGGTTTCAGTCTAAGACAGAGTAACTTTGAAATTATTTTATTTACAAAGTTACTTAGGCTTATAGATCTATTATATTTGAAAGAGGTTGTTACTTCTTTATTAGGAATCAAGGTTATAAGAGCAGAGGATATTGCTTAGGAGTGGGATGGCCAGCCATGAAGTCATTTACTGCAAGGAGTAAATCAGACTTGATTATATCCCAACAAATTTTATAGAATTTTCCTGGAAAACCATCAGGGCCAGGGGCAAAATCACTGCCCATAGATGATAGAATTTTTTATGGTTCTTCAATTGTGACTAATTGAGTTAATTTACAGTTCATTTCTTTGGTCACCATGTTAGGAACATTTTCTATTAGCCAGGGAGTATTAATATCAGAAGTATCAGTGTTTTCCTCTGATAAAAGCTTTGTATAAAAGTCAACAACCTCATTTCCAATATCTTTTTGATCAGTTAGCCAAACTACATTAGAATCTTTGATAGATGCAATAAATTGTCTAGAATGTTTTGCCTTCATT
Source organism: Rubia yunnanensis (assembly GCA_037428765.1). Taxonomy (NCBI): domain Eukaryota; kingdom Viridiplantae; phylum Streptophyta; class Magnoliopsida; order Gentianales; family Rubiaceae; genus Rubia; species Rubia yunnanensis. The sequence continues at coordinate 81,899,851 of CM075068.1, forward strand.
GCATTATGGGAAAAAAATTAGTATTGGAGTCCCCCTCCTTTAACCATTTTATCCTTGATTTATTTTTCCAGAAAGTTTCTTGCTGGGAGAGGGCTAAGGTTAATTCAACTTTTGACTTATTATAGGCAATAAGATTAGCATCATTCTCCAAGATTTGTAAATCCAGTTGAACTTTAAGAATATTTCATCACAGGTTTGACCCTATTAAAAATATTGCCAAACGTGTTTTTTTCCAAGATTTTAAAGCTTGTTTAGTAATTTTTAACTTGAAAGAGAAGTTTTCCATTCTTGAAAGATTGGATTTGATCATCCCTGAGTTCTGAATTAGATGGTTAAAAGTTGGGTGGCTAATCCAATAGTTCTGAAACTTAAGTGATTTAGGACCAGTAGCCAAATTTTGAGACTTAATGTGTAGGATTAAAGGTGAATGATCAGATTGTTCCCTAGCAATCACATTTACGTGTGAAGTGGGGAAATCATTCAACCATGAAGAGTTTGATTTTCCTCTATCTAATCTCTTCCACACTCTGCCTTTATGTCTCATTCAAGTCCAAGTAAAGAGGCTTCTAGCAGTTGGCAAGTTAATATACTGACTAGATGATTTGAAATTTTAAAATCTACCATTACTTTAGGATCTGGAATAGAGTGTCCTAAATATTCAGTTTGGTCCTCAATAACATTAAGGACTCCTATATTTAAAATGTGGGCTATCTTTATAAGATAATAAAGAGTCCCATAGTTTAGCGTTTGCTTTTTTTGAATGCTTTGCATACACAAAAGAAATGTGGCAATCCTTAGGTATTGCAGGATGAACTATTTTGGCTAGGATGTATGCCTTGTGGGATTTGATTATATTAACTTTGATGTAATCATCCAAGAATAGCCAAATCTTACATTTAGGAATGGAGAAAAAGTTTTTATATAAGTCAAAATAAATTTTTGAGGTTTGAGAGGCTTCCAAGATTGGCCCAATTAAGAATATTAAAGAAATGTGATGTCTGTGTTTAATATCTCTAACTTTGATTTTAGAATCATGGTTACCTATCCCTATAATATTCCATATACAAAGATTTAAATCCATTAAAAATTAATGTTTAGAGGACATTGAGGATCTAGTTAATACAAATTTTGGGGTTGAAGTACAGTTCTTTCGATTATACTTAGTTTGAGACTTTTGACCAGCTGGATTCTCATCTGTGGGATTTTAAGAGGTGCATTAAATATGTTTTGGGATGCAACCATATCAGATATAAAGGATCCCCGAGATTGAGCTATCTTTACTTCTTATGAGTTTTCAGGTTCAGAGTCATAACCTGATCTATGAACTCCATCTGAGATGATGGATTCTTTAAATCCTATCCTCTTTTTAGATTTAGAATCGGAAGAGAGTAAAGGAGAAGTGCAAGCACTGATTTCAATAAAACTCTCGTTCTGGTTATCTCTGATTATAGGGCTTTTAGGAGAAGAAGGTTATGCTGCTTAGATGAAGAAACTCTAGCTTCAGGAGAGAGTTTTAGGTTCTCAGAAACCTTTGAAACTTCATCAAATACAATAGCACCATCAACATGCATTCTATTATCATGAATCTTAACAACAGTCTCAGTAGACACAGGCTCAGTATGCTTACTATTAATATTAATAATCTCATCAGTCACAATGGTCACACCCTGATTAGATAAATTATCATTCAAGTTCTTCCTATGAAAAACAGGGGGACTGATGACCTTAGAGGGTTGATTATCAGAATCCACAATGAGAGTAGAGCTAGCAGTAGTCTGAGCATGATTATTTTTAGTTGGTTTAGAGAATACCCGAGCCTCTGATCTAGAGGCTAACTCTTCAGAACTCTTTCCATCCATCTCAGGCTGAGAAGTCTTTGGGTTTGAACCTTTAGTTTCTGGCCTCGAGATTTCCTGTGTCACATAAGCAACTTTGTGAGTAGGGATATGTGACTTATCTTTAGGACTTTGTTTTGGGATCCTTTTCAGCAGGTCCCTGGGCAGTAAAACCTTGCAAAGCATCAGTTTTACAACTAGTATCCAAATGACCTAGTTTAAAGCATTTTGAATAGTAATCAGGGACACCTTCATAATCAATATATTTCTAGAAACCAACACCCCTATAATCTAACCATATCATATTAGTTCTAGGCATAGTGATATCAAGTTCAACTTATACTTTTGCCACATGAGGCCTAGTCCAATTTAATGTAGCTTTGTCTACTTTAACAGGATGACCTATAATATTGCCAATAGACATCATCACATCTGGATCAAAAAGTTGTTAAGGCAATCCATACAGAGATAATCATACAGGCACTATGGGGGAATCAACATTGGGGTTAAAATTGGGAGTCCATTTAAAAATTCTTAGAGAATAAGCACCAGAATTCCAGACTTAATGAATCCAACAACGATAGTAATCATCAGATAAAGAGAATGAAATTAAAACTTGACGATTATCTGACAAGTGGATCTCTGTATGGCCCTTGAAATCGGCTTTCTGAAAATCCCGGCGAAGTTTGTCCAATTAAAGCCTACCTCGCGAGAATTTTCTGGCCAACGTAAGCTTCAGAGGGGCTTCCAACTTTCCATACTCTTCAATGGTGAAGGATAGACCGGGTTCGCCAAGATGATCGATGTGGGGTTTTGGATTGAAGGAAGTTCCATTAGGTTGGGGTTCAGATTGAATAACGTTTGGGTTGGGTTTTCCTAGGATGTGAGCATAGGATGGTGGTGGCTTCGCCATGACGGTGGCGCCGGTAGGAGGTGGTGGGAACATATAAGAGAGGGGGAAGCTCCGAGAATCACAGGGCATTTTTCAGAGCGGCATGTTTTTCAGAGCATCTGTCCACTGTCTATTCGCATTTGTTAAATTACATAATCCTAACTTTAAACATTTTAAAATATAATTTTTTATATTATGTTTATTTATATTTTTACGTTCAAATACACATTATTATTTATTTTAACTCGTATAATATAATATTTTTTAAAAAATAAAAATATATTTTGAAAATAAAAGGTTAGAGAATTTATTTATAACTTTATTGACAGACCACCTTTTACAAGGCTTTCGGGGTAATTGGGTAATTGGGCTTATCCGATATTGTAATATGCATCTTGTTATTCTCTGGACTCTCTCTTGAAAAGGCATTGCAGGAAACTTCACCGACACAAACATGGTACCTGCTAATTAGCTACACCGGGAAATCACCATATTTTGTCTCCCACTCTCTTTTTGAAGGCTTTGTCTCCCTCGTTATAAGTCTTACCTTCGTGCTCTTCCCCATTGCAAAATATTGCTTTCGTTAATGCTTTAAGCGCAATACTTTTTCTTACAATCATCCTAATGCATATAATTAATTGAAAAAAATACTTTTATAATCCTATCTAGTTGGCATACGTGCTAATATAATTTTTCAATATTTGAAAGTGTCAATATAACCCTATCTAGTTAGTAAAAATGCCAATATAACCCTCTCCGGCAACTTTTAGCCGGAATTTTAAAAAATTACATGTTTACCTTTTTGAAAAAATTAAAATACAAAAAATAGGAAATGACATTATTACCTGCCGGACCGCCGTCAGGTTTAGGTAGGGTTATATCAACAAATTATGAAAACTGGTAGGGTTATATGAGCACATACTATAGAATATAGGGGTTTTAATGATACTTTGTTTATTTTGTTGTGCTTAGTCCGGATTGATGATTGGATGACGTTTGGTGTTGTGTGTGATTGTCATTTTGTTGTGTTCTTCGACTTAGGGTTTTTAATGTTGATAAGTTTTGAAATGAGGTTATGATATGTGATCATGGTGTTTAATATTATGGTGGTGTCATGATGTCAAATTTTATTTTGTATAAGATATTGTTATGATGTTATAATGGTGTATATGATGATGTGGTCGTCCGTTAAGGCCGGTGGAGTACCACACACTTAATATTTATAATATGTGCTGATATAACCCTTTAAGCTTTAAGAATGTGCTATATAACCCTACAAACATTATAAATGTCCTGATATAACCCAATAAGATTTCATAATGTGCTGATATAATCCTACCTGTTCCAGCGTGGTGCGGTAGCGAACTATGAGGGTAAAATTGTCCACCTAATTTCAGAGTTAGGCCAAAGGGTATTTTGATCAATTTACATAGAGTCAATGTCGAAAAATTGAGGTTAATGCCAGAAATGGGGTCTGAGGGTTATATTGGCACTTTCATTAACTAGTTAGGGTTATATTTGCACTAAAAATTATCATAGGGTTATATTGGCACTTACTCAAATAGATAGGGTTATATTGACACTTATCCCTAATTAATTTTATTTCAGTACTTTTCTGTTTCATTATTTTCAATACTAAATTTACCTCAAAGTCATTTATCTCCATTTAAAAAAAAAATATTCGTTATAGTTTTGCAATTTGTTTATTTTAGTACTTCTCTTGCTCAGTGAAATTAGGGGGTGACGAGACACTACACATGCTACCACTAAGATCACAATCATGGTAAAGGTATTAGAGTTTATTAGATTATACGGGTGGCTTTGATTTTCATCTTTTGGATCCGCCACCACTTAGATGGAGTCGGACAAAATTTAAGATCGTGTGGATTAGTTGCAAGTTTAGTGAATAGTTGGAGAGAATTGAAAAAGATGATCAAATGTATTTTCCCTTAAAAGAAATCATTTAAGAAACGACGTCATTTTCTTAACCATTCAAGAATGATATGGATAGGAAGTGATGACTCATGGAAAATGGCGTGATTATGTTTGATGATGTACGAAGCCATGGCTTCGTTGGGCCAATAGAGAAGCCCAACCTGAGGGCAACCTAACGAGGCCTCATAACAGACTGAAGATTTGGCCTCATTAAGACAAGGCCTAGGGTTTAGGCAAGTGTAGGGTTTTGGCAACCATTTCTAGGAAGGTATAAAAGGTAGATGCATGTCATTTATCTACATTCATATACTGTTCATTACCTGGTCGTTGGTGACTGATTTTAGCACCAGAGTCTCTCCAACCGGAACACTTCGGGGCTTCTTTCTTTCTCAAGTGGCGGATCATCGCTGGTAGATCGGAGCTGGGCTTGGATCGGTTCGTTGTTACATCAGTTGGCAGGCCCAGTGGGACCGATTAGAAGTTAGATCCAGATCTTTTGGTGCATGTCCACTTCTACGGTGACCACTAGAAGGAGTGAGCGGTTGAAGATTAAAGGAACGTGTGTGAGTGACGAGGCATAGTCTGTCTACCGGAAGAAGATGGAGGTCACCCTAACAACCCAGGGTTTGGGGGAAAACCCGATGGAAGCATCACCAAACACTGACCTAGTGGTAGCCATCGAAGGGCCCCGAGTGGTGGATGTGGTGTCTATGGAGTAAGCGATCACTATCAAACCAGGAGCGGGGATGGCTACTATAATACCCAATCCCCCTATGCAGGGATCAAGGAGTATGGATGGTTATTTCACTGAATGTTTTAATGACTCTCATGTCAAAGCTTATGAGAGGGGAGTCAGGGGGAAATCAGAGCATAGAGGCTATGAAGGGGAAACAACTGAACTTTGATCAAATCTCACAGATGCTGATGGCAACGGGATATCAAGTCGTCCCACCATCGACCGCACTCAGGTCATCATGACGGTTTATCATCAGTGCCTTGGGAATAAGTGAGGGCTTCGCCCCTAGCGAGCCAGATGATAGAATGCCATACTTGGGGTGTCAGGAGACTATTTAGCAAAGGACACCACCTTCATTTCCAGAGAAAATGCAGATGCACTATTCGATGCAAGGTGTACCCTCCTACCTAGGAACTGAGCAGAGGCAAAGGGTTGTCTCATCATTGGGGGTCAGAGGTAAGATGAATCCTTTGGTTGGCCATAGCTACTATGATCGGGACCTGTCCCCCTTGGATACTTAAGATACACGGGGGTTGGGTTTTATCCAAGGTCTATGGCGGTGCACCCCGCATATGTGTTCCTTATCAAAGTCAAAATTAGAACAGGAACCTCTTAGTGGGACAAACATAACACGCCCTAGGAAGAGAGCTAGACAGACTGATTGGGTGGACATGGCAAACAAAAAGGCCCACTTTCAGTTTGGTGATAACTATGTCTCGGTGGCAGGCCGACACGAAGCCACGAGAAGAGCTTCCAACCTATGGAAGAGACTCGGATCTGCAAGAGTTCATTCAGACATTTCTGAGTTTGATGAACTCTCGAGACTTTGAGGAAAAGATAACCTGTAAGCTTGTAGGTAGCTACCTTCGAGGGAAGGCTCATGAGTGCTTCAATAAGTTGCCCGGGGGATCCCTACCATCGTACTGAGACTGTAGCAGGCCATTTTTTAGTCAATATTGCCAAAAGAAGAAGTTTACAAAGATGTTGACAGAGCTGTATCAGACCAAGCTGGGAGGTCGTCGCCGTACCTCTCAAAGTTAATATTTATAAGCCCTAAATGCTTACTATCTACAACTAAGTAAATAACGGCAAGTCAGGGCCGTCCACGAAGAAGAGGGATCTTCCTAAGCGTTTAGGCACAAAATGTTGATATTAGGCTAGAAGTAGATATATGTACACATATAAAAGCGAGTAAAATGGGGGATTTGGTTGTTTGGTGGTCCTAAGTTATGAAAGTAAAAAGACAAGATAACTAGCAAGGTTAAGTAACTATGCTAATCATCAAATAAAACTAAGAAAAAGGGTTTAAAACTACAAAAGATAAAGCCTTGGGGGCAATTGATATCCACTTCCAAACCTAATGTAAATCATTCAACCATTCACTCATTCTATCACATTCATTACTTGACTTAACATTAAGATACTTATCTAGCAAGAATCACAACACATTATGCACAAGAAGTTCTAAGTTCATATTCATAGATTTTCATGCAAAGGAGCTAAGGAATTCGTCACTTTCCTAACACCCGAACACTTCAATCATAAAAACACTTCCTATTCTCAAACAACCCATGGCATAAATGAAGTGAAACATAGCATCAAGAATACATAAATGCTAAATAATAAAGGCTTCAAGAACGAGTGAAACAATCTATTCACTACTTCAACTACATGTTGTGAAGATAAATCTTCTATCCTTCTTAGATAGTAGTTTGCAAGAGTGAATTCGACATCTCTTGTCAAACCTCACCAATGGCTCCCTTAGGACTAAGAGTATCCCATTGATGACATTTAGCACGAAGAATCAATAAGCTTGGCAACACTTATAAATACTACACCGTATCTAAGCATTTAACCAATTCATGCATTTACACAAGATTAGTCAAGAACGATCGACATTCATAGACTTCTCTCATTTTCTACCTAAAGTAAATATGACAACGAGTTCGACATCATCACATTCATCTAGCAATTATCAACACAACAACATCATTTAAGAAGCTCTAACTCATGCTCTTGGATTCCACATTTAAAGCGGGGAGAATTAGCTACTTTCTCCCAACCCTAACAAGTAATCATACAAGCAATTAATATACTCAAGCTTCCAACAACATCAATGCAATTAACAATTCACATTCAAACTTCAATAAATGCACAATAGCAAAAGCACTAAATAGATAGATATGGTTCTTACTACATAGATATGGAAGCTTCAATCCATTGCTCCCAAGATAAAACTAAGCTAGATAATCAAAACCCATAACATAGAACAAAGATCTACAAAGAAAGAAGAAGAAATGGAAGAAAATGGTGAAAAACAAGGGTTTTGGAGCCCCCAAGTCGAGCTTAGACTGTTGGGGAAGAAGGTGGTTAAAAGCTATTTATAGTACAAGAAAAAAGGGAGTAAAATGCAAGTTGCAGGGCAGTATCGTAAGGCTGTCGCAGCTCCATCGTGAGTCACGACCAGATCAGTAAAATTTTGAGCTCTCAGATCAACATTTCGCGAGTTGCGACACACTCGTCGCGAGTCGCGACGGAAAAAAAGTCCCGTTTTGTTTTGCTTCCTCCAGGTGAACCATTGATTCGTTTTGGGAGTTCTTGTAGTCAATTTTATAGTACTCGAGAAGAGGAATCCAATGGTACCACTCTTGGAGGCTGATTCTTCTCGAAAAATTCTGAAAACTCTGCTTCAAAACATAGATCATTCTTCACCCTTTGCTTTGCTCTCCTTTCTTCACTTTATCTTCTACCACTTTGTGAGTGGCCTTCAATCTTCTACCATCCTTTTGAATGACCTTCACTAAACCACTCCTAAGTGCTCATGAGCAATCTACAAATTAATCTTACAAAAAGGAAATTAGATGCTCATAAGGACCAAAAGTCCATTAGACTAAACATAGTTTACAAATTGAAGGATTTAGATATAAAAACCAAAAATGGTCATCTAAACCCCTTATCATGTAAACCTACTAAATCTAGCAATCTTACAACAAAAATATGATAAAAGAGATGTTAAATGCTTTGTAAAATATATGCTTTTGACGTCTCGTCACAAGCAGAGATCAGGGGAGTCCACCGTCATGTTCTACCATAGATATGCTGCTGAGAGCCTGGGGGTGATTGAATGTACGGAGAATGAATTAATACGGGGATACCTATTGGGGATGGAAGATTTGGAACCAAAATTCCTTAGAAATCCAAGAAGTGGTGGAGAAGCATTTGAAGGTGGATGAGGCAACCATGAAAAAGAGGGAAGAAATGATGGCTAAGAACGTAACATTTGATGATCAAGGGAAGAGGCCGATGGAACTGTTGGGAGGAATGTTCGACAAATACACACCCATGCAGCGCTCTCAGGAAGGGATTTGGAGTATTCATCGAGGGGTTTTAAGAGCACCCCAATTTTTGAATGGATCGAATGAAGCCGTGGCAGCGCAAAGGGCTACACACAGGTTATGCGATCACTATAAACACTACAATCACTATACGAATGACTGCGGCCACCTCAGATTAGAGATTGAGAGGTGCGAGAGGGAAGGTCTACTCAGGGGAGAAAACCTTCATCCGCCACCTCCTCAAGATAGTCCATTGAGGCATATAAATGATTGAGGAAATTGATGACATTTCAAGAAAAACTACCTCTAGAGCTGATCATGTTTCACAAGCTAAGAGGCAGGAATGTCAAGAAGAGCCGTATCAAAATCAACCCCCAAGGAACCCAAATAAAAATGAGGAAAAACCTATCATTTGTAGGGTGGTTAATGTTATCAATGGGGTGGTAGGCGAGAGATCTTCGAACATGGTGATGAAAGCCAAATGAAGGCGCATCCCAGCAGGAGAGCCAACCCACAAAAGATTTCGGCCAGACGAGACAATCATGTTCTTAGAAGTAGATGCAGTGTCCAATCAAACCCCCCATGCAGACCCGATGGTGATCTCCGTAGTGATTGGAACATGGTTAGTCAAGAGGGTTTTCATCAACGATGGAAGCAGAGTTAAGATCATGTTCATCAATGGCTTCGACCAGCTGGATATCGATCGGGACAATTTAAAGAAGTCTACATTTCCTCTGTCAGGATTTACTAGGAAAGATGGCGTACCCCCTGAGAGAGGTTACCTTGCCAGTCCAAGTAGCAGATAGAGAAAAGGGGGTGATGATATACTGTAGCTTTGCAGTCGTGAATGTGATCTGCTTCATTTTACGTGTATTAACCGTTGCATTTGCCATAATTTTTGGTTATTTTTAGTTGGTGGATTGCTAGTATTAGTTGTGTTTATGTGATTAGGTGTTTAGATGACCATATTTGGTTTTCTTGTCTAATCCTACATTTTCTTAGACTTAATTGGTATTAACGGACATCTTGTATCCACCTGCTTTTTGGTCTTGATTTTGATCATATTTAGTAGGTCACCCATGGGTACTTTTTGGTTACATTCTATGTGAAGGCCGTTAGCAAGGGCGGTAGAAGATTGAAGGTCGTTCGCTAGAATGGTAGAAGAGGCGAAGGCCATTCACACTAGAATGGTAGAAGATGAAGGTATGAACATCAATGTGTGGCTGAAGGTTATTGAAGCCAAAGATAGGCGACTTCGGAGTTCAAAATGGCTGAAGGAGAAAATGGTGAATCATGGTCCAAGGAGTGTTGTCTTAGTCCAAGAATGATTCAGGAAGAATTAGCCTTTAAGGCTGGTTCCATTGGATTTTTCTTCTCTAATACTACAAAATCAACTACTAGAACTTCCGATTCAGACTAACTAATCACCCGTGATAAGCAAACAAAGTTCAGCCAATAAAGCACCAACGACAGGTCATAGACCGCGCATAGTCAAGCACCAGTGGCCCTTAACAATCTTCATGGCCTGCACTACACAAGAATCCAAGGTTTCGTGAATACCTGCACGAGACCAGCACGAGACCTTCACGAGGCAAGGTCTCAGGCTTTGACAAAAAACACCCGGGCATGAAGCAAGGGGATGAAGAATTGAATATTTGGCTAAGTATGGTGACGACCCATGAGAACCTTCATGGACCATGAAGAAATCCTTGAGCGAGACCATTTACTATTTTCGGTTCGTTAAAACCTTCACGGACCGTGAAAACTTCTGAGCAAAAACTGTGAACTGTTCGCGGTCCGTGACAATCTTCATGGACCACAAAATGAGAATTGCTTCATGGACCGCACTAGATCCCACAAACCGTGGCTATGAATGTTCATGGACTGCACCAGATCCCACGCCCCGTGCTTGAATGCTTCACATACCGTGACTCCGTGCCGATCCATGAAGCCGTGGCGGCTGACCTAGGGTTTAACCATTTTGGCCTATTTTTAGGCCCAATCTCCTACTACTATATATTGGAGACTTAGTCTTCTACTAAAATATTAGGAAGTAGAATAGAAGTAGGCATAATGTAGAGTAGATTCTCTCTCTAGTTTAGAGAGAATGAAGAGGAGAGTTCTTTTTCTCCTTCCTTATTCTTTTTTCTTATATTTTTCTTTTCATATTATTTTCTAGACCCATGGTATCTAACCTAATATTTTCCATGGATCTAACCTTTGTAGAGTCGCTTAGTAGCTTGGGGATATTTGTATTCATGCTTTGATTATTTCTTCTTGAGATTTAGATTTCCCTATCCTAATGCTTATGAATATTTGTGTTTAAACTTGTGTCTTCTAAGAATTATGATTTATGCTATGTCATTATGATGATCCACTCATGCATGTATGGTAGTATAAATTTGTGCTAGGCTTCATTACAATCTTGGGAAGTTTTGGAATTGTGGAGTAAGTATAGAACACCGGGGACATGAGTGCATTCATGTCCTTTGAGAGAAATTCCTTATATGTGTTATACCATTATTCTGATTGGATACATGTGCTTGATGTAAATCACACATCGGTCAGTCGATTCGGCAAATGCCGTCGGGGGAAAGTCCCCTAGCTTACCCCGATAAATAAGCGTGTTGCATGTAGCGACTAGAGTTGTTCCAACTCTAGAGTCATCATAAGGTGTCTTTTCCTTTACCTCTCTAGGCCTAGGGATTGAGATCTACAGTGGAGTGTCCAGGAATTTAATGCATCTTACTACATATCCAACGGTTCAGACATACACGAGGAAATGCCCTTTTAGGTGGGCATCGTTCCTCTAAGAGGGGGTGCGTTGGCCTTGGGAGTGAGTGATTAGGGAATGGTCTATGGCATCGTAGAACTAGAGCACATTTCCTAAAATTACAAAAACTGTGAGATATGGGCATTGTGGTAAGTACCGTGTGTGACTGGCGGAGGGAAATACCTGGCTATCTCCACACTGTGTTACATGAATATAACATAGATTTATAAGTCCATATGTGCATAAATCAAGGATAGAAGTCATTTATCAAGCATGTTACACAAATACTCCCAAGTGCCTATTTATATAGTTGTTTGCTTTATTTCACTTTCATGCTTTGTAGTTGATAATTAAAAAACCAACCCCCTTGCATGTTTGCTTTACTAGTTATTATTTTCACTCGTGCGGATTGATGACCCACACGAGGTTGTATTTTAACTAGTACTTGAGCCCTAGCATCATTGTGGACAAACCAAGGGCTTGCAGCTTACTACCCATTGGTAGCTTAGCTGTGAGAACGGGTGCATAATTATAAATCTTTATCTTTGACCAGTAAGCCCATCGGCTCATGTTTTAACGACAATTGGGTTAGGGTAGTTCAGGACAATATTCCCCATACAATGTGATCCTAGTGAGGCCTTGGATGTGCCAGGATCGAGTAGTGTAGTCACCATACCATTTGATGATGAAGTTTAGAATGAATGACATAGTGTCATGTATTCGAGGAGATCAGACCGTGACCAAAAATTGTAACTTTGCAGCTGTGAAAGGAGCGATGGGAAAATATGTGGCATCAATCTATGGAGAAGCAAGGCTAGCTGACACGGAATAGGTTCCAGTTCAAAATTTGGTCACAAGTGTTGTTGCGAAGATGATACTGGAGGTGACGAGGTACAAGCTACGAAGCTTGCTTGAGGATTACTCTTATGTGTTTTCTTGGGATACTGTAGATTTGACAGGAATACCCACGGAGTTGGCTATTCACAGGTTGAGATAAAGCCTGTCAAGTAGATAGGGGGGGATGTTTGCTCTTGATAGATAGATCTGAAGCTATAAGGGTGGAAGTAAAAAAGCTCCTCAAAGCAGAAGTCATTGAAGAAGTGTTTTACCCAGAGTGGCTCGCTAACCCAGTGATGGTTCCAAATCACGATGGTGCATGACGCATGTGTATCGACTTCACTGATTTGAACAAGTGTTGTCCAAAAGATAGCTACCCCATCCCTTGATCAACAGGCTCGTAGAGGCAATACTGGGGTATTAGGTTTTAGCCTTTTTTATGCACATAAGGGCTATCATCAGATATTAATGGCCAAGGAAGATAAGGAGAAAACTTTTTTCATAACGAATGGTGGCACCTATTGTTATAAGAATATGCTATTTGGCTTGAAAAATGCTGGGGCTACTAATCAGAGGTTGGTTGATAAGTTGTTAAAAAAAAGATCGGAAGAAACTTAGAAATATATGTTGATGACATGGTGGTAAAGAGCAGGGACTACGACCAGTTCTTAAAATATCTAGAAGAAATATTTGGGGAGTTGCGAAGGGAAAATTTGAAGCTAAATCCTGCTAAGTGTGTTATCAGAGTGAGGGCTGGAAAATTTCTAGGTTTTATGGTATTCGAATGAGGGATCAAAGTGAATCTAGAAAAGGTGGAAGCTTTGATGAAAGTGAAGAGCCCAAAGAATGTGAAAGAAGTCCAGAGGCTAACCAGATGCCTCACTACTTTGAGTTGTTTTTTATCGAAGGGTGCAGAGAAGCATCTACCTTTCTTTGATGTCTTGCGGAGGGCCACAAATTTTGAATGGACAGAAGGTTTCAAGAAGGCATATGTATCATTAAAGGAACACCTTCGAACCTTGCCAATGTTGATGTGGCCTGACAAGGGGGAAATGTTGTATGTTTACATTTCCACTTCCATTTTGGCAGTTAGTGTTGTCTTGGTGAAAGAGAGGGAAAAACAGCAGCATCCAGTACTTTGTGAGTCGAGCATTGCAGGGTCCAGAGACACGATATACTACCCTCGAAAGACTGATCTTAGATTTAGTCCACACATCACTAAGGCTTCAACCCTAATTCCAAGGCCATGCAATTGTGGCCCACTATGTTTGACGATGCCCACTATGTTCCTTGTAGGATATTAGTGGTTCGCTATGTTTGACGATGCCAATTGATATGTCTAGGCCTGTCACCGGTGCAAAGGCATACACCAATGAGTCACATTTCCCATACAGAAATGATCAACATTCATAGTTTGTGGCCTTTTTACAAGTGGGGGATCGATTTGGTAGGGCCTTTCCCAGAAGCACCAGGAAGGTTTAAATACTTGATAGTGGATGTTGATTACTTTATAGAGTGGGTCGAAGCTGGGCCCCTAGTAAATATAAAGAGGAAATCTGTCATCTTGTTCTGTTGGAGGAACATCATTGGCCGCTTTGGGATCCCAAAGGCAATCATTACCGACAATGGTTGGAAGTTCACAGAAGTTCCATTCAAAAGTTGGTGTAAAGAATTCCAGATTCAGCTGAAGTTGACAGCGGTTTACCACCAGTAGGGAAATGGCTAAGTTGAAGTCACTAATCGGACACTCGTGATGCAAGGCTCGAGTAAGCATTAGGAAATTGGATTGACGAACTCCCGAGCCTATGGTCGTATCGGACAACCCAATCATCCACTACTAGAGAAGCACCATATAGTTTGGTTTATGGCTCTGAAGCAGTGATTCGAGAAGATATTGGTGTACCAAGCCCAAGGGTAGTGGCTGCCAGTGGGGAAGGAAACAAGGATAATTAGAGGTTGTACTTAGACTTAGCGAAGGAAAAAAGAGAGCTGGCTGGGATTCATGAAGCTAAAGTGAAGGAAAGGGTCGAATGATATCATGATCGAAGGGTAAAGAAGGTGCAGTTCAAAGCAGGGGATCTTGTCATTAAAAGCAACGAGAAGAGTAAACGACAACCAGATGGGAAGCTCTCCTGAAACACAGAGGGGCCATACAGGGTGTTGAAAGCCTACCAAGATGAAAGTTATGTACTGAGATGAACGGAGAACATGCACCTCGAAGGTGGAACATCATCAACCTTTGACAGTACCATCAGCGGTGATGTAATGTGCCCTTATGAGGTGTGAGGTTCCCCAATTTGGTATGGTGCATGGATAAGTTTTTTGAATGAAACTGCCTTGGTTCCTAAAGTTGTTTAAATTTTCTTGCATCGATAAGACCATGTTCGACTGCTTGTGCTGATAAAGCCAAGTTATTTAATTTCACTTGTGTTGATTAGACCATGCTTGACCGCTTGCGCTGACAAAGCCAAGTTATTTAATTTCGCTAGCATTGATAAGACCAAGTTTGACCACTTGTGCTGATAAAGCCAAGTTATTTAATTTTGCTTGCATCAAGAAGACCAAGTTTGACCACTTGTGTTAATAAAGAAAAGTTATTTTAATTTTTCTTACGTTGATAAGACCAAGTTCGATCGCTTGCGTTTACAAAGCCAAGTTATTTAATTTCTCTTGCATCGATAAGACCAAGTTCGACCACTTGTGCTGATAAAGCCGAGTTATTTATTTGTTCTTGCATCAATAAGACCAAGTTCGACCACTTCTGCTGATAAAGCCAAGTTATAATTTTTCTTGCATTGATAAGACCAAGTTTGACTACTTGCACTGATAAAGCCAAGTTATTTAATTTTTTTTGCATCGAAGAGACCAAGTGCGACCACTTCTGCTGATAAAGCTAAGTTCATTAATTTTGTTTGTGTCGATGAGGCAAGTTTGACTATTTGACCTCTTCATGCTCGTTAATATAAATGTGCGATAAAAACAATTATTGTCAATTATTACGATTGGACAACACAATTAAATTAAACTTGGTATTACAATACATCCAAAGTTATGCTACTACAATCCAGAAGACTATGTTTGTTCCGACCATTGGATCTTCTCAGGCTTAAGTCCAGTAACCCTTTCGAACAAATGATCAGCTTCACCTTCCAAAGCCTCGAGGGCACGAGTGTCACACCTTCGATGTGTAGTCAAGCCTTCAGAAGGTGCAGCCTTTTCATTAGCACGACCTCGTGTCAGAGAGAGATCCCCTCAATTGTGACAGGCAGCTGTTGAGGCATCTCCTGTGGCAGTTCTCTTGGAATGAATGATTTTAGACCCTCCCTTCTTAGCCAGACCTTTCTTTCGGGTAGAAACTATTTGATGAGAGCTAGCAGGAACGAAGGCTGGACACGAACGAGCCATTCATGAACAGCATCAAACACCCCCTGGTGAGTAAGATCTCTATCTAAGCCTCTATCTATCATAGAGTTTTTGAGGTCATAGAGAAACTTGGGTATGTCATTACTAAGGCCCATATCGAGGACGCCGTGCGATACTCGTGCGTTCGAAGGCTATCAGGGAAGGCTGTAATGGTAGAAGTTTTTTCGACCACTTGATCTTGAAGCTTAGAATTCTGGATGGCCACATCATCGCAGAGTTGAGCATTATCATCAATGGTCCTTTTAAGATGAGAGATTTCCTTTTCAAAACCCAAATTTTGCATGAATATGTCGCCATCTTGAGCTTTGTACTTCATGGCCTCTTTCGGATGATACTTAATATCCTTTCCCCTGCTTCAAGTGCGATATAACCGTACATCAGTAAGACAGTGGGAGAGGGTAGGATATTCCGTCATCATTTCACGTAGACCTCTTGGTGCAGCATCCCATTGGTGTTACAGGCCTCGTCGACAACTGCTAGGGCCACCACTGAACAACTAGGCAATGAACCATTTTGTGCTTCTTCGAGAAGCTTCTTGATTAAGGGATGACTGTTATTGTACTAAATAAATCTTTATTCGCAATAGACAAGTCTTAGGTCAATCGAGTTAGCTCGATGTCATTCTTCCCGAATTTGGCCTTGACTTTAATCAAATCTTGTTTGGTTCTTGCAAATTCATCTCTTAAAGGCACACACTACGATAAAAAGTAAAAAATCCGAACCCAAAGAAAATTTCATTCACGTATTTGATGTGAAGAATACAATTGAAAGTAAGAAAATGAATACATCTTGACCTAAACTAAGACGAGCATCCTTAGTAGCAGCCATTGCTTGAGCCTCCTCCTGAGAAACGATGGATGCTTCGCCCTTACTCTTTGACAAACCAGTAGGTTACGAGATATAATCTCCCTTGGGTTTAGCAGAGGCCTTGAGAGAGATCACTTAGAGCTCATTGGCAGTAAGAAACTTCTTTGACTCCTTGATAAGGTTAAGGAGCTTGAATTTAAGGCCACCTATACTGTGAGCCCCATCCCATGGAGCCTTTAGGCACCCCTCGGCCTTATCATCGGCGTAGGCTTTCTGAAGATCCTTTGTGAGCTCAGGAGAAATCGAGGGGGTCAGACGAGCAACTAGGCCATTGTGGCCAAGATGCTTTGAGGGCTTCAGGAAATCAACGAAGAGCTTGTAAACTTACAAGGAATTCATCAACCGGTGAGCGAAACACTCAAGCAGGGTATGTTGAGCCTCTGGTTGATACTTCTTTGTTAGCTTCTTCTCTGTCTCCTTAAGCTTCTTCATCTCTCCATTTTGAGCCTCTTTTTCACATCCTCAAGCTTGGACTCAAGTGACTTGCGCTTCTCTTCAAGCTTTGAGCACTCTTCTTGCCGAACAACTTTTGCTACTTGTTAGGATAAATTAGATTACTGATTAAATTATGTTTTATTATGATTAGAGTTCTTTCCTTATTCCATCTCTATTGTACTCTCTATATATTCAGTTATCAATAGTACAATTCCTTACGGAAAATTATTCTCTCATGGTATCACAACCTCTTCTTGTCCAAAACCAAAAACCCTAGTATCCCATCTTTTTTTCCCTCGGCCGTCGCCACTTCTCCCAGCCTCTCCTAGTGGCTCCAATCCGGCACACTCTACTCTGCTTCTAGCGGCTCCCAGCGGCTCCCAGCGGCTCCACTCTGCTCTGGCGCACTCCACTCCACTCCCATCGGCTCCCAGTAGCTCCCACTCTACTCTGGCGCACCCCGCTCCAGGCACACTCCCCTCCGACGCGGCTCTCTCCACCGCGGTTCTCCGACGCTGCTCCTCTCCAACTATGGTTCAAGAAAAACTCTCCTACAGCACTCTGCTCCAGATGATGTAGATCAAACTCGCTCCATTAAATTATCTTCACTGGAAGCATCAAGCAGGTTATGTACTCCGTCTCCAAGATCTGTACGGTTTTATTGATGGCACTAAACCTCATCCTACTCTCTCACTTCCACCATCACAACCTCTTTCCTTTGCCACCACATTCTCAACTCCTTCGTGTGGTAGTGGCAAAGTTAATCTCCAAGAGGCTTATTTGCATGCAAAAGAAGACTATGATCAATTGGTTGATGAATATCAACGTCTCTGCAGTCTTCTATTTTCCTCTCTCACCGCTGAAGTTCTCGCAGAACTCCCAGATTGTACCACTTCCAAAGATATCTGGGATAATCTTGCTTTCATCTATCAAAATAGTAGTGCCTCCACGATTCTCCGTCTTCGCACAAATGCACATGGTATTCGTAAGTCAGGTACTGTTCATGAACTTCATCTCAAATTTAAGGCAATTTTTTAACAACTCTCTGTCATGGGTAATCCAATTTCAAATGTTGATCAAATTGTATGGTTCTTGACTGATCTTGATCTTGAGTATAAAGATTTTCCTGCTCCTTTGATTAATGTCGTTCCAATCCCGCTTCATACGAATGTTCTTGCCTGTGCCAAAAACAACGAGGCCCTTTTTATGAATTTACAAGGACACTCAGGACCAATCGCGGGACAGGTCGTGTTCCAGATTAGCGACGCACCTCAAGTTGGCCGTGCATGGGATCACACACCGACTCGAGCTTGTTATGTGTGGCCTTCTCGCGGTGGCCACGACTGTCGCTTCAATGAGTGGTGCTACCGTGGCCGGCAGTCCTTCTTTGCTTCTCAAGCGGCTGGTTCGGTCCTTGGTCGTGGTTGTCCTCACTGTTCTGGTACGGATGGCTTGGTCACTATGCTACGACATGTTACCAGATGCAAGCACATATTGGTCGTTCTCCAAGCACTCATTTGGTAGAAAATTATCACCCTTCTCAGCAGTCCGATACTTCTTCTCTTCTGTCAGATATGTACCTTGATTCTGGTGCTTTAGTCATATGTCGACTTCCACCTCGGGCCTAGATCGTTTCACTCCTTATACTCGTAAATCTCATGTTCTTGTTGGTAATGGTGCTCCAGTTATGATATCTCACATTGGTGATTCTAAAGTCTCTGAGAACTTGCATTTGTATGATGTTTTGGTTGTACCTGATATTACTAAAAATTTACTATCTATTAGTGGTTAACCAGAGATATGGGTGTCCTCATTACATTTAATGACCAGAAAATTTTCATTCAGAACAAAGTAACCAGGGCCGTCGTGGGTCGGGGGTACATAGAGGATGGATTGTACATTTTGGACCGGGGAGATGCAGTATTTGTTTCGGTTTTGCAGCAGAATAAGAGTCGAGCTCCATATGAGTTGTGGCATTGACGCCTAGGTCATATTCCTAGTGCAGTGATTACTAGCTTACATAAGTCTGGTTTACTTTTAGTTTCTTCTTTGTTGCCTAAACCACATACTTGCGCCCCCTGTGTTATGTCGAAAGGTCAACAGTTTGCTTTTGTTGAGAACCCTAAAGGTGCTGACAATGTTCTTGATTTAATACATTGTGATGTATGGGGTCCCTCCCCAGTTTTATCTACAAATGGTTTTTCATATTATGCATTATTTGTGGATGATTTTTCAAGATTCACATGCCTGTACCACCTTCGTCGCAAGTCAGATTTTGTTGACACTTATTTGCAGTTTGAGGCATTTGTTGAGAATCCATTTTCTGCAAAAATTAAAGTTTTTTAAAGGGATGGTGGCACAAAATTTTTGAACAAAAAATTCAGATCACACTTTGGAGAAAAAGGCATTCATCATCAGGTTTCTTGTCCGGCCACTCCGGAACAGAATGGACGTGCAAAACGCAAGCATCACCATGTCATTGAAATGGTTCTCACGATGCCTTTCACTCCCATCTTCCAATTTCTCGTTGGGATTATGCATATACCGCTGTTGCCTACATTATCAACTGTTGCCTACTCCAGTTCTGCAAGGATAGACTCCTTATGGTCTTCTGTATCAGCGAGATCCTATCCATGGTAACTTTCATCCTTTTGGTTGTCGGATTTTTCCTTTTTTTCACCCCTTTGGTGATCATAAGCTATCTCCCCGTAGTATTTCATGTATCTTTATCAGTTATAGCTTGCAGTATAAGGGGTTTTGGTATCTCGACCCTACAACTGGAAAAGTTCATGTTACTCGCCATACTCGATTTGATGAGGCTTATTTTCCTCTAGCTCTAGCTTCGGGAACTAGGTCTCCCTCCTCAGGGTTAGATGCCTCTGCCTTTATTAACCCAGAATTTGGGATGGTGTTTCCAGCAGCCTCGGCTTTATCTTCACCTCAAATCCACTTTCCTAAAGATAAGCCATCTCGACCTGCTGACTCACGTCTGCAGTCCCATCTCGCATTCAATTGTGGTGGTCTATTGCCCGCACCCGCGCTTGGTGGTCTCTCACCCGGCAGCAATGGGCGTCCCGGACGGCCATGATGGCTCGCACCCGACAGCAATGGGCGCCCCGAACGGCCTTGGCTTTGGATGGCCATAGCCACGCACGGCCACAGCCACACATGGCTACAACCACGCTTAGTCACGGCCGAGGCCACCTCACGCTCAGCTGCCCGAGCCTCCTTCCCGAGCTGCCGCGGATGGCTATAGGTTTCCTTCCTGCACCATCATGTGCGGCCTCGGTTGGTCCCAGCTTGATCCTTCCCGCACTGTAACACACAGCCTCGGATGGTCCCAACTCACTTCATCTCACCTCAGCCACGGTCATGGCTGGTCACACTCTAGTTTTGGCTCCAGTTTCTTTCATGGTTACGCGCTCTTCCACCGGATTTATTCAGCACCAAGATTATTCGGATATTCATACTCATGGTCTTCTTACTGCTCTTCTAGCTCGGACAGAACCGACTAATTATCATTTCGCAAAATAAGATCATTTTTCAGTTTCTACCATGGATGAGGAGATGGCTGCTCTTCGTAGTCAGCATACTTGGGATCTTGTCCGCGCCATCCGGATGTCAACATTGTTGGGTCCAAATGGGTTTACAAGGAACATTTGGTTGCTTAGGGTTTCTCTTAGATTCTCTGTTTTGACTTTAACCATACTTTAAGCCCTGTGGTTAAAGCTTCTACAGTTCAGACAGTTCTTGCTATTGCTACTATGCGTGCTTGGTCTCTACATCAGTTAGACGTTAAGAATGCCTTTCTCAACGGTGTTCTTGATTCTTCGATTTTTATGCACAACCCATTGGCTATAAGGATTCCACTCATCAAGACTATATCTGTCATCTACGAAAGGCCATTGATGGTCTTAAGCAGGCACCTCGAGCATCGTTGCAGCTTTTCAGTGCTTATCTTTTGCAGCTTGGGTTTTGTTGTAGTTCTTCTGATAATTCACTATTTTTGTTGTCTCGTGGTTTGTCATTGTTGTATCTTCTGGTCTCTGTTGATGATATCATTTTGACTGGCAATGATTCCACTCTTATCCAGAAGTTCATTGATTGCACTCACTAAGAGTTTTCCATTAAAGATTTGGGTGCTTTACATTACTTTCTTGGCTTGGAGGTCACGACCACTACCTCGTGACTTCTTCTAGGACAGATGAAGTATGCTCGGTACATTCTTTCTCAGGCTGGTATGTTAGATGCAATGCCAGTCTTTACACCATTTCGGCCGAATTCTCAGCTTCACAGCAGTACGAGTTCCCAGTTCAAGAATTTGATGCTATATCGCTCTTTAGTTGGTGCTCTCCTGTAACTAACCATCACTCATCTAGACTTGGCATTTGCAGTTAATTCTATTAGCCAGTATCTTCAAGACCCTCAAAAAGATCATTTTTTGGCTGTCACTCGGATTCTTTGCTATTTTCGGGGGACCCTACATTTTGGCCTCAATTTTCATACAGCTTCTTCTCCGGAGGTGCTCGGTTATTCTGATGTAGATTGGGCCAGGTGTTTAGAGACACGTCATTCTACTTATGGCTGTGTTGTCTTCTTCAGTGGTAACTTGGTTTCTTGGAGTGTGAAGAAACATCCCACTGTGTCTAGGTCCAGCACTGAGTCAGGGTATCGTGCTAACATCCCACTGTGTCTAGGTCCAGCACTGAGTCAGGGTATCGTGCTTTGGCCAACACTGCTTCTGAGGTCATCTGGATGACACATTTGCTTCGTTATCTTCATGTTCCTCTTTTTGGTGCGCCTCTTCTGCTTTGTGACAACAACAATGCCATTTTCCTGACTCAGAATCTGGTGGCACATAAATGGGCTAAGCATATTGACATTGATTATCATTTTGTTTGTGAGTTGGTTTCTTTGGCTAAGCTTCATGTTGCTCATGTTCCTATGTCTATATAGGTTGCGGATATCTTCACCTAGGGTCTTTCTCGTCCGTTGTTTGAGTTTTCCATATCCAAGCTTTGCATCTCTGAAAATCCGACGCTTCGCTTAAGGGGGGTGTTAGGATAAATCAGATTACTGATTAGATTATGTTTTATTATAATTAGAGTTCTTTCCCTATTCTATCTCTATTTTACTCTCTATATATTCAGTTGTCAATAATACAATTCTTTACGGTAAATCATTCTCTCACTGCTGCCTCAAGTGGACCTTGCAGATGTGAAAGAACGGGGACAAAAAATATGGTCAAAGTCTCGAGGCATGATTGGACAACAGCAATGGTCTGAGTAGCATCAAAGATATAAGAAGAGCAAGGAGAATAAAACAATGAGTAAATAAATAAATCACCGAGGGATCGCGACCAACTTCCCCCAAGAACTCTAAAGACTGGGACAGATTGATGGTGTTGCTTGGATGTGGCTCCGTACACCTAGGGTTATCGATGCTAATCTTAGGGTTTTCATGCTTTTCCTTGGAAGGGGATGGTGATTTGTCTCAGAGGTAAGGTAAGCAGTGGTCTCAATCACATCATCCCAAAGGTCAAAGAGGATGTCATTCTTCACTGCAAGAAAATACATGTTAGACATCTTTGATAAGCAACAAGCATTACAATGGTAAGTAAGGTAAGTTGCCCTGAAAACCTTCATAAAAGTGCAAAGTAACTCTTTCATCTCAAACTCTCACAAAGTCATCTTGCAATAGATGGGACCTCTCTTCATCCCTATCTAAGCTCCTAGACCAAATATCAAGGTTTTTCCACTGCTCGAGTGGAGGTTCAAAAAGGCACGGAGGCGTAAATTTCCTCATACACCCATCGTGACCAAACAAAGGACTTTGTCCCAACCAACACATTGGGGCGATACTCCTTGATATCCAAGGGATTAAAGCCCAGAAGGTGAACCAAGTCCTCGCGTATATGGTCAGGGACAGGGAACCCTTTTTTCTTCCTAGTCTCGACTACCATGTTGGGATTCCGTCAAGGGGTTGGATATTACCTAGAACAGTCAAAAGTGAAGGCCTTATCTTACCATCCTTTGTTATTTGAAAGAGGAATGATGAACCTTTGTCCTGAAGTCTTATTAACATATACCCCTTCCGAGATCGGGCCCTCTCTACTCGACGAATCCCAAATGGATCGACGCTTTTGGACGAAACAATTTCTCTTCAAAGGGGCTTATGCGATAACCCTATAAAACCTATCAGTCTTAGGGGCTTATCATGTTCAGAGCTAGGGTTTGGCTGCCTTGAAAAATACCTTATACCCTCACAAAGAATAGAGGTGTCCCCTTCCTCCGAGCTACCCCCGGCCATAAATTGGGTGGTATCATGAGTTTCCTATTCGGATCTACCCGGAATCTACCCACTTATATCTATCGGAATTTCACTGGAATCTGGAAAAATGTTACCCTGAAGTTGCGATTGAACATCCCCCGAGATAGTCATTTTCGATGAATACACTTTTGACTCAGTGTGATGGTAAAAACTCGTAGCAAAAAAGGATTTGGGAGAAGAAGGACTCTCAAACAAAAACTAGGGTCAAAAGAAGAAGCCATAGTCAATAAGACTTACTCGTGAATGGTGGAGGCTGAGGATTGAGGAAGAAAATTGAGTTGGAGAAGATTGAATCGATGAGAATTCGGGAAGTTGTGTGAAGTTACCTACAAAAAATATTTTAAATGGAAAAAATAGCGGTTTTGAGAGAGATAAAAGGTGAAGAAAGAGAAAGGGAAAGGAGAAAAGGGGTAATGATTACCTAGGGGAAGCAAAATCCTGAAAATGCGGGTGGGGGATGTGAGAATCTAAATAATGAAATTTCCACGTGCCCTACTTCCTCCATTTTCCCGCCTGCACTAAGCCCCACGTGCGGCTGTTAAATTTCAAAAGAAACCAAATGGGCTTAAAGACACCGTTTGAGAAAACCCAAGTGCCTCATCGATACGAGAAGACTCGAAGGATAGACAGTCATCCACCATGGCCTTTGAGGAAACACTAAAGACTACCATGCCTATAGCTCAGATCGTTTGAAGATAGAAACCTCTGATGCATTGAGCTAGCATGACCCTTCGAACAAACATCTTCTCTCAACGTCAAAGAATCACTTAGCTCTTCTTGGGGATCGGTTCATGGTTACATCAATGTTCTTGGCCCATGGGACCGTGGACAGTTTATTTATAGAAAGTCTCAGAAAAGACGGTCTTTTCATAAACTTATGAACAATCCATAGTTGACTTTTACCTTAAATGCTATAATTTTTTTATAAAATATAAATATTGTATTTTAAAATTTAAACAAGTAATAATATGTATTTGAATGTGCAAATATAAAAATATATAATATAAAAGTATTTTTAAAATTTCCAAATTTAGTATGTAATTTAACTAATGCAGTGCATAAGGTAAAAAAATAAGTAGCATGTCCATAAACTTATGGACAGACCACCTGTAAGGAGATTCACTCATTTGTTTAATTTGAATTTAATTTATTTGTCATCCTTCAATTTTCATGTATTTACAACTACTAGTGGGGGAGAGGTCATTAAAGGTGGTTTTATCGGACCAGAGAAGGCACTTTCAAAGTGCGTTCTCTGGTCGAGCTATTGATTGTATTCAATGTTCCGTGAACCTCCTTAAATTTTTTTAATTAAAGGTGGTTATCAATCGCCTTTGATAGGTTGGAGGAACCACCTTTAATATGTTCCGAACTCGGAAGGAGTCTAGTATTTTTGGCCATGTGCGGTAATGCTCAATTTAACTGACTTAAGTGGTTTCCGAGTTCAAAAATCGGTCAGATTCTTTGGCCCTGTGCGAATGGTAACGAACTCGGAACATATTCTAGTTCTGAGTTCGAATCGATAATTGTGTCTATTTCATCCATATGAGCTGGGCAGTTTGGCTATCGGCCCTCCATTTCGATCCCAAACTGGAAATTTTTGCTAGCGCATTTTTTTAAAAACAATTCTTCTGAGTTCGAAAGCTTGTTTGGCTACACAACTATAATATGGAAAAATATCATTACAAACTCAAAACCAAACACAACTCGCAATTTGAAAATTATATTTTCATTCAAATCCCCGGCTCAAAATAGGCCTCATTCGAAGATAGAATTGTGACATAATACACCAATATATTCTACTTGGTCACAAAAATCTATAGAACATGCTAACTAAGAAATATTCTATAGATAGGAATAGAAATGAACACAATTTTATTTCGAGCAATCACTACATACTAATGTATCTAAATTGTGTTACTACACCAAGTTGGGGTTTCCAAGAGAGTGAGAGCAGTTAATAATGAGATGACTTGCTAAACAATTTCTTGCATTGTTGATTTCTTCTTTTGAATAGGGACTCTTTGCCTTCGAAAGAACCTAAGAGTTTCAAGATATTAGCAAATATAAATTGGACATGAGAAACTATTAATGTTTAGGAGAAGCTAATGTACAATTACCTTGTCAATTTCAAGCAAATCATCATTTACACCGTCTATGCACTCTATTGCGTACAACATTACGTAATAGCCGCATTCCCATGTTTGAGCTTGTTTCTTGTACTGAGTTAAAACCACATTAAACTTGTAAGATATAGAAATACCTATATAAATCACTTTGGAAAAAGAAAATAAATTGTACTAATTTATAACTTTATTTCCACCACCCCAAGCATCATTCCATCAACTTCACAAGGTCCTTCATAGCGGACTCCAAAATCTTAACGAATGCTTTCGATGGTTGGAAGTGCAATGGGTCCATCCAATACACCCATTTTTTTCCGGAACAATTATGATCAATCGCTAATGATCTCTAATCAAAAAAATTAAAAGAATGTTAATAAAATAGCCTAAATTTTGTATGGGTTGACATCCTCCTTTTATGTGTGACCTTTCCACGGACTTCAACCCAAATTCCCTCATAATGATCGCTACGTCCCACGAAACTGTTCGAACTCATATCGTCCTCCTCAAGCAAGCTATCATTATCGATAGCAACATCGGTGGAATTTTGACCGAAACCAATAATTTCTTCAACTTTATAATCTTCTAAAAATGCTTGTTTCCCTTCCACCCCAATATTCCACCTAGGCTCGGAAGGGTCCCTCACATAGAAAACCCAGTGTGCTTGGGATGCTAAGATGAAAGAATCTTTCCACCAACCATCCGACTCTTGTCAACAAGTGTGAAACTGAAATCTTTAGTATGTTATCCTTTGTCGAAATCCACCCCTTGGCATTTAAAAATAGCAACTCGCGTAGTGATATATTCAAGCTCCTAGATATCCAAATCTGTGCCAAAATAACACCGATGAGCGTACTTTGGATTATTATCACTTTCATTACCAACATACAAAGCTTTAGAAACTACAGAGAATCCACTGTTCTGAGACACACCCTTATCATCCACTGATTTTGTTGCGAACGTAAAACCATTGACATCGTATCCTTTGTAAGATAGAACTGTACCAAGTGGTTTACGAGCCAACCATTTTACTGTCATAGGATGGTCTCCCAGGGCTACGTGTTCACACAACCATGACGAAAAAATGCCACTATATAACTGCAGGACCTGGGCTTCATAAAAATTAGGGTGTGCGACTCTAATGACATCTATGTGAATCTCTATGTATGGGACAACATCTTCATGATTGCGAAGAACATAAAGATGAGAGGTACACAAAACTTCCACGCTAGAGCTTTCAGTTTCCCCTGCCTAACCCTATGACCTTCCAACCGTCCCCCATGTCTATGATTAGGTATTCCAACCAAATCGACCTCCTTCAAATAATCGGTACAAAACTCGATGACTTCCTCTGCCACATACATCTGTACAATACTTTCATCGGGCATGTACCAATTCTTGACAAAATGTTTGAATATTTTCATGTAGTTTTCAAATGGGTACATCCACCTAAGAAAGATAGGACCACAAAGCTTTATCTCCCGGACTAGATAAACACATAAGTGGACCATAATGTCAAAGAATGTGGTGGAAAATACATTTTTACCTGGCATAAAACTTCAACAATCATTGACTGCAAACGGTCCAAAATAGAAACACTAATGTTTTTTCTAGAAATGGACTTGAATAAACAAACAAAGCTTTGTAATGCATATTCTTACATGGGAGGGCAATGCCGATCGAATCGCAATGGCGTTCAATTCCTGCATTAGATTGTGACAATGATGGGACTTCAACCCCACCAGCTTCAACTCTTCAACTGACACACAAGTACTGATGTTCAAAGAATAGGTGGCCGGGACCTTAACACCTTTAAGGGTTTCACAGAAAGATATTTTCTCCATTTCAGACATAGAATAGCAAGCAGGAAGGCAATAAAAAATTATCACCGGAACTCACAGGGCCCGGGTTCTTCTTAATTCCCATCTCGACCAAATCTAACCTAGTCTTAAGTCAGTCTTTCGTTTTCCCTGGGGTATTCAACAAGGTTCCGATCAAAGAATCACAGACATTGTTCACAATATGCATAACATTGAGACAATATCTAACATCCAAATGCTCCCAATAAGGCAATCTGAAGAAATGGAGCATTTTTTCCAACTCCCATCCACTAGCACTTTACGTTTCTTCTTCCCAAAGTCATTGGGAAAAATCTTCACTATTTGAAATATCTACGTGCCCATTCGTAAAACCGGAGCTTCTCTAGCATGTATTTCCCCGTTGAACCATTTTTTTGCCAAACGCCATGGATGATTCACCGAAAGAAACCTACAATGACCTTGATATAGATTTTTACAACCACACTTCAATTGGTGGTGATCAGTGTCCTTCTCACACACGGGGCATGCAAAGTGGCCTTTCACTGAGTAACCGGACAAATTACCATTGGCGGGAAAATCATTGATAGTACAAAATAACATTCCTTTCAGTGTAAAATAATCTTCAACACTCATGTCATATGTCCACACACCCTTCCCAAATAACATCAACAAATCCTCAACAAGAGGAGCAAGATACACATCTATGTCATTACCCAGTTGCTTAGGACAAAAAATTATCACAAATAACAACACGTACTTACGTTTCATAGTCAACCATGATGGAAGATTGTAGATAACAACATAACTAGCCAAGAACTGTGTGTGTACTACTCATATTACCCAATGGATTCATTCCATCGATGCATAAGCCGAACCTCAAATGCCAGGGTTCTTATCCAAACTCGGGATAAAGAGCATCAGATGTATGTCTAATCACATCATCCACCGCCCAATCCCTCTCTGCGTGCCATCGCACCAATTTTGTATCTTCTTTACACGCAAACAATTTCAACAGTCTGGGAACGATTGGGAGATACCACATCACTTTTTTCGATGTTTTTTTATTTATTTTAGTTAACACTTCTGCACCCACCGCAACTGCCCCCCATTTTAATTTGTACCAAGACTCACCACATACCTGGTATTTACTAGATTTTCATCTTCTTTCCCTTGGTAAAACATACAATCATTAGGGAAAGCATGAATTTTTTTTCAATTCCAATCCCATTGGGCAAAGAACTTTTTTTCACAGCGTACAACTTATCTGGCATCGTGTTACCTTTCGGGAGCAATTCCCTAAGCAATTCTAAAGTTTGTTATCATCGACTTATCGGTCTACCCTTTAGCCTTCAAATTCATTATCCTCAGAGTTGCACTAAGTACCGAATGTTTTGAACCAAGATACAATGGTGTATCTTTGTCATCAATTTAAGCTTGTAACGCCTTGAGTTTTCCATGGAACTCTCTTGCAATATCCTCAACCATTTAGCCAAATTCTGCATTCCGATTTAATTCACACTACCATAGAGACCCCCTCTAGCACTGGTTTTTTAGCACCGAATTTTAAAATCGGTGCTAAAAATCTAATAACACCGGTTTTTTAATTTTTAACACCGATTTTAAAAACCAGTGTTAATTTAACACCAATTTTTAATTTTAACACTGTTTTTTTTAAAACCGGTGCTAAATTTTACAATAGCACCGGTTTTGGAAACAATTAGCACCGGTTTTTAAAAACCAATGCTAAAAATTTGAAAATTTTATTTTTCCGGCCAAAGAAATATCCAAAAATTTTAAATTGCACCGGTTTTGAAAATATTAGCATCGATTTTTAAAAACCGGTGCTAAATATTTGTAAAATTCTATCTTCCCACCAAAAAATTTAAAATAGCACCGGTTTTAAAAAACGGTGCTAAAAATTAAGGAATAGCATCGGGTTTTTTTTTTGCAAAAAATCGCACCGGTTTAAAAACCGGTGTTAAAAATCAAAATTTAGCACCGATTTTAAAAACCGGTGCTAAAATTTTTAAAATAGCACTGATTTTTTAAACAAATAGCACCGGTTTTTGTATTTAAAAACTGGTGATAAAAAATTTCTATACTCATTTTCCTGCCAAAGAAATAGCCCAAAATTTTAAATAGAATCGGTTTTGGAAAAATTAGCACCGGTTTAAAATTTTCCCGCCAGAGAAATTGCAAAATTTTGTTAAATAGCATCGGTTTTGGAAGAAAATAGCACCCGTTTAAACCGGTGCTAAACATTTTTAAATGTTTCTCGCCAAAAAAAATCCCCCCCAAAGAAATCGCCAAAAACTTCTAAATATTTTTTGAAATTTTTGAAATTTCATTATTTCCGCCAAAGAATTCAAAAAATTCGCTAAAAATTTCAAATAATCTTCCCAGAAATTTCATGAGCTGGGAGCAGCTGCGCAGCCGCTCTAAGCTATTTTTTTAACTTTCAAAATCGTTCACTTCTTTTGTTGACTTTAACTAATGACTATGTTAAGTTAAATTAATCAACGATCAACCTTCACTGACCTCATATATACACATAAGAATAAAATTTGTTTACATTAACTAATTAACGTTCAACCCTTAATTGATTTAGTATACTCCCTCCGTCCCGGATTAAATTGCACAAGATTAAAGATTCAGTCAAACTAAGAAAATTTTGACTACATATTTGAATAGATATATAAACAATCGTGAAAAATTTACTTGACTTTCAATATATAAACACTAATGAGTGGATCTCCTGACAGGCGGCCTGTCCATAAGCTTATGGACAGGCTACTTATTTCTTACCTCATATACTGCATTTCTTAAATTACCTTCAAAATTTAAAATTTTTGAAAATATTTTTTTATTTCATATATTTTTATATTTTCACCTTCAAATACATATTATTACTTGTTTTAACTTATAAAATGCAATATTTAAATTTTATAAAAACTTACAATATTTTAGGCAAATACCCCTGAGGACTGAACATAAACTCATGGAAAGGCCGCCTTTCCTGAGACTTTCCCAACACTAATAACTAGGCTAACATTGACTAATCAACGGTCAAACTATACTTGACTTTCAATATATAAACACTAATAACTAGGCTAACTTTGACTAATCAACGCTCAAACTATACTTGACTTTCAATATATAAACACTAATAACAAAGTTGACTTTAACTAATTAACGGTCAAAATTTATTTGAATTAGTATATAATAAATACTAATAAAAATATTTGACTTTGTCTAATCAACGGTCAAACCTTAATTGACTTTCTATATATAAACACTAGTGACTAAGCTAACTTTAACTAATCAACGGTCAAACTATACTTGACTTTCAATATATAAACACTAATAACAAAGTTGACTTTAACTAATTAACAGTCAAACTTTATTTGAATTAGTATATAATAAATACTAATAAAATTTTTTTGACTTTGTCTAATCAACGGTCAAACCTTACTTGACTTTCTATATATAAACACTAGTGACTAAGCTGACTTTAACTAATTAACGGTCAAACTTTACTTTACTTTCAATATATAAACACTAATAACAAAGTTGACTTTAACTAATTAATGGTCAAACTTTATTTGAATTAGTAAATAATATATACTAATAAAAATGTTTGACTTTGTCTAATCAATGGTCAAACCTTACTTGACTTTCTATATATAAACACTATTGACTAAACTGACTTTAACCAATCAATGGTCAAACTTTACTTGACTATCAATATATGAACACTAATAACAAAGTTGACTTTGACTAATTAACCGGTCAAACTTTATTTGAATTAGTATATAATAAATACTAATAAAAATGTTTGACTTTTTCTAATCAACGGTCAAAACTTACTTGACTTTATATATATAAACACTAGTGACTAAGCTGACTTTAACCAATCAACGGTCAAACTTTACTTGAATTAGTATATAATGAATACTAATAAAAATGTTTAACTTTGTCCAATCTACGGTCAAACCTTACTTGACTTTCTATATATAAACACTAGTGACTAAGTTGACTTTTACTAATCAACAGTCAAACTTTACTTGAATTTTAATATATAAACACTAATAACAAAGTTGACTTTAACTAATTAACGGTCAAACTTTTTTTGAATTAGTATATAATAAATACTAATAAAAATGTTTGACTTTGTCTAATCAACGGTCAAACCTTACTTGAGTTTCTATATATAAACACTAATAACAAAGTTGACTTTAACTAATTAACGGTCAAACTTTATTTAAATTAGTATAAAATAAATACTAATAAAAATGTTTGACTTTGTCTAATCAACGGTCAAACCTTACTTGACTTTTTAAATATAAACACTAGTGACTAAGCTGATTTTAACTAATCAACGGTCAAACATTACTTAAATTTCAATATATAAACACTAATAACAAACCTGACATTAACTAATCAACGTCAAACCTTTTTTGAATTAGTATATAATAAATACTAATAAAAATGCTTGACTTTGTCTAATCAACAGTCAAACCTTACTTGAGTTTCTATATATAAACACTAGTGACTAAGCTGACTTTAACTAATCAACGGTCAAACTTTAATTGACTTTTAATATATAAACACTAATAACAAAGTTGACTTTAACTAATTAATGGTCAAAATTTACTTTAATTAGTATATAATAAATATAAATATAAATGTTTGACTTTGTTTAATCAACGGTCAAACTATACTTGACTCTCAATAATTAAACACTAATAACTAGGTTGACTTTAACTAATCAATAGTCAAACCTTACTTGACTTTAAATATGCAAACACTAATAACTAAGCTGACTTTGACTAATCAATGGTCAGACCGTACTTGACTTTTAATATATAGACAATAATACTAGGTTGACTATCACTAATCAACGGTCAAACCTTACTTGACTCTCTATATATAAATACTAGTGACTAGGTTGATTTTAACTAATCAATGGTCAAACTTTACTTGACTTTGTCTCTGTATAGAAACAATAGTAACTAAGCTGACTTTAACTAATCAATGGTCAAACCTTACTTGACTTTCAATATATAAACACTAATAACTAGGTTGACTTTTATTAATTAATGGCCAAACCTTACTTTAATTAGTATATAATAAATACACATAAAAATGTTTGACTTTGTACGGTCAAACCTTAACTCTCAATAAATAAACACTAATAACAAAGTTGACTTTAACTAATTAACGATCAAACTTTATTTGGATTTGTATTTGATCTTCTTGAAGGTGCAAATGGGCTCTTCACAGGTCCATTTTTGTCTTAAATATTCAATTAAAAACTGAACCCTTCACAGGTCCATTTATGTACCCATGTTCTGTCCAAATCCACCGCCGGAGCTCCCATCACTACTGATACGCGCCCCCTCCGCCGGAGCACCCATCGCCGCCACGCTAACCACCGCACGCCACCTCTTTATTGCCCACCTCTGATGGCGATGCTCTCCATCGCCTCCGCACCGATTTCTCCACCGGATCTTCCATCGCCGCCGGATCTCCCATCACCAGTGATATGCGCCCTCTCCGTCGGAGCTCCCATTGCCGCTGCGCTAACCATCGAATGCCACCTCTTCGTTTCCCACCACCGATGACGATGCTCTCCACCACCTCTGCACCGCTCCCCTCTCCTAGAGCTCCCATCGCCGCCCGCGCTTACCAATGAACAGGTGAATCTTTGATAAAGATCCATTCTAGTTCGTTTGAGCCAATGAAAATATACATATTGCTATGATAATTTTTTGAATCACATGTTAGGTTAGTTATTGATTATGCTTGGTTTTGGATATATTTTCTGTTGTTATTCCTTCTGGTTGCTAAAAGTTTGTATTCTTCTTTTGTTATTCCTTAGGTTAGCTATTGATTATACTTTGTGATTTCTCCATATTAATGTTTGATTCTTTGTTTTACCCGTGCTTTGTTGTCACTGCTTCAAAGAATGGAGTTTGGCAACTAAAGATGGGAATTATTATGTTGCAAGTTTGCCATGTTTAGTTTGGTTTTAAACATCTGGTGTTTTCGTGTTCATATGGTTATAGATAGCCTTGATTTTGGGATAGGATGGTGGAGATTTGATTGCATTAACTATTATCAAGGTGGGGACGTTGCTGCACATAATTAAAATTTCTCTTCCCTCTGTTTTTTTTGCTGTGTTTGCTGTTTTTGCTGTGTTTGCATTTTAAATCAATCGTGAAAAGTTAAATTGTGTAACTTAAGTTCGGATATAGGGGGATGATGATTAAAAAAATTGGAATAATCAGTTATTGACCTGATAAGTGTTTGAATGTGACTTCTGGCTGATTTTACTAAGTATATGCTCTTATGTTGTTCTATTATAAAAAAGAGAAGCGAGTATTTGGTGCTATTATGCAAATATTTTCATCTCATTTTTTCCATTTTTTGAAGATATGTTAAGCTTAATTTGATATAATATTTACTCAAGTTATCTCAGCCATTGCTTATCTTTGATAATGTTTTAATAGTAGAATTAGTCACACATTATTACTAAATCACTATAAAACTTCTTTTTAGGCAAGACTCCCTGTAGTGTTGAGAATGTATCGTGATACACTTATTGCTGATATGAAAGCTGCTTTCAAGGCAGCAGTTTCTGAGTGGCTTCCTGTTCTCGTTGCCTCAGATGTTCAAGGTGAAAGGATGGTTGATGCTGATGGTAAGTCTCATAAGTTACTTGCCAGCATAATCCTTCTTCCCTCATGTCAGGTGGAAAGAAAATATTGTTGTATTATAATCTGCCACAAAATATGTCATAAATTTTTAATCTTTAGTTCCTTACTTTAAATTATAACCATTTTGAGTATCTGGATGGGGAGGGTTATTTATATCAGTTATTGATACATTTTCTGACAGGGGGAGGTTCCTCGCTTGGAGATAAGCTTAGAAGCATGTTTCCCGACTGCTTTCTTCAACTTTTGAGCGCTATTTTTATTGTAGTGCAGGTATGCTTATACGACTATAACTCTGTTTGGCTCATGATGTGTATTTTCTTGAAAATTGTCATCCTTCATGGAATGATCATGGTCAGTAATGATTGATCTTTTAGCAATATTCATTCTTCTCTCAAGCTTTCTTATTCTTCAGAGTGTAGATAGAATCTTCTCGTCTACAATAACTTTTCCAGATTTGCATGTACCCTTGGGATATATGCTTGGTATATGCTTGGTATCTTCAATGATGTTTTCCATGAGATAGAATATTCAATGAGATCAACTCTGCCTGTGATATATGCTGGTATCTGAGATGATGTCTTCAAGTGGAGAGTTCTGTTTTGTATGCAGTTGTATAATTGACTCAAGCTGTGGTAATGGTGGTTGAATGTCATGTTCTCTCTCTGAACAAAATGTCCAGAATCCAGTACTACATGCTTCCAGCAAACTTGTTGCCTTCAGAATATTAGTGAAAGTTAGCCTATTCTCTCTTTACCGAATTCTCGCCCGTCTAGCTACATCCAGTTTCAAGGTTATATTTTTTTGTTAGAATAAATTTACTATCCATCACAAGTTCTTGCTTCCATGTTGGATATAGTAAAAGGGGAATATATCCCTGCTTCATCATTTTGTTTTCATAGTAACATGGTTTCACATTTGAAGGTGATTGTTTCTTAATGTAGTTTTCAATATCCAGTGACAAAATGGTGTCTGGTAAAATATAGAGTATACGAGCATGTAACATACAATTATACAAATGATTTTCATCTATTTCAATGGTATGTGGATCTGGACTCGTTTATGTATTTTAAGAAATATAGTGTCTGCATAGAAAAAAATGGGAGAATTGATACTGATGTTAGGATGCAACAAGTGGAAAAATGAGAAATGTTTATTCTAGGCTAGGATTGTGAAGTACAAACAAAATGAGAAGATTGTTTTATGAAATAGGTATGAGACCAGCAATGCTATAAGGTTCTAAGCTTTGGGCGACTATAAAATGTAGGAGACATGATAATGTTCAGATGGATATGAACACACTAATTACAGAGTAAATATTGAATGTACTAGAAGTAAAGTAAGGGGTTTAAATGTACTAGAAGTAAAGTAAGGGATAACCCTGGATGAAACGGCTTGGATGCCTGATTATGTTTGTCAAAGACCCTGTGCATGTCCCAGTTTGACAGCTGGAAAGTAACACAACATTTACTAATGTTACAGAGGAAAGGGAAAGACCTAATTAGATTGGAAGAAGATAATAGAAATGACATTATAATCAATTGTGAACAAAACAATATGTCAAGAAAGACCTAGTAAGAATTGCAAGGAAATAATAAAGAAAGCATTTTCATCAATTATATGTCTTAGGAAAGGAAATAATTGCAAGGAAGGAAACAATATGTCTTGACCAAACGTGATTCCATAAACTGAAGTGACAAACCTTCCCCTTATGGCCTTGTGTGAGAACCATGGCAAACCATTTGTGATGATACAGTTCTTAGTTTCTTTGTTCTAATGGTTAACTTGATTCTTTCTTTTAGTGAATACAGGCACACTTAGAGCAAGCTTCTGAACTGAAAAAAGCAATTGAATGGATTATGTCCAATCGTGATGGTAGAGTAGAGAATAAACTGAGATTCTAGAACTGTAAGTGAAGGCAGTGCACCATAAATTGTGCTGCAATAGTTTTATTATTGTATAATTAGGACTATTATTCTTGTCATAGTCGTGCGAGACAAGGTGTTTGTATACATTAATGTAGAAATAAATTATTAATTTTTTGAAGTTGATTTTATTATTAAATTAATGTGGAATAAAATCATTAATCTTTTCCCCTTCTCTGAAAGCGGCAGCGCGCTGCAGCTTTCAGAGGAAGGGATTTTTTATCATCGTCGTAGATAAATTAGCACCGGTTGAAAAACTGGTGCTATAAAAAAATCGGTGCTAATTTAACACCGGTTGAAAAAACCGGTGCTATAAAAAACCGGTGCTAACAAAAAAACTGGTGCTAACAAAAAATCGATGCTAACAAAAAAAACCGGTGCTAATTTAGTTTCAACTGGTGCTAACAAAAAACACACGTGCTAATTTAGCACCGGTCGAAAAAAAACTAGTGCGAATTTAGCACCAGTTACTTTGGCACTGGTTTCTTTTTCCAAAAAAACTGGTGCTAGAACAAAAAAACCAGTGCTAGAGGTGGGTCTCTGCGGTGGTGTCATTTTCCACATTCTTGTCACTCAAATCAATCGTCCGTGCCGATTCCCCGACGTCCTTATACCATACCCAACGAGTGTACAAAGTTTGAAACCCTTTCATTATTAGATGTCCCCGCAACTTCTTTTTCAATAAATAAGACATCATTTCTACAATCTTTACACGGGCATCGGGCTCGCTTAACACCATTTTTAGAGGCATCATCAAAGGCTACCGTAAGAAATGTTTCAATCAATGACATGTAATCGGGTGATTTTCTAAGATCATAACCAATGAGTTCATCCCATTCCATTATCATATAAGTTAATTAAAATGCAATCCATTAGCATGCTCACAACAATAATCAGAGCGCCCTAAAATATAGTAAACCTAACTACAAACCCTAATTCAAGATTTCATTTTATACATATATATATACACACACATGTGTGTGTGTGTAAAACCAATAATAATTATGTACGATAAAATTTAGACAAATAACCTTCTCCAATGAATGCAATCCTCTTCAATGAACTGGATGGGGGAGAAAACCCTTCAAATTTGATTGTTTATGCTGAATTGAAGAAACGAGCAAGTTTTTTTTGTTATACAGAGTGGGTTTCGAGTTTGGAACCCACATTAAAATAGGGTTTTTTCATAACATTTGCCCCTTTTGAGATTAGGGCCTCTCCAATCGATGAAGCTCTCGTGGATCGACGCTTAGGACGATAAACATTCTCTTTGAAGGGGCATCAGAGATAACCCTATCTGACCTATCAGTCTTAGGGGGCTTATCATGTTCAGAGCTAGGGTTTAGCTGCCTAAAAAATCCCTTATACCCCCACATAGAATAGAGGATTCCCCTTCCTCAGAGCTATCCTCGGCCATAAATTGGGTGGAATTCAGAGTTTCCTCTTCGGATCTACATGGAATCGACCCACTTATATCTACCAGAATTTGACTGGAATCTGAAAAAGTGTTACCATGAAGCTGCGATTCAACATCCCCCTAGATAGTCCTTTTCGATGAATACACTTTTGACTTAGTGTGATGGTCATAACCTATAGAAAAAAGGGATTTGGGAGAAGAAGGACTCTCAAACAACAAACTAGGGTCAAAAGAATAAGCCATAGTAGAGAAAACTTACTCGTGAATGGTGGAGACTGAGGATTGAGGAAGAAAATTGAGTTGGAGAAGATTGAATCGAGGAGAAGTTAGTAAGTTTTCAAAAGTTACCTGCAAAAAAAGATTCTAAATTGAAAAATATAGCGGTTTTGAGAGAAATAAAAGGAGAAGAACATGAAATGGGAAGGTGAAAAGGGGTAATGATTACCCAGGGGAAGAAAAATCCTGAAAAGGCATGGGGGAGGGGGTGTGAGAATCTAACTAATGACACGACCACGTGCCCTACTTCCTCCATTTCCCGCTTGCACTAAGCCCTACGAGCAGGTGTTAAAATTCAAAAGAAACCAAATGGGTTTAAAGACTCCGTTTGAAAACTACCAAGTGCCTCATTGACACGAGAAGACTCGAAGAATAAATAGTCATCTGCCAAAGCCTTCAAGGAAACACTAAAGACCACCATGCATATAGCTCTGATCCTTTGAAGATACAAACCTCCGAAACATCGGGCTAGCATGACCCTTCGAAGAAACATCTTCTCTCAACATCATAGAATCACTTAGCTTTTCTAGGGGATCGCTTCGTGGTTACATCAATGTTCTTGGTTGATGGGACTGTGGACAGTTTATTTAGAGAAAGTCTCACGAAAGGCAGTCTTTCAATAAACTTATGAACAATCCACATTTGGCTTTTACCTTAAATGTTACAATTTGTTTTATAAAATTTAAATATTGTATTTTAAAAGTTAAAAAAAAGTAATAATATATATTTGAATGTGAAATAATAAAATTTAAATTTTTTTTAAAAAATTCTACATTTAGTATGTAATTTAATTATTGCAGTTCATAAGGTAAAAAATAAGTGGCATGTCCATAAACTTAGAGACATGCTGCATGTCAGGAGATTCACTCATTTGTTTAATTTGAATTTAATTTATTTTTCATCATTCAATTTTTCCTGTATTTACAACCGCTAGTGGGGGAGAGGTCATTAAAGGTGGTGAAAGTTCGTTCTCTGGTCGAACCATTGGTTGTCTTCAATTAAAGGTTGTTTCGTGAGCCACCTTAAGAAAAATTAATTAAAGGCGGTTATGAATCACCTTTGATAGGTTGGAGGAACCACCTTTAATATGTTCCGAACTCGGAAGGAGTCTAGTATCCTTCGGCTCTGGGTGTCGTTCCGAGCTCGGAACCCCCATTCAAGGTGGTTAAAGTCTGCCTTTAAATGCTTGATTTAACTGACTTGTGTGTTTTCCAAGTTTGAAAATCGGTCAGATTCTTTGGCCCTGTGCCAATGGTTACAAACTCGGAGCCTATTCTAGTTCCGAGTTTGAAATGACAAACGTGTCTATTTTCGGCCATATGAGCTGGGCAGTTTGGCAATCGGCCCTCCATCCCGGTCCTAATCTAGAAATTTTTGGGAGAGGATTTTTAAAAAACATTGCTTCCAAGTTCAGAAGCTTGTTCGGCTACACAACTATAATTGGGGTGAATGTCATTACGAACTCAGAACAAAACACAACTCAAAATTTGAAAATTATATTTTCATTCAAATTCTTGGCTCAAAATAGGCCTCATTCCAAGATAGAATTGTAACATAATACACCAATGTATTCTACTTGATCACAAAAATCTATAAAAAATGCTAACTAAGCAATATTCTATAAATAGGAATAGAAATGAACACAATTCTATTATGAACTATTACTACATACTAATGTATTTAAATTGTGTTACTACACCAAGTTGGGATTTCCAAGAGAGTGAGAGCGGTTGATAGTGAGATGCCTTGCTAAAGAATT
This sequence comes from Rubia yunnanensis, assembly GCA_037428765.1. Classification (NCBI taxonomy): domain Eukaryota; kingdom Viridiplantae; phylum Streptophyta; class Magnoliopsida; order Gentianales; family Rubiaceae; genus Rubia; species Rubia yunnanensis. Next base: position 81,939,282 of record CM075068.1, read on the forward strand.
CCTTGCGTTGTTGATTTCTTCTTTTGAATAGGAACTCGTTACCTTCGAAAGAACCTAAGAGTTTCAAGATATTAGCAAATATAAATTGGACATTGAGAAACTATTAATGTTTAGGAGAAGCTAATGTACAATTACCTTGTAAATTTCAAGCAAATCATCATTACACCGTCTATGCACTCTATTGCTTACAACATTACGCAATAGTCGCATTCTCATGTTTGAGCTTGTTTCTTGTATTGAATTAAAACCACATTAAACTTGTAACATATAGAAATACCTATATAAATCACTTTGGAAAAAGAAAATAAATTGTAGTAATTTATAACTTGATTTCCACCACCTCAAGTATCATTCCATTAACTTCACAAGTGTCCTTCATAGCAGACTCCAAAATCTTAATGAATGCTTCCAATGGTTGGAAGTGCAATGGGTCCATCCAATACACCCATTTCTTTTTTGGAAAAATCATGATCAATCGCTAATGATCTCTAATCAAAAAATAATAAAACAACCTAAATTATGTTTGTAAACATAATTTTGATTGTTAATATGACCTTTCAGTGTAGGGCGCAAATGACACATTTCTTATCCCTTCTCCCAAGATTTTTGCGAATGTAGCCGATTCTCTCTTGCTTTGTACATCCAATTTATTAAGTCATCACCGGGCACATGTATCCAACCCTTGCGTTCTTTTGATTGTACATAAAATATGAGTAACTTGAATATAAGAAAATTTTCACATTAGTTGTAAACAGTGTGACATTAATAAATAGTGAACAAGAAATAAATGCATATATAAATAAATGTTACTAACAAGATGTATATGGACATTATCGTCTTGTTAACTTGCTTACATTTCCATAAGTCTTCGAAATCACTCCATAGGGCGATGATATCTTGTTTTGCACCAAATACACAATCGCTACCTGAAAAAGAGTAAGTCGAGTTCCATTCATGTGGTTGAAGAAAATTATTTAGCACTTGTACCCAGTGAGGTGACTCTTTTGGGCCTTGTCCTCTTGGAACCGGTTGTCTAATTTTGTCCGGTGTTGTTTGGACCGGTTTGGGTGTCTTGTGGACCAATTTTGGTGTAGTTTGGACCGCTTTAGTTGTTGTTGGACATGTGACTTTCAAATTATTAAGATTATATAGAATCATTATAAGATTATTTAGAATTTTATGTCTTAAAAATTAAGAGTTAATTTATTATGATATATTATATTTTAATTAAATGAATATAAATACTTCCTCCATTTTGTTATGTTTAACACCATAGCTTTAGGTGTTATTAATTTTACCAGTTAAAATGTGTGAAGAGAGTAAAATGTTTCATGAATGGTTGAATATGATTCACTTTTTGCCATAAAAAGAAATGTGTCAATCTTATTTTTTTAAAAATGATAAGTGTGCCAAATTTAAGAAAACAGAGGAATATAAATTATCACTAGTTTTAAATATTAAACATTTACTAATATCTGTAATCATGAATATCTAAAACATAATTTTTTGTCTCACGCAGCCTAAACTTTAGGCCGGAGATTATTGTGCAATTATAAGAAGTTTCATTTGGGATGGAATTATTTTTAAAATATGTTGAAAAGTTTAGGGGCTTACTGTGCGATTATTAAAATACATTATATGTCACCAAAATATCCTGAATTTTCATTTTCATTTTTTTCCAGATTCGATCAGAAACTGCCTCCTCCCGCCGAAAACTTGCTCCAGCTGGCGGTTACCGCAAAAAACCACCGAATTTCAGTCGGGATCTCGGTCCGCTGTGCAAAACCCCCATGGTTCTTTTTCCTATGATGCCTTGCCCTCGCTCCGGAGATGGAAGTTAAATCACTGCACATTTGCCCTAGCTCCACTGACGAAGACGCTATGCAATTCACTACTCAACGATTCACTCATCTACTTCAAACGACATCGATGATTGACATTTCGTGAACGTCACTGATTCTTCTCTGCTTTCCACAATAGAGGCAAAGGCAATGACTCAGCTACGATTTTGGCGACGACGAAGCTCCTCTACAATTTTCACTACGATGGAGTCAAATTGGAGAAGAAGACAAAGTGAAGGCGATGACAGAGCTAGGGTTTTGGTGACGGCGACACTCGTTTACAATTCGCGTTGCGACAGAGTCGAATCAGAGAAGAAGACAAAGCGACGAAGTAATGCCTCGATCGGAGCAGACGAGATCCATACGCAACGTGAAGAAGAAGGATCTACTTGGATTGTGGACGACAGCACTAGCAGAGACGACGGCAGATGGAGTATGGAGGACAGTGACGGACTGAGCTTCTGGTTGTGAGAGGTGAGGTTTAATATTTTTTAAAAAAATTTTCAAATTCAAGACAAGGTTTATTGCTATTCGACTGAGATAATATTCAACAATAGTTGATTGGCTTAGTGGTTAGGATCCTGGACATTGAGGATGGAGGTCTTGGGTTCAAGTCTCTGTATGACCTTTGTTATGTTTTTCTAATTCAAGCTGAGGTTTATTAGTGTTCAACTGAGACCTTATTCAACAATTGTTGATTGGACTAGTGGTTAGGATCCTGGACATTGAGGCTGAAGGTCTCGGGTTCGAGTCTCTATATGACCTTTATTTTGAAGAATTTATGTTCTTGATGTATATGCCGAGGTTTAATATTAACTGACTGAGTGTATGTTCAATAAGAATTTATGGTGTAGTGGGTATTGCTCCATGCTTTGGGGTTGGTGGCTACAGTTCAAATCCAACTGGGACCTTTTCTCTTAAAGAAGTTTTATTCTGAGGTACTGTAGCTTTTTGTTGATGTTCATTATTTTTTTCTTTTATTTTTTTATTTTTTCATTATTCGGGTGAGGTTTAATTGATATGAGTTGATGTTTTTACAGTTTTTTTGAGTGATACAGATTGATATTTGTAGTTTTTTAAATTTTCTCATGTTGATATTTTTCATTTTCCGGCTGGATTTTGGTAACATGAGTTGATGTTTGTAGTGTCTTTTTTATAATGTCGATGTTTTGCATTTTTCGGATGAGGTTAAGGTGTTAGGAGTTGATGTTTGTAGTTTTTGGGTAATGTAGGTTGATATTTGTAGTTTTTTTAATAAAAACAATTCATTGGTGTTTTATGATTTTCAGAGTGAATAATTTATACTCTCGATATACCTTTTTTTTGTTGACATTTTTAGTTTTTTTCTTTTATGTTAATGTTTTTTATTTTATAGATGAGTTTTAGGTGATAGAGGATGATATTTGTAGCTTTTTTGATGACATGGTTGATTTTTTATAATGTTTTTTTCCTTATGTTGACATTTTTTTTTGGTGAAGTTTAGATGATAATAATTGATGTTTTCAGCTTTTGGATGATATAGGTTGATGTTTGTAATTTTTTTAAAAATGATAATTTAGCTTTGTTGATGTTTTAATGGTTAAGAGTTCATTTTTTTGTTAGTCGTAGACAACGTTTTTTTTTCAATTTTTTTTGTTGATTTGTATTTAATTTTTAATATATTTTTTTTTTGATTTTTTAATATATTTTTTGCTGCATTTTTTTATTTGATATTTAATGATTTTTTGTTGATATTCTTCTATTTTCTGCTGATGTTGCAGTTTTTTGCGCCACTTTTTTTAAATTGATTTTTTTGCAGTTCTAAAATATTTTTTTGATTTTTTTTGTAGATTTTAGGCGGCGGAAAAATGATGGGAACAAATTGGAAGAAAAACCCCCTGGATAGTTATTAGCGATAGGTCTCTTTAAAATAATTATAGTTAGGTCCTTGTAAAATTATTAGAGATGGGTCCCTGTAATTAAAATATTATTATAAATTGCATAAAGGCCACTGCCTAAAGTTTAGGTTGCCTCACACAGACCATCACTATAAAGGGTGATATTTTTGAAAATGCCATAAATATCTAAGGATATCTCACGTAATAGTATTCATATTTACATATCAATTTAAGATTTTATATTTTTTGATGAATTTTGAGTTTACAAAGAGTCATATTAGTCTAATATATATATATATATATATATATATATATATATATATATATGTGTGTGTGTGTGTGTGTGTGTAATGCGTAATGATATTCACGGTGAAAACTCATAGTGAAATCATGGAGTGAATGATATAGCCAAGGCTAGCCTTAATATTTTGGGGGTCTCAAGCAAATTAGAAAAAAAATGCCCTCATATAATATTTAACATCTAAAATTTATAAAACGAGGCCTTTACATGGGATGAGAATTTTTTTTTGTGGAGGAACCTAAAAACATGTAAAATTTACTAGTTTTCTCTCTATATATAATATAAATTTTCAAAAATGGGACCCCTATATAACTGCTAAATTGGGGGTCTGGGGCAATTACATCATATGCTTCCACTGTAGGGCTGGCCTGGATGTAGCATAGAAGAAAAGACTAATAAATTCATGGTTATTTGCACCTTTCAAGGAAGGGGATTGGTGATTTAGTTTTTTCATTATTGCCACATCGTTCGCTCTATAGTTTCATTATGAATTTTCATTGTGAATATTATTACTCGTATATAATATGAAAATTTTAGATTTTGGGTAATATGCAGATATAACCCTATATGTTGAGGACAGTGCAAATATAACCCTCAATTGTTTTTAGTGCAAATATAACCCTATCTATTACACATAAGTGCAAATATAGTACTAAAGTCATTATTCCAGCATTGACTAGTCATTTTCGGTCATTGATTGATTGGAAATGACCAAATTTTCCTTCTAACCTAATACAAAATTAAAAGGACAAACTTTCCCTTTGCTGCCACCACAATTACTATTCCACCACCAACTTGCCATCGTCACCCCACCACCACCACCACCACCACCACCACGGCCCGCTTATCCACCACCTTCCACCCTAGTCACCACTACTAGCAACCATTAGCACCCAGCTCCGCACCACCTGGCTCAACTAGCATCGCCGCACCTAGCTCAGCCTCATCACCAAGCTCACCCACCATGCCACCACCGCTCGCCAGCCTCACCACCAACAAAAATCCCATCCCTCCTCACTGCTGCCCTTCTCCACCGAAGAAAATGCTATCCCCTGCTCCTCACCGCCGATTGAACAATGAAAACCCTATCCCCTCATCCACCAACGAAAACCCTAGTTGTTCGTGCCAATTGAACACCCCACCACTGATTGAACACACTGCCGCTGATTGAACCCCCAACACTGATCCGCCAAGCGTCAGAGTTTTTGAACCATCTGGCAAGCTTCGGTAGCGAAGTGGTATGAATAGATCGAAGATGAAGATGGCGAGCCGTTCTGAATGGTGGTGAGGGGAGCTTCAGTGACCAGAATTATGTCAGAAGGAGAAGAAGAGAATCGATCGGATGAAGATGAGATGAAAATGTAGATGAAAATGAGATGAATCAATGTTTTTAATATTTTTATTTTTTACAGAGGGGCAGAATAGTCATTTCAGCGTATTCCAGCCTCCAACAGGCTGAAAAGGTTATACTTGAACATAACCTGAATAGATTGGGTTATATTTGCACTTTTGATTAGCGCAAGATTACATCTGCACTTTTTTTAATTATATAGGGTTATATCTGTACTTTTCTCTTAGATTTTATTCAAAATTATAAGTGACATTCTAATACATCATAGAGTTCGTCTCTTGAAAGACGGTCTTTTCATAAGCCATGGAAAGACCAAGGGTTTAAACTGCAAATAAGAAGAAATGAAGATAAAATTTTTGGGTTGCATGAATCGGGTTATAAACTTTATAACTACTACACGTTGCATAATAAATTTTTAATATTGCGACTAAGACCTTTTACTATTTATTATTATAAAGAAACCCTTTCTATAAGCCTATGGAAGGTCTTTCCTAAAATATTGCCTACGTCATATTGTACATTTTATAAATTATTTTAATGCAACATGTTAATTACTCCCCCTGTCACAGATTAAATTGCACAGAATTATTTTCACAGTCTCCAACACACACATTTGACCATTAATATATTTAACTACGTATAATATCAGTAAACAAAAAGTTACTTTCTAAAAACTACTTGTTATGACAAATCCGACGATATCACATACAACAATATTATTGTTGATATATCTATTCAAATATGTAGTCAAAGTTTTCTTAATGTGACTGAATCTTTGATCTTGTGAAATTAATATGGGATGGAGGGAGTATGTATTTGGAAATTGGGCCCCACCATTGGATAGAGTTGAGCCTTTTAAGTTTATTTTTAAGTAACTCTTTCAAATTTGTTCTTGCATTCATGAATCTTTATGTGAGCTCTGAATCATACACAAGGTGAGAATTTGGTCAGTGAAGCGAGGATCCCTTGGACTAATTTTTTTTGTTTCTTAATGGTTTTGAGGTAGGATATGATAAAGGTTAGGCCCAGGCGCAGGAGTGGCAGCCCGGTAAGGGGAATATTTAATACTCTAACTTAATTACCGCAGTCATGGGTAATTAAGGGTGATAATTAAGGAATACGTTAATTAGGGCACGAGGTATAAATACAAGGTACACATTTACTTATCATTCATTCTGTCTTAATCATATTGAACACTTGGACTAACTTAGGCATCAGAGTGCTAACCCCTGGAACCCCAGGGATAGCTTGATTATAGGTCCATTCGAGAAGAACCCAAGCCCACAAATCTGACAATGGCCGGAGACGTATCAAGGGGCGCCGTCTGTGGGGAAGACTAAGCCGGATCAAGGGATTGGAGAGTTAATGTCCACGGCAGTTCGAAGGAGTGAAAGATTGAGGTCAATAGGTACATGTGCTGAATCTCCACCAAGGTTAACATCGTTGAATCTAGAAGAAGGAAACGATACCCGCATCGAGGATAGTGACATAACTAATACTCAAATGACGGGAACAGAGTTGCGAGTAGAACCTAGTACGGGTGTAGGCCACGAGGGGGGACAAACCTCAGTGGCGATTGGTGCAAACACCCTGGTACCAATCTAGCCAGATGTGCCAGGGCCCTCGTGGACTCTGGAAGTGATGGGAGAGAAAAGACAGTGAAATACCGATCCCCTGCTCGAGAGGGTGATCAATTTAAGGGATGGAAGGTTCACAGAGGTTTTGGGAATTAGCCAAGGGCTTTACAATCCTTATGTTCAACTGCTACCACCACTAGTATACCAGAACCTCGTACCACAATGGATGAACCTGGGATATGCAGGAACCCAACCTTCCTATATGCACGGTTGAGTGGTCACGATAGGGGGTTGAACCTGCCAGTGGGTCAGCACGAATCCCCTTCAGACACAAGTGAATATCTAATAAAGGAATTGGATAGGTTGATAGGCCCCTTGGGCTAAGCAACGGGGTCTTCTTTCAGCTCGGTGATCACAAGGGTTCGATGGGTGTTAGAAGTGAAACCCCCAGAAGGACTTCCCATATATAGTGGTGAAACTGACCCTCAAGAGTTCATACAAATATTCTAGGGTTTGATGAGTTTGAGGGACTCTGATGAGAAATTGACATGCAAGCTGATATGCAGCTACTTGTAGGGAAAGACACATGAGTGGTTTAATCAGTTTCCAAGGGGCTTGCTCTAATCATATCGAGAATTCAGTGGAGCGTTGTTGAGCCAGTATGCGCAGAAGAATAATTTTACCAAAAAATTTGTTAGAACTCTACCAGATGAAACAAAAGCCAGGGAAACACGGAAACCTTCTATCACCGATATATGGAAGAGAGTTTGGGGGTGATAGAAACGATGAAGAGTGAGGTAATCCAGGGGTACCAATTGGGGATGCAGGACCTAGAACTATACAAGAAGCTGAGTACTAATACTCCTAAGACACTGCAAAAACTTGAGGAGATTGTGGAACAATATTCGAGAGTAGAGGAGGCAACTAGAAGGAAAAGAGATAGCCTTGCAGAGAAAGTAGGAAGAAATGTAGACAATAGAGGGAAGAGGTTAGTCGAACACATTAGAACACCATTTGAGAGGTATAATCCACTGCCCCCAACACTCGATGGAAGAACCCCTGCACAGATTTTAAGCATACATAGAGGTTTGTTTCGGACACCTCCACTCTTGTAGAGCTCGCGAAACTCGATTGTAGCCTGAAGAGAAACAAATCAATATTGTGATCATCATAGGGATTATGGTCATGAAAAAAATGATTGCATGCAGTTAAGGATAGAGATTGATAGGTCTAAGAGGGAAGGACGGTTTCGAGGACAATGACACTGGAGCCAGGCTGCCCCATCAAGGCCCCGGATGAATCAAAGGCAGCCTTACAGAAGCAATAATTAAAACAATGGATGTAGAGGAGATAGAAAGCCCCGAGAACAAGTGGTTCGAGATAGGGGAAGGAAGGAGGGCGGGATAGATCCCAGGAACAACAGGGGGGAAATAAGGGAAACCAAAATGGAGAAAACCCACCTGTCTGAAGGGTAATTAACGTCACCAATGGCAGGGAGGGAGAAAGATCCCCAAACACTATATTAAAGGCTGAAGCTCGTAGGGTCCCCCATAAAAGAGCCCATTCATAAGAGGTTTTGGCCGGATGACACCGTCACTTTCTCGAAAGCGAGTGTTGTGCCGTAACAAATGCCCTATGCAGACCCTTTGGTAATATAGCCATAATTGGACCATCAATGATTATAGGGGTGTTCGCTGATGATGGAAGCAGGGTAGAAGTGATGTTTGCTGAGTGTTTTGACCAGTTAGACATAGGGTGTGAGAACTTGAAAAAAATGTGCTTCTCCTTTATCAGGATACACAGGAAATCTGATATTTCCCATAAGAAAAATAACATTGGTTGTTCGAGTGGCGGATGGCTACAAGGGAGTGACTATCAAGTGTAGTTTCGCTGTCGTGGATGCACCTTCTCCTTATAATGTGATCTTAGGAAGGCCATGGATGTGTCAGGCTCGAGCGGCCTGGTCACCCTACCACCCGATGATGAAGTTTCCAACTGAAAAGGGGGTGGCATCCATTCGAGGGGATCAGACTGTGGAACAAAAATGTAACCTAATAGCAATGCGAGAGGTGAGGAAACAGAAGGATGTAGTAGCAGTGCACGCAGAAGTGGGACTTGGTGATACAATATAAATGCCCATTTGGGATAAAGGCCCGTAGCTGTTGGGAAACTAATTCCTGAAAATGTGAAAAAAGGATTGCAAGGATTGTTATAAAGGTATGGAGATGTGTTCTCGTGGGTTACATCTGATCTGACGGGGGTCCATTCGAGTCTCGCATTGCATAGGCTAAACATCAACCCTTTGATTACGCCAGTGAAACAGAAGAGAATAGTGTTTCTCCTGAATGAGTTGAGGAAAATAAAGAGGAGGTGGAAAAATTATTGCAGGTGGATGTTATCGAGGAGGTATTCTATCCCGATTGGATTTCAAACCCAGTTATGGTTCTAACATGATGGAGCATGGATGATGTGTATAGATAAATGTTGCCCCAAAGATAGTTACCCATTTCCACCAATCGATAAGTTGGTGGAAGCTATCACTGGATACCAAATTTTGGCATTCTTTGACACACATAAGGGGTATCACCAAATTCTCATAGAAAAGGAAGATAGAGAAAAGACATCATTCATCGTAGATGTTGGCACGTACTGCTATAAGAAGATGCTCTTTTGGTTGAAGAATGCTGGGGCTACTTATTAGAGGCTGGTCGATAGACTGTTCAGGGAATAGATAGGGGAAAATATGGAGATATATGTGGATGACATGGTTGTCAAAAGAAAGAGTTATGTAGATTTTTTAAAATACCTGGAAGAAACATTCGATAAGCTCCAGGAAGTTGATTTGAAGTTGAAACCCGTCTAAGTGTGTCATTGGTGTAGGAGCAGGAAAGTTTCTCGGATTCATGGTCTCAGAGAGGGGGATCGATGTGAACCCAGAAAAGGTCGAAGCTCTAAAGACAATGAAAACCCCACAATCAATAAAGGATGTGCAGAAGCTTACATGATCTTTGGCAGCATTAAGAAGGTTCTTGTCGAAGGGGGCAGAGAAGCACTTGCCTTTCTTTGATGTTCTTCGAAGGGTGGTAAAGAAGTTCGAGTGGAATGGTAAGTCTGAAGAGGCATTCAAGCAGTTGAAAGAGCATTGGAGGACATTGCCTACTTTGATGAAACCAGACAAGGATGAGACGTTGTACTTGTATATTTCTACGTCACCACTAGCAACTAGTGCGGCTTTGGTTAAAGAAAAAGAAAAGGTTCAACACCCAATCTACTTTGTTACCCATGCCTTGTAGGGACCAGAGACGAGGTATATGGTTCTTGAAAGGTTGATTCTAGCTCTTGTGCATGCAGCCCAAAGGTTGAGACCTTACTTCCAGGGACATAAGATAATGGTGCTCACAAACCACCCAGTTCGGCAGATCCTGTTAAATTTGAAGATTTTTGGAAGAATGATGAAGTGGGAAGTAGAGTTGAGAGAGCATGATATCCAGTTTCATTCTCGAGTTGCGATTAAGGGGCATGCACTGGCAAATTTTATAGTGGAAAATACATAACCCCTTGAAGTGTGTTTAGAGCCCATCCAAAATGAAGACACAAGGCAAAGATAGATATTGAAGTTGTATGTGCTTGTTCATCACATTAGGAGGAAGTGAAGCGGGGGTCCTACTTACTATCCCTAAGGGCAGAGATTATCCTTATGCATTTAACTTTTCATTTAAAGCAACTAACAATGAGGCTGAATATGAGGCATTGATTATTGGACTGCACCTCTCGAAGAAACTGCAATCGGAGGAATTGGAGGTTTGCAGTGATTCTCAAATTGTGGTTCAACAGGTGAATGGAGAATGAATGGAGAATACGAGGCCAGAGAGCGTAATTTGCAGAGATACCTTGAGGTAGTAAAGAACTTGTTAAATTTTTTTAAATTTTATACATTGATGCAGGTTCCGAGGGAAAGCAATCATAAAGTGGATGATCTAAGTAAGCTTGCTTCTTTGGATTAGGGAACCTAATCCTAGCAAAAAATTCTCATGGATACTTTGAGCAAGTGAAGTTTTGAAGAGCCTGTAGTGATGGCGGTTGAAGTGGCAGACTCCTGGATGACTTCATTCATGGCATATCTTTGAGAGGGAGTCCTGCCAGAAAATGAAGTGGATGCCAATAAGACAAGGTTGAAGGCTCCAATGTACGTGTTGCAAGAGGAAGGGTAATATAGAAGAGGCCATTTGCAGCCATTACTTCGATGTGTTGACTCTCACGAGGTGATTACCTCATAAGGGAAGCTCACAAAAGGGTATGTTGCAGCCATCAGGGAGCCATGTATGTGGCAAGGAGGCTCATTCAAGGAGGATTTTACTAGCCAACAATGTTTGAGGATGCGAACCGGTATATTCAGGATTGCCATCAGTGTCAAAGACATTCACCTATCAAACATGTTCCACATGAATAAATGAGAATCATCTATAGTTCATGGCCATTTGAAAAATGGGGAATCGATTTGGTGGGCCCTTTTCTGGAAGCGCCAGGAAAATTCAGATATCTAATAGTGGTTGTTGATTATTTCACCAAGTGGGTAGAGGCTAAGCAATTGACAAACATAAGGGGGAAAATGGTCATCTCATTTTGCTGGAAGAACATTGTGTGCTGTTTTGGAATCCCAAGGACAATTATTACGGACAATGGAATGCAGTTTGCTCAGGATCCCTTCAAGAAATGGTGCAAGGAGTATAAGATCTAGCAGAAGGTGACATATGTTTACCACCCCCAAGCCAACGGGCCAGTGGTAGTGACCAACAAAATAATAGTAAATGGAATCCGAGCGTGCCTCGATGGGTCAGAAGGTAACTGGATATGGGAATTACCAAATGTGTTGTGGGTATATCAGATAGCCGAGTCTTCCACTACTGGAGAAATTCCTTATAGTCTGGTATTTGGTTTAGAAGCAGTAATTCCTACGGAAATAGGGGTTCCTATCCTAAGGATAATGGCTGCTACAGATAAGACGATGAATCAGCAAAACATATGTCTGGATCTAGATATGGTGAAGGAAAAGAAAGAGCTAGCATCTTTACACGAGGCTAAAGTTAAGGAATGGGTATGAAGATATCATGAAAGAAGGGTAAAGAAGGTGTTCTTCAACCCGGGAGACTTGGTAATGAGGAAAAATGAGAAAAGCAGAAAGGAGCCCGAGGGGCAAGTGGCTAAAAATTGGGAAGAATCTTATGAAGTGATCAAATTGCATCTCGTAGGAAGTTATGTTCTCAAACAGATGAACGAGATCCGAGTACCAAGAATGTGGAACATTAGTAACTTAAGAAAATACTACCTGCTATGATGATCGAGTGGTTTGCTTTAAAGCGGCACTCTGGTTAGTATTCGAGCGGGTTGCTTTAAAGCAGTGCTCTAGATGATGTTTCTAGCTATGACTCATGTTCGAGTGATTTGCTCTAAAGTGGCACTCTAGTTTGTATTCGAGTGGGTGGCTTTAAAGAGTCGCTCTTGATATGTTCGAGTGGTTTGCTCTAAAGTGGCACTCTAGTTGGTATTCAAGTGGGTGGCTTTAAAGCGGTGCTCTAGATGTGTTCTAGTGGTTGGCTCTAAAGCAGCACTCTAGTTGATGTTTAAGTGGTTGGCTCTAAAGCGGCATTCTGGTTGATGTTCAAGTGGTTGGCTCTAAAGCGGCACTCTAGTTGACGTTCGAGTGGTTGGCTCTAAAGCAGCACTCTAGTTGATGTTTGAGTGGTCGGCTCTAAAGTGTCACTCTAGATGATGTTCGAGTGTGGCTCTAAAGCTGCACTCAAAAGCCATATTGTATTCTTGAAATGATAAACTAGAGGGCGAAATTTGCAGGATGTAGGTGGAAACACTGAACCTAGGTAAAATACTCGTGTCTTTAAATTGCTTAATTTCTGTTTACCTGTCATATTCATAATTTTCTCTAACTACGGAAGTTCCACGAGGCACCCCTATTCGAGGGGTAACATATTAGAGATGGAAAAAATATTAATTATTCTTTCAAATTTTGACAAATATTAAGGATACAATATTTACACTAACGATTATCCAAATTCATTCATCTACATGTATTTTATTCATTGGGAGGAAATCCTGCTTGAAACAATTCTTCAATGGAAACAGGTTTTCCTAGCTTCATCACGTTTGCTTCTATTTCCTCGAGTTCTTCAAGCTTAATACCAGCCACCCTTTGGATGTCCTTCATTTTCTCCTCCATAGAATAATATAAGGAATCAAGAGGAGCTGCAGTAATGATCCTACACCGTTTCTTTGTGGAAGGTTTGAATGGGGCCTTCGAGGATGACCTAGCACATTTACGACATTTTGAGGAAGACCCTTGGTCAATTTTGTTCACTGGGACAAGGTGCCATTCAAATTCTTTAGTGGTAGACTTCTGTGACTGAAAGGCAGAGCGAAAAATCGAGGGGGTAAATCCCATAACATTCAGTTCTGCTAGCCAATTGAGAATGAGATCAAAAGCCTTCTTCTGTCATGGAGTCCCATTCTCATGAACGTTGACCTCTTCAATCCAGTACTGGGCAGCTTTAAGTAGAAACTTTGGAAGATGATCGTCATTGATTAAGTAGGCAGAAGGAATTCCATAATAAAGCATAAGGGCACGAAGGCTTACTTAGTGTGCGGAAAATGTTTCTACAAATTCAGCAAAATGCTGCTCTATTTCTATAGCTTGTACCTTCCAGGCCTCGATCTCCCTAGCAAGTTTTGATTTTTCTGATAAAAGGGATTTCACCAAAGAGCTATCTTCAACTGGGGGGATCCTTCAAGGAGTCTGAAGGGCTGGCAGGGTTATGCTTGTAGAAGGGTGGCCCTTTCCAGCTATCTTCCAAGTGAGTAAGTCCTCTTCAAGGATAGCTACTATGCGTTGAGCTAACAGATGCTGTTTGGAAATTAATTCCCCCTGGACTACCTATCAGCAATTTTTGCCCAAGCAGCCGATTAGGTCCCCTACTGAAAGCCTAGTTGCTGCGGCAAGGTAGGACTTCAGAGAACCAAACTTCACATAAATTTTCCACATCATTTCTTCTAGTTCTTTATCAGCATGATTGCGACTCTTGACCACCTCTAAAGGATAGGTACCATTAAATTCCTTGCTAAGTAAATCTTTGACAAACCCCTTAAAGGTAGGATGATCTTTAGATTACCACAGCTTTATCTCGGCCTCGAGTTTGTGGAGCTTGTCCTTCAAGGAGTCTTTCTCTTGGTTGCATTTAGAAAGATCTTGAAGGGAAATCAATAACTGTTTTATTTGTCTCAGACAGTTCTTTTTGGGCACTCGAAAGCTCCTCGCAGGTGCCTTCCAGCACCATTTTCAACGAGTTATACTACGAAAAGAAAACAAAGGTAAAATAAATAAGTTGAAGCAAAAAGTAAAAAAAAATATTTGTGTTTTTTCATTGATTCTAAAAAAAGTAGGGTTACAATTGAGGGGCTCTAAGTAAAAATAAAATTTTAAAAATAGGGTTACAATCAGGGACCAACTCTAGAATCATCCTCCTTTGATGTAGAAGCAATCATTTCTTCCACCTGGTTGACGGGGAATCTTGCCCAGGAGAGGCATCTTTAACCTCTGGAAGGGGGATCGCTTGAATCCCCTCGACAGTAAAGAACTCCCCTTTGGCCTTGATGAAATCTAATAGGGCAAAGCAAAGGCCATTTTTTATAGCCTAATCCCATTTTGCATCCATGGTGGCTTCATGTTCTGGATTAACCAGTTCATCCACCTGCTTGGCGAGATCTTCAGAAAGAGAGGCGGACACTTGTGGCTTAAAAATTCCTCGGCCAATTCACTATAGCCAATATCTTTGACCACCCTTAGAAGATCCAGGAAAAATTCAGCAAGCTCAGGGCTATTCAATAGCTTGTGTTTGAAGGCCTCGAGCAGTCCTACCTGTGTGGTTGGATCTTCTGCAGCTTGAACCTTCCCTTTTGCAGCTTGAACCCTCTTAGTGAGGGTATCCCTCTCTAGCAACCATTGATGCCTCTCAGCATCAATACCTTGCATCTCATTGTTCCAAAGCTTTTGTTTTTCATCAAGCACCATGTCCTTCTCCTTGAGCATTTTTTCTTTCCCTTCAAGGACTGGCTGGTGACGCTCGAGAGATTCCCTTAGCCGCAATATCTCAGCAACTTTTTTACTGAGCTCTTCAGGAAGGTTATCCTCACCAATGGAGCCAAGGGAAAAGAGAGGTGCTATTCTCATGGTGGCCTCGTGATAAAATTTTGAAGCCTGATCAAACAATCCAGCTCAGACTAAAGTTAAAAAAATAAGTAAGAGAGAAAAGAGAATGGAAAAGAACCTCAGGATGAGAACCAATCTTTAAAAGGTGATGCTTGAATCCACATATTGGTACCGCATCACTGGAAGGGGGCAATGACTGTTGTTGTACATCTTCACCACCATGTGTTCCCATAAGCGGCCTTGGTGAGGAGAAGCTAATAGTATTGTTGTTCACCCTTGTCTTCTGGCGAACATTCCTGGAGTGAGGTGATTGCTCAGCACCAATGGTTGAGATAGGTTTCTCAAGGCATGTTGCAGGAGGGGATGCCTGATTCGAGAGAGGAGACACCGGAGTTGGGGGAATGGAAGCCTGGTTCAAGGAATCAATAATCTCCTCGGAGCGAGCCTGGCCCTGTATTGAGGGCTTCTGCTTCTTTAAGCCCTTAGTGAAACCCACTAAAAATGGGAAAAGAAAGAGAGTTAACTAATAGACAAAATAAGACAACGGACGGGAGAAGTATATTTATATTAAGGCACCTTCGGAGGGTCCCGAATGCCTAGAGTCAAAAGCGATGATCTCGAGGTGAGGGTCATTTCTAGGGCCCTCAAGTTCCCTTCGCCTCTTTCATGTACCTCCCCGGAGTGTTTTAAACACATATTCTTTATATATTCAAGGTGGGAACCCAAAGCCGCCAATTCAGAGATTAGGATGGTTGAAAAGGTTGTAGTTGAGGGCGTTGGACAGTAGTTTTTATCTGTCCCTCTCCAGGGCATCTGGGTAGATATATTCCCCGGGTTTGGGAGACTCAACTCGCACAGCCCAATTCCATGACGGAACTTGGTACCTCCTGCTATCGAACGAGATACCTTTCTTCCAGCTCTTCTAATCACCCGAATTGCCAGGGACACTAAAAAATTTATGATGTGCTTCTCGTTTGACAAATGTGACAATTATATTGGCAGAACGCCCACTATAGGCCATGAAGTATAGTGAGTGAAGCATTTTATAACTAGGTCTAATACGGAATTCATCACATCTGGTCAAGAACATCATAATTATCACCAACACGTTGGGATAGACTTGTGCAGGGCTCACCTGAAATTGTCTAAGGAGTTTGGAAAAGAGGGGAAAAAAGGGAAAGGTGAGCTCGCAGCGAAGGTGTCAGAGAGAGATGGATGATCTCCCCTCAGGAAGGTTATGTGGGGAATCACCTTCTCAAAATGGTTGAAATTTGGCATCCAGAGCTACTCGTAAGCCAGGAGAGATTGAGGCCAAAATTTTAGGAATAACTGCTCCCGCTGCGGGACCTGGGAGCTCCTTTATCCTTGATCTTCGACGAGTCCCCTTCTTCTTCTTTTGAGAGGGATCAACTAGAGAAGACTCTCAAACTCCACTTGAAGGGGTCTCCCTCCTCTCGAGGATTGCCTCCTGCCTCAAAGGAAGTACTTCTTCCTTCTCCTCTATGGCTTCGAGCTCTGGACTGGAAGGAGGGTAAAAGTTAATCTTTCTGCTCGTAGGGGACCTCGTTATGTAGGGTTTGCCCATGCCCGAAGCCCAATTTTCTACAACTTCTAGAGAGGGCATGTTAGTTATGGGAATAAAGCTTCCTTCCCTAGGACTATTATCACCATAATGAGATACGCCTTCTCTAGCATCTGAATCGTGGCGGAGTCCTCTAAGAGGGTTACATTCCGGGTCGTTAGCGGTTCTCTCTGATGTACCAACCCTAATTTCACCAAAAAATTTCTATGGGCCATGATGAAAAAGGGGGGAAACGAGAAGATTAGAAGGAGAATAGGGATGAAAGAACTTACTAATTTCTATAAAAAGTGATGGAGGTTGGATGGCTCACGTGAGAAATACAGAGAGAAATCTTGTAAGAAGATGCTTGCAAACAAGAATAGTAAATAATGAAGTGCGGATGAAGGGTAAATATGGGGGCTGAAGTGACGGGTAAATATTTGAGCATTGGAAATATAAAAAGTTATGGAAAGACGTGACTGCTTCTTTGTCTTCTGATAGTGTGATGTTTGGAATGGGGGGTTGACACGTGCGATTGCATAGCACGTGCGCACCCTTTCAGAAACTTAAACCACGAAGTTGATTAGAAAACTAGTTTCTCATCCTCGAAGGCAGGAACGCAATGTGCAAGGTTCATTTTGAGCCTTTAAAGTGTTCGAAACATCCCATGCATTCGAGAGTTCGAAGACCGTTGTGACGTTCCAGCTTTCTAAGGCGAGAACCTGCTTTTCTGGGGGCTCTTGATAGAGGTATCCCCCAGTTGACCATTGGGCCGCAAGATTGGCAGCCCGGTAAGGGGAATATTTAATACTCAAACTTAATTAC
Organism: Rubia yunnanensis; assembly: GCA_037428765.1. Classification (NCBI taxonomy): domain Eukaryota; kingdom Viridiplantae; phylum Streptophyta; class Magnoliopsida; order Gentianales; family Rubiaceae; genus Rubia; species Rubia yunnanensis. The sequence continues at coordinate 81,956,830 of CM075068.1, forward strand.
CATAGTCGTGGGTAATTAACGGCGATAATTAAGGAATACGTTATTTAGGACTCGGGGTATAAATACAAGGTACACATTTACTTATCATTCATTCTGTCTTAATCATATTGAACACTTGGACTAACTTAGGCATCAGAGTGATGACCCATGGAACCCAAGGGATAGCTTGATTGCAGGTTCATTCGAGAAGAACCCAAACCCACGAACAGGACGGTGGTCAAAGACGTATCAGGATGAATGAGGCTGGAACTTTTTCATTGCTACGAACCAGTTCGTGAAAGTATTGAAAAACTTGGTATGTTTATGGATTGATCCAGGTGGAAGACTTTTAAAAAAATTTCTTGTCGCTCCTTTGAATTTTGTAGCAAGTATTTTCGTGGTAAGAAAACGACTTTATTTATGTGATCAGCTGGATTGGGGCTCCAAACGGTTCTAGCTCCATGACTTGAGGGTTTTACTCTATTGCTGGTGGATCTTGTATCGTTTAATGCGACTTGTAATTTGCGGGCTGCTCAATGATCCCTAGACCCCGTTCCTCCACAACACTTGGGATCGTTGATATCCTAGATTCCGAGTGACCTAGGTGATCTACCTCACAACTTGAGTGATGTCTGGACCGGTTTTGTTGCTTTTTTTTAATGGGAAGGCACTCGAGGGTGGGGGTTGATCTATTGGTACCCCAAGCCAATAAAAAGAACCATAGTATAGTAGCGTTAGTTTTTACAGAAGGCAACAACATTGCCTGCAAAATGGTAATTATAGCTTAGGTTATGAACTATACAAAGTTGTCCTGACAAGTTAAGATAAGTTAGTTGCGACTCCAAAGCTAACGAATCTCCACACCCCGTGTTGATTCGTACTTTGGCCAGGCAACTAACTTATCGGTAGTCAAAGAGTAGGTGGAGCATTAATGCTGATATCTGAGTAGTTGCCTCGAAGTATGCCTCAGTGCATCATAGCAGCGGGTGTGGTGGTTTGATGAGAAATTAGCCATGTAAGCCAAGTCTAAATTGTACCTGTATAAACAAATATTCCATCAGCAGTATCCATCCTTTCCCTATCAGTTAGAAAGCACTCTAATCTGTGGAAATTGTTCCTTATCTAATGCTAAGAGACCCTTAATATGAATTGGAACATTAAATAGATTCAGAGACTGATTATGGGCGGAATGGTGCTTAGCAATTGCATTAGCCACTGAGTTTCCTTCCCTAGGAACATGTACAAGCACAGCACCACATAAAAGGTGATTGACTTTATATGCAGCATTCAATAAAGAATCAGATTCAATAATAACATAATCATCCAATTGGTGAAAATTTTGACAAGCAAATTGGATGGCAAGTATTTCAGCAAGAAGAGGAGAATCTGCAGAAATGGTTGCTGAATTTATCAGTATGGGGGTACCAGAACTATCCCTAGCAACCATCCCTACTTCCGCCTTATGGGAAAACCATGAAGCATCTGTATTGATCTTGATGCAATTTAATCTAGGCCTTTCCCAGCAAACAGTCCGTATGATCGGGTTAGGTGGTGGCCTAAGGTGGGGAATTAGGCGCTTAATTGGACCGGTTTTGTGGCTTGTTGACTTATTGGATTACCTTCCTCAATTTTTTTTACAGCTACGGGGGTTTGTAGTAAAAATACTCGGCTCGCTGGCCCGAATTAATAAAATCAGGCACTTTTTCATTTTGCCTGGCCTGAGAATTTTACATTTTAATAGATTTGGATCCAAGTTGTAAAAACAATATTTTAGGTACTAGGGATATCCAATCAAATTTAAATATATTTAATATTAAATAATATTTTTATACATATCTACTTCCAATTCCCAATTGTTCATATCTATATAATATTAATTATTAAATAATGAAAATTTACACAATATTTAAGTGTCAAACTTTCAGTCATTTCCTTTTAATCACAAATTCTCAATTGTTCTATTTGATTTCTAACCCTTTACTTTTAGCCTTAATTTTTTTATCGTGCCCATGACCACAACTCTATTATAGCAGTAGATCCATTTTTTTAAAAAAAAATTCATCACATATTTCATATCAAACTTTCAAAATCACTCCACTAAATTTAAAAATTTAACACAATGATTTTCTTCCCGTCATTGGAGAATATTTTGTTAAGTTCACCCAAACTAGGGAATGATGGTGATAATTACAAATTTGTCACTCATCGTGATCATTATAGGTTGATTTTTTTTAATGATACAAGGTGATAATTATTTAGGCAAAAAAATGTCACTTAATTCAATTGTTAAACTGCATTGCTATCACTGTAAGAACATTTTTCTTGCACTAATAAAAAATTATGTAATGCAATTAAATGATAATTATTTCAAAATTTTCAATCTTTAATGGGTCAGCGGGAACCCGGTTCTTACGAAGCCGGGCCACGAGCTGCATTTTCAACAACCCGCACATATGGAAACTCGAAAGTGCAGGTACCCACATTTGAACACCCATAGTTTGTAGAAAATTTTGTTAAGAAAGTTGACCAACATTTTTATGAGTAAACTGAGTAATCGTCGAATCCAGGGTTGTTGTTGTTAGGCTACTGACATATTCTGAGCAACATCTATTATGGTTTGAGTTATAGGGGGTTGCTGGTTGTTGTTGCCTAGTTATTAGCGATCTGTTTGGTATAAGTAGAAGTGATGTCCACCCTAGGTTGGGGAATAGCTTTAGGTTGGGTCTCGAGGCTACTCGTCAAGGGTTTACCCAATCTGTGGTGTTTGTTGTTCCACCCTCGATGTTTAGTAGTGGTATTGGTAGGAGTAGCAGTGATGCCCACCCTAGTTGGAGGTTTTTCTATCGGATTTTTCCTTGGTGGTGGATGGTTTCTAGTGACATTGTTTTTGTTGTTGCTTTCTTGTTTTTCTAGCAGGGTTACTTTGTGCGTGTTATAAAAGAATGTAAATTGTCTATAAGTGTCCCACACATACGACAACACTTGATGAAACTCTAACTAGGACGGTGTTAGATCGATCAAGATCTTCCCTGAAGCTCGAACTGGGAATTTTCTGAAACCTGTGAAAAGTTGGGGGTGGCTTTCGTTGTAACACTAAAGTTGAAGTCAACAATGGTCTTTGGAAGGTAACCGCATGTAAATTAGGTATCGAATGTACCTTAGAATGAGACCTTTAGCCTATATTTAGAAAATTGACAATCATGCAAGTATGGTAGGAGTTGTCTTACAATATGGAATACGCTTACTTATCCCTTGAAATCATGGGATCAGATTAATAATAGGGGAAGTATTCCTTGTAACGAGATCAGAAGATTCAAGCGAGATCCACTGGGTAGCCTACTTATGTAATGGGCTAAACTGGGCTCGTAATTTGTCTAATATAGAGTTGAGTGTATAACCCACGAAGGGGATTCATCATTGGTGTCATGCCACACCAACTATGTTGAGGGATGAAAGCGAACACGTGTTTTACTAAGATCATTCTCCCTGCTAGATTGATCCATTTATTCTTCAAGTTTAGTACTTTTGCACTTAGCTTTTCTATAATAGGATGAAAGTAGTTAAATCTCTTTGATGAGAACTTCTAAGTACTTGAATGGGAATACACCTCACCCTGAGCATTCATATGTTAAGGGAACTAGTTTTTCTTTCAACATAGACGGCATTTTAACTGAATTTAACTAGGATAGTAAGTTATCTTTTGATGGATTTTGTACAGATGATAACATCATCTGCATATGAAAGAACACTGATCAAGTTTGCACCAAACGGTAGTCTGAACTCGCCATGTAACTTAGTTGGAGCATTTGTTGAGATTTATGTTAAGAAGTGCACTGACAAAGTTGAATAAAATAAGAGATAGTACATCACCATGTTTCAACCTCTACATGTGTAGAAACCATATGTTCATCTATCAATGTGAACAGAGAACCATGCTGAGCTATGGCTGCCCACTAAAAAATATCCTTGATACCCTGAGTTGACACAAAATAAAAGTGAAAACTCCTTATTTCATCATGAGTTTAATAACACAAAAACCAAGGTTCATGTAATCAACCTTCCCCACCCTCAACCCTAGCCTAAGCCCACCAATCCTTATTGATTGGCCGCTTTTCAATCTTGACGCCCACAGTGCTGCCCAACTGTCAACACTTATTATCACCTCTTAGATCTCAGTTCTCCATGAAAGGCTGTTGGCATATCACCATGTGGTGGACATAGTGGAGCTCTCTTAGATATGATGACGTTCACTAATGAGACTCTAAATGCTTGTGTTTCCTAATACATTTAGCTTATCTTTTGTTAGCATTTGTACGGTAGATTGCTAGATTTAGGCGAGTTTACATTACAAGGGGTTTAGATGACCGTTGTTGGTTTTCTTATCTGAATCCCATATTTTGTAGCTTATTTAGATTTAATGGATTCTATGTCCCTACGAGCGCCTAGATCCATTTTTAAGAGCTTTCATTTGAAGATTGCTCATAGTCACTTTAAACTATGTAGAAGAATGGTTGTAGATACTAGAAGATCATTTACAAGAATGGTAGTAGACTGAAGGCCACGAGCTAAAAACATGGTAGTAGATGGTTGCGTCAAAGAAAAGGATTCAATGTTTGGAACACATGAAGACTGTCGCAACCTGTGTACATTTATACAAATCGTGCCAAACCAGTTGCTAATGAGATTAAGTCCCGGCACATGCCATGTTCTTTTTCATAGCCCGTGCGATCAAGTGTTGAAGATCCGGACCTTTGGTCTGCGCCCCACAAGCCTTACGTGGCCGCGCACTCAGAAGACAAGGATGAAAACTCCAGACGGAGGCCTACATACTTTTGCACGAGCTGCACGCTGAGACCACCTAAATCAGCCCTCCAGTTCGTAGCCTACATACATTTGCATGGGACACACGCTCAGTTGCCTTGAAACGAGGCTCTAGTCAGTGGCCCGTGTACTTTTGCACGGGTTGTGTGGCACAGGCCGCACACTATTGCATGACCCGTGTTGACATGGATGTTAGGGTTTCTACTCTTTTGGGCTTTTCCTAAGGCTCATTTCTACCCACTATATAAGTAGCCACTAGTCTACTAGGGTTTTACCAACTTGATTATTGTCATTTTATTCTAGATCTAGGAAGATGGAGGCTATCTCCTCTCTTCATTTACTTTTCGTGGTTTTGCATATGCCATTGAATCTAATGATTATATTGGATTCAATGTCCTCTGAGTAGTTCAACTTCTAAGGGAAATATTTGTATTCATGACTAGATGTTGACTTTGTGAGATTCATAGTTTCTCTATCTTTGTCCTATTAATATTTGTGCTTGATTTATGCTTTATATTCTTGTAAGATTTATGCTATGCCATGTTTTATAATGCACCCATATATCCATGTGTTGTGTAATATCTTGCTAGGCTTGTCATGCTATCTTATGAGTGTTAGGTTAGAGCTATTGCAGGTTTGTGAGTACCAGGGAGATGTGTGCATGCATGTTATCCCAAGAGTACGTCCCGATCGTTAGACTCTAACTTAATTGGCTCGTCATGTAATAATCGTTCATGTTAGGGATGATAGTTTCCCAAATGAGGGGAAACCCTTGGGAAACCCTGATAGAGTAGTATAATAGTTTGTAGCAACTAGGGTTGTGGTGTAGTGACTAGGGCTGGTCAACCCTAGAGTTATTCCGAGATGCCAAATCCTTTGTCTCTAAAGGCCTAAAGATTGGTGTCCATAGTGGAGTGTTCATGACATACTGCCCTAACTCTCATACCTAACGATTGCTACCTACACAAGGCCTTATTCCTTTTAGTGCGGGCTTTTTAGCATTCGAAGTGAGATTGACAGGGAAGAAATTGCGGTATCAAAAAGGCGATCATCACACCTTCCCTAATTATAGAGGTGGTGTGGTAGCTTCATGAAGTGGAGACGAACCTTTGTGTAACAGACATTGGGCATTCTCAGCTAAATCTGCACTATGTGACATAGGCATAGGATAAGTTTATATATCTTGATTGTGATAGAATATGGGATCAGATGTCACTCATCAGTCATGTTATGCAAATATTCCCCAAGGCTAGTTTATAATAGTTTAATCTCTTCTTTTTTCGTGACCACTATTTGTTAGATAAAAACCCCCCAATCTTATGGTTGTAGCACTAGCTATTCCCAACACACAATCTAAGTGATGCGTGATTGTGAGTTGTGTATGATTAACCTTCGAGTTATAGTATCTCTGTGGACGATCCCAGACTTGCCACTAACTATATTATAGTAGTTAGTAGTGAGCACATGAGCAACTTATAAATCCTTATCTTTATGAAGCGCCCAAAGGTTATCACCTCAAAGGTTAATTTAAAAATAGTTTTAGGGGTGCGGATCAAATTTTGGTGCCGCTGCCGAGGATACTAGTTAAATTTTATTGTTAGCTTGCATGACTAGTTGGGAATAGTATTTAGTGTTTATCTTTTTGTGGCTTTTGTTGGTAATTTCGTTGATCCCTTCAATATTTTTTTTTACTCCTAACTTGTTTTTCTAGTATTCTTTGTGGAATGGTATTGTTTTGCTTCTAGTTTATGGTAAACACCTGTACCACGAACCAAGGAGGACTACACTACCTACTAGAAAACACAGGTGGGTGAAGAAGGATGAGAAGGAGAGTTAGAGTAGAAGTTTTACAAGGACTACAGTTTGTGTAGAGGTAGAGAGAGGTACTATGGAGGAATAAAATAGGATGTTAAGGGAGGTGATGACTCCGAATTTGGAGAATTAACCCCTCTGCATCATCTTCCCACCCCTTCCACAAAATGTTACATGTGAGCTCAAATGTGGGATGATACAGTGTTTGTCTATATTTCATGGGATGGCCGGTGAGGATCCCAATAAGCACCTATCAAAGTTCTATTTGGTTTGTACCAACATGAAGCCACCGGGGGTATCGGAGGAGGATTACAACTTGAGTTCATTTCCCTTCTCGCTTCGAGATACGGCTAAGGACTGGTTGTACTACCTCCCACCAAGTTGTTCACTTTGTGGATGGATATGAAGTACAGGTTCCTTGAGAAGTATTTCCCCGCTTCAAAGTATACCGGATTAAAGAAATAGTAATCCAACATCCCGTAGCTCCCGAATGAATCTCTTTATGAATATTGGGAGCGATTTAAACGTTTGCTTGTAAGCTGCCCCTATCATGCACTCGAAGAGGGAGATCTCGTGTACTATTTCTTTGAGAATTTGTGTGATGAGGACATGCAGATGGTAAAAGTTGCTTGCATTGGATCAATAGCGAACAAGAGCCCCAAGGACACAATGTCCTTATTTGAGGAAATGGCAAATAGCACACGCTAGTTTGGTACCCGATCAAGAGTGCAGGCATTGGAAGAACCCAATCACTCCCCTAAGATAGAAGAGCAAGTCTAAGCCCTTGCACCAATGGTGAAAGAGTTCATGAAGGAGAGAACTCACCAAGTGAAGGTTTCTGGAATTTGTAGTTTGGACCATCCGACCGACAAGTGACCACAAGAGTTGGAAGAATTAGAGGAAGTGAATGAATTGGACTTCAATGGAGGCAATAGGCAATATGGTAAGGGATAACAAGGGTTTTGAGGGAACCAAGGAAAATACCGTGAAGACACCTACGCCAATTCCTTCAATCCCCGATATAGAGACCACCCAAATTTCTGGTGGAAAGATGACCAAAAAGGATTCAACCATGGGGGAGCTCCACCTCAACCCTACTCAAGAGGTGAGGGAACTTTAAACAAAAATGGTCCTATCTACAAATCGGATCGGGAAGAGATCTTTGAGGCAATTGTGCAAATTGCTAAGAAGAATGACATGGTCGCAGAGCGCACAAGAAGTGATATTCAAGTCTTGGGCACAATAGCTTTCTCAAGCATCGAGAATCTTGAGGTTCAAGTAAGGCAATTGGCCACCTCGGTTAGCCAACTCAAGGAAAGAGATTCCGACGAGCTACCTTCCCCACCCAAAGTCAATCCACGAAATGTGAGTGCTCTAAAGTTGAGGAGTGGGAAGGAAGTGAAGTATCCAGTCCTTGCGAGCAGAAACTTTTTAGCCTCTCCCAAATGCTTTACGAACCAAACTCTAGCACATCATAAACAATTGAGCACGAGCTCGAACGAATTTTCTGGGCTCGAATGGATGAAAATCGAATACATTGTTATTTTTTAAAATCGAGCACTCCACTACTCGGAATCCTCTCTTTCCAGGTCCTTATGAACAGTAACTTTTTAGCCTCTCCCAAATGCTTCATGAATCAGACTCGAGCACATCACACGCAATTGAGCATAAGCTCGGATGAATTTTTGGGCTTGAACAATTGCGAACTGAACACATTAATTGTTTTCAAAATCAAGCACTCCACTACTCGAAATCGATCCATTTCATTTACACCCTAGATAATAATCCATGTCTAAAAAAACCAAGAGAGTGGTAGTTCATCATCACCCACGTTCAAAATCACAATTCATAAATTACATTACTCATGGGATAAAATCACTGGATCAAAAATCAAAATCAACAGAGGGAGGAGGGTAGCCCAAATAATCGTGGTTGCCACCATTGCCATTTGCGCCGCCGTCCTTCCCATTGTTTCCATTCGCTCCGTTCTTACCACTTTCAAAATAGGATAAATAATATTAGTAGTGTTTCATATCGATTGCAATATATGATTTAAAGAGCTTTGAATAGCTCAGATTGGACAGTTGAAAGTATACAAATAGCTTGTTTTAAAACTAAAAATGTTTGTTTGTCACTAACAATTAAGATAGAATATATATACCTTGAGATCTATATGAGGTCCTGCCCCACTTCACGAACCAAACTCGAGCACATAAAAAACAATTGAACATGAGCTCGAACGGATTTTGTGGACTCGAATGAACGCAAACTGAACACATTAATTTTTTTTGAACTCAAGCACTCCACTACTCAAAATTGACCCGATTCGTTTACACCCCTAGATCATAATCCATGGATCAAAATGAGGAGAGTGGTAGTCCATCATCACCCATGTTCAAAATCAGTAGGGGGAGTGGAATTTTTGAGGATTATGAACGCCGCTCCGACTTTGAGGTATTTTAATTCTGCATTTGTACGTGTCTTTAGACTTGTGATTTTATCCCCAAGATCAATACTTATGATTTTAGACTTTTAGTTAATTGATAATTATTTAGGGATGTTATATGTCCTTGTTTTGATAGTTGTCTACTTGTAGCCTATGTTAGGTGATCCACTAATAATTGATTTTCAATAACAATTATTATGCTATTATTCTAGACTATTATGCTTGATGAACTAATACATTTTAGACCACATTACTTCTTCTAATTGTGGGCTTTGTAAGTGTCAAAATTGACTTTGAATTTCAATTCATAAATATTTCTTAGAAATTTCATCAATGACAGTATTTTATTGGATCCCATATAATGGGATATGATGACATTTTCAATCAAATGTTGCACGTATTGCTCGATGGTAAACTTTTTAATCAAAATTTTAACTCTGAACATATATATGTAATCATTCCAATCATTTATTCCAAAATTCTTTCATATTATTTACCTATTGTGGGTTTCTAATATTTTATCATATTATAAAATTATCTCAATTACATGTTTATATTGAGTTATAATTTTATTTAATCATACAAACAACACGATGGAGGTGCACCCCCACTTCTATTGAGGAAACCTTTTTGAAAATATCGAGGACCAAGATAGATGTCCACTTAGGAACATTGACCCTAGAAGGTGACATAGATAAGGTCAGCTTTGACATTTATAAATATAATCATGGATCCTCTAATCACTCTCTTGCATGCAATGGTATAAGCCTCTATGATGATTTTGGTAAATTTGATGAATCTTGAATGAGTGAGAATGATGAGAGCCCTTATATGATTGATGAGGGAAAGCATGTTTTTAGTTTTAATTTTGAAGAGAATGTTGATGACAGTTATGCCTTGTGTGATCTTAGTGTTAATCTTTCTATTGCGGATTGTTTTTCTATCGACACTAACATGCAACGGGTTGTGGAGCGTGGAATGGAATTAAAACCTTCTAGACCACCTCCAAAACCCAAGGAAAATGCTAACGAGTCGACATTGGCTAAGGGTGAACATGAATCCTCGATTGGTGAGAAAAATCGCAAGGTAAGGATGACGCTTAGTGAAGACCTCTCCACAAAGACGTCATCATGGGTGGAGTCGCGAATAACGACTATGGAGACCTAACGGTAGGTTTGTTCTAATTTTAATGCATGAAAATAAGTCATGAGTACGACAATAAAAATATGGTACTTTTTTCCTTTGCTTTGGTGTTTTTAGTTAATATTTGTTAGCATCTTTTGTGTGTGGCAAAGGATTTTGTTGAGAATTCTGGTTGTTAATCTAAGATCGTGTCTGGTGGTTTTGGTCAGGAGGATTTGGTGAAAAATGTTAGAAAACAAAGGTGCAGGGAGCATGAGCCGTGTATGGCTTGTGTGGGAAGAACTGGCACGAGGCCTTTATATGGAACAGACGTGTCATGCCTCGTGCCAGACAGAAATCACTACAGTCGGGAAAACTGCAGAATTTTGGCAAAAATTAAACTTTGCCAAAATAAGCATTTTTGCCCCATCAACAACTTTCTTCTTCCCCAAATTGGTTAGAACTAGTTGTACAACACTAAGCATTCACACCTTTTCTGAACAAGAATTCATTAGAGCTTTAATCCAAAAATTTCCCTTTTCCTTCAAACCATTACTACTTTCCTTTTGTCTCTCTCCTAAACAACCCATTCGTGAAACATCATTAATTCTCCAAATTCATATTCAAGGTATCTTCTCCCATCAATGTAGATCACCTAATTCACTCCAATATCTTCAAAAACATCCACCCTCATTTCACAATAGGAAGAATTTGAATTTGATAATTTTCTCTTAAGGGAGATCACTCTTTGTTTTTTCTTGTGTGATTTTCAAATCCAAGCCTCCAAATTTGGGTAATTCTTTAAACTTTGTGTTTACTTTCTTACATTATCATGATTGTGTTACATGGGGGGAACTTGAAATTTAAAAATATTGAATGTTTTGTGGGTATATGTGGGTTATATGCATGATCTTAGTTGAACTAAGTGTGGGGGAAGAGTATGATTCTTTAGTTGAGATGACATGATGTGCTAAATGTTGGGTGTCTAGGAAGCATAACTTATGCTAAGTGATTTTGCTGCATAAGACTTGTGTATTTTTCCATTAACATCTCCTCTTGTGTTGTGATAGAATGATTCCTATGAGGAGTATACCGGAGAAAGGGACTACTTCCCGAGTTGAGAAATGGAATGGTTCGGCTAAAGTTAGGAGACAAGAGCTGAAAACAGCCGTAGCTCCTACTTCCACCATTTTTTATGATTTCACGGGGTTGACTAACATTTTTGGGAGTGCAACTTGGAAGTGAAAGTATATCAATAGGTCAAAGAGAGCAATCTTGGAGACCAAGTTCGCATGCAAAGAGATATTGGTGGCACTAGGCCTACTCAAACCTGTCATCTACTTGCTAGGTTGGATTGGCCTAGAAGGCTTCCACAAGATACATTCCAAGACGTTTACCTAATGAACTTTGGAGCTATTGGCAAATGTGGAGCAAACATCGGACAATGACGGAAGGAGGACCACACATTCCACTTGGATGACAAGGAGTATTCAATGACCCATAGGGAAGTTTCTCTAGCATTTGGGTGAAAGTACAGGAAGGAAGTTCCAAAAACACATAGACGAGGACTCCCATTCTTGCTAGGAAGTTTTTGGAGGAACTTGGCAGGCATGGATAGGAACCACTCGGGAAAAACTGCAATAATCCACCCACCTTTGTACACGTGCACCAACTCCTATCCATGGGAGTTCTTTTCCATGGGGAGATCTCTCAATGCCCTAACTAAGACGTGCAGATTCTTTGGGCTATGATTTCAAAGGGAAATTCCTATCCTAACTTGGTGGAAAAATTTACAGAGGAGTGCATATTCATAAGGAAGAAGAAAGCCTGAAAGATACTGATGGGAGGAATGATCGGACTTCTTGCACAGTACCTAGAACATGAGGCGCATCCCCATTTTTCTTTGGCAAACTTGGGTCATTCCAAGACTAGGTATACTATGGACAAGTAGGAAAGATCTTCTATGATCTCCACCACTACTATGGATGATCGTTTTGTTTAGAAATATGGTGGCGTGACCATGTGCAACTTTATGGTGCTTCCATAATGGTAATGACTCATGACACCGCGTTGGAGGATCTCTTCATAGCTCCTGATCCAAGGTTCGAGAAGACTTTCTACAACACCTTATCACCCCTGGATATTGACATTGAAGAAGAAGATGGAACCTACTCGAAACAACCTATTGTCAGACTTCCTTAATCAATTTTGCATATTAGGAGAACAACTCATGAGTTCAACCCAAATGGTGCAAGAGGTTAGTCATGCGGCAAGTGGGATGAGCTTACAAATGGAGGAGTTTGGTATAAGGCTTAACCCTATGGGTGGAACCATGAGGGTTTGGGGAGCTAGACTAGCTTCCATCAAGCGAAAAGTGAAGGAAGAGTTTGCCATAGAAGATGGGAGAGCCCATGTGCAAGAGTAGTCCATGGATCAATTAATTAAAAGGATGCATGTCTCGAAACTAGAGGGTTTCCATGACCTTGTTCCCTATGAAAGGCAAGAATTGAGGCAAGAAGAGATAATGAGAAGGCGCTAGTGAGGCTCATGAAAGCGGGCCCTTCAAGGTACCAAGAGTAATCGCTTACCATTCTCCCTACTCCACTTGTGATTTTTACACTTAGTATGATGCATTGGGGATAGTGTAAAGTTTAAGTGTGGGGGAGGGAGTAGTTAGGCATTTAGGAATTCTAGCAAAATTTCTTTGTGTTTGTTTTTTTTCTTTATCTCCATGTAGTATGAAACCTACTTTGGGGCATTTTGAGCTACACAAAAAAAATGAAAAACAATTATACCCAGCTAAGTAAAAAATCAGAAAGGACGACTTAGGCAATAATGGGAAAGGTATGAATAGGTTGAAAAAGCTAGACTAAATTGTTATTTTGGTCCCCCAACATATGTCGCAATACCATCTTTCGGTCCCCAGAGCCAATACCGAGTATGTTCAACAACCAACAAATACAAAATAATTTGTTTGGTCCCCAAAGGTGGCTTTAAGGGGTATTGTAATTTCACTGATTAAAAAACCTCAAAAAAAAATCCAAAGTCTATTTTTTAATTAGTGAAATTATGAAGATACCCCTGAAAACCACCTTTGAGGACCAAACAAATCATTTTGTACTTGTTTGTTGTTGAACATATGCAGTATTGGCATTGGGGACCAAAAGATGGTATTGCGACATATGTTGGGGACCAAAACAATTTAGTAAAAAACCTATGCAAAAGTTAGAGGCCAAATGGTGTGGAAAAGGGTGAGAAATGAGCTTTGAAAAAGAAAAAAATGTGGGACATTAGGATGAAAACCCGACAGGACTTCTAGGCTTAATGTGAGAAAATGAGAAAAATCGAAATTTATTCTATGCTTCTCTTAGCTTGTCTTTTGGTAGCTTCTTTTGATAGAGTAAGATAGATTCACACATTAGCATGATTAAACCTCACCTTTGAAGGGCATGTTGGTGGTTTAGATTACTTTAATTTTCTTTGGGATATGAGAGTGTGAAAGATTCTTATGTTTTTGGGGGAAAGGGTACTCTAGGAATAAAATGTTGGGTGTTTTGGGGAATTTTTTGCATGCTGTTATATACTTGGATCTTTGCTTGTTCTTGATTAATCGAGGAAGAGTAAATGATTAAGTGCGGGGAAATTGATGAGATTCTAGACACATGTGTTTCCTAATGCATTTAGCATATCTTTTGTTAGCTTTCATATGGTAGATTGCTAGATTTAGATGAGTTTACATTACAAGGGGTTTAGATTACCGTTGTTGGTTTTCTTATCTAAATCCCTCATTTTGTAGCTTATTTAGATCTACTGGATTCTATATCCTTACGAGCATCTAGATCCATTTTTTGTGAGTTTTTATTTGTAGATTGCTTGTAGGAACTTTGGACTGTGTAGAAGGCTATTTGCAAGAATGGTAGTAGATAGTAGAAGGACATTCTCAATAATGGTAGTAGACTGAACGCCACGAGCTAAAAATGTGGTACTAGAAGTATGTGTAGAAGAAAATGAGCCAAAGTCTGGAAGATATGAAGACTAGCACAACCCGTGCTAAACCATTCGCTGAGAAGACTAAGTCTGGGCACAGGCCGTGTGCTTTTGCACAGTCCATGTGATCAGGTGTTAACAATCCAAACCTCCAATTCGAGCCCCACAAGCCTTTGCATGGCCGCACACTCAGAAGGTAAGGACCTTACTTCAGGCGGTGTCCCACGTGTATTCGCACGGGCCGCGCACTCAGTTGCCTTGAAATTGGCCTCCAGCCCTCGACTTGTATACTTTTGCACGGGCTGTGTGGCACGGGTAGCACACTATTGCATGGCCTATGCCAATGTGGGTGCTAGGGTTTCTACTCCTTTTGGGCTTTTTCTAAGGCCCATTTCAACCTACTATAAGTAACCATTAGTCTACTAGGGTTTTACGAACTTGATTATTATCATTTAGTTCCATATCTAGGAATATGGAGGCTATCTCCTCTCTTCATATACTTTTCCTGATGTTTCTTATGGCGTTGAATTCAATGATTGTCTTGGATTCAATGTCCTTAGAGTAGTTTAATTTCTTGGGGAAATATTTGTATTCATGACTAGATGTTGACTTTGTGAGATTCTTAGATTTCCCTATCTTTATTTCCTATGAATATTTGTGCTTTATTTATGCTTTTTATTCTTGTAAGATTTATGCTATGTCATACTATGTGTCTTGGTTCTCTGGTTAGTGCGGGCGATTACACCATACTATGTGTACCTTACTCGATCTGAATTTTTTCTTCGCATACAGTGAGCTTAATGAGTTGCGCCTCCGATGGGGAAATCAGTGAAGAAAAGATGACCAAGGAAGGGGGTAAATCTAACATAGGATGGAGAACAAGTGAAGGGAAAAGGGAAAGCGAAGGTGGTTGAAACTGGAAAGAAAGCGAAAGGTAGGCAAGCTGGAGTGCTGGATTTGCAAAAAAAATCCTCCAGTTCAAAAGTTGAATCAACACCAGAGGAAACCATGTCGATAAGAGGAAAAGAGGGGGAAAGCGAAGAGGATCTGGAGAAAAAATTATCATGGTGCGAGAGAGTAGAAAGGGAGCAGATGAAGAATTAGACTAAATTGTTTGATGATTGGCAATCAGAGGTGAAGTACTGCGGCACTGTGAAGATTGGAGAGACTGAAATGGGTAAAATCACATAAGATAATGTGGATGAAGGGGATAAACAGTGGGATACCAGCATTGTGTGCAGAATTCTATGATCAAATCCACTGTTCAAAGTGATTGAGGGATTCTTCCTAAGAATTTGGAGTCAAAAAGTTTTGAAGGTGTGGTAGCTGATTAGAGGTACGTTCCTGGTCAAATTAAATTCAAAAATCTGTAGAGGTGAATTGATAGAAGCTGGTATGTTGATGTTTGATGGGAAGCCCATAATTGTCAAACCATGGACAAGAAAAATAAGAAGACATTATTTTATAATGAGTTCATATTCAAATATGATTTTGTGAGTATGCATCTCAACCATCTCACTCTTGCTTCATGGAAGCCACAAACTGCGATTGCTAATTCATGGTTCCGGAGAAATGATGATTCAAATTCGAACCTTGGCACCTGAAGAAAAACTCCATTTCTCATGCTATTACAACAACTTCATTGCCAATTCAATCCTATTCAAGGAACAACTAACACGTTATAGCATCCAAAAGAACTATCATTGTGCCACATAATCACTCACTTAGCAACAACACATATATAACATTCACTCTTGACACCACCCAATTCAATTCATGTTGTATACAGAAAACACTATCTGAATACATACATCTACAAATAGAAGGTCACATTCAAAGTCACCCATGGGAGAATCATAGCTCAAGGCTGAACCATTTCCTATGTTTAATTCTTTAGTATGACAGAACCTTCCAGGGAGCTGAGCACTAAAAATTCCATGCAAAGCCAATATGAAATTTAAATTCATCTTGAAATTATTCAATAGGTTATAAATGCAAAAGGAGTACTCCTCGAGGACAAGGCATGATCATCTTCGTTACAGCATTCATATTCAATCCATGCTAATAATATGCACCTACGAACACACAACCAAAACACCTTAATTTAAATAAAACCAACTATAAAGTCAATGAAAGTGAAAACTTCTCTTTTCTAGAGGAAATTAACAGCAAATCTTCATGTAATCCTCCTCCCGTGAGACATATAGATAGACCTATCACACGACAAATTGCAATTAATCCAAACTTCCCAAAAAGACTTTAAAAAGAAAACCACAACATAAATAAGGAAACCTTTCCTAAACAATTCATAGACTAGATTAGAAGAAGTGCTATGGACTTTGAAATCTGTTTGAATATCAATGGCCAATTGTCTAAAAGTTTTAAAGCCACGAGAGGAGTTAAAAAAGGAAACCCCATGCCCCCCTTACTATTTGTAGTGGGAATGGAATATCTCACTAGATTGTTGTGGAAAAACTTCTTGGCTGGTAAAGTTTCCACCAAAGATGTAAAAAAACTAGTGTTCATTCACTGTTTTTGGCAGATGATTTACTGTTGTTTAGTGGTGATAATAGAAGGTCCATTGAAGGTATAAGGAGTATTTTGATGGAATCCAGGAATGCAACGGGCTTGTCAACAATGAGAACATATCAATGATTTTTTTCTCAGGGGTGGATGAGGGAGTTAAAGCTGGACTTGCTGCTATACTAAGAGTGAAGTTAGGGAAATTTCCAATGACTTACTTAAGGCTACCAATTTCATCAGTAAAATGGAACAAGATAGAATGTGAATTAATGATAGACAAACTGAGAAGTATAATCAAGACCTGGACTCCAAGGAACCTGTCTTATGCGAGGAAAATGTATCTCATAAACGGGGTTTTACTCAGTGTATCTGGTTATTGGGCTACTGTTATGAAAATCCCTGAAGCAGTCCACAAGAAAATAGTCCAAATTTTCTCCAGCTACTTATGTGGTAGAGAGGAGGGCCAGAGAGGATTCACAGCAGTTGCTTAGGAGTCTCTATGTAGGGAAAAGAGAAAAGGTTGATTGGGGCTCAGAGACCCTTCAATCTGGAATAGGTCAGCATTGCGTAAGATAATATGGGATATGTCATCAAAAAAGGATACTCTTTGGGGGAAATGGATACATGTGTACTACTTAAAGGGATGAGAGGTGAAAAAATGGAAACATTATGTAACCTAGAGTTGGCTTTAGAGAGAACTGTGAAAGTCAGGAATGGTTTCTCTCATAAGTAGGGATCTTGTCAGAACTCGTAGGGGAAATTTAGAGCAAGTGAAGTATACAATATGTTACCGGGAGGTAAAGAAGTAAAATACAAGTATGATATTATGTGGAACAAATGGTGTTTGCCCAAGCACAAAGTCTTTGTTTGGATGCTGAACAACAACAAGCTGCCAACAACAGATAGATTGTAGGCTTTCAAGATCTTAACAACTACTCATGATTGTGTACTATGCTAAAGTCATCAAGAATTAGCACAAAAAATGTTCTTTAGTTGTGATTACACAAAAGCTTTGTTTCAAAATATGAAAGTCCCTAGTTATTGTTCACTGAGACAACTAAAGAATCAATTGTGGATGATGATTAGAAGAAAGAAAATCTTTGTGGTCTCTAAATGGATTTTAGGACTGCATCACATCTGGCATGAACATAATAGAAGAATATTCTCTGGTGCAGGTTTGAATGCATAAACAATTAGCTTTCAAAATTGAATCAGAAGTGAAGTGGTGCTTCAGGAGGAACAAGAAATGAGATGCATCTCTGATAAGTGCAATACATAGGTTACTGACCTTGGTTAAATTGTAAAATAGTTGTAGAGTTGTGGAAATTTTGTTGCAGGAGCTTAACTAATAGGTTTCGATTTTTGGCTAGCTAGTATAAACTTTTAGAAGGAAAATGGCTTGTAATAGATTTGTGGAGAAGATCTAAACCTTGTACAATTTTTGTGCTTAATTCTAATACAAAGGAGTTTACCAAAAAATATATATATTTATGCTATGCCATGTTTTATGATGAACCCACATAACTACGTGTAGTGTAATATCGTGATAGGCTTGTCATGCTATCTTGGAAGTGTTAGGTTATAGATATTGTAGGTTCATGAGTACTAGAGATATGAGTGCATTCATGTTATCCCGAGAGCACCATCTCAATCATTAGACTCTAACTTAATTGTCTCATTGTGTAATAATCATTCAAGTTAGGGACGATAGTTTCCCTAATGCGGAGAAACTCTTAGCAAACTCTGGTAGAGTAGCATAATAGTTTGTAGCGACTAGGTTGTAGTGTAGCGACTAGGGTCGTGTCAACCCGAGAGTTATCACGAGATGCTAACTCATTTGCCTCTCTAGGCCTAGGGATTGGTGTTTATAGTTAAGTGCCCGGGATGTATTGTCCTCACTCTCTTATCTAACGATTGCTACATATGCAAGGCCTTGTTCCTTTAAGCGGGGGATTTTTAGAATTTGAAGTGATATTTATGGGGAAGGAATTATCAAAAGGAAATTGGCACGCCTTCCCTAGTTATGGAGGTAGTGTGGTAGCTTCATAAAGTCTAGACAAACCTTTGTGTGACAGACATTGGGAATTTCCAGTTTTCTCCACACTATGTGACATAGGCATAGGATATGTTTATATAGCTTTCATGTGATAGAATCTTGGATCAAATGTCACTTATCGGTTACTTTACGCAAATATTCCCCAAGGATAGTTTACAAGAGTTTAATCTCTCTCTTTTTCATGACCACTAGTTTTTAGATAAACCCCCCTCCCAATCTTATATTTGTAGCTATTCCCGACATATAATCGGAGTGACGCTCGATTGTGAGTAGTGTATAGTTAAACTTCGAGTTATAGTATATCTGTGGACGGTCTCGGACTTGCCACTAGCTACTGTATAGTAGTTAGTAGTGAGCACTAGAGAAACTTTTAATCTTATCTTTGTGAAGCGCCCACAGGTTATCTTCCAAAATGTTGATTTAAGCACAACTTCGCAGGTGCGGATCATTCACACATTTTGGTGGAGGTATCTCCCGACGGCGAGGTTTTGCTCACGCATTCAACAACCGGGTCTTCACTGCAGTGTACGTCGATCGATTTCCAAGTTTGGTATTTAATGATTGGCATTTGAGCGATCATTCTAAGAGTTAAATCACTGGTCAATGCAGGTTCTACCGGTACCAAATTGTCTTAACGGTCACAATTTCAGTCGTTTCTACTGACGGTCAATGGTCGATAGCCAGTCCATGGACAGATTCAAAGCATTTTTCTAAGGTTTAGAGTAGAAGGCAAATCGCCAGTCACTGTCGGGTCAAAGGGGAGGTGCAACTATTAATGATGAGGCCATTGTAGTGGTGCGGCGGTTTCTACGGTTAGGACACGGATGAGGGTACCTTCTGGAGGGGAGTTGTAATAAAATAAATAAAAATTTCTTTTTTAATTTTCTCGCTTTAATTTTTTTCTCCATATTTTCACATTTTAAAAAAATTAGGGCTTCCAAAAATGGATTTATTTTAATTACTAAAAGTATTAGATACAATTGTCTCTGCCAAGTTAGGTTTTTACGACAATCTTTTTTTAATGCCAAGTTAGGTTTTAGAATTTTTTTTGTAGTTGTTTGGTGTAAATGAGATGTTCTTATATTATTTTGTAAAGATCACTAAAAATGTAAGACTTTACCCAATTTGATTTATGTGAAAGTTTGAATTCTCAAGTATCTATGTTATTAACGGTTTCAAATATAAAAAAATTATGTATGAATTTTTTAATCAAATTCTCACTAGGACGGGGTTTATAGGATTTTCATCCACGTTCTATTAAACTCATTTTGGCATGAATCGAATACAAGAAGTATGATCTTGAAAAGAATTTTTAAAAAGAGCACACTACATAATGAATTCTGAAGAAAGCCTTTGTGGCAATATGAGAGGTTTAAGACATGAATTAGTGGTCTTCTACTGTGGAATAGTCCAACAAGTTTGACACAAACTCACTAAGGTAATTCCGCTGGTTGAAGTCAGTGTCCTGACCCAAATTGGTCACGGTATCAAGTAATAGACTTGCCATTTCTTGAGAGATACGCAAACCACACATATTTGCGTCCAAATACACTTTCCTTGTGAACAATAAGACTACCTAAAAACAAAAATGATTCACATCTTCTCTACTAAAAATACATTCACTCTCCATTTACCCCCTTAACACCTTTAACTAAACTAGGAGAGTTAAGCTAGTCGTTTCACGTAGCCAAAAGGTTTCTATGTAGGTGTGTGAGATAAATTATCTACACGTGGAACTATCTCTATCCTGAACCTGAAAGAAGCCTGAATAAACATTTTTAAAAAAATTGACCCAAAAATCTATCTCACAAGCCTGAAACATCCTAACGGGCCAAAATCTAATAATCGGCCTGAAATTCTCAGGTCGGAACGACCAAAAGCTAATTGGTTAAATTATTTTAACTCAAACTTCTCCTAAACCGTCGTGGGATAGCATATCAGAAGGAAAATATTTAATTAGACAAAGGGCCATCGAGAAAAGCTAAATTAACAGAGATATTTGCATCTAATACATACATTAAAAAAACTACTTAAAATACTAGTAGACCAAACTAGAAAATTATGTATATATATATATATTAAAAGTCTCCAACCCCGTGATAAAATAAAATAAAATAAAAATTAGGTTAAATGCTTTCATGCCCCCAGTTCTTTATTTAGTGGACATATACCCCCAGGTTTTTCGAAAGTGCACATATACTCCTTGACCGATAATGACCAAAAACTCATATCCTTATAACCGGAGATCGGCATTGACCGCAATGATTCCGATATTGACCAATAATAAAAAGATGAAAAATATCATTTAATTTTTGTTTTTAATCTGACTATTTTACCCTTTTGGACTTTTCATGCCACCACCCCTAACCATAGCCTGTTGCCCCTCCACCTTCCTTAACCCCACCACCACCCTTAATCCCAACCCGCAGTTTGTTCACCACCCTACCCGCATGCCCCTCCACCATCGCTAACCCTTCCCCGCCGCCCCTTCATCACTCCAAACCCCAACACTGCATTCCTCTCAAGCGCTAGTATCGCCCCTCCCAAATCTTAGCGTTGTCCGCCTAACACTAGCGCCGTGCCACCAAACCCCTCCCTAATCTAAAAACCCTAATGCCACTCCTCTCTCACAACCCACCAAACCCTTCCCAATTATGAAAACCCCAGATCTTTCGTGCCCCTCCACACTAAGCTCTAGCCCACCGGCCCTCCACAAAGCTCCAATCCTTTGCCCCTCAACAAACTCTAGCCCGCATCATCCTGTAGTAATCGTGGTCACTAAGCGGGCAACCCCACCACCACCCTTATTGGGAGAAAGAGATCTAGAAGATGAAAGAAGAAAATGATTGGAAATGAAGAAGATTAGAAGATGTGCTTTTGGAGTGGTGGCGTGGTGAAGAGAATAACATTAGGGGACTGGAGTAGCAATTTTAGGCGACTAGAGGGAAGAAAGGCCGACCACAAGTATTTTGCGAGAAGAAAACAGTAGGCCACGATTTCAGGGTTTTGGGTTTGAGATTTAGGTGGATTCCAATTTGGAAATTGGGAAAGGTTACCCAACTTAGATAGGGAAAATGGCCTTTACACAATTTTTTTAATATTATTTTTCTTTTAAAAGGGGTAAAACGATCATTTCAAATGAATCCAACAATGACCAAAGTTGACCAATTTTTAAGGTGACACCAGGGTATATGTGCACTTTCAAAAAATTAAGGGGTACAAGTTCACTAAACAAGGAATTGATAGGCATGAAAACACATTATTCTTAAAAAAACTATACCCCCCTGTCGTGACCCACCATTTTGCAAACCATAGTTCGGACCTATTTTGATAGACCCATTGTGAACCCGATTTGCAGAGCCAAGTTAGGAGTTAAATGTTGAAAAACTAGCGTGGAACCTTTTTCATCTTAGTCATAACCGATCGACATTTAATTTTTTTTGCAAAGCCTAGTAATGGCATGTCGTGATAGACCCATCATCGTGTGTCCCACTTTTCATAAATATTCTCTCACCCGAGAATTGAAGCTTTGGTCTGAACTTTTATCTCTCGGTCATGACCAAAACTCTTTCCTCGACTTGCATCATCGGTTCAAGGAAATTATTGATAATCTGGCTAGATGTAGTTCGTCGGTAAGTCAAAAGGACAAGTTTCTTCTCTTTGTTCATACCATGGGGTCTGAATTTTTTGAATTCACTAATCTCCCATCGGCTCAAAAAACCCTTTATCGACCTATGCTGAGGTGGTGGCCCGTGCGCAGAGCTATGAATCTCTTTGTGGTACTGTATATGGTTCTTCTATGGATCTTAACGTCCATGTTGTTGCGTCTACAGCTCCAGATGCATGAGGATCAACCCAACACTTTTCTTCTTCCCAAAGCACGGCCACGTGGCTCATGGAACTCCATGCTCGGCCGTTATAGTGAGCGGCATCATGGCGATGCTGTTTTAGGAAATTTCCATTATAATGGTTATGATAATCGTGGTTGCCGGTGGAATCCTAAGTGTCAATGGTGCAATAAGTTTGGGCACACTATTGCTGATTGCCATAAACTTTCTTTGCATGCTCATTATTCGGACTCTGCAAATTTAGCTGAAGTTTTTCAATCATCCCTTTCTCTTGAAGAACCTGGTAGTCCCACTTCGGTATCTTGACTCTGGTGCCACTAGTCATTTGACTACTTCCACATTCGGTCTTGACGATGTTACACCTTATTTTGGTAATCACTCTGTTACCGTTGGAAATGATCATTCTATTCCCATAACTCATGTTGGCATTCATCGATTTAATAAATCTCTTCATTTATCTGATGTTTTGGTTGTACCAGCTATCACAAAAAAATTATTATCTATCAGCAAGTTGTCCAAATATTTGAATGTTATTATATTTTTCAATGATAAATTGTTTGTGATTCAAAATTGGTCCACAAAGGAGGTCATAGGCCAAGGATAATGTGAGTGGGGCCCCCATGTGCTTGAATCCATTGGTGCTGCTCTAGTGGCTTATGTTCTATCCAATAAGAATAAAGCTTCTTTCAAACTCTAGAACTCTAGATTAGGTCATAGTTTTTATTCTGTTATGTATTTATTACATAAACAAGGTCTACTATTGGTAACTTCATTACTACCAAAACCTTCTTTTATGTGATTCTTGTGAAAAAGGCTAAAAGTAAATGCCTTACTTTTATGGACTATCCTAAATGAGCATATTCTTTATTATCATTGGTATATTGTGACCTGTGGGGACCAACACTTGTCACTTCCAATCTTGGATTTTCTTTTTATGCTGTATTTATTGATGACTATTCCTGCATCACCTAGTACTACCCTTTGCGACATAAATCAGATTTCTTAATAACTTTCTTTCCTTTCAGACATTTGTGGAAAATCATTTTTCTTCCGCTATCAAGATCTTGCAGAGTGATAGAGGCACATAATTCATGAATGCTTGCCTAAAATATCATTTTTCTAGCTCGCGGTATTCATTATGAAATATCCTGCCAAGCTACACTTGAAAATAATGGTCGAGCCTAAGAAAGCATTGTCATATTGTTGAGATTACCTTGTCCATGCTCTTTCACTCTCATCTTCTAATGTCTTATTGGAATGATAACTTCTCCACATTTATCTACATGATTAACCATCTTCCCACTCTAGTTATTGATGGGAATTCTCCCTTCTCCCTCCTTTATGGTCGTCGGCCTAATTATTATATCTTTCATCCCTTCGGTTGTCATGCTTGCCCATTTATTAGGCCTTTATCTCCCTATAAATTATCTCCTCACAACACATCTATATTTTTGTGGGTTACAACTCTCAGTATAAAGGTTTTCAATGTTTGGATATGACCACTCACAAAGTCTACATTACTAGACATGCTTGTTTTGATGAGCATCACTTTTCTTAAGTTGGTGGTTATGATGTTCCTTCATTCTCTTTAAACATCTCAATTCATCTCGATCCAGATTCCGCCGTATCCATTTCACCCCCACTCCATCACATCGACCTTCATCTTGTCGGATATGCTCCTCTTCAGATTCTCTCTCGCCTATAGAAGTTAATGATACTACATTGCCTCCCCCCTGCTCCTCCCCTCACCTTCACCACCATATCTAGCTTCTACATGGTCACTCATTATTGCACTAGTAATATCACACACCGCAACTTTTTTAATTATGAGGCTTACGGATTCCTTATTGCTCTTCTTGCTTACTCAAAACCTCGGGGTTATCGATTCACCCTTAAGGATCCTAACTAGGACACTTCTATGGACGACGAGGTGGTTTCCCTCTACCAGCAACATACATGGGATCTTGTTCCTCGACCCACTGTAGCTAATATTGTTGACTCCAAATGGGTCTATCATATCAAACATCGTGTTGATGGCTTCATTGAGCGCTACAAAGCTCATTTGTTTGCTCAAAGTTATTCTTAATGGTCATGATTTGACTTCACTCACACTTTCAGCTTTGTGGTGAAGGCCTCCATCATCCGCATTATTCTTGCTTTTGCAAATATTCATCATTGGGCACTTCATCAGCTAGATGTGAAAAATGCTTTTCTAAATGGTCTTCTTATCCAGTTTATATCGAACAACCTTCCGGGTAGAGAGACTCCATTCATCCTGACTATGTGTATCTTCTTAGCAAGGCCATTAATGGTCTAAAGTAGGCCCCTTAAGCATGGTTCCATAGGTTTAGCTCTTACTTGCGCACTCTTGGCTTTAGTTGTAGGAATGATGACACCTGTCTCTTTATCTATATCTGCGACTCAAAGGTTCTTTATTTTCTTCTCTATGTTGATGACATTATTCTTACTGGTAATGATCTATCCCTCATTTTCCAGTTTATCTCTCGCACTGATTGAGAGTTTTCTATTAAGGATCTCGGGCTTCTACACTACTTTTTTGGGTTGGGGGTCTCTCGCTCTGCTTTCGATCTTTTTCTTCGTCAAACCAAGTATGCTATGGATGTCACTCGGTGTGCAGGGATGACTGATTGTGCTCCAGCTTCCATGCCATTTGTTCCCGGTAGCCAGCTTCTGAGTACTGATGGCACTCCTTTCTCTAACCCCACTCTGTATAAGTATCTTGTTGGTGCTCTTTAATACCCGAACATTAATCGTTCAAATATCATTTTTTCAGTTAATACTATTAGCCAGTTTTTGCTCTCTATCCGTGATTCACATTATGATGTTGTTACTCGCATTCTTCGATATTTGCATGGTTATCTCCATGATGGCTTGACTTTTCATTCTACTCCAGGTCCTCTCACAGTTTCGGGTTATTTTGATGTGGACTGGGCTCGTTGCTTGGAGACTCGACGCTCTACGTATGGATTTGCCATTTTCTTGGTGGTATTCTCATCTCATGGAGTGCTAAGAAGAAACCTACTATATCTCTCTCCATGTGTGAGTATGAATATTGTTCTATGGCTAATTCAGTTTTTGAGCTTTTATGGGTTTGTCATATGTTACGGGATTTGCGTGTGCGCCCTCTCCACCTCTTCTTTAGTGCGTCAACAATGGTGTCATTTTCTTTTCTCGAAATTCGATTTCCTACAAACAGGCAAAACACATTGATATTGATTACCATTATGTTTGAGAACTAGTTTATTTTGGAAGGCTTCTCACTAGGCATGTTCCTTCGTCCCTCCAAGTACCTGATAACTTCACAATAGGGTTTTCCCATCCTCTGTTTGACTTTTTTTTTGCTCCAACCTTTTGTGGTCCCTTCTTCTCACACTTCGCTTAAGGGGGGGAGTTGATAGTGTTATTTCATGTTAGTCTAGATTCATATATAGGTTTTATATATTTACATGCATATAACTCTATAAATACTGTACTCTACATTTATGAAATACATTGAATCCTTTCGATTATTCATCATGATGCATCTCGAACGACCGACTAGTTCGTGGTCTTGAGCTCCTCTCGAACCAACCTGTAATAAAATTATTCCTGGGGGTTCCAGTGGTCAGCTCTCCGATGCCTAAGTTAGTCCAAGGGTTCAATATGATTAAGACAGAATGAATTATAAATAAATACGTACCTTTTCTTTATACTTTGTGTCCTAAATAATGTCTTCCTTAATTATCGCCCTTAATTACCCATGAATGCGGTAATTATATTAGGGTATTAAATAATAACCTAATTGGGCCACCGCATCTTCAGTCCAATGCCTTTCCTGGGCTCAACCTCTATTAAGATCCCCCAAAAAAGAAGGTTCTCGACCTCGAAGAACTGGAACGATGCAAAGGTTCTTCAAGGACTCAAATGCATGGGACAGTTCAAGGACTCTTAAGACTCAAACGAACCTTGTATTTCATCTCGAACCTTCAAAAGAGGGAATCTAGTTTTCTAATCAACTCCCAGTGCTAGGATTTCAAAAGGCGCATGCATGCCGTTCAACTGTGCATGTCACTACCCCCAAAATGGCGTGTTGTCAGAAGGCAGAAAACTAGTTGCGCGTTTCTATAACTTACATTTCCAAGACAGTTATTAATTATCCGCTATTTCAGCCCCCATTATTACCCTTTAACCTCTCTTCTTTCTTTCACTTTTCTTATTTGAAGGAACTTCTTACAAGCACTCTTTCTCTCCTTCTTTCTCGAGCGATCTAATTTTCATCGCCTTTCCCAGAAAATCAGTAAGTACTTTCATTTCTCTCCTTATTCTAATTTTTTCCTTTCCTCACCTTATAATCATGCCCCATTTTGATGAGGGTTCTGCCTTTGTGAGATTTTCCAGTGAGATTAGGGTAGAAGAGGTGGTGATTAGTACGCCAGAGAGGGCTATTACTGACTTGGAATGCATTCATTCCGATGAATTCCAATGTGATTCTGATGCCAAAAGAGGCATTTCTGATCACATTACTAATAGTCCCGGGGAAGAGAGGGTTTTCCCAGTAACTGATATGTCTCATCTAGAGCCCGTTGAGAACTGGCCACCAGGCATGGGCAAGACCTATATAAGGAGATCCCCTACCAGTGGCAAAATTGGCTTCTACCCTCCTCTGAATAGGCATCTATAGTGTATCAGCCAATCCCACATCTGCGTGCACCATTGCTACATCTCTTTGCTTTCTCGCTTCTCGTACCGCAATAAGGTTACATTTTTTAGACACAGTTTGATCCCCTCGAATGGATGCCACTCCCTTTTCAATCAGGAACTTCATAATAAGGTGATAGGGTAACCAGACCGCCCAAGCCTGGCACATCCACGACCTTCCTAAAATCACATTGTAAAGGGAAAAGGCATCCACGACAGCAAAATTACACCTGATAGTAAACTCTTTGTCGCCATCTGCTATGCAAACGAGTAGGGTTATCTCTCTGAGGGGGAATATCGGGTTTCCCATGAATCCGGATAAAGGGGAAGCCGACTTTTTCAAGTTGTCACGCCCTATATCCAACTAGTCAAAGCACTCAGCAAATATCACTTCTACCCCACTTCCGTCATCAATGAATACTCTTCTTAATAAAGATATCCCAATAATTGATGAAATTATCATAGGATCCGCATGAGGTGTTTGGTCTGGCACGACATCTGCTTCCGAGAAAGCGGCGGTCTCATCCGATCGAAACCTCTTGTAGCTGGGCTCTTTCACAGGAACCCTTCAAGCCTTTTCTTTTATCACAACATTCAAAGATCTCTCTCCCACCATGCCACTGATGACATTAATCACTCTTCGCAGGTGGGTTTTCCCTATTTTTGTTATCTTGATTTCCCCTCTGTTGCTCCTGGGGTCCATTCTACCTTCCTTCCTGCCCCTTGTCTCGAACCACCTGTTCTCGAGGTATTCTATCTCCTCTACCCCCTTTTTTATTGTTTCTTCTATAAGGTTGCCATTGGTTCATTCGAGGCCTCGAAGGGCGGCCTTGTTTCTGTGTACTTGCTCTCAAAATTGTCCTTCCCTCTCACGCCTATCAATCTCTATCCTCAACTGCATGTAATTATTTGTGTCATGGTCGTAGTCCCTGTGATGATCACAATACCGATTTGTTGCCCTTCGGGCCAGTACCGAGTTGTGCGAACTCAGCAAAAGGTGGGGGTGATTGGAACAACCCTCTATGTATACTTAAAATCTATTTAGGAGTTCTCCCTCCGAGTGTTGGTGGCAATGGAATGTATCTCTTCAATGGTGTTCTTATGGGTTCGACTGGCCTTTTCCCTCTATGTTAAACATTTCTTCCCATTTTCTCTGTAAGGCTATCTCTTTTCTTTCTAGTTGCTTCCTCTACCCTCGAGTACTGCTCTACAACTTCCTGGAGTTTTTTGCAAGGTCTTGGGGGTATTAGTACTCAGCTTCTTGTATAATTTCAAGTCCTGCATCCCCAGCAGGTACCCTTGGATTACCTCGTTCTCCATTGTTTCTATCACTCCTTAGCTCTCGTCCACATATCGATGATAGAAGGCTTCCGTGCTCTACCCTGTATTTTCCTTTGTCTGGTAGAGTTCTAATAGAGTTTTGGTGAACTACTTCTTATGTACGTACTGGCTCAACAATGCTCCGATAAAGTCCCAGTATGATCAGAGCGAACCTCTTGGCAACTTATTGAACCAGTCTTGGGCTTTTCCCCGCAAGTAGCTTCCTACCAACTTGCATGTCAATTTCTCATCGAAATCCCTCAAACTCATCGAGTCCAAGAACATCTGGTTGAATTCTCGAGGGTCAGTCTCACCAGTGTATGTGGGAAGTCCTTCCGGAGGTTTCCCTTGTGTTGGCCATCGAACCCTGGTAATCACTGAGATGAAAGAAGACCCTGCATCCTAGCCCAAAGGTCCGATCAACCTATCCAACTCCCTCTTTAACGACTCACTTGCATCCGAGGGGGGTTCCTGTTGCCCCCCTGTTAGGTTCAGGCCCCCTGTCGTGGCTCCCCAGCTATGGCATATAAGGAAGTTGAGTTGCCCTGTATTCATGGTTCATCCAAGGATGTCCAAAACCCAGGTATGTTAGTGGTGGTGGTGGTTGTCCATAGGGATTGTACGGTCCATGACTAATCATTGTTCTATGAATTCCCATACTTATGTATCCTTGCATGATAGAAGAAGCCATTACCCCATATGCCTCTCCTGGACCAGCCAGGTCGAGGGTAGGAGGGGATAGGGCTAGCGGAGGTAACAAATATACTGGGCTCTGTGAGTAACCAGGAATAGAAGGCTGAGGCCTGGCTTGTAATGGCTCTCTAGCATATGCGTGATAAGGACAGGCTATTGCAGGCTGAGAGGCCCGCCCTATGGTTATTCCTAAAGATGAGGGTGGCAGTACTGTGTGCGTGACCTTGTCATCCCTTAGATGAGGGGTAATTCGATAGCCGGCCGTAGCTAGGACTTGAGCTGCCTGTTCTACATCTTAGTTCAGGGTTGCTATCCCCAAATTTTGATTTCCTTGCCCGTGCTGACCATAGGCTTCCATATACGAATCTCCCAAAACATTCGCGAACCTTCCGTCCCTCCGTTCGGCTACCCCCTCGAGCAAGGAATTTGGGTTTCTCTGTTCTTGCTCTCTCGTCACTTCCAATCTCCTCGAGGGCCCTAGCTCATCATCCTGGATTGGTGCCAGGGTATTTACGATGAATGTTACGGAAGTTTTCCCCCTTCGTGGTCTACGACCGTAACAGGCTCCGCCCGCGACTCTGTTCCTGATGTTTGAAGGTTCGCCATGCTGATATCTTTGACACAGACCTCGTTTCCTACCCCTGA
Source organism: Rubia yunnanensis (assembly GCA_037428765.1). Lineage (NCBI taxonomy): Eukaryota > Viridiplantae > Streptophyta > Magnoliopsida > Gentianales > Rubiaceae > Rubia > Rubia yunnanensis. The sequence goes on from CM075068.1 coordinate 81,986,780, forward strand.
ATCCCCCGTTCTTAACATTTGCGAAGACCCAGCCCCTGTACCTATCAAACTTAACCTTTCATTCCTTCGAATAACCATGGACATAAACCCTCAAAACTCTTGATCTGGCATAGTCGACCCCAAAGACGGCGCCACTTGATGAGTCTCGAATGACCGGTCAGTTTGTGGGCTTGAGCTCCTCTTGAACCAACCTGCAATAAAACTATCCATAGAGGTTTCAGGGGTCATCTCTCTGATGCCTAAGTTAGTCCAAACGTTCAATATGATTAAGATAGAATTAATTATAAATAAATACGTACGTTGTATTTATACTCTGTGTCCTAAATAATGTGTTCCTTAATTATCGTCCTAAACTACCCATAAATGCAGTAATTATATTAGGGTATTAAATAATACCATAATTGGACAGCCACATCTTCAACCCAATGCATTTCTTAGGCTCAATCTCTATCACATCAACACCAGATTGCGAAGTGCTGAAACCTGCAGGACCTTGAACTTCTCCGTGTCCTAAGCCATCGTTGCCCGAGAAAATTGATGAAAAAGCTTGTTGAGGGCACCCATTGATCTCCGCCCTATAAATCAAGTTTGAAGTCTGTTTTATTGAAAGTGTGAATCTCCTGACAGGCGGCCTGTCCATAAGCTTATGGACAGGCCAAGGGCCAATTTGTAAATAATGAAAATTGAACAAAATTTGCGGATCTGATTGCAAATATGAGTAATAATCAATCCATGCCAAACCCTTCTTCCTTCTTCCCCAAATTTGACGCGCAGAACCTCTCTGTTCTCCACACTCCAAAAAACACCTTGGAAACGGCATGCTAGCTCCACGCTCCAACGACGCCTCACCGGTGAAATCCACCGCCGCCTCGACCGCCGCAGATGAATCCTAGCAAAAACTGAATCATGTCACGAATTCCATTCAGAAAACCCTGGGGATCCTCCACCAGCTCTACCTTATTGTCTCTTCATTCAACGTCGCCTCTTAGCTTCCCTTCCTCCAACGCCTGTGAGAATTCCCTTCCTTCACTATCTCGACATCGAATTTTTAGTATTAGTGTGATTTACTAGTGTTTATTTTTGGTAGGAACAATTTGGTGTCAGAGCTGAAGAATATATCTAAGTTAGGGGAGAAGTGCAGTATTCAAGTCCATGTCGAGATTCTGAAGTGAGCTTTTTCCCCCTTTTGTATCCTCAATTAGGTTTCTGAGATTCAATTTTTTGAAACTTGAATTTTGAGCTCGTGTCTGATACTGTAGCTTAATTGATGACTGGAAGAATCTGGATGAATTCACTAAAGATGTTCTCAATAACTGCATTGCCAAAAATTAGATCACCAAAGGATGAATCAGACTTTTTTCCAGTTTTCATGCTTCTTGTTCTTGGAGATAAGACATTGGAAATGTTTATTATAGTATGGTGGGGGTTTAGTCGTGCTGTGTCTTCTAGTGCTAATGAAAACGAGCTCCCGCTCCCTTTATGTGCAGGAGTATATTGATTTTACGGGCGTAAGGTGTGGTATATGTATGGATGTCGTCTTTGACAGAGGAGTACTCGATTGCTACCAATATTGGTATGGTTCTTTGTGGATGTTTTGTCCTGGACTTTATAGCGAAATGAGACATTTGTACTAGCATTTCGTACGTACTTGTTTACATTGAATTTGAACAATGGCCTGAGTTTGTCATTTGCATTTCACGTTCTGTTTTACATGCATTGACAACTGGGCTTCAATCACAAATCTATGCCCACTTTGCCAGATTGAATTTCAAATGATCACATGTGTGCCTGTGATCACATGTTTGTAAGATGTCAGCAAAAAAAATTGGCTGAAAGCAGAGTTTTTCAACTGGTTCCCTAAAGACAAGTGGTATAAGATAATGTGATTTTATATTATTACCTCCAAGAAGGAACCTGGAATTTTCCATGCCAATATGATATCTCAGATTCTTAGTGAAGGAAATTTCCATAAAGAAATCCTAGTGGTGCACAGTTTTGTTTCAGATATAGGTCGGATTGCATCGATTGAGAGCAACCACAAACAAGTTTATTATGAAAATAAAGGTCAACAGGTGGCCATTAAGGTATGCATGCTGGGATTTGTTTCCGATATTAGATCCTTACATGGTGGTAAACACATGCGGATAATGTTTCTTAGGAGTGGAGTGGGGTAAGATATCATATGATGAAACACAAGGTGCACATTGAGAGGCTAAATTTGTTATATATAAAATAATAAGTGCTGTCCATTGGGTTGTCATATATGTTCGGGAACTGCATTATGGAGTATTGCATTAAGTAGCAATAAGCAAAATTTCCTATATGACAAAACCATCTGTAGATCTGACAGCTCTCTGTCTTCTCAAGTTGTTTCTGATAGGCATATCCAAACTTTTTTCCTACTCACTGCTTTAGCCTTTTAGATCAAAGGTTTCATTCAAACATTACAATAATCTTCAGTTCAGTTCTAATCTTTCATCTAGAAAGTTTGAAATACAGTTCTTCTTTTTATCTGTACATGTTGTAGGGATTGGGATGAAGTTAAAAAGCTAGAGTTTCTGACTCGAGAGCTTAAAGGAAATAGGCCATTAGTCCTTTCATCTATTGAGGTAAATATCATTTCTGTTAAATGGTATGACATGATGTCATAGCATTGTGAATCTATGATGGCTTCTTTTTATCTTATGATTTGAGTATCGTTTGTTCTCTTTTGCGAAGGTTGCTCCTGAAGTGAAAAAAGTACTGGACATATTCAGAGTAGAAGTTGAGTTAGGGGGCGATTCCCTAGGTGCCTATGTGATCTCCATGGCCTCAAATGTATGCAAATCCAGTACATTTGACTGTTGATACACGATTCATACAAAAGGCAAACTATTAAAACTATAGTCAGAATAGGATATTGACATGATTCTTCAAACTATTTGATGCCGAAGATTCATCAGGTTATGAAATCTGCTGATATGAACATGTAAAAAAATGTGGCAAATATTCAAAAAGCAAAATAAATGCTGCTAAAGTTTTTTTGTATATATTATGCACATGTTACCTTACAAATTGTATCGTTTGTGTTAAAACATTCCCCTGAGCTCTAAATATGAATTTAATTTTTTTTCAAGAAATCGTGTATAAGTTAAGTTATGAATCGTTTATGTTTTATTAAATCATGCATATGTTAGTCTAAAACTATACACTGACTACAAGGTACAACTAACAAGTACACTGAATACTAACAAAATGCAGTATATAACTAAACAAATGCAATTCCTTATTCAAAATGAACAATCAACAACTAAAAATAAATGGGCATATACAACTAACTAGTGCCAACTGAATACTAACGAATTCAACATTTAACTAAACAAACACAGTTCCTAATACAAATGAACAATCAACAACAAATGAAAATAAAAAGTCGCATACAACTAACTAGTACATACATAATGCTAACGAATGCAATATTTTAAGTAAAAGAATGCAGTTTCTCATTCGAAATGAATAATCAACAAAAAAATAAAAATACTCATATACAACTAATTATTGCATACTGAGTACTAACGAATGAAACAAATAATTAAACAAATGCATATCATAACATCATTTAAATTAACATACACATAATTTCACTAAACAAATACAATTTATAATCAGATTGATACTTCTAAAGTTTGTGTCGAATACTTCATCATCCTACATTGCATTGCTACTCGAAGATATCCACTTCCACCAAAAGAGCGGTAATGGTACAATTGGTACAAATGGTAATGGTAACAACAGCAACATTATTGGTGTTAGCTTCCCTCATTGCCTCTCAAAAGCCAACTCCATTCTCAAGGCAGCTGCAGACCTCAACTCTAACCTAGTAGCTGCAATCCAACCAGGAGGATGCTTTGGGTTTGAACTTATCACAGAACTCAACAACTACCTAGCCTCAGCAATATCAGCATCATTATTAATCTTCATGCTCTTCAAATCAGTCAAATATCCTTTGGGATCAACCACAGTTTGTCCAGTGACAAAATCTGACAACCTATCCAACTTCAAAGACAGAACAATACCTCTGCCTTCACCTACGGCAGTGAGATCAGTAACAAGGGTTTCTGACTCGGTCCCACCAACAGCCCGGCTCCTGGGGTCCAAAGCGCTGACATGCTCTTTCCCCTGCCTTGCCTTCTCTAAGCGCGGACAATAAATGATCCATCATAAAGGCTTTGGTGTTGAACAACGATCTACAAAACAAAGAAAAAAATGTCATTCATAGTACAACTAACATGTACACGTTGAATAAAAACAGTTCCAACATATAATCAAACTAGTGCACCTATACATAACTAACAAGTACATACTGGATTCTAATAGATGCAATATATAAGTAAACAGATGCAGTTCCTAATTCAAAATGAACAACCAACAACATTTTTTTTAAAGTTATACATAACACAACTAACAAGTACACACGAGATACTAACAGTGAAACATATAATTAAACATATGCAACTCTTTTTCTTTTTTTTTTTAAATTAAACCATCCGGAGATGGAGGAAATTATATTAGGCTTCCCAAACCATAAAAGACAAGGTAAGAATGAAGCCGGATCTTAGTTAATATACATTCTGAGCATATTGCTCTTGAAACAACCATTGTTGCTTCCAAAAAGAATGAGCTAGAGTATTTTAGTAACTAGAGGATTACAAAATGACTATGTAATGAGCTCTCGAACTTTTTAGTGAATCGAATGAACGAAACACAAGTCAGTCAGAGACAAATTTACCTAAATCATAGGCATATCCTCTAAGTCAATGTGAAATCCAAAATGTAAATTTTCCATCCATTTTCATGAGCTTTCCTTTTTGCAATGATCCAGTGAGAGTAGCCAAGCCATTTGGAACCCTTCTCCTGCATGTTGTCCTCCAGTTGCTATTACCAGTACCTGCAAAAATATGCAGTAGAAAAACACTCAGCAGCATCTATTCAATGGGAAATTCTAAGAGAAGGATAACCTTCCTTATCTAGCTGAACAAGGCCTATAAAAATTGGAGGTAGCATTTGTAAACTACTAAAAAGAGAAGTAGTCCTAGCAGATAGACACTCCTTAGCCAACGCATCAGCAACCAAATTAGCCTCACGGTGGATGTGCAGTATACTGATTTCCCCCAAAGTCTGATGAATCTCATCAGAAAGTTCAAACACTTTCCAATTAGATTTTAGAGGATATTGAGCACAGAGAGTAGCACTTAAGCAATCAGATTCAATAATAATAGGGGACAAAAATCCCTGACTAATCTGTACAGCAAAGCGAATTGCCTTTAGTTCAGCTTCTAAGGGAGAACTAGCATGAGTAAATTTAGTGTGAGCCGAGATGAAAATACCCCTGGAATCCCTAATGATCAGTCCTAGACCACACACATCCTCTTGAGTATTCCAAGCAGCATCTACATTAAACTTATATCCCTCATCAGGTTTTTTCCATGCAATCTTGAAGATCTTTGGTTTTGGGGCAGTTTTTATCAGTGGCAGAAAGGAATGGTTTGCAATGTCATAGTCAAAAGCAGAAGAAATGTATACTGGTTTGGAGATGAAGGAGTAGAAAATATGATCCCTAATCCGATTAAGAACTGTGACTGTACTAGGGACCACCGCATCATACATACATGCATTTCTCATTTTCCATAGATTCCAGAGTGTAATTAGAGAAGCATTCCTAATTAGTGTAGAGTGCAAAGAGCTTAAACCTTGATAGGTTAGATAAAAAGATACTCTTTCCCAAATAGAAGTAAATGGTTTGTCTGTGATACCCATATAAGAGTGAATGTTTTTCCAAACCAGAGTTGTGAAAGTGCATGAGTTAAAAAAATGGTCTAGAGAATCAACATGATTGCAGCACATACCACATTTAGAAGGCAAGCAAATAGTCAGTCTCTGTAAAACATTATCAAAAGGTAAATAAGAATTGATAAGTTTCCACATGAAAACTGATATTTTCTTTTCAATTCTATCACACCAGAAGAGTTTAATCGAAGCAATACTACCTGACCGTGGACTAAGAAGGAGATATGTGGATTTGAAGGAGAAATCTCCTCTAGGTCCAGGTTTCCATATTAGCCTGTCATTCCTGTGTGGTTGGAGTTTAGAGACCTGCAAAAGAGAGATGATTTCAGTTGGGAGTATGGGGTAAAGTTTCGTAATAAAATTTTGTTTGTTGTCAATGAACTCTGCCACTGTGCAATTCTCTGGAATATCCACCTGACCAGGGAGGCAGTAATCCATAATAGGCTTTAAACCTAGCCAATTGGAGGTCCAAAAATTACAGGAACCCTTCCCCAGAATCACCCTGGAATTGGACTCTGCCCAGGCATTAACACTACAAATTCTTTTCCAATTTGGGGATGTTTTGTATGAGGGGGGCAGGGATTCAATAAAAATAGTCCATGGAGCTTCTGCCTTTTGGTATTTCCACCATAACTTAACAAAGCATGTATCAATGATTGAATTAATAGATCTAAAACCTAGCCCATTCTGGCTAATTAGAAAACAAAGTGATTCCCATTTTTTCCAGGTTCTATTTGGCTTCTGATCAGTATATCCCCAGAAAAACCTACTCATTTTCTTTTCAATTATGGAAACAACCTTCTTGCTAGGTTTTAAAACTGACCATATATGCTGAGGAATAGAAAAAATGCAAGATTTGATCAGTGTCATTTTCCCTCCCATAGATAACCATTTATTTTTCCAGTTATTGATCATGTTATCTATTTGCTCAATTAGTGGCTGAAAATAACACTTTTGGGCAAGGCCTGTAAAGATAGGTACCCCCAAGTATGTGAAAGGCATGATACCAATTTTCATACCCAAGATCCTTTTTATGTTGTGAACTTTATGAACAGATGCATGCTTCCCAATGTATATCTCACTTTTACCATAGTTTATATGCTGACCAGTAACATCCTCAAAAGTAGATAAGAAAGCTTTAAATCTGATTAAAGTCTTATTTTCAGTCTTTAAAAACACAACTGTGTCATCCGCATAAGATAAATGAGAGATTGGAGTAGCTTTACCTGGGAGATCATAGAATGCCAGTTTACCTGTACTGAATATGAACACTAAACTCCTAGTGAAAGGCTCTGAAAAGATATTAAAAAGGAATGGGGAAAGGGGGGTCACCTTGTTTAATGCCCCTACTAGACTGAAAAAAAACCAACTGGCTTGCCATTTATGAAGACAGAAAACCAAGCCTGAGATAGATTGTTCATGATAGGAAAAAGAAATCTTGCATGAAAACCAAATTTGTGAAGAACACTGTATAGGAAAGACCACCTAACCCTATCAAAAGCCTTCTGAAGGTCTAATTTAACAATGCAGTTTGGTTGTCTTTGTTTTCTGTCTAAAAATCTTATCATTTCTTGTAAGTAAATGACATTATCCGATAAATCTCGACCTTTTAAGAATGCAGTCTGATGTGGGGAAATGAGATTAGTCATTAATGGTTTGAGTCTCTCCATTATTATCTTTGAACAAATCTTGTTAATTACATTAGAGAGACTTATTGGCCTGAAATCATCAAAAGAAAAAGGAATTTTCTTTTTAGGAATGATTGTAATCCATGTGCTACTGAAACCTTTGGGGATATTATTCCCATTCATAAAATCCTGTACAGCATCAAGTAGATCGACAGAAATAATATCCCAACTTTTAATATAAAATTTTGCTGTAAACCCATCTGGCCCAGGACTACTCTGTTTATTCAGGCCAAGAACTATATGCTTAAGTTCTGACATTGTAACCGGGAGCAAAAGTTTTTCATTATCCTACTGAGAGACACACTGGGGGATCTGACTGAGAAAATGATTTTTGAAAAGGTTTGAGGCCGGGGAGCTGTCATCAGTTAATAGGCTTTTATAGTACTAGATGGCTTCTGTCTCTATGTCTTGAACATTATCTAACCATAAACCATTAGAACCTTTAATCTTTGTTATCCTTAATCTGCCTTTTTTTTCTTTTACTGAATTGTGGAAAAAGTTTGTGTTGTTGTCACCCTCCTTTAACCATTTAATCTTAGCTTTATTTTTCCAGAAGCTTTTCTGTTCAACCAGTGATCTTACTAGCTTAGCTTTTGCTTCCTTAAGATTTAAACAGTTTGTATCACTGGGATTTTGATCGTATGTTTATTCCTAGATTAAAACTGCCCTTTCAGCCAGTATAACATTATCATGAATATTACCAAAGTGATCTTTATTCCAAATTTTTAATGCCTTTTTCAACCTTGAGAGTTTGAGGCAGAAACCTAGCATTCCAGAGAATTGCATAGGAACTTCCCAATCATTCTTGATTATACTCATAAAGACTTCCCTTTTAAACCAAGTGTTCAGGAATCTAAAAGGCCTAGGGGATGAGGGAATATCACTTCCTATAGATAGTAGCAGTGGGCTATGATCCGAGGAAGTTCTGTTTAAAATTGAACAGAAGAAAAGGGAAAAGAAGATGACCATGCAGCATTACACAACCCTCTATCTAATCTCTGATTGGTAGGATTCCTCAACCGATTATTACTCCATGTAAATAAATTGCCTACCGTATTTATTTCCTCTAAAGCCAATCTATTTATGAATTTGTTGAAGTCCTTTATACTTCCAGATTTAGGGGTGGAGGGCCTTTATATTCATGAACCAAAGTTATAGCATTAAAGTCACCAATGAAAATAGTATCAGAATAGGTAGAAGCCTGTATATCCGACCATAGGGATTTCCTCCCATCTCTAGTTCTAAGACCATACACAAAGAAGGCATCCATATTCTTATTTAGAGTAAGGCTATACAAAGAGACAGAAAGAAATTGCAAATTATCATATTTGACAGTAAGATTAATTGGCGAATTCCAAAATAACCAAATCTGTCCATTCATGGCATACATGCAATTATCAAAATGTAGCAAATTCCTGTATGATTCACATTGCAGATTGTCATGTTTCGGTTCAATTAGGCAAATGAGATCAAACTTATGCCTAATAATAAGGTTTTGTAGTCTGAGCATGGAGGTATCCATTCCTCTTAGGTTCCAAACTAGAAATTTTATCTTGAGGGTTGTATTATTCATATTAAAACATTATTGACACTTTTTGATCTAGTCATGATAGTGTTCAATTGAGTTAGATATGTTTCATTTCTATGCTTAGGATCAATATCCGGCTGACTATCCCTTTTTTGCTTAGCTAAATTGAGGTGAGAGTTAGAAGGACTTACCTGCCTAGCCTGAATGACATGAGACTCAGAGATGGCTGAAGGAGAGGCATTCAGAGTATCATTAATCCTATGCTCAAAATCCTCAGAGATGTCAGGATTATCTTTGGGGATGTCCTCATTAGAACCATCATTGTCCTCAAGTGGGAGGAATCTATTATGTTTATGTTTCTGCTGAGAGAAGAGAAAATTTTTAGCAGCAATGATAGTATTTAAAGGAGAGAAAGATTTACCTCTTTTAATCGTGATGTCATCCTTAGCAAAGCTCCTTTTGGATTTAGGAAAAGGAGGAGCAGACTGAGGGTGTTTTTATGGTGATCCCATGATTGGAACAATATCTTCTCTGGTTCCAGTTACCCCAGGGATCAAATCCGAACAGGTGGTAGTCTGCCCCTCAGTCTCAGATTCATGCTCATTGGTTAGAGATGTGTTTATATTTTCCAGATTTTCACTCTGTGTAGGGGTTTCAGAAACTGCTGTATCCAGTGATCCAACTTTATTTTTTTCAGCTAAAACCTCAGGAACACTAATCCCCTCACTGATTACAGTAATGGAAACTTTCTGTTTTGGAACATATTTAAAGGTCTTTGTGATCCTTGGACCTTGTTTATCTGACACAGTTAAGCCCGAACTCCCAGCCCTATTAGTTCCAGATTGTAAATTAGCCAACTCCACAGCAGAGCTTATTCCAGAAGCTTTCTCTTGTACAAACTGATCACCCACAGGATTTGTTATCTTGTCAATCCTATTAGCTTTAGATCTCTTAAGTTCAGGGTGAAGGTGAACACATTGATTATCTTCATGACCTATAGTTTTACAGTGATGGCAGTACAGAGGAATATCCTCAAATTCTAGAGGCAGCTTAACTACATTGAACTCAATCCCATCTTCCTCAATTCCCACCCTAATATATGCTGGAAGCTTATTTTTCAGATCAATCTCAACACACATTTTAACTACCGAAGGCCTAGTAAGGGCAGCAGTACCTGCGTCCATCTTAATAAAATTTCCTATCTGATTTCCCATTGATTGAATCATTGCAATATTATAGAAATAGATAGGAACAGACGGAATGGAAACCCATACCGGAACGATGGAAGACTCAGCTTCCGGGGAGAAGTCCGTAGTCCATTTTAGCACTTTCATTGGGGCTTGATTGAGGATCCAATGACCTTTAATCCATAATCTCTGATAGTCCTCCTTTTCCTGGAATCGGATGAGGATATGTCTGTAGTCGATTGAACCAATTTGAAAATTACCCTTGAATCCCACCGATTTGAAGGCGTCGTTTAGTACCGACATTGGCGGCTTTCCTCTGGCAAATTTGCCCACCAACGCATTCTGGTAATGCGAGGCCAAACGTTCTGCGTCTTGTCGAGAGACTAAGCAGGCTATCTCCCCTTTGTAATGATTTTTGGGAACAATTTCAGGATTGGAAGGGAGTGATGCCTGCAGTGGAGCTTGACGAGTTCCTAGAGCTTGAAGGAAGGACTTGGCCGCAGCGTTTCCACTACGGCCAGGCGGAGGAGCCGCCATGATCAGTGGCCAGAGGTCTAAATCCGACCATTATCAGTGGAAAGAGTGTGAAGAATGAAAGAGGAGAAGGAAGAAAACGACAGTGGAAATTGCATTTTGGGCAATTCGCACTTAATTCGCACCAACAAACAGTATTCGCAACAAAACGACCGAATTTTGACCGCAATTTATTTGAAGAAAACATATGCAACTCATTATTCAATACAAACAACTAACAACAAATGAAAATAAACTGTCATAAACAGTATAACTAACAAGTACACATTAAATACTAACAGATGCAACATATAAGTAAACAAATGTAGCTCGCAATTCAAAACGAACGATCAGCAAACAAAGAAGAAGAAAAATGTCACTCATAGTACAACTAACAGATACACGTTGAATAATAACAGCTGCAACATATAAACAAACTAATGCACCTCGTAATAAAACTAACAAGTACATACTGGATTCTAACAGATGCAATATATAAGTAAGTAGATGCATTTCCTAATTCAAAATGAACAACCAACAACATTTAAAATAAAATAAAAAATCATACAGAACACAACTACACACGAGATACTAACAGGTGCAGCATATAAGTAAACATATGCAACTCATTATTCAATACGTACAACTAACAACAAATGAGAACAAAAGGTCATAGACAGTACAACTAACAAGTACACTTTTTTTTTATCAAAAAGGCACTAGAGACATAAGAAACTAAGGGCTTGCCATAAGCTTTATGTTTGGCACCAGATTACACTTTCTAGATAGTGTCTATGGAACGCATAGTTGATTGACAAATCATAACAATCCATAATTAAGATCCAACTGAAACCAATTCACTGGAAAATTTAAGACAGTAAACTAGTACAAGAACATAGTAACCATTCCCTAGACAACATAGCCGCAAAACTTCCTATTGGCAACTGAAACAGAATTGAAAAGCACAGAGCACGGACGTGTCCCAATTAGCCAGCCAAAAAGATCTCGTCTTTAGTAGAAGAATCCGAGCACTTTACCGCCAACACCCTTTCTGCGAGCCTTCTCGTGATCCATGATTCCCGCTGAAGTTGTCAACACAATGTAACCAAACTGTCTAGAAGGGAGCAGTCTGGCAGTCCATGGCTCGACACCACTGACGCCAACATCAAAACGAGGGCTGATAACCCCACATTTGTTGAGCCTCCCGTTCAGTTCAACAACAATCTTTCCAGATCAGTGGTCATCAACGAACTCAAATTCTCCAATATATCCATGCTTCTGCATGACATTGAGGAATTTGATGATGACTTTGGAAGAAGGCCTGATCATAACCTGTCTCTTGCCTCTCTTCTCAGCATTGTACATGCTCTTGAGCGCGTCATTCAGAACCGAAATCCTCACCATTTTCACAAGCTTAAGGGTGAAATAGCAGAACCGCCGCCGTTGGAGATCTCCGCTCGCTCTTCGCTCCGCCGCTGCTGATAAATAATGGCGGCCTCCTTTTTGTATGTGAGTAAATATGGAGAGGGGAACAAGTACACATTAAATATTAACAGATGTAACATATAATTAAACAGATGCAACTCGTGATTCAAAACGAACGATCATAAAAAAAGAAGAAGAAAAAAGTCATTTATAACTAACAGGTGCACGTTGGATAATAACAACTGCAACATATCAGCAAACTAATGCACCTCGTAATTTCATAAAGCATACACTTTAAATAACGAGTATTGGAGCAATGGGTTTAAAATAAGCGTACACTTCAGCAAACAACCAGATCAACTCCATTGTTATGCCATTAACAATAAAAGAGCTACCACATTTCAACTTAGTAAAACATACAGGAAAATCGACAATACCAACCAAATCCACAATCTAATTCAAGCCACAAACACGAACACCAAGTACCACAATTCCTAACCAAAATTTAAAATTGACGAATTCAAGCATTGTCATCATAGGCAGCTTTCCGCATCAGTGAGTTTGTCATCGAAAGCCAGCAAAGGCGGGGGTAATCCACGTAGCACAAGGTGTGAGTCCTGACCTCCGGCATTAGCACAAGGTCTGCTTCTCCGACGGCACCACCACGCCCACTTTCTCCACCATTTCCCCCTCTCCACTGTTCTCCACCGCTTCACTGCTGCCTCTGGACCTCGCCAACAGATTCGAGAAGAAGCAGCTAAGAACGGTGACTATAAAGGCAAGAAATAGCAGAATCGGAGATAATGAATCGATCGACGGGAATTTATTATGTTCTTCTTGTGGTTACCATTCAAAAGGCTTAGAACACAGACTAATGAATACTGATTAATGACTGAAATCACAAGTTTCCTTGTTTACAGAATCACAAAGCCAAGAATCAGTATCTATGTCCGGGTTTTTGTTCACGCTTATCTTGATGAAAATCGTTAGGATTTTTCAGAATTGGAGAATGTTCTTCAAATGAACCTTCAAGATTTACAAATTTTACCTCAAGAGTAGATTTTGAGGCCTGTGTTTTTGATTTCCCTCCGAAGTTGATGGGCGAGGTTTCCTGCTGACGATTGGTTTCAATTCTAGCATTTTGATCTGAAAGCATTTTGACGGAGGAGCTTTTACGCCATCGCCGGAGACGGATAGATGAAGTTCGCCCATAGAAAAATGTGGGGTATGTGAATGTTTGTGGGGGTGGTGACGTGTTTGGCGAATATTGTATGAAATACTCTTTTTTTTTGTTAATTACAAAATATACCCCATTTTGCAATCAAGTCCCTGGTCTGTCCATAAACTTATGAACATGCCGCCTTTCCTGAGACTTTCTCTTATTGAAAAACCCTCCCCGATCTTCTTCTCCATGGTGTTGGGACCAAATCACACAAAACAAAAGGCTACTACTACTTCAATTTTTCATCTTTGATTTATTCCATTTTGCCCATCAAAGTGAATAAATATGATTACCCAGAGTGCAAGACCACCCCACTGAATGCACTCATGAAAGAAAGCAACACCCTCGGAAAAAATTAAAATATTTTCTTTCTTAATTTTCCAGTTGGCCCCTGGCCCCACTCCTCTCAACCTTTCTTCCTCCTTTATTTCTCCTTCTACACACACACACACATTTTTATTTGCCTGCGAAATGATGGATCCTGTAAATGAATTGCTGCCTCCACCGACATCTCCCACCATTTCTTCCATTTCTTCCTCCGATTTCGACACCGAGGTATTACGTCATTGATTCTGAATTATTTTCTCATTTCCGTTTGTGTAAGAATTCTGATGCCCGTATTTTCAAAAACAGTCTACGGGTTCATTTTTCCATGATCGGAGCACGACATTGGGGACCCTTATGGGGGTTACTTTCCCGGCGATTACCTTTCGGGCTCCCTCCCGCTCCCACTCCCAGAACCGGCTGTCCCAGCTCCCCGCCGCCGCGAGCGCCGCCGTGCAGGGTGGTGGGCGGAAGAGTAAGCGGGGGAAGAAGAACAGGCCGGCGGAGGTGGAGGAGGACGATAGGCGGCGGTGGAGGCGACGGAGGTGGTGGTGGGCTCTATGCAGCGACGAGTGCGATTGTCGGCCGTCGTCACTCGGGGATTTCCTGGAGGTGGAGCGGCGGTTCGGCGACGTGGCGATTTTCGGCGGCACTGCGGCGGCAGAGGACGTGCAGTCGGAGAATGGGCGGATGCTGTTCGCTGATGGGAGGGTTCTGCCGCCGGTGGATGTTGATGGGCCGGAATCGCCGGCCGGTGGTATATGTAGATTCTCGGTGTCGTCGCTCAGCGGTATCTGTAGCGGTGGCGCCGTCGGATAGAAATAGGATGAATTTTTTGTCAGTGTTTTTATATTTAGATTTATTTTATAAAATTGGGGCTAACTTTGCTTTAATTACTATAATGGTGTTGCAAATAAAGTATCAATAATTGAATTGAATTTGCCAATCTTTGGCCAGTCTTGGTGGGGAAAAGTTTGGCAATAAATCTTTTTCGAGTAACAATTTAGGCACGAAATGAAAAGAGAAGAGTGCTGATATAACACTAAATAATTGATGAAAGTGTAGATATATTTTTGCATTAATTAAAAGTGTTTATATAATTCCGTATTAATTGAAAATGCAAATATGATTATATCTATTTAGGTTATGTGCAAATATAACCTTTTTCGGCAATTTGATGTCGGAATTAGGTGAAAAGATAAATTTTCCCTGCCGGTTTATATTAAAAAAAATTTGAAAATTCCAAATGAGATAATGACCATATTACCCTTCGTCTCCTTCAAACCCTTGACCACCAGCATCACTCCCCTTGATTTTCCTTCAGACCGACACTATTCAACATCACTCAAACCATAACCCAGCATTAAATCATAAATTCACCGACGAATCATAACCCACCGTCTCCTTCAGATCGACACTATTCATCAGAAATTCACTGGCGCCGACAAGTGAAAATTCTGCACAGACTGCGTTCGAATCTATTCACATTGAAGAGCAGTCGAGGCAGCGCAAAACCGTGGAGCCTAGAGCTGCCTTTTTCCTTCCTCCTCTACATTTTGTTCTTCCTCTGCAACTTCTTCAGCTCCTCCCTTTCCAATCCTCTTGAATTCTTTGAGATCTATTGAGGATTGGTCTGATTCGTAAGAAATAGCAACTCCTACCGCTGCCAAATCGAGTCCCACGCCAGCACGAACTCCACCACCTCCTTGTCGTTTCTTTTTAGTCGATCTGGCGGTGGAGATGTCTCCGTCTCCGTCACTATTTTTTGTCGCCATTGAGGTGTGGCATATGGTTCTTCTTCAGCGGCGGAGATATCAACCATTGGCGGTGGAGATGTCGAACCCTAGGCGGCGGAGCAAGTGGTGATGTATCAATTTGTATATGGTGCCGGAATACAACAACTGTGGTGGTGGCAGAGGTATCGATTTTAACTTTTCATTTTTTTTAAACTTTAAGTGGTTGTGGTGGTGGCGGTGGTATCTGGCAGTGGATAGTGGTGATGTGGTGGAGGAAAGTGGCTGTAGATGCAGGAGGGGTGGTGGTTGTTGAGTCTGGGTAGAGGTAGGGCAGCGATGGTGGTGGTGGCTAAGTGGAGGCGAGACAGCGGTGGTGGTGGTGGCGGCCTAGCGGTGGAGGTGTAGCAGCAGCGGAAGTGGTGGAGGTGTGGCGGTGGTGTGGAACAGTGGTGGTGGAGCAAAGGGTATTTTTGTCTTTTAGATTTGTATATTAGGATGAAAGGGCATTTTGGTTATTTCCGGTCAATCAATGGTCAGAAATGGCCGATCAATGCCGGAAAAATGGCTTTAGGGTTATATTTGCACTTATGTATAAGAGTCAGTGTTATATTTGCACTAAAAAACAACTCCGAGTTATATTTGCACTTTCTTTAACATATATGGTTATATTTGCATATTGCCCAAATGAAAAATAACTGATTATAACAAATAGTACTTCTTTCTCAAAAAATTTACTATATACTTAGTGGGGAACTATGGTTCTTGAAAGACGGTATTTTTATAAGTTATGGAAAAATCAAGGTTTAAAATGCAAATTAAACAAAATGAAGATAAAATTTTGGGTTCTATTAAATGGATCATAAAACTTATTCCCTCCGCCCTAGCTCAAATTGCACAGAATTTTTGTCACGGTATCCAATAAACACATTTAACTGTAAATATATGTATTTACTTATAATAAAGGCACACAAAAGTTGATATTTTAAAACTTCATGTTACTGTGAATTTAACGGTATCTCATACGATAATATTATTGGTCGTTTACTTATCCAAATATATGATCAAACTTTGACAAGTTTGACTGAGAAAAAGATTTTGTTCAATTTGAGATGTGATAGAAGGAGTATAACTATTGCACGCTGCACAATAAATTTTAATATAACAACTAAAACCTTATTCTAATTAAATTTCATCTTTCCATAAGTTAATGAAAATACGGTCTTTCCCAATACTTGACCCCAAAAGTTTATAGATATGTCACTTTACTTTTTACCTTAAAAATATATATACTACTCCATTCGTCCCAGCCAAAATGTCATGTCTACTTTTTCATAGTATTAAATGATTATGTCTGAGCGTCAACATCTCTAAGTACATATAATGAATCCACATAAAAAAATGATATTTAGAAAGTAAATCTACTAAGATGAATCTAACAATATGTCACATGATATTTTTATTGTGTATATATTAATTTATATTTATGGTCAAAGTTTGCAAAGTTAGACTTAAAAAAGGTAAATGTGTCATTTTTGCTGAGGTAAAAAATAATAAATCAATATTTTATTTTATAATTTAAAACAAGTAATATTATGTATTTGAATGTGAAAATATTTGTAAGAAAAATATAGTGTAAAATGTACAATATAAACTTTTTAAAATTTTCTAATTTAGTGTGTAATTTAACAAAGACAAAGGCTTGGGAAAAACGGTGTTTAATTAAAATAATAAAAAGATAAATAATTTCAGTTATAATTTTTAAAATTTATTATTAAACATATTATTAACGGTAAATAATTTCAAGATAAACAACTTGTCAAAAGATATTTTCTATACGTATAACTCTATTGATATTTCCCAAAAAAAACCTCTCCACAAGGCGCTGCACCCCTTCACGAAAAATTTCACATTTTTTCACTCTTTTTCCCATCTTTCCATTATATGGAGACATCGATGTACAACTGTTTATTTTACTTGATGTTCTTATGTTATTGTACAAGTGTGGAGTTTGTTTCCATATATTAATTTTGTTTTATTTAATCTTATCAATTAGATGGTTTTGTTAATAATAATAATTCGATTTAGTTGTTTGCATCAATGTATTATAATTCTCGATCTGGTTGTTCAGATCGTGTGTTTATGATTTTGTTTGTATTTCCCTATTAGGGTTCCATTAATTTGGATTCGTCGATTTGTGTTATACAAATTTTTATATTTTGACCAAGTAGATTGTGGTTTGGATCAAGTGACGTTACAATTGTTAAAAATTCCTATGTAACACAGTGATTGATGTTTCAATCTCTAATATCTGATAGTACAAATGAGCAAACATGTAATTTATATATACTTGCAATATGTTGATTAGGTTGGATATCAATTCCATCCACTTTATTCGCTGTTTACCACTTTTTCCAGCATTATGAATGACTGATTTCAAAATGGTCAAAATAGGTTTAGTTTAACTACAAAAAGTTAACTACCTCTCTAATCAATAACTTCCAAAATTTACTTGAGAACCTGGGATGTAAAAAGCTCGAACCTCAAATCTAAACCTAATACAAAACTTAACCTCGCTATTGTAAATTCGGACATGGTGGGTACAGTGGCGGAGTCGCTGCGACGGAGGGCAACGAAGACAATAAAGGCAACGGCAACGACAGAAGGGATGGGACTTCACGAGGGCTTAGGAGTTTCACGATGGTGGGGCTATGTGGGAGGAGAGGTGGCAATGGATCGAAGGGGTGGAGGCGTTTTGAAAGGAAATTTTCCAACATGATTTGCTATTACCATTTACAAAATAATATATAGGTGTTTACATGTGCAACATACAATGAATCTGGACTAGTTCTAAATATAGACAAGATAAATCTTGATTAATTAGAAATTAATCAAGATCTTCTATTGTCACACCCCCCTCAAGCGAAGCGTCGGGTTGACTGAGACGCAAATGCTTGGACCTGAAGAAGTCAAACAATGCACGATTAAGCCCTTTGGTGAAAATGTCCGCAACTTGCAGTGAAGTGGAGACATGACCAACACGAAGTTTTCCAGCAGCCGCTAATTCCCGTACAAAATGATAGTCAATATCAATATGCTTGGCCCGTTTGTGAGCAACATGATTCTCAGCAAGAAAGATAGCACTGTTATTGTCACATAGAAGCACAGGCGAGCCCTGCAGCGGAAACTGAAGATCGCGAAGAATATGCAACAACCAAACCACCTCCGAGGCTGTGTTAGCAAGAGCTCGATATTCGGATTCTGAGCTTGAGCGAGAGACTGTAGGTTGCTTCTTGGCACTCCACGAGACCAAGTTGCCACCAAGAAAGACCGCATAGCCATAAGTGGACCGACGTGTCTCCAAGCAACGCGCCCAATCAGCATCCGAATAGGCGATAACCTCCGAAACGCCACCAACTCCAAAGGTTAGACCATAATGTAACGTGCCCCGAACATATCTTAGGATCCTAGTGACAGCAGAAAAATGATCATCACATGGATCCTGAAGAAACTGATTCACTGAATGACCGCAAAGGACAAGTCAGGTCGAGTAATCGTAAGGTACTGAAGGGCGCCAACAAGGGAACGATACAACTTAGGGTTGTGAAATGGTCCACTCATACTGCTATGAAGCTGGGACAGCAGCAAGAATGGAGTAGAGACCGGAGAAGAATCCAACATCCCAGCTCACTGAAGAATATCCCTAGCATACTTGGCTTGGCCCAAGAACATCCCTGTAGAGGTAGGGGTAACCTCTAAACCAAGAAAATCGCTGAGAGAACCCAAGTCCTTGACAGAAAATTCACGATCAGCACGGGCAATAAACTGCCGAATAGCAACACTGTTGTTCCCAGTGAGAATGATATCATCAACATAGACCAGAAGATAAATAACAATAGTGCCCTGAGAGAATACAAACAGTGAAGGATCTGAAAGACTGCCAACAAAACCCAACTGCCTGACAAACAAACTGAACCGGTCAAACCACGTCCTGGGTGCCTATTTGAGTCCATAAATGGCCTTCCGTAAGCGACGGACATGATGAGGGCGAGCAGGATCCTGATAACCAGCCGGCTAAGCCATGAAAACAGGAGTATCAAGAACACCATTAAGAAAGGCATTCTTGACGTCCAACTGATGTAAAGGTCACTCCCTCATGGTGGCAATGGCAAGGACAGTACGAATATTGGCAGCCTTAATCACCGGACTGAAAGTATGATCAAAGTCAAACCCCGGTATCTGAGAATATCCATGGGTCACCAGACGGGCCTTATAACGATCAATAGAGCCATCCTGACGATACTTCAGCCGATAAATCCACTTAGAGCCAACAATATTAACATTCGGAGGACAAGGCACCAACTCCCACGTCTGCTGACGGCGAAGAGCAGCCATTTCCTCATCCATAGCAGCAACCCATCTTAAATCTTTAGCCGCGGCTTGAAAATGACGTGGCTCCTTCTACTCCAAAAGTTCTGCAACCAATCCTGTTGCCATAAAATCTGGGCCAAGATTACGGGCAACACGTGTCCCATCTTGTAAACGAGTGGTCATGGGATGAGGATGGGGCACCTGAGGAGTCGGAGAAACACTTCCAGAGGAACTGTCCGAAGATGAGGAACTGGCCGATGCTGAACTGAAACTGGGACTTGAGAGAACATTCGAACCACTAGAGGGATCAGTCAGTGTGGTCAAAGAAGCAGGAGATCGTGGTGGTGTAACAACCACATCCTCAGCAGGGGCAATCGTCGGTGTTGCAGTCTCAGATGTGGACAAGGAATCTGGACACACCAAACAAGGCAAAGTCGGCGAAGCTGAAGCAGGATCAGGGATGGTGATAGACAAGTCTGAATCAGTGGGGTCCAAAAAAGATGAAACATCCGAGGATGAAAACTGAACCTCCGAAGATGCAGTGGAAAAGGGAAAGTGAGACTCATCAAATCGAGCATGTCGAGTCATGTAAGTACGTCCGGAGGTCGTATCTAAGCATTTGAACCCCTTATAATGTGCACTGTAGCCAATGAAGACACATGGAAGACTACGAGGGGCAAGTTTGTGAGCTGCAGTCGGTCGAACATATGGAAATACACGACACCCAAAAGGATGAAAGTTGGAGTATTCCAGGGGCCGACCAAATAGAACCTCAAAGGGAGAGATGTGATCAAGAACAGGAGTGGGTAGGTGGTTAATGGTGAAAACTGCAGCACTAAAGGCATCATCCCAGTATGAGATAGGTATGTGAGAGTGGAGAAGCATGGACAGCCCCATTTCCGTTATGTGTCGATGCTTCCGTTCAACCCTACCATTCTGATCTGGAGTGTATGGACATGACACCTGATGATGAATGCCACGAGCCCCAAAGTGTGACTGCAACTTGTTATTGATAAACTTGGTGCCACCATCGCTTTAAAAAACTTTGATGCGGGATGAAAACTAATTCTCTACGAATGCTTCGAATTGGAAATAGATGTCAACAAAGTCTAATTTGCGACGAAGAGGATAAAACCAGGTAAATCGCAAGTAATCATCCACAAACACAGCATAATAAGCAAAACCACTTCCAGATAAGGCTGGAGAAGGCCCCCATAAATCACAATGTATTAAATCAAGAACATGAGGAGCGCGCTTAGAATTCTCAACAAAAGACAATTTCTGACCCTTCGCCATAGCACAAGACTCACAAATACCAGGTTTAGGAAGCACAGAAGTAAGAGATAAATAACCATTCTTGTTCAACAAAGAAACAGTGCTAGAGGACACATGTCCTAATCGAGCATGCCAAATCTCAAAAGATGCTCTATTATTATTCTGTCTAACAAATGAAAGAAGTGCTTCTTCACCACGGTCCAGCATATAAAGGCCATCCTCAACGTGTCCCCGCCCTAGAATTGCCTTGGTGACCTTGTGCTGAATGACAAAAGACTGATCATCAAAGGCAATAATAGCACACAGATCACGAGTAAGCTTGCTAATTGATAAGAGATTCTTAGTAATTGCAGGCACAAGCAGCACATCAGATAAATGCAAGGTAGAACTAATACGAGCATCACCAATACCAGCAATAGCAATAAAAGCACCATTACCAACAGAGACAAGAGTGTTACCATTGTACGGAGTGACACTCGATAGGTTGGAAGCAGAAGAGCTCATATGATTGGTCGTTCCTGAATCCATATACCAGTCAGGGATCGATGAATCAATACTCGGGGCAGAAGAAATAGATGGCTGAGTGGGATATGCTGAAGGAGCAGAATACTGAGGTGCTGCAAAACCCGTTGGTGTGGGAGGTGCCTGAAGCATCGGAGGAGCATACTGCGGATAGTGCTGAACAAGATGAGCCTGAACTGCATGAGGAGCATGACCAACATAAGGCGAGTACTGCTGATGAACATAAGGCTGAGGAGCCGAAGCCATAGGGCGAGGATTGGCCGAAGGACACTAACTAGCAATGTGACCGAAACCCTCACAGGTATAACACTGAATTGGAGACCCATATGCAGTCGATCTGGACTAGGACCCACGGCCAGAACCCTTCCAGGAGCCTCTACCAACACGTCTACCGCCGAGGCGGCCGTTTCTAGCCGTGCGTGAGGCCCACGTGCCACTGCCATGTGCGGGTTCTGCTGGCGCGTGAGGCTACGCGCTGCCCACGGCTGGCTGCTGGTCAGAACCAGCTTCTCCCTGCTGCTGTACAGAAGCCACAAAAGCAATCGAACCAGAATTTACTTGCCCCTGGACACTATTCAACTGTGTTTTCTCCACATTAACAATAAAAGATTCATATCCCTTAGCCTCATCAACCACAGTCATATAATCAGAAAGAGGCTTACGGGCAGCAATAGGTGCACTAAAATGCTTAAAGTCAGCCCCCAAAGCATTAAGAAACCAAATCAATTTCTCACGATTACTAGCTGGTTCTCCCATGACAGATAATTGATCAAAAATTTTCATGAATGAAAGGTGAAGCTCATGAACAGTTCATTTTTGCGGATGATGCTGGCCTGTTGGCGGAGACTGAAGGCTGCAATGGCAGTACTGTGTTGATATGCCATGGCGAAGGCATCCCACATCTCCTTTGCGGTGGTGCATTGCGAGATTTCGTTCTTGGCATCGGAAGAGAGAGAAGAATAAAGCACACTGCAGATTCGTTGATCATCAGCAACCCAATCATCATAGGCAGCCTTGGCCTTATCAAAGACCTCTCTAGCTTTGAGAACCGCAGCATCATCAGGCGGAGAAGAGGAGTAGGAAATCGGTGTCTGCACCACTGGGAAATCTGGGCATGAACTAGAACCATCAAGATGACCATACAGTCCCTGCTGTCTAAACACATATTGAACCTGCTGCTTCCATTGCAGGTATGTGTTAGCATCCAACTTCGTATTGAGTAAATGGATCATGGTGTTGAGGGACAACCTGTCTGAATTCTTGTTGTCAGCCATGATCGATCAACTAAAATAAATAAAATTTTGATTGAAGGAGAAGAGAAGGCAGCGGCCGAATAAAGAAGAAAGAGGAGAGGTCGAAAAAATTAGAGAGGATCAGTAAAGCTCTGATACCATGAAAGGAAATTTTCCAACATGATTTGCTATTACCATTTACAAAATAATATATAGGTGTTTACATGTGCAACATACAATGAATCTGGACTAGTTCTAAATATAGACAAGATAAATCTTGATTAATTAGAAATTAATCAAGATCTTCTATTGTCACACGTTTGATCGGCGGTGAAGTGAAGGAAAGAAGGGTGACGATCAATTGGTGGTGGCGAAGTGAACTGGGAAGGAGGCGCACAACCCTTTTCCTAGTGTTTTCTAGAGAAAAAATGTTAAGGGTGAAAACTATAAAAGCTTTTCAATACATAGTGGGCTAAACAAGCCAACAAAATCAGCACAATAAAGCTTTCCATTAAAGGTGGTTTTTCAAGAACTGTTTTGAATCAATTTATAACCGTTTTTAAAGTGAACGGGGTCTTGGGAAAATAGTTTCGAATTCGGAACCTTCTCACAAAAGCGATTCTTAAAAAATTAAAAGGAACCATGTTTAATTGTTTCCTTTAATAGAGACTTTAACACTAGTATAGATTCAAAAGTTTAATCCACCAATCTAAATTGGTCAATCAACTATATTGAATAAGTAACTAGCCGCATGATTAAAGTATCACCAATGCAAGCGTCAATAGGTACTTCTCTCTTATCACATCATGCTAAATGACTCTCAATTTCAAATATTATATCCAATGCAGGGGGAAATAAGGGTGTCAATCTGACATAGACAAAAATGAAAGTGACACATTCAAATTGCTTCTGGTTTCAGAGGCTGAAAGTGAGACCGTCACTTTGCCACATCAGCAAAATTTTCATACATACGAATATAATTAAATTAAATTTTCAATCAAGTTTCCATATAACAATTTCAATCAATTTAAATTTTCAATCAAGTTTCTATGTATACAAATTTCAATCAATTTAGATTTTCAATCAAATTCATGAAGTATGTCATTTTTGTTAGTTAAATATATATAATATTTAAAACTTTGTGCACTCCAACGTTTGTTGAAAAATATAGATACGAAGTTATTTTTAATAACTTATATAAAAAAATTAAAAGATGATGTATATTAGAAGAATTTAAGTTTGAATTATATATATATGTATATAATATTGGAAAATAGGTACATAGGCACCGATACAAATTTACCGGTGCCGAAATACCGGTGCTAAAAATATCATCAGCACCGGTATAAACATCTGAACAAAGAAGTACTAGTGCCTTTATAATTTACAGCACTGGTAAACAATATACCGGTGCTCAATACCAATGTGTTAGTGAGATAACTTACAAATAAGATAATTTTGAGCACCAGTAATGCACGTACCGGTGCATAAAACCTGTTATACGAAAAAATCATGCGAAAAATAACAAAATTTAGCACCAGTATATTTTTGTTGTAGCATCGGTAAATGAACCAAGGCTGTAGGTACAGAACTAAAGTTTGGGCAATAGTGCAATTTCAGCATTATGCTGTTCAAGATTTCTCTTTTCAATTTCGGGGATATTTCATTTATTCAATCATGTCCAACTCGCATAGTTGTGAACTTGAGTTATAAAATTTCAATATGGCATTGCCAATTTTGATTTTTGACAATTCCAAGATTCTTGAAGGGACCTAAGTGATAAAAAGCAAGAAGTTCACTTGGACGTCTAAATTAAAATCCGCTCGAATATAATGCTACATTATAAATCCGTAAAGTATATTCCTATACTTAATCAAAAAATTTATTAATATTTCTTGAAAAAACATTACCAATAATGCTCCTCGTTAGAACTTCTAACTTTTTAATCGTCTATGATAAGATACTATAAAGCATGTACTTGCGCTATATAAATGTTCACTAAAAGTTATTTTTCTATTTCTAAACTTCAATTAACCAAAGAATACCTAATATGAAATAAATTCTATTAAAAAATAACAGTGTAACAGGGCAATAGTGCAATTTTAGTAAAGTTACGTACGAATCCATTTCGGGGACCCGTCATACACAATTTTCAAACACGGGAAAGATAAAATGTATAATTGATTTCTTATCAAACCAATTACTTAATTACATTAACTGGATAAACTATCCAACGTTACTGGTTAGTAGATAAAAAGGGTGTGGTGAAATTATGAATTTTGGGGAAAGTTTAAAACTAGCACCGGTTTGAAAGCTACCGGTGCTACAAACTTAGAAAAAATTTATGTCCTTTCCTCCCTGTTTCAGCAAATAAAAATTCTAAAGTAGGCTCAAGCAGCTGCTTTAACTAATTAGAGAACCGGTTTGGATGCTTTTAGCACCAGTTTGTGTACCGGTGCTTGGTGCTTGGAAAATTTTTCTCTCCTTTCCTCTCTATTTCTAAGAAAATTTCTAAAGCAGCCTCATGCAGCTGCTTTAAATAATTTGAGAACCAGTTCAGATAATTTCAGCACCGGTTTGTGCACCGTTGCTTGGTACTTAGACTTGTTTTTCTCCTTTCCTCTATGTTTCAGGGGAAAAAAAATTCTAAAGCAACCTCAAGCAGCTGCTTCAACTAATTAGAGCACCGGTTTATGTATCGGTGCTTAATAATTAGAAAATTTTCATTCGGCTTTGCTCCCGGGTTCCAAAAATTACAAAAAATATTCAATTCAAAGCAGCCTGGAGTAGCTGCATTAAATACTATAGGCACCAGTATTATCCATTCGGTACCTTTGCTAGTGTGACGAATAGATCCGGACCATTTATTTATCTCTTTAAGTAAATCTCAACCGTTAAAATATTTTTCCTATCTATATAAACCCTGAAACCCTATTTTCCCCCACCTCTTCATCCCTCCCACACATCACGTGTACACCCTCCCACAAATCACTTGTACACATCGTCATCCGCTCCGTCACCGACGAGAAGATGGAAAACCTCACCGCCGCCAAGGCCGATGTCCTGGCGCAGCCGCTGGTGGAGGGCAGCATCCCGTTCAAGGTCGACATCATGAAGGATGCAGGTAAAAGTCTTGTGCTTTTGTTTTTTATCTATGTAACTATGTTGTTGATTGTGATTAGATTTCACTTTTTGTAATAACCCTCACTGATTCCACTCAAATTTCATCACTATGCCGATGTCAACGTCGTTTGGTGGGGAGAGCCAAATACTAACAAGCGCACACTACAAGGATCGGAGATGGAGGACAATGGTCCGCCGCCCAATCAGGAGAGCCGAAAACCATGGTATTCCTTTTATTTCCTTTCCAATCGAATTACATTTTCTTAGACCTACAATTAGATCTGCTGTTTTTTATCTGTTTACAAATGTTTCAAGACTTTAACAATGAATGGTTTGTAACATTTAATGATTGTTTTGAATGAATGACGAGCTAGATTAAGGTTTAAAGGTCTTTTTCCATGTTTTGATGATTTGTGGTTGATGTTTAAACTGTTAAAATATTGTAGTTCACCCTGGCCAAGGAAACTTAGAGTGTATGCCATTGTTTGTTTATACAATCTTTGCTTCCATGGCTCGGGAAAATTGCTTCATTTAAACATTTCAAATGTCGAAAAATGCATTAGAATTTGTAACACGTTGAACGTTTTGAATGAATGATGAACTAAATTAAGGTTTAAATGTCTTTTTCTGTGTATTGATGATTTGTAGTTGATGTTTAAACTGTTGAGATATTGCAGTTCACCGGGGCCAAGGAAACTTGGAGTGTTTGCCATTGTTTGTTTGTACACTCCCTGCTTCCGTGGCCCAGGAAAACTGCTTTGTTTCGACATTATAAATGTCGAAATATGCATTAGTTAAAGGGCACTGCATAGGTTGCCTTCGATTCATGTACTGCCCTCTAACTATGTAATGCTCATTCCATTACGAAAAGTGTTGTAACATTTACAACTCCATAATTTTAAAATGTGAAGAATTTGTTGGTGTTTGATGATATCTAGTTGATGTTTAAGCTGTTGAGATATTGCAGTCTACCAGGGTCACCAAAACTCAGAGTGTTTGACATGGTTTGTTTAAACACTCCTTGCTTCGGTGACCCCAAGAAGATGCTTCATTTTGACATTTTAAATTTATAAGCATTAGTTAAAGGGCACTGCATAGTTTGCCTTTGATTAATGTATTGTCCTCTAGCTGTGTAATGCTTATAACATTTGTAGAACTCTTGAATTTCCAATGTGGAGATTTTGTAGTCTATGAGCACCAAGTAAACTTAGTGTGTTTATCATTAGTTGTTTAACATCGTGTGTTTATCATTAAATCATTTTTTATGTTAAATACAATGTTAAAGCATAATTATACACATCAAGTTTCCTTGGTGCTTAAATGCTGCTTCATTTCGACATTTTGAATGGTTTTCTATTGTAATTGTTATTGTGAACAAGCTTAACGACAGAAGAATTAGTTGAAGGGCACCGCATTGGTTGTTTTCCATTCTTATTGTACCCTCTAACTAAGTAATGCCTCTTCCATTATGAAAAGGTGCTACAACTTTTATAGAACTCCACAATTTCAAATGTGGAAATTTCGTATCGTATGAGCACCACAGAGACATGATGGGTTCATCGTTAATTGTGTACAACATTAAATTGTGTTGATGTTAAATACATTGTTAAAACATATGTATACACACCATACCTCCCCCGGATTGCTCAAATGCTGCATCATTTTGACATTTAAAATTGTTTTCTTTGACAAATTGTATTGTGCACAAACTTATAGAATAAAGAAATAGTTAGAGCACTCTAACCCTACTAGAGCACCAAAAATGCAGGTAATTGCTCAGATTAGATGTGTCTCAGCTCTCAGCGAGACCGGTGACCACGTACGACTATGTTTAGGTCTAGTTTGTTTCAAGAATGTTGGGTTATTTATTTTGAATCAATGTAAAGAACTTTCTATTTGTGGTTATAAATTTTCCATTTTTTGACACTAACTTACATTTATTATTATTGTTCTGTATGGCATATTGTTCATAATGAATCTCTGGGTTTAATTTTCTGGCCAGTGAGTTTATAATCACTAGCCGGATTTTTTTAATTGAAGCCAAAAAACTAGCCCCGGTATGTACACTATAGGCACCGGTATATTGAGTATTTCAAACCGGTGACTATGGGCGGGGGGGGGGGGGGGTAAAATAGGTACCGACAAGTGTTATCCGGTGCTGGATTAAATATCTAGCACCGGTAACTATTACCGGTGCCTATGCAATCACTTTACTAGCACTGGGTCACTTACGCACCAGTATGGAAATGTATGAAATACCGGTGCCTATTGTATGATTTTACCAGTGCCTATGAGGGGTTCTCCCAGTAGTGATACATACATACATGTGTTTTATTTTAGAATAAATACAAATGAAATATATGTACGCATTTGAATTTAATCTAGAATAATTGAGTATAAATACAATTATTTCAACTTTTATTATGATAACATGACACGTCAACATTGAAGTCTCATTTGCGATGCTTGCATTGGAGATCAAAACTTAAAATTTATGCTGGAGAGACTCTTTAATCCACGTCATATTGAAGCCCAATAATAATTCTCCAAATGGCCCCAAAATTCATTGATGAAGCTCGTTGCATTGGAGATGCTCTTAGCTAGTTCCACATGATAGCCTAACGTTTTGGATACTTGAAAATGGACATTTACTTGGATTTCTTAAATAGTATAATTTGTTGAGAAAAGAGCATATATAACTCTACCTAATTCACATAAGTGCAAATATAATCTTTTGATAGTTGAAAGTTCATATATAACCCAATATAGTTAGTGTATGTGCAAATTTACCCTATTCGGCAGATTTAGGCCGGATTGAGTGAAAAGTCAATTTTATCCCTCTGAAAAATAAAATTTTAAAAATGAATTTAATATTTTGACCCCAAAACCGCCTAACCTAATTGTTTATTCTTTATTTGATCATTGGTCGTCGTTCTCCTTCATATCTTGTTATTACAAAATCTTGGATCGATCCTCCTCTGTCTTCTCCTCCTGGGGTTTCAGTCTCTCCTGGTTACTCACTGATTCCTCTTCCATCAATATGTAATCCTTAATTTTCTTGAGCTTTGAAGTCGGAGCTCGCACTTGGTTAGTGTGTGACGGCAGGCATATACACCGCTGCCTCGGGGCCTTTTTGTTTCAGCCAGCTCGAATTTCTTTTCCTTATTGTCTTTCTCATCATTTTTCTGATTGCTGTGACTAATGGGAGGCGGGGCGGGGCTGATGGGTGGCAGTTTGGGGCAGCGGGGGGAATGAGGCAGGGGAGGCGGAACCATAGCAATGGGAGGAAGGCTGCTGTGAGAGGTGGTGACGTGGTGGTGAGTCTAATGAGTGGTGGGATGAGGGTCTAATGTGGTGTGGTGATGGGTATGATGGATTGAGAGAGGTGATGATGTAATGGTGGGGCTGATGGGTGGCTGGGTCGGGGCAGTGGGGGAGTGGGGTAGGGGGGAGGTGGAACCCTAGTGGTGTGGAGAAGGCAGACGACGAGAGGTGGTGATTTGGTGGCGGGTCTGATGGGTGTTTGATGAGATTTCAAATGCATGTATATTTCAAATCATTTAACATCTCTTTTTTTTTATCTTTTTATTAGAAGATTGCTAGATTTAGGTAGGTTCATATGATAAGGAATTTAGATAACTGTTTTCGATTTTCATATCTGCATCCATCATTTTGTAACCTATTTTTTGTCTAATAGATTTATGGTCCTTACAAGAATCTAGAATAATTTTTTAGCTTAATTTGTAGATTGCTCGTAAGCACTTCGAAGTAGTTTAGTAAAGGTCATTCGCAAGGATGATAGAAGATTGAAGGCTACAAGTCAAAACATGGTAGAAGATAGAAGGGCCAAAGAAGAAAGACAAAGAAGTGGATGAATTGTGATTCATAAGTTTGAACCGAGTTCTTAGAATAATTCGAGAAGAAACAGCCTCCAAAAGTGGTACCATTAGATTTGTCTCTTCGAGTGCTATAAAATTGATTACAAGAACTCCCAAATCGAATCAGCAATTCACCCGTAGTTGTGCATACAAGTTGAAGAAAAGAGCAAAGGGGATAAACAGCCCTCAGAAGCAAAACGCGTGGCCCGCACGGTGGAGTGCGTGGACACACACGTCTGCTACACTTGTTGACTCTTCTTGACCAAATTAGGCTATAAATTACCTCCCTTCTTCCCCAATTTTGTATGCCCGCTTGGACCCTAGTTTTTCTTCCTGTTTTCTTGGTTTTTGTAATTCTTTCATGAATTCTTGTAGATTTGTTATGAGTTTTCATTATCTAAGATAGATTTAGTCTTGGGAGCAATTGATTGGAGCTTAATTTCCATGTCTTGAGAATCATTTCCATTTATTTAATGCTTTGTCTACTATACATTTATAGAGCTTTAATGTTGGTTGTTGGTGTCATTTATGTAATTTGAAGCTTGATGATATGAAATGCTTGTATGATAACTTGTTAGGAGTTGATGAAAATAGCTAATTTCTCCTCTCTTGACATGGAATCCAAGAGCATGAGTTAGAGCTTCTAATTGTATTTATGATGTTGTAATTGCTAGATAAATATGATGATGTTGAATCATTTTTCATGTTTATTCTAAGGTAGCAAGTAGGAAAAGTCAATTAATGTTGAAGTTTCTCGACTAATCTTAGTAAATGCATAAATTGGTTCAATGCTTATACTTTTGGTTTAATGTTTATAAGTGTTACCAAAATTTTTGATTCTTCGTACATAGTGCTATTAATGGGATATCTTTAGGCGTTTCTCGACTAAAGGGGTCATTAGTGAGGTTTACAAGAGATGTCGAATTCACTCTTGTAAACTACTACCAAAGAAGAATGGAAGGTTTATCTTCATAATAAGTAGTCAAGGTAGTAAATAGATTGCGAATTCTAGGATAGATAAGAGGCTTGGAAGTGGAAATCAATTGCGTCCAAGGTCCCGTACTTCGTGTTTAATTCACTCTTTGTAGTTTTTTGCATGATTAGTTTAATCTCTCGTTTATGTTAGTTGTTTTGTAATTTAAATTTATAACTTAGGAAAACCAAATCAAAACCCCCCCTCTTTAAGTGCTTATATATATACATGCTATTATCCACTTTATATGCATGAACCCTTAGAAAAATTCCTCTTCTTCGTGGATGACCCTGATATGCCACTATTTACTCAGTTGTATTTAGGAAGCATTTAGGGCTTATAAATTCTATATTTGAGAGGCACAACGATGAACTTCTAGTGGTGGGGGGATAGTCTGATGTGGTGTGGTGGTGGGTCAAATGGGTGGCAGGAGGTGGTGATGGGACGGCAGGGCTAATGGGTGGCTGTTCGGGGGAAGCGGTGGGAGTGAGGCAGAGAGAACCCTAGTGGTGGGAGGTGGTGATGTGGCAGCAGAGGAGGCTCTGAAGTGGTGTGGTGGTAGGTCTAATGGGTTGCAGGAGATGGTGATGTGACAGTGGAGCTGATGGCGGGGGGAGTGAGGCGGGGAGAGGTGGAACCCTAGCGGTGGGGAGAAGACTGACGGTGGGAGGTGGTAATGTGGTGGCTTGTGGTGGTGGAAACCCTAGCGGTAGAGGCGTTGGCGGCAGAGGTGGAGCAGCGGCGACAACAGAGTTGGTAGCGGCGGTGCCGATGGAGGTGGAGTGGTGGCGGTACGGTGACGAAGGTGGTGAAGCAGTGGCGGTGGTTGCAGAACAACTCTGGGGAAAATGGCATTTTTGTCTTTCAAGTTTTGTATACGCTGAAAGGGCATTTTGGTCATTTCCGACCAGTCAGACAATGCTGGAATATAGTCTCTAGGGTTACATTTGTACTTGTGTTAAGAAGTTAGGGTTATTTTTGCACTAAAAAATTTCTCTAGGTTGTACGTGCACTTACTGAAATATATGTGGTTATATTTGTATATATCCGGTAAACTTGAAAAGTAGATGCAATATAAGAGTTTAAATGAATATGTTGCTTAATTAACTAGACATCTATACCTGACTAATTAATAAGTTTGAGTAAATGTTTGTGAGTTACGGTAATTTATGTACTCTTACATTTTTATTAGATAAAAAAAATAGATTGTTTAAATTAAATGTACATTAGCTTATTTCATAACTTGAACTCACCTACTCAAACACATAGCATGGAATGCTCTTTTAGTACTTTTATTTCTCACCGAAAATTATTTATTTACTCAAAATGCATAAGTAAAAGACAAAGTCTTGTGCGAGATGGTCTCGCAGTGAGGCCAGAGATTAAATTGTTGAGAATGTAGAATGAGATTTCTAATGACTAAATTATTTTTTTGGTCCCCTACAAAGTATCTTTTACTATCTTTTGGTCTCCATTTGCAAAACAACCCTTAAACGGTACCGTACACATTCAAAACATTGTTTTTGGTCCCCAAACCCAGTTTTCGGCCAGATTTTTGGTTTTCAGGCTCACGTGCCGATCACGTGCCATTTTTTCCGGTAAGCTCAGGGCTAATTTGGTAATTTCACTTGGTAATTTGGTAATTTCACAAAATAATTTCACCAAATTTGAAATTACCAAAACCAGCATGTATATTTAAGAGTTTCCCACACTCGAAGCTTAAAACCTAAAACCCCTGAGCCGCCGAAACCAACCCAACCCGCGCACTATGAATCCCTACTCCATTTCCCTCCGTCACCACTGCCCCATCGCCATTGGCACCCGCCTCCCCGCCCAAAACCCATTTCCAAAGAAGCCCCATCCCTCGCGATTGTCAGCGTGACAGGGGCAGTCGGGCAGGAGTTCCTCTCCATTTTGTTTAACCGGAATTTCCCTTATCGATCTCTCAAACTCCTCGCCAGCAAGTGCTCCGCTGGGAAACAAATCGACTTTGAAAAGAATACCTACACCATTGAGGAATTGACTGAAGATAGCCTCAAGGATGTGGATATAGCCCTCTTCAGCGCTGGCGGTTCTATAAGCAAGAAGTTTGGACCCATGGCTGTAGAAAATGGCGCTATCGTTGTCGATAATAGCTCTGCTTTTAGGATGGATGAAGGCGTGCCCCTGGTAATTTGGTAATTTCACAAAATAATTTCACCAAATTTGAAATTACCTAATTAGCCCTGAGCTTATCGAAAAAAATGGCACGTGACCGGCACGTGAGCCTGAAAACGAGAAATCTGGCCGAAAACTAGGTTTGGGGACCAAAAACAATATTTTGAATTTGTAGGGTACCGTGTAAGGGTTGTTTTACAAATGGAGACAAAAAGATAGTAAAAGATACTTTGTAGGGGACCAAAAAAATAAATTAGTCATTTCTAATTAAATTTTTTATAAGTCATGTGAAATTTTACTATTTTAAATTTAAGTCCAGGTATAAATAACAATCTTTCCCCTTCTTCTCCCATTATTTTCTCATGCATTCTCTCTCCTCTCCTTCTTCTCTTCTGTGCAACTGCTCCTTCTTCACTTCCTCTTCATTTCTCTTCCATTTTCCTTCAATTCAACCGCTATTTTTTCCCATTTTCTTCCATGTTTCTTGCCTAGGAGATGGGCGCAGTGACTCAAGGAAGATTCGCTTCATTCTCTGGTGAATTTTCCGCAAATTTTCTGGTTAAAGCATAAATTGCCACCGGCCGAACACAATACAACATTCCTTTCGTGTTTATCTTTGAAGGTAATGTCTTTGCTCAGATTTATTATGCATTTTTTTGGTTCTTGTAATTTTCTGGGGTTTATGTTGTTCAATGTGTTAATATTTGGGGATTTCTGTAATTCTTTTTTGTTTTGTGCTAATATTTGTGTTGCTGCTGCTGTTTGTTAGATTTTTAAGGAGATTTGCATCATTGTTACTGTAATCGAGGAGGAAGATTTTTTTGTAAGTTTTTGAGTTTTCAGCCGTGATGTTTTAGCTATAGGTATTGATCTTTCAGATTTTTCAGTTTGATGTTTCAGGTTTTAGACTTTAAGTACTGTTATCACTGTTGTTGTGGTGTTTTAATTTCAATGCTTGATACTTGTGGTGTTTTCATGCTTAAGTGTGCAATTGTTGTTCATTTTTATTGTGTATGATATCTTAGGGTTTTGTTACGATTTGTGCTAATTTTTTGTTGTCGTTGATCTTCCTTAGATATCTAAGAATGCATTTGCCACTGTTGCTGCAATCGAGAAGGAAAGATGGTCTGTAAATTTTGTTATTTTGCAGATGCGACCTTTTAAATACTATTATTGACCTTTCAAGTTTTTTATTTCATCTTTCATGTTTAGGTTTAAAGTGTTGTTTATTTGTGTTGGTGTGATGATTTCAGTATTTGATGTTTGTAGTGTTTTAAGTGTGCAATTGATGTTGAGTTTTATTTTTTTGAGTGTGTGTGTGATTTCTTAGGGTTTTTGTTATGATTTATGCTAATTTTTTTTGTTATTGTTGATCTTCCTTAGATGTCTAATAATGCTTTTGCCACTGTTGCTGCAATCGAGAAGAAAAGATGATATGTACATTTTGTTATTTAGTAGATGTGACCTTTTAAATACTATTGTTGACCTTTCAGGTTTTTTATTTCATCTTTCATATTTAGGTTTAAAATACTGTTTATCTGTGTTGGTTTGATGATTTAATTTTATTACTTGATGCTAGTAGTGTTTTAAGTGTGCAATTGATGTTGAGTTTTGTTTTTTTGATAGTGTGTGTGATAGCTTGGGGTTTTGTTATGATTTGTGCTGATTTTTGTGGTGGTGGTGTTGTTTTTTTAGATGTGTAAAAATGCATGCTCACTATCGCTGCAATCGAGAAGGAAATAGGATATGTAAATTTTATTATTTTGCAGAATTGATCTTTTAAATACAGTTGTTAACCTTTCAAGTTTTTTGTTTCATCTTTCATGTTTAGGTTTATAGTACTATTTATCTGTGTTGGTGTGATGATTTAATTTTAGTATTTTATGCTTGTAGTGTTTTAAGTGTACAATTGATGTTTAGTTTTGTTGTTTTGATTGTGTGCGTGATATCTTAGGTTTTGTTACCATTTGTGCTAATTTTGTGTTGTTGTCGCTGTTTCTTAGATGTCTAAGAGCAATTGCTCATTGTTGGTGCATTCGAGAATGAAGTAGGAACTGTAAGTTTTTTTAAGCTCTGATGTATTAGAAACCGTTGTTGATATTTATGTTATATCTTTGAGTTTTAAAGTTTAAGCTCTAAGTATTTTTCTATAGTTGGTGTAATGTATTTAATTTCAGTGTTTGATACTTGTGGTGTATTCATATTTAAGCATGCAACTGATGTTCAGTTTTGTTCTTTTGATATTTTAGTGTGTACTGTTTGATGTTTTTAAATTTTGAGATTGATGTTTTAAATACTGTATTTGATTTTTCTCAGTGTAGTTTTCAATGATGTTATCTGTGCTATTGTGATGTTTTAAATACAAATATTGATGTTTTAATTACTGTATGTGATGTTTTATATTATTTCACATGAATACTTTCCAAAACAAAGCTCTATGATATCATTGATGAGATATTAAAAAAATGCTATGATGAATCATGCTCCTGAAGGTGTTCCCTTGAACAGAGGACCGGAAATTGACCTTTGATCATTGCGTTGATGGAGTAGAAGAGTCATCATTTTCGAAGCTAGCAGGATAGAATGCAAGTCTGTGAATAAGCGAGCAACGAAGGAAAACATGTTGGGGAAAAATAGAATTTGGTTGTTTGGGATGTATTATATGTGAGAATGATGTTTTATAAATATTAGTTTAATTGTTAGAGCCAAGACTAGATTGTTATTGATGTTTTAGGTTGCTTTGGAATTTTTTCAATTTTTATGTTAGTGGTTTTTAGGGAATTTGAACCATTTTGTAATGGATGAATGATGTTTAGTAGTTTGATATTTATGACAATTAACATTTTCGAAGGTTGACGTAAAACTTAAATTAAAGGATTCTTTTTTTATATGCTAATTTTATATCTTTTTGTTTTTCCAGTGATGATTTATTTAATTATTTTTTATTTTGAATTATTAGTGTTTGATGTATTTTGCTTTGCATAAAAATTATTTAAATTACTTATTCATCTGTAATATATATAAAGTGATACGAATCACCAAACATATGTAAACCAGAATTTATTCTGATGTTTAACTATAATATAGTGTATTTTTTTGTGTTTGTATGTGATATTTAACTATTACATATTTATGTATATTGTAGTACAATTATTTAATGT
Source organism: Rubia yunnanensis (assembly GCA_037428765.1). Lineage (NCBI taxonomy): Eukaryota > Viridiplantae > Streptophyta > Magnoliopsida > Gentianales > Rubiaceae > Rubia > Rubia yunnanensis. The sequence goes on from CM075068.1 coordinate 82,022,918, forward strand.
GATGATTTAGAATTTTTATTCGATGTTATTTATTTTTAATTTGATGTGTTATTAGTTAGATGTGAATTACAGTTATGGCTCAAAATTTTGACCTCATTTCAGCCCAAAGGTTTGACATGATTTCAGCCCAAAAAAGATGAGAGAAACTTGAGCATAGCAAAGCAGTGAAGCACAAGAGTTCTTCAGCTTTCTTGATGCTTAACTATCCTTCTGACTGAACCCTCGTTCGAATTTCTAGTGACAACAATCGTCTAAACGGAGCAAAAACCTTGTTAATCGGACCTTAACGATGATGGCGTCACCGCCGACGCAAGCCATCACGAATTTGACTTTGATGACGCTGCCGACGACGAACCGATTGATGAATTCCTAGCCTCCGATCTCTTCCGGAACTGCCTCAACGACGACGCTTCTGGCGAGAGGCTACACGGTACCTTTGCCGACGATAGGACTTTAATGAATATTTTCAAGGACGACTGGATTTGAGGCAAATGAGTGGAGTCCATATTCACTGGGAAACATCGCGAGGGAAGTACGATTCGACCTGGGAGCACTGCAGTCGAGGATCTCCGGTGACAAAAGAATGAAGAAGGCATCGAAGACACGAAGGAGAAGCTTTAAGCGGCGGCGATGGCAGATTCCGGAGGATGAGGGAAGAAGGAGCAAAATTTATGTTTGATATTGCAAATAGGTCCCTGTATTTAAACCTTGTATTTAAAATATACACTGGGACCTAAATAATTAGATTTTAACCCCAAATTATCAAAATTCCTATTTTTTATATTAATTATTTATAATTAGTTCCTTATCTTTCCATGAGACGGTCTCAAAGGAGAAGAACTCTAAGTAAAACAATATGACATTGACCGGATTATTATCCAAACATCTCAAATTGACACCTCTCATCTTTCTTTATTGAGCTGAGCTGTTTTCAGACATTAGAAATGAAACAGACACACATGACATAAAGCAAAGTTGTGGCACTATATTTAAATTTGGGAAATTTGATGTCAAGATATGATTGTTTGGCCATAAAAAAAAATAAAAATAAAAATAAAGGACAGCTAATGATACTAAACAAAAGAAGTAAAGGGTTGGTGATTAGATGCTCCATTAGTTTGTTGCTGCATTGGATGCTTCGAAGATCAGTTTGTAAGAAAACAAAATAGTCTTATCAATAAGGATGAGGAAGGGAGCTGTCATTGGGCGAATTAGAGCAATCCAGTTTTGGGAATTGGCTTTTTCTTCAGGGATCCTTAGTCCTTGTTTGGGGAGAAAAAGGGACAAACTCACGTTAATGAAAGAGAAACATAATCACATGAAGGATATGATCCAGCCAACTTAGTTTTGGAGATTTTTGTGTTTGATTCTGGATCACAATCATCCTATAATATGTAATCACATGCCGCTAACTTCCTTTATTACTTTCTTGCCCCTGTAATTATAGCATGTATATAACTACTAACAAATTAGCAATAATTATTACATCTGAAAATTTGATTTTACCGAATTATCTTAATTATTATTCCTATGTTCCAACATAACTTATTTAACCAAATATACAGTAAAGTAAAAACTAAGAGACACGATACTTGGTTATGTAGTTCGGTGAAATCTACTTACATCTGCGAGGTCTGACCCAGTTCAGAATGAATCCACTAATCAGAAAGATACAGTACAAAGTACACTATACAAATATACTTTTCTATCTAATTATGATGTGTGGATTCTGTAAGCTCCCCTTACTACCGATCCGCTTTGATCAGACTCCCACTAACCTCGAAACCCATTAACGCTAGATCTCCTCTACCCGAGGAATTAAGGTATTTGATTATGAACTTTGAACAACAGGTTACACATGTTGGAACATATATATGCTGGCTCTCGCAGTACTCTCAGAAAGATAGAAAATCTGTGAGCAGATTTTTGCAATTAAGTTCATGAGTATTGCAACCATGATGTCCTCCTTCTATAGTCCATTGAACATATCAGAATTCTCCACGATTATCTCCATATTATTCCTATTCCTTAACTGCTTCTGAATTATATCAAAATCCCATAAATAAAGGGATTTTCCTTATCTCAAATATCTCATAATATTCATAAATCCAATTCCATATTTATAGAGATCTTCCATAAACCCATTATGCTTCTAACACTACTTAACATATTGCAGAATATACAAACTTCTATAAATCAACATAATCACAATATTTCGTTCTTCCATAAAAACCTTTTAGCCTGTAACTATATGTATGTTCAGATATGGAACATTTTTCTTTCCAACTCAGTTCACAAACTGCCAATTAATTAAACAATGCAAACCACCTGACTTTACAATCCCCCTTCCCCCTTTGGTATTTTGTGGACCCAACCATTTTGGAAATAAGAGCACAAAGAAAAACTTCCAATCTCACAACATAAGTCTCCAAAAAACCACTTATGTTGGAACATATGTTAAATACTGAATATGAATATATAAGAATACCATAAGAGAAACCAAAACACCATAATTCCAGAGTACAATAAGAATTCAGATTACAGCACCATTAAATCATCAAAATAGTATCAAAAAAAATCCAAAATATTCTCCCTCTGATGTCATGAATTGCCAAAGGCAACAAAAATTAGAAATAAACACCAAGAGAACAATCAAGTCTGCTTCCCCTGAAACCAGCAATGGATCTATGTTGGAACATAGTCAATGCAGAAATATCAATCCCGTGTAGGAGCAGGAACCTGGTTTTTCAACCGAGCCTTCTCAGCTTTATTCTTAGCATTTTCTGCTTCCAGAGCAGCAATCTAGATAGCTATAGCTCATAACTTAGCATTCATAGCCACCAACTTGGCCTTTGTTTCACTCTTAACAGAAGTATATGCCTCTAGATTCCAAGGGAGATCATGCACTTGCCTCATACCAAAGGTCTTCTTGTTGGACCGAAGAAACTCTGACTCCACAATCACATCCTTGGCCTTGACCTTCACCTTTTCACTTCTTACCAACTCATATGTCAGGCAAGGATAGACTAGTGCATGTTTGGCTTTGGGAGCAATAGCATGTCTCACAATGCTCTGCTTTATGAGCAATCCCAAATTAACTGGCTTCTGTGTTCCAACACAGTACAACAGTTTTTCCATCTCTCTAGTAAGAGTTGTTGTGTTGGAAGAGGGCATTCAACAGTTTACTGCTACTTGATAGAGAAAATAAAATCTAGATAACAGGCAGGATGCTTGAGAATATCCAATTTCTGGGCACTCGGTCTTGTATCCTCCATATATCACCTCCAAAATCTTATCATCAGACTCATCCAATTCATCAGAAAATACTCCTTCAATGTTTGGAGTTTTTAGACCCACAATCTTGTTTATCCTTGCAGCAGAGAGACTATTTATTTTGCCCCTCACATAAGCCCTATCACACTAAGGGGAATCATTCTCCAAATTCCCAGCCATATAGCTTGAGTAAACCTCAACCACTATCTACTTGTTGTATTCTAGTTTAACAATAGCAGCCTTCTTCATGTCAATCAACTTCAAAAAATTAGAAAAACCACTAATTCTGTATGCAGCTAGATCCACTGGTCCCTCAAAAATAATTTTCCTATCAGTAAAGACTTTCCCCATCTCCTCACAGTTATCATCATAATAAATTTCAGAAATTGCATCACTTACAGGAGGAGGTGGGAGAACCTTCTTCTTCTTTAGTGAGGCTAGGGTTTTCTTCTTGGATTTCTTGGCTGGTGGAGAAGTCTCAGTAGCAGGCATCTTCCTCTTAGCCCTTCTAGCATGGATTAACTCATCTAAAACCTCATCACTGGAATAAGTCAGATTTGGTTCCTGTGTTAAAACATGCTCTGTCTGATCAACCTCTTCATCAAATTACTGAGTATCTACAGCAGCTTCACTATGTGTTTCAACATTGCCTGACTCCTCCTGCATCAAATCGAATCCCCCTGTCCTTCCTCCTTCTGAGTCCTCCAGGTCATCATAGGCATTCTCAGTAAAGTCAAACTGACCTTGGTCACCCATATCAGCATCAGTAGTCCCCAAAATAGGTTCATCAACCTCCATGCCCTCACCAGCCCCTGACAATGCCCTCACCAGCCCCTGACAATGCCCTCACCAGCCCCTGACAATGCCCTCTGTGTTGAAACATACCCAACACTCTCTTCTCCCTCACTTTATGTAACTATAATAATCAGAGGTCTTCCAAGCTCTTCAATCCTCTTGGCAGCATCAGCATCATAAAAACCTAATGGCATCCTATCAGTGGATTTAACCACCTCTAATCTGACTGCTATAGACTCCTCAATCTCTTCAAGTTTCACACTGCTAGGTCTCGTTATATAAGAGTAAATATGGAACATATCCTTGCCATTTTGCATGCCGTATGCCCCTCTCAACATCCTAAGGTTATACGTTTCCACATTATCAAGGTATTCTATATCCCCAATGAACAACCCTTGAATATCCACATCTAGTACTTCCCCCTTTAAGTTCTTCAAAATTTTGAACATAAAAAAAATCAATAGAAGTCCTATTTTCTTTAACCCAATAAAAAAGCTCATCCACAGACTCAAATTCTCTACCATGCAGATTAATGTGAGGGGAATCAGGACCAAGTACCTTTCTGTAGGGAGTCTTGCCTTTTTTTTGAGTGTCATTCTTCTTCTGTTTGTCGCCGAAAGTGAGCTTGGGAATTGGTGCATTGCCTTTGTTCTGGTTTTCGGCCATGGTGATTTTTTCGGGATTGGAAGATTTTTGGCAAGGTATTTTCTTGTGAAGTAGTGTGTTTCAACTCAATTCAAATTCTGAAAAAGAAATCCCAAAAATTTGGCAAGAATATCTCAACAAGCTTCTGAAGTCCGAAAATGTAAAGGAGCAGGAGTATATTGGTCAAAAATAGAAGGAAGGTAGAAGGAAGGAATGAGAATTTTGAACACAAATTAACTCTTCATTTGTACCTCATTAACCGCGCAACACTTTTCTCCTTTCCAGGAGAAGCAATGATTTGACTTTTTCCACTTGTCAGCTCATGTCATACCACTTGAACTTCCAACATAGTTCTCCAACACTTCTATTTTTGTTCATCTTTTCTTCTTTCTATTTTTTGTGTTATTCTAATTTTTTGTACACAAAATAAAATTGAAAAATAATCTACATCTAAGTAAAAGCTATAAAGTAGTACCTCAAATCTGACAAACACCAAAGTGTTGTCTGAGGAGCTTAAACATAGCAGTATCCAACGACTTTGTGAAAATATCCACAAATTGCTCAGATGTTGGAACATAGACAACCACCACTTCCTTCCTTTCAACAAGATCTCGAATAAAATGATGCCTTATGTCAATATGCTTTGTTCGAGAGTGCTGGACTGGATTTTTAGAAATATTAATAGCACTTGTGTTGTCACATAAGATCTTCAAAGGCCTTTGATGAATTCCATTATCTTTCAACATTTGCTTCATTCACAATAGTTGTACATAACAACATCTAGCAGCAAGATATTCAGCTTCAGCAGTTGACAGTGAGATCGAATTATATTTTTTACTGTACCAAGAAACTAGATTCGTACCAATAAAGAAAAAACCACATGTAGTACTTTTACGATCATCTGCATTACCAGCCCAATCAGAATCATTGTACCCAATTAGATCAAAGTCTTGATTCTTAGAATACCAGACACCATACTCAGAAGTCCCACACACATATCAAATAATTATTTTGACTACAGTTAAATAAGATTCCTTCGGATCAGCATGAAATCTTACACATATTCCTACGCTGAAATATATATCTGGTCCACTAGCTGTTAAATACAGTAGACTCCCAATCATGTCCCTGTACAATTTCTGATCAACTCCAACTCATTTCTCATCTTTCACCAATTTATCAGACATCCCATAGGTGTTCAAACTGTTCTAGAATTTCTTTGTCCAAATCTCTTCACTAAAGTCAGGGCATACTTACTCTGATGTATGGATAGACCATTCTTTTCTTGCTTTACTTGAAGTCCGAGAAAGTACGTGAGCTCTCCAACCATGCTCATCTCAAACTCAACCTGTATCAAAGTTACAAAATCATGTACCATAGATGGTGAAGTAGAGCCAAACACGATATCATCAACATAGATTTGAGCAATCAGATCTTGGATGATTTTTTAAGCACAAATAAAGTGCGATATACTCCCCCTTGATGATAACCTTTCTGAATTAGAAAGTTAGTAAGTCGTTCATACCATGCCCTAGGTGCTTGTTTTAGACCATACAATGCCTTTTTGAGGTGATGCACATGATGAGGGTAATGAGGATTCTAAAGTTCTTTGGGGATTTCAACATATACTTCTTTATTAACCACACCATTCAGAAAAAAACTTTTGAAATCCATCTGATATAGAGTAAAATTCATAGTGTATGCAATAGCAAGTAAAATTCGAATTGACTCTAACCTGACAACTGGTGCGAAAGTCTCATAGAAAACAACTCCTTCAATTGAGTATATTCTTGAGCAACCACTCTTGCTTTATTTCGAGTGATTTGACCATCAACATCAGATTTGTTATGTTTACACCTTTAGGGTGAGGAGTGAGATACCATACATAATTGTGTGCAAACTGACCAAGTTCTTCTTGCATCGTTGCAATCCAATATTCATCAATAACTCTTCCTTGTAGTTGTTAGGTTCAATAAGAGAGGTTAAACATTGTAATCATACCAGTTCTCTGTAGTTTACCCAAGGGATTGATCGAGTTCTCCTAATTCTTAGTTCTGGTTGCACATGTGTTGGAACATGAGATGATGCAGTGGGGAACGATGTTCCAACATACTCGATTTCTTCAGGCTCATCAGGTTGACTACTCTGTGTTGGAACATGGTCTTGATCTGGTTCATCTTCTTTATCAACTTACACTTGGTGATTATCAGATACATCTACAATGACATTTATGGATTCCATGAGAGAATTTTTTTGAAGATTATAGACACGATAAGCCTGGCTATTTACATAGAATAACCAAGAAAGATCCCAACATCACTGCGATTGTCAAATTTTGTCAATTGTTCTCTATCTCGGAGAATGTAGCACTTTCTTCCAAACACACAAAAATATGAGATATTTGGCTTCCTACCCTTCCAAATCTTGTGTGAAGTTTTTCTTGTGAATTGACGAAGATACACACGATTGATCGTATAACAGGTTGTATTAATGGCTTCTGCCTCCCATTTTTTTAGATTTCTTTCTCGGCTAGCATGACTCGAGCCATCTCCTGAAGAGTCCTATTCTCTCTTTCCATAATGCCATTATACTAGGAAATGATTGTAGCAAAGAACTCATATTGAATGCTAAGTTCATAAAAAAAAATCACTGAATTGATTTTTTTTGAATTCTCTGCCATGATCACTACGAATTTTGACAATCTTTCCTATTGGACTTCCCTTCTCTGTTAGCAATTTTATCACCAAACTTCAAACACGTCCACAATATCAGATTTTTCTTTTATAAAGGCTACCCAAGAGTATCTAGAGAAATCCTCAACACATACAAAGATATACTTCCTGCCACTCACACTAGGTGTATTGACTGGACTTATTAAATCCACATGCAATAGTTTCAGATTCCTTGAGGTAGTTATATACTGAACTAAAGAGTGGGGAGGTTGAATTTGTTTACCTTGTTGACATGGTCCACAAACAATTCCATTTGCGCTTGTAAGTGTAGGCATACCTCGCACAACCTTCACATTAGCAATTTTCACCAAGGTTTTGTAGTTAATGTGTAGCTTTCTGTGCCACAAGATTCTTTCATCCAATTTAGAGCTCAAACACTTCACTTCCTATTCCAACAAATAATAGTTGTCTAATGATCAAATGCCTGAAAGGACTTTATCTTCGCCATGTTTCACTATGCATTTATCTTTCTGAAACTCTACTGTCATATTTTCATCACACAATTGACCGATGCTCAATAGATTTGCCTCTAAGTCCTCAATAAAAAAAACACTTGTGAATACTGGGAATCCTTTAATATGCAGTTCACCTTTTCCTAAAAACCGACTCTTCTCTCTATCACCAAAAGTCACAAAACCACCATCATATGGTTTGATATTTGTCAAAAATTCCTGATTTCCAGTCATGTGTTGAGAACATTCACTATCAAAGTACCACGAGTCTCTAGAATGTGCTATAAGAGATGTATGAGCAACAAGGCAAGTACTAGTGCATTTAATAACCCACACCTTTATGACCATCCTTGATAACTGGACATCGTTTATGTCAGAACATGCCAATAGTTGCCTTCCACTCATGATATCCTCAAGTAGTCTCTGGCATTGTTTCTGTATATGACCTTGATACTTGCAGTAGCTGCAGGTGAGAGGTTTCTTATGGTGAGGCTTAAACTTTATGTTTATCTCTCAAATCTTTGACTTGAGTGTGACGATGCTTTCTGATGGTTTATCATACCCAATTCTTTGTCTATCTCCAACATTTTTTGCATGATCAGATCATTATCCATGTTTCCTTTCCAGTGTTTAACTTAGTAATAGCTACTTTGACCATCTCATCTCTCTTAGTTGTTGAGACTAGACTTGAATCTAGTTATTTAATTTCTCTTTTGAGTTAAACTATTAAATCTAGCAAAACCTTTTCCTGTGCGGAAAGTTGACTTTTCTCTTCCTTCAACACTTTGTTCGCATCAACAACTTTCTGCTACATACCATACAATTTTTCATATGACATGTATATCCCCTTGTCACTCACGACTTGTCCTTCATCATCACTAGAAGAGTCATCAGTACTTGTGTTGGAACATACAACATCGCTCTTCTCTAACATGTTGAAGTATACATCATCATCTTATCCATTGAGAATTTTTGCTCCAAATGCCACACAATTGCTTGTAAGCTCCTCTTCGTCTTTCTCATCTTCTTCATCTTCTTTCCATGGGGTGACTTATGATTTTCCTTACTTCTTTCGAATATTCGTACGTTCAGCCTGGATGTGACCATATCCTTCACATTCTCGACATTGAATTCTCCCAAGCTGATTTGCTTCACCACTTTGATTTCTGGAGAACTGCTGATTTCCTTATTCAATCCAAGTTCCACGATTGCCAGATTCTTGAGGTCGAGATCTATTACCACCAGATCTTTCTTGTGATTTCTTATTGACCATCTTCTTCAACATTCTTGAGAAATTCTTGGTGATAAGAGCTAGTTCTTCAATTCCATCATCACTGTCAGATTCATGGATGACCTTTGAAGAAGAGGTTTTGAACGCCAACTCCTGTTGGACTTTCTTTGCAGACTGTTGTAGTGTCCTCTCATAAGTCTGTAGAGATCTCATTAGTTTGTCCAAAGTCATGGTGGCTACGTTTCTTGCTTCTTGTATTGCTGTAACTTTCATATCGAACATTTTGGGAAGTGATCTCAAGGTCTTTTTCACCAACTTTGCGTCCTTGTAAACTTTCCCAAGTTGATACGCCATGTTGGAGATATCTCTGAGTTTCCCATTAAATACAGAAATAGTATCGTCCTCCTCCATCTTCATTTCCTCAAACTTTGTAGCCAACATTTGAAATTTTGATTCACGTACATGACTTGTCCCTTCATGAACATTTTGCAGGATATCTCAAGCTTTCTTTGCCCGATGGCATGTTGAGATGAGTTTGAACTGTTCTTCATCCACCGCTATGAAAATGAAATTCAATGCATTTGAATTTGCCAACGACATCTTCAATTCATCTGGAAACCAAGTGGACTTATCTTTGAATTTCTGCTTCTTTGAGATCGATTCTCCTTCTTTCTCGTTTGAGCTAGCTTCGGTATCTTCAGTTGGAGGATTCCATTCAGTTTCAAAAAATCACCATGCTAGTTTATCCAGTGAGTTAATGAAGACTCTCATGCATGCCTTCCAGTAGTTTTAGTTGGTTCCTTCCAGCAGTGGTGGCCGAGACAACGAAGCTCCTTCTTTGATCACCATGGTAAAACCAAATCACACTTTCCTTGACACAACTAAGGTAAGAGTAAGTGACTTGGCTCTAAAACCAAATGAAATTTGGTTTTTCCAAATTATTTTAATTATTATTCCTATGTTCCAACATAACCTATTTAACCAAGTATGCAGTAAAGTAAAAACTTAGAGACACGAGACTTGGTTACGCAGTTCTGTGAAATCCACCTACATCTGTGGGGCCTGACCCAGTTCATAATGAATTCACTAATCACAAAGATACATTACAAAGTACACCATACAAATATACTTATCTGCCTAATTATGATATGTGGATTATGCAAGCTCCCCTTGCTACCGATCTGCCTTGATTAGACTCCTTCTGACCTCGAAACCCATCGATGCTGGATCTCCTCCTCCCTAGAAATTAAGGTATACAATTCTGAACTTTAAACAACATGTTACGTATGTTGGAACACATATATGCTGGCTCTCACAGTATTCATGGAAAGATTGAAATATGTGTGCAGATTCTTGCAATTAAGCTCATGATTATTGCAACCGTGATGTCCTCCTTATACAGTCCATTGAGCAAATCAGAACTCTCCTTGATTATCTCCATAATATTCCTATTCCTTATCTTCTTCTGAAACATATCCAAATCCCAAAAATAAAGGGATTTTCCTTATCTCAAATATCCCATAATATTCATAAATCCAATTCCATATTTGTAGGAATCTTCCATAAGCCCATTATGCTTCTAACACCGCATAACATATTACAGAATATACAAACTTCCATAAATCAACATAATCGCAATATTCTGTTCTTCCATTAAAACCTTTTAGGCTGTAGTTGTACGTATGTTCCAACATAGAACTTTTTTCTTTTCCAAATCAATTCACAAATTGCCAATTAATTAAACAATGCAACCCACCTGAGTTTACAACATCTTAGTGTTGTACTATTTCTATCATCCCAATTCAAATTTCAAAGTTCTTTGCAAACATGTTTTGATCATTTATATTTTTAATTATATAATAACTGCTGGTAAGAAATTAATATTCAAAAATAGCGTGTGAAGTAAAATGAAATTATAGGAAGTTTCCAATAAATATGAACATGAAGTGTGACGAAGGAGTATATGCTAATTCTGACAAATTTTACTCATTCAACAGCTGAAAATTTTGTTCATATGATTTTCTAATATTATCTTTCTTTCTTATTTGAGATGATTTTTAACAATGACTCTCTTTTCCATTTTGTAACATTTTTGTCAGTTTTTATCCACTTATTCTATTATTGCAATCTTCAACAAAATTTTCTCACTCATTTTTCCCATTTAAATTTATTTGCAAAATATAAAATGAAAATGTTGGGAAATCGGATGAAATTTCTTTAGGCATAAAGATGCAATTCAATCCAGCACAACTCCCCTTTGTTCAACTCATTGAATTTACACAATAAGTTGCCCTTCGTAGTTTTATTACACTCTGGCCATTCTAATATAAAGCCTTGAGACTATCTCACAATCATGGAGCTTCATCAAGGTACACAAATGCCCTCTAAACTCATGATACAACCACCTAAACACGCACTCACACACTAACTACAAGGATTAATTAGTCAACATTCCAAAATTCAAATTAGAGAAGTGAAGAAACAAAACAAACCACTCATCATCAACCAATGTCTATGCGTACGGTGGCGTTGGCGCTTCCAATATAGTCTCGAGTGCAGGCTTCCAAGATCGCTGCCTCGAATACCTTTCTTCGCGCTCGATGCTCTCAACAGAAGAACACGACGAGCCCTTCAAATCCGCGTTCGGAAACAAGCAGAAATCGCCAAGAACGGGAAAAATCTTCGACAAATTCAAGCTCCCATGCTTCAGTAACCTCTTACTAGCCACTTGATGAAGTTGCATCATTTCCTCACTAGTAAGAACTGAGTAGAGCATTTCCATTGGGAGAAGATAGTAAACTTTCCTAGCTTCCAGCTCCTCATCAGCTGAAACACCAGGAATCCTTTGGCCAACCTTTAAATGGGAAGAATCACACACGAATTGACCCGGGTTTTCGAGCATCAGCTCAGCAGCCTTCACAGGCCTTGTGTAGATCAGCATCCTTGTTCCATCACTAGAAACCACTTTGACCACCCCACAAGAGATGATTGAAGAGCCACACAATGCCATATTTCCCATTAATTGCACTCACTCACTGTGAGAAAAAGCTTTTGAAATGAGATGAAGAGATATTGGTGAAAATGGCATCTTCTAGTCGTTTTGGTGACGGGATATATATGCATTGCATGGATTGAGATGTGAATAAACAAAGTGGGAGAGCACATGGAGGGATGGGCTATAGCATTGGGCAGTTCAGGGAAAGTCACATAAGGACACTACCAACCCAATGATAAGACATGGTATCAAGCAATCTTGATTAATAATCCATCTACCTGGCTGCCACCTACCTATACCTCTTGTTTATCATTCATCAAGAAAATATACACAGGTCCAATGCATAAAATTAGCAAGAAATGCTAACCACTTATGTTAATCTGCTCAGTTAGCCAGAACACTGTGTTCGGTTAGGTACAAATCGCATTTGAATTTTGTTGGAACAATGATAAAAAAATGGAAGAAATGAAGACAGTTTTGGTGCTGAGATGGAAGAAATGGAAGAGATGCAGCTTTCTGATTTTTCATTCTCCTATTTATAGATTACAAAGTGCTTTATAATTTATTCCTAAACTAATGAAGAACCATATTATAAGCTTCTAACATCCATAACCTCCTACCACTAACTCTACTAATGAAGACTACATAACCTCCTACCACTAACTAGCTAGAACTAACTCTACTAATGAAGGCTAAGTAATGTGCCTTATTCCAATCGTGTAGCTTCTTCAACCTCCCACCACTAAAACCTTTCTTTAACTTCATAACTAAAGTAACTTCTATAACCTCTAACTAGCACTAATTAGTAGTGATAACAATAATTACTACCTATGCAACAATGGTTAACTCAACAATTCATCCCCTTAACCTTGTAGCATGGAACACTTTCAACCATACCGAGCTTAAGTCTCATCTTGATGAACTTGACTCGTCTGAGTGGCTTGGTCATGATGTCATCCAGCTGTTCGTTCGTACCAACATGACTAACTTCCACATAACCATTTTCAATGCACTCACGAATGAAATAAAAACGAATGTCAATGTGCTTACTTCGTTCGTGATGCACCGGATTATTGCTCAAATCAGTTGCAGACTTATTATCCACGAGAAGCTCCACCACCCTTGGATTGTGGTTGGTGAGCTCGCCTAACAAGCGACTCAGCTGCTGTTGGAGTGTACTTCGTTTCACATGATGTGAATGCAACTACCTTCTGCTTCTGGGACAACCATGTACCTAGGTTAGAGCCAAGGAAGAAGGTCATCCTTTTTGTACTCTTATAATCATTTGTGTCACCAGCAAGGTCATTGTCACTGAACCCAACCAGATCCGGCTCCAACTTATCTATCTTCTTGTAGCAGCATCCTAGGCTAATAGTGCCCTTTACGTAGCGTAGGATCTGCTTCACCGATGCCCAATGTGGTGCCTTGGGTTCCTCCATGAACTTGGTAACTATCCCAACAATGTAGCTGATATCTGGCCATGTGTTGCACAGGTACCTTAGACTTTCTACCACAATGCGGTACCTTGTTGGGTCCATAACATCTGCTAGACATTTCTTAGTTAGCTTCACCCTGTTCATCATAGGCATGGAGCATGGATTGCATCTTTCCATGCCACACACATTAAGAATTTTTTACGCATAAGCACTCTGGCATGAAGTGATTTCCTTCTTGCCTTGTTTGACTTCTATCCCCAGATAGTCACTCAAGAGACCTAAGTCACTTATGTCAAACAATTTTTTCATCTCTCCTTTGAAGAAGGATAGCTCCTTGGTGCTTTCCTCCATGATGATCAAATCATCCACGTAAACTCCAACTAGTAGACTATTCAAGCCACATGTCTTCCGGCACATTACGTGCTCCAATGTGTAGCGACGGAAATCTGAGGAGAGTTGTGATGCGTCCAGCTTGGCATTCCAACTTGCAACGCCTGGCGCAACTCGTACAAGGCCTTGTGCAACCTGAGAACCTTTTGCTCATTTTCAGGATCAACGTAACCTAGTGGCTGGTGTACATTCTCCTTAGTGAGATCTCCATTCAAAATACTGATTTGACTTCCATGTGGTGCACCTCCCAACCCCGTTGCACAACTAGAGCCAGTAATAAGCACACTGTTCCCATCTTGGCCACAAGAGAAAATACTTGATCAAAATCCACTCCTTGGCGCTGCATGTAGCCTTTTTCCACAAGGCGGGCCATGTACTTCACCACGTTTCCATCTGGGTCTTTCTTCACCTTAAACACCCACTTGAGCCCTATGACCTTATACCCAACATGGAGAGAAGCTAACTCTCACATCCCATTATTTTTTATTGACATGATCTCATCATCCATGGCTTGTCTCCAACATGTCTCACCCAGTGCCTCATCTACACTGCTAGGTTTCTCTGCGGCTAAGAAATAAAGATCGGTCATTTCAACCTCCTCGATTGTGTCATAGATGTCTGCCACTTTGCAGTACCGGGTTACACCATCATCTGTGTCCAGTGCATCACTCTCTCCTTTTAGATAAAATGGGACTCAGTGTCTGGTGCACAAGTTAGGAAGGTGCCTCCTATTGCACGTCAGAGCTTGTGTCACCCAGCACAACAAGCTCCAGTAAATACTCCACCGTGAAGGTGTCTCCTGTTGCATGTCCATGTTGGGAGTTTCGAGACAAGACCGTGAAAGGTAAGGTTAAGCTTGGTGGTAGATCAATGGCGGAGATCTGCGGTCACAGTTTTGTAATGTTCCCGTGCAAAAATAAGGAGCACAAGGTGCTAATAAATGTGTATTTTATGCCTAATTTGAACAACATTGTCAGTATTGGCCAACTTGATGAAAATGGTTTCAAGATTGTGATTGAAAATGGGGAATTGTGCATGTTTGATCGTTGCCGAGCCTTGTTGGCATGAGTGGCACGAAGTAAGAATATGCTCTATGTCTTAACATTGAATGTAGCTGCTCCAGTGTGTTTGCTTTCTAAGGTGGACGATGTAGCATGGCTATGTCATGTACGCTATAAACACCCTAACTTTTAGTCATTGCGCAAATTGGCATATGGAGGCATGGCCAAAGGGGGGTCCCATTGATTTATCCTATTGAGAAGTTTTATGATGGGTGCACTCTTGGAAAACAACATTGAGTCTCGTTCCCGAAGGTTTCAGCGTACCACACTGCTCAGTGTTTAGAGTTGGTACACATTGATTTGTGTGGCCCTACCATGCCGACCACACCTGGAGGGGGCCGTTACATCTTGCTGATAGTTGAAAACCATAGCCGCTACATGTGGCTAGATGTGCTCAAATAAAAGGATGGGGCACTTTGTTCTTTCGGGAAGTTCGAGGCACATCCTTAGGTAGAAAATTGAGGTAAGTTCAATACGTTCCGAACTTATCGGGGTGGTGAGTTCAGTTCCATTGAGTTTCAAGAATATTGCTGCGAGCAAGGTACAAAACACTGTACCTTGGTGCCATACTCTCCACAACAAAATGGCGTGGTTGAAAGGTGTAATCAAATGGTGGTGGAGATGACACCCTGCTTGCTTAAAAGCATGAGCATGTCAGCTAATTTTTGGGGTGAGGCGGCGAAGACTACTGTCTACATCTTGAATCAGGCACTGCCACAAAGCTTGAATGGTTAGATGCCTTATAAGGCGTGTCATGGATGCAAGCCAAATGTGTATCATTTTAGAACATTCAGGTGTGTTGTGCACGTTAAGAAAGTTGGCCCCGGGGTGAACAAGCTAGTTGATTGCTCGGTACCAATGATGTTCTTCAGTTATGAAGATGGATCCAAGGCCTACCATATGTATGAGCCAAAAATAAAGAAGCTCCATGTAAGTATCGATGTTGTGTTTGAGGAGCAATAGAAGTGGGAGTGGAAGTCAGGGGTGCATGATGCAGTTGTGACCGTGAACACAACATCTAAACTTACAGAGAGCTTCTTTGTTTTTTGCTCATACACACGGTAGGCCTTGGATCCCTCTTCATAACTGAAGAATACCATTGGTACTGACCGATCAGCTAGTTGTTCACCCCGGGTCCAATTTTCTTAACGTGCACCACCACCCGAAAGTTCTAAAATGATGCAGATTTGGCTTGCTTCTATGCCATTCCTCATAAGGCATTTGCCCATCCAAGCTTTGTGTCAGCGCCCAATTCAAGATGCAGACATCGGTCTTCACTGCCTCACCCCAGAAATTAGCTGGCATGGTTAGGTGTGCCTCATCCCATTTTCCTTGTTTTTCCTTGCAACACTCAAATGTAAAATGGCCAATAATGCCACAATTGTGACATTTCCCCTTCCTGAGACCTTTTTCTTGAGCCCCTGAAGAGTCACCCTTCTGGTCCCCCAAGTTTCCACGACCACGATTCTTAGCCTTGTTGCAGCACTAACCCTTTCCATCAGCCTCAGAGGTTTCACCCTTCTACTTATGGCTTTAGCGCATTCGCCACTCCTCCTCCATAAGAAGCAATTTAGCACCACCCTTGTCACTTTAATCATAGATTCCAAAATGATCCTTCACCAACCATAGTCATTCGGTCAATTCATCAGCCAAGAGCGTGCTTAGATCAACCAAAGTCTCAATTACGATTTCCACTTGCACATAGCATTGTGGCAGAACGCGCAAGAAATTCTTCATGGTATTCTCCTCCTCCAATGTGTCACCAAGAACACGAAGATTGTTGACAAGGCTAGTGATTCTCATGGAAAAATCATCAACGTTCTCACCATCCTTGAAAGTAATGTTTTCGAACTCCGTGCACAACTTTTGTGCATTGCCTTTGAGGACACGGTCAACACTCATTCGTTGCATTTTCACCGTGTCCTAAACATTTTTGGCCATGTCCTTCACAGCCAACATGGACAGCATCTCCAGTGGCACTTCTTGCTAGATCGCAGAGAGTGCCTGGCTATCTTCACGCTAATCAATATTCCCCTCCTTGACCGCTCGCCACAAACCTCATGCTTGTAGATTCACCCTCATCACTAGAGCCCAATCAGCATAGTTTGTACGAGTTAGGATAGGGTACACCATTGGTCCACCACTTCGCAAGCTCAACACCTGGTTGCACTACACCCCATCTATCTTGGTGAAGTGCGTGAACCCTCTAGTGTATTTGGTCTATTTCTTTCCATTGATCAACCTTGCTCCGATACAAAATGTTGGTATAATGATAGAAAATGGAAAAAATGAAAACAAAGTTTTAGTGATGAAAATATACATCTTTTCTCATTTTTCATTCTCATATTTATAGAGTACAAAGTGCCTTAGAATTTATTCCTAAACTAATGAAGAGCCATATTATAAGTTTCTAACATCCATAACCTTCTACCACTAACTTGCTAGCACTAACTCTACTAATGAAGACTACATAACCTCCTACCACTAACTAGCTAGCACTAACTCTACTAATGAAGGCTAAGTAGTGGGCCTTATTCCAAGCTTGTACCTTCTTCAGCCTCCCGCCACTAAAACCTTTCTTTAACTTTATATGTAACTTCTATAACCTCTAACTAGCACTAAGTAGTAGTAATAATAATAATCACCACCTATGCAACAATGGTTAACTCAACAAATTCCACCTCTTTTTTCAGAGTTGTTCCCATACATGATGTTAGGAAATGGTTTGAAGTTCCCGAAAAAGGTTCACCCCACTTTTGTCTTGTTTGAGACAGGCGATTGTTATAAATAGAACATACACCCTCTATCCCAGCTCAAATTGCAAAGAATTTTTTTCTAGTCAAACCTGTCAAAATTAGACCATAGATTTGGATAAGTAAACGACCAATAATATTATCGTATGAAATACTGTTAGATTCACCTTAACATGAAGTTTTGAAATATTAAATTTTTGTGTGTCGTTATTATATGTATTTACATATATTTATAGTCAAAGGTATTTATGGAAGACTGTGAAAAAAATTCTGTGCAATTTGATGTGGGACGGAGGGAGTAAGAGTGTTTGACCAAAAAATATCAATGCTTTGATGAAA
This sequence comes from Rubia yunnanensis, assembly GCA_037428765.1. Classification (NCBI taxonomy): domain Eukaryota; kingdom Viridiplantae; phylum Streptophyta; class Magnoliopsida; order Gentianales; family Rubiaceae; genus Rubia; species Rubia yunnanensis. The sequence continues at coordinate 82,041,020 of CM075068.1, forward strand.
TTCCAATAGTCACTTTATAACACTATCATACTCTTTACTTTAGTCCGTTCTTTTAAAATGGTCACATATTACCTCCGTCTTAGCAAAAGGTACTTATTATCTTTATGCACAGATATTTATTCATGCTGATGTGACAGGAGAAGTGAAAGATTGAAAATGAGCTAACCAAATTTTAGCTACAAATTTGCGTTGAAATAAGGAAATAGTCATATATAAACTTTTTATTTATATAGACAAAAATAGAAAGTAGTAACTTTCGATGGAAATGGAGGGAGTATTCTTATATGGTAAAGATAAATCATTCTCATTCATCATTAATCTTTCAGTCATTCTACTTAATTATCTACATATATGCATTTTTAACTTATACTCCCCCTATCCCTCCCAAGATTGTAGGAAATATTTTTTCAATTAAAGTTTTTAAAATTTCACCATATATTTAAATAGATAAATGAGCAATGATATCATCGCATGGATATTGTTAGATTTGTTGTAACACATAGTTTTTAAATATTAATATTTTATGTGTCTTTATTGTCCTTAATTTCCTATATTTACAAATAAACACATTTATTGAAAATCGTAAAAAAAATTTATGACGGTCCCGACGACTTTATTAAAGTTGAAGTATCCTCTCTTCTCTCTCCTCAACCAAGTATCCTTTTCTGTCACCATGCTTTCGCCGGAAACGGCTCCCTCCTCCGCCGCTAACGGCTCTTTTCTGCCGAAATCGGTATCTCTTTCAGCGGTTACACCTCCGCCGGCCGCTATGGCGGATAACAACAACTCGCAGGGTATATCAAAAACCTTCCTAGCTGCCCTGCAGACCAAATCCCCACCCCTCATGACATCCCTACCAAATAACCCTGAGCTTACCCCCAAATTGGAACACCTGGGGGATCCGGCATGCCTTTATTCAGACAAACAAATCACTAAACTCTATGCTCACTATGCCATTGCTCTAGTTGGAAAATTCACTAGAGGGAGGCTTACGATAGAGCAATTGGAATCAACTTTCAAGACTGTAGGTTTTTCCGAGAATTATCAACTGGGTTCTTTAGATTACAAGCACGTGCTGATCATGTTTGATCAGATCAATGACTACCAGAGATGCTGGATCAAGGGCATATGGAGCTTCAATGGTATCCAATTGAAGATGCTCAAATGGTCACCCGATTTCTCCACTCATAGGGAATCTCCAATCATCCCAATTTGGTGCATAATCAGGGAAGTTCCTCTTTACTATTACAATACTTCGTCTGTTGAGGCTATTGGAAATAGTATAGGAAGTTTCATTAAGAATGATCTAGCTACTGAAATGCTTACTAGACCTTCTGTAATTAAGCTATGTGTGGAAATTGACTTACAGAAACCTTTGAACAATTTCATCAGACTCAGTTCAGTCACTAATAACAAAAAACACCCAATTGAATATGAAGATGTTCCTCTATATTGTGACCACTGTGCTAAGCTAGGCCATTCCTTTAACCAGTGTAAAGCCATCCCCCAAAATCATACACAACCTAAGTGGAAAGCTACTGGAAATAAGTTCAATAAGGTCCCTTTCATGTCTATGGAAAACCAGGCTCCTAACAACCCTCCTAGTAATAGCCACCTAGCTCATCAGATGGCCACAACTAACCTTTCTTTGAACCTATCCTCCTATTTACCTCGACTTTCAAATGAAGAGCCTGAAAGAATTACCCATCAGTCATCCAAAATCACTCCAGCTCAGACCCCCAACAACTCACCCCCTGCTAACTCTCAGCCCCCCTCACAAAATTGCTAAATGTAATAGCTCTTACTAATCCACCTCTCTTAATCTATGCAAAGGATGATATTCACATTGGTTCCCAAAGGCTCACCTTGCATCAGTTTTCTCCTTCTGACCCCCCACTTTCTCAACAGAGAAAGATGGAAAATAGGTTCTCTTTATTGCAGGACATAGACCCCCTTCCTCAACCATAAGAATTCATTGATCTGGAGGTGCAGGACAAATTGGAGGAGGGCAGAACACTCTCAAATAGTTGCCACTCACACTAAGTATTACTGCCTGACAAACTAATAGGTAACACTGACCACCAAGGTAATTCTAAACATAAGAAGAGTAATTATCTTAGCCAACTGAATAAGATGATGTTAAGATCAGCTACTAAAAGTCATAAATCATGTGAACAATGACACACACCTTAACCATCAACTTTTTTTATTTTGGAACCTTAGGGGTATGGAATCTTCAATGCCCCGATTAAAACATCTAGTTAATCAGAAGAATATACAACTTCTTTGTATCATTGAACCTATGCATGATAACAGTCAATGTCAATCCCATATGGAAAAGCTCAATTTCTCACATAATCTTCCTCTACATAATGGCAAAATCTGGCTAATGTGGAATGATTCTATATCTGTTTCCCCGATTTCCCATCATAACCAATTTCTATATGTTAAAATAACCCACCCAATTTTAGCTTCTGACATGGAAGCTGTATTTTTTTATGCCCTCAGAACTAGGGATGGTAGGAAGTCTTTATGGTATAACCTGAGTCTCCTACCCAAGAATGACACTATTTTCATAGGAGATTTTAACACAATCACCTCACTTACAGAGTAAAAGGGCCCTAGCTCCCCTTCTTTAGGTAGTATCAGAGATATCAATAACTGGATTAATTCTACTGGAATTCAGGAAATTAATACTGTAGGAAATTTATTCACTTGGACAAACTCTAGGCTGAGGAATCCCACCTCCAAGAGATTAGATAGAGGTCTATGTACTATTCAGTGGAACACAAAATTTCCAGCATCTTCTATCCAAATCCTGAATAGACAATCCTCGGATCATTCCCCTCTTCTCCTACAGGTATCATCACTAGTTCCTTCTCACCCTAAACCTTTTAGTTTCATAAATACCTGGTTTAACATACCAGAATTTATAAACCTAGTCAAAGAAAACTGGACCTCCTCTACTGCTCAGTCAGGAATGTTAGGTTTTTTTTCTAAAACTGATTAGACTTAAAAAATGATAAAAATTTGGAACAGGGATTGCTTTGGTAACATTGATTCTAATTGTAACTAATGCGGAGGAAAATCTTAGATTACAGGAATCTATTTATGACTCCACCCCCTCGGATTCGGAACTAATCAAACTAAATGAGAAGAGGGCCATATTACTTAGAGCTTTAAAGGAAAAAGAAAAATTCTGGAAACAGAAAGTAAGATCTAAATGGTTTAAACTTGGTGATAATAATACTCAGTTTTCCATAAAACTGTACAGGAAAAGAACTGTAGGTTACATATTTCAAAACTTAATAACAGACATGGACAATGGCTTAATTCCCAATCAGATATCCAAAAAGAAGCCTCTGAATATTTTTCTGAGCAGTTATCTGAGCCTAACCAATTGGTTAACAACACTTACTACCCACATTTTCTTAGCCAAATACCCACCATCCTTACTGAACAGGACAATCTATCTCTATCCAAACCAGTTTCAGAAGAGGAACTCAAACTAGTTATTATGAGTTTGAACAAAAACAGTAGCCCTGGTCCTGATGGTTTCTCCTATAAATTCTATACCAAATGCTGGGATTTCATTAAGGTAGATCTTACATTTGCTGTAAATGATTTTTCTCTTAGGATCAGATATGCCAAGGGGTATCTCTAGCACCTGGATAACCTTAATTCCAAAGAAAAAAACACCTTCCTTCTTTGATGATTACAGACCCATCAGTCTTTCAAATGTTGTAAATAAGATATGCTCTAAGGTCCTAATGGAAAGAATGAAACCTTATATAGAGAATTTAATTTCACCTAATCAAACTGCTTTCATGAAAAATAGAGACATTTCTAACAACATACTCTCTCTTCAGGAAATGATAAGATTTTTAGACAAAAAAAATAGAGTGCCTAATTGTATACTTAAGCTGGACCTCAGGAAAGCTTTTGATAGGGTAAATTGGAACTTTTTTTAAAAAATAATTTGTAGATTTGGTTTCACTGGTAATTTCTTGACTGCAGTGATGAACAATCTCTCCCAGGCACATTTTTTTGTGCTCATAAATGATAATCCAGTTGGTTTTTTAAAGCTACCTGAGGCATCAAACAAGGTGATCCCTTATCCCCCTTTCTTTTTAACATTTTTTCAGAAGCTTTCTCTAGGAGTCTCTCTTTCATTTTTCTGAACAACAGTCTTACATGCTATTAGTTGCCTTCTGCCATCACACCAGCCTCCCATTTAATGTATGCTGACGACACCATCATTTTTATGCAGGCCTCAAAACCTAACATAATTAATATCAAATTTTTTCTAGAAATCTTTGAATCTACCTCTAGCCAGAAATTTAACTTTGAAAAATATTATTTTTATATTAGCAAACGAGCTACACCTGCTAGGATAAATCAGGTTAGGACGATCTTAAAAATGAAAAAGGTCTATTTAAATACCTTGGTTGCCCAATTTTTAAAGGTAGAAAACTTAACATATACTTCCAACCTCTATTGGAACTCTTAGATAAAAAACTGATGAATTGGAAAAAATAAGTGGTTAAGTTCAGGAGGTAAACTGATTCTCATTCAATCCTGCCTATACTCCTTACCACAACATATATGGATTGTCCTTAAGCCACCTATTCATATAGTTAAGACACTAGAGAGAAAGATGTCCATATTTTTTGGGGGAGAAACTAAAGGAAAAAGGAATAAGGTTTGGAAAAAATGGTCTGACATAGCTATCCATAGGTCCCAGAATGGTTTAGGTTTCAGATCGGTTCAGGCAATAGTTGATTCTTATTCAATTAAACTATAGTGGAAAATCCAACTGGGTACTACTATGTGGGCTAAAATGATTGGGTCTTTGCCTCAAACTCACAGAAAAATTCTGACTTGGAAGAGAATTTGCTCTGTAAATTCTTTTGCTGAAAATAACACTATGGTTATTCATGGGCGAGGTAACTGTAATCTCTGGACTGCTAATTGGTGCCCGAATGGGCCACTTTCTAATTATGTCCCTCCCTCTATCCTTTCTCCTCTCTCCTCTTGCTCAGTTGCTCATTTCATCTGTAACAAAGACTCTATCCTGCCTCAGATTTCACCTTTTTTAGAACATGAAACTCTCACTTTCTTGCAGTTGGCAGATATTAATGAAGACAGAGAGGATAAACTTATATGGAAACCAGAGGTGATAGGAGCTTATACTTTTAGATCATCCTACAAGGCTCTCACTTTCTCAACAGGTACTTTTCCTGCTACTAATCTTATATGGAATCCCAGGCTGTAGAAAAAGATCTCTATTTTCACCTGGAAATTGCTACACTCTTTCTTGCCTTTTGATGATGTCTTAATGAAATGTGGTTTTAGCCTAGTTTCAAAATGCCCTGCATGTAACCATTCTGATTCTCTCCAACATTTTTTCATCCCATGTCCCCTGGCTCGATCAATATGGAATGATATGGCTGCTTTCTTGGGTTTTAACCTCCATAGTCTAGATTCTTTAACTGATAGGTTCTTCGCATATTGGAATTGTCATGATCTTCCAAGAATGCACCAACTGATTTGTAGAATGCTTCCCTCTCTGATTTGCTGGTCCCTATGGAAAGGCAGAAATGGTTTCTATTTTGATAGAAAAAATTTCTCTCCAGTGCATATATGCAACGAAGTACGGGACCTTATCTTCCTATCCCTCTCTTCCAAGCCTTGTCTCTCTAACTCACACCATACTATGAGCCTTAACATCTCTTTACTGATCCCTCCCCTTAGACCACCACCAAAACCTTCCATCTCTATTGTCTACTGGGAAAGGCCGGACCCAAAAAGCATAAAAATCAATGTAGATGCCTCCTGGTCTTCTACTAACTCCACTCTTGGCCTTATTGCCAGCAACTGTAATGGTATACCGTGCCTCATAAAATCCACTAACACTTTAGCTAAATCACCACTTAAAGCAGAAATCAAGGCTATTTTATTTGCCTGCCAGGCTTTTCCATCTTTGGACAGTACTTTCATCATTGAATCTGACTCTTTGCTTGCAGTGAAAATGATCAAGAATCCATATTCTGCCTATTTGTTACTATATCTTTTAGCTTTTAAGGTGCACTCCCTATTAAAAGATGCCAATCTTAAACATGTTTTTAGGGAATGTAACTCTGTTGCAGAGGCAATTGTAAAGGATCATCCTACCCACATTAGGGATCTCTCTCTGAACCATTCTAACATCTCTATACACATCAGAGGACTTATCAATCTGGATAGGGATTATACACCCTACATTAGAACACATAGGCATGCCACAAAGAACGACTGATACTGTTGATTTTTTCGTTGGTTTTTTTTTTCCAGGTACCTGTGCACTTTCTCCCTCTCTAGTAATCCAACACTACATCATAGTCCTCTCGGCTGCTATTCACCTCAGTTCCTGAAGTTGCTTAATACTCCACTATTGCTCTTTTGCTGCTCACGATCTCCTACAGTGAACCATTTACTAGGTTCCAATTTTTTGATATGCCTGAATGAAGTTGCCTGGCCAAAGTAAAGAATTAACACACGGGGTGAAGATTCTTTTCTTTGGAATCGCAACTACCATTCCTACTCTTTCTCTTATCTCTAGTTGTAAATAACTCTCTAATATCACTAGATGTTAGGTATTCTTTTGGAGGCAATTATGTTGCCTCAGTGGACAGTCTGTACAAATTTCTACTTCCTTGTATTTGCTTTCACAAAGGTCTGAGGACCCTTATATATATAATCCCCCACCCTAGAGTGTTTTTTATTAAAAAAAAGTAAAAAAATTTATGCACTCCCTCCGTCCCAGCCGAATCTGCACACTTTTTGGTCAACTTTCTCAAGACACGGTTGACCATAAATTTCAACTAGTATATAGATACCAATATCATCATGTGAGATATTGTTGGATTCTCTGCATGCTGTATTTTCTAAATATCAAATTTTAACACACCGTTAATATACGTAACTAAAGTTATCGTTGGTCAAACATGACTTGAGAAAGTTGACCAAAAAGTGTGCACATTCAGTTGGGACGGAGTAATAAAAGATAGAGAGGGACAGAAGAATTATAAAATTTGATTTAAGTAAATGACAATTTTATCCTAAACTGAAGACTGTTCTTTATTTTATTTTTTTAAATAACGGACGACTGTTCTTTAGGTACACTGTCACTGTCCCATGCTAGCTTGTATTCTTGATTCCTTGTTATCAGCATATTCTCTCTCTCTCTCTATTAATATTCAATGCATGATGCATTCCTTTTGCCTGATATTTTTAAGAAGAACGAAACATAAAAATGAATCATATAATTCCAGAAAGGAAGAGTAAATTGTGACCCTATCGTTGATAAATTTCTTTTTAATAAATTATATGTAATCCCTTCATCATATATATATATTTTTAAAACAGCTGCATGTCAAACTAAATGGACTACTAATTAATTTAAGACAAAGGAGTAATCATTCATTTTATTACAAAAATAAAATTATGTTACTAGATTTTCGTTTTTGATTTAATAAGAGAGTTCTATTAACATTATCTTTTTTGTTCTATTTGAAATTTTGTGAAAGAGTACTGTTCACAAGAAACTATTATTGTGAAAGAGTGATGTTGAAGAAGATACGACATTACTCTCTCTCTCTCAAGTCCGATTCCCTCTTCCATTTCACAAAAAAAACCCCAGTTCACCAGCTCTTATGGGGAGTCGCTGGTGCTGGAAACTACCTCCCCCAATGCCTCCCTTCCCAATTTCACCCCCGGCACCTCCACCCCCGCTCCAGATCTGGCGAGTGGCGGTCAAGCGGCATTGATGTGGAGGCGGTGCTCAAGGTTGCGCCAATGTTTCAAGCGGCTATGCTCAAGGCCGGTGTTCAAGCTGCGACGCTGCTCATGTCCACCTGCTTTAAAGCGATTGTGTTTTTGTTCACCTTTAGCCTAACACTGTCGTTTCTAGTTTGCGCCCAGGTTAGCAACGTTGTTTCCACTATTAACCATTCCAGATCCGACGTTACCATATCCCTGTCATTTTCTTGACATCCCTACTGTAAAGTGACCAGCCCGAAGGGTTTCCGAGTCTACTTAGATATGAGTAGACCAACTCAGATGCAGTAGCAACCAACTTGGTTCAACTTAGGTTAAGACAAAGTCAACCTATAACGAGTCAACAATGGGTTGACTAAGCAAAAACGGTTCCACTCTGCTCAACCAGAGTCGAGTATATCTCCAGTGATATCAAGTTTACGAGGGGTACTTCTCTGTTTTCATTTGTTTATCTCCACTTTTAAATTTTCTTTTTAGGGTGGGAGGCTATTAATTCATTTCATTTTTATTTTCTTTTTTCATCATTACCGTGGTAGTATTTTAAATCTAGACCTTTTTTGCTAGAATATTTAGTAGCATCTGTCTCTTCCAATTCTAAGTTTTTCTGACGGTTCTTTTTGCTTAGTTAAATCTAGTTGGCTTCTGATCTAGTCTATATGTCGTTATAGGAAAAATTTGATTCAAGGTAGTTACAACAACTTACCTTGGCAATTCCGTTCATAATCTAGAGTATAGATTTGTAGACCAAGCATGTTGAAAAATCTTTGATTGATCACCTTGTCTCGTGTTACACACTTTCGCACTTTCTCTTGAGTTAGCATTTACAAAAGACTTTTTTGGTGACCAAAATGACCGGGGTCATCTCCTACCTTCTATAAAGGACTTCAATTTAATGGAATGAACTGGATCTTCACTTCAGGAACTATTCATTTTTGTTTTGGTTGCTTTAGAGGTTGGTTAGGATAGAGTATTGGAAACTCTGTGAGAAGGTGGCTGATATTTGAATACTGTGATCAGATTTTAGTGGTTCGAGTCAAACTAGTTGGAAGTGTACACAATATTTGACCACTAATCTTACGATGCACCCGTTCCTATTTATTTATACATAAAGGCTAAAAATTTGCTATTTGATTTTTATCACCTTTATGATATCCCTTTGGAAAAACTAATGTAAGCCTTCAGACAACTGTTATAAGCTTTCAGGCAAGTGATGTAAGCCTCTGTGCAACTTGATGTAAGCGTTCGGGAAATTTAGCCAACTTTTAGCAACTTATAAACTTAATGAAAAGGGAAGGACACTCTGTAACTAACTTCTAAGACAGTATAAATTTCTAAAAAATAAGTTACTATTAACAATGATTGACATCCCGCCCCTTCAGGATTTACCTGACCTTTAGTTACGAAGGGGAAATTACTGTTCTAAACATAGATGAAACTATTGATATCCTCGCAATTCCCTTCTCTAAAACCCTAATTTGGAAATTTGGCATCGGAAGATCAACAATGGAATTCCTGAGGATACAAATTCAGATTATTGGATTCAAAGGGCAGCCTCACCTCTCACCCATGGACATGCATTTACAAATCACATCCGACATCAAAGACACATCTCATCAATGACACATCTCATCAATGACACATCTCATCAATGACACATCTCATCAATGATATATCTCATCAATGATGAGTATTACAATATATGAGGCTAGAAGCTAAAGTCTAACATTAATAAAGTTCAAAGTCTATAAGAAAATTACCATCTATAATCTAACCTACAAGGAAACCTAATTCTATGGGGAAACTATCATCTATAAGCTTTCCTACGAGGAAAAAATTTCATTTATTTCCTTATTACCCTCCCTTAAGTTGGAGCATGATGAACAAGAATGCCCAACTTGCGAAAAAGATTTTGAAATCGCAAATCGTTAAGTATTTTGAAAAAAAAAATCATAGAACGGGATTTCAGTAGCAGTAGAAGTGACAACAACAACAGTAATAATAGCAGACGGTAGAGCGGTATCCAACTTCAGCAAGAGCAATATTTGTAGAAGACCCATTAACATGATTGATCAGTGAGAAACAACGGTGAGCAGCGGCAGCTAAGATCCGCATTAACGGCGACAGGAAAACACATCCAGAATAATAATAAAATCAGAGTAGATAAAAAATAGAAGAATCAACGAACTAGCTAATGACCACGACATAGGGAGAGCTTTTTGTCCTGGCTCTAGGCGGCAGATACGGCTAAAGATTGTTGATCTTGAAATAGTTTAAGAGGGGTTCCAGATCGAACCAGCTCTGATGCCATGAAAAAATATAATTAGGGTGCTTTGATATCTCATCAATGACACATCTCATCAATGATGAGGATTATAATATATTGGAATACAAACTAAAGTCTAACAGGAATATGATTCCAAAACTTAAAAGGAAATTACCATCTGTAATCTAATCTACAAGCAGGGGTGGCAAAATAGACTGTAGAAAATAAGGGTAATTATTGTGTGTCCGTATTCATGATCTCATGATACATTATATAGTAGTACAAAATACCTATACAAGCCAGGAAAATGTAATAGAATATAATTACAATTACAAGCAATATTCTAATTCTTTAATACTCCTCCTCAAGTTGGAGCATTGAGATCAGAATTGCCTAACTTACCAAGTAGAGAATTAAACTGGTTATGTCTGAGAGCCTTAGTGAACAAGTTTGCAGGTTGGTCTGACGTGCGGATATACTGAGTAACAATAGTGCTAGATTGAACAAGGTCCCGGACAAAATGATAATTAACTTCAATGTACTTTTTGTGTTCCTGGAACACTGATTTTCCACAATATGAAAAGCAGATTGACTGTCACAAAATAGTTGCATAAGAGAAGTGTGCATTACCCCTAAGTCTTTTAGTATAGACTTAAGCTATAACAACTCACAACAGGTAACAACCATAGCACGATACTCCACTTCAGTAGACCACGGAGAAATAATAGGTTGCTTCTTAGTCTTCAAAGAAACCAGAAAATCACCAATCATAAAAAAATATTCAGAATGAGAATGTCGGGTAATCGGCATGCAGCCCAATCTTAATCACAGTAAGTAGTCAACTGTAACACACTACTGGAAGAGAGAAATAAACCTTGACTAGGATGACTTTTCAGGTAGTGCAACACACGAATTGCAGCTTGCCAGTGGGGAACACAAGAAGACTTCATGAATTGCGCAAGTGTATGAACCGAATAACTAAGCTCAAGATGAGTAATGGTCATGTATATTAGGCGCCCAACCAGACGCCTATACTGTTCAAGGTCATGGTAAATTGGACCTTCAACATGTGCCAGATCATGTTATTGCTCCATCGAAAAGTCAGTAGGTTTAGAAGCAGATAAACTTGCATCAGATAAAATGTCCAAAGAATATTTCCTTTGCGAAAGAAACAACCCCTCCGGTGTTCTAGCAATCTCTATACCCAAGGAATACTTAAGCAAACCAAGGTCTTTCATATGGGGACAAGAACTCAAGTATTTCTTAAACTTAGAGATAAGCGCAGAAGAACTATCAGTAATGACCAAATAATCTACATAAACCAGAACATGCAAAGAAACTAATCCACGGGAAAAGACAAACAAAGAGTAATCTGCCTTACTTTGAAAAAAACCAAATGCTCGTAAAGCCTGAGCTAATTTGGCAAACCAGTTTCTAAGAGCCTGGCGAAGGCTAGAAAGAGATTTCTGAAGGCGACATACTTGACCATGGGGCGCAGCATAGCCTAGTGGGGGTCGCATAAAAACCTCTTCATACAAATCACCCTGTAGGAAAGCATTACAGACATCCATCTGATGTAGTTCCCAACCACCAATGACCACAACAGATAAGAATAGGCGAACATAACTCATATTCGCAACCGGAGCAAATGTCTCAGTATAAACCATCCATTCAACTTGGCGATTCCCGAGAACCACTAGGTGCACCTTATAGCATTCAATATTACCATCTAACTTAAACTTCATCCGGTAAACCCATTTGCAACCAATCTCCTTCTTATCCAAAGGTAGATGGGCCAAAGTCCAAGTCTGATTGCGCTCAAGCTTAGTAAGTCCGTCCGACATAGCATCTCACCAATGAGCATGCTAAGATGCCTCAGAATACGTAGTGGAATCTGCACTCTGCACCCAAAAATCTAGAATGCATAGAGAACACCTGAGAATAGTGACGGCGAATGAGTGAATGTAGACGTAAGGGGGGGGGGTCTTCAGTAGTAAGAGAACATGCATAATTATCCCAATCATAATCTTCCAAAGAAGGAGGAGGTCAGAGAGCACAAATACTCGGTGTGATAGGTGGAAACTTGGCGGTAGAACTATCCGGAGCTGGAGATGCCGCGGAAGGACTCAGGGAAGGTGGCGCGTGAAGTGAGTGGGAATCCATCGTCGATAGCTTATGATGTGCGTGAGGTAGTGCGCAATGTCTAGCAAAGCTTAGACGGGATCTGACGACAGAACCTCATCCACTAGGGATGGGTTGGTGAGCACCGGTGGGTCAATGCCAGTGGCAGCCGGCGTAGATGAGCTGACGGTGACTGGTGGTAAGAGACTGGCGACAGCCGGCGGTAAAGGACTGGTGGTGACCGGCGTTGGAGAATTGGCAATGGCCGGCGGTGAGTGAACAACGGTGATCAGCGTTAGAGATCTGGCAGCAGCCAGCGGCGAAGGATCGATGCCGGCCGGCGGCAGTGGGCCATACATTTATGGCAGTGGTTATGAGGAAGCCGGTGATGAGGTGGTGGTGCCGCTGGGTTCTTCTAATAAGGCCAATGTCGGAATTATAGAATACAGGAACTGGTCTTCAAAAAAATCACCATCCCAACTAGTAAAGATTACGTGGGATTCCAAGTCAAAAAGGCGATAACCTTTCTTTTAGGCAGGATAACCTAGAAACAAACAATGCCAACTTCTTGGTATAAACTTGTCACGATATCTGGGAACATGAGCAGCAAATCACAAGCATCCAAAAACTCTTAAGCATGAGTAATTTGGAGAGCAACTCAAATGGAGTACGATCATTGAGATGCTTGGTCGGTGCCCGATTAATCAAATAAGCAGTAGTAAGAACACATTCTCTCCAAAAATCAATTGGATGACTGGTTTGAAACCGTAAGGCACACGCCACATTGACTAAATACTGATGCTTTCTTTCAACTCGACCATTATGATGTGGTGTATCAACCATAGATGCCTTAAAGATAATCCCAGATGCAGCAAAAGGAGATCTCAAAGGAAAACATTCAGTCTCGTTATCAGCCCGAACACGAAGTATGGTTTGGTCCCACTGGTTCATCACCAAGGCACAAAATTCTAGAAGTCTAGAAGCTACTTCTAATTTAGCCACTAATAAATAAACCTAAACAGCTCGGGAATAATCATTAACTATAGTTAAAAAATAAAATGCACCACTAGAAGATGGTGTTCTATAAGGACCCCAAACATCACAATGAATTAATTGAAATAGTGTATTAGCATTTTGTAGAACTCAATGGAAAACTATGTCTAGTCTGTTTTCCTTTATAACATATAGAGCAAGGAACATAAGTCTCATTAGTGCTAAAATCAATAGAAGAAACAAAAGACAACACTGTAAAGGAAAGATATTCAAGACGTTGATGCCATAAATCAGAAGAAGACACCGAAGCAATTGTTAGAAGAGATTATGGGATAGGAGGATAATCACGAGTATCTAGCAGACGAAGCCAAAACACCCCCCTTCTGTTCACCCACGCTAATCACTTTTCTCGTACTGATTTTCTATAAAATGAAATAGTTTTCAATAAACAAAGCTAGACATTTTAAGGCAGATAACAATCTAGAACATGATAATAAGTTGCCCCGCAAATTAGGAATATACAACACATGAGTGAGAGTGATAGCACCAAAGAAAATAGAACCATATTGGGCAGTAGATGACATAGAGTCATCAGGCAGAACAACATTCACAGTGTCAATAGAAGTACTAAGATCAGTAGAGAGCCCTTGTCACCACTCATGTGATATGAGGCTCCCGAATCAAGTATCCATGGTAAGGTAGACTTACCTGACCCATTGTCAGTAAGAGAATTGAGGTGATTAACTAAATGCATGGTCGTGCTCCAGTTGTCATCAGACAGAACAGGGCCAAAGTCAGATCGGGTAGGGACGCAGCCAAAGGAAGCTGCTGCTACTAGACCAGGCGGTGACATGGAGGTGCCGGTGAATGGCGGTAGGAGTGGAAGAGCCGTGGCAGATCCTCCATTTACGATGGTGATGATTGGCCGAGAGGCTGGCGTCCTCCTCCTGGCGGCACTGGCTTTCTCTTTCAACTCCTTGAACCATTATGGTATACCAATTATCTGAAAGCAGGAATCCTTATCACGAACCTTGCGATGACAATGTGTACAAATAAGATTCTTGCGGTCAGATGCAGGAAGAACAACTAACAAAAAACTTATAGGTGGTGGGTGTCGTGCAACATACACCATGGAGTTAGAACAAGGCTCACGAGCTCGGATGACAGCTCGATGATTCTCCTTCTAGGAAACAAGGGCATATATTTTTATGACGGGTGGTATCAGATGAATGATCATGATATGTGATCGTAAGGTGTGAAAGCCTTCGTTGAGCATGAGATGAATTGGTAGATTAAATCCTTCTCTCTCTCTCTCGGAAGACTCTCGCAGAAGTATTGCAATGGCACAGTGCCTTGCACTCTTCACAGTCACAAACTAGAGGAGGTCGTATGCAAACCAATTATTTAGTTTTCCAAAGTAAATGTTGATGGGCTGACCGTTCTGCCTGCAACTCTGAATAGTGTCTTGCATTTGCAAAACCTTCATACCATTGCCAAGAATGAATCGTGCTTTGAGGCCATCCCACAGTTCCTTAACTATGGAAAATGAGCTTGTAGAAGATCTCAACACCAGATCCAGGGTTTGCAAGATCCAATAGACTAGAGTAGCATTAACCCTATGTGGGAGGTCGTCGCCGTACCTCTCAAAGTTAATACTTTTAGGCCCTTAATGTGTCCTATCCACAATAATGTAAATAGTGGCAAGACGGGGTCGTCCACAGGAAAAGGGATTTTTCTAAGTACTTACACCTATATGAGAAAACGTACTAAACACATACATACATAGATATATATATATATAAAAGCATGTAAACAAGGGGGGGGGGGGGGTTGGTTGGATGGTTCCTAAATTAGCAAATTAAAATACAACAATTAGCAAATCAAGAGAATGATGCTAATTATGTAAATGCAAATAAAGATGTGATGAAAATACAATTACGAAGCCTTGGGCGCAATTGACTTCCACTTCCAAACCTCTTATCCATCATTGAACATGCAACTTATTTACTACTTTCACTACTTGTTGTGAAGACTAAACTTCTATCCTTCTTAGATAGTAGTTTGCAAGAGTGAATTCGACATCTCTTGTCAAACCTCACCAATGACTCCCGTAGTCGAAACACGACTCAAGGTATCCCATTAATGGCATTTAGCACGAAGGATCAACAAACTCGGCAACACTTATGACCACTACACCGTGACTAAGCATTTAACCGATCTATGCATTTACACGGGATTAGTCAAGAACGTTCAACGCTCATAGACTTCTCCCGTTTGCTACAAATGATAAACATGGAAAAGAGTTCGACATAGCATATCTATCAAGCAATCATCAATCCATCAACATAATCAAAAGCTCTAAATCGTACTTATACATTCCTAACAAGAACAGGGGGGAAATTAACCCAAATCCCCCAAACCCTAGCAAGCAATTAATACAAGCATTTCATATACTCAAGCTTTCAACAACATTAATAAAATCAATAAACGTATTCAATGCTCCATAAATGCACAATAGCAATAGTAATAAATAAGCTACAAATTGTTCTTAAGACATGGGTTTGGAAGCCTTAGTCAATTGCTCCCAAGAGATAGGTTAGCTACAAGAGTTCATGATAATCTAACTAAAACAACAAATCAAAACAACAAGATAAATCAAAGAAGAAAAATGGAAGAATAGGGTTTAGAACAGTACAAAATCCGCAGCTCTGGAAACTAGAATGAGAGGAGAGAAAAAATGGTATTTACAGTGGAAGGAAAAGAAAGTAGGATTCTGGTCAGTGGCCGGCGCGACTCGCGATGAAGTTCGTCGCGACTCGCGACGAACATGTTGGTCGCGACGAGTCCGTCGTAACTCGCGACGGTAACCAGAATTTTTGCATTATTTCTTCTTCTTCTCCTGGTGGCATGTAGTCATATCCATAGTCACTCCTCTCAACTTCTAAGTCTTCAACGGTTTCAAAAGTGATCTTCAATGGCCTCCGGTCTTCACGTCTTCGAAGCAAGTCTTCAAAATCTTCGAAAGTGTAGTCTTCAATGGCCTCCGGTCTTCATTACTTCGTCACACAAAAAATCTACTTAAAAGAGGTAAAAGAGCGCAAAGTTGCTCTTATCCTAAGAGGATTTCATGGTAAAACACAAGCTGTTGTAATGAAAGAGCACAAAATGGATCCTAAATAGTACTAAAATAAGCATATAAAGTGGACGCATCAAACCTCCCCACACTTGAACCTTACTCGCCTTCGAGTAAGAAAAGATCCAAGTATACGAAGGGAATGATACCTCCACATCCTACTACTCCCCCAATTCACTACCTCACAAAACTCTCAATATCGCACATCCCAAGGTTAAGATCAAATGAGAATTTTCCACAACCCCTATTCCTAAATCTACCTAAACCATATCACCCCGTCAATTCATTAATTTCCCTAAGACATCCGGAACTGATAATCCCAAGTCCAATGATAAAAGATGAAACCAAAAGTATGCATAAAGTTCAAAGCACATGCTTCATTCTATATCAATATATCAACCTAAAAATGAAGTCTATTAATGATCAAGAATTCCACAACTTACTCGTCTTTTCCCCGCTAAATTATCCATCCCCAAAAGATTCTCAAGATGTCGAGCTACCTGATCCCTCCATGTGGTCACCGCAACCTTATGACTCCATCGTCGGCAAATGAGTAAACACTTGATGTCTTTCAATTTCTCTCGCTTTCTCTCATTTTGCCTAGGAGCCCTTTCAGGTTTTCATCCTAGCCACACAATCATTTTTCTTTTAGCTCACACCTCACCTTTTTCCACACATTTGACCTCTCATTTTTACCTAGGCCGCCCTTTCGGGTTTTCGACCTATCCGGGCCCCAATTTTGCCTAAGTTGCCCTCTCGGGTTTTCAACTTAGCGGGATTCTTTTTTTTTGTTCCCCATCCGAAAAGTAGAAAATTGCTTCCAAATGTGAAGGTTAAGAAAAGTATCAAAACCAACATTATCCCAAATACATCGGAAGCAAAGTATCCAAAAGAAAATAACAGAGTTGTGCAAAAGTGTATCACCCTACGATAGTAGAAACCCCCCCCCCCCCCCCACACTTAAAATGCTACATTGCCCTCAATGTAGACTAAGGTAGAGCCGTACAAAGCAAAACATGGGTAAGGGGGGAATGTAGTGCTCACACTATCAATGCTGTGAAGACGAAGGGCCACCGCTGGAGTAGCGCTGCTGGTACTGTGCTAGCCATTCTGTGTTGCTCTGCCTCCGTGCCCTTCGCCTCTCTACTCTCGGATCGGGGCCTGATGTACCACCCGACTGGGGCTGTAACTCATGGATGCGAGCTGACAGGTGGTCAATCTCCTCATCCATGTCGATCAAATCCTGGGAGACAAACACGTTGTGCTCCAAAATCATGCTGTCCTGGCGGTGGAAACCATCGTGCATGGTCTGCATCATTCGCTTATAGAAATCTGGCGGAGGCTGGGAATGGTGAGGTGTAGCATCATCCTCCTGCATAGGATCCGTCTGTGGTGGAGGCTGTGGAGAGTAGTACTGTTGTTGCTGCTGCGGCTCCGAAGGAGGTAGGGTGCTATCATCACGCTGGACAGGGGCTGGCTCGAGGTCACGAAGCTCGCGCTGGAACTCAGCTGCACATGAGGAGTCTGGGGAGATCGCCAAATCTTCCAGCGGCGTGTCGAACTCCAGCTTCGTCTTGCTCTGCTGAGGAAGTGCCATGAATGTGACCTTCCTTGCACCGTATAACCAATGGAAGAGCCCAGTGGTCCGGGTGACACTGAGAATCTCAAATCGAACCAGTTGCTCAACGGTGATTAGATAAGACGTCTGCCTCCCCAAACGTGGGAAGTCGGCCGGAGGGACTAATCCCAAGTACTCCGCTAGAAGGCCTATAATTCCTCTGACCATGATCTTCCCCTTTGCCTTTCCTGCCACTTCTACAATTCTCTTCATCTAGAGCTCTGCCCATAGCCCATATCCTTGCCATCACTCGTTAAGTTCCATAGGAAGTGAATGTCATTGTCTGGCACATTCGTCGGCTCCGCGGAGCAAAAGATTGTGCCGGCCAAGAGTCTGTGCACATAACGGAGCGCAGGGTGAATGATGGCGCTGCTCTTGTCGTGGGAGTTCTTTTGCCTCATATTGATGACATTCCAGAACTGCATGTCATCTTCAATTGTCCACTCTTGGGCCTCTGGGTCCAGTCTATTTCGTATTGCAATAGTGTCAAAAACAAAGGCCTCCTCAACCTGTGAGACGGTCATTTGCCAAGATAGGTCATCCAGGTGAAAGGCGATGTACCTCTCACAGGGTTTTAACGGTATGAATTGGACAATATCGGTGCCTATGTATTGAAAAGCAGTTACGTAGGGCTGCTTTAATTGGGGGTTTTCTTTTATTTTTGGAACCCAGAGGAAACCCAGGAGAAATTTTCTAAGTACATATCACCGGTACAAATACCAGTGCTGAGAGTAATATGCATGTGCTGAAAGTATTTAAAGCAGCGGTGTGAAACTGCTTTAAAAAATATAATTTCCCAAGGCAAAGAGGAAAGCTTTAAAATTCTTTCTAAATATGTAGCACCGATAGTAAAAACCGGTGCCTCATATTTATATATATACCGATGCTGGAATTATTATTGGCTTCAAAAATATTTCAGCCCAATCAATTTAGGCGGGAAATTGAAATATTGTTTTGCATCGGTTTATAAACTGGTGCTATGTTGAAATTTCCAAATATTCAAAAATTCCCACACACTTTTGATCCACTGCTCGAAGCGTTGGCAAGTTTTATCGGTTAATGTAGTTATGTAATTGGATTGAAAAAAATTTAACTATACATCATGTCTTTTCCGTGGTCGAAAATTGTGTATGGCAGGCAAATTGGATCCGTATGTAACTTTGATAAAATTGCACTATTGCCCAAAATTGTGTTATACCTTCGTTTTTGTTTCGAATTAACTTCATGTTGGATATTCTTGGGTTACTTGATGTTTTGAAATAGAAAAGTGATTTTTTAATGAAATTTAATAAAGCCCTAGTACATGCGTTACAATATCTTACTACAGATTATTCAGAAGTTAGGATGTCCTAACGAGGAGGATTATTGGTAAGTTTTTCCCTAGAAATACTAATAAAATTTTTGATTAGGTCTTGGAATATACTTTACGGATTCATAATGTATCATTACATTTGAGGGGATTTTAATTTGGACCTCTGAGTGAACTTTTTTCTTTTTGCCCGTAGGTCCCTCCAAGATTCTTAGAATTGTCGAAAACTAAAATTGGCGATTCCATATTGAAATTAGATAATTGAAGTTCACAACTATGCGAGTTGGACATGATTGGATAGATGGAACATCCGAATAACCAAAAATAGATATCTTGTACAACATTATGCTAAAATTACACTATTGCCCAAATTTCAGTTTATAGACTGTACCGGTGCTAAACATGGTCTCTACAAGCTAGCCCCGGTAACAAATCTGGTGCTAGAGGGAAAATTACAAATCGATGTTGACTTTTTACGATTTCTCGCATTTTTTAAAATCAGCACCAGTAATATAAACTGCACCGGTGCTGAATTCATTTATTACCCGCGTTATTAACAATGAAGCACCAGTGCCAACATGAAAATTCTAAAGCGGTGCTGTAATATAATTCTTCCCTCATTTTTTTTTGCATTAACACCGGTACCATCTAGTATACCAGTGCAAAAATTATTAGCACCCGCGTAAATTTATACATGGAACAGATTTTCTTCACTGGTATGTGTCTTACCGATGCTCAAAATCTCCATATTTGTTAGTTATTTTCACTTAGGCACCGATATGGAGCATCGATATGTTGGTTACCAGTGAAGTTGAATACAAAGGCACCGGTATTATCATTTTTGATGTTTATATCGGTGCTAATGAAATTTCTAGAACCGATATTTTGGCACTGTACAAACATATCGGTGCCTAGATACCTGTTTTCCAGTAGTGGTTAGATTTACATATACTGAGAAGTTTACATAATGTGAAGATTTATATTCGAAATATAGGTAACCATATTTAATATGTCGACCTACATGGGTTTATATTTTATACCATATGGGTCAAAATCCACAAATTTACCCATATGTGTTGGACTCACTACAAGAAAATGAAACTATAACTTCTCCCTATTTACCTTGGATTTTTGAGCTGTGAATAGTTCTTTTCCCCCAGTTTTTTTTACAGAAGTAAATAATATTATTGACATTAGTATTAAAAACTGAGATAAATAATAGAGTTTTTAACGTGGTTCTACAATAATCGTAGTAAATAGGCTATGAAATCAGAGTAAAAGTTTGTACCGACGTAAGTACGACGTCGACAATAAGGGTACGACCTAGTAGTAAAATTCGTTGATGACAAGATCGACTTTGCATCATTAGTCGATGTGACCGACTTTAATCCAACGTAAACAGTGACATCACTGTTTTCACTCCGCTAAGTCGCACATTTTCGTCGGCCCAAACATGTGCCTAAAATCCTTTCAAACAAATTAATTTACGTGATGTCGCACCCAAATCGGTGTTATTTCAGTTAAGGCAGAATAACACTGTGTAAATAGAGTGCGAGATCGCACATATCTACCATACCTAATAAATTAAGGATAATTAACTAATACAGCCAGAACATGGAATGTACCATCTAAATGTTTCATTCCAAGTTCACCGCAACCAGTCCCAAATTTCATCAAGTTACATCTGCAAGACTAAAACCTTGTTCAAAAAAGGTAGTCTAATTATTAGAAAATTCTTATTCACTAAAACTTCCTTACAATTCAACTAATACAAAATAAACCTCCTTCGAATATATATAATACATGTCAGAGTACCATTAATAGAATACATATGACAAGAAAATCAAGCCTCTCGAATTATGATAACCTTGAAGACAATCGGTCCCCAGCTTCTATGATCTCAGAACAAGGTGTCCCCAATGCACAGGTTGTTGCCGGGAAGGAACACGGAAAAATCCTTTAGGGACAGAGCCTTGATCTTCCCTTGTCCCGAGTAGGTCATGCACCACTCTCTCTCGTAGCACCTTAACACAACAAGGGTCTTTGCCTTCGGCAGAAGTGGTACATTTGAATCGGGATGTACTAATCAGAAAAAAAAAATCATTATGAACAAATATATGCAATTGTAAACAAATAGTATTAATTCAAAATAAAATAATGAAAAATTTTTAGGTATTGGCAAGTTTAAGTCCTTACCAAAGTTGGGTTCTTCCTAAAGTTTTGCTGCTTCAAGATGCAGTGGAAACATGGGTTTTTCGGTGCCATTGTATGGTCTTCAATGTTGAAGACAACCGGTTCAGGGTTTCTCCTTTGTGTGAGAACTGTATAATTAATACAAATTAAAATTAATTTAGATAGAGTATTGTGCATATGTATTAGTAAATATATTATGTGAAATGGTAAAATTCCTCGAAAAATTGAAGCCTAGAGGATCCTTCACCAGCCATTAGACATGTGTATAAAGTGAAGACTTTCTAAGAAAAACTTGCAAATTCGGTACTGTGTCGCATGAACAAATCGGTTTGAACCACTGGCAATCGCAACATGATCTAGCGAGGTCGCCGCATACTCGGCAAGGCCATATCTTAACCGACTATAAACCGGGGTCATAAGAATGATGTGTTATAGGAGACCTTGTTCCCATGGATCGAAGACATCAACATGAAAAATACATAAACCCAGCAATAAAACATTCATTAAGGAGATAAAATTACACTAAAACGTCCTAACACAAACAAGAACAACGTAGCCTAGGTTCACATGTTCGAAAACTTCTCACTCTAACAAATCTGAGTTAGAACTAAATAACCAAAAATACAACTCATACAAAAAGCATAAATTAATTTAACGTGGTGAGGTAACTATTATAAAAACTCAGGCACTACATGAGTATAAATGCATACCTTTGTCAATAGAGAAGAGGAAGGGGGGGGCTCTTGGTATTAGCGGGAAACCTGGAAATGAAGAGCTTAAACTGATTTTTGGGGACCATTTATTTATAGCCGTTTTGAAATGATGTCATTTTGGGACCTTGTATTATCCACCGCGGTAAGTGGAAATTCATACTATTATCGCTGGAGATGATAGACCACTGACACCATCGCAAAATTGCAGTATTACAAATGGGCTTCGTACATGATGTATAATAGATGAGCTCCATATATAGATAGGCTCTATGTATTATAGATGGGCTGCATAAATAATGTATAACTCGGCCATGTCGATATCACTGTATGGTTGCCATAGACGATATTGTTAGCGACAGGGGACCGATATTGGTAACTGCGACTACGACCCAAAACCATTTCAGCCCACTAGCATTTCATATGAGTCCGTATTTGATAAAAAAACTTATAATTGACCTTAAGAAATGCTCTATAGTATATATAAATACTTACAGAATTTTATTATTGTCAATGAAACTGATAATTTTACCTCCACATACGGGTAAAATTTATAATTATTGTAGTTAGGTCCCTCCACGAATGTTCCAATAGTGGAAATGCAAATTTGGAGATACACTAATCTAATTCACAATTTCATGGCCAAGATGTTCCGATTTAGGCATGGCCGGATGAATGGAACGAGGTTTTGAAATTCATTTCTATTAGTATTTCCAATTACACCCTTAGGATAAGCATTATTGGAACAATGATTTCCACCACAAAGAATCAAATGAAGTTCCATATTCGATGGTTGTTATGAAAATAAAATATAATAAAATTGCATCCATCAAATTTTAAAATGTGCAAGTACGTGGTGTAGAGTAAATTATAGATGCGTGGTTACTTATAAGTAGACAAAAGTTATATGGTAGATGTTGACTAGGAGAAGTCTCCATGGGATCAAGCCTGTTATAATCATTCTCGATGATTATAAGTTTGACTTGGGATGGGAACTAAGGGATGGGAACTAAGGTCTCTTATGGAACATTTCAAATCGATTTTACCTCAACGGTTCACAATTTTACCTTCACAGGTCAAGTTTTTAATTTTTGAACTTAATTAGGTCCCTCCTCGAATGTGGGAGATGTGGAAATGCAAATTTAGAGATACCCAAATCTAATTCAAAATGTCATCTTTAAGATGTTCCGATTTAGGCATGACCGGATGAATGGAATGGGGTATTGAAATTCATTTTTATTAGTATTTCCAATTATACCCTTAGGATAAGCGTTATCGGAACGAAGACTTTAGCCACATAGAATCAAATGAAATAATCAAATGAAATTCCATATTCAACAGTTATTATGAAAATACAATATATAAAATTGTGTCTATCAAATTTTAAAATGTGCTTGTACATGGTCTAAAGTAAATTATAGATGCATGATTACTTATAAGTAGACAAATGTTATTCGGTAGATGTTGACTTGAAGAAGTCTCCATAGGATCATGCATGTTATGTAATCATTCTTGATGATTATAAGTTTGACTATGGATAGGAAATAAGGTCCCTTCCAGACGTTTCGAACCAATTTTACCTCCACGGGTCAAGTTTCATAATTTTGAACCTAATTAGGTCTCTCCGCGAATGTGAGAGATGTGGAAATGCAAATTTAGAGATACCATAATCTGATTCACAATGTCATCGTCAAGATGTTCCCATTTAGGCATGACCGGATGAATGGAACGGGGTATTGAAATTCATTTCTATTAGTATTTTCAATTATACCCTTAGGATAAGCGTTATCATCACCACATAGAATCAAATGAAATTCCATAATCTTACGAAATATACGACACTTTTAAAAAAAACCAATTTGCTCCCGTTTGCAAAGTCGCAGGTATGTCTGCAAATTTGTTTCCCACATATGAACAATTTCCTGATGATGGAACTCCTCCGGGTTCAAATTAGTTGAGGTAGTTTTCCATACATTTAATGTTAGTTCAATGCTGGAAAACAGGTACGATGGTACCAGTATGGCCTTGGAGACCCTCCAAATCGATGGTGATTTCAATTCCAGCACCGGTATTTCACCAAAACCAGTGCCTTAAACTAATGGCATACATTATTTCAGCACCGGTTGAACCACTGGTGCTGTGTACTTAGACAAAATTTCTTGGACTAGCTCTTGGGTTGAGTAAATGATTTAACAAAAAAAATCTACGCAGGCTTAAATAGCTTTTTTAAAAATTGTTGTCAGCACTGGTTTTGGTAGATTTCAACACCGGTTTTATGGTATGATTTACTCCTGCAAAAAGGGTTTATGTTATAAGTTACCCAAGAACATGTACTAGCGTTTTCCAGCATATCACCAAAAATATATTTTATTTAATATTTCTATATTTAGCTAAGAATAACAAAAATAATTTATTTTGTAGCAATAGATAATGGGGTAGTACATTTTTGGGCAATAGTGTAATTTTTCAAAACTATGTAGAAACTTTTGAGCTTCTGTTCACCCATACATGCCCAAATTACAAATTCGCAATTGTATATTATCGAATTGCCTTTTGTGTCACCAATTTCATGGTTCGACAACTCTAACTTTCTTGGAGGGACCTAAGTGCAAAAAGTAAAGACTTTACTCGTAACTTCAATTGAAATCTGCTTGAACATGAAGCTACCACATATGCCCTTATTGTATTTTCCAAGTCTCTAGCGGAATATTTATCAACAATCGGGCATAAGAACATATCCGTAATCCTTTCCAATTTTCCTTTCTTACTTCAAAATATTCAACTCTAAGTTACTCTAGAACCTGTACTAGCGTTTTCTAACATTTCACAAAAAAAAATTATATTTCTAAATTTAGGCAAGAATAACAAAAATTATGCATTTCAGAGCAACGGATAATGGTGCAACACAATCTTGGGCCATTGTGTAATTTTCCAATATTATGTATAAGTAATCAATGTTGACTTTTGAGGCCTTTCCATTCACCAATACATGCCCAAATCGTAAATTTACAATTGTATATTATTGAATTGCATTTGGTGTTGCCAATTTCGTGATTCGACAACTCTAACTTTCTTGGAGGGGCATAAGTGCAAAAACTAAAAACTTTACTCCAAATTTCGTGATTCGACAACTCCAACTTTCTTGAATACACCCCATTGTATTTTTCAAGTCCGTAATGAAATATTTATCGATTGGGCAAAAGAACATATCCATAATTCTTTTCGATTTCCCTTTCTTACTTCTATTTAATCAACTCTAAGTTACTCTAGAAAATGAACTAGTGCTTTTTAAAATTTATTAAAAAATATGATTTATTTTGCATTTCTATATTTATGCAAGAAAAACAAAAATCATGTATTTTGGAGAGAAGGATAATATTGTAACAAATATTGGGTCATAGCGCAAGTTTTCATAAATATGTTTGAGGCTCTTCTGTTCATACACTGTACCCAGAATTTCAAAGACACGATCTTTCTTTTATGTCATTGCGTTTTGGTGTCTTCAACTTTGTGATTCACCGCCTCTAAATTTCTTCTATGGACCTAATAATAATATTTTAAAAAAATAACCTAGAGATCGATAATACTAGCACTAGCATTGTTTTCATTTTATGCCAGTGCTAAGTTATGAAGGGAAAATGAATTTCATGAATTTTCATTCATAATTTTGGAGGTATTGTTTAAAACTTTGAAATATTGGACTTAGCACCGGTATTTGTACCGGTTCTACATACTTAGAATTTTCCCCCATGTTTGCTTTCGGGTCCAAAAATAATAAATATGTCATACTTAAGCAACCCTAAGCAGCTACCTTTCATATACATAGGCACCGGTATCAGCCATTTTAGCACCAGTTTTATACCGAGGCTCCATACTTAGAAAAAAATTCTCAGATTTGCTCTCGAGTTCATTTATAAAAAAGCCATTTAAGGTAGCTTTAAGCATCCGCTTTTCATATATTTCAGCACCGATATGAGACGTTTTAAGCACCAGTTTTGCTTTTTAGTACCGGTTTTTATTTTTAGCATTGGTACAAAAATCGGTGCTACAGAGTTAAAAAAAAGCCAAACTCGGATTCATCCAAACCATTGATTTCTTTTTTTGATTGAATCTCAACCATTAAATTTTTGTTTATATAAACTAAATCGGAAACCCTAAATCTAATTCACCCTCATTTCCTCTCCCTCCCCCTCTCCATCATCTCCCTCCTCCTTCACCACCTCTTTATCTCCTCCGCCGCCATCTCTTGGACCAGACCCGACCCCATCTCCCCGATGACGATAACCCCCTCTCTGCCCTTCCCGACGCTATCTCTCGGACCAGCTCTAATGACATCTCCCCGAGCTCAGATCCATGGCTCCGTAGCTCTTAGTGCAACCACCATGTCGTGCCTCAGCCCTTGCTTCTGACCTCACCTTCTTGATTTTGGTTCGTTGATGTTATCTATGGTTTATGGATATTAGGTTCTAGTGTTCATGATAATTGATGTTGTTTATCTATGTTTAGGTCTAGTTTATTTCATGAACCATGGGTTGTTATGTATTTTTAGATATATGTGATGAACTTCAAAGTTGTGGTTATGAATTTTCCAGCTTTCTTACATGAAATTCTAGTTATTTTGTGTTTTGTTTGTCTAGGTTTCATATTTCAGCCGGTGAGTTTATTTTCACCGGATGGACTTTTTTTATTGATTACCTATTTACTAGCACCGGTACAAACGATCATAACACCGGTATTTTGACCTGTGCCTAATTGGGGGGGGGGGTGCTAGAATGTGGATTTTTAGCACCGGTAGTGTATACCGGTGCTATATTCCAGCACTGGTATACACTTCCCATGCCTTTGTAACTACGTTTTAGCACCACCCTACTTAGGCATCGGTAGGCTAGGGGCCCAAAATACCAGTGGCTATATGCCAAAATACTAGTGCTAAAGAGGGGTCTCGGCAGTAGTGGTTTAGCAATTTAATTTCCGTACCTTCTACATGTTATTTTTCTCATAAATCAAACTTATATATTTTCATAATTTATGATGATTGTGTTACTTGTTATATAGTGTATATTGTTTTTGTTTCCATAGATGATGCCATATTTGTAGGGAATGACAAAAAATGCTTAGATTAGGGCTGATTGTATACAATAATTAATTATTCGTATGAACGTGACATGAATGTGCGGCGTTGGTATCACTCTGTTGGCCTCCACGATGTAAATCCGAATTCAGGCCGACATTACACATGTCAATATGTACCATAAAATTAGTTGAATGTGCGACTTCGCACTTAGGTCGGCCTCAATGGTATTAGTTACTGTAACATGCAACGTTGCCTCTACCTATATCCGCTCTTTTCCAAGTTGACTTTCACGTCGTCTAAGTCTGACTATATTATTTGTATTTTAATATAGTGTCTGCCCAATTCTAACTTAATTTTTGTTTGTTGTGTATTCGGTGTAACAGGACAACGAAAGTTATGGATGAACTTTCAATGGATCATTTGTCATTTCACTAGTCGCTTTGATGGTGTTTATGCCTTACAACATAGTCAATTTGGAGGTTCAATACATTTCATGGTTATGAGCAGCCTTATGTATTATTATAAATTGTAACATGTATTTGAAATATATCTTATAGCTTGAGTTTAGGGTGTCATTGTTAATTTTCCCGTGTATTTTTAATGACAGTAGATTGTTGTATGATGTTTAACCATTAATAGAGTACTCCAATAATAAATAACATGTAATGTATATCGACTAACACTGTTTTTTTTATCAAATATTAAAATCATATTATTTTATCGAAACTTCCTCTCCAAGAATCATTCACGACGATGCACATACCGGTACACATTCAATGCTAATGCAATTTTACATATGGAACCGTGGTGTGAATTTTTTTTGCGACATCTCCGAAGAAAAACGACATCGTAATGTTTGATGTTCCATGTCAGCATGGACACGTCGTTGTCCCTCCCAATCCGCAATGTCACGGTTATTTAGAACGACGCCGACTGGAATGACATCGCAGACATTCCTCTCCGACCTCGTGTCTTGTTGGTATGGCCGATGTTGATCATCTGACATCTCGACATTGATAGGAACGATGTCGCAAATATCGTATCATGTCATCGGCCTTAACACTATAACCGACGTCACACATACAATCTGCCGACGTTGGTCCAAAACCGAGGTAAAAATGTACCTTTTACCTCGGTTTCGAACAAAGGTATAAGGTAACCTTTTTACTTAACCCCCATTTACTTTGGTTTTTAGGACAAATAAATCAAGGTAAAAATGCCTGAAAAACCGAGGTAATAGGTACTGTTTGTAGCAGTTACTATTAATCTATATGGGTCAATATATGGGTTGAAATTCGTGGGTTTACCCATTCTGAATCGCAAGTTGAGTGATTTTCAACCTGCGGGTTGAGCGGGTTTCAACCAACCCATTTTGACCCTATCCATTTTAACCCATTATAAAATGGGTCAAAATGGATTATACCCATATATTATTATTATCTATTTGCCAACCTACCTAGAAGGAAACCTAATTTCATAGGAAAATTATCATCTACCACCTTTCCTACAGGAAAATAATTTCATTTATTTCCATTATTAATGGGCTTAATTAAATCGTTAGTGGATTCAAACTAATACCAGAAGAGTTTGCCAGGTGAGCTACGCGAAAACAAGCATTTTCTCCGCGTTCTGGTGGTTGAGTTTGCCAGGAGAAAAAAAAGACCGAATTAATTAATTAATTGGTAACAATCTAATGATTAAAGTGGACGATTTGTTTAACCATAAGTCTGTAGTATTGAATTTGCACCGCATCATTGGGGCAAACTTATGGTACATTGAAGGGCCAAACCAAAGGTCACTAACTACTCCTCCCGATTACCCCTTTCTACTTTATGAAAACAAATTATACTTATTTCTTCATTCTTTTTTCATTGGCCATCTTTTTTATCACGGAGAAGACAAAATTTTATACGTGATCGTGTCATCATGTGTCCAAAGTTAAAATGGAGTCTTCGCTAGTATTGATATGAGTCCTTACGAAAATCTTATTACAGGAATATTTGAGAAGCACTTGTCAAATGGTTGATCGAAATACCTTCTTTAATCAAGCACACACATTCAATGTCAATTGATGAACATAATTTGATCTTCAATGATACAAGGCCTATTCCACGAACCAAACACTACTTGCATGCTTTAACACAAAGAACAACTAGTTCTAAACACAAAATCGAAATCTCAAAACCTAACGGTTTTAAATGCTTGAATAAGAAATGAGTTAAAACTCAAAATATAATGTATTTGATTGATAAAGTGCGATAGATTTGGCCTCATCTAATAGAAAGAAGGCATGCCACACTTGGTAAATCCTGATAGAAGCTGGAATGACTTATGGCAGGTTTAAGAAGTTAAAACCATATCAAACTAAACTTTCTAATATAGACCTAAATATGTCCGAAGTCATTCAAGGAAATCAACCCCAATATTGGCCGAATTCATCCAAGGAAATCAATCCCAATATTGGCCAAATTCTTTGATGAATCTGCATTTTCTAAACTTACAAAATCTAATCAAATCAAAACTAGTTTTACCAATTCTAATCAAATCAGAATTAAATATTTTAAAACCCTAATTAGGACTTGGCCGAATTGGATCACTTGTAATCCAACATCGCTGAGATTCATGAGCCTTATTTTAAAATAAAACTAATTTAAGAAATCAGTAAACAGTTGTTGAACCAACCCACTAAATCAACGTCCCGCCGTTTCTTTGAAAATGTTTCATTTGTCTTCATCATTATGACTTTAGTTCTTGGAAACAAGAGTGACATTAATCCAACATATATCCCTTGTATTATTTTGAATCTTCATCATGAATCTACTTAATAAAAGCATTCAAGGTCGTATTTCTAAGTTTCTTCCTTGACCTAGTTATAGGACCTGCCAAATCACTTAGAGGATCACAAACATAGCATTTGAATGTTTTATCCAGCCTTGGCATATCTTCATCTATGGAGTCATCCTTATTATTCATATCGAGTATTATAGAGAGACAAAGTTCCAAATAGAATTTATCACTAGTAGAGGAGGCCTCATTAAAGACAGCGTTAGAAGGCGGTTCCGTGTATTTTTTTTTTGTAGAACTACCTTTGATTGAGGTTCCGAAGAGGTTCTGACGCCAGAACAACTTTCGAATCCAATAGAAGGTTGTTAAAAAATGATCGAAGACGGTTCTTGAGGAACCGTCATTGATTGACATCAATAGAAGGCGGTTTTGTTGAAGAACCACCTTTAATTGGGTGTCTTTGTTAGGCCCTATCAAAAGAGAAACCCTAATAAGCCGACACTTAGAATAGTTTCTAACTCCCTCCCCAAAGTCACGCATCTCTCCCTCCTTCTCTCATTAGCGCTCTGATACAAATATCAAATGTTTTGATGGTGCTTTAAATGCTTTGATGGGTCAACTTTATGATGAAGGATTGAAGAAGGAGTTATCATCGACATCTTGGATTTATTGTTCAAGACTGTTGAAGAACTGAAGACACCATGGAGGACACTATACTTTTTTTCCTACCAGGTTTTCAATGAGGTAGTGTGATCACTCTAAAATATTGTGAAATTATTTTGTTTTGGATTTTAGACTGTAGAGCTTGGCCATGTGGGCTTTGAAGAGTTGATTTTTGGACCAGTCCATTAGGGCTTTGAATTCTGATTAGAATTAGGTTTGGTAAGATTAGATAAGGAAATATTCATCCAAGTTGTGTCTAGGAGGGTATTCTGTCGTGTGTGTCTATGATTTCGTTGTGTGTGTGGGTGTCTATTTTAAGTATTTTAGTTAGACATGATTTTAGCTTCTCAAAGCTGCCATAAGTTGATTCAATTTCCAGTTGTGATTAGGGTTTGGGGCGAGATGTAACCTTATAAATATAGGGGCATTGTCCACGAATTTCAAACCTTTTTTATCAATCATATATTTAGAATTTTGAGTTCATACTCTTTGCTTTCAAGCATTTTCATTATTGCTTAATCCTAAGGTTTAGTTAATGCTAATAACCTTGTGATCTAATCCAGCGGGCTAGTTGAAAAGCAAGTCAAGATTAAGAGCATCCCGAGGGATAGTTTCTTGAATTTAGTGCGACTTGGAGAGGGTTTGAAGATCCCTTCATTTGGTCAAAGATTTTAGTTCCGCAATCTAGAGTCTTCGCAAGGATATTCATATCAGTTGGTATCAGAGCAAAACAAAAAATCCTTGGTGGCCGAAAATTTCAACAGGGGTTTTGAGTTTTGTGAGAATTTATTTGAATTTTTATAATTTATAAACTATTTTGTGTCGTATTTTAACTGTGTTTGTTTGATCTTTCTTAGCAGGATGATTGAATCTAGAGTCGGGGGACGTCGAAGGGTCTGAGAGTTAGAATACTTACGTATTACTATCCACCTTCACCTTCATCAATTGAGTCAGAAGGACGTCGAAGGGTTTGAGCATTAACAAGTATTATCTGCCTTCACCTCCCAGCCAGTTTCGTAGTTTTTAGGTAGTTTAAACAATTTATATGCTTGTGATATTTTTCTTCCGCTTTTCTGAAAAGTTATTGCATGCTCATAATCCAATTTGTTTTCTTTATCGTTCTTTGATTCCGTGATATTGATTTAGTCTTTGATTATTGATTACACCTTATTAAAAAAATAGATTTTTGTGTAGTTTTCCAGATATAGTGTCATATTCTTGATCCTTACGATCTTGAATACCTCAATGTTCATTTAAATCGAAAAGAAGTTATTGTCGTTTTCTTATTCCAAGTTTTATATAGGCTAAATTTGTTCCAATTTTTTTTGGAAAAAATAATAATCATATTTTGGGTTTTAAAATCGCAATCCAGGGTTTTGAAATTGGAAATTTGGGGTCATTGTGTAATTTTTTAAAAGTTTGTGGCAGATTTGCATTTTCTAAATGTTTTGGAAATTGTGCTAAAAAAATTTGCTTGGGGAATAAGATTGTGATTGTGAATATTTTATATGTGGATAAATTTAAATTGTTACTGAAAAAGAAAGAAAGAAAAAGTAAATCGATTTGAAAAAAGGAAAAGAAAAATCAAAATCCTAATCGGAAGAGGAAAAAGAAAACAAAAAGAATCAATTAAGAGGAAAATTGATCCGATTTTTTGACTTAGGGGGCAAGTAATTCATTACAATCCTTTACCACAAGGGATTTGGGTTTGTGTTCCTAATCCAATTTGATTTCGAAAAAGTTACTTGAATTTTCAGAACTTATTTGTTGCCTATAGAAAACATTCTTCTTTTATTCATAACTTCTTCATTACAACTCCGATTCGTACCATTCAAATTGATTTTGGTTCCTTATTTTCTGTAGAATTTGGAATTAGAGATCGTAGAGCCTAATTTTTATTATATATATATATATATATATATTATTTTTTTTAAAATTTTGAAATAAGTTTTGTAGTACTCATCTCCATATTTTGCTTTGAATTGCGTTGAATTGATTGATTGCCCTTACATTAGCCTTATCCTTGTGATTTATGAGTGTTATACACTTGGTGAGTGACTCTAATAAACAAATGGGAAAAGGGGGGACATATATTACTAATCAGTTGTTTCTTCTTAGCAGAGATTACGGACGATCCGTTCGTCTCTCCTTTTGTTGCCAGTCCCAACAATTGATCTATAATGAATTTCATGAATTCCTTAATGGGAGATGTTCAGAAAATTTCTAGAAAGTTAGATAAGTTGGAAAATCCCATGCTACCTCATTCTGCAAGACAAGTTGAATCTGCTTGTGACTTCAAAGGTTTGAAGTATAATATTCCTAGATTTGATGGTCGACACAATCCTGTGATATAATTGGATTGGGAGAGGCAGATCAAGAACCTATTTGATCTTAAAAACTACCGTAAGAAAGAGAAGATCAAGGTCGCAAAGTATTCTTTCACCCATTATGCCACAGAATGGTGGGATAACTTGAATGAAATGTCTTCTTGCTGGTAAAAAACCTATCTCCACTTGGTAGAGATTGTAGACCAAGCTTCGATTATATCTGTTTCATGAACATATTTGATGGACCAACTTTTGTATCTCAGCAATATAAAGAAACGAAACCACGATGTAGATGAATACTGGAAAGATCTTGAATTAGATATAAGAAGAGTTAGCATGAGAGACGATAATGCCTATGTAAAGAATCGGTTTGTTGAAGGTTTAAGATAAATTCTGCAAGTTCTAGTTAACCTCCAGCATTATGTGTCCATGCAAGATTTATTGGTTAAGGCCAGGTTGGTTGAGTTGACACTAAGACCCAGAGGAAGCTTTAATTTTGGCTATGATAGTCAAAGGCAAGCTCTGATTTCATAAGTCCAAATTCGACAAGGGGTGGAAGAAATTCGAACATGGGTGGTCAAGGAAACCCTAATTTGACCAAAACCTACTCAAATCTACCATATGAACCTACTGATCGAAGAATGATTGCAACCAATCAGTCTCCTAGCCAAAATACAGGTAAATCGATTTCTACTTCGTCAAATACAATTTCTTCTAGCACTCCTGCATGTTTTCATTGTAATGAACGAGGACATGTTCACAACAACTGCCCCCATGAACGAATAATAACAACAATGGAGAAGGAAGAAGATGATGATATACCTAAATGGTATGACAACAAAGAAGAACAAATAGATGATGAAATCATCATTGTTGACAGAGATGAGCAAGGTCATGAAACATAAGAAGTGTTTGAGACGTATTCCATAGAAGTTGCCAAAATTACTCCCCCACAAGGAGCAAGTAATTTCGACCAAAATAGTGTCAATTCCACCAAATAGACAGTAAATGTCACCATACACAAGTTCTAGGTCGATCCTAAGGCAGGTAAGACAGGTAAGTTGAAAAATGATTCAGGTAAGTCACATAAAGTCTTGTCTTCACATCTTTGTACTTCCTTCTATTTATATGATGAGGCATGAACTATCTATTGACTCTGGTAAATCATTTTATGCTTCAATAAGAGATGTGAATTGAGCTTTGACTAACTATTGTTTTTTTCTGATTACAATCAGTTTTGGTAAGATTAGATAAAGCAATATTCATCCAAGGTGTGTCTTGGAAGGTATTTGGTTGTGTGTGTGTATGATTTGGTTGTGTGTGTCTATTTTAGGTATTTTAGTTAGATATGATTTTAGCTTCTTAAAGCTGCCATAAGTCGATTTAGTTTCTAGTTGTGATTAGGGTTTGGGGTAGAGATCTAACCCTATAAATAGGGGGGCCTTGTCCACGAATTTCATACCTTTTTATAATTATATATTCAGAAATTTGAGTTCATACTCTTTGCTTGCGAGCATTTTCATTGTTGTTTAATCCTGGGGGCTAGTTAAGTACCAATAACCTTGTGATATGATCTTGCGGGATAGTTGGAGAGCAAGTCGAGATTGAGAGCATCCTGAGGGCTAGGTTCTACAATTTCATGGGACTTAGAGAGGGTTTGCAGATTCCTTCATTCGTTCAAAGATTTTAATTCCACAATCATGAGTCTTCCCAAGGAGATTTATATCACTCTCTCTATTTCCTCTCTGATCTTAAAACACGCCTCTCTCTAATCGATCTCTCTCTCTCTGTTGTTGCCATCACCACCACGACCTCCTCTCCACCAGAGCCATTTTTTCCTGAGCCATTACCGGAGCCAGTATCGCCGTTGCTGCCGTTAGCCTCACCACCACGACCACTAGAGCTATCACCACCAAATCCATTACCACCGTCGTGCCATTTTCGACGAGCTTTGAGTTGTGTCTCCAGATCTGGGCCGTGCTATCACCGCTGGGCCTCGCTACCACCTCTGGGCCTCGCCACCACCGCTGGGCCGTACCACCAGTGCAGGGGGCATTACCACAGCTAGGCAGCATCTCCAGATTTGGGTCGCGCCACCACCGCTGGGCCGAATCCCTTCCACTAGGTCTTATCACCACCGGACCTCGCCATCACTGCTAGGCCGCTCCACCATCGCAGGCGTGTTGCCACCGCCTATAAGCTCAGATTTCTGTGTATTGCTATTGTTCTTTCAATTTTTTTCCTCAAGATAATGGATATTGATTGTTCGTATGCATTGGCTGTTGTTGTTCTTTCAGTTTTTCCAGATTTGGCTTTGCTTTCCGGTGGCTTTTTTGGGACATCTAAAACAAGTTCCAAATTTGGAATTGTTTCGAATGTTGATAGAAGGCGGTTCCTGGTAGTGACTTTGATCTAAGTCACTACAAGAGAATTCACCTACAAAGTGACTTCTAAGTATTGATAAAATCACCTTTAATAGGGATTTGGAAAGTTTATGGAATAAAGAGGGATTTGGTGCAAATAACATTTTTGTACGGGTGTGTTGGGCATGAATAATTAGAGAATTAATGATTCCGAGTTATAAGAATCCAGCGAGTCAAGAATTTGGTCAGAGAAATTTATGGGTCAATTTTCTCACCAATTCTGTGCAGTGCGCATTTATACTATCATATTTTGTGTTTCATTTCCAGTACTTGATGTTCTAACCAAACTAAGTGATGTTTTTAAATGAATATCTTTTTTTCACTAAACCATGTATCTTAAAGTTAAGTGTTGATGTTTAAATCTAAATTTTTTGTTTTATATTTTTATCTTTTTACACTTTATACATTTTGACACTAGCTATTGATATCTTACTATCTTAATTATGTATTTCAAATTCATACTCTTATTTTGGTCAATGAGTTAGCTTTCCCGTGCGTCATTTTAAAAATTAATATCGATGTTTCTTTATTTTTTAACATTAGTATTTTTATTTGATGTATGCTTGATGGTTCAATAGTGTAACTTAGTTTTTTTTTAAAATTTTAGTAGTGATGCTATATTTCTTTCGATAGCAAGTGTCACATTTTGGTGTGGATTGTGATATGTTAAAGTTCATGTGTATTTTTATTTGATTTTAACTATTTTAGTTTGATATATTCTCGATGTATTTATTTAATTTTTAATTATTAAAATTTTATGTGTATTTTTAATTATTTTATAAGATTCATAACTATTTTGTTGTGAGTTTTAATTTTTTTTCTTTTGATATTTAATTATTTTAATTTGATGAGTATTTTTAATGTTTTTATTTGATTTTTAACTATTTCAATTTTGATGTGTATTTTTGAGAGTTTTATTTGACGTTTAACCATTCTAATTTGATTTTTAATTTTGTATTATAATTGACCTTTTATTATTTTAATTTTAGTGAAAATTTCAGGAAAGGTGGCATGTCATAAGTTTATGGACAGACCAATATAATTTTTAAACTTTTTTTTTCATTTTAATATTTTTTATAAGTTAAAACGTGTAATAAGGTAAGGTTTGTTTGAATGTACAAGTATAAGAAATAAAATCATGTTCCTCAAAATCATCGAGGTTCTCTCTGAGGCAATTTAGATCGTCCCTAACCCTAGCTTCCGATCTCTGGTTTTTCCCGGCAACGCTGCATGGCGGAGCCGCCACTGAATCACCCATCCCTTTCTTACGCACAAGCTGTTAACAAAGAACCCTGAAAAGCACTCTATATCGATCCCCCCAATTCTATTGTTCAGTCAACTAGCGCTCCCTTCAATCCAAAACCTAAGATCGATCATCCAGGAGAGCCCAGTCTTCACTTCGATGAATTGGAATGCCTCAGATTGGAAGCTCCATTCCGGTGAACTCCGGTTAGAAAGATTTCCCAGAGTAGACCACAAATGAAGAAACTTGAGAAACTCAGAAAGGACTTCCACACAATCGGATTTAAGGGCCACACAGAAATCACATTGCTCGACAATTGCTAGGTTCTTATTAAATTTGAACTGCCTGATGACTATTATCAATGTTTGCTTCATAAAATTTGGAACTTCGATGCTTATTCAATTAGAATGACTAAGTGGATTCCAAATTTTAATCCTAACGCTCATTCTCCCTATGCACTTGTTTGGATTGTTATGTATGGCTTGCCGCATCAATTTTTTTATCACTGGACTTTAATGTCGATTGGTAATTTGATAGGTTCACCTATTAGGGTTGATAAAGCAACATTAAACCAAACTAGACCTCATATAGCTAGATTTTATGTCAAAATAGATGTTACTAAACCATTACTTGAGAGAGTCTGGCTCAGTTTCAGAGAAACTAGTTTTTGGCAATATCTTGAATATGAGGGAGTCCCCCAGTATTGCTCTAACTGCGTCAAGCTAGGCCATTTAGCTTCTGTTTGCAGGTTTGATCAAAATGCTCCCAAATTTAATGTATAGAGACCATTAGCTACCATAGATGCAAATGCTGGTATGAACTCCAACTCCAAAGATGGACAAGGAAGACACAATGGTAAATGGTTTGGAGCTTCTTCTTCTAGATTAAATATGAATGACAATTTTTATGTCCCCATTAACAAACCAAACATAATTCTTTCTTCTCAGGTTCCTCACCATGTGGAAGTTAATTCAAAGGACAAGTAACAAACATCAAAAGGAAAGGAGAAGATCACTACATATGAGCAATAAGTTCTGTAGAGTTCTAAAGTACAGATCCCTTCTCAGGGATCACAGGTCCCTTTTAACTTCTCTACTAGACCTGATATTACTTATGATTTACCTATTATCAATCTGGGATCTAATATCAGAACTAATGGTTTGCATAATATTGTAACTAAGCATGCTGCATATTCTAATCCTGATACTGCATCATCTGATATGTCTCTATTGTTGACTGTTACTGCTGATACCCCTAGCTCTGATCATCCTGCGGTTCATATACTACCATGATTAACTTTGCATCACAAGCATACCAAGTAGACCTAATTTCCCCAAACTGACTCATCCTGATACAACCTACTGTTGGTTCAAACAATACTCAGGGATTCATTGAAATAAATGGAGGCAATTCTCCTTTAGTTTCCTCCTCTAGGAAAAACTTTAAGGTCTCATAATGGCTGAACACTGAAAACTCTAAACTTCCCAAACATTTTAAAACCAACACTGAAAGACTGAACTTTGAGAAAATTAAGGCAAACCTTACTGAATCGCAAAAAATGGCTTAACTCTATCCTAAACCCTCTGCTTAATAAATATGTAGTTAAATACAATAAGAGCAAACCCAAAAAATATACTAAGAAGGATTATACATCCACCCCTAAAACGGTTTTCACCCGTTCATCCTTGAATTATTTCAAAACATCTCAATGATAGATCTTAATATTTGTATATGGAATCTCAGAGAGATTGGAAATACTCCTTGCCAAATCAGAATTAAGGATATAAATAGAAGACATAAGGTTCAAATTTGTACTCTGATTGAACCAATGTTTCAACCAGATGATTATAAAAAGATTGCTAAACTAATTGGCTTTAAAAACTTTTTCTCAGCCTCTGACTGCAAAATCTGGATATTTTGGGATGAGTCAGTTTCAGTTGACATTCTCTCAGTGGATGAGAAAATTGTGTACACTAAAATAAATCACCAATCCTTAGCACATGGCTACAACATTGGTTTTATCTATGCAAAACATACAATCACTGAAAGGAACACCCTATGGAACAAAATTACTTTTCTAAATGGTGAAGCTTTTTGTTTGATAGGAAATTTTAATTTAATAACTAAAAATGAAGAATACTTAGGATCTTTTATTCCAAAATGGAAATGTATTAGAAACTTTAATAAATTTTTAGTTTCTAACACACCAACTGATATTCCTACATCTGGCAGTCTATACGCATGGACATGCATGAGGCCCAAAGAAAGAGTTTAAAAAAGATTAGATAGAGGGGTTTCTAATGGTGTTTCGTGGTCAAAATTTATCTGTTTAAACATTAATGTGCTTGCTAGAGAAAACGCAGATCACACACCTCTAATCCTACATATTTTTGAAAATAACCCTTTCAAAGGTCCAAAACCCTTTAAGTTTCAATAATGTTGGATAAATCACCCAAAATTCTCAAAACTGACGGAGGACTCATGGAGAATCCACACTAAATAGTTTGGAATTAGAATACTCATTTTCAAACTCAAGCCTTTAAGATCAATTTTTAAAACATGGAATCATACAGTTTTTGGAAATATTTTTGACTCGGTACAAACTTCTAAAGATCAATTTCTGGCAGCTGAATTAAATCTTCAACAAGATGATAATTAGACAAATCTAATGGCATATGATGAAGCTAAAGCCAAGCTCAAACTAGAAATCTATAATCATGAAACATATTGGAGGCAATAATCTAATCTAAAATGGTTTTAAAATGGGGATGCAAATTCAAAAAAAATTCATCAGTCTGTTAACAATAAGCATAAAAGTCAAACCATTTCTTTCATTATAGATAAACATGTGATCTGGATCCATGATCAGGAAGCAATAAGTTAAGCTGTTATAGATTTTTATACTGAATTACCATATGAAGAAAACTCAGATCCTACTAGCATAAACACTTCTTGGCTTCTTGAAAATATTCCCCAAACAATCACTGAACAGATGAATTCTAAACTCCTGGAAGAATTCTTTTTAGAGGAACTAACTGTGACAGCTAAATCAATGGATAATCAATCTGCCCTAGGGCCTGATGGCTATTCAGTAATTTTCTATCACGGATGTTGGGATATCATTAAACATGATGCACTCTCAGCTTTAAATGATTTTTTCATAGGATTAGATATTCCTATAGCTATCCTAGCAACGTTAATAGTTCTAATTCCTGAAAAAAGATGTTTGTTTGAGCTTCAAAGACTATAGGCCTATCAGCTAATATATTTTCATTACCAAAATATTTTACGAAATCATTTCTACTAGGCTTAACCCACTTCCTAAAGACTTAATTAGTCAAGAACAGTCTGACTTTGTAGCTGGTAGAGTGATAGCAGACAATGTGTTGTTATTACAAGAACTCACTAATTTTCTCCATTAAAAAACAAAGGGGCATAATATGATTCTTAATCTGGACATAATGAAGGCCTTTGACAGGTTTTCCCGGTCATTCATCTCTAAAACACTTAATGAAATGGGTTTTAATCAAAATTTGTTAATTTAATCTCAACAAACCTGAAATCAGCCTATTTTTCAATTATGATAAATGGAAAAACTATTGGCTTTTTCCTAGCCTCTAAAGGTTTAAAGCAAGGAGACCCCATGTCTCCTTTGATTTTTCATTTTAATGGCTGAAACACTTTCAAGGAACCCTAACTTCCTCTTTAGATATTCTGATTTGGAATACTACAAACTCCCAAAGCAAATGTCTAAAGTCACCCACCTTTCTTATGCAGATGACATTGTCATCTTGCTAAAATACACTAAGAAAGGACTTAGGACAATCATAAGCTTCTAAAATCTTATGAACTTGCATCTAAACAAAAATTTAATTTTGAAAAATCATCCTTCTTCATCTCTAATCATGCTCCTTTAAGAGTTCTAACTGCAATCAAATCAACATCACTCATGATGAAAGGATCATTACCTTTTAAATATTTAGGTTGTCTTATCTTCACATTGAGGTCAAAAAATATTTATTATCAAGGTTTGTTCACTACCATCAAGTCAAGAATAGATAACTGGCAAAACAAATTGGTGTCACTTGCTGGTAAAGCACTACTGATAAAACATGTATTGTCATCTATTCCTATACATCTTATTGCAGTTTTGAATCCAACCATATCTATCATAAATCAAGTGCATAATATTTTGGCTAAGTCTTTCTAGTCTTTAAATTCATACCAAAACTAAAATAAAAGGACCTAGAGAGCATATTCCGAATTGTGTTTCCCAACCTCTGCGAATGGACTTGGTTTTAAAAACCTCCACACTCAGACCACAAGTTTTAAGATAAAACTTTGGTGGAAACTTCAAAATAGAAGATCACTGTAGGGCCAAACAATGTGGACAATACCTGACAATCAAAAGACTTCTAAAACATGGATGAGAATAAAACAAGTCAATGAGATTGCTTTATATCGGATTCAAATTAAACTAAGGAAAGGAGAAGTCTCTTTTTTGTATGCTAGTTGGCTGGAAGATGGGCCTTTGATTGAAAATGGGATAGCAACAATTCTATACCTTACCCAAACCTGACTGTAGCTGAGTTTCTGCTTAACAAATCCAATTATTTGCATCAGATACAACATTTACCTAGTTCCATAATTACTGATTTGGGAATGGATTTTAAACTTTTCCAAGAGTATGAAGATCAAATGATCTAACAGCTTACTCAGAATGGGAAATTTAGTTTAAAGGTTTCCTACCAATTAATTAGAGATAAGAAGCATATAGTACCTTCATTCAAGCATCGGTGGTCTCCTATCCTGCCTAGAAAACTGAAATAAATGAATTGGAAATTTCTAAATAGATTATTAGCCTTCCCTGATGTGTTATAAGATTTTGCCTTTAAGATCCTATCAAGGTGTTTTTTCTGTTACAACTCAGATGAGAGTATTCATCACAACTTTAATAGCTGTCCATTTTTTAAGCATATTTGGGATCATATAGTTTCCACTTTTAACCATTCTTATCATAATACTGAGTATCTCTGGGACATGTACTTTTTTTTCTAGAACTTGGCTGATAATTACACATCGATAGTTGAACTTATCAAGATCATTCCCTGTGTTGTTATCTAGTATATCTAGTGTGCCAGATGCAAGCACCATTTTGAGGGAACTAAACTTAACCCTACCACCATTTCTAAATAGATATTTCTCCAATGGAATGATATCATTCTTTCCTATCAGTTAAAATTCAGTTGGGTCTCACTGATGCTAGTCCAAAACTGATAGCTTGCTCTTCTAGAAAAGTTATACCTCCTGCTAGGATCATCAAATGGAACCTTCCTATCAGTTTTAAGTTGAAAATAGAGGGTTATTTTCTTAGTGAAGATTGTGCATGTATTGGCTATATTATCAGGGACCATAAGGGTCAAGTAATCAAATCTATAGCAAAGAAAGTGACAACTCAGTCACCATTTCAAACTGAAGCATTGGCACTGATACATGGCCTTACATTGGCTAATCACCTCGGTTTAACTAGGTTGGAGATTGGGAAAATACTCTCTGATATTAGTTAAAATCATCACCTGAGTATTTCAGATCCCATAGAGATGCCTAGACCAAATCAAGGAAATCTGGGTACAATTGGAAAACATCAACTACGGTTTATCCCACATTTTTCCAGAGAAGCTAACTCAGTGGTAGACTCATTGGCCAAGTTAGCATCATCCCAAATGGCAAACTATTTTTTTACCTCTGAAAATCTCCCTGCTCACATTATTGACAAAGGGAAGTTAAATGCGCCTATGTCCCTTATATTAGAAATGGCTACTAGTTTTACAGTTTTGTTCATGGTTTTTTTGTTGAGAATGATGGTTGTTTTTTGTCACTAATCTTTTCTTTGTTAGAATATATTACTGTGGTTGTTTTCCCTACACTTTCAGGAGCTGAATGGAGACATGGATTAGCAAACTCAATTCGGAATCTTAACACGATGACACAACACTTGCAAGTTGGAGCTACAACATGGAAAAACCTGAAGAGGACCAGATGGATTCCATGAGAGGAGCTTACACATTTGGAAGAACGAGTAATGACTCTCTTCTGGGGAGGAGGGTTGCAAGGGACTAATATGGGAGGCCACATATTCTTGTCGACACATGGGAGTGGGGGCAAGAAAGTGGAAGGCAATATTAGCTCCTGAAATGTGTTAATGGCCATATTCTTCATTGAGTTAGGGATAGTAGATGAAGGATATGGATTGAAGCTTATAGTATATAGTTTTTCACGATTAGCTTTTCCACTTGTACATTCATTAAAATGCTACATGTTTTAGCTTATCGTTTAAGGTTTGTGGAGCCTAATATACACCCCCTCACTTAGGTGAGTTTTAATTTTTTTAAATGTAGAAGTATAAGAAGTATTATATAAAAATTACAATATATAACTTTAAATTATTTTCATTTAAATTAGTAATTTTGTGTTTAATTAAACAATGGGAAAAGTACAAAATTAACCCTGTTATTTTGCAAAAGTGCTAATCTAATGCTGTAAAATCTCAAAGTGCGAAACTAACCCTAAAATTTTGAACAATTGGGCTGATATACCCAAATGCACTATTCTGATGTTGACTGAAGGAATTCCAGCATTTTCCTCACCTGAAAATACAAAAACACCCCTACGCTTAAAACTGAAATTTTCATGATTATTCTACTCCATGCTGACGTGACCCATGGTTTGATTAAAAAGGGGTTTGATTTCAAAACAAAAAATTATTTTTCTTCTTCTTCAAACACACGGTCACGCCACTGTCGCGTCACGACCTAATGAAGCTTTAGCAGTTGGAATTTTGGTAGGCCATCCAACATAGTCTTATTCATGGACATTTCTTCATCCCATTCCCAAGAAAAATAATGGGAGCGAAGAAGGTAGAAGGCTTCATCACGTTGTCACTCCATGAAGGAATGATCACTCCATGTATCCGAGCTTCTAGGGTCTTGATCAATTCATTTTTTTTCTTTTGATTGATCTTTTGAGGATTGCAGAATTAGTTGCAATGGCTGGAGCAGCTCAAAGGAATTAGAATCAGTATGTTGCTGATGAAGAAGGATTTGTGATAATAAGACCTAGTGATCCTTTGTTCTTGCCAACAACATATCATGCTAGCTTGTCAGTGGTTTAAGAGAAGGTGACTAAGAGAAACTACATTACTTGGAGTCAGGCGATGATCATTACCTTTTTAGCAAGAGGAAAGATGGAATTCATCACAACTGGAGTACCAAGACCAAATCATGACTCACCAGTTTATAATCAGTGGATGAAGGTCAACTCG
This sequence comes from Rubia yunnanensis, assembly GCA_037428765.1. Classification (NCBI taxonomy): domain Eukaryota; kingdom Viridiplantae; phylum Streptophyta; class Magnoliopsida; order Gentianales; family Rubiaceae; genus Rubia; species Rubia yunnanensis. The sequence continues at coordinate 82,085,013 of CM075068.1, forward strand.
ACTCTTGTATCATGGATTCAGAGTTTGATCAGTAAGGAGCTAGCAAGATGCTTTATCTTCCAGACTGATGTGAAGAAGCTTTGGGAGGAAATCAAAGAAAGGTTCTCTGTAAGTCAGGGACTTCTTTTTTATCAACTGAAGAAGAATTTTAGAGAACTGAAGCAAAGATCTGATTCAATTACTCAGTACTTTTCCAATATGAAAATATTTGGGATAAAATTGATGTGATCATACCTAGATTGAGATGTACATGCTGAAATTGTGAATGAATATGTGGATTTGATGAGAAGATAAAAATGCAGGAAAATCATTATAGATTTCAACAGTTCATGGTTGGGCTGAATAATAAGTATGATGAACTGAGAGATCACGTTTTGGTGATAGATCCTCAGCCATTTATGAAAAAGGCTTATCAATTGTTCTTGAATCAAGAGTAGCAAATATGAGTTCAAGATAGTTTTTCTAGAATGACAAATAATGCAACTATGCTAGTCAAACAAGCACCAATGCAGTTTAATGGTGGGAAATTTAATCAAAAGTGGAAAGAAGGTTATAACAAGAGGTTTCTGAAATGTGAATATTGCCTCAAAATCGGACATCTAAAGGACAGCTGCTTCAAACATAATGGCTATCTAGATTGGTGGCCTGATATAAGCAAAGGGAAGGCTAGACCTTATGCTAATGCTACAACTATGGAACAAGAGGAGAGGGAATAGATCAAACCTCTGGAGATGGCAAACACACAGTAGAATAAGTTTGGAAATGTTCAGTCCATGATTGCAAGCATGATTCAATCTGAGTTCGGGAAGTTTATCAAAGGAAAGACTAAGGAGGCAGACTCTGAGAACGGTGACATGATAAACTTTGCTCGCTTTGGAGATTCTCAGAAAGTCTTCTTACTAATTCTGTGAATGCTGAAATATGCTTTAAGAGTGATGAATGGATTTTAGACACTAGAGCTTCATCTCATATGTGCAGTAATCTATCTCTTTTTCAAAGCCTTTAAACCAGCCACTCATAAGATTCTTATTAGTTTACCTAATCATTCAATAGTTTATGTGGAATCGGTTGGAAGTGTGAATCTTTCTAACATAATTACACTACATGAATGTCTATTTGTGAAATCATTCAAGTTCAATCTTCTGTCAGTAAGCAAGTTATCTCAACAAGCATATTTGTGTTTTAATTTCTTTCCCAATGTTTGTGCAATACAGGACCTCAAGACTAGGTTAGTGATAGGAATTGCATCTGAGTTCAATGGACTTTATGTTCTGAATCAAAAGTCCTTCCACCCTTCTGTAATAAATAGCTTCTTAGCTAGCTATGATATGAAATATACTGTTAGGCAATCAGCTTTTTTCTGTCAAGAAACTCACAAATGTAGAAATTCTCAGTTTACATTACAAGCTAGGTCATCCATCAAATGTTGTAATGCAGCATTTGGATCTTCCTGTACTGAATAAAACTTATACAGTTTGTCCAATAGCTAAACAAAATAGATGTTCTTACCCTGATTCCAACTCTCAAAATAGTGCAATTTTTTTATTTCATCCACATGGATGTATGAGGACCTTTCAAAAATCAAAACAACTTCAGGTTCTCGGCTTTTCTTGACAATTGTAGATGATTACAGCTGAGCTACTTGGATTTTCTTCTTAAAAACAAAAGGCCTTGTTTGTAATCTGCTCAAAAATTTCATCCTTATGGTTCAAACTGAGTTCAATAAGAGAGCTAAAAAGGTCAGAAGTGATGATGGGATTGAGTTTGTCAACCAAGATTGCCAGCCTTTGTTTTCTTCTCGGGGAATAATCCATCAAAAATCATGTGCTTATAATCTAAAACAGGATGGAGTAGTGGAGAGAAAGCATAGACATCTAATAGAAGTTGCTAGATCTTTCATGTTTCAATCTAAGATGCCTCTTCATTTTTGGGGTGATGCAGTATTAGCAGCTGCATACACCATCAATAGATTGCCTTCTTTTGTCCTCGGGTGGAAATCACCTAATGAAATTCTTCACAAGAAAAAGCTTGATCTCACTTCTCTTAAGACTTTTAGATCTCTTTGCAATGCTTGTAACTTCAGTCCACAAAAACATAAAATTTAGTCTAAGATCTTTTCCATGTGTTTTCATAGGATATCCATGTCATCAAAAGGGATTCATAGTTTTTTATCTGGTAAATAAAAGTGGTTTGATCACTAGAGATGTAGTTTTTTATGATATTATTTTCCCCTATCAGTCATCTAATCAATTCTATTCATTTGGCTTATCTGATCTTACTGATTAGATTACTACATCAGTATCAACAACTTCTGATCATTTTCATTCTCCTGATAACTTACATTCTGATCATCCATTCATATAGTCATCTATCCCTAATTCAAATTCCTCTTATTCTTCTCAGAATAATAGTTCTCAGGATGATCAATTTCATACTACTGATCAAGATCAATTTGTTGCTTCTCAACCCTCTAATTCATCTCCTACATCATTTCCTACCACTGACACATCATATTTCCTTGATACTTATCTTCAATCCTTTATAGAGACAATACATCAGTCTCTTTCACCAATCATCAGACATAGTTCTAGAGTTAAATATAAACCATTATGGATGGAAGATTTCATTGTCAACTTTGTTTCTGCACCTGATAGTCACATACCTATTTCTAGTCCTACACATACTGCATTTGTTGCAAAATTGTCAAAAATTCATGGACCACTTACTTATAAGCAAGTTTACAGCAATCCAGAGTGGGTAAAGGCTATGAACACTGAACTAGAGGCCCTTGAGAACAATGAAATTTGGGATTTAGTTGTTCTACCTGCAGGAAAGAGGCCTATTGAGTGTAAATGGGTGTACAAGGTAAGGTGTCATGCTGATGAAAGTGTAGAAATGTACAACGCAAGGCTTGTTGGAAAAGGTTTTACACAGATTGAGAGAGTGGATTATTTTGATTCATTCTCACCAGTTGCAAAGCAGGTGACAGTCAAGATTGTTCTTGCTATGATAGCTTCTTAGGTATGCTATCTTCATCAAATTGATGTCAATAATGCATTTTTTTCTTGGTCACATAAGTGAAGAGTTGTATATGATTCCTCCTCCTGGCTACAGTAAAGCACAATCTAATCTAGTTTTCAAACTGAAGAAATCTCTATATGGCCTAAAACAAGCTTCTAGAGAATGGAATGGTGAGTTCTCTAAATAGTTTATCAGATTTGGGTCAAGGAAGTCCAGGTATGATCATTGTCTCTTTGGGAAACACACTGAATAGTCCTCACTGGTACTTCTCATATACGTTGATAATGTACTGATCGCAGGCACTTCTGAAGCGGATATCAATAATCTAAAAGCTTATCTTCATGCTTTGTTCACCATTAAAGATCTAGGAACAACCAAGTACTTTTTGGGGTTGGAAATAGCAAAATCAGATACTAGAATCTTTCTGAATCAGAAGAAATATGTTGCTGATATATTGACTGATTTGCATCTAACATGTTGCACTATTGTTTCTGCACCTCTTCCTGCTTCTTGGCAAGATGAAGATAAAGCCTCTCCATTTCTATCTGATCCTGCTCCATTCAGAAGACTCATTGGTAGATTGTTATACATGTCTTTCACAAAACAAGATATTACATTCTCTGTGCACCAACTTAGTTAGTTTGTGCAAACACCATCTGAACATCACTGGAAAGTAGCTATGCACATTGCTAAATATATCAAGGCATGTCCTTTTCATGGTTTGCTTCTTCTAGCAGAATTTTCTCCCTCTCTATCAGCCTATTATGACGCAGATTGGAACACTTGCAAGATTACTCGAAGATCTGTAACAGTTTATTGCATCTTCCTTGGTAAATCACTTATATCTTGGAAGTCTAAAAAAGAAAAATACAGTCAGCAATTCTTCAGCTGAATCTGAATATAGAGCAATGCCCATGACAGTTTCTGAGATGAAATGGATCACTTACTTGCTTTCTGATTTACATCATCCTATTGATCTGCCAATTTCTTTGAAGTATGATAACATTACAGCTCTCCATAGTATGAAAAAACGTATATCCCATGAGAGGACTAAACATATAGTGATAGATTCTCACTATGTTCGGGATGCTTATAATGAAGGCTTCACTGGTCAATTACATGTCTATTCTCATTATCAGTTGGCAGATGGCTTCACTAAGCTTCTATTCCCAACTATGGCAGCCCCTCTCTTGTCCAAGATGGGATATTTTTCTTCACAAAACATCCTCATCTTGAAGGGCGGGGGGGGGGGGGGGTGAAGGAATGACCAGAAGCTCCAAAACTGATCAAACTGAAACTGAAGCTGCACTTTAACTACCTTACTTTGATCAATCTACTACAGGAAGCATCCATAAGTGATACAATATCAAAAATGTCATTTATTATAGTTTTTTAGTTTAGTATTTTTAGGAGGATAACACTATACTCTTTTTCTCATTGGGGTTTTTAATGAGGCTGTGTGATCATTTGTAATATATTTCATTTTAGAATAAGGCCCATTAACTCAGTCATGTTGGCTTAGAAGAGTTTTGGTTATAGTTTAATTAGGGTTTAGAATATTTAGTTTTGATTTGATTATAATTAGATTTGGTAAGATTAGATAAGGAAATATTAATTCAAGATTTATCTTGATTGAATTTGTCCATATCTACATTTATTTTAGGTAGTCTAGTTAAATATGACTTTAGCTCCTTAAACCTAGCATAATCCTTTTCAGTTTCTTGCTTGTATTTTTGAAGACCATATCTATGTACTATAAATAGGGGTGATTTTCAACATTATTTTTACCTTACACTTTCACCAATCAAATACACAAACCTTTGAGTTCATACTCTTGTTGCTTGCGAGCTTCTTCCATTGTTGCTTAACCTCGAGTGCTAGTTAAGTACCAATAATCTTGTGATCTGATCCTGAGAGCTAGTTAGAGAGAAAGTCGAAATTGAGAGTACCCTGAGGGCTAGACATCTTGAATTTCGTGCGGTCAAGCTAGGTTTTGCGAAATCCCTTATTTTGCCAAAGATCTAAAATTCTGCGATTCAGAGTATTCGCAAGGAGATTCATATCAAGAAGATTCAGGAAGTTGCTATCTGTAGTTAGTTAGTTATAAAGCTGTAATGCTAATTTAGTTAGAAGCTGTAACTGATTTGGTAGTTGGTCTGTTGGCAATATAGTTAGGTCATTGTAATTGAGAGGGATTAGCGGCTTCTATAAACAGGCATGGTGTACATTCAGTTGCTTAAGTTAATCAATACAGAAAATTTCCCAAAATCGTTTTCTCTATTTTTCATCTTTCTCTCTGGTTTTAGCGTATCTTTGAAGTTTTGCATAAATCCTTCTGAATTTGTTCACTCCTCAAAGCTTCCAACCAACGGAGCATTCATCCTATCTCCATCAATCAAACCAGACCCTTTCACTGCATTATTCACAAACTGTACTCCCGGAATGGAACCACCAGCTCCACCATTACTCCTCTCGAAACTATAGTGTCCCCCACCCACGCCATCCGCGACCTCCACGACCATGTCTGGCAACCGTCAGTGATAATGATTTTCTGAGAATCCACCTGACTTCGACTGGATTTCGCTCGCTAAGGCTGTATTTATCAACCACCCCTTGCATGGGTTGTAAAGGTGGTATAATTAAAAAATTGAAGAGCAAAATGTAAGCTCCCAACCAGTAAAGATTGAGGTTGAGATATGTTTCTCCACATTTTGTGGAGGTTGTTGGTTCGTTGATTTTAATTTTTATTTATTTAATAATTAAATTATATTAATTTAATAAATTAAGTAAAATTGATTTTTTTAAATGTGTACAGTTTAGTTTTAAAATGTATTTTAAATTTTATGTATAATATTAAAATTTTATTTCTTAGCTAAACATTTATCCTAATTTTAATTACTTGCAAAATTTACAAAGAGTGTATTTATAATTTTATGAATATTTTTTTCCTTTTAAATTCAGCATCAATTATTGTGATTTTATTGTGTTTGCACTTTTTAAATTGTATTATAATGTAAAAGATATATAATTAAAATAAATAATAAAATAAGTTGTTAAATTAGAGTTGGGTTGAGTTATTGAAATAAGTTGTTAAAATAAATAATAAAGTGCTAAAATGAAATAGTAAGTAGGTTGTAGTTGTACAGTGTATTGTATATGTAAACGAGAGAGAATAATTATTTATCAATAAAATTGAATTGAGTTGGGTTGTGGATAAAAATAGTGTAAGAATCCCCCCAAACCTTCCAAAAATTCTCACATCTTCAACTGAGAGTTCACTGGCCTTCGACCGAGAATTCACCCGCAATGGTGGAAAATCGAGAATTCACACCATAGGATGGGAATTATACATAAGGATCCCTAAACCTTTGAAAGGAAGAGTTAGTTATAGAGAGTTATTTTTGCGGACTTTCTACTGAGGCAATCTCATTGTCTCCAAAAGAATAGCTACCATAGCGGCCAACCACCGAATCGAAGACGACGGTCATGACACTAAACCAGAGAAGTCATTGTTCCATTTTTCAATAATCACTGCAACCCAGCCCTAAAATTATGTGTTATTTTCTAAAATGACCGGACCAAAATAACATTTAGAACCCCGAATTTTGAAGCCTCCTATTTTATGTTTTCACTATTTCTAATTATAGCTCTTGTCTTTTCATAGGGCAATCCCGCAGATAACGAGCTCTGTTTATACAAAAATAATCTAGACTCACACTGTCACACACTAATTCATGTGAATGTGATAATATTAATAAATAATAATACCTAAACCAAGTAATTATACGCCAAAATATTTGATGACGTACCTATTAACTGAAATTTAATTATTTAACTGTTGGATACTACGTACTTTTATGTGTATTCATTAAAGACATGTACAAGTATTTATCGTTATTATTCCGAAGTAGATAATTTTGGAGGATTAAATTTTTTATTAACTGTAAAATGAGTGAAATATATAGACTAAAACATGCATGTGACAGATCTCAATAAAGAGCTAAACTATTTTTTATTTACGAGACATAGGATGTGTTTGGCAGGAATTATAAGTATTTTACTCAAAAAAATGAAACATATTTTTATTGTTTGGTAAATTCCTAGAAAGCTGCTTATGAGAACTTCCGGCCAAAGAAGGCGGTTATAGATAGATGGAGGTTGAACGCTAATAGAGTTTGACCCCCAAGAAGGCCATTAGGCTGAAGATGTGGCGGCCCAATTAGGGTATTATTTAATACTCTAATATAATTACCGCATTCGTGGGTAATTAAGGTTGATAATTAAGGATGACGTTATTTAGGACAAGGAATATAAATACAAGGCACACATTTACTTATCATTCATTCTGTCTTAATCATATTGGGCTCTTGGACTAGCTTAGGCATCGAAGTGCTGACTCCTAGAACCCCCATAGACAGTTTTATTGCAGGTTAGTTTGAGAGGAACTCAAGCCCACGAACTGGTCGGTCGTTCGAGACGTATCAAGTGGCATCGTCTCTGGGAACGACTAAGCCAGATCAAGGGTTTTGAGAGTTTATGTGCACGGTTTTCAAAGGAGTGAAAGGTTAAGATTGATAGGTACGGGGCTGGGTCTCCGTAAAGGTTAAGAATAGAGAGTTCAGGGATAGGAAATGACGCCCGTGTTGAGGATATCGACATTGCTAAACTTCAAACGTTAGGAACAGAGTCGCGTGCGGAGCCTGTTACGGTCGTAGACCACAAAGGGCGGCAAACTTCAGTAGCATTCATTGCAAATACCCTAGCACCAATCTAGAATGATGCGTTGGGGCCCTCGAGGAGTTTGAAAATGACGGGAGAGCAAGAACAGAGAAACCCTGATTCCTTTCTCGAGGGTGTAGCCGATCCGAGGGACGGAATGTTTACAGGTGTTTTAGGAGATTCATATAAGGAAGCCAATGGCCTGCACGGGCAAGGAAATCAGAATGCGGGGAGGGCAACCCCGAACCAAAATGTAGAACGGGCAGCTCAGGTCCTGGCTACGGCTGGCTATCGAGTTACCCCCCTCTCCGAAGGATGAAAAGGTCACATACGGAGTACTGCCACCCTCACCTATAGGAACAACTATGGGGTGGGCCTCTTAGCCTACAATATCATACCCTTATCACGCATAAGCTAGAGAGTCATTGCAAGCCATTCTATTCCTGGTTACTCATAGGGCCCAGTATGTTCGCTACTTCCGCTAGCCTCATCCGCTCTTACCCTCAACCTGGCCAGTCCAGGAGCAGCATATGGGATGATGGATTCCTCTGCCATGCAAGGATATAGAAGTATGGGTTCAAGGAACGATGATTAGTCAGGGGCCTTACACTCCCTATAGCCAACCACCACCACCACCAGCATACCCGAGTTTCAAACAGCCTTGGATAAACCCTAGATATAAGGCAACTCAACCTCCTTATCTGCCACAGCTGGGGAGTCACGACAGGGGGCTGAAATGACAGATGGGTAACAGGAACCCCCCACGGATGCAAGTGATTCGTTAAAGAGGGAATTGGATAGGTTGATCGGACCCTTGGGCCAGGCTACAGGGTCTCTTTTCAGCTCGGTGTTCACATGGGTTCAATGGCTAATAGAAGTGAAGTCTCCGGAAGCACTTCCCATGTACAATGGTGAGACTAACCCTCAAGAATTCATCCAGACATTATTGGGCTTGATGAGTTTGAGGGATTTCGATGAGAAATTAACATGCAAGCTGGTAGGAAGCTATCTGCAGGGAAAAGCACAAGAGTGGTTCAATAAGTTGCCAAGACGCTCGCTTCGATCGTACTAAAAATTTAGCGGAGCATTGTTGAGCTAGTATGCATAGAAGAAGAAGTTCACCAAAACTATATTAGAACTCTAACAGACAAAGAAAAAGACAGGGTAAAGCATGGAAGCCTTCTATGATCGGTATGTGGATGAAGCTTGAAAGTGATAGAAACAACGGAGAACGAGGTAATCTAGGGGAACCTGGTAGGGATGTAGGACTTGGAATGATACAAGAAGCTGAGTACTAACACCCTCAAGACCTTGCAAAAACTTCAGGAAGTTGTAGAGCAGTACTCGAGGGTAGAGGAAGCAACTAGAAAGAAAAGAGATAGCCTTACAGAGAAAATGGGAAGAAATGTAGAAAATAGAGGGAAAAGCCCGGTCGAACCCATAAGAACACCATTCAAGAGATGCACTCCATTGCCACCAACGCTCGGAGGGAGAACTCCTGCACAGATCTTAAATATACATAGAGGATTTTTCTGATCACCCTTACCCTTGCAGAGTTTGCACAACTCGATAGTGGCCCGGAGGACAACAAATTGGTATTGCGATCATCACAGGGATTACAACCATGACACAAATTATTGCATGCAGTTGAGGATGGAGATTGTTAGATTTGAGCGGGAAGGATGATTTCAAGGGCAAGGACATAGGAACCACGCTGCCCCCTCGAGGCCTCAAATGAACCAATGGTAGCCTTATAGAAGGAACAATCAAAACAACCAGGGTAGGGGTAGAGGAAATAGAAGACCTCGAGAACAGGCAGTTCGAGACAGGAGGACATGAAGGAAGACATGATAGATCCCAGGAACAATAGGGAGGGGGGAAATCAAGATAACTAAAACCGAGAAAACCCACCCACGCGAAGAGTAATTAATGTCATCAATGGCATGGTGGGAGAGAGATCTTTGAATGTTATGCTAAGAGAAAAGGCTCGAAGGGTCCCTGCGGAAGAGCCCAGCCACAAGAGGTTTCTACCGAAAGAGACGGTCACTTTCTCGAAAGCAAATGTCATACCAGACCAAACACCTCATGTGGATCCTATGGTAATTTCAACCATTATTGGAACGTCTTTGATAAGAAGAGTATTAATTGATGACGAAAGTGGGGTTTGTTGAGTGCTTTGACCAGTTGGATATATGGCGGAGCAACTTGAAAAAGTCAGTTTCTCCTTTATCCAGATTCACGGGAAACCTGATATTTCCCATATGAGAGATAACCCTGCCAGTTTTCATAGCGGATGGAAACAAAGGGGTGACTATCAGGTGTAATTTCACTGTCATGGATGCCCATTCCCCTTATAATGTGATTTTAGGAAGGCCATGGATGTGCCAGGCTTGGTTTGTCTGGTCACCCTATCACCTAATGATGAAGTTCCCGACTGAAAAGAGAGTGACATCCATTCAAGGAGATCAAACCGTGGCTCAAAAATGTAACCTTACGGCGGTATGAGAAGCGAGAAAGCAAAGAGATATAGCAACGGTGCACGGAGATGTGGGATTGGCCGATACAATATAGATGCCTATTCAGGATATGGGATCAGTAGTTGTGGGTGAAGCTAATTCCTGAAGATGTCAAGGAGAGACTGAGAGACTTATTGGGAGAATATAGAAACGTGTTCTCATGGGATACTTCTAATCTAACGGGAGTACCTTTGAGTATCGCACTACACAGGCTGAACATTGACCGCTCAATTAAGCCAGTGAAGTAGAAGAGAATGATGTTTTCTTACGAAAGAGCTGAAGAAATTAAAGAAGAGGTGGAGAAGTTGTTGAGGGCAGAATTCATCGAGGAGGTATTCTACCCTGAATGGATTGCTAACCCAGTCATGGTTCCAAATCATGATGGGGACTGGAGAATGTGTATAGACTTCACTGATTTATATAAATGTTTCCCCAAAGATAGTTACACGTTGCTACCAATCGATAAATTGGAGAAAGCCATCACTGGATATCATATTCTGACTTTCTTTGATGCGCATAAGGGGTATCACCAATTACTCATTGCGGAGGAAGACAAGGAAAAAATATTGTTTTTTTACAGATATGGACACGTACTATTATAAGAAGATGCCATTTGGCTTAAAAAATGTTGGTGCTACTTACCAGAGGCTAGTTTATAAACTGTTCAGGGGGTAGATGGGAAAGAATATGGAAATTTATATGGATGATATGGTCATCAAAAGCAAAATTCATGGAGAATTCTTAAAGGACTTATAAGAAATATTCAATAGGCTTTGAGGGGTTAATTTGAAGTTGAACCCGACTAAATGCATTTTTTGTGTGGGAGCGGGGAAGTTCCTCGGATTCATGGTGCCGGAGAGGGGTTTTTATGTAAACCCAAAAAAGTTTGAAGCTTTGAAGACAATGAAAATCCCACAATCAATAAAGGATGTACAAAATCTTATATATGGTCTCTAGTAGCACTGAGCAGGTTCCTATCGAAGGTGGCAGAGAAACACCTACCCTTCTTCGATGTCCTTCAAAGGGCAGAGAAATTCAAGTGGAATAACAAATCCGACAAGGCATTTAAGCAGTTGAAGGAACACTTAGGGACACTACCTTGATGAAACCTGATAAGGATGAGATGCTATACCTGTACATTTCTGCGTCGCCATTGGCAATCAGTGTAGCTGTAGTAAAAGAGAAATAAAAGGTTTAGCATCCAATTTACTTTGTCAGTCATGCCTTGCAAGGGCCAGTGATAAGGTAAAGTGTCCTTAAGAGGTTGATTCTAGCCCTTGTACATGCAGCCAGAAGGCTAAGACCCAACTTCTCGGGACACAAAATAGTTGTGTTCACGAACCACCCCATTCGACAGATTCTACAGAAGCCAGAGATTTGGGAAGAATGATGAAATGGGCAAATGGAATTGGGAGAGCACAATATCAAATATCAACCTCAAGTGGAAACTACAGAGCCACTCAAGGTGTGTCTGGATCCCATTCGAAAGGTGGAAGGGGCCAAAATGAGGTATGGAAGTTGTATGTGAACGGTTCGTCACATTCAGGATGAAGTGGAGTTGGGGTTTTGTTAACCAGCCCCAATGGCAATGATTATCTCTACGCGTTGAACTTTGCATTCAAAGCAACTAACAATGAGGCTGAGTATGAAGCACTGATCACTGGACTGCGCCTGGCAAGGGAGCTGCAGGTAGTGACTCTCAAATCGTGGTTCATCAGGTGAATGGGGAATACGAGTCCAGGGAGTGTAACCTACAAAGATACCTCGAGGTAGTGAAAAACCTATTAAAAACTTAAAATATTACACTTTAACGTAGGTTCCGAGGGAAAGCAATCATAAAGAAGACGCTCTAAGAAAGCTCGCTTCTTTGGACTTGGAAACCCAATCCCAGAAAAAATTACTCATGGAAACTATGAGCAAACGAAGTTTCGAAGAACTTGTAGTTATGGCAGTGCAATTGGAAGACTCTTGGATGACGTTTTTTATGGTATATCTTCGAGAGGGTGTCGTACCAAGAAATGAAATGGATGCCAGAAAGATAAGGTTGAAAGCTCCAATGTATGCATTGCATGAAGAAGTGTTTTACAGAAGGGGTCATTTGCAGCCGTTGCTTCTGTGTGTTAATCCCCATGGGGTTGATTATCTCATAAGGAAAGTTCACGAGGGGGTATTCAACAGGAAGCAGCCACTAGGGAGCCAGACCCGTGGCGAGGAGGCTTATTTGAGTGGGATTTTACTGGCCGACAATGTGTGAGGATGTGAATCGATACATCCAGGCTTTCCACTAGTGTCAGAGACATGCCTCTATATCGTATGTTCCCTAGGAAGAGATGAGAAACATCTATAGTAAGTGGGCATTTGATAAGTGGGGGATCGACCTAGTGGGCCCTTTTCCAGAAGCGCCAGGAAAATTTAGATACCTAATAGTGACCATTGATTATTTCACGAAGTGGGTAGTGGCCAAGCCCCTGATGAACATAAGGGGAAAAATTGTCATTTCCTTTTGCTGGAGGAACATTGTGTGCCAATTTTGGAATCCTAAAGATGATCATCATGGATAACCGAACACAGTATTCTCAGGATCCCTTCAAGAAGTGGTGCGAGGAATATCATATTAAGAAAAAGTTGACATTAGTTTACCACCCCAAGCAAATGGGTATGTGGAGGTGACCAACTAAACAATTGTAAATGGAATATGAGCACGCCTCTAGGGGGCGGAAGGTAATTGGATATGGGAATTACCCAATGTGTTGTGGGCATATCGTACAGTTGAGTCTTCCACTACCAGGGAAATGCCTCATGGCCTAGTATATGGCTCAGAAGTAGTAATCCCTACGAAAATAGGTGTTCCTAACCCAAGGATGATGGCTGTTGTAGATGAGATCGGCAATCAGCAAAACCGATGTCTGGATTTGGATATGGTGGAAGAAGAGAGAGAGTTAGCTTTCTTACATGAGGCTAAAGTTAAAGAACGGGTCAGAATATACCATGAAAGAAGGGTAAAGAAGGTCTTGTTTAATCCGGGAGACTTGGTAATGAGGAAAAAAATGAGAAAAGCAAACAGGAACCTGAAGGGGAGTTAGCTGGAAATTGGGAAGGACCCTATAAGGTGATCGAATCGCACCTAGGAGGAAGCTATGTTATCAAAGAGATGAATGGGGTTCAAGTACCAAGGAGGTGGAAAATTACCAACCTGAGAAAGTACTATCAGCTATGATGAGTGGGTTGCTTTTAAGCGGCACTCTAGTTGATGTTCGAGTGGGTTGCTCTTAAGTGGTGCTCTAGATGATATTTCTAGCTATGGGCCATGTTCAAGTGGGTTTCTCCTAAGTGGCGCTCTAGATGATATTTCCATCTACGACTAATATTCGAGTGGTTTTTTCTTAAGCAGCACTCTAGATGATGTTCGAGTGGTTTACTTTTAAGCGGCACTCTAGTTGATGTTCGAGTGGTTTTCTCTTAAGTGGCACTCTAGTTGATGTTCGAGTGGTTTTCTCTTAAGTGGCACTCTAGATGATGTTTAGTTGTTTGCTCTTAAGTGGCACTCTAGTTGATGTTTGAGCGAGTTGCTCTTAAGCAGCACTATAGATGATATTTCCAGCTATGGCTAAGGTTTGGGTGGTATACTTTCAAGAGGCACTCATGGGATACTTTTGTAATATTTAAATGATGAACTATCGGACAAAATTGGCAGGATGTAAGTGGAAATGCCGAACCTGGGTAAAACGCTTGTGTCTCTGAACTTTTTAATTCCTACTTATCTAAGATATTCATGCTATATTTGTTTTAAAAAGTTACGTGTGGCACACATATTTGGGGCAAAAAATGTTTGAAGAAGTATAGGCACGACTCATATTCGGGGTGTAAAGTGTTTGAAGAAGTATAGGCATGAGCAACTCGAATCCTATTACAAATTTTAACCTCACTGATGCTAACAACAGGGGTTTGAGAAACCAAATTTGCATATTCCAGGAGCGAGAGTTAAACATGCCTTAACTTTGTCAATAAATAGTACAATTTTGGTACTAAAAAGTACATGTGCGTATTCATCTAAATGTATTTATCTAAATGGGAGAAACCTTTCTTGAAACAAATCTTCAGTGGAAGGAGCTAGCCCCATCACCTTTGCCTTTATTTCTTTGAGCTTTTCAATCTTGATACAAGCGGATCTCCGAATATCCTTCATTTTTTCTTCCATATGATATTCAAAAGGATTCATGGGAGCAATGGCCTTACCCCGCTTCTTCGTGGAGTGTTTGAATGAGCCCTTCGAGGAGGACCAACACTCTTACGGCATTTTGTGATGGATCCCTTGGTAGGTTTACTCGAGAGGGGAAGATTCTTTTCAGCTTCTTTAATGGGAGAGTTTTGTGACTGAGGAGCAAAATGATAACTCAAGGGGGTAAATCCCTTTACATTCAGTTCCTCCAACCAATAAAGAATAAGGTCAAAGGCTTTTTTTCTGCCAAGAAGTTCCATTCTCATTGACGTTAACTTCCTCCATCCAGTATTGAGCAGCTTTGAGTAGAAATTTTGAAAGCTGATCATTTCCAATTAAATATGAGGAAGGAATACCGTGAGAAAGTATGTAGGCAAGGAGGCTTACTTCGTGTGCATCAATTTTTTCTTCAAAATCGGCAATGCGCTCCTCGACTTCTTTGGCCTGTAACATCTAGGCTTTGATCTCCCCCACGAGTCATGTTTTCTCGGATAAGAGAGATTCTACCAAAGAACTATCCTAAACTGGGGGTTCTCCCAAGCGAGGAATTCCTCTTCAAGGCTAGTTATTTTTCTCTGAGCCACTAGATGTTGCTCGGCAATCAAATCCCTTTGGGCCACTAATTTATGATTTTCGCCCATGCAACCAATCAGGTTCCCTCAAAGCTTAGTCGCAGTAGCAAATTTTAGATATATTTGACACATTAGCTCTTTGAAGTCTTTATCAGCGGGATCACGATCTTTGACAACCTCTAAAGGATATGTACCATTAAATTATTTGCTCAGGAAATCCGTAACGAACCCCTTGAAGGTTGGATGGTCTTTGGACCGCCACAGCTTCATCTCACCTTCGAGCTGGTTAAGCTTGTCTTTCAAAGATTCCTTCCCTCGGTTACAATTAGATAATTCCCATATGGCTTTTGATAACTGTTTATGTCTCTCACTAAATTCTTTTTTAGCACTCGAAAGCTCCACACAAGCGCCTTCTAACACTCTCTCAACGAGTTAAACTATGAAAAGAGAAAAAAGGTAAAATCAATAAGTCATAAAAATGCCAAAATATATTCTTATATTAATGTTTCAAAAGAAACAAAAGGGTTACAACTGGGGGTCCTGATTGGAAAAGTTACAATCAAGGACAAACCCTAGAATTATCCTTCTTTGAGGTAGATGCAATCATTTCCTCCACTCGGACGTCTGCTGAATTCTGCTCGGGGGATGTGTCTGTGGCCTTGGGTAGGGGGATTGCTCAAATCCCCTCGGCAGTGAAAAACTGCCCTTTGGAATTAATGAAATCCATCGGGGTAAATTGAAGGCCATTGTTCTTGATTGCCTCATCCCATTTTGCATCCAAAGTAGCCTCAGGCTCTGCCTTGACTAGCTCGTCCACCTTCTTAGCAATTTCTTCAGACAGGGAGGTGAATAGTTGAGGCTTCTAGAATTCCTCAGCTAGATCACTACAGCTGAGATACTTGGCCACCTCCAGAAGGTACACAAACAGTTAAACTCAGAGCTATTCAAAATTTTTCTTTTAAATACCTCGAGCAGCTAAACCTGTGAGACTTGGTCCTCAGTAGCTTGAACCCTCTTCTCGAGGGTATCCTTCTCCAGCGTCCATTGACACCTATCGGAATCAAAATTCCACCTCTCCTCATCCAGGGTTTTTTTTATCCTTGAGCACTCTATTTTTCTCCTCGAGCACTCTATTCAACTCCAAAATTTTAGCATCCTTTTTGCTGAGCTTCTCTTCAAGAGAACAATGGCCAGAAGTACAAGTATAAGAAAAAGTTGCCATCTTCTGAGTGGCCTCATGGAAAAGTTGGGAAACCTAGCAAAATAGTTAAATTTAGACCAATGCTAGGAAAAAGCACACTAAACTGAATTTTTCAAAGAACAGATGAAAACCTCAGGATTAGAGACCATTCTCCCGATGTAATGCTCACTGTTGGACATGGATACCGTATTAATTGAAGGGGTGCTAATTGTTGATGGGCATTTTCACTGCCATGTGCTCCTATTATCGGTGGTTGAGAGACGTTACCAACATTTCCGCCCTCTGCCCCTGTCTTCTAGAAAACATTCCTAGTATTGGGGGGATGGCCATCAACAACGGTCAAAGTAGGCCTTTCACCACCTACTGGGCGAGTGGAGGCCTGAATCGGGGGAGGGGAGGCCTGATTCGAGGGAGTAAGGGTCCCTTTAGGAGGACCCTGTCCCTGCTTCGAGTGTGGCTTCTTGTTCCTTAAGCCACTAGCGAGACCCACTGGAAAAAAAGAAGAAGGACAACATCAGTAAAAGTAAATGCAATGGCACAAAAGACAGGAGAAGTAGAATTATATTAAGGCACCTTCGGAAGCTTCTGAGTGCCTAAAATCACTAACGAGGGTTTCAAGGGAAGGGCCTTCTTTGGGGCTCTCTTGTTCTCTTCTCCTCTTCCTAATATATTTTTCTGGAGTACTTTATAGACATACTCCTCATAGCTTTTAGGGGGGAATGCAAAGCCTCCAATCTGGGGATTAGGATTGTTGAAGCGACTATAGTCAAGAGAGCTGGATAACAAATTTTACCTATCCCTCTCGAGGGCATTCGAAAAAATATACTCCCCTGGTTTGGGAGACTCAACTCGCACGTCCCAATTCCACTGAGGAAGTCGATACCTCCTACTGTCAAATGAAATCCCCCTTTTCCAGCTTCTCCAATCACCCAAATTACCAGGAACAACAAAAACCTTGTGATGTGCCTACCAGGTGGTAAAGGTGACAATCATGTTGGTGACAACGAGAAAAAAAGCTTATACCTTGGCTTGATACCAAACTCATCACATCATGTAAAGAACATCATAATAATCACCAAGACATTGGGAGGAACTTTTGCAAGGTTCACCTGGAATTGTTTAAGAAGTTTGGAAAAGAGAGGCGGAAATGGAATGGTAAGCCCGCTGCAAAGATGTCTGAGGGAAATGTCAGATCTTCCCTTGGGGAGTTTATGGGGGGTATCTTCCTCTTGAAAGGGTTGAAAATCAGCATCTGGGGCTATTTGTTGGAGAAGATGGATCGAGTCCAAAACCATCGAGATAACTTTCCCCACTACTGAGGCCAGGTGTTCCTTTCCCGAATCCCTTAACCTTACCCCTCGAGATTTCCTATCTTTAATTTTCTAAGAGGATTTAGCCAAAGAAGATGCCTAGGTGCTCTCGAGGGTGCTTCCTCCTCCTCGAGAGACGTCCTCTCTCTCAAAAGAGACACATTCTCCTCCTCCCTTATGGCTTCGAGGGACGTTTCCTCATAGACAGGACATGTATTTGACCCCCCCCCCAGAACCTCAAGCTCTAGATTTGGAGAAGGGTAGAAGCCAATTTTTCCACTAGTAGGGGATCTTCTTATATAGGGATTACCCATGCC
Source organism: Rubia yunnanensis (assembly GCA_037428765.1). Lineage (NCBI taxonomy): Eukaryota > Viridiplantae > Streptophyta > Magnoliopsida > Gentianales > Rubiaceae > Rubia > Rubia yunnanensis. The sequence continues at coordinate 82,102,888 of CM075068.1, forward strand.
TGGTGGCTAGTTCTCGACGGGCTCTCGAGGAGGCATATCAGTTCCTGGGAAAACCTTTTCTTCCCCCCAGACTGTTAGTAATGTGATTGGACATACCTCTTCCAGCATCGGAATCATATTGGAATTCTTTGGAATGAGTGCATTCCGAGTCTGTAATAACCTTTCCTGGCGTACTAATCCCCGCCTCTCCTACCCAAATCTCACTGGGAAATCTCTCAGAGGTGGAACCCCCATCATAATGGGGCATGATTGCAAGTTGAGAAAATGAAAAGATTAGAATAAGAAGAGAAGGTACTTACTGATTTTCTGGGAAAGGCGATGAAAATTAGACTCGAGAGCGAAGGAGAGAAAGAGTGCTTGTAAGAAGTTCCTGCAAATGAGAAAAGTGAAAGAGAGAAGAGAAGTTAAGGGGTAATAATAGGGGATGAAATGGTGGATAATTAATAACTGTCTCGGAAATGTATAAAAGTTATAGAAACACACTACTTTTCTGCCTTCTAACAACACGTTATTTGGGGAGCAGTGACACGTGTAGTTGTACGATATGCGCATGCCTTTTGGAATCCTAGCATTGAGAGTTAATAAGAAAACTAGATTTTCTCCCTCAAAGACAAGAGCTAGGAAATACTAGGTTCATTTGAGTCTTCACAGTCCTCGAACTTTCCCATCCATTTGAGGCCTCGAAGAACCTTTGTACCATTCCAGCTTTCCGAGGTCGAGAACCTGCTTTTCTGGGGGCTTTTGATAGAGGTTAAGCCCAAGAAGGCCATTGGGCTGAAGATGTGGTGGCCAAATTAGGATATTATTTAATACTCTAATATAATTACCGCATTTGTAATTAAGGGTTATAATTGAGGAGGACGTTATTTAGGACAAGGAGTACAAATAAAAGGTATGCATTTACTTATCATTCTTTCTGTCTTAATCATATTGGACTCTTGGATTAACTTAGGCATCAGAGTGTTGACCCCTGGAACCCCCATAGACAGTTTTATTGCAAGTTAGTTCAAGAGGAATTGATGCCCACAAACTGGTCGGTCGTTCGAGACGCATGAAATGCCTTCCAAAAACCTAAAAACTTTTAAGGCCCAAGCTCTTACCCTCCTTAAAATCCAAGTTTTTTATTCTTTCTCCCCATTTTTCTATCCCTGGCAACTTCATATTCTTCTTCTCTTGTGATTCTTTTCCTCGTTCTTTTTTTTTTTTTGTTAATTTTTCTATTTCTTTATTTCACCAAAAGTCCAATATTACATTTAATTTTGCGATTGATATTTCCAAATTTGGATAATTTCATCGAGAGTGCAGAATACCGGAAGTGTGCATGATATGAATCTCCTAGTAAACACTATGGATTGCGGAATTTAAATCTTTGGCCGAATTAAGAGATTTGTAAACCCTAACTTGGCCGCACAAAGTTGATCGCAACTAGCCCTCGGGATTGCTCTCAATTTAAAAAAAAAATACTCACTAACTAGGCCACATAATTAGTTCACAAATATAGAGTATTGATACTTAACTAGCCCGCAGGATTAAGCAACAATGAAGACGCTCACAAGCAATGAGTGTAAAATAAAAAATATGAATAGATGATGTATATAATTGCATGTAAAAATTCAGCCAAGCCTCCCCTATTTATAGGGTAAAATTTGGCTAGAAACCCTAATTAGAAATAGAAGGTGAAAAGACTTATGATGGCTTAACGAAGCTATAACCATATCTAGCTATAATACCTAAAATAAATCTAAATGACGACCATATTCATCCAAGTAAAACAATCCAAATATTGGTTGAATTCTTAAATGAATCTGTATATCTAAAATTACCAAATCTAATTATAATCAAATCAAAACTAAATATTCTAACCCTAAAATAAAGGTATGACCGAAATTAACCCTTCCAAAGCCAACGTGGCCGAGTTAATGTGCATTATTATAAAATAAAATAAATTAAAAATGATCACACTACCTCACTAAAAAATCCAGTGGGAAAAAGTATTTTGTGTTATCCTCCTAAAAATAGAAAACTAAGAAACTATAATTAATAATATTTTTGATATCGTATCATTCCCTCCGAGGTTGAAAACTTTTGTCCTAAAAATATGAATGATCTTCAAAAGTAACTATAGATACATCCCACGCTATCCCTACAAATTCTTGCTAAAAGATGATGACTAGGCAATGACTGAAATGTTGACGTGGCTTGAAACTCCTTCAACTCGCGAGGAAAAGGATAGTAGGCGAGAAAATTAAATAAATCACGATAAAATGATCAACTTGTGAGAAACTAAGCAGATTGCGAGATGAAAATGTGGACCAGCCGTATCGGACGTGTAGAAGATGCACCTCAAGTGATGCGCGCGAGTAGAAGATGCATCTCAAGTGATGCGCGTGTGTATCTCGCGCGCCTTGCTGTGAGATTGCGTGTGTGGAGCACGCGTCAACGTCTTCATTGTTGCTGGACTTCTTCACAGACGTCCCTAAAGATCGATCAATATTTGTTGCTACTGACGCGACCACAATAATCCAAAGACGACAACGAAAATGCTGATGAGCATCCCGGGTGGTCAACAGAGTCGGCGTCAACGGAATGGTCAGAGAAGACCGGGGCAGACCTGTGGGAAAAAAGTTGTTGGAGCTGGATTCCTCGAGGTGGAAAACGTTGCAAGCTAACGGAGAAGAGGAGCCTGGAATAATGGAGAAAACTTACGGGTAATTATCAGAGCTGAACGTGACCGGCGACATGTATATGTCTGATAGTTTTCATTCTTATTTTTAAAAAAAAAATTGAAAATATAAATATGGATATGAAGTTACCAATTGATATCGCCCTATGATACAAAATAATGCAGATTGTTATGATGGTCACAGAAACTTTTGCTTTGCTCTGATACAAAATGATATGAATCTCCTTGCGAAAGTTCTAGATTGTGTAATTTAAATCTTTGACCGAATTAAGGGATTTGAAAAACCTAACTTGGCCACACAAAATTGATCACAACTAGCCCTTGATATTGCTCTCAATTTGAAAAATGTTTCTCACTAACTAGCCTGCAAGATTAGTTCTCAAATAAAGGGTATTGATAGTTAACTAGCCCGCAGAATTAAGCAACAATGAAAATGCTCGCAAGCAATGAGTATAAATTTGAAAATCTAATGAGATGATGTATATAGTTGTGTGTAAAAATTTGGCTAAGACTCCCCTATTTATAAGGTACAATTCAGCCAAAAACCGTAATCCAAAACATAAACTGAAAAGACTTATGAAACCTTAAAGAAGCTTAATCCATATCAAACTAGAATAAATAAATCTAAATTATGACCATATTCATCCAAGTAAATAAATCCATATATTGGTTGAATTCTTCAGTGAAACTGCCATATCTAAACTTATCAAATCTAATTCTAATCAAATCAAAACTAAATATTCTAACCCTAAAATAAAGGTATGACCAAAATTAACTCTTCCAAATACAACATGGTCGAGTTAATGGGTCTTATTCTAAAAGTAAATAAATTATAAATGATCACACTACCTCACTAAAAAACCTAGTGGGAAAAGAGTATAGTGTTATCCTCTTAAAAAATAGTAAACTAAGAAAACTATAATAGATGACATTTTTTATATTGTACTATTGCAACATTTATTTCCCCAACATTTATTTCCCCACAAAATCACTATGAATGCTTGGCTTTCAAAATCCAGTGATCCATGTGGTAAATTTTCTTACACCTCTAGCTTTAAATTCCAAAGATCTAAAGGATCGTTAGGCCATGCTTTCACGGTTTGTATTTGTAATGGAAATCAAAATCAAACGAGCTATTACTCTTCTGTTCCACACGAGATTTATGTTCTTGTTGAGCTCATCTTAGGGCACTTGCACTATTACTTGTGATGTCCCAACTTAACTCCCCACCTGACAATATCTTTCGCCCAGATCAGCTAGCAAAAGCAAGCGTTGGATCTAAAAAGAGGGGCGATGCCCTGCTTCCGTTTCACGCAATAAGTTAAATAACACTAAAAGTAGTGGTATTTAACTTTCACCTTTTGGCTCCCTCTTATTCTACACCTCTCAAGTCATTTCACAAAGTCAGAGTAGAGTAAAGCTCAACAGGGTCTTCTTTCCCTGCTGATTCTGCCAAGCAATTCTTGGTTGTGTTTTCGCTGGATAGTAGACACTGACAGTGAAAATATCGTTAATCCATTAATGTGCATCACTAATTAGATGACAAGGAATTTGGCTACCTTAAGAGAGTCATAGCGTTGTTTACCCACGCTTGATTGAATTTTTCACTTTGACGTTTATAGCTCTTGGCATAAATCACATTGTGTTAACATCTTTAGGGACCATCACAATGTTTTTTAAAAAATAAAATTTCAGATTCCCCTCCTCCGTACCATTTATCAGTCGACTGTTTAGCGCACGAGGAAGGCCCCTCTCAAAGCCGTTCCCATTCCATCCCCTAGTTCATCGATGACTGGTAATGGTTTAAGTAGTTTTGAAGCAATTACCTTCTTTGAATGTAGATCTTGTGAAAATTTGTATAATTTGAATCATATATCTTGTAGTTTTGACTATATGAAGTTTAAGTGGTAGTGTTGATGTTCACGGTTTTGTTAAAAATAGTGTTGTTGGTATGCATGTTGTTGGAGAGTTGAATGTGGACAAAGCGGTGGTGTAAGTGATATACTACTGGTGGTTTGAATATGACTAAAGATTGAGTGTCGTTATTAATCTGACGGGATCCAGAAGGCTCATCCTTTTTTATCTACTTCTAGGATAGTTTTGACTTTGGAACTCCTTTTAAAGGCGGTTATTGAAACTGCCATCCATTGTCTATGATGGGAGATGTATCACTGTGGCATCCGACCGGAACAAAAATGCCCTTTTCACCATTTTTATATCTCCCGCCACTCTAGTGTAGGAATTACATAAGGCCGACTTTATGATATCAATGAAGTTATGATTATTATCCACTAATATAATAGTTTCTTGTTGTTTTTCAATTCAAGAATTATTGATTTCTTGTTGCCAGCACCTTACATATGGCTTTTTTTGGCTCCAATTTTTTAAGTGTTTCCCATGCCACGTATTTGTTTATCTAAAATTTTGATACTAGAGTATAAACTTGTGTGAACCACTTGGGAATGTAGACCCCGGTTCTATAATAGTTAAAAATGGTAATTGAATTTTTATTCTAATTACCTCTGCAAGGTATTTTTCTATTAGTGGATCCAAATTGCCGATTTGCTCTTATTAAGATCGGAGACCACATCACAAATCATCCCCAATATTTTTAGGTTGATCCTTCTTGGGGGTTATGGGACTTGATTCAGGTTGTTCAAGCTTATGATTCATCCAAATCGAGTCAAAGAACCCATTTTTCCCCCTAGCCTTCTTTAGAATTATGGTACAAGGACTAGATTTGTTAAATTTTAGCGACATCACAACAGAGAAGACAAGTGGTAAAAACTATGTTGCGCTATTAGACCGGTGGTGTGGATGGATATATTGGGATTGATGTTGTTAAAGGCCTTAGTTATTGATAAGAATTATTTACTGTGAATCTTAGTTTTTGATGATACTCTCTACTCTCTACTCTCTACTCTCTACTCTCTACTCTCTACTCTCTACTCTCTACTCTCTACTCTCTACTCTCTACTCTCTACTCTCTACTCTCTACTCTCTACTCTCTACTCTCTACTCTCTACTCTCTACTCTCTACTCTCTACTCTCTACTCTCTACTCTCTACTCTCTACTCTCTACTCTCTACTCTCTACTCTCTACTCTCTACTCCCTTGGCAGCAGCTCAAGTTGCAGAGGGAGAATTTTGAATAATGGGATTTTGGTCTTTCTATTTAGCTTTCCCAATTCTGGCCGAGTGGCGCCTGGCGTTGCTATGTATTAGTTCCCATGTCGGAACGAATTTGGAGGGTGTTGTTCAGTGAATGTTAACAAACTACTCATTTATGTACACTACAATGTGGAGAAAAAGACAATGGTCCTGCCTTTGGCTAGTCGCATTCGTTGCTCTTAAACCAACAAAGGCAAGACTTTCTTCAGAGGCAGCTTATTATAAACCAATAGGTGTCTCATTACATTTTCTCAAATCATATCAGTTACTTGCTCATTTATATTTCATTCTTCTTTTATGGTATATCTACCTACATAAATATTCATCTTTTCCATTTCTTTTCTGTCTTGCTCAGTACTTCCACTGAAGAATTATCATCTTTTACAAGTTTGAACCTTTCCAATCATGATTTTTTCTTGCTATATTATCATAGATTTGTGATATGCATTGATACTTTTCTTTACAAAGATCACGGTTGTTTGTTATTTTTTATCTTTTTAGTGACTCTTTGAAGACATGAAACCCTAATCAAAAGGATTTATTTTTATCATTCTAGATTCACATGATATTTAATCCTTTTTTGTAATTCAGATTGGAGGTTTTGTTTTAATATAGGACCATAGAACTTACCTTAATCTGGTTAACTATATAAAAGGAATACTTAGAAATGGCACGCTTGTGTCAACCGTCATCAGGGGCATAGTGGTCATTTCCCAGCAAAGTCGAACGTGTGCCCTTCTATGTGCTCTTAAGTGGCCGCCCAAAATGACGTCGTTTTGGGCACTAATTTTGTCCTCTTATGAATCTCATTTGTCAAAAGTTGCGGAGCCTCTATGTGCGGCTGCATGTGCTGCTAGGTGGCTGACGAAAACGACATTATTTTTGTCACCCCTTCGAGGGGTCCAGCTCTCAGCCCTCGAATGAATCTAGCTCTAAGCCCTCAATGGGGTCCAGCTCTCAGCCCTCGAAGGGGTGGAATCTCAGTCCTCAAAGGGGTCGAGATCTCAGCCCTCGAAGGGATGGAATCTAAGTCCTCGAAGGGGTCCAACTCTTAGTCCTTGAAGGAATGGAGGCTTCTATCCTTGAAGGGGTCCAACTCTCAGCTCTTGAAGGGATGGACTCTTAGTCCTCAAAGGGGTCCAGCTCTCAGCTCTCGAAGGGATGGACTCTTAGTCCTCGATGGGGCCCAGCTCTCAGCCCTCGAAGGGATGGAATCTCAGTCCTCAAAGGGGTCGAGATCTTAGCCCTCGAAGGGATGGTCTCTTAGTCCTCGAAGGGGTCCAGCTCTTAGTCCTCGAAGGAATGGAGGCTTCTATCCTCGAAGGGGTCCAGCTCTCAGCTCTCGAAGGGATGGACTCTTAGTCCTCGAAGGGGTCTAGCTCTCAGCTCTCAATGGAATTGACTCTCAGCCCTCGAAGGGGTCCAGCTCTCAGCACTCAAAGGGAAGGGCTCTTCTATCCTCGAAGGGGTCTAGCTCTTAGCCCTCGATGGGATAGACTCTTAGTCCTCGAAGGGGTCTAGCTCTCAACCCTCGAGGGGCTCAGCTCCAGCTCTCAGTCCTCGAAAGGGTCCAGCTCTTAGCCCTCGAAGGGGTCCAATTCTCAGCCCTCGAAGGGATGGACTCTTTTATCCTCCAAGGGGTCTAGCTCTCAGCCCTCGAAGGGGTCCAACTCTCAGCCCTAAAAGGGATGGAATCTCAGTCCTCGAAGGGGTCGAGATCTCAACCCTCGAAGGGATGGACTCTTAGTCCTCGAAGGGGTCCAACTCTCAGCTCTCGAAGGGATAGACTCTCAGCCCTCGAAGGGAAGAACTCTTCTATCTTTAAAGGGGTCTAGCACTCTACCCTTGATGGGATGGCCTCTTAGTCCTCGAAGGGGTTCAGTTCTCAGCCCTCGAAGGGGTCCAGTTCTCAGCCCTCGAAGGGATGAACTTTTTTATCCTCCAAGGGGTCTACCTCTTAGCCCTTGAAGGGATGGTGTCTTCAGACTTCAAAGGAGTCGAGATCTCTACCCTCGAAGGGATGGAATCTCAGTCCTCGAAGAGGTCGAGATCAACCCTCGAAGGGATGGACACTTAGTCTACGAAGGGGTTTAGCTCTCAGCCCTCGAGGGGTTCAGCTCTAAGCCCTCAGGGATTCAGGTCTCAGCCCCCAAAGGGGTCTACCTCTCAGCCATCGAAAGGATGGAATCTCAGTCCTGGAAGGGAGCGAGATATCAGCCCTCGAAGGGATGGACTCTTAGTCCTCAAAGAAGTCTAGATCTTAGCCCTCGAGGGGTCTAACTCTCAGCCCTCGAAGGGTCCAGCTCTCAGCCCTCGAAGGGGTCTAGCTTTCAGTCCTCGAAGGGGTCCAGCTTTCAGTCCTCGAAGGTGTCTAGCTCTCAGCCCTCGAAGGTGTCTAGCTCTCAGCCCTCGAAGGTGTCTATCTCTCAGCCCTCTATGGGATGGACTCTTAGCCCTCGAAGGGGTCTAGCTCTCATCCCTCGAGGGGTCCAGCTCTCAGCCCTTGAAGGGGTCTAGCTCTCAGTCCTCAAAGGGGTTCAGCTCTCAGCCCTCAAAGAGAGGGTCAAACTCTCACCCCTCAATGGGGTGCAGCTCTCGGCCCTCGAGAACTGAGATTCCATCCCTTCGAGGGCTGAGATCTCGACTCCTTCGAAGGACTGAAGACTCCATCCCTTCGAGGGCTAAGAGCTAGACCCCTTAGAGGATAAAAAATCCATCCCTCTGAGGGCTGAGAACTGGACCCGTTCGAGGGCTGAGAGCTGGAGCCCTTCGAGGATTGAGAGCTGAAGCTGGGCCCCTCGGGGCTGAGAGCTAGACCCCTCCGAGGACTAAGAGTCCATCCCATCGAGGGCTAGGAGCTAGACCCCTTTGAGGTTAAAAGAGTCATTCCCTTCGAGGGATGATATCGAAGGGATAGACTCTTACTCTTCGAAGGGGTTTAGCTCTCAGCCCTCGAGGGGTTCAGCTCTCAGCCCCCAAAGGGGTCTACCTCTCAGCCCTCAAAGGGATGGAATCTCAGTCCTTGAAGGGGGCGAGATCTCAGCCCTTGAAGGGATGGACTGTTAGTCCTCAAAGGATTCTAGCTCTCAGCCCTCGAGGGGTCCAGCTCCCTCAAAGGGGTCTAGGTCTCAGCCCTTAATGGGATGGACTCTTAGTTCTCGAAGGGGTCTAGCTCTCAGCCCTCGAGGGGTCCAGCTCTCAGCTCTCGAAGGGGTCTTGCTCTAAGACCTCAAAGGGGTCCAGCTATCAGCCCTCGAAGGGGTCTAGCTCTAAGTCCTCGAAGGGGTCCAGGTCTCAGCCCTCGAAGGGATCCAGCTCTCAGCCCTCAAAGGGAGGATCCAGTTGTTAGCTCTCGAAGGGGTCCAGCTCTCACCCCTCGATGGACTGCATCTCTCAGTCCTCGAAGGGGTCCAGCTCTCAGCCCTCGAAGGGGTCCAGCTCTAAGCCCTCGAAGGGGTCCATCCCTTAGCCCTCAAAGGGGTCCAGCTCTCAGCTCTTGAACGGGTCCAGATCTCAGCCCTCGAAGGGATGGAGTCTTCTGTCCTTGAAGGGGTTGAGCTGTCAAACCTCAAAGCGATGGAGTCTTCATTCCTGGAAGGAGTTGAGATCTAGGCCTTCGAAGGGATGGAGTCTTTTTGCCTCCCTTTTTTTTGCAAAAAGCAACTATTATAAACATTGTTTTTACTTTTTTCCCCTAATCCAAACTTTTTCCTCATATTCACCTCAACGAATAAATAAATTATGCAAAAAGCAAATATTATAAACATTGTTTCCCCCTAATCCAAACTCTTTCTTCTGCTTTGTTCTTCTCCTGGTAAATGCTTGTGGGTTTTTTAATTTCGGGTCTTTGACCAAGTTTATATAACATTAAGATATTTTTGGTTTTTTTTGGCAAAAAGGAAATATTATAAACATTGTTTTTCCTTTTTCCCCCTAATCCAAACTTTTTCCTCATCTGGTTACTATATAAAAGGAATATTCCCCTCAACGAATAAATAAATTATGCAAAAAGAAAATATTATAAACATTGTTTCCTCCTAATCCAAACTCTTCCGTCTGCTTTGTTCTTCTCCCGGTAAATGCTTGTGGGTGTTTCAATATTGGGTCTTTGGCCAAGTTTATATAACATTAAGATTTTTTTGGTTATAAAACCTTGGAAATATATCAATGGAGGTCGTTGATCGATTAAACAGAAATACTATGAGGAGGATGGCTTATGCTGAATTATCACCTGAGGCAAAGGGACAATTGTTGCAGCAGAGAAGGGAGCAAGATGCTTTATAGCGTTCTTTTAAGTCAGTGGAGGGTTCAATGGTGAATGATATTGGTGTGTGTTTTTTGGTCCTAATTTATTTCCCCCGGTTTAAACGCCAGTGTTATGATTACTGCTGATATCGCCATTGCCTGCTTTTCTTGTGAGCTCCCTTTTATGTTATTTTATTTAAGCGACTGGTCATCTTGCACAGGGTGTTTTGGTTTACTACTTCCACATATATGTAGCAATGTATTATGAACATTCATATTAGAATTAAATTTACCAAATTCTTTTCTACATGGGCTCAAATTGAACAGGTTGCAGGAGATCCATCAACTATCAACCATGAAATTTCTAAGAGAAGAAAGGCTTATGGTTAGATCCCTGCTGAAAAAAATTTGCTAATGCTCCAACGAAAAAGAGAGCAAGTCACACTAAGACGTTCATCTCAAACATCATATCAACAGCCGGTGACAGGTTTGTGTGTACAATTTTAAACTGTATTTATTTATCTTCTTCTGTTACATATAATCGGGTGTTTAAATTTATTGGTTTCAGTTTATGGAATGCAGGTTCGAAGAGGAAACCACAAACATCTTCCTCTGGCCATTTATCCAGTGATGATGCACTCCCATCGAGGAATTTGATGGATACCAGTAGTTATGGCAATGCATAGCCAGGAGAATCGGGGGATTCTCATGATGATTTATTAATCATTGAGTCAAATGATTTGAGTGTCCAGTAAATTTGGAATCTACGAGGTAATTCACCATCAAGGAATTTGATGGATAGCAGTAGTTATGGCAATGTAGAGCCAGCAGGATTGCCATTCTCTCATAATGATTTATTAATAATTGAGTCAAGTCATTTTGTGTGTCCAGCAAATTCGGAATCTGCGAGCTCACTGCAGGGGTCAGTTCATCTTTACATGTTAATTGTATTCTTTTGTATCTACCTTTGCAGCATTATGTTTTGTCAGAGATCTTGATTTATATCTGTGGCATTATATGGTCAATATCAAACTTTCTTGACTATTATATATAGTTCAATTGATTCACAGTGATTGGTATATCCATTTCTCTATGTTTTTCTTGCACATACTTACTAGCATTTTTGTCTGCAGCATATGGTTCATTTTCCAAATTTGTTACATCTTTGCGAAGAAATATTTAAGCTAATATTTATGCTGATGGTCACCACGCAGTATCCTCTTCTTCGTATGTTCATTTCGCCAACACCAGCTCTGCAGGTCTATATATATTTGTGTATGATTCACCGTTCTTTCTTGACTTATGTAGCATTTTCTTTACTGTGTATTCCAACCTGCAACATATGATTCTTTTTCTTCTCGTGATGGTTTGTTACAAGGAAATTCTCCAGTTGATATTTCTTGCCATGTACACCAAGCAGAGTGTTCCTCTTCTCATGGTTATTTGCCAATTATCAGTCCTTCTATTCTTTATAGTGCAAGGGATGGAAATTTACCTTCTACTTCTGTAGGTTTGTTTTTCTTGGTTTATCATCACTATTATTTTCATCTTTATGAGATATTTTTTTTAGCTGTGCGTTGAAATTTACATGTAATTAAATGGCTGATATCCAAATGTGATACTCTTTAGTAAAATAGTTGGTATTTGTATGTGTCATTAATAAATTAAATTATATATTTATTCAGTCAACAATTGCAGCAAAGCAATGGCATTAGATGAAGTTTAACTAGCTAACGGTTATTTGTGGTATATTTAATTTTTTGTCCAGGTCCACTGAAAAAGAGAGTATAAAAATATTGCTCTCGGAGATGATATTCCCACCTTTGCACGGACATTACCTGTATTGACTGATTGTCTTCATTGCAAGGAAAAGAGATTTAAGGGGGAATCAAATCTATTTTGTTGTTCTTTAGGGGAAATTTACATGCCATCTGTGCCAATACCAGACCAATGAAGAGCTCTTTTTGTTGGCATCACACCACAGTTTATCCATTTTAGGAAGAATGTACGGACCTACAACAATAACCTAGCATTTACAACTTCGAGTGCAGGTTACGATCGCAATTTAACTACTAATGTCGGCGGAATTTATACCTTCAAAGTCTATGGTAAACTGTGTCACTATCTGAAACCTTTGAAAGGTTCTGAGGGAGTAAAATGTGTCACTATCTGAAACCTTTGAAAGGTTCTGAGGGAGCTGCCTGCTGTGTTCAGCTGTATTTTTTTTACACAGACTTTGAGTTGGAAAAGAGAATGGGCTTTGACTGCGCTGATAAATTCGATGAGGCAACAATGAAAATGTTGATGGATATATTGAGATATAATCCATATTGTCAGTTCTTTAAGCACTTGAAAAATATTGACAGCATTGAGACGAAGACTATTGTTCTAAGTGCAGATCCAAAACTTGATCAAAGGCGATAAAACATTCCAACAGTGTCACAGGTTGATAATATATTTGTTGAGCCATTCGAGGAAGATGTAGTAAGGACTGTACCTGTTCCGGTCTACAGCACTGATGGTAAAACTTATAATATCAAACATTTTTATGGATGTTATGATCCAATGCAATATCCTTTAATTTTTCTGAGGGGCCAATCTTGTTGCCATTTGAATGTTAAAAGGATTAGGAAGAGGCATATGGTCTGTCAAGAGCCTGGAGGTGAAATGATGATGTTTGATTCTCCTCAATCATTAATAGATTCTGAGAGTAAAGGTCCTTAATCAACTTTTAAATTCAATTGTCGTGTTTTTTTTATTTTTTGACAATTTACACTATTACATGTTCATGTTTTAATTTTCTTACAGTTGTCAAGGATGGAAAAAAACAAGGACGCAGTTACTTCAAGGGAGTATTACTGCTATAAATTACATATGAGGTCAGATAATGAATCGATGTTTCTACATGTTGGACGCCTATTACAGCAGTTTGTTGTTGATGCTTACATTAAAATAGAAACCAGCCGATTGGAATTCTTCCTAGACAAACAAGGCCAGTTCCGAACTGAAATGGCGCAGGATCTTATGGATGGTATGAATGCTAGTTAAGCAGAGGGATACACACTTGTTCATCGGGTTGTACTTCTAGCTTCATTTATAGGTGGTCCTACATATATGCATCGTAGCTATCTTAATGCCATGGCCATCGTTAAAAAATTTGGTAAGCTTGATATATTTCTGACCATCACTTGTAATCCCTATTGGGCAGAGATTCAAGAAAACCTTCATTTTGGTGAGGCTGCAAATGATAGACCAGATTTACTTGCAAGAATTTTCCGCGCTAAAGTTTATGAGCTGAACGATAACATTACTCAGAAGGAAATTTTTGGTACTGTGCAATCTTTGGTATACGTTATTGAGTATCAAAAAAGAGGTCTGCCTTATTTCCATATGTTGATTATTCTACAACTAGTTGTAAACCTTTGGGACTGGATGCTTATGATAATTGTTTTTGTGATGAGTTGCCCGATCCAGACAAGGAATCATATCTCTTTGGTATTGTTAGCAAAAATATGATGCATGGACCATGTGGTAGATTGAATCCTAAAAGCCCCTGCATGAGGAACGGTAAGTGTAAATTTGAATTCCCTAAAACATTTACACAGTTAACATGTCATATAAAGGATGGTTATCCATTGTATAGAAGGAGAGACAATGGTAGAACTGTTACCATAAAAAACATGCTCTGGGAAATAACTTGGTTGTTAGCTATAATAAATACTTATCCGTAACTTATGATTGTCATATAAATGTGGAAATTTGCACAACTATTGGGCTCATCAAGTATGTTCACAAGTATATCTTCAAGGGCAGTGACCGAACTGCCTTTGCATTGCAGGGTGGTTGACAGGATACAATTATTGATGAAATAAAATTGTATCAAGATGGCCGTTGGATTGGCCCATCTGAAGCAACTTGGAGAATATATGGTTTTAAGCTAAACCATATGCAGCCTGCTATATACTCTTTTCAAGTTCACTTACCAGGTTAACAATATATTACATTTCACAAGAATTCCGCTCTTGAGTCGACTACTGCATATGAGTTTTTCAGTAGAACTATGCTTACATCTTTCTTTAAAATGAATGCATGCGAACCCGATGCAAAAGAACTGAAGCTTCTATATAAAGAATTTCCAGAACACTTTGTGTGGTTAACCTCAAACAGAACTTAGGCGAAGAGAAAATCCAGGAATGTTATCGGTAGGCTGGTTGCAGTAAGTCCCACAGAAGGTGAACGCTATTACTTAAGTCTTATTCTATCTCATGTTAGATCACCAACATCATTTCAAAACTTGAAGAGTGTGCAAGGAAGTCAATAGAATACTTATAGAGAGGCCGCAATTGCATATGCTTTGTTGACTTCAAATACTTATATTGAAGATACCCTATAGGAAGCTTGTTCATTAGAGATGCCATCAACTTTGAGATCTTTATTTGCTATTGTACTGTTATTTTGCTCGCCACGTGATCCGAAAGAATTATGGCTCAGGTTCAGAGATGAACTATGTTCAGATTTTCGTAAAAAATCATCAACACAGCCTCATCTCACTGAAGCCTTTATAAATACAAAGGTTTTGAATATTATAAATGGATTTTTGTTTGAAATGGGTAGGGATATTAAACATTATGGTTTGATGGATAGTATTGCTGATGTATCAGCTCATGAGGTTTAAACACGTGAAATAGTCAGTGAGAGGAGTATTCAAATTTCTGATGAAGAATTACTACTGCCTTGTCTATTAAATGTTGAGCAAAGGCTAGTATATGATCGGATCATGCAAAGTGTTATGGCCAACAGTGGAAAATCTTTCTTTATTGACGTGCCTGGTGGTACAGGAAATTTTTTTGTATAGAGCTTTGTTTTCGACATTGCGGTCTGAAGGTCATATTGCACAGGCTATTGCATCTTCTGGAGTAGCTGCCTCTATGTTGCCTTGAGGAAGGACTCCACATTCCCTTTTCAAGTTTCCATTTGATTGTTCTGACACCAAAGTTTGTCAATTGAGCAAGCAGTGTGGTTTAGCAAAGTTAATAATAGAAGCTAAGTTAATTTTTTGGGACGAGGCGACAATGGAAAAATGTCAATCGTTAGAAGCTTTGGATATGTTACTAAAAGATCTCATGGATACCAATACTCCATTTGGTGGTAAGGTTGTTCTCTTAGGAGGAGATTTTAGGCAAACTTTACCTGTTATACTAGGTGCATCAAGAGATGGAACAGTTCAAGCATCCATTGTGTATTCTCATTTATGGCCAAAATTGGAAAAGTTCCATCTTCAGCAAAACATGAGGGCCTTAAATGATCCTCAGTTTTGCTCTTTTTTATTACGTATAGGTGAAGGGACAGAACATATTGATTACAATGAGGAGATCGAATTGCCAGCTCACGTTGTTATCCCATATTTTGGGAAAGAAGCATCCATCCAAAAGTAAGATATTTTTATCCTTTTCGCACAGGCCTTCTGCATAATGAATCGATTATTAATGGAGACATTGAAAATATTTGAATTGTTTACAGGTTGATCTAATGTGTGTTCACAGATTTAGCTGCATATGCAGTAAATCCAATTGATATGATAGGAAGGTGTGTTTTGGCTGCAACAAATGCTGTCGTTGACAACATAAAAAACTTTTTGATTGATGCTTTTTCCTGGCACTCCAAGATTATATATTAGTACCGATAGAACTTTTGGTGAAAACAATTAGAGTGATCATGAGGATTTTCTCAATACATCATCCAAAAGGTCTCCCACCCCATAAATTAGTGTTAAAACCAAATTGTCCTATCATGCTCATACGTAATTTAAATCCAACCAAGGGACTGTGTAACGGAACTCGATTAATATGTCGTGAGTTTTTTCAATCAACCATTAGGGCTGAGATGGCTTTGGGGCTTTGTAAAGGCAAACAAGTCTTTATTCCTAGAATACCAATTATTTGTGACCAAAGTAGTAACACCTCCATCCCATTTAAAAGATTTCAATTCCCAGTGAGACTCTATTTTGTTATGACAATCAATAAGTCCCAAGGCCAGACATTAGATTTTGTTGGACTATATTTAGAACAGCCCGTCCTTTCCCATGGTCAGTTATATATTGCTTTATCCCGAGTAAAAACCTCTGAATCTGTCAAGGTTCTTTTGACACCTTCGATATTCGATGGTGCCCGACTAAATAATAAAACTAAAAATATAGTTTACAAGGAGATTTTTGAAGAGCAGTAGTTATTCTATTTTTGCTCATCCTGTGCTCCCCGTTTTGGATCTGCAACATTTTGCCTTTTTCTGTTGCATATTTTGCAATATATGGGTTGATTTTTTCTTCTCCTTTTGGATTTGGTAGATTTTTTGGAGCTCCCACATTTTTCAACTTGCATGTACTTCCTTATTTCATTTTCTATAGATGCCTTTAGGAACAATTCTTCAGGTTTAAATTATTTATACAGCTTGCTTCTGTTTGGTTAATGTTGATGTGCAAATTTCAGATTCAACGACTATTGTCCAATATATTGCAATAATGATCTGGTTATATATATATATATATATATATATATATATATATCATGGGACCTATATTAACGGTATGTGTTTAATAGTTCTTCAAATAATCAATTGTAGTAATACAATATTCAAATTCTTTCACCTCCAGCGGAGAGGGTTCTACTAGAGCAAGTCAAATATGTCAGCAACACTTGAGTAAACACATCAGTTAAATCAAGTTTTCCATTGGACTGGAAGGTTTGAGTGTCAAGGTTCGAATCGAGAGAGTTTGAATGGAAGGTTCAAAAGTTAAGTTTTGGGCTCAAATGGATTTAAGGGAAGGTTTCAATAGTAAACATTTCATTAGGAGTTGAAGCAGCCAAAGTTCCAGTGGAAATTTAAAAGTTGAAATTTCATTCCTGAGGTACTAGTTCTAGAGGTGAGCGTTCAAATGCAGAGGGTTCAAGTGGGGAGGTTCCGTTATAAGAGTCCGAGAGCTAATGATTAGAGATGTGAATGTTCAGGTTATGTATTTGCAGTTGAGGGATTCGAGGAATGAAGAATAAGCTGGACAAATTAAATTGGAAAAGTTGGATAGGTACTAGTTCAAGAGCTGAACATTCAAGTGCTGAAGGTTACATTCACTGCTCGAACCTCCAATAGAATTTTCACCTGTCCAACTTCTCCTCATCATTTGCACAATTTCCTATACTCTTCCCTTTTATCTTCTTATTTTATATATTTTTTAAATTTTATATATAAACATAAGAACAACCTGTTGTTGTTCCTCCTTTTCTTACAACTGTTTGTTGACTAGAATCGTTTCTCCAGTTCAGTGTACTATTGTTCTGCTTTCTCCTCATCATTAGCACAATTTCCTATACTCTTCCTTCTTATCTCCTTGTCTTATTATTATATAAGAATCTTTCTTGGAATACTGTTCCACCTTCTTCTCATCATTTGCACCTTCTGTAGTCAGTATGTTACCTTCTTCTCAGCTACAGTGTATTATTCTTCCACCATCTCTTAAAACTGGTTGTTGACAGGAATGTTTCATCGGATATCGTGTTGTCGTGTTCCAACTTCTTCTCATCATTTGTACAATTTCCTATACTCTTCCTTCTTATCTCCTCATTTTATATATTTTTATTTTATATATATATACATAAGTACAACCTATTACTGTTCCTCCTTGTCTTAAAACTGTTTGTTCACCAGAATCTTTTCTCGAGTTCAGTGTACTATTGTTCTGCCTTCTCCTCATCATTAGCACAATTTCCAATATATTCTTCCTTCTTATCTCCCTGTCTTATTATTATATAAGAATTTTTTTCAAATACTGTTCCACCTTCTTCTCATCATTTTCACCTTCGGTAGTCAGTATGCTACCTTCTTCTCATTATACTTCTGATCCACCTTCTTTTTATCATTTGTACAATTTCATATGCTCTTCTTTCTTATCTCCTTATTATATATTATAATATAATAATAATAATATAAGAATATATATATGTATATATATTTCAAAATATTATTATATAATTATATATATTATTTATAATACATTTGCGTACATATATTTTCCTTTCTTCCCTACCTTCGTCGTCATTATAATCATCATCTTGTCATCTCATCTTCTGAGGTAATAACAAAAGAAGAAAGAAAAGACTCAGAAGCTGCTCTAAACACAACATCCTGGTAACTTCCTTCAATCTCCTTTCCTTATTTGTTTTCTCTTTTTTAATGTTAGCACACAATTTGAAAACATTATGCTAATGCTATTTTCCTTTGTTGATTTCTAAATAACATATAATTATATATTTGTTCATAATACATTTGGGTACATATATTTACCTTTCTTCCCTACCTTCGTCGTCATCATAATCATCATCTTGTCATCTCATCTCAGGTAACAACAAAAGAACAAGAAAAAGACTCAGAAGCTGCTCTAAATATAACATCCTGGTAACTTCCTTCAATCTCCTTTCCTTATTTGTTTTCTCTTTTTTAATGTTATTACACAATTTCAAAACATTATGCTAATGTTGTTCTCCTTTTTCGATTTCTAATAACATTATACCAGCAACGTAAATATTCCGTAAGTATCGAATCAGAAAAGTAAATACAACTATACATGTATTATACTCTAAATTTCCATACTTCAAATCTTTACTAAAATATTGAATCACTTAGAGATGTCATTATATGTGATGCAGGAACTATGGCATTAGAAAAAACCATTGATAAACTACGCAATATTGATCGTCCTTGGATCGGAGTCGTTATAGGACTCCTACAAAAGTCCAAAAATTTATTTGTTCTGATGACAAGGTAATTAACTCTTTTTTTACATACAATAGTCGATAATATCATCATTTCTTATAATGATAGATTTATTGATAATACAAGGAGCCAAAGTGGAAGGTTTAATGTTTAACAAAGCATGTGAAACCATGAGCCAAAGAATTCAAGTTTATAACAGGTACAAGATATCGAATGAAAACATAAGAGAAATTGATTCCAGATATAAGAAGGGCGATGTAGAAATGTAGTGGATCATCGACACGAGTACGGTTATTGAAGAAGTGCTTGATTCCGGCCATCTAATTTCAGCTCAACATTCCTAAGTACCATTTGAAAGAATCCATGAGCATGTCAATAAACCTCAAGAACTGATAGTAATCATTTCCCAATGCATCTCTTCACATTAAATCTGAACATATTTTTTGTCTTTACTAACAGTATAAAATTACAGATGTTATAGGGATTATTTCTCAATGCCTCCCAATTCGCATTGTCAACACACCGAGTGGGTCCAAGAAAATTCAAAAGTTTGTTCTTGTTGATGACATGTAAGAAAAAATAGTTTCTGTTGGAAAATTATTATACAATTATCTTCTATATTCCAATTTGCCTTAATGTTTGTCATCCATGTTTAGATTACATGCTTTGACTTACACTACGTGGCAAGAATTTATTGAAAATGAAGGCCAACAATTGCAAGCCACTATGGATGACCTACTTGTACTAATTTGTCATCGACTCAAGGTTGATTCCTTTCAAGGTATTATTTTTACCAACTCAAAGGTAAAAATAATGTCCCATTTTTCCCCAGTACCATGTTTACCTCTTTACTTCGGGCGTTATTTGTGATTGAACAATTTTCTTCATAAATAGATGGTGACTTCAGAGGTGAAGATATCTTTCAAGGTCATCTCTCAGAATTATTACTATATGGCATGCGTCAAATGTTTTCGTTCAACAAGTGCCTCCTTATAATATGAATTCACCTGCATTTTATGCCAAGAGAAGCAGCTTGTTCAACCAAGGTTATAAACCAAGCAACTTCTTCAATTATATATTATTAATGTCTTCAAAATATGTATTTGTTTAAATATCACATAGTTACTAGATTACTCCTATTCTTATTCTGAATGTGTTATTTGCGTAGGTGTCGCTTCGAAGCATATCTTATCAATGACAGTGGCGTTATCACTGCGACCTTCTTCGGTGAACCTGCTGAGAGATTATTGGGATTGACAGCAATGGAAGCTATTGATGGAGTTACATAGGTTAGTGCTTTCTATTTTGACATATCAATTAGGACTTTGAATTTATCATATGAAAACCCAGGCATTGAGTTTAAACATAAGATCATTTTTATCATAGGAATACATTGAAGATCGCCATTATACCGTTGACAATGTTGAGTACATTGTCCAAATTCAAATCTCCAAATTAAAGGGTGACCAGTTTACCCCAAGATATACTGTGTTTAATTTTGCTGAAAAACAATGCTTGCAAAACCAGGTTTCAACTCTTCAATTGGCTAAAAAAAGGTGGTAACCAATCACATTTGGAGATTCAAACTCCACCTGCTACAACACAACTTACTATTCAAGGTACAACTGCATTTAATCTGATATAATACTTCTACCTTTTCATTACATTTCCTTACTTCCGAATAAAAATATAATCCATGCTCCTTCAATCACAGACTCTGCAGATTGTGGACCACCTTCACCAAAGGCAAGAAAGAACCTTTTTCCCCAATCCGAAAGTGAGGACTTTCAGTTATCAAAGGCAGAAGGGAAGAAACCTAAATTAAGCTAACTCCAACAGAAACCTTTTGTTACATCGTTTCTCAAATCAAGTGACCTTTTGTTTTGCGGATGTTCTTTTTTGTCACATCTTTCATATATCATTTGGTGCACGTGATCTCTAAGGCTGATAAATTAAAATTGTAGCACTGTGTAGTGATCAATTCAGCAACAATTCATTTGTTATCAGCTCTGTTGTACAATATTTTTTCAATGTGTTAGTATTGCATGCCTAAGAAATGTCGGACTTATTACTATATCACTGTAAGAATTATACATTACTCGGTTGTATAGTTTTCAAAAACATTTACAAGTTTTTCGCCAACGACGTTTTAAATTTTACACTGAAAGTTAAACTGGCATAAATATTGTACATTTGAAGGTACATTTGAAGTTTAATCAGCATGAAATAATATATATTAAATTTTAAACTAATCATATTTAAATTGAACAAATCCCTGTGGAACTTCAACAGATGAAGGTACCTATTCGGCCCTCGAAGGGATGGAGTCTTCTATCCTTGAAGAAGTTGAGCTCTCGGCCCTCGAAGGGATTGAGTCTTTTGTCCTCGAAGAGATGGATTCTTATGTCTTCGAAGGAATGGAGTGTTCTGTCCGGAAAGGAGGGGTTCCACTGGACATGTTTGAGAGGTACCCATTCGAGAGGTGATGTTTGAAGTGGAGGGATTCCATTCGATCTATTCGACAAGTACCTATTCAAGATGTCAGCCATCGATGAGATGGAGTCTTTAGTCCTTGAATGGGTCGATATGTCAGCCCTCGAAGGGATGGAGTTTTCTATCCTCGCAGGGGTCAAGATGTCAGCCCTCGAGGGGTTGTAGTCTTCATTCCTTGAAGGGATGGAGTCTTCTATCCTCGAAGGGGTCGAAATGTCAGCCCTCAAGTAGATGGAGTCTTCATTCCTCAAAGGGATAGAGTATTCTGTCCTCAAAGGGGTTGAGATCTCAGCCCTCGAGAGGATGAACTCTTAAGTCCTCAAAGGGGTCGAGATCTTAGCCCTCAAAGGGATGGAGTATTCAATCCTTGAAGGGGTCAAGAAGTCAGCCCTCGAAAGGGTCAAGACGTCAGCCCTTGAAGGGATGGAGTCTTCATTCCTCAAAGGGACAGAGTCTTCCTTCCTTGAAGACTTCTAGGTCTCAGCCCTCAAAGGGATGGAGGCTTCTGTCCTTGAAGGGGTCGAGATCTCAGCCCTCGAAGGGCTATAGTCTTCTATGCTCGAAGGGGTCTACCTCCTAGCCCTCGAAGGTATAAAGCCTTCTGTCCTTGAAGGGGTCGAGCTCTCAGCCCTCGAAGGGATAGAGTCTTCTTTCCTCGAAGGGATGGAGTCTTCATTCCTCGAAGGAGTGGAGGTGTTAGGCCTTGAAGGAGTCAATATCTCAGCCATCGAAGGGGTCAATATCTCCGCCCTCAAAGGGGTCGAGATCTCAGACCTTGAGGGGATGGACTCTTCAGCCCTCGAAGGGGTCGAGACCTCAGCCGTCGAAGGGCTGAAACCTTCAATCATCTAAGGGGTTCCAGCTCTCAGCCCTCAAAGGGGTGGACTATAAGTCCTCGAAGGGGTGGAGATCTAACCCTTTGAAGGGATGGAGTCTTCTATTCTCAAATGGGTCTAGCTCTCATCCCAAAAAGGGATCGAGTCTTCAATCCTCGAAGGGACCACAATGTCAGCCCTCATAGAGATGGAGTATTCAAGCCTCAAAGAGTTCCACCTCTCAGACCTCGAAGGGGTGGAGACCTAAGCCCTCTAAGAGATGGAGTCTTCTATTCTCGAATGGGTCTAGCTCTCAGACCTCGAAGGGATGGAGTCTTCAGTCCTCGAAGGGGGTGAGATCTAGGTCTTTGAAGAGGTTAACTCTCAGTTCTTGAAGGGGTCGAGCTCACAGCCCTCGAAAGGATGGTATCTTCTATTCTCGAAGGGGTCCAGCTCTGAGCCCTCGAAGGGATGGAGTCTTCAGTCCTCGAAGGGGTTCCAACTCTCAGCCTTTGAAGGGGTGGACTCTCAGTTCTTGAAGAGGTGGAGAGCTAAGCCCTCGAAGGGATGTACTCTTAGCTGTCAGCCCTCAAACAGATGGAGTCTTCAATCCTCAAAGGGGTCCAACTCTCAACCCTCAAAGAGATGTACTCTTAGTCCTCGAAGGGGTGAAGATCAAAGCCCTTGAAGGGATAGAGGCTTCTATCCCTAAAGAGGTCCAGCTCTCAGCCCTCGAAGGGATGGACTCTTCAATTCTTGAAGGGGTCCAACTCTCAGCCCTCGAAAGGATGGAGCCTTCAGTCCTCGAAGGGGTCCCAGCTCTTAGCCCTCGAAGGGCTGGACACTCAGTCTATGAAGGGGTAGGGATCGAAGCCCTCGAAGTGGTGGACTGTTCAATCCTTGAAGGGGGCTAGCTCTTAGCCCTCGAAGGGATGAACTCTTCAAGCCTTGAACGGGTCCAACTCTTAGCCCTCGAAGGGATGGACTCTTCAGTCCTTGAAGGGGTTCCAGCTCTCAACCCTCGAAGGAGTAGACTCTCAGTCCTCGAAGAGGTGAAGATCTAAGCCCTAGCCCTCAAAGGGATGGAGTCTTCAATCCTCGAAGAGGTTTCAACTTTCATCCCTCGAAGGGGTGGACTCTAAAACCCTGAAGGGGTGGAGATCTAAGCCCTCGAAGGGATGGAATCTTCGATCCTCGAAGGGGTCTAGCTCTCAGCCCTCGAAGGGGTGGACTCTCAGGCCTCAAAGAGGTGAAGATCTAAGCCTTCGAAGGGATGGAGTCTTCTATCCTCGAAAGGGTCTAGCTCTCAGCCCTCGAAGGGATGGACTCTTCTATCCTCAATTCTCGAAGGGGTCCAGCTCTCCGTCCATGAAGGGATAGACTCTTCTATCCTCAAAGGGGTCCAGTTCTCAGTGCACGAAGGGATGGACTCTTCTATCCTCGAAGGGGTCTAGCCATTGGCACTTGAAGGGATGGAGTCTTCAGGCCTAGAAGAGTTCAATCTCTCAGCCCTCGAAGGGGTGGACTCTCAGTCCTCGAAGGGGTGGAGATCTAAGCCCTTGAAGGGCTGGACTATTCTATCCTCGAAGGGCTTCCAGCTCTCCGTCCTCGAAGGGGTTCCAGCTCTCAACCCTCGAAGGGGTCTAGCTCTGAGCCCTCGGGGGGATGTAGTCTTTAGTCCTCAGAGGGGTGGAGATCTAAGTGAGAGGTTATCGCTGTACCTCTTAAAGTTAATACTTTTAAGCCCTAAATGCTTCCTATCTACAATTAAGTAGATAATGGCAAGTCGGGGTCATCCACGAGAAAGGGGATCTTTTCAAGTGTTTTAAACATATATGGGAGAAAACATACTAAGCACTTACATACATAGATACATATAAAAGCATGTAAACAAAGGGAGGGGGTTTGGTTGGTTTGATTCTAAGTTAACAAATTAAAGTACAACAACTAGCAAAGTAAGAGAATGATGTTAATCATGTAATACAACTAAAGATAGGATGAAAATAACAATTTACGGAACCTTGGGCGCAATTGACTTCCACTTCCAAACCTCTTATCCATCACTGAACATGCAACTTATTTACTACTTTCACAACTTGTTGTGAAGGCAAAACTTCTATCCTTCTTAGATACTAGTTTGCAAGAGTGAATTCGACATCTCTTATCAAACCTCACCAATGACTCCCGTAGTCAAAACATGACTCAAGGTATCCCATTGATGGCATTTAGCACGAAGAATCAACAAGCTCGGCAACACTTATAAACACTACACCGTGTCTAAGCGTTTAACCGATTTATGCATTTACACAAGATTGGTCAAGAACGATCAACATTCATAGACTTCTCTCATTTGCTACAAGCGACAAACATGACAAAGAGTTCAACATTATGATATTCACCTAGAAATTATCAATCCATCAACACAATCAAAAGCTCTAAATCATACTCATAGATTCTTATCAAGAAAAGGGGGAAATCAACCCACTTCCCCCAAACCCTAGCAAGCAATTCATACAAGTATTTCATATACTCAAGCTTTCAACAACATTAATGATATTAACAAACACATTCAATGCTCCATAAATGCACAATAGTAAGAGCAATAAATAAGCTATAAATTGTTCTTAAGACATGGGCTTGGAAGCCTTAGTCAATTGCTCCCAAGAGATAGTTTAGCTACAAGAGTTCATGCTAATCAATGCTGAACAACTAATCATAAAAACAAGCGAATTCAAAGATGAAAAATGGAAAGAAAAGGGTTTGGAACAGTACTGAAATTGCAAATGCAGAAGGTTGTGAATGAGCGGAAAGAGAGTATTTTTTATAGTACAAAGAAGATAAGGTGAAATTCTGGCCACCCGTTGGTCGCGACTCACGACGGTTGGTCACGACTCACGATGGTCTCGCTATGAGGTGTCGAGATCTCAAAGGTGTCGAGATCTCAGTCCTCAAAGAGATGGTGTCTTCTAGCCCCGAAGGAGTCAAAATCTGAGCCCTCAAAGTGATGAAATCTTGTGGCCTCGAAGAAGTTGAGATCTCAGCCCTCGGAGGGATGGAGTCTTCTATCCTCAAAAGGATGGAGTCTTCAGTCCTTGAAGAGGCTGAGGTCTCATCCCTCAAAGGGATGGGGTCTTCCATCCTCGAGGAGGTTGAGTTTTCAGCCCTCGAAAAGATGGAGCCTTCTGTCCTAGATGGGGTCGAGATCTCGGCTCTTGAAGGGATGGAGTCTTCTGTCTTCGAAGGGGTCGAGTTCTAGGCCCTCAAATAGCTATAAGATTCTATTCTCAAATGAGTCGAGATCTTGACCATTAAAGGGATGGAGTCTTTTTTCCTCCAGGGGGTCGAGTTTTAGGCCGTCGAATGGATGGAGGCTCCTGTCCTCGAAAGAGTCAACTTCTCTATCGTCGAAGGGTTAGAGTCTTCTTTCCTTGAAGGAGTTGACATCTCAACCCTCAAATAGATGGAGTCTTCTGTCTTCGAAGGACTCAAGTTGTAGGCCCTCGAACTCTCAAGTATACTTAGCTTGACAAAAAAACAGACCCGAGGAAGTGGGTGATACTTCTAAGCCAAGAAAGTAATGGACAACACTCAAATCCTTAATAACAAACTCCTGATGTGTGCCAAGGAAGTGAGAATCTGGTTTTCTTATCAATTCATCATTTAAGATTCTGAAATGGTGCATGCGTGCTAATACAACCGCGTGTGTCGCTGCCCCTCTATCACTGTGCTCTCAGAAGACAAAGAGGCGATCACGTCTTCCCATAACTTTTTGTATTTTCAATGTGGAAATAATTATCCGTCACTTCAGCCCCCATATTTACCTCTCATATTCACCTCTATATTTCCTATTCTCATTTCCAGGCATCTTCCTACAAAATTTGGCTTTCGTATTTGTCTTGCGACTGATCCCGATTTCCATCACTTTTTTTCCAGTAATCAGTAAGTTCTTTCATCCCTATTTGCCTTATATAGTGTACTTTCATTTCTATTCTCCTTCTATAGTTCGTTCATCCCAATTCTCCTTCTATTCTCTTCCCTTTTTCCCCCGCACTCCCCCCAGTATCATGGCCCGCTCTTACGAGGGTTCCACCTCATAGAAATTTTCCGGTGAAATTATTGTAAGTGAGTCTGGGGTTAGTACACCAGAGAAAATTGCTAAAGACCCAAAATATGCCCATTCTGAAGGATTCCATCCCAATCAAGATGCTGGAAAGGGCACATCTCATCCTGGTGCTAATACTCCTGAGAAAGAGGGGTTCATTCTTATAACTGATACACCCTCTCAAAAAACTATGGAAATTGGCTTCCAGACACGGGAAAAACATACATAACGAGGTTCCCTATAAGCGGAAAAATTGGCTTTTACCCTCCTCCAAACCCAGAGCTCGAAACCTTAAGGGAGGAGGAAGAAGTACATCCTTTGAGAGGGATGCAATCCTCAAGGGGGATGAAGCACCCTCGAATGGAGATCGTCGTTAGTAAATCTATTGTGTTATTAATTTATTATTATTAGAGATCATCATCAGTAAATCTGTTGTGTTATTAGATTTATCACTATTAGCTAACTCTCTTTCTTTTACCAATTTCAGTGGGTTTCACAAAGGACTTAAAGAAGCAAAGACCCTAGAAGCAGGGTCAAGCTCGGTCCGAGGGGATACTTGATCCCTCACATCAGGCTTCCACCCACACAGCTCCAATGTTTCCCCTCTCGAATCAGGGCTCCCTTCCTGGAGCAGGCCTCGAAAGACCTATCTTAACCGTCCGTAATGAGCAATCTCCTCACACCGGGAATGTTAGCCAGAGGACGAGGCGAACAACAATACTACCAGCTCCTCCTCACCAAGGCCACTTATGGGAATTCCAGGTGGTGAACATGTTCAACTACAACCTCTGCTCTTTTCAAGTGATGCAGTGCCTACATTACAATTCGAGCATCACCTTTCAAGAATTGGCTCCAATCCTAAGGTTCTTTTCCATTCTCCTATCTGTTTCTCTCTCTCCTTTTTTAAAATTTTACTTCAACTGAGCTGTGAATCACTTGATCAAGGCTTGTAGAGTTTACCACGAAGTCACAATGAGTATAGCATCCCACTTTCCCATTGGTGACGATAACCTTCATCAGGATCTCAGCAAAAAAATGCTGAAATATTGCGAGTGAGAGAATGTCTCGAAGGGAAGGAGAAAATGCTCGAATAAAAACAAAAGCTCTGGGACAGTGAGAGGCATCAATGGTTAACAGAGAGGGATACCCTCACTAAGGGGGTTCAGGCTGCAGAAGAGAAAATTCAAGCTGTGGAGAATAAGGTTCAAGACGCGGAAGAGAGGGCTCAAGCTGCAAAACACCCAGCAACACAAGTGCAACTACTCGAGCCTTTCCTTACTGCCGAGGGGATTTGAGCAATCCCCCTTTCAAAGGTTGCAGGTGCCTCTCCTAGGAAAGATTCCCCAGTCACTCACGTGGAAGAAATGATTGCTTCCACATTAAAATAGGATAATTCTAGGGTTGGTCCCTGATAGTAACATTTTCCTCCTCTGTTTTGCTTTCTATTCTTATTTTTTGGGAATCAATGGAAATAACCACTTATTTGATTTTACCTTTGTTTTATTTTGTAGTATAATTCAATTAAAATGGTACTAGAAGGTGCTTGCAATGAGCTTTCAAGTGCCCAAAAAGAACTGGATGAGACAAATAAACAGTTGCTGATTGCCCTTCGAAATATTTCTAAATGCAATCAAGAGAAAGATTCCTTGAAGGACAAGCTCCACAACCTCGAAGCAGAGATAAAGATGTGGCAATCTAAAGATCATCATCCTAACCTTTGAAAGTGGGCAAGGGTTCTTATCGTACTGATAAAGAACTAGAAGAAATAATGCGGAAAATTTATTTGAAATTTGGTTCTTTGAAGTCCTGCCTTGCCGCTGCAACCAGGCTATCATTAGTGAAGGAGCGTTTGATTGGTTACATGGGAAAAAATTGAAGACTAGTAGCCCAGAGGAACTCAGTTGCTAAACATCATCTGTTAGCTCAACACAAAGTGGCCAGCCTCGACGAGGACTTACTGGCTTGGAAAATAGCAACTAGCGAAGACCCCTCTTCAATAAGCAAACCCACTTTGGTCCCTCAAGCCTCTCAAGAGAGCCCTCCAGTTGAAGATACCTCTTTGGTGGAATCTCTTTTATCAGAAAACACAAAAATCTCTGGGAAGATTGAGGCTTGGAAGGTATAATTAACAGAAATGGAGCAGCCTTTTTGCTGAGTATGAAGAAGAACTCACCACACATAAAGTAAGCCTTTGTGCCCATATGCTTTATCACGGCATTCATTCCTCCTGTTTGATTAGCAAGGATGATCTTTCAAAGTTTCTATTAAAAGCTACACACCACTGGATGGAAGAGGTTAACGTTCATGAGAATGGGACTCCCCAATAGAATAAGGCCTTTGACCTCATTCTCGATTGGCTAGCGGAACTAAAAGTAAAGGGATTTACCCTCTCGAGTGGAAGCTCTGCCGCTCAATCATAGATTTCTGCTGTTACAGATGTTGAATGGCACTTGGTCCCATTAACCAAAAATAACCAAGGGTCTTCCTCAAAATGCCACAGAAGCACTAGGTTATCCTCAAAGGCCACCTTCAAACCTTCGACGAAGAAACAGTGTCATACTGTCGTTGTCATTCCTACAGAATACCCTATAGAGGAGCAAATGAAGGATATCCGGATGGGGGCTGGCATAAAGCTGGAAGAGGTCAAAGAGATAGAGGCAAATCTTAACAAGCTAGGAAACTCTAAGTCCACTGAAGATTTGTTTCAAACGGGATTCCCCCCCCCCCACCACCCGTAGATGGGATTAACTTGGATAATTTTTAGTATCAAATATTGTAGGCTTAGTGTATTTGTTGAAAGAGTCCTAAAGTAATTATTATGGCACCGACCAGCCATTTTAAGCCATTTAGTGACCGAAAATGGTCAAAATTCCATTCTAACCTAATACAAAATTTTAAAAGACAAAAATTCCCCCCCTCTGTGTGGAACCTGGAACTCATTTAGATTAATAAATAAAATAAATGAACAGCTTCCAGTCGATTGAGGCTGAAAAGACTCCCCTCACTGGAAGACCCTCGGCCCTAAATTTGGTTTCCAAACTCAGTGGTTGTTTCTGCTTATCAAACAGTCTCACTTCATTTATACATGGGCACAAATGAAAGCCAATCAATGCCTTTCCTTTAGCGGCCACTATTGTAAGACAAACGAGTATAATTCATTCTTTAATCTTTTCTATGATTCATTCATTATATTACTAATCATTTAAACAGAGACCCTTCTAAGGTTCCAACGATCTTATCCCACCAAGGTTAAGGTGTTCAAATCAAAAGTTGCGGCACCTCCTTGTGCGGGTACAGAAGCTGCCAGGTGGCCGACCAAAACAATGTCATTTTGGGGACCCATTCGAGGTGTAGAGCTCTAGGCCCTCAAAGGGATGGACTCTTTTATCCTCGAAGGGGTCCGGATCTCAGTCCTCGTAGGGAGGAACTCTCAGCCCCCGAAGGTGTCTAGCTCTCAGCCCTCGAGGGGTCCAGCTCTAATCCCTCTAAGGGATGGACTCTCAGCCCTCAAAGAAGTCCAGCTCTTAGCCCTTGAAGGGGTCTAGCTCTGAGCCCTTGAAAGGGTCTAGCTCTAAGCCCTTGAAGGGGTTCAGCTCTCAGCCCCTCAAAGGGGTCCAGCTCCCAACCCTCGAAGGGGTCTAGCTGTCAATCTCAGTCCTCGAAGGGGTCAAGATCTCAACCCTCGAAGGGATGGACTCTTAGGCCTCGAAGGGGTCTAGCTCTCAGTCCTCCAAGGGATGGAAGCTCCTATCCTCAAAGGGGTCCAGTTCTCAGCACTCGAAGGGATGGACTCTCAGCTCTTGAAGGGGTCCAGCTCTTAGCCGTTGAAGGGGTCAAGATCTGAGCCCTCAAAGGGAGGAACTCTCAGCCCTCCAAGGGGTCCAGTTCTCAACCCTCGAGGTGTCCAGCTCTCAGACCTCGAAGGGATGGACTCTCAGCCCTTGAAGGGATGGACTCTTCTATCCTCAAAGGGGTCCAGCTCTCAGCCCTCGAAGAGATGGACTCTTCAATCCTTGAAGGGTTCTAGCCCTCGAAGGGGTTAAGCTCTTAGACCTCGAAGGGGTTAAGCTCTTAGCCCTCGAAGGGATAGAGTCTCAGCCCTCGACGGGGTCTAGCTCTCTGTCCTCAAAGGGATGGACTCTTAGACCTCAAAGGGATGGACTCTTAGTCCTCGAAGGGGTCCAGCTCTTAACCCTCGAAGGGGTCTATCTCTCAACCCTCGAATGGATGGCCTCTCAATCCTCGAAGGGGTGGACTCTTCTATCCTCGAAGGGGTCCAGTCTCAGCCCTCGAAGGGATGAACTCTTCGCCCTCAAAGGGATCTGGTTCTCAGCCCTCGAAGGGATAGACTCTTATTCCTCGAAGGGGTCCAGCTCTCAACCCTTGAAGGGATGGCCTCTCAGTCCTCGAAGGTGTGGACTGCTCAAAGGGATGGACTCTTCTATCCTCGAAGTGGTCCAGTCTCAGCCCTCGAAGGGATGGACTCTCAGCCCTTAAAGGGGTCTAGCTCTCAGCCCTCAAAGGGAGGGACTCTCAGACCTTGAAGGGGTCCAGCTCTCAGCCCTCGAAGGGATAGACTCTTAGTCCTCGAAGGGGTTCAACTCTCAACCCTCAAAGGGATGGCCTCTCAGTCCTCGAAGGGATGGACTCTTCTATCCTCGGAGGGGTCCAGCTCAAAGGGATGGACTCTTCCATCCTCGAGGGGGTCCAGTCTCAGCCCTTGAAGGGATGGACTCTCAGCCCTTGAAGGGGTCTAGCTCTCAGCCCTTGAAGGGGTCTAGCTCTCAGCCCTCGAAGGGAGGGACTCTTAGACCTTGAAGGGGTCCAGCTCTTAGACCTCGAAGGGATGGACTCTCAGCTCTAGAAGGGGTCTAGCTCTCAGCCCTCAAAGGGGTTCATCTCTCAGCCCTCGAAGGAAAGGACTCTTCTATCCTCGAATGGGTCTAACTCTCAGACCTCGATGGGATGGACTCTTAGTCCTCAAAGTGGTCTAGCTCCTAGCCCTCGAGAGGTCTAACTCTTAGCCCTCGCAGGGGTCCATCTCTCAGCCCTCAAAGGGAACAAGTTGTTATCCCTCGAAGAGATGGAATCTTAGTCCTTGAAGGGGTCGAGATCTCAGCCTTCGAAGGGATGGTCTCTTAGTCCTCGAAGGGGTCCAGCTCTCAGTCCTTGAATGGATGGAGGCTCCTATCCTCGAAGGGGTACAACTCTCAGCCCTCGAAGGGATGGACTCTTAGCTCTTGAAGGGGTCCAGCTCTTAGCCATCGAAGGGGTCGAGATCTCAGCTCTCGAAGGGAGAAACTCTCAGCCCTCAAAGGGGTCCAGCTTTCAGCCCTCAAGGGGTTCACCTATCTGACCTCGAAGGGGTCCAGCTCTCAGCCCTCGAAAGGATAGACTCTTCTATGCTCAAAGGGGTCCAATCTCAGCTCTCGAAAGGGTCCAGCTCTCAGCCCTCGAAGGTAATTGCTTTGGTAATTGCAATATCGGGTTCTTTTAATATTTAATGCTATCAAAATGTGTTCTGGTTTAGCAAATACTTTCTGGGAATATTTTGGTAAGGGAAACAGTTAATTAATCACAATTAGTTTACTGTCGATAAAGTAAGGAAGAACTGGGGGGTTAAGCTTACCTACTTCCCTATAACCGGTAGATGTGTAGGAATCGATTCATTATTGCACCTATGATCGATATTAACTAGCATGGGTTATATTAGCCGATATCATTCATTTATATATTTATTTCTCATATTTTTAAAGTCGTCATTTGCATTTTTAGAAGTTAGTAAAATCATTCTATTTGAGGCATGGTGGCATCACCGAAAAGGTTTTCAAAATTAGTGGGAAAAATAATTATTGATTATTGCTTTTGCTCCTCGTGGGATCGACCCTGCTTATCATTGTACTAATCAGTGTTAATCTGAATTTGCAGGTTATTTGGCAAGTTAAACGACGCTCATCAGTCCAGCTCTCAAGCCTCGAGAGGTCAAACTCTCAGTCCTCTAAGGGGTCTAGCTCTCAGCTATCGAGGGGTCCAGCTCTCAGCCCTCGAAGGGAAGGACTCTTCTATCCTCGAAGGGGTCTAACTCTGAGCCCTCCAAGGGATGGACTCTTAGTCCTCGAAGGAGTCTAGCTCTCAGCCCTCGAGGGGTCCAGTGCCCAGCCCTCGAAGGGGTCAAGCTCTCAGCCCTCGTAGGGGTCCAGCTCTCAGCCCTCGAAGGGATGGACTCTCAGTCGTGTCTAGCTCCCAGCCCTCAAAGGGATGGTTTCTTAGTCTTCGAAGGGGTCTAGCTCTCAGCCCTCGAGGGGTCCAGCTCTCAGCCTTCGAAGGGGTCCAGCTCTCAGCCCTCAAGGGGTCAAGCTATCAACCCTCGAAGGGGTCCAGCTCTCAGTCCTCGAAGGGGTCCAGCTCTCAGCCCTCGCAGGGGTCCAGCTCTCAGCCCTCGAAGGGATGGACTCTTAGCCCTCGAAGGGATGGACTCTTAGCCCTCGAAGGGGTCTAGCTCTCCGCCCTCGAAGGGCTAGACTCTTTTATCCTTGAAGGGGTCCAGCTCTCAGCTCTCGAATCGATGGAGTCATCATCCCTCGAAGGGGTGGAGCTCCCAGCTCTCGAAGAGATGGACTCTTCAGTCCTCGAAGGGATAGAGACTTCTTTCCTCGAAAGGGTCCAGCTCTCAGCCCTCGAAAGGGTCGAGCTCTTAGCCTTCGAAAGAATGGACTCTTCTATTACATGTATAATTGGTACATTTATAGCTTAAATTACATCTCTTTTACCATTCCTATAGAATTTCTATAATTTGTTATCAAAATCACCACGCACGCACGGTGTAACCAAACTAGTTTACTTCAAAAGATAAAGATTGCTAAAACGGGAGTAATATGTACAATGTTATGTTGTGCATGTACTTAGTGAATAATTAAAAATAGTGTCTCAAGTAAATTCCATAGAAATGTCAACAGAGATTTTCTTCAAATTTGGAAGTTACGAAAAGCCAACCGAAATCAGTTCTAGTGAGAACAAAATTTGCTTGCTTGTTTGAGCTGGTACCTATATTGGAAAGTTTCCAGTAACATCCAAATTTACATAAAAAAATCCCTGTGACATCATTATGTGCAATTTTATTTTATTTTATGTGACATCTCTGTTCCATTGAAGTTACATTTTTTCCACGCAAATGACAAATAATAGTTGGACACAAATAACACTATATTGTATTTGGTTTTTTGTTCACATCCATCGTATTCATATGTGTAAAGTCAGATATTTGCATTGAATATTTAATTGGCAGCTTTTGTGAACATATTTGGAAACGAAAAAAACCTTCTATGTTTGAACACTCGAAAGAAGCATGATTCACGTCGAAACTTGTTGTACGGAAAAATGGAGATAGAAGATTATGGTATTTGTGATCTATGGAATTATGAATATTCTTCTATGGGAGAGGCACGTGAAGCATACTAAATTCCTAGATATGTGGAGTTAATATTTGCGAATATATGGGATATATTGTGATAAGGAAAATCCTTTTATTTATGTGATTTGGATATGCTTCAAGAAGCAAATTTGGAATAGGAATATGGTAGAGATAATCAAGGAGTATTCCGATATGCTCATGGATATAAATGGGGACAAACACGGCTGCGTTCTACACGAATTTAATAGAGTAAAAATCTGCATACAGATTTTTGAGACTTTTGAGAATTGCTAAGAGTCAGATTCCTATATTCCAACATACCTGACCTGCAGCACAAAGTTCAGAATCGTACACCTTAATTCCTCGGGAGGAGGAGATCTAGCATCGACGAGTTTCGAGATTAGAGGGAGTTTGATCAAGGTAGATCGGTAGCAAGGGAAGCTTGCAGAATTCACACATTTTAGTTAGTAAAGATAAGTATTTTGTAATATTGTACTGTATCTTTATAATTAGTGAGTTCATTATGAACTAGGCCAGGCCCCGCAGATGTAGCTGGATTTCATCAAACTGCGTAACCAAGTCGTCTGTAATTTATGCTTTTAATTATTACGTACTTGGTTAAATAGGTCATGTTGGAACATATTAACTAGGATTATAAAAATCGGTAAAACCAAAATTCATTTGGTATCAGAACTTGGTCACTTATTATTCCCTTGGGTGTGTCAAGGAAAGTGTGATCTGGTTTTACCATGACGACTAAAGAAAGAGCTTCAGTGTCTTGGCCACCTCTGCTAGAAGGCAACAACGTCTTCATCAACTCGCTGGATGAACTGGCATGGTTTTATGTTGAGAATGAGTGGAATCATCTTGCTGAAGATGTTGAGTCGACAGAAAGAGAGTCAAGTCAAAGGAAGCAGAAACTCAAAGACAAAGCTAGTTGGACACCTGATGACCTCAAAGCATCTCTGGCGAATTCAAAGGAACTGAATGTAATATTTACTGTAATTGATGAAAACTAGTTCAAACTCATCTCTACATGTCATCAAGCCAAGAAAGCATGGGATATCCTGTAAACAGTTCATGAGGGAACGAGTAGAGTTCGTGAGTCCAAACTTCAGATGTTGGCTACAAAGTTCGAGGAACTCAAGATGAAGGAGGATGACATTATTTCTATATTCAACGGGAAACTTAGGTACATCTCTAACATGGCATATCAACTTGGAAAGGTTTACAAAGAAATGAAGTTGGTGAAAAAGACCTTGAGATCACTACCTAAGAGATTTGCAATAAAGGTTGCGGCAATAGAAGAAGCAAGAGACGTAGCAACAATGAGCCTAGATGAACTAATGGGATCGTTGCAGACATATGAGATAACATTTCAATAGGCTGCAAAGAGAAGTCCTAAGGAGTTGGCATTCAAAACATCTGCATCAAAAGACAAGCACGAGTCTGACAGTGATGATGAGTTCGAAAAACTTGCACTTATCACGAAGAACTTCTCAAGAATGCTAAAGAAAGTAGTTAATAAGAAATCTCAGGAAAGGCTTGGTGGAAATGGACCAAGACAACAAGACTCTGGAAATAATCATGGAATGAGGTTTGAACAAGGAAATTAGCAGTTCTTCAAAAATCAAAACAGTGAACCAAAACAACCTGGACGAATTCAATGCAGAGAATGTGAAGGATATGGTCATATTCAGGCTGAATGTGCTAACACCCGGATGAAATAGGGAAAATCATATATCACCTCATGGAGTGAAGATGAAGAAGATGAGAAGGACGAAGGGGAACTTACCAGCAACTATGTGGCATTCAGAGCAAATATTCATGATACATTGGAGGATGGATGTTCCAACACACTTAACAAAGTCAAAGTTGTATGTTCCAACACAGATCTGTATGAGGCACACAACAATGAAGACGATGACCTTTCTGTAAGTGATGAAGAAATCTACAGCACCTATGAAAAATTGTATGCTATGTGGATTCAAGTATCTGACACAAACAAAGAGCTAAATGAAGAAAAATGGAAGCTGGTGGAAACTGAAAGAGAATTGCGATTAAAAGTTGCAGAACTTGAAAAAATAAATGAAGAATTGGATGAGAAACTGATAGTACCAGTTAAGAGAGCTGAGACGTCTGAAGGAATGATTTCTAAGCTAAATTATGGAAAGGCAAAGCTTGACGATATTCTGGACATGGGAAGGAGCTTTGGTGATCGACACGGTATTGGGTATGGCAACACACACAAGACTGAAACACACGAGAATTCAGTAACCCTCAAGACTAAGACCCGAGAAGTGAAACGGAATTTTGGCATGCCTTATTAAAGAAAACCGCTAATCTGTAGCTACTGCACATTTCAAGGACATTCCGAGGAACAATGTAGAAAACTGATCAGAGAACGAATGTCAGGATAACAACTTCTGGCATGTTCCAACATAGGCAAGGTCCAGAATATAAAATCGATCAGAAAAGTATGTGTTGTCAAAAGATCTAGCACATGTATGGTGGCACACACTTCTCTCATAGCTTATTCCAGAGATTCATGGTATTTTGATAGTAGTTGTTCTCGCCATATGACTGGCACTCCAGAAT
Organism: Rubia yunnanensis; assembly: GCA_037428765.1. NCBI lineage: Eukaryota > Viridiplantae > Streptophyta > Magnoliopsida > Gentianales > Rubiaceae > Rubia > Rubia yunnanensis. The sequence goes on from CM075068.1 coordinate 82,139,168, forward strand.
ATCTCACGAATATCACTCCATACGATGGCAGATATGTAACCTTCGGTGATGGAAAGAAGAGCCAGGTGATTAGAAAAGGTGAATTGAGGATTGAAGGTATTCTAGTGTTCACAAGTGTACTGTTTGTTGAAGATATGAAGGCAAACTTATTAAGCATAAGTCAGTTGTGTGATAACAATATGATAGTAGAATTTGAGAAGGACAAATGTGTAGTGAAGCACGGAGAAAACAAGGTTCTTTCAGGCATAATATTATCAGACAATTGCTATCTGTTGGAACAAGAAGTACGATGCATGATTTCGAAGTAAGATGAAGGAGTTCTATGGCACAGGAAGCTCGGTCATATCAATTATAAAACATTGGTGAAAATTACAAGTGTGAAAGCTATACAAGGGGTGCCTACGTTAACCAACAAAGATGGAATTGTGTGTGGACCATGTCAACAAGGTAAACAAATTCAATCTCCCCACTCTTTTGTTCTGTATATAACCACCTCTAGAAATCTGGAATTGTTGCATATGGATTTGATGGGTCCTGTCAATACGCCTAGTATAGGTGGAAAGAAATATATAATTGTATGTGTTGATGATTTCTCCAGATTTATGTGGGTAGCTTTTCTGAAAGAAAAATCCGATACATTGGAAGTATTTAGAAGTCTGGTTATAAAGTTACAAACAGAAAAGGGAAGTCCAGTTGGGAAGATTGTTCGAATTCGAATTGATCATGGTAGATAGTTTGAGAATTCACTATTCAGTGATTTTTGTGATGAGCTTGGAATCCAACATGAATTTTTGGCACCCATCACCCCTCAGCAGAATGGTATTGTAGAACGAAAGAACAAAACCTTGCAGGAGATGGCTCGTGTTATGTTAGCTGAGAAAGAAATTCCCAAGAAATGGTGGGCAGAAACAATTAATACAGCTTGTTATACAATTAATCGAGTGTATCTGTGACCATTCACCAGTAAAAACATCCTACGCGATTTGAAAGGGCATGAAACCAAATGTCTCATATTTTCATGTGTTCGGAAACAAGTGCTACATTCTCAGAGACAGAGAGCAGTTGGCAAAATTTGACAATCGGAGTGATACAGGAATTTTTCTCAGGTATTCTATCAACAGCCATGCCTATAGAGCTTTTAATCGTCGAACCAATACTATCATGGAATCCATAAATGTTATTGTGGATGATTTAGAGGAGGAATGATATCTAGATGTTGCAGAAGAAGAACCCAGCAACACTCATGTTCCAACACAGCCGCGTCAACCTGACGAAGCAGACCCATCAGTTGAAGCTGAACCTCATCAACGTGTTGGAATAACTGAGCAGAGTAGTACTAAACCTGTCAAAGCTGATCATGTTGGAACATTGTCCCCCACTACTGAACCCCATGTTCCAAGACAATAGCAACTTGAATCTACCACGATAAGTACTCGATCGGTTCCTCGAGTGGATTACCAAAGGCTAGTTGGATTGCATTGCTTTGTTTCTCACATTGAACCAAAGAACTACAAAGAAACGTTACTGGGTGAATACTGGATTGCTGCTATGCAAGAAGAACTAAGCCAGTTTGCATGACATGATGTCTGGTATCTTACCCCTCGTCCCAAAGGCATTAATGTCATTGGAACGAAGTGGATTTTCAAGAATAAATCCAATGCTAATGGCCAGGTCACTCGAAATAAGGCCAGGCTAGTAGCCTAAGGATACACACAAGTGAAAGGAGTCGACTTTGATGAGACATTCGCACCAGTTGCCAGGTTAGAGTCAATTCGAATTTTATTCGCTATTGCCTGTTCTATGAACTTTATGTTATATCAAATGGATGTCAAAAGTGTGTTTCTGAATGGAGTGGTGAATGAAGAGGTCTATGTTGAACAGCCTAAAGGCTTTGAGGATCCTCATTATCCACATCATGTGTTTCATCACAAGAAGGCTCTATACGGCCTAAAGCAAACACCCAGAGCATGGTATGAACGACTTACTAACTTTCTTCTGAAGAAAGGTTATTGTTGGGGGGGAGTAGATCGCACTTTATTTGTGCTAAAAAAAGCTTCAAAGTTACTAATTGCTCAAAATTATGTTGATGATATTGTATTCGGCTCTACTTCGTCCTTTATAGTACAGGATTTCATCACCATTATTCAATCTAAATTTGAGATGAGCATGGTTGGAAATCTCACATACTTTCTGGGATTGCAAGTCAAGCAAGGAAGGAATGGTCTGTTCATAAATCAAAGTAAGTATGCCTTAAATCTAGTAAAGGGATTCGGTCTAAGTAGTTCTCGAGTTGTTCGAACACCTATGGGTGTCTCTTACAAACTTGTAAAGGATGATAAATGAGTTGCAGTTAATCAGAAATTATACAGAGTCATGATTGGAAGTTAACTATATTTAACAGCTAGTAGACCAAATATATGTTTCAGTGTTGGGATTTGTGCAAGATTTCAGGCTGATCCAAAGGAGTCGCTCACTGCAGTTAAACAAGTTATTCGATATATAAGTTGGACTTCTGAATATGGTGTCTGGTATTCTAAGAGTCAAGATTCTGAATTGATTGGGTACAGTGATTCTGATTGGGCTTGTAATGCTGATGATCGAAAAAGTACCACGGGTGGATGTTTCATTGGTACAAATTTGGTGTCTTAGTATAGTAAGAAACAGAATTTGATCTCCTTGTCTACTGCAAAAGCTGAGTACCTTGCAGCAGGAAGCTGTTGTGCACAATTATTATGGATGATACAAATGTTGAGAGACTATGGAATACATCAAGGCCCCTTGAAGATTTTATGTGACAACACAAGTGCAATTGATATCTCAAAAAATCCATTCCAGCACTCGAGAACCAAACATATTGATATAAGGCGTCGCTTTATTAGAGATCTGGTAGAAAGGAAGGAAGTGGAGGTAGTATATGTTCCAACACACGAGTAATTTGCTGATATCTTTACAAAGTCGTTGGACTCCGCCACCTTTGAAAGCCTTCGACGACACTTAGGTGTTTGTCAAATTTGAGGTAATTGTTACCTAAATTTTATTGTAAATATTTTGTTTATTTTTGTTTAGAAAATTGAAAAGGAACAAAAAAATATAGAAAGAAGAAATATGTACAAAATAGAAGATGTATTGTATGGTATGTTGGAAGTTATTTTTGATATGATATCTCGAGTTGACAAGAGGAAAAACGGTCATCATTATAAGCCTTGGAAATAAAAAAAAGAGTTTCGCGGGAAAAGAGGAGGTGAGTTGAAGAATTGGTTTGGGTTTCTATGTTGTCCAAAATCATTCCAAATTTCCTTTTTCGGCCGTCTTCGAATCCCTCTCGAAATCATCTTGGAAATTATCTTCAAATCCACTACTCTCCGAATCCCTGTCAAAAAAATGGCTTCCAGCCCTACTATTCCCACACAAGAAGTAGACTTTCCAGGATCGTCGCAAACCTTAGAAGTCATGGAGGAGAAACAGTGTTCGGTCAATTTGGAGTTGATATTGGTCGAAGGGAATGGACGATGTGTAGAACAAGCTGAGGCCGAACCACTACTTGAAGAAAATCAAAATAAATGTGAAGAAAACTCAGATCAAGTTGGGGCCGAAGTACTTCCTGAAGGAAATCTTGGTCACTTTGAAGAGCCTGGTGTAGAGGAAAAGGCATCCAATGGGGGTAAAGAGTCGGGTGGCTCTGGAAGTGGATGCGATGAACAAGAGAAACTCACCAGTGCCAAGAGGAAGGGCCGATATGGAAAGGTAACTGATCCTAACCCTTCTTCTTTAAAATCGATGGGTATAGAGTTTAAGAGTGTAGATGAAATGGCTAGAGGCAAATAGAGTAGCTGTAGATTTAACAAAAATCAAAAGTATAGAGGGTGAATACCTGACTGTTCAGGTCAAAGGGCTTGTGACGGGTAATAGAGGTGATTAAGGAGGATTGAGAATTGGAATGTGCGTTTTCTAATGGGAAAATATGCTGAGTGTAGAGAAAAGGATAAGTTCAATGTATATTGTCGTATCCCTTGCCCAACTTATGTATTTTTAAGAGAAATTAATGAGGAATAATCGACGGGAAGGGAAGTTGTGAGATATGGAAACAGTTTACAGGTTGGCTTCTATGATTCAAGTGCTGCTAAAAGGATGGAAGAACTAAGGAAGCTTGTGATAATCGAACTTTCGGATAGTGATGAGGAGGACAGTGTTGTGCATGTTCCAACACAATAGGGTGAAGATGAAAATCCTATGGATGTGGATTCTGATGCTGAACTGGGAGGTGAAGACCAGAATGACATGTCTGGTAATGAGTATGATGAGCAACCTGGAGAGGAAATGACTGACCCGAAAGACTTGGATCAAGATGAGCAGCTTGAAAGACAATCTGATAAGGAGGATGAAGTTGGAAGTTCAGAGTGTGTTCCAACACAGGACCTTCCTGATTTGGCATACTCGAGTGATGAAGTGCATGATGAATTTTACTAGATAGCAAAAGGCAAGAGGAAGGCTGCTGATGCCAAGGTATCTTCACAAGCAAAAAGGAGCAAGAAGAGGCAGGAATGCACGAAGAAGAAAATACTCCCTCCCCTCTCTGTAAGTATAGCATTTTCATTTTATTATTTTGATTCAAAAGGAGATGAAATAGGAGAAGTCTTTTCTGAAAGAAAATTTATCCCTGAGAGACCAGTGGACTTAGTAGCATACAGGGAGAGTGGGTTCTCAGAATTGTTGGAGGTAATCGGGATGACAAAAGCACCCACGGTTCAACTGCAGTATAATAAGCAGGTTGTGATTGAGGTATACTCTAACCTCATGGTTGAAAATCTGGAGGCCAATTCTCCTTGGTATCAAAGGGTTTATGTGAGGGGAAGGATAATTGACTTGTCTGCTACCAGAATTAACAGAGTTTTGGGTCTTCAAACTCCAGAGATGGATGGATTTTTTCCTAAGGATTTGGAAGTCTCTGATGATCAAATCCTAGCAACTATCTCAGGTGGATATAAGGTAGAGTGGCCTGCAACGGGGTATTCACAAGCATCATGCTTATCCTCAAGATTTTTCGGGTTGTATCAGATTGCTGTTCATTGTTAGATGCCATCAACAAATACCACTGCATTGACAAAAGAAATGGCCAAGTTGCTATACTGTGTTGGAACACTGAAGCCTGTAAATCTTGGGCTATTCATTCAGCAAAATCTGGTCAAACAAATTACTTCTCCCAAGGCCAAAGATGCGATTATCTATCCTGCACTGATATCAGCACTAGCCAAGAGTGTCAAAGTAAAAGGAAAATCAAGGGATGTGGTGATTGACACTGAATTGTTGAGGCCAAACAAGAAGACTTTTGGGTTGAGGCAAATTCATGATTTACCTTGGAAATTATAAGGCTCTACATCAGCAGCAGCATATAAGAAGGCCAAGATAGGATTTCTGAATACAAGACTGGGAGTCATTGCCATTCAAATGGCAGCGCTGGAGGCAGAGAAGACAAGTCTGGAAAACGAGAAAGCATGTTTGGAGGCTTGACCATGATCTGGATTTCTGATCTATGTTCCAACATAGAGGACAAACTCAGGGGGAGTATACTGATGCTTGGTTATTGCCTTTGGCATATGCTGTTTTTGTTGTCTTTGGCATATGTGTGATCCCAGTGGGAGATTTTTGGATATTTTTGGCTCTGTAATCTGAATTATTTTATCTTTTGATGGATTTCTTGGATTTCTGGATTTCTGGATTATTTGGTATTCATGCTTTGTGGGAATTCTGGTATTAATTTGTTTTCAGATTCAGTAGTGTGTATTTTGTGCATATGTTCCAACATAGGTGAAGTTTGGAAGACCTATATGTGTGACAAGTTTTTTTTGTTGCGAGATTCATGACCAAAACATTATGAGTTCACAAAATGCCAAAGGGAGAGATTGTAAAGTCAGAGATTTGCATTGAATATTTAATTGGCAGTTTTTGTGAACATATTTGAAAACGAAAAAAACCTTCTATGTTGGAACACTCGAAGGAAGCATGATTCACGTCGAAACTTGTTGTACGGAAAAATGGAGATAGAATATTATGGTATTTGTGATTTATGAAATTATGAATATTCTTCTATGGCAGAGGCACGTGAAGCATACTTGTTTTATGGAAAATTCCTAGATATGTGGAGTTAATATTTACGAATATATGGGATATATTGTGATAAGGAAAATTCCTTCATTTATGGGATTTGGATATGTTTCAAGAAGCAGATTTGGAATAGGAATATGGTAGAGATCAAGGAGTATTCCGATCTGCTCATGGATATAAATGGGGACAAACACGGATGCGTTCTACACGAATTTAATAGAGCAAAAATCTGCATACAGATTTTTGAGACTTTCGAGAATTGCTAAGTGCCAGATTCCTATGTTCCAACATACCTGACATGCAGCACAAAGTTCAGAATCGTACACCTTAATTCCTCGGGAGGAGGAGATCTAGCATCGACGAGTTTTGAGATTAGAGGGAGTCTGATCATGGCGGATCGGTAGCAAGGGGAGCTTGCAGAATTCACACGTTATAGTTAGTAAAGATAAGTATTTTGTAATATTGTACTATATCTTTCTAATTAGTGAATTCATTCTGAATTAGACCAGACCCCGCAGATGTAGGTGGATATCACCGAACTGCATAACCAAGTCGTGTGTCGTTTATGCTTTTAATTATTACGTACTTGGTTAAATAGGTCATGTTGGAACATATTAACTAGGATTATAAAAATTGGTAAAACCAAAATTCAATATGATAGTATGTATATTTAGATCATTTTTGTATGAATAAAAATTATAGTGAATATGTATATTTAGATATTTTTGTATGAATAAAAATTATAGTGAATGATATAAATGGTTATCAGAATTTGCAAAAGCCTCATTCGAAACCACATTACTAATTTTCAATTGAAACCACCTTACTGTTTATTCATTTAACACCCCCTTACTTTCATTTTTCATTCCAAATAGATGACTCGCACTAACTTCTCCGTTTGCATTAACGGTTTATGTTTAATTTTTATTTTGACCATAATAATTATAGGTGAAACCTTTTTACTAATATTAAAATTTTATGTACACGATGCTTTAAATCATTGATTTTTAGAAATTTAAAAAACAAAAAATTTGAGGCATTAAAAACAAATGAGGGGAATGCATAAATACAGGTGATGCTAACACAGTTGCCTTCAGTCGTTGTATTTGCTGCTTCTTCCTTCGCTGTCTCAAAAGCTTGCTCATAGCAAAAGTATTTGGTTAAACCTCCAGAAACGAGGTAAAACCTCTTAATTCTATTTTTATTAGTCTGATGAATAAAAATTGGTTATGAATGTAGCAGAAATGATGGTGATGTGACGTGTGTGATTTTAAGGTGCAATTGGACACAGAGGCCACAAATGTTTAACTTCGGCTCTACTATTATTGATGGAAGTTGGGATAATGGTATCTTGCAAAATAAAATTCATGAACAATTTGGCCAAACATCGCTAGAAATTGCAGCAAATCTAGACTAGTCTTTATGATACCATATCAAAGATATAATTTATTATAGATTTCTTAATTTATAATTAGATTAGGATTTTAGAAACATAACACTATATTCTTTTTTCACTGATTTTTTTAGTGAGGTACTGAGATCATTTTAATTTATTTTATTTTAGAGTAATGTATATTAAATAAATCATGGTGGCATTGGAAGAGTTAATTTCGGTCACACCTTTATTTTAGGGTTTAGAATATTCAATTTTAATTTGATTAGAATTAGATATGTTAAGTTTAGATATACTAGATTCATTCAAAAATTCTATCAATATTTGGATTGATTTACTTGGATGAACATGATCATCATTTTGATTTAAATTATGTATTTTAGTTTAATATGGTTTTAGTTTCTTAATGTTGCCATAAGTCTTTTCAGTTTCTAATAGGAATTACCAAATAATGTTCTGTTTCTGTTTGGCCGAACTATACCCTATAAATAGAGAGGGCATCCACGAATTTTAGACCAATTTTATACATCATCTATTCAGATTTTTTAGTTATACTCAATTGCTTGCGAGCGTTTTTATTGTTGCTTAATCCTGCGGGCAAGTTAAGTATCAATACCCTTCTATTTGTGAGGTAATCATGCAAGCTAATTAGTGAGCAAATTTTTTGAATTGAGAGTCAATCCCGATGGCTACTTGGTGCAACTTTGTTAGGATTTGCGAGTTCCCTTAATACGGTCAAAGATTCAATCAAATTCCGCAATTTAGAGTTTTCACAAGGGGATTCATATCACGTCATGCTCAGCTCATTTCCAGGTTTGAAATAATCAAGATGCAAAACAACTACGGCGCTCAAATCATGGAGCATGAAAATGCCAACCTCCAACTTTTGATATCATTATTTTTTAATTAAGAAACAGTGAATTGTGCTTTTCAATTTTGCTTGTAGAGTCACGTTTTGATATAAGTAAAGTACATATTAAGAGAAGGAGAGTAGAGGATGCTTAATTTTAAGAGAATGATAGAGAGATAAACATTTTTTTTTAATGAAAGCACCCAAGGGTGGGGGTTGATATATTAGTGCCCCAAACCAGTAAGAACAAGCCATATAAATAGTGACAGTAGTTTTTACAAAAGACAACATCGTTGCCTCCAAAAGCGATGTCTAGTACTAAGGTTGTAATCTATACAAGATTGATGGGAATGCCTAAAAGAAGCAGTTGCGATTCCAAAGTCAACGAATCTCCACACCCCGTGTTAATTCGTACTTTGGTCAGGCAACTACTGTGATTAAATCTGTCAGTAAGCAGGCAGTTAGATGTAGTAGTTAATGAACCAAGGATGGCATACTTCAGGCAATACTTCCTGAAATCTTCCTATTTTTGTCGTTGCTGTAGAATGAACGACAGGAATCATGGTGCGCAAAGCATAAATGAAAACAGAACCAAAGTTGTGGCCTTCAAATCAGAGCCAAGAAAGCAGCAGTTTGAGGACTAAAGGGGGTCACTTCATACCGATTCATCATAATCCAGCTTATACCTGCATGTAAAAATTTCCATCAGCAGTATCAACCCCTATCATAGCCATGTTTTTGCAATCTAATGTGAGGAAATTGCTTCTTATCTAGGGCAATGAGACCTTTTATATGAACTAGCACATTAGAAAGGTTAAGTGACTGATTATGGAACGAATGGTATTTTGCAATTGCGTTAGCCACTGAGTTACATTCCTTGTAAACATGTTTAAGCACAGCTCCACATAATAAGCCATTAACTTTATAAGCCGAATTGAAAAGTTTCCAGTTAGCAGAGTATGGATCATTAATCATATTAACAGCTAACAGAGAATCGGATTCAATGATTAAAGAATCATCCAGATGTTGGAATGTTAGACAAGCAGATTGTATGGCAAGTATATCAGCATGAAGAGGAGATTCAGCCGTGATTGTGGTTAAGTTAATGAAGAGTGGATTGCCAGAGCTATCCCTCGCAATAACCCCAACTGCTGCCGTGTGAGAAAACCATGAGGCATCTGTGTTAATTTTAATAGAGTTCAGACCAGGCTTTTCCCAGCAAACAGTCTGTATAATTGGCTTAGGAGGTGGCCTGAGGTGAGGGATTAAATGCTTAAGTGGTTGTGGAAAACCAGTAGGAGAGCTCAGATGTGTAGGGTTGGAATAAAAGGATAGTTTGATCAGGTCAAGTACCTCCCTACAAATAAGTTCAGCTGAAAATGGAATCTGATCAAAGATGTATCTATTCCGAGCTTTCCAAAGACACCAACAGATGAGGGAAGGGAGTATGTTGCATATCAATTGATGACATTTAGATAGGTCAAAATAGTTCCAGAAGAGATAAAATCTCTGAGAAATGGAATGATATTCAGGGAGGTTAAAATGAACCAGAGATGCCATATTATTCCATATCGATTTAGCCAATGTACAAGATATAAAGAAGCGTTCAATTGAATCCGAGTTACAACAAACTGGACATTTCGAAGCCAGACTATATCCACAGGTAATAAGCACATCATCGAAAGGAACAAAAGAATGAAGCATTTTCCATGTAAAAATATATATCTTTTTCTGCAGTAATGCATTCCACAGATGCTTTGAAGCCGGGAAATTACCTGATGAGCCTATGAGAGTCCGATATGTAGATTTGAATGAGAAGGTGCCAGAAGCATCCGGTTTCCATATAATCCTATCTTCTCTGTCCTCCACAACCTCAGCATTCTGCAAAAACAACAAAGTATCATTTTCCAGGAAAGGAGAAATCTGAACTAATGTATCCGATTTATCTCTGATGAAATCTGATACAGAGCAGTGCTGTAATGCATCATAGATATGACTGGGAATATTATTAATCAATGGGCTATTGGGACACCAATTAGCAGTCCAAAAATTACAGCTACCTTTACCATGGATAATCATAGAATTATTTTCTTCTATAGAATTAACAGAACAAATTCTTTTCCATGTAACAGATTTCCTATGAGAGTGAGGCAGAGACCACAGTAGTTTTGCCCATAAGGAGATACCTAACTGACTTTTCCACCACAGATTAAGGGAGCATGCATCTACTATAGCTTTGATGGATCTAAACCCCAAGCCATTTTGAGAAGTTGGTTTTGCTAAATCTGCCCATTTTTTCCATATCCTATTTCTTTTCCCTTCTGACTCACCCCAAAAGAATCTAGCCAGTTTTTTCTCAAAAGTTTTGATTATATATTTTGGGGGTTTAGTTACAGACCATAGATGATGTGGCATTGAGTATAAGCAGCTTTTAATCAGAATTAATTTACCCCCTGTGCTTAGCCACTTATTTTTCCAATTTTGCAACTTCTTATCTAGATTTTCCATCAGAGGTTGGTAATATCTATTCAAAGTTCTACCCTTGAAAATAGGGCAGCCTAGGTATTGAAATGGAAAGGATCCCTGTTTCATTTTTAATAACAACCGCATCTGATTTACTTTGATAGTTGACGCCCTTTTACTAATGTAGAAATTAGATTTATGGAAATTAAACTTTTGGCTCGAAGTGAATTCAAATATGTCAAGAAAAGCCTTAATCCTGATCAGGTTAGATTTTGAAGCTTGCATAAGGATAATAGTATCATCAGCATACATAAGGTGAGAGGTTGCTGAAATTGAAGATGGCAACAGATAGTATGAGAGTTTACTATTATGGAAAATGAATGATAAACTCCTTGAAAAAGCTTCCGAAAATGAATGATAAACTCCTTCTTTACTCTGATCAATTTTAGGAAAAATCCAAGTAAACCAGTCTCTACCATTTGTTTTTCCCAGTTCCTCTTAATTAGAGAGGTGAAATCAGGGCGATTGAACCATACATTTAGGAATCTAAATGGTCTAGGGTTAAGAGTAGTCAAATTAGAAATATAGAGGAGAAGAGGAGAGTGGTCCGAAGTCCGTCTATTTAAAATTTGGATAGAAGAGGAAGGATATTTATAATTCCAAGAGATGGTGCAGAGTCCTCTATCTAGCCTTTTTGAGGTTGGATGCCTAAGTCTGGAGTTACACCAGGTGAAAAGGTTACCAACTATACTGATTTCCTGAATACCCGAGGTGCTTATCCATGTGTTAAAGTCTCTAATGCTACCTGAAGAGGAAGAGCTAGGGCCTCTATATTCAGTAAGGGAGGTTATAGTATTAAAATCTCCTATGAAAATAGTGTCACCCGGGTTAATAGCTGACAATTCTTTCCATAATGCCTTTCTACCTTCCCTATTTCTAAGTGCATATATGAAAACAGCATCCATATGTTAAATAATAGATCTATGAGATATATGAACATGAAGAAACGGATCATGAGATGAGAGAAGGGTAACTATAACCAAATTATACCACATAAGCCAAATTTTACCATTATACAAAGTCAGGCCATTGGGGTAGTTAAGTGTATCCATATAAGATTGAAATTTAGAGTTATCATGCATTGGTTCAATAATGCACAGCAGTTGGATTTTTTTTTAACCTAACTAAGTTTATTAGCCTCAGCATTGAAGATTCCATGCCCCTAATGTTCCATACTAAGAAATTTACTGGGAGAGAACCTATCATTGTTCACTAGACTTATGACTTTTAGTTGATGATCTAAGCATCATTTTATTGATTTGGCTAAAGTAGTTAGATTTTTTACCTTTGGCCTTACCTTGCAGAAGGTTTTGCCCCTGGGTTGGTGATGAGCTCGAACTAGCCTGGAGATTTGAAGTTGCCTCCTGATCTGGAACAGGTTCTTCTGGTTCATCCTGCAAAACAGAGAATCTGTTCCCCATTCTATCTTGCAGAGAGGGAGTTACATTATTGTTTCTATTCAGGCTTGAGAGGATTGTCCCAACCTGGATATCATCTGTGGCATATGCTGCTGGAGTAAAATTTTTTAAAGTTGTTTCCTTTAGCAGCTTGGAAATAGAATTATCTATTGTGAAGTGTGTTTTAGGACTAGAACGAATGTCTAGGGGATTAGCATTAACAATTGCAGGGGCTTCAGTAGTCCCTAAGGAAGTGCTAGAGTGCAAGTTTGGGAAGGGAGTTGGTATAGTTCTAGGATTGGGCTCCATATCTTTCTCAGGAGCTATTGAGTCAATCTGATCAGTTGAGGAAATCAACGGGGGTATATCAAACTTTTTCCCAGTAGCCTGCCACTGGGGCTGGCCATGAATTGTAATGTTATCAATAGTTTTGACATTAAGATTGGGGGGAAAGACTCTACATTGAGTTTTAGAATGCCCTAATTTGGCACAATGATCACAGTAAAGGGGAATATCTTCATATTCTACTTGATATTTCCTGTTGTTAGTTACTGATCCCAGTCTAATATGATTACATAGAGGCTTTTGGAGATCAATCTCTACACATAATTTAATGGCTGAAGGTCTTGTGAGCATGTCAGTAGCTAGGTCATTTTTAATAAAGCTACCTATGCTATTACCAATGGATTCGATTGAAGCTGAGTTATAGTAGTATAGCGGAACTTCTCTAATTGTACACCAAACTGGGACAATAGGTGATTCTTTGTGAATTGAGAACTCTGGAGTCCATTTTAACATCTTGAAGAGTATCCCATTAAAATTCCAGACTCCTTTCATCCATCCTCGTTGATAGTCATTAAGTAATTCAAACCTAATAAGAACATGTTTATAATCCAGAGAAGCAAGTTGATACTTACCTGTGAAGCCCACTGTTTTGAAGAATTGTTCCAGTTGCTCCATTGAACATCTACCCTTGGTGAATTTTCCAACTAGGGCCTTTGCATAGTGCGAGGATAGCTTAGCTATTTGTTCATCTGAGTATAAGCAAGCCGCGTCACCTAGGTGTTGTGATTTGTGGATAAGTTCAGGATTGCTAGGTAATAGCTTTGATAACGGTGGAGATTTGTTTTGTAGGATAGCTGCGAAGGAAACAGGAGGAGGAGGTTGGGTAGCCTTGTTGGTTTCCTGAACGGCCGGAATTGTTGATGCCGACATCGTTAAGAACCGTTAACGGCCAAAATAGCCGTTATCGGCTTAGGTTATCCGGCACCGACGATTCGTACAGAGACTAATCAGATGAGGGAAGAAGAATTGGGGTTAAGAGAGAAAAACAGTGAATCGCACACAGAGTCACACTCCAATCGCACATACAAACAGTGATAATTACACACGTAATTTCCGAAATTAAATAGAGATAGAGAGATAAACATGTGACAAGACTAGACAACAAAGTTGTTTATTTCTCAGCTTTTCTTTAGATATTTTTTTAAACAATAAAGATGTGTCCTATTCGTTGGCTTAATATTGTATGAAAGGATAAAATATGTTCGCTTGATTTAGGGCATTTGTGTTTACATACTATGGAAATTGTCCCAAGTTATCATTCACCTTTATTCTAAGATTATTGAATCTACTATGAAAACCATATGTGCGATCTATGAGCCCTTTTTATGCATCTAAATGACACTTATTGTTGCACACAAATAGAAAGTTATTATATTCAGAGGCGGATCTACCGTTACGCGTGGTAGGGCTCCAGCCCTACCTGAGTTTCCGGCATGAAGGTAGTAGTAGTAATGAGCGGGTCCGGAGCTTTAATGCGCGCGTACGCGTTTTTCCAACGAAAATTGCGATTTTCCGGTGAAATTCGCCGGGGAAGAAGACCGGAGCTTCCCCTTTTTTTTTGGCCAGAAAACATCAAAACGACGTCGTTTTGGCTTAAGTCAAACGACGTCGTTTTGATAAGTGAGTAAGAAAAAAAAGAAAGCTGAAATGGGTTTTGTTATTGGGCCAAAATCCAAAAAATGGCCCAATACAAAACCCAAGTCATTTGACTTATCAAAACCCAATTGCCAATTTCTTCAAGCATACAAACGGATTCAGGGAAGCAGCTCAGCTTCCAGTTCCACCTCCTTGCTGCCGACAGCGCCTCGCCGCCTCCGCTTGCCTCGCCCGCCGCCGTCGTCCCGCCACCGCCGGACGCTGCTCCGTCCGTCCAGGCTCCAGCCCTTCACTTTCCTCTTCATCTAGTCTCCTCTCCTCTCTTTGTGGTAATTTAATTTTATGATTTATTGTTTATGTTATTTTTTCCTTCAAAAATTTAATTTATATGAATATTATTTTTAGATTGGATGTAGAATTTAAATTATATTGTTGTATCAATTGAATTGCACATGTATAATTATAAATTATAATTGTTTGATTTATTATTTATGTGAAATTGACAAATTATGGAATTAGGGATATTTGTTAAATTGAATTTAGATGAATATGATTTTATAAATTATTTGTTATTATAATTTATTATTGTTTCATAATTCATAATGCTTTTGAATTTTATAAGAATGGATTCAATTTATATATTTTTCCTATTTGATATTTAATAGGTTATGGACAAAATTTTAATTCGAAGTAGAGGATTTCCATCTTCTAAGAGATCGAATGAGCCTAATGACTGGGGTGGTTTGAAATGGGGTTTTGCATTCAGAAATCGTTGGTTTTGTTGAGAAAGTGAAGTTTTTGGAGTGTATTTGGTTGGTTTCTTGAATATGGAGAGGAAATGGTGTTTGTTGGGGCAAATGGTTTTCATAATGGTGGTGTTAATCCATGGCTCTCTTGGAAGCCTTTCTCCTACTGGTATAAACTATGAAGGTTGGTTTTTGTTGTGAATTTTGATGGTTTCTTGTTTTATCTTTCTTGTGTTTTGAGCTGGGATTTTGATTCCTTTTAGCTCATTTGCTGTTGTTGTTGAACATGTGTAGTTGTGGCATTGGTGGCAATAAAGAATGGCTTAAAAGACACTTATAATGTGATGGAATTGTGGGATGTGAATGCTGTGGATCCCTGCAGTTGGAGGATGATTACTTGCTCTCAAGATGGCTCTGTATCTGCACTGTAAGTGTGTATGTGTGTGTGTTTTCAGAGGTTCTGAATTTTGAGTAATTTTTCTTAGGAAATCTTAGCCATTGTTGATGTTAATTGTTTGCAATATCAGTGGATTACTGAGTCAGAGTTTATCCAGGACCCTGTCGCCGGCTATAGGGAACCTCTCCAACCTGGAATCTGTGTGAGTACTTGTGTTGATTTTGCCATTTGAGTTGCAATTGTTGTTGAAACCTGTTTTATTAGTCTGATTCTAGGCTTTGTTGTGGTGTACCTAATGATGTCCTATGATTGATTTCATAGGTTGTTGCAGAACAATGAGATTTATGGTTCCATTCCGGCTTCAGTTGGGAAGCTAGTGAAGCTTAACACACTAGATCTTTCTAACAATAGAATGGAAGGGGAGATTCCGAGTTCTTTTTTTGAGTTGTTTTTTTAAAAAACATTTCGCGATGGTGGGAAATAGAGACATATACATTATACTTTTGCTTTCATGATAAACTATGCTTGGTGAATTTTCTTTCCTCTAAATGATGATGAAAGAATCTCTCTTTGCCTTAGATGGTTATTCTTGCTGGTCTTATAAATCCTACATGTTCTTAGAATGGACAAAACTTATTGGTCTTGTTGGATTTAATGCTGTGCTGAATCTGTTAATTGCTCTGTTTGACTTTAGTAATGGGTAAGTTCATCAAGAGTGGCGGACATTTTATAGGGCAGTTTGGTACTGAAATCAAGATGTTTAGTTTCTGTCTGTATTCGCATGGTGAAAAATGCATTGAGTGTGTATTCTGCCTCATTTTACACTAGTGGATCAAGTAGTACAACTTGTGAATTAGTTGAAATCAGGGGCGGAACAAGAAAAATTTTCCCAGGGGCGAAAATTTTTCAGCCTCCCCAGGAAATTTTTTCTGGTTCCGCCCCTGGGCAAATTAGTAGCCTGGGTAGGAATGTGCCCTTTCTGTATCATCTTATCCAAAAGATCACAGCCCTCACTTATCTTACCCTGTTTACAAAACCCACTAATCAGGGTAGTGTATGTCATTACATCAGCCTCGCAGCACATCCTCTCCATATCAGTGATAATTAGCAATGCTTCATCCATTTTTCCCTGAGCACACAGAGCCTGAATCACAGTGGTATATGATGTTGCATTGGGTTCACAACCCTTCCTCTTCTTCTCACCCAATAGATCATATGCATCCACCATTTTCCCAGCCACAGCATAGCCATTGAGCAAATTATTGTAAACCACAATGTCAGGTTCTATCCTTGCTTCCCTCATTTTTACCAAAACAAATTTTGCCTCCATTGATTTCCCTTCCTTGCACCAACCATACAAAAGCGAAGTAAAATGTCTAATCGTCGGCGTAAACCTCATTCCCATATCCTCAAAGAGCAATGCGGCTTCTTTGACACTGCCATTTATACACAAAGCATCAAGCAAACAGCCAAAAACATACTCATCTGGTTCATACCCATATTTTGGTATTTCATCCAACACTTCAATGGCTTTCTTCACCATTCTCACCGAGGCAAATCTTCTCATCAAAACTACAAAACCTCAGCCGTTAAAAAGTGAGGATTCTCTCTCCTCATCTCCTCAATCAGAGCCCAAACTGTCCCAAACTGTCTCATTTTACCAAGACTCTTGATCATTGCTTTATACACGTCATAGCTAGGTCTGTAACCTGGCTGTCTCGAAGCCCACTCAAAAAACCGGTATCCTAAATTTCCAGCATCACCACAACGAGTCAATACTCTTTCAGCCAAGCCTGGATTCTTTTAAAGCAAGTTCCAGCTTTGGAACTCTAAAGTGGAATTCTCTCAAGATTCTGTAAAGCTTTTCGACATCAATGGAAAATTCATCGTACCTTTTACAGTGCCCCACAGGTTCTGGTTGGATATTGAGGCCGGTTAAGTCAAGCCCTCTACTTGTCTCACCAGAAAACTTCATGATTCCATTCAAAGAAGTAGACTTTCCAGAGGTAGAGGGCGAGCCCAGATTAGACAAATTGGAATAAGGATGAATTATATACAGTTCATGGAATGAAAAATAGGTTAAAGGGCATCTTGTGCAGAGAGTAAACCACTTGTTGGAAGTGAGTCTTTGCATTTTAAAAATTTGGTGACTTCAAGCTGACCTGCGACTCCAAAAGAGGAATGTGCACCTACAAGATCGGTCGAGTGGTAAGTGCATGGTCTCAATCCCTATGATTATGGGTTCGATTCTTGGCAGTCGCAGTGTGAGAATTTCTTCCACCGGAGGGGTTCCTTGTGGGCACCAAATACAATCATGGATCATGTGCTTGCCCTCGGAACGCTGTGATTTACCTCTTCGTCGATACCTGTGGTGCCGGGCGGACGGGGCCCTGAGGGTGAGGGCAGCGCCTCCTAAAGAGGAATATGTAGTAGGAGAAAAAAGGTCAGTCGCTGGCTCATCGTCTACGGCCCTAGTGTGTTAGTCTATCTCTTGAAAAACGATATTTCCATAAACCATGGAAAGATCAAGGTTTAAAATGCAAATAAGAATAAAGGATGACAAAATTTTTGGGTTGCATGAATCGGATTATAAACTTTAGAAAAAAATATTTTTATAACCCTACATAGTTGACATAAGTGCCAATATAACCTTTTAATATTCGAAAGTGCCAATATAACCCTATCTAGTTAGTGAAGTGCCAATATAACCATCGCCGGCAACTTTTAGCCAAAATTTTATAAAATTATGTAGTTGCCCTTCTGAAAAAAAATTAAAATACAAACAATAGGAAATGACATTATTACTCTTAGACTCATCAATACTCCGCTGCTAGACCGCCGTCGCCCGCTGCCGGGTTATATCAGCACATTATGAAAACTGGTAGGGTTAAATCAACATATTCCTAAAATTTATAGGGTTATATCAGCACATTAGTAAAAATGTACGGTCATATCAGCACATACTATGGAATATAGGGGTTTTAATTATATTTTGTTGTGTTTAGTCTGGATTGATGATTGGATGACCTTTGGTATTGTGTGTGATTGTTATTTTGTTGTGTTCTTCGACCTAGTGTTTTTAATGTTGATAAGTTTTGAAATGAGGGTATAATATGTGATAATGGTGTTTAATATTAATGATTGTGTCACGACGTCAAATTTTATGTTGTATAAGATATTGTTATGTTGTTATAATGGTGTATATAATGATGTGGCCGCCTGTTAAAGCCAGCCGAGTACCACACACTTAATATTTATAATATGTGCTGATATAACCCTATAAGTTTTAAGAATGTGCTGATATAACCCTACAAAAATTAGAAATATGCTGATATAACCCTACAAACATTAGGAATGTGCTCATATAACCCAATAAGATTTCATAATGTGATGATATAACCCTACCTGTTCCGGCGACGGTCCGGCGGCGGTCCGGTGAACTATGAGGGTAAAATTGTCCACTTAATTTCATAGTTAGCCCAAAGGGTAATTTGTTCAATTTAAAAAGAGTCAACGCCGAAAATTTGAGGTCAATGCCAGAAATATAACATATACTAGTTGTAGACTAACATATGCATGTTTTAGTCCCATCTATGTGTGTAAACTATAACATATACTAGTTGTAGACTAACATATGTATGTTTTAACAAAATATAAATGATTCATAACGAAACTTATGCACTACCTCATGACAAAGTTTGGCTATTCATAAAAGGATTTGATAATTCTTAATCACATGCGTAGTTTTATTCAAACAATATATGTTGTAAAGTAATTAATGCAGAGTTAATATGACAATGTTAAATTGTCAAATTTTAGTCTTCATTGTCTATGTAAACTATAACATATACTAGTTTTAGACTAAAATATGCATGTTTTAAAAAAAATAGAAACGATTCATAACTTAACTTATACACGATCTCTTGGAAAAGTTTCATAATTCATATTCATAGTTTTAAAACAAGTGCATGTTTTAATACAAACGATACAATTTGTAAGGTAACAGGTGCATAGCATATACGAAAATTTTTACAAGCATTTATTTTGTTTTTTGAATATTTGCCACATGTTTTTTACATGTTCGTAGTAGCAGAATTCATAGTAGATTATAAGTTTGTTAGAATGATAAGGGCACTAAACACAGAATTAGGACCTAAGAATTATATTCCAACTTTTAAAACCATGGATTGCATATCAATATCGCCAAAATCAAATCTTGAGTTAACTTCAACAAGAAAAGTACACATTGAAATACATAGTTCCTCTTCCTAAAAATATCCCCTACCACCCCTGAAACCCCCCACAGCTGCCTCCTCTCGGGCCTTCTCTTCCCCTATGAGCACCTCTTCCACAAAAGCCACCACCTCCACCTTTTCCTCCTCGGAAGCCACCACCTCCACCTTTCCCTCCTCGGAAGCCACCACCTCCTCTTCCACACCCACGTTCTCCTCTACCACCAGAAGCCATTCCCTTGTAAATATAGAAAGGCATGAAAGGGTTAGTTATAAAAAATGAAGTAGCCATACTACTAAAGATTGGCACAAATTTGCACCAATAAAAAGAACACTATCATCAAGTTTCACCCTTATTCAAACTACCGCCATTAACTACAGAGTATAAATTTGCAGTATCTTTTGCTCTTAATTTATATAGTCCGGCAGCCCCACGAATTCAGCGCCATAGCAGTAATGTCAAGGGAAGATTAAACCACATATTTAACATAACTGTGTTAGCATGATAAAAATCCTCTGGTTAATAAAGTCAAACAGCTGCCAGGATTATGTGTGTACATGTGAGATACAGAACACATTGGCTTACTGATCAAAACAACAGACAGAGAACTACACTTCCAAAAGTGAAGAGAGCTCAAAATCAACAAATTGAAACGCAGCGCACCGCCATCGGTCCTAGTAACACAATTTTCAAACAGAATTCAATCCTAAAGCTTTAAACAATCCTTAGAGTATAACGAAATAGCTTATACAGTTATACAACAACAGAAATCAGCTCAAAAATATTAAAACACATAGAATTAATGCCATTTACCTCAACGACGTTCTTTAGAAGATAAAAGCCTGTCAGTTTGGTAGCTCTACTAATTTACCAACAGCTCTCAAGTAAATACCTCTCTTCTCATGCATTGATTAGGTAATATTCTAAAGATGTCTACTATACCTTAGAAACTGAATTTTCCAAGAGGCGTCCTTCTTCTGCATCCTTGATTCGAAGTGTAAATGTTCTAAACGGTGCATCAGAGAAGCCACAACCCAATGCTTTAGCGTAGGCTTCCTAGAAAATTACCATTCTTCATAAATAACAAAGGAACACAGCCAGATTACAAGTTCATAATATCACTTGAGGAGCAGGTTGACCACAAGTTGCAGTGATAGTATGTTTCGGAAGATTCCTATAATTGAAACAAAAGTAAAGCATCTCATTACAGTAACCACAAACTGTCCAAACTGCAAGCAATCTACTATTAGAAGATCACTCACCAGATGTCTTTCATGAATGTGTTTCGGAGTTTCCATCAATCCAGTAATAGTAACATAAACTATGTTTGATATACAAAAAACAATCGGAATTATTCAAAAGACGAGAACATTTACAGTTTTAAGATCCTAACATGATGAAATAAGGAATCCCCCACCCCTTGTTTCCCTAAAGCAATGTCCAAAAGAAAAGGAGAAAGAATTGTCAACATCTTCAACTATTGGTATAGGTCCGTGATTTCTTTTGTAAAAGTAATCGGTCAGAGTGACATAGGAAGCAACAATAGCTTTACAGGGCAGCTCGGCATTAAAAGGTTCCTAACAACAGAGTTCATCATGAAAACGACGATTCAATTCCAAATGACTACAAAATGAAACATCAAAGAAACCACTGAACAAAACAGATGATCAAATTACTACAATTCACTCAAATGATTACGCCAATTCAGTTCAGAAATTGAGCATTTCAGGCTAAATTACAAGTTAAATTACAACAGTCTCGCCCAGAAACTCAATGACCACCTATCAGCAACACAATCAAAATAATGCTCTAAAAAATTATCTTCACATGAATGGAGCCGGACAAAAAATTATTTTTGCCCAGCATTCCATGCCTCCTCATGAACAGAGCCAGAATCATCTGTCAAGCATCAAGAAAGCACGAAGGGAATGACTAAATCGACATCTGAAGAAAATAAAGGTAATAATGTGTGTTTATTCATGACCTCAGGGTCCATTATATAGTAGTACAAAATACCTATATAAGTTAGGAAAAAGAAATATAATTTAATTAGAATTACAAGTAATATTTATATTCCTTAACACCCTCCCTCAAGTTGGAGCATGGGGATCAGAAATGCCCAACTTGCCAAGTAATGAATGAAACTGGTTACGTCCGAGAGCTTTGGTAAACAAGTCCGCAGGTTGATCCGTAGTGCGGATATGATGAGTAACTATAGTACCATACTGCACAAGATCCCGGACAAAATGACAATCAACTTCAATATGCTTCGTACATTCATGGAACACTGGATTGACTGCAATATGAAGAGCAGATTGACTGTCACAAAATAAACGCATAGGAGCAGTATGCGTGACATCTAAATCTTTCAGTAAAGACCTAAGCCATAACAACTCACAACAGGTAACAGCCATAGCACGATACTCCGCTTCAGCAGAAGACTGAGAAACTGTAGGTTGCTTCTTGGTCTTCCAAGAAATCGGAGAATCACCAGTCATCACAAAGTAACCGAAAAGAGAACGCTGAGTAATAGGGCAAGCAGCCCAATCAGAATCACAGTAAGCAGTTAACTGTAACGCACTATGGGAAGAGAGAAATAAGCCCTGACCAGGATGGCTTTTCAAGTAGTGCAACACACGAACTGCAGCTTGCCAGTGAGGAACACAAGGGGACTTTATAAATTGAGCAAGTGTGTGAACCGAATAGCTAAGCTTGGGAACGAGTCCTCTCAATTTTTTCTTTCGAAAATAGTTAGGATTTATTTTACTTTTTTCTAAAATCAATTAGAGGACTCGTTTTGGAAACGAGTCCTCTGATGTGGCATTATTTTATTTTTCCGGAAATGATTTTCATAGCACTCGTTTTGGAAACGACTCCTCAGATCTGGCGAATTGTTTTTTTGAAAGTATTTAGAGGACTCGTTTTTGAAACGAGCCCTCAAACCTGGCAATAATTTGATTTTTTCCGGAAGAATTTGGAGGACTCATTTTTTAAAACAGTCTCCAAATTAGGCATTATTTAGCTCTTCGGGATAATATGCGGAGGACTCGTTTTTAAAATGAGTCATTAGAAGCTGCCTAATTTTATTTCTCGGGAAATTAATCAGCGAAACGTTGGAAATTAGTACAAATTTGCATAAATTTATTTCTCGGGAGGTACTCAAACGAGTCCTGGAATGGGTATGTTTCCTACAATTTTTTTGAAAATGTTGGAAATGAGATTTGTAATTAACTACGGTGCTAATTTAATCTGTGAATGAAATAATGTTTATTATATTTTGTTATATTTGGTAAATTAAGCGTGTGGAGAATTTTATTTATTGGGGAGAAAGCTTATTATACAATCCTGCCCTGAATTCAACAAGAGTGTGGTGTTTCAAATGAGTCGTGAATTTAAGTAATAAATTATCGTGGGTTGCTGCAGTGTGTAACTTACTATTTCTGATCCACGTGTTTTCGGTCAAGATTGCGCATAAGCAGACTTTTGTTTGTTTGATGATAATTTGGAAAATAGTCAAATGATGATTTAGGGTCACGCTATTTGAATTTTTTTAACTAGTCTTGAATGTAGGTGCAGGAACGAAGTATTGCATAGTTAGAATGGGTACAAATTAGCATAAATGTACAGTGTCGAACAGTACGAGTGAAATGTAATGCAAATTAGTGTTGAACAGCATGTACTGTCCTAATGATGGTCTCTGCATAGCTTTCCACCCGTTCCACACGGGGGAGGACGTATGGTCCTGGATGTCCGTCGTGGTACCGCCGTCTGTGCAGGTACATGTTCTTCCTCATGTGAAGCTCCCCCTGGTATGTCCTCCGTTTCGTATCTCGCTTCCTCATTCGAATCACAATAGGCATATGGAATACTACATGTATGTGATGGAGCGATATGCGACATGTATGGATGACTGGATGTTGGAGTGACATATGCATTGTAATCTGATGCATTCACGTTGTACTGTGAGGGTTCCCCGGCTGATGGTCCGCAAATTGGTGGACTCGCATGTGAGGGCCCAGCTTGTGATGAACCAATGTGTTTTGCATGCCCCCTAGCACGAGGCCTCTGACCTCCTTGTCGACCAGGTGGGGCCTGACGGTGGCTTCTGAGGTCAGTATATCTCACACCAGGGGGCGGTTTCTCATAGTGCACAAACGGCTGATAGTGTTGCGGTCTGGAGGGCTGATGCGCATGTTGTAGACTACGTGTGATAACATGATGCATCCCTCTTATAACGTCCGCAAAATGCGGGGGACAACCATCCAAATTAATGTCTGACATGCTATGCAACTGTGTCATTGCCTGCAACTACAGAATCGAGATGAATATGTTAGATATATAATTTTGAGGAGCTCTGTTGTATTCTTTATTAACAATATTTGAAATTTAGGAAATACCAAGTACTCCGCTGTTGCACCGTCTCCATGGAAACCCTCAGTGGGTGCTACAGGCCACCCTGGCTGATCAATCATGAACACCGTCTTGCGAAAGTACCACTCCAAGTAATCACGGCCGGGTAAGTATGGATCCGCACTCCCTAGTGTGGGTACTTGTTGATTGGATCGATGTTCCCAAGTATCGAGATATCTTCTGAGTTCCACACGCCAATCCATGCCAGACCTTTCTCGACGGTCTCTAGTATGAAGTAAGTTGTACTCATCCTTACTGACCAACTGGGTGGGTATTGGCTGGATTAGGCCGAACTGCCTGAGAACACGATGTGCATGATGGAACTCCACGGCATGCCAGCAGATGAGGTCGATGAAAAGTAGCCAATTGTTTCTTCCATCTGTACAGTACCGCGGGAGTTGCTCCAGGACATCCTCCGTATATAGCTGCCAACTAAACTGAGACAACATGCATGTGTTGCGGTTAGGTAACTGAAACCATTTTCCCACGAAGTCCAGAAATCGAAATCCAATTATTCCTATACCTAATTGTGATTGAGAGACGTCAGTTGATCACGGTACACTTTCAAAACGTGCATTGGTGATTGTGAACAATCGTAACGGGCCCTCCACCTATGAGGAACCGAGTGAATTACATTAGCCAAAATATGGACTTGCATGTGTTTTAAAAATACCGCATATTGAGGAATTCGACATGTACCGGGATCCAAGAGCACTCATCGTCACTGTCACCTGTAGTGCCCCGGCAGGTCGGATGGATGGTATGCGTTCCCATGCCCACAACTGCCAATAAATGCAATAGAACTGCCCGTAAATATGAAGCACATTATGTACAAATGACTATATTGACCAACAAATTTACCTGTAGCAAGACAAGTGGCCCAGATGTGGATTTAGCTTGTGGGATTGCCGCATCACATTAGGACCGGTACAAGCAGGCAAGAATGGAACTCCCCCAATTGTACCGATGGGCTGCACCTAGAACCATCAGTGCGGATAAGTAGAGCAATGGGATGAGGTGGCCCGATGTGTCAGACATCAGCATTCCCCCAATAAGCAGCAGAAGGAAAACCCTAGCCCGCTATTGGCATTGTACATCAGTGGGATCAGCGGGGAACGGACTGTGCAATAGCATTCCCAACCACCTGGCCCTAATGCGAACCCCCCTGATACAAGTGGGGTCTGGTGTAGCTCCCAGGTAGTCTGTGCAAATGAGCTGCCAGTCCTCTGTACGCCTAACGGTGTCTACACCTGTTACAGGGATGCCATCGATTGGTAGACCCCACAGGATCCCTATATCCTGCAAGGTGACCGTAGCCTCCCCCATCGGTAGGTGAAATGTGTGCGTCTCCGGACGCCAACACTCCACTAGGGACGTGATGAGGGAATGGTCAATTTGTATTAGGGCAGAATCCAAGAGTCCCTGAAATCCCGCGTCACGTACATACCGCATAACCTGTTCTGGCAATCAATCGGTCCAGCATGCCCCATCGCACTGACACACCTGCAGTGCCTCGTTCTCTAAATGTCCATTGTACAGGGCACGAGCACGGTGCTCCTGATGGAGGTACAACAAATCCTCCTCAATGGGTCCTGGATGATACATTATTTTTCCCTGTTAGCAAATACCAACCCGAGTTAGATTTATTTTTAGGAAGAATAACACAGATAAAAGTAATACTACGTAATGTCACACATATTTTCCAAACAATAGTAATACTACATAATCTGCTACACATATCAAGTAATACAAGAGATACCACATCACACTACGAACGACAGACTAAGCATGCCCTCTCCCATCGATGTACAATGCAAACCCAATGAAAGATAGAGGCAATATTACAGACACCATATGACACCACGATACTAAGCACAGCCATGCCTACGCACGCCCCTGGTTTCACCCGCCACCCTGTCATCCATCTGATTCCTTATCCTCCTCTCCGTAAACTGTCCACGCCTCCTGTTGCGAAACTTTTCTACAACAGGAATCAACCTCCAACGGGCACGCTCCCAGAGTGATGGATCTCACACAGGCATGAAACCCTGACTGTATTGTTGGACATATGTGGTCGTGTGATACACCCTGTCACATAGACTAGCAGGATCGTCACGTCTATGCCGGCAAATGGCCAAGGCATGGGAACAAGGGAAACGGAATATTTTCCATTCGCGACAAGTGAACTCTCTTCTTCGGTATTTGACCGTGTAATGTCGTTCACTAATGCTCTCGTCGATGTTCCTCGCCACAACCCTATAAGTCTGCGACGCATGGCCAAACAAGGTGACGATATGTCCCTGTACCAATGTATCCTGCTTCTGAAACTTTTTCCAAATCCTCTTAGGAAACACGGACCTGGAAACACGGACAATATCTCATAATCCGCAAACCAGCATACAAATAAATCTAAAAATGTAATTAACTGACAAAGTACCTCCAATTCGTAGCGTCCGTAAGCCTTTGTGCGAACATTTCAACCGTTCGCTCAAACGTCGCTTTGACACACGCTGTTATCGAGAGATGGCGTGCACGGCGTAAACAGTTGTTGAAGCTCTCTGACAAATTCGTCGTCAAAATTCCCCAACGCCTATCACCATCATCGAAGGCAAGACACCACCTACTCCTATCTTGACGTTCCAGCCAAGCCCAAGCAGATGGATCTATACTCTCCAGCTCCTCCTTATACTCCCTCCACCTGCTCTCTCGCCTGGCACTACCAAGCTACCACACCAGAGTCTTCATGAGCGCATTCTTGAACTTCCCGCAATCATGTGATAAGAAGTTCGACTGAAAATGCCGCAGGCAAATCCGATGGTATCCGGTTGGCTCCATCCACTCCTCCATATGTATCATCGCATTTACAAGTCCAGCATGCCTATCTGATATGACACAGATTGGTCTGCTATCACCACCAACAACGTGAAGACACAGTCTCCCCATGAACCAGTTCCAGCTTTCATTCGATTCCTCGTCGACAATTGCATAAGCGATAGGAAGGATGTAATCATTTGAATCATGGGTTACGACGACTAGCATTGTGGACTTATATGCACCTCTCAAATGAGTGCCGTCTACGCTGATTACTGGCCTGCAATGGCGAAAGGCTGCAATTGCCTGACCAAATGCCCAAAACACAAATTTAAATTTCCTACACCCAGGACCGTGTATTCTGTCGGGTACGTCAGCCCAATCAACAACAGTGCTCGGATTAGCCCTTACAAGCTCATCCATAAAAGTTGGGAGCTGTTCAAAAGAATCCTTCCACGTTCCAAATACCATGTCAATTGCCTTCTGCCGAGCATACCAGGTCTTCTTGTAGGAAATCGCGACATTGAACTCATCATCCACTTGAGACTGTACATCATTCACTGTGTATGAAGGGTTTACGTCAATGTGGTGGCGGATTGAACGGGCGATCATCACCGACGTCAGATTCACGTTACCCGTAGATCGACCAGCCCCAACACACCCATGGCTACTAGCCCATTTGGTGATCTCCCATATACCATGCGAAACCTTTTTCGAAGCTCTGCAAACCCAAATACAATTCCCAGTTCCTTCGACGACGTCCTTGCATTTCGCATACCATGTGCGTGACCTGCTCTCCACGACCCTGTGTTCCCTGTTCATCGTAGAACTCCACCGAGAAATAGCTTCAACCAACTGCGGCTTCGTCTGAAATCGCATACCCACGTCCACTTCCCCAGTCTCTTGAACATAGGTAGAAACTCCGGACCCAAAATAGGTAGGGTCATAGCTATCCTCATCGGGGCCCCCATAATCTCTATAGTAGGTCTGTGTATCCGGGTTTGCCAGAATATGAAACGACATGGGTACATTGTTCATGCACACCAATTGCTCCTCCTCGTCCCCGGGATTCGAATCGGTTGATAAGGAACGATCATCCTCAGTTCCACCGTCAAGTTCAGCTTCCTCGCCATCATCTTCGCTGCTATCATGCCGAACATCGCGGTCGCTAATGTCACCCACGTAATCATTGGGGAAGACATTCTGCTCGCCATGGTCTACCACATACATACCACCACTTGTGGACGGCTGGGCACAATTCACGTGGCCATACCTACCAGGTTGGCTGGACTCACCAAATTCAAATCCTCGGCTACAGACAGGTGGTGGTATACTTGGTACAGCGGCGGAGTTCTGCACGTTGCTCAACAATGACATGAACGTGCTTGCTCGTGCCCCATCATTAGCGATTGGTAATTGTTCCATAACAATGTAAAAATCCGCAGAAGACAATGACATTCGATCAACAATGTTGAAGAAGAACGTGGTTGACTCATCATCTTCCACAGGATAACATCGATAGTATACCGCGGAACCAATCAGCTCGGGACAGCGGTAAAACATTTTCAGGGAACAACTATCTCTCACAATGGCCAGTCTCGTGACAATTAAATCAACCAATTCTAAGTGGTTCAACCTCCTCTTGAGAATCACAACTCGCTCCGGTATTGGAGGATCATAATACACTTCCAAACTTAAATCAAACTTAATCTGACCCCCTCTGTACATATACACCGTCAAAAACATCGCACAACTGCAACACACAAATACATAACTTCCTTCTCATTCCACATTCTTGTTCACAGTATCCTCAAATGTCATTACTTTTGCTACAAGTCAATAGATCAATCACTAAACAATTCACATAATTACTTCATTCAGTCACACAGGATTATTAAACGCAACGGACCAAACTTAATCATTAAAAGTACACACAATCAGACAACACAATCATACACATACAATTAAATTAACTAAATTACTCCGGGATCTCAACAGATTATAATTCAACCCAAAAGCCAACAACTGACTGTCCGCGGGTAATACACATATAATCTTGGAACACGTTCGTATAATTATTTAGGGTGCAATTAACTACAAGAAAATGGATAACAGAGTGGGTGGGAGTCTGAAACTTACGGAGAATCTGGTCAAAGGTGACAGTCAGCCGCGGTCAACGCCGGGTCAACGCAGTTAACGTCTGGTCAATGCGGTCAATGTCGGTTCGAAGCTGTCAAGGTCGGGTCAACGCGGTCAATGGCGGGTAAACTCCGTCAAAGGCGGGTCTACGCGGGCCACAGCGGGTCTACGGCGTACACTTCTGTCTGAATCCGATCTCTACAACCAAAATCCCATTACAAAGTCAGTAGTAATTAACAAAAACACAAACAAAAATTGAGCAAAAAAGCAGGGAACCATACCGGATCTTGTAAAAAATTTGAACTGCGGATGAAAATGGCGGAACGCCGGTAGCACAATGCCGGAGAAGAGTGGAGAGGAATTCTCGGGATGGCAAGACACTGGCGGAATGCAGGCTAACAGAAGGGGAAAATTGAGAAATGGTGGAGGAGGAAGATGAACAATGCTGGAAGTGGAAGAATTCGGCCAGATTTAAGCTGTTTGGAGGACGCATTACGGAAATGCGTCCTCGCCACGTGGCAGATTCCTATTCGACCGCCCATTTTTTATTTTGACCAGATTTTTAAAAAAAATTCTGACGAGGACGCATTATGGAAATACGTCCTCGCCACGTGGCGGAGCCCTATTCGACCGCAATTTTTGACTTTGACCAGATTTTTTAAAAAACAAATCCGGTCTTCTTCCCCGGCGAATTTCGCCGGAAAATCGCGATTTTCGTCGGAAAAACGCGTACGCGCGCGTTGAAGCTCCGGACCCGCTCATTACTACTACTACCTTCATGCCGGAAACTCAGGTAGGGCTGGAGCCCTACCACGCGTAACGGTAGATCCGCCTCTAAATTTGCCCATAATGCTAGCCCACGAGAAGAAGGAAGAGTTGGAAGAGTGTGTGCAACTCGTGGAAGAGATGCAAAAGATTGGTTTGGATTGGCATGCAACCTGGGTGAGACTAAAGAATGTCTTAAATTCTGGAATCAGATAGAAGCAAATGGCATTAGCCCTGGTGTTGACTCATTTGTCATTATAATAAACGGCTTAGTGGGATTAGGGTGTCTAGAAGAAGCTTGTAGTTGCTTCAAGGACATGATCTCGAGAGGTCTGTAGTCTGCTCCTCAGTATGGCACTCTGAAGGATCTTTTAAATTCTGTACTCAGAGCAGATAATCTTGAATCAGGTAAAGATGTGTGGAGTTGCATTGTGAGTAAAGGATGTGAACTCAATGTGTACGCATGGACAATTTGGATTCATGCACTCTTCTCAAAAGGGCATGTAACGGATGCATGCTCTTACTGTTTGGATATGTTAGATGCTGGCGTGATGCCTCAGCTAGACACCTTTGCAAAGCTAATGCGTGGCATAAGGAAGTATAATAGAAATCTTGCTGCAGAAATCACCTAGAAGGTTAGGCAAATGGAGGCTGAAAGGGAGGTGACCTACAAAATGTATAAGTGTCGTGGTGAAAAGAGACTTGAAAGAAAAGGCTAAGGCCAAAAACGATGGAAGGAAAAGGAGAGCTCGTCCGCATCAGCGGGGGAGACCTGGAAAGGAGCTGGAATATAGTGATGCATCATTCTATGTGATTAAACTCAGCTTGAGCACCATCATGTAACTCTGAGCAATGTTGTTAAAGAGGACATAAGCTAGCTTTTTGTGAAAAGGCAAGCCGACTCTTCAATCGGGTGGCTATATTCGCAAATCCAGTGATGGTCCTAGATGTAAACTCTATATTAGGTTAGGAAAATGTTATTGCACTTCGCGTGTTAGATTATTAGCAGAAGTGTGAAGACTGTGCCTAGTTACAGTCTTGTCGAGGATTGTTGGGAAGTTTCAGCTACTTGAAGTAAAAGCAATGTTCATGTCTTTCAAAAAAAAAAAAACTTTTTAAAAGTGTACATTTTCTTGATAACATAATATTTTATTAAGCTCATAAAGTAGTACAGGTACATTTAAAGCCATTTGCTTCAGCGTGTTCCCACTGTAGCAATGCCCTGGGACTTTAAAAAACAAAACCTGCTAAAAGAGCATCATCGTAGCTTTGATATCTTCCATCAAACCTGCTATTTCCACCGGCGATTTGGAATTGAAATCGACGAGAAATTTGATCAAAACTTCACAATCGGAGAGTACATAAAGCTTGGTTATTCCTTGGTCTACCGCTGCTCTAAACCCACGAAGACATCCTATCGCTTCTGCCACGATTGGTGAGTCTTCCGGAAAGTGAAGACGATTGGAGACTCTTGTCTGTTGCCCTCTCTGGAGAATGATCCAGGCTGCCGACCCATGACCGGAGTGCGCCCAGAATGCTCCATCGAATTTCAAATTCGGGGTGGTTCCTGTGTCCAAAATCACTGGCTCTTGAAAATCCCCAATTTCTTCTTGTGGCTGATCTCAATGTCATCGATGTCCCGAGAACTGCGATGCCTTCGGTAGACTTCCAGCTCAGTTAAATCCATATTTACAACAATGTGTGGAGGCTGGTCTTGGTTGTAAAAAACCATCCTATTTCTTGCTTTCCATATACGCCACAGTAGGTTGATTGATAGTTCAAAACTCTGTTTATCAGGAGTCTGCAATGCCCAGTTCCAGAGCCACTGCTGATACGGTACTGGCACACCCTGATTGAAATCAAAACCCTAAGATGAGCATCTCCACACTCTTTGTGCCGCTTCACAGTTTAAGAACACGTGTTGTAAAGTTTCGTTTGCACCGCTTGTGCATCTTTTGCAGGTCGGGTCGGATAAAATGCCTCAGCGATACAAATATTCTGCCGTTGGTAAGGCATTGCGCAACGAGCGCCGAGTATGAACTATGATTTTCCTTGGCAATTTTAGTCTCCAAATAGTCATCCATTTGTCTGCACTGCTGCTTGCCATGTTTCTGATTGACCTGCTATCTGATATCCGTGCTTTACTGTGTAATCACCAGTTGTTGTATGCTCCCAAATTCTATAATCTTACAAACCTGCTTGTTGTGGAACATATATTCTAGTGACTTTTTGGACTGTGTGAGGTTGGTATATGGCCCCGAGAAGTGGTAATCTTCACTGCATGTGCTCATCTAATAAGTGGCTAACCTTTAGGGAAGTGCACTGACCCAGCACGTTTGGTTGATCTTGAGATGTAGTGTTAGGAATCCATTTGTCACCTATAGGTATTTTATCTCCCGTTCTGGGGATCCAGTGGTCATGATCCATCAGTAATTGCTTCCCCCATAATATTGATTTACATGCCCAACTATGGTGGGGTTTCTGAGTAACTTTCATGAAATCCTGACTCCGACATTACTTTTGCGTAAAAAGCTTGAAAAAAAGTGAGTCTTTCCCTTGTACTCGTACAATACTCAATGCGTGCTTTGCCAACAGTGCTTGGTTACTATGTTCTACCTTCCTGAGCCCTTTCGATTTTGGCTTACACATTTTATCCCACGATGTCCAGTGTACTACAGCTCCATGCAGTTCTCCTTTCCATATAAACTTTGCTCTCATCCTGTCCATCTTCTGAAGCGCTGCCTTTGGAATATGGAAAATTCCTATCGAATAGAGTGGCATAGCTGACATGACATGCTTGGCCAAAGTTTTTCTGCCAACTAAGGAGAGATATCTTGTCTTCCATGAGTCGTAATTCATCGATATACTTTTGATGATCTCGTGATGCGTTGTGTTCTGCATTGTGGCTGAAGGATGTCCATACCCAAGTATTTACCACCAACACCTGTGTTACGTATATTCAGGGTATACCTTAAATACGACTCTGCCTGTGGTGATATGTTGGGGTTAACCACGATTGTTGATTTGTCAAAATTTATCCTATGTCGTGAGTATCTTGTGAACACATCTAAATTCCTTGCCAACTGCCTTGTTGCTTATTCAGTACACTCTAGAAATAAAATGCTATCATCGGCATACATTAAGTAAGAGATCGTTGGCGTCCCTCCTTGTGCCAGAATATTCATACTGTTAAGCAACATACTAGTAAGATATTATTGGCATAGTATGGATAAATAAGGTGATAGCGGACAACCATGGAGTAATCCTATGACTGCCTTGAAAAAAATTGACTGCCATCCTGAAATTTTCACTACCATTGTAACTGTTTGTACACATTGTAGGATGAGATTTATCCAGTGTTGTGGCAATCCCACGTGTCGTAGAGCTCTATGCAGAAAATTCCATGAAACTCTGTCATAGGCTTTACACATCTATTTTAACCGTTGTTAGCCCTTTTCTCCCTTTTTCCTCCTTTTGATGTAATCAACAATCTCGTCAGCCACAAGAACATTCTCACCTATATTCCTATCCTTCACAAAACCTGCTTGTACCGGGTCCGTTAGTGATTTCATAACCCTGGCTAGTCTAACTGCTAAGACCTTTGCAAAAAGCTTGTATTTTACACTGCAAAGAGAAATTGGCCTAAAATCCTCCACCTGTTATGGGGGTCTCTTTTTGGGGATCATAACCAATATTGTTTGATTCCAATCAATCGGCATGGCCTTTCTTCCTGCTAGAATTGCCAAAATTGTCTGTCATCTGCGAGCCTACCTGCTTCCAATGATGCTTCTAGAACCCCACTGGCATACCATCGTTTCCTGGAGATTTCCAGGGCTTCATACTCCGGACTGCTTGCCAAATTTCATGCCTTGTAAAGGGACTCATGCGAACCTCTTTTTGGTCACCAGTAAGAGTGGTCTGATTAAGTTGTAGCACATGTTCCAACGTTTCCTCACAACCAATTGGTAGTGGATGTCTCTCAGGCATCATGTATAAGGATGAAAAATGTTGTGTAATTAGTGCTCTGACTTGTTGTGGCTCGGTGATCCATCCCCTGTCTCCATCTTTTATTTGAGAAATGTCATTCGCCATGAATCTTCTCATTGCCCACTTATGGAAGAAAGACGTATTCTGATCTCCAAAATTTCCCCGTTGAACTCTTGAGCGCTGCTGCCAATAATCCGATCATTTCAATATGAGGTCCTGGATTTGAACTCTAAGGTCCTCCACTTGTTGCAAATGCGTGTTTTCCTCTAGTTCACTTGTTGTCTGCACCCTTTGCTTATTCTCTGTCCAACTTAGTTGTTAGTTGTTTTATTTTTTGTTGCAAGTTTCCATATGTCTGTTTACTCCATTTATGCAATGCCTGCAACGTCTGCTGTAACTTCAACGAGACTGATTGTCTGCTTGACACTGACCTTTCTGTTTGTGTTTCTCACTGTGCTTGACTCCATACCTTTTGAACAATCTGATCAGGTACAGTACTATGAATCCAAAAAGCTTCTTACCTCATGTAATTTTTTACTGACTCTTTTAATGGTAAGGTATCAAAAATGACCAGCCCATAATCTAACAGAATGATCGGCATAGATAACGATTGGGCATTTGGATATTTTTGTAGCCATTCCTCATTTACGAATACCCTATCCAATCTCTAATAGACACATTCCTGCCTTTGTCTCTTGTTCATCCACGTAAACCACTGCCCCCTTATTTGTTAACTCCATAAGCCCATGGGGCGTAATTAATGACAATAGTGATTATGAGCTTTTTGTGGTTTGGAACACTCTTCCTCCCAATTTATCAGCAGGGGATATTATTTGGTTGAAGTCTCCTAATAGGACCAATGAATACCGAGAATCAAGCGGCTCCCCCTTTAAGTAGTTCCAAAATTCTGCCCTATTTGCTAGTACAATATGCCCATACACAAAACATAGATACCACCCTCCTAAATTTCCTACTAACTTAGCTAATGCATAATTACTACTATTATTCATAACTATGAACTATACATAATCGGTCCACATTACTGATAAACCTCCTGTTGCACCTGTTGTAGAGAAGTGTCATCCATGCTTGAACCGTGTAGTCTGCTGCCATTGCTCCATTTGTTTTGCTCCCTTCTTCGTTTCACATAGAAACAGTCTGATCTGCTTCATTTTTCTTGCGTTAACCATTGTATTTGGCATAATTCTTAGTTAGTTTTAGTTTGTGGATTGCTAGTATTAGTTGAGTTTACGTGATAAAGGGTTTAGACAATCATGTTTGGTTTTCTTATCTAAATCCCGCATTTTGTAGACTTAATTGGTACTAATGGACATCTTGTATCCACGGGCTCCTTGATTTTCCTTTTGATCATCTTTAATAGGTCACCTTTGGTTACTTTTTGTTTACATTTTATGTGAAGGCCGTTCAGAAGAGCTGTAGCAGATTGAAGGCCGTCCGCAAGGATGGTAGAAGAGGCAAAGACCATTCACATTTTGAATGGTAGTAGATGAAAGCCACGAGCATCAATGCATTGTAGAAGGAGATTGAACCTAAAGATAGGCGGCAACGAAGTTCAAAGCGGCCAACGAAGAAATGGTGAATCGTGGTCCAATGCGTTGTGCCTAAGTATGAGAATGATAAATAAAAAATTAGCCTTCAAGGTTGGTTCCATTAGATTCTTCTTCTTGAGCACTATAAAATTGACTTCTAGAACTCTCAAATCAGACTTACGTTTCATCCATAGCAATGGAAACAAGTTCAGCCGGCAGAAGGACCAACGGGTCGACACGAGCCATGCATGGTTTGGCACTAACAGCCCATGCCAAAGGATGCAGACCTGCGCCATGAAGACCAGCACAAGGCTATGGCATGACCCACACCAGATACCTCGGACCTCCAGCACGAGATCAAGACCCACGCTCCCACGGCTAAGTATGGCGTTGTACGTCCCTTTTTAGGCATCCCGCAACGTTTAAAAGTTGAAATCCCAAGACCAGTCAACAGGGCATGGGAAATGACACGGCCAATGCGATGTTTCTGAGCGAAGCAACCTTCCAGCTGGCGGCCTGCACCAAAAACCGTGGGTGCATATCAAAAGTGCCAAAATGATGGAACCAACCGGCGGTCCGCACCACAATAGGCGTCCCGCACCAGGTGTCCTACATGACCCGCACCCAGCTCTGCATCTTACACGATTTGAAGTACTGCACCCCGCTGATGAACTTACGTCCCGTGCATATGAAGGCACACGACCCGCGCTCAGACTCTCGTCCCGTGCAAGACACGATGCTCGGTTGCGCCACACTAGGCAGCTGCTCTAAGTTTGCCCTACTTTTGGCCTATTTTGGGCCTTTTTCTCGGCCCAATCTCCGACTACTATATATATGGCCTTAAACACTCTTAGACTTCATATTTTTAGGAGAGCATAATTGTAATTAGGAGAAAACACTCTCTCCCTCCTTTTTCTTTCCTCTTAATTTGCTTTGATCCTAAGATGTGGAATTCAAATCGTTATTTGAATTCCATGTCTAGGGAGTAGTTTCTATAGCTTGGGGATAAATTGTAGTGGCATGATTAAATTTATTTGCTTTGTGAGATTCTTTAGTTCATCCTAACATTGGTGTTCATGATATTATTGTGATTGTTTTTTAGTTCAAATGCATGAATAGTGCACCTCATATACGCACACTTTTTTGGCTATATTCATGTATGGTGCAATTATCGATGCCCCTTGGGAAGAGAAACTTGGATGTTAGAATGGGCAATGGAGAACACGTCCGCGTGGGTGTGTGCACGGGGTATTCATGAATGCTTTGACCTATTTCCATCGCTCCAGTCTTAGCTGACTTCGTAAAGTTGTCCGAGAGGTTACGTGTAAAGATAACTAAATAGTAGCAAGCCAGGGTTACAAGAACACTAGTATCATAGATAAAGTGACAACGACCCTTTGGCCTAATGATAGGAGTATTGGGAAGCAGTGCATTTGTGGCGAAAGCTCAGGACGTAATCGCAAGGGGGAGGAACATAACCACAACAACGGTCAAACCTTGTTGAGCTCCCCTAATTACGATGGTGGCATCAATGGAGAGTTGTGAGAGCATCCGTCGAGACAGAAATGGGGAAGTGTATTCCATTGGTTACACCACATGTTATGAACACACTATTAGGTTTGCCTAAGACTTTATGTGATTGAATCGAGGATCGAAGCATTATATTGATCATGTTTCTCAATGATTTCTCCAAGTTCTTAGTTTAATTAGCTTTCTTGCATCTTTACTTTTGTGTTTAGTATTTGTTAACTTGAAAAATCAAACCCCCCTTTGCATGTTTGCTTACTAGATGTTCCTTTCACTCGTACGGATTGACGACCCGTATGAGGTTGTGTTCAGATTGGTACATTAGACCTAGCATCTCTGTGGACAAACATAGGGTTTGCTGCTAACTACCCTCTAGGTAACGTAGTAGTGAGAACGGGTGCAGAATTATAAATCTCTATCTTCTGACCACACGCCTCCACTTGGGTTAATTAGCTACAATTAACGACCAGGAGGTAGGTCAGAATTTTGGTGTCGTTTCCAGGGATGCTATCAGTCTAGGTATCAATTGAAGCATAACGTGTTACTAGAGTAGTTAGTATAGATTTTATTATTGTTTGCTTTTTTATGTTGTAGATTCTTGGTTGGAGCTATTGGATAAGTTGATTTGTTACCTTTTGATCCGTTTGCTAGTGTTTTATTCAGAAGGGTGCCCTATTTTATGGTACATACCCGTACCACTAATCTAGGCATCTTACACTACTCGACTGAGATCATAGGTGGATGGAGGAGAAACAAGCAAAGTAATAAGGCACAAGTTCAACCGAGTTCCAAAGTTTAATTTGAAGGACCGCTAGAAATGGAAAAAGAAAATCGTACCCTACGTGGGCTCATGGCACCAAACTTAGAGAATCAACCACTATGCATCACGTTCCCACCTTTGCCCGGCTATGTGAGTTGTGAGCTTAAAAGCGGCATGATCCATTGCTTGCCTACATTCCATGGATTGGCGGGTGAGGACCTGAACAAACATCCTTCAGAGTTCCATTTGGTGTGCACTAACATAAAGCCCCCGGGACTGTCTGAGGACGACTACAACCTAAGAGCCTTCCCGATTTCCCTTTAAGGTAGTGTTAAGGATTGTCTCTACTACTTGCCACT
The DNA here is from genome assembly GCA_037428765.1 of Rubia yunnanensis. Taxonomy (NCBI): domain Eukaryota; kingdom Viridiplantae; phylum Streptophyta; class Magnoliopsida; order Gentianales; family Rubiaceae; genus Rubia; species Rubia yunnanensis. The sequence continues at coordinate 82,177,058 of CM075068.1, forward strand.
AGGATGCATTGGATCGTGGATGGACATGAAACAGGGGTTCTTAGAGAAGTATTTTCCAGCATCCAATTCGATCGGGTTGAATTAGCAATTGTCGAACATTACCCAAGGTTCTACTGAGAGTATGTGATTATTTGGAATGCTTCAAGAGACTCCTAGCTAGTTTCCCTTAGCACCCTTTCAAGGAAAAATATTTGGTGTATAATTTCTTCGAAGGCCTTTGTGATGAAGATATGCAAATGGTCAACGCCGCTTGCAATTGTTCGATAGCGAACAAGAGTCCTAACGGTGCAATGACCCTCTTTGAAGAAATGAAAAATGGTATGCGGCAATTTGGCACTAGGTCAAGGGTTAAGGTTTTGGATAAACTCACACACTCACCTAAGTTGGAGGAGTAATTCCAAGCTCTTGCTTCCATGATGAAAGAGCTCTTGCGAGGAAAGGTACTTCAAGTTCAAGTGTGTGGATTTTTTAATCTTAACCACAACTCCGAAGCGTGCCCCGAAGTCATTGATGTTTCACAAGAGGTGAAGGCAATTGACTACAACAACTGGGAGAGACCACAATATTCTGGGGGCCAACAACAAGGGTTCCAAGGGAACCAAGGAGATACAAGGCCGGAACCCTATGCAAATTCTTTGAACTTAAGGTATCGAGATCATCCCAACTTTTTATGGAGGGAGGGTAACCAACCTCAAGGATACCGGAGTGGACAAGCTCCACCTCAACCTTATCCTAGAGGTGAAGATTCTTCCAACAATCATACTTCACTCTACAAGTCTGAACGGGATAAGATCTTGGAAGTCATCGGCCAATTGGGGAAGAAACATGAAGTCTTCGCGGAGAGGAAAAGACATGAGATTGAGGACCTTCGCAATAGGACTTTCTCAAGCATAAAAAATTTTGAAGTTCAAGTTGGGAAACTCGTCACCTCAGTGAGTCGACTTGAAGCAAAGGAGTCCGAAAAACTACCTTTCCAACCGGAGATCAATCCGAGAAACGTGAGTGCTCTTAAATTGAGAAGTGGAAAGGAAGTTCGTGAGACCTAGAAGAAGGTGATGCAAGAGGGTGACAAGGTAGCGGAGGCTACCAAGGCACACTTCGAAGAAAAGAAGATTGTGGTCAAGGAAGCAACCCCCACAGAGCTTCCACCACCCGAGGCACAAATCACTATTCCACATTTGTTCCCAAGTGCTTTGAGGGGAAAGCCAAAGGTGGTGACCAATGATTCAAGCATTTCAAAAATCTTCAAAGAGGTCTAGGTAACCCTCCCTATCTTGGAATTGATTGATAATGTGCTATCCTATGCTAAATTTTTCAAAGTTGCATGCACAAATATAAGACGTAGACCGACTAAGAGGTTAGGACATTTGAAAATGGGAGGAGTTGCCATTTTGAATCATAAAAATTTTCCTACAAAATACGATGATCCCAGAATGTTTTCTATCCATATCTCTTTAGGTGGTAAACTTGTTGAACATGCCATGATAGATTTAGGCGCATCTATTAATGTTATCCCGTTTACTCTATATGAACACCTAGATGTAGGTGAGATTAGTGATACTAGAGTTATTGTCCAACTTGCCGATCATTCCCAAGCTAGTCCCCATGGACTAGTGAAGGATGTGATGGTGTGAGTAGGCAAGTTGGTTTTTCGACGGACTTTTATGTCCTAGACGTAGCGCATGATGGAAGTGCACCCCTAATACTTCCCGGATGATCTTTTCTCAAAATGTCTAGGACTAAAATTAATGTCCACTTAGGAATGTTAACTCTCAAAGATGACATGGATAAAGTGGAGTTTGAAATTTATAAGTCTAAGCATGATTCAACCAAGTCTTCTTTTATGTGCAAATGTGTGACACTATGTGATGAGCATGATGATGATTCCTCTTGTGTTATGAATGAGCTTGAATGTTTGAGTAAGTCTCGTGAAAATGATATTGATGATGAGTCCGATGAATTGCATGATTCCATGGATAATATGTCTGTTTCAGATTGTTTTTCCATGCTCACTAACTTGCAGCGGGAAAGGAAGATTGTCGAGAGTGTAAAATCTCCTCGACCTCCCCCTAGCCTCAAGGTTACATTCACGAATTCAACGCTAACAAGGTATGGTGATTCATTTCTTATGGCAGATAGGAGGTCCGAAGATAAGGATGGATAGTTGTGGAGACCTCTTCACAACGATGTCATCGTGGGTGGAGTCGTCGATGGAAATTTTGGAGTCCCGCCGGTAGGTATTTCTGACTAGAATGCAAGGAAAAGAAAATAATTCATGAGGACGGCCGTGAATAAACGACATTACTTTTGCTTTCGTGTTTTGACTAGTGTTTAGATAGTTTTTGCATGATCTTGTTGTGTTATGAGGATTTTTGAGATGAAACTCTTGTGTGGATTGAAATTATGAATTTGAGACTCATTTTTGTGTTTGAATGGAATTGAATTTGATGAGTGACGTATTTTTTCGAAAAAAGAGGGAAAAAATAAGTATTAGGGAAATTCTTATTGAATGCCTCATGTCGGATGCTTGGAACGAGGCTCTGTCTCTTGCCCAAGTAGTCCATACGAGGCTCTGTTTTATGCCCAAGTGGTTCACACGAGGCTTTGTCTCGTGCCCAGGTAGTCCACATGAGGCTATGCTTTGTGCCAGACACGAGACACTGCTTCTTGTCAGGCTTGTTTGCACGAAGAAACCAATTTTCTGATTTTTCTTTGTTCCGACAATGTAAATTTTTGAAAATTCTGTATTTCAACTTCCAAAATGCATTTTTTGGTTCAAGAATTTTTGAATTCCCTAATTCCTTAGGATTTTAAGAAATACTTCCAATATCTCTTGGAATTAACAGAGTGATGCTATTATCCCTTGAATTGAAATTTTGGAATTCCTTCCTACACATTCTTCCTTCCCAAGGAATACTCACTCTCACACACTCTATGTGAACCTCGAGAAATAGAAGTTTTCTTTCTAGGAATTAGCAATTTTTTCTTCTTCTTGTGTGAGTCTTACAAATATTAGCATCAAATTTTGGGTAACCCTTTGAACTCTTTATTTATATGCTTGATTGAAATTGTGTTGGTATTATGAAAAGCATGATCCTTTGAGCTAATTGTGTACATATGCTTTATTCACATTGCGGTAATGTTAGGAAAAGTATGACTTCTAAATGAGTATGTGGATTTGAGAAACTTGTTTGGAATGGAAGCCACTTGCAGATGGAGAACTCAAATGGAGAACTTGGTTGCTGGATGGAGAACTCAGACGGAGAACTTGGTTGCTGGATGGAGAACTCAGACGGAGAACTTGTTTACTGGATGGAGAACTCAGACGGAGAACTTGTTTGCTGGATGGAGAACTCAAATCTCAGGCAACTTTCGACACAAAAGAAAAAAAGGATAATAGTTTCACATACGGGAAACCACAACCCTTTTTTGAACTTATATAGAAGATCTACTTTTGCAAATTGGGGTACATTTTATAATTATCCGACACCTAAACTATTAACACAGGGGGTGAAGATAGTTTGCGGGGAAACATCGTTTAAAAATCATACCCATAATGTTAGCTCATATATTATTCTTTTGTGCCGAAAGGTTCAAGTAATGCTTGAACCCAAATGTAAGAACAATCATTTTTATAATAGGTTTGGGGATCCTTAAATAAACCCCTCCACTTTGAGTGCAACTTATTGAAAAAAGAGAAACTTGTTTGGAATGGAATTACGCTTGGATTTCATGTTTTTGGATGCAGGATTTTGCGACATTTTCATTGCCATAGAATCATGGAGTATCACCATTTTGCCCTACCTCACTTATGGTTTGACATTCTTTTTGTGCATTGGAGACTTTGCATCCGCAAAGTGAGGGGAGGGAGTAGTGAGCACTTAGGGAGTCTTCATTCCTTGATTTCCTCAGTGCATTTCATGATTTGTGCATTGGTAGATTGTTTTTCTCGATTCTTGGTAGTTTTGGTTTTTGTTTGTTGGGGATGATTTTGGATGGACATTTGGTGGAATGACATGCTATGCTAAGTTTCCTAGTTTGCATGGGGTAGGATGTTTTAGCTATTGGTGGAGTATTTTTTGTGTGTTTGACTATATTTTGTAGCATGAAGCTCACTTTTGGGGCAATTTCGTGTTACACCAAAAAAATGAAAAACTTGAAAAATGAAAAAAGACAAAAACTCGGACAAGTTGAAAACCCAAAAGAGTGACTTGAGTAACATTGGGAAAATCCCTGATAGGTCAAAAGACCTAGGTAAAAATGAAAGGCTAGGCCCGATTAGGCTTACGAGCCTAGGAAAAAAATGAGAGCCCGTGTGAAAAAAGGTGAGAAGTGAGTACCATTTGTGTGTTAACGCTAGGATGAAAACCCAAAAGGCTCCTTGGCAAAATGAGAGAAATTGAGAGAAAATAAAAAAAACTAAGTTGAACGCATGCTTTCGTGGTGGATTGTTTTTGAAGATGACTCTTGGATTGATTTTGGGATCACTTTGGTAAAAGTAGGCTAGATTGACACTTATATTTTTGGCTTACCTTTTTTCACACTTTATTTTTGGGTGGTTAGATTACTTATATTTTTCGGGAAGTGTGAGAGTTGTGAGATTCTTACTATTTTGGGGGAAACATGATAATATAGGAATAAGTTGAATGCCTCGGTTAACTTATGTTTGCACACTACATTTCGCTTAATTCTTTTTCTTGTCTTTGATTTAATCAAGGACGAGTAAAGGCTAAGTGTGGGGATTCTGATCTGCTTCATTTTACGTGCGTTAACCATTGCATTTGACATACTTCTTTGTTAGTTTTAGTTGGTGTATTGCTAGTATTAGTTGAGTTTACGTGACACGGGGTTTAGACGGCCATGTTTGGTTTTCTTGTCTAAATCCCACATTTTGTAGGCTTAATTAGTACTAATGGACATCTTGTATCTACGGGCTCCTTGATCTTCCTTTTGATCATAGTAGGTCGCACGTGGTTACTTTTTGTTTACATTCTATGTAAAGGCCGTTTGAAAGGGCAGTAGAAGATTGAAGGCCGTCCGCAAGGACGGTAGAAGAAGCAAAGGCTATTCACATATCGAATGGTAGTAGATAAAGGCCACGAGCATCAATGCATGGTAGAAGGAGATTGAAGCCAAAGATAGGCGGCAACAGAGTTCAAAGCGGCCAACAAAGAAATGGTGAATCGTGGTCTGATGAGTTGTAACTAAGTCTGAGAACTATCCATGAAGAATTAGCCTTCAAGTCTGGTTCCATTGAATTTTTCTTCTGGAGCACTATAAAATTGACTACTAGAACTCTCAAATTGGACTTACGGTTCATCCGTAGCGAAGAAAACAAGTTCAGCCGTCCGAAGGACCCACGAGTTGACACGGGCCGTACATGGTTTGGCACCAACTGCCCATACCGAAGGATGTAGACCCGGATGTAGACCCGCACTATGAAGACCGACACTAGGCTATAACACGACCCGCATTAGATACCTTGGGCCGCTAGCATGAGATCATGACCTATGCTCCCACGGCTAAGTATGGGCGCAGGACGTCCCGTTTTAGGCGTCCTGCATCGTTCCAAGGCTGAAATCCCAAGACCAGCTGACAGGGCATGGGAAACAACACAGCCCGTGTGATGTTCTTGATACTAGCACCCTTCTAGCCGGTGGTACACACCAAAAACCATGGGCGTGGATCAGAAGTGCTAAAATGTAGCACCCGGTCGGTGGCTCACACCAGGTGTCCTACACGACCCATGCCCAGCTCCGCATCCCGCACGACTGGAAGGACCGCACCCGCTGACGAACTCGCATCTCGTGCAAGACACGATGCTCGACCGCACCACACAAGGCGGTCTGCGCCTGGCGACGGCTGCTCCAAGTTTGCCCTACTTTTGGCCTATTTTGGGCCTATTTTTAGTCACAATCTACTACTACTATATATATGGCCTTAGTATACTAGGTTTTCATACCTTGGACACTTTTAGACTTCATATTTGTAGGAAAGCATAGTTGTAATTGGGAGAAAAACTCTCAATTCTTTTTCTTTCCTTTCATTTTGCTTTGATCCTAAGATGTGGAATTCAAATGTTTATTTGAATTCTATGTTTAGGGAGTAGTTTCTATAGTTAGGGGATAAATTGCAATGGCATGATCTAATCTATTTTCTTTAGTTCATCCTAATATTTATGTTCATGATATTATTGTAATTGTTCTTGAGTTTAAATGCATGAATAGTACACCACATATAAGCACACATTGGGCTATATTCACGTATGATGCAATTATCGATGCCCCACTGGGAAGAGAAACCTGGATGTTATAATGGGCAGGGAAGAACACGTCTATGTGGGTGTGTACACTGGGGATTCAAGAATGCTTTGACGTATTTGCCATCGCACCAGTCTTAGCTAACTTCGTAAAGTTGTCCGAGTGGATACAGGTAGAGATAGCTAAATTGTAGCAAGCTAGGGATACAAGAAACCCTAGTATCATAGATAAGGTGCTAACGACCCTTTGACTTTATTTATAGGATCATTGGGAAGAAGTGCATTTATGGTGGAAGCCTGAGACGTAATCGCATGGGGGAGAAATAGAACCACAATAACGGTTGGACCTTGTTGTGCTCCTCTAATTATGATGGTGTCATCAATGGAGGGTTGCGAGAGCACCCACTGTGACAGGGACGGGGAAGTGTATACAATTGCCCACACCACATGTTATGAACACACTACTAGGTTTGCCTAAGTCTTTATGTGAATGAACCGAGAATCGAAGCATTAGATTTATCATGTTGCTCAATGATTTCCCCAAGTGCTTAGTTTAATTAGCTTGCTTGCATCTTTACTTTTGTGTTTAGTAGTTGTTAACTTGAAAAACCAACCCCCCTTGCATGTTTGCTTTACTATCTGTTCCTTTCACTCGTACAGATTGACGACCCATACGAGGCTGTGTTTAGATTGGTACATTTGACCTAGCATCTCTAGTTAGCGTAGCAATGAGAACGGGTACAGAATTATAAATCTCTATCCTCTGATCACACACCTCCACTTGTGTTAATTAGCTACAATTAACGATTCCAGGGGTAGACAGGTCACTGTATATGCGGGTGGTACTTTCTCATTAACTGGTGCAGTATAGTTTTCGTAGGGGTGTTGTTAAGACCCCTACAATTCTATGTAATTATCTTCGTGCGGATTTGGCGGGATGGTATGGGACAACCTTGCTAGAACCCTCAGTTTGCGTCCTTTTCCTAGCCTTCTTCCTTGTGAACTGGATTATCGATTTGGGGCACAATTGCTCCTGAATTCTCCGCTTTTTCACCGCCAACACCTGATGCTTCCATTCCATAAGTAGCACAGTGTTAATTGATTCTGACTGCATCTCCTCCAGGTCATTCCTCCTTCGTTTCCAGGAAACACCTTGCTGCCGTTCAGTCCCTCTATAGTGATTTGCTTGATCATTTGTGAATTCTGCCATTTCTACTGGTGAAACCTACTGTGTGTTTTGCAATTCATCCCGTTCTCTAGTATTTTCCCTTTGCCCTGCGTTCTCCTTCTTGTCATCATAATTAACCCAATACTGAATTTTCTCTACCTCCTGTCCACAAGTGTCAGCCTTTTGCTTCAACTTTTCTTGACGCATCTTTCTCTTACTGACACCCTCTATAATCTCCTCCTTCTTGAGAATATTCTTTCGTGGCAATAAAACCAGTGCCGTCTTTCTACTTGGAGATCCTTGCGTTGAATCTGCATATGTAGGCCTCAACTCTTCAAGCCCCTTTCTTAGTTCTTGTTCCTGTGATGCCGACTCGCTGGACTCATCTACCTGTATGACCTCTATGTGTTTATCCTCCACAATTTGCGCCTCCATGAAAGGTTGAGTAACACAAGGAGCCGGAGCATTTTCCTAGCCTGTGTTGTTCCCTGGAAATGACTAAGCCTTGCCACTGGTTCCATTCTTGTTCCACCATGTCCCTTGTATCATTGTCCACCGGTTTATGTAACTCCCACTTGTCTTCTATGCCAACATCCACAGCCGTCACGTACATTTGTTTATCTTCATAATAAACCACATTCATGGGAGTCTCTGGCGGGGGATACACCTGAGAATTTGGTTCCATGATAGCCTCTCCCACCTTTGTCACCAATGGCATTTGAACCTCACAGTCCGCCATATCATGTTCAAGTGTTTGCCTATGTTGAGACTCATTTGTTGAGCATATATATTGATAATACCATACGGAAATTAAATAATAAAACTTGACCGAGCAATTAACATATGCAAAAATAATATTGTTTTATTAATTATTCAAGTACACAATCGAAAAGCTTATATTACAACTAATCAAAGCATAAATCATGTTTCAAGTAATCACAAAGTAATGGAGTCACGAGTAACACTCGCTGCCCTTGAAACGAATGAGTCCCCGTTGTGGACATCGTTCCTTAGGATAAAACCATCGCAGGTAACAATTAACATTTAAGAGTTACCTGTGATTCACGCAAGGCCCTAAGGACTATCACCGACAGAGAAAGAAAGAAGTGATACTCAAGTTTAGAATAAATGAGGAATTTGAGAATGGTGCGAGATTTGTTAATGACTTAGAGGCTCTATTTATACTGTTCTAAGAGATTCTAATCTTGGAAACATGATATTCTGATTTTCTGTAATTAGAGAAGAATATTCTTCAATCAATAACTCACCAAATTCGAGACATTCTATGAACACTCGAATCAAATCTGCTGGAAATGGAAGAAATATTTGCACAAATATTCTTCATCGTATTAAAATGGTAAACCGCACATCTCACAAAATATGAAAGTATTTTGTTCTTGTCTCTTAAGAATTACACACAAGCAATTCCATATATACTATGCGGTTGGGCCTTCCAGAGACTTCCACGTGGTCCATACGCAGTTTGGACAGTCAAGAGAATAATTATTCAAGCCAATTTTCGCCCATTTTCCTCTTTCAAGAGTGACATTTCAAACATCCATATCTCATTCACCCTTGATCCGTTTTGAAAGTTTGAATAGTCGATTTTATAGTACTCGCGGAGGAGAACCCAAAAATGACATCCGTTAACCCAAAATTTGTTCGGGTCCCACTCAAAACAATGCCCAAAAGTTGACGAATTTCAACCTTTTAACCATCATTTTCCAACAATCCCCCACATGAATAGATATTGAAGTAGGAATCAGAACAATAACGTTAGACACTTAGTTTAACTTGGTGATAGATTCATTTCGATGACATAGATGCTGCATAGGATAAGTAGGTGTCACCCTTTGAACTTTCCCTTACACTTAGCCCACTGGTTAGGAAGTAGACGTGATGTCCTTGGACTTCCCCTACCGCTTGTGTGAACGACAATGCATTTCCCACAAACATCTTTCCTAGCCCTAGCGCTTTCCTCGGTTGTGTCCATTAATCAGGCCATGGCACACACCTAGTTCTGTAAGGTTTATAAAGAATTGTGTCCCAACAATGCCCTTTCGAAGTGGCCACACTTCTCGCTTACATAGGTGATTCTTGGCATAAGAGCAGTTTCGAAAACTATGCGCTCTTTCAAGTACTGCACACTTGATGCCATGAATCATTAAAAGCAACTTAATGCTTAACCTCCATTCACATCATTGTTTCTTCATCGTCGGAATAAGACAGGAGGTATGAAACCCCCACAGTGATCGCAATGGGTTTTGCAGTTTAGTTGTCCCTTTGAACCTAGATCTTAGGATCTCCAGTCACATAGGTTGGGTGTCCACGTACGTAACCTATCATTGAATAGACTTCAGTCCCATTCCTCTCGATGGTGTTTCAACTACCTCTCGATTCCACCCTTTAGTCAAGGGATCGGCTGTGTTGTCCTTCGACCTTACATAGTCAATTGTGATCACTCCAGTTGAAAGAAGTTGTCTTATGGAACTATGTCTTCATCGAATATGATGAGACTTCCTATTATAGAGAATATTCTGAGCCTTTCCAATAGCATATACACTATCGCAATGTATACATATGGCTGGCACATGCTTGAGCAATCTAGGAATGTCCTCTACTAATTGAAGGAGCCATTTGGCCTCCTCACCCGCCTTGTTTAAGGTAACAAACTCAGATTCCATCGTGGATCGAGTAATAACCGTTTGTTTAGAGGACTTCCATGAGACTGCTCCTCCACCTAGTGTAAATACATACCCACTAGTGGATTTCAGATCCTTTATAATGTGTATCCAGTTTGCATCACTGTATCCTTCAACTGTACTTGGATAACTTGTATAATGTAGATCATAATCATGAGTAAAACGTAGATATCTCAGTACTCTAGTTATCACTTTCCAGTGAGTCATACTGGGGTTACTCGTGTATCTACTCAACCTACTTACAGTGTAGGCAATGTCTGGTCTAGTACAACTCATAAAGTACATCAGAATTCTAATGACTCTCGAGTACTCCCCTTGATTAAGAGCCTTCCATTTTTTCTTTCGTAGATGCAAATTTGGATCTATTGGAGTCATCGCCACCTCTGAGTCATTCTTTTTTAATTTCTCAAGGATTTTATCTACATAATGAAACTGGGTTAAGGTGATACCATCAGAGCTTCAGATGATCTTTATCCCTAAGATCACATCCACTAGTCCCATATCCTTCATGTCAAAATGAGAATTCAACATGTCCTTGGTAGATTTGATCATCTTTTCATTACTACCCACAATGAGCAAGTCATATTAACAAAGGATTACATATCCATTTTCTGTGTCTTTCACGTAGGCGCACTTATCACACTCATTTATTTTGAAACCATCGGCTAGGACGACATGGTCAAACTTCTCATGCCATTTCTTTGGTTCTTGTTTGAGACCATACAATGATTTCACCAACTTGCAGACTTTTCCTCCTTGACTGGGAGCTGTAAACCCCTCAGATTGCTCCATGTAGATTTCTTCCTCTAAATCTCCATTCAAGAAGGTAGTCTTCACATCCATTTGATGAAACTCAAGCTTATGCAATGCGGCGATAGCAAGTATCATTCTAATGGAGCTTATTCTCATGATTGGAGAATAAGTATCAAAGTAGTCAAGACCTTCCTTTTGTCGATAGCCTTTGATTATAAATCTGGCTTTATACTTGTCAATCGAGCCATCTGCTATCCTCTTCTTCTTGAAGATCCATTTGTAGCCCAGTGGTTTACACCTCGGAGGTAAGTCCATTAGCTCCCATGTGTGATTATGTAGAATCGAGTCGATTTTGCTTTTAATCGCTTCTTTCCACATAGGCTCCTCAGACGAATTAACAGCTTCTTTATAGCTTTGTGGCTCGCTTTCAAGCATAAACGTTAGATAATCAGGACCAAATCATTTTTTGGTCCTAATCCGTTTACTTCGTCTAGGTTCATCCATTTCCTCCTCTTAATCCTCGAGATTGTCAGGAATTACTACGCCTTCATCTAGTGACTCAATGGTCCCCTTCGACGATTCGGCCCTTTCTTTGGCAGGGAACACATCTTCAAAGAAATTTGCATTTCTTGAAAGAAATTTGCATTTCTTGATTCCATGATCGTGTTCTTGTGAATCTTGGGATGATGAGATTCATGTACAAGGAAACGATAAGCACTACTCTCATGTGCATTTCCTATAAAGATGCAGTCAACCATTTTTTGGTCCAATATTTGACTTCTTGGGGGTGGGATCAATATCTTTGCAAGGCACCTCCACATTCACAAGTGCGTAAAGGACGGCTTCGTACCTTTCCACAACTCATGGGGAGTTGCTTTCTCATCCTTACAGGGTATCTTATTCAAAAGATAGTTGACCGTCAAAATAACCTCCCCCACATGCTCTGTGGCAACCCAGAACTTATCAACATCACATTTATCATCTCCTTAAGAGTGCAATTTTTACGTTCAGCCACACCATTAGATTGAGGAAAGTAGGGGGCAGCGACCTCGTGAATAATGCCATGTTTAGAACAATAGTCCCTAAATGGCTCAACATATTCACCTCCACAGTCACTTCTAATCACCCTGATCTTCTTATCAAGTTGATTTTCAACTTCCGTTTTGTAGAGAATGAATTTCTCAATCGCCTCATCTTTGCTTTTCAGCAAGTACACATAACAGTATTTCGTGCAATCATCCACAAAGGTGATGAAATACTTGTTACCTCCTCTTTTTTGCACGAACTTGAGATCAAAGATATCGGTATGTATCAATTCAAGATGTTTCATATTTTGTTAACTGTTTGAAAGACGTTCGAGTCATCTTAGCTTCAACACAAGTTTCACAATTATGATTTGCATCAATTTCCATGTTAGGTATGTTCTCCATTTTAATTAACCTTCTGATCGAATCATAATTAATGTGTTCTAGTCTACCATGCCATATATTGGAAGACTCAATCATGTAAGCAGAAGAAGAAACATTCATTTCATCTTTCTTAGGAGGTACAACCACGGTGTTCAACTTGAACAAACCATCTAGCTCATAACCTTTGCCTACAAACATACCTTGCTTTGACAAGACTAACTTATAAGACTCAAACACTAGCTTAAAGCTATGCTTGATCAACACAGAACCGGACACAAGGTTCTTGCGAATGTTTGCCAAATACAAAAAATTCTTCAAAGTCAACTCCTTCCCTGACGGCATTTTCAGCACCACAGTGCCACGCCCTTTCACCATAGAAGTTGCAGAGATGGTCTTTCCATCTTCAATTTCCTTGAAGTTTGAGAACACTTCCTTGACAAAACAAATGTTCTTAGTAGCATCAGTGTCAATCCACCAATCCTTTGGATTGGAATCCACCATGTTGACTTAAGAAATCACAGCACACAGATCGATGTTATTCACATCTAGTGCAAGATTCAACCATGTTGACCTCATTCTTGGCAGTCTTTGGCTTCTTACACTCGAAGGACTTATGGCCAACGAGGTTGCAGTTGTAACACTTGCCAGTAAACTTCGACTTGTTCGAAACTCCACCCTTAGCTCCCAACTTGGATCATTTCTTTGCATTGGGCTTCTTCGACTTGGAGCTCCCACCAACCTCCACGAGATTGGCCCTTGCCACAGGCACAGATCCATTCATCCTCTTTTCAGAGAAGCAGTTATCCTCCTCAACACGAAGCTTTTGGATCAGATCCCTCATGGTCATCATCTTTTGCTTGTGTTTCATATAACTCTTGAAGTCCTTCGAACTTGGAGGTAGCTTCTCGATGATGCAATAGATTTGGAGAGCCTCACACATTGTCATCTTCTCGGCTCATTAATCATCATTTGAAGCTCTTGAGTTTGACTGACCAAAGACTTGGCATCAACCATCTTGTAGTCGAGGAACTTGCCGACGACCCACATCTTGGATCCAACTTCCTCACCCCTGTACTCTTGGTCAAGAGTTTCCCACAACACCTTAGAAGGCTCCTTCACCTGATGCGCATTCCAAATGATGTCGTGAAGGCTATTCAAAATGAGGTTGCGACGGATATACTCCTTAGAGTTCCACTCTACCGCAACATCTTGAACTTCCTTAGTGTTTTTCTCATCCACAACGAGACGATCTTCGTGAACGTAACATTCCAAACCCATAGAGAACAAGTAGAAGAGCATATTTTGTTGCCACATCTTGAAGTTCATACCATTATTGAACCTCTCAGGTTTCCCAGCATGAGGAACAGCCACAAGAGGCGTCGCCCCAGGGGTAGTCTTCGCAGCGTCATTGCTCGACATGGTTATGGGATTCATCAATGTGTACATACAAAATTATTCATCATTAAATATAAGTACACATCAAATATCATAGTATAATACTTTAAATAATTATACATAACAAATTGCTCTATATGATTTGGTTGTAAACAACCACAATCCAATAAATTTCCAAAGTCATAAAAATTTCCAAGATAACTTTTCCGCACAAATTAAACATGCAATAATCTTTGATATTTTTCAAAAAATTATAGAAACCAAGCACTTTGGAATATACCATGCAATATACCATTATTGAACGTTACGTCACGTTAAGGTATTTAATCTGGAGTACATGCAGTAACAATCATGCATGCAAGCATATCAATTTCAAACAAATTTCGTTTGCAACATTGAAATTCAGCTTTAACATTAGCATATACATATGCATGCAATTAGCACGAGGCAATAAAACGGCATGCAATATTTTCCAAACTTGACTACGGCATGCAATATTCTACAAATTTTGGATCATATGGAAATTTTCACTACGATCATATGTGTAATCATATATCACATACAATTTCCGCATCAATATAGATCAATAAATTTCATTCGTTTCAAAACTGTTGGACATATATTGATTATATCATGCAAAAATTAAATAGTAAAATTTGACCGAGCAATTAACATATGCAAAAATAATATTGTTTTATTAATTATTCAAGCATACAATCGAAAAGCTTAAATTACAAATAATCAAAGCATAAATCATGTTTCACGTAATCACAAAGTAATGGAGTCACGAGTAACACACGCTGCCCTTGAAACGAATGAGTCTCGGTGTGGACATCGTTCTCTATGATAAAATCATCGCATGTAACAATTAACATTTAAGAGTTACATGTGATTCACGCAAGGTCTGAATGACTATCACCGACAGAGAAAGAAAGAAGTGAGACTTAACCAAAATATGGTGGAAACTTCAATTAGGACAGTCAACTTGGTCTAAATTTATGTGGTCATTACCCCCATGCCAGAAAATATGAAACCTGGGCTAGGTTCAGAAAAGTAAATAACAGGGCAGAATCAAACTCACAGGTGATCATAGAAAAGAGATCTTCTAATTTTTGGATAGCTAATTGGCTAGGCTCAGGCTCTCTTATTAATCAGGTGGAAGCCCAGGTACAAGTCCCCTTTCCATTTCTTACAGTAGCTGAATTTCAGCTAAACAAAGGTATTTATATCCCTCAACTCTCACACTTATTTAACTCTTCCATAAACCTGGAGCTTTTGAAGAATATGACTCTCACAGAACAGCAGGATTATATTATATGGAAACCTGATACTTGTGGCTCTTTTACTATTAAATCAGCTTATCAAGTTTTCAGACCTAAAAAACCTGAACTGACAATTTTTACAAACGTTTGGAACCAGGTTTTGCCAAAAACATTCAGCTTCTTTATGTGGAAAATGCTACTGTGTGCTTTACCTTTTGCTGATATTCTCATGAAAACTGATCTTCATTTACCTTCCAAATGTACAGCTTGTGAAAATATAGATTCTCTATCTCATTACTTCAATTCATGTGCCTCAGCTATGGTTTTATGGAATAAATTGCATAAAGCTATGAATTTACCAGCTAGTCTTTCAACAATATCTAGGATAGAGTGGAATATTACTGGTCTCTAAAATGTGCTTCATCTGATCACTTTTCCATAATGATTGTTCTTCCTTGTTTAATATGATGGGAGTTATGGAAAACCAGAAATAAAATGATTCATGACAACAGGAAGAGCTGTGTTCATGCTCAATGGAAAAATATTTCTAATCTTTGTTTCATGATCTATTCAGTTCATCCTAAAGCTAGTTGCCATACACAATGTAATCTGGTTTCCAAGGGATTAGTTCCTCCCTATAAAAGGAAAAGGATAAAAAGCTAAACCTAATAAAATGGGAACCTCCAGATATTGGCCTAAAGGTTAACTGTGATGCAGCCATAGAAGGGAATAAGCTAGGGTTAGGGTGTGTCCTAAGGGATACTGATAAGAGGGCCTTACATGCCGAATCATGTTACATGAGAATTGATAACACCCCTTTAATGCCTCATCTAATAGTTTTAAAGGCTGAAATGATGGCTATCTTCACAGGATTGGAAGCTGCAAGGGGAAGGACTGATCATGTTCACATCGAATCGGATTATGCTGCTGCGATACAAATCTTCCACGGTCAGCTTTGCCCATGGCCTCTACTGCAGCTTCGGGACCGGATCAAATTAGCATCCTCAACTTTTCAAATGGTCATCTTCAGTCATATTCACAGAGAAGGAAACCAATCTCCTGATTTTCTAGCAAAACTAGCAGTTAGAAGAGGATACACCACACAGTTCGAAGAGATTCAAACTTCACAGAGGTTCTTGTTTCTCAACCGCAGGGAAACCTTATCCCCTCAATTCAGATGGAAACAACAATACATTAGCTAGGCTCTTCATTGGATACTCCTTGGTTTGAAATCTCTTGATTGTCTGGCCTTCATGAGCTTAACACAGGGGTGGAGAGCTTATAGAAGGAAACACAATCAAGAGATTTCATTCAATCATCAGGAGCTTCATATTGATATAGGATCTTGCTCCACCTGTCTTGTAAATTTAAACTTTTGGGCTCTTCATTAGGGTGTGGGATCCCTTAATACAAAAATTCCCGCTCATCGATGATGAGTGTTTTGAGTTAAAAAAAAGTGAGACTCAAGTTTAGAATAAATGAGAAACTTGGGAATGGTGCGAGATTTCTGAATGACTTAGAGACTCTATTTATACTACTCTAAGAGACCCTCATCATAGAAACATGATATTCTGATTTTCTGTAATTAGAGAAGAATATTCTCCAATCACCAACTCACCAAATCCGAGACATTCTATGAATACTCGAATCAAGTCTGCTGGAAAAGGAAGAAATATTTGCACAAATATTCTTCATCGTATTAAACATGATAAGCCGCATATTTATTTAAGACAAGATATCTCACAATATATGAAAGTTTTTTGTTCTTTTCTCTTAAGAATTGCACACAAGCAATTCCATATATACTATTCGGTTGGCCTTCAAGAGACTTCCATGTGGTCCATACGCATTTTGGACAATCAAGAGAAAAAATTATTCAGGTCAAATTTCGCCCATTTTTCGTCTTTCAAGTGTGACATTTGAAACATCCATATCTCATTCACCCTTGATCCGTTTTGAGAGTTTAAATAGTCGATTTTATAGTACTCGCAAAGGAGAACCCAAAAATAACATCCATTGACCTAAAATCCATTTGTGTCCCACTCAAAACAATGCCCAAAAGTTGATGAATTTCAACCTTTTAACCATCATTTTCCAACATCATTAACCAGACTGGTAGCAGCCTCCAAGGAGGAACAAAGGTGTTGATCATTTTGCGCCTCCCTCAACCTATTCTCCCGGATGATCAAATCTCCTTGTAAGTCACGTTTCACTTCCCCATCTAGATATCCATTCGGAAAATCTCCATTTGGCAATTGTTGATCATGCTCTTAGTTATTCCCATCCAGTGGCGGAACTAGGAATTTTTTTTTCAGGTGGGGCTGGACGGACGGATAGTGGCGGAGCGGCGTCGGTGGTGGGACGGCAGCGGCGGTGCGGCGCAGAGCTAAGAGGCAGGAGCTGCTCGGATGCTCCTCTGTTGGGGTAGATGTTGTAATAATGCATTCCAATGGAATGAAAAAATCACGCTTGTATGATGGTGGTAAAAATTTTCTTGGATATCGATGTGAGTCGCGTTACGTACACTTTACTTAAAGAGTAATTCGACCCTATTACAGCCTTGGGTTACACGAATTCCCTTCGAGGATAAAACAATCGAGAATCCCTCATGTTCTGGGCTTGAATAAGGAGAATGCTTTTGAGTACCCGTGTTTTTTGTTGCTATGTATTTCTGGAAAAATATTGTCTTTTTCCCTAGTCATGTGTGTGTTTCTTGTTTGTCTATTCTGTGTTCTTCCACTTCTAACACCATGCATGTGTACGCATGTATTTATAGGAAATAAATTTTGTGAAAAGACACAACACTTCATTGTTCTACACTAAACAATGTAGCTATCAGAATATTATGAACAAATTCTGAAATGACACAACATTTCCTCCTTCTAGGACAATGTAGTAAGTTAGGCATGTTGCCAACACTGCATCCCGTACACAATCCTTAATTTATCCTCATCCTTTCAGTCAAGGAATTAGACACTACACACCACCTCCATCATAATTATAAATAAATACGGAGATATATAGAATGATGCAGCTTTTCACATAAGGATAAGACAGGTTAGTCTAATCAACACAGTTTTAATACTTATCCCAAAAATGTAACCTCGTAGATAGTTTTTACAAGTGTGCACTCCGCACCACCAAACTTGTTTTAATATCCCGAGTTCACAACTACTCGAATCCAATTATACTTAAATATCACCGTATTTCATGAAACACCAACATCCTCCACTCTCCCGTTTCAAATGTTGAAGAAAGTCCCAAAATGGGTTTGTCTGACTTGGGTTTTGTATTGGGCCATTTTTTGAATTTTGGCCCAATAACAAAACTCTGCTTTTTCTTTTTTTTCTTATTCACTAATCAAAATGATGTCGTTTGACTTAAGCCAAAACGGTGTCGTTTTGATGTTTTCTGGCAAAAAAAAGGGAAGGTCCGACCTTCTTCCCCGGCGAATTTCACCGGAAAATTGCAATTTTCCCCGGAAAAATGCGTACGCGCGCGTTGAAGCTCCGGACCCGCTTATCACTATTACTACCATGGCGCATGAATCTCAGGCAGGGCTGGGGCTCTACAACGCGCCATGGTAGTTCCGCCACTGTTCACATCCAAATATGGAGAGCCTTGTATTCCTGGTTGTGCCCCTGCTTCATCCATATGCATCACTTCTTCTCCTTCCTCCGGCACCATGTGCATAAGGTGATCATCCATCTCTACAACATAATCAAAACCATCTGGAATATCATCTTCTCTCAACTGTTGAAAGAAGTCACGCTGATAGTCCATGAAGTCTGCCGGGAACGTGGTCTATGTCCATGTGCTCGCATAGATGACGAAAACAACACCACATTTGGGTCATAGATTATTTGTGTTCCCCTTGCAGAATTATGTAGCATAAACTTCTTATCCAAAAACTAAACCAGATCTCAATCATTTTGCATAGGACATCTCGTTAGAGGATGACCAAATCGCCCACATCTCCTACAGTATTTATGAATCCTCTCATATCTACAACCCATGCATTATCTATGTCCATCCGGCGTATTCAGAAAACTTCCCGGAATCAGTGGATCCTCTGGTCTGACCATGACTCTAGCCCTTAAATACCTTAAATTACGCGTCGGAAACTGATAAAGATTTACATCCACCACATCTCCTATATAATTGGCCACTTTTTCTGCTATATCGGCGAAAAACAAATAGGTTGTAGACCATGCAATCTTACTGCTACCATTACTTTATGAAATTTAGTTTTACCACTTTTTCTAGTTTTTACTAGTGTTCCAACATGTCTAGTTTAACCAAGTGTAAAAAACGTGAAACGTAAAAGACACACAACTTGGTTACGCAGTTCGGTGTAAACCACCTACATCTGCGAGGCCTGGCCCAGTTCAGAATGAATCCACTAATTAGAAAGATAGCGTACAGAGTACAGTTTACAAAATACTTATCTTTACTAACTATGACGTGTGGACTCTGCTAGCTCCCCTAGCTACCGATCCGCCTTGATCAGACTCCCTCTGACCTCGAACTCCGTCGACGCAGGATCTCCTCCTCCCGAGGAATTAAGGTATACGATTCTGAACTTAGTGCGGCAGGACAGTGTTGGAACACAGTTTATTGGCTCTTGCAAATTTCGTAAGATCTCAAAATCTGGGTGCAGATTTTTATCTGTAAAACCGTTAAGTATGCAGCCGTGTTTGTCCCATATTTATATCCACGAATCAGACTTGATACTCCTTGATTATCTCCACAATATTCCTATTCCAAATCTGATTCTTGAAGCATATCCAAATCCCATAAATAAAGGGATTTACCTTATATCATTCTATCTCATATATTCGAATCAATCTTCTCCTTATAAGTAGGGATTTTCAATAAAACCAATTATGATTCACACGCCTAATATATAGCCAAATATACAATTACCATAAATTCTGAAACACTCCAATATTTCGGCTTGAATTCCGTTAAATCCTTTGGCGTAACTGCTGCTCAGTACCATGTTCCAACATGGTCTGTATATCAGTTCAAAAATAATTCACACAAAATTGCCAATAAAATAATTCCTTGACTTTACAATCTCCCCCTTTGGCATTTTTGTGGACCCATAATATTTTGGATGGCAAGCACAGAATCAACAACATACAACGAGCAGAATAATGATCATAATACCAGAACTCACATAATGAAAGCCGAAATCCAGAATTCCAGAAATCCAAAATTATACAACCAAATTGAAAAATCAATTATCCAAACTCCAAAATCACTCCCCCTGGGACCACACATAGGCCAAAGGGACTTCATCACACGTAATCAACAAAAATAAAAATCAGTTTTTAGAACTCCCCCTAAATTAATCCTACTCAGATCAACCTTCCAGCCTTGACTTCTCTTCCTCCAACCGTGCTTGCTCTGCTTATAAGGCTGCAATCTGTATTCCCAAAGCTCCTAGTCTTGCATTGACACCCAACAGTCGATCCTTCCTGTCTACCGCTGCTGATTAGGAGGCTGACCCAGAAGCTTTCCACGGAAGGTCATGTACATGTCTGAGCCCGAAAGTCTTCTTGTTAGGCCGCAAAAACTCAGTGTCAACTATCAAGTCTGAGGTCTTTCCCTTCACTTTAGCACTCTTGGCTAGGGCAGAGATTAGAGCTGGATAGATAACTGCATCATTAACTTTCGGAGTTGTGGCATGTCTAATCAGATGCTGCTGAATTAACAGTCCAAGATTGATTTCCTTCTGTGTTCCAACACAGTAAAGCAGCTTGGCCATCTCCCTAGTCAATGCGGTGGTATTGCTTGACGGAAACCAGCAATGTACAGCTATTTGATACAGGCCAAAGAATCTGGATGTCAACCATGATGCCTGTGAGTACCCCACAGCTGGCCACTCCTCCTTATATCCCCCAGATATAATCGCCAAATCTCATTGTGAGTCAACTCCAAATCATCAGGAAACACTCCCCCTATCTCAGGTGTTCTCAGACCTAACAACCTATTAATCCGGGCAGCAGATATATCTATAATTTTCCCCCTCACATATACTCTACCAAACCACGGGGAATTAACTTCTAAATTGCAAGGCATGAGATTAGAATATACCTCGAGTACAACCTGTCTGTTGTACTGTAGCTGAATGGTTGCAGCAGCTGTCATGCCTGTCATCTTTAATAAGTCTGTAAACCCGCTCTCCTGATAGGCTTGTAGGTCCAATGGTCTCTCAGCTAGAAATTTCTTTTCTGAGAAGAAACCTTCCATCTCTGCTCCTTTCTCATCAAAGTAAACTGCTGAAAAAACCTGGGAGACAGATGGAGGAGGCAGAATCTTCCTCGAGTTGCTATCCCGTCTCTTCTTACTCCTTTTTGCTGCCCCAGCATCCATGGCAGAGCTAGCCTTCCTTTTTCCTTTTGCCTTCTGAAAAAAATCATCCAAGACCTCGTCACTGGAGTATGTCAGATCAGGGGCATCCTGTGTTGGAACACAGTCTGCTCTTTCAGCTGATTCTTCTTCTGGATCATCACCCTGAACTGGCAGATCTCCATCAGATACTTCAATCCCCTGCTTCCCTTCATACTCCTCAGTGTTCTCTCCTCCCATATCTACATCAGAGTCCAAGTCCATGTACACCGGTTCATCTGTCTGTGTTGGAACACTTCCTTCACTATCAGAAAAAACTATTAAAATAGGTTCCCTTAATTCTTCCATTCTTCTTGCAGAATTCATATCAAACAATCCCACCTGAAGTTTATCTCCATACTTGACTGTCTCCATTCCAACAGCTTCTTCATCAGTAATGTTCCTTAACCAGACATAGCTATGACTAAACATGCGACAGAATACGTGAAATTTATCCTTTCCTTTTCCATTCAGCTGACCATACATTCCTCTCAGATACTTCACATTCTTATATTCAATATCCCAAACATCAGGAAAGTGACCAGAAACAATCTCCTTAATTTTGACATGCAACACTTCCAAATCCTTTCTTATACCCCTGATTTTGCTTAGATCCACAGAATATCTATTTTCTTGTAACCATTCGAAAATATCATCCACACTTCTACTTTCAAAACCCAAGAATTTCAATGGTCGAGGGTCAGGACCAGTTACCTTAGGTTTTTTCTGTTTCTTGCCTTCAGACACTTCTTCTCGGGCATCAGATTTACCATTAGACTCTCCATTTTGTTTCTTGACAGATGCCTCTTCCTCTTCCTTTTCATCTTCAGCTTTATCAGGCTCTACTCCAGCTATCTCCTCATTCTCCTCATGGTTAGCATTTCTTTTGTTCTGATCTTGAGTTTGTGCATCACCCAATTCAACGTATCTTCTTGGCTCATTAATCACCACCAATTCCAAATTCACAGAGCCCCGATCTTCCTCCATAATTTCTGGCACCGAAGCTTCTTCTATCGGAGAATTTGGGCTTGATATTCTTTCGCGCAATGCCGAGATGAGGAGTGTTGAGTAGAAGATTTTTCGGCAAGAGTTTTGGAAAGACAAATATTTGGCCGAGAGAGAGAGAGAATGCGAAAGGGGTTTTAGAGTTTGAATCAACTTTCAATTCTTCATGAACTTACCTCTTTTCCCGTAAAGTACCTTTTTAGATTTCCCAAAAATTGTAATGATACCCCTTTCTCTTCTTGTCCCATCAAGACGTCATTCCTCATTTAACTTCCAACACACCTTACTTAACTTCTCCTATTTTAGTAAGCCGTTTCTTCCTTCCAATTTTTTGTTCTTTTTCTAATTTTTGTAAACTGTAAATAACACAAATATGTACACAAAACAAAAACTGATTAAGGTAAATATTACCTCAGATTTGACAAACACCTAAGTGTTGTCGAAGGCTCTCAAAAGTGGTGGCATCAAGCGGCTTTGTAAATATATCAGCAAACTGCTCGTGTGTTGGAACATAGACCACTTCCACTTCCTTTCTTTCAACCAGATCTCTAATAAAATGATGCCTTATGTCAATATGTTTGGTTCTTGAGTGTTGAACTGGATTCTTCGAAATATCAATGGCGCTTGTATTGTCACATAAAATCTTTAGGGGGCCTTGATGAATTCCATAATCTTTCAGCATTTGATTCATCCATAGTAATTGTGCACAACAACTTCCTGCTGCAAGATACTCTGCTTCTGCAGTAGATAGAGAGATCGAGTTCTGTTTCTTGCTATACCAAGACACCAAATTCGGTCCAATAAAGAAGCATCCGCCAGTGGTACTTTTTCGATCATCAGCATTTCCAGCCCAATCAGAATCACTGTATCCTATCACCTCTGAATCTTGATTCTTTGAATACCAAACACCATATTCTGACGTCCCACTCACATATCTGATAATTCTTTTGACTGCAGTAAGATGAGATTCCTTAGGATCAGCTTGAAATCTAGCACATATTCTAACACTGAGACATATATCTGGTCTACTGGCAGTGAGGTATAATAAACTTCCAATCATTCCTCTATATAACTTCTGATCGACTGAAACTCCTTTTTCATCTTTCACCAGTTAATCAGAAACTCCCATAGGGGTTCGAACTGCACGAGCATTACTAAGTCCAAATTTCTGAATCAAGTTCAAGGAATACTTACTTTGATTTATGAACAGACCATCCCGTTCTTACTTGACTTGTAATCCCAGAAAGTAAGTCAATTCTCCAACCATGCTCATC
Source organism: Rubia yunnanensis (assembly GCA_037428765.1). Lineage (NCBI taxonomy): Eukaryota > Viridiplantae > Streptophyta > Magnoliopsida > Gentianales > Rubiaceae > Rubia > Rubia yunnanensis. Next base: position 82,200,681 of record CM075068.1, read on the forward strand.
TCGAATTCAGATTGCATCGTGGTGACAAACTCCTGTACCATAGATGGTGAAGTAGAGCCAAAAACTATGTCATCAACATATATTTGAGCAATTAGAAACTTTGAGGACTTGTCAAGCACAAATAAAGTGCGATCTACTCCCCCTCGACGATAACCTTTCTGAAGTAGAAAGGTAGTAAGTCGTTCATACCACGCTCAAGGTGCCTGCTTTAATCTGTATAAGGCCTTCTTGAGACGATATAATGATGCGGATAATGGGGATCTTCAAAACCTTTAGGTTGTTCCACATAAACTTCCTCATTCACCACACCATTTAAAAATGCACTCTTAACATCCATTTGATACAAAGTAAAGTTCAAAGAGCAGGCAATAGCTAGTAGAATACGAATAGATTCTAACCTGGCAACAGGTGCAAAGGTTTCATCAAAGTCAACACCTTCCACTTGTGTATATCCTTGAGCAACAAGTCTGGCTTTGTTCCTGGTGACTAAACCATCTGCATCGGACTTGTTCTTGAAGATCCATTTTGTACCAATTACATTAATGCCTTTGGGACGAGGAGTAAGGTACCAAACATCATTCCTGGTAAACTGGCCGAGTTCATCTTGCATTGCAGCAATCCAATACTCATCAAGTAAAGCTTCCTTATAGTTCTTCGGTTCAATTAGGGACACAAAACAGTATAGACCAGCCAGTCGTCGATAATCAACTCGAGGTACTGATCGAGTGCTTCTCAAGGTGGAGCCAGATCGGTCGAGTGTTGGAACATGGTCGTCCGTAGGAAGGGACTGTGTTGGAACATGGTCGTCTTCAGTAGAGTTCGGGTTCTGGTGCTCATTTGGTTCAGTAGGATCAACTGAGGGTTTTGCTTTGTCAGAAGATTGAGACTGTGTTGGAACCTGAGAGTTGGCCGATTCTTCCTCCACAGCTTCTGGTAGTTGTTCCTTTTCTGAATCATCCACAATAACGTTTATGGATTCCATGAGAGTTTTGGTTCGATGATTAAAAACTCTGTAAGCACAGCTGTTGATGGAATACCCGAGAAAAATTCCTGGATCACTCCGATTATCAAATTTTGTCAACTGTTCTCTATCTCTGAGAATATAGCAAGTACTTCCGAATACATGAAAATATGAAACGTTTGGTTTCCTGCCCTTCCAGATCTCATAGGCTGTCTTTTCAGTGAATGGTCGAAGATACACCCTGTTGATTGTATAGCACGCTGTATTGATCGCCTCTGCCCACCATTTCTTATGGATATCCTTTTCTGCCAACATAACTCGAGCCATCTCCTGTAGAGTTCTGTTCTTTCTTTCGACAATACCATTCTGTTGAGGAGTGATAGGAGCCGAAAACTCATGTTGGATCCCTAGCTCATCGCAGAAGGAACTGAATTGTTCATTCTCAAATTCTCTTCCGTGATCACTTCGAATTCTGATTATCTTTCCTACAGGATTTCCCTTTTCAGTTTGTAACTTTACTACAAGGCTTCGAAATACCTCAATCGTATCAGATTTCTCTTTCAAGAAGGCTACCCATGTAAATCTGGAGAAGTCATCAACACATACAAAAATATATTTCTTTCCTCCTATGCTAGGTGTATTAACTGGCCCTATTAAGTCCATATGCAGTAATTCCAGATTTCTAGAAGTAGTAATAAACTAAACTGAAGAATGAGGAGCACGATTTTGTTTACCTTGTTGACATGGTCCGCACACAATTTCATCCTTGCTGGTCAAGATTGGCATTCCTCGTACAGCTTTCATGTTAGCAATTTTCACCAGTGTTTTATAGTTGATGTGTCCGAGCTTCCTGTGCCAAAGAATTCCTTCATCCTGCTTTGAAAGCATGCATCGAACTTCTTGTTCCAACAAATAACAATTGTCTGAAGATCGTATTCCAGAAAGAACCTTGTTTTCTCCATACTTTACTACACACTTGTCCTTCTGAAATTCCACTATCATGTTGTCATCACACAGCTGGCTTATACTTAGCAAGTTTGCTTTTAGATCTTCAACCAATAATACACTTGTGAAAACTGGAAACCCTTCAATCTTTAATTCGCCCTTGCCAATCACTCTGCTCCTTTTTCCATCACCAAAAGTTACGTATCCGCCATCATATGGAGTAAGGTTCGTAAGGTATTTTGGAGTGCCAGCCATGTGACGAGAACAACCACTGTCAAAATACCATGAGTCACTGGAATAGGCTGATAAAGAAGTGTGTGCCACCATACACGTACTGGACCTTTTAATAACCCATATCTTCCTGATTCTTGCATGAGTATCGACTGTGTTGGAACACAGTTATCTTCCTGTCATTTGATCTCTGATCAGTTTTTTACACTGATGTTTAGCATGTCCTTGGTACGTACAGTATTCGCAGATTAGAGGCTTTCTTTGATAAGGTTTCCCATACTTCCGTTTTACTTCTCGAATCCTTGCTTTGAGAGTTACTGGTCTTTCGAGCACTTCAACCTCGGGTTCTTTCCTGTATCCAATCCTGTGTCTATCACCAAAGTTCTTTCCCATGTCCAGAATATCATCAAGCTTTGCTTTCCCGGAATTCAATTTAGAAATAGTTGCTTCAGACATCTCGGCTCTCTTGACTGCTGCTATCAATTTCTGACTCAGTTCTTCATTTTGTTTTCCAAGTTCTGCAACTGTGGATCGTAATTCCTTTTCACTTTCAATTAGACCTTTGTACTTGTCAGCTACTTAAACCCACATGGCATACATTTGTTCGTATGTACTATAAATCTCTTCATCACTTACAGACAAATCATCTTCATCACTGTGAGCATCGTCCAGATTCATGTTGGAATATACAACTTTCTCTTTGTTCAGTGTGTTGGAATACTGACCTTCTGGTGTATCATGGACCTTTGCTCCAAAGGCTACATAATTATTTGTGAGTTCTTCTTCATCTTTTTCATTATCTTCATCATCACTCCAAGAGGTGACATATGATCTTCCTTGCTTCTTGCGGGTGTTAGCACATTCGGCCTGAATATGACCAAATCCTTCACATTCTCTGCATTGAATTCGTCCAGCATGTTTTGGTTTGTTGTTCTGATTTTTCCCGAACTGCATATTTCCTTGTTCAAATCTCAACCCACGATTGTTGTTCGAATCTTGTTGCTTTTTTCTGTTTCTGCCAAACCTCTCCTGGGATTTCTTGTTAACTACCTTCTTTAGCATCTTTGAGAAATTCTTTGTAATAAGTGCTAGTTTTTCAAACTCATCATCACTGTCAGACTCGTGACTCGCCTTGTCTGGAGAAACTTTGAACGCTAAATCCTTGGAGATTCTCTTGGTAGATTGCTGGAATGTCATCTCATAAGTTTGTAGCGAACCCATCAGTTCATCTAGGCTCATGGTGGCTACATCTCTTGCTTCCTCTATTGCCGCTACTTTCATTGCAAATCTTTTGGGGAGAGATCGCAATGTTTTTTTTACTAACTTAGTTTCTTTGTACACCTTTCCAAGTTGGTAAGCCATGTTGGAGATATCTCTGAGCTTTCCATTGAATATGGCAATGGTGTTATCCTCCTCCATTTTGAGTTCTTCAAACTTGGTAGCCAGCATCTGTAGTTTGGATTCCCGCACTCGACTGGTTCCTTCATGAACGGTCTGTAAAATATCCCATGCTTTCTTTGCTTGGTAGCATGTAGATATAAGCTTAAACTGGTTTTCATCAACAGCAGTGAAGATTGCATTCAGTGCCTTCGAATTTGTTAGTGATTCCTTAAGATCATCTGGAGTCCATTTAGACTTGTCTTTGAGTTGTTGACTTGACTCCCCTTCCACAGCCTTAGAACTTGTAGCATCTTCTGTAGGATGAGTCCATTCATTCTCAACATAAAACCACGCCAGTTCGTCCATTGAATTGATAAAAACCCTCATACGTGCCTTCCAATAGTTGTAGTTGTTTCCTTCTAACAGTGGTGGTCGAGAGACTGAAGCTCCTTCTCTTGTCATCATGGTAAAACCGGATCTCACTTTCCTTGAAAACAACCAAGGGAACGATATGTGACTCAGCTCTGATACCAATTGAAATTTAGTTTTACCACTTTTTCTAGTTTTTACTAGTGTGTTCCAACATGCCTAGTTTAACCAAGTGTAAAAAACGTGAAACGTAAAAGACACACAACTTGGTTACGCAGTTCGGTGTAAACCACCTACATCTGCGGGGCCTGGCCCAGTTCAGAATGAATCCACTAATTAGAAAGATAGCGTACAGAGTACAGTTTACAAAATACTTATCTTTACTAACTATGACGTGCGGACTCTGCTAGCTCCCCTAGCTACCGATCCGCCTTGATCAGACTCCCTCTGACCTCGAACTCCGTCGACGCAGGATCTCCTCCTCCCGAGGAATTAAGGTATACGATTCTGAACTTAGTGCGGCAGGACAGTGTTGGAACACAGTTTATTGGCTCTTGCAAATTTCGTAAGATCTCAAAATCTGGGTGCAGATTTTTATCTGTAAAACCATTAAGTATGCAGCCGTGTTTGTCCCATATTTATATCCACGAATCAGACTTGAATACTCCTTGATTATCTCCACAATATTCCTATTCCAAATCTGATTCTTGAAGCATATCCAAATCCCATAAATAAAGGGATTTACCTTATATCATTCTATCTCATATATTCGAATCAATCTTCTCCTTACAAGTAGGGATTTTCCATAAAACCAATTATGCTTCACACGCCTAATATATAGCCAAATATACAATTACCATAAATTCTGAAGCACTCCAATATTTCGGCTTGAATTCCGTTAAATCCTTTGGCGTAACTGCTGCTCCAGTACCATGTTCCAACATGATCTGTATATCAGTTCAAAAATAATTCACACAAAATTGCCAATAAAATAATTCCTTGACTTTACACTTTATGCACTCTAATCCTACTCAGAAGTATGGTTGGGTTCCATTTTCTTACTGCAAGTAAGTAGCATAAGGGGTATTTTGAAGCACTGCTAAGTAAGTAGCATAAGACTGTAATTTGACAACACAATACTTTTGATAATTGTGCTGAACTCTGGCTTGGAAACCCCAATGCTCTTGGAGATATTGGTCCATTCTCCACGAATTGTATTCCCCATCATCCAACCAAAAGCCAATGACACAGGTATCCCCCAAATGCTCCGCTTGTTGCACGTCTTCCGGATTAATTGTGATTTCCCCCGCTCTCCTGTGATGTCTATAAATCCCTGGGAAGAAAACATTTCATGTATTTGGATCCCTTCTTTCTTCAGAGAAATCAGAGCCTTGATGCGTAAACTGAGTAGTCGAATCACCATCCGAGATTCTGCCATTCATTGTTCTAGCTTGCTGTTGATAGTGTAGTATTTTTGGATGCCCTTGCCCCAAATCCTTCTCTTGTGTATCCGAGAAAATTTGTTTTTGAAATGATGAACTAACTGTGATTGTGTAGACAAGGTTAACTTATCCATCTCCATTTATGTGACTGCTATTGCCTACTTGCTTCTGCCTACCATAATTGACTTGCAATCTTCCAGAGTCTCTTTTCTCAAAGTAATGATGAACTTGGATCTCTCAACCTTGATTTGCTAAATCTACTTGATTCCTTTGCCTGACTTGAAACTTTGAAATTCCTTGTTGACAGGTTCTATGCAAGAACCAATCCCAAGCCTTGCATGAAGATCTAAACCGTGTTCCTTTTATTCCTCCATAGTCCTAGCTTCCAAAATCATCGTACTCCTCAATTAATGCTTTGTCTCTCATTTATCCTAATTTCTCACTATTGACTTGATTCTCTTCAGGTGTATGAGCCCGGGACTTGCTAATTGATAAATCTGATGTGAAAGTAGTGAATTTCCGGTTAATTTGGATTATTGAAGAATTTTTCGGTGGCCAGAAGAAGTTTCTGGATTTGGTCGCTTTCCTTCGCTGCAAGGAAAAGTCATCTATGAGTCATGAGAAGATTTTAGAAGTATACTTGGACGTGGAACACATTTATGGTACGTGATAAAAACACCAACATTGCAACTTATAGTATCCGGGGCGTCCGAACCTAGAGATAGCCAGGTAGATTCCAATAAAAATTAGTCTGTATCCTATGAAGCCGTCTCATGGTGAAATGAGGGACTAGAGGTAAAATAGAAATCCACTTCCCGGAGCAAGAACCCGGTACACCGGGTGATGTCTCCGTGAACTTCTTTCTCCCCTCCGGCTTCTTCGGACTCTCCGAAGCTAGACATACTTCCTCACCTGACGGGATGTCTAAAGGACGGAGCTCCGGTGAGGCCCATGAGGAAGTATTCGATCTTTTTGGCTCCAAGACAAACAAAGAAACACATAAATCCAGTGGGCCTAAGGGAAAGGCAACAAACAAGCCTATGTGGATATACAAGTTCTTGATCGCTCTGTTTCGGCTGTTTGTCTAGCCATTCTAGGTACTGGTGGATGGCGACGAGCAGTGGTGAGAGGCGGCGGTGAGGGCTTGAGAGAAAATGGCAAGTGAGGTTGAATTCATTATTAAATGGATTAGCTATATATAGTAGAATATTTCAAGGGTTAAGATTCAATCTATCAAAAGCAATCAATGGTTCATATTTATTTAAATTAACTAATTTAAATTAAATTATTTTCTTTCAGTCAAATTTGAGATTTTCTAACACTGTAGCAGCTATTTATTCTTTTAAAAAATTGCTACTATAATGTCCCAAATGTTGCGACATGTTACTGCCTTAATTCAAAAAAAATATTTTAGTGACAAAATCATCCAACAGATAAATATGGGTGAATATATGTATACACATATAACAAAATTATCTAACATGTATGCACATATAAAAAATTTATCTAACATATAAACATTACACAACAATCACCGATACATTTATAATATTTTAGCAGCTGCTTAGGGATGCATTAAATAGGGTATATTTATAATTTTTTGGACCCAAGAGCAAACCTGGAAAAACAAATCTGTCGGCGAATCGCAAAATAGAAGACACCAAAATGCAATGATTTAAAAGATGATTGTGTGTTCAAAGTTTGAGTTACAATGGGTGAACGGGAACGCATCCAGCATATTTATGGAAAATTACTCTAATGCCTAAAATTTTGTTACGACATTATCATTCTCTCCAAAATAAAAAAAAATTGTTATTCTTGCATAAATATAGATATAGAAAATAACAAAAAATTTGGGTGAAATATTTGAAAATGCTAGTACATGTTCTAGAGTAACTTGGAGTTGATTACTTAGAAATAAGAAAGGAAAATCGAAAAGGATTACGGACATATTCTTGTGCCGCATTATTAATAAATATTCTATTACGAACTTGAAGAATACAATAAGGGTGTGTAGGAATTCTAATTTGGAATTACGAGTTAAATGTTTACTTTTTCACTTAGGTCCCTCCAAGAAAGTTGGAGTTGTCAAATCCCAAAATAGGCGACACCAAAATGAAATTCAATAATATACGATTATGACTTTGAAATTTGGGCATGTACAGGTTAACAAAAGGATGTCAAAAGTCAACATCGATTACTTTTACACAGTCTTGGAAAATTACACTATGGCCCATAATTGTGTTACCCTATAATCCATTGCTTCAAAATACATGATTTTTGGTATTCTTGCCTAAATATAGATATATTAACCTCAATATCTAGGGTTATATTCTGAAATAATAGCCGCTAACCGCCCAAATATTCAACTCTCTCATGTGCAAAAATTCATTTACTCAGTTTGGCATATAATAGATGATGTCTCATAAGGGTCAGAACCTGTTGAACATGCATAATATGATCATCCTAAGTTTTACTGTAGACCAGGTGGTCATCAAAGAAGACTAAGACACTTTTTCTGAGAAAAACTTGATTCATTAAGGCTTGAAAGGTGGTTAGAGAATTTGTTACACCAAAGGGCATTACTAAAGACTCATAGTGCCCACTATGAGTTTGAAAAGCAGTCTTAGAAATGTCTTTATCATTGACCCTAATATAATAATATCCAGCTCTCAGATCAAGTTTAGTAAAAATATCTAGCACTATGAAGTTCATCCAATAGCTCATCTATAACATGAATAGGAAATTTATCTCTTTTTTTTTAACCAGCAACTCTTATGATTTGATAGCGAAAGTTAAGAGCATAACTAAATCTTAATAAATGATTGTCATACCTTGTTTGCAGTAACCACAAAAGGAAAAAAATGGATTTTTTTTGCTTCCCTAAAAACCCTAACAGAATCGCATCGACAAGGGATGCCAGTCTAAATTTCACCTGGTTAGACACTATCTGTGAAGCCTCCACTTCAAGTCAAACTTGCATATGTACAGCAGAATGGACTGCCTACATTTTGAAATCCAGGTGCAGCAGTTCCACCATACATTTACCGGATTGTGACAAACTTATTTGTTCCATGTTTTGCCCAATGATTTTTCAAGTCAATGTGATTATTATCAAAGTCAAAACCCTCAGAAGCAAGCTTCTCCAAAACCTTCCTAAATGCTCCGAGACTCATCTTCCGTCCAGCAATCCTAGCACCTCGCCTTTTAGTACTCATAGGCAAGGGGTACACAGACATACCAGTAGTACAGCAAGCCGACTGCCATCCACCAGCGCCTTACCTATAGCAATTCTGAGCAGTCCCTGTACAAGTGCAAACCGGTATTGGCATCCCTGAAATATCCATACTCATTCCATTAATGACAACATCTGCAGTTTTCTTGGGAGCCCTCGGACGAGGTAAAGACCGCACACAATCTTCTCCAGGAGTCTTTTTAGCTCTCTTAGGTTTCTTGGCTTTCGAACACTTTGGGAGCTTATCACCTCCCCTCTTCTTAAACACCTCGCAATTTTCATTCACTAGAGGACAAACATTATCATTACTAACCACAAAGCTGCTCTACTGAATCATTTCAGCAGTGCCAGTAAGTACTGAAGATGACACCGGATAGGCCCCGTATGTAGTAACATGGTCACGGCTATTCGCGAGGATATTCATATATTTCTCCCCATTTTGGCCGAGCCAATCCTCCCCCATGTAGTCCAAATGGGTAGGCACCTCTGAATAGGAAATTTATCTCTAATTGTCAAATCACTAGGTCTTCTATAATCAATACAAAGTCTCCATATGCCATTTTGTTTCTTGACTAATAGCATAGGTGGAGAGAATTGACTGGTACTAGACTTAATTACTCCTTGTTCCAGCATTTCTGAGACTTGCCTTTCTATTTCATCATTATGTGCATGTGCTTATCTATAAGGCTTGATCTTGAATGGTTCTGCACCTGATGTCAAAATAATTCTGTGATCAACATCCCTAGAATGTGGTATTGTATTAGGAATGGAAAAAAAACACCAGAGAAGGATACCAAAATTTCCTCTAAATCTTGAGGTACTGATATAATTTTGATCAGAATTCACTGACTGTTCCAGTTTAGTGCTTCTGCAGTTAACTCCATTAATTCCTTCATATTTCTCCACTTCAATTATTCTGGCCCTTCTTCTCTTGTAATCTCATTCTGATTATCCTCAATTTCTTTGATTCTCTGAGCTTTAACTTCAACAAGATCATCAAAGTTACATTGTAGAAACCAATTAATTCCCAGTTTAGATATAGCAATGTTGTGGGAGTTGAAATCAAAAGTGATCGGACTGAAATGTCTCATCTAATCTACCCCAAATATATTTCCAAAACCTCCTATGTCTAACACATTTAGATCAAGGTCAAACAGGTTTTTCTGAACTCTCCAAACTACCTTGGGACATAGTATATTTCCTCTTATCTTGCTCCTTCTATAATTACCATAAAGGCCTGATGAATACCTCATTCTGCCTGAGTTTATCCACCAATACTGGATCAATGAAGCTACTTCAACTATCCAATAACATAGAAACTCTGTAACCATCGATATACCCAATCAGGTTAATAGTATAAGTTATATCATCTTTGTCTAGGCACGTCAAACGAGTCGGTTCACCCGATGGATAACCTTTATCCATATACTATTTTCCTTATTGGATAATGACTCATTGGGTTAATTGATACAATTGAGTTGTAATTATTGGGTTGAGTTGGGTTGGATAACAGGTTATCCACTGGATAATTTTGAGTTGGGTAACGGGTGACTCATGAATAATATTTTATCATAAGGTAACAATTTTTCACAAATCAGATCACGAGTGATTTAATTTTCCCCAACACATATAATCATTTTAGAAACGATCAAATTCTCGATTCATCATATTTATTGGTTTATGCTCATGTTTTAATTGATTTCAATTTGATCTAATTAAGAATCGATAAACGGTCCTGGTGAAAGAATTAGTATTTGAGAACCATTTACTAAATCAGAATAATCTTCTCCAAAAAAATATGTAATTTCTTTAAAATATGAATGTCTGTTGGGTTAAAACTAAATTATCCATTGGGTCGAAACTAAATGACCATTGGGTATGAGTCATTTTATTGGATCGAAAACCCATTCTAGAATGTGAATCACCTAGACTCGCATTCTATCCTTCCTTATTTCGTCAACTCGTCAATCGCATGAATTACCCATTAGAACGTGAATTACTAGAATCAAAGTAGTTTGTAATTTGCGTCAATCAGTGTTTCCCAAGAAATTAATTGTGTCAGTACATCGCTTTGTGACTCGGATTTGGATCTGTGTTCGACGTATCAGGTTAGTTCATTGACAAATTTGAGGCTTTTATTGAGCATTTTTTAAATGTGGGATTTTTCTGATGGTGAGGAATTTTGAATGTGGGATTTTTCTGGGTTTTACATAGTGGTTTTACATATGATGAGGGATTCTGCATTCGACATACTCAGAGTATTAGACCTGGGTTTTTCTGGGTTTTACATATTGATTCATATCCCTTTTCAAGGTTGCTCCTAGACTAGTGCAATTTTTTAAAAAGAAGTTGTTTTGGCTTATGGCAAAGATTCCCTTTTCACGGCTGTATTGGGTTTAAGTCTGTCTTCTCTCTTCCTGGTGTAGGATATGAGGGGTGTTGTGTTTGGTGAGTTAAATATGCAGTCTTAGAGTGATGGCCTTGTTTGTTGAAGCACATCAGTAAGTTATATGTCCTCTATAAACTTTGATGCGTATGAAACACTGAAAGAGGCGGATTATGTTTGTAGATTGGTGACTTAAGATGAGAAGATATGGTGAAGAATATGTACTTGAATGTGACTATAATAATGGGAATAGACATCTTTGTATGAAGTATGTAAGTGGAAGTCTTGTATTGCTACACTTCACATTCAAATTAAGTTCATTTTCCTTAATCGTGTGCCAGTGGTTTAGTTTCTTACTTATCGGTCAGCACCAACCTGGTTTGTAATTATTGGATATCATAAGCACTCTATTTACAGATACTGAGATTCACTAGTGTAGAATATTTAGATGAAGGATGAATACCAGGAGATAAGTACAATGTTGTCTTGATGACTTGCTTCTTGTGTAACTCATCCGATTGAGTTTTGTTACACAGTAATAGTTGACTTTAGGTTTTATTTTGGTCCTATTGTTTATTTTTCACTGTTTTCTAGAATTTGGTAGGGGGAAAATAATTTGTATTTGGAAGGAGCCTTATCATACTCATTTGAAAAGAGAGAATTGGCATACGATTGCTGAGAAAATAATTTGCCGTAAGTAATTGCATTATTGATGAATGAATATATAGAGAGTACAATAGAGGTAAAATAAGGAAAGAACTCTAATCATAGTAAATCATAATCTAATTAGTAATCTGATTTATTCTAACACACCCCCTCCCCTCGAGCGAAGCGTCGGATTCTCAGAGACGCAAAGCTTGGACCTGAAGAACTCAAACAAGGGATGAGAGAGACACTTGGTGAAGATGTCCGCAATCTATAGAGACGTAGGAGTATGAGCAACACGAAGCTTGCCCGAAGAAACTAACTTGGGAACAAAATGATAAATAATGTCAATGTGCTTAGTCTGCTTGTGCGCCATCGGATTCTGAACCAAGAAGATCGCATTGTTATTGTTACAAAGCAGGAGAGGTGCACAAGAAAAAGGAACATGAAGATCACGAAGCAAATGAGTCATCCAGATGACCTCAGAAGCAGTGTTTTCCAAAGCACGATACTCCAACTCAGTGCTGGACCTAAATACAGTGGGTTGCTTCTTCGCACTCCAAGAAACCAAGTTGCTTCCTAAGAAGACAGCATAGCCATAAGTAGAATGACGAGCCTCCAAACACCTGGCCCAATCTGCGTCATAATAACTGAGCACCTCCGGAGAAGGGGCTGCACGAAAACTGAGGCCAGGATGTAGAGTCCCTAAAGCATAGCGGAAAATCCAAGTGACAGCCAAAAAATGATCCTCCTGAGGGACCTGAAGATACTGTTTGATAGAATTAACTACAAATGATAAGTCTGGATGAGTGATGGTCTGATACTGGAGAGCACCAACCAATGAGCAGTACATCATCGGATTCTTGAACTATGGACTCATACTGTTGTGAAGCTGAGAATTCGGCAAGAATGTTGTAGAGACTGGAATCGCATCCGACATACCAGCCCGAGAAAGAATATCCTGAGCATACTTTGCTTGACCTAGAAGAAGTTCTGAAGCAGTGGGTATAACCTCCATGCTAAGAAAGTAGTGTAAGACACCCAAATCCTTGATAGCAAACTCCTTATTGGTGCGATCAATGAACTATTGAATAAATGGGGAATCATTCCCAGTCAAAATGATATCATCAACATAGACCAACAGATACAGCAATGACGAGCCACGAGATAGCACAAATAAAGAAGTATCAGAAGAACTGCAACAAAAATCAAGCTTCAAGAGGTAGGCACTGAAATGCTAAAGCCATGCTCGAGGCGCCTGCTTTAGACCATAAATGGCCTTGCGGAGACGACAAACATAGTCTGGATGAGCAGGATCCTTATAGCCAATAGGTTGCACCAAAAAGATCGGAGAATTAAGAACACCGTTAAGGAAGGCATTCTTGATGTCCAACTGATGAAGAGACCAAGCACGCATTGTCGTAATAGTAATAACTGTTCAAACTGTAGAAGTCATAACCTTAGGACTGAAAGTGTGGTCAAAGACAAAACCGGGAATCTGAGAGAAACCCTGAGCTACCAAGTGCGCCTTATGGCGATCAACCGAACCATCTGGTTTGCACTTCAGCTGATAAACCCATTTGAACCCAATAATGTTGACATATGGAGGGCGTGGAACAAGATCCCAAGTATGTTGACCACGAAGAGCTGTCATCTCCTCATCTATGGTAGAAACCCAAGAAGGATCCTGAACTGCAGAAAAATAATTAGTCAGTTCTTTCTGAGCAAGAAAAGCCTCAAGAAGACCACGAGCATAAATATCTGAGTAATCTCGTAGCTGAATAACCCCAGTGGAAGAACGAGTAACCATGCGAGAAGCCCCTGGATAAGGAGGACCCCAGACCTGGGGCATAGCCGAGACAGTGACACGAGGAGGGTCGGTGACCGTGAAACTATCATGGAAGACTGAGGTTGTGGTTGGGGTTCTATCACGAGGAGAGCTTGGGGTCGTGACCATGGCATTATCACAGCCTGTGGTCGTGGTGCAAACACAGGAGGGGACCAAAGCCATAGCTGGGGTGCCATCACAATGAGATTTTGGGGCTATGATCATGGCACCATCACAGCCCGTGGTCGTGGCGCCATCACGGGAGGGGATTGGGTCCGCCCGAGCTAGAGCGCAGGGCGTGCCCATAATGCCAATTTGGGGCAAGGCCGAGGAGCGGCTGGATGCAGGCGAGGCCATGGAGCAATCACGGTTGGGTGTGGGCGAAGGAGGCACAATCACAGAAGCTGGACACGGGTGATGCTAAGGTGCCATCACGGCTGGTCACGGAACTGGGTACTGAGCGCGGGTCAGCTTGTAGAGCAGATGGCCGGGACAGCACATCATCAGGAAAATGGAACTGAGGCAGTGGAGCCGAGGTTGGTAATGATGCTGTCACAAGATCGTCGAGACATCTAAACCTGAAGAGGGAGACCCAGTTCCTAAAGCCGGAACAAGAGGAAAATAAGTCTTGTCAAACCGAGCATGGCGAGTAACATGAACCTTGCCAGTAGAAGGGTCACAACACCGAATCTTTTTATATTGTGAGTTGTAACCAATAAATATGCAAGGAATACTATGGGGAAGCAACTTATGATCAACAAATAGAAGAACAAAGGGAAAAAAATTGGAAACCAAAAGGATGAAAGTTACCATAGATGGGGTCCTGACGATAGAGAAGACCATAAGGTGTCGATCCCTGCAGCACCATAGTAGGCAACCAGTTGATAATGTAGACAGTAGTGGTGAAGGCATCATCCCAATGGGAAATAGGAAGATGTGAGTAAAAGTGCATCGTGAGACCCATCTCAACAGCATGGTGATGCTTACGTTTTGCGCGCTCATTCTGTTCCGGAGTAGATGAACAGGAAACCTGATGATGGATACCTTTCACTGCAAAATGAGATCTGAGTCTAGTGTTCAAAAATTCAGTGCCACAATCACTCTGAAAAACTTTAATTTTTGCTGAAAATTTATTTTCAACAAGTGCCTCAAACTGCAAATAAGTGTCAACAAAATCTGATTTGCAATGAATGGGGTATAGCCAAGTAAATCTTGAAAAATCATCCATAAATATTGCATAGTACGCAAAGCTATAAATCACAATGTATTAAATCAAGAATATGCTCATTACGTTTAGGGTTCTTAACAAAAGCCAACTGTTAACCTTTCTCCATAAAACAGGGGCGCAAGTATGCGGTTTAGGAAACAAAGAATAAACTTAAAGTAAACCACACTTATGTAAACTAGTAATCACTGCACTACGAACATGACCTAGGCGTGCTTGCCACAACTCATATGAAGCTCGACTCTTATTCTGCTTTAAAACTGAAATAAATGTTGTATCTCCCCTGTCCAAAATGTACAGTCAATCCTCACTGTGCCCTCGGCCCACAATGACCCTGGTTACTTTGTTCTGAATAACAAAGTTCCGATCATCAAATGTAATTAGTACACCCATATCTCTGGTTAACCGACTAATAGACAATAAATTCTTAGTAAAGTTCTCAGAAACTTTGGAATCACCAATATGAGATATCATAACACGAGCACCATTGCCAACAAGAACATGAGATTTACCAGTATAAGGAGTGACACTGTCTAGGCCTGAGGCAGAGGATGCTATATGACTGGTTGTGTCGGAATCAAGGTACCAATCTGACCGTCAAGAAGAAGTATTAGACTGCTGAGAAGAGTGATGATTTTCTACCAAATGAGTACTTGTTAGATGACCAATATGTGCTTGCATATGGTAACACGTCGCAGTATAATGATCGAGCCATCTGCACCAGGAATAGTGAGGACGGTCGCGACCAGGGACCGGACCAGTCACCTAAGAACAGGAGATAGACTGCCGGACGTCGCGCTTGCCACTGAATCGACCACCGCGTGAAGGCCACATGCGACTGGCTTGAGGTGCGACGCTGGTCTGGAACGCAACCTATCATGTGGCTGGTTCTGAAATGTCCCTGTAAATTCAGCAAAAAGGCCTAGTGGTTTTTGGCACAGGCAAGAACATCCGCATATAACGGAGTTGGAACATCATTAATCAAAAGAGCAGAAAAAATTCATACTCAGAGCCAAGAGCAGTAAAAAAAATAAACAATTTGATCAACATTCAAAATCGGATTACCCATGATAGACAGTTGTTCAAAAATCTCCTAAAATTTTAGATAAAGTTCATGAACTGTACCAGACTTACGGATACCATGTGCATTGGCGCGAAGATGGAGAATGGTGGAGGAACTGTTGTTCTCATAGATGAGAGCAAGATTATCCCAGATATCTTTGGAAGTGGCACAATCTGGGAGTTCCGCCAGAACTTCAGCGGTGAGAGAAGTGTACAGGAAACTGCAGAGACGTTAATCTTCATCGACCCATTGAGCATACTCCTCAATTGTTTTCAAATAAGCAGTCTTGGGATCAACCTCGCTACCGGTTGTAGGAGATTGAAGTGTGAGAGAATAGGTGGTCGGCGGCTGCAGTGGAGGAAGGGTCGAATGGGCGTTGGTGCCGTCGATGAATCTATAGAGACCTTGAGGATGAAGCACATAACCTGCTTGACGCTTTCAGAGAAGATAATTTGATGGAGTGAGTTTCATCTGCATCATCTGGAGTACAATGTTATAGGAGAGTTTTTCTTGACCTATGAGGGAAAGCACTAGCATTCATGAAATTCTTGACCTATGATCAAATCTGATTACATGTGAAAAGCACTAGCATTCATGAAATTCTTGTAGGAATTGCTGATGTTTATGAGTGGTGAGCGTCGTTTACCTCACACAAATAAAACCTGCAATACTCCAATAATAATGAAACTAGTACAGGGTAAGCAGGGTCGATCCACAGGGAACAATTTGATTCTATTGATTGACCTAAAGAGTTAATCGGTTTAGCAACCACGCCTAAACTTGAGATTTGTTTAACTAAAAACTACTAAAAAAAAAAAAAACTAAAAACACAAAGACATAGGCACACAATAACTCATAAACACTGAAAGCACTAAATTAAAGTGGAAGGAATCTAGAATAAGAGGAAGGAAGTTGGCTTAGATTAACTCGTTGATTCTTCAGTTGATCCTCGGCTACAAATTAGTTATCCCCGCAAATCAATTAGTTATATAAGAGCAAGTATTTGCTGAACTCCTAAAATCCTCTCTTATTACCCACTAGCAAGCAAGTATTTGCTAAACTTACTAGATTGTTAAATTAATACAAAGAGGACCTAATTTAGGTAGACATCCAAGTATTTGCTAAAGACAGCTACCTACCCGGTTGATTATTTTCCTGCTATTACAGTCTGTATCAGTTATCTGTTTTTTACAAGAAAGTGCTACTTTAATTAGCTCTAGCTTAGCATGAATTGAGGTGATCAAACTCAACCCACAAAGCCTAAGTTTATACAATAATCAACCAAGAACTTGCAAGAACACTTTTAAGCATATCAATCCTCACAACTTTATGAATCAACCTTGAATCAATCCAAGCCAACTAAGAAATTTAGCTACTCATATTATGAACAAAGAAAACAAGATAAAGAAATGATTTCATTAACTAAGAGAAGTAAAGGAATTTACAAAGAAGAAAAGACAAGAAAAAAATCAAACCTACTTAAGAGTCCAAAACCCTTCTCTCGGCCAAGCTTCCCAAGAAGAAGAAGAAGCATCCGAAAATATCTCCACAAGTTGTCCCCAAAAGTTTTTTTCATCACTTTGGCTCTTGGTATTTATATAGAGCTCAAAATGAGTAAAATAATATAAAATCTACCAACCAAAATATCTTACTAATCCATCTTGGACTAGGAAGAGTATTTATTACAAACTAACTAGTGGGCTTAAGCATATGAATTTAGCCCAACTTCTTGCTTCCATTTTGCTTGCTAACTTCTTCTCTTCAATCTTGCACCTTTGCACTTCAATCTTGATGCTAAATTATGCTTCTTCCGTCCTCTGTTTCTTCTCCATGTTAACTGCATAATTTGGCCATAAAACCTCCATTATACACTTCAAACATCAACACTTTAATTAAATTCCCCAATGAAAGAACAACATATAATTATCCTATCAATGAGTATCATGAAATTACTTTTTCGTCTAATTTAATTTAGACAATTTTTATAGTGAAATCCCCTGAACAGATTATGCCAAAGGTTCTTCAACTACTCTTGTTGGAATATAGATTGATATTTTTTCCACATCTGTGTTAGTCTTGCATAATAATACTTGGGGGTTACTGCAACCGAAAATGAAGATTTTGTCATAAATTGAGTTTTGTAAGCATAATCTTGTTGTGGGAAGAAAAGATTCAGAAAGCATAATTAGATAATCTTATTAATGTGGTGGTCCGGCCAGGAAAACCCCTTGTTATTCACTCTGTGAATCTGTTCTCCTGCAAAACCAATCCCGGAAATGATTCTGGGAGAAAAGCTCTGACGATCAAGTCAGTTTTCCTCTCGAGCTTGTTGTATTTATAGGCTGATATGGTTGAGATTCTTTTTTTGTAGGAATTGAGAGTGTGGGTCACACCACGTTCTGTGTTCGTGGCTTCATGTTCATTGTTCGTTCTGTGTTTCTCGGCTCACATTCTCCGCCACGAGTAAGATTTCCACGCCTAGCTGATCTGCCCCTTGGGCTGAAATGGCTTCATCTCGTTATGGGATGAGATTGGGCTGGGCCTAGCGGCCATCAGCCTTTTAACCGCTGGGCTACATGTACACCATAAGTCCTCCCCCAGCCAATAAATCAAAACTTCACAAAGACATGACTATTTTCAGGAGATGTTTTCAAATTTATTATTTTGCCTCGAACCTCTGCATAATAATCAGTTTGTTTTCGTTGTGATGTGAACTACTTTTGTGAAGTGTTTTATGCTTCTTGGCTGTGTATCTCCATTTCCTTAATCGCGCGTTCTTTTGAATTCGAATTTCAAATTTTGAATGATTGCATATCGCGTGGGTATACAGCTGTTGCAATCTTTCCACCGATATTTGCTTCTTTGTATTCCCTGTGCACTCCGCAATTCCCTTATCTGTCATTAGATTTTCTTTTTCATATAATTGCCTTGAATTTCGTGCTTTGAAAGATGTCCCTATTCAGTGCACTACCACCGCCGCCTTCTCGAGTTCCCAAAAAGGTAAATTACTTTTTTTCAGGCCGTCATGATTACACACTATTCCCCTTTTGTCTCTTAGATTTTCACCTTCTTTAATCAAAACTTCCATAGTTTCAGACGTTTTCACCTTATTACTATCTTCTCTCATTTTCCTCGCTAAACCAATAAGTTCTCCTGCGTTTTCTTTATTTACTCTGAACTGAGTTGTGTAGGTCTAAATTTGTAGAGGTTTATTTCTATAGTGTTTGATCAGTTTCCTTGAGGTGATATATTTTTTCTTCTCCGGCGATCTGTTTTTGCTCTGGACTTTTGGAAGAAATTGTCAATTCTGGCCTATATTGTTTTAATTGACACCACCTCCATCTGGATTTTAGGGATTTTGAGCTGTTCCATGTCTATTTCTAACAACATTGGAATTTTTGCGCCAAACGTCCTTGAAAATGATGTTGATTTTGGGGAGGATTCCAAATACCTTGCCGGCTCTTCAATGATTAATAGTATCCTCTCTGATTCCTATGTTGAGGAGTTAAAACATAGCTTTCCTTTTCTATGCTCGTATGAACTTAAAGCTCCTGATGCTTCTGAGAGTGTCTGCACTCCTCATCCCGGTTACATATCATGCTATTTAGATTACCTTAATTTTAGGCTTTCTTTCCCCTTGCCCCAACACATCTTGGACTTTCTTTCGCACTATAAAGTTTCTTTATGTCAGCTGCGTCCTAAGGTTGTTTCTATTTTCGTTTTATTCTATCATGTGTGTGTAATGGCTGGTGTTCCCTTCTCCATTGATTTGTTTTGCAACATCTACCAAAGAACACCTCTGATGAGTTCATTCTTTATCATGTGATCCCCTATGTTGATTTCGTTAGTGGATTCCCCAATAATTGTGAAGTGTGGCGTGAAAATTTTTTCTATATAAAACTTGGTAGCAATAGTAGGCCAGCTTGTTCGATTTGGAACTATGGTGTTCCCAAGTCAAAACTTCCTAAGGCTGGGGTTCTCCTTAATACCGAGTCTCAAGTTGTAACATTGCTTAACCAGCATTCCATTGCCCTTCGCCCTACCAGTTCTTCGAGCAAAGGTGTTATCTTGTCGTTGATTTGGTTGTTTCTACCTGTCCAACTTGATTTTCTTTGTCGCTGCCCCTATTGTTTCTATGTTTGTATGTTCTCCTAACTTTCTTTTTGTACTAAGGTGCAGATATGGATCTAACCAAACGATTTGTTGAGAGAAACTTCATTACTGATGATAATGGGGACTTAGAAACTTTGGCGATTTAGACTAACAATGGATCTGAGGTTGTTATCCCTCAGGAGGTGATTCATGAAGCTACTACCCAGCCAATAGCTTCTGGATCCTTTGTCAAAGAAGCTAAGGGAGGTGGTAACCGCACGTCCCCTGAAACGTCTCATAGGATGAAGCGAAAGGAATGAACTGAGGGGTCTAATACGAAGTTGGAGCCTGTTAAGAAGAGGGTGAGCATTTACCATCCTCTTCCAAACCCACTGTCCTGGAGTCACGATTTGATTGTGAAAGAGACTATTCCTGCTATGCTTACAAAGTTGTCACTTTCTAAACTGATGTCTTTGGTATGTTCTCTCTCTATTGATTATCATGATTTACATGTGTGATTCTTAATGTATAACTACATTGCTTCTTTGCTTTATTTGAAAATAAGGTTGGTGAGAGCCTCAACTCGTCAGCAAACGGGTTGCAGGGTTTGTGGAAGGATATGGTGCAATGTTGGGAAGTTGGAAGCCAGTGAAGCGAAGTGTGTTGCTTTGAGCACCTCTGTTCAAACTGCTGAGGAGTGAGCCCGTGTTGCCAAAATGCACACTGGCCACTTAAGAGGAGATGAAGAAAATTCATTCTCAGTTGGAGGAGGTGCGGACCACCAGCCCTGCTTCGCCTGCATATCCTCGGGTTCTAGTTGATCGACTGGTGAAGACAAAATCCTTTTACGCTTTATTTGAGGAGGTCACAACTAGTGCTTGCGATGTTGGATATTGTGAGCCTAGGTTGAATTGTGGAAGCTGAACCCTACCGCAAAGGTTGAGAAGCTACATGAGCTAGCTAGATCCGAGAAGGTTCTAGAATAGTAGAAAGAAGCTTTGAATGAAGGTTTCCTCAAGAGCATTGGTCACCCCTGTGCAATACTATCCCATCTCGCTAGCTTTCCTAGTATGCCTCTTATGTGTAAGTTGAAGCGATGTGCATTTGACTATTTTGAGGATCTTCCGTTTGGTTCACCCTCTTCAGAGCTTCGCATTCCAGAGCATACAACTATGATGGTGCGAACCTCGGAGGTGATGCAGTTGGTGAAGGCTCCATTCAGCACATTGGCTAGGAGGGTTCTATTTTTGTTCGCACTTCATCCGCTTCTCCGACTAAATTTCGTTAACCTTAGTGCTATGGACTTTAATGACCTATTTTTGTCATTCATAACAATATTTTGAAGTATGTATGTACTGTGATGTATTATCGAAGATGTTATCATTGCGTTCGCCTTTTACAATTTGACTGATATCCTTATATTTATTTACTTCCGAGGCTTTGATATTATGATTGACCAAAAACTTCTGAAAAGTTTCGAATATTTCGGGTGTTGTGTTTGTTTTCCCGGTCACAAAGGGTTTCATCTCCTCCTGCATGTTGCCATCTTAAACTCATTCAAGCTACTGAGCATATACCCAAGGAATATCTCCAACTTATCTCTTTTTATCTCTTATCCCGTGTGGAGTCTATTCATTTGCATATTGAGTGGGGAGCTTCTACTTCTTCATCAACTTTATTTTCTTCCACAGTACACCCTTGCAATAAGCTTATCTATGATGGTTATAATGTTGAATCGCTTGGCAAAGACATTGTCAATGGTTTGGTTGATCTTGAATATGCTGCTATGTATATGCGATCGCTCAACCTCCCCACCCGTGCTCAATAATAGGTGTTGTCTTTAGGCGTTCTTTTGAATTACATTCTCTTGAGTATTAATGATCTCGAACCAAAATGGAAGAAGACTGTGAAGGACAGCCAGGTTGTCGTGCGTGATTTATGGGGGATTTTCAACGAGCAAAATAGTCTTATTCACCACCAACAACTGACTATGGTGAAGATGCTCCAACAACAGGAGTCAGTTAAAAGTTATGTTGCTAGCAAGACTCGCAAAGCTCATCAGAAAACACTTATCATTGATAAACAATGTACTTGCCTTGACAACTTTCTCGATCGGTTAAGGAAAAATCAGGATGAATGTGACCAATTTTCAACATCTGCTCTTGGATGACAAAGCAAGTTCGACGAACAGTTTGAATAAACACTCAGTTGTGAAGTAAAAATGAGCTGCTCCGTGCTGAGTGTGAGCGGCTTGATACGTCCGTGTACCAACTTGAGCAGGCTCGTGTTGAGTATAAAGATAGACTTCAGGCTCATCCTATGTCATCTCGTAGGGTTACTGGTTGTGTGGATCTTACTATGGACCTTGGTGGGCAAAGGATTAATTTTTCTGATGTTGTCCGATCACATATTTGGTGCCTAGAAGAGGAAGTGCAAAATTTGACTGCCGAGAAAAATAAATATGAAGAGACTATTAATGTCATAAGTATGCAACTGGATTGCGAGGATTTCAGCCCTATAGACGACTTCAAAGCATACTATGCTAAATATCTTGGCCATATGGAGCGAAGGGGTATGATATGCCATCCTGCTTATTTATATATGAAGTGTCAATATGATCACATGGTCAGCAAGGAGCGTGCGGCTTAAGAAAATAGGCGTAGAGTAGAACATTCCCATTGTGAAGTAGGGGATGGTCTTCGTTGCGGTGGTTCATCCTCTTCTGGATCGTCGGGAGCTTCTGGATGTAGATAGATCTCTTATTTTAAGCTGTTTATCCTTTTTGTAATGTTTTGAATAATTTTGCGTATGACGTTGTGAACTTGCACCTTCGCTGTCACTTAATAAGTTGTCTTCCCCCTTCTTTTATCGATTGGGTGATTTTTTATGATCGAGTTCACAAAGTTGCAAGATCCATGTCTTGTTTCTAGTGTATTATCGTGTTTGCTTCATGACGTGCAAGATCTATTGCTTGTTTGTGTGTGTTCTTATGAGAAAATATGCTCTTGTGCAAGATCTATAACTTTCGATCGTATGGTTCGCCGAGTTGCAAAATCTAACGCTTGCAAGTATCATAGTCGTGCAAAATCTATAGCTTGCGAGTGTATGATTTGTGAATTTGCAAGATCTAAAACTTATAAACATTTGTAGTTGTGTAAGATCTATAGCTTGCGATCGTATGGCTCACCGAGTTGCAAGATCTAAAGGCTTGAAAATATTGGTAGTTGCACAAGATCTGTAGCTTGCAAGTGTATGATTTGTGAAGTTGCAAGATCTATAGCTTGTTGTTTGCATCCTTATGCTCGACTTTTGACATTTGGAAAGTTTGAGTGCGCCAATCATATGCCTCGAATGTACTACCATCTCAAATTTGTAAGTAGAGAACTAAAAATGTAATTGTGGCCTAGAAAGGTGGTTTTGATATTTATAATGTACTACTGCAATAATGTCGAGTTGGGAACAAGGGAGTGAATGCAACCAATGATAATCTCATGGTTTCTATACAGGTAGATGCTTCCTATCCTCAAATATAGACATAAAACTTTCTCAAATTGATCACATGACATGTGTTGGGAACACTGGTGCCGTCCAAACTTTCTAGTTTGTAGTTGTTGGATTTGTGGGCCTTCGTAACCTTGTAAGGTCCTTCCCACTTTTGCCAGGCTTGCCTCGTTCTTTCTTAACACAAGATTGTCAATCTGAAATCGTGTTTGTTTCACATTCGGATTGTAAGCTCTAGTCATTATTTCCTTATACTTAGCTTCTATGATCGTTTCCAATGCCCTCTTTTCTTCCAGCTCGTCCAGATCCAACCTTATCATATCTTGATTGTCTTTCTCTCTGTAATCGCATACTTGAATGCTTGAATTACCAACTTTGACTTGTATCACTGCTTCATAACGGTAGACTAGACTGTATGGTGTCTTCCTTGTTAGTTCCCAAACGGTCATTCTATATGACCATAGGGTGTTGGGTATTTCATCCACCCGTCCAGTTCGCTTTCCTTCCAGTCGCTTCTGAATTCCTTGAACAATGGTCATGTTCATTACTTCCACTTGTCTGTAAGCTTGAAGGTGCGCCATAGAGGTGAACTTTTGAACACCAATCAGTGAATGTACCACTTGTGAACCGTGTACCATTATCTGTGACAATGATATGTGGCACCCTAAAGTGACACACTATGTTCTGCCAAACAAATTTTCTAGTCTCCTAAGTCGTTACTCGTCCTAATGGTTTCGCCTTTGTGAAGTAGTCGATCATCACAATTAGAAATTTGGCGTTGTTCTCAGCCTTTGGGAATGGCCCAACTAGGTCTATCCCCCATTTATCAAATGGCCAATCCCCATATATCCCTCTCAAATAGGCATGTGGCTTATGTAATAGCAAAGCGTTGATTTGGAAACTCCTACGTTTGAGCACAAAGTCGTGTGCCTTGTTATACATAGTCGGCCAATAGTATCCTGCTCGGGTGATCTTTTTTGCTAGTGTCCTAGCTCCATGATGCATTCCACATAGCCCTTTGTGGACTTCTATTAGGATTTCTCTTGCATGTCCTAATTCTACACATTTTATCCATCGAGACAGAAAGCCTTTTTTGTACAAGGTTCTGTCTACGTAGATGTAGTTGTTAGAACGTCACTCCAACTTTCTGACTTGCACCTTATCATCTGGCAAGGTTCCCTTCGTGAAGTACTCTATTAGTGGTGTCATCCAGTTTACATCTTCTGTTTGAATTGTTGCCGTTGTAATTGACTCGAATAACTTCTACCACCACGTCTCTATGTTCGCTTAGATATTCAAATCCACCCGTTGCTAGATTTTTTTAGTGCATCCACTTTTGTATTTTTGCTTCTTGGTACGTGCTAGATATCGAAGTACCGAGCTGGGCTATGAGCTGCTGAAATTTCTTTAAATACTTCACCAACTGTTCTTCTCGTAATTCATAGTCTCCTTGAACCTGTTGGACTACAATTAGCGAATCACTATATACTCAGACACTCTTCACATTTATTCTAATGGTAAGGTCCAACCCGCATATCAAATTTTCATACTCTGCTTCGTTGTTAGTGAGCAGAAAGTTGAAACAAAGTGAATATCTCTGTTTGCCTCCTTATGGATTTACCAATAATAATCCTGCACCGTAACCTTCTCCATTGGGCATGCCATCAATGAACAATGTCCATGCAATTTCTTCCCACTTTGATTTCCCTTTATCAATTCTTAGACTCTGGTGCATATCCGCCCTCTGTGCATTTTCGCTCGTTATTTCTGCAATGAAGTCTGCTAATGCTAGCATGGATTGATGGTATTGATTGGAATTGGATCTCAAATTGGGCTAGTTCTAGAGCCCACTTTGTCAGTGTACCTGATGATTTAGCCTTGCTAAGGATGTTCTTGATTGGGAAATCAATGTGGTCCACTATGCGATGACTATGAAAATACATTCTCAACCTTCGTGTTGAATATATTAAAGTCGTGGTTAACTTCTCAAGTGGCATGTAGGCATTCTCTGCATTTTGCAATATTTAACTGATGTACTAGACTGGTACTTGTTTTGTCCTTCCAAGCGAACCAAAACAGAGTTGGCCGCATTTTGTAAAATTGCTAAGTATAGGTATAAGGTTTCTCCAGGGATAGGTGACTTCAACGTTGGCAATGCTTGAAGTTGTTCCTTCAAATTATCATATGCTTTCATACATTCTTTGCTCCAGCTAAACTTTTTAGCCTTCCTCACAACTTCAAAAAGTGGAAAATGCTTCTCGGCCGCTTTTGAGATAAAGTAGCTAAGCGCTACCAGTGACCCATTAGAATTTGCACCTCTTTGGTTGTTAGCGGTTGGGGAAGATCTACTATGGATTGGATTTTCTCTGGGTTGGCTTCGATGCCTTTTGGGATACTTTGTATCCTAAGAACTTTCCTGTGCCTACTCCAATCACACATTTCTTAGGGTTGAGCTTCATCCCTATGGCACGTAATGTGTCTAAAGTTTCTTTTAAATCAGCAGCAAATCTACCCACCTTCCTACTCTTGATAACCATGTCATCAACATATGCCTTGACATTTTTCCCTATCTGACCACGAAATGCATTATCTACTACTCTAGGGTACGTTGCCCCCACATTTTTAACCCAAACAGCAACTTTACGTAACAAAATGTCTCAAAGCTTGTTATGAAGGCCATTTTCTCTGCATCCTCTAGAGTCATCAATATCTGGTGGTATCCTTTATATGAGTCTAAAAATGCCGAGACTTCATACCTTGAAATTGCTTTAACTAGTTGGTCGATTTTCGACAAAGAATATCAGTCCTTTGGGCATGCTTTATTCAAATCTGTGAAGGCAATGTACATTCTCCAACCTACATCTAGCTTCTTCACCATGATCGGGTTTGCTAGCCACTTTGGGTTTATGACCTCTTTCAATATACCGGTTTGAAGCAGTGTTGTAACTTCCTCTTCGATTCCTATTTGCATATCGCTAGCGAAGCAGTGTTGCTTTTGTTTAACCAGTTTAATCGAGTCACCGATGTTCAAGGAATGGGTAGCAATGCTTGGATCTACTCCTCCCATGTTCTAGATGCTCTATGCGAAAAGTATCTTTGTGGCTTCGTAGGATTTCTATGACCCTTGTCTTTTTTATGCCTGGGAGATATTTTTCTATCTTTACGCACTTGGAATTGTCTTTGTCATCCAGGCTAACGAGCTCTGTTTCTTCTCCCAGATCTACTGCTGATTTTGGTTGCTCTAGTAACCCACCATCTGAGATTGTGTTCAAAATCTTTAACTTTTCCCCAATTTCCCCTGCCTTCACTGTGATAACCAGACATTGTCTCATCGTTTATTGGTTTCCGCTTATGGTCGCGATCCAACCGGAGTTTGGAATTTCAATACAAGGTTGTAAGGGGACCATATTGCTTTTTCTTTGTTTATCCATGACCTTCCGATGATGGCGTTAAACGTACATAAAGCATCCATGACCACGAAGTCGCACATGATGGTACAATTTTTCCCACTTTCTCCAACGGTGATAGGCAGTTGTATATTCCCTGAAGGCCCTTCCACTTGCCTTGTGAATCCTACCAGCGAGGAAGTGGATTTTTTAGATCTGTTCGCTTGAAACCCATCCTGTCAAAGTAGTCTATGAACAGTATCTCGATTGCACTTACATTGTCTACAAACACTCTGTGAACGGTTGCATTTCCTATTTTTGCTATAATGACCATGGGATTGTTGTGAGGCAAAGCATTGGGTACTGCATCTTCCTCGCTAAAGGTGATCGCCTCATTCGAATGAATCTTTTGTCAATAGGCTCTTGTGGCGGATAGTATCTTGTTTTTGCTTTCCAAGCATTGTTGGACAATGACTCCTTCGATCCATGTATGGATAGAATGACTATTTTTGGTGCTTTATCGCATGACTTATCATTGCAATCCACTATCACAGTCATTTTTTGATTTTTTTTATCAGTGTGGTCACCGTCCATTGGTTTCTTGCTGAGAGGTTCACTGTTTTATTAGTGTCACCATGCTGGTTTCCTTATTCCTTTCTGTACTAGCTTAAGTAGCCACTCATCAAATTTTCTTCAATTTGTCTTCTCAGGTCTCTGCAATAGTCGATGTTATGACCATGGTCCTTGTGAAAGGCACAATAATATTCCCCGGATCTCTTTTTTAGAGGTGCTAACATAGGTGTTGGTTCTCAAAGTAGCTCCTTGTTTGCTTGCCATATCTCTTTCCTCGATCTTGCAAGAGGCGTATCTTGGAATAGTGTGTCTTGCAACCCAGGTTCTCTTCCTTTGAAAGGGGTATTTCCCTTTCATTTCTTCATAAACCCCTTTTACGAATCCTCCATCGTCTGTTTTTCACCTCGTTCTCGCTCTATCTTGCGGTTGTTCACCTTTTCCGTTCGCACATGCTGCTCAATCATTTTTTCAGCTCTCTCAGGTTTTTGGGCATGTTCTTTGTTAGTTTCTTGTAGAACTCGCCTGACCGCATGCCTCCTGTGAACGCTCCCAATGACGATTGGAACAACATGTCGCAAACTTGCAAACTTTCCATGACAAATCTATTATGATACTCTGCCATACTTTCATTACTTCATTGTGCTATGTTATAAAGATCTGCAATCATTTTCGTGAATCTTTTCTTTTGATAGAAGCGACCTGGAAAATATTTTGACAATTCCGCCTAAGATCTGATACAACCATTTGGAATATCCTCGTATAAGAAGATGGAGAACACTTTGCACACTAGTTCAATGTTCACATCGTAAAATCTTATGCTATTTCTATATGAGTGTAGAAACACTTTCGGATATGTGGTTCCATCGTAGATTTTTACATGTAAAGGAAGTTTGAAGTCCTTTGGCTTCGTAAAATCCCGTAGGTGTGGCACTAAGGGTGATTTGTATGTATCATCGTCTGTAAAGATGTCTCGCAATTATTCTTCATACTTGAGATTCTCACGCTTCTGACTTACTTCTTTTTCTAATCTTGGAGGGTTCGGTTTAATTGTCGTCAGAAACTGGTTGTACAAATTTTCCATGTTCGCTTCTAAGAATTCTGCGAAAGCCCTTCTTTCTTTTCCTTGGTTCGTTTTGGGGGATTCTTCTTCCTCCCTCGTTTCCTCTTTACTACATTTTTTTCTCTACTAGGGATGTAATCCCGGTCCTGGGTAGGATGCATGATTTTATTGCATTCTGGTGTTTATTCTTGTGTCTGGTGATTGTGACCCTTCTCACTTCTGGTGAACACCATTATTTACCTGAAGGACTTTGAAATGAAAAAATTTGTGTCCCCACAAATGGAGACAAATAATGTGGTGGTCCTACCAGGAAAACCCCTTGTTGTTCACTCCGTGAATCTATTCTCCTGCAAAATAAATCTTAGAAGTGATTCCGGGAGAAAATCTATGATGATCAAGTCAGTTTTCCTCTTTAAGAACAGAAATTTCTTAGGATATTCATGCTTACATCAGCTCCTCCCGAGCTTGTTGTATTTATAAGATGATATAGTTGTGATTCCTTGTTTTTGGGAATTGAGATCGTAGGTCACACCACAATCACCACGTTCTATATTCATGGCTTCGTCTTTGTTGTTCGTTCTGTGTATCTCGGCTCACGTTCTCTGCCATGACTAGAAGTTCCACGCCTAGCTGATATGCCCCTTGGGCTAAAATGGCTTCGGCATGTTGTGGATGAGATTGGGCTAGGCCTAGTGGTCATCAACCTTTTAACCACTGGACTGCATATACACCACTTATCATTTCATTTCATCACTTCTTAAGCACCACTATTTCAACTAAAAACTCAGCACCTATGGCTTAAGTAAGTAAGGCTTAATCCACAAAATTAAGAATAACCATTAATTTATTTAATGGCCTTACCCTGTTCTTGGTTATCTTGTGGGTCGAGTTCCGGTCACTGTTGGATCAAAGCCATATGGGTTCTTCCTTTCTGCTATGTGCTGAGGTATACTGCCATAACAATTTCAGCTTCACTAACTATGCTCTTCTTTCTGGGTAATTGAGTCACAAGAAACCCTTTTCTCTATGTGTTGTATTTGAATTTCTTGGAATTTTGAGTGTTAATCTAGAAGGTTTAAGTTTGGCCCTTGTTGTTCAATGAATTTCTTGTGTTTGAGTGATTTAACTGGTGAAAGATTCAATCTTTGATTGTTCAGTTGATATTATTGCAAGAAGGTTTGTCTATGTCCTAACCTTAGTTGGAGTTGATGTTGCTGTAGTCTTGTAGACAGAAAAATAATGCTAGTTATGTTTCTTAAATCCTAGTAATTATTCACCTTACATTACTTCAAAGTCCAAACTGTCATTTGAGTGAGATCAAGTTTACTGAGTTTTATCATTTTCCTAACATCATGTGTTTTTTATTGGATGCCAAAAGTTATGGTGTTAAATGGTATGGATTAACAATTTTTTTGGTTTTGAATTGTAGCATGTTGACTTCTCTACTTGGAGAGGGAAGTGGTGACAACAGTGTTTCTTGCAAGCATAAAAATACTAATTTTTTTGGTCTAACTATGATGTAGTGCTAGCTATGGAGGACACGGGAAGCTAGCAATATGCAGGCTATGTTTGAGTCGTTTTAATTATAATTACATATCATAATTTTTACATTAAAAATATTACTTTTAAAGGTGAAGAAGTCTTATCATATTTTGAATGTCCAACAATCACATTTTGCTTCGTTTGTTGCATATGGATCAGAAATGTGGACATGTATTCGTATACTTTTTAATTTAAAATCTTTATGACTGTATTCATCATACAATATATTATAATGTACATAGGAAATTAAAAAATACAAAATATATTTAATTATGGATCGAGTTCGAGCTCAAACACGAGCTCGAGTCAGGATCTTATAGGCTCGATCGAATCTGAACACGAACTCGAGCAAAATTAGTTTTACTCGAGCCGAACTCAAATAAAGATTTGCGAGATATGATTTTCCTTAAGCTAGTTCAATCTGAGCTCGAGATCGAGATATTTTAAACGAGTCAAGCTGAAACTAAGGATTTTTCGATCTCGGACCGACTCGACATCTCGAGCCTTGAACACAGCCCGATAACCCAGATTAAAAATTTTATATATCACTAACCCTAACTCATAACCCATACCTAGTAACTCAAGGTTGAATCCTAAATCGGAAGAAAATGTTGAATGATAACTTATTGGGTTATTACATAATGACTTATTGGATGATATATTTATCTCATTGGTTATCTA
This sequence comes from Rubia yunnanensis, assembly GCA_037428765.1. Classification (NCBI taxonomy): domain Eukaryota; kingdom Viridiplantae; phylum Streptophyta; class Magnoliopsida; order Gentianales; family Rubiaceae; genus Rubia; species Rubia yunnanensis. The sequence goes on from CM075068.1 coordinate 82,231,226, forward strand.
TTTAATGACCCAGACCATTTATAAGCCACCTCATCATGACCCATTAATAAATGGATTAATTGGATAATGACTCATTGGATAATGGGTTAAATGAATTTGGATAATAGGTTGATCCAACTAACCCATTTGACGGTCATATCCTTGCCTACCACATTGAGCACAATCTTTTCTGGATCAATGGAAATATTCAATTCTGAGTCACCCCCTTCTACCACAAACAAATCATCATCACCTTCCTGAGAGTTAATACTGTCAGGGGGCGGAACTAGGGGTGGGCGAGGGTGTGCTGGCGCATCCCCTAAGATCCGGTGATGAGAGAATTAGTACTAGCAGTGCCACCGGATCGAGGGTTCCACCACCCCTTTTCGCCATAGTCTGCCCCTGCTCCTGGAGAAGAAGATGTGGGCTATGGAAAAAGGGGTGGTGGAACCCTCAATTCGGTGGCACTGCTAGTACTAATTCTCTCGTCACCGGATCTTAGGGGATGCGCCAGCACACCCTCGCCCAGATAGTTAGTACTAATGATGCCCAGATATTTCAATGATGCAGTTTGGTTTTAAGTACTGGGATTTATTATTTCACCTTAAAAAATCAAAGTAATTGGGGAAAAACCCCAATTAACCAAATCGGGTAATTGAGAAACAGAGCAGATTGCAAGTGGCAGCGAACGCCCAACCACTGTTTCACTCCCTACTGCCACGCCGCGTCCCGTCCGTAGCTCCCCGCCACTGCACCAATTAATGTTGTTCAGATCTGAGATTAATACGGGTTGGATCTGAAATTCAGCCGCAGAAAAGTTTGCGAGCAGCTCTGTGTTTGTATTTATGTTTCTGTTACTTTTTGTGTGTGTATTTTTCTGAGTTTAGGGGAAGGTTCAGATGTGATTTTGAAGACTGGTAGTTGGGAGTCATTTGTGTTTGTTGATTTTTGTTAGTGAAACTTTTCTTAACTTCAAAAAAAAAACAAAGCTTTTCTTTTTTTCCTTTTAAACTTGGCCATAAGTTGACTAGAATGAGGATTATTTACTTAACCTTTTCAACAACGAGAAGAATAAGAAAGGGATATTTAACACACACAAACCATTGGAGGTTGGAGCAATTTAATACCCCTTTTTGTAGGAGAAAAAAATTAATAGGAGTATTAGTTTTTTTACTTGGGATTATAGCAAATTAATTAGTTGTGATGACAAATTTGAAAGTAAAATAGTTGGAAGCAGATGACAAGTACACCAAAAATGGTATTCTCAATCATCATAGTTAGCTAACAGATAATAGTAAAATCATAATTTGAAAGGTCCGTCCTTACCCTTTTTGTAAGTAATTTTATTTGCTTTTGTTTGTGTGTTATTAGGACCATACATTTTCATTCATTTATTTAAGTATTATATGTGTTCGAGTTAATTGTCAAGAAATATTTTTTGCCAGTTTCATTAACCCCCCCCCCCCTTACATTTCGCTTTGATTTCACCACTGAATGCAGTGAATCTACCTAAACCTACAAATATGGCATTGTCCATATTTTTCCCCACACTTATAATGCAAGTGATTTTCTCGTCTGAACTTAACATCCTGAGGTGATATTCTTTTGTTATTTTCTCCTTGATACTTCTTAGGCTCAGGTTAAACTCTGTTCACATTAGCAGGTGATGAATTTTTAGTATTTACTAACCCTGACACATTAAAGAATCCTGAATTTCAAGCAGTCGTGGGTCCTAACACATTAAAGCTCCAATTACTATTCTTTTTATGCATCAAGTCCAGATTAAGTTCCTGTAGTTGTGCTATTTCCATAGTTTAGTACAAAGTGCTAGGTTTAAACATGTTTACCATTGGTTTGAATTCATCCTTTAGTCCAGTGATAAAGCTGGATATAAAATATCCTTCAGATAGCCTAGAATTAGAATACATGACAATGGATTTCAATTCCTTAAAAGCTTCCTGATATTGTTTCACCGATCCCCTCTAAATTTTTTATTGAACTCTTCTATTTCATCTCTTCCCCTAACCTCAATAAATCTCAACAATAGAGCATCACTAAAATCAGTCCATGTCATCTCAGAATACACTATTCTCTCCCCTTGAAACCAGATCTCAACTCTATCTTCTAAGTAGAGTTCTACAAGAATCAATCTTTGTAACTGAGGAATTCCATAATAATTGAAGAATTTCATGCATTTTCTAAGCCATTCTCTAGGTCTTTCACCGTAAATGCAATTAACTCAACCCTAGCATGACTATTACTCTCATCCCTATCTAGTTTATCTTTCTAGACCTCATAATTACAAGCAATCATAGAATTAAGCAATATAGGACCAATTCTGGGAGAATTATGATCAATTCTAACCTCACTATGGTTAGAACCACTAGGTGTCCTCTAATGATTAGATCAGCTCGAGCTCTCTGCTTTTTCCTTGCATTTAGAGCTTTCACCACCATTCTTTACAACTTCGATCAATTTCTCCATCTGTGATCTCATCTCCTGTTGTTGCTTGAGATTTTTCAGTCTGAAAAATTCTCAAAGCAGCCTCCACGTTTGACTTCATTCTTGTTTTGGTGAGTTCCATCTGTTCTCTCAACTCTTGATTTTGAATCTTTAGCTCCTACGAGATTTCCCCCACTCCTGCTTTAAGTTCCTTCCAGTGAGCATCCAAAATTTTGGTTCGAGTATTTTCCGTCATAATTCCAAGGGTTATTGTGCTCTGATACCACTTGTTATGATCCAAGGCATCAGATATGTATGAAACAAGGAAAATGAAAAGAAAGAGAAGTTTTGGAGATCAAATTGAACAAGCAATCAACTCAGCTTCATATAGATAAGAAACGAAGAAATATCAAATGAGAAAGGAGTTTGTTTTTCAGCTCAAAACAATAATCATTAATGATAACTGCTATCTAACTAACTCCCACTCTATATATGTTATACATCTCCTAACTGAAAAGAAAGAAGAAAATGACAACAAAGAAATGGTTGTAAAGCTGAGTCCACTCCTTTGGCATCATAGAAATGTAGTTGATATTAACTGACCAGTAATTAGGCCAATTTACCAATCAATCCCTGGGTCATAACCTAGAGTTGTTTGTGCAAATGAGAAGAAATTAGTTGTTTGATCGAATATTTGATTTTGCTATGTTACCCCGGCATAAGATTAGGTGGAGAATCGCATGTCGATTCGACATGACACATACGGTTACCTTTTTGCAATATGTTGAAAATGGGTCTTTTCTCCCCAGTTGTCGGTCCTTGTATTTCATTGTTGGCATGTGTGTGTGAAGCCTTGCTCATAATCTAAACTCGTGTGTGTATTTCCGCTGTATACTCAACCACGTACCTCTAAAGGCTTGTTGTGCTAGGAGCAACCAAACTGAGTGTGACGTACATGGGAAGTCAGGCGGTAGTTGTGACACTCTAGCATGACTAGGCTGCACGGTTAACCCCCTCAGAGTTGACCCACGACACGACACATAACGCTCGTCGAAATTCGGCCGAGTTGTGTATCGATCGACGAATCTAAAAGTAGATTAGCCATCAGAAGAAGAGGAAACATGTGACTTTGAAAATTATGGAAACTTATCTATTTATCTTTTTATTTAATTATTTTTTTTTCTAGATTCTAGGTAATTAAATAAAACTAATGAATTTGGACGCAAAATATGTTCAAATTTATTAGTTTGACTTAACTTCCTAAAATCTAAAAACAAATCAGCGTGTTGAAGGAAAAGATAAATGCCTAAATGGATATTCCTTGGTTCCATACCCATGTCAATATACACAAAGCCATAAAATAATAAAATATAGGTGTGCGAGAATATATTTTACGATACTTTATATGGTAGACGCGTCAAAAAAATAGTCAAAACATGCAGTTGACTGAGTCGCATGTCGATTAAAATATCAAATTTGAGTGTCCCTGTATCCGATCCCTATTCGGACACGACACTTAATATGAGTTTGTGTATTTGATTTGGAGACATGTATAAGAACCTGATATTTTGGGCCATTATCCACACGGGCTAAACCATATTGAAAAAGAGCTCTGCCCATCAAGCTAGATATTTATTTATCTCGGATCCAGCCCATTATAAGATCAGATTTTTTTTTTGAATGGTCACCATTTTGTTGCTGACAACGGTTTAAAGCCACTAAAACAAAAGCAGAAAGTTACAGCACTGTACTGAAGGTGTTACCATGGCTTCTGTACCATGTTCACCCATAAAGAACACCACTTTATGCAGACTCAACTCTATTCCTTTAGCGGGTCTGTCTTCTTTTTCATTACTAGAACCAGGAACTAGAGCTTCTCACCACTTCAATAAAGGTCAGTAAAAATTTCCTCACTGTTTTAGATTACCAGTTGTAAAATGATGAAAATCATGCTGTATATTGGGCTGTTTTCTTTGATTGAACAAATTATATAATGTTTGCTATCAGGAGAAACATAGTTTCACGATTTTTTATATGTTTGATGTTCTTGTTATTACAAATCACTGTGGTTTATCCAATTTCCCTTCTGTCCACAGAAAGAGTTATCCGTGGACGAATTTGTAGAAGGGAATCTTCATCTTTTGGTAGAGATAGAAAAGAACAATATGGCATGGTTAGAAAGGAAGTGAGTTCAATCCCAAGGAGTAACATATCCTCAAATTCTGATGGCAATGGGGATGAATCTTCTAACCAAGCTAAGGCATGTCTGTCATTTGATGCTTTAGGTTTGAGTTTTTTTTTTTTGTTTCTGTTTAAGAATTTGGATGAATTTTGGTACCGGGAAGATAAATAAGTGATTTCGAGATGGATATTTGTATGCTCTCATATGTTATCTTGAATGCAAAAAGTTTGGAGTTTGGACAATCATGTAGCTACTGTGTGAAGATTGAGCATGTGTGTTTTTCTAATGCAGACGCCTTTCGGGTATACAAGAAAAGATGTCTTGTTGATCGGTATTGGAGTTACTCTTTTAGGAGTTGGCCTAAAGACTGGATTAGAGGTATTTTTCTGATCTCTATGTATATTCATAGTTAGCTGAGCTAATCTACTAGTGCTTGTCATCATTGGTGAATTCTTGATTTGGCAATTGTACAGTTTGTCGGAGTCAATGAATTGGTGGCTGGGAATGTTGTTCAATTGGTTCTGGTCTTAGGTTTGACTGTTGGATGGATATCTACGTATGTATTTCGAGTTGGAAATAAGGAGATGACTTACGCTAAGCAGCTACGCGACTATGAAAGCAAAGTTATGGAGGTTAGTGCTCATATATGGAACTCCTACTTAACCAATATAATTTTGTTATGTTGAAAGTTATTTTCTTGAACTTTTTGAAATACGTCATACATTGTTCTGGTAGCAACCTCCTGGTGCTAGTTAGCAGTTCGGTGCCCTGAAGAATGTCGAGAGCCAACTTGTCCCACATAAGATGGTTAATTATAGATAAATGTCTCATCATGTATGATCCTAGGTAACCATACTCAGCTGAAGATTTCTAACAGAAAAGATAATACGAAAAGCTGTACCATCAAAAACCTCTGCAAAAAGACACATTCACCTTTGTGCTGTATTTTCCCTTGAGTTTTCTTGCTGAACTTGCTTTAATTGTTGGACATGGCAGAAAAGATTGGAGAGCTTAACAGAAGCGGAGCTGCAAGTGCTGATCGAACAGGTTGAGGAAGAAAAGAGACTCCTGGGAAAGAGTGATTAGACCAAGTGCAAAATACTTCTTGAACATCCTTCTCTTTCCACTAGTAACATACATGTATAGATAGTTGTATCATGGTCAGAATTTAATTGGTGATGGCTTCCAAATCGTACTTCTTAAGGAGAGATGGATACAATTTCTTTCTTTTCTGAGCAACATTTGGATCATGATCGCTATACAGGGGCTATAAAACAGATTGTATTGCTTGTAGTTAAAGTTTGTTTCTTTTTGTAGCTACAATCTGCCTAGTGCTCTTAATATTCATCAGTTTGATCGTCTCTTTCAAGTTTAGTTAGAACTTCCATCCTCGTAGGGTCTCTGCGGTAAGTATCCAAACTTGGGATTTCACTCTACCTGTTTTTGAAATTCGTGCATCCAATTTGCATCTACGTTCTGAAAGAACAGCAGCATCTTTTCGTGTTCTTTGTCGCGCCTCACGCCTCCTCTATACCGGTTTCCCTAGAGCTCTACTTTCGAAAGGGTTCAGTTCAGTGTCAAGTCCACTTATTTTGCAAGGGAGTTGCTACGGTCAGACTGGAAACAATCATTGTAGCATTAGTTCAACATAAAGTATCTTCGCATCAGCTGTTATTTGAATCAGAATTCAAGCCAGCAAATAGTAATCAATAAACTTCATCGTTCATTAATACATGGAATCGAAATAGTGACAAAAAATGGTGATCAAGTTCGAGTCACCATAAAAAAACCCAATGAAATCGGAAATACATAGTTGAACTATACATGCACTAAAACACATGAGGATTGAAACCGGGAGCAAAGCCACCGCCACTAGAAAGTGCCTGTTGCAAGTGCACGGTCAATGCATAGTTCCTCATCTTAAGGCTCTTCACTTGTTCTTCAAACTTCACCGCCGACTCCTTGAGCTCCCCAACTTCTCGATCCATCCTCTCCTCCAATTCCCTCCCGAGGCGGTGCTGAATCACCACCGCCTTTTTCAAGACGGAGTTTTGTTGGGACAGAGACTTGGTCGCTTCCGCGGCCACGGTTTCCTTCAAGCCGTTAAACAACCGGGTGGCGCGGGATTTCGCATCGTCCACGCTGCTCGCTACCATCATCTCCTTAATCATCACATCCACCCATTCTTCCCTGTCGGTCGGAGCCGGGTTATCATCGGCGCTGCCGCCGCCATGGCCGGAAACAGGAGTTGGAGTTGGATCCACGTAGGTGTAGTCCCCGAATCGGCCCTTCTTCAGAATGGCGGAAAGCTGGGATTCTAAGTCGAAATCTTCTTCCTCCACCGGCTCGAACGACCTCTTCCGGCAAACGATGTCGCGTGAATTCAGCACACAAGTCGCCATGTGATGTTCACTGGTACGATGTTTAGAGACTAATTAGTGGTTGATTCACGATAGGATTAGTGGGACGCCGGATTCTTGAAAGCAAGGGAGGTGGAGTTTAGTCTGTGGGGAATGATTGAATAAGTTTGCTATGCCGAGAGTTTTATAGGCGAGAGGTTCGATTCCTAGGCGGTTTCGGATTTCTTATCATATTTCCTAATTTCAGACCCGGGCTTTCGTCTTCTACACGATTCTGCTAAATTAAGTCCGTAAAGTACAAAGTCGGTTTTGACCCTGATTGAAGTTTCCTTATTTCTGTTCTCAAAAAAAAGTTTCCTTATTTCTTAGATTTTCAAACACTATCTTTTTACAAGTCATGAAAAAAATTATATTTTATATTTTATATTAGAAAAAATAAAATATAATTTAAGGTTGCATTAATTGATTCATAAACTTTATAACTAATGCACGTTCTATAACAAATTTTTACTATTGTAACTAAATTTTTTTACATTTATTATTTTAATTAAACTCCATCGTTTTATAAGTATATGGAAAAACTGTTTTTTCCAATATTTTTCTTTTTTCCTATCCCAAGCACCATATAATAGAAATGGTTTATTTTGGAGCTATCAATCGGGGATATTGAAGTCATTTTGACTAAGCTAAACTCAAGTTGCCTAAAAATAACATACTAATATTATAGACTAAATTATTTTTTTGGTCCCCTACAAAGTATCTTTTACTATCTTTTGGTCCCCATTTGCAAAACTGCCCATAAACGGTACCCAACAAATTCAAAATGATACGTTTTGGTCCCCAGGGGTGGTTTTCCGGTAAGGCTAAATGGTTTTCCGGTATAGCCAGGGGTATAATGGTAATTTTACCAATTAAAAATTATTTTCAATTAAAAATTCATAATTTAAATTTTTTCTTTTTCTTTATTTTTTGCTGCCGTGTTTATTTTGACTAAAAAGTTATTGATGTCTTGACAATTTGAATTTGAATTGAGCAATCCAGTATATTTTTCACGTCTAGAGGAGTCTGTCTATGTTTCTGCTTTACGAATATGATATTTTTTGGGTATTTCTAATAATATCGAGTCTTATTCCTATTTTTACCTTTTTCATTTCAGGAGTTTTAGCCCCGATTAAAAAAGGACCATAGAAACTTTCTAGTTATGAATCGGGTATCGAACCAATGGGTGATGCTTGGTTACAATTTCGTATCCGTTCGTCTTCCACTGTCGCTGCCTTCCACCACCACTCGTCTTCCGCTGCCACTGCCTTCCACCTTCCGCCTTTCACCTGCCACTTCTACCGTACCTACCGCCACTGCCTTCCACCGCTCGTCTTCCGCTGCCTTTCACCTGCGCTGCATCCAAATTCGCCCGATTGTACATCATCCCCATCAAGATGGATTCCGCCAAACGAGCGAGCAATTCAACACCAATTTCAGACACTGAATGAATCCGATTAAAACCAAATGAAAAACTATGGAATCCGATTAAAATCGAACAAGAAATTCAACAATAATTTCAGACAAAATTCCAATTAAGAGATCCGCTTGAGAAGGCGGTGGCAGGCGGCGGTGGCAGGTGGAAGACGAGCAGTAGTGGCGATGAGTTCTTCAATACTCTTGGTACCGAGGTACCAAAAGCTAGCCGACGTCTGAATGTATAATGCGCGAACAGAGCGGTGGTGGAAGGCAGCGGCAGCGGAAGACGAGCGGTGGTGGTGCAAGGCGGAAGGCGGCGGCGGCAGCAGCGGAATACGGAAGACGAACGAAGAAGACATCCGACTTTCTTTTTATTTTTAATTTTTTTAAACTCAGGGGTATAATGGCCATTTTACACATTTTGACCAATTTAACCTTTGGCTTTTTCTGAAAACCACCTCTGTGGACCAAAACGTATCATTTTGAATTTGTTGGGTACCATTTATGGGCAGTTTTGCAAATGGGGACCAAAAGATAGTAAAAAATACTTTGTAGGGGACAAAAAAATTAATTTATGCAACTTATTTTATTCTTTACTATATACAAGCAATGGTGTTGTCAATCAAATATATTGAAGTCGTTTTTACTTATCTAAACTCAAGTTGTCTAAAAAAAATACTAATATTATACTCCCTCCATTTTTTTTTCATTGGCACACTTACTAAAAGTGGTGTTTTTTTTTAATTGGCACTTGCTATTTTGGGCAAGTTTAAGGTTTTTACATCCACTCATTTTACTTTCTCTTCTTTCAATTCAATTTCATCCACTCATTTAGCATCTCCTCAATTCTAACACCAAAATAGAGGTGCCAATGAAAAAAAAAATGGAGGGAGTAATATGCTACTGATTTTATTATTTACTATATATAAGCAATCATAATTTGTTAATCTACTGATATTATAATTTGTTACTGCTTTTAATTTTTTACTGTTATGTATAATGAATCATAACTTGTTAAAATATATAACTTTTAAAGATATATTTAAAACCATAAATATCTCTTTGTACTATGTCTATTTATACATCACTGAAGAAAATCCAAATAAAAACACATAATCTTAAATAAAAAATTGTTCGGATTTTTTATACAATGATAGAGTGATTTTGATAGAAATATGTATACATATTATTTTTTGCATCTGACAAAATATTATTTTATACTGACTAACTATTAAATTAGGACATTTTCTAATTAGTGAGACTAATAAGGTCATTTGATATTTACCTTTATTTATTGCAATGGGATACATATAATTATGATAACCTTTTAAAATAAATATCAACTTTTAAATAATTACTTTTTAAATAATTTGAATGAAATTTTATAGAAATAATCTATTATTGTATTCAATATTTAAATGTTTCTAACTAAATTTATTATTCCACTTCATAATTCATAGAAGAGTTCGTCTCCTGAAAGACTCTCTTTCCATAAGATATGGAAATACCAAGGTTTAAACTGTAAATTAGATGAAATGAAGATAAAATTTTTGAATTGCATTAATCGGGTCATAAATTTTAATATTACAACGAAAACCTTTGCCATTTTATTATTCTGATAAAACCCTATCTTTCCATAAACTTATGAAAAGCTGATCTTTCCCAAAATTTTGCCTACATATAATGTTGCTTAAATGGCTAAAATTTAAATTTTTAAATAAAACTTAATTTTAATTAATGATATCGCGCAACACACAAGTACAACTTTTACCAGTACTCCTATAAAAGAACACCCCCCTTGTATCATTGTATCATTAAATCTTCGACAACCCCCTTCACGAATCCGGCAGTTCTTCTCTCTCCTCAACCCTTCCCTCTTCTGAATCCCTACGCTTTCGCCGGTAACGGCTCCGTCCTCCGTCGTCAACGGCTCTTTCTCGCCGTTAACGGTTTCACTCTCGCTGGCTATGGCTCGCCCCACGCCGGCCACTAAGGCGGACAACAACAACTCCCTAAATAATCCAAAATCCTTCCTCTCCGCCCTACCATCCAAATCCCCTCCCCTTAGCTCATCCCTACCAAATAACTCTGAGCTTACTCCAAAATCTGAGCACTTAGGGGAACCGGCATGCCTCTACTCTGATGAAGAAATCACCAAACTCTCTGCCCACTATGCCAATGCCCTAGTTGGGAAGTTCACTAAAGGCAGGCTTACAATGGAGCAACTGGAGTCAGCCTTCAAGACGGTAGGTTTGCTGGGAAGTATCAACTAGGATCTATGGATTTCAAGCACGTTCTCATCAGATTTGAACAAGTAAATGACTACCAAAGATGCTGGATTAAAGGAATATGGAGCTTCAATGGCATCCAAATGAAGGTGCTCAAATGGTCACCCGATTTCTGATTTCTCCACACACAAGGAATCTCCAATCGTTCCAATTTGGTGCACAATCAGGGAAGTCCCTCTTCACTATTACAATACTTCGCCGATTGAGGCTATTGGTAATAGTATAGGGAATTTCATTAAGAAAGATTTAGCTACTCAAATGCTAACCAGGCCCTCTACAATTAAATTGTGTGTGGAAATTAACCTTCGGAAGCCACTAAACAACTTCATCAGATTAAGTTCAGTAACTAATAACAGAAAATACCCAATTGAATATGAAGACATTCCTCTGTACTATGATCGTTGTGCTAAACTAGGCCATTCACTCAGCCAATGTAGAGTTACCTCCCAAAATCATACTCTGCCTCAGTGGCAAGCTACTGGGAATAAATTCAACAAGGCCCCAATTAGGTTTACTGAAAACCAGCCTCAAAATAATGCACTCAATAAAGGCCAATTAGTTCACCAGTTAGCCACAACAACCCCTACCTCTAACCCATCATCCTATTTACCCCAGTTTCCAGATACTGAGCCTGGAGAAAACACCCCTCATCTACCCCAACCCCTCCCCCCAAATCAGTCCCCTACCAACCCACCCCCTGAAAACCCCCAATCACCTCTCACAAAACTGTTAAATGAAATAGTTCTTACTATCCCAAATCGGTCTCATATAATCTATGCAAAAGATGATATTCATATTGGATCCCACAAACTTACTTTTCATCGTATTTCACCTACTAACCCCCCACTTTTTAACAAAGAAAGATGGAAAACTGATTTTCTTTATTGCAGGATATGAATCTCATATCACAAACTGATGACTGTTTCGATCAGGAACTCCAAGACACAGTGGAAGAGGATAAAACACACTCAGTTAGCCTCCACTCTCATTCAGTTTTATTGACTGAACAAACAAAACCAACAGGTAACAAATACTGCCAAGGTAAGTCTAAACACAAAAAGAACAGCTATCTAAGTCAGCTGAACAGAATGATGTTAAGATCAGCTACTAAAAGTCATAAATCATGTGAACAATGACACACACCATTAATTTTAATTTTTTAGTCTAGAACTTAAGAGGTATGGAATCTTCAATGCTTAGATTAAAACATCTAGTCACTCGGAAGAAAATACAACTTTTATGTATTATTGAACCCATGCATGATAATACTCAATGCCATTCCTATATGGAAAAGCTTAATTACTCACATAATATTCCTCTTCATAATGGCAAAATCTGGCTAATGTGGAATGATTCTACATCTGTTGCTCTGATTTCCCATCATGAACAGTTTTTATATGTTAAAATCAATCACCCAAGCTCAAATAATGACATGGAAGTTGTTTTTGTTTATGGCCTTAGAACTAGGGATGGTAGGAAAGCTCTATGGCATGATCTTAGTCTCCTTCCAACAAATGATACTGTGTATATAGGAGATTTTAACACAATCACCACACTTTTAGAATATAAAGGTCCTAGCTCTCCAAATCTTGGTAGTATTTGGGACTTTCATAACTGGATTAACTCTAACGGATTACAGGAAATTAACACCGTGGGGAATATATTCACTTGGACTAACTCTAGGCTAAGAAACCCCACGTCTAAGAGATTAGATAGAGGACTGTGTAATGTACAGTGGAGCACCAAATTCCCAGCATCTTCTATCCAAATCCCTAATAGGCAATCCTCTGATCACTCCCCTCTTCTCCTACAGATGTCATCCCTGGTCCCCTCTCACCCTAAACCTTTTAGGTTCATGAACACTTGGTTTAACAAACCAGAGTTTATAAACCTAATTAAAGATAACTGGTCCACCTCTATTCCTCTGTCAGGAATGCTAGGTTTATATTTGAAATTGATTAGACTTAAGAAAATAATTAAGACCTGGAACAAGGAATGTTTTGGTAATATAGACTCTAATGTTACCATTGCTGAGGACAATCTGAGAATACAGGAAGCTACATATGACTCCACTTACTCAGATTCAGACCTTATCAAACTTAATGAGAAAAGGGTCTTACTAATTAGAGCTTTAAAGGAAAAAGAAAAATTCTGGAATCAAAAATCAAGAATTAACTTGTTTAAATTTGGTGATAATAATACTCAGTTTTTCCATAAAACTGCAGAGGAAAAAAATTGCAGGCTACACATCTCAAAAATTAAAAACAGACAGGGACATTGGCTAGATAATTACTCAGAAATCCAAAAAGAAGCCATTGATTATTTTTCTAAACTCCTATCTGAGCCCAACCAATCTGCAAACAACACCTACTACCCTCACTTTCTCAGCCAAATACCTACCATTATCTCTGAACAAGACAACCTCTATCTGTCTAAACCAGTAACAGAAGATGAGCTTAAAATGGTAGTTATGAGTTTGAACAAAATCAGCAGCCCATGGCCTGATGGTTTCTTATGTAAATTCTATACCAAATGCTGGGATTTCATTAAAGAAGATCTAAAATCTTCTGTTAATGACTTCCTCTTAGGCACAGATATGCCAAGAGGCATCACCAGTACCTGGATAACTTTAATCCCTAAAAAACTAACCCCTTCTTCATTTGATGACTACAAACCAATCAGCCTTTCAAATGTAGCTAACAAGATATGTTCCAAGGTCCTACTGGAGAGGCTGAAACCCTACATGGAGAAACTCATTTCACTTAATCAATCTGCCTTTATGAAAAACAGGGACATCTCTGATAATATACTTTATCTTCAGGAAATGATAAGGTTTTTGGACAAAAAAATATAGTTCCTAACTGTATACTTAAACTAGATCTTAGGAAAGCTTTTGATAGGGTAAATTGGAACTTTTTAAAAAGAATACTTTGTAGATTTGGTTTTCCAGGTAATTTTTTGAATGCTATGATGAACAACCTCTCTCAGGCATACTTCTCAGTTCTCATAAATGGTAACCCGGTTGGTTTTTTTAAAGCTACCCGAGGCATCAAGCAAGTTGATCCCTTATCTCCCTTTCTCTTTAACATTTTCTCTGAAGCTTTCTCGAGGAGTCTTTCTTTCATCTTCCTGAATAACAGTCTTCAATATTTTCAGTTGCCCTCTGCCATCACACCAGCTTCACATTTAAGTTATGCTGATGACACCATAATTTTTATGCATGCCTCAAAACCTAATCTAATAAAGATCAAAGCCTTCTTAGAAATTTTTGAATCTACCTCAGGCCAGAAAATCAATTATGAAAAATCTGATTTCTATATTAGTAAAAGAGCCACAACTGCAAAGATAAATCAGATTAGGACAATCCTAGGAATGAAAAAATGTTCTTTTCCATTTAAATACCTAGGTTGTCAAATTTTTAAAGGTAGAACACTCAACAGTTATTTCCAACAATTGCTTGAAATCATAGATAAGAAACTGATAAACTGGAAAAATAAATGGTTAAGTTCAGGAGGCAAAATGGTTCTCATTCAATCATGCATATATTCCCTTCCACAACATATATGGACTGTCCTTAAACCCCCTAAACATATAGTTAAGTCACTGGAAAGGAGAATGTCCATATTTTTTTGGGTGAAACTGAAGGAAAAAAGAATAAGGTTTGGAAGAAATGGTCTGACATAGCTGTACATAAATCTCAGTATGGATTAGGTTTCAAATATATATATGCAATAATTGATTCATGCGCCCTTAAACTTTGGTGGAAAAGCCAACTGGGTAAGACCATGTGGTCTAAACTGTTATGGTCACTGCCTCAAACACATAGAAAATCCCAAACCTGGAAGAGAATTTGTATCATAAATTAGTTTGCTGAAAATAACTCTCTGGTTATTCATGGCCAAGGTAACTGTAATTTATGGACTGCAAACTGGTGTCCAAATGGACCATTGTTTAACTGTGTTCCTCCCTCCATCATCTCTACACTTTCCCCTTGCTCAGTTGCTGATTTCATCAATAACAAAAGCTCTATCTTGACCCAGATTTCACCTTTTTTTAGAGAATGATATTCTGATTTTCTTGCAGGAGGCAGAGATTATCCATGAAAGAGAGGATAAACTTATCTAGAAACCAGAGGAGACTGGAATGTTTACTTTCAGATCAGTTTACAAGGTACTCACCCACTCAACAGGTACCTTCTCTGTTACTAAACTTATATGGAACCCCAGGTCGTAGAAAAAAATCTCTATTTTTACCTGGAAAATGCTAAACTCCTTTTTTCCTTTTGATGATATCTTAATCAAATGTGGTTTTAGCCTTGCTTCTAAATGCCCAACTTGTAACCATGCTGATTCTCTGGAACACTTTTTTTATCTCCTTTCACCTGGCTCGATCTATATAGAATGATACTGCTGCATGCATGAGTTTTAACCTACATAATCTTGACAATTTAACGGATAGATTCTTTACATATTGGAACTATAATGACCTTCCTAGAATGCAAAGAATCTGACAAAGATCACAGGCGACCAAATTTTCAAGTCAGGTTATCTTTCACTCAATTGCAGTTGATAAGAGAGGTATGCTTAGTGCTCCCACTCATTTTTATCCATTAGTACTCTTTTCTTTGTTGACCCACTCTTTCAACATATAAGAAAAGAAACATAAGAAAAAGTGGTATTGTGATCATTGGTATCGAAGTTTGGCATATTGTTAGTCTGAATTTTATGTGTTATACTAATTTTATGCCTAGATTCTGATTTGTTAGCAAAGAGACGAGTTTGTTCTTGAATTTTGGTTTTCCAAACTTCTTTTGTAATTTTATTTGGATGTTAATAATAACGTTATAAAGTAATATGAGTGTATAAGATATAAGTGCTAGTATAACCCTTAAATTTTAAAATAAGTGGGTTAAAATAAGTGTTCATATAACCCTAAAATTCCGGTTCATTTTCTAACGGTGGGGGCCCACTTCATGGGTAAAATATCCAAAATTATATTCAAAATAAAAAATAGGGGCATTTTGATCATTTTCAGTCCGATCAATGTCGTTCTCCGACTATAGGGGTATGTGTTTCTTACTCACTGACTGACAAGAGGTATGTGTTTCTTAATCATTTCCAATCAAGGGTATATGTTTCTTAGTCACTGCCGATCAAGGGTATGTGTGTACTTTTGAAAAACTAGTGGTATATTTGCATAAAGCAAGAATTTGAGGGTATAAATGCATTTTACCCTAAAAATAATCCATCCCTTCATGGCTAGAATTTGCAGCCCACTATCTCGCCCGTCACCACCTCTCCACTCAAGCTCACCAACCCCCTCACCACCCCGTCCTCATTTGAGTCTACCACCTCCACATCTGAGCCCACCCACCACTACCTCTCCCTCCAATCCCATCATTTCCATGACCGTCATCATGGCCTTCCGACCGGTCTCCTTTATCCACCACTACCACGCCATCACCACCGGTGAAACTCATCCTGAGAATTCCCTCATCTCGTAGAACCCCACCATCATTAAGCTTGCCTCTCATGATCTCCACTGCCTTCCATCTCTCACACTAGTGCTCGATCTCTCATGCCAACCCCAGTCTTTTACGCCTGTGCCTATTTACTCGCAACAGAGTCCAGTGACCCATGCATGTGCGCTTGGTTTTATGCGCCCATGTGCTAGGTCTCCTCAGTGGAACTCCGCTTGGTCTCCCCAGCCGATCTTTGCTAGTTTCCTTTGGAATAGATAGTCTCCACCAAACTTGTTAGACTCTGCTCGCCTTAGTTGAATTTTTCAGACAACTCGCTGATTTATTTTCTTGGAAACTCTCGATTTAAACTTTCACCGGCTCCCATCGGTTGCTTCAGAAAATAATGTTATTGGTTTTCGTTGTTATTGTAGCTTATTAGAATAACAAACACACATATTTTCTCTGATAATTTGCATTTTGACTGAATTCGGCAAAAACCATAGTTGACCAAATTTTCAGGTGAAACCAGGTAGAGTCAGCAATCGGACTAGGCCGCCCGCGGACAACACGAACTCGACCCGATATGAAGCTTATACGAAACGAGCATGAGCACGACCTGAGCCTGAATTACTGGGCTTCGTGCCAGGCCTCGACAGTGATTTGGGCAAACTCATCCCGAAGGGCATGTTCGAGTATTAATTATGGTATTCTATAATGGGTTTAATAAAATTATGGGGTTGTTGGGAATTGAGCCCATGAAATTCAAGTTTTTATGTCATTTCACATTGATAATTTGCTTGAGTTTTATTATTATACACAGTCTTGTCTCAGGCAGCCTAAACTTTAGGTCATGGTTTATTGTGCAATTATTGTAAGTTTCATTTGGGACGGAGTTTTTTTATAAATGTGCTAAAATTTTTAGGGACCTACCGTACAATTATCTAAATGCTATAAATATCGCAAAAATATCAGAATTTTTATTTTTCTTTTCTGAACGGAATTCTCCACCTCTAATAAAAAATCTGTAACGCCGCCAAGTGCCTCCGTTCACCACCTAACACCATCGTTCCACCGCCAAATGCCACTGCTCTTGTGCTATGATTCTTCTTTTTCCGCCAGAGAACCTTATTTATTTCCTCACCGGACGTCGGACGCTCATTCACCATGAATCGGAGCTTCTGGAAGGCCATCGTCGTACCTCTCAAAGTTAATATTTATAAGCCCTAAATGCTTACTATCTACAACTAAGTAGATAGCGGAAAGTCGGGGTCGTCCACGAAGAAGGGGGATTTTCTCAAGTGTTTAAACACAAAAGGTTGATATTAGGCTAGAAATAGATATATATATATATACACACACACAGATATAAAAGCAAGTAATTGGGGGTTGGGGGGGTTGGTTGGTTTTCCTAAGGTATGAAAGTTAAAAGACAAGATAACTAGGAAAGTCAAGTAACTATGCTAATCATCAAACAAACTAAGAAAAAGGGTTTTAAAACTACAAAAGATAAAGCCTTAGGGGCAATTGATATCCACTTCCAAACCTAAAGTAGATCATTGAACCATTCACTCATCCTATCACATTTGTTACCTATGGGAAATGCCAATGGAAGATCAACATTCATTCTTTCTTAATAGTAATTTGCAAAGACAAACAACGACCATAGAGGTATTTCATCAATGGCATTATACACGAAGGACTATAGATTTGACAATGACAAGCCTTCTACTAAAGACATAGCCACTTAACCAAACATAGCATTCGTTAGGCTAAACCTAGAACAAACCACATTAAAGGTTCAACCTTGCATTGCATCTATAGGATAAGTATGAGAACAACCCACATTAACATACTTATCTAGTAAGAATCACAACACATTATGCGCAAGAAGTTCTAAGTTCATATTC
The DNA here is from genome assembly GCA_037428765.1 of Rubia yunnanensis. Taxonomy (NCBI): domain Eukaryota; kingdom Viridiplantae; phylum Streptophyta; class Magnoliopsida; order Gentianales; family Rubiaceae; genus Rubia; species Rubia yunnanensis. The sequence continues at coordinate 82,249,303 of CM075068.1, forward strand.
CTAGATATTCATGCAAAGGAGTTAAGTAATTCGTCACATTCCTAATACCCTAACACTTCAATCATACGAACACGTCCTATTCTCAAACAACATATGGCATAAATGAAGTAAAACATAGCATTAAGAACACATGAATGCTAAATAAAAAAGGCTTCAAGAACGAGTGGGACAATCTATTCAATACTTCCACTAATCATGCATTTAAACAAGATTAGCCAAGAACAATCGACATTCATTGACTTCTCTCATTTTCTACCTATAACAAACATGACAACGAATTCAACATCATCACATTCATCTAGCAATTATCAACACATCAACATCATTAAGAAGCTCTAACTCATGCTCTTGGATTTCACATTAAAAGAGGGGGAGAATTAGTTACTTTCTCCCAACCCTAACAAGTAATCATACAAGCAATTCATATACTCAATCTTCTAACAACATCAATGACATTAACAATTCACATTCAAAGCTCAAATAAATGCACAATAGCAAAAGCACTAAATAGACAGATATGGTTCTTACTACATAGAAATGGAAGCTTCAATCCATTGCTCCCAAGATAAAACTAAGCTAGCGAACTAAAAGACATGATTAACCTACAAAAACTAAGAAAAGAAAGAAGAGAAAAACTAGGGTTTTAACCCAGAAAAATGCAGGAAGAAGAGGTGTCCAAAAGCTTCTGACGAGGAGAGGATAAGGTGATTATTTATAGTACAAAAAGCAAGAGGAATTTCTGGCCTTTCGTCCATCGTGAGTTGTGACGGGCTGGCGACAAGGTCGCGATAGACTCATTTCCAGCAGCTTGATGTCTATCCTCTTTTTGTTTCATATCCTCCTCTTCTCTTCACTTCAATTATTCAAATCTTCAAAAGCTCAAATACAAGTCTTCAAATCTTCAAAGGTATTCTTAAAAGTCTTCAAAAAAATTACCTTGTCACACAAAATTCTCTAGAAAAATAATAAAATTGTAAAAGTCGCGTTTAACCCTCCTTAGAGAATTTCAAGGTAAAATGTCACCTTTAAAGCACAAAAGTGTAAAAAAGTGAATCCTAAAAGTCCTAATATAACCGTATAAAATGGGCACATCAGCTTTGCACCGCAAAGTCTCCAGCAAATTCTTTCTTTCATCGCTGACCGCTCTTAATCGGTGATTCATCTTATTCTTCCGCTTATGATTGGAAACCACCACCAACAATACAATTGCACTGTAAATGATAATTCTTCTTCTTTTTTCGTTCCTGATCGACAACCACTGCACTCAGAAAAATTCGATGAGAGGTGGAGCATCTATGGCAAAGAACGTTGAAGCAACAACAGTGCATCCACAACAAGTCCACAGTGGAGTGAGGCGATGACAAGTGCGCTAGGATTTGTAAGGAAACAATGACGTAAGGCGGTAGTGAGGCGAGGCGACAACGTTGCTGCACTTTTTTGTCAGGAACGTCAGATCCACACACATCTACAAAGAAGACGACATGCGTGTGCAAACATGCACTGGCAACGGCAGCGGGTGACAATAGTGGCGGACGGCAATAGACGATAGCGAGAGGAGGTTATGCACGTGAGATATGGGGTTTATTTTGTGTTTAGCTTTTTCAAAAAGATATACTGAGATTTAATATTATTTGACTGAGTATATGATTAATAAAGGTTCTCTGGTCCAGTGGTTAGTACTCTATATTTATGGTTTGGGGTCTAGGGTTCGAATCCCACCAGGACCTTTATTTTGAAGAATTTATGTACTTGAGTTACATGTTGAGATTTAATATTATTTGATTAAGTGTATATTCAGTAATGTGTCTCTGGTGTAGTGGTTACTACTCTATACTTTGAGTTTAGCAACCTGAGTTCAAACTCCACTTGAACCTTCTTTTTTGAAGATTTTTTTATTCTTGAGGTACTGTAGCATTTTGGTTGATGTTTGTAGTTTTTTTTTCTCTTGTGTTGATGGTTTTTATTATTCTGGTGAGGTATAGTTGATATGAGTTGATTTTTGTAGTTTATTTGGGTGATATGGATTAATATTTGTATTTGTTAAATTTTTTATTTTCTCATGTTGATGCTTTTCATTTTCCAGCTGAGGTTTAGGTGATAGAAGTTGATGTTTGTCGTGTCTTTTTCCTCATGTTGATGCTTTCCATTTTCCAGACGAGATTTGGGTGTTATGAGTTGATGTTTGTAACTTTTGAGTGGTATAGGTTGATGTTTGTAACTTTTGGGTGGCATAGGTTGATGTTTGTAGTTTATTTTTTAAAAAAAAATTGTTGATATTTTATGATTTTTTGAGTGAATAATATATACTCTTGAGGTACCATAGGTTTTTTTTGTTATTGTTTTTATTTTTTTCCTCTCATGTTGATGTTTTTCATTTTTGGGGGGAGCTTTAGTTGATATGAGTCGACGTTTTAGTGTTTTTTTTGAGGTTATAAGGGTTGATATTTTAGTTTTTTCACTCTCATGTCGATGTTTTTCATGTTTTGGGTGAGTTTTAGGTGATATGGGTTGATGTTTGTAACTTTTTTGGTGATAGGGTTGATGTTTTGAAGTGCTTTTTCCCTTATGTTAGCATTTTCCATTTTTTGGGTGAAGTTTAAATGATAGAAATTGATGTTTTTAGCTTTTGGTTGGTATATGTTGATGTTTGTACTTTTTTTTAAAAGAAATGATAATTTAAACTTCGTTGACGTTTTTGTGATTTTTTGTTAATGTTTTGTTAGTTGTAGTCGATGAATTTTCAATTTTTTATTGATTTTTATTTGATTTTTTATATATTTTTTGTTGATGTTTTATGATTTTCCATTGATGTTTTGCTAGTTTTAGTTAATGTTTATAATTTTCAGTTCGATGATCATATTGATTTTTTGCATTTTAAAAAGGCAAAGTCTTGGGAAAAATCGTCTTTCCATAAGCTTATGGAAAGACAAGGTTTAATTAGAATAATAAAATATTGACTCTTTTAAAAATATTTTATTATTTTTTTTGTAGATTACGGTTGACGGAAAATGATGGGAAAAAATGGACAAAAAAATCTTGGAAAAAATATTAGAGATAAGTCTCTGTAAAATTATTAGAGATAGGTCATTGGACCTAGAATATAGTTAGGGTTGAATAAGTCCCCTGCCTAAAGTTTAGATTTTCTCACAGGAGATCATCTCTTTATTATATACGTATATTAATTTAACTATATTTTATAATCGAATATAATATTTTAAAATATCTTATTTAAGTAATTTCACTTATATCTATTGTATATGTACTTATACTTATATTTGTATTCAAAAAATTATTAGATAAAAGATTAAATTTAGTTCTCCAAGTTAATTAGACAAGCATGTCATGATTCAATACGTGGAAAGAGCACGACACGACACGGCACGAAAAGCACGAAACATGTGGCGAGCCGCGAGCTGACTTTTATTTTAATAGCATGGCACGAAACGACAAGAAACACAATAGGCACGAGCACGTCAATGGGCCTCGAATTATATAAGTACAAATTCACAACACGAGTACGACATGAAACTAACTCTAAGACCAGAGGAATATGTGAATTTTCAAAAAATTGTAGGGCAAATCTGCACAAACACAAGAAAGAAGGTATAAATGCACATTATTAAAAAAATGATATAATCCAACCCAATTCTTGCAGTGTTACAATATAAGTGTTCAACAAGGCCCGACTCTCAATTGGGGATGGCAATGGGCGCGGCGGGTAAGAATTATGGTACCTCGATATCCATGCCTACCTAAATTTTTCATATCCATACCCATTCCATCACCTATGACTGTTACAACATTAAAATCCACCCCCACCCCATCGGATATTATCTAAAATCCACCTTGCTCCATATCCCACTTGGGTCTCCATACCACTTCAATTCTATTTTACTCACCCTATTTATATCTCCAAAAAACACCTAAATTTTACTTTAAAATTAATACAAAATTTTTAATAGTATTTACATTAAAATAATATAAGTTGAAATTTGGTTTTACTGAATTTTCTTAATTATTACTAGTATGTTCCAACATAACCTATCTAACCAAGTTCGCAATAAAGTAAAGCATTGAAGACATGAGACTTGGTTACGCAGTTCGGTGAAATCCACCTACATCTGTGGGGCCTGACCCTGTTCAGAATGAATCCACTAATCAGAAAGATACAGTACAAAGTACACCATACAAAACACTTATCTTTACTAATCAAACGTGTGAATTCTGCTAGCTCCCCTAGCTACCGATCCACCTTGATCAGACTTCCTCTGACCTCAAAACTCGTCGACGCTGGATCTCCTCCTCCCGAGGAATTAAGGCATATGATTCTGAACTTTGAACGGCATGTCAGATATGTTGGAACATATAGATCTGGTTCTTTGCAAGACTCTCGGAAGAATGAAAATCTGTGTGCAGATTTTCTCTATTAAATTTGTGAGATTAATGCAGCTATGATGTCCCCTTTTAAAGCCATGAGCAGATCAGAACTCTTCATGGTTATCTCCATAATATTCTTATTCCTTATTTGCTTCTAAAGTATATCCAAATCACATAAATAAAGGGATTTTCCTTATCACAATATCTCTCATATATTTGATAATATCAATACCAAATTTGTAGGGATTTTCTATAAACCAACTATGCTTCTACTACGCCTAGCATATTGCAGAATATTCAGATTTCATAAATTATAAATACCATAATATTCTGAAATTCTTCTTCCGTAAAAGTTATTGGCGTAAACGTGGTTGTCCGTATGTTCCAACATGGAAAGTTTTTTGTTTCCAAATATGTTCACAAATTGCCAATTAAAATATTCAATGAACACCACTTGATTTTTACAATCTCCCCCTTTGGCATTTTGTGGACCCAATCATTTTGGACATTAAGAACACAACGAAAAAAATCTTCCAATCATTCACATAGGTCTTCCAGAAATCCACTTATGTTGGAATATATGCAAACTACAGAATCTGATCATAAAAGAATACCATTCGAAAACCTTAAATTCTAGAATACTGAAACATAATCAAATTACAGTCATCCAAAATTAATATCCAAAATCACCAAATATTCTCCCCCTGAAGCCATGAATATGCCAAAGACAATAAACCATAGAAATAAAGTTTGAAATAAACAGAAAACCAGCTTTCCCTGAACATAACATGGGATCTATGTTGAAACATAGATTCTGCAGGAAAATCAATCCTACTCAGGAGCAGCATCTCGTGCCTCCAGCTGAGCCTTCCCCCCCCCTAAAGTTTGGCCTTCTCCACTTCAAGTTCCACAATTTGGATGGCTATAGCCCACAACCTTGCATTGAGCACCACTATCTTAGCCTTCTTTTCAACATCTGTAGAAGTAGAAGCTTCCGGGTTCCATGGAAGATCATGATCGTGCTGCATGCCAAAAGTCTTCTTGTTAGGCCGGAGAAAATCTGTATCGATGATCACATCCTTTGCTTTTCCCTTCACCTTAGCACTCTTAGCCAATGCAGATATCAGACAAGGATACACCAGAGCATGTTTTGCCTTTGGAGCAGTGACTTGCCTAACTAGACTCTGCTAGATAAACAACCCTAGGTTGACTGGAATCTGTGTTCAACACAGTACAGTAACTTCGCCATTTCTCTTGTCAAAGCAGTAGTATTGGAGGATGTCCAGCAGTTCACAGCTACTTGGTATAAACAAAAAAACCTAGAAGATAGGCAGGAAGCATGTGAGTATCTAGTCTCCGGCCATTCTGTCTTGTACCTCCTGAGATAACCTCAAGAATCTTGTCATCAGACACATTTAAGCCGTCTGGAAATACCCCTTCAAAGTTTGAAGTCTTTAGCCCCAAAATTCTATTTATCCTAGCTGCAGAAAAATCAATGGTCTTCCCATTAACATAGAACCTCTCAAACCATGGGGAATTAGCCTCCAAGTTCCCAGCCATCAGGTTGGAATATACTTCGGTGACCACCTGCTTATTGTATTGAAGTTGTACTGTAGTAGCCTTCTCCATCCCAATTGCTTCCAAAAAAAATCAGAGAAACCACAAGCTCTATATATTCCTCTCAGCAAATGCCCCTCTCATTTCCTCACAGTTTATATCATAGTAAGAAAAAGACAGTACGTCACTCACAGGAGGAGGTGGCAACACTTTCTTCTTAGGAGCAGTGTGGGTTTTCTTGGATTTCTTGGGTGGCGGGGAGTCTTCAATAGTAGGCACCTTCCTCTTGCCTCTAGCAGCTTGAAAAAATTCATCTAGCACCTCATCACTGGAGTAGTTCAACTCAAGCTCTTGTGTTGGAACATACTTCGAGTCTCCAGCATCTTCTTCTTCAGCAGTCTCTGCCCTACCCTGTGTTCCAACATGCTTATCCTTAACTGATTGATCTTGCCTCAAATCAAATCCTCCAACCTATCCTCTGTCTGAATACTCCGGTTCATCATGTTCATTACCAGTGGCATCAAACTAGTCTTGACCTCCCATGTCCTCATCATCAATTTCCATGTCTTCAACTTTTTCTGAATCTGCCCTCTTTGTTAGAGCATACACAACACTGCTTCCATCTTCACTATCTATAATCTCTATGATTACAGGTTTTCTAAGCTCTTCAGTCGTCTGTGCAACCTTAACATCATAAAAACCTACATGCATCCTATCAGTGGATCTAACCACTTCCAGCCCCTCAATCTCATCATCACATATCTCCTTGATCTTAACATGGCTAGGGCCAGGAATAGACGAGTAAACATGAAATCTATCATTCCCTCAGTAAACACTATATTTCCCCCTAAAAAAATTGACTTCATAATTTTCAATATCCTCTAAATCGCCAATATCTCCAAACAAAAGTTCCTTAACATAAACATTAAAAAACTCACCATCTATACTATTAAGTTTAGTCAAATCCACCATACTTCTATTGGCTTCAAGCTACTCAAAAATATCATCAAAAATTTTAAATTTCATTCCAAAAACCTTGAGAGTAGGAGGATCAGGACATGTTACCTTATGGTGGGGACCTTTCCCTTTGCCCCTGAGTTCTGCACTTTGTTCGTCATCACAAGTCTTGTCAGCCTCCATATTTTCTTCCCTCGGCTTAACATTGTCCTTTTCTGGAGGTTGAGAGGTTTCTTGAGTCTCGTTCTCAACGGTGAGAGATTCAGGGCTTGAAGGCATTTTCTCGACAGAGGTTTGTTGTGAGAAAAAATCTTGGCAGAAAATTTTAGCAATAAGAATCCACAGGACACCAAGAATAATGGAAGAGTGGTCGGAAAGAGAGGGATATGGAGTGATTGAGACAATTTTGAACAAATACAAACTCTTCACTTCTTTCCCTCGTTTGCCGTGAAAACTTTTTGCCTTTCCAAGAAGAGCAATGATTCTACTTTTCTCTCTTGTCAACTCAAGTCACACCTTCTTCCAACATACCATAACTCCAATTTCTTTTTCTTCCAACATACCATAACTCCACATCTTCTATTTTTGTAACATTTTCTTCTTTCTATTTTTTGTTTTTCTATTTTTCTGAACGAGAATAAGAAAAAATATTTACAGCTAAATAAAGGCAAGAATTACCTCAAATCTGACAAACACCTAAGTGTTGTCTATGAGTTTCAAATGTGGTGGTGTCTAATGGCTTTGTAAAAAAAATATCAGCAAATTGCTCAGATGTTGGAACATAGACTACCACAACTTCCTTTCTTGCAACAAGATCTCTAATAAAATGATGCCTTATGTTAATATGCTTAGTTCGAGAGTGTTGGACTGGATTTTATCAATAGCACTTGTGTTGTCAAATAAAATCTTCAAAGGCCCTTGATAATTTCCATAGTCGTTCATTATTTTCTTCATCCATAACAATTGTGCACAACAACTTCCAGCAGCAAGATATTCAGCTTCCGTAGTAGACAAAGAGATCGAATTTTGTTTCTTAATTTACCAGGAAACTAGGTTTGTACCAATAAAGAAACATACATCTGTAGTGTTCTTTCGATCATCAGCATTACTAGCCCAATTAGAATCGTTGTACTCAATTAGATCAGAATCTTGATTCTTAGAATACCAGACACCATACTCAGAAGTCCTACTTATATATCAAATAACTCTTTTAACTGCAGTAAGATGAGATTCCCATGGATCAGCCTGAAATCTTGCACATATTACTACGCTGAAACACATATCTGGTCTACTTGCCGTCAAATACAATAGACTCCCAATCATGCTCCTATATAACTTTTGATCAACTACGACTCCTTTCTCATCTTTTACCAGTTTGTCAAAAACCCCCATAGGTGTTCGAACTGCTCTGGCATTGGTTAAACCAAATATTTTTACCAAATTCAGGGCATACTTACTCTGATTTATGAACAGTCCATTTTTTCTTCGATTAACTTGCAGTCCTAGAAAATATGTGAGCTCTCAAACCATGCTCATCTCAAATTCAGCCTGCATAATAGTGATGAAATCATGTACCATAGATGGTGAAGTAGAGCCGAAAACTATATCATCAACCTAAATTTGGGCAATCAGAATTTTTGATGCCTTTTCAAGCACAAACAAGGTGTAGTCTACTCCCCCTTGACGATAACCTTTCTTAAGAAGAAAGTTATTAAGTCGTTCATACCATGCCATTGGTGCTTGCTTTAAGCCATATAACGCCTTCTTGAGGCGATACACATGATGAGGGTAGTGAGGATCCTTAAATCCTTTAGGTTGTTCCACGTATACTTCTTCATTTATCACACCATTTAGGAAAGCACTCTTGACACCCATTTAATACAGTGTAAAGTTCATAGAGCAGGTAATAGCAAGTAAAATTTGAATTGACTCTAACCTAGAAACTGGTGCGAATATCTCATCAAAGTCGACTCTTTCAACTTGTGTATATCCTTGGGCTACCAGTCTGGCTTTGTTTCGAGTAATATGTCCTTCTGCATCAAATTTATTCTTGAATATCCACTTTGTGCCGTTAACATTTACACCTTCAGGGCAAGGAGTGAGATACCATACATCATTTCTTGCAAGCTGTCCTAGTTCTTCTTGCATTGCAGCAATCCAGTATTCGTCCAGTAATGCCTCCTTGTAGTTCTTGGGTTCAATGAGAGAGATGAAGCATTGTAATCCTGCCAACTTTCTGTAATCAACCCGAGGAACTGATCGAGTACTCTGTGTCATTGATTCAGGTTGATCCTATGTTGGAACATAGGATAAGGTAGGGGGTGATGTTCCATCATGCTCAGTTTCATCTGGTTCAGCAAGGTAATCATTCTGCTCATATATTCCAACATGAGATGAGTCTGGCTTTTTAGGTTGACTCGGTTGTGTTGGAACATGGGTTTATTGGGTTCATATTCTACAACATTTGAACCTTGTCCTTCTTCAGAATCATCCACAATAATGTTTATGGATTCCATGAGAGTGTTCGAAGGTTGTAAACACGATTTACCCGACTGTTCACAGAATACCCAAGAAAGATTCTAATATCACTGTGATTGTCGAATTTTACCAGTTGCTCTCAATCTCTGAGGATGTAGCACTTGCTTCCAAACACATGAAAGTATGAGATATTTGGTTTCCTGCCCTTCCAGATCTCGTAAGACGTTTTTCTTGTGAATGGACGCAGATACACTCGATTGATTGTATAGCAAGCTGTGTTAATGGCTTCTGCCCACCATTTTCTGTGAATTTCTTTCTCGGCTAACATAACTGGATTGATTGTATAGCAGAGTTCTATTTTTCCATTCTACAACACCATTCTGCTGAGGAGTGATTGGTGCAGAAAACTCATGTTGAATTTCGAGCTCATCACAGAAGTCACTGAATTGAGAATTTTCAAATTCTCTACTATGATCACTCCGAATGCAAACAATCTTCCCGACTGGACTTCCTTTTTCAAACTGTAATTTTATCACAAGACTTCTAAACACTTCCAAAATATCTGATTTTTCTTTCAGAAAGGTCACCCATGTAAATATGGAGAAACTGTCAACACATACAAAGATATATTTCTTCCCACCTATGCTAGGTGTATTGATTGGACCCATAAGAATCATATGCATTAATTCCATATTTCTTGAGGTGGTTATATATTGAACTGAAGAGTGGAGAGATCGAATTTTTTTACCTTGTTGACATGGACCACAGGCAATTCCTACCTTGCTTGTTTATATAGGCATACCTCGTACTGCCTTTGCATTTGCAATTTTCACCAAGGTTTTGTAATTGATGTGACCGAGCTTCCCGTGCCACAGAAATTCTTCATCTTGTTTAGAGATCATACAACTCACTTCGTGTTCCAGCAGATAGCAATTATCTGATGATCGAATGCCTTAAAGGACTTTGGCTTCTCCATGTTTCAAAATACATGTGTCTTTATGAAAGTCATATTGTCGTCACACAGTTGACTTATGCTTAGTAGATTGGCCTTTAAGTCTTCAACAAACAAAATACTGGTGAATACTAGGAATCCTTCAATTTGCAGTTCACTTTTTCCAACTACTCTACTCTTCTTTCAATCGCCGAAAGTGACAAAACCACCATCGTAAGGGGTGATATTTGTGAGGAATATATGGGTGCCAGTTATGTGGAGAGAACATCCATTATCAAAGTACCATTAATCTCTGGAATGTGCTTTTGACTACCCATACCTTTCTGACCATCTTTGATTTCTGGGCATCGTTTATGTTGAAACATACCGAGTGTTGACGTCCTGCCATGATGTCTCTGAGTAGTTTCTGGCATTGTTCCTCTATGTGCCCTTGGTATGAGCAGTACCTGCATATGATAGGTTTTTATTGATGAGGCTTGCCGAACTTTCCCTTTATCTCTTGAATCTTTGACTTGAGCGTTATTGTGCTTTTTGGTATCTCTCGAGTATCAGACTTGAGCGTGATTGTGTTCTTTTATGGGTTGTCATACCCAATTTCGTGTCGATCTCCAAAGGTCTTTCCCATTACCAGAATATCATCGAGTTTTTCTTTTCAAGAGTTCAATTTAGTAATAGCTGCTTCAGACGTCTCAGCTTTCATGGTTGCTGAAATTAGCTTCACATTCAAATCGTCAGTCTCCTTTGGGAGTTCAGCAACTTCCATTTGCAAATCCTTTTCTATCTTCGCCAGATGATTTTTTTCTTCCTTAAGTACTTTATTTGTATCAACTACTTGGAGCCACATGGCATACATTTTTTCATATGGGATGTAGATTTCTTCATCACTTACAACAAGTCCACCATCATCACTAGACTTCTCATATGAATCTATGATGGAACATACAACTTCGACTCTATTTGATGTGTTAGAACATTCATCTTCCGATGCATCATGAATTTTTGCTCCAAAAGCCACATAGTTACTTATAAGTTCCTCTTCATCTTTCTCGTCCTCTTCATCTTCACTCCAAGAGGTGACATAAGATTTTCCCTATTTCTTTTAGGCGTTTGTACACTCAGCCTGAATATGACCATATCCTTCACATTCTCTGCATTGAATCCGTCTAGGTTGTTTTGCTTCACCATTTTGATTTCTAGAGAACTACTGATTTCCTTGTTCAAATATCGTCCCACGATTAATTCCAAATTCTTGCAGCCTGGGTCTATTTCCACCATACCTTTCCTATGATTACTTATTTATTACTTTCTTCAGCATTCTTGAGAAGTTTTTCGTGATAAGGGCAAGTTTTTCAAACTCATTATCACTGTCAAATTCGTGATTATCCTTTGATGATGATATTTTGAATGCCAACTCCTTTTGAACCCTTTTTGTAGCCTGTTGGAATGTCATCTCATACGTCTGCAATGATACCATCAATTCATCTAAGCTCATGGTGTCTACATCTCTTGCTTCCTCTATTGTTGCAACCTTCATTGCAAACCTTTTAGGAAGTTATCTCAATGTCCTTTTCACCAATTTTGACTCTTTGTAGACTCTTCCAAGCTGATATGCCATATTGGAGATATCCTCGAGTTTTCCGTTGAATACAGCAATAGTGTCATCTTCATCCATCTTGAGTCCCTCAAACTTTGTAGCCAACATTTGTAATTTAGATTCTCAAACTCGACTAGTTCCTTCATGAACATTTTGCAGAATATCCCATGCTTTCTTGGCTTGATGACATGTAGAGATGAGTTTGAACTGATTTTCATCAACTGCCGTGAAGATAGCATTTAATGCTTTTGAGTTTGCCAGTGAGGTCTTGAGTTCATCAGGAGTCCAAGTAGATTTGTCTTTGAGTTTCTGCTCCCCTTGACTTGACTCTTCTTATTTCACCTTAAAGCTTGTATCAGCATTCTCAATAGGATGGCTTCACTCGTTTTCAACATAGTTCAAAGAAAGTTCATCCAGTGATTAATAAAAACTCTCATGCGTGCCTTCCAATACTTGTAGTTGTTGCCTTCCAGTAGAGGTGGCTGAGACACCGAATATCCTTCTTTGGTCATCATGGTAAAACCGGATCACACTTTCCTTGACACAACCAAGGGGAAAATAAGTGACCAAGCTCTGATACCAAATGAAATTTGATTTTACCAAATTTTCTTAATTATTACTTGTATGTTCCAACATAACCTATCTAACCAAGTTCGCAATAAAGTAAAGCATTAAAGACACGAGACTTGGTTACACAGTTCACTAAATTTCACCTACATCTGTGGGGCTTGGCCTAGTTTAAAATGAATCCACTAATCAGAAAGATATAGTACAAAGTACACCATACAAAATACTTATCTTTACTAATCAAACGTGTGAATTCTACTAGCTCCCCTAGCTACCGATCCGCCTTGATCAGACTCCCTCAGACTCGTCGATGCTGGATCTCCTCCTCCCGAGGAATTAAGGCATATGATTCTGAACTTTGAATGGTAGGTCACGTATGTTGGAACATATAGATCTAGCTCTTTGCAAGACTCTTGGAAGAATGAAAATCTGTGTGAATATTTTTTCTATTAAATTTGTGAGATTAATGCAGCCGTGATGTCCCCTTTTAAATCCATGAGCAGATCAGAACTCTTCATGATTATCTCCATAATATTCATATTCCTTATCTGCTTCTGAAGCATATCCAAATCCCATAAATAAAGGGATTTTCCTTTTCACAATATCTCTCATATATTCTATGATATCAATACAATATTTGTAGGATTTTCCATAAACCAACTATGCTTCCACCACGCCTAGCATATTGCAGAATATTCAGATTTCCATAAATCACAAATACCATAATATTCTGATCTTCTTCTTCTGTGAAACTTGTTGGTGTAAACGTGGTTGTCCGTATGTTCCAACATAGAAATTTTTTGTTTCCAAATATGTTCACAAATTACCAATTAAAATATTCAATGAACACCGCTTGACTTTACATAAGTAAAACATGTGCTTTATGGATAATAGTATAGTGGGGACGGGGCAGGAATGGGGCGAGTATGAACTAATATCCATTCCCGACCCACTATCCATGGTGAGTATCAATTTTCATACTCATACCCATCCCATCCCCACAAAAACTACATGTGTGTTCGCCCTATTGCGGCAGATGCAGGGAAGATCTCCACCAAAACTCGCTCCACTGTCATCCCCGCTCTTAGAGAAACTCCAACAATCCTTCATCTTTGCGTTCCACGCACAAACTGCCAAAAAACTTTCGCTCTAATTGTACGCAATAATACCGTGGAATTTAGCGTAACTATACTACCCGCTATATATGGTATGGTACTGTAGCAACATAGTAAGCTTCTTCTTTTCTTTCTTTTTTTTAAAAATTTCTTTTTGTTTTTGCTTTTGTTTTCATTTTTTCAAATTTTGGTTTTCTTTGTTTTTTGGATTTGTTTTTTAATTCCTTCCTTTTTCTGATTTTTTTTATTTTACTTTCTTTTCTAAAATATTTGATTTCAATGAATTGTAATTTTGTATTATTCATTATTTGAAGAAAAAAACCATGTTTTGATTATTTAATTATTAAAAGAATTTATTTAAAAGAAATCCCTTCCAAAGGAGTATGCTACAAATAAGTGACTTTTGGGAAACAAACAAATGAGTTCTTGAAAAGGTAACAAGGCATTACATAAACATCCAAATGAATGTGAATATTAAAGGATCAAATGAGATGCTCTTTGAAGGTAACTTGTCAAATCCAAATGCTTGTATACAAATCATGTAAAAATGGATCAGAATTGCAGTATTCGTGTACAACACCATCACATGTGATACGTATATCAAATGCTTTAATGTGCTTTAAATATTTTGATGGATCAACTTTATGATGAAGAATTGAAGGAGTCACCATCGACATCTTGAATTCATTATTCAAGATTGTCGACGAACGGAAGACATCATGAAGAACACTATACTCTTTTTTCCCACTGGATTTTTAATGAGGTAGTGTGTCACTGTAAAATATTGTAAAATTATTTCATTTTGGATTTTTTGGACTGATAGCTCGGCCATGTGGGCTTTGAAGAGCCGAATTTTGAAAATACAGTCCATTAGGATTTATTATATTCAGTTTTATTTTGATTAGAATTAGATTTGGTAAGATTAGATAAGGTATTATTCTTCAAGGTTACTTGAAGAATTCGACCAGATTATCTTAGATTACCATTTATTTTAGGTATTTTAGTTAGATATGGTTTTAGCTTCTTAAAGTTGTCATAAGTCAATTCAGTTTTAAGTTGTGATTAGGGTTTGGGGCGAGATTGTAACCCTATAAATATGGGAGGCCCTTGGACGAATTCCATCACACTTTTTTCAATCAAAATACAACCTTTTGAGGTCATACTCTTTGCTTGCGAGCTATTCCATTGTTGCTTAACCCCGAGGGCTATTTAAAAATCAATAAACCTTGTAATCTGATCCTGAGGGATAGTTAGAGAGCGAGTCAAAATTGAGTGTACCCCGAGGGCTAGACCTTGAATTTTGTGCAGCATTGAAGGGTTTGTGAGTTCCTTTCTTTTGTCAACAATCTTAATTCGCAATCCATATTCTTCGCAAGGGGATTCATATCAACATGGGTTGCTCTAATCCCAATAATTTCTGAAAAGTTGATGTATGTGACTTGTCAAATAAAGTAAAGTGGGATGAAATTGCATTATTCGTGTACACCATCATCACATGCGATGTCAGAGCAACAATAATATCAGAAAAGTGTGCAACATTAAATGGTCAAATCAAGTAAAAAATGGGTCAGAATTGCATTATTCGTGTATAACACAATCAATGAGATGCTCCAACCCCTATAATTTATGAAAAGTTGATGTAGGTGAACTGTCAAATCAAGTAAAAGCGGGACAAAAGTGCATTATTCACGTACACCACCGTCACATGCGGTGTTGGAACCGTTATACTTTTAGAAAAGTTTACCACGTTGAATGGTCAAATCAAGTAAAAAATGGGTCAAAATTGCATTATTCGTGTACAACACATCACATGGGATGTTTCAACCCCTATAATTTCTAAAAAGTTGATGTAGATGAGTTGTCAAATCAAGTAAAAGCGGGACAAAATTGCATTATTCACGTGCACCACCATTACATGCGGTGTCGGAGTCCCTATAATTTTAGAAAAGTTTACCACGTTGAATGATTAAATCAAGTAAAAAATGGGCCATAATTGCATCATTCGTGTACAACACCATCGTCCAACCCCTATAATTTCTAAAAATTTGATGCGAGTGAGTTTTCAAATCAAGTAAAAGCGGGAAAAATTGCATTTTTCACGCATACCACCATCACATGGGATGCCAGAGCCCCAATAATTTTAGAAAAGTGTACCACATTGAGTGATTAATTTTTAAAAAAAGTGTACTAAAAAATTTCCAACAAATAAGACAGTAGTGATTACATATGACTCCAACTCTCCATCCATATTCTGAAACACTCATGTTACCTTATCATTTTCCCCTGATATCTAAATATTCTAGCAGTATGAACTTCAACTTTGGAGGTTCCTCAAACCAAATATCTTTCTCAAATTCACTCTTTGATAACATGATGGAATTTCTTTCCAATTTTGATGATTATAATTTTGAGGAAGCAATGTTACATAATATGCTCGATAGCAACACCAATGATTCGATGGATAATCGCCTTTAACAAGAAAATTGATCAAGGCATCGTGGCTCAATCCTGGGTCACAAAATGGTCAACCGTGATCACACAGCGACAATCAAGTTTTGGTCAGTGATTAAGGAGTCAACTTTTTGACGTCGTTATCGAATGAACTCTAGTTTATTCAAGAGTATTGCTTATGCAGTGCAAACACATGGCAGTTATTTTGAACAATAAAGGGATGCAGCAAACAGGGAAGGGGCATCAACATTGCAGAAGATAACATCATCATTTTGTAAGCTAGCATATAGCACCCCAGCTGATTCACAAGATGATTATCTCAAAATTAGAGAGTCTACTGCTCTTGAGTCTTTCAAGAATTTTTTCGGGCTACTGTTGAAATTTATTTAGAAGTATATATACGACCACCAAATGCCGATGATGAATCTAGACTACTCTATATTAATGAGAAGCGGGGTTTTTCCCAGAATGTTAGGAAGTTAGGATTGCATACACTGGAAGTGGAAAAAATGTCCAAAAGCTTGGTCTGGACAGTTTTCTGGTCGTTGTCGATCTCCAATAGTTATTCTTAAAGCAGCTGCTAATTATGATCTTTGAATCTGGCATGCATATTTCGACCTTCTGAAGATAAACAATGACATCAATGTGCTGGAGTCTTCACATTTTTTTCAAATCTTGCACAAGGCCTATCTCCCGTAGCTCAGTATGTTATTGGAGGGCAACAATACATCCGAGGTTATTATCTAGCCGATGGTATATATCCAAAGCGGTCGATTCTTGTGCAAACCATTCAGAAACCTCGAACCAAAAAGCATAAACACTTTGCAAAAATGCATGAAGCTTGCAGGAAAGATGTTGAGCGAGCATTTGGTGTGTTGCAACAGCGTTTTCAAATTCTTGCCGGGCCATGCCAATTTTGGAAAAAGAACATGTTGCATGATATAATGACGACATGAATTATAATGCACAATATGATTATAGAAGATGAACAAGATCTTTCTACCCCAATCACAAGGCCATCTACCACAACCTCGACTAGTGGTCATTCTCCAAACGGGACGGGGAAAGGCCTTTAGGTTGTTTAAGTAGGTTGGGTGACAGATCGGCCATAGGAATACTCTGGGATATAAGCAACATTGCCTCTAGATATTGACGTTGAACTAATCACTGATGAATACACTCGATTTCAAGAATTTCTTGCGCGTCATAGAGAAATTAGAGACTCGAATGCTCATTATGCTTTTCGCAATACACATATAGATCATTTGTGGGAGACACCGAGAAACAATGAAGAGTGATATTTGGAACAGTTGTTGTTTGTATTTTTATTTTCTTGAAATGTTGTGTTGTTTTATTTTTCATTTTTTAATGATGTATTTGTTGTTTGTGTTAATTTTAAAAGTTGTATTTTATTTCTTGAAGTGTTGTATCATTAATTATCAAATGTAATTTTAAGTTTTTTATGAATGAAAAATATTTTAGTTTTAATTATTAGTTTTATGGATTAGTAAATTAAAATTTTGAGTTAAAATATAAGTGAGAGAAGTTTATAATATAATACAATATAATATTATAAATTTTTTAATTTTTAAAGGAAAATGAAGGAATATTTATTTTAGAATAAAATACTCCCTCTAGTCTCTTTACATCGACACCCTTTTCTTTTTGGATGATCTTTTTACATTGACACTTTTCTCTTTAGCAAATGCTAGATTGTTTTTCACCCACACAACTTACTTTTTAACCTCCCAATTCATCCTACACCACTCATTTCACCTTTTTGAAAAAATATTTATGCCATTTTGAAGAGGGCCAATGTATTATAACCAAAGGGATTATAGAGTGCCATTTCAAAAAAAAAATTGAATTATACACTGCAATAATTATCAAAAATTAATGTAGCAACTAAAAGATAGAGGAAACCATTGGAGTTGCTCTTACCTTCTCATCACATAAATACATTGTAAACACCGATTCACGAGTTTTATTGTAAGAGTGGGTCTCCTGAGATGTGGTCTGTCCGTAAGCTTATGGACATACCACTTATTTTTTACCTTATACAATGAATTTGTTAAATTACAAACAAAATTTTAAAAATAATTTTTACATAATATATTTTTTATATTTTCACCTTCAAATACATAATTATTACTTATTTTAACTTAAAAAATAAAGGCAAATTCTTGGGAAAGACGGTCTTTCCATAGGCTTATGGAAAGACGCAGTTTAATTCGAATAATAAAAGGTAAAAGATCTTAGTTGTAACATTAAAAATTTAGTATGCAACATGTAGTAGTTATAAAATTTATAATCCGGTTCATGCAACCCAAAAATTTTATCTTAATTTCTTCCAATTTACACTTTAAACCTTGGTCTTTCCATGACTTATGAAAATACCGTCTTTTAAGAGACGCACTCAAAAATAAAATATTTAAATTTGAGTCCGTCTCTTGAAAGATGGTCTTTCCATAAGTTATGGAAAGACCAAGGTTTAAAGTGTAAATTAGAAGAAATTAAGATAAAGTTTTCGGGTTGCATGAACCGGGTTATAAATTTTATAACTACTATATGTTTCATACTAAAACTTTAATATTGCAACTAAGACCTTTAATCTTTTATTATTCTAATCAAACCCCGTCTTTCCATAAGCCTATGGAAAGACCGTCTTTCCTAAGACTTTGCCTTTAAATTTTATAAAAAATTACAACATTTACCTATAAATGTCGGTGGACAGTTCATAAATTTATGGACCCCGCATATCCTGGAATTTCTCTTACTGTAAAATATTGAAAAGCCTGTTTAATCTGGATGGGCGGTAATTAAATCTAACGACACTCAAGACTGCGCCCTTGTCAGATTATTCTTTCTTTTTGCAGATGGGCCCAACTGTCTTTTCACCACCAGGTGTTTCTTCCTCACATTGCCAGCAATTCTTCCCACCCCCAATGATTAGCGCAGTCCAGCCTCTTCCCCCAAAATCACACGCATCACACCGCAAAACCCACACATTCCTCCAGCCCAATGCTCCCCCGCCCTAACCCTAGTTCATGTTAATACCCCCGTAAATTGAATTGATCGGATGCCGGAAGAAACGCCGGCGAAGAAATGGCGATTGTGACGGGAGACAGGTATCTGGAGTCACTGGTGAGATACGTGGAGAGCAGTGCGGAGGCGTTGATTGAAGGAAGCCTGGTTCTCAAATTGAACCCCGTGGGGCTGCGCTACGTGCAGTCGCGGCTGGAGGCGCTGGCCGAGCTCGAGAGCTTGCTCGCCGGAGCTCCGGTCGACTATCTCCGAGCTTATGTCTCCGACCTCGGTGATCACCGCGCTCTCGAGCAGCTCCGCCGCATCCTCCGCTTCCTCCCGTCGCTCAAGGTTGTTTGCGTGCTTACTCCGCCGGCAAGGGATCCCACTCCCTTGTGTCTGCTACCCTTCACAAGATTGAAAGTTCTGGAGCTTCGAGGTTGCGATTTGTCCACTTCAGCAGCGAGAGGGTTGCTGGAGTTGCGGCATACTTTGGAGAAATTAATCTGTCATAATTCAACTGTATGATTATTTTCATATTTGTATTTAGTGTTCTCTTTTTGTTTCTAATTTCTTCAGAACTTTGATATTTTTTTGTTCAATTTGTTAGGATGCACTGCGCCATATTTTCGCGAGTCGAATTGCTGAGATTAAGAGTTCTCCACAATGGAATCGGTTGTCATTCACCTCTTGCGCCTACAATTCGCTGCTCCTCATGGATGAGTCTTTACAGCTTCTTCCAACGGTTGAGACCCTTGATTTGAGTAGGAACAAGTTTACCAAGGTGGACAATCTTCGAAAATGCACAAAATTGCGGCACTTGGACCTCGGGTTCAATCATCTTAGAACTGTTGCATCATTTGTTGAGGTAAAAGTGCTAGTCTGTAATAGTACATCAGTAAATGTGTTTTTCTTATACTGAGACATTGGTTAAAATTAGTTTAATTCTTGATCCTTGTGTGTTTATGTGTTGGTGTATTCGTTTCATGGTTTGGTTTTTCTTTAACGAAGCATGTGTGCAGGATCGTCCTACTGAGCGCATGAATCATCAATTTTGCAGGTATCTTGCTCACTTGTTAAGCTTGTCTTGAGGAACAATGCTCTTACTACACTGAATGGAATCCAACACTTGAAGTCCCTGGAGGGTCTTGATGTTTCGTACAACATGATTTCTAATTTCTCAGAATTGGATATTCTTGCTAGCCTTCCGTGTCTGCAAAGTTTGTTGTTGCAAGGGAATCCTATATGCTTTGCACGGTGGTACCGACCAAAAGTGTTCAGCTATTTCACAGTCCCTAATAATGTAAGTGCTGGCATGCTCACTGCCTTTGTCGGTTGCGGTTATTATCTGAGTTGCCTTGGGGTTTAAACTCATGTGAACTTTGTCTATGTCTCAGTTGACCCTGGATGAAAAGAAAATATCTACAAGAGATTTGTGGAAACGGAAACTTATTATTGCTGGCAAGCAGCAGCGACCTGCTAGTTTTGGATTCTATTCGCCAGCAAAAGTTTATGCAGAAGTAGATGGAAGTGTGAACATGAAAAGGGTATGTATGCCTTTGCTTATAATATCCGACATATGTGACTTCTATTATACAATTTTGAGCTTTCTCCAAGTTTACATCTTTGTATAGTTTATTTTAAAAGTTATGTACATTGCAGTCGAGGATATCTCGTTTGGTTAGTATTGAGAGTGAAGATGAGAGCACATTTATGTGCTCTGAACAAGATGTAGGGACAATTGATAGTGATGATCACAGTAAAAAGGATGACCCTGGTTCAGATGAGGTAGCAGATACAGGAGATTTGATGAACAGAATTGAAGCCATGAAAAAAGAGCGGTCTGATTTATGGTTGCGGGAGTTCAGAGAATGGATGTCTCCTGCATCTCAGAGTTCAGACATTAGAAAATATACTTGGGCTAATGGGGGTAGTGAAAAAGGGAATTTGAACATGGAGGGTGAAATGTCGAGAAATTCTTTTCAGTTTTCTGGAGATGATAGCAGTACCAATATCTTGGAATCTGATAACTCTTTTGCTGATACATCAATCAGCTTAAATGTTCAAAGCTCCCTCAGTCGAATTGGTGAACTAGCTTCAAAATTTCTGGGGCACAATAATGGGGATTCCTTGCCTGTTGTGAGAAGTTTCTCTACCATTAAGCAACATTTGGCATATTTGAACGATGAATGGCACATGCCTTCAAAAGGCAAAAACTTGTCTGTGGATTCCTCCCAAGCCCCTGTACATGTTAAAGGAGAAGACATGATAAAAGCATCCACTGCGACCAGTAATGTGATTGAGCCCCAGTCATCATCAATGACCCCAGGTTCGCCTCCTCACTATCAAGAAGATATTTTGCACCGACGCCACAACTTGGAGGAAGAATTTCTTGAGTTATCTGCCTTATCAGTTGCATCATCCGATAGCGATACTAGTTACAGTGAGGATGATTCCATTGAATTTGATTCTTGCATACCTCAGGTTGATCTATCACTAATTAGTAACTTCTCAGAAAAGAGTTTTGGAAATTCCTCTACACCTTGCTTGGATAATGCATGCCATGAGGGTGATTCTCAAAATTCTCCTACAAAGGTTTTATCGCATGCGGTCAGTTCTAAGGGGCCTGGTGCTACGAACAGTGACTGTCGGTTGGGACGGATATTTCCAAAACGGAAATCGTTAAGAAGAGTTGTATCATTAGAAGAGCAGGAGAAGGATGGTGCTGCAGATGACACCCACCAGAAATCAGATGGGGATCTAGAGATCTCTAAAGATGAAATGGGACAGTTGTGTCAGGATAGAAAAGCTTTCAATTCTGAGGACACTGCTTCTGCAGAAGAGTCACTACAAGCAAGAGTCACAGCCTTTTTGAGTGCTGTGAATATCGGAGTTTCTGAAAGTTGCAAGCAATTTTTGTGCTGCAGATGCTTGCTTCTGGAGCAATCTGAGTCAATAGAAATGTAATTGCATCTGTCACTGAACCTTAATTTACAAAGTATAAATTGTGATGCTAATCTTTTTTGGACTTTCCGTGGTCTCTATAAACAAATTGCCGTGTTATGTTTAAATGGATCCATTTGGGAATGTCATATTTAAATGTTTTACCCTTGCTAATCCTTTTGGACTTGCCGTGGTCTCTATAAACAAATTACCATGTTATGTTTAAATGGATCCATTTGGGAATGTCATATTTAAAAGTTTCACCCTTGCAAACAATTTCTAAATTATAAGCCTGATTTATAACAAAATGTCATTATGTTAATGTTTCGCTAAGCTTCACTGATGCCACAGAGAAGCTATTTTTACTAATCAGTTCGTGTCTTCTACTAACTGAGGGGAATTGGAATTAGACATCTATCTTGGCCCCCTTTCCTTTTTCTCAATAGTTGTGACAATGCAGCAATTTGTGCAATAAGTTATACTTAAATAGCATCATTTTTAAGTAGGTATATATTATTTGTCTAGCAGTGTCTCTTGTTCCTCGATCAGGAATAGTTTCTTTCACATTCATGCAACAAGCCTTTTATCTGTTGCAATATTTGCTATATTTGTCTGTGCAAGAACATCCATCTCTTCACTTGTTTTGTGCATGTTTTGATTCAGTATCTTTCTTACCTTGTCGTTTCTTACTTTATGGCTCTAATTTTCATTTCTTTTCCATTTTTCCACCAGCATATACCCTAATATTGACTACCAATAATTTCTTGTTTTAGGAACTAGTTTTAGACTTTTAATGTATTGTTAAGGGGCTGACTATATGTAACTTTTTAGGGATGTAGCAGTATTGAACAGTGAAAGCAAGCTATATTTACTACAGGTTGATGGCGAATATGATGGGTCAGGTTAGCTTTGTGGTATGAACTGTTTTTGTACGATGTGCACTTATACTTTAATGGTTATTTGTTGTCTTCTTTAGCATGATATGACCATAATTCTGTCCTATCATTAATCTATTTTGCAGTGATGGGCATAAAGCTACTGGGTTCTTATGAAATTGGAGATGTGAGAAAAGTTTTTATAGGTTTGGGACTTGAGGTCATCAGGTTAGTGAAATCAACTGCTACCTTTGAGAAAGAGCATTCTTTCTGAATTTCTCTAAATACTTTTCGTTGTCATTCATGCTACAGGGTTTGCTGCAAACACACTTCTTATTTATTTATTAAATTGAGTGTAGAGAGATGCAGAACATTGCTATGTCTGTTAGATTCCTTCAATTCATCGCTAATACAGGATAGCTGCAGAAGGTAAATTTTGAGTCTTCACTTAAACCTGTTTGACTAATTTATGCATCATTTACTCTCAGATTTGTTGATATTTTTTAGCAAATTAATGTATGCTTATCATGTCCTTTGGTAAACTTCATATGCAGCCTGGAGCAAATTCAAGTTGATATCTTTGCCAGACATGTATGTGGAGTTTCAAAACTGAGCATTTTCCAGTATTCAATGGTCCTATTTTCGCATGGCAATTTGAAAGGTACATTCTTTGTTTTCTATCATATGGATGGATTCTATGTGGAGTGGAGAACACTGTGCATGGTTGCCCATGCTTTTGTCTTGTTCACTCAACTTATGCTGTCATCGAATTAACCAAGTGCAACAATGTACGTCAGACCCTCAGCCTCCAAAGAGATATGCTAAATTTGTATGACCATTAGTGACTATCCATTCTATTTATACATTGTCCTGTGTGTTGAATATGCATTGGGGACCGTTACGTAAAGGGATAACCTATTTTTAAAAGCTTCTCTGTCCTAGTTAACTAGTTTAATACACTCAATGACACTCTCAGCTCTTAGTTTATAAAGGTTCGAGTTTGTGGTTTATGATATTCTGTACTGAAGTTTTCTAGGTCTGTGATAGAATGATGTTTATTTTAATTGCAGAAAATCCATGGTTTTCGAGATCTCTGTTTGTAATAAAGTGGCAGCTAATTGTATGCGTTGAGGACTTGAAACAGTTTTGCCATCTACAAGAGGGTGGATCTTTGTCATCCTATTTCATTGTGGATCATTCGTGTTCCATTACCAACATATCTGAGATGGTAATCTTTTGTCAACTCTAACTACTGTTTTTACCCCTTGTGGTTATGTTCATACTTGTACAGTGAATATCATCTGTTGTTTCTGTCAATTGTCTGTTTCAATAGCAACCTAACTCATGATGTGCCAATCTGTGCATGCTGTTTAGTGAATGCTTTTGTTATAATTGTTGCACATTGTCAACCATTTCTTCTCATTATGGGTTTGAAGTGTAGAATAGTGACAAAAGCAAGTGCTAAGGTCTTGCAATTCTTGGTCCTCAAAGAAATGCTAATAATTTACTTTCCAGTCCTTTATCTTGAAAGCATTATATTAGTATGCTATCCTGATTGGTTATTCATCCACCAAGCACCATCGAAACAAAAATTGGTGTAGCTGGTTGATCAATTCAAGGTATCATTTCTGGTGAATTTGTTGGATGTAAAATTGGTAAAGTTCTGCAGTCTCTCGAGTAAAATGATAATCTTGATAGAAACATCAAATCAGAAAGGAGGATAATGGCACCCTCATTTTAATAGCTGAATGCCATTTTGGTTTTTTTGTGTTCCCTGCATGTCCGGGTAAAGGCTTTGCATAACTGCAACATATATTTTAAACTTGTGTTATTGATCATGTTCAGGTGATTTACAAGGACAGGAACCGTGTAGTTTTGGCTCTTGAGTGTACTGTACCAGGTAAGCATGGTCAGGAGTATGCGACTCCTACAGAAAAGCAGTTACCTGCTTGCAGCCCTGTTAAATGGAAGCTCATATGGTTCTCCCAGGAATGTTTGCTCAAGTTCGTAGCACTGTTGAAGGCAATGCATAATGAAGTATCGGCTTCTCCTATTCAAATTCGTTATATACCATGATCTAGAGGGTGATGATTCCACTTTTTCCGTTTCACATTCTTTTCATTCTGTCCCATGTTACCCAGGTGCATGAAGATTTCCTTTTCCAGTTGTGGTTCAGTTGATTCTGGGTTATTGCAAGTATGGTGTAATTGAGTACATAGATATTGCAAGTATGAGCAGTATGAGTATGTGGTTCTGGTTGTGTATACACAAATACCTCATCAGTGTACATATTCCTCAATGAGGAAAAAAGAAAGCAATTTTGATTTTAACCATTGTATTAACAGTACAATACTTGCATCAAAATTGCTACACAACTTCCAGGACACTATTGTGTGCTTAAAGCAGCTCTTAAATCTTCAACCAAAAAGAATAAAATTAAAGGAACTCCTTTAAAGAGTATGCTAAGAAGATTGCTGGACCGGAAATTGATGACCAAAATTCCACCTACAACCAATTGTATATGCTAACTTCGTTCTGAGTATCACAGTATCTATTTCCGGCTCCTTGATTTAAGCCGCTTAAAAGCCATGAATGATACTGCAGCCGAGAGAGAATACCTTCAAACATTCAAAAGGAATAAAATAAACATTGCATCAGAAATTTTAAGGAAAAGAATAATAATCACTCCAATGGAAAACTTCTGTATGCATTGTTTCACATGCTAGTACAAGGTCAAATTTTCAACCAGTTCTTGAACATCTAATGGATAGAGGCTTATCAAATTGCTCCAAAATTGATTTCGGCATACCAGTGATATAACTTTGCCACCAAGTAAAAGAAACTACCAAGTATATCACAACAGCAACAAGACTTAGCTCTACAACTTGGCAGTTCTAATACAGAAACTTTAATCTCGTTCTCACAGAATACAAGACAAGTTATGATGATTTGATGGAGTTAATATGTTCTGGTCAGAGTTCCAGCTAACAAGCTATAGAGTTGCAAGTAAGAATGATATCAAAGAATTGAAGATAAAGTTCAGCAGACAATTTCCCGAATTCCAAACCTCTTTGTACCGAAAATTTTAAGTTCACCCAACAGGTCCAAAAGACTATTTGGAAGCTTATTTCATCATTCGACCAAATTCTAACTCCAAAATTCACTCAGGACAACCAACAGTCATGGTATAACCACAGAACAACAGAGTTGAGCATACATAATTACAAAGAAACTTAGAAAAATAGACGAGTTGAAAGTACCATGTCAATGTGTAGTTAAGATGGTCCTGTGGCATGACTGAACTGCGTATCAATGTGTTAATATCCTTTGGCACAGGGTACGGGTTGCTTGGATCAATATCTTCATTAACATCCTCAACGTAGACCGTGCTCTCTGGTAGACCACATGCATGAGCAATTGCAGGAACATCAACATAAAACCACTGATTGGAGCTAGGATCATTTGCTGGAACAAATATACTTGGTTTTTCACTACCACGAACAACTCCAATTACTTCTACAGGGGTAATCTTAGGTTTTTCACCATCATCCTGTGAACTTCGATATTGTTCCATTTAGTTTCAAGCCACGACTATGAAAAATCCTAAACAAAGTTGTCATAGAGACAAGAGAAAATCACCTCACTTATTTTTTCTTTACTAGACCGAAACCTCCACCACGAAGCTTTCTTATTTTCTTGAGGATGGGTAACACTTGGAGATTGTCTGCTCTCTCCTCTACCATCCAGTGCCTTGTCTCTCCATGCGCGGGGGACCCAGCCCCTATTCACAAGAATCGGCAACTGCAAACTGAAGAAAAACGTTAACTATATGAGCAGATGAAATTTAAGTAACTTCTGTTTTGGACCAAAATGAATTTATTTTATTTGCCTAAAAAGTCATCAAAACGAATAAAACCCACAGATATAGAAATATAGTAAACCGATTCACCATGAAAGCAACACCAGCTGTGGATAAACGACTAAACATATAATCTACGAACTAACACAGACAGCATAAATAAATCCTGATGACAATGCTTACCTCTCAGGATCACCGGGAATGGGTAAAAGTGGAGTGATGACATAGTATCCATTTTCTGTCACTCCAGAAATACTTCTGGATCGCGGGCCAATATATATTGAGCTCCCATCATCCCAAACTCCTCTACATTGTAGCTTCCTGAACTCCAAAGTCTCCGAATTCTCGCTGGACAGAGCAGCTTGAATTGGTTCCAAGGCCAACCTATTCTGCCTATATTCCAGTACCTTAATCTATACCAACAACAAAACCACACCAAAACAATAAAGACACAAAGTTTAACCCATTCCGCATAAGATTGAAGTCATTGGAACAATGCAAAGACACAGAAACAGCAAAGCATTCACCTTTTCTTGTCTCCGAACGATCTGCCAAGAACCGAGGCCAAATGTGATAGCTCCAGGGATAAAAAGCAACAACTTTGACCACATTGACCTCTTTTCTTCATCTGATCATCAGTAAACAGAAGATTCAACAACTAAATTCCACCTCAAAACCAAAAATAATCATTAATATCTTTACATAGAAAAAAACACAAAATACCTTGAGTAGCAGAAGCGGAGGAAGTGGAGAATAAAGAAGAAGAAAGCAGAGTTATTGGGGGCCGAACCCAGTTCGCCGAAATGGCGGTGGGGCTGGTTCTGCAACCACCAGCACCTTGGTTGAGGATTCTTCTCGCCAGTGCTTTGGAAAGTGAAGCTACCATGTTTTTCTACACGTGATACGACGTCGTCGGAAAGGGGAAAAATTCACAGGGAATTACTTTAGCTCACTATTTTCGTCCCCTTCGGCCTTCGCCTGCATCTTGGAGAATGCAGTCAGGGGTTTACTTTTCGAGTGATTTCGAAGGGTTTTGACTAAGTTGGGGTCTAAGAGTGCAATTTTGGAAAGAATTCTCATCTCAAAGTTTTTAGAGGGCAAAGGTCTAAGTTTGCACTCCATCTACGGGTGGGTGTCTGGTCTATTTGATCGAGTTTTGAATTATTTAATTAGATTTCATTGGATTAAATTGAATAAATCTTTCAAAAATCCAAAATTGAAATCAAAACATATTGCTAAGAAAATTGAATGAACCAATTCGAATTCAGAATTCCATTTTCGAGTTGAAACTGAACAGGTTTGGATTGAAACCGAACATGTCGAATACACTGAACTATCTGAATTTATAATGAGATTTTTTTAAAAAAAATTTCTTAACACAATTTGACCCAACTTCAATATTTAACTACAAAACACGTTACATTTTTTTTTAGATGAAAACACCCTAGGGTGAGGGATGATATATAAGGGTCCCCAAGCCTTTGAAGAGACAAATACACGAGAGTAATTCTTTGTACAAATTGTTCATTGAGGCAACATAGTTGCCTCCAAAAGAATACCTAGCATCTAGTAATGTTCGAGAGATTTTTCGAATCTAGTGATAAGAAAAAGGTTAGGAATGGTAGTTGCGATTCCAAAAGAAAGAATCTCCACCTCATGTGTTAATTCTTTCCTTTAGCAAGGCAACTTCATTCTAGCATATCAAGATTGGAACCTAAAAAACAAAACCAAAGGTTTGCTGCAGGAGCTGCACCAGAGCTCTAGTATGCTTTGAGCCTTTTCATTTTGAGGTGGACAGCAGCTGGAGAGACTTTAAAGTAGAGATGGATTACTGGAGGTGGAGAGATCTGCACCAGTACCTGTAGAAAACCAAAAGGATAAAACTTCAGCAGTATCAATCCTATTTAGTGCCATGCCTATGTGCTCTAATGTAGGGTGTGTGATCCCTATCCAGTTTGATGAGTCCTCTGATGTGTCTAGGGATGTTGGAAAGGTTCAGAGAGAGTTCACTAATGTGGGTTGGGTGGTCCTTAGCAATTGCATCTGCAACAGAGTTACATTCCCTAAAACATGTTTTAAGATTGGCATTCCTTAGCAGGGAATGCACCTTAGAAGCTAAAGTGAAAAGTGACCAGTTTGCAGTATATGGATTCTTGATCATGTTCACAGCCAGCAAAGAGTCTGATTCAATGATGAAAGAACTATCCAAAGATGGATAGGCCTGACAGGCAAATAAAATAGCCTTGATTTCTGCTTGAAGTGATGAATCTGCTGATATGTTAGTAGATTTTATAAGGCACAGAATACCATTACAGTTTCTGGCAATTAGGCCAGCAGTGGAGTTAGTAGAGGACCAGGAGGCATCTACATTGATTTTTATGCTGTTTGGTTTCAGCCTTTCCCATTAGACAATAGAGATTGTAGGTTTTGGTGGTGGTCTAGGAGAGGGGATCAACTGAGAGAAAGTAAGGCTCATAGGAAGGTGGGAACTAGAGGTGCAAGGTTTGGCAAAGAGGGATAGGAAGATGAGATCACAGATTTCCTTGCATATATGAATTGGAGAGAAATTTTTGCTATCAAAATAGAAACTAGTTCTGGCTTTCCAAAGGGACCAGCAAATCTGGGAAGATCATGGCAATTCCAGAATAAAAAGAACCTGTCAGTTATAGAGTCTAGACTATGGAGGTTAAAATCCAATAAGACAGCCATCTCATTCCATATTGATTGAGCAAGGGGACAAGAGATGAAAAAGTGTTGGAGAGAATCATAATGGTTACATGCAGGGCATTTTGAAGCTAGACTGAAACCACATTTTATTAAAACACCATCAAAAGGCAAAAAAGAGTGCAACAGTTTCCATGTGAAAAATAGAGATTTTTTCTGCATTCTGGGATTCCATATAAGGTGAGTAGCAGGAAAAGTACCTGAGGAGAAGGTAAGAGTCTTATAGGCTGATCTAAAGGTAAAAGCTCCTGTCACCTCTGGTTTCCAGATAAGTCCGTCCTCTCTGTCTTCATTGATTTCTGCCAACCGCAAAAAAGAGAGAGTATCATGTTCTAAAAAAGGAGAAATCTGAGGTAGGATAGAATCTTTGTTGCATATAAAATGAGCAATTGGGCAAGAGAAGAGTGGAGAAATGATAGAGGTAGGGATATGATTTAAAAGCGGCCCATTAGGGCATCAGTTAGCAGTCCAGAGATTGCAGCTTCCTCTCCCATGAATAATCAGAGTGTTATTTTCAGCAAAAGAATTAACAGAGCAGATTCTCTTCCAAGTCAGGAATTTTCTGTGTGTTTGGGGCAAGGATCAAATCATTTTAGCACATAGTAGTACCCAATTGGCTTTTCCACCATAGTTTAAGTGAAAAAGAATCAACTATAGCCTGAACTGATCTAAAACCTAAACCATTATGAGACCTAGGGGTAGCTAGATCAGACCATTTTTTCCAAACTTTATTGTTTTTCCCTTCAGTTTCTCCCCAGAAAAATCTGGAGATCCTCCTCTCTAGTGTCTTGACTATATGAGTAGGTGGCTTAAGGACAGTCCATATGTGTTGAGGTAAGGAGTATAGGCATGATTGAATTAGAGTCAGTTTACCTCCTGAACTCAACCATTTATTTTTCCAATTCATCAGTTTTTTATCTAAGAGATCCAATAGAGGTTGGAAATATATGTTAAGTGTTCTACCTTTAAAAATTGGGCAACCTAGGTATTTAAAAGGAAAAGATCCTTTTTTCATTTTTAAGATCATCCTAACCTGATTTATCCTAGCAGGTGTAGCTCGTTTACTAATATAAAAATTAGATTTTTCAAAGTTAAATATCTGGACAGAGGTAGATTCAAAGATTTCTAGGAAAGCTTTGATCTTAATTAGATTAGGTTTTGAGGCCTGCAGAAAAATAATGGTATCATCAGCATACATTAAGTGGGAGGCTGGTGTGATTGCAGAGGGTAACTGATAATATCTGAGACTGTTATTCCAAAAAATGGAAGAGAGACTCCTAGAGAAAGCTTCTGAAAATATGTTAAAAAGAAAGGGGGATAGGGGATCACCTTGTTTGATGCCTCAGGTAGCTTTTAAAAAGCCCACTGGATTACCATTTATAAGCACAGAGAAGTGTGCCTGGGAGAGATTGTTCATGACTCCATTCAAAAAATTCCCAGTAAAACCAAATCTACCAAGTATGTTTTTTAAAAAATCCCAATTATCCCTATCAAAAGCTTTCCTGAGGTCCAGCTTGAGAATACAGTTAGGCACTCTATTCTTTTTGTCTAAAAATCTTAACATTTTCTGAAGGTAAAGTATGTTATCAGAAATGTCCATGTTTTTCATAAAAGCAGTTTTATTAGGTGAAATTAAACTCTCCATGTAAGGTTTCAGTCTTTCCATCAGAACCTTAGAACATACTTTATTTACCACATTTGAGAGGCTAATAGGTCTGAAATCATCAAAAGAGGGGGGGTGTTGCTTTCTTTGGAATTAAGGTTATACAGGTGCTAGAAATACCCCTTGGTATATCTGATCCTAAGATAAAATCATTTACAGCAGATATCAGATCTTCCTTAATAAAATCCCAGCATTTAGTATAAAATTTACAAGAGAAACCATCTGGACCTGGGCTACTGATTTTGTTCAAACTCATTATCACTAATTTGAGTTCCTCTTCTGAAACTGGTATGGATAGAGTTAGATTGTCTTGTTTAGTAAGGATAGTAGGTATTTGGCTAAGAAAATGAGGGTAGTGAGTGTTATTAACCAACTGGTTAGGTTCAGATAAGAGCTCAGAGAAATATGCTGAGGCTTCTTTTTGGATTTCTAATTGGGAGTTAAGCCATTGTCCCAGTCTGTTTTTAATTTTTGAAATGTGTAGCCTACAGTTCTTTTCCTGTACAGTTTTATGAAAAAACTGAGTGTTATTATCACCAAGTTTAAACCATTTTGATCTTGTTTTCTGTTTCCAGAATTTTTCTTTTTTTCCTTTAGAGCTCTAAGTAGTAATGCCCTCTTCTCATTTAGTTTGATTAATTATGAATCTGAGGGGGTGGAGTCATAAATAAATTCCTGTAATCTAAGGTTTTCCTCTGCAGTAGTTACATTAACATCTATGTTCCCGAAGCAGCTCCTATTCCAAATCTTTATCATTTTTTTTTCAGTTTAATCAGTTTTAGATAAAAACCTAACATTCCTGGGTTGACCAATTTTCCTTGATTAGGTCTATAAATTATGGTCTATTAAACCAGATATTTATAAACCTAAAAGGTTTAGGGTGAAAGATAACTAGTGATGATACCTGTAGGAGGAGAGGAGAGTGATATGAGGATTGTCTATTCAGAATTTGGATAGAAGATGCTTGAAATTTTGTGTTCCACTGAATAGTACATAGACCTCTATCTAATCTCTTAGAGGTGGGATTCCTAAGCCTAGAGTTTGTCCAAGTGAATAAATTCCCTACTGTATTAATTTCCTGAATTCCAGTAGAATTAATCTAGTTGTTAAAATCTCTGATACTACCTAAAGAAGGGGAGCTAGGGCCCTTATACTCTGAAAGTGAAGTGATTGTATTAAAATCTCCCATGAAAATAGTTTCATTCTTGGGTAGGAGACTCAAATCATTCCATAAAGACTTTCTACCATCCCTAGTTCTGAGGGCATAAACAAATACAGCTTCCATATCAGTGGCTGAAATTAGGTGGGTTATTTTGACATACAGAAATTGGTTATGATGTGAAATTAGGGAGACAGATATAGGATCATTCCACAGTAGCTAGATTTTTCCATTATGAAGAGGAAGATTATGTGAAAATTTGAGCTTTTCCATATATGACTAACACTGGCTATTATCATGCATAGGTTCAATAATACAAAGCAGTTGTATTTTCTTCTGATTAACTATATGTTTTAATCTCAACATTGAAGATTCCATACCCCTAAGGTTCCAGACTAAAAAATTAAAGGTTAAGGTGTGTGTCATTGTTCACATGATTTATGACTTTTAGTAGCTGATCTTAACATCATCTTATTCAATTGTCTAAGATAATTGCTCTTTTTATGCTTTGACTTACCTTGGTGTTCCGTGTTAGCTTTTAGTCAGTCAGTCAATAGTGCTGAATGTGAGTGGTGACTTTTGGAGAGTGTACTGGCCTCCTCCATAATGTCCTGCACTTCCAGATCAATAAGTTCTTGTGGTTGAGGGAGGGTGTCTATATCCCGCAATAAAGAGAACCTATTTTCCATCTTTCTCTGTTGAGAAAGTGGGGGGTTAGTAGGAGAGAACTGGTGCAGGGTTAGCCTATGGGAGCCAATGTGGATATCATCCTTTGCATAGGTTAAAGGAGGAGGATTAGAAAGAGCAGTGGCATTTAAAAGTTTTGTGAGGGGAGACTGAGAGTTACCAGGGGGTGAGTTGTAAGGGGACTGAGCTGGATTGATTTTTGGTGACTGATGAGTAATTGTTTCGAGCTCTTCGTTTAACATCTGTGGTAAATAGGAGGATGGGTTCAAAGAGAGGTTAGTTGTGGCCCTCTGATGTGCTAGATGGCTCTTACTAGGAGGGGTGTTAGCAGCCTGATTGTTCGTAGACATAATAGGGACCTTGTTGAATTTGTTTCCAGTAGCTTGCCATTGTGGTTGTGTTTGGTTTTGGGGGATGGCTCTACACTGATTAATGGATTGGCCTAACTTATCATAGTGATCACAGTATAGAGTAACATCTTCATATTCAATTTGGTATTTTCTGTTCTTAGTGACTGAACCTAGCTGATGAAATTGTTCAAAGGTTTCTGTAAGTCAATTTCCACACACAGCTTAATTGCAGAAGGCCAATAAGCATTTCAGTGGCTAGATCATTCTTAATGAAACTTGCTATACTATTTCCAATAGCCTCAATAGACGAAGTATTGTAATAGTAAAGAGGAACTTCCCTGATAATGCACCAAATTGCCACGATTGGAGATTCCCTAAGGGTAGAGAAGTCAGGTGACCATTTGAGCATTTTCAGCTGGATTCCATTGAAACTCCATATGCCCTTGATCCAGCATCTCTGGTAGTCGTTGATCGGATCAAACCTGATCAGCACGTGCTTGTAGTCCAAAGAGCCCAGTTGATAATTTTCGGCGAAACCAACAGTCTAGAAAGCTAGTTCCAATTGCTCCATCGAAAGCCTTATCCTTGTGAATTTACCAACTAGCACGTTAGCATAATGAGCAGAGAGTTTAGAAATTTGATCACCAGAATAGAGGCATGCCGGATCCCCCAGGTACAAAACACGTTACATACATGCACATTACTAATTCAGTGAATTCATAATGAAACACCCACATATCATGAGAGTTTATTTCATTAAAATAAAGTATCCAACAAGTACAAAACAAATTAAAGGATTAAACTTTAGTATTATTCATAATTAATAATAAATTAATACAATTTAAAATTTAAGAATAAAATGATTTATTATTAATCTATTTATATATATTTTAAATTCAAAGACTTGGTTGAGACCGTCTCACCCAAGTTTATGGTGAGACTACTCTGAAATTTTAATAGTTATAGAAATTTAGTTGCAATAGTATATGAGGTTAGTTATTAATTCATTCAATTTTTTCATCCCAAATTTTCAACCACTTGATCGATCCAATCGTCTGTTGCTCTTCCGCTCTGATCGTCCATCGCTTTATTCTGATCCTCTACCGTTCTGCTCGGTTTTTCTTTTCCCCGCTCTGCTGTAAAACCCTGGGTTTGTACCCTAACTTTTTTTCCTCTCATTTTATAGCTCTAACCGATGATTTGCGGTTATAACGTGGTTATTACAACATTTTCTCGTCATTCTGTTATTTTTTTCATCATTCGCCGGTCCTCCCTTCTTCTCCGGCAACCTAGCCTCGAAATTTAGCACCGCCAAGACACCGTGGAGGAGCCGACTGGCTTCTCGCACTTCCAATCAACCGTCGGCGGAGAAAGAGGAACCTCTAGTTTGTAAATTCTGATAATTCATGGTGGTTTAAATTGAATGTATTTTGAACCGGTAGAAGTTTTTTCAGTCTTAATTTTGGCGTTATTGTTTATTTGAAATGTGTAGGTGAGGCAAAGAAGGAGTTGTTAGAAGCGATGCTGGCCTCAGTGCGCCCTGGAGAAAACCTATTGCTACCTCGGATTTGTGTTTATTTGGAGTTGGAATGATATCATTGTTGTTTTTTTTGTTGCTTTTTTGATATTTTGTTTGTGATGTGGTAGTCTGGTCAGGTAGAACCTTTGCTGCTCACCCTACGAGCATTCTTTTCTGCAGAGTCAATCCCAGAAGTGATTCCGGGAGAAATGGTCCGACGATCAAGTATGTCACTCTCTCAAGAACTAAGATTTCTTATGATAGTTACACTTACCTTAGCTCTTCCATAGCTTGTTGTATTTATAGGCTAACTTAGTTGCAGTTACTTGCTTTTAGGGATTGAGATCGTGGATATACCACGACCACCAAGTTCTACGTTTGTGGCCTTTGTGCTCGTTGCTTGTTCCATATATTTCAGCTCGTGTATGTTGTCACGAATCAAAGCTCTGCATTTAACCGATCCTCATCTTGGGCTGAACATGTTCGTTTCGTTGTGGGATGACATTGGGCTAGGCCTAGTGGCCATCATCCTCTTGATTGTTGGGCCATATATACACCATAAGCCTCCATAGCCATCAAGACTAAAAGAAATAGAGTAATGGCATGGCCTTGTGGTTTAAATGCGAACAAATGTCGTACGCCTACAGGCCGTTCGTTATTTAATTTTGCGTTCGTCTGCCTTACGAAGTACCGTTAGCTTCATGGCTATATCTCTATCTTTGATTTTTCCTCAAATTTCAATATTTAAACTTTAAACTCCTCGTGAAAAGGCTATTTTTGCACTGATTTTGTTTCAAAATCTCGAGATTCACTCCACATTCTTCTGTATTATAGTCCCCATTTTCTTGAAGTTTGTTTTCGTTTTACCTCTAATGAAGAATTTGAAACGAATAATTAAATATTGCCCTCAATCAGTGTGTTGTCTTTTCATCTGACACCGTCGTCTCGATATAAGCAAAAGGTACTTTGCTTTATATGTCAGATTTCAATCATTACATTTCTCTTAACTGGTTGTCTTCTTTGATCTTGCCATTTATTGTTGATACTTAAGTATCTTTTGTCATTTATGTTTCTGTTCATCTCCTTTGTTGCCCGAGTTTCCTCCTCTTTGAGCATCCCTAGGTTTTCTGCGTATCCCACCTTCATCCTCATTACGAGTAAGTTTCATTCTTAATTCAATCTCCAATTCCTTTGAAACATATTCTGAATTTTATATATTGGTGTTGTCCCTCATTTTCTAGTAATTTTGGTGGTTGTTTCTAACTATATTCCGGTCACCTTCTCCGGCTTGACTTATGTGAAACTTTGTTCTCCCATTTTTGCGTCCATGGTATTTTGACCCTAATTATGGTTTTTTACTTCCAACTCTAGGATCATATGTCTTCCACTAACCGTGTTAAGTCTCTCATAAAAGATGCTCCCTCCGATAGGGATTTTGGTCATGCCACTGGATCTTCCACCGTACAAACTATTCTGAGTGGTTCGTATGTAAATGATTTTAAGAACTATTTCCCTTTCATTACCTCTTATAAACTTTGCTCGCCTGCAAAATCTAAATTTGTTCGAACTTCTCCACCTGGCTATATTTCTTGTTATTTTTCCTACTTGAACTTTAAGCTTTATTTCCCTCTTCCTGCTCCTGTGATTAAACTCCTCTGTTCGTATAAGGTTGTGTTGTCCTAATTTCATCCCAAGGGCATCACTATTATAATGGAGTTTCTTTGGGTTTGTGAAAAAGCGAACGGTTCCTTTACTCTTGAGTTGTTTCGCAACTTCTATCACCTCTAAAAAGTAAAAAAACACTATAGACAAATTTACCTTTTATCCTATGATTCTTGTGGTTGAGTTTGTAAGGGTTTCCCCAGCAATGTTGGTGATTGGTGTACCAAATACTTTTTTCTATAAAAGCAAAACAAGCTCCTGAAGCTGCTGTTCCCCCTTGGAACTACATGGTTCCTGAGTCTAAACTCCCTGGTTTGAGTGTCCATTTTACTGAAAATGCGGAGATCGTGGCCACTTTTCGTGTGCATACACAACATCTTCACCACGCTGACTTTGATGCTGAAGGTGTTTTGTTTGCTTTTGTTTGATATGTTTGATCTGTGGTCTTTCATATTTTGCTAAACTGTTATTCTTTTCATTTTTTTCACGTGTTGTTTTGATTTATGATGTTTGTTATGTTTTAGATATGGACTTGACTAAAGGTGAGGTTGACCCATCACTCTTTGAAGGTGAAGATGAGGAGATAGACGAGGTTGTTGCACATGCCGATAATGTTGTTGGTGGTAACATCACGCCCTAGGGTGCCAACACTACGAACCCTGGTGATAAGGGTAAACATACTGAGAGAGGAGAGACAAGTGGTTGTTGCTCTCTTATCGTGCATAAGGAGAAGAAGAATAAGAGGGGTAGGGGTAGTGGGCCTACTGGACAGCTTGTTCCCCCTTTTAAAAGGGGGCGTGTTAACCAAAATGGTTCGCAGATTGTACTGCAAACTGAGAATCCATTGGCAGAGGGGATGATCAGTGACATCCTTTCTAACCTTTCTCTACCTAACACTCTGGCTGCGGTAAGTCTGCAACTGAACATTATTAGTCTTCATTATATCCTGATCTTCTTGTTTGTAAAATGGTGAATAACTTTGTTCTAGGTGTTTCTTTCTTATAAGGTCGGTGAAGGCCTTCAGATTGCAAGTGAGCGGCTGTCTATGCATTCTCCTATTGATTAGTCACTAATGGATAAGTACAAAGCACAGGAAATCAAAATTGCAACACTAGAGAGTTCGCTCAAAGTTTTCGCAACACTAGAGACGACGAAGGTTGCTGAGGAAAGGGTGAGCACCGCTGAGGAGTGCGCTAGGCTTGCAGGGGTGGAGGCGACTGAGCTTCGTTCTGAGTTAAAGGAAATGTGCACCAATGGGCCCGCATCACCTCAATACCCCCTAGTGCTGGCAGATCAAATTTGCAAGACGAAGTCATTCTATAAATTTTTCAAGGATATTTCCAAAGATGCTCGCACCATTGGGTATTGCAAGGCTATAAATAATCAATGCGAGTGGAAATACCGTTGTTGAGCTTAAGAGTCTGCCACCTCTGAAGAAGTGCACTATTACTCTAGAAAAGAAGAAAGCGATTCTCAACAAAGCCTTTATTGAAATGATTGCTGATGGGGGACATCCCTATGCCTTGATCTTGCATCTTGCTATCCTTCCAAGTCTTCCTTCTATGGTTGAGCTGAAGGAATGCGTGGTGGATTATTTTGAAGATCTTTCATTCAAGCCTAAATCTGTTCCTCCAATTCCTAGCCTTGATGCCAATGTGGCTGGTGAGGTTAGTGCGAATATTGAAACTCCCATCCAGCAGCTCAGCAAGGAGAATCCCACTGAGCCACTAAGCCAAGATGCCTCCATAGTCACCGTTCAGCCTTCGCCTTACTCAAACCCCAAAGTTAGTTGATTCTTAGCAAATTTTTCCTTTTGAATTTTGGACTACGAATGTAAATAATATTTTGATATGTTTTTGTACTGTTTGTACAACTTAAGTATGAAAGTTGATATGTTTTTCATTTTCTATACTTTCTCATTGCCCCTACTTATCTGCAGGCCTTCAATACTTTGGTTAATCGTAAGTTCTTGAAAAAAATTGACTTTATGGGACATAATGATCCTCTTGGTAAACCTATTAGCTTGCTTTGTGCCACCCGATCCTTCACTGAAGAGTGTGCAGAGATTGTCTCCTCTAAATTATTTTCGCGTATGGAATTACTTCCCTTATGCATTAGGTAGCAACTTCCTTTTTTGTCTTCATCTCCCTCTTCATCTACAAATTGTCATTACAACAAGCTCATTCCTGATGGATATAATGTTGAATCACTTAGCAAAGACATTGTTCGCGGTTTAGTTGATCTTAAATCTGCTAGTAAGTACTTACAATCGCTTAATCTCCCTGTCTGTGTTCAAGAGTGGGCATTTAGGTATACAATTGAAGTATAAGCTACTGGGTATCAGCAATCTTGAAAAGAAGTGGAATACTATTGTGAAAGATAGGCAGGATGCTCTGCGTGATTTATATAGGATTTTAGGCGAGTATTACAGTCTTATTCATTGACAACACTTGAACATGGTGAAGATGCTCCGCCAACAAGTAGAAGCTAGAGATTTTGGCACAAGTAAGACTCATAAGGCCCATCAAAAGACATTGATTATTGATAATCAATGTGCCCGTATTGATGATTCGCTAGTTAAGTTGGAGAAAAAGCCGGATGAGTGTGATCACTTATCAACTTTTGCTCTTGGTTGGCAGGCAAAGTTTGATGAGCAGTTCGCTATAAACACATAGTTGTGAAGTAACAATGAGAAGCTTCACACTGAGTGCACCCGACTTGATAAATGTGTGCATTAACTTGAGCAGGCTTGTGTTGAACACAAAGACAAAGTTCAAGCTCTCTCATCATCCTCTCGACAGGCTACTGGTCGTAGAGATGTCACCATGGAAGTTGGTGGGCAGAGGATTAACTTATCTGAGTCTGTTCGGTTTCACATCCGATCTCTAGAAAAGGAAATACATAACTTGAGCTAAGATGAAAAGGTATGAAGAAACCACCAGCCTTATGAGTATGAAATTAGATCGCAAGGAGTTTGCCCCAATCAATGACTTCAAGGCATACTATGGTAAACATCTCGAGCATATGGAGCGAAAATGTTTCATACGCCATCCTGTAAATCTGCACATAAAATGACATTAAGAGAACTTTATTAATGAGGAAAAGGCTAATGAGGAGAAATGTTGTAGGGCTGAGCATTCCCATCATGAAGTTGAGCATGGTCATCGCTGTAATGGGTTGTCATCTTCTGGATCTTCGAGAGCCGCGAGGCGTAGATAGATTTGTTGAAGCACTTACCCTTCCTTGTAATAAACCTAGATATGACTTTACAAATTTTGCATTTACATTATTGTAGGGTTATCTATCATCCGTCCTTTTTAATTAAGTGGATTTTTGTTGAGGAAGTCAGAATTTACGGAGCTGCCAAATTTATGTCTTGCTTTATTCGAAGTTTTATAAGCATATTTTTTTTGTAGCAATGATTATTGTTTGCTTTGTAATGTGCTAAGCTGCAAGATCTATTGCTTGCTTTTGTCATTATTTTAGAGGCATGTTTGCCTAACAGTAAGATCTACATCTTGTGATTATATATATGGTGAGGTTACAAGGTCTAAAGCTTGTAAGGATCGCGAGTTGTGCAAGATCTATAGCTTGCAATTGTTTGATTCACGAAGGTGCAAGATCCAAAGCTTGAAATAATTGGTAGCTATGCAAGATCTATGGCTTGCAATTGTTACGAAGTTGCAAGATCCAAAGCTTGCAAACATCGTTAATTATGTAAAATCTGTAACTTTATGTTTGCTGAACCAGTTGAGTCAAAAAAATCTAGGCATTTTTATCATAACTTGTTGCAAAGAGACATTCTCTATCATTCAAAACTAAAGAATGAGAAACATGATCATGGTCTAGCAAGGTGGTTTGTTTTGTATTAATAATATACTTCCGCGATAATGTCGCATCAGAAACAATGGAAGAAAAGCAACCAAGGATAATATCCTGGCGTCTATACAGGTGGATGTTCGCTACCTTCTTCAAATCTAAACAAAAAACTTTCTTAAGTTGATCACAAGCCACGTGCGTGGAATACTAGAACCAACCATCTTTTCTAGCTTGTAGTTGTAGGACTTGTGAGCATTTGTGACTTTGTAGGGTCTTTCCCACTTTGGGCATAGCTTTCCTCGCTCCTCAGCTAAACTAACTTCATTCTTCCTTAGCACTAGATTGCCCACCTGAAGTCGTGTTTCCTTCACTTTCCGATTATAAGCTCTCACCATCATTTCCTTGTACTTAGCTTCTGCAATTGTTGCCAGATCCCTTTTCTCATCTAGTTTGTCTAGTTCCATTCTTATCAGGTCTTGGTTATGTTTCTCCTTGTAATCGCATACTCGGAGGCTTGCATTTCCAATTTCCACTCGTATAACTACTTTGTGGCCGTAAACCAGATTATACGGTGTTTTCCCTGTCGGTTCTCGACCAGTTGTTCTATACAACCATAACGTATTTGGTAACTCATCTACCCATCCAGTTTATTTTCCTTCTAGCTGCTTCTGGATTCCTTGAACGATAGTCCTGTTCATTATCTCTACTTGGCCATTGGCTTGAGGGTGCACTACATAGGTGAACTTCTGGAGAATTCCAAGCTTAGAACACCAATCCGTGAATATGTTGCTTGTGAACTGCGTACCATTATCCATTACGATGGTATGTGGCACCCCAATGCGATATAATATGTGTTGCCACATGAATTTCCTATTGGCTTCAGCTGTGACTCGTACTATTGGCTTTGCCTCCACCCATTATTTTTAAAAGTAATCGATTGGCACCACAAGGAATTTGGCATTTCTCTCGCCCTTTAGGAATGGTCGAAGTAAGTCAATCTGGATAATGAAGACGAGGCTAAATGTGTTAAGATAGGTAAACACCTTCCACAGATGGTAAAGGAAAGGGTTAATCCTGCGAAGCCCCAGAGATACATTTTCATGGAGCGTATAGAATATGGGTTGATTCAACCCAGGAATTGCTACCCATTCCTTGAATATTAGTGACTTGGTCAAACAAGTCAAACAAAAAAATGTAGCTTCACTAGCAACAAAAAAAATGCGATTTAAAGGAGGTTACAACCCTGCTTCAGGCTGGCATATTAAAAGAGGTTATCTATCCAAAATGGTTAGGGATTTATGGTGAAGAAATCATACGCAGGGTTGTGAATGTGTATATATTTCACTAATCTGAATAAGGCTTGTCCAAAGAATTGTTATCCTTTACCTAAAATTGATCAGCTAGTTGAGGCGATTTCAACATATAAAATTCTAGCCTTTTTGGATGCATACAAAGAATACCACCAAATATTATTGAATCTAGATGATGCAGAGAAGACAACATTCATAAAGAGCTTCTGCATGTTTCTTAATGTAAAGATGTAGTTCAGATCTAAAAAATGTCGGAGCAACATTAGAGAGTGGTTGATAATGCATTTTTTGATCAAATAGGATTAAATTTAGAAGCATATGTTGATGCAATGGCCATCAAAAGAAAGAAGGTGGATGACTTCATTCTAGATCTAAAAGACTTTGGATACGCTGAGTACTATTGGGATGCAGCTTAATTCTAAAAAATGCGTAATTGGGGTAGGCACAGGAAAGTTTTTTGGATAGAAGGTATCCTCTAAAGAGATTGAGGACAACAAAGAGAAAATCTAGGCTATAGTGGATCTTCTCCAGCCACGAATAGTCCTAGAAGTGCAAATATTGATGGGATCGTTGGTAGCACTCAGTAGGTTTTTTTTCAAAGGCAGCGGAGAAACATTTCCCACTCTTCGATGTTCTAAAGAAGGCAAAAAAATTCCACCTGAGTGAAGAATGCCAAAAGGCGTAAGAGTACCTGAAGGAGCAGCTTCAAATTTTGCCAACATTGAAATCACTAGTTTCCAAAGAAACCTTATATCTGTACTTAGCGGTTTCACAGAACGTGAGAAGAACAAAACCAAGTTCTAATATACTACATTACCCGAGTATTACAAAATGCACGAGGGCAAACATGCCAGTTGGGAAGCTAACCCTGGCTTTGGTATACTCAACAAGAAGGTTGCAAACATATTTCCACTGTCATTGGATCATTATCTACACTGATTTCCCAATCAAGAATATCCTGAGTAAGCCTGAAGCATCTAGTAGAATTAAGAAATGGGCTCATGAATTGGGGCAACACGAGATCCAATTTTAGCCAAGGACTGCGATCAAGGCTCAAGCCTTAGTAGATTTCATAGTGGAGATGACAAGTGAAGACGCACAACACGCGAACACATGCCAAAATCTAGGGATTGACAAAGGAAAATTGAAGTGGATAGACATTACATGGAAATTTTTCGTGGATGTGGATGTCAATGATTAATATTAGTCAACCCAGAATGAGGGAAAAATAGATATTCACTTTGATTTGACTTCTCACTAACGAAGAATGAAGCAGAATATGAGGCATTAACATGTGGCCTAGACCTTACCATCAAGATGAAAGTTAAAAGTGTTCGGGGATTTAGCGATTCACAGATCGTAGTTCATCAAGCCTGGGTTGACTACGAAGTGCGAGAGGATCAACTGGTGGTATTTAAGGAGGGGTCATCAATTCATTACCCAACTCAAATACTTTGACATCTAGCATAAGGATTTGAAAACTGAGAAGTGAAAATACAAATGAAGACACGAGGGTTGATTCTTTGATGGAGCATAAGGATGTGATAGTGGAGGTCATTCCCGCCAGAAGCACAATAATGACAATTGCGTCAGCTATCCAGAAAGAAAGGGTTAATTGGATGGCACCGGTGATAGAATACTTCCCGAAGGGAATATTTCCAATAGATAAGATACAAGCCCACAAGTTGGAATTACGATCTCACAACTATGTATATGAAGGAGGAATCTTATAAAAGAAAGATTTTTTTATCTCCATGGATTAAATGAGAAGGACCATTACAAGCAGGTGAAATTTTAAGAGAAGTACACGAAGAATTCTGTGGAACACACCAGGGAGCAAGAAAAGTGGCAAAAAAAATCATTTGAGTGGGATACTATTGGCTAACCATGTTTAATGATGCGCATAACTCCATGCTCAATTGCAAAAGCTGCCAGATTAATGCTTCATTATCGCATCAACCACAGGTCGCTTTAACTTGAATGTACAGGGCTTGGCCATTCGATAAATGAGGAATCAACTTAGTTTCACCCTTCCCAAAGGGTGCATGAAATGCCAAATTTATAATTGTTGCAATCAGTTACTTTATGGAGTGGGTGGAAGCGAAGCTATTAGGATGAGTTACAGCTTAGGTAACAAGAAAATTCGTTTGGAAGAATATAGTGTGTCGCTTTGGGGTGCCACACACTATTGTGACCAACAATGGCACGCAGTTCACAAGTGGTACCTTCATTGAATGGTGTTCAAAGCTATGGATTCTTCAAAAGTTTACATATGTAGCTCACTCTCAAGCTAACAACTAGGTAGAAGTAAAAAACAATACCATAGTCAAGGGTATTCAAAAGAGGTAGGAGGGAAAGCGAACCAGCTAGGTGGACAAAATACCTAAAAACCTATGGTGATACAGAACAACCATTCGAGAATCAATAGGGGAGAAACCATACATATTGGTTTACGATCATGAGGCAGTAGTACCGTTGTAAATCGGTAATTTAAGTATCTGAGTAAACGATTTAAAGGAGAGAGATAATCCGGACATGATGAAGCAGGATTTAGGTGAACTAGAAGAAAAAAAAGAGAAATGGCTATAATCATAGAGGCTAAGTACAAGGAAAGAATGGCTAAAGCTTATGACCTACCTCCACTTAGGGTTGTTAAAACCGTATCTAGAACTAACCCGAGCGAAGGCTTTGAGATATCAAAAGTGTCAATTTAAATTTATATTCTACACCTAACTCACTACTACGAT
This sequence comes from Rubia yunnanensis, assembly GCA_037428765.1. Lineage (NCBI taxonomy): Eukaryota > Viridiplantae > Streptophyta > Magnoliopsida > Gentianales > Rubiaceae > Rubia > Rubia yunnanensis. The sequence continues at coordinate 82,293,692 of CM075068.1, forward strand.
TCCTATGGGGTAGTTAGTAGCATGCCACAAATATGTCCACAAAGATGCTAGGGCCCAATAGTCTATTAAACACAACCACGTCTGGGTTTTCAATCTGTTTGTATTGCTAGGAACAGATAGTATGGTATAATTGGGGGGGGGGTTTCAATTAACAACTGACATGAAAGATAAAAGGAAAGTAAACTAATCTAATGCTCATAACATGGTTAATTATATGCTCTGACCCTCGATTCAATCACATGTAATATTTCCACAACCTAATCTAATGCTCATAACATGTGGTATGGTCGATGGTCAGCACTTCCTCGTACTTGTCACGTAGGGTGTGCTTGCAATATTCCATCGGCACCATCTCCATAATTAGGGGAGTAAAACAAGGATTATCGCTCTCCCCCATTCGATTACATCCTGGGCACTCCACCATGACTGCTCCACTCCCTAGGCCTATGAACGAGGCTAAGGGAGGTAGGCACCTTATCTATGAAACTAGGACATCTTACAACCCTAGCTTGATACTTTTTTCTATCTCTACCCATAACCCTTATGACCAACTCACCAGCTAAGACTGGTGTACTATCATCGTAACGGTAAAACTCTAAAAAAGACCTATGTGCACTCACTCACATGGACCCGGACCATGCTACCCTACCATATCTAAGTTTCTCTTCCCTAGGGGGTATTAATAGTTGCACCAATATGAATGTTGACTAGAGTGTGTGCTCATGGAGTGTATCATTCATGTTTTTGTAACATTAAAGAGCAAGCCATAATATTATAACAAGCACATACATAAGGATGAACTAAGAATCTCACAAAAGCATTAATCAACACAAGAATACAATTATTCCAAAGCTATAGAAACTACTCCCCAGACTTGGATTTCAAGTATTTCATTGAATTCCCATCTTAGGATAAAATAAAAATAAAAGAGAGAGAGAGAACCTAGAGAGAAGAGAGGGTGTTTCTCTCTCTAAGTTGCTCTCCCAAATTACAAAATATAATCTAAGGTCTCCAAAATCTCTAACCCTAGCAGACTAAGGCTATATTTATAGTAGTAGAGGATTTGAACCTAAAACTAGGCCCAGAATAAGCCAAAAAGTGTCAAAACCCAAATCAAACGCCATTGGCATGGACCACCGCGGATGGCGTGATCCACACCGCTGATGTAGCTCACATTGGCGCAGGATGCCAGATCTGGCGTGACCCCTTTGCTCTGTGTTGGTGTGGGCCACGACATCTGGTGTGGCTCGGATTACATTCTTGGCGTGGGGCGCAGGTTATGGCGTGGGCCGTGCTGGCACTGTCCACATCGTTTGACGCGGCCCATCGTTAGGAGAGTTGTTTTTGCACTTCTTATCTGCAGTCCGTGTCATTTAGCGCTGACTGTCATCTGAATCCTCGTTTTGCTTAGTTTTTTGGTGTGGGCTGCTCAATTATTCACATCTCGCTGGCTGGTCTTGACATTTTGCACTTGGAACAGTGCGGGTCATGTAAAATAGGATGGTCTGCACCCATATTTAGCCTTTTTGGCTTGAAAAATTGCACTTGAGCACGCGGCCCATAGGAGTTGGCACTACCTGTGATTTTGCATAGCTCGTGCCGTATAGCATGGCTTGTGCCCGAGATTTTTCACATGGACCATATGGTGTGGTGCAGGCTATTGGTTCCTAGTTTGGTGCTGACCGTGAGCGGTCCACTGACCCGTTGATGCTTCGCCCGACTAAACTTATTTGCTCTGCTACGGATGAACCGTTAGGCCAATTTGAGAGTTCTTGTAGTCAATTTTATAGCTTCCGAGAAGACAAATCCAATGGAACAAACCTCAAAGGTTGATTCTTTTTAGATTGTTCATTAAAATTAGTGCAACCCTCAGACTACGATTCTCTGTTTCTTCCTTTGCCTCTTTGAACTTAAATGCCGCTTATCCTTGGCTCCATCCTTCTACTACCACTATGTAATGTCTATGGCCTTTATCTATAACCATTCTAATGTAAATGACCTTTGACCCCTTTTACCGTCCTTGTGAATGGCCTTCAACATCTTCTACTGTCCTTGCGAACGACCTTCTCATAGTATCTAATGAAAAGTATCCACGAGCAACCTAGTAAGGATGATCAGAAAGGAAGATCTAGATGCCCATGGATACAAGGTGTCTATTAGTACAAATGAAGTCCACATGGCAGTCTAAACCCCTTGTCAAGTAAACTCAAATTTAAAAAGTACCCAAGAAAATTAAACATGGCCGTCTAAACCCCTTGTCATGTAAACTCAACTAATACTAACAATCCAAAATATAAAACGAGCAAATTATTACACCGAATGCAATGGTTAGCGCATGAATAATGAAGCACATTAGACCCCCCTAACACTTAACCCTTTACTCATCCTCGAGTAAATACAGAAAAGAAAATGACTAAGCAAAATATAGCGTGCAGACATAAGTTAACCGAAGCATTCAACTTATTTTGAGATTACCCTGTTTCCCCCAAAGAAGCAAGAATTTCACAACTCTCACACTCCCTGAAGAACCTAATAAACCTAACCACCCTAAATAATATGTAGAAAAAGGTAAGCAATGAAAGAGAAGTGCTAAGCTAGCTTAATTCTCACAAAATATTCACCAAAAGTAATCAAAGAGTCGTCTCCAAAAACAATCCACCAAGTAAATCCAATAGTGGTCGACTTGGTTGTAACATAGGGATAAATCTAGGTTCTCAACCTAAATACAACCAATAAAAAGTATCATCGACCTAGTTTTTTGTTTTCTCGCAATTTCTCTCATTTTGCCAAGGAGCCCTTTCGGGTTTTCAACGTAGCTTTCACACATGTTGAGCTCATATTCTCATACTTTTGAACACGGCCTCTCATTTTTGCCTAGGTTTGTAAATCTAGCCAGGCCTAGCCTCTCAATTTCACCTAGGTCATTGACCTTTCCGGGCTTTTCCCAATATTTCCTAAGTTGCCCTTTTGGGTTTCTAACTTAGCCGGGTATATATTTTTTTTTCACTTTTTCAAAATTTTCAATTTTTTTGGTGTAGCACAAAATGCCCCAAAAGTTGGGCTTCATACTACATGAAGATAATATCAAACAAACACGTACACCACCAATGTTTTAGAACAACCAACCTAATACAAACTAGGAATCCAAGCTACCCCGCGAGTCATACCACCAAGTAGAAATCCAAAAACATCCCACAACAAAGCAAAACCCAAAAATAACCAAAGAAATAACAAAACTCAAAAGAAAGACACTAAATGCATCGGAATCCAAAGATGAAAAATCCCTAAGTGCTCACTACTCCCTCCCCCACACTTAAACTATGCATTGTCCCCAATGCACAAAAAAATGTAAACACATAAGTGAGGTTGGGAATGTAGTAACACTCATTGTCACAGCCCCTTTGGAGGTCATTGCCTTACCTCTCAAAGTTACATTTTTAAGTCCCAAATGCTTCCTATCCACAACTTAGCAGATAATGGAAAGCCAAGGTCATCCACGAAGAATAAACAAGCTTGGTAACACTTTTTAACACTACACCGTGTCTAAGTATTAAATAAATTTATACATTTACACAATATTAGTCAAGAACGTTCAACTCTTATAGAACTCTCCTATTTTATACATTAAAAAAACATGACAAAGAGTTCAACATTATCACATTCATCTAGCAATTATGAACACATCAACGTCATTAGAAGCTGCCACTCATGCTCTTTGATTTCATATTAAAAGAGGGGAAACTTAGCTGCTTTCTCCCAACCCTAACAAGAAATCATACAAGAAATTCATAAACTCAAACAACCAAAAAAATTTATGCCATTAACAATCCACATTCAAAGCACAAAAAATGCACAATAGGAAAAACAATAAATAGATAGAAAGAATTCTCAAGACATGGCTTAGAAGCCTCAATCAATTTCTCCCAAGTACAAAACTAACCTAGATAATAAAAACCCATAACATAGAACAAAGATCTACAAATAAATAAGAAAAAATGGAAGAAAATGGTGAAAAACTAGGGTTTTGGAGCCCTAAAGTCGAGCTTAGAGAATTGGGAAGAAATGGGGGCTATTTATAGCCCAGGTGGGTCAAGAAAAAGTTAAAAATGCATTAGACCACATGGGGCATGCATCGAGCACGTGCGGCTAAGTGGGTGGTGAGAGAAGCTGGGTGCTGGAGTGGGGGAACCATGTTGATGGTGGGAGAAACTGGGCCGCTGGCGCGGAACTCCTGAGCATTGGCGCATGCAGCTGCGCGCGGTCAGGCACTGGGCGTGCGTCTGTGATCTGAGAACGTGTGCCACAGTTTTTTTTCTCGAGTGGGAAAAAAGTTAAGAGTGCAACCCGCGTGCCACAGTTTTCTTCGCCCGGCCGGTAGGCAGACCGGTCAGCTGGATGGACTTCGCATTGTTTTGGGTGAACTATTGATCTGATTTTGGAGTTCTTGTAGTTAATTTTATAGTGCTCGAGAAGTTGAATCCAATTGTACTACCCTTGAAGTGTGATTATTCTCCTATAATTCAAAGAACTTTTTCCTTACTTCTGGTTCACAATTCATCCACTTCTTTGTCTTCCTTGTTTGACCCTTTTATCATTTACCACGCTTTGGCTTGTGGCTTTCACTAAACCTTAAAGGGCTGAAATCTTTAAATTAAGCTCACAAAATGGAATCTAGATGCTCGTAAGGATAAAAAATCCATTAGACTAAACATAGGTTACAAAATGAAGGATTTAGATATGAAAACTAGAAATTGCATCTAAACCCCTTATGATGTAAACCTACCTAAATATAGTAATCTTACAACAAAAAGATGGAAAAATAGATGTAAAATGCTCCGGAAAATACATGTATTTATGGTCTCATCAAATCTCCCAACACTTAACCCTTTACTCATCCTCGAGTAAACAAGAACAAGCAGAGACCAAAGCGTAAACTAGCATGCAAAAGTTTTCCCAAAACATCCAACATCATATTCGTAGACTACCCTAACCCCAAAGACATAAGAATCTCTCACACTCTCACATCCCAAAGCCTCATATAATCTCAAAAACCAACAAACCATAACAAAAGTGAGGTATACATATAATTCCATGCTAACCCAAAAATCCACCCAATAGACAAATCAAGAGAAGAATAAAATATTTCATTTTCTCTCATTTTCTCTCATTTTGCATAGGAGCCCTGTCAGGTTTTCATCCAAGCTTCACACATTTTTTCTTTTTCAATGCTCACCCTCACCTTTTTCCACACCATTTGGCCTCTCATTTTTGCATAGGTCACCCTTTTGGTTTTTGACCAATCTGGGCCTCCCACTTTTACCTAAGTTTCCCTATCAAGTTTTCAACTTAGTGGGAAAATGTTTTTGATTACTTTTCAAACAAAACAAATCAAAGTGGAACATATGCACACTACAATAAAATACAATGAGATATATTTCTCTTTACCTTCCCACACTTGAAACACACATTGTCCTCAATGTGAAAAGGATAAGATAAAGGATAAAGGAAAAGGAAACAATAGCCACAACTTGGACCTTGAAGGTCCTTCCCGGTGATGGCAATACTCACTTCTCAATGAATGTTCTCAAACTCCATGTTCTCGAAATCCGCCCAATATGAAACTTTAATCCATCCACTATAAAGCCACACCTATGAAAATACCGATCAACACTCACAAAAGAAAACAACTAGTAGTACTCCTAGATGGTGGTTTTGGTAGCGGTTTTTGGTGGTGGATTGTAGTGGTATTCTTGTGGTTTTGGGTAAGGGTTTTAGGACATGGTTGAGGAATTTTTTTTAAAAGAAATGAAAAATACTAACCTAACTTTAAAGCTCCGGTTGTCTCCCTAGAAGCTCCTTGTATTTAAAGTCATTGGCACAACTCTAATGTTATCCATATGGTGAAGGTTTGAATCTCTTTACCGTGGTCATCCAAAAATAGAGAGGTGGGGGTACAATACTTTCAAGAGGACAGTTTTGTGGAGGTGGAGTTGCTTTTGAAGAAGTAGGATGGTTAGGATGCTTGGGATAGTCTTTTGGCTCCTCTCTTATCTCCCTCAAAACTTCCAAAAAGGGTGAAGTTAGCTCACTGGGTGGGGGTAGGGGTGATGATGGCAATGGATGTAGCACAATCACCTTTTCCTCAACTACTTTGTATTCAACAACTGACTCCTCATCCCCTTCAAACTTGAATTCATTTCCCAAGGTGACCTCACTCACCGTATCTTCAAGTTTGACTTGGGATGGTGTATCTTTGGAATAACAAGCTTCCATTTGGGTCACCACTTCCAAACAATTGCTCACATGCCCCTCCAAAGTTGCAAGACAGGAGGAGATTTGGGTTTCTGCTTCCTCATTAGTCTTGCCTCGGATGGTTGAGTTTGTTGTTGCATTCACAATCTCCTCAGTCAAACTTAAACTTTCTTCTGGGGCTTGTTCTTTGGGTATGGTGTATGGTGGTGGGGGATAAATATTTTGCTCGTATTGCTGGTTTTCAAGCTCATTCTCATGCCACCAATCCAGATTACACTCCACATTGGATTGTAAGAATCATGGTATGGATACCACTCTTGAGATTCTTGCCCTTGAAAACCAACTCCAACCTCTTAGTAGCATTCTTCATGATACCCTTGGTTTTCAAAACCAATGGTTCTTTCCTCCTCATAGTGCTCCTCTCTCAACTTATAGCAAGACTCAGTAGGATGCTTGGAATGACACATCCTACAAAACCTTGCTTGTTGAGCCTCTCTTTTCATCATGAGTTCCCTCGAGGTGAGACGTTCAATTTAAAATTTTGTTTTTCTCTTTTTCAAAAGTCCGGGATCAAATTTCAAGGATTATTGATAAAAAAATCACCAAGAAATCATGCAATTCATACTCCTAACAAAAACAACCACAAAGAAGAGGAAAATAAAAACAACTAGCTAATATGTAATCAAATATGCCCAAGTACTTAAAAATAAATGCCTCTTCTCCGACGTCGTCACCAAAATTTTGGAGGTCATCGCCTTAACTCTCAAAGTTAAATTTATAAGCCCTAAATACTTCCTATCTACAACTAAATAGATAATGGCAAGCCGGGGTCATCCACGAAGTAGGGGGATATTTTTAAGGGTTTAAATATATAAGGTTGATATTAGGCTAGAAGTAGATATATATATATATATATATATATAAGCAAGTAAATGGGGGGGGGTTGGTTTTAGTCCTAAGTTATGAAATTAAAAGACAAAGTAACTAGCAAAGTCAGGTAACTATGCTAGTCATGCAACAACTAAGAAAAAGGGGTAAAAACTACAAAAGACAAAGCCTTGGGGTAATTGATTTTCAACTTCCAAACCTCTTATCTCTCCTTGAATCTACAACCTATTCATTACTTTAGATACTCTTTGTGAAGATTAATCTTCTATCCTTCTTACTAAGTAGTTTGCAAGAGTGAATTCAAAATATCTTGTCAAACCTCACTAATGACTCCTTTAGTCCATAAACGGTTGAAAGTATCCCATTAATGGCATTGAGTATGAAGAATCAACAAGACGGTGGCATTTATAAACACTATATCATGTCTAAGTATTGAACCAATTCATATATTTACACAATATTAGTCAAGAGCATTCAACGCTCATAGACCTCTCCTATTTTCTACATTAAACAAACATGACAAAGAGTTCAACATTATCACATTCATCTAGCAATTATCAACACATCAACATCATTAGAAGCTCTAACTCATGCTATTGGATTTCATATTAAAAGAGGGGAAACTTAGCTACTTTCTCCCAACTCTAAGAAGAAATCGTACAAGCAATTCATATACTCAAACAATTAACGACATGGATGGCATCAACAATCCACATTCAAAGCTCAATAAATTCACAATAAGAAAAGCAATAAATAGATGGAAATAATTCTCAAGACATGGCTTAGAGGCCTCAATAAATTGCTCCCAAGTACAAAACTAACCTAGATAATAAAAACCCATAACATAGAACAAAGATCTACAAAGAAAGAAGATGAAATGGAAGAAAATGGTGAAAAACTAGGGTTTTAGAGCCCTAAAGTTGGGCTTAGAGAATAGGGAAGAAAGGGAGGCAATTAATAGCCCAATTGGGTCAAGAAAAAGTCTACAATGGAGCCCCAAAGTTGGGCATGTGCGGTACGCGCGGCTAAGCTGGTGGCGCGAGAAGCTGGGCACTGGCGCGTGACTCCTAGGCACTAGCGAATGCGGCTGCGCATTGTCAGGTGCTGGGCACACGTATGTGATCTAAGAATGTCTTCCATAGTTTTTTTTCCTTAAGTGGTCATGCTATTAAGGGTGCAACACACGCATCGCTGTTTTCTTCTCTCGGCCTGTCGGCTAGCCGATCTTGGGGTCGTTTTGGGTGTACCGTTGCTCCTATTTTGGGGTTCTTGTAGTCGATTTTATAGTGCTCGAGAAGGAAAATCCAATGGCACCACCCTTGAAGGTTGTGTCTTCTCCTATAATTCTAAGAACTTTGTCTACACATCCGGTTAACAATTCATCCGCTTCTTTGTCTTCCTTCTTCGACCCTTTTTCTTCTACCACATTTTTGCTTATGGCCTTCACTAAACCACTCCAAAGGGCTCACGAGCAATCTATTTATTAAGCTCACAAAATTGAATCTAGATGCTCGTAAGAACCAAAAATCCATGAGACTAAACATAGGTTACAAAACCAAGGATTTAGATATGAAAACCAAAAATGGTCATCCAAACCCCTTATGATGTAAACCTACCTAAATGTAGCAATCCTACAACAAAAAGATGACAAAAGAGATGTTAAATGCTCCTAAAAATACATGCATTTGATGTCTAATCAGCCCCATACAGCTTTCCTTCTTGTCTATCGTGTTGTCTCTCTTGATGTATCCAAATGCTTAATGGTGGCCCCAATCGAATCCATCATTGTGCCAAGATAATCCTATTACGACCTTATACCACATATCGCTAAGATGAACTCTTCCATCACTTGGGTAGAGCTCGAAAGTTGTTCCCCAATGGAGTGCAAAAGTTGTTCCTCAATGATGTCCGTAGATAAGCGAGAGTGGCTAGGAGGTGCCCTTGAAGAAGTCTCACCCTCGGCCTCCTCGACATCTATCTTTGGGTTGGCTAGAACTCTGTAAAATTCCTTCTCAAAATGTAGGTTGGGCTCAAGGAACAAGAAATCCAAACTCGTGTTGTGGTTAATGGCAGTACGCTCACCCCGCCATAAAGCCACACGTTATGGTCCTCAGAAGTTGTAGGTGCTATCATGAAATCCTTGGACAACTTCTCAATGTTTTACTTCGTTCTTGATCTCCCAAAGTTTGCCAATGCATGCTGAGTGACTAGATATCCCAAATATTGTGCCAAAAGCCCTACCATGCCACCCATCGAAATCTTCCAACTTTTTCTTTTCCCCATTGCCAAACACCCTTTCACAAAAACTCCCACCAGATTCAAGTAGAAGTTACCCTTGGGAGTCATTTCCCAAAGGCAATGAACATTTAAACCCACCTTTGGGCTACAATCCCGGAGATGTTGGCCAATCCTATGAATTCTCTAGTCACAAATGCTGGGTTGCGAGCAATGGGAGTCACCAGCTCGTGGTCTGAACCCTTTGTAAGTTTCTTCATTTTCTTGCCCCGTGGAGACTTACATTTCTCCGACACGCTCTTTTTTGGAAGCATCCTAACACAATGATGGAAAAATTTGTAATGTGATCATAAACAAGGGCATGCCCCACAATATTATTCAACAAGATAATTCCTCCTAACTAGCCTAATCGTTTCCAATCATGAAAATCTCAACATGAAGGTTATTTAAACAAGATCATTATCATCAAACAAGCTCATGTTGATTCACACCAGCCCATCAAAAAGATCATGCAACAATATTCACCCTCTCTTAAATCACCTAACACATGAAGAATTTATCATCCAAGCATAGTTTCACATCAAAACACCCAAACTTTCTTCAACACAAGATTATGCATACAACCCAAACACATTTCTCAACAACACACACTCATTCACATAACACCACCACAATGTTGGTAAAGGAAATAAACAAGGAGTTCAATGGATTACCCGGAATGAAGCTAAGAGTTGCATGATCCACACAAGAAGAAGCAAAAACTGCTAATTTTTGAGAGAAAATCTTCAAATTTTCAAGTTCACCAAGAGTGTGTGTGAGAGAATGTTTCTCAAAAAGATTGAATGTACCAAGGATCTAAAAAGTCAGCAAAGGTGATAAGGGGGAGAGATACAATTAAGATGAGGATGGAATTTTGAAAATTGCAAATTAGGGGACAATACTACCAATCAATTAAATTACAAGAGATATTGGAACTACTATTTGCATAAAAGATCCTAAGGAATTAGGGATTTCAAAATATATGAACCAAAAATGCATTTTTTAGCTTGAAATTCAGAATTTACAAAAATTTACATTTTTGGAACAATTTGACAGCTCAAATGGGGTAATGACACGTATACCCTCGTGTTGAAGGTACCCATGTGCAACCCTCCTTGTGCCAATTCTTGTGGCACAGACCGTATCGCGTGGCACGGATTGTTCCAAATCTTGGATGAGGCGTCGTTTGCCTATTTTTGTGACACAGACTATATCGTCTGGGGTAGTCTGTGCAAAAATCTGGCACGAGGCTGCCATAATTTTGACCCTATTTCCTTAGTTTTCTCACTTTATTTTAAAAAATATTTGTCACTCATCAAGCCTAATTCCATCCGAACAAAATCACGAGACTCGAACTTAAATTTACAAATCAACAAGAGTTTCATCTCAAAAATTCTCATCACAAACAAGAACATGCAAAATCTATCTAATCACTACTCAAAATCATGAAATCAAAGTAGAAATATGCATAGTATATTTATTTTCGTCCTCATGAATTAATTCTCATGTTTAGTTAGAACAACCTACCATTGGGTCTCCAGAATTGCCATTGGTTGCTCCACCCACAATGACATCTTTGTGGAGAGGTCTCCACAATGTGTCACCCTTACCTTTGGACGCCTTATCCGCCATATAAAATGAATCTCTGTGCCTTGCTAAGGTTGAGTCCGTAAACATCACGCTGGGTTTAGGAGGAAGTATAGAGTGTGTTAAGTTCTTGACACTCTTCTTTTCCCACTGCAAGTTAGTTAGCATGGAAAAGGAGTATAATGCAGATATATTATCACTCGAATCATGAAATAAAAAGGAATCGTCAACATTATCATCATCAACAAGGGATTCATCCAAAGATTCATGCTCATTTGTTATACAAGCAGTTTCATGTAAATCATGCTCATTGATGTCCTTCATTATGCGTGCGTTAACCGTTACATTCCACATAATAATTAGCTTGTTTTACATGATGGATTGCTACTACTAGTTGAGTTTACGTGACAAGGGGTTTAGACGGCCATGTTTATTTTTTTTAACATCCGTTTTTAGACTTAATGGGTACTAATGGACATCTTGTATCCATGGGCACCTAGGTCTTCCTTTTGATCATCCTTAGTATGTCACCCAGAGGTACTTTTGCGTCACATTCTATGTCAAGGCCATTTGTAAGAGAGGTAGAAGATATTAAAGGTCGTTCGCAAGGAAGGTAGATGAGATCAAAGGCTATTAAAACTAGAAAGGTAGTAGATGAAGCATGGTATAAGAAGATTGGAGCCAAAGATAGGTGGCATTGGAGTTCAAGGTGACCAAAGAAGTACCGGTGAATTGTAATCCGATGTGTTGCGCCAAAGTATGAGAATGATCTGAGAAGAATTAGCCTTCAATACTAATTCCATTTGATTATTCTTCTCGAGCGCTATGAAATCAACCACTAAAACTCTTAAATCGAACTAATGGTTCATCTGTAGCAAAGAAAAGAAGTTTAGCCAGCCAAGGTACAAATGGGTCGGCGCAGACTGCTTATGGATGGCACCAACGGCCTGTGCTAGAGGAGTTTGCTCGCTTAAAATGATTTGGCATGAAAGCATAGTCGGGACTGCGCCAAACGCTATGGGCCACACGTGCAATTTTAAACCTTCACTCAAAATCGGCTAAGTATGAGTGCAGACCATCCCATTTTCGAAGGCTCGCACCGTTCCAAGTGCAAATTATCTAGACCAGCCGACTAGGTGTGGAGAATCAAGCAGCTTATGTCGAGTTACTAAGAAAAATGACCTTTTTGACGATGGTCTATGCTAAGATCCGTGCCTCGTGGATCAAAATCTCAAAACCAAGGCTACTGACCATGGCCCGCGCCAAAGGCCACGGTCTGCACCAAAGATGTCAACACGGATCGCTCTAGATGCAGCGGATCATTCCACCACAAACCAAGAAGCCCACGCTAGAAGCAGCGGCCCATACCAGATGACTTAACCCAGCTCGCTTTAGATCCAGCAGCCATTGCCAGCGCATACCAAGTACACGGTACGAACCGCACCATCCACAATGGTCCATGCCAGGCGGCGGTTGGCTTAGGGTTTCCCACTTTTTAGACTATTTTTAGGCCCAATCTACTACTACTATAAAAATAGCCTTAGTCTACTAGGTTTTCAGATCCTAGATCCTTAACCCTATTTTTATTCTACACTTGTATACTGGGAGAGCACATTAGAGAGAGAAACATTCTCTCTTCTTTTATTTCTTTCTTTTTATTTTACTTTAATCCTGTGATGTGGAATTCATCAATGGCATTAACATACTTATCAATGGCATTTCATACTTAGCCGGTTTGATAGTCAGTAACCTTGGTTTTTATCATAATCAGTAGCCTTGGTTCTCTAAACTAATATAATTCATCAATGGCATTTCACCCAAAGGACCATAGGTTTGATAACAATAAGCCTTCTAATAAAGTCATAGTCATTTAACCTAACAAAGCATTTATTAGGTTAAACCTAGAACAAACAACATTCAAGGTTAAACATTTCTTTGCATCTACGGGATAAATATGAGAACAATCCACATTAACATACTCATCTAACAAGAATCATCACACATTATACACAAGAATTCTAAATCCATGCTTTTGGATTTCATGTCAAATGAGCTAAGAAATTTTCAACTTTCCTAACACTCTAACACTTCAATCATACAAACATTTCATATACTCAAACAACCCATGGTATAAATGAGGCAAAAAACAACATTAATGGCATAATCAACGCTCTCCAAGAAATGTTCATAAATGAGAAAATATTGAATGTTACAACATAATTTTGGAAGCTTCAATCAATTGCTCCTAAGAACTAGATTTAGCTCAAGAGTTCATACTAATTAATGCTAACAAACCAAACATAATACAAGAGAATTCAAAGATGAAAATGGTTAAAAACTAGGGTTAAAATAGTACCAAAATGCAGGAAGAAGAAGATGTTAATCAGATGAAAGAGAATGATATTTATAGTACAAAAATGATAAGGTTAGGTTCTGGCGAGTAGCGACGTGTTCGTATTCTTTTCTTCTTGTGGCAAGCACTCTTATTCACAATAATTTCCCTCATTTATAAAGTCTTTAAATCTTTGAAGCAAGTCTTCAAAGTATTCAAAATATTATCTTCAACGGCCTCCGGTCTTCAAGTCTCCAAATCTTTGAAGCAAGTCTTCAAAAGGTAATCTTCAATGGTCTTTGGTCTTCAAGCCTCCATGTTCTTCCATTGTCAAACAAAATTCACTTAGAAGAGGTAAAAGAGCGTAAAATCACTCTTACCCCTCCTAAGAGAATTTCAAGGTAAAACACAAACTCTTGATAATAAAAGAGCACAAAAGTGATCCCAAAAAGTACTAAATTATGAAAATAAAATGGACACATCAAACCTTCCCATACTTAAACCTTACACGCCCTCAAGTAAGAAAAGATTCAATCATATGAAGGAAGTGACGTATCCACATCCTAATCACTATTCCTACAAGTAAATACCTCAAAAACTCTCAATATCACACATCTTAATGTTAAGGTCAAATGAGAAGTTTCCCACAACCCACATTCCTAAATCTACCTAAACCATATAGATTTCTCAATTCATTGATATCTCCAAAACATTTTCAAATCTCGAATTGACAATCCCGACTCCAATGGTACAAGGTGAAACTAAAAACATGCATGAAGTTCAAACACATGTTCCACTTTATACCAATATATCATCCTAAAAATGAAGTATATTAACAATCATAAATTTCTTAAATTACTTCATTTTCCCCCGCTAAATTTCCCACTCCCATGAGATCCTTAAGATGTCAAGCTACCCGATCCATCCATATGGCCACCGCGGCCTTATGACTCCAACGCTGGCAAATGAGTCAACACATAACATTTTTCCTTTTTTCTCTCTCTCTCATTTTGCCTAGGAGCCCTTTTGGGTTTTCATCCTAGCCACACATCATATTTTTTTGTCTTGCATCTCACCTTTTTTTGTACATTTAGCCTCTCATTTTTACCTAGGTTGGCCTTTCGGGTTTTTGACCTATCCGGACCCTCAATGTTGCCTAAGATACCCTCTCGGGTTTTCAACTTAGCGGAATTCTTTTTATTTACATATTTTTCTAAATTTTTTTAATTATTTTTTTTCACGTTTCTCCAATCCAAAAAGTAGCAAAGTGCTTTCTAAACGTTAAGGCTAAGAAAAATATCAAAGCTAACATCATCCGACTACGTCAAAAGAAAAGCTCCCCCAAAACAAAAATAGGGGAAAATATCCAAAACAAAACGAAAAGATTATCCCAAAAGTAGCTAATCTACAAAAATATCTCCAACCTGAACAGTGAAATCAGTAGATACCCCTCCCCACACATAGAATGCAACATTTCCCTCAAGGTAGACGAATAGGGAAAAAGCGTACATATCAAAGTATGGAAAGGGTAAGAGTGTAATGCTCACAAATCACTGCTATGAGGAAGAAGGACCACCACCGAAATAACGGTACTGATAACGAGCCAGCCAATCTGTGCTACTCTGCCTCCTAGCTCTATGCCTCTTTACTCCCGGATAAGGGTCTAAGACATCACCTGCCTGGGATTGGATCTCATTGATGCGAATTGATAGGTGGTTAATCTCCTCATCCATGTTAATCAAGCTCTGGGAGACAAACACATTGTGCTCTGGTATCATCCTGTTTTGGTTGCAGAATCCATCCTATATGGTTAGCATCATACGCTCATAGAAATCAGGTGGGTGCTGGGAGTAGTGAGGTGGCACATAGTCTTCCTGCATAGGCTCGGTCTCTGGTGGAGGCTGTGCGGAGTGCTACTATAGTCGCTCAGAAGAAGGTAGGTTGCTAGCATCGCACTCAATAGGGGCTGGACCAAGGTCGTGGAGCTCATGCTGGAAGTCCTCTCTGCACGAGGAGTCTGGTGAAATCGCCAAGTCCACTAGGGGTGTATCAAACTCCAACTTCATCTTGTTGGGCTGAGGAAGTGCCATGAATGTGGCCATCCTGGTGCCATATAGCCAATGAAATACCCCTGTGGTCCACATAGCGCTAAGCATTTCAAATTGCACCAATCTCTCTGTAGCACGCCAATCAACATGTTCATGCAAGAAGCTGAACTTTATTGTTAACAAAAATTGAATGAAAACATTTGGTGGAAATTATCATGTTCATATATAATGCTTATTGTAAGAGTAGTAATAGAATACTAACATGATTGACAGACGGTTACCCCAGAACAAATTGCGGACGGGACACTTGCAATCCCAAACTCTTTAACACCGTAACTGATAAAAAAACTTGCATAATCCCACAGAGAGTTACAAAAATTCCTTACAAATGACCCTTGTATACTTATAAGTCATCATCTACAATTTACTTTGGACAATGTACTTGTGCTATTTAAAAATCGATGGACGGACTTGTATTACCTTTTAATTTGATAATAATACCTAGAATTTATAATTTCACTCAAATCAATGTGGTGGAAATTATCATTTTAATATTTAATGCTTATTGTAAGGGTAATAATAGAATAATAACATAATTGATGGATGGTTACCCAGGATGGATCGCGGTCGGGACACTTGTAATCCCAAGTCAAACTCTTTAACATCGTAAATGATGAAGAAACTGGCATAATTATGGTCAATTTTTCCATCTTCGTCAAATGTGGACCTAGTTGATATGCAATAGGGCTGAATAGTCAGGCCCAATACCCTGTAACCGGCATCAGTCATATGTCGTTCATATGTCATTGTACCAGAACTCTAACGCGAGGTCGCACATACATAGGTACAACGCCATTTTAGTGGGCTGAAATGGTGAGACCCAGACTCCTACTAGCCAAAATAGCACATCCTTTGGTCCAGCAATCTCTATATACAACTCCCTGGCAACGTCGTACAAATCCTAGGTGGAAGCATAACGCATATTTAAATGGAGCCCATCTCACATACATCACTTCAAAGTTTCACATTTTCCTCAATTTTTTACGTGCACCTACCAATCTTTTCAAAGGTATGGTTTCCACATGTGGTCACATTACTTTTTTATTCAATTTACCCTAGAATTTGTTATCAATGTGAATTAGTGATTGCATGTGTTGATTGTTTAAAGTATCGCTGATTCTCTGAATTGGGGTGGTAGGATATTCAGGTTTTTAGTATTTGGTGTCTAAGTATTCTAGCTATGGAGTGGTTCAATTGTTTTGCTTATAACCTAGATTTGTTCCCAATTTTTTGCTCATGTTTTTGTAATTGATCTGCTACCATGCGAGGTCGCTACCATGAGAGGTCGCTAACATTTTTTTTCACTATCCAATTTCTTTATACTTCTACATTTAACGCATGTGACAATGTGAATTACATCAATCATGTCTATCAACGCTGGTACCAGTCGTGACCCGATCGAGGTAACCAATTTTGGTTATTTTTTTAAATATTCCTTCTATTACATTAATAATATTATCAATGCAATGTTAATAATTTCTTTGACCAATTCATATCAGTACAGATACGAATGATGACAGTCCGTGACACATACGTTTGCGCAGATATCTATTTTTTTCCATACTCTGACCCAGAGAAACTTTGGGTCAATTCCAATTATGGTAAGTCCTATCTGTTTTTAAAAAAATTGAATTTCCAATTGAATTTTTCTGTATATTACTTTCATGAATACTAGCAAATATTTTTGTTTGTAATTCAGTACATCCCTGACAATAAATTTTCGTTCCTACTGTTGTTCAAGGTGGAAGATGTGATCAGGTGCAAAGAGAGGGGTAATATTGAATGTTTATTGTTTAATATAGCATAACTCGTTGGTGGGCTGAATTTGCATGGCCTATCAACATATGCAACGTCGGTCACTGTGTCGACATATTTGCGGACTAACCGACTTACGTGTGATGTTACTACATATCATGCGGACAACACAACGCAGTCAAAATGACGTCATTTTTAAACTGTTATATATATATATATATATATATATATATATATATATATATATAACCACCCCACCTGTGAGTTCAAGCTTCTATTCATCAATTTGCCGCAAATTCCAAGGGTCTCTCACCACCATTCACTTCTCCACTGGAAGAAAAGTAGGGTTTTTCTAACCTTGAAACATGTTTTGGTATTAATTCCTACTTTGCATTGTCAAATCTATCGTATCTTAATGTTTTATGGTTTCTTTGCATTCTAGTTTTTACTCACATTTTTTAGAAGGTGAACTTCCGTTGGATGTAGACTTGGGTACTATGTTTTGGTAGGTCTCCATAGGGTTTTTGTATAGTTTTATGTTGTTAAATCTTAGTTTTTTTTCTGGTGTTTAGTGTTTTCACCGGTAGCTTCCTCTGTAATATGTGACCTGGTTCAGACGTTTGTTACATTTCGTTTAATGCGATAGTATAGCAATGTCGCGCACTGATAATTTTAGTAGCATAATGCTTAGTATGTGACGTCGTACATATGTTGATCGCACCCTCGGTTTCACCGATCAGCTCGCAATTACGTACTTGCGAGCTAGTGTATGTTGTCAATGCCATTGGTTTGGACCGACTCGTACCTGCAATGCGTAGGCGATGTCACACGTTGCAATTCATGCTCCTTCCATATTCACATTTTTAATTCTTATGCAGGACTAATGGCTGGCGAAGGATCTTCTAGTCATCCATTTTTCAAGTACTTAAACATTTCTCAACGAATAATTAGTAAAGCACATTTTCACACTTAACCACAATTTTTTTGTTTTCATGCATTTCTCCACACGAAGAAGCAATCCCGAGCCTATTGTGTTCGACATTGAGGATCATACAATGGCTCCCGAAAGCCCACACTTCCACTGGACACTGAAGCAGCAGAACTTCGGGAAGAATCAAACTTTGGTAAGGCATTTAAAATTAATATACAACGTCCACTATTTCCACATACACACATGCACGCACACACACACACATATATATTATATTTCTAATCAATTTTTTTTCTTATTTAGCACATTCCGTTGGAGATTGTACCATTACTGCCGAGTGCAAAGATCCTCGTAGTGCTGATGTGCTACCTGATAGAGTGTCGTATGAACTACTTGGGGTTGGCAAGTTTAAGGCCCTTTTCCCCAAAGGGTTTTGATGAGTTCCTTAAGGGAAACAACCTACGCATCGGGGACACCTTGTTCTTCGAGGTGATCGAAGCTGGGGGGCCTATTGTCTGCAAGGTTATCATTATTAGAGTTGCTTTAGTTTATTGTAATCTTTATTATATTTGAGTTAGGACAAACATTATTCAAATTTTAGTACTGATTGTGAGAATCTTTTGACGACTACTATTTTTCTACATATAGAACTGTCTAATTGAGCATTATAAGATTGACTTCACGTGTTGATATGTTGTTTTTATTTGATTTTAACATCTTATGTGTGTTTATATTTCCAATTTTTATTCTTTTCTATCACCGTCAAATTATTTACTTTGAATTATCTTTTCAAATATATGCGACGTCGGTAAGTCAATCGCTAAACGTTTCAGTAGAAGCAACGCCAATGGCAAAACTGATCATTGTTCCAACACAATATGCGACGTCGCACGCTGATCGATCGGATTATTTACTTCATTTTTTATCTTTTCATTTGGTTATTTTTATAACTGATGTAAAAAACCAATTATTTACCACAGTTTGTTTTATGACTGAAGTAAAAAATACTTTTTTACTTCGAAAAAAAAGTAAACTGGGGTAAAAGAACTTTTACCTCAGTTTTTTGGGGTTAAGAAAAAATCGAGGTAAAAAGGTCAAAGTAATAGGTGTTGTTTCTTGTAGTGAGTGGTTAAGATTTGGCCACAAAAGAAGTCAAAAAGTAGCAGACTGGAGTGGGTCGCATTCAAAACACATGGACCATGCACCCGTTGGGAACGCCCAGTTCGGCACTACATATTTTCTCGCACACCGGTAGCATCAACACGCAAGCTGCACGACCTTCCTCTAAGGGATGAAATTTCCCTTTTCCATGGCGCGCGCGAGCTTGCGGCTAAGGCCATAGGCTGCATGTCCGGTTATCTTCACCCTGCCGGTTGGTCGACCGGTCTTTGCATCGGTCGACTATCCTTCTTCCTTCAATCTGGATGTTTTATTCTACCAAATCGTATTGGCCTTCACTTCCAAACTCTTGTTTTATTTGTAAATCTTCATTGTTGAATCTTTCACCATTGGCTTGATCATAAAGGGTAATCTATAAACACCTTAAACTAGAGACTTAAGATATAACTCCTATATCATCATCCTAACCTTACTAATAACAACGTACCCATTATCCTTACATAAAAACCTAATCTATTACAAATATGAGTTTCAAATGTGCTAAAAAGGATGAAGTGAGCACAATCACCCATAATGACACAAATCCATTACACTTAAAATAGGTTATCAAACGAAAGATTTAGATATGTAACCTGCCTTCCCTTGGGGTTGTTAATTGTAGCTAATTAACCCAAGCGAAGGCATGTGGTTAGAAGAAAGAGATTTATAATTATGCACCGTTCTTACTGTTACGCAACCTAGAGGGTAGTTAGCGGAAAACCCTGGGTTTGTCCACAGAGATGCTAGGTCTAATGTGCCAATCGCAACACAACCTCGTACGGGTCGTCAATCTGTACGAGTAAAAGGAATAACTAGTAAAGCAAACATGCAAAGTGAGTTTTTTGGTTTTTCAAGCTAACAACTACCAAACATAAAAGTAAAGAGCAAGTAAGCTAATTAAACTAAGAACTTTGGGAAATAATTGAGCAACATGATTAATCTAATGTTTCGATCCTCGATTCATCACATAAATATTTAGGCAAACCTAATAGAGTGTTCATAACATGTGGTGTGGCCAATGGCATACACTTCCCTGTCCCTGTCACAGAGGGTGCTCTTGCAACCCTCCATTGACACCGCCATTGTAATTAGGGGAGCATGACAAGGTCCAAACATTGTTGCGGTTCTGCTTCTCCACAGTGCGATTACATCCTGGGCTTCCACCACAAATGCACTACTTCCCAATGGTCCAATCAATTAGGCCAAAGTTTCGTTGGCACCTTATCTATGATACTAGGGTTTCTTGTAACCCTAGCTTACTACTATTAGCTATCTTTACACGGAACCTTTCGGAAAAATTTACGAAGTCAGCTAAGATTGGTATGATGGCAAATAAATCAGAG
This sequence comes from Rubia yunnanensis, assembly GCA_037428765.1. Classification (NCBI taxonomy): domain Eukaryota; kingdom Viridiplantae; phylum Streptophyta; class Magnoliopsida; order Gentianales; family Rubiaceae; genus Rubia; species Rubia yunnanensis. Next base: position 82,314,320 of record CM075068.1, read on the forward strand.
CATTATCGAATCCCTCATGCACATACCCACGCAGACGTGTTCTCCCTTACCCATTCTAATATCTAGGTTTTTCTTCCCAAGAGGGCATCGATAGTTCCAGCATACATGAATATAACCCAAATTGTGTGCTTATATGTGGTGTACTATTCATTCATTTAAACTCAATAAAAATCATAATAACATCATGAACAAAAGTATTATGATGAACTAAAGAATCTCACAAAGCAAATAGATTAGATCATGCTACTACAATTTATCCCCATGCTATAGAAACTACTCCCTAGACATGGAATTCAAATAAATATTTGAATTCCACATCTTAGGATCAAAGCAAAAGAAAAAAGGAAAGAAAAAGGAGGGAGAGAGTGTTTCTCCCAATTACAACTATGCTCTCCCACTAAAAATAATATCTAAGATATAAGGTATGAAAACCTAGTAGACTAAGGCTATATTTATAGTAGTAGGATATTCGGTATAAAAATAGGCCTAAAATAGGCCAAAATTAGGGTAAACCCTAGAGCAGCCGCCGTGATGTGTCCATTTTATGTGCATAATTTAGTACTATTTTGGGTCACTTTTGTGCTGTTTTATTAACGAGAGCTTGTGTTTTACCTTAAAATTCTCTTAGGAAGGATAAGAGAAACTTTACGCTCTTTTACCTCTTTTAAGTGGATTTTGCGTGACAAGGGAAGAACACGGAGGCAATGAAGGCCGGAGGCCATTGAAAATAACATTTTCAAAGGCTTGCTTCGAAGACATGAAGACTGAAGGCCATTGAAGACCATTTTTGGAGACATTGAAGACTTGAGAAATGAGAGGAATTGCTATGAAGGTGATTGTATACCACAAGAAGAAGAAAAGGAAGCAAAGAAAAAATCTGGCACCCGTCGGAAGTTGCGATGGCCTCATCACGATGAGCCCGTCGTGAGTCGCGACCAACGGGTGGCCAAAATTACACCTTATCCTCTTTGTACTATAAATAGCCTTCTCTTTCCTCTCATTGATATACTTCATCATCTGCATTTTTTGGTACTGTTTTAAACCCTTTTCCTTCCATTTTTCATCTTTGAATTCTCTTGTTTTATGATTAGTTGTTTAGCTTGATTAGCATGAACTCTTGTAGCTAATCTATTTCTTGGGAGCAATTGACTAAGGCTTCCAAGCCCATGTCTTAAGAATAATTTGTAGCCTATTTAATACTCTTACTATTATGCATTTATGGAGCATTGAATGTGTTTGTTAATGTCATTAATGTTGTTGAAAGCTTGAGTATATGAAATACTTGTATCATATGCTTGTTAAGGTTTGGGGAAATGGGTTTATTTCCCCCTTTCTTGATAGGAATCCAAGAGTATGATTTGGAGCTTTTGATTGTGTTGATGGATTGATAATTGCTAGATGAATATGATTGTGTTGAACTCTTTGTCATGTTTGTTGCTTGTAGCAAATGAGAGAAGTCTATGAATGTCGATCGTTCTTGACTAATCTTGTGTAAATGTATAAATCGGTTAAATACTTAGACACAGTTTAGTGTTTATAATTGTTGCCAAGCTTGTTGATTCTTCGTGCTAAATGCCATCAATGGGATACCTTGAGTTGTGTTTCGACTACGAGAGTCATTGGTGAGGTTTAACAAAAGATGTCGAATTCACTCTTGCAAACTACTATCTAAGAAGGATAGAAGTTTAGCCTTCACAACAAGTAGTGAAAGTAGTAAATAGGTTGCATGTTCAATGATGGATAAGAGGTTTGGAAGTGGAAGTCAATTGCCCCCAAGGTTCCGTCAATTGTTATTTTCATCTTATCTTTAGTTGTATTGCATGATTATCATCGTTCTCTTGCTTTGTTAGTTGTTGTATTTCAATTTGATAACTTAGGAACAAACCAACCAAAAACCCCCTGTGTTTACATGCTTATATATATATATATGTATGTATGTACATGTTTAGTATGTCTTCTCTTATATATGTTTAAACACTTGAAAAGATCCCTCTTCTCGTGGATGACCCCGACTTGCCACTATCTACTTAATTGTAGATAGGAAGCAACAGGTCTTAAAAGTTTTAACTTTGAGAGGTACGTGACGACCTCTCAAATTTTGGTGCCGCTGCCAGGGAAGAGGTGTTTATTTTTAAGTGTTTGGGCATATTATGTGTGACTATATGCTATTTGTAAATATTTGTTATTTTTGTTTTTATTTTGATTTCTTAGTTGATTTTCCATTTTCACTTGGCTTGGAGACATATTGTTCGCGTTCTTGGTGTATGGTTCGCACACGATCCTCTTCACAAGAACCCCTACACTACGACCCCGAGTTGGAGTTGAATTTGAGACGGGCTAGGAGGCTTTCTTTTGAAAGTGTGAATAATACCCCTCCTAGTGACCATTTTGTGGATACATCTTCATCAATGGAACATCGAATCGAGCACGAAGATGAGCATCCGAGAAGGGAACCTCACCATCCTCCACTCCACCAACTAGAGATCCCTTTGGGGCAACCTTTGTTGAGAGACATCATGGCTCCCAACCTCGATCAACAACCGATGTGTATTGAGTATCCCGTGGTTGGACCAAATGGCCATTTTGAGCTAAAGACCGGGTTCATCAACATGCTACCCGTCTTCCTTGGTAGGCAAGGGGAGAATGCTAACAAACACCTCACCAAGTTTCACTTCTTGTGTGGTGGTACGGTCCCCCATGGAGTGGATGAAGATTTCTATAAGTTGAAGGCATTCCCGTTCACATTGAGGGATGGTGCAAGAGATTGGCTCCACTACCTACCGCCCAAGAGCATTAAGAGTTGGCTTGATATGAAACAAAGTTTCTAGCCAAATACTTTCCGGCCTCTAGATCCTCCGCCTTGAAGAAGGACATAAGAAACATCCTCCAATGGCATGAAGAATCTCTCTTCGATTATTGGGAGAGGTTTAAGAAGCTTCTTGCAAGTTGCCCTTATCACGGCTATTCGGAGGGGGATTTGGTTTATTACTTCTACAATGGCCTTCTTGATGAAGATCAAAGGTAGGTGAGAAGTTCTTGTGGTGGAACCCTTGGAAACAAGACATCTTCCGAGGCCATGCAATTATATGAAGAGCTAGGGGAAGAATCGAGAAACTTTCGCTCAAGGGCCGATTTGAGAAGGAGAAATCCAATGCCCACAGGTGACTCTTCAAATAGTGGAAAGCTCGAGGATCAAGTCTCGGCCCTTGCATCCATGGTGAAATATTTGATGAAAAAGCCCGGAGGAAATGCGCCACATGTTAAATCATGTGAAATTTGTTACTTGTCGCATCCTATGGACACTTGCCCCATTTTGCAAGAGGATTATGTTGAAGACGTAAGTGACATGGGCTATCAAGGCTACCAAGGAAACCAAGGCTACCAAGGCAACCAAGGCTACTAAGGCAACCAAGGCTACCAAGGTTATCAAGGGTACCAAAACCGGGGATATAACTCAGGAAATCGTGATAACCCAAACCTCCGGTATGGAAACCCTCAAGGAAGGGAAAACCCTCAACCATATCGACCTCTTCAACAACAATATAGGCCACCTTAATAACAATTCCAAAGTCTCCAAGACAAACCCCAAGACCAAGGGGAGAGCTCGGGGCTAACAAAGGATGAGGTGATGAAAGCCATTCGCCAGTTGGGCATGTGCGTGGAAAAAAGTCAGAAATTCCAAGATGAAGCCAAGGCTAGAATCAAAAACTTAGAAACTAAATTGATCCAAATAGCTCAAGTGGTGAACCGGATGGAATCCCGGGAAAATGGTAAGCTACCCTCCCAACCGGAGATCAACCCTCGACAAAATGCAAGTGCTAACGCTTTGAGAAGTGGTAGAGAGGTTGGCACTTCACCGGATAATGAAATTGTTGAAGAGGAGCCTAAGAGGATTGAGGTGTTTGGAAAAGGGGTTGAGAAGGAAGAAGCCCATGAGGAGAAGGCCGAAGAATTAGCCAAAAAGGGCAAGGAAGAAGAAATTGAGGTGGAGACATTGACACCAAGACCGAAGTCAACCTCCATCCCAGAACCCTCATCTCCTCCTCACAAAAGAGAAAAGATGGTGGAGATCCCTCCATATGTACCAGAACCTCCATTCTAATAGCAGCTATTGATTATTTCAGAAAGTGAGTAGAGGCTGAGCCCTTGACAAACATAAGAGGAAAAAAAGTTATCTCCTTTTGCTGGAAGAACATTGTGTGCCATTTTGGAATCCCAAAAACAATCATTATGGACAATGGAACACAATTTGCTCAGGATCCCTTCAAGATGTGGTGCGAGGAATATCAGATTAAGCAAAAGATGACATTTGTTTACCACCCCTAAACTAACGTGCAAGTGGAAGTGACCAACAGAACAATAGTAAATGGAATACGAGTACGCCTCGAGGGGGCAGAAGGTAATTGGATATGAGAACTACCCAATGTATTATGGGCATATCAGACAGCTGGGTTTTCTACTACTGGAGAAATGCATTATAGTCTCGTATATAGCTTGGAAGCAGTGTTTCCTGCGGAAATAGGAGTTCCTATCCCAAGGATGATGCCTGCTGTAGATGAGACGATCAATCTACAAAATAGATGTCTGGATTTTGATATGGTAGAGGAAAAGAGAGAGTTACCTTCTCTACACAAGGCTAAAGCCAAGAAATGGGTTAGAAGATACCATGTCAGAAGGGTAAAGAAGGTGTTGTTTAGCCCGGGGAACTTGGTAATGAGAAAAAAATGAGAAAAGCAGAAAGGAACCCAAAGGGAAGTTAGCTGCAAATTGGGAAGGACCTTACAAAGTGATCAAATCGCACCCGGGATGAAGTTATGTTCTCAAGCAGATGAACAGGTTTGAGTGCCAAGCAGGTGGAACTTTACCACCTTGAGAAAATACTACCAACTATGATGTTCGAGTGGTTTTCTCTAAAGCGGCACTCTAGTTGATATTTAAGCAGGTTGCTTTAAAATAGAGCTCTAGATGATATTTCCGCTACGGCTGTTTTTTGAGTGGTTTGCTCTAAAGCGGCACTCTGGTTGATGTTCAAGCGGGTTGCTTTAAAGCAGCGCTCTAGATGATATTTCCAGATACGGCTGATGTTCGAGTGGTTTGCTCTAAAGTGGCACTCTGGTTGATGTTTGACCAGGTTGCTTTAAAGCGGTGCTCTAGATGATATTTTCAGCTACGGCTGATGTTTGAGTGGTTTTCTCTAAAGCGGCACTCTGGTTGATGTTCGAGTGGTTTGCTCTAAAGCGGCACTCTAGTTGATGTTCGAGCTGGTTGCTTTAAAGCGGTGCGCTAGATGATATTTCCAGCTACGGCTGATGTTTGAAGTGGTTTGCTCTAAAGCGGCACTAGAAAGCTATCTTGTAATCTTGAAATGATAAACTAGTAGGCGAGATTAGCAGGATGTAGGTGGAAACACCGAACCTGGGTAAAATGCTTGTGTCTCTAAATTACTTAATTCCTGCTTGCCAAACATATTCGTATTTTGCTCTGCCTAAGAAAATTGCACAGGGCGCTCATATTTGAGCGGTAAACTATAACAGATATGGGTTATTTATTCAAACCTCAGCAAATATATTAGGAATACATTATTGATACGAGCAACTATCTAAGTTTATTCATTTAAACATATTTACTTAGCGGGAGGAAATACCTCCTGAAACAATTCTTCAGTGGAGATAGGTTTTCCTAGCTCCTTCACATTTGCCTCTATTTCTTTGAGTTCTTCAAGTTTTATACCGGCTGCCCTTCGAATATCCTTCATTTGTTCCTCTACAATATATTCTGAGGGATCAAGAACGGTAAAGTCCTTACATTGCTTCTTCGTGGAAGATTCAAATGGGTCCTTCGAGGATGACCCAGCGCTTTTGCGACGTTTTGAGAAAGATCATTGGGTAGCTTTGTTCAAAGGGACAAGATGTCGTTCAGCCTCCTTAGTGGCAAACTTTTGTGACCAAGGGGCAGAGTGAAAGCTCGAGGGGGTGAATCTCTTTACCTTCTGCTCTGCCAGCCAATCGAGAATGAGGTCAAAACCTTTTTCTACCGAGGAGTCCCATTCTCATGAACGTTAACCTCTTCCATCAAGTAATGAGCCAATTTAAGTAGAAAATTTGGTAGATGATCATTGTTGATTAAGTAGGAGGAGGGAATACGGTGGGAAAGAATGTGGGCACGAAGGCTCACTTCGTGTGCTGCAATTGTTTCCTCATACTCAGCAAAACGTTGCTCCACTTCTGTAGCTTGTATCTTCCAGGCCTCAATCTCCCTTCCAATTTTTGCGTTCTCAGATAAAATAGGTTCCACCAAAGACCTATCTTCACCTGGGGGGCTCTCTCGAGGGGCCAGAGGAGGTTCGCTTGAAGAATGGGGGGGGGGGGTCCTTGCTGGCTATCTTCCAAGTGAGCAAGTTCTCTTCAAGGCTAGCCACTCTGCATTGAGCTAATACATTTTTTTAGAAAGTAATTCCCTCTGGGCTACCAGTCTGCGATTTTTGCTGAAGCAACCGATTAGGCACCCTTCCACTGCTGGAAGCCTAGTCGAAGTGGTAATGCAGGATTTCAGAGAACCAAACTTCAAATAAATTTGATGCATTAGTTATTCTAATTCTTCATCAGTAGGATTGCAACCCTTGACCACTTCTAAGGGATAAGTACCATTAAATTATTTTCTAAGGAAATCCTTAACAATCCCCTTAAAAGTTGGATGGTCTTTAGATAACCACAACTTCATTTCAGCTTCGAGTTGGTGGAGCTTGTCCTTCAAGGAATTCTTCTCTTGATTACACTTAGAAAGATCTCAAAGGGTGCCTTCTAACACCATTTTCAACTAATTATACTACAAAAAGAAAACAAAGGTAAAATTAATAAGTTGCGACAAAAAAATGTATTTTTATTGATACTGAAAGTAAAAAAGGGGGGGCTACAATTGAAGGGCCATAAGAAAAAAATTACAATTAGGGACCAACCCTAGAATCATCCTCCTTTGATGTGGAAGCAATCAATTTTACCACTCGGCCAGTGACGGAATCCTGCTTAGGAGAGGTGTATGTAGCCTCTGGAAGGGGAATCACACGAATCCCCTCAGTAGTGAAGAACTGCCCTTTAGACTTGATGAAATCAAAAAGGGAAAAACGAAGGCCGTTGTTCTTAATGGCATCGTCCCACTTCGAATCCAGAGTGGTTTCAAGCTCTAGATTAACCAGTTTGTCCACCTACTTGGCCAGATCTTCAGATAGAGAGGCGAACACTTGTGGCTTTAAAAATTCCTTAGCTAATTCACTACAGCCGATTTTCTTGGCCGCACCCAGAAGATCCAAGAAAAGTTGAAGTAGCCCAGGGCTGTTCAACAGCTTATGTTTAAAGGCCTTGAGCATTTTAACTTGTGTGGCCGGATCCTCTGCATCTTGAATTCCTCTTTGCAAAGGTGTCCTTCTCTAGCATCCATTGACGCCTCTTAGCATCAACACCCTACCTCTCCCCTTCCAGAATCTTTTGTCTTTCTTCAAGCGCCCTATCTTTTTCCTTGAGAACTCTATCTTTCTCCTTAAGCACCTTATATTTCTCCTCGAGAGATTTTCTTAGCTGCAAAATCTCAGCATCATTTTTGCTGAGCTCCTCACTGAGGTTACCGTTGCCAGCGGAGAAAAGGGAAAAGAAGGCCGCCATTCTCTCGGTGGCCTTGTGGAATATTTGGGAAGCCTAACAAAACAATTCAGCTCCGATTGATGTTATAAAAAAAAGGGATGCTAAAAAAGTTAAATGTATAAAAAAAGGGGGGGTTAGAAAAGAACCTTAGGGTTAGATGCCATCGTTGAAAGGTGAAGCTAGATCATGGATATAGATGCCACATCATGCAAAGGGGGTGGAGATTGTTGATGAACATCCTCGCTGCTATGTGATCCCATGAGCGGTCTTGTGAGGAGGGATCGATAGTATTATTGTCCGCCCTTGTCTTCTAGCGAACGATCCTGGTGTTAGGTAACTGCTCAGAACCAGTGGAGATCTCAATGGTAAAGGTTGGAGATCTCACTCCCTCGCTCTGATTTCCGCCAACGTGAATTTCAGATCGAGCGGTTGGCTTACCACGAACTCAGAAAATCATATATCCCCTAGCTCTAACGGTGGCGTGTGGAATCATATTTTAAGCCTAGAAAGGCTTCGACACTTAATCGTCCGACTCAAATTTAGGTTGCAACATAACTATCATTTAACATTTAAAAAAAGGTTGTAGATCTCAATGATAAAGATCTCATCCCCACTTTCCTCGATCCCTTCTTGTGAGTAACTTTTCCTTGCTCATTCTTGTTACTAGCTTCCTCAATAAAGTCATTTTTAGTCACATAAACAAAGTTAATGACAATCAGAAAGTAAACAACATAAAAAAACTAACTACATAGGACTTGAATCCATCTATTAAGGAATTTAGATATTACTTGTAATTGCAATTAGATTCTATTCCCTTTTCCTAGCTTGTATAGGTAATATGTACCACTATATAATGTACCATGAGATCATGAATACAGACATACATTATTACCCTTATTTTCTACATGGTATCAGAGACTAAAATGTTGAAACCCTAAGAAAATTTTTGTTGCTTTCCTGAGCCGTTGCTGCCGTCACGTCCATCCATGCATTGTCACACCTGCCGCCAATCTCTGCCGCTATTGCTCGCCGATCTCCATGTGTCGATTGACGCACCGAGTCTCCAGGTTTACGTAATCTTCTGACTGCTCGTTGTTGTCCATCCGTCAGCGCGTCATCCACTACGTACCAATACCGATCCACGCAACATTGTCGTGAAGCTCCCATGCAGCCGCATCGTCCTGCTCACTGATCTCTATCGGTCAACTGCCGCACAGAGTCTCCAAGTTGCCACATTCCTTCGATATTCTACTACCGCCCGTGTATTTCCCTCAATGCACTAACTCTGAACTCCACGCATCGCCACCTTCTGAGCCACATGCCGCCACGCCTTGCCGATCCAATTTACTGTTGTCGATCTGATTCAATCTGTCGCTGCTACTCTGTTCTGATCTACTCCAATGTCTACCTCTTAATTTAAATATGTTACTCACTATTTCTCTCAGCCATTATTCACTAACATCGTTACCTTGCTGCTAGGATTTGTGGCTACGGCCTCCAGCTCACCTACCCGGTCTGATTTTGGCCCTTCTCTGTCTAATGACCAATGGAGTACGACCCTTTTTATTTATTTAATCAGTTACATTACCCATCTAACCATGGGTCAGGTAAGTCTACTTTACCCTGGATTCTTGATTCAAGAGCCTCGTATCACATGACCAGTGACAAGGGTTCTCTTAATGATATTACTACACCTATTGACTTTGTGAATGTTATACTACCTAATGGATCTATGTTATCTGCTACATAAGATGGTTCTATTTACTTTAGTGATGTTACCCATACTCATGAGCTATACATACCTACTTTACGATGCCATTTATTATCATACTCTAGATTGTTATCTGCCTTAAAATGTCTAGCTTTGTTTACTGAAAATTATTGCATTTTACCGAAAATTAGTACTAGGACTGTGATTGGCGTGGATGAATAGCAGGGGGCTTTACTAGCTCCGCCAGCAAGATACTCATGTTCGTCCTCATATCATGCCGTCTATTCTGACGATTGCATCGGTCTCTTCATCTAATTTATGACATCAGCATCTTGGGCATCCACTCTCTATGGTGTTATCTTTTGTTCCTACTCTTGATCTTAGTACAAATAATACTTCTATTCCTTACTTTGTGTGTTATATAGCAAGACCGACTAGGCATAGCTTTCCTTTCGGTTCTTCAAATGCTAGCTCTTTGTTTGAATTAGTACATTGTGACATTTGGGGGCCTTATAGTTCCCCGTCTTCTAGTGGTGCATTTTATTTTTAACTATAGTTGATTATTATTCCCAAACTGTTTGGGTTCATTTATTAGTAGCTAAGTTTGAAGTAGCTTCTAGATTTATAGAATTTTGTGCTTTGATCAAGACACAGTTTGGGTGCACCATTTTCCATGTCCGTGTTAATACTGGTACAGAATTTATGCCCCTGAGATCCTAATTTTCTGAATTCGGTATTATTTTTTAGACATCTATAGTTGATACACCACAACAGAATGGCCGTGTAAACCACAAGTATCGTCATTTGTTGAATGTGGCTCGTGCTTTGCTTTTTCAAGCTAATCTACTTATTGATTTTTGGGAAGAATGTGTTCTCGCTGTTGCTTATCTGATTAACCGGACACTGACAAAGCAACTCAATGGTCGCACACCATTTGAGATGCTCTATGGACGAGCTCCAAATTACGCACCTTTGAAGGTATTTGGATGCTTATGCTTTGCTGCTTACATTCCCAGATACCGAGACAAGTTTGCATCCAAGAAGTCGGCGATGCTTGTTTCTTGGTTATCTTGCTGGAAAGAAAGGCTATCGCCTTTATGACTTGGAATCCCGCACTTTCTTCAATAGCTAGGATGCCAATTTTTTTTTTGAAGATCAGCTCCCATATGCAGTCACTCCATCGGCCTTAGTGAATCCCAATGGCATCGCCACCTCCACTAGAGCCTTACTCGCCGGTTACCGTCCTTCTTATACCATCGGCCACCTATCCGCCTGGCCAGTTAGACCAGCCATACAGCCTCGACCACCAGCCCACTACTTTGTAGGTCCGATCTGATGCCGCGCCACCGGAGTTGACGTCGCCACATGTGGCTCATGCGTTAGCGGTTCCCATCGACAACGCACCGCCATCTCCTGACGCGGCGTCTCAGGCACCGGACACTGCCATCTGCTATCGTCTGCTACCAGCTCCGCAGCGGTGCATCATTGGTTAGTCTGGCGCTGCCTTCCGCAGCCGAGCCACCTCCTCTTCGAAAGAGTACCCAAAATTGCCAACCTCCTCCTTACTTGGAAGAATATGACTGTGATGATGATTATGTTTGTGCTTTGTGCTATTACTACTGAAGACCCCCCCCTCCCTCTCCCGACTGCTACGTTCATTCATGCGCCTTCACTATCCTCAGGTGTTCTCTATCCTCTTACTGATTATGTAAATTGTGAGAATTTTTTTGATACGCATTCTAGATTTTTGGGTGTAGTAACTTCTAGTGAATATCCCACCACTTATTCTAAGGCATCAAAGCATGTTCACTGGTGAGATGGTATAACTGAAGAGGTTAGTGTGCTTGAGCGTAATCAGACTTGGACAATGGCATCTCTACCTCTGGACAAGACTGGAATTGGTTGCAAATGGGTTTACAGTACAAAGTTTAAGTCTGATGGCACCATTAAGCATCATAAGGCGCCTGGTGGTTCTCAGGAATTACCAAGTTGAAGGGATTGACCACACTGAGACATTTTCTCCTGTTGCAAAGATGAGTTCGGTTCGTCTATTATGATCTGTTGCAGTTATTCGTGGTTGGGAACTGCATCAGATGGATGTGCATAACACTTTCCTGCATAATGATCTGCATGAAGAGGTTTTCATACAACCTCCACCAGGCTATCCTATGCCCCCTGGACAATTATGTCGCCTTCAGAAATCTCTTTATGTTCTTTGCAAGGCTCATTGCAATTTGTTTGCGAAATTAACTCAGGCTTTATGTGTATTTGGCTTTGTCTAGAGTAAAGCAGATTACTCTCTATTTGCTTTTTCCCTTGGTTTGGTATCTTTGCATGTACTGGTTTATGTGGATGACTTGGTTATTGCTAGTAGTTTTTCGTCGCTTATCTCTAAATTTAAGGAATACTTGAGCTGTTGTTTTCACATGAAAGATCTTGTTCTGCTTAAGTATTTCTTGGGTATAGAGATTGCTAGAAGACCGGATGGGATGTTTATTTCACAATAGAAAATGCCCTGGATATTTTATCTAACACGGGTTTATCAGCTTCTAAACCAACTAACTTTTCGATGGAGCAACAACACGATCTAGCATGTGTTGAAGGTTCACCTTACCATGATCTTGAGCAATACTGGTGTCTGGTTGGGCGCCCGATCTACCTCACTATCACTCGCCTTGAGCTAAGTTTTTCGGTTCATACTTTTGCATAGTTTATGAAGTCTCCTTGTGTTCCTCATTAGAAAGTTGTTGTCGCATTTTACACTACCTGAAGAGTCATCGTGGTCAAGGTTTATTTTTCTCTTCCCGTAATAATTTTCAATTGACTGCTTACTATGATTCTGATTGGGCTACATGTCCTATTACCCGGCGTTCTCTTTCCGGATACTTTGTGATGATTGGTGATTCTCCATTTTCTTGGAAGACTAAGAAGCAACCTACGGTCTCCCGGTCTTCAGCTAAAGCGGAGTATCATGCTATAGCTGTTACCTATTGTGAATTATTATGGCTTAAATCTTTACTTAAAGATTTGAGGGTTGCGTATACTTCTCTTATGCATTTATTTTGTGACAGACAATCTGCTCTTCATACTACGGAAAATCCAGTATTCCATGAACGTACGAAGCATATCGAAGTAGATTGTCATTTTGCCCGGGATCTCGTGCAGTCTGGTACTATTGTTACTCATCATATCCGCACTTTTGATCAACCTGCTGACTTGTTTACCAAAACTCTCGGATGTAACCAGTTTCATTCATTACTTGGCAAGTTGGGTATTTTCGATCCCCATGCTCCAACTTGAGGGAGGGTGTTAAGGAATGTAGATATTACTTGTAATTGTAAGTAGATTCTATTTCCTTTTCCTAGCTTGTATATGCATTCTGTACCACTATATAATGTGCCATAAGATCATGAATACAGACACACATTATTACCCTTATTTTCTACACCATCTAACAGTACCCTAAATTAAAATAAATGACTACCAAATATTACATGATAACAAGATATTTAATACCCGTGCCATTTTTAGCCTCTCCTAAATGCTTCACGAACCAAGCTCGAGCACATCAAACAATTGAGCACGAGCTCGGATGAATTTTCCGGACTCGAACAAATGCCAACTCAAACATGTATGCACAAACACTTTGAACGAACGCCAACTTTGTACAAACACTTTGAACGAACCCAAACACTTTGAAATCACAATTCTTATACCGTACCTCTGAGGTACCATGATTGTGTATTTTGTATGTGCATTTCAATACACCCTTCGATTTTTTTATATTGGCACTCTTTCCTTTTTGAGATGGTCTTTTTATATTGGCACCTTCCTCATTTGGCAAATCCTAGATTATTTGCATCCACTAAATTTACTTTTTACTCTTCCAATACAATCACATCCACTCATTTTACTTTTTTTTAAATGTGTCCATTATAAGGGTGCCAAAATTTTGGGACCAGGGGGAGTACTATCATTTGTGCATAAAATATTTATAGTAACCACAATCAAATTATGATAACACGCAATGTCATATAACATACACCTCCTTACAACATGAAATGCACATAATATCACAAGTAATACGATGCTCAGGAATACCAAATAATTTGCTATGAATTATATGTAGAGTATGGGTGATAGAGTTGAATAAATAATAGAGTGGGTCTCCTGACAGGCGGACTATCCATAAACTTATGGACAGACCACTTATTTCTTACCTTATACATTGCATTTCTTAAATTACATACAAAATTTAAAATTTTTGAAAATATTTTTTTATATCATATATTTTCATATTTTCACCTTCAAATACATATTATTACTTGTTTTAACTTATAAAATGCAATATTTAAATTCTATAAAAATTATAATATTTAAGTCAAATGCCCTTGAGGACTGTCCATAAGCTTATGGAAAGGCCGCCTTTCCTGAGACTTTCCCTAAATAATATACTTTTACCACAATTTAACATTATGGAAAAACATAACTAAACCAATAAATGACATTATAAATAACTGAACGTATTTAACATGATTAAACAATGGAATATAAATAACCAGGTGAACACCTAGACAACCCTGCGCTTAGAGCATACTCAAAACCTACCAGCTATCAGCGACGCCTAATCCGCTTGCCCCTTATATCTTATCTTCGCCCCACGAAGACCATATCTCCACCCAAAGAAGACCACGGGGCCTTTTGAATAAGCACTAGGTACATTCGTAGTTCAGATTTGGATGTAATCTTGTTGGAATGAAGTTGTTTCATATTGTATTCATTGTACTTAAATTCAGCTGTTTTATCTTCGCGTTTAGTTGTAATGATTCCATGTTTGTGTTTTGGTAATATGGTTTAGGGTTCCCTGTAATTTATTGTAATGCACACTAGTAAAGGACCTTTAATTAAAGGGAGCGATCAAATGCGGTTCCTAAGGAATCGTCTTGAATGAGGATTCGAAGAGGTTCCGAGTTTGGAACCACCCTTCAAGTTTACCCTTTTATTTTAAAGATAGTTCTCAAATTCATTAAAGGTGGTTCCACCTTTATTAGCAATTGATTAAAGGCAGTTCTATTATATTTAGAACCGCCTTGAAATAGGATACAAATGAGGTTCCAAGTTCATAATTACCCCCGAGGTCACCCTTTATTTTACAGTCAGCTCTAAAATTAATTAAAGGCATTTCTAAGATAGAACCGCCTTTTATTGGACCAACATATAAATATAAAATCAAACTTTTATGTTGGTTTCCATAGTTTATTTTCCAATACTCACTCCTCTTTAGGTTTTCCACCCTCCAGCAAATTTTTAAAAACACCAATATTTTTTAAACGAAATGCATTTAATCGAATTTTACACCATGGCGAATTATCTAGCAGAATATGAATATGTTACTTCATGTGTTCATGTATTTACTTCATGTGTTTAATGTAATACTTCACATATTCCAACAAATTATAAAATGCAAAAATCTTTCTAAAAAAATGCATATAATCGAAATCTAGATCTAGCAAATAATCTAACAAATTATGAACATGTTACTTCATTTGTTTAACTATATTTAGGTAATCAAATCCAAACCTTGATGCAAGTTTGTTGATTATTCATTTTCAACATCTTCGCTGCTTTCTCCTCTATGCAAAAATTTTGTTTCCTTGAAGTGCTTCGTTTTCCATCGGTTATAACAACATCTTCATGAAATTCGTTTATAAGATTGTTAATGGAAACTCATATCTGAAGTTGTAAATTTCATATCACCTCGATGATTTCACCATTGCAGATCACTTGATCATTCCGATGCAAAAAAAAAAGGAAACAGATTTTGGGGCATAAAAACGTAGATCCAGCGACTCGGTGCAAATCCGATGCAAAGAATGCAGACCTGGTGCAATTTGTTTTGCCAAAAACACATATTCGCTAACCAGAACTCAATCTGGTGATTTGCAGAGATTTGATCCGTGATTCAAGCTTCAATCCGATGTTTAGGAGTTTCGATTCGTTGCTTCGATCGGATTGAATTTAAGAAAGATTGAAATTCCTTGATTTTGGGATATTCTTTCTAAAAAATGGCAAATAAATGGGAGTTGTTTAATACCAGATTTTTAACCCAGATTTGTGTTATAACCCGATTTCAAACCCATTTTTCAGCCCTATTTTCTAATATTTGCAATCTAGTCCCATTTTTCAGCTCCATTCACTAATATTGCAGTCTGATCCCCTGTCTCACCATAGCAAATGGTGAGACGGTCTCACGGGAGTTTTTTCTTTTTTTTCTTTTTTAAATATATATTTCAAGAAGTATATATATATACATATATTAGGCAAAGTCTTGGGAAAGACGGAGTTTGATTAGAATAATGAAAGGTAAAAGATTTTAGTTGCAATATTAAAATTTATTATGCAACGTGCATTAGTTATAAAGATTATGATCCAATCAATGCTACCCGAATAGTTTATCTTCATTTCTTCTAATTTGCAATTTAAACCTTAGTCTTTTCATGGCTTATGTAACCGTCTTTCAAGAGACGGCCTCTTTTTTTATTTAATTATTTACAATTTGGTAATTGGGTTAAATTTTGATTTAGGTTTTAATATCCAAAACCAATCCAAAATTTATGTTCAAAATTTAATTCAATTTATTCGAATATCCAAAAATCTTATATTATATTTGATTCGCCACCGCCAACTCACCTCAGCCACCTACATGTCCCACCCAGCCACCTACATGTCCCACCCAGCCACCCTAAGACTCCCTAAAACTTTCTCAGTCTCGCACACTCACCTCTGCCTCCCCCCCCCTCAGCCATGCACCCTCTTCCTTACTCCCTCTTCCTAACCACCACTACCCTCATTCGCAGCCCCACCTCAGCCCTCTCATTCGCTACAGTAGGCAGATCCCCCCACGCAATCAACGCCCAACCCGTACCCTAGTCCAACTCCTCATGACCAACGCCCGGCCGCTCACCCCCAACTGGAAGAGATCTGGCCACTATAACCCAAAACAATCCCAAACCTCACTACAGTCGCTCGCATCACAGACAAATTTGCTCACAGCTGCAAATGCGTGACTGTGCGGGTGTTAGCTTGCGCTAGTGAAGAAAAGAGGACGGGGGGTTGAAGGTAGTGAAGAAAAGGGCTAGCAAAGGTGAAGAAAAGGGCCGAAAAGAAGAAAGAAGAAGACGAAAAGGGGGAAGAAGAAGAAAGAAGAAGAAATGGAGGAGAAGGGGGAAACAAGAGGGCATGTCTGACTTTTTTCTTTTCCTTTTTTAATTCAGGGACAAAATGGTTATTTTTTTAAATTCCGATCAGACTTCCAATTGACAATACCAAGGTTAGATTACCGCATGCATCAATAGGCTAGGGTTATTTAGACGCTTTCTCGTTTACATAATTATATCGACACTTTCAGCTAAATTATATAGTTATTTTAACACTTTTCTCATTTTCTTTAATCCACCCGGACATGTATATTTAAACCGGCCAAGCAATAGAATATCTTTTGTACCACTTGCATTCAAGGACAATGTGGCAAAACAAGTATCGATTCTACAAGTGACCACATAATTTAAAAAGAAAAGCCAGTCTACATCATTTTTAGATTACAGGCAGCAACAATGCTCCCAAAGTAAGACGGTGAGACCAAAGCAGTGAACCACAACCTCAATGCCATGGAAAAATCAGTCCCAAGCAACCATCCAAAATATGATGCTTTGT
This sequence comes from Rubia yunnanensis, assembly GCA_037428765.1. NCBI lineage: Eukaryota > Viridiplantae > Streptophyta > Magnoliopsida > Gentianales > Rubiaceae > Rubia > Rubia yunnanensis. The sequence goes on from CM075068.1 coordinate 82,331,378, forward strand.
TTTCGCAGAAAGTACCTCCTTAACTTCCCTTTATACACTCCACAAAGCTTGCAAGATTCTAGCAAATCTAGCGATAGATAGGCAAGTGTAAAATGTCGAAAAACAGGAAGACTGAAAGAAACAGAAGCCTTGAGACCCTGCTGGACTTGGACAAATCCATTCTGCACGTCAAGAAAAATGATAGCGCCAAACACTCGCACAAACCAGTCCCAGGACAGGGTCTTGAGTTCAAGAACCTGTCCTATAGGGTCATGAAGAAGCAGAAGAAAGACGGTGTTTGGATTACTAAAGAAGCGCATCTTCTCAATGACATCTCCGGCCAAGCCATCAGAGGCGAAATCATGGCCATTATGGGGCCTAGTGGTGCTGGAAAATCCACGTTTCTGGATGCCCTGGCTGGCCGGATTGCTCAGGGCAGCCTGGAGGGATCGGTCAGAATAGATGGAAAGCCAGTGAGTATAACTCGCCATCCATTTCAAACTCTTACATATATAGCCATGTGTGGTTTCAAAATCATTCAAAAATGAACAAGAAACTTAACTTGGATGTTGTACCTTGTAATCTGCAGGTGACAGCTAGCTACATGAAGATGATCTCATCTTACGTGATGCAAGACGACCAGCTTTTTCCGATGTTAACTGTTTTCGAGACATTCATGTTTGCAGCTGAAGTTAGGCTTCCCCCATCAGTATCCAGGTCTGAAAAGAAGAAAAGAGTCCATGAGCTTATCAATCAACTAGGCCTAACGGTAACATCTCCATTAATCTGAATTTTGACCTTCACCTTTCCATCTTAATTTCCTCAAACTTCTGAATGTAAATGTTGTTCGGAAATTCAGAGCGCAGCACACACCTACATTGGAGATGAGGGAAGGCGAGGTGTGTCAGGTGGAGAGCGAAGAAGAGTGTCCATTGGGACCGACATAATTCACAAACCATCTCTGCTGTTTCTGGATGAGCCAACTTCAGGCCTAGATTCCACCAGTGCATTCAGTGTTGTGGAAAAGGTGAAAGACATAGCACAAGGTGGAAGTATCGTTCTCATGACCATACATCAGCCTTCTTTCAGAATCCAGACCCTCCTGGATCGCATCACAGTTCTCGCAAGGTAAAAATAACGATTGGAAACTTGACAACAATACAAAAAAAGGAGTTCAGGTTACCTGACTGAAATCCCTGCCATCAGCAAATCTTGCGACCATTACTGACTTTACTTTATTTGATCCCACCTTGCAGGGGGAGACTGATATATTTAGGAAGTCCGGCTGATCTAGGAACCCACCTTGCTGGATTTGAAAGGCCAGTTCCAGAGACTGAGAACAGCCTGGAGTATCTTCTGGATGTGATAAAAGAGTATGATCAATCAACTCTAGGACTTGATCCCCTGGTGTTATATCAAAGGGATGGTGTCAAGCCTGATTTGGTGGCGAAGACGCCAATCCCAAGGCCACCAAGAGCTTCCAAAACCCCTGGTACTCCTCGCACCAAGGCCCCCGCTCCAACTCACATCAGCCTCCGTAGTCATAACTTTTCTGCCGGCCATCTGACACCAAGAACAGATTCTACGAGTTTCCAGTATTATCAGGACGACGATGATGAAGAAGATGAATTTGATAACTCACTGGAACGAAGAGCCATGCGCACCCCAATGAGTGTGCATAGCGGAATCCACCATCATCCGCGTTTGGCTTCTCATTTCTACAAAGATTTCTCAGTTTGGATCTATCAGGGTGTCAAGGGGACCCCCCGGCGTGCACCCTCGTGGACACCTGCGGTAACCCCTGGAATCAGAAGCCATGTTTCCAGCCAACACACAACGCCACAGCAGTCTGCGAAGCATCCCGTGGCCTTCAGCATATCAATGGATTCATATGTGTCTTCTATTCCCGAATTTGAAGAGGCGGTGCTTGATGAACCCCAGCATCGGAATAAATTTGCAAATCCATGGATCCGTGAGGTTGCAGTGCTTTCCTATCGCACTGCGCTCAATGTTGTTCGCACACCAGAGCTCTTCCTCTCCAGAGAGCTGGTTTTGACAGTCATGGGAATCGTCCTATCTACACTCTTCAAGAAACTCCATGACCTTGACTTCATAACCGTTAATCGACTTCTGAACTTTTACCTCTTCACCATGTCATTGATCTTCTTTTCTTCTAATGATGCTGTTCCCACTTTCATCCAAGAAAGATTCATCTTCATCAGAGAAACCTCCCACAACGCCTATCGAGCTTCCACTTATGTCATCTCCTCCCTCATCGTCTACCTTCCTTTCTTTGCTGTTCAAGCCTTAACCTTCGCACTCATCACGAAATACATGCTTCACCTGAGAAGCAGTGTGATCAACTTCTGGTTGATTCTTTACGCTGCTCTCATAACCACCAATGCATATGTGATGCTAGTGAGTGCAGTTGTCCCAAGCTACATTACAGGATATGCCATCGTCATAGCTACAACGGCACTGTTCTTGATTACCTGTGGTTTCTTCTTGAAAGCATCGCAAATCCCCAAGTACTGGATATGGCTGCATTACATGTCTGCAATCAAATACCCTTTTGAGGCACTGCTCATAAATGAATTCAAAGGCACCAAATGTTACAATGGAGAAGCTACCGACCTTACACCAGGACCTCTAGGAGAGATCAGGATAAGCAAGCTGCACAACACATCAGCAGGAACTCTACCACAAGACTGCACATTGATTGGTGAGGATATTTTGTTCTCCATGGGTCTTAAGCTGGACAATCTCTGGTATGACGTCGCGATTCTGCTTGCCTGGGGTGTCCTCTATCGCTTCTTCTTCTATCTGGTCCTCAGGTTTTACTCCAAGAATGAAAGGAAATGAAGTCCTCAAATGCCTCTTTAAAAGCATTTTTCCATAAGATTAGCCTTCGACACACAATGCTCCTTCAATTTGTCTGTTAACTCTCTCCATTGCTCAATAGCCTTCCTGGTATCTTCTGTGTTGACAAGATACCTGACTTTATCAGTCAATCTGCACACACAAACACAGAGAGAGAGAGAGAGCATATCCATACATAGCCTAAGCTAATGCAGAACAAAAACAATAAAATGAGTGAATTAATAGTTTATGGAATACTTGACAAACAGCCTAAAATACAAGTATACAGTTGAGCCGATGAAAGCTCAAACTGAGAAGCCAACCAACAATTCTCATGCCACCCTTAAATCATCATATTTCAGTTAATATAACACAATATTTCAGTGATGTCTTACAACTGATTGATTAAAAGAAAAAGAGGATCCACATGGAGAGAAAAGGAAATGTAAACGAAGCTCCAACTACAACATAGTTTGGAAGATAAAGTAGCCTCGCAAACATTTTTCATACATCACTCAGTCGAGATACTAAAGACAATAAAAACAACTGATTTAATGAACAACAAAACAGCGCCTCTAATAGACCAGCCAAGGCAAGGAAGAAACGGGACAGCTTCAGTTATTCCTTGTTGTGAGCTAGCTAGCATATTGTGCAACTTTCTTCTCAAGTAGACCCCTGTCAGCACCAACCACCTGATCAATCTGTTTGCCATCCTTTACAAAGAAGAAGGTCGGAATGCTACTAATCTTCCACTGAACAGCAGCTTCTGCTGCCTCGTCAACATCAGCTTTCAGAAATACAGCTGTTGGATACTTTGCAGCCAAACTTGTATAAAAAGGAGCTACTTGACGACAAGGGCCACACCATGTTGCAGTGAAGTACAGAATTGCCAGCCGAGAAATCTTTTCAGCAGCTTCCAACTTGGCCACCATATCACTGGCAGAGTGAATGCTAATAACCTGTCCTGTAAATCACAGGGAAACAAGTTAACAGTCAAAAAACTTATCAACAGAAAGAGAATGCCATTCTTCACAACGAACGAAGCATATAATCACTCAGACACAGATTGTTCATTCTTTCCAATAAATGAAATATGTACTCACTGAAACAAAGATTGTTCATCGAATCTTAGGAAATTATTTTACAAGAAAAGCATCACAAGATCATTGATGTAAAAGTCTAAGGCCTATTTGAGGTAGTTTGCCCAGACAAGGCAAGGTGTAAGCCTCAAGGCAATCCAAGTAAGTGACAAGGCAGGATATTCGAGGCGTAGCCTCTCATTGCCCTTGTGGCAGCAGGAACCAGAGTATTTTTTCAGAAAAGACAGATAGGGCAAAATTTGGCTAGGAAAACAAGCATAGGGAGGAGGCAGTGATATAATAAGACAATTCTCAAATCATGAACCATGGGGGCAGCTGCACTGGCTCGACCCCCTCTAGATCTACATCAACCGGTCTGCGTGCGCCTCAGGCCTGAGAGGCATAAGCCCTGAGAGGCATAAGGCCTGAATGGAAAGCGGTCGGTGTACGCCTCGTGCTTAGAGCGACTCTAGAGCAAGGCGCTCAATGGAAAGCACCTTAGGGCGACGTGAGATGCTCTTTTCACAGGACTCCACATTAAATCTTTAAAATATTTTGCCATACAAGATACAGCTACCTCTTATATAAATTATAAAGTCAATAGAGAAGGAACATACCATCTTTCAGAAGTGATGTTGCTTCAGCCCTCTGCATCCAATTCAATAAAAATGAACTGTTATCATATTTATTATAGTCGAAAAGGCAAAAGCTGTATAGATTAAACATACTTGCGCTTCTGCTTTCTGTTGTTGTTTTCCCCGCTCCCTTCTCCTCAAGTTCCTCTCCATCCTCAAACGTTCGTATTTCCGTCGATGCTCTTCAATCCTTTGCACGTTAGGTTCGACCTATATATTATCAGTCAAAGATGACAAATGGCAATCATCTCACAGAAAACAGCAATAAAAAATATTGGGAAAAAAAGGGAAAAAGTGGGATTTATGTTGTTAAGCATTTGAAAATAGCACGTGAGTTTTCCATGACAAAACACAGCAGCTATAGTATCTTTTTAAATTAACTAGATATACTTCTCTTAGGGGCTGATTCAATACATCATTATTCATGGTATGCACAATTCTAGAAATTACCTTTTTAAGCTCCACTTGAATCTCATCATCAAAGTCTAATTTTGATGCTGTCCGTAGATCACTAGCTGCTTCTTGCCATAAGCCCAACATGGCCCTTGCCATTCCTCGTATTTTGTATCCTTTAGATGAATCAGGATTGATCTTGAAGAAATAAAATTCAGAACATTAGCAGAATCCGAAAGTACACAACAATCCGGACATAACACAATTATAACAGAATTCAATTGGCCAAGGTAGATAATAATAAAACCCATACCTCTAAAGCTGCATCAGCATCACGAATTGCAGCATTTGGCTTCTTCAGTTTAACAAAGATGCTACCTGAAATGCAAACAATGTAATTTATGATTGCTAAAATAACAATATTCAAGAGACGAAAGTCTGAACTGTTTTCCTGCATAAGGCTTACCTCTGGCGGCATATAAAATTGATGATTTAGGATTCAGCATAATAGCTTCTGTAAGAGTGCCTATGGCTTCATTCAACTTCCCTGGAAAAAAAATTAAATTTAGCAACGAGACACCTTTCTGTCTCTAAATAAAGAGAAGGTTAATTTAGACATCCTCGGCCTTCAGTTAAGTCAGTTTTAAAATAAATCAGAATCCAGAAATTGAAATTTGCCAACGCAGAGAAGGAAAGATGCCTTCAGATACTGCATCCATAGCTTTTGATTTCAAGTCTTGTGCAAACTCTCGGCCTTCTTCACTTACTTCAACTGACGAATCTCCCATCTAAAAAGAAGAAAGAGGAAAAACGCGGGGATAAACTATTAAAAGAAAGCTGGAAAATAATAAAGTGACTACCAACAACACTAGGTAGTTTGTTCCATGCGTAGCTGATACTATCAATTACCTTCTGTGGAGGATCAGCATCAGGTGGAACAATGTTACTGTTATCTAGCTCAACATCAGACTCAACATCTTCTTCCAAGTCATCATCTGGAATATCTTGCGTATTTTTCCCCTGCTCACAGTTAATTTAAAAATTACGTAAGGAAATGAGGCTAACATCTAAGCTAATCCAGTAAAGGCATTTTCAGCTCAAACACAACTTCAGGAATTAAATACAAAGATTATCATTTTGACATAGTGCAATATTAAGGAGTCTGATATATGGTCTAAGAAAAGTAATTTATACAAGTACCCTTTCTTTGATAGTTAAGTACTGTGGTCAATCAGCCAACTAGTGCATATTTTAGATAACAGATTATCACTGAAATTGGTTTTCATGGGAACAGTGTCTCTAACTCTGCGGATGGAGGAAAAGTCTGCGTGCAGTGCACCATTTGAACAACACTCGTGCTTCCGTGTCCACTAAAACCCTCTCTCTAATTTTATCAATGAGAAGAAATAAAATACTAGAGAAACACAAATACTATAGATTCAAACACAAATGCCCTGATCACCGAATTCAACAAAGTTCCACAATTTTCCACATTTCAATTGCGAATTCCCAAGTCTCAAAAAATAAAAATTGGAACATTGGTAAACCACCAAAGAATCAAAATCCAAGTTAAAACCTAGACAAACACCCAATAGCATAGTATCATTTTAGAGCTTCAAAATCAATTGCAGGGCTTACCGATTTAGCGGCGGGCGAGATACGGGCACCAAGACTGGCAACAAAAAACAAAACTTTTAAAGCGCAAATCAACTCAAAACCCCAACGAAAAATCGATCATAAATAAAAACCGAACTTCATATAAACAACCGGCGAATTCTTTACCTCTGAAGATAGTTCTTGAAAAAAGTGAGAGACGGGTTGTCAAGAATCGACGGCTCCTTCTTGCATTGCTGTATGAACTGCTTGAATTCCTCAAGGCTCTCGGCGTCCATGCTGCGTTCCAAGTCCAGGTTCTATGTGTCGAATTATCTTTCAGAAGAAAATGAGGTCCGTTTTATATGTGAACATTCTGGGCGGTCTCTAGAACTCTTACAAAATGGCGGCCCAATTCTTTTCCTCTCGGTTTAAAAAATAATTGCACAATTCTTTGAAGTAAGTTTTTTTTTTCGATCTAAACTTCAAAGTTTGATCTAAATAATTACACTTTCGTGCACCTTCAGAGTTAAAGGAGCACGAAAACACGCCCAAACCTGCACGAAACCTACACTTATTATATAATACTTGGTGCATCGCACAATTTAAAATAAGTGATCATATTTATCTGGCAAAGTATTGGAAAATATCATCTTTCCATACTTTCTATACCTTTATGCAAAAACGAAATTTAACTAAAATAATAAAAGATAAAATGTCTTAGTTATAATATTAAAAATTTATTATGCAACGTGTAGTACTTATAAAGTTTATAACTAACCCAAAAATTTTATCTTCATTTCTTCAAATTTGCACTTTAAACATTGATCTTTGCATAACTTATGGAAAGACCGTCTTTCAATAGACGGACTCTATTTATTAAACATATAAATATAATTTTTTTACTACTTGCTCTGTTTTGTTATTTATGGCACACTCAATATAAATGGATGTTAAGTGTCAATATAACCAAATCTACTTAAATAAGAGTCAATATAACCCTATGATAATTTTTAGTGCAGAAATAACCCTAACTAGTTAATGAAAGTGCCAAGATAACCCTCAGATCCCATTTTCGGCATTGACCTCAATTTTTCGGCATTGACTCTATATAAATTGACCAAAATACCCTTTGGGCTAACTCTGTAATTAGGTGGACAATTTTACCCTCATAGTTCGCCGGATCACCGCCGTAGCAGGTAGGGTTATATCAGCACATTATAAAATTTTATTGGGTTATATCAGCACATTCCTAATGTTTGTAGGGTTATATCAGCACATTCTTAAAAATTTTAGGGTTATATGAGCACATATTATAAACATTAAGTGTGTGCTACTCGGCTGGCGATCACATCATCATATACACCATTATAACATCATAACAATATCTTACGATATAAAATTTGACATTATGACACCATCACTAATATTAAACACCATTATCACATATCATAGTCTCATTTCAAAACCTATCAACATTTAAAACCCTAAGTCGAATAACACAGAAAAATAACAATCACACACAACACTAAAGGTTATCCAATCATTAATCCGGACTAAACACAAAAAAATAAACAAAATATCATTAAAACCTCAATATTCTATAGTATGTGCTGATATGACCCTACATTTTTTACTAATATGCTGATATAACCCTATAAATTTTAGGAATGTTCTAATTTACCCCTACTAGTTTTCATAATGTGCTGATATAACCCTACCTAATCCGGCGGCGGTCCACCGAATTGATGAGTCTAAGGGTAATAATGTCATTTCCTATTTTTTTAGTATTTTAATTTTTTTCCAGAAGGGGAAACATGTAATTTAATAAAATTCTGGCTAAAAGTTGTCGGAGAGGGTTATATTGGCACTTTCACTGATTAGATAGGGTTATATTGGCACTTTCAAACATTGAAAGGTTATATTGGCACTTATGTGTACTAGGTAAGGCTATAAAAGCAATTTTTTCTTACTTTTATTTGGTGCTCCTTCCATTTTTGGTAAGATTACATCAATTTCATCCACTCATTCTACTTTTTACATTCTACATTCAATTGTATCCACTCATTTTCTTCACCTAAATCCAAACTACTAAACCTATAGTGTCATAAATTTAAAAAATGGAGAGAGTATTTCTTTGTGAATAAAAATTTATTTTTTATATTTATATTAAAATAAGGCAAAGTCTTGGGAAAGACCGTATTTCCATATACCTATGCAAAGACGGGGTTTAATTTTAATAATAAAAGGTGAAAGATCTTAGTTGCAATATTAAAAATTTATTATGCAACGTGTACTAGTAATAAAGTTATAACCCAATTCATGCAACCCAAAAATTTTATCTTCATTTCTTCTAATTTGCACTTTAAACCTTGGTTTTTCTATAGCTTATGGAAAAACCGTCTTTCAAGATACGGACTCCTAAAATAATATATGTATATTTTTTAAAATGTAAATATATTGAAAAATATCAATTATAAACAATTTATTTATAAACAATTTATTTATAAACTATGAACTATATATTCATAATTAATTATTACCCTCTCTGTTTGTACTTAATCTGCAATTTAAATATTCACTTAGTCAAAATTGCTTAGCTTTGACCTCAAAATTGAATTGGTAAATAAGTTAGGATATTGTTGTATGTGATCTTGTTAGATTCGTAATAACATGCATTTTTAAAATATCAAATTTTCATAAATTTTATTTACGCACAGTTATAGATATCAATGATTAAACTTTTTTTGAGTCAACTGACCAAAGTCAAAGTGTGCAGAATTGGATGGGACGGAGGAAGTATAGAAAGTAAAATTATCTTTTTGTTCAATGAGGAAATAGTAAAATATATAATTTTATAATTGAAAACAGTTAGAATATTTGTAATCAACACTTCAAGAACCGGATCGAACCAATGCAAAGTACTTATATTTGACAACTAATACCATAATCAGACGGTGTGGTAAACAACAAATTTGCACTTTCAGAAATTAAAAAATAACAGATCCATCAAAAGACCTAATATTATTTTTTTTTTCATCTGGTGTATATGCAGCCAACGGTAAAAGAACTGTTGGCCTCTAGGTCTAGCCCAAGTTTGTCTCATAGCAAGACAAAGTCATTTAAGCCCAAGGTGAAGATCGGCCGAGTGTGAGATTATGCAGTCGCGGTATACAACGTGGGCTAAGAAACGCGAAACGAACAACGAACATGAAGCCACAGAAAGTGAACGTGGTAATCGAGGTATGACCCCCGATCTCAACTCCTAAAAGCAAGGAATCACAACCACATCGGCCTATAAATACAACAAGCTCAGGACGAGCTAAGGGAAGCATGAATACATTAAGAAATTCCAGTTCTTGAAGAGGAAGACTGACTTGATCCTCAGAGCTTTTCTCCCGGAATCACTGCCGGGATTTGTTTTACAAGAAGGAGATTCACGGAGTGAACAACAAGTGGTTTGTCTGACAAAACTACCACATCATTTGACACCGACTGTGGGGACGAGAATTTTTTTGTTTCAAAGTCCTTTCGGTAAATAATGGTGTTCACCGGAAGTGAAAAGAGCCATAACCACCTGACACAAGAACAAACACCTGGACACAATAGAAGTATACATCATAACCAGGACCACGATTACATCTCCAGTAGAGAAAAAATCATAGTAAGGAAGAAACAGAGGAGGAAGAAGAATCTCCCAACACGAACCAAGAAAAAGAAGAAGAGCATTCGCAGCATTCTGAGAAGCGAACATGAAATTTTGTACAACCAATTCCTGATAACACTCAAGCCAAACCCCCAAGACTAGACTAAAGAGTATGTTAGGAGCGTGAGAATCTCAAGTACAAAGAAGAGTTGTGGGACATCGTTGCAGACAATAATGCACACAAACCACCCCTAGCACCACATCTGTGGGGTTTTAAGATGCCAAAAGACTTCAAACTTCCTTCACATGTTAAAATATACGATGAGAACAAGGATCCAGGGGAGTTCCTACATTCATATAGAAATAACATGAGATTTTGCGATGCAAACAAAGAATTGGTGTGCAAAACATTCCCCATTTTCTTGTCAGGACAAAGATCACGCGGGACGAGGATCTTCCAAATGGAAGTACTAAATCTTGGGGATAATTTTTGGGTATATTTTTAGGTCGTTTCTATCAGAAGCAAAGATTCACAAAAACAATCGCAGATTTAAATAACATAGCCCATCGAAGTGATGAAAGTCTTGCAGAGTATCACAATAGATTTGAAACGAAAAGTTTGCAGGTTTGCGACTTGTCATTCTAGTCCCCATTGGGAGCATTTACAGGAGGCATGCGATCAAGAGAGTTCTACAAAAAACTAACAAAGAACATGCCCAAAAACCCTAGAGAGCTACAAGAGATGATTGAGCAGCATGTGCGAATGGAAGAGGCGAACAACCGCAAGATTGAGTGGGAACAAGGCGATAAGCGAACAATGAGATTTGCAAAAGAGGTTTATGAAGAAAGGAAAGGGAAACACCCATTTCAAGGGAAAAGAATCGGGGTTGCAAGGCGCCCCATTCCAAGATATGCCTCTAACAAGATTAAGGAAAGAGATATGGCAAGTGAATAAGAAACTATTTTGCGAGTCGGTACCTATGTTGGCACTGCCGGAAAAAATGTCCAAGGAGTATTACTGTGCCTTCCACAAGGACCACGGTCACAATATTGAGTATTGCAAATACCTGAGGAGACAAATTAGAAAACTTAAAGAGTGGCTACTTAAGCCAATATAGAAAGGAAGGAGGAAACCCGTATGGTGACGCGAACAAAGTACAGAAACCCCCACCAAGAAACCAAGGGACGACATCCACACTGCTAAAAAAAATAAAAAATGACTGCATTAGTGGATTACAATGATGATGCAGGAGATGAAATACCAGAAAAAATTATCTTGTCTATACATGGATCCACGAAGTTATTGTCCAACAATGCTTGGAAGGCTAAAGCAAGATATTTTCCCCCGTAAAAGCTTGTCGACAAAAGACTTCGTTCAAACCAGGCAATCACTTTTAGCGAAGAAGATGAAGTACCTAACACTTCGCCTCACAATGATCCCATGGTCATTGTAGCAAATTTTTTTAAAAAATGCAATAATTCATAGAGTTTTCGTAGATAATAGAAGTGCGGTCGAGATGTTATTCGTAGATTGCTTTGATGAGTTAGGTTTCAAGTGAACTGATCTAAAGAAGTCTACGCCCTTGCTTGTAGGATTCACGGGGTGAGCAGAAATGCCTTTGGGGAATATACAGATGTATGTCACCATTGGAGAAATTGGAAGACATTGCCACATCATGTGTGACTTCGTTGTCATGGATGCCCCAAACACATTTAATGCCATCATCGGAAGGCCCTGCATGAACAGATCAAAAGCAATATGGTTCCTCTACCACCTAGTAATGAAATTCCCAACTTTGGCTAGAATCATGACTATAAGAGGAAACCAATAAACAGTGAGACAATGTATGGTTATTGCAATGAAGGCAAGGAAAATTGTGGAAAAGGCAAAGATGGTTAACAGGATCTCAGATGGTAGGTTACTAGAGAAACTAGAATCAGGAGTAAACTTGGGGGAAGAAACAGAGCTAGTTAGTTTAGATGATGAGGATAATTCTAAGTGTGTAAAGATAGGGAAACATCTTCCAGGAACAGAAAAGAATAGGGTCATAGAAATCCTATAAAGCCACAAAGACACATTCGCATGGACCGTCCAAAACATGGGAGGAGTAGACCCAGACATCACTACCCATTCTTTGAACATCAGCGACTCGGTTAAGTTGGTTAAATAAAAACAACGATGCTTCGCTAGCAACAAGCAAAAGCAATTAAAGAAGAAGTTACAACGTTGCTTCAAGCTGGCATATTGAAAGAGGTCATATACCTGAAGTGTCTAGAGAACCCAATCATGGAGAAATATTTTGACGCATGTTGGAGAATGTGCATTGACTTCACAGATTTGAATAAGGAATGCCCAAACGACTACTATCCTTTGCCAAAACAAATGATCATCTCATTGAAGCAATCTCAGGATACGAAGTCATGCCATTTTTAGATGCGTATAAGGGATACCACTAGATTTTTATGAATCCGGGGGACGTCGAGGAAACAACCTTTATAACAAGCTTTGGAGGTAAAAATGCCATTTGGGTTAAAAACAATGCAGGGGCAACGTACCAGAGAGTGGTTAATAGCGCATTTCGTAGGCATGTGTGGATGACATTGTTATCAAAAGAAGAAAGGTGGGTGACTTGGCTACAGACTTAAAATAAACTTTGGACCTGCTACATAACATCGAGATGAAGCTTAACCCTAAAAAATGCATAATTGGAGTAGGCATAGGAAAGTTCTTAGGATACAAGGTATCCTCAAAGAAATTGAAGCCAACTCAGAGAAAATCCAAGCTATAGTAGATCTTCCCAGCCGCGAACAGTCAAAGAGGTTCAAATATTGATGGGGTCACTGGCAGCACTTAGCCGGTTTGTCTCAAAAGCAGCAGAAAACATTTCCCACTCTTTGAAATCCTAACGAAGGCCAAAAAATGCAACTACAATGAACAATGTCAGGAAGTGTATGTCTGTTTGAAGGAACAACTTCAAGCATTGCCCATGTTGAAGTAACCTGTTTCGAGTGAAACCCTATTTTTATATTTGGAAATCTCGCAAAATGCAGTTAGTTCTGTTTTGGTACGCCTGGAAGGCCAAAAACAAGTGTCAGTCTACTATATCAGCTGGATATTGCAAAACACATAAAAGACATACATGCCGGTTGAGAAGTTAACCCTGGCTTTAATACACTCAGTAAGAAGGTTGAGAACATATTTCCACAGTCATCGCATTGTGGTCTACACTGGTTCCCAATCAAGAACATCCTTAGCAAGCCTGAATCATCTGGTAGAATGACGAAGTGGGCTCTAGAACTGGGCCAGTTTCAGATCCAATTTCAACCAAGAACAGAAATCAAGGCTCACGCATTATGAGAATTCATCATAGAAATAACTAGTGAAAATGCACTGAGGGCGAATAAGCACCAAAACCTAGGAATTGAAAAGGGAAAGCGAAGTGGGAAGAGAGTGCATGGAAGTTTTTTGTTGATGGCGCATCCATGAGAGAGGGTTGTGGTGTTGGATTATTGTTGGTCAATCCAAAAGGAGGCGAACAAGGCTACTCACTTCGCTTTGACTTCCAGCTCACTAACAATGAAGCAGATTACGAAGCATTGATATGTGGACTGGACTTTGCCATCAGAATGAAGGTTAAAAGCATCCGGGGTCGAGTGATTCACTAATCTTAGTCCAGCAGGTGTGAGGAGACTACAAAGTGCGAGGGGAACAACTGGTGAAGTATTTAAAGAGAGCCCAGCAGCTAATGGCCAAGCTCGAGTATTTTGTTATTCAGCACGTACCAAAAAGTGAAAATAAAAAGGTGGATGCACTAAGAAAGTTAGCAAAAGCTGGATTTGAATCTTTGAGCAAACATAGAGACGTGGTAGTAGAGGTTATTCCAGTAAGAAACACAATATCAACTATTGTGTCAACGGTCCAGACGGAAGATGTAAATTGGATGACACCATTAATAGAGTACTTTGCGAAGGGAATGTTTCCAGAAGATAAGGTACTGGCCCGGAAGTTGGAGTTACATTCTAACAACTACACATATGAAGACAAAATCTTGTACAAGAAAGGTTTTCTGTCTCCATGGATAAAATGCGTAGGACCATTGTAGGAAGTGAAATTCTAAAAGAAGTACATGAAGGGCTTGTGGAATGCATCGGGGAGCTACAATGGTAGCAAGAATGATTATCCGAGCAGGCTACTACTGGCCGACTATGTTTAACGATGCGTACAACTTTGTACTAAAATATAAGAGTTGCCAAATCAATGATTCGTTGTTGCATAATCCACAGCCGCTTTGAGAGGGATATAAGGAGCTTGGTCGTTAGATAAATGGGGAATTGGCCTAGTTGGACCTTTCCCAAAGGTCGAAAGCAATGCCACATTCCTAATTGTGGCAATCAATTACTTCACAAAGTGGGTGGAGGCAAAGCCATTAGGACGAGTCATAGCTGAGGTAACTTGAAAATTCACCTGGAAAAATATAGTGTGTGGCTTTGGGGTGCCACATAATATCGTCACAGACAATGGTACACAACTCACAAGTGGTACCTTCATTGACTGGTGTTCAAAGCTCAGGATCCTTCAAAAGTTTAACTCTGTAGCGCACCCTCAAGCTGACAGACAAGTAGAAGTAGCGAACATGACCATCGTTCAAGGAATTCAAAAGAGATTGGAAGGAAAGCGAACTGGATGGATGGAGGAGATAACCAACACCATATGGTTATATAGATCGACGGTTTGAGAACCAACAAGGAAGACACCATACAGTCTGGTCTATGGTCATGAAGCAGTAATATTAGTGGAAATTGGTAGTTCAAGTCTCCGAGTATGAGATTACAGAGAGGAGGACAATCCAGACATGATGAGGCTGGATCTAGACGAACTGGAAGAAAAAAGAGAATTTGCAACGATCACAGAGGCTAAGTACAAGGAAAGAATGGCTATAGTTTACAATCAGAAGGTGAAAGAAATGCAATTTCATGCTAGCGATCTTGTGTTAAGAAAGAATGAGGCGAGGTTGGAATAAGAACGAGTAAATCTATGCCCAAAGTTGCAGGGACCTTACAAGTTTACAAGGGCTCACAAATCCAATTTTTATAAGCTAGAAAGGTTGGATGGTAGTAGTGTTCCTAACACATGGCATGTGGTCCCTTTGAAAAAGTTCTATGTCTAGATTTGAGGAAAAAGATAGGTAGCATCTTCTTGTACAGAAGCCATGAGATTATCATTGGTTGCATCATTTCCTTTGTTTCCAAGGTGACATTAGCGTGGTCTATATTATAAATATTAAAAACCATCTTTCTGGGCCATGGTTGTCTTTTTTAGCTCTCTACTTGGAAATTTTAAATGAAAACACATTTGTAGCACATTACAATCAATGCACTAAGGCTTTTCAATTGTCAAAAGCCGATCACAATCTTGCGAACAACAAGCTATAGATCTTGCAACTTCTTAAATCATACACTCGCAAGCTATGGATCTTGCACAACTACTGATGCTTGCAAGCTTTAGATCTTGCAACTTTGCGAACCTTACGATCACAAGCTATAGAACTTGCACAAGAGCATATTTTCTCATGAAAGTGATACAAGCAAGCATTAGATCTTGCACGTCATAAAATCTTAAGCTCTTAAAAATGCAAGCAATAGATCTTAAAGCTTTGCTATACTAACTACGCAAGCTATAGATCTTGCAAAAAGACATGAAACCTCAATAACATAAGATAATGCGATAGAAGCAAGCCTTAGATCTTGCAACTCCGCTAGATCAATCATACAACTTAGGCAACAAGCAAGAAAATGTCCACATAAGAGTTGATGGAAGATAGCTTATTAAGTGATAGCAAACAAGCATGTTTACAAAATGACAGTAAAATTATCCAAGGTGTTACATGAAAGGAAAAATAGCTTAAGACAAGATATCTATCTACGTCGAGATGCTCATGAGGATCCAGAAGAGGACAAACCACCACAACGACGACCTCGCTTGATCTCACGATGGGTGTGCTCAGCTCTAAACCGGTTCTCTTCAGCCTCACGCTCCTCACTAACTATATGCTCGTATCGCCACTTCATGTGCAAATATGAAAGATGGCGTATTAGACCCCTTTTCTCCATATGACCAAGATATCTAGCATAGTATGCCTTGAAGTTGGTTATAGGGCCAAACTCCTCGCGATCCAGCTGCATACTCATAACATTAATAGTTTCTTCTTATCTCTTATTCTCGGCCTTCAAATTTTGTACATCCTTCTCTAGGCACTGAATATGTGATCGGATAGCCTCAGACAAATTAATCCTCTACCCATCAATTTCCATAGTAAGATATCCATGACCAGTAGCCCTACGAGATGATGAATGGAGAGCCTGAAGTCTATCTTTGTACTCAACACAAGCCTTCTCAAATTGGTGCATAGACATTTTAAGGTGTTTAAACTCTGCACGGAGTTTCTCATTTTCATTTTGTAGCTGCGTGTTCATAGCAAATTGTTCACCAAACATGCTTTGCCAATCGAGGGCAAAAGTTGAAAGGTGGTCACATTCATCCTGCTTTTTCTTCAGTTGGTCGATTAAGTCGTCCAGACGAGTACACTGTTTATCAATGTTTTCTAATGGGCTTCACAAGTCTTTCTTGCAACATAACTCTTAGCCTCCTCCTGATGTCGAAGCATCTTCACCGTGGTCAACTGTTAACGGTGAATAAGGCTATTTTGCTCATTGCAAATCCCTCGTAAATCATGCACGACATCTTGGGTGTCCTTTACAGTCTTCTCCCTCTTCACTTCAAGATCATTAATACCCAAGAGCATGTACCTCAGGTGAATGTGATGTGCCCATTTTATACGGTTATATTAGGACTTTTGGAATTAACTTTTGTACACTTTTGTGCTCTAAATGTGACATTTTGCCTTGAAATTATCTAAGGAGGGTTAAAAGCGACTTTTACATTTTTATCACTCTTTAAGAATTTTGTGTTACAAGGTAATTTGTTTGAAGACTTTGAAGAATATCTTTGAAGATTTGAAGACTTGGATTGGAGTTTTTGAAGATTTGAAGAATTGAAGAAGTGAAGAGAAGAGAAGAATATGAGATATAAAAGAGAAAGAAGAAATGATGCTGGAATTTGTGTCCGTCGCGACACTCGATGGTTCGTCGCGAGCACGTCGCGACTCGCGACGGATGAGTGGTCTGAATTTCTTCTTGATTTTTGTGCTATAAATACTCCCCTTATCCTCTACTTTTCAGCAGCTTTTGGCCATTTCTTTCTTCTGCATTTTTGGGTGTTAAAACCCTAGGTTTTCTCTTCTTTCTTTTCTTAATTTTTGTAGATTAATTATGTCTTTTAGTTCTCTAGCTTAGTTTTATCTTGGGAGCAAAGAATTGAAGCTTCCATTTCTATGTAGTAAGAACCATTATATCTATCTATTTGGTGTTTTTGCTATTGTACATTTATTGAGCTTTGAATGTGAATTGTTAATTGCATTGATGTTGTTGGAAGCTTGAGTATATGAATTACTTGTATGATTACTTGTTAGGGTTGGGAGAAAGTAGCTAATTCTCCCCTCTTTTAATGTGGAATCCAAGAGCATGAGTTAGAGCTTCTTAAATGATGTTGGTGTGTTGATAATTGCTAGATGAATGTGATGACGTCGAACTCGTTGTCATGTTTGTTTTAGGTAGCAAATGAGAGAAGTCTATGAATGTCGATCGTTCTTGACTAATCTTGTGTAAATGCATGAATTGGTTAAATGCTTAGATACGGTGTAGTATTTATAAGTGTTGCCAAGCTTGTTGATTCTTTGTGCTAAATGTCACCAATGGGATACTCTTAGTCATAAGGGAGTCATTGGTGAGGTTTGACAAGAGATGTCGAATTCACTCTTGCAAACTACTATCTAAGAAGGATAGAAGATTTATCTTCACAACAAGTAGTTGAAGTAGTGAATAGATTGTTTCACTCGTTCTTGAAGCCTTTATTATTTAGCCTTTATGTATTCTTGATGTTATGTTTCACTTCATTTATGTCATGGGTTGTTTGAGAATAGGAAGTGTTTTTATGATTGAAGTGTTCAGGTGTTAGGAAAGTGACGAATTCCTTAGCTCCTTTGCGTGAAAATCTATGAACATGAACTTAGAACTTCTTGTGCATAATGTGTTGTGATTCTTGCTAGATAAGTATGTTAATGTTAAGTCAAGTAATGAATGTGATAGAATGAGTGAATGGTTCAATTATCTACATTAGGTTTGGAAGTGGATATCAATTACCCCCAAGGCTTTATCTTTGTAGTTTTAAACCCCCTTTTCTTAGTTTTGTTTGATGATTAGCCTAGTTACTTGGCTTTGCTAGTTATCTTGTCTTTTTAATTTCATAACTTAGGACAACCAAACAACCAACCCCCCCCCCCCCCATTTACATGCTTTTATATGTATGTATATATGTCTACTCCTAGCCTAATAGCAACCTTTTGTGCCTAAACGCTTAGGAAGACCCCTCTTCTTTGTTGACGATCCCGACTTGCCGCTATCTACTTAGTTGTAGATAGTAAGCATCTATGGCTTATAAATATTAACTTTGAGAGGTACGGCGACGACCTCCCAGCATGCCTAAAGACAATGCCCATTCTTAAACATAAGCAGAGAGTTTAAGGGAACGCATGTATATACCGACAGCTTCAAGATCAACCAGACCACGAACAATTTCTTTGCCAAGTGATTCAACATTGTAACCATCGTGAATAAGCTTGCTGCAAGGACATGCTTTAGAAGATAATGAAGTTGATGAAGGCGTAGGAGCTCCCCACCCAAGATGTAAAGGAATGGACTCTAAATGAGATAGATGATCAGAGGAAATAAGTTGGAGATACTCTTTGGATATACAATTAGTAGTTTCAATCAGTCTAATGGGGCAACGTACGAGGAAACTGAAAACCTGGTGTGAGAAGGAAAGCGAACATAACACCCCTGATAGTCAACACTTTTCATAAAAACTTGATCAACCATAATATCAAAACCCTGTAAATAAGTAAATATAAGGAGATCGGTCAAATTGGAAAGAGAGGCCATAATGATAATGTGTTCAAGAATACAACATAGTGCACACATACATAAAAAATTGTCATGAATTACAAAATCAACTCCTTAAAGTACATAGCACTAGGGTTCACTAACTTTAGTAGGAGAAGCGGATGAAGTGCGGGCAACAACAGAACCCTCTAGGCCGGCGTGTTAACTTCACCATTTAAATATCCTAAGGGTTTTTATCATTATTAGGATTAAGAGTATGATCAGGAATGTGAAGATCTAAAGAGAATGAGCCCAATGGAAGATCCTCAAGATAGTCGACTGCTCATCTCTTCAACTTAGCTACGGAAGGTAGACTGGGAAAACTATCAAGATGGGATAGCAGTGTGAAGGGATGACCACCATCAGAAATGCTCTTAAGGAAACCCTCATTCAAGGCTTCCGTCTACTTTTCCAGAATTTTCTCGAATTTGGCCAGTCTGGGTAGCTTTTTTACCTTTGCGGTATGGTTCAACTTCAGCAACTCAACTAAGGCCTCACAGTACCCAAAATCGAGAGTGCTATTTGTGACCTCCTCAAATAAAGTATAAAAAAACTTTTCCTTCACCAGTCAATCAACTAGAACTTGGAGATATGCAGGCGAAGTAGGGCCAGTGGTCCGCATCTCTTCCAACTGGGAATGAATTTTCTCCATCTTCTCCTCAGTGGCCAACGTGCATGCTTCAGCAGTGCGCGCTCGCTCCTCAACAGATTTAACAAAGGTGCTCAGAGCAGCACACTTCACTTCGCTTGCTTGCAACTTCTCTATCATTGCACCATCTCCTTTCACAAACTCAGCAACCCATTCACTAACAAGTTGAAGGCTCTCACCAACCTTGTTTTCAAATCAAGAAAAGAAGTGGAGAAGTTATACACTAAGAAACACACATTTAAATCATGATAATACATCAACAGAGAGAGAAGTACCATGATCATTGTTTCGGAAAGTGACAACTTAGTAAGTGTAGCAGGAATAATCCCTTCCACAACCAAATTGCAGCTCTGGGACAATGGGTTCGGAAGAGGATGGCTAACACACACCTTCTTCTTAACAGGCTCCAGCATCGTATTAGACCCATCAGTTTGTTCATTTCGCCTTCTCCTATGAGATGTTTCATTAGACGTGCGGTTACCACCTCCCTTAACTTCTTTGACCAAGGACCAAATCTATCGGCAGAACGGTAGCTTCATTGATCACCACCTGAGGTATAACAACCTCAGAGTCGTTATTAGTCTCAGTCGCCAAGGTCTTTAAGTTCTCATTATCGTCATCAGTAAAGAAGTTTCTCTCAACAGAGCGTCGGGTTAGATCCATATCTGCAGCTTAGCACGAAAAGAAAGTTAGGCAAACATACATACATAGAAGCTTAGTGGGAATAGCGATGAAGAAAAGCAAGTTGGACATAGTGGAAACAACCAAATCAACGATAAGTACACCTTTCCTCAAAGAGATAGCATGGCGAAGGGCAATGGAATGCTGGCTAAGTGATACTACAACTTCAGACTCAACATTAAGACGAACCCCAGCCTTAGGAAGTTTCAACTTGGGAACACTAAAGTTCCAAATCGAAAAAGATGGCCTACTATCACTGTCAAGTTTTATAGAGAAAACTTTTCACGCCACACTCCACAGTTATTGGGGAACCCACTAACAAACTCAATTGTTGGAATCACAGGATAAAGGGTGAACTAATAAGAGGTGTTCTTTACTTTTCAAAGATGGTAGAGGTTGTGAAACAAGTCAATGGAGAAAGGAACACCAGCCACTTTGCACACATGATAGAAGAAATCAAAAATAGAAACAACCTTAGGATGCAGCTGACATAAAGCAACTTTGTAATGAGAAAGTAAGTCCAAGACATGTTAGGGCAAGGGGAAAGAAAGCCAAAACTTAAGCTAGCCTCAATACCATGATATGCATGATATATAACAGGAAGGAGGAGTGCAAACACTCTCAGAAGCATCAGAAGCTTTAAGTTTATATGAGCACAGAAAAGGGAAGCTATGTTTTAACTTCTCAACATAGGAATCAGAGAGGATACTATTAATAATTGAAGAGCCGGCGAGGTGGTCGGAACCCCCCCCCCTGAATCAACATCATTTTCAAGAACGTTTTGCACAGAAATCCAAATATCGTTAGAAGCAGACATGAAAGAGCTCAAAATCCCTAAAATTCAGACAAAGGTGGCATCAGTTAAAATAGTAAAGGCCAGAATTGACGATTTCAACCAAACTCCAGAACTAAAAAAGAGCGCCGGAGAAGCAAAAATTTCACTTCAACGAAACTTAACCACACTACAGGCGCAAAGATCTACAAATTCATACCAACACAACTCGGTACATAAAAGGAGAAGAGAACAATGAGAGAACTTACTAGGTTAGCGGGAAAAATGAGAGAAGATCGGTGAAATAAAAGAAGATAGAAGAAGATAAATAAGTCAGAGACTAAGGGAGGTTTTAATTAAATAAAATGGAAAGCCAAGAGACAAAAAGGGAATAATAAGCAATCATGATGGCCCAAAAAAATGTAATTTACCTTTTTGGGAACTCGGGAAGGCGTCGGAGGTAGTACACTGAATAAGGACAACCTTCAAAGTGCAAGATTCAAGGCAATTATAAGAAAAGAAATGTAACGATGGATGAGGGAACTACGAAGTGACTAGCGAATACAAAGGAGTGAATCTCAGCATCAAGATCGCAAAAGCTAGATACCCACGTGTAACGCCCTTGCTTAAAATTTTGAAATTTGAAATTCAAATTTCAAAGAATACGTTTTTCAGAGAGGTAGCAAAACATAGCCAAGAAGCATACAACACTTCGCGAAAGCGGCTCATATCGTAGCAAGAACAAACTAATCATTATACATCGCTTTGCGATAAAATAATAAGTTCGAAAGTAGCTCCTGAAGATATTAATAGCTTTGTGTAGTATTGGCTTCGTGGCTAGGAGGCTTATGGTGTATATGCAGCCCAACGGTTAAAAGGCTGCTGGCCTCTAGGCACAGCCCAATTTTGTCTCATAGCAAGATGAAGCCATTTAAGCCCAAGGTGAAGATCAGTCGGGCGTGAGATTATGCAGTCGTGGCATACAACGTGGGCTGAGAAACGCAGAACGAACAACGAACATGAAGCCATAAACAGTGAACGTGGTAATCGTGGTATGACCCATAATCTCGACTCTTAAAAGAAAGGAATCACAACCACATCGGTCTATAAATACAACAAGTTCAGGATGATCTAAGGGAAGCGTAATGGCGGAACCAACTCGGGGCGAGCCAGTGCGGACGCCCCGATAAACTCCAACGAACTAAAAGAATAATACTCTACGTGTCTTTGTCCGTCTCGGCTCAATAAAATTGAAAAGAGTTCCATCAATGAAGGGAATTCTTCCGCCCCAAAAATACCAGTGTAGTTCAGCCCCCATTCAAATTTTTTCATGGTTCCACCACTGGGGAAGCATGAATATAGTAAGAAATTCTAGTTCTTGAAGAGGAATATTGACTTGATCGTCAGATCTTTTCTCCCGGAATCACTTTCTGGATTTGTTTTGGAGGAAGGAGATTCACAGAGTGAATGAGTGTTTTGCCTGACCAGACTACCACATCACCATCTAATCTAAACTAAAATTAAACAAGCTCGAGAATTAATACTCTACAATTCATTTTGTAAAACGTTGTCTTTTAATGCATACTCTTTTAATTCAGCTGGGACGTCCCAAAAAGAAAAGAGTGCAAAAACAGTTGGGATGGAAGAAGTACTATACAATTCATTTTATAAAAGATTGTATTTTTATGAGTTACTAGAGGCTATATTTATTGGATACTCATAATCCATTTTATAAAAGGTGGTATTTTTGTAAGGAGAAAGTCTTAGGAAAGTTGGTCCATCTATAAACTTATAGACAGACACTTTATTTTTAAACTTAAATATATACTCCCTCTATCCCAAACTAAACTTAACAAAATCATTTCCACGGTTTTCAAGAAACATGTTGGACAGTTAGTATGTTTAACTACGTATAATAAAGTCAAACAAAAAGTTTATATTTAGAAAATACATACTACGACGAATCCAACAGTATCTCATACGATATTTTTATTGTTTATATATCTATTCAAATATGTGGCCAAAGTTTGCCTGTGTTGACTATCAAATAGTAAGTGTGTAGTTTAGTTTGGGACAGAGGGAGTATGTTAATTAAATATTCTACTTCATAAGTTAAAACGTTTAGTAAGGTGTATTTTAATGTGAAATTATAATTAGAGATGTGATATAAAGTAAAATACTTATCTTTAAAAATATGTTATTTAAATTTAAATTTTAGTTTTTAGTTTAACAAAGAGTGGGTCTCATGACAGGTGGCATGTCGATAAGCTTATGGATATGCCATGGACCAATTTGTAATTTCAGCAAATTAAGTTAACTCTTCTTCCCAAAATTGAAGCGCAAAGCTTCAAACCCAAACTCTCACCCTCTGCAAATTTCTCTATTCTCCATTCTTCTTCCTTCCCAAACTTCAATAGCTCTCGTTCTCAAACTCCAATATCCATTCTCTGCAAATTTAACTTCTCCCAACCAACCAAATCCTTCTCTGGTCGATTCATTTTTTTTTCCAATGAGCTCTTCAAACGACCAGTTAGTGTCTGGCAAAATTTTCGATGAGCTCTTTGCCCTGCAACGAGATCTATATCAACAAATTTCAATTTTGAGCGAATGAAATTTAGTTTCAAGAAGATGGAATTTTTCCTAATAGAATCAAAGACATGACACTTTTACATCTGAGTGAGTTTATGTTGATGAATTGGCTTCGATGTAAATGAAATTGTTGTTAAAACTTCTGAATATATGAATCTTGCTGCTATGAACATGTAAAAAATATGTGGAAAATATTCAAAAAATGAAATAAAGGTCGCAGAAAATTTGCGCATATACTATGCACTTGTTACCTTACCATACGTATCATTTGTATTAAAACATACACCCATTATAAAAACTGTGAATATGAGTTACTCAATTTTTTCAGGAGATCATGTATAAGTTAAAAATTTGACAATTTAAAATTGTCATATCAATTGTGCATTGATTACTTTACAACATGTATTGTTTAAACAAAAACATACACCTGATTTCAAAATGTAAATTCCTTTTATGAATAGCAAAATTTTGTCCGGGGGTAGTGCATAAGTTACCTTATGCATTTTTTCCATTTTGTTAAAACATGCATATGTTGACCTACGATTAGTACTACAGAAAATAGGTTACAAAATTTTGCAATTTTTTTAAAATTTTTCAATGAACTGCAACTAATGCTAAACAATGTGTACTAATTACATTTAAAATTCTATTTATTTTCAAACACAGGAGCAAATTTTCCAGATTTTAGTTTAAAAGATGCCACTAAAAGTCTTGTTGGGATGAAACCAACACATGTGAAAGAATTGCATACTTTGTATAAAAATCATGTAAATGTTGTGGGTTTCATACACGAGAAGCACGCACAACACTTGAACAAAAGGCAAGAGACAAGATAAATCCTGCAAGTGCTCATAACAAAAATCTTTTATTATAGAATTTACAATTAAAACGATGTTCCTATCTAGATTAACTAACAATCTCTAATACAATGAATCAATTATTAATTTTCAAAGGTAGATCATTATTGAAATTCCTTGAGTTCAGCGCCAGCTTCATCTAAATCAAGCTCGTCCTGAAACGTCTTGTGGAGTCCAGTGTTCAATAATGTGTTATTCCATACCACTTCAAGTTTAGATTCAACTCCTGCAAAAAGTCATACACAAATGGATAATAACAGTTGCAGCATATAAGAAAACAAGTACAATTTCTAATTTAAAACGAGCAATAATCAACAATGAAATTAAAAGTCATACGCAATACAACTAACAAGTACACCCTGGATAATAACATATGCAACATATAAGTAAACAAATGCAGCTCGTAATTCAAAACGAACAATCAACAACGAATGAAAGTAAAAGATCATTCACATTACAACTAACAAGTATACACTAAACACTAATAACTGCAACATATAAGTAAACTTATGTAGTTCTTAATTTAAAACAGACATATGTAGTTCTTAATTTAAAACAGACAGTCAACAAAAAATGGAAATAAAAAATCATACATAGTACAACTAACAAGTACACATTGAATACTAACAGATCCAACATATAAGTAAACAAATACATCTCGAAATTCAAAATGAACAATCTACAAAAAAAAGAGAGGTCATTCACAGTAAAACTAATAGGTACACGTTGGATAATAACATATGCAACATATAAGTAAACGAATGTAGATCTGAACTAATGAGCTTGGTATGCGAATTTGGACATATTTGTTTGCAACCAGGTACCTGACCTATCCATAAACTTATGGAAAATCCATCCTTCCCGAGACTTTCTCTTTATCAAATAATTGGAAAGACCATATATGACTTGAAGAGACCATGGAAAAGCACCTCCCAGAGTGCAATTGAACTCAAGCTGAGAATGTATAGTACTCAAGCTTGAACTCGAGTACAACCAATATTTGTCATGAAATTCTTTGAACTTGTCGAACAACATATTATATGTTCAATATATAGTGAATATAATATATTATAACACACATATATATAGTTTGTTTGACCATGGGCTGAGTTCGAACTCGAAAGGAGCCCGAACCGAATTAATTTTACCTAAGATTGATCTCGAATTAATATTTTACATATTCAATCGAACTTGAGGCAATCTCGAGCTTGAGATATTTCAAGTTGCCCGACTTATTTACCTTTGACTTCATTTGCCTTTTATATTTATACCTTGCAGCTCTCTCTTTTTTCTTCCTCCTTTTCAATGTGGGATTGTTATAATAATAGTATTTTTTTTCTTTTCTTTCATCCATTAATGCTGCATGAATTCTTATAATCAAGGTTGCATTGATACTTTCATTTAAAACTACATATTACGTTTTCAATTAATTTTTTAAAGCTGACGTGGAATTTTGTGTGAGTGACATGTGACATCAATAACCTCTTTTAATGTATATTATAGATTATAGATGTTTTCAAATCGCTACGATACCTAAATCGATCGATGAATATATGAGAAGTCTTCTTAGTAACAATATTTCAAAAATATATTGTATAAATACATAAATCACTGTGTTTTTAAAGAGTCCGTCTCTTGAAATACAATATTTCCATAAGTTATGGACAGATCAAGGTTTAAATTGTAAATTAGAAGAAATTAAAATAAAATTTTTGGATTGAATCAATTGGTTCATATACTTATAACTACTGCAGGTTGCATCATAAATTTATTTTAAAAAATGTTTTTATAACCCTACATACTTCACATAAGTGTCAATATAGCATTTTGATGATTGAGAGTGCAAATATAACCCTACATAGTTGATGTAAGTGCAATTTTACCCATTCCGTCAGTTTAAGGCCAAATTTGATTGAAAAGATTGTTTTACCCTTCCTAAAAGAAAGGACAAGTATGAATTTACAATTATACCCTAATAACCCTATTCTTCTTCCTCTTCTCTTTCTTCTCTCCTGCGGCCTTCTCTCCCGAAGCTTCTTTTCTTCCGTCTGCAACCTCGTCGCCATTTGTTCCTCAATGATGCCATTTTCCCCCGATTAAGATGGCCTCCATCTATCTTTCTTTCCTTCTATTCCTATCCCTCATCTTCATTTTCGGTAAGCCAGAACCGGCACTGGTTGCCACCAGCTTCATCCGGGCCAAGTGCAGCAAAACCATCTACCTTCCCTCTGCTTCCAGTCTCTCTCCATGAACGCCTACTCCATCCGGTCCATCCCAAAAGAGCTCGCCCAAACCGCTCTCTCCATGAGCCTGGACCGGGCCCAGTCGAGCTGGGTCTTCATAGCCAAGCAAGCCAAGACAAAAGGGCTCTGGCACCAAGAGTACGGTGCAATTGGTGACTGTCTTGACCAGATGAATAACTTCGTCGATCGACTCGCGAGCACAATTTAGGAGCTTAAGGGAATGAACCCGTCTCGTAGCAAGAACGGTGTCACTGGGAAAAGCGCGAGCATTTCCATGGTGCTGGTTGTAGAGGGACAATGAAGAAAAGAGAAAGTCAAAATTGAATTGTTCCGATCAAGAATCAATTTGATTTCTTTCGAGCGTTTCTCCCAATCGAGAATTGAGTTGGGTTGCAGAGCGTTTCTTTTTCTCCTTCGATAATTTTCTCCAATCGAGGGTGGTGATGGCAGTGGAGGTGGAGGCGGGAGAGGGTTGTGGTAGTGGTTAGAGGGGTGGTGGTGGTGGTGGAAGGGGTGGTTACTGGCTAGAGTGGTGGTGGTGGTGATGAAATGGGTGGTGGTGGTCGGAGGGTAAATTTGTCCACATACTTGTAGGTTTTAAGACAAAGGGTATTTTAGTCATTTAATATGTGATCAATGCCCGTCAATGTTGGAAATGATATCTTAGGATTATATTGGCACTTATGTTAATTAGATAGGGTTGTTTTTACACTAAAACTTATCCAATGGTTATATTGGCATTTTTTCAAGTTGATAGGGTTATATTGGTATGCATCCCTAAATTTTTAATATTGCAATTAAAATATTTTACCTTTTTATAATTCTAATTCAACCTTGTCTTTCCATATGTTTATGGAGAGATGGTTTTTTCCCAATACTTTGCCATTTTTAAATTGAATACAATAATTTAATATTAAATACTGAAAAAATTAAGTAAATATTATATTTTTAGTTTGAAAAATATTTTTGTACATAATATTTCCGGCATATATACGCACGGGTGCATAACATATTCATCCACAACATTTTTTTAGGAGTTCAACGACTATATCGTGCTTTACTATAGCGATGTATGGTAATTTTCACCAGCATTAGATATTAGGTTATCGATTCTACCAAAATTCAATCAACACCAACAAGACGCCACCCATCTAATCAAACTCACACAGCAAGACCAACAGTAACAATCAACACCTACACCACCAACCCCAAAGTCTATCTTCTGCGAGACCGTCTCATGGTGAGACCAGGGACTAATTATAAATAATGAACATAAGAAATAGGAGTTTTAATACTTTGGGGGTCAAACTGGAATTATTGTTTACATGGGTAATTTTTAAAAAGATGGCTGAAATATAGGGGCCAGTGTGAAATTAAACATAATTTATGCTCATTCCTTCCAACATCTGTCGAATTCCGCCATTGTCACCGCCATGAAGCATTACATTCGCATCTTCGAGTTGTCTTCATTTTTTTTCCGTTAGAGATCGTCAAGGACATTGCTTGTCGATCGAACCGTACTTCCCTCACGGTGTTTCCCAGTAAACATGGACTCCCCTTCTTCGTCGCTGTAATACCCTATCTTTTTTGGTGAAGGAGGGAAGGTCAGATTCACGAGGGTCAGATTCATCAATGGGTTCGGTAAATTTGTGATAAGCGCTCTTGAAGGTAATGAGCATCAATGGGTCCAATGGGTCCTTCTCAAGTGATGGTGATGAGCTCTCAGAAATAAATTTAATTGAAATATGTTCCAAACTGTTAGGGAGATTGGATCACAGCAAATGGCAGAAAATACAAACTAGAAATACCCAAATGAATTCAACTAAGCCCCAAAAAAATTCTCATACGTGGGGCGGATTCATTAGGGTTTACTGGTGTAGTCGTCATTAGAGTCAGAATTGTGAGGATTATATTTCAGGTAACCGCTGCAATGAATTTCGACGAGGTGGCGAGTAGGGTTTATAGAAAATCAGATTGACCTACTTCCAGGTTCGGTTCCGAATTGTCTGCCTTATAAAGCAAACCCTGAGGAGATAAAGGAACAACACCGACATGTAGATGATTTACTTCAAAAATGTTATGTGCGTGAATCTTTAAGTCCTTGTGATGTCCCTGTCATTTTAGTTCCTAAGAAAGATAAAACTTGGCATATGTGCATTGGTTGTCGTGTTATAAACAAGATAACCACTAAGTATCATCATCCTATACCTAAATTAGATGATATGCTTGAAGATATGCATGGATTTGTGATTTATACTAAATTGATCTGGCTCAGGGTTACCATCAAATTCGAATTAGGGAGGGTGGTGAATGGAAAAATGCATTTAAGACTAAGTTTGGATTGTATGAATGGATTGTTATGCCTTTCGGTTTAACTTATGTACCTAGTACTTTTACGCGGTTGATGAATCATGTCTTGAGAAATTTTATTGGTCAATTTTTTGCTATTTACTTTGATGTTATATTGATCTATTCTAAGTCGACTAATGAGCATATTGGCATGTTAAGATGGTTCTTGTTGCACTTCGTGAGTCTAGATAGTATGCGAACATCAAGAAGTGCACTTTTTGTGTTTTGGAGGTGGTGTTTCTCAATTTTGTGGTATTTAGGGATGGCATCAAAGTCAATGAAACCAAGATAGAGGTGATCAAGAGTTGATTGACCCCTACCAATGACAATCTGGTGAGATCTTTTCATGGTTTAGCTAGTTTATATAGAAGGTTTGTGCGAGATTTTTCATCTATTGTTGCACCTATAAATGAACTATTTAACAAGGATGTGACATTTGTGTGGGGCGAAAACCAAGAGAATGCGTTTAATGACATCAAAGTACAATTATGTAGTGCTTATGTTCTTGCTTTATCTGATTTTAATGGTACTTTCAAAATTCACTGGGATGCTTCTGGTGTTGGAATTGGTTCTGTTTTGAGATAAGAGAATCGACCTATTGCTTACTTCAATGAAAAGTTAAAGGGTGGTCCTCTTAATTATCCTATATATGACAAAGAATTTTATGTAATTGTGCGAGCTTTAGAGATATGACAACATTATTTATTGCACAAATAATTTGTCATCCATAGTGATCATGAGTCATTGAAATACTTGAAGATTCAGATGAAGTTGAATATGCGTCATGCTAAATGGTCTAGTTTTATTGAATCTTTCCCTTATGTATTGCAATATAACAAGGGTAAAGAAAATGGCGTTGATGATGCTTTGAGTCATAGGCATGTTTTACTTACACGATTGGAATGTATCATATTAGGGTTTTCATTTGTGAAAGAATTACATGCCACTGATTCTGATTTTTCATCTACTTATGCTGCATGTGAAAATGGTGCTTATGATAAATTTGTTTTGGCATGATGGGTTCTTATTTCAAGATAATAGGCTTTGTGTTCCTCAATGTTTTATGCGAGAATTACTTGTCATAGAAGCTCATTCATGTGGTCTTATGGGACATTTTTGTGCACTTAAAACTTATAATTTATTGCGAGAACACTTATTCTGGCCGAAAATGGTACTTTCTATTGACAAGATTTGTAGGAATTGCAGTGATTGCTTGAAGGCCAAGTAAAAAACTAAGCCTCGTGGTCTCTATACTCCATTACACGTTCTTACACATCCCATTTTATCATAGGTTTACCACGATCTCAATCAGGTAATGATTCTATCTTTGTTGTGGTTGATAGATTTTTGAAAATGACACATTTTATTCCTTGTAGGAAGATAGATGATGCAAAACTTGTTGTAGATTTATTCCTTAAAGAAGTAGTCGACTACATGGTATCCCTTCGAGTAAAGAGTCTGATCGTGATGTTAAGTTCTTATCCTACTTTTGGAATACAATGTGGTGCAAGTTAGGGACAAAATTATTATTTTCTACAGCCAGTCTTCCTCAAGCTGATGGATAGATGCAGGTCACCAATCGAACTCTTGGCACTCTCTTGCGTGCCCTAGTTCAAAAGAATTTGAAAAATTGGGAAGCGTGCATTCCGATAGAAGAGTTTGCTTATAATTGCACTATTCATTCTACTACTTATTTATCTCCATTTAAAGTTGTTTATGGTTTCTTACCTATTACTCGTCTTGATCTAATTCCTTTGAATTTTAAACATGCTAGGAACCTTGATGGAGAAAAGAATGATTTTTTTAAAGCAAATACACGAGAAGGTGCGCTTGAGGATTGAATGGAATAATGCTCAGAATGCTCAGAATGTCAATCAAGGACGAAAGTTGATGATATTCAAGGAAAGTGATTGGGTTTGGTTGCATCTGCGCAAGGAGAGGTTTCCAAAGGCTGGAGAAGTCTAAGTTAGGTCCATTTGGTGATGGTCCTTTTAAAGTGCTTGAACGTGTGAATGACAATACTTACAAGATTGCTTTGCCTGGTGACTATGGTGTTAGTGCTGCATTCAAAGTTGCTCATTTATCTCCATTTACCTTTAAAGATGATTCAGTTTCGAGGGCGAAACCTTCCGGCCTTGGAGTAAATGATGCAAAAGTCCAGAATATTACCACCATAGATGACGACATGCCAAAGCTTGATTAGACATTCAAAGGATATGTTTGAGATCCTCTAAGTGACATGGAAGGTCTTATGACTAGGGCAAGAAGGAAGTTTAGAGATGCGGCTTTAAGTGCTTTGATTGACCAACTTAATGATGACGAATTGAAGAATAAATCAACATCGACATCTTGGATTAACTGTTCAAGAGTATTGAGGAAATGATGACATCGTGAAGAACATTATATTCGTTTTTCCCACTAAGTTTTAGTGAGGTAGTGTGGTCATTATAAACTATTGTAAAATTATTTCATTTTGAATTTCGGGATTTAGTTTTGGCCATGTGGGCTTTGAAGAGCTTAATTTCGAAATCAGTCCATTAGGATTTAAGAATATTCAGTTTTGTTCTGACTAGAATTAGATTTGGTAAGATTAATTAAGGTCATATTCATTCAGGAACATATATTGATGAATTCGACCATATCACCATTTATTTTAGATATTTTAGTTAGTTATGGTTTTAACTTCTTTAACCTGTCATAAGTCATTTCAAATTCTAGTTTAATTAGAGTTTATGGCCGAAATTGAACCCTATAAGTAGGGGGCCTTGGCCGAGTTTTTGGACACACTTTTAGGAATCAAGAATATCAATTTTCTAGTTCATACTCTTTGATTACGAGCATTTTCATTGTTGCTTAATCCTGCGGGTTAATTAAGTATCAATACCCTTTATTTGTGAACTAATCATGCAGGCTAGTTAGTGAGCAAATTCAAAATTGAGAGCAATCCCATGAGCTAGTTGAGATCAATTTCGTCCGATCAAGTGAGGGTTTGCAAATCCCTTCATTCAATCAAAAATTTAAATTGCGCATTCCAGAGTTTTTGCAAGGAGATTCATATCAGCAAATTATTGGTAGGTTGTAAGTTGTAACACATTCTTTAATTCTTTTGATAATGAGATATTGGAATTCTTTCTTCTTCATGTTGGTTTTTCTCCTTGAGATGAGGTTCTATTTAAAACTGAAATAAAATTGGGGAAGATGAAATTTTGTGTTGTTTTTATCAAAAGATTAGACTGCCCCACAAGAGACCGGCTCATAAGAAACCGTGTCATACTGAAAAGGGAACACTAATTACCATTTGATTGGGCCCAGAAAATAAATATCTAATTGAAAGGGAGTAGTAATTACTTTTTAATTGGATCCAAAATTTTCTTAAGCTGAAAAGGACCAGCCCAACTTCAAATAAAAACGAGAAAAAAATGGAAAAACTAATATATATATATATATATATATATATATATATATATATATAGTGCTAAATAAATAAATAATCCCGTTCAAGTTTTGGGCCAGTGCAGATGCACGTTGTCACTTCTCTCCATTCCACTGTCGCTCGTTTTCACCACTTTTAGACAACTAATCTTCAAACTATTTAAAATAAGTTAAAGATCTAGACGAATTATATATTTTGTGGCTTCAATCCTTGAGCAAAGAGAGATCAAAAGGGGGAAAAAAAGTAAAGAAGAATAAAGAAAACCAGCCGGAGGGCGGAGGCGGAGGGGGTGTGTGTGTGTGTGGTGGGGGCATCAAGCATCAATTTTTTTTTGACCCGGAAGCATCAATTTAATACAACAACATAATGAATTGGATCAAAGTTTTTAAAACAAGATATACAAATAATTGGCCACGACTGTAACAGAAAAAGAAAGGAAAATAAAAAACACAGTAGGCACACCCTCTCCAGTTCAATTTAGCTCACAATGGGATCCAATTCAACATAATTAGAGGGAAAAGCAAAAAAAAAAGGTTCTTAGGCAGTTACTTATAATAAACAAAACCATATACATTACAGTATAGCTATCAATAAACAAAAGCAGTTGCCAATATTGTCAAACGATTTCTTAAAAAGGAAAGTCCCACAGTAAACAATAAGGAAATTCCTGACTACCACAAAAAGTAAGCCAAAAGAACACAATACTCCATAAAAGCTTCTACATATACTTCATAAATTTTCAAAAGAAAAGAAAAAAGATGTTCATCTGCTATTTATGTTTCTATTTATTTTGCACTTTTGGCCATTGTTACATATTACTAGTTCATAGAGTTAACTGAGATCACAGAGATGCTTCTGCTCCCAGATGCTGCTGGGCTTCCACTATTTTCTGATTGTTTTTCTAATGCATATGGTGATGCACTTAAAGTTCTGCAACCAAAAAAAAAAAACAATGTAAGATACAGATGCATTTAAATCTCTGAAGAACGGAAAAAAGATTCATCACGATCATCCTAAAAAAACTCAGGCACCAATAAAATCATGTCAATCATGGTTTTGACATCTCTGTGATCACTTATATGCTGAGTTCATTCAGGATTTAGCTATCTAAATTAGACTAATTAACATACACCTGGTGAGATCTGATGAGTGATCCTGATCTAAGCTTCCACGGGTCATCCTAGAACTTGTCATCAGAAAAGGCAAATTACCTATCCTTACGCTTCTCTAGGAACCTTGCTAGTGATGCTTTACGAAACTGGGGTACACCACCTGAAAAGGAGAAGATTTGGATACCGTTATTGGCATTCCAACCATTGAAAATGATCTTCACGCTTTTAATATGTAGCAAGGAGTTGAAAATCAACCTGATGGAACTAGTTGAGCAGAAGCTGATACTCCTGATGAGCTAGCTTCTCTGGATGGCTCGCCTCGACTAGAACATGAAGCCATGGTCCGAATTGATGACCTCAGAGGAGTTGCATCAGTTGCGACACCAGCCAGTGATGGAGTATTGAAGGTCATGGGAAAGGTAGTTGGGATGGAAGTCTTCTGGCTATGTGAACGCAAGTGCGACTGGTTTGCAATGAAACTATCGACGATGGAAGGCCCGACTACAGGTGGTGGCACTGCAGGAAGTGGTGGAATTGACTGAATGGGAACTGCTGAGACAGGAGGATTCGAAGCCATGGGAGGCGCATTTCCAGCCAATAACATGATAGCTTGAGCCTAGATCCAAAAGATATGAGACCATCAATACAGCACTAAAAAGGGATCCCTCAAAAAGGTATGCGCATTGGAGAATCTTGTTCCATACCTTTTCAGGAGATATGTCATCGTAAACACAAACTGAACCGTTATAGAATATGGTCAGCTGGGCTGGAGCACCCGAGGCCTTGTTGGAGCTCCTGAACAACAAATCAGATTGGACTTCTCAAATCATTTGTCATTTTAAGGATCTAATGCATAGGTGAGAATATCAAATCAGATTGTATTAACTCACCTTAAGTCGGTGGTTCCAACTACGGGGCTTGAATGAACCACAGGGGCAGAGCTTGTCACTGAAAGAGGTTGTGGGCTCATCAGATTTTGCCTAGCAGAGGACATGAAAGACTGATGAACAGGGCTGTTCATAGTCATCGAAACTGATTGGTTAACCGGGGTGGTGAGTGAGTGCACTCTAGATTCATGGGGGCAATGAAGTGACTGCGAATCAAAAGGCTTTGCAGGGTAAGAGGATACACCATATTGATTTCCTCCTTGGCCATCAAGAGCCAGATTCTTCTGAAAACCAAAACCAAAAAGTCTTCAGTTATTTCATCCAATATCAATCCACCTAATCCAAAACTATTCAATCAACATGTAGAAGATGTTCTAGAATATTGAATCTAAAATTTAAAAGACCTAGAATCCATCAAGTCATTTTACAACTCACATCTATTATGGAACACACAGTCACACACTAGAAAGAGCAAAGGTACCGTACACATCAAATCTCAAATAGAAAACTCAACTATAAATCTGTACAAACCTGCATAAAAGATGAGTACGATTTCAGAGCAGAGTCAACCACCTCTGTGGTGGTTATAGTCACCAATCCAGTCGATGCCAGAGCCTCGAAACCTGTCTTGGGCTCATCTTTTGCACCATCAAAAGAGAAGAACTGGTTGTTGCTCGGAGCGTTGTTGGAGAATGACCACCTCATCATTGGAGCTGCAAGAAATGAAACACAACAACACAAACTCCATCATCATCCTTGTACAAACAAAGTAACAAGAAGCATCAACTAAGACAAGAACAAAACATTACCTAATAAGCAACTAACAGAGAGCAATTTAGTGAATCAGAAAGTCCCAAATGAAGAACAGAAACAGAAACAGAAGAGAAGCCAAATCTTCTTCTACGAAATGTTAAAGTAAGAATCTTTTATAATCTTTAAGACCACCACCCCTTATACAAGTATTGTAAGAGGGGACTTATAAGAAATCATTAAAGAACTCAAAGTGCTTGATGAGTGCAGCTGTAAAGGGGTATGAACATGTTCATCAACATAAACTATGAATAACTAGCATCTCATGTGCACTATAATATACAACTAATAGTACCCTTCTGGTCAAAACAACTTAAATTAATAACCCTGAAATATTTTGGAGTTTGAAATCAGATTATTATAATAAAGGGCATCCACCATTAAATTATACCACTGTTTCTTGACAGAAGAACACGATAGTATAACATTAAACCAAGGTGCCTTACTTGGAAGTTCCAACTTGCTGCAATCAAACAATTGTTAAATAAGGTAGCACATTAATCAAAGAACTCATGAGGTGCATGTTAGCATATGCTAGAATTTAACTAACACAAGAAACGATAAACCTATTTTAAAATGGCCCCAACTACACCAAAAGTAAGCACCAAATACACTTTGTAACTGCTGAAATAAAAACCCCTTCTTTACAAACGTGAGGAATTTACTAAAAACCCATTCTTGTCTAACAAGAAGTGAAATTTCAATCTGGGATTTCCTCATAAAGCTGAAAGGGATCCATAGAGTTGTAGAACACAAGCAAAGAAGGCATAATTCTGTTGGAAAAAGGAAGAAAATCAGAGCTCAAAAAATTAAAATAAGATACCTGCTGAGTGTTCAGGAACCTCTTTCTTGACTTTTACAGTCCTCATGCCCATGAAATCCTGTTCCATTTTTATAGTTGAGGGGAGGGAGGGGATGTTTTCGGGATTTATTTATCTTCTTATTTTAGAAAATTTTAATTTTGCAGGGAAGAAAGGATGGTTTTAGCTCAGAGAAAGGAATGAAAATGATGCCAAACTGAACGGAATGAGAGAGAAGCAGTAGAACGTGCTTTGAGTGTAGGAAATTGAAACATAAATATGAAACTAATAACTATTCTTTAATACACCTCTGTAGATTAAATCCAGGCCGTTGAATTTGTTAATATACTCACTTCCGGTTCTGGTCAAAGCGGTTTAGTTAAATTGTTAAGTCAGGAACATTAATGTTAAACGGCATTTTCAGCATTAATATTTGGAGTAATATTTTATTTAACGTGTATATAAAATTATCGAAAATTAATAGTTTTAAAATATATAACATATGTTTTTAATCTATTATTTAATTATAATTTAAATCATATTTTTTAGAGTCCGTCTCTTGAAAGACAGTATTTTCATAAGTTATGAAAAAATTAATGTTTAAAGTACAAAAAGAAGAAATAAAGATAAAATTATTAGGTTGCATGAATCGGATTATAAACTTTATAACTACTACACGGTGCATACTAAATTTTTAATATTACAATTAAAACCTTTCTTTTATTATTTTAAATAAATTTTGTCTGTTCATAAGTATATGAAAACACCGTCTCTTCCCAGATTTTACCATTTTTTATATGTAACCAAAAATTAATAATTAAATTTAAGTCAACAATTGTTCGTATGTTTATATTGTGGGATTAGCACTATGCTATTTCCCTCGTTTGACACCGGCTATTGCCGGTATCGGATGCATAGGTGAGTTCTGTTTGGACGTCTGGATATTTCTTCAAGTCAATATTTTCGTCTATATGAAACGATTCTTGTTATTTCAACTCTTTTAAGAAAAGAGAAATAAAAAATATAACATGTATTTCTCAATTTATTTTATTTTTACAGGTCACTTGATTCTACAAAAAAAAAAATTGAAGATACTAATTGAATGTAATTATATATAAATTTAATGTGTGAAAGTAATTTAAATTTTTTATCTAATTCAAAGAATAATAAGATTAAAAATATATTAAATTAGAAATAGAAAATATTTCACAAACATAAAATTGATTAGCTTTACTTATCATATCCAACTTTTCAATCACATTCCGTTCACTGTTAATGCTAACATGAATGGTAAATTTTAGAGCAATTTCTTTATAGCGATTATTCGGCATTGTGAGATCATGTCAGTGATTTTTACTGTAATTTTCAAACCTACAGATGGTCAATGAACGTGAATCATGGGGTAGTGGGTCGGACATGGATAGGGCGGATATGGGTATAAATTTGATATCCGTCATGGGGTAGTGGGTCGGACATGGATATTAGCTCACATCCACCCCATACCCATCCGCCCACTAAACCTGCTATATACCCACTAATTTAATACATAACAAATTATTATTTTTCCTGTAATGCACATATCTTACCTATAATATTTTGGGATGAGTACCAATATAACCCTACCTACTTGTTAAGTGCCAATATAATCCTGAGATAATTTTTAGTGCAAAAACAACCCTAACTAGTTAATGAAATTAGCAATATAACCCTCAAACCCCATTTCCAACAGCATTGACTTCATGTAAATTGACCAAAATACCCTTTGGGCAAAATCAGGAATTTGGTGAACAATTTTACTCTCATAGTTAGCCGGACCACCATTGAACCACTGTCAAACTGCCACCGGACTGCCGCAGGACTAGCACCGGACCACTGCTGCACCGCCGCCTTAACAGGTAGGGTTATGTCAGCACATTATGAATACTGATAGGGTTATATCAGCACATTCCTAAACCTTATAGGGTTATATCAGCACATATTATAAAAGTTAAGTGTGTGGTACTTAGATGGCCTTAACGGGTGACCACATCATCATATACACCATTATCACATCATAATAATATCTTATACACCATAAAATTCGATATCACAACACCATCATTCGTATTAAACACCTTTATCACATATCATAACCTCATTTCAAACTTATTAACATTAAAAACCCTAGGTCGAATAACACAGCAAAATAACAACCACACACAACACCAAAAGTCATCCAATCATCAATCCAGACTAAACACAACAAAATTAACAAAATATCATTAAAACCCCTATATTCTATAGTATGTGCTGATATAACCCTACACTTTTTACGAATGTGCTGATATAACCCTACAAGTTTTAGGAATGTGCTAATTTAACCCTACCGGTTTTCATAATGTGCTGATATAACCCTACCTATTACGATGCTCGTGTAGCAGCGGTCCAGCGATGGTCCGACGATGGTCCGACAGTGATCCAGTGGCGGTCCGATGGTGGTCCAGTGATGGTCTAACGGTGGTCCGCCAATATTGGAGTATTAATGGCTCTAAGGGTAATATCAGCATTTCTTATTTTTTTAGTATTTTTTTTCAAAAGGGCACAAATGTATTTTTATAAAATTCTGGCTAAAAATTGCCGGAGAGGGTTGTATTGACACTTTCACTGACTATATAGGCTTATATTGGCACTTTCGAACACTGGAAGGTTATATTGGCACTTATGTCAACTAGGTAGGGTTATAAAAACACTTTTCATTAATATTTTTTATGTAAATAAATTAAAATGTTTTAGAGCAAAGTGCATATATAACCCTACATAAATGACAAAAGTGCATATATAACCCTGCGATAACTGAAAGTACAAATATAACCCTAGATATTTAGGTTATGTGAATATATAACCTTTTCCGGCAATTTAAGGTCCGAATTAGATTAAAAGTTGATTTTACCCCTATGATTTTTATTTTTTAAAAATGAAAAAATGGTGAAGTTACTATTATACCCTTCACTCTTTCCCCTTCTCTTCATTTTCTCTTTCACTAAAAGAGAAATTACTTCTCTCCTTCCACTCTGGCTCCAGCGACCTAGCGGCGGCACGAGTTGAATCTAGTGGTGGCAGCGGAAGTGGGTTTCCGGTGGATGGCGTGATGTGGCTAATGGTGGCGTGAGGCGTGAGGTGGCGTGAGCCAGCGAGTTGAATCTAGCCACATCGATAAATTAAGCTCACAGCTCCACCAAGGTTTGTCAATTTTTTGGCGCTTGGCTTAGCGGTACCGAAAATGGTGGACAATGGTGGAGGAGGTAGCGTGGGTCTAGGGTTTTGGTGGAGGGCTTGGATGGGGTCCAGAAGGCTACAACAGAGGAGTCGATGGTGGCTCTTTCTTGTTGTGGTGAGGGGTGGCGCGTTGTCGCTGGTGGAATGGAGTGCTAGTTACCTGAGTTGGACGGAATGGAACAACGCGACGGGACTCCACGACGCTAGAATGGAGCAATGAAGTGGGACTCCCAGATGCTGAAGTGGAGCGACACGGAGGGACTGATGTTGGTTTTGGTCGGAGCAATGGAGTTGGAGTGGTGGTGCCTAACATATCTGGGCAGTGGGGCTGGATCTTCGGTGGCGCGTGATGTAAGCTTGGTTGGAGGTGGTACACCTTCGGTTGCTGGTTGGAATTGACACCGTTTGTCTCCTTTACTCACTGGAGACTAGAAACTGAGGTACTGCGTAACTGTGTGTGAGAGACAAGGGGCAACAAAAAATGGTGAGATTGGAATATTGGACCCTATTCATCTAGTCTGATCCCGAATTCTCAGTTCATCAATTCATTGGTAAATGGTGAGATTGGAGGAATTAGACCCTATGCATCTATTCATCTACTTCGATTGGAAGAATTGGACTCTATTCACGGAAAATGGTGGCTGCTACTCTGATTCTGATTCATCTCTCAGATTTCAGGGACTGTGGTGGCATTGGAGGGGTGGGGGTGGTGGTCAAGAGGCGGTGGAACGATGGCTGGCAGTTGGAGGTTAGTGGCCGGAGGTGGTGGCTGAATGTGACGGTGGATTGGAGGGTGAAGGCAGATTCGAGAACAAAAACACTGGGCATAATTGTTGAAAAATAAAGGAAACTTAATTAAGTTTTTGTGGGGCTCACGGTCATAAGGGCAAAATTGTCCATCCGATGTAATGCTTTTAGTATAGGGGTATTTTAGTCTTTGCTAGTCAGTCAACGGACGGAATTTCTTAGTCAACGGCAGAAATATGGTTATAGGGTTATATTTGCACTTCCATTTAATAGTCATGGTTATATTTGCACAAAAAATTATCTCAGAGTTATATCTGCACTTTCTCAATTACATAGGGTTATATTTGCATATTTCCTAAAATTTTAATATTAAAATTATTATAATAGAGTGGCTTTTAGGTATTTTTGGAGATAAAAGAGATATGAGTACAATGAGTTTGAAGTTGGCAAGTGGGCCCAAGTGGGTAATGGGGAAGGGTGGATTTTATTTTTGTACCCGCCATGGGTGATGCGGCGGGTATGGGTATTAAAATTTTAGGTGGACATGAGTATGGAGGTACCATAATCCGTACCCGCCCCGCCACATTGCCATCCCTAATAATAATGAGTTATATACCAATATAACCCTATATAGTTGTGAAAGTGTCAATATAACCATCAATTGTTTGAAAGTAAAAAAATAACTATAACTATTTAATGAAAGTCGTAATATAACCATATTGTGTCACTTATGGAGGTGACCTTTTCATGGAAGCCATTGAATGCACTTAAAATGACAAATGTGCCCATCAGCCCAAAAGCTGAAATTTTGTGAACTAATATACCCTTCCTCATCGACACTGCTCCGCCATCACCGCCATCGCTGCTCTGTGTACGTCGCTCAGTCTCTCTTGCCATCAACATCTCCGTCTTCCTCCTCCTCACCATGGCCCACCACCACAATTTTCCACCTTTCCTCCCCCTCCTCCTCCTGCATCGCCTCATTTGATGCCACTTCCTTCCCACTTCACTCATCTCAACCGGCAGTCCTCTCCCAGCCCCAACCTCACTCTGGCAGTTCCTCACCAATCCCCAGCCCGATTCACCACACTACCATCACCGCCACACAAGTGTACTAGCCCTGCCACGCTACCACCGTTGCGACCTTTGCCTTACCACTGCTGCTATGCCACAATCACCACCCTGTGGAACCCTAGCCCCACCACCAACCCACAACCATCTCCCAAAGCCCTAACGCCTCCATAACTATCTCTAAGCAACAACCGTTGTCGCACATAAGCCTAGCCCTACTCCGATCCAAAACACTAGCATCTCCACAAACATCTTCGATATTTTCATCCCAATTATCAAAGAAGGCTCCAACGTTTAGTTGACCTAAAACCTACAATGTCTCAGGCAACCCAAACCCAACCGTCGAAGACACCAACACTGGTAATGAGAAGGCTACGACTAGTAGGTGCTGCGATGGATCATAGTCTGGCGACGTGGGAGGGATTAGAGGTAAAAATCTACGGCGACGACGCATACCAAAGTGACTAAAAGTCAAAGCCAGCGGTCTGATACAAGAATGGAAGCATCAGTGGTCTTGTACGGACTGAATATCGATCGGACGAAGGTTCTGTCCAGATTGAGATCCAAGGCTCAATCGTCATTGGCATCGATCTTGTTGGAGTTGACAAGGAAGATTCCTACGTTAAGAGGTTGACATAGATGGTGCTGAATAGGACACCAAAAAAATACCAGAACGGTAGCCTAAACGAAACGAGCGGTGGCGATGTTGTGGAGAAAGGAATTGCTAAGGAGGGCAATGAGGCTATGTGGAGAATAAATTGAAAGGTTTTTTTTTCTTTTAAAAAATAGAAATTTAGGGGCATTTGTTGTTTTATTTTATTGTTAGAGGGGTAAAACAGTTTTTTCAGTGAATTTTGTCCAAAAGTTTCTAAAATGGTTAGTTTTTAACTAACACTGATTATCTAGGGTTATATTGGCGCTTATTAGTGGCAATGATCCATATGTACTTATTGTAATTATACACAAACACTGATGGAAAAGGAAAATAAATGAATGTAACATTAGTTAAGAAATTATTTATTCTGAACAAATTGAATTAAAAACAATATAATCATAAATTAAATAAATAAGGACTAAATATGTTTCTTGAAGAGATAGATATTTGATTATATGATGAGATTTATTTCGAGGTGTAGTCATTTCTATTTTCAACTAAATGCATAAAAAATATCATTGTATTGATAAATATAATGAGCTAAAAGAAATTTTTGGACACTTCATAAAACAAGTCTCCTAGATTTGGAACAATGGCGAATATGAACTATGTCATGTTGTCGGTTCAAAATTAACATTGTAACGACAAAAGCTAATAATGAACAGATAACAGTGTTAGGTAGTTGCTCTAACAAATTTAGGATAATACAATGAAATAAAGTGATATTTTGATCAAAATATAATAAGTTAAGTGTTACGAGAAAATACTCGATAATGAATGATATCATCAAACACTCATGAAATGAATATCTTTTGATAATAAAATGAGTTATATACCAATATAACCTTATATATTGTGAAAGTGGCTATATAACACTCAATTGTTTGAAAGTAAAAAACTAACCCTAACTGTTATTGAAAGTTCCAATATTACCCTAAGGTGGCACTTTTCGAATACCCATCGGGTCAAAATATGAAATCGTGTGAACTATTTTAGCCTTACCCGCTGTCATGCTCGGTCACCACTGCCGCTACTGCTTTGCCGGTGCTGCCCAGTCCCACCCACCACCACCATCTCCATCATCCTCCTCCTTACCCTTGCCCACCACCCCCGTCTTCCACCTCTCCTCCTCCCTTATCGGTGCCGCCTCTTTTGACGCCTCCTAATTCTTACTCCATTCATCTTAGTTGACAGTTCCTCTCCCAGCCCCAACCCCACTTCGAAAATTTCTCTCCTATCCCTAACCCAATTCACCACACCACCATTTCCATCACACTAACGCACTAGCCATGTCACTCTACCACCGTTGTGACCATCACTCTGCCACAACCACCACCCCACGGAACCCTAGCCCCAGCTCCATCCCAAAACCCTAGCGCTTCCACAACCATCTATAATCCAAAACTATCTCCCAAACCCCAGCCCCTCCACAACCATCCCCGGTCCACAATCAGCAATGCATAGAAGCCTAGCCCCATTGGACTCCAAAACCCTAACGCCTCCACAACCATCTCCTATATGTTTTTCCTAATTACTAAAGAAAGTTGCGGCACTGAGTAGCTAGCGCAAAACTTGCGACGTCTAAGGCAACCCAAACCCAACCATTGAAGACGCCAACAATGGCGAGGAGAAGGCTCTAGCGTGTAGTTGCTGTGATGGATCACGGCATAGCAACGTGAGTGGAGCAGAGGCAAAACATTTACCATGGCGGTGCGTACTGGAATAGTTGAAAGTCAAAGCCGGTGGTCTGGTACAAGTGAGGAAGAACTAGTGGTCTGGTATAGATTGAATATCGGTCGAATGAAGGTTTTGTCCAGATTGAGATTCAAGGCTTAGCGTCGTCGACATTGATCTTTCCAAAGTGGACAGGGCGGGTTCTAGTGTCAAGAGATCGATGGAGATGGTGTTGAATTAGGCATAAAAAATGGCAGAATGGTGGCCCAAACGAAGTGAGTGGTGTCGATGTTGTGGGGAAAGGAAGTTTTAAAAAGGGCGGCGAGGCTACATGGAAAAGAAATTAAAAGGTTTTTTATTTTTTTAAAAAATAAATTGATGGGTATAATAATCATTATTTCTTTTATT
This sequence comes from Rubia yunnanensis, assembly GCA_037428765.1. NCBI lineage: Eukaryota > Viridiplantae > Streptophyta > Magnoliopsida > Gentianales > Rubiaceae > Rubia > Rubia yunnanensis. The sequence goes on from CM075068.1 coordinate 82,375,611, forward strand.
TTAGAGGGGTAAAATAGTCTTTTTAGCAAATTCTGGCCAAAATTTGCTGAAGTGGTTTGTTTTGGAATTTTACTGATTATCTAGGGTTATAATGGCACTTATGTCATATATGTAGGGTTATATTAGAACTTTTCTCTAATTTAATATATTCACTAGTGTAGGAATATAACCAATAATGGCTCCGTTATGTAGCGGTTTTGATGTTTGAACCTAGAATCACCGTCCTAACATACTTCCAAATTTGGAATTGTATGTCGGGTAGATTGTGTGTTGAACAACGACAATGCGACACTGATGTGCGGTAGTTATTAAGTAATCACTACGAAACCTAAATAATCAACTGCGGTGGTAGAACAACCGTCGTTGTTTGGGTGGTTCAACGCCTCCAGTTCTTGACTACCGTTAATCTGTTGTTCCGATTTTGGAACGAGGTTAACATGATTGTTGAAAAAATGATGCCGGTGTTTATGAAAGTGTAAGATATGTCGGGTTTGTGTAGTTAATCTCTCGAGTTTGATTCAAAAAGAAAAAGTGAGTAGCAGTCTTTATTGAGCAACACAAATAGAATTGTAAACCGATTTCAAAAGATGTCTTCCAAAATTGGAAGATTTGTCTAATGCTTTTTCTGTGAATTTTCAAAATGTTGCATACCGTTTGGCCCAGAAATCAATCCTATACATGGAAACTCTTTCTTACTAATACATAAGTATTTTAATATATATGACAGGATTCTAAACCCAGGGTTGATGGGCTTTCTCTCCACAATGTAGTAGAATAAAATAAGGATTTATATGGTTGGTTCACACATGTGACCACCGAAGAACAGTACGTCGACATAAATCCCCTCAAATACTAAACGTTCCTCCATATTTAGTTGCCCTAAATCATATGTCCCAACTTGTCCCGATGTTTCACTCTTCAACCCAAAATGGATCTTTTCCTTTTCTATTGAAAATATTGGTTGGCTATCCAATTTACCTGGCCATGATTGTTGATTGTAAACCTCATATGGTTAATCAAGTTTATAAGGGCATGAGTGGATATGATCTATGTAAGGGCACCCAAGCACTTCATTGATAGTGAATTTAGTATCGATCACGATCATTCCCACTAACCATACTAAAACTAGGGTTAGACGCATCATTCCTTAAATTAGCAATGAATTACCTTGTCAGGGTGAGTTGGGAAATCCACCATATCAAATTTTGCAAATGATGTGGACGAAAATAATCCAACACATAACAAAGTTAAAACCAATTATGAAATCAGGTTTTACCACTTCCTTTCGGGTGCAATTCTAATGCAACTGGGTATACCTTTCTTCAGCGGCAATGGTAAAAAACTTCAAAGTTGCTACCAATACTTTTTGTCGATTCCGACGACCCTTCCAACCGGCCACCCATGGATTGAGATGGTTGGCTAGGTTTACCAATATTTTTTGCTCGCACCAATTTTATACAAAAGAGAGTTTTGAGTGGTTCGATTGGGCTATTTCGAAGAGAGGGGCTTGGTAGTGATGGGGGTGAAATAGTAGTTGAGATTATAGTTTTGGGAGGAAGTTCTAGATTGTAACCATCCTCGAGATGGGGTTGATCCGATATTGTAACCTTCCATGGAACCCTAAACACAAAGTTTCAGATAGTGGTTATGAATTTAGAACCACTGACGGGAGATTTCAAAGAATTTATCTACTCCCCCTGTCCCAACCCTTCACAGAGAGAGAAAGTTCTGAGTTTTTTTATGACGGAAAAAGTCTAAAATACCTTTCACCACCATCCACCTACCAGGCTGCCATAATACACTACTGTGTCATTGCCTCCTTTTGTTGCAAATTCACAACCACCAAACATAGGTACAATTCAAATTCACAAAGCATCAAAATTCTCATCTCAAAAAATCCACAAAAACACGAAGTAAATTCCGAATTCGAGCCTCACCATTATTTGTGGCACCGGCATCGATGATCCCATCTTGGTCATAATTACCACTATAGAGTAGACTTGCTCACCAGATCCACTCACCGATTTGGTGAACAAGTTAGTCTTTTCTCGTATCGGTTATTGATAGATTTGAAAGAAAGCGACGAAGGAGATCGGTAGGGATTACGACAAAGGTTGGCAGTTGGGAGGCGGATGAGAAAGAGGGTAGGGAGAGAGAGGAAGGTGTGAGAAAATGAAGGAATTGGGTAAATTACAGAGGGTTTTTGTGAGGAAGATGTGAGCAGCGAAGCAGCGGAAGAGATCAGCAGGGACTAGGATGAAAGGTGGCGGCGTGAAGGCAGAGGAGAAAGTTAGTAAAGAGAGGGGAAGTTGTGAGCAGATGAAGAATGGGGTAAATGATGGAGGGTTTTGTGAGGAAGATTTGAGAAACGAGTAACGGTAGGGTTATTGTGAGTAAAATTTCATTATTTCATGGGTAATTGTGTCTTATGATATATAGATTTTTTCTTTAAATGGAAAGTGTGCAGATTTTCTTGGGACTAACTAAAATGAAAAGTATGCATATTCAGTTGGGATGGAAAGAGTGTACACACTACTATAGAAATGACCTTTAACTTCAGTTCGTAGACACTTTTAACTTTAGTTCTCAGCCACAAAATAATCGAAGTAAAAGGTGCCGCAATAAAAAATAATCTTTTTACTTCTGTTGAAATAACCGAAGTTATGAGTTTTACTCTTTTTAATTCGGTGGAAAATAACCGAAGTTAAAAGTTTACCCACAACCGACAACGATACAACAACCGATATCGGGCACCCGAAACCGCATCTGAAGTCCAACCAATGTCGGGTGGCTCCTTTTTTCAATTTAAAAAAATACTGAAAGCAAAATGGGTTACGGTTCCGCCTTCGGCAGTTCATCTGAATCATGACTACATCCAAAATTTTAGAAATTCAAAATTACTATGCATCAATTCACAATACTAAGAAACAAAATCAAAATAATCACATCTATTATAATTTAATAATGTTCATTCCAAATCACATAAACTTGAACAAAGTTCAAAGCCAGCCATAACCAAGAATTCGTGATCATCTCAGCATTCCAAGATTGCAATTTCATTGAATGTGTATGTCTTGAAGAAGAAATCCTGTTTATGTTCTTGTCCAACGGTACCTGCCCCTACCAACAGAATAAGAATACATTTACTTCCTCGCAGAATATTTCAAAACTAATGGAGCGGACTTTCTCTGCTCTGAGTTTACAATCTAGCGGACTAAGTTAAAACTATTAAAGGCATGCCTATAATCTCAAGTTAAGGAAGAATACTAGTGCTACAGGTACAACTTTTGCTTCATACTGACAGCAACTTGGACAAATATACTGCAAGATAAATGAAGCGATCAGGAAAATTCTCACCATTATCTCATCTCCATATTAATTCCACTGCGTAGAGAATGGTATACAATGCTGATACAGTTACAAAAAAAATCCCCCTTCTGTTGGCGCAATAGCACAACAACAAACTTTCAAATTCATCAGTACAAGAAACTAAGCCAATGGTTCAAAACTGATTATCTGTGCAGGTTGTGACACGGAGCAAGCGGTTTCGATTCTTATCAATTTCAAAGCAAAAAATATACGCAATCAAAAAGAAAGGAGAATTACGTACCGTTGGAAGCGTCAATGTCGATCGATGGAACATTGGATGGAATGAGCAGGAGGAGCAGCTTACAGATCAGGAACGCTAACACGAACTCCAGCAGCAGCCACTAGAACGCCATAGCCGTCGCCGCGCAAATCTTGAGCGGAGAAACTGAAGCTCGCGATCTAGGAAGAAGCCCTAGCGTATCTACCTTTTCGCTCTGCGAAATCTATGATTTCTACAATCCTCCCGGCTTTGACCGCTGCTATTAGATGCGAAGTGCAGAACGCGACGTTTTCAGAGGAGACGAGCGTCGGAGATCGTCCGCCGGAGAGGAAGTGCCTATCGATGTCGTCAACGACGGTTTGGGCGGCGGTTGGAAGAAGAGATCGGGTTGGAAAAAACGAGTGTTTTCTGAAATTAATAAATGAATTTTTGATACTTCCCATCGTATCCTGCACAAAAAAAAATTTTTTGTTAAAAAATATCAAACTTTGACCACATATTTGAATAGGTATATCAATAATAATTTTTATCGTATGAGATATGGTTAGATTCGTCGTAACATGTGGTTTCCAAATATCTATTTTTTGTGTGTTATTATTGTCCGTAGCTATACATATTTACAGTCAAACATGTTCATTGAACACCGTGAAAAGATTCTGTGCCGGCTGGGAGGTATAATATGTGGACAAAAATATTATATTTACACAAGAAGCCCTCCACTTTTTGAGTAGTTTAAAAAATAGAGTGGGTCTCCCGACAGGCGGTCTGTCCATAAGCTTATGGATAGGCCACTTATTTCTTACCTTATACACTGCATTTCTTAAATTACATACAAAATTTAAAATTTTTGAAAATATTTTTTTATATCATATATTTTTGTATTTTCACCTTCAAATACATATTATTACTTGTTTTAACTTATAAAATGCAATATTTTAATTTTATAAAAAATTATAACATTTAAGTCAAATGCCCCTGAGGACTGCCCATAAGCTTATGGAAAGGCCGCCTTTCCTGAGACTTTCCCTAAAAAATAAACATCATCCCAATTGGTATATATAATAATTGCATAATGGTCTCTGCGTAGAGTTTAGTCTACCTAAAACAAGACTTTGTGTATTACTAATGGTACGAGTTTGTATTTTTGAATACTTGTAAAATTTTAAAGAGAAAGTCTCAAGAAAGACGTCCTTTCCATAAACTCATGGACAGTCCATTACCTTAAACATTGTATTTTTTTATTAATTTAAGTATTTTATTTTAAAAGTTAAAACAAGTAATAATATGTATTTGAATATGAAAATATAAAATATATAATATAAAAAAATATTTTCTAAATTTCTAAATTTAGTATGTAATTTGACAAATGTTGTGTATAAGGTAAAAAAAAAAAGTGGCTTGTCCATAATGTTATGGACATGGCGCAGGAGACCCACTCAATTTTTAAAGTTTAAATGCTAAAATATAATTCATTTCATTCCCAACGCTCAACCTCTTTTACACGAGGGCTTGAATTTTATTATTAAATTATGCAAAAATAATAGAAATAAAATTCAAATGATTTATTCTCCCTCCGTCCTATTTCAAACTGCAATTTAATTATTCATTTAGTCAAAATATCTTACCTTTGGCCACAAAATTGAAATAGTGTTTAAGTGCAAATACTATTGTTTGATACCTAGTTAGATTCGTCGTAACTTTATTTTAAGAATATCAACTTTTTACAATCATCAATTATCCTTAGTGAAAGATATTAGGATCAAACATTTTTCAAGTTAACTGTTGAAAGTCAACGTGTGCAGTTTGAAATGAGACAGAGGGAGTAGTTAAATTCCATATAGTCCAATAATATTTGGCCTCATACAGTTTCTCCTTAAAGCTAGCCGATGTTGGTTGCACTTTTTGTAGCAGCCAAAATCCCCAATAGTTGTTACCCTGTACAATAGAGCACAAATTAGTGTTCAACCTTCTTTTCCGTTGCTCCCATAAAATTGACAAGGACGAGAAAGAAAAAGAAGTCAAAAAGTGTTAAGCACGGTTACACTTGACATCGGTAGAGTATCTGTCTTGGTTTCATGTTACCGACATCGGGTACACCTTTACCCGACATCGGGTGAGAGCAACTTTTAACTTCAGTTTTTTTCCAACCGAGGTCAAAAGACGTAATTTAATTTCAATTTTTTCCAACCAAAATCAAAAGATGTCTTTTCACTCTAGTTATTTTACAACCGATGTCAAAGGACATCTTTTGACTTTGGTTTTTTGAAAATCGAAGTTAAAAGAACTTTTAACTTCCATTTTTCTAATAACCGAAGTAAAAGAATTTTTAACTTCGGTTATTAACACTACCGAAGTCAATAAGGCAAAGTTAAAAGCCATTTTTGTAGTAATGATAACTCTAGTTAGCAGATCATATTCCAAAACAACGATCAAAATTAGAACTTGTGAACAAATTGACCGCCTGAACCTTCTACCTAGTTCCAATTGTGTAACCCTGATCGCTTGATACTAATGACAAAGAGACACAACTGATCAATAACGGTTCAAACACCGTATTTTGGTTTGAATGGCATTTAATGGTATACTTGGAGCCAAGACCTTCAAATAACACATACCACGAGACTCTAATCTTCCCCTCTTCCCAAAAACTCTCCATATTTTCTCAATTTTCCCCAACTAAACATTCTCACTAACCCTACTACATTTCAATGGAGAATCACTTTTTGATACAAAAATATCGTGTCATATTTTATATGGTAAAGGGTTTATGAGCTTGTGTAAGGTAGGGTACCTTCAAATAACACATACCACAAGACTCTAATCTTCCCCTCTTCCCAAAAACTCTCCATAGTTTCTCAATCTTCCCTAACTAAACATTCTCACTAACCCTACTACATTTCAATGGAGAATCACTTTTTGATACAAAAATATCGTGTCATATTTTATGTGGTAAAGGGTTTGTGAACTTGTGTAAGGTAGGGTACCTTCAAATAACACATACAACAAGACTCTAATCTTCCCCTCTTCCCAAAAACTCTCCATGTTTTCTCAATATTCCCCAACTAAACATTCTCACTAACCCTACTACATTTCAATGGAGAATCACTTTTTGATACAAAAATATTGTGTCATATTTTATGTGGTAAAGGGTTTGTGAACTTTTGTAAGGTAGGGTGTAAATTTAGTTGCTATTTGTTTTACATCTTCTGTATACACCTCAAAACTCATTATCAAGGTATTCAACTCTTTATGAAACAAAGTCGAAGATGGAATCCAGTCTATGTCATTTGTCGTTGTATTTTCCGAAGATCGTTATCTTCTTTATATGTATGGTAAATATGACAGAGACATTTTAAATCATTGATATTATTACTATGAAATATTTCAATTCCACATTACGTTGATGTTGTTCTAGTTGAGTTTTATGGGGTTAGGGTTTTGAGGCTCAGTACATTTATTTTATTTTGCGATAATGGTGTGTTATAAGAGTATGTGATTATCTTAACTCCATTGCATGTCCTCGTAGTTTGTAGGAGGCATGCCTCCTAAGGGAAAATTGAAGTAAGTCTCTAAAAACAACAATAATGTGTCTAACGATGAGGGAGCTAAACGTTTTGGTTTGCAAAGAAGACATATCATTTATGGAAGGTTTACTTGAACACATTTCCAACTCTTACAATAGAGGGCGAGCAAAAATGAACAAACACACATGACCTTTAGTGTGTTTGGGAAGAAAAATTTAGAGGAGTGATGTCAATGGTCAAGTTGGGTGGGCAAGGTTGCTAGAACACACGTAGTTATAAAGTACGAGAGTTGGCACGAGGATCCGGAAGACTACAAGAACACACTTTGGATGGAATACAAGGTAACTCATTAAGCTCTCATGCCTTTCTTGTGTTTAACTCTATATACAAATTTGTATTGTATATAACATTGAATTGATAGTTGGTTGATAGAGACCCTTTATAATAGATGCCCCCAACTTGGACCAAATGAAGAATAAAATATTTCAAATGATGGAAAAATGTCTTCGAGACTATTTGAGTAAATTGGCAAAATTTAACATCTCCAGGGACAATTAAGGTGAGTGCCCTTGGTTGGCGTACACCAATATTCTATCACAGAGTTGGGATATATTCAAGGCAATAAGTTTAAAACCTTGAAGCTGACGCAAGTTAGGATGAACTCTTCAATATGTTCATTCAGTTTATTACCCTAACATGTACTTAAAATACCTAGGAAACAAGGGTCGATAGGAGAACAATAGCACTCTTGAAAAAAAAACTCCATATCGAATGAGTAGGGTTGGATATCCCTTAGCGGTAGTAATAATCATCATTGAACGGCTTGAGAAAGATGCTCAAGCATTAATAGAGGGTGGTGCGACAGAGGAGGAGCCAAGGCAACAAGCCCATCCCATCAAACAACAAAATAGAGAGATATGATCTATTCATGAAGGGGCGTGAGAAGAATAATCGAGGCTATGTAAATAATGAAACACGAGAGCTTGCTACATAAATTGTAAATAAACGCGTTTGGTTATGAAATACACATACATTGTATTTTGGCATCCAAAATCCAATGAATTGTTTGTTGCATGTAAGAAGAAGTTAAGTGAAAACAACCACAAGGTGAGTTTATTCCACCACGTAAAAACTTAATGTATTGTCCAAGGCAACCACTGTTATGACCACCCGAGTAGAGTAAGGGGATATGTATTCGATGGTGTTCAGTCTTTCCACCACCATAAGCCAAAAAATATACAGAAGTTAAAATTAGATCTAGAGGTAATAAGAAATAAAGTGGGGGAACAAGACATGCTAAATGGTATATGATGCAGGTAGCTCATTCCAGATAGAGACAAACCACAAGGCCAGCCGGCATGCTTCACTCGTCAAACAAATACAGAGAACTCCCCGGGGAGAAACTCTGACGCACAAGTCAGATTAAGGAAATATATTAATTGTTTGTTGTGTTCATTGACTTACCCCTCAGTCTATGCCTCTCTCCCCTTCTTATAGGTTTGTTGATCATTAATCGTGGCATGCATTATTTCTTGTCTTGTGTCAGATCATAGTCTTAGTGGGGCACATTGTGGTAGTGGTGATCATGTGCTTCGTATTGGAGGTGATTGCTTGTTAACGGACTTATTTAGGTTCTCTTCCTTACTCGAAGCAAACTGGTTGTAATGAACTTGTATTGCGTGGACGAGGTATATACCATAAGCCCCCCAAGAGCCGCAGAATCTAGTAGGGTGTAGTGTTTATGAGCTTTTTCAAAATAAGCACATTGTATTCTTGATTTTGAGAAAATATTGTTGAACTAACATGAAGTGGCATGTTGCTTTGCGGATAAAATGTAAATAATTTAGACTAAATTGTTTTTTGTTACCCAACATATTTTGAAATACCACCTTTTGGTCCCTGAGGCCAATACCGCATCCATTCAGCAACCAATAAATAAAAAATGATTTGTTTGGTCCCAAAACTAGATTTTGGGTGGTTTTTAGGTAAATTGGGACTATATTCTAATATAGCCAAGGGTATTTTCATAATCTTACTAATTTAAAAACATTTTCCCTTTCTCTCCCCCTGCCACCTCTACCTAAAACTGCCGCCATTAATCTCACCATAAAAACTCTCACCATTTCCATCACCGTCATTAATCTCACCATCACCATTACCATTTCTAGAACTGCCGGAGATATTCACAGAGGATGGTTTATTCCTGAGCTAATCAAACCCTAGAATCTCGACCAGCTTGCTCATGGATAAGCACCCAGAGAACCCCTTCAGCGACTGCCGCTCGTGCCCTCCTGGCGACAAGTGCACCTCCTAGTCCAGTTTTAGCACATCACCAATGCATTGCTCTCGCCGTTCACCATCGACGACTAGCACCATCACAACCATACACCGTTTATTCTGCAACCCTCCATTGTCACTGCCACTGCCCACTCGATGCTTATGCCACCACCCATTTACCATTTCTCGCCACCACCCGCTCAATTCTCATGCCACCACATGCTCACTGCCGCTACTACCTATTCACCGCCACCACTCGATTCACCATTGAGCTCTCGATTACCACCACCTGATTCATTGTCGCTGCTCTTGATTCACCACCACCACCACCCGATTCACCACTAAGCTCAACATGAAGGTGTGCATGAAAAAGGGTAAGATTGAGCAGAGGAAGAGGATGCCGATGTTGAAGAAATGGTCCTTGAACAGAAGCGGAAGAAGCCATATCGGCTGGCGGTGAAGAGAAAATTGGGCTGGGGCTGATGTGAGAAAATTGGGGAAGAGCAATAGATTGTGGTTACAATTTTGAGGGTAAAATAGTTTTTTCAATATGTTTTTTAATTAGTAAAATCACAAAAATACCCCTGGCTATGCAAAAATAAAATTCCGGTTCACCGAAAACCACCCAGAATCTGGTTTTGGGACCAAACAAATCATTTTGCATTTGTTAGTTTTGGTTGCTTTATTTGTTTATTGATTGACGATCAGGTTATAAACTGACTTAAGTAATCTATTTATATCAAAAAACCACAAGGCCAGCTGTCATGTTCCACTCGTCAAGCACATGCAGGGAACTCCCTGGAGAACTCCCTGGGGAGAAACTCTAACGCACAGGTCAGATTAAAGAAATATAGCAATTGTTTGTTGTCTTCATAGACTTACTCCCCAGCCTACGACTCTCTCCCCTTCTTATAGGTCTATTGATAGTTCATCATGACATGTGTTATTGCTTGTCTTGTGTCAGATCATAGTCTTATAGGTCTATTGTTGTATTTGTTTACCGATTGACGGTCCGATTCTAAATTTACTTAAGTAAATTTACTTAAATTTACTTAGTTAGTTAAAGGTTGGGGGTGAAAGGTTTACCTAGTATTTGTGGGCCTTGGTGGGACACATTTTCTTGTTAGGGACGTGGAAGGTAAGCTTATGCCTTTATGGAACTCTTCTATTCCATTTTGAACCACGGTCCAGTAAGTTAAAGAAGCTAACTAAGAAGATTTTGCTTATGAGGGAACTATACCCACATGCGGTGAAGATAGGTTGCCCTTATGGAAATCAAGGTTGTTATTACTAGCATCGTTATGTTTGTGTTTAGCTATGTTTCAAAAAGTGTGGTTTATTGGGTTTGTCTTTTCGTGTTTTGGTGTAGGAATGAATTTGTCGAAGATTGTTTCTTTGGAGCCTATGGACAATAAGAGGGAAAATGAGGAGAGGCGTACCAAAAATCCGTTAGAGCATAGGTCCCTGAAGAGGCAGAAGGCCAAGGGAGATTTTGGTGATGCACTTGTTGCCTCTCAGAATGTTGGAGTGGCATCTGGTTCTGATCTCTCTTTGTCAATGGGTAAGAAGAATAAGAATGGTAGTGAGGCTACAGTGGCGGTTCTTCCTGGTTGTTTGACTACTGCAGACTCAAAAGACCCTACTACAATGTTGGCTCATATAAGGATTGTATGTTTTGTTTTTATTAAACTCATTGTGTATGTCTAGGCATATTATTTTTAAAACGTGTTTCATGTTCATATTAGACCATGCTATAGCGACTATGGCATGACACGTGCTAGCTATGCTGAGGTGATGAATGATGTGAATGTGGAAGTGGTCAAGCTGAGGAAGGAGATGAAGCGGTTGAAGGAGAGGTGTGAGCAGTTGGAGACAATATTGGGAAACACAAAAAGTTTGATTAATACGAAAGAAAGAGTGAATCCTGAGTAGGCTGGGGAACTTGCTGAGTTTCAGAATGGAGCACCTGTAGATCATAGGTACCCCCGTGCATTGGTGAACAAGTTGTTAAAAATGGGTGTTTTTTTACAACCTCTTCACCAAGATATACGTTAATATTGTAGATGTGGCATGGTGGCACACATGGAATAGTATGCGCACACATAATCCCACTTTGGATATTTGGGGGGGGGGGTAGGTTATTGGATGCTAGTGCTTTAGAGCACGACAAGGTTGAAGCTAAGCGGGTTTTGGATGTTGGATGAGGCGTATGCTCATAAGGTTGTAGATAATGCGCACTCTTTCCTCATTATTAAGGAATTAAAGGACATACCAAGGTTGCTTGTGCTCAGCCAGCTGAAGAGATGTGAATTTGATAAGTACGAGGATGATGATATCAAAGAAGAATATGGGGTTGCTGCCATGGTGACCGAGCTCTTACTACAACCTTTTCAGCTATCAAAGATGTTTGGTTACACCCGCATGCCAGAAAGGAATGATGCATAGATGGCTGATCACCTTAGCACTAGAATGGGTATTGCGAGGGAATGTGGAGTGTAGCTTTTTTGGGTTGTAATTTTTGGGTGTTTTCCAATAGGGGATTTTGATGTGCACCTCGATGACGGTTCTGTATATGAATTGTGTTGTGAATTAAATATCTTGTTTGTACTTATGGTTTGTGTTTTTATGGGGCATTTATTATTCTAAAGTTGGTTATGACTAGGTATAAACAAGGTTTCCTTTAGGGGGTTGTATTATTGGGATGTGTTATTGGACCTCTTGGTTTGGTAACTTGGGATGTGCACTTGTGTCAGTGGCTTTTGATTTTCCAGGTGTATGCGAAGTCGTGCACAATGACACAGTTACCTTACCTTCGTGGTTTCCATTGTAAACATCCACACAGTGTACTATTGAGTGTAACATTGTTAAGGTAAGGTGTTTGTGTGTGTTTAAAAGGCAATGAGATAAGGATCCGCATTTATGTCGCTAGCTAGGGATTTCCCAGGCGTATGCAAAGCTATGACTTATCTCCCTGATCTTATAGTGGTGTCTTTGTGCTTTTAGGGGTACGTCAGTTTGGGCTTTAGTGGTGTTTTATAGGCTTACATACATTTATTTTATGTGGGACTTAGTTTAGATAAGAATGCCACGTAGATGCAGGACTTTGTTTCTTTTCAAGAATAATTCGGCATTCCATTTTCCAATACCGACTATTCAGCTAGTTGGTTTCTTAGAAGCGCATGAAAATAAATGTTTTAAAGGGTGTCTTCTTAGTTTGTTTCACATATTACATGGTGTAAAATGTGTATTTAGGGTGTAGCGATTGTTCTTGTTATCCTTTGGCTCATCACCGGTTATGTGATGGTCGGAGTTGGCTAGAGGGTTTGCTCTGTTTGGATGGGGTACTATCCCCGTGTTTTTGGTTTAAGACCGATAAGTTATACCTTTAAGTATTTTTTATGCACCATAAATATACTATATGATAAAGTATTTTTTCTCATCATGGAGTTGTTATGCCTTCTGGCAGGATTGACAAATTGGATTAGCAAATGTGGGAGGGGTGATGGTGCTATGACATTATCTAAGAAACTCATTAAACAGGTATGAGGAAGAATTAATATGGGATTCATGTCTTCTCCATTGTGCTACCAAAAGAAGAAGAAACGTTGTGAAGTTGGTAAATTTGAACAAATCTGCCGCCTGTAGTTCACTTAGGTGGTTTGACATTTAAGCAAAGAAATCTTGTTGTTTCTCTTGGCAAATCCTTCCACCAACATGGGATGACAGTGATCTTGGTAGGGGGGCACGAGTTATAGAAGATGGAAGGGGATGAATAAGCCATCATTTTTTCCCTTAAGGCCATATATGGCCTAACTATAGTAGGCTTGGGGGTATATATGTTTTTTAGACATAATCCGGTTGTATTCCCTAATATTTCAGGGTATGTGTTTTAGACATGATCAACTTTTAGCTTGTCGTTAATGTAAGGTTTTTTAAGGGAGACTAAATGTTGTATTAGCTCTGTAAGTTAAGCATTTTCTTTGATTCTAATGTTATTTTATCAATTATGTGGGTGTAATTCCACCGAGGTGTATTCCTATGTGTTTTTAGCGAACCTCTGACATGGGAGCAGATTTCTATGATTATGAGTAATTTATTGAGTCGTATGAGGTTATTGGTGTGCTTTACGTACCTTTATTAAAACATTATCATCCTATAATGGCGCTGACAATTTTCTATGGTTGTGGTTGGCTCGTTTTCCAATTCTTCTCCCTAGAGGATGTGGTTTGTTCTTTTTTCTCGTTTTATTGGGTTGGTGTCCTTGTTTTGTCATTTTCAGGTGCCGGGTTTCCTTGTTGCCAGAGTAGTTCTTTGTTAACAAGATCATTCCTCCTTATAATTGTGTACTTGTACACCACTGTTTCTTCAATTCATTTCTCTTGTCGTCTTTTTAAGTGGCTTATAATTATCCTCGTGGTGTATCAAAACCTAGAATTAAAATAAAAAAATTTCCCCGCAATCGATGCCATTGATGCGGGGATTCCTCCAGATAGAGACAAACCATAAGGCCAGCCGACATGCTCCATTCGTCAAGCACTTGCATAGGTCATTTTTTGCTCCCCTTCATTTCAAAGGCAGTTCAAACTTGACTAAAGGTGGTTCCATTGTAGAACCACTTTTAATGGATTGGCTATGTTCGGTTATTTGGCCCACTATATAAAGCTTTTAGGATATCTCTTCCCTTAGTAATTTTTTTCCAGAAAATGGCGCCTCCTCATTTCACTTCATCTTTGCCACTTATTGAATGCCTCCAACCCCTTCAATCTGGCGTCACCTAACGCCTCCACCACTAGTGAAGAATGACCCCGTAGGCACCGGTAATTTCCCTACCATAGGCACCGATATTTTATGAATTTTCATACTGGTGCGTATGTGAGCGGTGCTAGTAATGTGGTACTTATGCACCGATATGTGTTACCAGTGCTAGAAATTTATGCCAGCACCGGTGTGTGTTACCGATGCTAGAAATTTAAGCCCCCAAACCATATGCACCGGTTTAGAAATTTTCAAAATACTGGTGCTAGAATTTGGGCAACAAATAAAAAATTACAGCTAGTGATTTTAAACTCACTGGCTGGAAAAAGACCTTTAAGCCTTAATATAGTTCGTCATTCAGTCAAAACGATCAACATGTTACTAATTTTGATGCATTTTACAACACTTTCATAACGTAATAAGCATTACATAGTTAGAGGGAAACACATGAATCAAAAGCAGCATATGCAGTGCCCTGTAACTAATGCTTAGTATTTAAAATGTCAAAATGAAACAGTTCTCGAGTAACCGAAGCAAAGAGTGTTTAAACAAACCATGTCAAACACTCCTTGCTCCGGAGGCCCGTAGACTGTAACATCTCCACAGTTTAAACATCAACTATAAATCAACAAATCACCAACAAATTCTCCACAATTTAAATTACGAAGTTGTACAACAACAAAAAAATTATCCTTGCTTCAGGGGAAATACCTATCTTGCACAAAATAATTAATTGTTGTCGAACATAACAATTTCAAACGTCGTAATGATGCAGCATCTAAGCACATTGAAAGAGGCCTGGTGTGTTTACATATGTCTTATTAATGAACACACCCTGCCTCTTTCAGTGTGCTCAAATGATCCAAAAGTTCCACATTTGAAATACAGGAGTTCTACTAAAGTCGTAGCTCCTTTGCATAATGGAATAAGCATAACTTAGTTAGAGGACATTACATGAATGGAAAGCATTTGCAGTGTCATCAAACTAATTATTCCCCCATTAATCTTTTTCTACAAATGCTATAAGCATTATACAGTTAGAGGGCAATACATTAATGGTACGCAACCTATGCAGTGCCATTTAACTAATGCTTAGTCATTTAAAATGTCGAAATGAAACAGTTCATGGGAAACTCAAGCAAGGAGTGTTTAAACCAACCATGTCAAACGCTTATTGCTCTTGATGCCCGTAGACTGTAACATCTCCACAGTTTAAACAAGCCATGTCAAACACACCTTGCAGTCACAAACTAAGCTACAAACAAACAAGTTCTACAAATGGAATGGAAGACTACAAAATCTCCACATTTGAAATGGAAGAATTCTACAAATGCTATAAGCATTACACTGTTAGAGGGCAATACATTAATCGAAGGCAACCTATGCAGTGCCCTTTAACTAATGCCTAGTAATTTAAAATGTCAAAATTAAACAGTTCTCGGGAAATCGAAGCAAAGAATATTTAAACAAACCATGTCAACATTCCTTGCTCCGGAGGCCCGTAGACTGTAACATCTCCACAACTTAAAACATCTACTACCCATATTGTTTTCCCTACATTATCAGTGTACCTTAAACATAACAAGCGTCAATTACATGCACTTCACTAGGCTACATCTACTAGTATCACAGTACATAAGTGAATAAGATACATAATAAAGAAACCTAATTCCAATCAACGGGACCTAAGGAAGCCAATGAATACCAAATTCAAAACTTCCCTACGAAAGCAAATGAAAAGTTAAATGTTTTATTCTAAATATGTATTGTTTCTAATCAAACCTTAAATGTTTCAGTTACAGTTACAGTAGAGTATAAACTCCAAATTCATATTATTATAATTAAACCATTTCTTTTCATATGTTATGAAAAAATGATATTTTTCAAGATTTTATCATTCAAAATAAAGAATCCTATCACTGTAAACTACTTTTTTTTTTATCATGTATAACCTGCATTAGTTTTTTTTAAGGGGGACCACAGTTTTTTAACCTTTAAAAATAAACAAAACACGTGATAATAAAAATTACACATGGTAACAAAAAATTAGAGGAAACCAAGCAGCCCTGACCCCCTAGTATTTTGACACGTGATATATAGGTCACATGTAAACCCCTATACATTGGAAATGGTCTAATACTTTTAAAACAAACAACACCTTAATTCCGTTCTTACTAAATTTAAGAGAAAGTTTCGAGAAAAACGGTTTGTCCACCGTAGTTTTTATTTTAAATGTTGTAATGTTTTATAAAATTTAAATGTTATATTTAAAAATTAAAATAAGTAATAATGTTATTTGAATAGGAAAATATTAAAATATATAATATAAAAAATATTTTAAATTTCTAAATGTAATATGTAATTTAACATATTCAGTGTATAAGGTAAAAAAATGTATCTATAAATTTATGTACAAGTCACCTATTAGGAGACCCACTTTAAATTTAAAACGATCTGTCAAGACCCACATCTATTTTTTTTAATCAACGTTATATATATATATACATATTATATATATATACATATATATATATATATATATTAAATTTTATTTAGCACAAATTCAGTATTTAATGGAAAGTTGAATGAGGCATAAGAACCGATTGGAAAGCAGAAAAGATTAACAAAAGCATAGTATTTTTAATTGGTTTGATTTAGCTAATTAGGTGTGACGTGTCGATTAATCCTACCATCCACGTTACATATGCTTTCCTTTTATTAATATTATATACAAACAACGAAATAAACATCTACTTTAGGACAAATTAGGAAACACCACGACTAAATCTATTTAAATTCAGTGGAGCCCGCAATTCCAACCATTTGAATTATTAGGGACACCCTTTTACATTAGACAAAGTCTTGGGAAAGACTGTCTTTCCATAGACTTATGGAAAGACGGGGTTTAATTAGAAATATAGAAAGTTAGGGATTAAATACCAAATATCCGGAAAGTGGACCTCACGCGCCGTATGTATATAAGGATTTTTTTTGCTTCGTTCATTTTCATTTTAATTCCCGAAGTTCTCTCCCTTCTTCTTCGTCCATATCCTTCTTCTCCATTAGGGTTTCCCATCGCAATTTCAATCGGAATTTACCGTAGCTTTTGCCGAATCGGTGTTTCATTTTGTTCGCCACAGGTTATATGCTACTTTTGAGCTGATTTTTTTGCTTCGTTTTAGGTTTTGAAGTTCGTAGCTGATTTTTTTGCTTCGTTTTAGGTTTTCGATCGCGATTTCCATCGGAATTCACCATAGCTTTTGCAGAATCAGCGTTTCTTTTAGTTCGCCACAGGTTATATTCTACTTTTGAGTTGATTTTTTACGTCGTTTTAGGTTTTTAAGTTCCTAGTTTAGGGTTTTTGTTTCGGATCTGATATTTTTTGTGTGTTATTGCAGCGTAATGGTTAAGAGGAAGGAAGTTTCGGTCGACAGTGTTCATATTGATGAAGGTGATGTTTATTTTTCTATTTTTGCTCTTATTGTATGTTTTTGTTGTCAAATGTTGAATGCTTTGCTTTATTTTGCCTTTTAACTTGTTTTTTTTAATTTTATTTGTGAGATGATTTTAGTGTTTTTTACATGTTTTCCCCAATTTACTAGGTTTAGGGTTTACAAAATTTGTTAATAGTTTTGGTTTTTACTATTACAAGATCTGTTAATAGCTTTGGTGTTTACATGAATTTGTAAAGGTTACTGCAATTTTGTTGAAAAGTATCCCTTCATAGTGTGCATGATGCTATACTTTGCATAACTATTCTCATTCACTAGCTTAGCTACTCGTATTGTTGCCTTCCTTGGCATTCTGGCTTTTCAAAGGAGTGATTGAAATAAATTCTTATTTAAACAGAAGCAACATCTTGTAAAACATGGAAACTTGTTTTGTTACCTAGCTAAATCTTGGCCAGCTTTTTCAGAGCATTCTCTGTATTTTCCCTTCAGGAGTGATAAGTAAATTCTAAGAATATGGATTTTCTGCTACTAAATGAATTCCTTCCTCACTGATAGTGCACAATGTACATAAGGACTGAAAGTCTGAAAGTATAAAAATGCATAATGAATGTTTCAACTTTCAGCTGTGAAGTTCTATTGTATTAAAAATATTTGCTCTTATTGAACGGAGTTTTATATTTAAAGTCCCTGTTGGTTGACTGCATTGCGTGCCTTTCAAATCATTTGGCTTGTATAATGTACTCATGGCTTCTCTGTTGTTTCTCTTTTCATGAATGTTACTGTCTTCCTTTAATGTTGGATGCTTGTTTTGGTGTTTACATTATTTTTGTAAAGGTTGCTGATGCAATGTAGTCCATGGTTTCATTGGAATCTTCTGAAGTTGATTCAAGATTTGCATTTGTTTGCTTTTAAGACTAAGAACTGACTTAGGTTTCTGTTTTCTTTTTAGTGTCTAAATTCATATGAGGCTTGGATTTTTGTATTTTAAAAGGTTGTTATATTAGTATGTTACTTTATCATTTTATCTTATAAGGTTCATTATTATATCTGTAATATTGCTGTTTTATAATTATTACTGACTAGTTTGGTTTTGTACAAATAGGATTGTGCAAATCATCGCGCATCAGGAATTTATCCACTGTGCCATTGGATCTTCCCAATAAGGGGAAGGATGCTGATGATTCTGATTTTGTCGAGGATATTGTGCTTAATGAGAGACCTAAGAAGGTCAAGTTGGGTGTCAGGAAAAGAGTGGGTAGTGGAAAGCTAGCATAAATAACTGAGAAGAAGAAATTAATTGAAGCTGAGAAGGCTCTTCAAGCTGAGAAAGACCATGCAGCAATTGAAGCTGAGAAGAAGGCGGCCATTGAAGCTGAGAAGAAGGCAGCTACTGAAGCTGAGAAGAAGAATGCCGCATTTGAAACTGAGAAGAAGAAGGCGGGAGTTGAAGCTGAGAAGAAGAAGAAGGTTGTTGAGAAGGCAACGAAAAAGAAGACTGATGGTGATGCAGGAGTCAAGAAGAGAGATCGGGAGATTCAACAAGTTGTGACGCTAGTGGGCAGTGATGGAGCAAAGTAAGTTTTTCATTTTTCAACATGATGCTTTTATGGTGAAACATGTGATTTTTGCCTTGAACATTTTCTGTTTTAGTTTTATAAATGCGTGTCATATTATTAAAGAACCTAACCTATAGGTATTTTTCAACATGATGCTTTTATGGTGAAACATGTGATTTTTGCCTTGAACAGTTTCTGTTTTAGTTTTATAAATACATGTCATATTATTAAAGAACCTAACCTATAGGTATTTGTCAACATGATGCTTTTATGGTGAAACATGTAATTTTTGCCTTGAACAATTTCTGTTTTAGTTTTATAAATGCGTGTCATATTATTGAAGAACCTAACCTATAGGTATTTTTCAACATGATGCTTTTATAGTGAAACATGTAATTTTTGCCTTGAACATTTTCTGTTTTAGTTTTATAAATACGTGTCATATTATTAAAGAACCTAACCTATAGGTATTTTTCAACATGATGCTTTTATGGTGAAACATGTTATTT
This sequence comes from Rubia yunnanensis, assembly GCA_037428765.1. Taxonomy (NCBI): domain Eukaryota; kingdom Viridiplantae; phylum Streptophyta; class Magnoliopsida; order Gentianales; family Rubiaceae; genus Rubia; species Rubia yunnanensis. Next base: position 82,395,273 of record CM075068.1, read on the forward strand.
TTGCCTTGAATAGTTTCTGTTTTAGTTTTATAAATGAGTGTCATATTATTGAAGAACCTAACCTATATGTATTTTTCTCTTGGAAACAAGCAACTTGAAGAGCAGAGTTGAATTCTATCTTTCTTTTAAGGCAGAATCAAAGATTCACTCTAACATTACCACTGCTGCTCTTCTTGTCACAATTTGGTTCCTTTGGATTAAAAGGAACAAAATTATATTTGAAAATGAATATTTTTCCCAAGTTGCTTGTTTCCAGGAGATTAAAAGCATGATCTATCACATCTTTACTGTTCATCCCCTATTTGGTAGAGTAGACAAGCATAAGTACTGGATTCAAACAAATATTATCACGCAAATTGTTCAAAAGAGGAAAAAACCTTTAACTACTGTAAAATGGAAGAAGCCACAATCAGGATACAAGATTAATACCGATGCAACATGGAAAATTGGAGGTTCTTCTTCTTCGGCTGTGATAGTTAGAAACTGGACTGGAAACGTGGTTATAATGAGAACTAAAACATTCCAATCTCCGTCCCCTTTACATGCTGAATTACTCTCGATTCAATATGGATATGAAATATGCTCAGAATTGAATATCTCTACTTGTGAGGTGGAATCGGACTGCTTAATAGCTGTTCAGGGTATTCAAAATCCCCATAGTTCCCCTTGGAGAACTTTTTCCATCTGCAGCTTCCTTAACTCTAAACATCTTAAATTCCCAATTCGACACATTCATAGGGAGGCTAATAGTGCAGCTGATTACCTTGCTAAATATGCCCAACAAAACAATCTTCAAGGCAGTATAGACATCCATTCTGCCTCCCTTTCCTCAGGGGACTTTTAACTCTTGACAGAAGTGGCCTACCTGTGATTAGAGTTGGTACTTGATTTGTTTATGTTATCATATTTTGACACTTTCATGAGCACACTACTCATAAAAACAATCTGCATGCTTTGATTTAGAATGGAGACTACTATTTTTCTCTGTTTTTTTTTGCCTCAGGTTGCATTACTAGCAATTGGTTCGATTGTGGATCATTCTCATCTATACCTCATCCCGATACTCTCGGATTTTGGATCCAATGCAAGCATGCCTGATCACGCAAGCATTTTGAACCCATAGCCATCATGCTCGATCCCCCTCATGGATAATTTTTCTTTCGATTAACTAATCCCATTGTGTATTAGAAAAGGTGTTGCCTGGCCGGAGGGAAGAATTAACACAGGGGGTGGAGATTCTTCTCTTCGGAATTGCAATTACCTTTTCCCCCAACTCTCATCTATAGTTTCAATTCATAGGTTAAATTTCAGATACACATCTTGGGGCAATTCTGTTGCCATTATGTATAACTTTTCTAAACAGGTTTGGGGAACCTTTATAAATATCCCTCACCTAAGGGTGTTTGACTTAAAAAAAATATTTTTCAACATGATGTTTTTATGGTGAAATATGTTATTTTTTCCTTGAAAAGTTTTTGTTTTAGTTTTATAAATACGTGTCATATTATTGAGGAACCTAACCTGTACGTATTTTTAAACATGATGTTTTTATGGTGAAACATGTGATTTTTGCCTTGAATAGTTTTTGTTTTAGTTTTATAAATGCGTGTCATATTATTGAAGAACCTAACCTATATGTATTTTTCAACATGATGCTTTTATGGTGAAACATGTTATTTTTGCCTTGAACAGTTTCTGTTTTAGTTTTATAAATACGTTTCATATTATTGAAGAACCTAACCTATAGGTATTTTTCAACATGATGTTTTTATGGTGAAACATGTTATTTTTGTCTTGAACAGTTTCTTTTTTAGTTTTATAAATACGTGTCATATTATTAATTTTTTTCCTTAAAACCATCCGAAGAAGGATGGGGGAAATTATATTAGGCCTTCCCAAGCCGTATAATAGACCCAAAAGCTACACAAAAGTAAAAGGAGATGAAGCCGAGGCTTAGTTGAGATTTACATGAGTAAGCCATAAGCTCCTGAGGCAACACTTGTTAACTCTAAAATAATGTTTAAAGATGGAAGAAGAAAATGGAGGATAACAAAATTAGACTAAGGAACAGGATCATCGAACTTGTTAGTGAATAGCAATAGCTAGACACAAAGCAGTCAGAATCACCCTCCAAAATCTAATGAGCTAGTCCTTCAGAAGTAAGTTCCACATGTACAACACTTGAGCAAGCTAGTAACTCCAACAGTATCCAGCTCGTTCGAACTTGTATCCTTAATCGAGCAGCGCGATGAATGTAGAAGTTATGTACCATATGAACCTGTAAAAATTCAATAGAAATCAGTAGCATCCGATCTAATGAACCATCCTTAAGGAAGGAGTACCAATTTGATCAAGCCTAATTAATCCTTGGACCGAGTTAGAAAGCATAGAGAATGTGGAAAAGGATAAGTCCTTCTGAGAATGAAGGCAGACTTTTGCGAGGGAATGTGCAACAAGGTTTGCCTGTCTATATGTGTGCACCAGTTTAAATTCACCCAAAGCTTGGTGAATCTCATCAGCTAAATTGAACATTTTCCAGTGAGCTGTAAGGGGGTCATTAGCAAACTGAATAGCACTAAGGCAATCAGATTCAATATAAACAGGTGAGGAGTAATCAGTTGTCATTTGTAGAGCAAACTTAATTGCCTTTAGTTCATCTTCAAGAGGGGAGAAAGCATGAGTATATTTAGTGTGTGCACCCCTGAAACAACCTCTACTATCTCTAATTATCATTCCTATTCCACTCATATTAGTATAACAGCACCATGAAGCATCAACATTAAATTTGAAACCTGAATAGGGCCTTCTCCATGCAATTTTAAGAATTTTAGGCTTTGGAGAAGGTTTAATCAGAGGCAAGAAAGAATGTTCAGCAATACTCAAGTCAAAGGAGGAAACTATGAACACAGGTTTAGCAGTAAAAGTGAAAAAAATCTGGTACCTTATTTGATTAAGTACTAAGTCTGGGAGAGGCTTGATAGAATCATATAGAAATTTATTCCTCATCTTCCAAAGATTACAACATGTAATTACAGCAGCAATTCGGACAATGGTTGAGTGTAAGAAACTTAGGGTAGGGTAAGTAATATAGCATGATATTCTTTCCCATATAGATGGGAAAAGTCTATCCCTAATTCCCATAAACTGATGAACTGTTTTCCAAACTCTCACTGCGAAGCAACAGGAATTGAAAAAATGATCCAAAGAGTCTTCATGGGCATTGCACATACAACATTTGGAAGGTAAGCAAAATCTCAGTTTTCTTAGGATATTATCAAAAGGTAATGAAGAGTTAGTCAACTTCCACATAAAAATAGAGATTTTCTTATCAATTCTAGAATTCCAAAGATGTTGAATAGAGACAATAGAACCTCTACTGTTACAGAGTAGAAGATAGGTGGATTTGAAAGAGAAATTACCTTTGATTCCAGGTTTCCATATTACCCTATCATCTCTGTGTGTTGATAGTTTAGATTCCTGCAAAATAGAAACAGCATCAGGTGGTAGAAAAGAAATTTTGCTGATCAGAGTTGATTTATTTGAAATAAACTCGGAGACAGTACAGTCAACCGAAATGTCAACTAGATTATGATCACAGAGGTCAGTAAGGAGACCTATATCAAGCCAGTTAGATGTCCAGAAATTACAGTCCCCCTTACCCACAATGACTCTAGAATTAGCTTCAGCCCATGTATTGATAGAACAGATCCTTTTCCAATTTGAAGAAGTTCTATATGAGGGAGGGAGGAAAGCAACAAAATTAGTCCACAGTGCCTCAGCTTTATGGTATTTCCACCACAGTTTAACTGAGGATGTTTTAATGATGGCGGATATTGATCTAAAACCTAGACCGTTTTGATCAATTGGAAAGCAAAGAGCATCCCAATTTCTCTATGATCTTTTAGGGTTCAGATCAGTACCCCCCCAAAAGAAATTACTTAGTTTTTTTCTATGGTATGAATGATCCCTTTTGTAGGTTTTAGAACTGACCAAATGTGCTGAGGTATGGAATAAATGCATGACTCAATAAGTGTTATTTTCCCACCAGCAGAGATCCATTTATTTTTCCAGTTACCTAACTTACTGTTAATCTGTTCCAGAAGGGGTTGGAAATAGATTCTTTTTGCCACCCCAGTGAAAATAGGAACTCCAAGATATGTGAATGGAAAAACCCCAATTTTCATTCCCAAAATCCTTTTTATTTGGCAAATTTTTTGAACAAAAGCATGTTTCCCTATAAAGATGTCACTCTTAGTATAGTTAATCTTTTGGCCAGTGACTTCTTCAAAGGTAGACAGGAAAGCTTTAAATCTAATCAAGGTAAGCTTTGTAGCCTTTAAGAAAACAACAGTATCATCCGCATAAGATAGATGTGAAATTTTGAGAGAATTACCTGGAAGGTCGAAGTATGTCAACTTACCATAATGAAAAATAAAAGCCAAGCTCCTAGTAAAAGCCTCAGAGAAGATGTTAAACAAAAAAGGGGATAAAGGGTTGTTTAATACCCCGAGTGGATTGAAAGAACCCCACTGGCTTACCGTTTATAAGAATGGAGAACCAGGCCTGGGACAAATTTTTCATGAAGGAAAAGATCAATTTTGCATGGAATCCAAGCTTAGCTAAGACATTATATAAAAAAGACCACCTCACTCGGTCAAAAGCCTTTTTGAGGTCCAATTTAATTATGCAATTTGGTTCTCTACGTTTCCTGTTCAGGAACCTTACCATTTCCTACAAGTAAAAAACATTATCGGAGATGTCTCTACCATGAAGGAAAGCAGTTTGGTTAGGGGAAATGATTTTAGGCATTAGAGGCTTTAGTCTTTCCATTAGGAGTTTGGAACATATCTTGTTTATTACATTAGAAAGGCTAATAGGTCTATAATCATCAAAGGAGGTAGGGGTCAGTTTTTTAGGAATTATTGTGATCCATGTGCTACCAATATCCCTAGGGATGTTGTTAGCAGATAGAAAATCTTGAACAACCGAAAGCAGATCATTAGCAATTATCTCCCAGGATTTTATATAAAAGTTAGCTGTAAAGCCATCTGGGCCGGGGCTACTAGATTTATTAAGATTCAGAACAATCCCTTTGAGCTCAGGCAATGAAACCGGTTGAATAAGTCTGTCATTATCCTCTTGATTGACCAGTTTAGGTATATGATTCAGAAAATGCGACTGGTAGAGAGAGTTGTCAGGGGAGCTATCATCATTTAAAAGATCCTGATAGTAGTGAATGGCTTCCATCTCAATATCATGTGTATTATCTAACCATTGACCATTTCTGCTCCTAAATTTTGTGATCTTCAACCTACAGTTTCTTTCCTTTACTGAATTATGAAAAAACCTAGTATTATTGTCCCCTTCCTTTAGCCATTTTATCTTTGCCTTATGTTTCCAGAAGTTATTCTGTTCTGCCAAGGCCCTTACTGCCCTAGCTTTAGCTTCCTTAAGTTTAGCCAGATTAAACACAGAAGCATTCTGATAAAATAAGAGTTCCTGAGCTTCTAAAGCCATTTCTGCTTGTACCACATTATCTTCAATGTTTCCAAATTTTTCTTTGTTCCATATTTTTAGCTCATTTTTCAATCTGACTAGCTTAAGATAGAAACCTAGCATTCCTGATTTATGGAGAGGAATATCCCAATTCCGTTTAATTACTTCATTAAAATCCTTTCTCTTATACCAAGTATTCAGAAATCGAAAAGGCCTAGGATTGGATGGGATATCAGTACCAACAGTTAACAGCATGGGATTATGATCTGAACTAGTCCTGTTCAAAATCTGGACTGAAGATGATGGAAAAGATAAAGACCATGTAGGAGAACATAAACCCCTATCTAATCTTTATAATGTAGGATTTCTTAATCTATTATTAGTCCAAGTGAACAAGTTCCCCACAGTGGTAATTTCCTCCAATGCCATTGCATTTATAAAATCATTAAAGTCCTTCATACTTCCCAGTTTGGGTGTAGATGGACCTTTATACTCATTTATAGATGTAATGGAATTAAAATCTCCAATGAAAAGGGATTCCGAGTGAGTGAAGGACCTAAGATCAGACCAAAGGGTTTTCCTGCCTGTCCTAGTTCTGAGACCATAAATAAAGAAAGCATCCATAGTCTTGTTAAGATTGATACAATTTAGATTTACTGCTAGGAACTGCAAATTATCACATTTAACCGTTAAAGATAGGCTAGAGTTCCAGAAAAGCCAAATCTGACCATTATTTGCAGACATGCAGTTATCAAAGCGCAACAGTTGTCTATAAGAATCACATTGAATGTTATCATGTTTAGGCTCAATTAAACAGATAAGCTCAAATCTGTGCCTATTGATCAGGTTATGAAGTCTTAACATTGATGTCCATCCCCCTAAGGTTCCAAACCAGCATTTTAATCTTAATTGTTGTGTTATTCATAGGGAAACACTGTTAGAGCTTTTTGATCTAGTCATGATTGTATTTTTCTGAGATAAATAAGAATTATTCCTCTGCTTTGAATTTTTCCCCAGAATCTTTTCTTTTTTCAAACTGCCATGTTTAGAGAATAAGATGGAAGAATTTACCTTGCTTACCTGATCAGTAACAACGTCATGGACCTTATCAGGAACTTCTATGCAATCTGCTGAGGTGACCTCAGAGACAGGAAGCTCTGCATTGATTGCATTGATTGGAGTGTCACTTGTGGTGTCTTCATCACTTGATACTTCTTCATCTGTGAGGGGAAGAAATCTATTTTGCCTGTGTTTCTGCTGAGAGAAGATAAAATTTTTAGCAGCAATAATAGAGTTGAAATGGGAGAAAGACCTACCTCGTTTGCTAGGTAAATCATCCTTAGCAAAGACTGTCCTCAGTTTTGGAGGGTCAGATAGTGATTGCCTAGTCAGTTGTACTGATACCATGGGATCAGAGGAAGGCATTTGAGGGCTAAGGGAGCTAAGGGGAAAATTATCAGAATGGAGAGGGTTATTAACCATGATTGGTGACTGAGATACACCATCATTTTGACTAACCATAAGATGATCTGAAATATGGGGCTCAGAGATGTTCTCAGGAATGGTTTCCTGATTCACATAGAGGATTTGATCATCAATCTTAGTTAAAACCTTCCCAACTGGAAGCTGATCACACAATACAACCTCAGAAGTTCCTTGTTCAATAACTGGGGTTGTAACTGCCTGCTTCTTCGGAACATATTTATAGGACTGAGCATGGATGATTTTTTGTTTCTCTATGGCTGAAACTCCTGAACTCCCGGCTATTGTGTTGCCATCCTGACTGAGATTTGCTATAACCTTACCTTGACCTACATATCCCCTTTATTGATCTTCAGTTTGAACAATTGGATTTGTATGGCTAGGAGTAATTTTGTCAATCCTATGGGACCTTGTTCTCTTAAGCTCTGGATGCAAATAGATACATCAATTATCCTCATGTCCTATACTTTTACAATGATAACAGTAGGGGGGATATCCTCAAATTCTAAGGGAAGTTTGACCACATTATATTCATTTCCTTCCTTCTCAATCCCAACTCTAATGAAGGAAGGAAGCTTTTTTTTCAGATCAACTTCAACACACTTTTTAACACATGAAGGTCTGGAAAGAGCCGCAGTTGCAGCATCCATCTGAATGTAGTTTCCTATTTGGTTTCCCATAATTTCTAACATAGCAGTATTGTAGAAATAAATAGGGACGAAGGGTATAGTAACCCATACCGGAACAATGGACGATTCAGCCTCGGGGGAGAAATCAGTTGTCCATTTAAGGACCTTCATTTGGGCGTGGTTGAAATTCCACTGACCTTTGAGCCAAAGCCGCTGGTAATCCTCTTTGTCATGGAATCGGATTAACACGTGCCTGTAATCAATCGATCCAATCTGGAATTTGCCTTTGAAGCCGACCGAATTGAAAGAGTCATTGAGTTGCGCCATCGGTGGCTTCCCTCTTGCAAACTTGCCGACGAGAGCATTTTGGTAGTGGGAGGCGAGGGTATCTGCATCTTTACGGCTTACCAAGCAAGCTATATCCCCCTTATAGTGAGTTTTGGGGACAATTTCTGGGTTCGAAGGGAGGGAGTCGTTTAGAGGAGGAGGGCGATTGGCTAAAGCCTGGAGGAAGGATTTACCACCCCAAGGCTACCATGGCCAGATGGAGGAGCCGCCATAGCGGTGGACGAAAATCCGATCAGTGACTGTTATAGAGAAAGAGAAAAGAGGATGATGATGAACAGTATTGGTGTGTATTTCGCACCTAAAAGCGCCAAAATTTCGCACCTAGAAACAGTGTTAACCTATGGACCTTTCTTTGAAACTGATTTGTGTCATATTATTAAAGAACCTAACCTATATGTATTTTTCAACATGATGTTTTTATGGTGAAACATGTGATTTTTGCCTTGGAATAGTTTCTGTTTTAGTTTTATAAATATAGTTTCTGATTTAGTTTTATAAATACAGTTTCTGATTTAGTTTCATAAATACAGTTTCTGATTTAGTTTTATAAATACGTGTCATAATTTACTTTAATGGTTTTACTGTTTATATTAAAGTACTTGCTGTTTATTCATGATGTGATTATATGTTGCTTTTAGTGAGTGCAGTTATTATTCTATAAAGCAGTGTACCTTTTTTTAAAATAAGGTTAACTTTTTAGTTATAATATATCATGTTATTGATGTGTTGTTATTTGCAATTGTAGGGTTGAGAAGGTCTACAAGTCTTCTTGAAGACCGGACTTGACTTGATTAAGGAGTTGAATAGCTTATTGTCCGAGTGTCAAATGGCTGATGTCCTTTCTTTAGGTTTTGGTAGCTTGTTGGAGATTAGTATCTGTAAGTTACCCCTAAAAATCGTTCCCTTTCTAGTACAAAATTTTGATCCGGGCTTTTGTGTCCAATATATTGGTGCTGATAAGTATACCCTTTCCCTGGATGATGTATTTGATGTGCTTGGATTGCCTATATCTGATGAGGAAGTGGTTGAGATTAGTCATGCAGGAAAGGGTGAAAAGCTAGATTTAGAATTAAGGGGACGATGGAAGGACATGTTTAAGGTTGGAGAGAAGGATGAGATTCCTTTAGATCTGGTTTTTGATTACATGATTGGGTTGAGGGATGGAGGCAAGGATTTTCAGTGTTGCTTTATCCTGTACTGTGTTGGGCACTTCCTTGCTCCTTGTAGGAGCAAGGGTATTGATATGAAGCTCTTAAGAGTTGTTGAAGATGTCAGTAGGATTAAAAAGCTGAATTGGTGTGGGTACGTTCTTTAGAAATTGTGTGAGGGTGTGCAGAGATTTAAGAAGGTTCCTTCATATAAGGCAGTGAGTGGCTGTGTGTACTTTCTCCTAATTCAATTTTTTCAGCGTGTGCCTTATCACGGCATGAAGGATTCTTTGGCTGTACCCCTTCTTAAGCATTGGAGTGATGAAAAGATGAAAAAAAGGTGTGAGTGGCTGAAGAAATGTGGTTATGAGCGAGCTGTACTACTGAAGGAAGTGTATTCTTTGGCCGAGTGTGGTAGATTGAGAGCTGGTGGGTCAAAAGGTAGTACAAGTCGTGTTCACAATGTTGCTGCTTCTGATAGTGGAGTTCTGCATTTCGATATTCCTCTTGGGGTTGCAACGGATTTAGATATTGAAGCCCTAAAAATGAATGTGAGTAAGGTGTTTCATTTGTGTTTTGTTTTATGTTGGTTTATTTGTATTTTAGTTTAATTATTTGTTGTTTTACAGGCTGCTAGTGAGGCATTTGCCTTGTTTCGGAGGGATATGGAAGTGGTTAGTGCCAAACTATCAGAACATTTGTTGAAAGTAGCATAGCAAGTGGCCCCTCGGGATGATCCTGATACGGATTCTGACCATAAGCTTGGCTCTCAAGATTTTTTTGAAGATCCTGCAATATTGAAGCAGATTGATGATTTGTGTGATGGTTTTAAGAAGAAAGTTGTTGATTCGATGCCTAGTTTTGACCTTCACATTGATGATTGACCTTTACATTGTTTGAAAATATTTTGTAATAGGCTGTGGTGGATTTAGTTGTTGGGGCTAGAAATTGAATCTTTTGGATGAAAACAAAATTTAAAGTTTAGGTATGACATGTTCTCTGACTTTAAGCATGACAGGGTGGATGTTTTATGTTAAAATAGTGACGTTTACTGTGATACATGCTCACTTTAAAATGTTAATGTCAGAAGTTTATTTTCAGAAGTTTATAGATTCTCTGACTTTAAGCATGACAGGGTGGATGTTTTATTTTAAAACAGTGACGGTTACTGTGATACATGCTCACTTTAAAATGTTAGTGTCAGAAGTCTATTTTCAGAAGTTTATAGGTTCTCTGACTTTAAGCATGACATGGTGGATGTTTTATGTTAAAACAGTGACGGTTTATTGTGATACATGCTAACTTTAAAATGTTAGTGTCAGACTTGATATTTAGGTTAAAACATTGAGACTTTATAGTGATAGATGTTCATTACGAAATGTATAATTCATATGATTTTTGAATACAGTATAATGTCGATTCTACGGTTGTAATGAAGGTTTTATCAAAAAACATTAATACTTTAGAATAAACTTTGTAATGAATGGTCTATAATGTCACTTAAAAAGAACCTTCGGGTTCTAAATTACACTCAAATAATATGCTGTTTTGGTGTTTTGGTACCAAACTCATTTGTAGATCGTTTGCCTTTCTCTAATGCCGAATTGATTCTTGCACACCTTCCTTTTGTCGTTGCATACTTTGGATCGAGTATGTTTGTTGTGGCTAAACTCGATGCGTTGATAGCCTCATTTTGTTCTGTGGCACTTGATTCCATAGACAAGATTTGCTAAATTTCGATTGTTTGTTTACCTAATGCATCTTCGAGAACTCCTCTAGCATTTACACTGTCTTCACTCTTCAAGATCAGGTTGTAGAATTTCCTTGCCATTTCATGACGCCATGGAATGGTGTCCTTCAATTTCTTTGTTGTCGGGTCTATGTCTTGCTTGAGGTATTTATCCCAGACCTGTTTCTTCACATTCTTTGTCCATCTTGTAGAAATGTACCGTGGGAGTATTCTGGAGATGGAATGGAGGTGCAAAACTCGAATGCAATGAAAGCACAACATACCTGTTTCAAGCAGTGAAGGGTGTACAATTTATGTTAAAACAGTTATTGTTTGTACTAAAACTGTAATTGTTTATAAGAAGAATTTTTTAACAACTACATGCCTGTTTCTTTAAAGGCCTTGCAAGAACAGTTGAGCTCAACTGATACTTGTGTTTTATTGAACATTAATGATTCTATTACTGTTGGGTGCTTCTCCCACCTTACTTCAAATTTTGAAATTTCCACCGTTGTAGCTTTCTGCTATTGTTGTTGCCACTGCGATGTCGAATTCCTTCTTGAAGTCATTATATAGCTTCTAAGTGTAGACCTCGCCTGCATGTTTTAGAAACCCAACATGACTATCATGTGCTGATTTTGGGATGGATCGAGCGCAATTGTGTTCGGCTGTGCTTTCTATGCTTCTCCATTTCTTGACAGTTTTCTCAAATATCTTCAAGAATTGAGTGAGAAATATTATTTTACTAGCATTGAACATGATGGCACTGTTGGTACTCTCACTCCTTTGTGATGCTAGAATCCCGGCTAAGAAAAATTCCTTGTTCAAAGCTGGGCACCATTTATTGCGGATATTATGTAGACGTTGAAACCAAGTGTGGTCTTCCAAGCCATATGTCTTGATCATGGACTGCCAACTATCTTCAAATTCTTCATGATTAACACACCCTATTAAGCAACGATCAAATGCCTTTTTGAATGGACCGTCTTTCTTCAATTTTTTATAGTGCGTACAAGCATTTTGCTGAAGGTTCCATATGCATAGTCGGTGTCTTGTTGTTGGTAAAACCTGCTCCAGTGTGTAATGTTGAAACACATGAGTCATATACTAAAACAGTAATTGTTTATAAAGAAACCTCAATTGTTTATGAAGAAACCTCAATTGTTTATGAAGAAACCTCAATTGTTTATGAAGAAACCTCAATTGTTTATGATTTGTAAGGTAAATAGGATTTGTAAGGCAAACCGTACCTTTTCTATTGCAGTCGCCATTGCTTGGTCTTGATCAGTGAATATGGTTATGGGTTTTTTCCCTCCCATGCATTTTATGAAGGTTTCAAGCAACCATTCAAACGTTGGTGCCTTTTCATCAGATATGAAAGCACAAGAAAACATGACGTTCTTCCAATGGTTGTTGATGCCCACAAATGGAGCACATATTAGGTTGTATTTGTTTGTTCTAAAGATTGTGTCGAACACCAACACATCTCCAAGCAATGTGTAATCCTCCTTCATCATCGAGTCTCTCCAAAATAAGGCTGATAACCTGCTTTCATCATCCATCTTCACTCAAAAGAAAAAATCTGCATCTTCTTCATTCTTTTGTTGAAGCTGCTCTATCACATTTTATGCATCCCCACTTTCAATCACCTTCATTCTCAACCTTCCAATGTAGTTTATATGGTCCCTCATGGTATTCCCTAAATTCTCTTCACCTCCAGTTTCATGGACCGAGTAATTAAAGCCAATTGATGGCTTTAATCCAGCGGCTTCCATCCCCTCTATGATCTTGGCCTTCTCTGCTGTGATTTTTCTCTCACTACGTTGTAGATATTGCCAAGCTGGTCTTGTAAAGTCATGGTTGTGCTGCAAGATATGGTGCATCACTTTATAAAGGTTGCCCACCAACTTGATTCGTATTTCAGCCTTACAACCTGTTCTAGTTACAGAAAATTCCTTTGTCTTTCTCCTTTTCGAGGTTGATTCGTTTGATCCATCACAGATTGGCATTGGTGGGGTTTATGTTGCTTTTCTCTCGAGTTATCCCTTGACATGAGCATGAAAAGTACTTTTCAGTAATGACTCCTTCATTGTTCTTCCTTTGTGTGGTTTTTTGTAGCTGAATCCTAATTTGTTAGCATGCCATTTGTAGAGGTCCTCTAATTCTTGCAGCGTTCTTGCTTGAATCCCATTAAAGCATTCAGTCACGTCAATTTCAGCTAAGTTTGGTAGATGGCCATACAGTGCAGTAATTTCATATAAAACATTAGAGTTTTAGACTGAAACACTTCATATATAATTTAAATCATATAGGTTTTATATATTACTAAAACACTGAAAAACTGAAACACTGAAACACTTGATAAATTACTCATTCGTAATTTCAGTTAACTTTTCTTTTTGGTTTTTCTTCTCTGATCCAAGACTCTTAAATATGTTTAGTATAAACACTAAATCTTTATATTGAAACTTGGACTTTAAGTGTTAAAACAATAATGAAATTAGGGCACAACTAACAACAATATGTTAGCAGCAACAAGAAGATTTCATAACAGAAGAGCTTCAAATTTGTTAAACAAAAACATACTACTTATGACTTAAAAGGTATCACTGTGTATGTGCAACATTCAGTTTTTAATGAATCTAATTCTGTATAGATTACAAGGGAGACATACACTCAGTAGGTATAATAGCAGCAACAACAAGTTATTGTTCAATTTCATGAACAGAAGAGCTTCAGATTTGTTAAACAAAAACATACTACTTATGATTTAAAAGGTATCACTGTGTATGTGCAACATTCAGTTCTTAATGAATCTAATTCTGTATGTATTAAAAGGGAGACATACACTCAGTAGGCATAACAGCAGCAACAACAAGATGTTCTTCGATTTCTTCTTCAGTTTCAATCATCCGAAGAACATGATTAAATCAAATTAATAAAACATTACGATTATATTTCTCTTCAAAGCTTAAATTGCAAATAAAAATCACACAATTCTGGTCATAAATATTTGTACAATTACCTCACCAGAATTCATGAGGCAGATCGGCAACGTTTTTGGAATCGGCAAATCACCTGAATTCATGAGGCAAGTCGGCGAGATGTCCAACGTTTAGGTTTTAGGGTAGCGATGAATTTAGGCGAGCAGAGCAGATGGGTTTGGGGAAAAAATAGAGCAGAAGGAGTAGAAGGATTTGAGGAATAAAGGATGGGTTTTAGCGTGAACCCAATTTGGGAATAAAGGCGCGTGAACCAGAATTCAACCCGATTATACTGACCCATGAATTTCATTGAAATTTCCTAAAATTGTAATGTAGTCTCTGGTCTTTCCATAGCTTATGGAAAGACCATCTTTCAAGAGACGGACTCTTTACATTATCCAGAAACCATCACCAATAGAGCCAAAATCACCATGTTAGAGAATACCTCCACCTGAATGCTGCATTGCCTAGAAATTATCACCAGTAGATGCGAAATCACCACGCTAGGTAATACCTATCAAAAAATTCTCTAGTATATATCCAGAATTCTTAAAAGAGCATTATTTGAACATGTTATGATCCGAGAGGATCAAATTGCAAAGAAACAATAAGAACAAAATACTTGCTGAATATTATTGATTGAATCAATAAGAAAAGAACAAAGTTTGAGAGTTAGATGAGAAAATAAGGAGAATTTGAGATGAGGAAAACAAGATTACATCAAGATGATTCAAAAACTGAATGAATTGTAAAATGTATGATTCTAACTATTTAAACTAAGCTGCTCTCTATTTTCCTAATTGAATTGATTTAGTTGGCTTCTTTGTTAGTTGAAAAACCGCTCCTCAGTGAAGTTTGGCATATTTACTGGTTTGATCCCTGAATTATAACACTCCCTCCCACTAGAATTGAGCTTGTCCTCAAGCTCTAAATCTTCACCATAACACCCCACAAATCCATTCGTCTACACAAAGTCCTTCATCTGCACAAAGCCATTAACCTGCACCTTTGCTTTTGTTTTCAAATGTAAGCATGGAAATGTTTTTGTCTTGTAGTGTGTCATTATGACACACAAAAAGGTTCCACTGCATTGTGCATATTAATGCATACAAATGAATTGTGGTGCAAATCTTGTAATGCATGCACGCCAGTATCAACCTAAATCTCAAATGCAGTGTGTAAAGTTAAGAGATATACATTGAATATTTAATTGGCAGTGTTTGTGAACATATTTGGAAACGAAAAACTTTTCATGTTGGAACATGCAAATTATCATATTCACGCCTAGAATATTTGCGGGAAAAATGACAGAATATTATGGTATTTGTGAGATATGGAAATCTGAATATTCTGCTATATATTAGGCATGTAGAAGCATAGTTGATTTATGGAAAATCCCTACAAATATGGTGTTGATATTATCGAATATATGGGAGATATTTTGATAAGGAAAATCCCTTTATTTATGGGATTTGGATATGCTTCAAGAAGCAGATAAGGAATAGGAATATTATGGAGATAATCATGGAGAGTTCTGATCTGCTCATGGCTATAAAAGGGGATAACCACAACTGCATTCATTACAGTTTTAATCAGAGAAAATCTCCACACAGATTTTCAATCTTTCGAGAGAATTGCAAAGAGCCAGAATTCTATGTTCCAATATACATAACCTGTTGTTCAAAGTTTAGAATCATATGCCTTAATTCCTTGGGAGAAGGAGATCCAGCATTGATAAGTTTTGAGGTCAGAGGGAGTCTGATCAAGGCGGATCGGTAGCTAGGAGAGCTAGCAGAATTCACACGTTATAGTTTGTAAATATAAGTATTTTGTATGATGTACTTTGTACTGTATCTTTCTAATTAGTGGATTCATTCTGAACAGGGCCAGGCCCCGCAGATATAGGTGGATTTCACCAAACTGCGTAACCAAGTCTTGTGTTGTTAATGCTTTAATTTATTGCATACTTGGTTAGATAGGTTATGTTGGAACATACTAATAAGAATTAGAAAAATCCGGTAAAACCAAATTTCATTTGGTATCAGACCCTGGTCACTTATTTTTTCCTTGGTTGTGTCAAGGAAAGCGTGATCCGGTTTTACCATGGCAACTAAAGAAGGAGCTTCGTTGTCTCGGCCACTTCTGCTAGAAGGCAACAACTACAATTATTGGAAGGCACGCATAAGAGTTTTCATCAACTCACTGGATGAACTTGCATGGTTCTTTGTTAAGAATGAGTGGAATCACCCTACTGAAGATGTTGATATAAGCTCTAAGGTGAAAGAAGGAGAGTCAAGTCAAAGGGAGTAGAAACTCAAAGACAAAGCTAGTTGGACTCCTGATGACCTCATGGAATCTCTGGCAAATTCAAAGGCACTGAATGCAATCTTCACTGTGGTTGATGAAAACCAGTTCAAACTCATCTCTAAGTGTCATCTAGCCAAGAAAGCATGGGATATTCTGTAAACTGTTCATGAAGGAACCAGTCGAGTTCGAGAATCTAAACTACAAATGCTGGCTACTAAGTTTGAGGAACTCAAGATGGAGGAGGATGACACCATTGATATATTCAATGGAATACTCAGGGACATCTCCAATATGGCATATTAACTTGGAAAAGTCTACAAAGAGTCGACGCTGGTGAAAAAGACCTTGAGATCACTTCCTAAAAGGGTTGTGATGAAGTTTGCAGCGATAGAAGAAGTAAGAGATGTAGCCACCATGAGCTTAGATGAACTAATGAGATCATTACAGACATATGAGATGACGTTTCAACCAGCTGCAAAAAAGGTCCAAAAGGAGTTGGCATTCAGAACATCTTCATCAAAGGACAATCACGATTTTGACAGTGATGATGAATTTGAAAAGATTGCAATTATCATGAAGAATTTCTCAAGAATGCTGAAGAAAGTAGTAAACAAGAAATCTCAGGAAAGGTTTGGAGGAGATAGACCAAGGCCACATGATACTGGTAATAATCGTGGAATAAGATTTGAGCAAGGAAATTAACAGTTCTTCATAAAACAAAGTAGTGAACCAAAATAGCCTGGACAAATTCAATGCAGGGAATGGGAAGGTTATGGTCATATTCAGGCTGAATGTGCAAACACTCGGAAGAAATGGGGAAAATCTTATGTCACCTCGTGGAGTGAAGGTGAAGAAGAAGAGAAAGACGAAGAGGAACTTGTAAGCAACTATGAGGCATTTGGAGCAAAAACTTATGATGCATCGGAGAATGGATGTTCCAACACACTGGATAAAGTTGAAGCTGTATGTTCCAACATAGATCCATATGAAGCATCCAGTGATGAAGATGATGGACTTGTTGTTAGTGATGAAGAAATCTACAGCACTTATGAAAAGATGTATGCTTTGTGACTTCAAGTGGTTGATACAAACAAAGAACTGAAGGAAGAAAAAGTGCAGTTGATGGAAACAGAAAGAAAAATGCATGTAGAAGTTGCTGAACTCATAAAGGAAATTGAAGAATTAAATGAAAAGCTGATATTAGCAACCAAGAGAGCTGAGACTTCTGAAGCAGTAATTTCTAAACTGAATTTTGGAAAGGCTAAGCTTGATGATATTCTGGACACGGGAAAGAATTTTGGAGATCAAAACGGAATTGGGTATAACACAGGCACACTCAAGTCTGAGGCACGCGAGTTACTCCAGAATCCAGCGAAGCTCAAGACAAAGCTTCAAGAGGTAAGGAGAAAGTTCGGCAAGCCCTACCAAAGGAAACCTCTCATCTGCAGCTACTATTCATACCAAGGTCACTCCGAGGATAAATGTTAGAAACTATTCAGAGATCAAATGGCAGGACGTCAACTCGTTGTATGTTCCAACATAGGCAAAGTCCAAAAAACCAGAACGGTCAGAAAGGTATAGGTTGTCAAAAGATCTGGTGCATGTCTTGTTGCACATACTTTGCTTATATCATATTCTAGAGATTTGTGGTACTTTGATAGTGGATGCTCTCAACATATGACTGGAACTCAAGAATTCCTTAAAAATATGACACTTTTCGATGGTGGTTATGTTACGTTTGGTGATGGAAAGAAGAGTAGAGTGGTTGGAAAAGGTGAACTACAGATTGAAGGATTTCCAGTTTTTACTAGTGTGCTGTTCGTGGAAGACTTGAAGGCCAATCTACTGAGCATAAGTCAATTGTGTGATGATAATATGATTGTGGAATTTCATAAACACAAATGCATAGTGAAACATGGAGAAGCTAAGGTTATTTCAGGCATACGATCATAAGATAATTGTTATCTGCTGGAACAAGAAGTACGATGTATGATCTCAAAGCAAGATGAAAAATTTCTGTGGCATAGGAACCTCGATCACATCAATTACAAAACCTTGGTGAAAATTTCAAATGCAAAAGTTGTACGAGGTATGCCTACCTTAATAAGCAAGGACGAAATTGTGTATATACCATGTCAACAAGGCAAACAAATTCGATCTCTCCACTCACCAGTTCAATATATAACCACCTCAAGAAATCTAGAATTATTGCACATGGATTTGATGGGTCCAATCAATACACCTAGTATGGGTGGAAAGAAATATATCTTTGTATATGTTGATGATTTCTCCAGATATACATGGGTTGCTTTTCTTAAAGAAAAATTTGGTACGGTGGAAGATTCAGAAGTCTGGTGATAAAGTTACAGACTGAAAAAGGAAGTCCAGTTGGAAAGATTGTTCAAATTCGTAGTGATCAAGGTAGAGAATTTGAAAATTCTCAATTTAGTGATTTCTGTGATGAGCTTGGTATTCAACATGTGTTTTCTGCACCAATAACTCCTTAGTAGAATGGTGTTGTAGAATGGAAAAATAGAATCTTGCAAGAGATGGCTTGAGTTATGTTAGCCGAGAAAGAAAACCACAAAAAATGGTGGGCAGAAGCTATTAACACAGCTTTCTATACGATTAATCAAGTATATTTGTGTCAATTCACCAGCAAAACATCTTACGAGATTTGGAAGGGCAGGAAACCAAATGTCTCATACTTTCATGTATTCAGATGCAAGTGTTATATCCTCGAAGACAGAGAGCAATTGGCAAAATTCGATAATCGTAGTGATACTGGAATTTTTCTTGGGTATTCTGTCAACAACCGTGCTTATCGTGTTTATAACAATCAAACCAACAAACTTATGGAGTCTATCAATGTTATTGTGGATGTGATGTGTGATATTTAGTTGTTAATTCTTGGAAGAATTTAGTGCTCTTTTATGTGATTTCTGGTACTTAATTGATTTATTTTGTTGATAGATCACTATTTTTGGAGCAACGCGGTATTGGAGCGGAAGAGCTATTTTTGGAACACTATGATGCTGTTCCAGCTATCCTTAGTCGGAATCCTTCATGTGGCAGAATTGTGCTTCGTTTAACGATCACTAAGTTGCTCCGTGAAGTCGACCCGATTAAGGTGAAGCTAATGAAAGGGGGATTGTTATACTCTTTTTTTCCCGAAAGAGTTTTTAATGAGGTAACGATCCCGATCCCTCGTTAGGGAGTTTATGGAGTTGCAGTCCAGAAGAAAATCAGTCCAGAAAATTCAGCACTGTGATTGGGCCGTTATGAAGCAATGAAGCCCAAAACTTGGATTAATTATTTATTCCAAGTTAGAATTTAATTGTAATTAGGCTGAAATTAAGTGGAAGAATATTTCTTTTGGATAAGAATTCTAATTTTCCAAAATTAGTTAGGATTTGGGTTTTAAGTTTAGTATAAGTATAATCGTGAGAGGAGGAAAAAAAGGAAGCAAAAAAAAGCTGGACTTGGTTGTTTTTCTGTTTTATTAGGCGGAAGGGAGAATTAGAGGAGGAGATGGTTTTTGGCAATTTTTTGGGTTGCTGGGCGAGAAAACGAAAAGGAGAAAACCAAATGGATTGATTGTTTTTGTTTTCTGGTAAGAAAAACGCAAGCAGAGTAATTTTTCATCGGTAATTTCTTTCTTCTTATTATTTTCTATTGTTAACATGTTTAAATTCGAATTGCTTGTTCTATTTAATTTAATCATGAGTAACTAAATTCTTAATCGGCGAGGTTAATTCGATGGTTCATGAATTGTGAGGCTTCGGGTTTTCAGAGATTTAATCCTATGAGTTTTTAATTGTTTATGCCTAAAATCTATGCTTGCTTGTTTGAGTTTGATCACCTCAATCTTGTTAGGCTATGGCTAATTAAGTAGCACCTCCTGTGAAAAACAGATAACAATTATGACTGTAATAACAGGATGATAAACAATTAATTGGATGAACTGCATGCAAATACGTGCTTGTTGTCTAAATTGGGTTCCCTAGTTCTTAAGATCGTTAAGATATAACTAGTTTAGCAAATACTTGCTAGGAATATCTTAATTAGGAAGATCACGGGTTTAGCAAATACTTGCTCGCGATTGGAAATTTAAGGGGAATTAAGGGAAAATAGCAAATACTGTTCCTGCTTATAACCAATTAATTCATGGGGGTTAAATGACTTTTGAGTAGTCGATGATCAAGGAATGAACCAAAGATTAACCTATGCCGATCCTTTGTTATCCATATATTTGTTCGTAATTTATCTCTGCATTTTTCTGCATTTTTTTGGTCCTATTTTTAGCTTAGTAATTCATTAGTTTATTAAACAAATCTAAAATCATAGGCGTGGTTGCTAAACCAAACTTTGTTGGTAGTTTAAATTTGATAGAAATTACACCGTTCTCTGTGGATACGACCTGCTTCTACTATACTAATCTGTGTGCTAGTTTGCAGTTTATTTGGCGAGTAAAACGACGCTCACCAAATTGGCGCCGTTGCCGGGGAATGGTAGTTAATTTCTATTTATTTTGCTACTAATTTTTTTTGTTCTTTAGTTATTGGTATATGACCAGGTCCCAGGAGCAGGAATTGATATTTGATTCTGAAGTTGAAAAGACAGCCAGGAAGAATTACAAACTCGCCAGGGAGAGGAAGTTGAAAGCTGCCGCAGACCCTCTGTTTGGCCAAACAGAGGCTGTTTCCGAGACAGAATCCGAATCAGAGATTAAATCCGTTCCTGATACTGTAATGGGGGACAGAGGAGAGGCAGATCCTAATGCTGACAATCCGTACATGTGGGAATTAACGGGGCATAGTGAAGAAGACCCTCCCACACCAATTTCTTTGCCAGCAACTGCAACTCCTGTGGAGATTAAGTTGGCATTGCTGAACGTGCTTCCGAAGTTCTATGGGAAGAGTAATGAAGACCCTTACAGTTTCTTGAACGAGTTCATCAAGATTTGTAAGGTTCAGAAAAGACCAGCTGGTGTCACAGAAGATCAGTTCAAGTTGGTGGCTTTTCCATTCAGCATGTTAGGAGCAGCGAACCAGTGGTTTTCAAGCTTGGCTCCTAACTCCGTCACTTCCTGGAATGCGCTCAAGAAGCTGTTTTTGGACTATTTCTTTCCAGCCACTAAGACGGATGCCCTGAGGAAAGAAATTTCGAGCATCAAGCAGGAGTATGATGAGCCGCTGAGTACATTTTGGCTGAGGTTCAGACGATTGGTGGATCGTTGCCCTAACCATCGATACACCGAGGGGCAACTGCTACAGTATTTCTACCAAGGATCCACATCTGCGAACAAGGATTTGCTGAATACCGCAAGCAATGGTGGATTTTCAGAAATCAGAGTCAATGAAGCAAAGGAGATAGTGAAAAAGTTGATCAATTCCAAGAAGGAGTATGACACTGATGAGATCCGAATCCTGAAAAAGGTGGCACAAACAGAGCCCTCGAGCCAAGATGATTTTAGGGAGAGAATGGACAGGATGGAAAGGGTACTATCCAAGTTGGTGGAAAAGGTCACCGTTGCTAGCACGTCAGTTGGTCCTCCAGAAAAACCTTGTGACATCTGCTGCAGTTCAAACCACGTCACTTTACAATGCCCCCTTGAAATGGATGAACAAGCTAATACCATGGGGAATTTGAATGATAGGAAGCCAAGGAGGGACCCGTACTCAGCTACTTATAATCCGGGATGGAGAGATCATCCCAACTTCCGATGGCGAGATCCGGGAAATCCAGTACAACAACCATATGTTCCACCCCATCGAGCTCCTCCCCCACCTTTTTCTCAGAATCCACCACCTCCTCAAGGGAAGTCTATGGATGACAAGCTAGACATAATGATGGACATGATGCAAAAGCAACACCAAAGGTTTGAGAAGATTGAAACAACTTTAGAGGAGCATACGCGACAAATCACCCATTTATCGAATTCCATGAATGAGCTCCGAATGAAGCAACCTGGATTACCATCTCAAGTGCAACTCAACCCCAGAGAGACGGCCAATCAGATCACGTTAAGAAGTGGAAAGGAGCTTGAGCCACTACCTCCGAAGACCGCAGCAAAAGGAGCTAAGAAGCAGTCGGAGCAGTCTGCAAGAGGCCTCGATTTGGCCAAACAGAGGCCCCCGACAGAAACAGAAAGTGAGGTACAACGGCATTTTGACCAAACCAAGGAGTCAAATCCAAGGTTGGGTCAGAATGATCCTCCAATTAAAATTCTTCCTCCTTTTCCTCGTAGTTTAGCTAGAAAGAAAGATGATTCTGTTGATTTCCTATCTATCTTTGGAAAAATGGAGATTAACCTACCTTTCTTGCAGGCTATAAGGCTTCCACCTGTGAGCAAGTTTTTGAAAGATTTTATTGCAGGGAAACCTAAAGACTCAAGCAAGATCATAATGGGCGAGTCGGTTTCAGCTGTAATCCAAAAGAAAATGCCTCAAAAGTGCAAGGACCCAGGTATGTTTTCCTTACCTTGTTATATAGGAGATAAGAAGATCAATGCTGCCATGTGTGATTTAGGAGCTTCAATTAATGTCATGCCATTATCTGTATATCAATCTTTGAAAGGGGCAGAAATGGTACATACTAGAGTAATAATTCAATTGGCAGATAAATCTTGTGTATGTCCTGAAGGGTTGTTGGAAAATGTGCTTGTGCGAGTCAATAACTTTGTGTACCCAGCAGATTTTTATGTGGTAAAAATGAATCATACCAATGATAAGGGAACACAGGGGGTATTGTTAGGTCGTCCATTCTTGAAAACTGCAAACACCATTATTAATGTTGGGAATGGAACTATTTCTCTTGATTATTTTGGTGATAAGTACACACTCAATATTGATAAACCCATGCAGACGACTGTAGATGCTGAGAATGTAAATGCAATTTATCATACTGACCCATTTGTCCAAGATTCTCTTGAGACTAAAGTTTTGCAGGACAAGTTGGGAATTCAAATGCCTACAAGTCCAGAAGAGGAAAATGTTCAAGTTTCAAGTGATTATCAAGAAGATGTTGATACTCTTCCAGTGAGTGTGGAGTCGCTCAAGTGTGAGGAAGAACCAAAGTTCCAACTCCAAGAATTGAGAGATCTAAGATTGAATGGGTTTGATCAAGCTATGCGGTACAAGGAGCGCAATAAGTTGTGGCATGACAGAGATTTGAAGCCTAAGAAATTTGTGGTTGGGCAGATAGTTCTTTTATCTGAGTCAAACTTTCGACATATGTCATGGAAATTCAAGTCTAAATGGACTAGACCATTCGAAGTGGCTTATGTTTGGCCAGATGGGATGGTAGAGATTATAAGCATGGACGCAAAAAGGGCATTCCTCGTCGATGGTCATCGCCTTATGCCGTACTATGATACTTCTCAGGTGGCATTAATGGAAGAAATTCCATTGTGCCCAACAAATATTCATTAAAGGCATCCAAAAGTCTAGCCAAAGACTATAAACAAAAGCGCTAGTAGGGAGGAAACCCAATTTTCTTAGTTTTTTTTTTCTTTCTTCTTTTAAGTTTTTTTTTAAATTTTTTTTTTAATTTTTTTTATATTTTAGGAATTTCAATGCCTCATCTGATCTCAATTCTTGATCTACAGATTTGAAGTACTTGAATTTGCACTAGGAGAATTCACACATTTGGAAGGCTGGACTCGAAGGGCTCCATTTGGCCAAACGGAGGCCTGCGACAGAACCTGATTATGATCAAACGCTTTCCTCTTGTTTCGGAATTCCTCGAAACCCACCACTATAAGTTCCATCTTTCCCTTTTATTTTTTATGATGTTGAATATGTGTTAAACCTTTTCTCATAAGAGCTTTGCATTATTTGCTTGAGGGCAAGTAAAGTTTAAGTGTGAGGAGGTTTCTTGTGTGTTTTGTTTTGTATTTTAAAAAAAATAAAAAATATTTTTATTTATTTTGGTTTTTTTTATTTTTACAGTGAAACATGTGTTTTTTGTGTTGTTTGAGTCGATAATTTGACATGAGAAAATTCTAGTGACTCTTGATAAAAGTACCCTGCCGGTTGTAAACTTCATTGTAACAAACTTGGTAAATCTAATATGCCTTGAAGTTATTGAATGAGATTTTCTATGATTTGTGAAATTTGATTGATATGATTTTTGGGATGACGAAAAAGGACGAGTTTAATTGAATATTTTAGCCTACTAAAGTGAGGTTTGAGCTAGAGTAGAGCACTCTCTACATCAATCTTTGTTCTGAGAGATCACATTGTTATAATTGGAGTTGTTATGTGTGAAAGTGATGGAAGGCACTAGGATGAACCACACAGCTTAAATTGCCTACCAGTTACATTAACCCCTAGTGAAACACTTTGAAGCTTTGACTATGTTCTTTGATATGAGTTACTATATATTTAGCCAAAGCTTTGTTTTATCCTTTCTTTTGGCCCTATTATGCATGTTCTTGGAGTTAATGATGAATTCATCCATTGTGTTCTCTTGAGTTGATGACATTACTGAGTATGTGTCCAGTTTGCCCAGACTGAATGGTTTCGAAAATTGAATGCTGAATTTTATTATGAACAGTGACAATGGGGTTCCGTTTGGCCAAACTGGAGGGGCGTAACAGTGAAAAAAAAGAGAAAAAATCATATTTTTATGTTGCGATTTTCCTCTAAAAAAAAAAGTACCAGTTTTGGACTGTATTGAAGAAGAATGGTGCTGAAAATAAAGAAAAGAAAAAAAAGAAGAAAAAAAAAAGAAAAGAAAAGAAAAGAAAAAAAATATAGCACCTACTTTGATGTGATCTTATTTGGCTTTCTCTTAATAGTCATGAGATGAAGATTGTTGGTGAATGTCTACTATACATGGATGATGGTTGAAGGAAAAAAACATGCATAATATTTTGATCGATATTGTTTGAGCTTAGAACCCTTAGGATCTCACCAATCTGAATGGTCCCTAGCCCCGTTACAACCCTTGAGAAAGACCTTCCTGATTTGCATATTAACTTCTCTATGTTATAACTTGTGAATTATTTGAGTGATTGTCCTTCATATATTGAGAGTGATTGAGTGAAACCGTGAGAAATATTCATTGCTTGTCCGATTTTGACTAAATTGATGATTAGATTTTCTGATCTTGAACATTTTATTCCAATTACTTTAAGGGTTGATGATTTTCAGGTGCGTTAACGTGATCCTTTACTCCTTGGCAGGGGAAAATTTATCGTTATAAGAGTAGAAGCTAGAGTTTTTGAATGTTGAATTTTTATCTGTTTAGTTGTGTGATTTGTGTTTCTATCTTAATTTTTCTTTTTAGGGTCATTTTAGATTGAGTCATATGAGGGAATGAGAATTTATGAACGTTGTGGATTATTGATTGCTCTTATATTCTTCACTTCATACTTGAGGGCAAGTATGACTCAAGTGTGAGGATTTGATGTGTGATATTTAGTTGTTAATTCTTGGAAGAATTTAGTGCTCTTTTATGTGATTTCTGGTACTTAATTGATTTATTTTGTTGATAGATCACTATTTTTGGAGCAACGCGGTATTGGAGCGGAAGAGCTATTTTTGGAACACTATGATGCTGTTCCAGCTATCCTTAGTCGGAATCCTTCATGTGGCAGAATTGTGCTTCGTTTAACAATCACTAAGTTGCTCCGTGAAGTCGACCCGATTAAGGTGAAGCTAATGAAAGGGGGATTGTTATACTCTTTTTTTCCCGAAAGGGTTTTTAATGAGGTAACGATCCCGATCCCTCGTTAGGGAGTTTATGGAGTTGCAGTCCAGAAGAAAATCAGTCCAGAAAATTCAGCACTGTGATTGGGCCGTTATGAAGCAATGAAGCCCAAAACTTGGATTAATTATTTATTCCAAGTTAGAATTTAATTGTAATTAGGCTGAAATTAAGTGGAAGAATATTTCTTTTTGGATAAGAATTCTAATTTTCCAAAATTAGTTAGGATTTGGGTTTTAAGTTTAGTATAAGTATAATCGTGAGAGGAGGAAAAAAAGGAAGCAAAAAAAAAGCTGGACTTGGTTGTTTTTCTGTTTTATTAGGCGGAAGGGAGAATTAGAGGAGGAGATGGTTTTTGGCAATTTTTTGGGTTGCTGGGCGAGAAAACGAAAAGGAGAAAACCAAATGGATTGATTGTTTTTGTTTTCTGCTAAGAAAAACGCAAGCAGAGTAATTTTTCATCGGTAATTTCTTTCTTCTTATTATTTTCTATTGTTAACATGTTTAAATTCGAATTGCTTGTTCTATTTAATTTAATCATGAGTAACTAAATTCTTAATCGGAGAGGTTAATTCGATGGTTCATGAATTGTGAGGCTTCGGGTTTTCAGAGATTTAATCCTATGAGTTTTTAATTGTTTATGCCTAAAATCTATGCTTGCTTGTTTGAGTTTGATCACCTCAATCTTGTTAGGCTATGGCTAATTAAGTAGCACCTCCTGTGAAAAACAGATAACAATTATGACTGTAATAACAGGATGATAAACAATTAATTGGATGAACTGCATTCAAATACGTGCTTGTTGTCTAAATTGGGTTCCCTAGTTCTTAAGATCGTTAAGATATAACTAGTTTAGCAAATACTTGCTAGGAATATCTTAATTAGGAAGATCACGGGTTTAGCAAATACTTGCTCGCGATTGGAAATTTAAGGGGAATTAAGGGGAAATAGCAAATACTGTTCCTGCTTATAACCAATTAATTCATGGGGGTTAAATGACCTTTGAGTAGTCGATGATCAAGGAATGAACCAAAGATTAACCTATGCCGATCCTTTGTTATCCATATATTTGTTCGTAATTTATCTCTGCATTTTTCTGCATTTTTTTGGTCCTATTTTTAGCTTAGTAATTCATTAGTTTATTAAACAAATCTAAAATCATAGGCGTGGTTGCTAAACCAAACTTTGTTGGTAGTTTAAATTTGATAGAAATTACACCGTTCTCTGTGGATACGACCTGCTTCTACTATACTAATCTGTGTGCTAGTTTGCAGTTTATTTGGCGAGTAAAACTCAGATATGAAGAAGGACAAAACTCAGATATCGGAGAAGAAGAACATGGTAACACTCATGTTCCAACATAGCTTCGTCAACCTGACAAGGAAGATTCATCACATGTTAGAACATCTGAGCAGACAAATGTTGAACCAGTTGACACTGAGCATGTTGGAACATCATCCCCCACTACTGCATCCTATGTTTAAACACTGGTCCAACCTGAATCAATGACACAGTGTACTTGACCAGTTCCTCGGGTGGATTACAGGAAGTTGGCTGGATTACAGTGCTTCATCTCTCTTGTTGAACCAAAGAATTACAAGGAGGCATTACTGGATGAATACTGGATTGCTGCAATGCAAGAAGAACTAGGTCCGTTTGCGAGAAATAATGTATGGTATCTCACTCCTCGCCCTAAGGGTGTTAATGTCATTGGCACAAAATGGATTTTCAAGAATAAATTTGATTCTGACAGACATGTTACTCGAAACAAAGCTAGACTGGTTGCTCAAGGATACACATAAGTTGAAGGTGTTGACTTTGATGAAACATTCTCACCAGTTGCCAGGTTAAAGTCAATTTGAATTTTACTTGCTATTGCCTGCTCTATGAACTTTACTTTGTATCAAATGAATGTCAAGAGTGCATTTCTAAATGGTGTGGTAAATGAAGAAGTTTATGTGGAACAACCTAAAGGATTTGAGGATCCTCATTACCCTCATCATGTATATCACCTCAAGAAGGCCTTATATGGTTTAAAGCAAGCACCCAGGGCATGGTATGAATGACTTACTAACTTTCTTCTTAAGAAAGGTTATCGTCGAGGGGGAGTAGATCGCACTTTATTTGTGCTTAATAAGTCATCAAAAATTCTGATTCCTCAAATTTATGTGGAAGCTATATTATTTGGATCTACTTCACCTCCATGGTACAGTAGTTTGTCACGGTTATGCAGGATGAGTTTGAAATAAGCATGGATGGAGAGCTCACATACTTTTTAGGACTGCAAGTTAAGCAAGGAAAACATGGCTTTTTCATAAATCAAAGTAAGTATGCATTGAATCTCGTGAAGAGATTTGGGTTAAGCAATGCCTGAGCAGTTCGAACACCTATGGGGGTTTCTGACAAACTGGTCAAGGATGAGAAAGGAGTTGCAGTTGATCAAAATTTATACAGGGGAATGATTGGGAGTTTATTGTATTTAACAGCAAGCAGACCAGATATATGTCTCAGTGTTGGGATATGTGCAAGATTTCAGACTGATCCAAAAGAGTCTCATCTCACGGCAGTCAAAAGAGTTATTCGATATGTAAGTGGGACTTCTGAGTATGGTGTCTGGTATTCTAAGAACCAAGATTCTGAGTTGATTGGGTATAGTGATTCTGATTGGGCTGGTAATGCTAATGATCGAAAAAAGCACTATTGGTGGATATTTCTTTATTGGTACGAATCTGGTTTCTTGATATAGTAAGAAACAGAATTCAATCTCCTTATCTACTACAGAAGCTGAATATCTTGCTGCTGTAAGTTGTTGTGCACAATTGTTATGGATGAAGCAAATGATGAAAGATTATGGAATTCATCAAGGCCCCTTGAAGATTTTATGTGACAACACAAGTGCTATTGATATTTCAAAAAATCCAGTCTAGAACTCGAGAACCAAGCATATTGACATAAAGCATCACTTTATTAGAGATCTTATTGAAAAGAAGGAAGTTGCGGTAGTCTATGTTCCAACACACAAGCAATTTGCTGATATCTTTACAAAGCCGTTGGACACTGCCACTTTTGAAAGTCTCAGACAACACTTAGGTGTTTGTCAAATTTGAGGTAATCATTGCCTTTAGTTAAATGTAAATATTATATTTTGTTTGTTATTTTCTATCGAAAAAATTCAAAAAAACAAAAAAAAATGAAAAGAAGAAAAGTTGTGCAAATATAGAAGAAGAATAGTTGGATAGTTAGAAGTTATAATATGTTGGAAGTTGTTTTTGATGTGATATCTTGAGTTAACAAGAGGGAAAAGAGTCACCATTACCCATTTTGGAAAACCAAAAAGGGGCTTCGCGGAAAAAGAGGAAGAGAGTTGAAGAGTTTGTGTTGGATTCAAAATTGTCCAAATCCTTTCAAATCCCTCTCTTTTCGGTCACTATCTAATTTTTCCTGGTATTCTTCTAAGTTGTGTTGCAAAATCTCCCCCATGATCTTTCTCCCACAACAACTTCGTGCCAGAAAATGTCTTCAACCACAAACTCTCCCTCGGTCGAATCCAAAGCTCACGAAGCTCTCAAACTTCCAGAAGTTGAAAATGTTGAACATAGAGGAGAAGAATTCGAAGTCGGTGGCTCTGGTCTAGGTGATGGAGATCAGGATGGAAGCCCCAGTAACAAAGGGAAGGGTCCATTTCAAAAGGTAACTAACCCTGATCCTCCAACTATTAAAACCCATGTGATGGAATTCAAGACTATAGATGATATATTTGAATGGTTGGAAGCTAATAGATTGACAATAGACTTGAACAAAATTAAGAGCATAGAGGGTGAATTTCTGAAATTTGTGACCGGGAATATTGGAGATTTGTGGAAAGTCAAAAACTATAAAGTGAAGTTCCTGAGGGGGAGGTATGATGAGTACAGAGGGAAGGACAAATTTTATATTTATTCATCTATTCCTCGTCCAAGCTGTGTTGTTATGAGAGAAATTAGAGATGAGAAGGCTGCAAGACAAGAAGTGATTTAATCTACATATAGGTTGCCTGTAGGATTTTTTGATTTGAGGGCAGCTCAGAGGTTGGAAGAGCTGAGGAAACCAATAATTATTGACGTCTCTGATAGTGAGGAAGAGGAACATGCTACCTATGTTCCAACACAGCAGGCTGAGGATGAAAATAGTGTAGAGATGAATGTTGATGATGATATGGGAGGAGAAAACTAGGTTAAAATAACTGGTAATGCATATGATGACAAAGAAAGAACTCACAGTGAAGAACCAGTTGCAGAATCAAGTGAATCAGAAGAAGTGCAGAATGTTGGAGCACAGACTGTTGGAACTGAATGAGCAGAGGATATTCAGTATGTTCCAAAACATGAACACCCTGAGATGAATTATTCAAGTGATGAAGTGCCTGATGAGTTCTTACAGTCGGTTAAGGGCAAGAGAAAGGTGGCAGAAATAGAAGATTCTCCACCAACAAAAAGGGCTAAGAAGAGTCAAGAATCTACCAAGAGGAAGGTGCTTCCTCCCCTCCCTTTAAGTGATGCACTTTCTTTCTCATACTTTGATTTAAAATGTGAAGAGATGAGAGAAGTTTTTACTGAGAGGACGTTTATTCCTGAGAGACCTGTAGACCTGGAGGCATACATGAATAGTGGTTTTTTGGATTTTCTGGATTTGATAGGAATGAAGAGGGCGGCCACTGTTCAGCTTCAGTATAATCGGCAAGTGGTCATTGAGATTTACGCCAACTTGATGGCTGAAAATTTGGAAGCTGACTCTCCCTGGTTTGGAAGGGTGTATGTGCGGGGAAAGATTATGGATTTCTCAACTACCAGAATAAATAAGGTTTTGGGGCTGCAAACACCAAAGTTTGAGGGGGTGTTTCCTGAGGATTTAGGATTAACAGATGATCAAATACTGGAGACAATCTCTGGAGGATACAAGGCTAAGTGGCATGAAGCAGGGTATTCACCAGCTTCATGTTTGTCATCAAGGTTCTTTGGCCTATATCAGATAGCAATTAAGTGTTGGATGCCATCCTCGAACACGACTGCCCTGACGAGAGAAATGGCCAAGTTACTGTTCTGTGTTAGAACACAGAAGCCAGTCAATCTTGGACTGTTTATTCAGCAGAACCTAGTGAGGCAAGCCATAGCTCCCAAAGCAAAACATACTATTGTCTATCCCGGTTTGATTTCACCGCTGGCTAAGAGTGCCAAGGTAAAGGGGAAGGCAAAAGATATGATTATAGACACAAAATTCTTAAGGCCGAATAAGAAGACATTTGGTTTGCGACATGTTCATGATCTACCATGGAGTCCTTCTGGGTCTACTTCTTCAACTGCTGAAAAGAAATCTAAACTGGTGGTCCTGAATGCAAGACTGGGGGCAATAGCCATTCAAATGGCAGCACTTGAAGCAGAAAAGATGAAACTGGAGATTGAAAAAGCGCAGCTGGAGGCCTGCTCCTAAAAATATTTTTTTATATGTTCCAACATAGATGTCACAGTCAGGGGGAGACTACTTTCTGCGTATGTTTTTTTGTTTTCCTTTGGTATTTGTATGGCCCTAGGGGGGAGAATTTTGGATAATTTTTCTGTAATATGAAGTTTATTTTTTATGGTATTCATGGATTTCTGGTATTCGGTTCTGGTATTCATATGTCTATGGATTTCTGGTATTCAATCTTTGATCAGATTCAGTATTGTTCATATGTTCCAACATATGTGGAGTTGGGAAAACCTATTTGTGTGATTACAAGTTTTTTGTTGAAAGATTAATTGGCCAAAAAGTTTTGAGTCCACAAAATGGCAAAGGGGAAGATTGTAAAGTCAAGAGTTATGCATTGAATATTTAATTGACATTTTTTGTGAACATATTTGGAAACAAAAAACTTTCCATGTTGGAACATGCAAATTATCATATTCACGCCTAGAATATTTACAAGAAAAAGGACAGGATATTTTGGTATTTGTGAGATATGGAAATCTGAATATTCTGCTATATATTAGGCATGTAGAAGCATAGTTGATTTATGATAAATCCCTACAAATATGGTGTTCATATTATCAAATATATGGGAGGTATTGTGATAAGGAAAATCCCTTTATTTATGGGATTTGGATATGCTTCAAGAAGCAGATAAAGAATATGAATATTATGGAGATAATCATGGAGAGTTCCGATATGCTCATGGCTATAAAAGGGGACAACCACAGATGCATTCATTACGATTTTAATCAGAGAAAATCTCCACACAGATTTTCAATCTGTCAAGAGAATTGCAAAGAGCCAGAATTCTATGTTCCAACATATGTAACCTGTTGTTCAAAGTTCATAATCATATGCCTTAACTCCTCGGGAGGAGGAGATCCCGCGTCGACGAGTTTCGAGATCAGAGGGAGTCTGATCAAGGCAGATTGGTAGCTAGCAGAATTCACACGTTATAGTTAGTAAAGATAAGTATTTTGTATGATGTACTTTGTACTGTATGTTTCCAATTAGTGGATTCATTCTGAACTGGGCCAGACCCAGCAGATGTAGGTGAATTTCACCGAACTGTGTAACCAAGTCTTGTGTTGTTAATGCTTTAATTTATTGCATACTTGGTTAGATAGGTTATGTTGGAACATACTAATAAGAATTAGAAAAAATTGGTAAAACCAAATTTCACAGTGTAATGAAACATCAACATCATTTCCCATTATTCTTGTACATTCAGCTCTATTCTTTTCCCATACTTACGATGCATATAAACCAGACACAACAATATCAGCATCCTTTCAACTTCTGTTTTCTGGAATCTTCGGTAGAGTGTCCTATAATTAGCCTCTATTAGCTTCCCCTTCTCCCAGTGCTCCCAGTAATTCCAAACACAGGAGATGATTATTGTCTTCTCATTATTAACTGATCTTTTCCACTTTGCCACCCCCTGAATTACAACACCAAAGCTGTAAACATTACCTTTCACTGTTATAATGCCATAGACGATGTACTCAGTAACTATGTATCCCATTGTTCAAGCTAGGATTGAGGCTTTTCCTATTTTTGAAGTGTCTTACCATACTGCTATAATATCGATATCTCCAAAACTTGCATTGAGCTTGAAATCGGGTGTTATATTGCAGACCTTGACATTATCATGGATGGTTTCATTAATGCACTCCTTATGGAGATAGGTTAGTGCAGAGGCAACTCCAAAAGCTATGCGCACTTTTATCGCCCAAGTAAGAAACTTTGTAAGGATGCTTTAATAGAGTACTTTCTTTGATGATACTTGATAAATTAAAGTGGGATGCAACTATGGCGGTTTTTTACTAGCATTTACAGGACGCATTCAGCGAATGCGTCCTCAATATATGTTAATTTTATTTTTACTGGCATTTAGAGGACGCATTCAGCGAATGCGTCTTCAATATATGTTAACTATTTTTTTAATCCAGTGATGAGAGAATGCGTCCTCAAGGTTATATATATATTTTTACAAAGACACAATGATCGGTTTTAGTCATCACATACCCAAGCTTAACCATCACTGAGTTAAACTTTTGATACCATTTCCTTGGAGCTTGTTTCAAGCTATAAAGACTCTTCACCAACTTGAAAACATAGCCCTCTTTCCTCTTTTCTTGAAAGCCCTCCGGTTGCTCTATGTAAATCTCTTCCTGTAGGTCTCCATGAAGGAAAGTTGTCTTCACATCCATTTGCTCAACCTCTAGATCAAGACTAGCACCCAAGCCAAGAACCAATCAAATGGATTTCATCTTCACCACAGGAGCAAATATCTCTCCAAAGTCAACGCCTTTCCTTTGGGTAAATCCTTTCACAACCAACCGCGCCTGTAACAAGGTTGAGAAGTATGTTCATCTTGCTTCAATCGATATGCCTATCGATTCTTCAAAGCTTGCTTTCCCTTAGGCAACCTTACCAGCTTGAATATACTATTCCCATGAAGGGATTTCATCTCATCCTCCATGGTTTCCATCCACTCATTTTTATGCTCATCTTCCATAGCTTCTTGAAAGATTTTAGGCTCTCCCCCGTCAGTGAGGCACACATACTCATTTGACGAGTACTTACTGGAAGGAATTCTAGCACGAGTGGATCTTCTCAGCTCTGGAGAAACGACATTAGGCTTAACATTCTTTGTCTTATCCTCAATTTTTGTCTCTGAGCTGTAATCATCATTAAAAAAATCATTAGCATTAAAATAGCTAGAAACGGGATCCATACCTTGATCTTGAGTGTCATCATTGACCACCGGTGTAGAGGCAATAGGAATAGAATCTGCATCAACCATTTCCCCATCAACCTGAGTAGGAGAAACACTGTCAACCTTGTCGATGTCTTCAATGGTATATTCTTCCATGAATACAACATCTCGGCTCCGAATAAGCTTCCTATCAACAGGATCATAAATTTCGTATCCAAACTCATCAAGTCCATATCCAACAAAGATACACTTCTTCGTCTTGTCATCCAATTTCGACCTTTCATCCTCCGGAACATGCATATATGCCATTCATCCAAATACTCGAAGGTGATCATAGGAAACATCCCTGCCACTTCAAACCTGGTTCGGTACATCAAATTTCAAGGGAAAACAAGGTGTGAGATTTGGCACATGTACAACTGTACTCGATGCTTCACCCAAAAAATACTTTGGCAACTTTGCTTGTGAAAGCAAACAACTCACCCTTTCAACCTATGTTTTATTCATCCTTTAGGCCAACCCATTCAACTGTGGCGTCTTTGGAGGCAATTTCTTATGACGAATACCCTGAGCTCGACAATAAGCATCAAATGGTCCAATGTTCTCTCCCCGTTATCAAACCGAATACATTTCAGCTTCTTCCGGTTTCCCTCTCTACAAATGCTTGAAACGACTTGAAGGTATCCAACACTTGATCTTTCATCTTCAAGGTATAAGCCCAAATCTTTCAAGAGGGATCATCAATAAAAGTCACAAAGTAGTAAGCATCACCAAGTGACAGAGTTTTCATTGGCTCGCACACATCGGAATGCACCAAGTCAAGAACTTTCCCCTTGTTCGATGTTGCACCTGATTTAAATGAGTCTCTATTATGTTTACCGACCATGCAATGAGAGCATTTCTACAATTGTGTAGTCTGAATCCTGGAAAGTACATCTTCTTTGCCAAAACGCTTAAGACTTCCTCACTAATGTGACCCAAGCATTTATGCCACAACTCTGGGAAACTATCACCATCCAAAGGTTTATGTGACCTTTGGAAACTCTAAACTGAGAAATATACAATCTTCTCTCAACTATAGTCCCTCGAGCAACAACCATCGAGCCCTTTGTCAATTTCCACTTACCATTTCCAAAGGCACTACAATAGCCTTCATCATCCAATCTTCCAATAGACAACAAATTAAAATGAAGATTAGGAATGTGTTTTACCTCTGTCAGAACAAGCATAGAGCCATTGCTAGTCTTAACACAAATGTCGCCTACTCTAACAACTCGTGCATATGCACTATTGCCCAAGCGAACAACAACATAATCACCAACTACATAATTAGAGAAGAAATCTCTCCGTGAGGTAGCATCTATAGAAGTACCACTATTTACAGCCCTGTTTATCTCATCACAAGAAATATTAATCTTCTCAAAATTTTCACAAACAACAAGAAAATCATCAACAAGAGTAACATCATCATTATCTTCACCCTTCTCATCATTGGTGGTGGTGTTTCCTTTCTTCTTGTTCTCTTTCTTCAGTTTGTGACAATACTTCTTGATATGGCCCTTCAATCCACAATGGTGACATTCAACATATGACCACTTTCTTGAAGATTCACGCAATTTACCACAATTTCATGGACCTCGGCTCTTACTTCTCCCCCGTGATTCGGTGACCAATACCTCGGAATGTGAAGATTAAGGATTGTTGTTTCTCCTTATCTCTTCATTCAACATGCTATTCTTAGCCATAATCATCGAGATAACACCATCCAGAGCAGAATTAGACAAGGACACTCTGATCGTCTCCCACGAGTCCGGTAAAGTACCAAGCAGCCAAAACCCAAGGTATTCAGCATCAAAAGTGATCTTCATTGTAGCCAGCTGGTTCACAAATCCTTGGAAATTACTCAAATGGTTGATTATTGACGAATCATCCTTATACTTCAAGGAAATAAGTTGTTTAAATAAGTACAACTTATTATTGTCAGTCTTCCTCTCATAGAGCTTTTCAAGTTTGGACCAAAGAGCATAAGCTTCATTCACACCATTAATGTGATTTAACACATTATCATCCACCCATTGACGGATAAAGCCACAAACTTTCCCTTTCAACAAAGTCCATTCTTCATCTTTTTTATCACTAGGCTTGTCTTTAGTAAATTCATTGGTCAAAGATAATAGGCCCAATAAAACCGTGTCCTAAGGGTGTAGCGGCAGTGCAAGATGGTCTACGAGGATGAAGGATACCATTGTGTGGTCCTTGGTTTGAGGGGGGAGATTGTTGGATGTGTTCAACCTAAGTCCCACATTGGAAGTTGAGAGATTGATTGTTCATTATATAAGTTTGTGTCCCACCACATTAGTATGAGGCGTTTTGGGGTTGGCCCCAATAAAACCGTGCAGGTTTGGACCAAAGCGGACAATATCATAATAATGTTGGATGTGGTGGGCTTGACAATCCCTACAATAACCCAGGGAGGTGTTGACACAGAAAGTGTCAAAATAACCATAACTTTATGAAGTATGTGCCAATATAACCCCGTGAGATGTTAACTCCAATTGTCAAAGCGGAATTGGTTGGTTTGTAGTAAATAACGAATTTTCCCCTGGATATATTTTTTTAAAAAAGATAATGCCGCCAGCCACCGCCATGGTTCGATTTCGTGAATTACCTTGGAGTAATCTGCCTCCATGGCTTCAGAATTGGACTCCGAATTCATGTCCACGACCCAGAGTCCATCGGTCGAGCTAGATCCAAACCGGAGGATTATCTTGGGTTCTCTGTCATCATCTGTGTATTGGCTCAGGGAGGGGGGTGACTAGTTGCTATTTCTTCTACGAAAACGAAAGCAATGAATTGAGATCCCTTCTTCTCCACCACGCGCCACCGCCACACCTCCTTCATCTCCATGCATACATATCGCCATCACACTTGCTGCTGACCATCGTCAACCGCTCATCCCTCCTCCCCACCGGCGCCGCGGTGGTGGCATGTGACTATGGCCAAATCAACAAAAGAGATATTGATAGTCGTCTCTGCTACATCGTTGCCGCTATAGTCAACAATTTAGACTTGCAGATGAACTCTTAAATGGAGCATATCTGCGATGAACTCTCCTTTTAAGTACCTTAGTTTTTTCGGTTCCAACCCATACATTTCCTTTGGATTGTTTTGCATTTATTAATGTACCACATATGCCCACCATTTCTATTATGCTTGTGTAGTTTCCAGCACTATGACGGGGATAGTGGGTGGGAAAGGTAGTGGGGATATGGGGTGACTGGGCGGAAGGTGGTGGCAAGAGGGCGGCAGATGGTGGTGGCTGACAGTGGAGAGAGTGATGGGTAATGGAGCTGATGCGTGGGGGGTGGTTGCGGCAGCAATAGGATAAAATGGGAATAAATTAAGCTGAAATGGTCAAGGGCATATTTGTCATTTCAGGTCTGGTCAATGGCTCAATTGGTGAGTCAACGCTAGAATGTGGCATGAAGGTTATATTGGCACAATTCATCATAAATTTAGGTTAGTTTGGCAATTTCATTTTTGCAGGATTTTATTGGAACTTTCAGCCTAAATGTAGGGTTAGGAATGCATATAACTCTTATTTTTTTAGGGTGGTTCCCTGTGAGACAGCCTACACTTTAGGCAGGGGGTCTTTCTACAATTCTAACAATATTATAACTCCAGGGAACTATCTCTAATAATTTTATAGGGACCTATCTATAATTATTTTACAGGGACATATCGCTAATAAATTTCCGGGGCTTTTTCGTCCAATTTTTTCCATCATTTTTCCATGACTTGCAATCTGCAAAAAAAAATCATTTTTTTAAAAAAAAAATGCAAAAAACCAATTAAAAATTGTAGCAACATCAGCAATAAATAGCAGAACATCAATGAAAAATGATAAAACATTAACTAAAAAATTGCAGCAAAAAATATAGAAAATTCAAATAAAACAACGAAAAATATATAAAAAAATATAATAAAAATCAACAAAAATTTGGAAAAAAAATGTCAACTACCACTAAAAAATCAACTAGAAATCTTAAAAACATCAACAAGGCTAAATTGTCATTTTGAAAAAAACTACAAACATCAACCTATATCACCCAAGCAACGATTAAAGCACTTACAAGTTGTACTCTAAGCACCAATTTATTTTTCAAAACACTCACAAGTTATAAAATAAGCACTTACAACCTACATTTGAAGCACTAACAAAAAATGAAAAGCGTCAACGTAAGGAAAAAACACTACAAAAAATCAACCTTATCATCAAAAAAGCTACAAACATCAACTCCTAACAAGTAACAATTGAAATATTTACAAGCAACAATTTGTTTTCATAACACATACACGTTATAAAATGAGCACCTGCAACCTACATTTGAAGCACTAACAAATATCAAAAGCATCAACGTAAGGAAAAAAACACTAGAAAAAATCAACCTTATCATAAAAAAAGCTACAGATATCAACTCCTAACAAGTAACGATTGAAACACTTACAAGTAACAATTGAAGCACCAATTTATTTTCATAACATATAAGTTATAAAATAAGCACCTACAACTTACATTTTAGCACTAAAAAAAATGAAAAACGTCAACATAAGAAAAAAAAACACTACAAAAAATCAACCATATCATCAAAAAAACTACAAATATCAACCCATAACACCTAAAAATCATCTAGAAAATGAAAAACATAAATATGGGAGAAAAAAAACTAAAAATGTCAACAAAAAAGTTATAGTAACTCAAGAATATAAATTATTCACTCTGAAAATCATAAAACATCAACGATTTTTTTTTAAAAAAAAAAACTACAAACATCAACTCCTAACACCTGAATCTCACCTGGAAAATGAAAAAAAAATCAACATAAGAAAAAAGACACTACAAACATCAACTCCTATTATCAATACCTCAGCCGGAAAATGAAAAATATCAGCATGGGATGATTAAAAAAAATTACAAATATCAATCTATATAACCCCAAAAAAACTACAGAACCTCAACTCATATCAATTAAATCTCACCCAAATAATGAAAAATATAAACATAAGAGAAAAAAAGCTAAAAACATCAACAAAAAGCTACAGTACCTCAAGAATAAAAATTCTTTAAAAAAAGAACCTTGTGAGATTTGAACTTAGGCCTATAACCTCAAAGCCCAGAGCAATAACCACTACACCAAAAACTATTATTGAACATACTCTCAGTCAAATATTAGTAAATCTCAGTATGTACATCAAGAACATAAATTCTTCAAAAATAAAGTTCATAGTGAGACTTGAACCCCTGACTTCCAGCTCAAAAGCAGGAGTACTAACCACTAAACCAAAAACAAAGTTCATGAAATAAGCTCAGTCAACAACATATTATACCTCAGCAAGTATTTGAAAAATGTAAAATATAATATTAAACCTCACCTCACAAGGTCGAAGCCCATCCGTTGCCATCGGCTGCCGCGTCACCACAGGCCCCCGCGTGGTTTCACGTGCATCTTCTTCTTTCAGGCGCCTGCATCTTAGGCGCCCCTCTTCTTCATCCAGATATGCTCTTCTTCCATTGTCACGACACTCCTCCATCATGAGCTCGTTGATTACAGCGCTCCCCCGTCGCGAGCTTGTTGATTGCAGTGCTCCTTGCATTGCCTCGCCTTTTATCACCCTCACCATCGAGGTCTGCAAACCCTAGCGTCGTCGCTGTGTCGCTTCACCATGAACTCGTTGTAGATGTGCCACCATTGTTCCTCCGACCTGGTCTGCCGTCTCATCGATCTCACTGCGGAAGAAGCTAAAGAAGTGCAGTGACAAATGCAAAGTGGAGGTTTCTGATCGAGAGCAGTTGCAGAGCGGCGACGTAGTTGGTGGAAGAAGAAGAAGAATTGTCTTTGGAATAAGAAGAATTGTCGTTGGAATAAGAAGAATTGCCTCCTAAACCCTAGCTCTGTCGCGGCGCCATCGCAAGAAAAAGAAGCGCGGTGGTGGAGCGGTGGTTCCGGTTGGGGGAATGGTGGTGGTTGGCGGAACGGTGGTGGTTGGCGGCGGTTACGAGATCATAGCAGAGGAGAGAGGAGGATGAAAAATGAAAAAAAAATTGATTATATATAATACTTTTATATTGCACAATAGGCCCCTAAATTTATTAGCAAATTTCAGATATAACCCCATCCCATTTTCGAATTTATAATAATGCCAGAATAAACCCATGCCTAAAGTTAAGGCTGCCTAACACAAACCTTTGTGTAATATTTTACCTATAAATCATGAGAAATTAATAATTTAGATGTTCACTTTTAGATGTAATTAAGTGTTTCGTCATTTTCTTATTATATTTTTAAAAAAATTATATTATTATTAAATATTTTTATTTGGTTTTTTACCGGGCATAACATGTTCTGATCAAGTTAGCGCACCAATCATCAATTATTGAGATAAACAATTATGCTACTATAATTTAACAACTTTAGGTTAAATTAATTTTTTTACATATTATTGTTTCCCTATTTTTATTCATTGCCTCTTCCACGATTCCGAACAACAGAAATTCGACCATACTCACCATCTCTTATGTTGTCTCTACCAGTGGCGGAACCAGAGCGAAATGTAAATGGGGATTAATGAAACTGGCAAATTTTTTCCCACAATTAACTTGAACACATATAATACTAAATGAATGAATGAAAATTTATGGCCCTAATAACACACAAACAAAAGCAAATAAAATTACTTACAAAGAAGGTAAGGATGGACCTTTCAAATTACAATTTTACTCTTTTGTGTTGGCTAACTATGGTGATCAAGGATACCATATTTTTAGTGTACTTATCATCCGCTTCAAATTATTTCACTTTCAAATTTGTCATCACAATTAATTTGCTATAATCCCTAGCCATAAATTAATAGTCCTATTAAAAAAAATTTCTCCTACAAAAAGGGATATTACATTGCTCCAATGGTTTGTGTGTTAAATACCCCTTTCTTATTCTTTCTTTTTCTTGTTTAAAAGGTTAAGTAAATAATCCTCATCCTAGTCAACTTCTGCCCTGCCCAAGAATAAAAGGAAAATGAAAAGTATCACTTTTTTGAAGTAAAGAAAAGCTTTACCAAAATCAACGAACATGCATGACTGCATGACTCGCATATTTCAGCCTTCATAATCATATCTGAATCTTTCCCTAAACCCAGAAAAAGACACACAAAAAAGGTAACAGAAAGACAAAGACACACAAACAACTGCTTACAACTTTTCCGCAACTGAATTTCAGATCCGAACAACATTACCCGGTGCAGTGGTGGGGAGCGACAGTGGCGTCGTGCAGAGAC
This sequence comes from Rubia yunnanensis, assembly GCA_037428765.1. Lineage (NCBI taxonomy): Eukaryota > Viridiplantae > Streptophyta > Magnoliopsida > Gentianales > Rubiaceae > Rubia > Rubia yunnanensis. The sequence continues at coordinate 82,436,648 of CM075068.1, forward strand.
GGGGAGCAGCAGACGGCGACATAGCGTGGTAGTAGGGAGCGAAGCAGTGGTTGGGCATTCGCTGCCACTTGCAATCTGCTCTGTTTCTCAATTGCCCAATTTTGGTTAATTGGGGGTTTTCCCCAATTACTTTGATTTTTGAAGGTAAAATAATAAATAATAAGTCCCAGTGCTTAAATCAAAACGACGTCGTTTAAGTATCTGGGTTTCGACAAAAAAACTGAGTTCGCACTTTCTTCTCCAAGAGCAGAGGTGGACCATGGTGGAACACTTGATCCGGTTGCACTGCTAGTACTAATTCTCTCATCACCGGATCTTAGGGGCCCTCGTAGACCCCTGGTTCCGCCCCTGCTCCCTACTTTACGTGTTCTCCGCTTTTCAATATGATACTTTTACCACTAGAAAAATTGATTTAATGTTGACTCAATCAAACCGGCTAATAGTATACGGGAATCAATTAAAAATATTTCATAATAATGTGAAAATGTTTTAGGAAATGTTTACAAAAAAGAAAAATTAAATATATAATTTCACCTAAAAATGATTACCAAAACTATCATTTTCTTAAATCATTGTTACAAAATCTTAAATACTCCCCATTCTAATTCAAGTCTTCACCTAAAATGCCTTAAGTGAAATCGAACGTCACATAATCATTTCTAGACCATATCATATTAATTTTGAAAATATTTTTAAATGGAAAGAACATTCTCCGGTCCCTCCTACTTATTTTAATGAGTGCGTCTCTTGAAAGACTGTCTTTCCATAAGTCATGGAAAGACCAAGGTTTAAAGTGTAAATTAGAATAAATGAAGATAAAATTTTTGAGTTGCATGAACTGGGTTATAAATTTTTTAACTACTACATGTTGCATACTAAAATTTTGATGTTGCAACTAAGACCTTTTACCTTTTATTATTCGAATTAAACCCCGTCTTTCCATAAGCCTATGAAAAGACCGTTTTCCCAAGACTTTGCCTATTTTAATTCCTCAAAAATATAAATATTCAACATAGTTTATGTAAAGCTCAATTAAAATATATAAATATCACCATGAAAACAAAATGATGCACAACATTAATTTTGATACAACTTTAGTCGTTCACACACAAACGTAAACTTGGATCAGCCTAGGACCTCAAAAAACTCGCATATTATGATAGGTAGTGGACTCAGCAATTTTTAAACTGCAAATTGGGCTGGAACGAGATTACTGGTGGATTCACCATTCTGATCCTCCAAATCCTTACATCACAGTAGAAGAATTCTCAGAACACATGCAACAACAACAACATTTGCAACATTTCTCAGAACCTATTGTTTTCTTTGATAAACAGGATCACATGGTTTGGAAGCCCTCCATCGCAGGTATGTTATCGGTACAATCATGCTAAGACCTGGTTGTTCGGTGCAGATAGATAACATCGCCACTTGAGGCTATAAAATCAATTTTGAAATTATGTGCACTCCACTCCACTGATTGTAGAAACTGACTCCGTGCAGGCGGTGCAAGTGTTAAGCATGGGAAGAAACATTCCATGGAACCTGGGGCATTATCAGAGATGCTGAAACCGTTCAAGTCACCTTCTACCACACATACAGACAACAAAACCAGGTCGTGCATGAACTGGCACACACGGCAACTGATAAGGTTGCATCCACAAGAACCGAACCAAAAATTCCGAGCTGCTATTTCATCGTCTAATACATGAGTATCCACCCTTCCTTGTGATTCCACTGCTCCACCCGATTCGTAGGTGGCCGGACAAGGAAGTTTTAAGGCTAAACGGTTTAGCCTTCAAAACAAGGTGAAAAGAAGGTTGGAGTTGGAAGAAGCTATTGAGCAGAGGAAGGAGAAAAGATCCATTCTTGTGGATCTGCTATCCTGCCCGTTCAGATGCTGCTTTTTGTCCTTCCTTTTCATCCACGCCTTGATAAGATACATTGTCTGCACATTCAATAGGACTCCCTGAAATTCCTAACCAACAGACTACTTTTCTACGAGCATACAGAAAGAGCGGTCAGGAGAATAGTCACCAACTAGAGAGAGAGAGAGAGAGCACACAGAACATTTATGTGAGATGAAAGAATCAATACCTTGAGTGGGAAAAGAGAAGAAGGGAAGGGAACTCTTGTTTTGCAAATATGAAAGCTTAGTCTTGAAAGAGCAAGAGTACAATACATATAGATAAGAATAGTGAATGACTAAACTACCCTTAAGCTAAACTAATATAATTACATATATGTTAACATCCCCCCTCAAACTCACGATGCTACAGCAAGAAGCATTGAGAGTTTGTCTGATAAGAAACGAAAGCGAGCAGTGGAGTGAGCCTTTGTGAAAAGATCCGCAATCTGGAGAAAAGAGGGAACAAATGGCAATGAGATCGTACCAAGTTGCAAGTGATGGCGAGTGAAGTGACAATCAATCTCAATGTGCTTGGTGCGCTCATGAAAGACAGAATTGCGTGCAATGTGAATAGCACTCTGATTATCACAATGCAATGGAGTGGGTCGTGAAAGTTTGATGCCAAAATCAGATAGTAACCAACGCAACCAAACAATCTCAGCTGTAGTCGAGGCCATGGCACGATACTCAGCTTCTGTAGAAGAGCGAGAAATGACATCCTGTTTCTTACTCTTCCAAGAAATGAGAGAGTCGCCAAGAAAGATACAGAATCCGGTAGTGGATTTGCGATCCTCAACATCACCAGCCCAATCAGCGTCAGAATAAGCACGCAACTCCAAAGATGATGATGAAGGAAATAGGAGACAACGAAACTGGGTGCCTCGGAGATATCTGAGAATGCGAAGAACAGCAGCCCAATGAACCGATGTAGGAGCAGTGACAAACTGACTAACCACATGTACAGCATGCACAATGTCTGGGCGAGTGACTGTAAGATAAACCAAGCTACCAACCACTGTACGATAAAGTGTGGGATCTGACAGAGGAATCCCATCATCCGGAGAGTAATGAGCATGAGTCTCAAGAGGAGTGTCAACCGTCTTATTGTCTGTAAGACGGGCACGCTGAAAAATATCAGCTATATACTTCGACTGAGACAACAGATAACCCTTAGCAGAAGAAGCAACCTCAATACCCAAAAAATAACGGAGCACACCCAAATCTTTCATAGCAAAACAATAAGCCAAATCACGCTTCAATGATTCAATACCCTCGCAATCATCACCAGTAATAATCATATCATCAACATACAAAGAAAGGAGAATACGACCCTTACTTGTATGCTTGATGAACAAGGCCGAGTCATACGAGCTGGGACGAAAGCCAAGAGAGGATACCACAGTGGAGAACTTCTCAAACCAACCTCTAGGTGCCTGTTTGAGTCCATAAAGAGATCGGTGAAGCCTACAAACATGCCTCGGCTCATGTGGTACACCGGGAGGAGGAGTCATATAAACCTCCTCGTGAAGATCACCGTACAAAAAGGCATTTTCACATCCATCTGTGAAATCTTCCACTGAGAAACAGAGGCAACTGCAATCAAGGTACGAATGGTGGTCATCTTGGCAACAGGAGCAAAGGTCTCATCATAATCCATCCCATGCTCCTGTGAATAGCCCTTTGCAACAAGGCGAGCCTTGTATCTCTCAACAGATCCATCAGAATTGGTCTTAATCTTATAGACCCAACGAGAACCAATGGTGTGCTTTCCCGAAGGCAAAGGTACCAAATCCCAAGTGTGAGTCTGATGCAGGGCAGCAAGCTCCTCAGCCATGGCAGCCTGCCAAAGAGGATTACAGACAGCCTCTCTATAGGATGTAGGTTCAGACAGAGAGTGAATGGAGACAAGAAATGAAGCAAATGAGGGAGAATAAGAAGAGTAAGCAAAATCAGGCTTCTGAGTGGACTTACAAATACGAGTAGACCGACGAGGGAGTGGATGCGCCGCAATCTCAGAAGATGGTGGAACAGGCGGTGAAGGCAATGGAGGGGGAGAGCTCGTATCTGTATTCAGAGGATCAGAGTCTGGTGGCGGAACATCATCGGTAGTGACATCAAAAGGATCAATGCAACGAAGATCTGACTGAGTCAACTGATGGGAACTACGTGGAACAGAGAAAAAAGGAATATGCTCTAAGAACACAACATGACGAGAAACATATAATTTTTGACTGACTGGATCAAAGCAACGATATCCCTTCTGACCACTACCATAACCCAAAAAGACACACAAGGCAGACTTTGGGGACAACTTAGAGCGCTCAACATGAGGTTTAAGGACAAAACAAGTGCAACCAAAAACACGCAACAAAGTATAATCAGGTGCAACCCCATACAGCCTCTCAAAAGGTGACAAACCTGAGTTGTGAGAGGTTGGAATTCTATTAATGACGTGAACAGCAGTGTGAATGGCTTCCCCCCAAAATATCCTAGGAACATCTGCTGACAACAAGAATGAGCGAGCTGTCTCAACCAGGTGACGGTGTTTCCTTTCGGCAACACCGTTCTGCTGAGGAGTATCCGTACAAGAAGTCTGACGTATGGTGCCATCAGAAGACAGAAGCTGGCAAAAAGCATTAGAGGTGTATTCACCTCCCAAATCACACCTAAAACACTTAATGACAGCAGAATGTTGTGTCCTAATAAGAGCTCTAAAATCACGATAAATATCCAAGAAATCAGATCTATGCTTCATAAGGTAAACCCAAGTATAATGAATAAAATCATCAATAAAAGAGACGTAATATCTAGAGCCCCCTTTCGTAGGTACGGGAGAGGGTCCCCAAACATCAGAATGAACAAGATCAAAAGGAGCAAGAGATGATGAAGTACTGTTCTGAAAGGGTAAAGCAGAAAATTTTGCAAGTTTGCAACCACTACAATCAGAAATATCATGAGAGTTCAATGGTCCTAAAGCACCCGTAGAGGTTAGAAACCTTAAACGTGATGCAGAAACATGACCCAAACGAGAATGCCACAAATAAAAGAGTGAAGACGAACTACTCAAACGAAAAGATGACAAATCCACACTAGAGGCAGCAACATCATCTGACATTCTGAGGTGGTCCAAAACATAAAGTCTCCCCGGCCTATGGCCTATCCCAATCATCATCTGAGATCGACGGTCCTGAATAAGACAATGAGAATCCGAAAACCAAACATTTAGACCAGAATCACACAATTGACCAACAGAACATAAATTTAAGGCAAGATTTGGTATATAGTAAACATGATCAAGAAGGATAGAAGGAGTGACAACAGAACCAATACCTTCCAATGGCATAGAAGTGCCATCAGCGGTCACAATAGGAAGCGACAAATGAGGAGATAATGAAACAAAAGACTCAGACTGAGGGGACATATGATGAGTGGCACCAGAATCTATGATCCATGTACCTGAGACAGATGATGATGGTGGCAAACCTGAGGGAGAGGCAGACATAGCATGAGGCTGAGGCTGTGAGGCGAGGAACTCCTGGATCTTCTCTAGCAGATGAGGATCCACAGAAGGAGCAGCCGCTAGTGCATTAGGCATCTGAGGTGGACGAGATGCCCAAGGAGCCACGGGCCGAGTAAGAGGCCGATAAGGAGGTCGTGGCTGATAAGGAGGCCGCGACTGTGATGGAGGAGGAGGACCACCACTGCGGGACAACAATGGACACTGAGACTTCCAATGACCCTTTTGATGGCAGAAAGCACACTCATCAGAAGAGACTCGAGCATAAGTACTAGATTTCCCACTTAAGGGTCGATGTGGGACAGCAAAAACTGATGACATAGGAAGGAGGGGAGTCTCCTTATCTCCCTTAGACTTAAGGCGAATTTCCTCAGCAAGCAACTCATTCACCACAGAATCAACCGAAGGCAGGGGACTACGATGGAGGATAGCCCCACGCAACCCCTCAAAGTCATTACGAAGGGCCATCAGAAACTGAACCAAACGCTGCTCTTCACGCCTCGCGATATAAGGCTCAAAGGCCCTCAATTCCTGGGACTCAGTGAGTGCCAACTGATCCCATAAGGAAGACATGGCAGAATAGAATTCCTGAATACTCAACTCATTCTGTCTAAGTGCTCGAATATCAGTCTCCAATTGGTATTGTTTTGCAAAGTTAGACTGTGTATAAATCCTCTCCAAATGCTCCCAAACCTCCTTTGCAGTCTCATACTTAGCCAACTGAGCACCAATCGAGTGAGTCACGGAGTTATTAATCCAAGTAAGAATCTTCGCATTCTCAGATTCCCAAGTATCCGACAAAGTATCATAATCCTCAACTCCTAACGTAGGCAGTCTCTTCACACCAGAGATATACCCCCACAAACATTTACCACGCAAAAAATTCCGCATCACATAGCTCCAATGCGAGTAATTCTTACCGTCCAATTGCACACTAATTGACTGAAGGGAATCATCCCTACCACCCACCATGATTACAATTCCAGAAATTCAAATGCACAAATAACACAACCAAATCCGAGAGCAATAAACTGGTCGAAAATAACTCAATAACCAAATCGACAACAACTATAAGCCCCACAATCAGAAATCCAACAATCACAAACCCAAACAATCCCAATAATAAACTCCAATTAGAAAAACCCCAAACAATAGCAAACCCTAAATACGCATACCAACAATCCAAGCAAACAGCCCCAATTCGAAAGAAATTGAACAACCCAATACCAATAATCCAAATATCAACTGTAAGATCCGAAAAATACCTTCACGAAAAACACAAGTCCTAAAAACACAAGTCCTAAAAACACAAGTCCTAAAAACACAAGTTCGATCAGCGCTGTTGGGCATCGGATCACAATCTACTCCAAGAATCACAACCAATGCTCTGATACCATGTGAGATGAAAGAATCAATACCTTGAGTGGGAAAAGAGAAGAAGGGAAGGGAACTCTTGTTTTGCAAATATGAAAGCTTAGTCTTGAAAGAGCAAGAGTACAATACATATAGATAAGAATAGTGAATGACTAAACTACCCTTAAGCTAAACTAATATAATTACATATATGTTAACAATTTAGTCCAGAGGAAACGCAGAATTCTTGTCGAGTCAAACTGACCACATTAACTAATAAAAAACAACCTGCCTGCTCAGCTTATCAAAAAACTGGAACAAAAGCAACAAATCTTTTCTGAGTATAAAGGCACACTGATATGGAAACCATCGCAAAGTGGTTTCTCCACATTGAAATCAGCGTATGAAATGTTCAGAAACGCCAGTCTAACTTGCCTACCGAAGAAAATAAGTTTTATGAATTGATAGCAATGCATGATATCTTAGAAGATTTTTTCTTCAATTTGCCATCAATCTGTTGCTTTTGCATAACACACGAGGATATCCATCACAACTTTAATAATTGCATGGTGGTGAGGTTAATTTGGGATGCTATTGATAAGGTGTTTAACGTTGAACTTCGTAACTGGGATACTCGTATGTATTACTATTACTGACATTTAAAAGTGATTAACGCACGCTTTATTGATTTAATCAGAACCCTACCTTGCATTGTTAACTGCCACATATAGTGTTCTAGAAATATAATTTTATATAAAAATGCAAAACCAGATCACACGATGATTATAAGAATAATTTTTAATTAGTATAAAGACATATTAATTGGGTAGAAACTAAGAGTATTATGGGATATTCCATTTAGTTTGTCAAGAATTATATATTGAGTAGTCTTTCGTGAAAGACGGTTTTTCCATAAGTTATTGAAACACCAAAGTTTAAAATGAAAATTTAAAAAAATCAAAATAAAATTTTTGAGTTGCATTAATCGGGTCATAAACTTATAACTACTGCATATTGCATAATAAATTTTTAATATTGCAATTAAAACCTTTTACCTTTCTATAATTCTAATTCAGCCCCATCTTTCGATATGCCTATATCTTTCAATATGCCTATGGAAAGACGATTTTTCCCAAGACTTTGCATTATATTTTCTAGCATTTGTTATAGAAATTTCCGACCATATTTTATGTATAAATTTTAGGCAAAGTCTTGGGAAAGAGCATCTTTCCATAGGTTTATGGAAGACATAGTTTAATTAGAATAATAAAAGGTAAAAGTCTTAGACAATATTGAAAATTTATTATGAACGTGTAGTAGTTATAAAGTTCATAACCCGATTCATATAACCCAAAAATTTTATCTTCATTTATTCTCATTTGCACTTTAAACCTTGGTCTTTCCATGGCTTATGAAAAGACCGTCTTTCAAGAGACGGGCTTTAAATTTTATATTAAATTTAACAAAATTTAACATAATATTCATCTAACTGGGCGTCTTTCCATAGACTTATGGAAAGACAGGTTCAATTAAAATAATAAAGGGTAAAAGATCTTAATTGTAATATTTAAAATTTATTATGCAACCTGTATTAGTTATGAAGTTATAACCCGATTCATGTAACCCAAAAATTTTATATTCATTTCTTCTAATTTGTATTTTAAACCTTGGTCTATCAATAACTTATGAAAAAACCTTTTTTCAAAAGACGGACTCCTATATGTAGGTCCTAGATTAAAATTTTCCAATCCACCATCTTAAAACGTTAAATCAAATACCTTTCGATATTACTTTTAATTCACCATAATACTTCTTCCAAAACCGATTATTAAAAAATGAATCAAACACCCTTGAAGTTTCATACATCTTGAAACACAAAATCTTGTTTAAATTATCTGATAGTTAGATGAGACTATTTTATAACTTATATAATTAATGAGGTAATTTGACATATAGTTTTATTTATAGCAACGAGATTTACATAAGTTTTAAAAAAATTTAAAGAGAAAGTCTTATGTTAGTCCAACTAAGGGTTAGACCAATTATGAAAAACCTCATTTCATAATTTTTAGGGTCAAATTATAATTTTTATATGTTGCAATACAATTTAAAAGTATTTCAAAATTATAGGAACATCGTTGCTATAAAAAAATAGACATCAAATCACCCCATTCGTTATATCAATCATAAAAGACTCCGTGTAATGATTAGTCGTTCTAAAACAAACTTTGTGAAAAATTTAAAATATATCTTAAAAAATAAATAATTATAATTCAACTTTAAAAGTTATAAAATTGAAAATTTTATACTCCCTGTGGTCCTCTGTTTATGTCCCTTTTTTCTAAAAAAATTCAAGGCATGTTTAACAATCGATAACTACGTGTAAAGTCCTCCGGAGTTGGACTTATGTATGGCATATTGTGAATAGTGGTAATCTGGTGTTTGAACACCACTGAGTGAATCCTGGTGATATGGTGTTTGAACACCACTGCTGTCCAGCAGTTTTCCAGCAGCTGTATTGTTGATGTCCACGATTTAAGGAGTATATTATGGGATATAATTGTGCGATCTGATCAGAATATTGTGAAGATAATTGATTGATTTCGTGGTCATCTAATTCTGGTAAACGAATATTCCTGTAATAGTTAGGAATTGGTTAAGTAGTTAATTATGGAACAAGTCCTATTGATAACAGGATTGTTCATTTAAATACCAGATTAGTATTAGATCTTTCCTTAGACTAGAAGTCTATTTGGGGTAGAAGTTCGACAAGGAAAGAAGTCTATTCAAGGCAGGATTGCGATGGGATAAAGTGAAGAAGATTACAACGCAATCATCGACGCTTCCACGACTATTCTCTACGTTGAGAACTTTGGAGCGATCTGCCGTGTTTTGTTTGGAGGTTCGTAAATCAACCGACCAAGTTCTTAAAGATCAGAAACAAGGAAGTCTTAATTCCTCGGGAGGAGGAGATCCAGGGAGACGTGTTGATCGTGAGGGTTCAACGGCGTAGGATCGACAGTGAGGGGAGCTCACAACATTCACTCTGTAGGTTAGCAATGGATTAGTATTTAAGTTAAGCTTCTTGTACTAAAGACTGCTTTCTAGTTAATGGTTTCTGATCTGGGCAAGGCCCCGCAGACGTAGGTGTATTTGCACCGAACTGCGTAAACAAGTTGTGTGTGCACTGCGTGTTTGTTTTTGCGTTTAACACCAAACTAATCTTGGTGTTCCAACACCAAACTGTTAAACAACTTGGCATAAAGGTTTAGAATTTAGGTGAAACTGAAATTCAATTGGTATCAGAGCTTGGCACTTGCTGACCCCTATACAGGGAGAGTGAGATCAGGTTTCACCATGGCACCAAAGGAGGGGGCATCAGTCACGCGACCACCATTGCTGGAACAAGGAAATTATGCTTACTGGAAGGCCCGAATGAAAGTATTCATTGGAGCTCTGGATGATCAAGCTTGGAACTATGTCATAAATCAATACACTCCACCTGCTAGTGACACAACTGAAGGATCAAGCTCCACTGCCACTAAACCATTCTCTAGGTATTCCACCGAGGAGCATAAAGCGCACGTGTCCAACTCAAAAGCATTGAATGCCATCTTTACGGCTGTGGACGAAGATCAGTTTAAAATGATTTCGAACTGTGAGACTGCAAAGGAAGCATGGGATGTGTTACAAATTTACCATGAGGGAACAAGCTCTGTAAGAGAATCAAAGCTGCAGTATTACACGACCAAATTTGAAGAATTGAAGATGCGTGAAGATGAAACTATCTCCGAGTTTAATGGACGAGTCCGAGATATTGCAAACAAGGCTTTTCAGTTTGGCAAAAAGTACAAAGATCAAAAACTTGTAAGGAAAGTGTTGAGGGCATTACCTCCACGGTTCAACATGAAGGTCACGGCAATAAATGAAAATGGAAGGATAGGAACAATGACACTTGATGAACTTATGGGATCTCTGGAATCGTATGAAATGGAGATGTTGCAAACTAAAACGGGGAAGAAAGAAATGGTGTTTTCAAGCACAAACACTGGAAAGGTTGATTATTCTACAGATAATGAAGAGACGGATGAAATTGCAAACATAACCAGGAATTTCTCCAGATTTATGAAGAAGATGAGCAGGAAACCACAAGAAAAGTCAAGTGGGAGCAAAAATCCGAATGCAAACTCCACTCCACGATTTGGTCAATCTACTGGTGTTGAAACACCAAAATTCAAATCGGTAAATCCGAACCTGAATAGAAGAATCCAGTGCAGAGAGTGTGAAGGTTTTGGACACATACAAGCTGAGTGTGCCAATACACTCAAAAGACAAGGAAAGTCATATGCCACAACCTGGAGTGATGATGATGGAGGAGATGATGTTAAGGATGAAGATGAGTATACAAATCATGTTGCTTTCGGGGTGTCAATGGTGGAGGTAGACGACTTCTGTAAGGAAAGTCTCAGTGTGCTGAACGAAGAAGAGATCTGTAGCTCAGATGAAGAAAGTAGAAGCATTAGTGATGAAGACATTCGCAAAGAAAGCATGGAGATGTACAAAATGTGGTTAAAAGTGGCAGATGAAAACAAAGAACTCAAGGCTGAAAACAAGAAGCTAAGTGAGAATGCTAAAGTATATGCATGCGAAAAGGAAGAGGCGACTCGAGATCTGGAAAAACTCAAGAAGGAATTTGCTGTAGTGGTGCAACGAGCAGAGGAGGCAGAACAATCCATTAGACGCCTCAATACTGGGAAAGCTAAACTCGAAGAATGTCTAAGGATGGGACAGACGAGCAAATTTGGCATTGGCTATGAAAGGACAGTGAAAGAAGGAAATCATCAGACAGATCAAAATGCATCAGCTCCGAGAATAATTGAGAAGCATGGTTCCACAAAAAGAGTCAGACGATGCGGATACTGTGGAGTTCAAGGTCATGTGACAAACAGATGTTTTAGACTGATGAGAACCCTGTCTGTCAACACAGAATATCGAGGCATGCACACCAACCCATATCGATGTTTCAACACCAGTCCAGTTCGAGGTTTCAACACCAACTTGGAACATAAAACGCACAAATTCAACACTGGAGGATACAAAACTGGATCTCTCAACGCACGGGTTAATCTGAATCCGCAACAAGTCATTCGACCAGTACGCCAGGTATGGGTTCCAAAATCTCGAAATGTTTGTTTTTCTAGTTTTGTATGTTTTGGAGCACATACAGGAACCTTGTGGTATTTTGATAGTGCGTGCTCAAGGCACATGACTGGAGTTCCTGAATTCTTGCAAAAATTCAAACCTGGATTTGGTGGACATGTTAAATTTGGTGATGGAAAACGGAGCAGAATAATTGGCAAGGGTGAGTTGGCGATTAAAGGACTCCCTGTGTTTCAAGATGTATTGCTTGTGGAAGGTCTGAAGGCTAATCTATTGAGCATCAGCCATCTATGTGACGATGATATGACAGTTAACTTTGACAAAGGAAAATGTATTGTTAACCATGGGACTGGAGTATTCACTGGAACAAGGTCAATAGATAATTGTTATTTGCTCGATCAAGATGTGACATGCTTGAGCTCGAAGAAGGAAGACAGCACTCTATGGCACAGAAAATTGGGACATATAAATTACAAATCTCTGGCACGTATTTCCAGACTGAATGCAGTCAGAGGTATTCCTGAAATCGGTGAAAGCAAGGAGGTTGTGTGTGGCTCATGTAAAGAAGGAAAGCAAATTCGGATCCCACATCACGCTGTTCATGATGTTTCAACGTCAAGACTGTTGGAGCTTCTACATATGGACTTAATGGGGCCGATCAATACACCCAGTGTTGCAGGGAAGAAGTACATTTTTGTGTGTGTGGATGACTTCTCGAGATATACTTGGGTATCTTTTCTCAAAGAGAAGTCAGAGGCAGCTGAAGTTTTCGAGACCTTGGTGTACAAATTACACGTAGAAAAGGGATCTACTCAGGCAAGAATTGCCCGTATCAGAAGTGATCATGGAAAGGAGTTTGAAAACTCTAGGTTTAATGACATCTGTAAGACACTCGGTATACACCACGAGTTCTCTGCTCCCATCACACCGCAACAAAATGGTATAGTTGAAAGGAAGAATCGAACACTGCAGGAAATGGCCAGAGCAATGTTAGCCGAAAAGAAAATTCATTCTAAATACTGGGCTGAGGCGCTTCATACAGCATGCTACACCATCAACAGAGTATATTTGCGTCCATTTACTGAGAAGACACCGTATGAGATTTGGAAAGGGAAGAAACCTGATGTGTCGTATTTCCATGTTTTTGGCAGTAAGTGTTATATTCTAAAAGATCGTGAGCCGTTAGCTAAGTTTGAATCTAGAAGTGATGTCGGGATATTCTTGGGATATTCTCCCACCAGTCGAGCATACCGAGTGCTTAATCAACGTACTGGAACGGTCATGGAATCTATTAATGTGGTGGTAGATGATTCTGAGGATGACAGAGTTGGAGAAGGTGAAGTGCTGGAACTAGTGTTCCCTACCGGTGTTGAAACACCAGAAACCGAGACACCTGAATCTGAACAGCGTCCGTCCAGACAAATGCAACTTCGGGATCAACCTCGTGTAAATTACAGGGAATTGGCAGGATTATCTTGTTTCATATCACTCACGGAGCCGAAGAATTATAAAGAGGCTTTGCTCGATGAATATTGGATTTCTGCTATGCAAGAAGAATTACAGCAATTCGAAAGAAACAATGTTTGGGTTCTTACTCAACGACCTGCAAATGTCAATGTGATCGGTACCAAGTGGATTTTCAAGAATAAATCTGATGCAGATGGTAATATCACAAGGAATAAAGCACGCCTAGTTGCTCAAGGATACACGCAAGTCGAAGGAATAGATTTTGATGAGACTTTTGCACCTGTAGCCAGATTGGAGTCAATCAGACTGTTGTTGGCTGTGTCGTGCATTCTGGACTTTACTCTTTTCCAGATGGATGTCAAGAGTGCGTTCTTGAATGGGGTCGTGAAGGAGGAGGTGTATGTGGAGCAACCTAAAGGGTTTGAAGATCCACAGTTTCCTGATTTTGTCTATCGGTTGAATAAGGCACTATATGGCCTCAAGCAGGCCCCCCGAGCATGGTATGAGCGACTGACAACCTTTCTGATTAAAAAGGGCTATCGTCGAGGGGGAGTAGATCGGACTCTGTTCGTACTACACAGAGGTTCGAACATTCTGATTGCACAGATTTATGTAGATGATATTGTGTTTGGATCCACCTCTTCAGTCTTGTTAAAGGAGTTTGTTGACTTAATGACTAATGAATTCGAAATGAGCATGGTAGGGAAACTGTCATATTTTCTGGGATTGCAAGTTATTCAGGAGAAGAATGGTCTCTTCATCAATCAACAGAAGTATGCTGAAAACTTGATCAAGAGATTTGGACTTACAAGCGCAAAAGCAATACGCACTCCAATGGCTACTACTGATAAACTGACAAAAGATGAGCATGGACAAAGTGTTGATCAGAAAATGTACAGGAGTATGATTGGGAGCCTGTTGTACTTAACAGCAAGTAGACCAGACATTTGTTTGAGTGTTGGTATTTGTGCTCGCTATCAAGCAGATCCAAAGGAATCACATATGTCGGCAGTGAAGAGGATTATTCGGTATATAAGTGGAACAGTGGAGTATGGAGTATGGTTTTCTCGAAACAAGGATTCACAGTTAGTAGGATTCAGTGATTCAGACTGGGCTGGGAATGCTGATGATCGTAAGAGTACTACAGGTGGATGTTTCTTTGCTGGATCGAATCTAGTCAGCTGGTATAGCAAAAAGCAGAACTCCATATCTTTGTCTACGGCTGAAGCAGAGTATTTAGCTGCTGGGAGTTGTTGTGCACAACTATTGTGGATGAAGCAGATGATGAGAGATTATGGGTTTGATGATGTGAGTCTGACAGTGCTGTGTGATAATAAAAGCGCTATTGATATTTCCAGGAATCCTGTGCAACATTCGAGGACGAAGCACATTGATATTCGTCATCATTTTATTAGGGACTTGGTTGAAAAAGAAGAAGTTACAGTCCAGTATGTGCCAACAGCTGAACAACTGGCCGATATCTTTACAAAACCTCTGGATGGTGAGACGTTTGAAGTACTCAGACAACACTTGGGTGTCTGTCGAATGTGAGGTACTCGGATCTGTACTTTCTATTGTATTATTTACTGTTGCTTTGTTTCTTAGTTAATATGGTGAAAAAGAAAAAAAATGAAAAACCGAAAATACCAAAAATTTGTGAAGTGGTGTTTAAACACCGAGGACTTCAGAGGGAGAAAAATCAGCTGGACCGAAAGAAAACTTATTGGGCCTAGGCTTGGATTCAGAAGGAAAGGAAAAGAGAAGGTCTTTTGGGTTTCGGAAAAAAGGGGGGAAAAAGGAGAAAGTGACAAATTGATTCCCACACAAACTCAAACACTCGACTGTTCATCTTCCTCATAGCTCACAGCTCCCTGTTCATCAGAAACAGTTGCCAAACCCTCAATTTTTGTAACCCACTCAAAACCCTGTAACAATGGCGAGCTCCAAGTTCAAGAAGATGGTCCGAGAATTTGTCAAGGTGCGGGTGCCGGAGAATCCGCGATTTGAAGAGCTCGATTTGGATGCGAATGTGGACGAGCTGTGTGGAGATCGAGTGCAGACACTAGCCAAGTGGGGTGGAAAAGTTCAGAGACGGAAAGCTAGGTTTGATCATTCTTTCGTCTATGATGGAATGTATTTTAGCTCTGTTCTTGATTTCATAGAGTGGATGGTGCAGAACAGGGGTTATGTAGACCTTAGAAAGTATGAAAATTTGCGTGGCAAGATTAACAAATTTAAACTTGAGGAATTGTTGACTGGTGGCATAGGAGAAATTAAGGAGATTAGTGACTATAATGCCAAACTAGTTGGAGTAGATTTCGGTGAACAGTATAAAGTTGGAGATGAATTAGGCCAATATTTTACTATCTATACACGGATAGGGTCCCTGCACAGGCCTATTCTCAGACAATTGGGTGATGATGCTGTGAT
Source organism: Rubia yunnanensis (assembly GCA_037428765.1). Taxonomy (NCBI): domain Eukaryota; kingdom Viridiplantae; phylum Streptophyta; class Magnoliopsida; order Gentianales; family Rubiaceae; genus Rubia; species Rubia yunnanensis. The sequence continues at coordinate 82,452,484 of CM075068.1, forward strand.
TCAGCCCTGGATAAAAGTGGTGAAATCCACTGATGTAGCTTTGGAGATGGTTTGTGTTGATGAGTCCCTGAATCAGACTCAAGAGTCACTCAGAAATTTGCCTGTTCCGGTTTTGGAGATTAGTGACAGTGAAGAAGAAGAAGGGTGTACTGAGAGAGTTGATACAGAGGAAACCCCGATGAATGAACCAGGAGATGCTTCTTCGCTGGATGAGGCTCTGGCAACATTTATGAGATCCGAGGAGGCTCTGGCAGCATTTCTTGGATCAGGTTCTGAGAAAGAAGGTGATGAAGATGTGGCTGAGGATAAAAGAGAAGATGCAGATATGCCAGAAAGTGAAAAATTAAACTCTGCAACTGACAATGCAGAGTGTCTGGCTGTGGAAGAAGATACTGTAATGCAGGATACTGGTATTCCAACACCAGGAGAGGATCTGACTGAGGAGCAGAAAATTGCTGAGATGTTTGGGAGTGATGTTGAAACACCACTGAAGAAAAGTCCAGCTCAGGGACTTAAGAGGAGAAGGCAGCAAGATGGTGTTGAAACACCGTTTGCATCTGAAGACAGATCTTTGCCTCAGATGTCTGAGATTGTTGAAGAGAGTGTGGTCTCGGCAAGTAAGAAAATTCGGAGATCAAAACGATGCAGAGACAGGGGTACAGCTGACAGTTATGATAGTGACGAACCTATTGGACAGAAGCTGAAGAGATTGAGGGCAGAACGGAAGAAGAACTCTGCGGAGAAAATAAAGCCCAAAGTATTGCCTGCACCTGAGGTCAGTAAGGCCATCAGCAATGAACTATACGATAATGAGTGCCAAGAAAAGTTGGACTTCATCAGTGGGAGACGAATTCTAGCAGAAAGACCGGCTGATGCTGAGAAGTATGAAGAGTGTGGATTTTCTGATTTTCTCAGATACCTCAAGGTGATTAAAGCTGCTACATGTTTTGCTGAATATAATAAACAAATGGTGGTGGAATTTTATTCGAACCTGAAAGAAGACTGTGAAGATGAAGACTCTCAGTGGTTTCACAGAGTCTATGTGAGAGGGAAAGTAGTTGTATTCTCTCCTGAGGTAGTGAATAGATGCTTGCAGCATGGCACTCTCAAGAATACTCAATCGGTGTTCCAACACCAAATCCCAGAAAATTTTGATCAGGTGGCAATTGAGTTAACAGGAGGAGTGGAAAGCACTTGGCCACTGGCTGGGAGACAACAAATACCAGCATCCAATCTGACTTCCAGGTATTACTGTCTGTATACAGTAGCTGTTCATAATTGGATTCCTTCGGTAAACAACACGATTGTTACCAAGGAAATGGCAACTCTGCTTTATAGTCTGGGTGCGAGGCATCGAGTCAATCTGGGTAAGTTGATATTCAATGACATTATGGACTGTGCTCGTAAGACCCGGAAGGAAGCTTTGGTTCATCCTTGTATCATATCGATGGTACTGCTGAAAGGGGGAGTGGTTGCAAGGGAGAATGATGAAGTTATAACTACCCAAGCTTTAAGGCCAACCCTCAGGACTTTGAGTGGCCGTATAGTGAAGGATCTTCCATGGACACCTCCAGCAATGGGTTGCTTGAATGAAGGTGAAGCTCGGCTCAAAGCCATTGAGGCGAGAGCTACAGTGTGTCAAGAAATCCTTGAGCGTCATCAGGCAGCGATAGTCAAGATTCAGGGGGAGCTTGCAGATTTGGAGGCTGAGAGAGAAGCACTGTTGGCAGAAATTCCGAATGAAAATGGATCAGATGATGAAGATTCGGACAGTGATGAATCCGGGAGCACTGATAGTTTGGCCTGATTGAATTTTTTCTTGGTGTTCTTGTCATATTAATGAATTCAGGGGGAGAATTTTTTGGATTTTTGAATTGCTAGCTGATTTTATGGTAATTTGTGCTGTTTGTGCTATCTGATATTCTGGTATTCTACGTTTATTATGCTGCTTGGTTTTCTGGTGTTCTATGGTGTTTATGCTAATGTGGTATGAATTCACCAATATGCCAAGGGGGAGATTGTAAAGTCCTCCGGAGTTGGACTTATGTATGGCATATTGTGAATAGTGGTAATCTGGTGTTTGAACACCACTGAGTGAATCCTGGTGATATGGTGTTTGAACACCACTGCTGTCCAGCAGTTTTCCAGCAGCTGTATTGTTGATGTCCACGATTTAAGGAGTATATTATGGGATATAATTGTGCGATCTGATCAGAATATTGTGAAGATAATTGATTGATTTCGTGGTCATCTAATTCTGGTAAACGAATATTCCTGTAATAGTTAGGAATTGGTTAAGTAGTTAATTATGGAACAAGTCCTATTGATAACAGGATTGTTCATTTAAATACCAGATTAGTATTAGATCTTTCCTTAGACTAGAAGTCTATTTGGGGTAGAAGTTCGACAAGGAAAGAAGTCTATTCAAGGCAGGATTGCGATGGGATAAAGTGAAGAAGATTACAACGCAATCATCGACGCTTCCACGACTATTCTCTACGTTGAGAACTTTGGAGCGATCTGCCGTGTTTTGTTTGGAGGTTCGTAAATCAACCGACCAAGTTCTTAAAGATCAGAAACAAGGAAGTCTTAATTCCTCGGGAGGAGGAGATCCAGGGAGACGTGTTGATCGTGAGGGTTCAACGGCGTAGGATCGACAGTGAGGGGAGCTCACAACATTCACTCTGTAGGTTAGCAATGGATTAGTATTTAAGTTAAGCTTCTTGTACTAAAGACTGCTTTCTAGTGAATGGTTTCTGATCTGGGCAAGGCCCCGCAGACGTAGGTGTATTTGCACCGAACTGCGTAAACAAGTTGTGTGTGCACTGCGTGTTTGTTTTTGCGTTTAACACCAAACTAATCTTGGTGTTCCAACACCAAACTGTTAAACAACTTGGCATAAAGGTTTAGAATTTAGGTGAAACTGAAATTCACTACGTACGATATTAAATTATAAAATTCTACTTTTTAAAAACTACATGTTACGGAGAATCCAAAGACATCTCACATAATGTGCATTACTGTATATTACAATAAAAGTTATCGGTGGTGAAACATGTCATGCAAAAATATCTGGTCAAAGTGGATTATAAATAGAGGACATGAGAGATTAGTTAATGTAAAGTCTATGACTGTTGAATTAATTTGTTGGCAATTTTTGTTGAATTAATATTGAGCAAAATCATACCATGTTGGAACACTGCTGGAGCAGAATTTATGAACAGAATTAACGCCAAAGCTTTAACGAAGTTCAAGCCAAAATGTTGGAGTGTTTTGGAATTTATGGTAACTATAGATTTGGCTATACATCAGGCGTAAGAAGCATATTTGGTTTTATGGAAAAATCCCTACTTATATGGAGAAGATTTGATTGAATATATGAGAGAGTTTGAGATAAGGTAAATCCCCTTATTTATGGGATTTGGATATGCTTCAACAAATCAGATTTGGAATAGGAATATTGTGGAGATAATGATGGATGCTCAGATCTGATTCGCAAATATAAATATGGGACAAACACGGCTGCAAAACTAACGATTTTACAGAGCAAAATCTGCACCCAGATTTTGAGATCTTCCGAAACTTGCTAGAGCCAATATACTGTGTTCCAACACTGTCCTGCTGCACAAGTTCAGAATCGTATGCCTTAATTCCTCGGGAGGAGGAGATCCAGCGTCGACGGAGTTCGAGGTCAGAGGGAGTCTGATCAAGGCGGATCGGTAGCTAGGGGAGCTAGCTAAGTCCACACGTCATAGTTAGTAAAGATAAGTATTTTGTATGCTGTACTCTGTACTATCTTTCTAATTAGTGGATTTATTCTGAACTGGGCCAGGCCCCGCAGATGTAGGTGATTTACACCGAACTGCGTAACCAAGTTGTGTGTCTTGTACGCTTCACGTTATTTTTACACTTGGTTAAACTAGGTATGTTGGAACACACTAGTAAGAACTAGGAAAATTGGTAAAACTAAATTTCAGTTAATCTTATTGTTAAAGCGATGTAACAAAGAAAACACTTTCAAAATGTTTTAGGTGGAGTGGAACTGTGGAAGGAGTGGAAGCGAAGGGATGATCGAACGATCTAGAAAACAGTATCAACATATAATAGCAATTTGCAGTTGATTATAATCTGTACTTAATAAAAGTAGGTTTTAATTAATTAAAACGGTGGACGTGTTTGCCTGTGGTCCTCATTTCTTATAATGGTCAGAAATATTAAAAATCATCCTATAAAGTATCCATGGATTTAGTGAAGGATAACATGACCAACAATTCTCATACCGTATTTTTTATGAACAAATGAATGTGTATTGTTCACGTATTGAATGTGTATTTTAATAGTAGTATTATTTTTTGGACTGGGAACGGATTAAGGGATGTTTATGGCCCAGCTCTTTCAATTGTTCGTTTAGCGACACTGGGTCTTGATTCCCCTGTGTCACGGGTCGTCCGCTAAGGGTAGTGGCGGATCTATTGATACGCGAGGTAGGGCTCCAGCCCTACCTCGGTCGCCGGCCGGAGCTAGGAGGAGGCGGGAGCGCGTCTCCGGCGCGGCCGAGCGCGTCTCCGGCTGAGCGCGGCTCCTGCTCGCCGGAGAAGAAGGCCGCGCTGCGGCCTTCTTTTTTTTGCAGTCGTACGCACTAAAACGACGTCGTTTCGTTTGGCTTTAATTTTTTATATTAAAATATTTCGATGGCTGTGCGAATGATGAATAGAATGAAGACTGAATTGCAAGAATTCAGAGATTGTGGTTTTGATAAATTATTGGATGGAGTCAACACATTTTGTGTGAAGCATGAGATCACATTAGACGTGATGGAAGCACAACGGAAAATTCGTCACCGTTCTAGACGACGGGGAGAAATGTCAACCAATCATAATTTCTACCGTGTTGATATTTTTCTTCAGGTACTACTTTAATATTTACATAGTTTAATTTATTTTGTTTATAATATTTTATATGTATTTTTTATCTTACTGTTATATTTTTTAATGTTTCAATACTAGACCGTTGACAAGATGATTCTTGAAATGAATCATCGATTTGGCGAAGCAAGCTCGGAATTACTCACTTGTATTGCATGCCTTGATCCGAGAGAAAGATTTGCCATGTTTAATGTTGGTAAGTTGCTTCGCCTTGCTGAACTTTATCCGGATGACTTCTCCCTTGTTGAGCGTTTAGAACTAGAGCAACAACTTGATTTCTTCATTCATGATGTGAGAGATGATGATGCCTATTCGGGCATCAATGATCTTGGAAGTCTTGCTCAGCATATGGTTCGATCACGTAGCATGGTACTTTATCCATTGGTATATCGTCTGATTGAGTTAGCATTAGTTCTACCAGTTGCAACTGCTTCAGTTGAGCGAGTTTTTTCTGCCATGAAGAATATCAAGACCGATCTTCGTAATAGAATGGGAGATGAATGGTTGAACGATGTTATGACGGTATATATTGAAAATGATATTTTTGTTAAGATTGAGAATGAACCGATTATGCAACGTTATCAAGCCATGGAGTCTCGTAGATATCTGTTGCCCCCACCTTTTTCTAGTTCTACTTCTAGTAATTCGAGCGTTAGAAAGTAGTTATTTTAGTAGTTTAGTGAACTTGTAAAAATATTATTGTATGCTACTTGATTTATTATATTATGTAGTATTTTTCATTATTGTTGAGTTGAATTTTTAAAATTTATATGTCATTAATATTTATCACCCTTTCTTCCCTCCGTCAATTCTCTCCTCGGCCGAGAGCCCTACGCCACCAGGTCTCCGCCGCGACGCCACCGGAAGCTGCCTCGTCCCGACGACCCCAAAAATTTTTCAGCCTCCCCTGAAAAAAATTTCTGGTTCCGCCCCTGGCTAAGGGTGCTAACCGTGCGGTCTAGTCGTGTATTTAGCTCTTATGACTACCGCCTTGATCCCACGTGCATCGCACTTAGCCTGGTTGCACACAGCACACCAGGCCTTTAGAGAACGTGGTCGGGTGTGCAGCGAAAAATACACACACGGGGTTAGAATAGGAGCATGACTCACACACTAAAACCAAATATACAATATAGAGCCCAAGGCTGGGGAGCGAACGCTCGAAATTCACTATATTGAAAATAAGGTAACCGGGTGTGGGTAGCTCACTCTACATCCGGTTACCGTTTTGTGATATAATGTATAACTACCCACACCTACATCCGGTTACCGTTGTGTGATATAATGTATAAAAGCATTTGCTTCTCAGTTGTTGGGCTTTATATTACATCGTTGGCTTGTGTGTGTGAGTCATACTCTCTCAGGTGTATATATTCCGCTGCACATTACCAAGCGGTGTGCGAAGCACGTGGGATTCAGACGGCAGTCGTGGCACGGTTGTGCACGGCTGGGCCGCACGGTTCGCACCCTTAACGGGCGACCCGTGACACCCTGGCAACATTCTTAGTTGTGTTTTTAGAAAAATAAAAATAAATCAAATGCCGTCCCCGGGCCTGAAAATAAAAATAAAATAAAACGAGGGTCATCACAGAGATTTCAAAAAGTGTCAGGGATGTTGGACTAGTGAGGAAGAAGACTAGTACCATTATACATGTTGTATCCATTAATTACCACATTAAACAACATGCTTAGTATGGTAATTAAATGTTACAAACATTAGCGTCTAAAGCCCTTATAAAAGATGCAAATGCCGGTTCTTCTTCTCAGTTTTTTTGCTCCTGAAGTCTTATGGTTGGAAGCCCCGAAAAATCTCCCTGAATGACTTGTCTGATGTGTGAAGGAATTTGTTCAGGCTATTGAAAAGCTGACCGCCGTTTGTTCCCTGAAAGTGTGTTTCCATTGAATGTGTTTCATATTTGTGAGATGCTGTAACTCCCAAATCATTGTTTGCAATCTCCCCTCCATAATGTCAATTACCTGCAAGCAATCAGTTTCACAAATTAGGGGAAAGAAATTTTGCTCAACACATAAAAGGACTCCATGTTTCTGCATGAAGTGCTGATGTGCATTAAGCAATGAAACTAGCAGATGCCATTTTGAAGTGTCCCTTGTCATTAATCTTACAGTAACACCTATAGTACCATCTGAAGTAGGTGAGAGAGGGATCACAGTTTAATTTGTAACCGTTATCAGGCGGAATCTGTGAATCCACTTAAGAGCTTTAATGATTTTTCTTCTTCTTAGTTCTGATAGCTGGGATCAATCCTCTAGAAATTAAGGAGTCACGGCCCTGGTAATGAATCCGTGGGTTAACGGTGAAGACATCTGATATCAAACATGTTAGTTCCTTAAGAATAGCAACTTGTTCGGTTTTTTATCCTCATACAGGTAACTACATCTGGCCTTCCACAAGATCCAACAGGTTACAGCTGAGACCACAAGTCCAACATTATTCATGGTTTTTGCTGATTAGTAAAGTTAAGCATACATGAAAGTCTGTAAAAATTGTGATCAAAATAAGGTGGTCTGAATTCTAAGAGAAAGTATCTGAAAAGGCGGCCGTTCCATAAGCTCATGGACAATCCTCAGGGTCTTTACCTTAAATGTTGATTTTTTTTATATAAAATTTAAATATTGTATTTTATAAGTTAAAACAAGTAATTATATGTATTTGAAGGTGAAAATATAAAAATATATGATATAAAAAAATATTTTTAAAAATTCTAAATTTGGTACTCCCTCCTTTTCTTTATTAGTGGCACACTTTCTTTTTTGGGTTGTTTCTTTATATTGGCACACTTTCCATTTTTGGAAAGATTCCTTCAATTTCATCCACTCATTCTATTTTTTACTTTCTACATTCAATTTCATTCACTCATTTCCTTCACCTAAACCCAAGCACCTAAACCTATGGTGCCACTATTAGTAAAACGGAGGAAATATGTAATTTAACATATGCAGTGTATAAGGTAAAAAAATAAGTGGTCTGTCCATAAGCTATGGACATGACGATTGTCAGGAGACCCACTTGAATTCTAATATGAGGTAAACCTCTTTCCACAAGAGTTGTGCTACTTCACATTGATTGAAGAAATGATTCATGGTATCTAGGTTAGCACAAAAGGGACACTTGGAAAGTGTAACTAAACCTATCCTGTTCAAAATTTCATTGAATGGAAGAAAATTGTTCACTAGCTCCCATAAAAAGAATTGACACTTTCAGAGGAATGATTTTAGGCCATACCTTAGATAAGCTGCTGCACATGTGTCTTCTTTGTCTTAGCACATGGTAGGCAGAAGCAATTGAAAACTTACCTGTTTCAGCTGGTTTCCAAATGAGCATATCTTTTTGTTGGTGCTGCTGCAAGTGTTCTTGCAATTTGTTAATGGCATAGCCAATCAAAGTAGTGTCTTCTGAGTCATCCCATATAAAACTATTGAAGATTATTTCCACTAGGCTGAATATATGTCTGGTTGTAGTCGTCACACTTCATATATGAATAGGTATGGAGGATAAGGTGTGTTTCACTAATATGATTCCACCTCTGCAGGGGATAAATACTTATTATTCCAGTTAGCTAATCTAGAGTTGATATACTTTATTATTTCCTGAAAATAATCATTTTTTTCTCCCCTTAAATATCTGCACTCCAAGGTATTTGAAAGGAAAACAACCTTGTTTGATGCCTGTGTATGACCTAATTCTTGTCCTGGTCGCTTGGCTGGTTTTAGATCCCACATAAAAGTGCTTTTTTTCATAGTTAACTTTATGACCATATGCAGCCTCATAGTGTTTAGGAAAGGAAACTAGATTCATGCATGATTTCTTTGTTGCTTTTAAGAACACTACAATATCATCCGTATATGAAAGGTGGCTGAGCATACATTCTGACCTGGTATGACAAATCTATCTATCATATTTTCTAAGAAAAGGATTTTTAGTCCCCTATTCATAAGTTCAGTAATAAAGTTGAAGAGCATAGTGGACAACGAATCACCCTGTTTAAGTCCTCTTGAAGCACTAAAATATCCATAGGGTGATCCTTTTATAAGCACAGAAAAGTAGCCGCTTTTATGTTAGACATGATCAATTTGACATAGTGTCCATGGAAACCGTATTTGAGTAACAATGAATTAAGCATAGGCCACGAAACTCTGTCAAAAGCTTTGGACTTATCAAGTTTTGCAATTAAATTCATTCCTTGATTTGGTTTGTCTAACAATCTTGCTACTTCTTGCATAACAAGGATATTATTCGATATATCGCAGCCTTTTATAAAGGCCGATTGCTCATTGGATATACATTTGTCTATTGAAGGTCCTAATCTATCAACTAGAATTTTGGAGAACACTTTGTTAACAAAATTTGTAAGGCTTATGGGTCAAAAGCTAGTGAACTGAGTCGGGGTTTGTGTCTTTGGTATCAAAGTGAAGAAGGAGGCGGAGATGGCTTTTGGTATTGGAACTCCACACATAAACTCATGTACACACTTCAGAATATTCTCTTTTATTATTTCCCAACCCCATCTATAGAAAACTTCATTAAATCCGTCTGGTCCCCCACAACTATGTTCTCCTAGGCTGAAAATGGTTTTTCTCAGTTCATCCATTGAGACTTGCTCTAGAAGTCTTATGTTATCTTCCTGGGTGAAGGTTCGAGGGATGTAGCTGAGAAAGTGCATCAGAATTGTCCCTGTTACGTCCCTAGAATCTTCAGTTAGTAGTTTTCAAACACCTTAGCAGCCGCATTCCCTATTTGGTGCTGATATGAGAGCATCGTGTTATTTTCCTTAATTAAAGCTATCCTAAGTCTATTGTGTTTTTCTTTTACACTATTGTGAAAGAATGTGGTGTTATTATTGCCTTCTCTGAGCCATTTTTAGCGAGATTTATGTTTCCTGAAATCATTCTCCTCAGTTAGCCTATTTGTAAGTTTAACTCCAGCCATATTTAGTATAATTAGTTGATCCTGGTGGCTAAGTGTGATTATAATCCATTTCTGCCCTTTCAACCTTTTTTCAGCTATTTTAATGTTCTCAAAGACGTTCCCAAAGGTATCTTTGTTCCAATTTTTCAGGTTTTGTTTACGTCTTTTCAATTTAAGAGTGAATCCATACATTTCTTATCCCTAATTAGGTTGATCCCAACACTTTTTAACTATATCATTTAGTTCCTTTCTCCTAGTCCACATTGACCGAAACCTAAAAGCCTTGGGATATGTCTTTTGATTACTGCTATATGTGAGTAGAAGGGAAGTGTGGTCAGATTTTAGCCTACTAAGAACCTATACTGCCGCTACACTATATGTGTTAAAAAATGCTTCATTTGCCACACCTATCTAATCTTTTACACACCCTGTTTATTCCTTGTCTAGCATTTGACCATGTGTATAAATTTCTAGAGGTTGGAATCTCTATGAGCTGGTTATTCAAAATAAAGGAATCAAAATCAAGCATGATGTTGAGCTCAAACATGCATTTTCCTTTATATTCTGTTAATGCCCTTGTTACATTGCTATCCTAAGAGTGAGTGGAAAAATTAAGACATGAACCGAAATCGATAAATATGATAAATCGAGAATTTGATCGTTTCTAAAATGATTATATGTGTTAGGGAAAAATTAAATCATTCGTAATCAAACTTGTGAAAATTTTGTTATGTTATGATATGAAATTATCCACGGGTCACCCGTTACCCAACCCAACTCGACCCACCCAAAATTATCCAACGGATAATCCATTATCCAACCCAACTAAACCCAATAACTACAACCCAATTATATCCATTAACCCAATGGATCATTATCCAATAACTTATCCAATAAGTGAAAATAGTATATGGGTAACGGTTATCCAACGGGTCACCCGACCCATTTCATGGGCCTAACTCCACTGCTTGATTATGCCAACTTTATTTTTCCACCAAAGATTGGGACATTTGCACATACAATCTCTTACTTGCTAGTGGAACTCCTAGGTATTTTAAAGGTAGGCATCCCTCTTCAAACCCAGTAATATGTAGAATCTCCTCTTTGTCATTCCCACCCACAACTCCAAAATAAACATGACATTTGGTTTTGCTAACCCTCGATCCTGTAGAAATTTTAACCCTCCTATAAGCCCTTATAAGCATCCCGACTGAATCGAGATCACCTCTAGAGAACAGGAGAATGTCGTCTATAAAATTCAAACTCACAATATTTTAAGTATCACATTTAGGATAATGCTAAAACCTCTTATCTCTACTAATATAATGCAAGAATCTCGTCATATATTCCATAACTATCACTAACAAAATGGGTGAGATTGGATCCCCTTGCCATCATTTTCATTTAGCCTGCACCTGTTCAGTTGGTTTACCATTTACAACATACTGAAATGAGACAATAGTCACACCTGGCATAACTCATTGCACAAATTTCTCTGGTAGTCCAAATCCTTTTAGAATTTCCTCTTAACACATCCTAGTGTAGCGTATTATATGCCTTTTAAATGTCAACCTGGATCGTGCAATTGGGCCCTCCATCTTTCCTATTGTAACCCCTGATCAACTCATAAGCCATCAAAATGTGGTTGTGTATGCTTCTACCTGTGATAAAAGCTTCCTGGTTGATCTGCACAATTTCCTGAATTAATCTCCTGATCTTGTTCGTGAGTACTTTAGATATCAGCTTGTAAAACATGGTACAATAGGAAATGGGCTTGAAGTCCTTCATCTTCACTAGCAGCTGGGTGTTTGGTATCAAAGTAACTGTAGTGCAGTTCACCTCTCTGAAGACTCTGCCATGCTCAAAGAATTCTGTCATTGCCTCCATTACCTCCTCCTGTATTATATGCCAGCAATTCTTGAAGAATTTTGCTCCAAAGCCATTACAACTTGGCGCTTTAAGATTTCCTATGTCTTTCAGTGCTGCTTTCACTTCCTGTGCTTGAACATCTGCTATTAACAACCATCTCCCCTCATTACTCAATACTCTTCCACTTTTCAAAACCTGCAAATGCACTCATTTAGTGCTTATATTAGTTTCTCGAATGAGTTTACCATAGAACTTAATCACCTCCTATTCTATCAAACCATTATCAGTAATAATTTCACCCCTATCATTCTCCATTTTCAACATTACAGCCACCCTGTTCTTGGACTTTACTAATGCATGGAAATGTGAATTATTTTCATTGTCGAGTCTTAGCCATTCGATTTTAGATTTCTGCTTTGCCAATTTCTCATCCACTTCACTCCATTTCTGCAAATTTTTAATGATTTTATCACTGCTGTAATTTTCTCCCTGTCCATCTGGTTTTCCTCTAGTGTGTTTTGTGCCTCTGACAACTCCTGTCTTGCTAACTTCAACATTTTCTCTGTCCCTTTGACCTCTTTCGTGTGCTTTCTCAGGTCTCCCTGTAATCGCAACAGTTTCTTTCACAGCCTAGCCATCGGTCTCCTAGGCATAGGCTTTCTCTAGCTTTTCTCTATATCCACCATAACCTCCTTATTCTCTAACAAGCAGTTCATGAATTCGAACTGTTTATATACTCCTTTCTCCTCCTCAAAATTTCTCATTCTCAACATAGAATGGTCCCCTCACGTCCATATTCTTGACACATATATCTAGGAATTTTGTGAACCGGTGGACATTCGCTATTGCTCTATCGATCCTTAAGTAAATTACTCCGTCAGTATTCCTATTAGGCCAGGTGAAACAACTTCCTATGCTTTCAAATTCACTCAATTCCATCTTTCTCATCATCTCCTCTAGCTCCTAGAATTCCACAGTTTAAACATCATTGCCCCCAATCCTGTTCTCATGTTTCAACACGTTGCAGAAATCCCTAATCAATAACCAAGGCACCTGAACCTTAGATTGGTTCTTTTCAATATGCTTCCACAAAGCCTTCCTCATTTTCAATTGATTCCCCCCATAGATAGTTGTAATCCGGAAGACCAGCTGTCTTGCTTTATCCTTCACCTCACATAGCAACATATGATCCATTTTAGCCACCACATTAACTCCAATCTTGCTTCCATCCCACATCAACCAAATTCTTCCATTGGGATGCTTATCATAGTTATCCATAAACTGTCATCTACTCCCAAACCTCTTCCTGACCTCTACCTCATTTTCTTTTTTGACCCTAGTTTCCAATAATATAGCAAGAATTAAGTTTAATCCCTTGAGATGGGAACTAATCTCAATCTTCTTTGATAATTTATTTAGTCCCCTAATGTTCCACAAAACTATCATTGGACAAAACCAAGGTCTCCTCCAGGATCATACCAAATCCTTGAAGGCCCTGCATCTATGCTTTCATCTGTTCCTTCAATCACCTTCCTTACCTCATGTTCTCCCTGCCCAGTTTCAGTATTTTCCCTCCCATTCTCCTGACTTTGCAATCTAGCCTCCTTACTTCTTGGCTTAACCACTGTTGACAGACTACTTTCAGACTCAGCCTACTTCATTTTTCCACTGTTTTCCTTACTGTCTGCCCTCTGAAAAACCTCATCCACTTGTCATCCTTCTCCCTGGTTTTTGGAATCCATTTCTGGATTGTTTTTGCACTGCAAACATGTCCCCCCTATCTGACAATTTTCACAGAACATTAGTCTCCGTTCAAGTTCAATCTCCTATTTTAGAATCTTGCCTTCAACATCCTTTATGTTTACACTCTCAGGGATATTCTGCGAGATGTCTATTTCCACTGAAATTCTTGCGTATGAGATCCTCAGCTTATTCGTCGTACACTCATCAGTGAAAAATGACTGGAACACTACCAATTTTCCCTAAGCTCCTTGTTCCCCACGGATGAATTGGTGGTCTAGGGAACTTTACCCAGATAGGCATCATTCTAGCCATATCATCCTTCAATGAAAAGTTAGGTTTCCATCTATCTAAGTGTTCTCTGTCTTCCTCAGCAAATCCCGGAGCTGATTTCTGATCGTTGCTCACAGTCACCGAAGATCTACTTTTCTAGCACCAACGCGATGGTAGGGCTAACCACTGATGAATCTCAACCCCCGTCCTAGGCCCAAATCACATCAAATTATCCAAACTTTTCTCAATCCCAGATCAACCCGAACCCTATGAGCACAGTTTCATCACAGCCTAATAGAGGTCCCTTCATTCCAAAACCCAGAATTGATCATCTAGGGGAGCCTGGGATCCATTTCACCGACAAAGAGTGCACCAAACTTGAAGCTCCATTGATATGGACTCTCATTGGAAACTTTTCCAGATCTCGCCCCCAATTGGAAAAGTTGTGCAAGGATTTTCAAACCGCCAAATTTAAGGGACATCAAAACATTTTCTTGTTAGATAATCGCCAAGTACTAATCCATTTTACTCTGCCCGATGATTATTATAGGTGTTGAATGCACAAGGTTTGGAACTTTAGGGCATATTCAGTCTGAATCACCAAATGGAGCCCTAAATTCGATCCAAATTCCGACTCGTCAGTAGTACCGGTATGGATAGCAATGTATGGCCTTCCTCAACATTTTTTTTGATGACTATGACATGCTTTCATTAGGTAATCTTGTTGGCTTACCTGTTAATGTCAATAAAGGAACTATCAATAGAACCATGCCTCACGTAGCAAAATTGTGTGTTAAATTAGATGTCACTAAGCCTTTATTGGAACGTATCTAGATAAGTTGTGGTGATTCTGGTTTCTGGTAATACTTAGAATATGAAGGAGTCCTAGACTATTGCTCCAAATGTTTTAAACTATGTCACCCAAGGTCTAAGTGCAAAGCTAATTTGGTTTCGAACAAAAAAAAGATTTGAACCTGGAAAAAAAATATGAAACCTCACTCCTCTGGTCAAAAATCAGATTCATACCGATATTACTAATTGGTACTACTGAGAATGCCACCTTGGAAAAGAATGGCTCTGTTGTTAATGCAGGTTTTCACAAGCAAACTTGGGTCGAAAAACAACCTCAGTTGGAGGCCAGCCTTGGCAAGGATACTGGTAAAGATAAGCTCATGAACTTGCATAACAAGTCTCAATCTAAAGGATCTCAACAGGTGGTTTTGAACTCATCAAAGGATGCACCCCTGTCAAAATCTCAGATAGTATCACATGTGGTCCTGGTTCCTTCCATGAATTTCCCTACTTTAAATGATGCAAAGGCCACTGTAGTAGTAGAGCTTAATAACGCAAAATCTGATTCACTGCATGTTACATTTACTGAAACTATTACAATGCATAATGAGGTTAACCAAAACACTGATTCATCAAAAAATGAAGTTAATAATTACACAGTGCATATTGATGAATGCCAAAATCCCGAGTCTTTAGAAAAGGAAATTAATGATGGCCATATCCAAAATACAAGCCTAATTCAGAGAGGGAATTTTATAGAAATTAATGCTTGGCTTGAACCATTATTGTCACCGGGATCTAAAAGCAATAGTAACTCTCTTACTTGGTTAAACACAGATTCATGTAAAAAAAAGAAATATTTCAAATGAGAATTGTGTTACAACCACTGAACTCTCTCAAGAAATTGTTTTAGCTAATATGTTATCTTCCAAGAATAGGTTTGATAGTCTTTTAAGAGCCGCAGGTTCAAAAGATATAGAAGATGATCTGCAAAGTGTTATATAGGAGCAGCAATACAAGACAAGGAAATACATCAAGAAATATTACACCACTACTCCAAAAATGGAGGTAACCCGTTCCTCCTTGACTTCTAACCCATGATTTTTCAATGATAGGCCTAAAATGTTATATTTGGAATGTTAGAGGAATTGGCACTAATGCATCTAAGACTAGAGTTAGGGACAATAAGCAAAGACATAACATTAGTCTCACAACTCTAATTGAACCAATAATCCAGAATGATCAGCTAATGGCCACTGCTTCCGATTTGGGATACAAACAGACTTTTGCAGCACCTACCTGCAAAATTTGGCTTATGTGGGATGATAACTTATCTATTGATATTGTGTTAACGCATGATCAATACCTTCTGGTCAACATTAAGCCTCATAATTTGGCTAAAGATTGTTTGATTACTTTCATTTATGCCAAACACTCTAACAAAGCTAAGAACATCTTGTGGAAATCCCTGAAAATTGTGAATGCTAAACATGTTCTATTGATTGGGGATTTCAATGTTATTGATAATCTTGTTGAATATCTTGGCCCTTCTACTCCTGAACCTACTTGCATTGCAGATTTTATTACCTTTACACATGCCTGTAATTTTTAATCACTTCCCACCTCAGACAGCTTTTTTACTTGGACGGGAATGAGACCTAAAGGTCGTGTATGGAAAAGACTAGATATGGGTGTAGCTAATAACCTTTGGTCTAATAATTTTCCTTCATTCTCTATAATGGTCATTTCTAGAGAGCAATCAGATCACTCTCCCCTAATCTTAAGCATTAAGCCAAGCAGTACAGAATCTGGCCCTAAGCCATTTAGGTTTCAAAACTGCTGGATTAGTCATCATTCTTTCTCCAAACTTGTCTCTGATGTATGGAATTTAGAGACTAATGTCAATGGCATGAGGAGATTCTCTTTTAAGCTAAAGAATCTAAAATTAGCTCTGAAATTGTGGAACAAGAACATTTTTGGGAATATTTTTGATAGAGTAAATTCAGCCGAAGGAAAATTTTTAAAAGCTGAAAAGGATCCGCAAGTTCTTGATAATCCCACTAACCTAACATCCTATAATATTGCTAAGGAATAATTAACTTTAGCCTTATCCTAACAAGAAATTTTTTGGAAGCAGAAACCACGTGTTAAATGGCTTAAGGAAGGTGATTATAACACTAAATGTTTTCATAACATTGTGAAGGAAAATAATAGTAGACAGTACATAACTTCCATAAGGGACTCCCAGGAGAATTGGATAGAGGATCAAACAAAATTGGGAAGGAAGCGGTTAAGTTATACTCTTCTTTGTTTACTGATGAATTTCTTGATCCCATTGGGGTGAATACAATTGTTCTTTTAGAAAATTTTCCAACTTTGGTAAATGAAGAAATGAATGCAACATTATTGGAACCAGCCACGAGCTTGGAATTATTCAACATAATCTCCTCGATAGACAGTGTGTCTGCTCCGGGCCCTGATGGTTTTCTAGGTTCTTTCTTTAAACACTGTTAGGAAATTATTAAAGATGATTTAATTCTTTTTGTAAATGACTTCTTAAGGGGTAACACCATCCCCAAAGAAATTGCCTCTGCTTTAATTGTCCTCATTCCTAAAAAGGAGGTTATTTCATCTTTTAAAGATTTCTGACCTATCAGCTTGTGTAATTTTGTAAATACTATTGTTTTCTAAAATAATTACACATAGATTTCAGCCCATAATTTCAGCTTTAATCTCTCCTGAACAATTGACATTTGTTCAAGGAAGAGAGGTGGCGGATAATGTTCTGCTCATTAGGAACTTACTTTTTTTAAAAATAACAAAAACATGGGTTTTAATATGATTTTCAAACTAGACATGATGAAGACTTTTGATAGAGTCTCTTGGATGTTTTTAACAAAACTTCTCTTGAAGATTGGTTTTAAAACTTCTGTGGTGGATGTTATTATGGGAAACATTAAGGCAGCCTATTTTTCTATACTTATGAACGGAAAATCTCATGGTTTCTTTCAATCATCAAGAGGACTCAAGCAAGGAGACCCTTTGTCTCCTTTCTTGTTTATCCTAATGGCCAAAGCTTTCTCGAAAAACCTAAATATTCTATTTCAATATGCAAATATGGAGTTTTACAAGCTGCCACATTCCATGACTAAAGTTACTCATCTTTCATTTACTGATGACACAGCAATCTTCATAAAGTTTTCAAAGGCTGGTCTAAAAACTCTCATATGTTTTCTTAAAACCTTTGAAAAAACCACAGGTCAAAAGGTGAACTTTGAGAAATCCTTTTTCTACATCTCTAAATTTGCACCACCCAGCATTACGACATTTGTAGCAAATGAAACAAGCATGATAACTGGAAGTTTTCCTTTCAGATATCTAGGCTGTCCTATGTTCACTGGAAGGTGCAAAAATATCTATTTTCAAAACCTGATTGACTCTGTATCATCTAAAATCTTATCTTGGAAAACAAAATTCCTAAGTCAAGCTAGTAGGATGGTTCTAATCAAACACGTCCTTTCATGCATTCCTTTGCACTTAATCACGGTCATAAAACCTACAAAAAGACTGATTGATAGATTGCACACACTCTTTGAAAGATTTTTTTGGAGGATCTCTGGTAATAATGATGGAAATAAAAAGGTTTGGAGATCCTAACTTAAGTTATGCTTTCCAAAATTGGAGAATGGTCCCGAATTTAAAAATCTGCATACAATGACCGAAAGCTTTTCACAAAAACTCTGGTGGAAGCTTCAACAAAACAAGTCTTTTTGGTTTAATGTCATGTGGTCGATGCAAGATAATCTAAAAGTCTCTAGAACATGGAGAAGAATCAAATAAGTTTCAGATATTGCTACATCTAACTCTTTCTTAGAAGTATGAAAATGAGAGGTCTCTTTTTGGATCTCTAACTAGACAGGTTTTGGTTCTCTCATTGATGCCTGGAACACTGATATGAATATACCTTATCCAGATTGCTCTATTGCTGATTTCTGTTCCAATAAGAGTCATTTTCTTAATCTGATTAGTGCTAGTCTACCTAAGAATATTTTACGTCACCTTGAGTATGAAATTGTCCTATATCCAAATTATGACGACACTTTAATCTGGAAACTATCTGAAATGGTGATTTTTCTCTAAAGTCAACATATGCTTTCCTTAGACAAACAAAAGATGAAGTATCTTCCTTTAAGCATTTATGGTCAAATCTATTGCCTAGGAAGATACGTGTCTTTAACTGGAAGCTACTGAATAGGTTGATTGCGATGCCTGATATTTTAGAAGATGTGTTTTTCAATCTACCTACTAAGTGTATCTTCTGTGAACATGCTACAGAGGATATTCACCGCTCATTTAACTCATGTAGAGTTATACAGAATATATGGAAACATATAGACTCCATCTTTAACCTGCCAAACCACACATTTGACTATCTTTGAGACAGGTTTTATTTCTATTGGTCCATTAAAGTTAAAAACTATGAATTTTCTCAATTGATTCGTATAATCCCATGTGTAGTAACTTGGTTTATATGGTGTACTAGAAACAGATTTATACATGAATCCATAAAGCCTAATATTATGCATATACTCAAGAAGATTATGACGCAATATCACGACATTTTTCTGGTGCATAAACTGAATCTGAAATGGACTATGGTTGGAAACTTGCCTGTTTTAGTGAAACTGCCTAACAAGTTACAAAAGAAGGGTAGAACAAGAGGGATCATACATTGGGAACTCCCCAAGAAAATCAAACTTAACACTGATGGCTCTGCCCTAAGAAATGGTGACTTAAGAGATGGCTTTATTATCAGGGAACAGTACGGCATGTCCAGCTGGCAATGGCCACATATCTCGGAGATGGTAATAGTATTTTGGCTGAAATCAAAGCCTTAGAATAGGGACTAGAGTTGTCTTTGAAAAAAACGATACTCTCAATTACAAATTGAATGCGACTATCTAATCTTGGTTAAGATGGTGAGAAGGGAGTTCAGAATACCTTGGCGCTACATGACACACATCAGGAAAATCTGGAAACTATTGAGTAATATTGATTACACAATACATCATGTCTACAGGGAGGCAAATAGTGTGGCTGACTCTTTAGCAAAACTAGCAAGCACTCAAATCTTGCTAGCATGCCTAAGGATATTAGAGGTCTAATATACTTAGATGCTATATATTTCCCATATCTTAGAGTTTCCTAGTTTCTCCTTTGGAAAGGTAGCTTTTTTTTGCTCTTATTTTGATAAGAAAGTGCAAATCATTGACCATTACAAGATCATGTTCACGTACACGTCAAGGAGGTTCTTTAGCACAACGAGGAGATGAAGCATCAAACTAGTTGCAGTCCCAAAATGGAGGCTTTGCTCATGAAAAAGGAAAGCTGGGACTATTCTTACCGGATCTCTCTGCTACACTTCTAAGACATTTGCAAGGCATGTAGTGCTGATATGCCCATTTATGCTGAGTCTCCATGCTCATAAGGTTTTGGAAAGTAGAAAACTTGTAGTAAATTGCTTATGGGGAAGCAATTTGCGAGGGGCTAATACGGGAGGCCACCTCTTTGTGCCAACAATGGGTATTGGAGGCAAAAAAGGGGTTGGCCATATTAGACCCCGACTAGGGATTAGACCATCTCTACTTGTTAACACTAGGGGTCGAGACAATAGAGATGGAATCATACAAGCGATAGGCTATACACTTCTATCTAGAGAGTTTGCTTACATCATCTTGTACATTTCCACTTGTATTCTTTTGATGTTCCACGAACTGAGCAATTTACGCATAATTTTTCAGGGCCTGGGGAGCCTGATACAAACCCCTTCACCACGTTGTGTTATAATTAAAACAAAGTTAGGTTTCCATAGCTGTAGGTACATGGCCATGCTATATATTGTATAAGGTCCATTCTTAAGCACTGCAACCCTATCCTCTTTCTTGCCAAAATTCATAACAAAGTAACCCTCATTGTTATATAGAAGCTCAATCATATTAACAAAATCCCAAAATTAACTCATCAACCTCTTAACATCATTCATAGTCAAATTCCCTCCAAAAACATACATTATCAGTGCATTATCTCAATACTCAAGCTCAGGCCTCACATCCTCTAGTTCAATTTCAATTTCAACCTCCCCATTCACAATTTTGGGTGCTACATAGTCAATTTTCATGCCATTTGATTGAAACCTATTGCCAGTAAGAACATCCACCCACAACTTCTCATTCACAGCTACAAATTCAACTTTAGCAGACTCAATTTTATCAGAACACTCAGAATTAGAGATTACCTTTGTTGTCCCCAATTCTTCCTCCAATATTGCATCGATCTTTGCTGCCACTACCGCCTCTTTGCCGGTATGGTTGTCCCGTCACATCCCTCCATTATTTGATTGCTCCACTCCTTCACCGGCGTTCACATTTCTCTGCGGCCAACTTCACCCCGTGGCCGTAGCGATGACACCAGTAATGTGTATTTTCTCCCGTACCAGAAGAGAGAGAGAAAGTACTATTTAATTACAGAAAAAAGAAACAGTACTATTTAATTATTTAATATTCTATTTGTATTTTTTAGTATAATTATTTGATTTTTGATTATTTTGATGTGTTTCTTTGATTTTTATATATGATGTTTTAATTATTTTTATTTTGATGTTTGACTATTTTAGTTTGATATCTATTTTAATTTATTACTAAATTTGATTATTTAGATTATCATTTGATGATATTTATTTTTAAAATGATGATATTTATTTTTAGTTTGATGTGTTAATATTTAGATGTGAATTAGAGTATTATGGTCCAATATTAACCCAAAAAATATATTTTTTGAGCCCAAATCGCGAATTGGGCTACAGTATTACCGGAATTCAACCGTGACGATGCTGGCATTCTGCAAATCCTCACCAGATATATTCTGCAAACCGTGAATCCGACATCAGCTTCCTTCCGTTCGATGATTTCAACGAACGAAGGTTGGAATTAGGTAATTGATTTCAACGAATAGAAGTACGTTTCCGACAATTGATTTTTAGGGATCGATTTCAGAGGTAGGTTTCCGGCAATCGAAGGATGGTCGTAGCAAACTCATGGCAGAGAAAGCAAGGAAACAACAGAGAAGGTGAGGTGACGGGGGAGAAGACGAGGCAGCGACAGTGGAGCAGGCGAGGCGTCCGTTTTATGAGGTTTTACACGGCAGAGAAGGAGAGGCGGCGAAGGCGGAGAGGCGAGCGACGACGGAGAAGGAGAGGCGGCGAGGGCAGAGAGGCGAGCGACGATGGCGGAAAGGCATAGCGGCAATGGCAGAAAGGCGTGGCAGAAAGGCGTGGCAGTGACGACGGAGAGGCGAGGAGCCGACGTCGGAGTTTTGAGAAGAAGGTGATAGTCCATTTCTATTTTTTTTCTTTTTTATATTTGGTCCCTTTATGTTTTGTTGTTTTCATTATAGACCCCGAGTGTAAACTATTTATACTTTTACCCCCATATTTGGTTTGCTATTTTACTATTTTCCCATTAACCATTGGTCTTATGATAAGACGATGACACCACCGCATGTGTAGCCCAAGTGGTAGTGGGCAGTGTGGGGATACCCACGGTTCGAAGCTCGCTACGGCCGTGTGGGAGTGTGTTTCTCAAAGCGTACGTGGCAACGCGTACGTGGTGGTGGGACCCTCCTGGTGACGGGCGAGTATGAACCAGCACTGTGGCCATGGTACTGGGTCAGTGTGACTTACCTCTCATGTGATAACTGTGTGGTCGACTGGCATGGACACCCTAAGGCTAAGTGTGATAGCCTTTATGATAAGACGATGTCGCTGTAGACGGACTCTATGAAAAAAGGAAACTAGACTCTATGAAAAAGGACACTAAATGTACCAGAGCACAAAGCCTAACCCAATACCTAGTTCAGTAAAGCATTTGACACTTATGTAAGTTGTGGGCAATCATGTGGGCTATAACTAATTAGATCAATATAACCAGAGCCCAAGATGAAACCCAACGAGATTCATTTTATTAGAGCCGCTATCCTTTTTATCTTTACATTTTCACCGAAAGGAAAACATTTTGACCTAACTTCTGAGGCAACCAACAAAATTGGAATGCGAGAAAAATGAGGAAATTCGATCCGTTGCCCGTATTTTTCCGGAGAGAATGGAAATTAGACAAATATTTATAAAGTGTTATTTAAACTTTTAAAACGTATTGTATTAAATTTGAAAAGTGTTGCCTTAAATCTGGTGCAACATCACCTAAAGTAATATTTGTAAAAATGTTACAATAAGTTCAACATAGTAATATCAGCACCTAAAGGAATACTTTCATAGTGTTATGTTAGCATTAGTTTATAGTAGTAGATTAAAGCTATTTTCATTTTGAGATATTTTTTAGAAGACTTATAAAATTATGTGAATCTTGTTGCTATAAATGGAAACAAATAACAAATCATCCCATAAATTATGTTCATTATAAAATAACTATCCCCTCTAACAATAAGTGGTTTAAAACAAAAAAAAATTACTTTGCCTATAATTGCTAAATCATTTTCGAATAACAACAAATTAATTAAGTTCGTGGAATTGATATAGTTTTAAAATTAAAATTGTTTCATTGAACAAAAATCATTAAAAAAAATCCAAATGGATACTAATGACTAATGAGCAAAACCAAAACAATCCTGACAGTACAAAAATCAACTAGTCTTTTTGAAGATTTATGTTGTGCGGTTAGTTTGTGCTATCTAGGTTTTGATGGAGACAAGTTTTGCTAGTGATGGAGAAACCTTCTTCCCATTTATTGAATTTGAAGTGATCTTAAGTTTTGGAGAACATATGTTTTGTTATCTAATGGATCTACATTTTCCATTGCCAAAACGCGATCGTGATAGTTGAACCCTAGTTACTCGGTTCCTCACTTCGTATAGACGTTCCTGCAAAACAAACTCTATTAAAACAATAGAGTAGAATGTATATAATGCAATGTTTTAGGCATAGACTATTTATCGGTCATAGTATACAAAGCACCAAATCCAACAACCTGATTTTGTACCCATCACCTTGTCATCGACAGAACGTTTGAAGTTCTTGATCAACTAGATCATAATGTTCCATTGATCGTCAGTAAGAGCCGGAGAAAGGGAAACTCAGTCTTGTTGGTTCAAGGATGTTAGGAACTGGTTTGTGCGCTTGAACATCAAGTAGTATTGTCCACCTCCGCAGAATTAGGCAATATGGGGATCCCTGCGTACACCACCCTGGGGAAAGTTGTCAAGTCTCGTCGCACTTCTGGCAGAGTTCGTCCCATCACTCGGGATATCTACAGTTACATGTACGGCATCAATCCCATCTCACTTTTTTCTTTACTATGCATAGGACACCCATTAATAAAGATATAATTGATTTAGAATCAGGATAAGAGAGAAATACTCTTTCTGATTAGTTTTGTAAAGATCATGTTCCATATTTGTTTGTACTTTTGTATGAGGAGCATAAACGGCGAGGAACTATGTTTCAATGACATGTTGCCAAAATGGTTCATACTACCCATACACAAATTCATCCTCAAATATTTTGGTTCATTTGCAAAGTTCAGGTACATTATGTCAAATTTATTTAACCGATCTGCACCAGTCGGATGACGAATCACATGATCTTCATGACAACCTCTTCCAATGTACCATGTCATGTTCTTTGCATCCTTAGTGTTCTTAAACAATCTCATCAGCCTTGGAACAATTGGAAGGCACCACATACATTTGGCAGAGACCCATTTCCTTACCTTCACAACAAGCTTTTAATCGACAACTTGATTTCTCCTTTTCTTTTAAGAGGACACATTGCATACGGGCCAAGCCACCTCATGCTCCAAATCACCCATATACAAAACACAACCGTTGGGACAAGCATGTATTTTTTTATTCTCCATTCCCACCGGACAAAAAATTCTCTTGACATTATAGAGATTGTCTAGTAACTCATTTCCGGACAGAAGTTTCTCATTCAAAAACTTGAGCAACTTATTCATGCTAGTGTCACTCTACGAACCAATACCTTCCATATTAAACAAATCCATTAAACACAACATGGTCATATATTTTTTCTTGCAACTGGGATAAAGCGGTCTATCCTTCTCGCCTAAAAAATTTGATTGAACCTCAGGCCTCCCCCCAAATTCATCCACTACCTCCTCACACATGTCATCCAAATTTACATCTCAAAAACACTCTTCTTCACTACCAAAATCCACCCCCGGCGGTGCTTTTTCACCTTGAAACATCCATACCAAATAATCTTTTGTAAACCCTATCTTGTACAAATGGAGTTTCAACAAGTCCATATCGTCAATACCGATTCAATCCTTGCAATCATGAAAAAAGACATAAGACTCGCTTCTCACGACCAAATGTGTGCTCTATAAACTCATCCACAAAAACAACAAATTCATCGTCAACCTATTAACATTAGCATACACATGCTTACGTCTCTCTATGGCACGATACGTCATTACAAATTAATGAATGTGCAACAATTATAGTTCCACACAATGTTCACATCTACGCTACAACTAATTCTAATCATGCAACATCAAGTTACAATCCTTAACATACATCATCACATTACTACATTCAAAACATATCCGACAATATCACATTCATAAACAAGGAAATAAGTACATCAACGATTCTACTCGAAGAACTCATTTCATGACTTCAATGCTAGGCACATTAACATGATCAAACACATAAAATATATATACCTACAAACCTTTTCTAACATATTCCATCACCAATAACAAACTAAATCAAATAAAACGGTACCTTTAAAATTCATCATTGATGAGCATTCAATGTCTTCTTCCCCCAAAAAAATGCCATTAATGAACCATCTCTACCAAAAATCCACTTTTTACCCGCAAAAACAGATAGATGGCATTAAATGCACTCCTAGCACTGGTATATAATCTCTGATACCAGTGTTAGCTGTTTTCCCCACCTATATTACCAGCAAAAAATACACTTTTAGGTTATAGGCAGTAGTATTAGCACCAGTCTATGTCATTTCGACCTATACCGGTGCTGGAAAATGACCATTTTCGAACTATTTTTGTATAGGCACTGGTAATTTGAGACCCAGCACTGAAATTATTCATAGGCACTGGTATTTTTGTTTATTTGCCCACACCTGGTGTATATGTTATTCCTTGCACCGGTTTTTCACTACCCGGCTTCACATACCTATGCATATGTACCTGTTTTCCAATAGTGCATGCAATTCACTCATTCTCTTTTGTCACAAAATAATTATCACGCGATAAATTTAAAGTTCTTATGCAACTATAGAAATAATAATATCTAGCAGTTAGAAGTATACGAATTTTATGAAAGAAAAATCATATCGATACCAAAATCTTGAATGAAGAATCAAAACTTGCACCATGCAGACACATTTTTTACACGCACCTTCCTTATCATGAAGTGGACTTCGAATTGCTGCAAAAGAGAAAACATGGTATGATGTAATGCTTGCAATAAATGTTTGAATACATTTTGCATTATTAGTAAAAGTGATATCGGTGAAATGTTACTTTGGCATTATGCCGTGCACATTGTTAAATGACCAAGAGAGCGTAATTTGCACATTGTTGTACATTGAATTCTCTCCTTCTTAATTGTTGCAAAATGCTCAAGTCTATCTTCATCAAGATTCTACTCGAGTCTCATGGCTATGAAGATAGTCAGTCTGATTAGTTACTACCCCGGGTCTTGAAGATAGCTCTCAATCTCAGTTGCAGGCACATTCAAACCTTGATTTTTCATTTCAATCTCTATGCCAGTGATGATCAATTTACCTATATAACTGAGTGGTATGCCCTTCTCTCTCCTTATTATGAATGTATATATCCATTTTACAATTATGTAAGTTCTCTTTACTCTTTTACTCCTATAATTGTGTTTGGTTTGAACTGATGGATGCTTGGGATTAAGAGGAAATCAATATGGAGTTAGAGAGAATAAAGAACACATGAGTCATGAAACAATCATGTTTAAACTAATTAACCAATAATTGGAAATGTTTGAGCTGAAAAATACTATTAGAAATCATCGTTTAAGCAACCTCATGCATTTCTTTCTTTTTCATTTTTTTTCTTTAAGGGTATTTAGCAAGTGTAATAATCTTAATCCTAGAAAAAAGTAATTTCTATTGATCACTTTGTAATTAGCAGTTAGCAGCATGCATGTTTCATGAATGAAAAATCAAAACTTGCACTATGTAAGCACGTTTCTTACACAAACACGCACGTTCCACATGCAACGTGCACTCTTTTATTTTTTTATTTAGCGTATTAGCTTGTTGTAATCGTCATTCTAATTCCTTTTGCTTTAAAGTTGACTAATTTAACATCACTACTTTATTTTTTTAGCAAACTGTGTTTACGTAGGTTCTTTTGCCATTCTTCGTGGGAACCAAAAATTCAGTTATTGCACTTGAGTGTATGGTTGTGAGAATAAAGTGATGATAAACTATGGAGATAAAGGAAAGCATGTCTTCTCTTGCTTTAAACATAAAGAAAATAAAAACTGCATACTTCTTTGGAACCCTGATGAAAATAGTTTGTCTCTTGTTTCATTTGATGAGCTATCTTGATCCTCCTTGGGAGGGCCTGAACTTGATTCCAGGTGATGTCCTTTTATTAGATATGATATTTAAAAGTTTGGGATTTTTGAAATCATATTTGCATAGTTTCTGTATTCTGTTTATTGTTTGCCTATGTAAGGCGGTTTGGACAGCAGATTCTTATGTACTCGTACAATGTTGGGATAAGAATCAAAGCATGCTTCATAATAACAGTACTCCATTACTTAACCAATCAAACATGCATTATCACTTAACACCATTAATCATCACTGTCACCATTCTTAAGACTTTCACCCACACTTCACAGTCTGATCTACACAAACATTTTGATTTTTCACAAGAAAAAATTAAAGCATAGAAACAGTCTAATCACATTTAAGTAACAAGAAAAAAATGAAAAGGCTAAGGCATTGGTGAAATCATGTCTATACTTGAGAAAGTTGAGCTATTATCTTTGTTGATGATTCTGTGGCGGAAAGGTGCCGTATAAAGTTGAGGTTTCTATTAGTTGCGAGTCTCTGAGGTCTAAGGTTGATGACTCTATTAGAGGCTCCAACACAAAGATAGGTTTTCCACCAGATTCTCTCTTTCGATCAGAATATATCGTGCTACCAGCACTACTGGAAAAATAGGTGCATATACAATGGTATAAATTCATGAATACATGTATACTGATGCATATGGAACCAATTGTACTGGTAATTATCATGTAATAATCAGTACTGGTGCAAATAAGTACATATGCACCGGTATCCTATCAACTGGTGTAAAGTTCATCTATTTTTGCACCGGTGTTGGTACTACCGGTGTACCAATTTGAAATATATTGCACCGGTATTATTCAAATAGTTAATTTTATCGGTGCAATTGCTAACATGTGCACCGGTACAGGATTACCGGTGTGTACTTATTTACCCTTTTTATTAATTTCACACGAATAGGTAAAATATTTAAACTGGTAATGGGAAATTACCGGTGCGGAAATGAAAAATAGCGGAAAAATAGCATTTGTACACCAGTTACAATTAGCATTGGTGTAGGAGTTGATCACACACCAGTATTTTCTTAATTCCGGTGCAACAATAATTTCTTATTTTCAAATTTGGCGCTAAAACTATTAGTTTTCGCACCGGTATTGTGATTGTACCGGTGTAGGGTAGGAAAATATGCTCAATTTTTCTGTAAATGTACACCGGTAACAGACTTTATCGGTGTAAATGCTTCAAATGCACCGGTAAAGTCTAAATACCGATGTAGAAAATAGCACTAAATACTCACCTATCCCTTATTTTAGCGGGTTAAAAGTGGAATTTTTGTAAGAAGAGGTTCATTAATGGTATATTTTGGTTGATGAAGGCATTGAATTCTCCACAATGGAGCCCCTTGAAGGTACTTTAAAAAAATTTTACATTCATGGATATTAAGGATTTCATGTATGGTTTTGGTTAGTAGAGATATTTACATTTTGTGTTTGATAATTTGATGGTGATTGAGGTATAATTGTAGATATTAGTTTGTGATTTGTTCTCAAGGTTGTTGTAGTTATAAGGCTATGGCTTTTGGTTCCTACAGTGTTGGAAATGTTAAGAATGTTATAATTGTAATATGGAATGTTGGTGTATATTGTGCATTTATGATGTTGCATGATTAGGAATTCATATTGAAAAATTATATTGTACTAAATGTGTTGAAGTTTGATTGTTGGACATTTATTGATATGTAGAGTTGTATCGCATCATCGAGAGGTGTAGGCATGTGTATAGAAACATTAGTAGGGTGAGCGATGAATATATTATGTTCGTGGATGAGTTCTTAGAGTATGCTTTTAGTCGAGAGAAGCGAATATTGTGTCCCTGTCGTGATTGTGGAAATCGAATTCGTACAGATAAGAAGAACATCCTGAAACTCCATTTGTATAGCCGGGTTTGTGAAAGTTTATGTTGTGTGGACCTTTCATGGGGAAAAATCACCACTAGAAGTGAGAGTTAGTAGTGAGGGAGAGTATTTTGGGGATGCTAATTTGGATGATATGTGTGAGGAAGTTGTTAATGAGTTTAGAGGGAGACCCAAGGTTTTGGCTAACGTCCTTGGTGAGAAGGATACACCATTGTATCCCGGTTGTAAGAAGAAAGACACAATCATGTCGTGTTTGATGGAGTTGTTTAATTTGAAAGGTGTAGGGTCATGGAGTGATACTAGCATGAATAAATTGGTTAAGTTTTTGAATGAAAAGATTCCACCTAGTAATGAGGTTCATGATAACCTTTATAAGGCTAAGAGAATTTTGAGTCTGATGGATTTGAGTATGAAAAGATACATGCTTGTCTGAACGATTGTGTCCTATATAGGGGTGACCTTAAGTATAAGATTGTTTGTCCAGTATGTATTGTGCCACGTTATAAGAAGAAGAGAAATGTGGCTGTCGGTGGAGATCATGTTGTGCCGGCGAAGAGGTGGGTGCCCACCAAATGTATGCCATATCTTCCCATAATTCCAAGGTTGAGAAGGTTGTTTAAGAATGAAAAGGATGTAAAGAACTTGACGTGGTGCGTTGATAAGGGAGGTTGTAAAGATGACGATATAATTCGACACCCGGCAGAGGCAGACTAGTGGAAGAAATTTGACAGGATGTATCCACACTTTGCATCCGACCCTAGGAATTTGAGATTTTCTTTGTGTACTGATGGTATGAACCCATTTGGGAATATGTCCTCGAAACACAGTTCATGGCCGGTTATGCTTGCCATTTACAATCTTCCCCCGTATTTGTACACGAAGAGAATGTGTGTTGATGCCCATAATGATTTTAGGCCCGGAACAACCTTGAAATTACATAGACACTTATCTTGCCCCTTTGATATAATATTTGAAGGTGTTTTGGTCGAAAGGTGCCTTAATGTTTGATGGTTGTAGTGGTGCAGAGTTACATTGAGGGCGATGCTTTTTTGTACCATAAATGATTTCACGGCATACGATAACCTTTTCGGGTAAGTGGTCAAGGATCACAAGGCTTGCCTAGTTTGCAAGGATGAGACAGATTACCATCAGTTGAGGAATGGGAAGAAGAATATTTATTTGGGTCACCGTAAATTCCTGCCCGTAGGTCACAAGTTGTGGGAGAACGTGGTTGCATTTGTTGGTGGGAAGGAGAGAAGAAAGGCACCCAAACCTTTGACCGGTGTAACTATTCACAAAAAGGCTAAGAAATTGAATGTTGTTCTAGGTAAGAAGTTATCAAAGGGTGGTGAGGCTGTAGACGGACCGTGGAAGAAACAGTCAATTTTCTTTGATTTTCGTACTGAGAAGACTATGAAGTTCGCCATTGTTTGGATGCTATGCATATAAAAAATAACGTTTGTGAGAATCTAATTCGGATGCTTCTAAACATTCCCAGGAAGACTAAGGATAGCTTGAATGTGAGGAAAGATTTAGTGGACCTTGGTATACGGTTGGATCTGGCACCAGAGGTAAGAGGGAAGCGAACGTACCTGCCCCCCGCTCATTGTAATCTATCAGTTGCTGAGAGGAGATCGTTGTGTGGGAGCATCCAAGGCTGTTTTCAAGGCGGTTGGATGTACCCCCCTTTGAGCATCACATGGTTGTTTTCAAGAGTTATGCTCATAATTGTAGTCGGCCCGATGCCTCTATTGTTCAAAGGTATGTCACAGAGAAGATCATCGAGTATTGTACAACAAACTTGGTTGGAAGAAGAGCGGTTGGTGTTCCTAGTGGACCCCACTGTGGAAGGCGGAATGGGATTCCACATTCCAAGGGTATGCTTCATACATCCTATCATGGTGAGTTAATGACTGTTCACCTCTATACATTGCGTAATAGTAGCCAGACTGTAACATATGTTGAAGAGCATGTTTCCCTGTTGGAAGAGATTCATCTAGATTGGCCCCCAAATAAAATTGAGGTCGAGCATTCTTCAAGGTTTGTTAACTGGTTTTACAATCGTTGTAATGTCGACGGGATGCCCACTAATCTACGGGCATTTGCAAGGAAGCCAAACTGCAGCGTTAGACGCTACCTTGGTTATGACATTAATGGCTTCAGTTTCTCAACATTGGAGAAGGACGAGAAGAGCACCACTCAAAATAGCGGTGTAAATATTTTGAATCTGAATCCATGTGGCAGGCAAGCAAGAGAGATAAACATTTGGTTGTTGCTGTGATTCCTTTCTATGGGGCGATTGAGGAAATTTGAGAGTTGGATTATGTAGATTTCAAGGTTGTTGTCTTCAAGTGTCGTTGATTGGAACGCGGTTCTAGTGTTGTTGTTGAGAAGCCCATAGGGTTCACGTTGGTCAACTTTAATCGGGTAGGAAATAAAGATGACAAGTTCATCTTTGCTACCCAGGCACGACAGGTTTTTTACATCAAAGACCCTTCAAATGAGAAGTATCATGTGGTATTTGATGGGAAGAAGTTTTACTTTGATGAGGAGGAGATTGATCAGCCCGCCATAATTGATAGTCCTGAGTTTCCTTCGGTATTTCCCAGTTTGGAAGATGATGGGGGACCCATGGTTGGAAGGCGTTCTCACGGCGATGGGATGTGGGTTGATGAGAAAGGTGAACTAGTAGGCGGGGACAATGTCTTGAAGCACAAGCAATAGATTGGTCGTTCCCGGCCGTTGTTTTTGTGACCTTATTTTGTGAAAAATTGTATGATACATTACCGATTTATCGTGTAATGTAATTGATAGACACTCTTTTATGAATTGGTTGGTATGATGTGTGATTTCAATGGAGTGTTTATGAATTGTATTGGTGAAAATGTTTTTAAATTGGGATTAAATTTTCCACTAAGTGTTCAATTTTTACACCAGCAAAAATAAAATTACTGGTGTAGGAAAACATGGGAGGGAATCTATTTTGTACATACGCACCGGAACACCTACTAGTGCACAGTACTTAGAAAATTTGCAGGCCTTTTTTTCTCTCGGGTCCAATAGTGTCAATTTTGTGGCATTAAAGCAGCATAACGCTGTGGATTTTAGTAACATTTGCACCGGTTAATGTACCGGTGCTGGGTACTTAGAAAATTATTTTGAAATATGCTCTCGGGTCGGATTAGTTAACAAAAAAATTATTTAAAGCAGCCTAAAGCAACTACTTTAGGCTTATTTTACATCGATATATATGTAATACCGGTGTAAAAAAAGTTCTGATTTAAAAAACCCAATCAGCATCCCATTTCCATAGTACTTCGAATTCATATATCTTACACCATACCATCTCTATCACTACCTATCTTTGGTGAAATCATACGTAGGTTGGCATATAATCAGGTAAACAATTGCAATGCCTCTATTGTATGATTAATTAGGAATTGAATTTGAAATAGAATCATTGAGATTGTGACAAAATGAATAGCTGAACTTGCATGTATGGTGTTTAATGAAATGCCACAATGTGTTTCTTAGGAAATGCTTCCAAAATCCAATTCGAAAAGGATACGCGATTCACCGTCCCCATCATTGTTGAAAGTATCATCGAACACTTACCTGGATGGTACCTTCGTGTTCGAGGAGGCTAGGTTGGTCCATGAATGTTACAAAGGATAACGTCATCACATAGAGAGAGGAATTGAAGCATCTCCCCAATTCGAACAAACCATCCGGAAGCTTGGGTGGGAAAATTCCGTGAGACTCCACAACCATTCAACCTTATCATTGTAAGGGAGTTCTATGCAAAATTGAAGTGCAGGCCAAGCTATGATCACGTGTATTGTAGAGGTAAAACTGTCCCTGTAACACCAAAATCTATCAATGGCTTATTTAGGTTGTCCAATGTTTCAAACGATGAAGACGAGTTCCTCACACTACATTTTCTAGGTGATGACGACTATATTCTACAACAACCAATTAAGAAGGAGATTGTTGGGACAGTAACTAGGGAAGGTACTGATGTAGACGAGGTGATCATACTCGATTGGAGCAAAATACCTAAGAAAACTCTAACTCCGAAAAGGAATGGGTGGTACCACTTTGTGGCGTCTAGAATCCATCTAGTAACTGTTAACATATAAGTTCACAAACTTTGCCTCACCTTCTTGTATGCAATAAAGAGAGAGCTTTAATGGAATGTTGGTCGTCGAATTTGTCATATGTTGCAGAGAGAACGGGATCAGATGGGATCTTATGCCTACTGCAGTCTCATCTCTGCGCTTTGTTCAAGAGTGGGAGTCAGTGCCTATGCACATGACGTTTATGGCCAACCAATGGGTAAGATTTGCATGGACTCTTTCTATAGATAGACAATTGACATGTCTGTTGGTACTATTGAATCCAGAGTTGCTTCATTGGAGGTCGGTGTAGCAAACATACTTGAAGAATCCAAATACCAAAGATCCTGACAGGAACATATGGCCAAGGTTATGACGTATAAATTTCCTAACGTCGTGGAAGCAGTTAGAAATTTTCCAACCTTCTGCGCAGGCAATGTCAATGAGATGAACATTGGCACAACTACCCGTGATGGTGATTCAACAAGACCAGCTGACAAGGTAGAACTATTTTCTCAATATTATTCTTAGAAAACTTATATTAGAGGTTAGGAAGAGTAGATTCTGTACTCAAATTTGACTGTGTTCCACTTAGATAGTTTAACATTCTTACTTTTGACAAACATGCACGATGATGAATCGAATAAAAAATTTGATGGCTGTGTCTATTGAAATTTTATCTGTCAGATACAATCATGAAGACAAAAAAGATAGGCCAAACGTAGTTGGCCTATTTTTTTACTTCATGACCACCGAATATGGTGTATTATATTCCTAGAATGGTTAGAATTGCAAAAAAACAAATATAGGAAAACAAGCTATGGAGGTTCCCCAAGTAAATTTGTGGGCAATAGTGTAATTATGGAAAATATAGTGCAAGCATTCATTGTTAGTTTTACAGGGCCTTCCGTCCACTAGTAGGGTCTTCAAATGCATTAACACGATAGTTGTGTATTGAATTGCATATATATGGAGCGAATTTTATATTCGGACTATTCCAAGATTCTTGGAGGGACTAAATTGCAACAAGTAAAAAGTTTACTCATAAATTAAAATTGCAATCTGATCGAACCAGATGGTCCACAAAACAACCCTTTTGTATTTCCAAGTAAAACATGCGGGTAAACGAATGGGTCCGAGCTCCGTATTTAGTTTCGAATATGTTCAGATTACATGTAGAAACATTGGACTAAACCCTTACCATTTACTGTACAACACCTACTAGCGCTTCAGGATGAACCACCACCCGGGCACAAATATGTTTCAATTAGGATTTAATCCTGGAATATTCAATTTGATAATTTATGTATTTTCCTAACAAGTCGTAACCGCATGTGACAATTAGAGGGACCTAATTGCAATAAATGCATACAACCAACTTTGCGGGAACGGGAGCATTGGAAAATTCCTTTTGGACCAGGTGAAAAGTGCTTGAAGGGGTCGAACGGAATGTTTGGGGTCAATCTGCAAATTTTGTGAAATTAAACAATGCTTAGAAACGTCACCGTATGGGGCCCATGTGTGGTTGATATTTGCATGAAACAACTAGTACAATGTCTATTCATAGTACTTGAATGTCAAATTGATTGATTGGGGCCGTGTGAAAAATGCAAGGGGGGAATGCAATAAGTGATAAATTTAGCAACTAATAAACTTTATTTTACGCCGGTAACAAAGTAGAAGTACTGGTGTATTTGTACAATTTTTGGTGCGCATTTCTAAAATTTTCATTTTTTTTTGGATTTTCAATTAGGCGCGAAACATCTTACACCGGTAATTCAAGATTTTGCATTAGTATATGTACCGGTGGTGGACAGTTAGAAAAAATTTCATAAATTACTCTGGGTTGAAAGTTTTTTTTTTAAAAAATTCATTTAAAGCATTCGTAGGCAGTTACTTTTTTCACATTTTTACGCCGGTATTTTTCTTTTATATACCCACACTATATGCCGGTGTACAACACTTAACCAAAATTTTCATGTGTTCCTCTTGGGTGAAAGGAAAACTCATTTAAATCAGCTCTACGCAGCTGCTTTCCTTCATTTTTACACCATTATTATTACCGATGTTGAACAGTTAGCAGAAATTTTTACACATTTTCATTCTTCTTACACCGATAATGTATCTATTACCGGATTAAACAACGTAAATTCAGATTTCAAAACTATTTGAAATGGCCATAACTCCCGCCATTCATCATATTCTCATCTTCAAATCCTTCAATTTCTCTTCCAAAACCGCCATCAACCACTTCAACCATTCAATCCACACATAATTGAACCACCAAAACTCCTCATCAACCCTTGTAACTACTCATCTCCCATTTCATCCCCATAAAGTGTGGACCTCAACACAAGGGAACCAAAAAAAATGAGAGTGGAAGTTGGGGAGAGAAGAAAGTACTTGGTGATCCGTTCTTGGCGATTTCGGTGAAAGGGAGTAGCAACAAAAATGCTCCATTGGTGAAGGTAACTATTGGGGTTTACGTTACCATTGGTTACCAAGTCAAATTGTCTTAAAAAACCATTCCATTTCTCACACACAATACATGTTCGATCAATTGCCTCTATGACCAAAAATATGTAAATTGACAAAAAGTTTAATAATATTCTTGAATGGTATGTTTATAAAATTGTGGGGAGTAAATGTTTTGCATTTTTTTGTGGATGGGTGATGTAGTTCTATAGTATTTTTTTTGGTGATAATCTTGATAGTCACGTTAGGGGGGATTGAGAATCGCTCGGTTGTATGCCTAATTTTTGAACCCAAAGATATTGGTATGGTATTCTATCAACTTCTAGGAGGTTCCATTTCATTCTATATGAAGTTCCATGCCTTAATTGTTCAAGTTCTATGACATGTTATATGAACTTTGATGCCTCACATGATGTAGTTTCATCTATGAATTGTTTAATTTCTATGCCATGTTTTGCTCAAAAGTTTTACGAACTAGTTGATCAAGTTCTATGCCACATTCTATCAATGTGGATCTTTAAGTACCGTTATATTTAAAACCGTCATGGATTGAGAATTTCCAATTCTACTGTTGTAGATGCTGCCGAAGAGGGGAAATTCAACATGAAGAGGAAGCGGTCCGTTACAAAGAAGGAGGAGGAGGTGAAAGATGTGGTCGATGAGGAGGTGGATGTGGCGGACCAAGAACCACCACCAAAAAGGATCTTGTTGAAGATAAATTTTGAGGAAGAAGAAACTCAAATAATTGACCCATCTAGTGAAGAGAAGGAAGAAACCGCGGATCCGGGTGACCACTTTGTAGGGGATGTTGAAGGATTGGATGCCAGTAAGCAGTTGGCCAAACCACCAATTCGCAAGGAAAAGGGAAAGAGCACCATCAAAGGAAGGACAACTGTTAATGAAGCGGACGATGACTTGACAAAAGTTGGAGGGAAAATGGAGAAGGATAGGACAAGTTTGAGGTAAAAATTTATTTGAGGAGGCGGGGAACTAGTATGTGTCAGTCTGTGTTGTTGGCAAAGCATAACACTCCAACTCCTGTTGCGTTTAAGTTATGTGGGAATCAAGCTATATGCGTTAAGAATTGGTCAGCATGGCACACATATGTCAATTACGCTTTTCGGCACCGGATCAGATTTGGTGCATGACAGCACTGGAGCGATGCCCCTGAGGATGTTAAGGAAGAGGCATGGAAGGATGTTCTAGTAAGACTCTCGACACTTATAATTTAAAAATTTTATGAAATGGTAAAGTCTTAGTGAAGACGTGATGCCTGACATGCTTTTTCATATGATTCATTCCAAGAAAGCTTCACAATTGAAACACCTTTTCTAGACGAGCAACTAGAAATAGTGAAGAAGGAGGTTACAGAGAGGGGAAAAAACCAACATAGGAATTGGAAGACAAAGGTGGAAAATAGGTTCATTCACGACGTGGAAAAAGGTATCAATAAAACAGGAATACCTACATGAGAGAAGTACAAATGGATGGATGAAGATGAATGTCACTTGTTTGAAAAGAGGCACCGACATCCAGATTTGCAGGTAAGATGAGAAAAATTAATACTTGTTAGGAGACATGTTTGCCACAAATTCTATTCAACTAAATTTTCATTTATAACAACAACAGAGGCTCAGGATGACAAATATTGAATGGAACAAGGGCGGGGATTACACGCACCACACGGGCATAAGGGGTAATCGATACATCCGTGACAAATTGAATAAGGAATTGAAGGAGAGGGAGAGAATAAAGTGACCACCGAGGGATTCAATGACGAGGAGATTGAGAAACTACTCAGTCTAAGGGACTTCACACCTGATAGATCTCTCGTCTACCTTGAGGCAAACAAAGATAAGAAAGGGTTATAAACATCAAAAGAGGTTGAGAATATTGCACTAGACGTTGTAAGTTATGCCAAAATTAACCATTGAAATTAATTTTTTTGAGTACTTCACAATATTCATATACATAATTGTGTTCCTATGTGATTCTCAGTTGAAATTGAACGAGTTTAAGGAAAAGGGAGCATTGGAACTACAGCTAGGTGAGGACATTCTCATAAAAGTCATAAAGAAGAAGGACCACTCGGGCAGGTACAGAGGAACTCAGATGGGTCTACCCACAGCGGTGACGGTTCCTCATCTCTCCCAAAGCAAGTGCGATAGCAGTTCCTCAGCTAAGAAGGTAGCCTAGAGGAGACCATCTAACGATTAACCGGTCATGGAAGCCATGATATCGTACCTAGAGCAATTGGTGAAGGGCTTAGCATCTAAAAGCGATGTTTAGATTCTTCCAGGCCTTGACAATCCCAAGAAGTTTATAGAGAAGGTGATGGATGGCATTTCTGTAGCTGCTACAAATTCCAGTGAAGAGCCCCACGATGGAGAAGAAGATGAAGAGGTACACTATCAATAATCGATGCATGTCTTATACAATGATTTACACATTTGAAATATCTCCATAACCATTTGATCGATTCACTTAAATATTATACGAATAAGATGGAGAATGTGTGACTCTTTTCATCAAAGACATAGTCGGGAAGAAGAAAATGGTCGCACATGGCCTATGACAGGTATCTCATTGTTGGAATGCCCAGCAAGGAAGTGTTGCATGTGTGAGAGTATGCAAGCCTGTCCTCTGTCCTAGGGTGGGATTGCCCTCGGCGGACCACCACGTTGATAATGTTGGAGAGGCGCTCAATAGTGTCGTGGATTGGCCGGTGTCCTTAATAGGCAAGACAAGTGAGCAACCGAGTGACATCGATGAAATCAATATCGGAGGTGATACGTACGACGATGACGAGGAGGTTATGATTCTCACCACCGATGATTATGTACATACTTGTAACACATTAATTTTCAATTCCTCAAAGTACTTTTGCGTATCCCTATTCAATTATCCTTGTAATAATATACGGGGGCGAGCAAAAATCTCAGTCGACTGTTAATTTCCGCCCATCTGCAAGACCAAGATTAAATAGGCTGCCAAAACAAGTAATGCACTAAAAAAAGTCCCATTATTAATCATTAACAATGAAAGTTCAATACTACATGCTCAAGTGGTCATTATGTATCATTTCATGTTCGAAGATTTTCAACAAACGACACCTGACAGATTGGCCGATCATGGGGCAATTCATAAAGGAAGCAAATGCCGTTATCCTGGAAATGATAAAGAATAAGGATTGCATGTTCTTCCCAGTCTTCTGACCATCAACATTCGCATGCCATTACACCTGTGGTGTTGGAATACATGTTTTGGTCGAGTTTGGGAACTGGGAAACATGCGTTCGATACCCTGGATCGATAATGTGCAGGTTAATGTGTCGATTGAGTGAGTTTCAAAACTTATAGCCTTTATGTTTTTTATTTTATCAAGAATTTATTTTCATGTATGATTAGCATTACAGGCACTTGTGGGAGATAATATATGAAACTAATTCAGGCCGCATCCAATTCTGCCCATCCAGCTGTGGCAACCTAACCAACTTCGGGGAGGAGGTCAAACTCTGTTTCAAACAAATTTGGGAAACAATGAAGGCAACAGATGCTGAGTTCTACATCGTACCCCACATAAGAGTGTAAGTATTTCTTCCTGATAATTACATTCACATTTCAAACGACTTCCATTTCATTAATTGGTTAACATAATTTTCCGACAGTGATCATTGGTACCTCATCATTATCCGTCCCCAAACGGAGGAGGTTTTCACTCTGGACACATTGTCAGGGGGTATCAAACTAACAAACTTGGTCGAACTCATGGTCATTTCAAGGTATTTCAATCAATCAAATATAAAATCCTGGTTTAATAATCGATGAGAAGAATTAACCATTTAAATTTACTTTCTTCATAGGTTTGCTTGTGCATACCAAAGGGAGAAGAGAAAGAGGGAGCCAGAACCCGAATACACTTGGAAAATAAACAACATTATGGTAAGTCATTCTGTCATTTCATCCATCAAATTATATGCTTAGGGTTAGAATTACGTTTACCTTTCCTGTGCAGTATCAAACCCATAGTGGTTCATGGCAATGCGGGTACTCTATCATGCTCTTCATGGAAGAATTTGTTAATCACCCGAAGACAAACAATATCTTGGAGGTAAACCTTGCATCTCAAAATTTGACATTATTAATCTCTATTAAACGCAACATTATTGCCTAACAGTATAAGTTTGAAATTAACAGATTTTCCCCGAGGGCAAAGGGCCGTACCATAAGTACGAAATTCAAGGTGTAGCAGAGAGATGGTGCGGGGATTGGCTTGGAGACTACCAGCAGCAGACGAACACTAAGTTGCAACTTCTAGATGATAAGAACGTCATAATGGGTTGATGGTTAATATTGAATGGTTGATGATAATTGAATTCTATGGATGGCGTTTGGTTATATTAAACTTTTGTTTTCCTTTGTTTGATTCCATGTTTAAGATATTTCTTCTATTCATATGTTGGAATAATGTTCACGTGTTTTGCGAGCCATATTTTTTAGTATAATGTTTCAAATTTCTTCCAATTAAAAATTTTCCAATTTATAGTAGTTCACAAGTATCTCTGGCTGTTGTTGCCCCAGAAATGATCCAGGATAGACCATTGGAAAACAAATTAGGCATTACAAATTTTAGCCACATAATACACCGGTATAAATAAATCTCAAAGGTACCGGTGTAAACAAATTCCACATTTTAAATAATTTTTTAAATTATTTCAATAATACCAGTGCATAAAGTATAGTAATACTAGTGTAAAAAAATACCGGTGCAACATACTGGTGTAAAAAAGACTATATTTCGACTATAAAACAAAGGCCGGTGTCAGATTTAATACCGGTGTACAAATAATTTTTTACACCGGTTCTTGGGTTAAATATCGGTGCAACATACAGGTGCAAACTATATTCCGTTATTACACTGGTTTCCCAAATAATACAGGTGCACACATTTTGGGATCTCGCTATTTTGCACCGACATAAGATACCCGTGCAAAAACTGCTCTACACATGTCAATTTTACTGGTGCAAATTTGTTTTGTTTCTACACCCCTATACATACGCACCTATATTTTTAGGGGTCAAAATGCCGGTAATATTGCCCAAAATTACTGGTGCAAATACCCCTTTCCTGCAGTAGTGCAGAATTACGAGTCTAGTGACTATCTGAATTCTTGTGTGTATTTGAGCAATTGATATTTATTCTAATTTTTCTATGGTCACATTGTTTGGTAGTGTTGGTTATGGACAGTTTAATGAATAAAATTATGAAAACATGCTTTCTGTTTATAATCGGAGATGGGGTTTTGGAAACCTAATTGTGCAAAAATGGTGCAAAGATGGTATGATATGGTTTTGCTTCATTTGAAAATAATTAATGAAAATCTTTTGGAAATTGATGAAAAGAGACATCCAAATGGTACCTATAAAGTCAAGGGATTTGCAAGTGAATATTTGATTGGCAATTTTGTGAACAAGAATACATTCCATGTTAGAACATGCTGATGCAGAATATTCACGCCAAGGTTTTATGGAAATCAAAGCCAAAATATTGGAGTATTTTATAACTTATGGAAATCGTATATTTGGCTATGTATATCAGGCGTGTGAAGCATAATTGATTTATGGAAAATCCCTACTTATAAGGAGATAATATATTCGAATATATGGGATAGATTGATATAAGGTAAATCCCTTTATTTATGCGATTTGGATATGCTTCAAGAAGCAGATTTGGAATAGGAATATTGTGGAGACAATCAAGGAGTATTCCAATCTATTCAGGGATATAAA
Source organism: Rubia yunnanensis (assembly GCA_037428765.1). Lineage (NCBI taxonomy): Eukaryota > Viridiplantae > Streptophyta > Magnoliopsida > Gentianales > Rubiaceae > Rubia > Rubia yunnanensis. Next base: position 82,493,922 of record CM075068.1, read on the forward strand.
TTGGGACAACCACGGCTGCATACTCACGGATTTAATAGAGCAAAAATCTGCATACAGATTTTTGAGATTTTTGAGAATTGCAAAGAGTCAGACTACTGTGTTCCAACACACCTGACCTGTCGCACAAAGTTAAGAATCAGAAACCTTAATTCCTCGGGAGGAGGAGATTCAGCGTCTACGGAGTTCGAGGTCAGAGGGAGTCTGATCAAGGCGGATCGGTAGCTAGGGGAGCTAGCAGAATTCACACTATATAGTTAGCAAAGATAAGTATTTTGTAAATTGTACTTTGTACTGTATCTTTCTAATTAGTGGATTCATTCTGAACTGGGCCAGGCCCTGCAGATGTAGGTGGATTACACCGAACTACGTAACCAAGTCATGTGTTCTTTACGTTTTACGTTATTATGCACTTGGTTAGACTAGTCATGTTGGAACACACTAGTAACTACTAGAAAAAGTGGTAAAACTAAAATTCAATTGGTATCAGAGCCGCGTCACTTATTATTCCCTTGGTTGTTTCAAGGAATGTGAGATCCAGTTTTACCATGATGACAAGAGAAGGAGATTCAGTCTCTCGACCACCTCTGCTAGAAGGCAACAACTACAACTATTGGAAGGCACACATGAGGGTTTTCATCAATTCACTGGATGAACTTGCATGGTTTTATGTTGAGAATGAATGGAATCATCCTACAGAAGATGCTGATGCAAGTTCTAAGGCGGTAGAAGGAGAGTCAAGCCAAAGGAAGCATAAACCCAAAGACAAGGCTAAATGGACTCCAGATGACCTCAAAGAATCTCTGGCGAATTCGAAGGCACTTAATGCAATCTTCACTGCAGTCGATGAAAATTAGTTCAAGCTTATCTCTATATGTCATCAAGCAAAGAAAGCATGGGACATTTTACAGACTGTTCATGAAGGAACCAGTCGAGTTCGTGAATCCAAATTACAGATGCTGGCTACAAAGTTTGAGGAACTCAAAATGGATGAAGATGACACCATTGCTACATTCAATGGAAAACTCAGGGACATCTCCAACATGGCTTATCAACTTGGAAAGGTGTACAAAGAAACAAAACTGGTTAAAAAGACCCCGAGATCACTTCCCAAAAGATTTGCAATGAAAGTAGCAGCAATAGAGGAAGCAAGAGACGTTGCCACCATGAGTCTAGATGAACTAATGGGTTAATTACAGACATATGAGATGACATTCCAACAAGCTACAAAAAGAGTCTCTAAGGAATTGGCGTTCAAAGTGTCTCCACCTAAGGATAATCACGAGTCTGACAGCGATGATGAGATTGAAAAACTTGCACTGATCACTAAGAATTTCTCGAGAAAGCTAAAGAAGGTGGTCAACAAGAAATCTCAGGAAAGATTTGGTGGAAATAGACAAAGACAACAAGACTCAGGTAATAATCGTGGAATGAGATTTGAACCAGGGAATCCGCAGTTCGGGAGAAATTAGAACAACGAACCAAAACAGGCTGGGAGAATTCAGTGCAGAGAATGTGAAGGATACGGTCATATTCAGGCTGAATGTGCTAACACTCGCAAGAAACAAGGAAAATCATATGCCACCTCTTGGAGTGAAGATGAAGATGATGAGAAGGACGAAGAGGAATTCACCAGTAACTACGTAGCTTTCGGAGCAAAGGTTCATGATACATCAGAGGACTAATGTTCCAACACACTGAACAAAGGTAAAGCTGTATATTCCAACATAGATCTGGATGACTCACACAGCAATGAAGATGATGATTTGTCTGTAAGTGACAAAGAAATCTACAACACCTATGAAAAAATGTATGCTATGTGGGTCTAAGTAGCTGACGCAAACAAAGAGCTGAACGAAGAAAAAAGGAAGTTAATTGAAAGTGAAAGGGAATTACGGTTCACAGTTACAAAACTTGAAAAGAGTAATGAAGAACTGAATGAAAAACTGATAGCAGCAGTCAAGAGGGCCGAGATGTCTGAAGAAACTATTGTTAAATTAAATTCCGGAAAGGTAAAACTTGATGATATTCTGGATATGGGAAGAAACTTTGGTGATCGACACGATATTGGATACGGGAAAGAACCCAAGACTGAATCACATGAAAAACCAGTAAACCTCAAGGTTAAGATCCGAGAAGTATAGCGAAAGCATGGGATGCCATATCAGAGAAAGCCACTCATATGTAAATACTATATGTATCAAGGACATACTGAAAAGCAGTGCAGAAGATTGATCATAGATCAAATGGCAGGAAGACAACTTCTGCTGTGTTCCAACACAGGCAATATTCATACAGTAAAATCGATCAGAAAGGTATGGATTGTTAAAAAATCTAGTACGTGTCTGGTGGCACACACTTCTCTAACAGCTTATTCCAGTGATTCATGGTACTTTGATAGCGGTTGTTCTTGCCACATGGCTGGCACTCCAGAATATCTCATGAACATTACTCCATATGATGGCGGATATGTAACCTTTGGTGATGGAAAGAGAAGCAGAGTAATTGGCAAGGATGAATTGAAAATTGAAGGGTTTCCAGTATTCAAAAGTGTATTATTTGTTGAAGATCTAAAGGCAAACTTGCTAAGTATAAGCCAGCTGTGTGTCGACAATATGGTAGTGGAGTTCCAGAAGGACAAATGTATAGTGAAGCATGGAGAACAAGGTTCTTTCAGGAATAAGATCATCAGACAATTGCTATTTGCTAGAACAAGGAGTTAGGTGTATGATTTCAAAGCAATATGAAGGAATTCTTTGGCACAGGAAGCTCGGCCACATCAATTATAAAACATTGGTGAAAATCGCAAATGTGAAAGCTGTACAAGGAATGCCTACCTTAACCAGCAAGGATGGAGTTGTATGTGGACCATGTCAACAAGGTAAACAAATTCGATCCCCTCACTCTTTAGTTGAGTATATTACTACATCTAGAAATCTGGAATTATTGCATATGGATTTGATGGGTCCGGTTAATACACCTAGTATAGGTGGAAAGAAATATATCTTTGTATGTGTTGATGACTTCTCCAGATTTACATGGGTAGCCTTTTTGAAAGAAAAATCTGATACGATAGAAGTATTTAGAAGCCTTGTAGTGAAATTACAAATTGAAAAGGGGAGTTCAGTAGGGAAGATAATTCGAATTCGAAGTGATCATGGTAGAGAATTTGAGAATGAACAATTCAGTTCCTTCTGCGATGAGCTTGGAATCTAACATGAGTTCTCGGCTCCTATCACCCCTCAACAGAATGGTATCATAGAAAGAAAGAACAGAACTCTACAAGAGATGGGTCGAGTTATGTTGGCAGAGAAAGATGTTCACAAGAAATGGTGGGCAGAAGCGATCAATACAGCACGTTATACAATCAATAGAGTGTATCTTCGACCATTCACTAGCAAGATATCCTATGAGATTTGGAAGGGCAGGAAACCAAATGTCTCATATTTTCATGTGTTCGGGAGCACATGCTATATTCTCAGAGATAGAGAACAGTTGGCAAAATTTGGTAATCGGAGTGATACAGGAATCTTTCTCGGGTATTCCATCAACAGCCGTGCCTATAGAGTTTTTAATCATCGAACCAACACTCTCATGGAATCCATAAATGTTATTGTGGATGACTCAGAGAAGGAATAGCATCCAGAAGGTGTAGAGGAAGAACCTAGCAACACTCATGTTCCAACACAGTCTCAAAACTCAGACAAAGAAAACCCATCAGTTGACTCTGACCTTCACCAACATGCTGGAACAAATGAGCAAAAGAATCCTAACTCTGTCGAAGCTGACCATGTTGGAACACAGTTCCCCGCTACTGACACCCATGTTCCAACACATGACCAACCCGGTTCCACCATGAGAAGTACTCGATCAGTGCCTCGAGTTGGTTACCGATGACTGGCTGGACTACACTGTTTTGTTTCTCAAATTGAACCCAAGAACTATAAAGAAACCTTACTTGATAAGTATTGGATTGCTGCAATGCAAGATGAACTTGGTCAGTTTACAAGGAATGATGTTTGGTACCTTACTCCTCGCCCCAAAGGCATTAATGTCATTGGTACGAAATGGATCTTCAAGAATAAGTCAGATACAGACGGCCTAGTCACTCGAAACAAAGCTAGACTTGTTTCTCAAGGATATACACAAGTGGAAGGTGTTGATTTTGATGAAACCTTTGTGCCAGTTGCCAGGTTAGAATCTATCCGAATTCTACTAGCTATTGCCTGCTCTTTGAACTTCACTTTGTATCAAATGGATGTCAAGAGTGCTTTTTTAAATGGAGTGGTGAATGAAGAAGTATATGTGGAACAACCTAAAGGCTTTGAAGATCCTCATTATCCACATCATGTATATCGTCTCAAGAAGGCTTTATACGGACTAAAGCAGGCACCCAGGGCATGGTATGAACGACTTACTACCTTTCTTCTTCAGAGAGGTTATCGCCGAGGGGGAGTAGATCGCACTCTATTCGTGCTTGACAAGGCTTCAATGTTTCTGATTGCTCAAATTTATGTTGATGACATAGTTTTTGGTTCCACTTCACCATCTATGGTACAGGATGTTATCACCATTATGCAATCTGAATTCGAAATGAGCATGGTTGGAAAGTTAACTTACTTTCTAGGATTGCAAGTCAAACAAGGACGGAATGGTCTATTCATAAATCAAAGTAAGTATGCCTTGAATTTGATTAAAAAATTTGGACTCAGTAGTGCTCGAGCAGTTCGAACTCCTATGGGAGTTTCTGATAAACTGGTAAAGGATGAAAAAGGAGTTCCGATCGATCAGAAGTTATATAGAGGCATGATTGGAAGCTTATTGTATTTAACTGCAAGCAGACCAGATATATGTTTCAGTGTTGGGATATGTGCGAGATTTCACGCTGATCCTAAGGAATCTCATCTCACTGCAGTTAAAAGAGTTATTCGATATGTAAGTGAGACTTCTGAGTATGGTGTTTGGTATTCTAAGAGTCAAGATTCTGAGCTATTTGGGTATAGTGATTCTGATTGGGCTGGTAATGCTGATGATCGAAAAAGTACCAAAGGTGGATGTTTCTTTATTGGAACAAATTTGGTGTCTTGGTATAGCAAGAAACAGAACTCGATCTCTCTATCTACTGTAGAAGCAGAGTATCTTGCAGCAGGGAGTTGTTGTGCACAATTATTATGGATGAAACAAATGTTGAAAGATTATGGACTTCATCAAGGCTACTTGAAGATTCTATGTGACAACACAAGTGCCATTGATATCTCGAAAAATCCAGTTCAACACTCGAGAACCAAACACATTGACATAAGGCATCACTTTATAAGAGATCTGGTTGAAAGGAAGGAAGTGGAAGTAGTCTATGTTCCAACACACGAGCAATTCGCTGATACATTTACAAAGCCATTGGATGCCACCACTTTTGAAAGCCTTCGACAACACTTAGGTGTTTGTCAAATCTAAGGTAATTTTTACCATAATTATTCTTTCTTGTAAATATTTCTATTGGTTATTTTTGTTTAGCAAAATCGAAAAAGAACAAAAAACATGGAAGGAAGCAAAGGTGTACAAAAATAGGAGATGGTTAGTATGGTGTGTTGGAAGTTATTTGTGGCATGACAACTTGATTTGACAAGAGGAGAAAGTGCCATCATTACAAGTTTGGAAAATCTAAAAAGTGCCATCATTACAAGTTTGGAAAATCTAAAAACTGGCTACATGAAGAGTTAAAGTGGGATTCAAACTTGCCCAAAAATCCCCTCGCATTCCTCTACTCTCGGCCGAAAATTTTGCACTCCAAAAAACCCTGCCGTAAATTTTTTTTGCTTCAACAACTCTCCTCCTTCGCGATAATGGGTTAAAGAATGTCAACTCCAAATTCTCCCGCACATGAAGCAGAGGCATCAGAAATCATGAAGGAAGATCGAGTTTCAACTGATTTGGAATTAGTGCTGGTTGCTGAGCAGAGAAAATATGTCTATCAAGCTGTTAGAGATGAAGAAGAAAATCAAGTTCAGATCGAAGGAAGCACGGAGAATGCAAAGGTTGAGGAGACAGCCAAAGTTGAATCTGATGCGCAAGAACAATCTTCTGGAATCAAGAAGAAGAAACCCATGGTAACTGGTCCTGACCCTCGTCCATTAAAATTCATGGGTATTGAATGTAAGAATGTGGATGAAATCTTTGAGTGGCTTGAGGCTAATAGAGTGGCCGTAGACTTAACAAAGATCAAAAGGATTAGAGGAGAATATTTGACGGTTAAAGTAAAGGAGTTGGTGACTGGAAACATAGGTGAAATTAAGAGACTTGAGAATTATACGGTGAAATTTGTGATGGGGAGATATGCTGAGTTTAGGGAAAAGAATAAATTCTATGTGCATTGCTATATTCCAGTACCGTGTTGTGTTTCCTTGAGAGAGATTAGTGAAAGTGAAGTGGCTGGAAGAGAAGTGGTTAGGAACAGAGATAAACTTCAGTTGGGACTCTATGATACGAATTCAGCAAAGAGGATGGAAGAATTGAGGAAGCCTATCATTATTGTTCTGTCGGGCAGTGATGACAGTGTTCCAACACAGAGAGATGAACCTGACTATATGGAGTTAGATTCTGATAATGATCTGGGAGGTGCAGATGATGGTGATTTTCATGAAGGTCAGAATGATGAAGCACCTGAAGGGAGCCTGTCTAACCAGAAAGATGGTTCTGAGAGCGAGGAAGAAAATGAGAAGGATGCTGAAAGATCAGGGAGTGTTCCAACACAGGATGTTCCTGATCTGGCATATTCAAGTGATGAGGTACTGGATGAGTACTATCAGATGGAAAAAGGCAAGAGAAAGGCTGACAAATCCAAGAATTCTGCTCAAGCAAAGAGGAGCAAGAGAAAGCATGACAGCAAGGAAAAGAAGGTTTTACCTCCACCCTCTGTTAGTAAGGCATTCTCTGCTGTTTATTTTGATGAAAAAGGTGCAGAGATGGGATATTTTTTCTCAGAGAAGAAGTTCATAGCAGAAAGACCTTTGGATTTAAAAGCCTATAAGGAGAGCGGCTTCACAAATTTTCTAAAGCTGACTGGCATGACTACTGCAGCAACTATCCAGTTACAGTACAACAGATAATTTGTACTCGAGGTATATTCTAACCTCATGACTGGTAATTTATAAATAAGTTCCCCATGGTATGGTAGGGTATATGTACGGGGGAAGATCATAGATGTCTCTGCTTCTAGAATCAACACATTGCTGGGTCTGAAGACACCTGAGACAAGGGGAATCTTTCCTGAAAATCTGGGATTGTCTGACAATGAAATATTACGTGTTATATCTGGGGGTTATAAGGTTGAATGGCCAGCAACTGGGTATTCACAAGCATCCTGCTTGTCTCCAAGATTTTTTGGTTTTATATTAGGTGGTTGTGCATTGTTGGTTGCCCTCAACTAATACCACAGCCTTGACAAGAGAAATGGCTAAACTGCTGTACTGTGTTGGAACACAGAAGGAGGTTAACCTTGGACTACTTATTTAGCAGCATTTAGTCAGACAAGCTACTGCTCCCAAAGTCAATGATGCCATCATTTACCCTGCTCTGGTCTCTGCACTAGCCAAGAGTGCAAAAGTAAAAGGAAAGGCCTTGGATGATGTGATTGATACGGAGTTTCTGAGGCCCCACAAGAAGACGTTTGGGCTAAGGCATGTGAAGGATCTTCCGTGGAAACCATCTGGATCAACTTCTTCATCAGCAGCAGAAAAGGAAGCTAGGCTGATGGTTCTGAATGCCCAACTTGGTGCTATAGGTATTCAAATGGCTGCTTTGGAGGTGGAGAAAACAAGTCTAGAGGCCGAGAAGTCCCGATTGGAAGGTTGGTTCTTATGACTAATGCAGGGGGAGCATTACTGATTGCTGCTGTTGGCTTTTGATGATTTTGAGTTGGCCTTATGTGTGGTCCCGGGGGGAGTGATTTTGGATGTTGGTTTTAAATTTGAATGATTTATTCAATATGGTTGTAATTCTGGATTTCTGGATTTCGGCTTTCATGCTTACAAGAATTCTGGTATTATGTTGATTATTATTCTGCTATTTTGATGCATGCTTATAATATTGATGTTGTATGGGTCCACAAAAATGTCAAAGGGGGAGATTGTAAAGTCAAGGGATTTGCAAGTGAATATTTGATTGGCAATTTTGTGAACAAGAATACATTCCATGTTGGAACATGCTGATGCAGAATATTCACGCCAAGGTTTTATGGAAATCAAAGCGAAATATTGGAGTATTTTATAACTTATGGAAGTCGTATATTTGGCTATGTATATCAGGCGTGTGAAACATAATTGATTTATGAAAAATCCCTACTTATAAGGAGATGATATATTCGAATATATGAGATAGATTGATATAAGGTAAATCCCTTTATTTATGCGATTTGGATATGCTTCAAGAAGCAGATTTGGAATAGGAATATTGTGGAGATAATCAAGGAGTATTCCAATCTGTTAAGGGATATAAATTGGGACAAACACGGCTGCATACTCACGGATTTAACAGAGCAAAAATCTGCATACAGATTTTTGAGATTTTTGAGAATTGCAAAGAGTCAGACTACTGTGTTCCAACACACCTGACCTGTCGCATAAAGTTCAGAATCAGAAACCTTAATTCCTCAGGAGAAGGAGATCCAGCGTCGACGGAGTTCGAGGTCAGAGGGAGTCTGATCAAGGCGGATCGGTAACTAGGGGAGCTAGCAGAATTCACACTATATAGTTAGCAACGATAAGTATTTTGTAAACTGTACTCTGTATTGTATATTTCTAATTAGTGGATTCATTCTGAACTGGGCCAGGCCCCGCAGATGTAGGTGGATTACATCGAACTGCGTAACCAAGTAATGTGTTCTTTACGTTTTACGTTATTATGCACTTGGTTAGACTAGTCATGTTGGAACACACTAGTAACTACTAGAAAAAGTGGTAAAACTAAAATTCAGTACCTATTTTTAATTTTGAATATGTACTTTAAAGATACCCACTTTTTTCATTTATATCTAAAAAATGTACCTTTCACCAAAAAATGAGTATGATTTGGATCAAAATTGTGTCATAATGATACTCACTTTCAACGGAAAAATCCTTTACGGGACATTAATGAGAACGCGAGTACCTCTTAAACACAATGTTAAAATTAAGGTATTAAAATATGAATTTCACTTAAAAGTGGTTACGATCATGGACATTTTCTTTGGATGAAAATGAGTTGAATTTTTCTATGCATCTGATTTAGAGTTTGACACATGACTAGTAATTAATTTCCACATGTCATACGTGTATCTACTTTTCGAAAAGTGAGTAATGATTAGTTTAACATGTTTTGTTAAGAGTTTGCATATGGAATCTGAAAATGGCTATGCATCCATCTTAACAAGAGCCTATCCGATGATATTAACAAACCCTCATTTTACAATATGAAGCTGAAACTACAATCATTGATTTTATAAAATAATATAACTCCCAGATTTACATAAATCACCATAACTGTCAGTGCCAGAGCCAAATGAAAGCAGATGTACTTGCATCAATCACATCTCACTTTCCTTTGTATTATGTGGATGCGGTCTATAATCTTATATATTAAGCAATAGCTATGGATTTACTCGTTGGAATCGAGAACCTTGGATTAAATCCTCTCAAATTATAGAGAAATTCATCAGAGTATTATTATAGTTGTGTAGAAATATGAATATTGTTCATATATAAAGACAGCCTTGCTATGCAATTGCTTAATCCTGCTTTAGGTAAGATTTGTTATTAGGAGACAGTGAATACATTCTTTACGCATGTTTCTCACACTCCATGCACAGTAGCACACACTCTTTTGTCTTTTACTAGCGTGGCATAGAAAGTAGCTCTGAAAATGACTTCAAAACTATTTGATTAAATAATTTGGCTTAAAAATTTGCACAAATTGTGATTCATGTTGTTTAGATTTGTATGGTTTTTAAAATTCTGATATGCACATGTTTTTATGTTCATATTGTTTAAGTAGGAAATTTCATGTTTGCGCTTTTGTTTAAATGCACAAATTGTGATTACACATATAATGTTTAGGTAGTCAGTAGTTAACGTTTATTTATAGTCTATTTTTCAATATGGTTTATTCAAATATATTTTAATTTAAAAAAATTGAAACCCGAATTTGATTTTGCCAAACATGGTACGGTTTTCAGTTTTGGGTTCATAAGAAGTTAACTCGATTAAACCAAACTGAATAAACCGAAATATTTAAAAACTGAACCGATGCCCACCCCTAGTGATTGTGTATCTATGCATCTTTGTAATCATGTTCTATTGCTCTTCGATTTTAGATTTTGTATGGGAAATATTTTACAATATCTTAAGAAAAATCTATCTTTTCTTTTGGTTGAGAAGAATCTCTTAAGACATGCCAACAAGGAATACAAGAGGAAAGAAATCGCTAGAACCCCAAGCATTAGCCTCCAACTTGGTGAACAGCATGTGGTATGATAAGAACATCCCAACCGAACCAACAAATTGTGTAAGCGTGCTGAGGAGGCCTCATATTTATGGCGGCATAGTCTCGGGTATAGAGATAGGGACTAGCGTGACAACTAGCCCAATCCCAAATCCATTCCACTGCCTTGCCAGCAACATGTACACATTTGAAGCCCACAGCATAACTGACGAGCTAATGGAATAAAGAACGGATGACATGATCAGAGCGGCATCCTTGTCAGTCTACCATGTCCGTAGTTTGCACATTGTTGCACATTGTGCGCACATTGCGATCATGAGAATGTGGTTTACATGTTGCAGAAAGGATGATTGTGGGAGCTTCGATGAACGCCACTGCAAAGAAATGTGATAGAGATTTAGATTGTGGACAATGCATTGAATGGATACATGCTTTGTGTTTAAAACTTGAGATGAAGTTTTGGAGACATAATTGTGCAATGATTTAGGGTTACATATTCGTCGTGATACTTTTTGCATATCTTAAAAACTAGTTGTCAAAGATGTACATTTTTTTCCCGACCCGATCCAGGGGCATCTCAAATCGAAGGGCGATGTTTATAGCTTTGGAGTTGTTTTACTGGAGATGCTCTCTGACAGTAGGTCTATGGATAAAGCAATATTGTAAAATGGGTCAGGCCGTATATGAGGGAAAGGCGTTGGCTCTATCGCTTGATAGATCCCGACTTGAAGGCCGATTCTTCATCAGTGGTGCACAGAAGGGGACAATGAAGTAGTGGGGCAAGTGATACGCTCATCCTCTTTTGTCACAGAATAATTATCATGTGATAAGTGTAAAGTTGGAATTTCTTTTGCAACTTAAGAAAAATAATATACATTAATAACTTTGAAATTAGCAGTTAGTAGCATGCAAATTTAATGAACAAAAAATCATATCCCCTAATCTTAAATGAAAAATCAAAATTTGCACCACACACACTTCTTACATGCACGTTCCTTATGCAATGTACTCTCTCTTTTTTTTTGTTCCTTAACAGATTAGCTTGGCATTGAAAGAAGCTTTTATATTGGTGTAATCCTCTTTTCAATTCCCTTTGCTTTAAAATTGACAAATGTAACAGTACTCGCCACTAATTTGTTTTTAATTGTTGCGTGTAGCCACTGCGTGCACATTCTCTGCACATTGTTAAACATATCGGATTTAAAATTGATATCATGGTAACTGACCTTAAATACTTTTGACATCCTGTTATGCGTATTTAAAGTTGTTGAAGTTATCAACTCATAATGAAATTTTCCCCAAGGTTTGGCATGTATGAATAGTAACTGATTCTACAATTGTCTAAGGCAAATACATAAATTCAAGATGATAATAAATATAAAATCAAAAACATTGTGATTTAGGTTTACAAAAAAAATTTACTCAATAGCAAAGTCAATTTTTTTAAAAAAAATACCATTCACTTATGCTATATTTTGTTATCGGACAACTTGCGCTTGTATGTGAAGACCAATAAATTTGCAATTCTTGAATTACAAATTCATAAGTCATTCTCCTTGATGAGATTCACGTTACAATGACTTGTCTAGATACCAATGTACCATTTACATCATCTTTCCACTGAGTAAGGTTTGATGGTCATTCCCTTCTCTTAAAATCGAGGAGAATTATCCTATTCAGAAAATGAAGTGCATAGGATTTGACAGTTTTAGAAGGGTTAAATTGCAACAAATTTTATAGTCATGGATAACAACCTTATTATTTACTACAATCCAAAGAGGTGAAGAAACTAAATGAAAAATATTATTTTCCACAAACTTGTTATTGAATATTAACAGAGCTTTTTGAAATTTATCAACTACAATAAGTGACAGGCTCAACAAATAGGGTTACGATTTTATTAATTAATTATCAAAACTAATGAAAAAGGGCCTTTGACCGTTTGTTTCTCATCAAAATTTGCACCACGCACGTTTATTATGCAGTGTGTACTCTTTTATTATGTTCTTCAGCAGAGTAACTTGATATTGAAAGAAGCCTCTATATTGGAGTAATCCTATTTTCAATTCCATTTGCTTTAAAATTGGCAAATTTTACAACACTAGCCACTATCTTATTTTTGTTGCGTGCAGCCACTACGTGCATATTTCCTACGCATTTTTAAACGACCAAGAGAATTAGTTAATATAGATATAAATCACTTAGAATAGGGGATAATAAAGGAATACCCTTTCTGATTGGTTTTGTATATATTCTGTCCATATTTGTTTAGGTTTTGTATACTTTTTGTACTCACTAAATATGAATACACACAGTCACAATTATTTGTGATTTTTACTTTCTATGGTATAAGACAAGTTTCTATAAAATTCCTAGTTTTTTCTCTCTCTCTTTTCCTGAAAAATTCTCTATTTTTTCCATGCTGGTTGTGTCTTCTTCCTCACACTAACGCTGAGACAGACGTCAAATGCCAATTATAAGCCTGTTGCGTGATTGGTCGGTTCTGTCTCTGTGTTAGTGTTGTGGATTATTAGTTGTTTTTCAATAAAAAACAGTTTAAGATAGCGGCCGCCATCCGCCTTCCGCCGCCATCCCATTTCCTTCATCCATTTACCAAAGACCAGATTTTCCCGTTGTGTTCATTTCTCCGAAGTCTCTCTCATTTCTACGGCGCCGCCTCACTGATCATTGACTACCGATCTGGGATTGGTCTGATCGGCGACATCAGCTTTCCTCTGATGGTGCGGTCTTCTCTATTTTCCCAACACTAAGCTTACCCGATTTCATTATTTCTCGATGCTGAGATTCACCGGCTTCATCTGTTCTGAGTCGCTATCTTTGTCATCACCGACGTCATCTGAGTCGGCCAGCATCGTTATCCCTGACAATGTCCATCATCGTCATCGTCACTTTATGTTCTAATCTGACCAGTGCTCGTTCTCATATTCATACGCACGCCCAGCTGTTTTGATGCCGCGTGTAATCACGCATGAGTGAAGGACATGCACATTCAATCTCTAGCGTGCGTACGTTCACGCACCAACATTTGCTTTGCTATTTCTGCACGCGTTGCGTGGTCTCCTTGAGGAAAATTATTTTCTTTATTATTATTATTATTATTTATTTCTACTATAGCTCATTTGGACAAGCCACTGTGTCAATGGTGTTATGCTACTGGCCATGTTGCTTCTTCTTGTTCTAAATTGCACTGTGAATGGTACCAGTTATAATATCACTGGTGTAAAAAATTTGGTCACATTGCATCGATGTGTTCACATTTTCTCTCTTGAACTTCTTCTCCTGGCTCTTTACCACATGCTCACTGGATAGCTAATTCTGGCGCGACCAGCCACATGACTTCTTCTCAGTCTGCTCTCGATCGCATGACTCCTTCTTCTGGTAACAATCATGTTCTTGTTGGTAATGGTTTTGCTCTTAACATTACCCACGTTGGTCATTCTCGAGTTTCTAATTTATTATCCTTGTATGATGTTTTGGTGGTTCCACAAATTACTAAAATTTAGCTATCTATTAGCAAGTTAACTTGGAATATGAATGTTGTTATTTTTTTTGATGATTCTTCTTTCACTATTTTGGACAAGTTTACTAGTGATGTTATTGGCAAAGGCCATCGTGATGGGGGTTTACATGCTTTGGATTTTGGTGGTGCTGCTTTATCTGCTTTTGTTGCATCAAGTGCTTCTAAAGCATCTTTTGAACTTTGGCATAGTAGATCGGGACTTGTTCCCCACAATATCATTTCTTTTTTGAGCAAGTATGGATATTTGTCAATTACTAGTCTGCTGCAGAAGCCTCATTGATTTCCCTCTTGTGAGATGGCTAAAGTAAAATGTCTTTCTTTTAGTGATAATATAAAACGCACACCACACCTAATTGATTTAGTTCATTGTGATCTTTGGGGACCATCCCCTGTTGTCTCTCGAGCTGGCTACTACTATTATGTCATTTTTTAATGGTATTTCTCGGTTTACTTGGTTATATCTTTTGCAACAAAAGTTTGATTTTGTGAAGGTTTGTATGTATTTTGAGGCTCTGGTTGAGAAGCAGTTTTCTACCACCATTGAAGTATTTCAAAGTGATAGTGGAGCCAAGTTTTTGAATCATTGCATGCGATCCCATTTTTCATCTAAGGGCATTTATCATCATTTTTCATGTCCCTACACTCCAGAGCAAAATGGTCGTGCAGAGCGGAAACATCTCCACATCACTGAGACAGGATTGTCGATGCTCTTTCATTCCAGCCTTCATTATTCATTTTGGTATGATGCTTTTTCTATAGCAGTCTACATCATCAATAGGCTTTCAACGCCTATTTTATCTGGCTATTCTCTGCTCTCTGTTATTTTTGGTACAACTCCGACTACTCCAATTTTCATCCAATTGGCTATCTAGTTTTTCCATATTTATGCCTTTCTGCAAAGCACCTTAGAGTATGTCATGTATATTTTTGTGTTACAGTTCATAGTACAAGGGTTATCGCTATTTTGATCATTTTACGAAGAAGGAGTACATCACTTGCCATTCTTGATTTGATGAGATGTTTTTTCCAGCAACTTGTACAGGTATTGTCGTTGATGCACCTTCACTTGATGTTTCTGCATTTTTGGAGCCCTCATCTGTGCCATCAGAGGTGTTTGAGTCATCCTCTGCGGCCGAACTGCCCATTATTTTGGAATATGTTGATTTACATTCTGTACTGAGAGGTTAGGGTTTATCTGATAATCGTATTCGTAAAAGTACTACTCAGAAAGTTCCATGAAATAACTATCTTTTCCGAGATGTGCGAGATGATCCAAAATATAATGAACCACCACAACGACGAGTTTTCTCATCCTCGAGATAGGAGTGCTGAGCCCCACGATGGGTTTGCTCAGACATATGCTCCTCACTTAAAATATGATCATATTGCCATTTCATGTACAAGTAAGCAAGATGGTATGTTGGACCCCTTTGTTCCATATGACCAAGATATCTGGCATAATATGCCTTAAAATTAGTAATATGGCCAAAAACCCCGCAGTCAAGCCGCATACTCATAACATCAATAGTATCTTGATAACTTTTATTCGCAGCTATCAAGTTTTTCACTTCACCCTCTAAACGCCGAATATGCAGCCTAACAGACTTAGGCAAATTAATCCTCTGCCTGTCAATTTCCATAGTCAGATCTCCACGACTATTAGAACCACGAGATGACAATGGAGATGCCTGAAGCTTATCTTTATAATCAACACAATTTTGCTCGAGCTGGTGCACAGATTGTTAAGATGATTACACTCAGCACAAAGTTGATCCTTTTCACTACACAGCTGAGTATTTATAGCAAACTGCTCACAAATTGACTTTGCCACCCTATCGCATAGTTAGAAAAATGATCACACTCATCCTTTTTTTTTATTCAATCCAGCAAGTTGTCAATGTGAGTACATTACTTATCAATGGTCAAGGTCTTTTGATGAGCTTCATGAGCCTTTATGGCAGCAAAATTCTTAGCTTCCTCCTGCTGACAAATCATTTCAACCATACTCAACTATTGACGTTGAATAAGGCTATTTTGTTTTGCATAAAATTCTCTTGGTTCACGAACAAGGAAGACTGGCGAGATGGGATAGCAGGGAATAAGGATGAAACATAAGACTGTAATATATGTTATTAAGTATTAATGAACTTGAAGAAATATCGAGAAAGACTTTAAAAGAAACACAAGATTTTGTTCGTGAACTAAGAGAATTTTTTGTTGAACAAAATATTCTTATTCAACGTTAATAGTTGAGTATGGTTAAAATAATTCGTCAGCAGGAGGAAGCTAAGAATTTCGCTGCTATCAAGGCTTGCGAAGCTCATCAAAAGACCTTGATTATTGATAAGAAATGTACTCGCATCGACAACTTGTTGGATTGATTGAAGAAAAAATAGGATGAGTGTGATCATTTTCATCCTTTACGATTGGTTGGAAAAGTATATTTGATGAGCAATTTGCTATAAATACTCAGCTGCATAGTGAAAATGATAAACTTTGCACTGAGTGTAATCTTCTTGACTCATTTGTGCACTAGCTCGAGCAAACTTGTGTTGATTAAAAGATAAGCTTCAGGCCCTTCCATCATCATCCTGTGTTTCTAATGGTAATAGAGATCTGACTATGGAAATTGGCGGGCAGAGGATTAATTTTTCTGAGTTTGTTAGGTTGCATGTTCGGCGTCTAGAAGATGGAGTGCAAAACTAGATGGTTACGAATAAGAGTTATTAAGATACTGTTGATGTTACGAGTATGCAGCTTGACCGCAAGAATTTTGGCCCTATTACTAATTTTAAGGCATATTATGCTAGATATCTTGGTCATATGGAATGAAGGGGTGTAACGCATCATCCTGGTTACTTGTACATGAAATGGTTATGATAATATTTTAATTGAGGAGTATGTGGCTGAGCAAACCCATCATGGGGCTGAGCACTCCCATCGCGAGGCTGAGCAAACTCATCGTTGTGATGGTTCGTCATCTTCTGGATCGTCTCGCGCATCTAGACGAAGATAGTTATTTTATGGAACTTTTCAAGTAGTACTTTTATATTATCTTATTTATTTGAGGTAAAAAAATACTACACTTTTCTCATTTGCAAGATCTATAGCTTGCAATAGCGGTAGCTTGTGTTGTGCAAACTGCAAGATCTATTGCTTGCTTGTATCGCTTTTCCTTTACTTTTGGAGGATATCAGCCTTTTTGCAAGATTTATGGCTTTCATAGTAAATATGACAAAGATGCAAGATCTATTGCTTGCGAACTCGAGAGCTTTAATATATGTGAACTGCAAGATCTATTGCTTGCTAATGTTTTCATTTTCATAATCATATATGTTTTTGTGCAAGATCTATATATAGCTTGCAAAAGTGAGATTCGTGAAGTTGCAAGATATATAGCTTGAAAAATTGAAAATTTGTTTTTTTCCTAATTGTAAGGTTGATCGCTTGCTTTTGTTAATTGCCTTCAAACAACTTCACAACTTGCTATGGTATGCTTGATCATATTTAATTACTTGCGATCACACCACTTGATATCCTGTTTGTAATGTGCTATAGATTGCTATTATCTACGATGTGCAAGTAAAGAACTAGGAAAGTAGTTTTGCCCCAAATGATGCTTTTAGATATGTATAATGTATGATTGCAATAATATCGCCTTGAAAATGAAACAATGGAACGAACATTACCGTTGATCATCTCATGGCTTCTATACAAGTAGATTTCATATCTTCTTCCTTGGATCCAGATGTAAAACTTCTCAAGTTGATCACATGCCAAGTATTGGGAACGTTGTTGCCATCAAACCTCTCTAACTCGTAGCAGTTGGATCAGTGTGCCTTTGTTATCTTGTAGGGTCCTTCCCACCTTGGGCATAGCTTTACGAGTGACAACTATGAGATAATTGTTTTTGTACGGGCAAATTAGGAAAAAGTAAAAGGAACCTTTAGATCAAGATTAAAATAGAAAATTACTATGGAAAAAACACATTGCAAATGCAAAACTACAAAGATCGTTTCCATTAGGAAAGAAAAAGGAAGGAAAAGAGGAACTTAGGAGATTAATGGAGTGCGATGGAAGATCAGAGCAATAAAGAAGAAGAAGGAAAGATGAAGAATTCTAAAAATTTACAGGTTTTAATTAAAGAAAGTGAAAAGACAAAGGGAAACACTAAGTAATTATGATGGCCTGAAAAAAGGTGAATTACCTTTTTAGGAATTCTAGAAGACGACAGCGTATGAGTGGGGAGAATACACTGAATAGTGACAGAGTTCAATTGCCAAAATCAAAGAAATTATAAAAGGGAAACAATGTAATGGCGGGAGAGGAAATCTTGGAATATTGATAGCGAATAAGAAGGAGAGAATCTTGACTTCAGGACCGCAACAGCTAGATGTCTACCCTAATACTTGCATTTCAAATTTTGAATTCAAATTTCAAAGATTAGGAAATTCAATAGAGTAACAAAACTCAACCAAGAAGCACACAACACTTTGCGAGAGTAGATCAAGTCGCTGCAAAAATGTAAATATTATTACGGTTTAAAAAATAAACGAAATAATAGTTCTTGTGCAGCTTACGATCACAATCATAGCTTCGTGTTTTATTGACTTCGTGGCTGAGGGGGTCTATGGTGTAAAACTAGCCCAACAGCTAAAAAGTTTCTGGCCTCCAGGCCCATCCTAACTTCACATTATAGTAGATAAAGCCATTCATCCCAAGATACATGTCAATCACAAATCGACAAAGGTTGAGTCGTGCAGTCATTGATAGGATTATAAACCAAGCAAGATGGAATGAGTACAAACACTTAGCCATGAACTAAAAATGTAGTGATCGTGGTACGATCCAGTATCTCAATCCCTAATAACATAGAGCCACAACTATAAATACAGGAAGAGCAACATGGGCTAAGGTAAGTGCCACTAAATTGAGAAACTCCAGTTCTCTAAGGAAAAGGCTAACTTGATCGTCAGAGTGTTTTCCTTGGAGTTACTCCCGGGATCTGTTTTGCAGGAAGAAGGGTTTCACGGTGAACAACAGTTACCTTACCTGATTAGATTACCATATCATTTGGTGACGTCTGTAGGGATCGAAAATTTTTTTTTGATTCAAAATCCTTCAGGTAAACAATGGTGTTCACCAGAAGCGAGAAAAGTCACAACCACTAGACACAAGAACACACACTTGGACGCAACAAAAGCATGCATCCCATCCAAGACCCAGAGTATGTCCCTAGTAGAGAAAGGGAATACAATAAGGAAGGTACAGAAGATGATGAGGAGGAAGCAGAATCTCTTAACACAAACTAGGAAAAATAAAGGAGATCGTTCACATCATTTATGGAAGTGAATAGAGAGAGCCTATACAATCATTTTAACCACGCTCAAGCCAAAATATCCATGAAGGGATAAAATAATAAGTCAAGGGCACGAAAGCCTTAAGTACGAGGAGGAGTTAAGGGATATAGTGGCACACGAGGATGTAGAGAAATCACCCTTAGCACCGCATCTTCAAGATTTCAAAAAGTCAAAGGACTTCAAACTTCCTTTGAATGTTGAAATCTATGATGGGACCAAGAACCTGAAAGAATTCCTACACTCTTATCGCAATAGCATGAGATTTTGCATAGCGAACGTTGAACTGGTATGCAGCACTTTCCCTATTTCTTATCCAGAACAATGATCACAGGGTACAAAGATGTACCAAATGGAAGCATAAAATCCTGGGTGCAATTGTTGATTTTTTTTGGGTCGCTTCTACCAGAATTAAAAATTCACAAAAACAATTGTAGACTTGAACAACATAGCTCAAAGAACCAATGAAAGTCTCAACGAGTATCATAATAGGTTCATCAGTAGAGTTTCAAAGTTTGCGATCTATCGTTTCAATCTTCCTTGGGTGCATTCATAAGAGGAATGTGATTAGGAGAATTCTATAAGGAGTTGATGAAAAACATGCATGAAAGCCCAAGAGAGTTACAAAAGATGATTGCGCATTATGTTCAGACTGGAGAACCGAACAATTGCAAGATAGAGCGGGAGCTAGGCGAGGAGATAATGATGGAAGATTCGCAGAATGGGTTCATAAAGAAAGGAAAAGGAAATACCTTTCAAGGGAAAAGAACCAGGAATGTAGGTTGTGCCAGTCCAAGAAAAAACTCCGACAAAGTAGAGAAAAGAAATATGGCAAGCGAATCGAGAGCTATTATATGATTCAGCACGGATGATAGCACCTCCAGATAAGAGGTCTAAAGAATAATACTGTGTCTTCCAAAAGGGCCACGACCATGGCATCAAGTATTGCGGAGACTTGAGGAGGAAAATTGAGGAAAACCTGAGGAATGGTTATTTGAGCTAGTATAAGAAAGAAGATGAAAGAAGCCAATACAGTGAAACCAACAAAGTAGGAAACTCCATGGCAAGAAACCAGGGTACGACAAATACACTAGCCAAAAATCAGAAAATGGCAGCGGAGTGGAATACAACGATGATATAGCGGTCAAGGTTCCATAAAAAGTTATCATATCTGTACATGGATCAACTTAGTAGCTATCAAACAATATCTGGAAGGCTAAAGCCAAGTATTCCCCGCCACAAGAGCCTGCCGACAAGATGCTTCGTTCAAATGAAGCAATCACATTTAGCGAAGAGAATGCATTTCCCAACGCTTTTCCTCATAATGAACCAATCGTCATTATCGTTATAATTGGAAATGCAACAGTTCATAAAGTATTTGTAGATGATGAAAGTGTGGTTGAGATACTACTTGTTGATTGCTTTGATAGGCTAGGGTTCAAGTGAACTAATCTAAAGAAGCCCAGATCCTCTCTTGTAGGATTTACAGGGCGAGCAAAAACACCTTTTGGTAACATACAACTACCTGTTACCATTGATGAAAGTGATAGAAATTGTACTATAATGTGTGATTTTGTGGTCATGGATGCAATAAGTCCATTTAATGCCATCATAGAAAGGCCCTGGATGAACACAACAAAAGTAATATGGTCCCCATACCACTTAGTGAAGAAGTTCCCAACTCTAGTTGGAATCGCAACAATAAGAGGAAACCAACAAACAAAAAGAGAATGCATGGTTATTATGATGAAAGCAGGGAAAAATATGGGAAAAAAGTAAGATGGCTAGCACTGTGTCGGATGGTGGTTTACTAAGGAAATCAGAATCGGCAATCGATCTAGGAGAAGAAATGGAGCTAGTTGCTTTGGATGATGAAGACATGTCAAAGTGCATCAAAATAGGAAAACATCTTCCTTCGAGGGTAAATATGGAAAATAGAAAATACGGTGGAAAGTCCGGGGGAGTGCCATTGAGGGCACCCCCACCAAATACAAATATGGTTATGCTAACCCTTAGCCAAACGATGATAAGCCGAGGGAACTAAGATGTATCCCAAACAAGTCGGAAAACTGAAAAAAAAGCATGAAAAAGTGGTATTAGAATGAGAACAAACTCGCTATCCAAACCAATAAGTCCGCTTCTACTTCATACATGTGAGGCCTTCTACAAACCGGCAATGTGATATCCGGCCAGAAATACAAGTCCAAAAAATGCGAGTCCAGATTTTGGAAAAAACCCAGACCTATATTTAACAACCAGTAAAATGTACTGGCTCTTCATGCAGACTCCTAAAAGCAGCCGAGAATTGATGTCTTGGGTCTTGAAAAATAGTTCCTTGAAACCGTGATCAGCTCCAGTCAAGTGATTTATTTGAAAACTCCTAGCACAGCAGAGTGTGATGATCTCGGGTCTTGAATGGTTTGTAGTTGGTGCTGATATCCGTGCGAAGCTGGAACCGTTATTATTCTATCGTTGGCATGAGTGAAGATCTACTTCTACCATATACATCCCTAAGATGATGGAAGAGGGATGTTATTGGCCTTCAAACATTCTCATGTGTGGCACTGAGGTTAATTTGATGGGCAAGGGTGTTGTAAGGCCGTGCCTATAACTCTTGTGTATCCCACCAAAGAAACCTCGCGGAAGATGAAGAGAATGGACACACTTATACCGCATGCGTCAGGCGTGGCGATTATGTAATCGCCCACTCCATTTTGAGCTAATGGACAACTTTATGCCAATTTAACACAAAGTGTAGTGTAGGCATAGAGCACATAGTGACCATCAAATCCAAGTGGCAACCTAGGCTAGGTGATCAAAGAATAAATGTACATCTCTTCCAAGATAACCCTTTGCCAGAATTTCCCGTTAAATCCAAGATGCATTCTAGCCATAAGACTTAAGTGGTAATTCATACGACATGATCCGTTAAATCCTATTACATGCTAGCCATTCGTTAGAATGACATGATTTTGTTGTGTACCAAAGAAGCTAGGCCCGCGACAAAATGTACAAGCTGCAGATTTATCCTCCTAGCCAGAAAACTCAAGAAAAGCCAAAAAATCCTCTACCAAAATCCACCAAAATCAGGAAAAAATACCTTGGTGCTGATCATAACTGTGGCTCAATAACCAGCGCCTAGCACCTTATGCTCTGTGTCCAGCGCCTAGGCTTAGAGCCCAGTGGCCACTCCCAACGCCCGACACCTAATGACTAGCGCCCAATACCCAGTGCCCATTTCGAATGCCTGTCACTCAATGGCTAGCATCCAGTCGCCATTCCTAGTGCCTAGCATCTAATGCCCAACGCCTAGCACCCAGTTCCTAGTGCCCAGCGCCCAGCATCTAGAACCTAGCACCCATTCCCCACATCTGGTGCCCAATGACTAGCGACCAGTGCCAAAGCCCAATATTGAGCACTTGTACTAGTACAAGTGCTCATCCTGGAAGAGGGGATTAAGGACTATATAACAATCATTAACGTTAAGCTTGTATACTCTGTCCAAACTTGGTTACATACCATCTATCACCTCATTATTCTGTTCTCTTCAGATATGATAAACCGTAATTATCAATGCCAAATAACCAAGTTTCTTTCGTATTTTTGAACCCCTCACTTTTCTCTTCACCCAAATCTCCAAACTTGCTATTGTTTATGTTCTGTGCCTTAAACCAATCCAATTCCTAACCTGACACCATATTACTTGCGAGAATTCACACCTAAATAACAAATGGTCGTTGGTTTCCACTTCTAAATGACAAAGAGAATGAATCTCATCCGTGATATCATCCTCACTAACACGGTGTCTATCTTTAGTGTGTAATCTTCCTATAGCAGCCAACCAAGAAATAAAGGAGAATTTTGGTGGGATAAATCCACTCCAAATTGTGTTAAAAAGTCTCTCGTGGCTGACCTAGTTCTTCATACACTCCTGGGTACTTTTTCCGATGCATAAAATGATAGGCCATACTAGTAAACTTACCCGAGGCTGCCCAAGTGTCAAGAGTGTTCCTCATGTCAACAAAATTTCTGCCAAACATAGTCCTTAGTTCATCCCTCAAAGTGCAAATATCTCCAAAGTAACTTTAGTACCGTTCTCCAAGTCTGCCATTTTCAAGCCTAGGATTGATCCACCAAATTGCATCGTTTTGTAGGTAAAAAGGATGAATCCATTTAACCCACAAATTATCTTCCTTTGTGTGGATTTCCCATAGCTTCTTTATCATTGATGCCTGGTTCCAAGTCAAGAAGTCCTTGAGGCCAAGACCTCTATTTGACTTTGGAGTGCGCAATTTCTTCCAGGACACCTTGCTCTTATACTTACCTCCCTATAGGAAACATTTACACTTCTGTTCCAGTGCATCCATAACCATAGATAGTATGACAGAGTTCTGGATCCAAAACCCTACAATACCTCCCACGATGGACTTAACAAGCTCCAATTTTCCTGCATAAGATAAATTGTGTCCCTTCCATCTAGCAATCTTCGAGTCCACCTTTCTGAGAAATGTCCCAAATTGAGTCACCTTCAACTTACTAGAATCATGTGGAACTCCTAGGTACCTTACGGGGGAATGTGGCCCATTGAATGCCAGTAAAACTCAAGTCCTCCTTTATTACAACCCCAAAGAACTTAGACTTTGCCGTATTGATAGCTAGTCCTGAGGTGCACTCAAAATCATTCAAGGCTTCATAAGTATATGAACTGAATTCGTGTTGGCCTTAGGGAAGAGCATGAGGTCATCTGCAAATGCAAGGTGAGTAATCTTGAGCACATCACATCTCGGGTGAGAAGTGAAGTGTATTGATGCATCCCTTTTCTTTAGGAGTCTCAAAAAAATATTCTATGCAAATCACAAAAAGGACGGGAGACAAGGGATCACCCTGCTGAATTCCCCTTTGTTCGTTGAAGTGATCACATAATTTACCGTTCATCGCAATTGAGAATGATGAGGTACTCACACACGACATGATTCTATCCTTCAATTTTTCCGAAAAACCCAGTCCAAGTAAAACTTCTTCTAGGAATTTCCAAGAGACTATATCGAAGGCTTTCTGTAAATCCACTATGATCATACACCTCAGCGAGTTCTCTGCTCTCCCATAACCACGGACAAATTCCTGAGCTAGCATGACATTATTTGTTAGGTTCTTGCCCTTCACGAAGGCTCCCTGGCACAGATCAATTATCCCGGGTATTATGCCTTCCAATCTATTTGCAAAGATCTTCGTAATAATCTTATAAACAACATTACATCAAGCTATCGGCCTGAAATTTCCCACCTTAAAATTGTCAGTTTTCTTTGGTATAAGGGCCACAGAAGTGTGATTCAACTGCGCCAATATAATGCCCATGTCAAAGAATTCCAGGACCGCATCCATGATCTTTGTTCCAACAACGTCCCATTACTTCTTAAAGAACCCTGTAGTATAGCCATCCGGCCCTGGTGCCTTATCATCAGTCATTGCAAATAGCACCAATCTAACCACATTGCGCGAAATACCCTGATTCAAGAATCCCCTATCCATGTTTGTCAGTATTGGATGGGGCTCTCTCACGAGTCATGCCAAAGAGACCTTTAAAGAAATCCACAAATAGGTCACCCTTTCGTACATTTAAAGTGACAATGCGATTCTCACCATCCAGGATGGCCGGGATACATCCACCCTTCCTTTCTGAAACCATCTGATGAAAATACGATGATCCCTTGTCCGCCATAGGGATATTATTTATCTTTCCTTTTTGATAAAGGAAAGATGATTCCGCAAAGTAATAGAATAGAGTATGTTTCTTTAACTTCCTCAACTCTTCAATATCCTGAACTAAAGCATTCAACGCATCAAAACTCAAAAAGGCTTCACTATAATTTTTATCCACCCTTTTTTCCTTTCCAAAAATATGGTTATAGTCTCTCTTCCCCAATTGTTTCAAAGGTTGTTTTAACATTGAAAGCTTTCTACAAACGAAATACTGCTTTGTACCATCAATCTGCATATGCCAAAAGTCTTCGACTATTTGCTTGCAGCTCAGATGACTTAAACCACATATTTTGCAGTCAGAAAGGCCTCTGCTTGTTGTCTATTTCCAGCGCTATGTTAATCACCATAGGACAATGATCTGATTTCACAGACATTGGTAGAAAAGTAGTACGACAAGCATCATCATCCCAGCTGTGGTTTAACAACACACAGTCCAACTTCCTCTAAATTTTCCAATCCACATTGTGCCAAGTCAAGTGTTCACCAATAGAGGGTGCATCTCTCAGCTCGCATTTCATACAAGCATCTTGAAATTCCCTCATTGGATATGGACTTGGAACCATGGCTCCATGATGATCATTCCGACATAGAATTGAATTGAAATCTCCAAGAACCATCCAAGGACCATTTTATATTTTCGCCAAATAACTAAAGTTCAGCCCTGAGTGGTTAGTGCACTGCCTTATTTTCACTATGACCATAAACAAAAGTACATAAGAACTTCACACAATAGGATAGATTGCGCACCTTTAGGTGAATACATTGAGGCGTCTTCTCAATGATGTTAACCTTGTAAGCTTTCGGGTCCCGGATGACTAGCATCCTCGAATTTGGCCATGTCCCAAAGTTATGGATTTGTTTCCAACCCTTGAAGCTCTTCAAGAAAATACTTAGAGCCTTTTCCTCCAACTTTGTTTCCAGCAAGCCACAAAGGCCTACATTATTCTCAGAGATGATCCCTCTAACCCATATCCTTCTTACAGTGGCCGATAAACCCCTGACATTCATTGAAGTTGTATTCATTGAGGAACCGATGTCTCTTTTGGCTTTGGACAACCGCCATCGTTAGAGCTATTTCCTGAATTATCCAAATTACTTCTTGTGGCACATATAAGTTGTTTGTATGGTTTCTAGACACCTTCTCTAGGGCCAGGAATACGTGAACGACTCTTGCTATGGGCTCTAGTGGTAGCACCCGATCCATGCGGAGGCCTACTTTTACTTCTATTAACCTGTGGGATTTTTGAGTCCCCGGCTTTCGGATGGGTCATTTTTGTTGGAAATTTTCTAGCTCTAGGAATAGAGTGGTCATCATCTCGAAATGCAGGTCCATCTACAACATTTAGATTTTCAGCGCCACAATTTTAATCACCTACACTGCGGGCGTGTTCAGTGTCGCGATTTGTCTTAGCGCTATAGCCTTGACTAGTGCTAAGCCCATCACGGGTTTTCTTATAGCCTCTTGAGCCATCCTGACTACCACGGTTTCCTGCATTGACCAGCTGGCCATCGCCATGGTTTCCTGCATCAACCAGCTGCCCAGCGCCACGGTTTCCTGCATCAACCGGCTACCCAGCGCCATGGTTTTCACCCTTATCTCCATGATTCCCACTTGTATCAACCTTCTCTGTGTCACTTCCATCTGTTATGTTGCCCATGTAATTAAGCTACTCCTCAC
Organism: Rubia yunnanensis; assembly: GCA_037428765.1. Classification (NCBI taxonomy): domain Eukaryota; kingdom Viridiplantae; phylum Streptophyta; class Magnoliopsida; order Gentianales; family Rubiaceae; genus Rubia; species Rubia yunnanensis. The sequence continues at coordinate 82,520,728 of CM075068.1, forward strand.
TTAGGATACCCTTACCCTTCCTTCTCCTTTTGGAATCACCATTATCCGAAGGTTTATTACCATTTAAATCCATATTTTTCTCATGTACATTTGAATTGTTCCCACCCTAGATCTATTATGATCTTGGGCCATCTTCAACATTATCGCCTTGCATTTTCTTTACCCAAACATACTGTTTATATCCACCCTTTCCTTCGCCACTTTTCCATGCCTCCTGACCATGTTTTGTAATCAACTCCTCATGGAAAGCATTACAAGATTCAGCCAAATGGGTGCATTCCAAACATTTGATACAAAATGGTTTAGGGTCTCGGGCTGCCTCCTCCCTTTTCTTCCAAAATTTCTCACACCCCTCAATGAGATAAGTGTTTTCTCCACAATTTGGGCACCAAGGAGAGCAGTAATCATGATATTTTGGGTGTCTGTATCATCGCTTGGGACTCGAAAAGTAATCTTCTCCTTCAAATTCTTGGAAGTGTCAATCAAAACTAAGAGTCGAGCATAGTATCCTCTTAGTTCCAAAGTGCCATTATCCATAAGAATAGGTTCTCCAATGGAGCTTGATATTTTTTCCCAATGCCTTCTTGTGCCAATACCCCTTAGGAAAATGTTCCATCCGAATCCACATTGGCTTAATGGTCTTGATTTGTATATCAAACTTTCCCATCTCAGCAATCTCTTTTATGAATAGTTTTTTATCATTTAGATAATGGTCTGGCCTTTCATCACTGTATTCCAATCCTCAACATTATTGAACTTGAACATGATAAATCCATTTAACTTCAGTTGAACCATACATTCCACCTCCCATTTGGCCACTAGCAATGTCCGAATAGCATACATCCTCGGAAAGAAACCTAGGAAGACCCCAAGGAAGCCATAGAATGGCTTCTTATAGACCTTGTTAATCTCTTCTTCTGTAAGAACAAAATCAATGTCATCTCTACTGTTTGGAACAACTTCAATGATTGATTTCTCCATAAGAATATCTGGATCATCCCACTACCTCTTCTTTTCCAACAATGGGTCATCCCATTGTCTAGGTGCTAAACTCGGATTCTGCTATTCCTGGCCATTATTTGAGCCCTCGGATTGGTCCTGGATACCACCCTCCTTCTTCTTTTTGTTTAATTTCTTTTTGTTTAATTTCTTTTTGCAATTCATGGAAGCAGATAATGAAGCACCATTCGTAGCCATAATGTTCAATCAACAATAGACAACAATAAACAAAGAAAACAATCTGACTAACGTATCAGATGCACATAGGGAGACTAACGTATCTCCCCACACACAACTAATCCACAGAATACAAATTTCTAAGTATAAACCTGGTAAATTTCAGCAAATCACTCTAGAAAGTAAAGGCTTAGTAGAAATCAATTGAACCTGGATAATGTATAAACCACCACGGCCTTATCCACCAAGAAGCCGCGTGGATTTTGAAAACCCTACGGATGAAAAAATTGTAGCCGTCCCACCTTACAGGTGGAAGACATCTTCCTTATTTGGAGAAATAAAGGGCCATACAAATCCTGTAAATTCACAAAGATACATTTGCATGGAGTGTACATAACATGGGAGGAGTCGACCTGGGAATTGCTACCCATTCCTTGAATATTAGTGATTCGGTCAAACCAATCAAGCAAAAGCAACGTAGCTTTGCCAGCAATAGGAAAAAAAAGTGATTGAAGAGGAAGTTACATGCTTCTTCAGACTGGTATATTAAAAGAGTTCATCTATCCAAAATGGTTGGCAAACCCAGTGATGGTGAAAAAAATCAAATGCGAGATGAAGAATGTGTATAGACTTCACTGATCTGAATAAGGCATGTCCAAAAGATCTTATCCTCTGCCTAAAATTGATCTGCTAGTCGAAGCAATTTTGGGGTATGACGTCCTAGCCTTTTTTGGATGCATATAAAAGATACCACCAAATACTGATGAACCCAGAAGACGCGGAGAAGACGACATTTATAACAAGCTTTAGAACATTTTGTTATGTGAAAATGTCATTTGGCCTAAAAAAATGCAGGAGAAACATATCAGAGAGTGATCGACAACACATTTCACAATCAAATAGGACGAAATGTAGAAGCATATGTTGATGACATGGTTATCAAAAGTAGAAGGGTAGGAGACTCAATGTAGATTTGAAAGAAACTTTGGATGCACTAAGTAATATTGGGATGAAGCTTAATCCCCAAAAATGCGTAATAGGAATAGGCTCAGGAAATTTTTTGGGATACAAGGTATTCTCTAGAGAGATCAAGGCTAACCCAGAGAAAATACAAGCTATAGTGAACCTTTCCCAACCACGAGCAGTTAAAGAAGTACAAATATTAATGGGATTATTGGCAGCACTCAATATATTTGTTTCAAAGGTATCTGAGAAATGTTTCCCACTCTTTGAAGTCCTAAAAAAGGTAAAAAAAGTTTAGCTAGAGCGAAGAATGCCAAAAAGCATACGAGTCCTTAAAGGAATAACTTCAAACATTGACAACATTGAAGTCACCAGTCTATGGGGAAACCCTATATCTGTACTTGGTAATTTTAAAGAACGCAGTAAGTTCAGTTTTGGTGCGTCAAGAAGGCCAAAAACAAGTTCTAGTATATTACATCAGCATAATATTACAAAGTGTAGAGAGGGGCATACATGCCAGTTGAAAAGCTATCTCTAGTTTGATATACTCAACGAGAAGATTGCGATCCTATTTCCACAATCATCCGATCGTCATCTACACTGATTTCCCAATCAAGAATATTCTAAGCAAGCCTAAAGCATCTAGTAGAATGACCAAGTGGGCTCTTGAATTGGGGCAATATGAGATCCAATTTTAGCTAAGAATTGCAATTAAGGAGCAAGCCTTAGCAGATTTTACTGCAGAGATGACAACTGAAGACGCACAAGACACGAACATGTGGCAAAATTTTGGGATTGACAAAGGAAAATCCATGTGGGTAGATATTGCATGGAAGTTGTTTGTTGATGGAGCGTCTATCAAAGAGGGTTGTTGCGTAAAACTGCTATTAGTCAACCCAACAGGAGGAGATCACATATATTAACTTTTTTTTGACTTCCCATTAATGAACAATGAAGCTGAATATGAGGCATTTGTATGTGGCTTAGACCTTACCATTTGAATGAAGGTCAAAAGTGTTTGGGGAATTATTAATTCATAGATAGTAGTTTAGTAAGTACGGGGTGGCTATGAAGTGCGAGAAGAACAGTTGGTGAATTATTTAAGGCAGGTTCGTCAGCTCATCGCCCAAATGGAATGCTTCACTATTCAGCATGTACCAAGAAGTGAAAATACGAATGCAAATGCCTTAAACAAGCTGGAAACCGCTGGGTTCGATTCGTTAATTGAACACAAATATATAAGGTTGAAGGTTATTCCAGTCAGAAGCACAATAATGACAACAGTGTTAACAATCCGGACAGAAGAAGTAAACTGGAAGACACCACTAATAGAGTACTTTGGAAAGGGAAAGTTTCCAACAGATAAGATACAAGTGAGGAAGTTGGAATTACAATCTCACAACTACAGTTACGATCTTATACAATAAAGGTTTCTTATCTCCGTGGATAAAATGCGTAGGACCATTGCAAGCTGGTGAAATATTAAGAGTAGTGCTGAAGGGTTGTGTAGAACGCATCAAGAATCTAGAAACTTTTTTAAGAAGATCATTCGAGCAGGATACTATTGGCCAACCATGCTTAATTATGCACATAAATTTGTGCTCAAGTGAAAAAGTTTCTAGATTAATGCCCCGTTGTCACACATATCACAAAATTTTTTAAGAGGAATATATAGAACTTAGTCATTTGATAAATGGAGAATCAACCTAGTTAGACCCTTTCCCTTTCCAAATGGCGCTGGCAATGCTAAGTTTCTAATTGTAGAAATTGATTATTTAACAAAGTGGGTGGAAGCATAGCTATAGGACTTGTAATAGCTAAAGTAACAAGAAAGTTCGTTTGACATAATATAGTTTGTCGCTTCGGGGTGCCACAAACTATCGTCACAAACAATGGAACATAAATTACGAGTGATACCTTTATTGAATGGTGTTTAAAGTTGGAGATCCTGCAAAAGTTTACTTCCGTACCTCACCCTCAAGAAAATGGCCAAGTAGAAGTAACAAACATGACCATAGTTCAGGGTATCCAAAAATAGTTGGAAGGAAAGCGAAATGGATGGGTTGACAAGATACCTAATACCCTATAGTTGTACAAAACAACCATTTGAGAACCAACAGGGGAAACACCATACATTCTGGTCTACGGTCATGATGCAGTAATACTAGTGGATATCGGAAATTAAAGTCTTTGAGTAGAAGAATACAAAGAAGATGATAATCCTGAAATGATGAGGCTGGATTTAGATGAACTGGAAGTAAAAAAGACAAATGGCAATGATCACAGAGGCAAAGAACAAAGAAAGAATAGCCAGAGCTTACAATCAGAAAGTCAAAGAGACGCGTTTTCAAATTGGAGATCTCGTGTTGAGGAAAAAATAATGCAAGCCTAGCAGAAGAGAAAGGAAAGTTATGCTCAAAGTGGGAAGGACCTTATAAGATAACAAAGGCACGCTGATGCAGCTGCTATGAGTTAGAGAGATTGGATGGCGGCAGTGTTCCCAATACTTAGCATGTGATAAACTTGAGAAAGTAAGAAGGTAGTAAATATCTAGTTTTATAGAAGCCGTGAGATGATCATTGGTGATGTTCGTTCCTTTGTTTTATTTTCAAGGTGATATTAGTACAAACTCGAATACTGTACGATATTGAGCGCGAGTACTGTACGAACTCGAATACTGCACGAGATTGAGCTCAAATAATTTGTGAATTATAATTGGTATAATTTGTGAATTATAGTGAATTTTTATGTTAAATATTACAAATGCATTTAATTGGGTAATTTTGGATATTTATTTGGTATTTGTTAGGTTCCATTGAGTTAGCATGAGATCAAAATTTAATTATTCTCATCCCGCCAATTCCCAAAAACTAATGAGTATTTTATACCCGATCCCATTGGATAATGACAACTTGTAACACAAATCAAAAGAAAATATTAAATGATAACTTATTGGGTTAATTACATAATGACTTATTGGATAATGACTTATTAGATAATATATTCTAACTCATTGGGTCATATGCGTTATCTCATGAGTTACCCAATGAGTTATCCATTTAATGACCCAGCCCATTTATGATCCAACTTATTATGACCCATTAATAAATGGGTTAATTGGATAAAGACCCATTAGATATTGGGCTAATTGGGTTTGGATAATGGGTTGATCCAACTAACCCATTTGACGGGCCTACGCTAGGGTGGTCGTATTTAGTTCCACGAGCATCTTCTTTAGACGATAAGCAATGCTAGCCGTTTCAGCCTGAGCTCCATGGGGCATGTGCCTCTTCTCCAATATCCTTGAAAGAACCAAGTAGATAGTTCACCAGAGGTCGCAATTTACTTTGATCTCTAGCTCATAGAGATAAAGTTGATTTAGAATCATAAAGGGTATTCCTTTCTTTTCCAGATTCTAAATCAACTATATCACTATTAGCAGCAAACAAATGAAACTATTTGTGTTCGTTGCGCTGAACTAGCTCAAGGTTTATTAAAGTCTCCACATCGATTATCCCGGGATACAAAGTAAAAGCGCTTGATCTTTTTCTCCGTACTTTGAGATTCACTTTTAAAATGTTATCATGTATCACCAAACCAAGGCACTCACGATGTGTTCATTGTGCTGAACTTGCTTAAGGTTTATTAAAGTCTCCACTTCGCTTCCATTCACTCTTAAAATGCTCTTACGTATAGCCAAACCAAGTCACTCACATTGTTCTGATAGAAGTAGCCATCCAACACCGCGTTGGAGACTTTGACATTGAAATGATTGGTGCACGAGTGGAATTTATGACCTTTCATACCAAGCCCGTGCTTAATCTCCATGGTGGCACCTCCACCTTGGTAGGAACGACACCCTTGAGCACCTGTGGTAACATGCTGCAGAAACTATCATTATATTTTCTCGTAAATGATAAAGACATTCATCCAAATTTCTTACTAAGAAAATGTATAACATGCTACAGAAACCATCATTATATTTTCTTGTCAATCATAAAGACATTCATTCAAATTCTCTTAGGAGATATAAGATTTTTCGGCAAAAGTATCTCTTATTCTCAGCGCCTACTTTATTCGCTCTCATATAGAAATAGCAAGAAGGTCATTCTACTAAGATTTCATACAACATGCTGCGTTGATACTTCTCTATAGGGCGAACACCAATTGACGGGAAATTTGGCTGATTAATGGCATTTAAAACACCTGAGTTTCCAAACAAGCTCCAGAAAGGTGTGTGTTTGTAATGTTTTGGTTGAGTAATACTTCCCCTGAAGATAAGTATGAACTTCTTTGTAATCTGCAAAACCATTATTTGATTTTCTTGTGCATGGTAAGAAACTAGTTAATCAAAAAGAGTATATCACAGCAAAATCTTGCACTAAAAAAACTACCCGAATGTGCTCAGTCTCCTCAGGCTGCCTATGTGCGATTTCCTCTGCTGTCAAACCCTCTCGTACCATATAACAATAGAGAGATAAGCATACATATTCAAGCATATTTGATCATTATATTGGTGGTCTCAGTGCAAAAGAACTCGTGAAGTAGTGGTGCAAGGCGCAGAACGACCATTAGCAAATTAATCCCCATGGACCAATCATGATAATATAAAAAAAATGCAAAATGGTGAAACAGGAGATCATTACACCCTGTTTAAACACAATCTTCAGTACCCAGAGTGCACATAACATATGTTGTCCACAACCATGAGTATGCTGCTAAGCCTACTATATCATAAGTTACAAACTGAAACTGAGAACCAGGGGTGGAGTCAGAAAATTTAATTTGGTGCCTCTATAATGTTAAAATTTTGAAATTTTTTAGAATTTAAGGGTATATAATGATTTGAAAAAAAAAACTAGGGCATTAATAAAAAATCATATATTAATTAAATAAAAAATTTAAAAATTATGTTTTTTTTCGAAAAATGTTTGGCATTTGCCCTACCTTGCACTAAGGTGGATGCGCCACTGCCGGAAACTAATACTTGGAATAGATCGACATGTATTTTAAATTTTCCATCTGCTCCTTCCTCAAAAATATAATAATAGATACACATTTACCTGGATAATGGCCACATGAGGCTTCTTTTCGGTTTCCTCGGGAACTAAGAAGACGGGATCCTCCTATAGTGTTAGAGTAAATCATGTTTTTGATTAGATATTAATTGATTTTGGATAATTCATGTTGACTAAGACAGAGTTCTACTCATGTTATGTTTCCTTATTGCACTCTATATATTCTTGTCAGCAATACAATAATTCATTACAGCAAATACATCTTATCATGGTATCAGAGCAATGTTCTGATTCACCTTCCAAAACCTAGATTTTTGTTTGGCCGCCATCCTTTTTCTTCCTCTAGTGGCATACCTCTCCTCCATTCTCATCACGGCCAGTGAAAAATTATCGTTCAATACCCTTTTACAAATGATACAAATTAAGCTCAATAAGTCCAACTTTCTTCTCTGGAAATGTCAGATTGAATACGTCATCAGGCCTCAGAAACTTTTTGGATATCTCGATGGGTCGACTCCATGCCCACCTCTCCCAACTCTGCCGTCAGCCGGCTCATCGTCTTCCACTTTTGCCGCTACCCTTTGCGCTCCTCCCACTGACTGTGCGGCAGCTCACAAATTGGCCAAGGATATCTATAACTTTTGGATTGATGAAGATCAGAGGGTCTGTAGTCTGTTGTTCTCCTCTCTCTCTCTCCTGAGGCTTTTTTCCAACTCCCTACCTCGTGTGTGACTGCCAAGGACATCTGGGGACAGTTTTTGCGCCACTTTTCAGAACAGTAGCACATCCACCATTCTTCACCTTCGTGCATATGGCCATGGTATACATAAGAGCAGTACCGTTCTTGAACTCCATTTATAATTCAAAGATATTTTTGAGCAGTTATCCCTTATGGGTTCTCCAGTTTCTAATGATGATCAAATAATTTGGTTTTTAACTGCTCTCGAGTTTGAGTTCAAAGATTTTTCTGCTCCCCTGATTAATTCTTCCCCTACGCTGCTTTATGCTGACATTTTGTCATGTGCTAAAAATCATGAGGCATTTTTGAAAAATCTCCAAGGAAATTCAGTACTTGTCTGGCCCTATAGCATTTTCTGTAGGTGAGCAGCCCCCAACCGAGCGAGCATGGGATCATGCGCCAGCCAGGGGAGGTGGCGCATGGGGTTCATGTTCAGCCAGAGGCGGCCGAATTGGTGGCTGCAGAGGCAGTTGGTTTGGTTTTGGTCCTGGTTAGTTCATGGCTGGGGCTAGTTCCGGACGTCGCTATCCTCATTGTACTTGGTGTGGTCATGCGGGATATTATGCTGCTACCTGTTACAAGATGTTAGCGCAAACTCGTCGTTCAAACTCCACACACTTGGCCAGAAATTTTCAGACTTCCTTGTAGATAGAGCCAAATTCTCGCGCATTCGACTGGTATGTTGATTCTGGTGCTACAAGTCATATGACATCTTCAACCTCTGGCCTTGATAGTGTCACACCTTATTCCTGTAATTCCCGTGTTTATGTTGGTAATGGTTCTTCTATTCCAATTTCTCACATTGGTGATTCTCGGATTTCTGGTACCTTGACATTGTCTGATGTTTTGGTCGTTCCTGCCATCACTAAAAATTTACTGTCTATTAGTACATAGACCAAGGATTTTAATGTATTTGTTACTTTTGATGATCAAAACTTTGTGTTTCAAAAAAAAGTTTCCATGGCAGTTGTTGGCAGGGGCTACAGTGATGGAAGACTGTGCGTGTTAGACGAGGGTGTTGCAGCACTAGTTTCCTTCTTGCAGCAGAATAAAGGATGGGCATCATTTGAGCTTTGGCATGCTCGACTGGGACATATGTCATTGGCTGTCATCTCTTGTATATAGAGGTTCGAACTTCTGTCAGTTTCTTCTTTACTACCTAAACCACACACTTGCGCTCCTTGTGTCATGGTAAAGGGGCAGCGGTTAGCTTTTGTTGAGAGTCATAAGCGTGCTGCGTACATCCTAGATTTGATAAATTGTGATTTGTGGGGGCCTTCTCCAGTTTTGTCTGCAAATGGATTTTCTTATTATGCCTTGTTTGTGGATGATTACTCTCATTTTACCTGGTTTTTTCCACTGCATAAAAAATCTGAGCTTGTTGACACTTACTTGCAGTTTGAGGCCTTAGTCGAGAATCAATTTAGGTCAAAATTAAAAGTTTTTCAAAGTGACGGTGGTACTGAGTTCTTAAATATGATCCTACGATCCCATTTTTCCTCCAAAGGCATTTATCATCAAGTTTCGTGCCCATACACCCCAGAGCAAAATGACCGGGCCAAGCGCAAACACAAACTTGTTACAGAAATGGGCCTCACTATGATTTTTCATTCGCATCTACCCTTGTTAAGATGGGATGATGCTTTTGCCACTGTAGTTTACACTATTAATCGGCTTCCCACTCCAGTGTTACAAGGGACTTCTCCTTATGGCCTTCTTTATCACCGTGATCCGATCTACTCAAACTTCCATCCTATTGGTTGTCGAGTATTTCCTTATGTTCGTCCTATGGCCCCTTATAAGTTATCTCCTTGGAGCAACTCTTATGTTTTCATCGGTTACAACTGCTATTATAAGGGTTTCCGCTGCCTTGATCCTTCCACCGGTAAGATTTATGTCACCCGTCATGCTCGTTTCGACGAAGGTTGCTTTACGTTTGTCTTGTCTTCAACCTCGGCCACTGCTTCTGCTCTCTCGACCTTAGATATTTCTGCTTTTTTGAACACTGATGTCAATTATGGCCTTCCACTCTTGACCCTTGATCTTCCGTCACCTATGCCCTACACTATTTGCTCGTCGGACTCTGTTCCGCCGTCTATTGACCGGTCAACCCCACCACAGTCACTGGCGGCCAGTCCTACTCTATCATCTCTGGCCACCTCGGTCATTAGTCCCTGGCGTCCTCTCTGGCTCCTTCTCCTTCGACCTCTTCATCGCAGTGTCGTACTCATCGCATGGCCACTAGATCATCCACTGGAGCTATTCAGCGTCAAGACTATTCTGGTCTTGTGGCTCATGGTCTTCTTGCTTCCCTTCTCGCCCAGTTGGAGCCCACTGATTTTCGTTTGGCGTTGAATGACCCGTCTTGGGTTGTTCCTATGAATGAGGAGATTGCTGCTTTATAGGGCCATCACACTTGGGATCTTGTTCCACACCCTTTTGGTGTCAACATTGTTGGTTCCAAATGGGTTTGTCGGCTGAAGTATCGTCCTGATGGTACAAATGATCGTCACAAAGCTTGCCTTGTTCCGCAGGGGTTCTCTCAGATTCTGGGCTTCGATTTCGATCATACTTTTAGTCCGGTGGTCATGGCCTCTACTGTCCAGATCGTTCTTGCCATTGCCACTATGCGCTCCTGGCCTCTTCATCAGTTGGATGCCAAGAACGCTTTTCTGAACGGTATTCTTGATACTCCGGTCTATATGCCACAACCAGTTGGTTATAAGGACTCTTTTTATCCAGATTATGTTTTCCGATTGCGAAAGTCCATCTATGGTCTTAAGCAAGCACCTCGAGCATGGTTTCAGCAGTTCTGCACCTATCTATCTCAGCTCGGGTTTAGGTGCAGTTCTGCCGACACTTCCTTTTTTATTCTCTCTCGAGGCTCGTCATTGCTCTATCTCTTGGTCTATGTCGATGATATCATCCTCACAGGCAATGACTCTGGGCTCCTTTGACAGTTTATTGTTCGGACACATCGGGAAGTTTCTATTAAGGATTTGGGTGCCCTCCACTACTTTCTTGGCTTAAAAGTATCACCCACTTTTTCAGGTCTGCTTCTCGTTCAAGCTAAGCATGCTCAGGATATTCTCACTCGTGACAGTATGTCCGATGCGGCCCCAGTCTCTACCCCCTTTGTTCCTTGTTCACAGCTACACAACTCCACCAGTCTGCCACTTCAGAATTCGACAATGTATCGATCCCTTGTTGGTGCTCTACAGTATTTGATGATTACCAGACCTGATCTGGCATTTGCGGTTAACACCATCAGTAAGTTTCTTCAGGATCCTTGTGATGACCATTATGCTGCAGCCACTCAAATTCTTCGTTACGTCAGAGGCACTCTCCATTTCGGCCTCATCTTTTGGTCGGCCAGTACTCCTAATGTCTTGGGGTATTTAGATTCCGATTGGGCTTGTTGTCTCGAGACTCGTCGGTCTACATATGACTATGCAGTCTTTCTTAATGGAAATCTTATTTCCTGGAGTGCCAAGAAGCAGCCTATCGTTTCTCATTTCAGCACTGAGTTAGAGTATCGAGCTCTTGCCAGCACAGCTTCGGAGATGGTCTGAATGGCTCATTTTCTTTGAGACCTTCGTGTTCCACTTTCTAGCTCCCCATTGCTGTTATGTGACAACAGTAGTGCCATTTTCTTAGCTCAGAATCTGGTTGCTCACAAGCGGGCCAAGCATATTGACATGACTATCACTTTGTGCGTGAGTTGGTGGCTTCTGACAAGCTGCGTGTTGCCCATGTCTCCACTGGTCTTCAAAATGCTGACATCTTCACCAAAGGACTTTCTCGTCCACTGTTTGAGTTCTTTCGGTCCAAGCTTTGCGTTGCTGAACATCCGACACTTCGCTTGAGGGTGGGGGGGGGTGTTAGAGTAAATCACATTTCTGATTAGATATTGATTGATTCTGGATAAGTCATGTTGACTAAGCCAGAGTTCTACTCATATTATGTTTCTTTATTGTACTCTATATATTCTTGTCAGTAATACAATAATTCAGTACGGCAAATACATCTTATCATATAGAGATATCAAATGATAAGACAGACCTAAGAAATAAGTTTATACTTTCCATAGAATTCTTTGCCTCTCATAAAAAGCACCAACAATAGACAGCTGAGTGAGAAATTATACCAAGAATTGCATTAGTACAGAAAAAGTATAGCAGGGAATCACTCTATAATCGAATCTTGAAATCAAAGAAAACTAGCTTGTTTTTAACTGCTTTTCAACCCTCATTACATCACATTATAGACAAACCACACCTAATCAGAATGAACCAACAAATCCAGTAAAGCGAGCCATCTAAAATGTTCCAGATTGTTATTATTATCAAAAACACTTCAAAAGCTTACACCTCTGTATCAATATTCTTTATTGGCATTAATTCTAACCACTGAAGGGTTCCACAATGGCTAGCAACTTGATGTATGGGAATAAAGCATAAACTTCATGTTGGCTAACAATGGAACGAATTAAATATGCTGCTAGCTAGCCGTTAGTAGTCAATAGGGGTACATGCTCATATGGTGTACCTTTTACGAGGATGAAATTTGTGGCTCTAAACTGCTGCTCTGTATTAATAAGTTGTATGAACAAATGGTCTATACAACTGCTCGAACTTCATCAGTGCAGTTGATTTTCTACTTGTTTTAGGAGAATAGGATGGTTTAGACTTCTGGATAACAAGATAAATATAGGACTATCTTGAATGACAAATTTTACACAGAAAATATGTCAATAAACACATATGTTAGGGAAAGATAAGGATTTCATTCATAAAACACCAGGGATACATGAATCCAAAAAAAAAAACAAAAGTTTAAGCATTATTAGCTTTAATTAGGACAAGTTTTGTCATATGGGAACGGAGCACCATGCATTTGAAATGGAGAACGATCATATACTTGAAATTATTTGAGGAGAATCGGCCTTAAACTACGTGTGAGTTAGGTCGGATTGAGTGTGAGTGAAACAACCGTTGATGAAAAATCCATTTGATGGCGAGGTACCAACTTCTTTGAACGCGTTCAAGAAGTCAGCTCTAAAACTTTGTATGGTTTTCATTTGATTGACAGAGCATTTTCTTATGTCCTTCTTGCAAGCACTCCAGAATTTGTGAGGATCAGCAGCCTCTGGAACAATATTGTTACTAATCTGCCACGCATTCACGAAAAAGATGGGTGTTTGAATCTGGGATACAACATACTGCGGAAAGAAGCACAAACTAAGCTTCATTTTGGAGGTACATGACTCGAGAAAAATCTTAGTAGAGGCATGTGTTACAACAAGTTGATCTTAGTAAGCCTCAATTGTTCACGCGCCAGAAATATCTTTGATGACGAAGTAGCCCGCATCAGAGACACATTTTAATGTAGAATTCGATGGCATCATAGTAAGGAGCCTGTCATGATTCGCAGTGAGACCACCAGCAGAACCTCCAGAAAGAACAAGTCTGAACTATTCATTCCCATTCCCAATAGTTCATCCACTATAGCTTTAAAGATTCTAGCTTCCCTGTAGTGGACATTAGTTGCTGGATCGACGAGAAAATTCTATTAGTACGGCTACCGTAGCTGGCGCTAGATGCAAAGGTGGAGAACGCATTTGCTGAATGTGTTCTCTGGGTTTTTTGAAAAAAAATTGCATGAAAATTAGAGGACACATTTACAAAATGCGTTCTCATGATTTAATATTTTTTATAGGAAAATGGAGGACGCATTTTGTGAGTGATTCCTCACGGGACCAATTTTTTAAAATCAGATTTTCAGAGGACGCATTCGGTGAATGCATCCTCATGTTATGTTAATTTTTTTAAAATTTTCATGGAGAGGACGCATTCTGTGAATGTGTCCTCAATTTGTGATTTTAATATTTTTATTTTCGTGAAAGTCCTCATTATTGGCTTTAATTTTTATTTTCTCTTGGTTTTATTAAATAACTTTAACTTGCATGTTATTAAAAATGGGTCCTGAGTTTAACAAATAAATTTTTTAATCCAACATTTTCAGAATGCGTCTTTAATGAAAAATAAATATTTTGATCAGTCTATTTTATAATTTATCAATTATTTTTTTTTATATTTCTGTTGTGGGTGAAAATAGCACATGAACTGAGATTTTTGAAGAAAAATTTGAAATTTTAGTTGATCAGGGAGTAAAGTCGTCTTTAGTATTGATTACTAAAATACTTTTTTTTTTAATAAACCATCCGGAGATGGGGGAGTTGTATTTGGCCTTCCCATGCCATAAAATAAACGGAAAAATTAAATTACTGAGAAAGGAAGCAGTAGCTAAGTGAAGATATACAGTAGTGAGCACTAGGCTCGTGAGTCCCCATTAGTTGCTTCCAAGGAATGAAGAGAACACGATGATTACTAAAATACAAGTGTATTGATTACTTTATTATTAAAAGAAATTTATTTTAAAATATTAATTATTTAAACACGATGATCTATCACTCGAATTGATTTACATCTACCTGCATTAATAATATTATTTTAATAGCAGTATTTTAAAGATATTACTATTTGTAAAATTGTATCGGGAGAAATAAGCCATGTACAAAATTAATGTATGATTTTCCACTAATATACAAAACATACTTGAAAATTATGTTATGATAATAAAAAGAATAAAAATTTAAAATTAATATGTTAGTGTAATCTCAATTTTTATATATTATTTTTCTAAAATATGGTTTGTTTAAATCTGTTTTATTAACGTTTATAATTATAAAAAAATAAGGCACATTGTAAAATACTAATAATTTAAATTTAAATTATAATAAATATTTTATTTTTAATTTTTTTTATGGATTAGTAAAAGTTTGAGCTAAAATATAATTGAGATAAGTTTACTATGTAATAAAATATTACAAAAGTTAAAAAATTAATTTCACCCAAGTCTACTTATGCACTATTTTCACCCAAAATAAAAATATGAAAAATAATAATTGATGAATTATATAATAGACTGATTAAAATATTAATTTTATATTAAGGACGCATTCTGAAAATACTGGATTAAAAAAATTATTCGTTAAATTCAGGACCCATTTTTAATAACATGCAAGTCAAAATTTATTTAATAAGACCATGAGAAAAAATAATAAAAGCCAATATTGAGGACTTTCACGAAAATAACAATATTAAAATCACGCATTGAGGACACATAAATTTTTAAAAAAATGTGCAGAAAAAAAAACAGAGGACACATTTGCTGAATGCGTCCTCTAATGGGTGCGTAAAAAAAATATATGTCAAAGAGGATGCATTCGGAGAATGCGTTCTCCACAATGGTGACCGATTTTTCATAAGATGCACAATTGCATTCAAAATCTTTATATCATACACACAAAAATAAAGCTCTCCTGGATCGATTGTCTCTCCACAATGGTGACCGATTTTTCAGAAGATGCACAATTGCATTCAAAATCTTTATATCATACACATAAAAATAAAGCTCTCCTGGATCGATTGTCTCGACATCACTAGTGAATAATGATCTGTCGCAGTACCTAACTTCAATTCTATTCTAGTTGTAGAAATCTGGATTGACGCGGCAGTCGTTGTTTCGGCTTCTGCCAAAACGAATGGTCGTTTTCATTAATTTAGAGGATCCTAAGTCACCCTTTGCGTAGTCCGCACACTCTGTTGCAGTGTTGCACCAGGCTCCTCCATGTAAGTAAACCAACCAATTCTTGATTCCGTCTCCAAATCCTTTGTCGAAATGATAAGCCGTGCGCTTCCATCCAAACAAACTACTCCTTTTGCCACAACCGAATCAAGGCAAGTGATGGGGATATCAAACCCATCCACTTTAAAAATAACAAGCAGGAGACAAACACCACAAAACCACTGGTGTAGTAGTTCGTTCATGATTCCTGGATATTCACAAGGAAGAGTAATGAAAGCAGTAATATTGAGGAGCAGTGCTACTATCTGATTTTCTTCTTCATACCATTGTCAACATATGCTGGTATTGTATGGGCTAGCTAGTAGTAGTTTCAAAATATGCCGGTTGGCTACCAGCTGAAGATGACAAGTACCCTAAAAAAACTTTCTTGCGTTGCTTTGGATTTTGTTTTAGCCTTTGATGGACAGATTTTGAAAAAGGATTGTTAGAGTAAGTCAATTAGATGATTAGATTGGTTTTGATTTATGTTTATCATGTTGACTAGGATAGAGTTATTTTAGTCATAATCCATCTCTTTGTACTATAGATATTTCATTCAATAATAACAGATACATTACGGAAAATCATTCTTTCATGGTATCACAGCAAGTTCTGACCCTAAACCCTAAATTTTAATTTTAAATTTTTGTTCGGCGCCTCTCTCCCTTGAAGTTTTAATCCTAAACCCTGATTCCAATGTAGTTCCGGTCAAAATTCGACAACCCCCGCAACCTCCGACGGCTCTTTTCTGTCCTCAGGCAGTTATCCTTTCGACGTCGTTATCTTCCACCGTTCAATTAATCTCCTCCGGTAGCACCGATGATCACTACTGTGTTCATCGGTGTCTCTGCTTTTCCATCGTCTTCCGGTGCTCTACAATATCCCTTCCCGGTGTTTATCCAGTCATCATCAGCGTTCCAGTCATCTCCGGCGTTCAACAGCACCGGCTTCCAGTAGCATGGCATTCCAGTCATCTCTGATTTTTATAGCTCGTTGTCGGCATTATTTCTCCAGCGGCGTCCCTATCCAAGCAGTTCGGCATCTCTGCTCAGAAATCCAATTTAGCGAGTCAGATCCACGTGCCTTCAGGGATACTTGCGTGTCTGCACGTGCAATCATGAACTGTATGCGCCTCAGTTTCTCTTCAGCGCATGAACTGCATGCGCTTCAGCTTCTCTTCAGCGCGTCTCCTACACGCGCCCTACACATTCTTGGGAATTTTTTTAAGTTTGTTGATTTCTTATTTGCTTCTTTTGATATGTCACATTTTGATTCCCAATGGTGTGATATTTCGAGATATTCTAGTTTTTCCCATCATTGATGACACAGTGGCTCCAAGTGGGTTGTAGACTCTAGCACCACAAAAAACATGGCATTGTCCCCTATTGTTATTGATCATGTGACACGTTATGATGGTTCTACGTGCGTCTATGTTGGTAATGGTTCTAAACTCCCTATTACTCATGTTGGCGATTCTCATATTCCTAAGTCCCTGACACTTTATGATGTGCTTATTGTGCATGTTATCGCTAAAAATTTGCTTTAGAAAATTAACTTGGGAATTAAATGCTATTGTCTACTTTGATGATCGCTCATTTATTATTTGGCATAAAATTACTAGTGAAACTTTGGGTCACAATCATAGTGAAAATGAGCTTCATATTTTAGAGTATGGTGCATATGCTTTCATGTCTACTGTGGAATCCAATAAGTCACATGCGTCTTTTGAAATCCGGCATGCTAGACTTGGTCATGTTCCACATTCTGTTAATTCTGGCTTGCGTGCTTCTGGATCTTTATCTATCTCATCGGTTTTTCCAAAACCTACCCTTTGTGATGTGTGTGATAATGCTAAAGGGAAACATTTATCTTTTCATTCAAATGATAAAAATGCTGCTAGGGTACTTGATCTAGTTCATTGTGATTTATGGGGACCCTCTCCTATTTTATCCGCTGATGGTTTCTCCTACTATGTCATTTTCCTTGATGATCATTCCTAACTCTCGTGGTTTTACCCACTTCGTTGCAAATCTGATTTTTAGGATGTCTATCGCCAGTTTGAGGCTTTTGTGGAGAACCAGTTTTCTTCAACCATTAAAGTGTTTCAGAGTGATGGGGGGACTGAGTTCGTAAATGGTCACTTATGCTATCACTTTCAGAAAAATGGTATTCATCATCAGATTTCTTGCCCGTATACTCCTGAGTAGAACAGTCGAGTTGAGCGGAAGCACCGGCAAATTGTTGAGATGAGCTTGTCTATGTAGTACCACTCTTATGTCCCTCTCTCCCACTTGCCTCACACCTTTGCTGCAGCCGTTTATACCATAAATCGGCTTCCACTCCAGTTCTTGGCCAACGATCACATATGAAGTTGTTAATGGCTGAGTTCCCAGATACACGAACTTTCATGTATTTTGTTATCGTTTGTACCCTTATCTCCGTCCATATGCAGCTCACAAACTTGCTCCTCATAGTTTTCCCTATATCTTTCTTGGGTACAACTCTCAGTACAAGGGATATCGATGTTTAGATCCTACGTCAGGAAAGATATATGTCACCAGACATGCTCAATTTGACGATTCTTTCTTCCTTTATGCCGATGGTTCTACTTCAATGTCTCCATTTTCTCTGGATGTCTCTACTTTTTTGGATCCCGCTGATACATCAGCCAATATTCCCGCTTCTTCCATGGTGGCATCTACTTCTGCTTAGCTTGTCACTTTGGTTGCCAGCCCTCCTGGCTCATCGATCCAATTGTCCTCATGGGCTATGAAACCTTGTTCTATTTTTCTTATGATTTAGACCATCCAGTGGCTGCTTGGTCTCATCTTGCTCTGCCCATCTCGCCATTGACCAACACACCGGGTTCACTGACAAGCACATCTAGTTTGTTGGCCACCTTGCTGGCCCCTTTGGCAACTTCAAGTGATCCTCCAGTCTCTCCACCTCGGCCTCACACTCATAGTATGGCTACTCGATCACCAACTTGGGCTATTCAAGGCAGAGATTATTATGATATTGTTGCCCATGGTTTCAATGCTACTTTGCTTTCTCAGTCTGAACCCACATATTATAACACTGCTCTTCAGGATCCAGCCTAGGTTTCTACTATAGACGACGAGATGGTAGCACTTCAAGGTCAGCACACCTGGGATTTGGTGCCTCGCCCTTCAGACGCTATCATTGTTGGCTCGAAATGGGTCTACAGATTGAAGTATTATCTAGATGGCACTATTGATTGTCACAAAGCTAGACTTGTGACACGAGATTTCTCGTAGATTCTAAGTTTAAACTTTGACCACACTTTTAGTCCTGTGGTCAAAGGCTCCACTGTTCGGACGATTCTCGCCATTGCCACCATGCGCTCTTGGCTGCTTCATCAGCTGGATTTCAAGAACACTTTTTCTTAATGGCATTCTCGATACTGTAGTCTATATGAAGCAACGTGTTGGATATCAGGTCCCTGTTCATCCAAATTATGTTTTTCGCTTATGAAAGGCCATTTATGGTCCTAAGCAAGCTCGTCGGGCATGGTTCCAAAGCTTCAGTAGTTATTTGACTCAGCTTGGGTTTCATTGTAGCTCAGTTGATATTTCTTTATTTGTTCTCTCGAGAGGGTCATTGTTGTTGTATCTCTTTGTTTATGTGGACGACATCATCCTTACAGGAAAAGACTCGACTCTTCTTTGACAATTCATTGATCGAGCACACAGGGAGTTTGCGATCAATAATCATGGTGCTTTTCACTACTTTCTTAGCCATGAAGTTTCGCCTACCTCCTCAGGGTTACTTCTTGGTCAAGCGAAGTATGCTCTTGATATTCTGATTCGGGCCGGTATGTCTGATGCTCCACCAGTCTCTATGTCATTTGTGCCCTATTCTTAGTTGCACAGTTCGACCAATCCTCCGCTCAGGAATCTGACTATGTGTCATTCGCTTGTTGGGGCACTTCAGTATCTCACCATCACTCATCCGAATTTGGTTTTTTTGGCCAACAAGGTCATTCAGTAGCTTCAGGATCCTAGAGATGACCATTTCAATGTAGTCACACGGATTCTACGCTATGTTCGTGGCACCCTTCACTTTGGACTTAGCTTCCATTCCACCAGTTCTCCTGAGGTGTTGGGGTATTCTGATACTGACTGGGCTCACTTTTTGGAGACTCGTCTATCCACTTACGGTTATGCAGCTTTCCTTGGTGAGAATCTGGTCTCGTGGAGTGCTAAGAAACAGCCCATCATTTCTCGCTCCTGCACTAAGTCTGAGTATTGTGCTCTTGCCAACACCGCCTCAAAGGTTGTTTGGATTACTCATTTACTCCATGATCTTTGGGTTCCACTCTCTGGTTCACCATTGCTGTTATGCAACAACAACAGTGCTACAGTTTTGGCGCAAAATTTGGTGGGGGCACAAGAGGGCGAAGCATATTGATATCGACTACCATGCTGTTCGTGAGTTGGTGACCTCTGGCAAGCTGACCCTTGCTCATGTTCAGACCTCTCTTCAGATTACAGACATCTTCACCAAGGGGATCTATCATCCGATGTTCGAGTTCTTCAGATCCAAGCTCTGCGTCGACGAGCATCAAACGCTTCACTTGACGGGGGTGTTAGAATAAGTCAATTAGATGATTAGATTAGTTTTGATTTGTGTTTATCTTGTTGACTAGGCTAGAGTTATTTTAGTCATAGTCCATCTCTTTGTACTCTATATATTTCATTTAGTAATAATAAATTCATTAAGGGAAATCATTATTTCAAGGATGTTCGTTGAATAACTTTATGAAGCTAAGACACAGTGTGAGGAAGCTCTAATTGAAAGAGGCCGGTATGAAACTTTCACCATTAGCACTTTAATATGAAGGTGTCACTGTTACGATTTTATTGTTACACGTGGATGGAAGAGGTTGAAATGTTTATGCTCTTGAATGTTGATTAAGTAAGCCGAGGAGTGGACTATAGAGAAATTTGAAGAAACTGCAGAACCTGTTAGATATGGGGTTGCGAAGTGCATATTCTAATGATGTTCTGTTTGTTATCAACGAAAATTTGCACGCGGTTTGATGTATCTATGTGTAGTAGATATCTTAAAATTTCCAGAGCTTAAATGCCGTTTTTTTTGTTGAGGTAACAGCTTCAGAAGACCTCCCGGTAATCTTCGTATCTACGCCTTATCCAAAAGTAGCAAATTTAATATGACAAGTTGATCTGCCATTTTTGTTTTCTTGGTTGAATTGCGATTGATAATAGTTGCGAGGATGGAGGTTTTCATCGTCTAATTCACGAAAGCACACATATAACCCTATGATAATTGAAATTGAAAATATAACCTTAGATAGTTAGTGTATGTATAAATATAACATTTTCCAGCAGTTTATGGTCGAAATTCAATGAAAAAACTAATTTACCCCTCTGTAAAAAAAATACAAAAAACATTGATATTACATTCATACCTCTAAAGCCCTAATTCTCCCTCTTTCATTTTTCTCTTCTTCAACTAAAAGATGGGTTGGGCGAAAAGAAGGTTAAAAGAGTTCAGGTGCTTCTCCACCATCTCCTTTGTTTTGGTGCTCCTCCACCATCTCCTTTGTTTTGGTGCTCCTCCACCATCTCCTATGTTTTGGTGCTTCTCCACCATCTTCCATGGGACCATATTTTCCTCTCTCGTGCACCACCACCACCCTAGCGGTGGCGCGAGTGAAAAACTTCTCTCCAGTCAAAACCTACTACTCCCTCACTCTTCCCACACCCTGAAATCTCACTGTTTTCGTTGGAAAAATCCAATTTTTTCTGCAACTCTTTTCATTTCTCGCCCCAAAAAATCTACTTCCTCCATGAAAACTACTTTTCTCGGCGCAAATCCGAGAAAATGCAAAATCTTGATAAGACCCAAAACTTGATTTTGATTTACGGAGGCATTTATGGTGTTGTGATGATGATGGCAGCTTTTTTTGGGGCAGAAGGTGGTTCAGGGACCTTGTAGACCCATAAAACAACATCGGCAGTGGAAGATGAGGCCTAAATCAGCTCGACGCAGCCACCGTTGCTTGGGTTAGGGTTTTGCATTTTAATATGAATCTTGATAGGAGGAGGCGGTGGGAAGCTAAGGCATAGGAGGAAGCAGGGCTAGGGCTTAGGAGAAGTAGGAGGGGCTAAGGCTGAGAAGGAGTCAGTGGGAGGTTAGGGCAGGAGGTGGTGGTCTGGAGGATTCCGGTGGGGAGGTGGAGTGGTGGCAGTGGGAGGCTAGGGCAGGAGGTGGTGGTTTGGAAGATTTCGATGACAGAGGTGGAGTGGCGGCAGCGGGAGGCTAGGGAATGAGGTGGTTGTCAAGAGGATTCTGGTGGTGGAGGTGGAGTTGGAGTGGGAGTGGGAGGCTAGGATCGGAGGTGGTGGTTTGGAGGATTCCGGTGGCAGAGGTGAAGTGGTGGTGGCGTGGTGAAGGTGGTGGCAGTATAGTGGTGGGTCAAAGGGCATTTTTATCTTTTAAGATTTTGTTTTAGGCTGAAAGGGCATTTTGGTCATTTCAAGTCGGTCAATGGCCGGAAATGGTCAGTCAAAGCTAGAATATAGTCTTCAGGGTTATATTTGCACTTATGTAAAGTAGTTAGGATTATTTTTGTACTACAAATTATATCAGGGATATATTTGCATTTTCTGAACTATATAGGGTTATATTTGTATATTTCCCAACCATATAATAGGGTGTGTTGAGGTAATGAATGGAACAACCATGAGGTTTGGTAAAGCCGTGCATACCATTATGATGTAGTTTACTCACTTTATGCTATTCTAGTCTTTGCTTCCCTTCATCAAAAGTTGGTCATTTCCTTTCAAAAGCCAAGATTGCACATGCAATTGGTTTTTTTTTTTAATTCAAACCATCATAAGATGGGGGGACTTTATTTGGCTCCCCAAACCTCCAAATTGGGCTTAAAACCCGTAGAATCTATCTGACAGTTAGATACATGAGAGAATTGGACAAAAGATAGACAATTTCATCGGCATAGGTATATGCCATAAACAAAAGAAGAAGCCTATACAAAAGCGAAAGGAAAGTGGAGAGTGGCTCTCCCTTCATGTGTTCGAACCGGGAACAGGAGGAGCTCTTCTGTTTGTGTAAGACTCCACACCCCAAGTGTCGACTTACACTCCAGCCTAGCCTAGACAAAACCTGTGTTATGCCCTGATTCTTCTCCAAGAGTGGAGATTATCCATCAAAAGCTTCTCTCTCAGTTGTGGAAAATGTCTGAGATCAGTGAGATACCGTGATTCCCTCCTTTGCTGTCCGTACTTTGCTAAAAAATCAGCAGGGCCATTAATTTCTCTGTAGATGTGGGAAGCTCGGATGTTGTTCTGCTTCATCAGGTCTGCAACTTGTCTGGCCAATTGAAGACAGATCCACGGAGGCTCCAAGTTGCCATTAATGATGTTCACTGCCGGTTGACTGTCCATCTCCAGTGAGACATTGTAATAGCCGTGTTCCATTGCTAATTGGATGCCTTGAAGGGCTGCTTGGAGCTCCACCTGCAAAGGAGAAACCCCGTGTATTAGATTGTAAAATGCCAGCCTGAATCTTCCCCCAGTGTCTCTTATTAGACCCCCAACAGACGAGGAGTTTTGTTTAAAAGATGCATCAACATTCAGCTTGAATCCGACATCAGGGGGTTCCCATTTGATGGGGATAAGTCTTGTTAGTGGGGGTGGATTCAGGACAGAGATTAGTCCTCTTTGGATCCATTTGCAATCAGAGGGATTGCCAGAAGCATGTGTCCTTACTATGGAGATTAGTCTACTGTTTGCCTTTACTTGATTCCAGGTTTGTAAAGGGGTTTTTTTAACACCCTGGTAAAGTATCTGGCCCCTAGCTTTCCACAATTCCCATAAAATTAGACATGGTAGAGAGCAGCACAGGAAAACATGGAGTTTTGGCAGATGTGATATACTCCAGTATGATGTTAATCTGTCCCATAAATTAACAAAGTGAATCTGTGGTAGGTCTAGGGTAGCATGCATTTGTTTCCATATTAGAGAGACATAAGGGCATGTGTTAAAAAAATGCTGCAATGTATCCTCATGCTGACAGAAAGGACATTTTGATACATTAGTAATCCCAAAATCTTTAAGCATATCATCCATTGGCATCAAATTATTAAGGATTCTCCAAGTAAGGAAGGTAATCTTCACAGGTAAGTTTAGAGATTGTACCTTCGTCAGTGATGCAGATTCTCTATGCCTGTGTCTCAAGCTTTTATATGCACTTTGAATCGAAAACTTACCTTGCGGGTTTGGTGTCCATACCATGATGTCCTTGTCCTCAGTAAAAATGTACTCCCTTTGCATCTTCTGTATCATATCTGCAGAAATGTATGGTGCCAAGAAAGCTAATATTGATACCTTGTTAGTGTAAAATTCTCTAACTGTCAGGTTAGGATGCAAGGGTCTGATTCCATCTAACTTATCTATCAGCATTCCATCACCCAGCCAGTTTGAATTCCAGAAACTGCATGTACCATTTCCTAGAATGATTCTAGTGTGAGATTCTGCAAATTCAGAAACTGACTTCACTCTCTTCCATACATCAGAAGTTCTTCTGTGGTTTGGAAGAGACCAAAGGAATTTGGTCCAGGGTGCATTGCCCTGCTGCATTTTCCACCAAAGCTTAAGGGAGTATGCATCTATAATGGAGTCTAAGTTTTTAAAACCTATCCCATTCTCTTGTTCTGGAAATGCCATTCTTTCCCAAGATCTCCAGTGCTTATGCTTCTTTCCCTCTGTTTCCCCCCATAGAAAATCTGAGCATAGCATTTCAATTTTTCTAAGAATGAAACTTGTTGGTTGCATCACAGCAAATACATGTTGGGGTATGGAGGAGAGTACATACTTGATAAGTATTATCCTTCCCCCTTTAGAAATCCATTTAGAGTTCCATGTATTTATTCTAGCACTTATAGATTCTAAAGTTCCAAGAGAATGTGCATTAAGTTTTCTACCCTTATATATGGTACAGCCTAGATACTTAAAGGGAAAACTACCCTCCTGCATTCCCAAGATTCTCTTAATTTTACTTTTATGTGCTCTACTGCTTTTTTCACCTGTGTAGAAGTTGGATTTTTGCATATTTACTTTTTGCCCAGTAGCCATTTCAAATGAGGTGATAAATGCAGCAAAATTTTTAAGAGACTTATCAGTTGCTTTAAGGAATATACATGTGTCATCAGCATAGATTAGATGTGTAAGTGGTGTAGTGTGCTGTGGCACATGAAACCTTGCTAATGTACCAGATTCAAATAAGGTATGGAGCTTCCTGGACATGAGTTCAGTTAATATGTTGAACAAAAAGGGGGACAGAGGGTCACCCTGTTTGAGACCTCTTGATGGTTTAAAAAAACCATAAGAAACTCCATTAATGATAACAGAGAACCATGCAGATGCTATGTTAGACATAAGTATTCTGACTAAAGTGCCATGGAATCCCAGTTTGAGCAGAAGTGAATTAAGAGCAGGCCAGGAAACCCTATCAAATGCTTTGGTCATGTCTAATTTGAGGATAAGGTTGAGACATTCTTTATCTTTCTGCAAGAATCTAGTAGACTCTTGCATCAGGATAACATTATCAGAATTTTTATCCTTTCCATCAGTATCTTGGTGCATACACTTCTCTCTCTCTCTCTCTCACTTTCCCCATTATGGGTGCCTCATAATATTGCTTTTAGTTTTTTTCTTTTTTAACTCTCACTCAACTTGTAATAGGACGAGAGCTATAAGTTGATTTTTATCTTTAACTAGAATTATCATTCTAAGCCTTAGAAAAAAAAATATGAAAAGTAGTACAAATATGAAAGAAATGCGTCTCAACTCGATATTTTTTATTTTGGTTTCTCTTAGTGGAGATTTGTACTATGAATTACGACTAGTAAATGAAATGGAAGGAATGAACAGTCCATGAGGTTTGGTAAAGCTGCACAAACCATTTTGGTGTAATTTATTCACTTTATGCTCCTCCCTTCTTTACTTCCACTACTACAAATTAGAGCTATCATAACACTTTCCTTGGAATACTTATTAAAAAT
Organism: Rubia yunnanensis; assembly: GCA_037428765.1. NCBI lineage: Eukaryota > Viridiplantae > Streptophyta > Magnoliopsida > Gentianales > Rubiaceae > Rubia > Rubia yunnanensis. The sequence goes on from CM075068.1 coordinate 82,546,382, forward strand.
GTTACAATATCTTATAAAGCGTTAAACTTTTGAAAAGTGTTACTTAAATATTGAAAAGTGTTACCTAATATTTAAAAAAGTGTTACGTTAGATCCACCTAAGGTAATACTTGTAAAAGTGTTACTTTAGGTGCTATTGTAACACTTTAAACCTATTGTAAAACTTTTACAAGTATTACCTTAGGTGATGTTACATTAGATATAACGTAACACTTTTTGAAATTTAGGTAACACGTTTCAATAATTATGTAACATTTTTCAAAAGTGTAAGTAACATTTTAAATGCTATTGTAACATTTTTCATAAGTGTTGCAAGGAAAGTGTTACGCTAGCCTTAGTTTGTAGTAGTGTTCACTTCATACAAAGTTGGTCCTTTCCTTTCAAAGGCCAATATTGTGCATGAAATTGGTGCATACCTCTCTCTCTCTCTCTCTCTCTCTCTCCATTTTGGATCCCTAATAATATGACTATGAGATGATTGTTTTTTTGCTTTTTAGTTTACTTTCCCACCCAACTTGTACTAGGACGAGGGCTATGAGTTGATTTTACCTTTAACTAGAATTGTCATTCTAAGCATTATGTATAAACTATAATGGGTTGTTGCACTTTGTGCAGTCTGAACACGAAAGAACTTGGCCTTCTTTCCGGCATATTTTAACCAACTGCTTAATCTTAACTTGAGTGCATTGTTGGAAATTCTAGATGCTTTCTGCTTGATCTTAACTTGTTATGAACTTACATCATGTAAACTGGATTCAAGCCATTTTCTAACTTTATGCATATCTCTGTGATTTGATGACTTACTCTGACAATACACTAATTATACTATTGAACTTACATCATGTTACCGCCTAAAATGCTCTAAAATTGGCTACACATCCAAGGAGTGAAAGAAGGGAACATATGAGACAACCAACCAAAATGGAAATAAGGAAATGGAAAACAAAGGAACAACTAGCCTGCCCTTACCCAAACCATACAACCCAACCTCCCCAAGCACTCTCACAACAACTTCAATACAGATAGAAACATTTGGATAGGCCACATGAAGAATACAATGGGAAAACTCACACTAAGGTTAGGAAAGATTGTTCACCACTGATAGTTTTGACCTTAAAAGGCCCCCCAAAGATCCATATGAAGTGTATCAAAAGGAATAAAACTATGATTGGATTTTTCAGGAAATGGCAATCTTGTCTGCTTAGAAATAGAACAAATGTCACATTTATTTCATGTTTGGAAGGTTCATATGATTCAATACAACATCAGAAGAATGACCTAGCTTACTTGGTAAATTCTCTAAATCATTATCAGATAGAGAATGTACAGCATTTACTGTTGACTGAACAACTAAGCTATCTAGCTTAAGTGTGGACAGATACTGCTTGATAACTCCAGTTTGAAATGATTTCTTGTTCAGAATATATAGACCATTTCTTTTAGTTGCAACGTCTAATACTGAGTTAGTCCTGTAGTCCTGTAGGATACACGCATTAGAATATAAAGTAAGATAAATTTGAGAATTTTGTGCTATCTTTTGAACTGAAAGAAGATTATCCTTAAAACCTTTTACAAACAAGTAGTTCATCATTTTCAAGTGATTGTTCATTTTGACAGAACCTATGGCATTTATGGAGACTTTTGAATGAACCGGTAAGAGTATTTGTGTTTTATGAGTGGCTGAATGAAGAGTTTGAAACAAAGAGAGATTACTGCACATATGTGAAGTAGCACCACTGTTAAGAGTCCAATCATCAATCTCAAAACAACTAGTAGTATTAGTATAGTCAGTTATAAGACTACCTGCAAAGTCTAGGTGGGCGAAGTTGATCATATCACCTGAATCTCCTCCTTGCTTTTTTCCCTTTCCTTTCATCAATTTCCCAAACTCTATTTGAATGATGTTTGCAATAATAGCCTACATATTTCCCATTCCTTTGCTTTCTCCAACCTCAAACAAAGTTCCAGGTGAATCTTGCTCAGTTTCATCTTAAAAACCTGAAGAGTTAGCATAATTTGCATAAGGTTTGCATAAGGTTCACCCTTCACTTTGCTTGCATCTGGCCACCAGCCTGGGTATCCATTCATTTTGAAGCAAGAGTCGTTCAAATGTCCATTTCTATGGCAGTAATCACATTTTAAGAGCTTCTTAGTATCTGCATCTTTTTTCTTTTGACCAAATTTCCCTGCATGATTTTGACCTGATCCATGCCTTACAAGCATAGCAGCTGATTGATTCACGTTCTTAATTGTGTTCCTTTGCACACTTCTATGTTGCTTTTGCTTACTAAACAAATAGTATGCCTTTCCAACAGTAGGCAATGGATCCATCATAAGGATCTAGTCTCTTAGAGCATCATACTAATCATTTAATCTAGACATAAACTATTGCAACGTATCCTTATCAGATTGCATATCCAATTTCACAGAAAAACCACAATTGCAATCACAGTGACAACAAGTGCACTTATTCCTTGGTCTAATCACATCAATTCAAACCCAAATGTCTTTCAAATTGGAGAGATACTGAACAATTGAATCAGTACCTTGTTTAGTCTCAGCCAAATTAGTTATCAGTAGATAATAAAGAGGTCCATGGCTAACTGCAAACCTCTCTTCAACCTCATCCCATAGTTTCTTTACATCTGCTTGAAAAGCAAAGCTCCTGGCAATGTCTTTGCTAATCGAGTTTCTAATCCACGAAAAAATCTTTGAATTAGCCTTCATCCATGTCTGATGCATCAGAGAATTTGCAGTAGGTTTTGGAAATTCTCTAGTAATGAGAGTGCAGTAATCATTTCCTCTCTCCAAATTATGTAATTCTTCTATGCTAAGAGATCAGATACGATCACAAGGCTTGCATGATTTAAAGACATGAGTAGCAATAGATCATCTAGCTTGATTCTCACAAACCCTTTAGCATCACCAGTATGAGGATCGTTTCCTCTTTCACCAGTCACTGATCCAGTGCTCATATTTGATCACTATAATTGAAGATTCAAGAAGTTTTTCAAGAAGTATTGGATCGAGAACCTATAGCTCTGATACCATGAATAAATCAAAGCAATTAAGCCAAAGAAACAAGCTCAAAGAGCTTAAATCTAAGAAGACAAACTTATTTTCAATAGAGAAAATAGAGAGAAATTTTTTGATTGTATTAACTTACCAAATGAAAGAAGTACATCTGGTTTGTATACACAAATCAAGCGCTAACTGTCTACAAACTATCTAACCACTGATCTATACAAGTGGACTAACAACTATAACAGAAAACCTACTATAAATCTAATGAAAAAAATGATTAGTTTTAAACGAGAAGTCCACCGACTTGGTTTGAATTTGGTGCCAAAATCCGATCAAGCTCCTAAGCTTCATTTTTACCATCAGCTCCAATCTGATTATCAGCAGCAATATATTTCTTAAAACATTCTCAAGCATAATTCTCATCCAGAAAAACAATCTTTGATTGAGCTTTGAGATATTAAGTTTATAATTAGGTCTGTTATGTTTTCCATCTGAGCTCATTTGTTTTGAGGTTTGGTCTTTAGTTCGCTGTATTTAAGAGTGTGTGTAGATTATCGAACATAATTCATGATATGCATATGGAGAGATGAAGGAATTTTTTCCTTCGATTTATTGCAGCTACTGCTTCATTTTCTGTGTCTAAAATTAATGGAATTCAGAATCAAAAGCAGAAGCAGAGGGAAGCAGCTCGCCAACTCAGCTAGGACTCAGCTTCAAGTTGCAAGTTGTATAGTTAGTTTTTTGTTAGATTCAAGTAAGATAGTTTCTCTTGTTAGTTAGTTAGCTGAGAAGTTATAACATAGATTAGATATAATAGTCATGTATATAAGGTGATTGGATATTCTCTTTTGGTAACTTTATCAATAAGAAATATTTTCCCATTTTGTAAACCTCATTTACTTACAGTTTTTTTTGGCTTTTTTCATATAGTTTTCACATGGTATTAGAGCAACAGGCTGTTAAATCTTGATTGCAATTCTATTTTTCCATTCTATCTATCTTCGTAATCTTCTTCTTTAATTCATCTATGGAAATTTCAATTTCAATGCATTTAAGAAATGATGAAAACACTAAAAAAAATAATTAGATGAAGTACACTGTGGATGATGATGGTTTTGTGAAGATCAGGCCTAAAGATCCACTGATTCTAAATCCTGGAGATCATTCAAACATAATGATCATCACTGATCTCCTCACGAAGAGGAATTATCTGATCTTGATCAAGGCTAAGGTGTCAGCCTTAGGATCGAGAGACAAGATGTGTTTTTTGACTGGAGAATATGAAGTTCCAGATGAGGATTCACCGGTCTAAAAGTAATGGAAGAAGGTAAACTACATCCTAGTCTCATGGATTATAACTGAAATGTCTAAGGATATAGCTACGAGTTTTGCATTCGTTGATAATGCTAAAACACTATGGGAAGAAGTTAGGGACAGGTTTTCAATGAGTAATGAACCTTTGTTGTATCAATTGAGAAGAGATATTGCTGAAATAAGGCAGGGAAAAGGACAGTAAATTAGTACTATTCTGCTATCAAAAGTCTGTGGGATGAACTGATTCTCATGAGGCCTAGGAGAAGGTGTGTGTGTGTGTCTTACATATACATGCAGATGTGGATATGAAGAAGGTGTGACTCAGGATGAAAATGAGGGAAAAGTACAATAGTTTTTGGTTGGATTGAATGAAGATTTTGAGGCTATCAGGAATCAGGTGTTGGTGATGGAACTTACACCACATGTTAGTAAGATTTGTGCCTTAATGGAAAAGGGTGAGAGTCAGAAGATGACTATAAAGAATTGTATTGTATCTGCTATGAAATTAGCAATGTTTGTGAGAGCTTAATTTGAGCAAAAGAACCATAACTCAGGAGGTTATGTTGCAGGAAGGATCAACTTCAGAAAGAAGGATGATCAAGCCAAGAAATCCATGATATGTGATTATTGTCATAAAACTGGTAACATCAAGGAGTTTTGTTTTAAGATCGTAGGGCCTCCTTACTGGTGGAAGGAGCGAAAACCAAAGCAAAAGTTTGCATATAATGTTGTGTTTATTAGAAGAAGAAGCAGTGCCATTCGATGCCTCTGACTTGAAATCAGGATCAAATATCCTGGCAATGGTTTCCACTTTTGTTAAGATGCTGGAAATGAATAAAGCTCAGAATCAGAATGGCAAAGGAGTGGAATCCAATAGTGAGGTTGTCAACATAGCTCAAATTTTGAATTTCTGAAGTAGTACTTACATTCATATGATAAATTCTTCTTTTCAATTTGATGATGATACATGGATTCTGGAAAGTGAAACATCCAGTCATATGTGTAGCTATAAATCTCTCTTTAAAGACTGTTCTATTAGAAACACACCCATCCCAATACATCGACCAAATAACACCACTCAAATGGTCTGTGCCACAAGATCAGTACATCTAACACCATCATTGATTTTACAAGACTGTTTTATACTGTAATAGCCGCTTCTGCGACCCTGACATGGGGGTCCGGGGGGCCGCAGATGCCCCCGGCTTAATGGACTGCTGTTGATTTGGGCCGAATTGCATTTTTGGCCCAGTTTGTTAGGGTTTAGTGGAGACAGCATATGAAGTGTCTCTCTCCTCTCTGTAAACACTAATTCTATTCTGCACTTAGATAGGTAGAAATCTGGCCAATTTCTTGGCGTCTGTAACTTGCTACCTACTATAGTGAATCCGTCTCCCGTGGATGTAGCCAAAATTGGTGAACCACGTAAATCCCGTGTCTTGTTATTTTCGTTCATATTTTCTGTTCTTTCTCCATTCCGCACAACATTCGTGATGTTTTCTTAATCCAAATACTTAAATCTAATAAGGCCATTCGAGTTGCAAGAGCTAGCCGATGACTATATCTAGTTACTCCTGCATCTTTTAATAAAAGAATAATAGACACTTATGTTCATTTTTCTGATGCATCTTTTCATGAACTCAATAAAGCATGTAATTTGGAAAATAATGTGATTATTTGTGACTCTGTACTTTGGCATTTAAGCCTAGGTCATACCTGAGATTGTTTTTCAAGAATCTGAGGAATAAACAAAATGATTTCCATTGTAGTGTTTGTCCCTTGGATAAATAAACAAGGTATGCATTTCCTCATTTCACTTCACAACATAATGCATGTTTTGATCTGATTCATGTAGATATTTAGGGTCCATATAAGGTCACATCTACAAATGGTCTTAAGTACTTTCTAACTATAGTTGATGATTTCATTAGAGCTACTTGGACCATTATGCTTCAAGCTAAAGATACAGTACATGACAATTTGATGAACTTCTTTAAAATGATCAAAACACAAATTCCAGTCAAAATTAAGGTCATAAGAACAGATAATGGTTTTGAGTTTGTGAATGATAAATGTGCTAATATGTTTAACAGTTTTGGGATATTGCATCAAAGGTCATGTGTTTATACACCACAACATAATGACGTAGTTGAAAGAAAACATAAGCATCTACTATAGATGGCAAGATCAATCATGTTTCATTCAGGACTTCAATTGCATTTTTGGGCAGATGCAATCATAACTTCTACATACATCATAATTAAGTTACCTACTTCAGTTTTGAAGTGGAAGTCACCACATGAAGTGTTTTTCAAAGGAAAACCAGATTTATCAATAATGAAGTCTTTTATATGTTTAGGTTATGCAACTAATACTTAGCCACACAAAACCAAATTTGATCTTTGGTATTTTCCATGTGTATTTGTAGGCTATTCTACAAACCAGAAAGATTTTAAAATGTACAATATAGTTACTAATAAGACCATTATCTCCATATATGTTACAGTTCATGATCATATTTTTCCTTTTAAAACTAAACTTGATTTTTTGCCTACATCTGCATCACATCCATCTACTTTGTCTGCTGCTTTTATGCATCAGCAACCTTATAATGTTTTTCCTGAGCATAACATATATTTTCAACATCATTGAACTGATCCTACTGCTGTTGATTTCCCTGACCCCATTCATACTGATAACCCTCAAAAAAATTCACCTTCCAATCTTTCTGGCTATACAGATCCTACTAATTCTACATCTCTACCTCAATCTGATCCTCAGCTTACTAATCCCATTTCTCTGCCTGATCAGATGCAGAACAATCCTTTGAATTTGTCCCATTATGACTCCCTACCTATTCTTTTTCTTGATACTCTTGTTTCATAACAGAGAAGGAGTATCATAATCAGAAATAAGCCATCCAGGCTGAACGATTTTGTTTCTACTGCTATTGTTGACAACTATTTTTCTCCTACTTTTTCTAATGCACATGTGTCATTCTTGATGCCATTGCATAGGTGCCTGAACCATTATCTTATCAAGAAGACAGTCTTTATCCAGAATAGAAGATTGATATGAATGAAGAGATCCAAGCCTTGGTAGACAATCACACTTGGAAACTTGTTCCTTTGCCTGCTGGTAAGGTGTGCGTTTATAAGATAAAGTACAATCCAGATGGCACTATCCATAGATATAAAGCAAAAATTATGGCTAAAAGCTATAGTCAAATTGAAGGAGAATACTTCTATGAAAGTTTCTCACATGTGGCCAAAACTGTGACTGTCACATTGTTTTTGGCCATAGCTACTGCTCAGAGCTGATTTCTTCGACAAGTAGATGTCAACAATGCCTTCTTACATGGAAACATTGATGAATAACTTTACATGCTGCCTCCTTCTAGTTATAGCAAGGATTCTAAAGGGCTGGTTTGTAAGCTTAAAAGTATTTGTATGGCCTGCAGCATGCCTTAAGTTAATGGAATCAAGAGTATTTCCCTGGACTTCAAATAGCTTGTTCTTCAACTGGCATATTCTTAACACAGAACAAGTACATAGCTAATCTGATTTTTAATTTAAATTTTGAGAAGGCTCATGTGGTGGCATCTCCACTTCCAGTATCGTGGGTGAATTCTACTACAGATTATCCCATCCTACATGATCCAGGCCCGTTCAGAAGACTAATTGGCCAGTTCCTATACCTGAACTTCACAAGACCTGACATTACTTATGTTGTTCATTAGCTCGGCAAGTTTTTCCAACAACTGACATAGCATCATTGGCAGGGAGCCTTGCTAATTGTGAAGTATTTGAAGCATTATTAGTCCTTTGGCTGATTCTATCCTACTTCTTCATCCTTAAAACAAAGTGCCTTCTGCAATACTGACTGGGAAATGTGCAAAGAAACTCAGATATCAGTGTTGGGGTTTTTCATTTTTCTTGGTTCTTCTTTAATTTTTTGGAAAGCCAATAAGCAAGGCACAATTTCACAAGCCTCTGGTGAATCAGAATACAAGAGTTTAGCTTTGACACTTTTTGGGTTAAAATGGTTATCTTATCTGATTTCTGATTTTCTGCTTCATCTTTCTCGGCATATCCCTATTCACTGTGACAATAAAGCAGCCATCCACATCACAGAGAATCCAAATTTCCATGAAAGAGTAAAACACATAGATATAGATTGTCATTTGGTAACTTAATGAATTCAAAATCTTTTCCCATTTTGCAAACTTCCTTTACTTTCAGTTTAGCATGTGTTTCATATAGTATTCATAAAAATGGAATCAGTGATAGTAATAAGCTTGATGCTAAATTTAGTTTCATTTCTTGAAACTAGATTATTAATTTGATTGGTAATATAGTTCCTCAAACTAGTGATGTGAGTGATGTTTTCCTCTTGCAGCAAGAGAAGGAAAAGGCAATGGCTAATGAAGTAATTTCTAAAATTACTATCATCTGCTGGGAAAATTGCATCAATAGCACTCCCGGGAGCAAGTTCAACTCCCGTGAAACAACTTGTCTCACCACTACTGGAAAATAACTACATACACACCGGTAAAAAGTCACGAGTACAAGATACCGTTGCAAAAGTGCAATTGCACCGGTATAAATCATATTAACAAAAACAGCGGTGCTTATGAATACATACGCACTGGTGTAATGTCAACCAGTGTAGATGTTACTAGTTTTTGCGCTAGTTATATCTGAAAAGGTGGTAATGATCGGTGCTATTGTTTACAATTGCACCGGTATATATACACCGGTGTATTGACGTGGTGCATTTTTATGATTTTGGCACCGAAATATATTTTTTCAAATCGGTAAATTATTTTACCGGTTCCATGTTATACCGTGTAGAAATTCTTGATTTTGGAAAAAAGCTACATACGCACCGGTATTATCTTTATGCCGGTGTAAAAATGTGCATTGAATGCTTACCTAACATCTATTTTTAGCTGGTTAAAAATGAGAGTTTTGGGAGAAGGAATTCATTCATGGTGTTTTTTGGTTAATTTTTGGAAGTCATTGAATTATATTTATGGATATTAATGATTTCATTGATGGTTTGATTGGTAGAGATATATATCTTGTGTGTTTGATCATTTGATGGTGATTGAGGTAGAATTGTTGATATTAGTTTGAGATTTGTTCTCATGGTTGATGTAGTTATAATGCTACATCTATTGATTTTTTTATTGTAGGACATATTATGAATGTGGTAATTGTAATTTGGAATATTGGTGTTTATTGTGCATTAATGATCTTGCATTGTTTGGATGTTGTCATTAAATTTTAATGAAATAAATGTATTGATGTCTGATTGCTGAACATCGAGAGGCGTACGCACGTGTATGACAATGTTAGTAGGGTAAGCGATGAAAATATTAACTTCACGGATGAGTTTTTGGACCATGCTTTTAGTCACGAGAAGCAAATATTGTGTCCTTGTCATAATTGTAGAAATCAAAATCGTACTGATAACAAGGATATGCTGAAACTCCATTGTATAGCCGGAGGTTTGCAAAAGATTATGTTGTGCGGACATTTCATGGAGAAAAATCACCACCTGAAGTGAAAGTTAGTAGTGAGGGAGAGTGTTTTAGGGATGCTAAGTTGGATGACATGTGTGAGGAGTTAGTTAATAAATTTAGAGGGAGGCCCGAGGCATTGCTTAACTTTCTAGGTGAGAATGATAGACCATTGTATCTCGCAGTTACAAAAAGAATAACACAGTTATGTCATGTTTGATGGAGCAGTTTAATTTGAAAGGTCTTGGGTTATGGAGTGATACTAGCATGAATACATTGCTTAAGTGTTTGAATGAGAAGCTGTCATCCGGTAACGGGGTTCTGGAAAACCTTCATGAATCTAAGAGAATTTTGTGTCCAACTGATTGGAGTATAAAAAGATACATGCTTGTCGGAACGATTGTGTCTTATGTAGGGGTGACCTAAATGATAAGACTGTTTGTCCAGTATGTAATGTGTCACGTTATAGGAAAAAGAGAAATGTGGTTGTTGGTGGAGAGCATGTTGTCTAGGTGAGGAGGCGGGTGCCGGCAAAATTTATGTGGTACCTTCCAATTATTTTGAGGCTGAGAAGGTTGTTTAAGTATGATAAGGATGCAAAGAACTAGACATGGTACATTGATAGGAGAGGTTGTAAAGATATGATATGATTAGATACCCGGCTGATGCAGACCTGTGGAACAAATTTGATAAGATGTATCCAAAGTTTGCATTTGAACCTAGGAATTTGAGATGACTTTGTGGACTGATGGTATGAACCTATTTGGTAATATGTCCTCAAAACACAGTTCATGGTCGGTCATGCTTTCCATTTACAATCTCCCCCCGTACTTGTGCATGAAGAGGAAGTATGTGCTGATGGCAATCATGATTTCAGGGCCAAAACAGTCTGGAAATGACATAGACTCTTATCTTGTCCATTTGATAGAATATTTGAAGGTGCTATGGTCGGTTGGCGCCTTAATGTTTGAAGGCGATGCTTTTTTGTACCATAAATTATTTCCCGACATATGGTAACCTTTTCGAGTATGTAGTTAAGGGTCCTAAGACTTGCCCTGTTTGTGAGGATGAGAAAGATTACCATCATTTGAAAAATGGGAGTAAGACTATTTATTTGGGTCACCGTAAATTTCTTCCGTTGAAGCACAAGTTACAAGATTACATGGTTGCATTTGTTGGTGGGAAGGAGAGGAGATATGCACCAAAACCATTGATTTGTGTAGCTATTCACAACAAGGTGAAGAAATTGAATTTTGTTCTTGGTAAGAAGTTATCTAAGGGTATTGGGGCTGGAGACGGATAGTGGAAGAAAAGGTTAATTTTCTTTGATTTTCCGTACTGGGAGAATTTGAAGGTTTTCCATTGTTTAGATGTCATACATATAGAAAATAATGTTTGTGAGAGTTTGATTGGCATGTTTCTAAACATTCCTGGGGAGACTAAGGATAGATCAAATGCGAGGAAGGATTTAGTAGACCTTGGTATTCGGTTGGATCTGGCACCAGAGGTAAGAGGGAAGTGAACGTACCTGTCTCCCACTTTTTAAAATATGTCAGTTGATGAGAGGAGATAGGTGTTTGTGAGCATCCAAGGAATGAAGGTACTGTCCGGATACTCCTCTAATTTTAGTAAGTTTGTGAATGATGAATTACGTCTTAATGCTTTGAAATCACGCGATTGTCATGTCCTTATGCAACAAATTTTGCCCATTGCGATCCGAGGGTGTTTGGATGAGGAAGTTAGATTTTTTATTATGCGCTTGTGTTTCTTCTTCAACTCAATATATAGGAAAATTATTAGCAGGCAAAAACTAGATAAGTTGGAGCGGGATGCTGTTGTTGTTTTATGCCACTTGGAGAAGTATTTTCCCTCGTCATTCTTTGACATCATTGTGGAACTAGTGTTACACTTGGTTAGGGAGATACTTGTATTCGGGCCTGTCAGAATGAATTGGATGTACCAATTTGAGCATCACATGGCTATTTTCAAAAGTTAAGTTAATAATCGTAGTCGGCCAGATGCCTCAATTTTTTCAGAGGTATGTCACTGAGGAGATCATTGAGTACTATACATCAAACTTGGTTGGAAAAAGAGTGGTTGGTGTTTCAGGTGAACCACACTGCGGAAGGCAGAATGGGACTCCACGGTCTAAGGGTACACTTTATACCCTTACATGCTGACTTAATGACAGTTCACCTGTATGTTTTACGTAATAGTAGCGAGACTCCAATGCTTGTACAAGAGCATGTTTCCATGTTGGAAGAGATTCATCCTGACCAAACCTCGAATAAAATACAGGTAGAGCATTGTTCAAGGTTTGTTAACTGGTTTTACAAGCATTGCAATGTCAAAAGGATGCCCAGTAAGCTACAGGTATTTGCAAGGACACCAAACTGCATAGTAAATAGTACATTGGTTATGACATTAATGGCTTCAATTTCTAAACATTGGAGAATGATGAGAAGAGCATGACATAAAACAATGGTGTTTTTATTGAATCTGAATACATGTGGTAGGCAAACAAGAGAGATAAATATCTAGTTCTTGCTGTGATGCCTTTCTATGGGCCGATTGAGGAAATTTGGGAGTTGGGTAGAACATGGTTCCGGTGTTGTAGTCGAAAAGACCATGGGCTTTACGTTGGTCGACTTGAATCGTGTAAGATATGAAGATGAAAAATTCATCTTAGCTGCCCAGACATGACAGGTTTTTAATACCAAGAACCCTTCAAATGAGAAGTTTGATGTGGTGCTACGTGGAAAGAAGTTTTACTTTGAAGAGGAAATTTATCAACCCGTCGTAATTGATAGTTTAGAGTTTCCATCAGTATTTCTTGGTTTGGAGGATGTTGGGGGAGCTGTGGTGGGATGGAAATCTTATGGTGATGGGCTATGGGTTGATGAGAGCGGTGAAATAGTAGGTGGTGATAATGTGTTGAAGCAGGAGCAATAGATAGTAATTGCCACGCCGTTGGTTTGTCTACCAATGTTTTGTGTAATACTTATCCGATTATGATGTGAATTAGTAGAATGTAGTTGGACCCCTCTTTGTTTTAGAATTGCTTGGTATGATCCATAATTTCATTAGAATGTATGTGAATTACATTGATGAAAATGTAGTGTAATACCTTTTCAATTTTTTTTGAGTCTGTATATATACACCGGCATAGTACTAAAATACTAGTGTAGAAAAATAGAGCAGTACTCTGTTTCTTACATACGCACCGGTATGTACCACTAATGCACCGGTACATTTACATTTAAATGTAGAACGAGATAAGATAGGGCCATGCAATTTTTGCAGTATCATCTCGACCCTTTGTTCAAGAGCAGGAGTTAATGCCCACCCACACGACATTTATGGGCAACCAATGGGTAAGATTTGTGCGAACACTTTCTACAGACAACCATCTGACATGCCTGTCCCTACCATTGAAACCAGAGTCGTTGCCTTGGAGGTTGGTATTCAGAAATTGCTTGAAGAATCAAAGTATCGGAGATCGTGGTTCGACCACATAGCCGAGATTATGATCTATCAATTTCCCGATGACGTGAACACTATTGAAAATTTCCCTACCTTTCGTAAATGCAACGTGGATGACATGGATGTGGGTACAAGTACCCGTGATGGGTATGGAACAAGAGAAGATGATGATGTCGAATCATTTTCTCGTTACTATATGTAGGAAACATGTGGTAGTTGTACTAAATTTTTGATTCAGTATCAACCCCGTACTTGGTTGCTCTTAGAGTGTCGAACATTTGCATACTATTAGAATCTAATTCATTTACACTTGATGGGACGAGTTATAGAACTTATAATCGTCGGGGTTTTTGGGTAAAATTACTCTCGAATCTACAAGTTATGTCTGAAACGTATTGTTGGGCTACAACAAATAAAAACACCGTGTATGAAAGCTTCATTATATTACATGAATGGTTAGAAGACAAAAATTGTACAATTAGGGGTTATAGAGGTTCCCCATTTAAATTTTGGGGCCATAGTACAAATTTGGGAGGTATAGTGCAAACCTTCAATGTTGGTTTTAGAGGTTCTTCCGTGCACCCATTGCGCATAGAAACACATGAACATGATTGTATTTTATTTAATTTCATTTATCTACCACCAATTCTTTATTTCGTCACTTCCAAGATTCTATGAGGGGCTAAAGTGCAAAAAGTAAAACGTTTACTCGTACATCGGAATTGAAATCCTCTTGAACTGGATAGTACTCCAAACATCCATAATGTTTTTTCAAGCTGCACAATTGGGAAAATGGATGGGCTCAGACCCTATATTGAGTTTGGGAGATAATCGTATTTCACATTGAAACTATGAAGTAAACCTTTACCGTTTACTCTAGAACATGTACTAGCGCTTTCGGTCAATTCTCCATTGGACACAATTATGTTACAATTATGATTTAAGCCAAGAATATTAAATTCGGTAATTTATATAGTTTCCCAACGTGTGGTAAATGCATTTCTCATTCGGGGGATCTAATTGTAAGAAACAAATATCAACAATTTTTAGAGTCATAGTTACCTAGGAGGTCCTGAAACAATCCTTATTAAGTATTGTGCATCATAGAATCGTATTCGGATCCATGAAATAGTCGTCGACCGGGTGAATAAAAGTGTTTGGGGTCAAAGTGGAAATTTTATAAAATAAAACAATGCTTATTATTTTTAACATACGGGGCCAATGATTAGTCAATATAAGGTTGAAACAACTAGCATGATATTTAATTAAATAAATTAAGCATCAATTTCAAATTGGACTTGTTAAAAAACTATGTGGGGGGATGATGAAAGAGTATAGTCACTTTGTATGTGCACCGGTAATTTTTTAAAAATTACCAGTGTATGATTCAATTTTTTTTGGTGCCAGTTGAAATTTTTTTAGTTTTCATTCATTCCATGGGCGGAAAATTTTTACACTGGTAATGGTTAAAATAGCACGGATATTTGTACCGGTGCTCAATATTTAGCCAAAATTTTGACGAGTTATTCTAGGGTGGAAAATTTTTTTAAAATAAAAGATTAAAAGCAGTCGCGTGCAGCTGGTTTTATGAATTTCTTACACCGGTATGCCAACTTATAGCACCGGTCAATGTACCGGTGCATCATACTAAGCTAAAAATTTACTTTCATACTCTTGATCAAATAAAAAATTATTTAAAGCAGCTGTGAGCAGCTACTTTCAGTACCATTTTACACCAGTAATGTTTAAAGCACCTATGAGCAGCTGCATCCTTAGTAGTTTTTGAACAACTAACTCATACCAAGGTCTCTTCATACGCACCGATAATATCTATTTTATCGGTATTAAAAAAGGTATATAAAAAAGGAGGATTCAAATGGCCATAACCACATCTCCTCACCAAACTCCATCAATTTCTCTCCGAAACCCGCCCTCCATCTCTTCATCCCTTCAATTTACTCAATATTTAACCACCATAACTCCTCATTAATCATTATAACTCCCCATCGCATCCCCTCATTTTCCTATAAAAGGTTGAACAAGACACAAACCTTGGCCAAGTACAAGAGAAAGAGGAACTTCCATAGCTTCACCAAATTCGATTTCTTAAGGGTTCAAGTGGAGGGAGTTTGCCCATTTTTGCTACATTTGTTAAGTAAAGTAATTCTTGTGTAGTTATGTATGTGTTTCCATACCAATTTCTTGTCAAAGAATCATTAATACCCTTATGCACAACACATGTTCGACAAAA
Source organism: Rubia yunnanensis (assembly GCA_037428765.1). NCBI lineage: Eukaryota > Viridiplantae > Streptophyta > Magnoliopsida > Gentianales > Rubiaceae > Rubia > Rubia yunnanensis. The sequence continues at coordinate 82,561,977 of CM075068.1, forward strand.
TGCCTCAACAAACACAAACTAGTTAATGAAGAGAACTTGAAATGATATTCATGAATGGGATGATTATACAAGTGTAGGGATATCAAGTTTTACTTATTTTGTGGAAATATGTTCTATTTCTTGATTTTTTTTGTTTTTGTGATAATGTTCATAGTAACATTAGAAGAGATTGATACATGCTCGGTTCAATGCCATTTTTTAATCCAGCATGGGTTGTTTGTGTGTTTAGGGTTGTGTTGTTCAAGTTTGATCAAGTTCTACGTCATGTTATATCAAGTTCTATGCCATGTTCGTTCATGATCTATGTCCTATTATATCAAGTTCTATCGCACGATTTTCAAGTTTTATTATTGTATTGTTCAATTTCAATACCATGTTCTATCGAGTTTTATTTTTTTTTGTTCAAGTTCATTGCAATGTTCTATCAATTTTGTGAGGTCAGGGGATTAATTGACTTATTGGATTAATAAGTAACTATTCTATTGTCGTAGATGCCGCCAAAAAGGGGGAAGTTAAACACGGAGAGAAAGTGATCTGTAGCAAATAAGAAGGAGGAGGTCGATGTGGTTAATAATGAGGTCGATGTGGCTGAACGAGAACTACCACTGAAAATGATCCTATTGCAAATACAATTTGAGGAAGAAGCAACACAACAAAATGAGTCGACTAGTGAGAAAAAGAAGAACCCGCACCACATTGAGATGGGAATGAAGGGGATGTTGAGGGAGAAGATGCAGGTGAAGTGGTGTCCAAAACACCGGTTTACAAAGGAAATTGGAAGAGCACCATCAAATCAACACCGACTGTTAATGAAGAGGACAATGACTTGTCAAAGGCTGGGGGCAAAATGGAGCGGGATTTGACAAGTTTGAGAACAAAGGTATTATGAGGAGACGAGGAACTAGCATGTGCCAGTCCGTCATGTTGGCAAAGCATAACAAGCCCATCCCTGTTGCGTTTAAGTTCCGTGGGAAATAGGTTGTCTGAACTAAGAATTAGACAGCGTGGCACACTTACAACAATTATTCTTTCCGGCTACGCAACGGAATTGGCGCATGCAATAACTAGTGTGATGTGCCTGAAGATGTAAATGAGGAGTCGTGGAAGGATGTTTTGGTAAGCTAATCAATACTTGAAGTGTAATATTTTTGGATTAGAAATAGTATAGTGAACACATGATTAATGTCTGCCTGTTCATATGTTTCATTGCAGGGGAACTTCACAATTGATAACACGTTGATCGATAAACACCGTGAAATGCTAACAAACGATTGCTAGGACAGAGCAAGAGACACTTTCACAGGAACCCCCTCTAGCACCTATTATTTCTTGTTCCAGCACCATTTTTTTACCCGAAAAACCTGTGCCTAAGTGCGCGGAGAAAAGGTTTCACTGGTTTTCAATAAATCGGTGTTAATTTAGTACCGATTTTTTAAACTGATGCTACTTTTAGCACCAGTTTTTTAAAACCGATGCTAATTTTATTAATTTAGTAAAATTTAGCCGCTTCCAGAGGAAGGGAAAAAGATCCAAAATTAATAATTTAGTAGGGCTTTGATTTAATAATCTAATTAACTTCACAAAATTGATAAAATAGAAATGAAACAAAAAAATGTATGATACAAAATTAATAATCTATGGAACTAAATATAACCATCCCAAACATAACTATCTACGAGACTAAACATAACTTTATCTTGAACTAGGAATTGGATCATGTGGCGTATGCACATCAAATCACAAGGTTAAGACACACAACTAAACTTGAATCTATGGTCCTTAGAAATGCTAACCTAAGCCACACAACTAGCTCGAGTGATCATACCGAATTGTCCTAATCCACTAAGATCACTATTGAAGAGGTAAGAATTCTGGTCAATAGAGCATGTAGCCACCTCTCCTCTGCCTGAGAAAGTAAGTAATCCCAGTTAATTAAGGATTACCTCTATCTTTAAAAAACTTATTTGTGTAGCCAACCAAAAAGATAAATACATAGAAAACAGAACACCATAAGTAGTGTACATCATAATCGCTAAAAAAACCAAGTAGATTCCATGTAAACTAAAGCTTTTGCAAATATTAATAAATTGGGAGCAAAAACCTCTGTCAACTACAAAAACACATCCCATTCTCATAAGCTATATGTACACAAGCAAGGTATGCAATTTCACAAACACATCCTTATCTATATGTTCTTGAGTAAACAAGACTAAAAGTAGAAAAATATAGCACGACCAACCCCATACAATCTATAATTGATCCCAAGTGTTTGTAGTATATTAGAATCAACCAAACCGAGTATTTCAACTATGGAAATTTTTAGAAGCAATAAAGTTCTAGGCACTTCTGCACTTGCAATACATTTCTAACATTAGCAGGGTAGCAAAGAAAATCTCATCGTATAAGAGCAACTGACCAACATCTCATCCATTGCTTTTCAGTTCACACCTTCAACAATCATTCAATCAACATTGCTCATCTGGTAACCTTTCCACTACTAAGAAGCAACAAGTACTATAAAACTATATATGCCCATTCACACAATGTAAATAAGCGAATAAGAAATACAAACTCTTAGGACATAAGTAAGGCATATCAAAATACTAATCTAATTTCACAACATAAAGCTCACAAAACAGAGTGAACCATTTTATAGGTCGAAAAATAAGATCTACAATGAAGAGAAAGACCTTTCCAAAGTGAATCAGGGAGACCAGAATGTACTTTGTATATGCCTCAGGCATTATGGCACTTAGACTTGTCATGGGTGAAGTCTTAACCTATAAGTATGGAAAAGGAATCATCAGTTAAATTAAACCACATGAATTTTTCAGATAGCCCACATGTGCAAAAACACTATACAAGAAAAATAAGAATACATTATTTTATAATGAGTTCATGTTCAGATATGATTTTGTGAGTATGCATCTCAACCATCTCACTCTTGCTTCATGGAAGCCACAAAGTGCGATTGCAAATTCATGGTTCCAGAGAAATAATGATTCAAATTCTAACCTTAGCACATGAAGAAAAACTCCATTTCTCATGCTATTACAACAACTTCATTGCCAATTCAATCCTATTCAAGAAACAACTAACACGTTATAGCAGCCAAAAGAACTATTATTGTGCCACATGATCACTCACTTAGCAACAACACATATATAACATTCACTCTTGAAACCACCCAATTCTATTCATGTTATATACAGAAAACACTATCTGAATACATACATCTACAAATAGAAGGTCACATTCAAAGTCATCCATGGGAGAATCATAGCTCAAGGATGAACCATTTCCTATGTTTAATTCTCTAGTATGACAGAACTATCCATGGAGTTGAGCATTAAAAATTCCTTGCAAAGCCAATATGCAATTTAGATTCATATTGAATTATTCAATAGGTTATAAATGCAAAAGGAGTACTCCTCGAGTACAAGGCATGATCATCTTCGTTACAACATTCAGATTCAATCCAAGCTAACAATATGCCCCTACGAACACACAACCAAAACACCTTAATTTAAATAAAACTAACTATAAAGTCAATGAAAGTGAAAAATTCTCTTTTCTAGAGGAAATTAACAGCAACTCTTCATGCAATCCTCCTCCAGTGAGACATATAGATAGACCTATCACAAGAAAAATTGCATTACTCCAAACTGCCCAAAAAGACTTCAAAATGAAAACCACAACATAAATAAAGTAACCCCGGTTAGATCTGATCTGGTCTCCAAAATAAATAAATTAGGAAACACTACAACCACAAACAAAACAAAAGCCAAAGAATCCGCATGTCTAGACTTCATCGGTGACTCCATCTCCTCTGCATCTCCCGACCACAAAAAGTAATTGAAAACAGGGCTGAAACCGCCCTGGAAACAATGGAAACTGAGAAACACCAAACACATCCTTAATACTCATCAGAAACTCCAGCCTCTCGGAATTCTCGAGCATCTCGTCGGAGATCGTGAAATAAGCAAAAAGTCCATCGAAGAAGAAGGGGTAGCACCACCGTTGAGGAAGGGAAAAGTAGAGGGTTTCAACGAGGGAGAAAAGGGTTTATCTCTATAAATGATGCAATTTTAAAGGCTGAGATTAAATTTATCTAAATATACTAACGGTTTACATTTATAAAAAATAAATATATTTTTATTTAATTTCTATTGCAGAATTTTTAATAATTATTATAATACATAAAGGCAACTTAGTCATTAGTTAAAGTCAATTAAATTATTAGTATTTATATATCAATTTTCAATTAATGTTTGACCATTGACTAGTTAAAGCCAACTTTGCAATTAGTGTTTATGTATCGAGCGTAGATTAGTGTTTATATATTGAAAGTTAAGTAAAGTTTGACCATTGATTGATTAAAGTCAACTTAGTTATTGGTGTTTACATATTGAAAGTCAAGAAAGGTTTGCCCGTTTATTAGTCAAAGTCAACCTAGTTATTAATATTTATATATTGAAAGTAAAGTAAATTTTTGCCGTTGATTGGTTAAAGTCAACTTAGTTATTTGTGTTTGTATATAGAAAGTAAAGTGAGGGTTGACTGGTCAACTTAGTTATTAGTGAAAATCAATATAGTTCTTAATGTTTATATATAGAAAGTCGAGTAAGGGTTGAACATTGTCAACCTAGTTATTAGTGTATATATAGAGAGAGAAAGTCAAGTAAGGTTTTACCGTTGATTGGTTAAATTCAACTCAGTTTTTTAGTGTTTGTGTATAGAAGTCAAGTAAGAGTTTATAGTGTTTGTTTACATATAGGAAGTCAAGTAATAGTTGATTGTTGATTAGTTAAAATTAACTTAGTTATTAGTGTTCATATATATACTAAATCAAGTTATAATTGACAGTTTATAAAGTCAACTTTGTTATTACTATTTGTACATAGAAAGTCAAATAAGATTGAACATTGATTAGTTAAAGTCTAATATTTTTATTTGTATTTATATATACTAATTCAAACAAAGATCGACCATGATTAGTTAAATTGGTTATTAATGTTTGTATATACAAAGTCAAGTAAGGGTTGAACATTGATTAGTTAAAGTAAAATATTTATATTCTTATTTATGCATACTGTTAAGTAAGAGGCGACCACTGATTAGTTAAAGTAACCTTAGTTACTAATGTTTACATGTAGAAAGTTAAATAAGGGTTAACCGTTGATTAGTAAGAGTCAAACATTTTTTTTGTATTTATCTATACTAGGTCAATTAAGGGTTGAGCGTTAATTAATTAATGTCAAACTTAGTGTTTATATATTGAAATTAAAGTAAAGTTTGATTGTTGATTGGTTAAAGTCAACTTAGTTATTAGTGTTTATATATTGAAAGTCAAGTACAGTTTGACTGTGAATTAGTCAAAAATAGCCTAGCTATTAGTGTTTATATATTGAAAGTCAAATAAGGATTAATCGTTGACTAGTTAAAGTTGTATTTATATACTAAATCAATTAAGGGTTGAATGTTAATTAGTTGATGTAAACAAATTTTATACTTATTTTTATATATTAGGTCAATAAAGGTTGATCGTTGATTAATTTAACTTAACTTAGTTAATAGTCAAAGTCAACAAAAAAGTGAATGATTTTGAAAATTAAAAAAAATTGAATTTTTTGGGGAATTTTTAAAAACATTTTGGCAAATATTTTAAATTCTCTGGTGGGAAGATTGAACCTTAAAAACTTTCGATGAATATTTCAAAACTTTTTGCGGAAAGATTGAATTTTTAAAAATTTTAGGGATTTCCTTGGCAGGAAAAATGAATTTTAAAATTTTTAGCACCAAATTTAAAAAACCGGTGCTATTTTTTTCCAAAACCGATGCTATTTTAAAATTTTTGGAAACTTTTTTTTTGCGGGAAGATAGTATTTTTAAAATTTTTAGCACCGGTTTTTAAAACCCCGTGCTATTATTCCCAAAGATTTTAAAATTTTGACCATTTTTTGGTGGGAAGATAGAATTTGAAAAATTTTGAGCACCGATTTTTAAAATCAATGCTATTTTTTCCAAAATTGGTGCTATAAAATTTAGCACTGATTTTTAAAAAATCATTGTTAAAATTTTAAAAAATGGTGTTAAATTAACACCAGTTTTAGAAACCGGTGTTAAAATTTTAAAAAATCGGTGCTATTACATTTTTGGCACAGGTTTTTAAAACAGGTGCTAGAAGGGGTCTCTGTGTTAGTGAAACCAACATAGGAACTGGAAGAAAGGTGGCAAACAAGTTCATCCACGACGTGGAAAAAGGCATTAACAAATCAAATGTAAAACCATGGTAGAAGTACAAGTGGATGGATGAAGAAGAATAACATTTGTTTGAGCGGAGGCATCAGACGTCTGAATTCAGGTGTGATTAGATTTATATTGTGCTTATTAGAAACTATGTTGCCCATAATTTCTATAACCTATATTCATATTTATGATAACGATATCAGGCGCTTCGAGAGACAAATATTCAGCGCAATGAGGGCAAGGATTACACCCACCACACTGGGAGAAAAGTTGATGGATATGTCCTCCACAAATTGACTAAGGAACTAAAGGAAAAGGAGAGAATTAGTTGACTGCTGAGGTATTCCCTGATGAGGAGATTGAGCAACAATTCTGTCAGAAGGAGTTCACACCGGGAAGATCTCTTGTCTACCTTGAGGCAAACAAGGATAAGAAAGGGTTATACACATCGAAAGAGGTTGAGAAGATCGCACTGGACGTTGTAAGTTATATAAGAATCTCCAACTTAAATTAATTTGTACATCGTTTGTTACATTATTCTTATAGAAATTTTCTTTCCTATATCCATTCAGTTGAAATTTAATTAGCTTATTTATATCCATTTCGCGCCTATTTCGGCTTATTTATATTCGATTCGGGGAGCCTAATAAATTCCCCCCATCCTCGGATGGTTTAATTTAAAAAAAAAGTTGAAATTTAATTAGCTGAAGGAAAAAAGGAACATTGGTACTGCAGCCGAGTGAAGACATCCTCATAAAAACTACAAAGAAGAAGGATCACCCGGGCAGGTACAGGGGAATTTAGATGGGTCTACTCACATCGGCGGTTGTTCCTTATCTTTGAAACAGCAAGTGTGGTAGCAGTTCCTCAAGCAAGAAAACCCCCCAGAGGAGACCATCTAATGATCAACCAATCATGAAGGCCATGGTATCGTACCTCGAACAGTTGGTGAAGGGCATCACATCTGTAGGCAGTGTTCAGATTCTGCAAGGCTTTGACGATCCGAAGAAGTTTATCGAGAAGACAATGGGTGACATTGCTGCAGGTGCAACAAAGTCTGGTGAAGAGCCCAGTGATGGAGAAGGAGATGAAGAGGTACGCCTACATAAATATATGCACTTTCTTTACATTGAATTACACATCTTAAAATTGCCATAACCATTTTATCATTTTACTTCACTTTTTTATGAACAAGATGGAGAATGAGTGACTCTTTACGTGAAAGACATTGTCGAGAAGAATAAAATGGTCGTGCATGGGTTGCGATGGATACCTCATTATTGGGATGCCTGACAAGGAAGTGTGGCTCGCGTGAGAGTATTCGAGCCAGTCTACCATCCTAGGGTGGGATTGCCTCGACAGACCACCAGACGATAACGTTGCAGAGACCTTGAATAGCATCGTGGATTGGCCCGTGTCTTTGATAGGCAAGGAAGACGAGCAATCAAGTGACATCAATGAGGTCGATGCCAGGATGGAAATGGACGACGATGAGGATGTTATGATTCTCACCACCGATGATGAGGTACATTCTTGTAACACATTATATTTCATTTCGCACTAATTACATTTACATGCATGTATTCATTAATCCTAGTAACAAGGTGATACCGAAAAGAAATCCCACTCGAGCACTAATTACCGGTTGTCAGCGAGACCAAATATCAAGAGGCTACCAAAATAGGTGCTTCACTAAAATGCATTCATTTATTATTCATTGACTACGACAGTTCATTTCAACATACTTAAGTGATCATTTCAAGTAATTTTGCATCCGCAGATTATCAACAGATGGGACCTGACAGATTGGCCCATTATGGTGAGATTCATCCGAGAAGCAAATGTAAATATCCTAGAAATGATAAAGAAAAAGGACTACAAGTTCTTTCCAGTCTTCCAACCATTGACATTCGCACGCCATTACACCAGCAGTGTTGGAATAGATGTTTTGGCCGAATTTGAGAAAAGACTTGGGAACATGCATTCGATGACCTGGATCGATAATGCACAAGTCGATGTGTGGATGGGGTAAGTTTCAAAATTTAAAGTGTTATTCTATATTTTTAATCGATTAGGATGTCATTTAAAGTATCATTAACGGTACAGGCACCTCTGGGACAATATATGGGAAAATAATGCAGGTTGCGCCCTATTCTACCCTTGCAACTGTGGAAACTTGTCCAACTTCGAGCAGAAGGTTGACCAACGTTTCAACCTTATATGGGAAACAATGAAGGCAACGGATGCTGAGTTGTACATTGTCCCCTGCATTAAAATGAAATTATTGTTTCCCATATTTAACTTATATATTTCAAACCACTTCAAATTCTGTCATTAATTAAACTAATTTTTTGCTAGCAACCATAGGTACCTCATCGTTATCCGTCCCATAACAAAAGAGGTTTTCATGCTGGACACTTTGTTGGGGAGTATCAAACCAACAAACTTGTGCAAAATCGGGGTCATTTTCAGGTATTACAATCAATCAAATAATAACTACTAGTTTAGTAATATACAAGAAAAATTAACAATTTTCTTTTACTTTCTTAACAGGCTTGCATGCACATACCAAAGGGAGAAGAGAAAGACGGAGCCGGAACCCAGCTACACTTGGAAAATCAAGAACATTAAGGTAAGTCATTATGCCATTTCATCCACACCATTTATTAGGTTAAAAGTTGGTAATAACATATACCTTTCATGTGCAATACCAAACCCAGAATAGTTCATGACACTCCATCATGCTCTTCATGGAACAATTCGTTAATCACCCAGAGACAAACAATATCTTGGAGTCAAACCTTAGATATCTCAAAATTTGTTATTCTAAATTTCTATTACAGCAACATTCTTCACTAACTTTGTTAATTTGAAATTGGCAGATCTTCCCAGAGGGCAAAGGGTCGTACCATGTGTACGAAATTCAAGTTATTACAGAGAGATGGTGTGGGGCTTTGCTTGATGTGTACTAGCATCAGACGTACACTTCATTGCAACTTTTGGATGATAAAAATGACATAATATGTTAATAATTGATTTTCTATGGTTGATGATATTAGAATTCTGTTGTTGGTGTTTGGTCATACTAAACTCGTGTGGTTTTTAGCTTGTTTCCATTCATGGTGAAAATACTTTTTTTTCATCGTTTCAATAAATTCTCGTGTTTTCAGATCAATATTATCATAGGTGTTTGAAGTTTCTTACAATTTCAAGGGTTTTTAAGTTATAATAGTTCCGATTCAAGAATTTATGGTTGTCATTGCCTCGGAAATTATATGGGAGGGACCACAGGAAAATTAATTGGGCATTGCTAATTTTTCTCATCTCATACACCGTTATAAACTATACATGCCGGTGTAAAGATCAAGCCAAATTAAAATAATTTATTTTATATTAGAAAACTGATACCGGTGCAAAAATCAAAACCGGTGCAAAAACTAATATCGATGCAAAGACCTATACAGGTGCAAAAATAATTAATGGTATTAAAAAAACACTAACGGTTTCTTTTGTAATGCCCGTGCAAAAATCACGGTTGTTCAACATTTATACCGGTGTATTTTTTACAACTACCGGTGCAAAAGTATTACACCAGCATCCCTCAACCTACCGGTGCAAATACTATGTGCCCACCTAACTTTCAAGAAAATTTACACTGATTGTAAAGACCGGTGCAAGACACATTGTTACACAGGTTCAATTTACCGGTGCAAATACGTTACTTTTTTACACCGCTATTATTACGCACCAATATTTTAGGGGGCTAAATTATTAGTGCAATTGACCTATAATATTGGTGCTATTACCCTTGTCCTGCAGTAGTACACCAACTGTGCTCAACGATACAGGGACATGAGTATGATAATCATGAAGCACTTCCAATCAATGTATTGAAGTGTTTGATATCCATATTTTGAACGTTTATCTGCTTAAACATTGTAACTTTTTTTAAAATTAGGTAATTACTCAAATGAGTTCCCAATAAAATCTCTCTCCTTCCCTTGCCCTTGGTCGGAATTGAACCCATGACCTCATTGTAGTAGCACTAAACTTCAACCGCTAGGCTAACATTTAATTCCCAACTTAAACATTGTAACTTAGGTTGCATGGTCATCAATGCATCAGAAATAGCTATTTTTAACAGTTAATGTAATGTGATATTTCGACCGCTTAGACTTGAATGGTAATGTTCATCTTGGTTTAAGGCCCCTTTTTAAACTATTAAGGTTACTATTATTACTATTTTTTTCATGGTAGTTTATTATTGGAGAAACTTCATAAAAGGTCTTGCTTGCCTTACTCAGCAACTATAATGCTATGTAATTTAACCTTTTTCATGCTGTTGACTAAAACTAAATTAACAAGCTCAATAACCAAATTCAAGGAGAAAACAGACACATCTAATGCATTCAGGGGTGCATTCCTTCCCAATTCTTAAAGTTAAGCATCTTTGAAAGCAAGAAGATCGTAAGGCCTCGAGATTAAAAGTTCTTGAGATAGCCCTCGGTGGTCCTATTTAGTTCCATGAGCATTTTCTTTAGACGATAAGTAATGCTAGCCATTTCAGCCTGATCTCCATAGGACATGTGCCTCTTCTCTTCAATATCCTTGAAAGAACCAAGTAGATAGTCCACCAGAGGTCATAATTTACTTTGATCCCTAGCTAATAGAGATATAGTTCATTCAGAATCAGAAAGGGTATTCCTTTCTTATCGAGATTCTAAATCAACTATATCTCTATTACTAGCAAAAAAATAAAACAGCCGATCCAGCGACTAATGTCCACTACAGGGGAGCTAGAATCTTTAAAGATATGGTGGATGTACTATTGGGAATGGGAATGAATAGTGTAGACAGAGTTGTTCTTATTGGAGGTTCTTCTGGTGGTCTCACTGTGATTCATCATTGCGACTGGCTCTGTACTATGATACTATCAAATTCTACATTAAAATGTGTCTCTGATGAGGGCTACTTTGTCAACATCAAAGATAATAGTAGCGCTGGAATAATTGAGGCTTACTACGATGAACTTATTGCAACACATACCTCTGCTAAGATTTTTCCCGAGTCATGTACCTCAAAATAAAGCCCAGTCTGTGCTTCTTTCCACATTATGTTGTATCCCAGTCTCCAACTGCAGTTGTAACCAGTTGGAGACTGGGTATATGAACGTTGAGGAGAATTATTTGAGGAGAATCAGCCAACTGCTGTTGCAATTATTTGAGGAGAATCAACCTTAAACTAAGTGTGAGTTTGGTCAGCTTTAGTGTGAGTGAAACAACCTTTGATGTAAATTCCTTTTAATGGCGAGTTACTAACTTCTTTGAATGTTTTCAGGAAGTCAGCTCTAAAACTTTGTTGGTTTTCATTTGATTGACAGAGCATTTTCTTATATCCTTCTGGCAAGCACTCCAAAAATTGTGAGGACCGGCAACCTATGGAACAAGATTGTTACCAATATTTCATGTATCATAGGCCGCATTCACGAAAAAAACGGGTATTTTGAATCTGGGATACAACATACTACGGAAAGAAGTGCAGACTGGGCTTCATTTTGGAGGTACATGACTCAGGGAAAAATCTTAGCAGAGGCATGTGTTCCAACAAGTTGATTGTAGAAAGCCTCAATTGTTCCCGCACTAGTAATATCTTTGATGTTGACAAAGTAGCCCTCATCAGAGACACATTTTAATGTAGAATTTTATGGTATCATGGTACGAAGCCTGTCGCAATGATGAATCGCAGCGAGACCACCCGCAGAACCTCTAGTAAGAACATCTCTGTCTGAACTATTCATTCCCATTCCAAATAGTTCATCCACCATAGCTTTAAAGATTCTAGCTCCCATGTAGTGGACATTAGTCGCTGGATCGACTGTCTTGATCTCACCAGTGAATGATGATCCGTCACAGTACCTAACTTCAATTCTATTCCAAATATAGAAATCTGGATTGAAGTGGGAGTCATTGTTTTGGCTGTCGGAAAAACAAATGGACGTTGTCAATAATTTAAAGGATCCTAAGTCACTCTTTGCATAGCCCGGACACTCTGTTGAAATGTTGCACCAGACTCCTCCATGTAAGTAAACCAACCAATTCTTAATTTCGTCTCCAAATCCTTGTCGAAATGATAAGCCGGTGCTCTCCAAACAAACTTCTCCTTTTGTCACAGCCGAATCAAGGTAAGTGACGGGGATATCAAACCCATCCACTTTAAAAATAACAAGCAGGAGACAAACACCACAAAACTACTGGTGTAGTACTTTGTTCATGATTCCTGAATATTCAAAAGGAAGAGTAATGAAAGCGTAATATTGAGGAGCAGTGCTACTATCTAATTTTCTTCTTCATACCATTGTCAACATATATAGATGCATGAAACAATAAAAATCTAGAATATTGGACAGAAAGTGGTAAAAGTAACCTAACTTTTACTGTACGGGCTAGCTAGTAGTAGTTTCAAATTATGCTGGTTGGCTACCAGCTGAAGATGACAAGTACCCTAAAAAAACTACCTTGTGTTGCTTTGGATTTTGTTTTAGCCATTGATAGGTAGATTTTGAACAAGGATGGTTAGAATAAGTCAATTAGAAGATTAGATTGGTTTTGATTTATGTTTATCTTGTTCACAAGGCTAGAGTTATTTTAGTCATAATCCATCTTTTTGTACTCAGTATAATTCATTCAGTAATAACAGATTCATCATGGGAAATCATTCTTTCATGGCATAAGAGAAAGTTTTGATCCTAAACCCTAAATTTTAATTTTTTGTTTGGCGCCTCCCTCCCTCTCTCTTTTCCTGCCCTGATTCCGGAGAAGTTCCGGTCAAAATTCAGCAACCTCCGGTGGCTCTTTTCCGTCCTCTGGTAGTAATCCATTTTGCATCGTCATCTTTGGGCGTTCGATTAATCTCCTCCGGAAGCGCACCCCTCAGCATCGGCAAGCTCCTCAACACTGGTGATCTCTACCGTGTTCATCGGCATCTCCATCGTATTCCAGTGCTCTACGACATCCCTTCCTGACGTTTATCTAGTCATCACTAGTGTTCCATTCATCTTCGGCATTAATCAGCGATGGCTTCCAGTAGAACGGTGTTCCTGTTATCTCTGATTATTATAGCTCATCGTTGGAATTATTTCTCTTGCAGAGTTCCTATTCAAGCAGTCCGGTATATCTGCTCAGAACCCAATTTAGCGTATCAGATCCACGTGCCTTCAGGGGTACTTTCACATCCACACACACGCGCATAAACTGTATGCGCCTCAGTTTCTCTTCAGCGTGTGAACTGCAAGCGCCTCAGCTTCTCTTCAGCGTGTCTCCTACAGGCGCCTGACACATCCTTGGACATTTTTTTGAGTTTGCTGATTTCTTATTTTCCTCTTTTGATATGGCTCATTTTGATTCTTAACGGTGTGATATTTTGAGATATTCTAGTTTTTCCCATCATCGGTGACAAAGTGGCTCAAAGTGGATTGTAGATTCAAGCACCACAAAACACATGGCATCGTCCCCTATTGCTATTGATCATATGACACCTTATGATGGTTCTGCTTGTGTCTATGTTGGTAATAGTTCTAAAATCCCTATTACTCATGTTGATGATTCTCAAATTTCTATGTCCCTGTCTCTTTATGATGTGCTTATTGTGCCGATATCACTAAAAAATTTGTTTCGACTAGCAAATTATCTTGGGACTTAAATGTTGTTGTCTGCTTTGATGATCACTCATTTATGATTCGACATAAAATCACTAGTGAAACTTTGGGTCATGGTCATAGTGAAAATGAGCTTTATGTTATAGATTATGGTGCATCTGCTTTGTTGTCTGATGTATCTATGAACGAACCGATCTGAAAGTTCAACCCAGGCCCACTAGCAATGTCCTGTAACGTACAAAATAAACACTAAAGGTATCCGAGGCGAGAAGCTCTGATGCCAAAGTCAGTCCATGGTCGCTAATGGATGAACACAGAATCATCTAAAAGTAATGACATACCTTTCTATCTATACCTTTCAAAACCTAATTAGGGTTATTCTTCCTTATGTTCCTTTATCAAGAAGCCTATTAAGGCCCCTTGACCCAACCCCATGGTGAGCTGGGTTGTTAGGTCGAAGGCCCGGCTTAGTCTTTCTCCATCAAGAGCCCCCAGAAAAACAACTGATCTACTATTAAAGTCGGGTTAATGAACTGCCCTATCGAACGTCATCTTGGGTAAGCTCGATGTTGAAAATTGCAACAGGGTTCGATAGTGTCTTGGGTTTTCTTCTTGGTGGTCTTCTATTTTTCCTCATGTTCCTTTGAATTCTAGGATCCGCGCATGGATAAGGTGGAGCCGGAAAACCTAGAGCGTGAGGGACATTTCTTTTCCCACTTTTCACGATGTGTCATAATTCTTCCCTTTCTATGCAATTATCATTATTTAACCACCGTTTCTCTTTCCCTTTTATTCTCTTTCACCCCATCACATTCTCTATTTAACTCTTTTTTTCTTGCAGGTAGAATCATACCCGCCCAGGACCTCTTCTACACTTTCAACTCTTCCCCCTCTATCCCCACGAGTAATTTTTTCTCACCATGGTTTCCTTCTCTTTCAATCCCGATTCACTGTTTGCCAACATCCCCTTCCCTCAATCATTCCCTAAATCTCCCCCCTCCCTCTGATTCTGGGAGTTAGATAGGGTCTTGGGGAGGTTCCTCAGAGAGAACCCTATCATAGGAACTAGAATATTCTATAGCGTATAGTACTTCCAATCTTGGTGGGATTCTGTCCAACTTAGATAATCCGGCGACGAGTTCTGGGACCGATTTTGTAGAATTCGGCCGACATGCTGTGGGTATTTAAGTAGAGACTGGGGCCCCGTCTATAAGTGAGGCTGGGGTCCATTTAGGTTATCAATTAAGCCCCCACCCTTTAGATCCCCCGAGGGTTAATAAGGCATGAAGTATTGTTTACGCCCCTTTTAGAAGAAAATTCTTTGTGAAAAATCGTCATTCGCACGAATCATCAAGTAAGGAAGATTCAAACTCTGAATATGTCGTTCCTAAAAATGTGGGGGACATTATTGATGAGATTTCCCTGTACCAGCAGATTCCCTTGGACGCTGAAGTTAGGGTTTTAGAAGAACACGAATCCTCTTCGACCTTACCTGTAGGAAAGTCGATCACTTGTGGCCATCACTTTTGTTCTGGCTTATGTTTCCACTTCCCTCCCCCCTTAATGGACTTAATGGTGGGGTTTTGGTTCAACTTGGGTCAGTTTCACCCTAACGTGATTGTAATAGTGATGGCTTTCATGGTTCAGTGTAAGGAAGTCAAGGTTGTTCCTCGTTACGAGCTATTTCGAGCATTATACATGTTGCACTCTAACAGAGGTGTTCGAGGGACATTCACCTTGACCAACAAGACTATTGACGATCGGTTCATCATCCCCCTTTCCAATAACAAGGGATGGAAATGGAAAGAATTTACTTTCGACTACCCTGGGGAATATTGAACCCCCCTAATGCAATCCTAAGGTAGATGTGGAGGTCCAAAAATTGGACAAACACTCGATCCCCGATCACTTGAGTGAAGATGTGGTGCGTTTAAGGCGACCTGAGACCTTAGACACCATGCTCTACCGTCCCGAGGTAAAGGGGAAATGAATGGAATAATTTGTTTAGATGGAGTGGCTGTACGAAGATATCTACACCTTGGCAACCCATCAAAACCCTAGCCAATCAAACTCTCTAGTTCCCAATTTTACCATTTATCCTGAAGGCCGTCAGAACTGAATTGTGGAAGGTCCTCTCTATTCAAAGGAAGATTCCATGGAAGATATGGAGATGGCTGTTCCAGATGCCCTCGAAGGTCTTTGGGGCCAAAATTTTGATTTCACTTATCCTAATTATATCATTGATGTTTTTAACATATTTGTTACTATGGCAGGTATGGGAAATCTTAATGACCTCAAGAAACAAACTTTCCTCAAGATGGTGCAAACCACCAAATTCTCGATGGAAGTTACCGTTACTCCAGAGGGTGGAAATGCACAAATCATGGATGAACAGGCCAAGAAGAGGAAGTTCGAGGAGCTCAGTGGGGGAGTATCTCCAAGTGACAATCTGGACTTGTCTAGGTCCATTGGGTTCCTTGCAGAAATTGGTGTGGAGCCTCCTGTGAGTACTCATCACTTTTGTTCAGTTACTTTTCATTTGTTGGGTTTGTCTCATGATACCTCTGCAGGTTGCTGTAGCTCTCGAGTCTAGCTTGCATTCTTCCATCATCTTCTCGGCATGCATGCCCTCTCTACTCAAGGGCCCACTTAAAGTGATCATTGAGGTCATTAAGAAGGAGCGTGCCAAGCTCCAATTAAATACCAAGGTCCTAAGCAAGGATCGAAGAAAGCTCAGTGTAAAAGAGAAAAGGGTGCTAAAGAAGGGTCAGCCGAAGAACCAACATGCTCTGTTGGTGTGTTTTGACAATAAATTGATGGGTTCTAATGACCTTTAAAACCTCTTCCTCAATCTTATAAAATCCTCAAAGAAATTGGGCATGAACGAATTGGCCGAGCATTTAATTCCCCTTCTCCCCCTTGAACATACTAAGGGGCTTTGAAAGCTTGTTGATGACAAGGCAGAGTAGGAGGTTCAGTCTCAATGGGATAAAGCCAGCGAGGGGGACATTCCTTTCCATATGCTAAACTTCATCCAGGAGTCAAATAGTTTCCTCACTGCCAAAAAACTTCAAGAAATTGAACCTAAGCACCCAGGCAAAACTATTGAGAACCTGCAACCAACTAGCACTTTGAAGAGCAAGGAGGGGTTCCGACCACTCATGGAAATAATAACTAGACCACCACTGAGAAAGGTAGCTTAGCTTAAACTGATGTATGAATTTTCCTCTCTCGGTTGTACTCATTTTTAATGAAATGGACTTGCTTTCGAGATTTTAACTATCTTTTTGTTTAAATTTTATTGTAGTGTGTGTTCATTCTTGAAAAAAGAGATGAAGATAACTAAGCAAGAGCTGACTTTCACCAAGGCCGCATTATTAGAGGCTTGTAACGAAATAAACTAGGTTACCCAGGATTTAACTTCCGCACACAGGGAGTTGCAGTCCTTGCACGAGAATAACCACCGTTAGATCCAGAAACTCCTAGAAGAGTCAAAGATGAATGTCTCTAGCAAGGCTATTGTGGCCCTCGCTGTTGTTGAAGAATCCTGTAATGCAACCGAGATCGGTCATCAGGAAGTTCTTCATGAAATGATGAAAGAATATCCCGTCCGAGCATATTGTCTTACCGATGCTAGGTTATATCGTACCATAGGAAAAGGAAAGGACATTGAGCGTCGCTTAGAAGAGGTCACAAAGTATTAGGCTCAAGCCAACGAGCTGACTCTAAGGAATTTTATTCTCAAAGAAAATATATCCCAACTCCGAGAAGTCATCGAGGGTAACACTGAACTCTGTTATGAGTTAGAAATCCTGAACTCCCAGCTGCAGAGTCAAGTGTCCAAGCAAAGCTCTACCATATCGGTATATTATGACAGTTTTTGAGTGTATGGTCTATCCAACGGACGTCTTGACTTAGGTATTATTAGCAACATCCTTAGATTTTTCTACGAGATTGAGATGTCCATGATGAAGCAGGGCTTAGACAGGGATATTGACCACATCATAGTATTTGATGTCGTTCATGACTAGCTTGTTCGGGTTTATCAATATCCGCCCAGTTCACAAGAATGCAGGAACTGCAAAGAAGCAGTGTGGAAGTGCTGCAACTAAAAATCCTTTCGCTACTGTCAGTGCCCGAACCAAGAGGCTGCTTCCTAATGAACCTATTCCTGAAGCCTAGTTGCTTCCAAGGGAACCAGTTGCTGCAAACATTCATCCTCCCCAGGGAAAAAACCAAGGGGCTAGATGTGGGCACTAGTACTTGGTCCAAGGGATGTAGCGTTTCCTCTGCTACGATGGTTGACTACGGGAATATTGAGAGCCTTGTTCATTTCATGATGGGGAAGCTTTGCACTATGGGGACTTGATTCCACATTGGAGGCATATCCCTCGAGCCCACCAGGCCACTAAGATGATCGTTTGATTGAGATGGCAATGGGCATCAAACCCAAAAAATATACTGGTCATAGTTGTATTCTTTGGAGTGTATCATCGAATGTTATATCTTTAAAATTTGATAAATAAATTTCTTGTTACTGCTATTATCATTGTAGTATCGAGTAGTCCCGGTGAATTCTATTGTCCTATTATGAGCACGAATCAATTTTAGGATTTTCGGCGCAAGCATATACGGTTTACCCGGTCATTTTGATGGGGGAAACTATCGAATCTGGACTTGTTCTTTTCAATGCAAGGAGGTTTATCGAACTTGGCCTTTATCAGCGCAAGCGAATTTACTAGACCCAGTCATTTTGATACTGGGATGTTATCAAACCTGGCCTTATTGGTACATGCGAATGTATTCAACTTGGTCTTTTCAATGCAAGGAAATATCTAACTTGGCCTTATAGACGCAAGCAAATTTACTCGACCCAATCTTTTTGACGTGGGGAGATTATCGAACCTAGCTATACCTGTACAGGTGAATGTATTCAATTTGGTCTTTTCGATGCAAGGAAATATCGAACTTGGCCTTATTAGTGCAAGCGAATTTACTCGACCCGATCATTTTGACGCAGGGAGATTATCGAACCTGGTCTTGTTGACACAGGCGAATGTATTTAACTTGTCTTTTTGACGCATGAAAATTTATCAAATTTGGACTTATCGGCACAAGCAAATTTTCTCAACCCAGTCTTTTCAACATGGGGAGATTGTCGAACCTCCAAGTTCCAAGTAAAGTACTATAATAATCCAACAAAACATGTGTAAGGACGGGAAACTTCATTCAACGAACTCTTGTTTGATTCATAAAAACATTTATGCCACAGGGGAGTACAACTCAAAACTGATGATAACAATGAAGGTTGGCTACATTCCACCGTCGAGGTACCCTTGTTCCATCCAACTCCTCTGAGACATAACTCCCTCTAGGGTGTGCTTCTAACACTCTGTACGGACCTTCCCAGTTGGGGGCCAATGTTTCTTCTGGAAATTGTTTGCTCTTCTCATTACTCCCCACGACTGAATCAACTTTATGGAACTGCACCTTACGTACCCTCCGATCATGGTATTGCTTGAACTGTTCCTTCACCATAGCTTCTCAAATGCCAGCCAACATCCTAGTTTCTTCTACTATGTCCAAGTCCAATTGTCGATTGTCATTGTTCTTCTCTTCAATATTTGACCCTATCCCAGGGCTTTGTAAAATGATTTCTACGGGAATGACTCCCTCAGTGCCTTAAACCATGATGTATGGTGTCTCGTCAGTAGCCCTTGAGGGGGTTTTTCGATAAGACCAATAAACGCTAGGGAGTTTGTTGATCCAATTTATAGCCACTCCTTCAAGCCTATTCTTATTTCCATTAGCGAGGGTACAATTAGTAACTTCGACTTGCTTGTTAGCTTGTGGATGGTGCACTGCCATTAACTTCAATAGAATCTTGAGCTCCTCACACAAAATTCTAAAAGGATCATTGGCGAATTGCATACCATTGTCAGACACAATGGTCCTTGGAACTCTTAATCGACAAATGATATTTTTCCAGTAGAATGATACCACCAAATTCCCTATTATATTGGCCAATGGCTCAGCCTCAAACCATTTAGTGAAATAATCCATAGCTACCATAAGGTATTTAAGCCTACCTGGTGCTTCTGGAAATGGTCCCATCAAATCAATCCCCCACTTATCGAAAGGCCAAGTACTGTGTATATTGATCATATCCGTTGGGGGCAAATGGATCATGGGTGCATGTTTCTGGCACTGAGAACAAGCTTGGATGTGCTTTTTTGTATCCTCAAACATACTTGGCCAATAATATTCCACAAGGATCATCCTCCTGGCCACCGAACGAGCCCCCTGATGGTTGCCACATATTCTTTCATGGACTTCCCTAATCAAATAATTTGCATCACTAGGATCCGCACATAATAGTAAGGGTTTTAAGTAACCCCTACGATATAAGTTGCCATCCTGTATTACATACTTGGGAACTGTTAAGCGAAGCTTTCTTGCTTGGGTAGGTTCAAGGGGAAGAATGCCCTCCTGCAAATACTTGACGATAGGGGTCATCCAAGAATCTACCTCCTTAACTATCATAAAACTTTTCTCCTCAATGCTCTGACTGCTCAATTCTTCGAACGTGATATGTCTTTGGGACAAACCCCCACCCCTCCACCCCCAGGTCCAAAAAGATAGCTTGGTGAGGGTATCTTTTTTTAGGTTTTTCTCTCGAGGTATTTGCATTAAGGTGAACGGTCAAAATACCTTCAACATGGGTTTGATCAACTCTAAGTATCGTTGCAGGTTGGGCTCTCTAGCTTCATACTCTCCTTTGACTTGCTAGACCACAGTCTGTGATTCATTGAATGTAACCACGCTTTCAACTTTCATCTCCCTAGCTAAACAAAGCCCCATGATGAAGGCCTTGTATTCAACTTTGTTGTTGGTGGCCTGGAACTTAAAGTGTAACCCATAGGGGTAGTATTCGCCATCGAGACTAGTAAGCAACACTCCAACCCCACTGCCTCTTGTATGTAAGGATCCATCGATGAACAACTTCCATGAGGCCTTTGCTATGCCTTCTTTCGATGTGATCACTTCCGTTGTTTCCAAAATAAAATAGGCAAGGGGCCTAACCCTTAATTGTGGTCTTTGGTTGAAACTAGATATCATGCTCACCCAATTCCACAACCCATTTCATCATTGTTCCCGAGGCTTCAGGCTTAAGGAGCACTTGACTGATTGGGAAACTCATTAGGACTACTATGGTGTGACCCTGAAAATAGGGACGTAGTCTACGAGCCGCATGGACCAATTTTAGACCTCTCAAGGGAAGTATAACACATTTCAGGACCCTGCAAAGCCCGACTAACGAAGTATATGGGATGTTGTTGTCTCTCTTTCTCCTTGATCAAAACTGCACTAGTTGCTAAGGTCGAAGCTGATATGTAAAGATAAAAGACCTCCCCTGGATAAGGTTTCACCAAGGTTGTATAGACTTGTAGATGTTCCTTCAAAGTTAAGAATGCCTTCTAACAATCCTTTGTCCACTCAAACTTCTTGGCCCTTCTCAATGCATTGAAGAAAGGAATATGCTTTCTTCGATAAGAATCGATTCAAAGAAACTAGGCATCCCGTTAACTTCTGGACTTCTTTTACCGATCTTGGAATTTTCATGTTAATCAAAGATTCCACCTTCTCAGGGTTCATAACGATCCCCTGTTTGGATACCATAAAATCCAGAAACTTACCTGCCCCCACTTCAATGACGTACTTAATAGGATTTAACTTTAAATGGACTCATTGCAACTCAACGAACGTCTCTCTCAGGTCTTCCAAGAACTTTTCATAACTTCTGCTCTTCACTACCATATCATCCATGTATACTTCCAATTTCCTTCCAATCTAATTTTTGAACAACTTGTCGACCACCCTTTGGTAAGTTTCCCCTGCATTATTTAAGACAAACAACATCTTTTTGTAACAAAAAGTACTATTCTCCATTATGAACGAAGTCTTCGCCTTATCCTCCTCCGCCATCTGGTGATAGCCCATATGTGCAAAAATGCTAGAACCTGGTATCCTACTATTGACTCCACGAGCCTATCTATCGAAGGCAGTGGATAACTATCTTTGGGACAACACTTGTTTAAATTAGTGAAGTCAATGCACATACGCCAAGCACCATCGTGTTTTGGAACAATCACAGGGTTAGCAAGCCATTCCGGATAGAATACCTCTTTGATAACATCAGCTTCAAGAATTTTTTCCACTTACAATCGTATCGCCTCAACTCTTTCTGGTGCAACCATTCTCTGATTCTGCTTGATAGGTCTTATCTCGGGATTGATATTTAACATATTGACAACAAGATCTGTCGGCACCCCTGCTAAGCTTTTAGTGCTCCGAGAAAACACATCCGAGTATTAATGAAGAAGAACATGCAATCGACCCCTTATCTCATTTGGCATTATCTCACACATGACACAGAACCTATATCTTGAATTGGGATCTGTTCCATATCAGTTGGACCTGCTTCTCCATGTATTGATGCAACATCTTCCTTCTTTGCTCATTTTACCGCTAAAAGTTGCAACATTTTGCTATGATCTGATCTCCTTGAATGTTAGCTACCCCATATTCGTTTAGAATTTCATTATCAAGTGGTATGGTGACCACACTGCTCGAGCCTGACACATCCAAGGTCTCCCAAGTATCCGTTATAAGGGGAATAAGCATCAATAATTTCAAAGCTGCATCGTATTGTTGCCCACTTGTCTCCATCTGCCACTTTGACTTGAAGAGTAATCTACACAAGGGAAGTAATAGTTTTTCCTATAAATCCTGACAACGGGTATAAGGATCTCTTCAAATTACCTTGACCAATGTCCAGCTGTTAGAAACAATTTACAAACATGATTTCAACCCTGCTTCCGTCATCCACGAAAAGCCTCTTAATCAATGAGGTCCCGATCACTACTAAAATCACCATCAGGTCTGCATGCAGGGTCTGATTAGGAACTGCGTCCGCCTTTGAAAATATTATGGTCTCCTTGGGTTTAAACCTCTTATGGGAGGGCTCCCCTTCAGCTGTACGTCTGGACTCAGGCCGGTATGTCTGATACTGCTCCATTCTCTATGCCATTTGTGCCCAGTTCTCAGCTGCACAGTTAAACCAATCCTCTTTTCTCTTGTTGGGGCACTTCAGTATCTCACTATCGCTCGTCCAGATTTAGCTTTTTTGGCTAACATGGTCGGTTAGCATCATTAGGATCCCAGAGATGACCATTTCGATGCAGTCACATGGATTGTACGCTATGTTCGTGGCACCCTTCATAGTGGACTTAACTTCTATTCTGCTAGTTCTCCTGAGGTGTTGGGTATTCTGATGCTGACTAGGCTCGCTGTTTGGAGAATCTTTGGTTCACTTACGATTATGCTATTTTCCTTGGTGGGAATTTGGTCTTGTGGAGTGCTAAGAAACAGCCCACCGTTTCTCGCTCCAGCACTGAGTCTGAGTACCGTGCTCTTGCCAACACCGCCTCAAAGGTTGTTTGGTTTACTCATTTACTCCATAATATTTGGGTTCCACTCTCTGGTTCACCATTACTATTATGCGATAACATCATTGCTATCTTTTTGGCGCAGAATCTGGTAATGCACAAGTGGGTGAAGCATATTGATATCGACTACCATTTTGTTCATGAGTTGCGGGCCTCTGTCAAGCTGTGCGTTGCTCATATTCCGACCTCTTTTTGAATTGTAGACATCTTCACCAAGGGGATGTCTCATCCGCTGTTTAAGTTCTTCAGATCCAAGCTCTACGTCAGCGACCATCCAACGCTTCGCTTGAAGGGGATGTTACAATAAGTCAACTAGATGATTAGATTGGTTTTGATTTATGTTTATCTTGTTGACTAGGATAGAGTTATTTTAGTCATAGTCCATCTTTTTGTACTATAAATATTTCATTTATTAATAATATATTCATCACAGGAAACCATTCTTTCAAGGATGTTCATTGAATAACTTTATGAAGCTAAGACACAGTGTAAGGAAGCTCTAATTGAAAGGGGTTGGTATGACACTTTCACCATTAGCACTTTAATACGAAGGTGTCACTTTTACGACTTTGTTGTTACATGTGGATGGAATAATTTGAAATGATTCTGCTCTTGAATGTTGATTAAGTAAGCCAAGGAGTAGACTGTAGAGAAACTTGAAGAAACTAGAGAACCTGTTAGATATGGGGCTGCAAAGTGCATATTCAAAAAATGTTTTGTTTGTTATCAATGGGGTTTGATGTATCTATGTGTAGTATACATCTTAAAATTCCCAGATCTTAAATGATGATTTTGTTGTTGAGGTGACGACTTTAGAAGACCTCCTGGTAATCTTTGTTTCTACGCCTTATAAGAAAGCAGAAAAATTAATATGACAAGTTGATCCACCATTTTTTTTCTTGGTTGAATTGCGATTGACACTACTGGATGGGGAGGTCATTAAAGGCGGTTTTAGCGGACCATAGAAGGTACTTTCAAAGTGTCTTCTCTAGTCGCACCTTTGATTGTTACCAATTAAAGGTGGTTCCGAGACCGCCTTGAAAAATGCCAATTAAAGGTGGTTATGAACTGCCTTTGAAGCGTTGAAAGAACCGCCTTTAATGAGTTCCAAACTTGGAAAAAGGCTTAGTTCCGTTGGCCCTTGGGATGTTCCTAACTCAGAACTCCTAACAAAACTGTCTTTATATCCATGGTTGAACAAACTTTACTATTCCCGAGATCGAAATTGGTCAGATTCTTCGGGCTTATTCCATCATTTATGAGCTCGAAACCTAGGAAATTTATGACTTCGAACCAAAATTGGGTCTATATTCAGCCGCATGAGGTTGGCAGTTCCTCGATTGGCCCTCCATTTCAGCCCAATCTGTAAATTTTTGGAAGGGCTTTATTTTTTTTTTGAAATTAACTTCCATGTTCGGAAGCACGTTCGGGTAAAAAATGCTAATAGGGCCGAATGCCGTTACGAATTTGGAACTGACAAAACTCATATTTTGGAAATTATAATTTCATTGAAATCCCCGGCTCAAAATAGGCCAAATTTGATGAAAAAATTGTAACATAACTCACGAATATAGTGTACTTGGTCACAAAAATCTATAGAAAAAGCTAACTAAGCAATATTATATAGATAGGAATAGAAATAAACACAATTCTATTCCAAAATATCACTACATTCTATCGTATCTAAATTGTGTTACTATACCAAGTTAAGGTTTCCAAGAGAGTGAGAGCAGTTGATAATGAGATGTCTCACCAAACAATTCCTTGCGTTGTTGATTTCTTCTTTTGAATAGGGCCTCATTGCCTTCGAAAAAACCTAAGAGATTCAAGATATTAGCAAATACGAATTGGACATTGAGAAACTATTAACGTTTAGGAGAAGTGAATGTACAATTACTTTGTCAATTTCAAGTAAATTATCATTCACGCCTTCTATGCACTCTATTGCGTACAACATTACGGAATAGCCGCATTCCCACGTTTGGGCTTGTTTCTTGTACTGAGTAAAAACCACATTAAACTTGTAACATATAGAAATACCTAATTAGATCACTTTGGAAAAAGCAAAGAAATTGTACTAATTTATACCTTGATTTCCACCATCTCAAATTTCATTCCATCCACTTCACAAGGGTCCTTCATAGCGGACTCCAAAATCCTAAAGAATTCTTCCGATGGTTGGAAGTGCAATGGGTCCATCCAATACACCTGTTTCTTTTCCAGAACTGTTATGATCAATTGCCAGTAATCTCTAATCAAAAAAATTAATAAAATATGTTTAAAATTAGCTTATCTTATGTTTCTAAACATAATTTTGATTGTTAATATGACCTTTCAATATAGGGTACAACGACCAATTTCTTATCCCTCCTCCCAAGAATTTTGTGAATGTAGTCTATTCTCTCTTTCTTTGTACATCCAATTTCTTGAGTCATCACGCGGCACATGTACTCAACCCATGCCTTCTTTTCATTGTACATAAAATAAAAGTACCTTGCATATAAGCAATTTTTTGCATTAGTTCTAAACAATGTGACATTACTATATAGTGAACAAGAAATAAATGTATTTCTAAATAAATGTTACTTACAAGATGTATATGGACATTAGCGTCAGATTAACTTGCTCACATTTCCATAAGTCTTTGAAATCACTCCATAGCGCAATGATATCTTGTTT
This sequence comes from Rubia yunnanensis, assembly GCA_037428765.1. Classification (NCBI taxonomy): domain Eukaryota; kingdom Viridiplantae; phylum Streptophyta; class Magnoliopsida; order Gentianales; family Rubiaceae; genus Rubia; species Rubia yunnanensis. Next base: position 82,588,068 of record CM075068.1, read on the forward strand.
CACACCAAACACCAAATCGTTACCCCAAAAAGAGTAAGTCGAGTTCCGTTCATGCGGTTGAAGCAAATTGTTTACAGCTCGTACCCAGTGAGGTGAGTCTTTCAGAGCTAGTCCTTTTGGAACCAGTTGTCAAATTTTGTCCAGTGTTGTATGCCCCTGTTTGGGTGTTTTGTGGACCAGTTTTAGTGTAGCTTGGACCGCCGTAGGTGTTGTTGGATGTGTGACTTTCAAATGCCGATCCTTTATAAGATCAACATAAATAAGTCAACGTGGCCACAAAATAAACATTCCTATTGCTTCCCCGGAATTTTTGTATTCACCGACCGGAATAGAAAATGGAGTACCCTTCACCAACACCTTGTCCAGAGAAACTCTTGACAAACCTTCTGCAATTAGTACTGTGTGATTATATCTCATTAATTCTTACAAAACTCCATTGGCTACGTGGACTGGTCTACCCATTATGTCTCGACCAATGTATAATTCACACACATGAGAACCCTATATTAGATGAATTACCATTGTCAACAATTTCAACAAAATTTAGGGTTTATGATATCAAAAATTTAATTGTTCACCTTTTTATCACTTGCGAGGATGGACTTTTGAGTTTGTCAGCCTCGTCATTAGGAGTTTGAATGATAGCCTTTTGATTTACCTCAACATCCTTGGGAGAATGGTGTGATCCTCTTGATTGCGGTGTCCAATCGGGTTTCAAATCAATCTGTTTCTCTTGTTGAGGGGATTGTTTTTGCAAAGTGTGTATCTTAGATGGTTGTGCACCCTTATAGTACCAAGTAATCCTAAACACCTCTCTTTGGGTCATGAACCCTCCCACTCCCCTAATACGCCCCGCATGGTTGGGTTTTTGTGTGGCCTCAATAAGTAGTCTTTCTTAAATGTGGGCATGAATTTTCCCTCTAATTCATCATTCTTCAATTTTTCCTAACAATTACAATTATTGGATTTCATTAGCTAATATAAAAGGAAAATGTGGTAAAGTAGAAAAAATAAAGGACGGGAAAAATTACAACTCTTTCCGTAATTTGTTTCTCCTCCTTCTCGTATATACCCTCGTTTTGTCGACCTTTGAGGAACAAATCACACTGATCAATGTCATCCACATCCATTGGACTCACACTAGCCCTTGCCTCTTCTTTGGTTATCCCGGCCTCGATTTAATTCGTACATTTTTTTCAAGATGTTTTTCCAGTAATTTAGTTGCCTCAATTTCATACCCCCCACGGCTTAAACGATGAGGCACTAAATTCATACCGGTTAAGCATTGTTTTTCTTTCCGCGTACCCTATGTTAAAGACAAGGCAACATGAAAGTCACCTTCATCTAAATACTTTGTAAATTTATTTTTAGATTACTAACATTAGAATCATTCTCCAACGCCCTTCTCTTGTGGATCTCCAAACTCTTCGGTTGAATGTGTGTACATTATCCACGGCCAATCACCCTTCTCCAAAGAAAATATGTAGTCTCTAGGCAAAGTTTATTTGTGTTCCCACCAACTCTTGCATAACATGGTCATTGCCTTATTCCTTAGAAATGTTATATCCTGGCAATCGATTTCAAAAGGTCTCTAAGATGGTTTAGAATGGTGGGAGTTAAATTAACGGGGAAATTAATATGTTCAATAAGAGACGCTAAGAACATTATGGCCATTAAGGGTACCCTGCATTCTATCCATAAGGTCTCCTTATAGTGTTTTGGCACCTCATGCCTATAATCATACTTGATGTCGACCCTTGTTCTTCCTATCTTTGCCACCCAACACTACAAAAAATAACACCTATTACCTCGGTTTTCAGTGCTTTTTACCTTGGTGTTCAGCCCATGAAAATTGAGGTAAATGTGGATGTAGTAAAAAGCCTAATTTTTACCTCGGTTCAAAACCGAGGAAAATAGTCTCCTTTTACCTTGGTTTTTGACCGACATCAGCATGAAAGGAGACCAATGTCGCATCATGGATGAATGTCGATGTTATGATACCCTGGCTGCGACATCATTTGAAATGACATCGATATATTGAAGCATACAACATCGATGAAAGGAATGTAGTAGCCGATGGTAAGGGATGTGCGTTGATGTCACTACAAAGGGATATCGTACATAGTGAGGGACCCACATTGTGTCCGTGTTGACGTGGAACACAGAAAAAATAACGTTGTTTTGTATGTTCGAGCACGCGAAAAAATAGCGCCGGTCTATGCGACATCACTAATATGTCTTGAGTGAGTTATTGCGATGTCCCAGTTTAGTCGGTCAGCTTTCATGTCTCTGAAAATATAATAATTACAAATGTTTGATGATGAAAACAATTGGTCCTCAATAACCATGCATGTTATAAACAATGTGATAATTCGATTAATGGTTAAACATCAGACAACATTCAATTGTTGTTCAATTATTATGGGAACCATTAACTGAAATGTTCATTTAAACCAACAAGATTATGACATACCAGTATACTAAAAATAAATGCAACTATAAATTTAAAGATATAAGGTTGTTATAAAATTGAAACAATAATTGCATTTAACCTCCATTTTCTATGTTGTACCGCGTTCATATTTCAAGGGCGACCGGTGAAAAGCCAATTAAGTCCATCTGATATGCTAGAATCCACTGATAACTCCAATTGATCCTATAACAAACAATGCATGAGAAATAATAAAATATGTTACAATTGGGACACATATTATATTCATATGTAGACAACATTATTTGCGAAATGTCGATAGAAACAGAACATAACCAAAATGATGTTGGACTCATGACTTCTGAGGTCGCAGAGATTAAGATAAAACCAAACTCATGTATTCATGTTATATCATTTTTTCAAATGGAAGGTTCTATCATTTTTCAAATCAAAAGGTTGTATCACTTTTCAAATGGAAACCCCTAATTTGAGCTCCCCTTGAACCCTAACCGCTACATTGCCTTACAATCCATCAATCCCGCAACAATGTCGAGGCTGTGATACTCCAAGAAAGGCATCGGGGCAGCGAGTGACCGTAGTCAATTTTGCCAAAATAACACTGATGAGCATACATTGGATTATTATTACTTCCACTACCAAGATGCAAAGCTTCAAAAACTAGGGGGACTCCACTGTTCTGGGACACACCCTTATCATCTGAGGATTTTATGGCAAAAGTAAAACCATAAACATCATATCCTCCATAAGATAAAATAGTGCCAAGTGGTCTACGAGCCAACCATTTCAGTGTTATAGTATGGTCTCCCATGGCTACATGATCATGCAACCATGACAAAAAAGTACCACTATGTAATTCCAACAATCGGGCCTCATTAACTTATGGCGACTCGAATGGCATCCATGTGAATCTCTATGTATGGGACAACATCTTCATGATTGCGAAGAACATAAGAATGTGTATAACTAAAATCTTCCGCACTATGGCTTAACAGTTTCCCCTGCCTAGCCCCATGTCCTTTAAACCGTCCCTCATGTCTATGAGTTGGGACCCCAACCAAATTGAAATCCTTTAAATAATCAGTAAAGATACTTGATGACCTCCTCCGCCACATACCTCTGTACAATACTTGTGTCGGGCCTCTACTGATTCTTCACAAAATGTTTGAATATTTTCATGTACCTTTCAAATGGGTACATCCACCTAAGAAATACAAGACCATAAAGATTTATCTCCCGTATTAGATGAACACACAAGTGGACCATAATGTCAAATAATGAAGGTGGAAAATATATCTCCATGCAGCACAAAACTTCAACAATCATTAACTGCAAACGGTCCAACTTCGAAACACTAATATTTTTGCTACAAATGGACTTGAAAAACAAACAAAGCTTTGTAATGTATATTCTTACATGGGATGGAAATGACTATCTAATCACAATGACGTTCAATTTTTGCATTAGATTAAAACAGCCATGAGACTTCAATACCAGAAGCTTCAACTCCTTAATTGAAACACAAGTACTGATGTTTGAAGAATAGGCGGTCGGGACCTAACACATTTCAAAATCTCACAGAAAGATTTTTTTTTTCTCCATTTGAGATAGAGAATAGCAAGCAAGGGGCAAGAAACAATTGTCACCGAAACTCACAGGGCCACGGTTTTCCTCAATTCCCATCTCGACCAAATCTAACCTAGCCTTAAGTCCATCCTTCGCTTTCCCCGGAGTATTCAACAAGGTTCCGACCAAAGAATCACATACATTCTTCTCAATATGCATAACATCTAGACAATGTCTAACATCCAAATAGTCCCAATAAGAAAATCTAAAGAAAATGGAGCATTGTTTCCAACTCCCATCCACAGGCACTTTACGCTTCCTCTTCCAAAGTCATTAGGAAAGTTTTTCACTATCTCATATATCTGCGTGCCTGTTTGTATAACTGGAGCTTCTCTAGCCTTCACTTCCCCATTGAACCATTTTTACCAAACTCCATGGATGATCCGTTGGAAGAAAACTACGATGACCTTGATATACAGTTTTTACAACCATGCTTCAACTGATGGTTATGAGTGTCCTTCTCACACAGAGGGCATGCAAAGTGGCCTTTCACAGAGTAACCAAATAATTTTTTGTAGGCGGGAAAATTATTGATTGTACAAAATAACATCGCTTTCAATGTAAAATAATCTTCAACACTCCCTTCATATTTCCACACCTCCTTGTAAAATAACACTAACAAATCCTCAACAAAAGGAACAAGATACACATCTATGTCACTACCTGATTGCTTAGGACCGAATATCATCTCAAATAACAACACGTACTTACGTTTCATTGTCAACCATGACTGAAGATTGTAGATAACCAACATGACAAGCCAACAACTGTGTGTACTACTCATATTACCAAATGGATTCATTCCATCAGTGCATAGGTCGAGCCTGAAATGTTGGGATTCTTTTCCAAAATTGGGGTAAAGAGCATTAATTTTTTTTCCACTACTCACTATCAAATGTATTTCTAATCACATCATCCACCGGTTGATCCCTCTCCACATGCCATCGCAACACAAACACACAATTTATGCAATTTGGGAATGATTGGGAGATACCACATCACTTTTACGAGTGTTTTTTTCTTTATTTGAGTTACCACTTCCGCACCCTCCACAATTGCCCCCTCTTCAATATGTACCAAGACTCAGCACATACCTTACATGTCTCTAAATCTTCATATTTTATTGCCCGATACAACATACAATCATTAAGGCGAGCATGTATTTTTTTCAATTCCAATCCCATTGGGCAAAGAAATTTTTTTGCAGCGTACAACCCATCTGGCATCATGTTACCTTCTGGAAGAAATTTCCAAAGAAATTCTAGAGTTTCTGTCATTGACTTATCGGTCCACCCAAATTTAGCCTTCAAAATCATAATCCTCAGAGTCACACAAAGTACCGAATGTTATGAGAAAAGATACAATGGCATATCTTTGTCATCAATTAAAGCTGTAATGCCCCAGGTTTACAGTGGAACTCCCTAGGAATATCTTCAACATTTGTGTCAGTCAAATCAATCATCCGCATCGATTCCCTAACTTCCCCATGCCATACCCAGCGAGTGTACAAAGTTTGAAACCCCCTCACTATTAAATGTCCCCACACCTTCTTCCTCACTAAATACACATCGTTTCTACAATCTTTGCACGGGCATTGGGCTTGCACTACACCATTTTTGGAGGCATGATCAAACGCTACCGCAAGAAATTTTTCAATCAATAACAAGCAATCGGGTGATTTCCTAAGATCATTACTAATGATTTCATCCCATTCCATTATCCTATAAGTTAATTAAAATTCAACACATTAGCATGGTCACAACAATAATCAAAGCCCCCTAAAAACTAGTGAACCTAACTACAAACCCTAATTCAAGATTTTATATATATATATATATATATATATCAAACCAATAATAACTATGTAAGATAAAATTTTAGGCAACTAACCTTCTCCAATTAATGCAATCCTTTTCAATGGACTAGGATGGGGAGAAAACCCTTCAACTTTTATTGTTTGTGCTGGAATGAAGAAATGGGCTCATTTTTTTTATCACATAGAGTGGGTTCCGGACTCTGAACCAATTCGTCCCGTAATTCCAAACTCGGAAAAGGCATTCATCAAAGATGGTTAGACACAACTGCCTTTAATTAGGGTTTATTAAAGGTGGTATACAATAAACCTCCTTTAATTAACCCTAATGAAAGGTGATTATACAAAAATAGCCTTTAAATGAACAGAAACTGCCTTTAAATCTAATTTTGTAGGGCGGATCAGAGGTCTCGAGTTTGGAACCTCTAGAATAAGGTTGTTCTGCAGCTTTTTTTTAAAACCGCCTACTATCGCCTCCTTTAATAGGTTGGTCTCTACTAGTGTGATAATAGTTGTGAGAATGAAGTTTTTCAAAGCCTAATTCACGAAAGTTCACAGTATGTACAAATATAACCTTTTCCAATATTTTAAGGACAAAATTCAATGAAAAGACTATTTTACCCCCTTGTAAAAAAATACAAAAAGCATTGATAGTACATTCATACTCTTAAATCCCTAATTATTCCTCTTTCATTTTTCTATTTTTCCACTAAAAGAAGGGTTACACAAAAATAAGGTTAAAAAGAGTTCCAAGGCTTCTCCACCATCTTCCTCTATTCTTGTGTTTCTCCACCATTTTCCATGGTACCATGTTTCTCTCTCCCATGCACCACCACCACCCTAGCGGTAGCGCAAGCGAAAAACTTCTCTCCAGCAAAAATCTACTACTTCCCCACTCTTCCCACACCCTAAAATCTCACTGATTTTGCCAAAAAAATCCAACTTTTTTCTGCAACTCTTTTCATTTCTCATCCCAAAACATCTACTTCCACCACGAAAACTACCTATATCAGAGGAAATATGGGAAAATATGGAATCCTTATAAGACCCAAAACTGGATTTTGATTTACGGATGCAATTATGGTGTTGTGATGATGGTGGAAGTTGTTTCCGGAGAAAAAGGTGGTTCAGTGAGCTTACAAACCCATAAAATAACATTGGTGGTGGCGAATGAGGCCCAAATCAGCTAGAGGTGGCTGCTGTTGCATGGGTTAAGGTTTTGCATTTTAATATGAGTCTTGATAGGAGGTGGTGGTATGGAAGATTTTGATGGTGGATGTGGAGTGGCAGTAGTGAGAGGCTAGGGTAGGAGTTAGTTATTTAGAGGATTCTGGTGGTAGGGGTGGAGTGGCGGCAGGAGGATATGGCAGGAGGTGGTGGTTTGGAGGATTCCGGTGGTAGAGGTAGAGTTGTGGCGATGGGATGCTTGGGCTGGAAGTGGTGGTTTGGAGGATTCTAGTGGCGAAGGTGGAGTAAAGGTGGTTGCAGTATAGTGGTGAGTCAAAGGGCATTTTTTTCTTTTAAAAAAAATTAGGTTGAAAGGGTATTTTGGTCATTTCAAATTGGTCAATGGATGGAAATGGCCAGTCAATGCTGGAATATAGCCTTTAGGATTATATTTGCACTTATGTTAAGTAGTTAGGATTATTTTTGCACTAAATATTATCTCAGGGTTATATCTATACTTTCTCAATTATATAGGGTAATACTTGTATATTTCCCAAACATTTAATAAGGTGTCTTAAGGTAACCAATGGAACATTTCATGAGGTTTGGAAAAGCTGCACATACCATTTTGATGTAATTTACTCACTTTATGCTCCTCTAGTCTTTACTTCCCTTCATCAAAAGTTGGTCATTTCCTTTCAAAGGCCAAGATTTCACATGCAATTGGTGCACACACTTCTCTCTCTCTCTCTCTCTGCCCCATTATGGGTGCCTCATAATATGGCTTTTAGTTTTTTTTGTTTTTTCAACTTCCTCACGCAACTTGTACCAGGACGAGGGCTATAAGTTGAATTTATTTTTAATTATAATTATCATTCTAAGCCTCAGAAAACAAAATATGAAAAGTAGTACAAACATGAAAGGAATACATCTCAGCTTGATATGTTTTCTTTTGGTTTCTCTTGGTGGCGATTTGATTGCCCATTTTATATGGTAATATTAGGACTTTTAGGATTTCCTTTTGTACATTTTTGTGCTCTAGATGTGGCATTTTGCCTTGAGATTCTCTAAGGAGAGTTAAAAGTGACTTTTACGCTTTTATTACTTTCTAAGAGGATTTTGTGTGACAAGGCTAATTGTTTGAAGAATTTGAAAAATACCTTTGAAGATTTGAAGATTTTGAAGACTTGCAGTTGAGCTTTTGAAGGCTTGAAGAATTGAAGATAAGTGAAATAAAGAGGAGGACTTGAAACAAAAAGAAGAAAGAAATCAAGATGCTAAAACTTAGCTCGATAGCAACTCGCGATGGATTGGTCGCGAGTCGCGACGAACGGGTGGCCACAAACATTCTTAATTTTTTTACTATAGATACTAAATCCTATCCTCTCCTCTCAACTCTTCTTCTTCTACGATTGTATGGGTGATGAGGCCATTTTATGTGGTTATTTTAGGGATTTTAGGATGTGGATACGTCATTTCCTCCGTATGCTTGAATCTTTTCTTACTCGAGGGCGAGTAAGGTTTAAGTGTGGGGAGATTTGATGTGTCCATTTTAGATGGTTATTTTAGGCTTTTTAGGATTAGGTTTTGTGCAATTTTGTGCTCTACATGTGGCATTTTGCCTTGAAATCATCTAAGGAGAGATAAAGGCGGCTTTGACGTTTTTATCACTTTTTAGATGATTTTGTGTAACAAGGTGATTTGTTTGAAGACTTTGAAGATTTGAAGACTTTGAAGATTTATCTTTGAAGATTTGAAGACCTTTACATTTGAGCTTTGTGAAGATTTGAAGAAGTGAAGAGATGAAGAAAGGAGAGCAAAGCAACGGATGAATGATGATCCGGGGTTCTCAGAATTTTCCGAGAAGAATCAGCCTTCAAGAGTGGCACCATTGGATTCCTCTTCTCGAGCACTATAAAATAGACTACAAGAACTCCCGAAACGGATCAACGGTTCACCCGGAGGAAACAAAACAAAACAGCAAGGCTGAGTTACTGATTTGGTCGCGAGTCGCTACCAAGCTCGTCGCGACTCGCGACGACAGCTTAAAATCAGCCCTGCAACAGCATTTTTCTCCCTTTTTCTTCCCACTATAAATACCTCTTCACCCTCTTCTTTCCACAGCTTTTGGCCCCTGTTTTTGGGCCAAAACCCTAGCTTTTCTCTTCTTGTTTTCTTAGTTTCTATGTGTTTTCTTGTTCTAGAGTAGTTTTTGTACTTGGGAGCAAAGGATTGAAGCTTCCATTATCTATGTAGCAAGAACTCATTTTATCTATCTATTTGGTGTTTTTGCTATTGTGCATTTATTGTGCTTTGAATGTTAATTGTTGATTTCATTGATGTTGTTGAGAGCTTGATGATATGAAATGCTTGTATGAATTGCTAGCTAGGGTTTGGGGGATTTGGGTTAATTTCCCCCCTTTTCTTGTTAGGAATGTATGAGTATGATTTAGAGCTTTTGATTGTGTTAATGGATTGATAATGTGCTAGACGAATGTGATTGATGTTGAACTCTTCGTCATGTTCGTTTGTGTAGCAAACGAGAGAGTTATATGCTCTTGGATGAATGTGCGTTGCACGTTCATCCAATCTCGTGTAATTGCATGAATTGGTTAAATGCTTAGTCACGGTGTAGTGGTCATAGGCATTGCCAAGCTTGTTGGTCCTTCGTGCTAAATGCCACCGATGACACCTTGAGTCGTGGTCGCGACTCGGGAGTCATTGGTGAGGTTTGACGAGAGATGTGGAACTCACTCTCGCAAACTACGAACTAAGAAGGATAGGAGTTTAGTCTCCACGACAAGTAGTTGAAGTATTGAATAGATGATTTAAATTCATTCTTGAAGCATTTGTTATTTGGCGTTTATGTATTCTTGACGGTGTGTTTCACTGCATGTGTGCCATGAGTTGTTTGAGCATAGGTAGTGCTTGTGTGGTTGAATTGTTTAGGTGTAGGAACGTGACGAATTCCGTAGCGCCTTTGCATGAAGATCTATGAGCATGAACTTAGAACTCCTTGTGATGTGTGTGTTGTGGTACTTGCTAGATGGGTGTGTGAGTGTTGGGTCCTGAATGCTATATGATGGAATGTGTGAATGATTCGATGAACTACATTAGATGTGGAAGTGGATATCCGTTGCCCCCAAGGCATTTTATCTTTGTAGTTTAAAACCCCTTTTCTTTAGTTTTGTTTGATGATTAGCATAGTCACTTGACCTTGCTAGTTATCGTGTCTGTTTATCTTTGTTAATTTAGGAAACCAACCAACCAACCCCCCCCCCCCATTTACATGCTTTTATGTGTGTGTATATATAGTTACTCCTAGCCTAATATCAACCATTTGTGTGCTTAGACGCTTAGGAAGATCCCTCTTCTCCTTGGACGACCCCGATTTGCCACTGTCTACCTAGTTGTAGAAAGTAAGTATTTAGGGCTTATAAATTATCTTTTGCACGGCGGGCGCGACGACCGCCCGCCTGGTTCAAAACCCTAGTTGTTGATTTCTTTCTTTTCTTAGTTTTTGTAGGTTAATCATTTCTTTTCATTATCTAGGTTAGTTTAATCTTATGAGCAAGTGATTGAGACCTCCTTGCTAATGTCTTGAGAATCATATCTATCTATTTATTGCCTTTTCTATTTTGCATTTATTGAGCTTTGAATGTGAATTGTTAATGGCATTAATGTTGTTGGAAGGTTGAGTATATGAATTGCTTGTATGATTACTTGTTAGGGTTGGGTGAAAGTAGCTAGTTCTCCCCTATTTTAATATGGAATCCAAGAGCGTGAGTTAGAGCTTCTAAATTATGTTGATGTGTTGATAATTGCTAGATGGATGTGATAATGTCGAACTCTTTGTCATGTTTGTTTATTGTAGAAAATAGGAGAGGTCTATGAGCATTGAACGTTCTTGACTAATCTTGTGTAAATGCATGAATTGGTTAAAATGCTTAGACATGGTATAGTGTTTATAAGTGTTTCCAAGCTTGTTGATTCTTCGCGCTCAATGCCATCAATGGGATACTTCTAGTCGTGTTTCAACTAAGGGAGTCATTGGTGAGGTTTGAAAAGAGATGTCGAATTCACTCTTGCAACCTACTATCTAAGAAGGATAGAAGATTTAGCTTCACAACAAGTAGTGAAAGTAGTGAATAGATTGCTTCACTAGTTCTTGAAGCCTTTGTTATTTAGTATTCATGTGTTCTTAATGTTATGTTTTACTTCATTTATGCCATGGGTTGTTTGAGAATATGAAGTGTTTGTATGATTGAAGTGTTGAGGTGTTAGGAAAGCGACAAATTCCTTAGCTCTTTGGCACAAAAATCCAAGAACATGAGCTTAGAATTTCTCGTGCATAATGTGTTGTGATTCTTGGTAGATAAGTATGTTAATGTGTATTGTTCTCATATTTATCATATAGATGCAATGAAAGGTTGAACCTTAAATGTGGTTTGTTGTAGGTTTAGCCTAAAGAATGCTATGTTTGGTTAAATGGCTATGTCTTTGGTAGAAGGATTTTTTTTATCAAATCTATGGTCCTTCGTGTGAAACGCCATTAATAAAATATCTCTATGGTGTGATTTGCCTAGAGTGATTGTCAACAAGGTTTGCAAATGGCTGTTATTTGTCTTTGCAGAGTACTATTTGTCTGTGATAGAATGAGTGAATGGTTCAATGATCTACATTTGGTTAGGAAGTGAATGTCAATTTCCCCCAAGGCTTTGTCTTTTGTAGTTTTTACCCCTTTTTCTTAGTTGTTGCATGATTTGATTTTTCTAGTTAGCTTGTCTTTGAACTTCATAACTTAGGAAAACCAACCAACCAAAACCCCTCATTCACTTTCTTTTATATATCTATATATATTTACTTCTAGCATAATATCAACCTTTTATGTTTAAACGCTTAAGAAAATCCTTCTTCTTCGTGGACGACCCCAACTTGCCATTATCTACTTAGTTATAGATAATAAGCATTTGGGGCTTTAAAATATAACTTTGAGAGGTACGGCGACGACCTCCCAAATTTTGAAAAAAAAAGTTCTTTTTTTTCTCATGTTTTTCCAATCAAAAGTAGCAAAAAATATTCCAAATCAAGCTAGCATGCATGTGGGTCCTCTAACCCCTTCCCACACTTAAGATGTTACATTGCCCTCAATGTAAACATGTAAGATAAGAACAATAAAACTCAAGGTAAGAGGTAGACTGACTCCCGTTTCTTCTCACAGTCGCCGGTGATACATCAATCCCATGTATTTGTATAGAATCGGTCCCGAAATTGGTTTTGGATCCGGAAGTGCCGTAGAAGAACTCACCCCTCGAGCAAAACGTTGTCTCCTTGGTGCCGTTTGATCAAGACTAACACCACAGAGAATAACATCAAGCTCACAAGTACATAAGTATTTGTAATATTAGGTTTAAGACTTATACTACTAATTACCACTAGTAAATGAAATGGAAGGAATGGAACAGTCCAGGAGATTTGGTAAAGCTGCACACACCATTTTGGTGTAATTTATTCACTTTGTGCTCCTCCCTTCTTTACTTCCACTACTACAAATTAGAGCTACCATAACACTTTCCTTTGGAACCCTTATTAAAAATGTTACAATAGCTTATAAAGCATTACTTAAACTTTTGAAAAGTGTTACATAAATATTGAAAAGTGTTACCTAATATTTAGAAGATGTTATGTTAGATCCACCTAAGGTAATACTTGTAAAAGTGTTACTTTAGGTGCTATTGTAACACTTTGAACCTATTGTAACACTTTTACAAGTATTACCTTAGGTGATGTTACATTATATCTAACGTAACACGTTTTAAAATTTGGATAACACTTTTCAACATTTAAGTAGCACTTTTCAAAAGTTTAAGTAACATTTTATAAGCTATTGTGACCTTTTTAAAAAGTGTTGCAAGGAAAGTGTTATGTTAGCCTTAGTTTGTAGTAGTGCTCCCTTCATCAAAAGTTGGTACTTTCCTTTCAAAGGCCAAGATTGCACATGCAATTGGTGCATACCCTTCTCTTTTCTTTTTCTTTTTTCCCAATTTTGGGTGCTTTAATAATATGACAATTAGCTAATTTTTTTTTGTTTTTGTTACTTTCTTACCCAACTTGTATTAGGACAAGGGATACGAGTTGATTTTACCTTTAATTAGAATAATCATTCTAAGTCTTATTTATAAACTAGAATGGGCACTTTGTGCAATATGAACCCGGAAGAACTTGGCTTTCTTTCCTGCATATTTTAACCAACTGTTTGATCTTAACTTGAGTACATTTTTGAAACTTCAAGATGCTTTCTGCTTGATCTTGACCTGTTATGAACTTACATCATGTAAACTAGATTCGAGACAATTTCTCACTTTATGCGTATCTCCGTGATTTGATGTCTCGCTCTTAGAACACTCTAATTATACAAAGATATAGCTTCATGTGAACTTGTCCTGTGATGTTGAATATAAGTTTTCAAATACAGTGTTTCCTTTAGTGTTAGTTTTGCATGGAAGCCTTAGTTTGACAACCAACATAGAATCCTTTATAAACCTGACTGAAATTTGGTTTTACCAAAATTTTCTCATTATTACTAGTATGTTCCAACCTAACATATCTAACCAATTATGCAATAAATTAAAGCATTAAGGACACGAAACTTGGTTACATAGTTCGGTGAAATCCACCTACATCTGTGGGGCCAGACCCAGTTCAGAATGAATCTAATAATTAGAAAGATACAGTACAAAGTACACTATACAAAATACTTATCATTACTAAGTAAACATGTGAATTCTGCTAGCTCCCCTAGCTACCCCTCCTTGATCTGACTCCCCCTGACCTCGAAACTTGTCGACACTGGATCTCCTCCTCTCTAGGAATTAAGGCATATGATTCTAAACTTTCAACGGCAGGTCATGTATGTTGGAACATGGAATTCTGGCTCTTTGCAATTCTCTCAAAAGATTGAAAATCTGTGTGCAGATTTTCTCTGTTTAATTCATGTATTGAATGTAGCCGTGGTGTCTTCTTTTAAAGCCATGAGCAGATCAGAACTCTCTATGATTATCTCAATAATATTCATATTCCTTATCTGCCTCTTGAAGCATATCAAAATCCCATAAATAAAGGGATTTTCCTTATCACAATATCTCACATATATTCGATAATATCAACACCATATTTGTAGGATTTTTCATAAACCAACTATGCTTCTACATGCATGGTATATAACAGAATATTCAGATTTCCATAAATTACAAATACCATAGTATTCTATTTTCTTTCTCACAAAATGTGATCGGCGTATTTATGCTAATCCACTTGTTCCAACATGGAAAGACTTTAATTTCCAAATATGTTCACAAAATTGCCAATTAAACTATTCAATGAATACCACTTGACTTTACAATCTCCCCCTTTGGTATTTTGTGGACCAAACCATTTTGGTCATTAATATCACGACGAGCACATAGGTCTTCACATAACTTCACCTATGTTGGAACATATGAAAAACACTGAATCTGATATAAAAGAATACCAATTGATTTGAACACCCAAATTCCAGAATACCATCTATCATCAGAATAATACCAATAAGATTACAACCAAAATGAATATTCTCTCCCTGGGGACATGAAGATGCCAAAGGCACAAATAAATTTACATAAACTGAAACCAGGCTCCCCTTGAATGTGACACTCAATCTATGTAGGAACATAAAAAACAACCCGTTCAGGAGCAGGCCTCCAGCTGCGCTTTGTCCACCTCCACTTTAGCATTTTCTGCTTGGAGTGTTGCCATTTGAATTGCTATAGCTCCCAATCTGGCATTCAGTACCACCAATTTAGCCTTCTTTTCAGCAGTTGAAGAAGTAGAGCCTGAAGCATTCCAAGGTAGATCATGGACATGCCTCATGCCAAATATCTTCTTGTTAGGCCGTAGGAATTCCGTATCTATGATCACATCTTTTGCCTTCCCCTTAACCTTGGCACTCTAAGCCAACGCCAAAATCAAGTAGGGATACATAATCATATGTTTTGTCTTAGGAGTTGTAGATTGCCTCACTAGATTCTGCTATATGAACAATATAATGTTTACTGATTTCTATGTTCTAACACAGAACAGCAGTTTCGCCATTTCTCTAGTCAGGGTCATAGTGTTTGAGGATGGCATTCAACAATTTACTGCTACCTGATATAGACCAAATAATCTTGATGACAGATTAGAAGCTTGTGAATAACTAGTTTCTGGCCACTTGGTCTTGTATCCTCTTGAGATTGTCTCGAGAATTTGATCATCTAACACTTCAAGATCAACTGGAAACACCCCCTCAAATTCTGGAGTTTTCAGCCCCAAAATCCTGTTTATCCTAGCAGTTGAGAAGTCAATAATCGTCCCCCGTAAATACACCCTTTCAAACCAAGGAGAGTCAGCTTCTATATTTCCAGCCATCAAATTAGCATACACCTCAATGATCACATGTCTATTGTACTGAAGTTGTACAGTGGCAGCCTTTTTCATTCCTATTAATTCCAAAAAAAAATAGAAAACCCACTAGCCCTCTATGCATGTAGGTCTACGGGTCTCTCAGAGATCACCTCCCTCTCTACAAATACTTCCCCCCTCTCTTCACATTTTATATCAAAGTATAAAAATGACAGTGCATCACTTATAGGTAGAGGTAGTAGCATTTTCTTCTTGGGAGAATCCTGATTTTTCTTGGCCTTTTTAGTTGGAGGGGAATCCTCTGTAGCAGACGCCTTTCTCTTACCCTTGGCCGTCTGTAAGAACTCATCTAGCACCTTATCACTTGAGTAGTTCATCTCAGGATGTTCCTGTGTTGGAACATACTCAGTATCCTCAGCGCCTTCTACTTTAGTAGTCTGTGTTCCAACATGCTGGTCTTGGTCTGGTTCACTTTGTCTAGATATAAGCTTTTCACTTTGCTCTCTATCAGCATCACTTGATACCTCAATATGGTCTTCACCCCCATATCTTTATCATCAATCTCCATCTCAACAATACTTCCAGCCTCTGCCTTCTATGTTGGAACATAGCCAACATTGTCTTCTTCTTCGTCGTCAGAGACTTCAATTACAACTGGTTTTCTCAGTTTCTCCAATCTCTGAGCTACCTTCACATCAAAATCCTACAGGAAACCTATTTGTAGACTTGATCACATCCCATCATGCTGCCTCATCATCGCTAATCTCTCTCATAAAAACATAACTCGGACACGGTATAGATGAATAAACGTGAAACTTGTCCTTCCCTCTGTATACACCATACCCCCACCCCCTTAGAAATTTAACTTTATAGTTTTCAATATTCCATGGATTTCCAAGAATTCTTGTCCACCAGACACGAATTCTTTGGCCTTAACATTCAAGAATTCCCCTCTATACTCTTAATCTTAGTCAAATCTACTGTAGTTCTATTTGCTTCCAGTCATTCAAATATCTCGTCTATAGTATTAAATTCCATTCCATGAATTTTAAGAGTTGGAGGATCAGGATCTGTTACCTACCGATATTAACCCTTTCCTTTGTCTCTGGTGTGTTTATTCTGACCTTCACCACCGAAGCTTGAACCACTGGCTTTTACATTCTCTTCTCTTTGTTCAACATAGCCATCCTCCGGGGATTGAAGTGTTTCTTGTGTTTCTTCATTGGCTGTGGGAGAGTTGGGGTTAGAAGACATCTTTTGGCACATTTTTGTTGCATAGAGAAAGAATCGGGGAGGAGTTTGGCAAGAATCCGAAAGAAACCAAGATAAGTGGGAGAGTGGCCGAAAAGAGAGGGATTTTAATGGATTTAGACAACTTTGAAACCAACTCAAACGCTTCACTTAACGTCCTTGGTTGCCGCAAATAACTTTTCCCCTTTTCGAGATGAGCAATGATGTTTCTTTTCTCTCTTGTCAACTCAAGACATCAACTCAAAGCATACCAACTTCCAACATACCATAACTATTCAACTTCTAATTTTGTAAAACTTTTCTTCTTTCTATTTTTTTGTTTTTCTGAATTTCTCGACGGAAAAAAATAAAGTATTTACATCTAAATAAAGGAAAGAATTACCTCAAATTTGAAAAGCACCTAAGTGTTGTCTGAGACTTTCAAAAGTGGCGGTGTCTAATGGCTTTGTAAAGATATCAGCAAATTGCTCGTGTGTTGGAACATAGACTACCACAACTTCCTTCCTTTCAACAAGATCTCTAATAAAATGATGCCTTATGTCAATATGCTTAGTTCGAGAAGCTGGACTTGATTTTTTTTGAAACATCAATAGCACTTGTATTTTCACATAAGATCTTCAGAAGGCCTTGATGAATTCCATAGTCGTTCATCATTTGCTTCATCCATAACAATTGAGCACATCAGCTTCCAGTAGTGAGATATTCAGCTTACGCAGTAGAAAAAGATATCGAATAATGTTTCTTACTATACCAAGAAACCATATTTGTGCCAATAAAGATACATCCACTCGTAGTGATCTTTCGATCATCAGTATTACCAGCCTAGTCAGAATCACTGCATCCAATTAGATCAGAATCTTGATTCTTAGAATACCAGACACCATACTCAGAAGTCCCACATACATACCGACTAACTCTTTTGACTGCAGGGAGATGAGATTCCTTTGGATCAGTATGAAATCTTGTACATATTCCTATGCTGAAACATATATCTGGTCTACTTGCTGTTAAATACAATAGACTCCCAATCATGCCCCTGTATAACTTCTGATCAACTGAGACTCCTTTCTCATCCTTTACCAGTTTGTCAGAGAACCCCATAGGTGTTTGAACTGCTAGGGATTTCTTATACCAAATCTATTTACTAATTCAAGGTATACTTACCCTGATTTATGAACAGGCCATTTCTTCCTTGCCTAACTTTCAGTCCTAAAAAATATGTGAGCTCTTCAACCATGCTCATCTCAAATTCAGCTTGCACAATGGTTACAAAATCATGTACCATTGATGGTGAAGTAGAACCGAATACTATATCATCAACAAAAATTTAAGCAATCAGAATTTTTGATGACTTATCAAGTAGAAATAAAGTGCAATCTTCTCCCCCTCGATGATAACCTTTCTTAAGAAGAAATTTAGTAAGTCATTCATACCATGCCATGGGTGCTTGCTTTAAACCATACAAAGCCTTCTTGAGGCGATACACATGATAAGGGTAATGAGGATCCTCAAATCCTTTAGGTTACTCCACATAAACTTCTTCATTTACCACACCGTTTAGATGCACTCTTAACATCAATTTGATACAGAATAAATTTCATAAAACAGACAATAGCAAGTAAAATTTGAATTGACTCTAACATGGCAACTGGTGTGAATGTCTCATCAAAGTCGACTCCTTCAACTTGTGTATATCCTTGAGCTACTAGTCTAGCTTTGTTTTGAGTATGTCTATTAGCATCAGGTTTATTATTGAAAATCCATTTTTTTGCCGATGATATTTACACCTTTAGGGAGAGGAGGGAGATACCATACATCATTCCTTGCAAAATGACCTAGTTCTTCTTGCATTGCAGCAATCCAGTATTCGTCCAGTAATGCCTCCTTGTAGTTCTTGGGTTCAACGAGAGGGATGAAGCATTGTAATCCTGCCAACTTCCTGTAATCCACCCGAGGAACTGGTCCAGTACTCCATGCCATTGATTTGAGTTGCTCCTATGTTGGAACATAGAATACGGCAATGGGGGATGATGTTCCAACATGCTCAGTGTCAACTGGTTCAACATCAGTTTTCTCAGATGTTCCAACATTTGATGGATATGCCTTGTCAGGTTGACGATGCTGTGTTGGAACATGAGTGTTACCAGGTTCTTCTTCTACGACATCTGAATTTTATCCTTCTTCAGAATCATCCACAATAACATTTATAGACTCCATAAGTGTGTTGGTCCGATGATTATAAACACATTAAGCACATGTGTTGACTAAA
Organism: Rubia yunnanensis; assembly: GCA_037428765.1. Lineage (NCBI taxonomy): Eukaryota > Viridiplantae > Streptophyta > Magnoliopsida > Gentianales > Rubiaceae > Rubia > Rubia yunnanensis. The sequence continues at coordinate 82,607,082 of CM075068.1, forward strand.
TACCTAAGAAAATTTCCATTATCACTGCGATTATCGAATTTTGCCAATTGCTCTCTGACTCAAGGATATAGCACTTGCTTCCGAACATATGAAAGTGTGAGACATTTGGTTTCCTACCCTTCCAAATCTCGTAAGATGTTTTGCTCGTGAATGGATGCAGATATATTCGATTAATCATATAGTAAGCTGTGTTAATAGATTTTGCCCACCATTTTTTTGTGAATTTCTTTCTCGACTAACATAACTCGAGCCATCTCCTGCAAGGTTCTATTTTTCCATTCTACGACACCGTTCAGCTGAGGAGTGATTGGTGCAAAAAACTCATGTTGAATCCCGAGCTCATCACAAAAGTCACTAAATTGAGAATTTTTAAATTCTCTACCACGATCACTACGAATTCGAACAATCTTTCCAACTGGACTTCCTTTTTCAGTCTATAACTTTATTGCCAGAATTCTAAATACTTCCACCGTATCAGATTTTTCTTTAAGAAAAGCTACCCATGTATATCTGGAGAAATCATCAACACATACAAAGATATATTTTTTTCCACCTATACTAGGTGAATTGACTAGACCCATCAAATCCATATGAAATAATTCCATATTTCTTGAGGTGGTTATATATTGAACTGACAAGTGGGGAGATCAAATTTGTTTACCTTGTTGATATGGTCAGCATACAATTCCGTCCTTGCTTGTTAAGCTAGGCATACCTCGTACAGCTTTTGCATTTGCAATTTTCACCAAGGTTTTGTAATTGATGTGACCGAGCTTCCTATGCCACAAAAATTCTTCATCCTATTTTGAGATCATACATCGTACTTCCTGTTCCAGCAGATAGCAATTATCTGATGATCGTATGCCTGAAAAAACCTTGGCTTCTCCGTGTTTCACTATGCATTTGTCTTTCTAAAATTCTACAGTCATATTGTCATCACACAATTGACTTATGCTCAGCAGATTGGCCTTCAGGTCTTCCACAAACAGAACACTAGTGAATACTGGAAATCCTTCAATCTGTAGTTCACCTTTTCCAACCACTCTACTCTTCTTTTCATCACCAAACGTAACATAACCACCATTGTACGGTGTGATATTTGTAAGGAATTCTTGAGTACCAGTCATATGGTGAAAGCAACCGCTATCAAAGTAGCACGAATCTCTGGAATATTATATAAGCAAATTATGTGCAACAAAGTATGTACCAGATCTTTTGACAACCTATACCTTTCTGACCATTCTAGTTTTCTAGACTTCGCCTATGTTGGAACATACCAAAAGTTGAAGTCCAGCCATTTGATCTCTGAGTAGTTTCTGGCATTGATCCTCTGAGTGACCTTGATATGAACAGTAGCTCTAGATGAGAGGTTTTCTTTGATAGGGCTTGCCAAACTTTCTCTTTACCTCTCAAATATTTGTCCTGAGATTTACTGGACTCTTGAGTAACTTGTGTTCCTCAGGCTTGAGTGTGCCTGTGTTTTTGAGTGGGATGTAATACCTAATTCTGTGTCTATCTCCAAAGTTCTTTCCCATATCCAGGATATCGTCAAGCTTTTCTTTTCCAGAGTTTGGCTCAGAAATTACTGCTTCAGAGGTCTCAGCTCTCTTGGTTGCTAATATTAGCTTTTCATTTAATTCTTCATTCTCCTTTCTAAGTTCAGCAACTTTCACATGCAATTCTCTTTCTATTTCCATCAACTGCATTTTTTTTCTCTCTTCAGCTCTTTGTTTATGTCAACCAATTGAAGCCACATAGCATACATCTTTTCATAAGTGTTGTAGATTTCTTCATCACTTACAGCAAGTCCATCGTCTTTATCACTGGATACTTCATTCGAATCTATGTTGGAACATACAACTTTAACTTTATCCAGTGTGTTGGAACATCCATCCCCCGATGCATTATTAATTTTTGCTTCAAATGCCACATAGTTGCTTATAAGTTCCTTTTCGTCTTTCTCTTCTTATTCATCTTCACTCTATGGGGTGACATAAGATTTTCATTATTTCTTCCGGGTATTTACGCATTCAGCCTGAATATGACCATATCCTTCACATTCCCTGCATTGAATTTGTCCAGGCTGTTTTGGTTCACTACTTTGATTTCTGGAAAACTGCTGATTTCCTTGCTCAAATCTGGTTCCATGATTATTTCTAGACTCATGTGGCCTTGGTCTATTTCCTCTAAACCTCTCCAGAGATTTCTTGTTTACTACTTTCTTCAAAATTCTTGAGAAATTACTCGTGATAAGTGCAAGTTTTTCAAATCATTAATGCCAGATTCGTGATTGTCCTTTGACGAAGATGTTCTGAATGCCAACTCCTTCTGGACCCTTTTTATAGCTTGTTGAAACATCATCTCATACATCTGTAATGATCCCATTAGTTTATCTAAACTCATGGTGGCTACATCTCTTGCTTCTTCTATTGCCACAACCTTCATTGCAAACCTTTTAGGAAGTGATCTCAAGGTCTTTTTCACCATCTTTGCCTCTTTGTAGACCTTTCCAAGTTGATATGCCATATTGGAGATATCCCTGAGTTTTTTGTTGAATATAGAAATAGTGTCATCTTCCTCCATCTTGAGTTCCTCAAACTTAGTAGCCAACATGTGTAGTTTAGATTCCCGAACTCGACTAGTTCCTTCATGAACAGTTTGCAGAATATTCTATGCTTTCTTGGCCTGATGACATGTAGAGATGAGTTTGAACTGGTTTTCATCAACTGCAGTGAAGATAGCTTTTAGTGCCTTTAAATTTGCCAGAGATTCCTTGAGGTCATCAGGAGTCCAATTAGATTTGTCTTTGAGTTTCTGCTCCCTTTGACTTGAATCTTCTTCTTTCGCCTTAGAGCTTGTATCAACATCTTCAGTAGGGTGGTTCCACTCATTTTCAACATAGTACCACGCAATTTCATCCAGTGAGTTGATGAAAACTCTCATGCGTGTCTTCCAACAATTGTAGTTGTTACCTTGCAGTAAAGGTGGTCGAGACACCGAAAATCCTTCTTTTGTTGCCATGGTAAAACCCGATCACACTTTCCTTGACACAACCAAGGGAAAAATAAGTGACCAACCCCTGATACCAAATGAAATTTGGTTTTACCGAATTTTTCTAATTATTACTAGTATGTTCCAACATAACTTATCTAACCAAGTATGCAATAAAGTAAAGCATTAAAGACAAAAGACTTAGTTACGTAGTTCAATGAAATCCACCTATACCCGCGGGGTCTGGCCCAGTTCAGAATGAATCCACTAATCGGAAAGATACAGTACGAAGTACACCATACAAAAGACTTATCTTTACTAATTCAACGTGTGAATTCTACTAGCTCCCCTAGCTATCGATCTGCCTTGATCAGACTCTCCCTGACCTCGAAACTCGTCAATGCTGGATCTCCTCCTCTCGAGGAATTAAGGCATATGATTCTAAAATTTGAACGGCAGGTCACATATGTTGGAACATAGAATTCTGGCTCTTTGCAATTCTCTCGAAAGATTGAAAATCTCTATATCTGTCCATGGCTTTAAAAGGGGACACCATGGCTGCATTCAATACATGAATTAAACAGAGAAAATTGGTGTCCCCTTTTGAAGCCATGAGCAGATCGGAACCCTCCATGATTATCTCTATAATATTCCTATTCCTTATCAACCTCTTGAGCATATCCAAATCCCATAAATAAAGGGATTCTCCTTATCACAATATCTCCAATATATTCGATAATATCAACACCATATTTGTAGGGATTTTCCATAAACCAACTATGCTTCTACACGCCTGATGCATAACAAAATATTCAGATTTCCATAAATCACAAATACCATAATATTCTGTTTTCTTTCTCGCAAAATCTGATCGGCGTATTTATGCCAATCCACATGTTCCAACATGGAAAGACTTTCGTTTCCAAATATGTTCACAAAATTGCCAATTAAACTATTCAATGAATACCACTTGACTTTACACTGATATCCCTACAAAGTGCTTGAATCTTTTGGTCTGGTGGGAATCCTCTGGGTGGAAAAGTCGGTCAATGTAGGAATCATACCGAGTGTATGTTGTGTTGGTTTTCAGAAGTAAAACAGAAAGAACACAAAGGTTTTTTTTGTGCAGAAAAAGTCTGCTTTTCGTCTTCATATTCATTCCTTATATACACCCAAAACAACCAAACATGATACGATAATTTCGAACCACCTAACAAGCCTAATTCGTGCTAAGTCATGAATGCCAAGAAAAATGGAACTACACAAACAAAAATTCGCCACTTGCAAACGTGGTCGACTAAGCTACGGCTATCTAATTTCAAATGGAAAGAAAAGAAAACCCCTAAGTTGGATGACAAGATTAGAAAAACATAACAAATCACCCCCTTAATCTTATCGTCGCCTAACTCATGTCAGCAATGCCAATTCTGCTCCTTAGCGCCTGGAAACGAACACGTCCAAGAGCCTTCGTCAGAATATCAGCAAGCTGTGCCTCCGTATTGATGTGATCGATCTCGAGTTCACCCTGCTCCACATAATCACGAATCAAATGGTATCGAGTGTCAATGTGCTTACTTCGATCATGAAACATGGGATTTCTGTTGAGGGAGATTGCCGACTTGTTGTCCACCAGCAGCTTCGGCGCTCGTGGTGGTTCGTTTAGAAACTCTCCGAGTAACCTGCTCAACCAAATTCCTTGACAAGCAGCGGTGGCAGCTGCAATATACTCAGATTTGCATGACAAAATTGCTACCACTCGCTGCTTCTGCGATTGCCAACTTACCAGAGCTTGTCCGAGGAAGAAAATCAGGCCAGTTGTGCTCTTCCTGTCGTCAACATCTCCGGCTAGATCAGCATCACTGTAACCTATCAACTTCAAGGTTCCGCTTCCTCTTCCATACGAAACTCCAAAATTCAAGGTTCCCGCCACATACCGCAATATGTGCTTTACTGCTGCATAGTGCACCGTTGTGGGTTTCTCCATGAATCGGCTTACATAGCCGACAGCGTACGTGATGTCCGGCCTTGTGTGAACTAAGTACCTGAGACTCCCCACTATGCTGCGATAAAGGGTGGCATCTATTGGTCCTCCGTCGCCAACTTTGCTCAGCTTGAGTCGTGCCTCCATTGGTGCTGCACAAGGATTGCAATGCTCCATTCCAGCCTTTTGCAACAACTTCCTCGCATAAGATGCTTGACAAAGAGTAATTCGATCATCCCTCTGCTGCACCTAGATTCCCAAATAGTAACTAAGTCCGCCAAGATCACTCATCTTGAAAAGACTAGTCATTTCCTTCTTGAATTTGATCACCTCTTCGATTGATGACCCCGTGATTATGAGATCGTCCACATAAACACCAACAAGAATTAATGCTTCATTGCTACCTCGTCGGTAAACTGCATGCTCCGCTTCGCTACGTACAAAGCCCAAATTTCAAAGGCTTACATCGAGCTTCGCGTTCCACGCCCTCGGAGCTTGACGAAGTCCGTACAACGCTTTCTGCAGTCGAAATACCTTGCGCTCCTTGCTGTGAACGACGAAACCCGGTGGTTGTTCGATGTAAACTTCCTCGATTAGGTCACCGTTGAGGAAGGCAGTTTTTGCATCCATGTGGTGGATCGGCTAGCCGTGATGTGCTGCAATTGCGATCATCATTCATACCATCTCCAAACGAGCGACCGGTGCAAATACCTCCTCGTAATCCACTCCCTGTCGTTGTACGTAACCTTTCGCCACCAGCTGCGCCTTGTGTTTTACCACCTCGCCAGCTGCATCCATTTTGAGCTTAAAAATCCATTTGAGCCCGATAGCTCGATGTCCCACCGGCAGTTCAGTGAGCCGCCACGTCTGATTTTCCTCGATGCTGGCCAGCTCTTCCGCCATCGCTGCTCGCCATTTCTCGTCCATCTCCGCTTCAGCCAGACACGTCGGTTCCTCGGCGGTGAGGAGACACTGGTCGTCATCTTCTTCAGCTTCTAATTTAACAGTTGCATCGAATAAACTGTCCAATGTGCGGTACCAGTGAGGCACCTCCTCGCCTGCAGATGGCCCCGATGCACCGGTTGGTGGGGACATGAACTCCACCATCAGCGGTGGTGGTACAACCGGAGTTGTTGGAGTGGGCGGCGAATCTCCGGCGTTTGAAGGTGATGCGCGTTCTGTGTGCGTCGTGCTCCAGCTCGCATTAGTGCCTGCAATTGGAGAAGCAAAATGCTCGACGGAGAACGTCTCCATTTCTTCAAGTCGATCACCTCCTTGCTCTCATCCCGAAAGTGTCCAATCCTATGCCGCATCCTCATCGAAAACGATATCACGGGAGACTCTGACTCGATCCGTGGCGGGGTCATAGACGCGGTATGCTGCGGTGCCCGGCTCGTAACCCAGCAAAACCTTCGGTGTGCTCCTGTCATCCAGCTTCTTCAGGTTTGGATGCGCAGCTTTAATGTGAGCTACACACCCGAAAACACGTAGGTGCTGCACACTTGGTCGGCGCCCGTGCCAAGCTTCGTAGGGAGTTTTTTCGACGATGCTCTTCGTCGTCCCTCGGTTTAGAAGATACACCGCCGTCGTCACTGCCTCTCCCCAGAATTTGACCTGCACCCCCTTTGCCTTTAGAAGACAACGCGCCATTCCGACGAAGGTTTGGTTGCGGCGTTCAACCACTCCGTTTTGTTGCGGTGTGTATGGCGCCGTCAGCTGCCGTTGTACTCCTCGTTCGGCGAAATACTCACCAAGCTCCTGGGAAGTAAATTCACCGCCACGGTCGGTGTGCATCATCTTCAACTTACTCCCGCTTTGTAGTTCGGCTGCTGCCAAGATCTTCTTGATCGCCTCAGCTGCTTGATCCTTCGTGGCTAGCAAAGATATCCACATATACCTACTGTAATCATCCACCATTAGAAGGAAATAGCGTTTACCTCCAGGCGTGGGTGGATCGATCGGTTTGCACAAGTCTGCGTGCACAAGTTCGAGACGTTCGTTTGCGCGGTTCCAAGCTTGGTGAGGAAATGGTGCACGTTTTGCTTTCCGGCCAAGCGTGCGTCACAGTTACGCTCGATGTCGTTAATCATCGGGAGTCTATGCACCATATCGTCACGCGTGAGTCGCCGGAGAGCTTCAAAGTGCATGTGCCCGTATCGAGTGTGCCAACGCCAACCGCTCTCGAAGTCATGCATGGCAAGGCAGACGGGCTGCGCCAGGCTGAGATGGAGCAAGCAGAGGCGTCCGCGGATCCTTGGCACTCGTGCGAGCAACCGGCCATCTTGAGCACGCAGCTGGAGCCACCCATGCCAGATTCGAGTGTCATACCCGATCTCGTCTAGCTGCCCCAACGAAATAATGTTGCTATGTAGACGGGGTATATAGTACACCTCCGAGAGTGTGAGATGCTCACCATTCAGGCACGTGAAGAGAATCGTGCCGCGGCCTTCAATTTCCACGGACGTATCATCCCCGAGCATGACCGAACCGTGCACATTGGTGTCCAGTTTCGAGAAGAATTCACGTCTGCCACACATGTAGGAGCTAGCGCCGGAGTCTAGGAACCACACCGTGTTGCATTGACCGTCTTGTCCTGTTGCTTTTGCCTGAGATCGCACCTCATTTAGAAGTACGTGCTCGTCGGACACTTGACTCCCGATCGTGAGAGAATGCAATCTCGCAACCAGCAACGCCGCCTCCTCATCCTGATTTTGCACAAGGTTTGCCCATTCCTTGCGCTCTCGTCGCGATTCTGGACAGTTCTTGGAAATATGGCCGGCGAACTTGTTACAATTGTAACACTTGATCTTAGTCATATCTTGATCACTGCTAGAAGCACGCTGGCTGCCGTCGCGGCCATGATTTTGCTGCTTCCCCTTCCATTTGGGCTTGCCCTTTCCGCCGGTTCCAGGGCTGGATCCGTGCCCTTGCTCGCGCTGTTTCCCGCGTGCAATCCATTCCTGCTCAGTGAAAAGAACCTGTCCGCCGGAGTTGCCCGTGGTGTTGATGGAGCACCGCTCAAAAGCCGACCGAAGCCGACCAATCAACTCCTCGACCGTCATGCCATCCAGATCAAGTAACGTTTCGATCGAGCACGCGATCTGGGCGTACTGGCTTAGCACCTCCCGCAGAAACTTTTGGACCACCTTTATCTCCTCGACGGTGTCACCCAAAGAGCGGAGATTATTGACGATGCCGTTGATGCACATGACGAACGCATCGAGAGACTCGCCATCTTTGAAGGTAATCTGCTCGAACTCCTTGCGCAGTCGTTGTGTCATCGCCTCCTGCACGTGATCCACCCCTACTCGCATCATCCGGATTGCCTCCCATGCTTCGTGTGCTGTGTTTTTCACGGCGAGAGCTGGCACCATCTCCGGTGGCACCGCACGGATCAGCGCCGAGAGTGCCACCATGTCTTCATGTTCGCTCGGCTCTCCGGCACCGGACGTAGCCTCCCAGAGACCCTGCGCCCGTAAGTTGATCTTCATGACCAGGGCCCACTCGATGTAGTTCGTCGCCGTCAGAGTGGGGTAAACGATGTTGCCGCCGAGATTTGTCTGCTCCTGTACGATTCGTTCGTGAACGACGACCTCGTTGCCATTCCTCTGGATGACGCTCCGTCCCCAGCTCCGTCCTCGTGCCCGTGTCGGCGAGTTCTCGGCGGACATGGTCTCCTAGATCAAAAAGCTCTGATACCAAATGTTGGTTTTCAGAAGTAAAACAGAAAGAACACAAAGGTTTTTTTTTGTGCAGAAAGTCTACTTTTCGTCTTCATATTCATTCCTTATATACACCCAAAACAACCAAACGTGATACGATAATTTCGAACCACCTAACAAGCCTAATTCGTGCTAAGTCACGAATGCCAAGAAAAATGGAACTACACAAACAGAAATTCGCCACTGGCAAATGTGGTCGACTAAGCTACGACTATCTAATTTCAAATGGAAAGAAAAGAAAACTCCTAAGTTGGACGACAGGACTAGAAAAACATAACATGTTGTTCTCTTGAGCTAAAGAGATAAAAAAAATGTATGTCAAAGACGAAACATCTGATGAAAGAATTACTCTACATTTGTACAAGTTGGTCATTTGACGAGAAAATATCTTTCCTGCTCGGGTTTGGTAATGCTGCAAAACCATATGCCACATTGCATGAGTTTGTTCGATATTTTGGCAACCATATCTAATAAGTGGGTGGTAACCTATAATTGTATGGTTTTTGTTGAGAAATACGGGGATATTCAGAAGAGAACAATTATCTTCTTTTGTTTGGGACTTTGTTGGGAGACTCATAGATTGGTCGATAGAGTTTATTTCGTACATTTAAACATTTTTTTGACTATACTGGAACATTCCCAGGCATAATCCAGAACAAAATTCTTTGATTGAGCGATTAAGTTTTTAAGATCTGTTATATTTGCCATCTGAGCTCATTCATTTTGAGATTTGGTCTTTAGTGTGATGTGTTTAAGAGTGTGTAGATCCAAAATAATTCATAATGTGCATATGGCTAAACTATAGGAGATGAAGGAATTTCTGCCTTCGATGTACTGCAGCTACTGCTTCATTTTCTGTGTCTAAAATGGAATAAGTGATGATAATAAACCTGATGCTACTTTTAGTTTCATTTCTTGAAACCTGATTATTAATTTGGTTGGTAATATTAATCTTCAAACCTGTGACGTGGGTGATGTTTTCCTCTTGTAGCAAGAGAAGGAAAAGGCAATGTGTAGGAAATAAGGGTAATAATCGGTGTCTTTATTAATGAACTCATGATACATTATATAGTGGTACATGATACATATACTAGGTAGGAAAAGGTAATAGAATATAAATATAATTACAAGTAATATTATAATTCCTTAACACCCTCTCTCAAGTTGGAGCATGGGGATCAGAAATACCCAACTTGCCAAGTAATGAATGAAACTGGTTACGGCCGAGAGCTTTGGTAAATAAATCCGCAGGTTGATCTGTAGTACGGATATGATGAGTAACTATAGCACCGGACTGCACAAGATCCCGGACAAAATGACAATCAACTTCAATATGCTTCGTACGTTCATGGAACACTGGATTTGCTGCAATATGAAGAGCAGATTGACTATCACAAAACAAACGCATAGGAGCAGTATGCGCAACCCCTAAATCTTTCAGTAAATACCTAAGCCATAACAACTCACAACAGGTAACAGCCATAGCACGATACTCCGCTTCAGCAGAAGACCGAGAAACTGTAGGTTGCTTCTTGGTCTTCCAAGAAACCGGAGAATCACCAATCATCACAAAGTCACCGAAAAGAGAACGCCGGGTAATAGGGCAAGCAGCCCAATCAGAATCACAGTAAGCAGTCAATGGTAACGTACTACGAGAAGAGAGAAATAAACCTTGACCAGGATGACTCTTCAGGTAGTGCAACACACGGACAACAGCTTGCCAGTGAGGAACACAAGGGGACTTCATGAATTGCGCAAGAGTGTGGACTGAATAACTCGGTTCAGGACGAGTAATAGACAGGTAGATCAGACGCCCAACCAGGCGTCGATACTGCTCCGGGTCATGGTAGGCTGGACCTTCAACACGTGCCAAATCATGATGTTGCTCCATTGGAAAGTAAGTCGGCTTAGAGGAAGATAAACCGGTATCCGATAAAATGTCCAAAGCATATTTCCTTTGCGAAAGGAACATCCCCTCCGGTCTTCTAGCAATCTCTATGCCCAAAAAATACTTAAGCAGATTAAGATCCTTCATATGGAAACAAGAACCTAAGTATTCCTTGAACTCAGAGATGAGCGAAGAAGAACTACCAGCAATAACCAAATCATCCACGTAAACCAGAACATGTAAAGAAACTGATCCACGAGAAAAAATAAACAGAGAGTAATCGGCCATACTCTGAACAAATCCAAATGCTCGTAAAGCCTGAGCCAGTTTAGCAAACCAATTTCTAGGAGCCCGTCGAAGACCATAAAGAGATTTCTGTAGGCGGCAGACCTGACCAGGCGGTACAGCGTAGCCAGGTGGAGGACGCATGAACACTTCCTCATGCAAATCACCATGGAGGAAGGCATTATGAACATCCATCTGATGCAGTTCCCAACCATGATTAACTGCAACGGACAGAAACAAGCGAACAGAACTCATCTTCGCAACCGGAGCAAAAGTCTCAGTGTAATCAATTCCTTCAACCTGACGATTCCCAAGAACCACGAGGCGCGTCTTATGACGTTCAATAGTACCATCTGACCGAAACTTCATCCGATAAACCCATTTGCATCCAATAGCTTTCTTGTGCGTAGGCAAAGGAGACAAAGTCCATGTCTGATTTCGCTCCAGTGCAGTAAGTTCCTCAACCATAGCATCTCGCCAATGAGAATGACGGGAAGCCTCAGAGTAAGTAGTGGGATCTGCACTAGAAGTTACAGCACCCAAAAATCTAGAATGCATACTAGAAAAATTATCACAATTTACATAATCAGTAAGAGGGTAGAGAACACCTGAGGAAAGTGATGAAGCATGAGGGAACGTAGTCGAATGGGGGGGGGTCTTCAGTGGTAAGAGCACAAGCATAATCATCACTATGTCTGGTAGAAGGTGGATCGACGGCAACTGGCAGAGAAGTACCGGTGACGGATGGTGTAGATAGACCGACGACGGCGGGCAAAGAAAAACCAAATTCTGGCGGCGGAGCACGACCGATGGATGCTGGCGTCATGACGTCGGAGATGACCACCGGGAGTTGGTCGGTGAATCGACGGCATTGACCGGTGTTGACCGGCCGACATTTACCGACGTTGACCCACCGGCGTTAACCGGCATTGACTGGCTGGCATCGATCGGCGGTGAATGACCGGCGGTGATCGGTAAAACGACAGCCGGCATCGGAAAGCCGACGTTGATTGGCAGTGGTTGATCGGCTGCAGAAGGCGGATCAAAAAATCTGTGCAGCTCGGGTGAGAAGTAGGAGGAATCCGACTGTGTTGTAGTGGCACCGCTAGGTTCATCGGATGAAGCAGAGTACGGGAACTGGTCTTCAAAGAAATCAGCATCCCGGGTATTAAAGATCACTCAAGACTCCAAGTCGAGAAGACGATAACCTTTCTTTCCGGCAGGATAACCAAGGAACAAACACCGTCGACTTTTTGGTGCAAACTTGTCACGGTATCTGGGAACACGAGCAGCAAAACACAAGCAACCAAAAACCCGTAGAGAAGAGTAATTGGGCGCCTGGCTATAGAGTAACTCAAAGGGAGTACGTCTGTTGAGAAGCTGAGTCGGGGTTCGGTTGATTAGGTAGGCAGCAGTAAGAACACTTTCTCCCCAAAATGCAATAGGAAGATTGGCTTGAAACCGTAAAGCATGCGCCACATTGAGTAAATGACGATGCTTTCTTTCAACTCGACCATTCTGTTGCGGAGTATCAACCATAGATGTCTCAAAAACGATCCCAGATGCAGTAAAGTGAGACCGGAGAGGCAAAAATTCAGTGCCGTTATCAGCCCGAACTCGTTGAATTGTTCTTCCCCACTGGTTCTTGACTAAGGCACTAAATTCTAAAAATCTAGAAGGTACTTCAGATTTAGCTACTAACAAATAAACCCAAACAGTTCGGGAAAAATCATCTACGATTGTCAAAAAATAAAATGCACCACTAGACGATGGAGTTCGATAAGGTCCGCAAACATTACAATGTACTAGTTGAAATAATACAGTAGTATTTGTAGAACTCAATGGAAAACTATGTCTAGTCTGTTTTGCTCTATAACATACAGAACAAGGTGTAGTAGTATTATGGGTGCTAAAATCAAGAGTAGGAATAGAAGACAACACCGTAGATGATGGATGACCAAAACGCTGATGCCATAAATCAGAAGAAGAAACCGAAGCAACTGTTGGAATAGATTGCAGGACATGAGGACGAATGCGAGTATCCAACAGGCGAAGCCAATAAACCCCCCCCCCCTTCTGTTCACCTACACCAATCACAATCCCCGTACTGATTTTCTGTAAAATGCAATAAATTTCAGTAAACAAAGCTAGACATTTTAAGGCAGATAACAATCTAGAGCATGATAATAAATTGCATCGCAAAGTAGGTATGTAGAGCACATGAGTAAGGGTGACATCACCAAAACAAATAGACCCATATTGTGTAACAAACGACACATAACCATCAGGCAGTATAACATTCACAGTAGTGGTAGCAGTAGTAATATCAGTAAGAGAACCTTTGTCACCAGTCATGTGATATGAGGCTCCCGAATCAAGAATCCAAGGTAAAGTAGACTTACCTGACCCATGGTCAAATAACGAATCAAACTGATTAAATAAATGTACAGTCGTACTCCATTGGTCGTCAGATAGAGCAGAACCAAAATCAGATCATGTAGGTAAGCCAGAGGAGGCGGCCACTGCAAACCCTTGCGGCGACGTCACTACGCCGGCGAAAAGAGCCATAAAACAAATGGCAAGTACAATTAAAGTAAGAGAAAGGAGAAAATGTGCTGAACCAAAGCCAAAAATAAGGCAAACGTGCGCCTCCTGGTAGGCGCGTGCAGATCAAGCGCTGTGAAGGCAAAGGCGCGCGTTTGGTGCACCCGCGCGTGGACTCACGCGCTTCTGGAAGGTCGAGCACGTGAATCTCACACGCGTTTCACATTGCCAACAGCCTACACGATCGGAATCGATTCGACGGCGTCTCCTGCGCTTCGATTCGTTCGCGTGAATCGAGTAGACCGGACGAATCGAAGGCTGGAGTGGTGAATCGGGTTCCAGATTGATTTGGAAGACGTCGCCGGGGGACGAATTGGAAGGCGGGAGCGGCGGACAGAGGAAGAACAGCTGCGGCGGCGTGGTGGTGATGAGGAGACGCCGTCGAAGCAGGTGCAGGCCGGCGGACGGAGTCGGAAGTGGAAGCAGGTGCAGGCCGGCGGAGCTGGAGCAGAACCGGCGGCGGAAGAAGAACAGCGGCGGCGGCGTGGTGGTGGTTTTTTTTTAGGGTAAAAGAAAGGTAGTCCGATGACGGCGGAAAATTTAGGGTTTCAGGATTTTAGGCTGTGATACCATGTAGGAAATAAGGGTAATAATCTGTGTCTTTATTAATGAACTCAGGATACATTATATAGTAGTAAATGATACCTATATTAGCTAGGAAAAAGTAATAGAATATAAATACAATTAGAAGTAATATTATAATTCCTTAACACAATGGCTAATGAAGTAATTGCTAAACTTACTAACATCTGCTGGAACAAATGCATTAGTAGCGCACACGGAAGCAAGTTCAGCTCCAGTGAAATAACTTGTCTCACTAATTGCGCTCAGCGCTATATGGACATGAGTATGATGATCATGAAGCCCTTCTAATCCATGCACTGAAGTGTTTGATATGCATTTTTTGCACATTTATCTGGTAAAACATTGTAACTTAGGTTGCCTAGTCATCAATGTATCATAAATAGTTATTTTTAATAGTTAATGTAATGTGATATTTCCACTCAAACTAGAATAAGTTAAATAGTAATGTTCATCATAGTTTAAGGCCTTTTTTTACTATTAAGGTTACTAATATTACTATTTTTTTCATGGTAGTTTATTATTGGAGAAACTTCATAAAAAGTCTTGCTTGCCTTACTAAGTAACCACAACGCTGTGTAATTTAACCTTTTCGTGTTGTTGGCTAAAACTTAATCGACATGGAATCAAGTGCTCGTAGTAGGGGTGGTACTTGTTCTATTACCAGGTAATTTGGTGGACGTCAAAACGTTTACCTTTTGGTTTTATGAAAAAATGAGTCATCTATGAGACCGGTTCACCCTAGATTGAGACGATGAACAAAAATGCATTTGTAAAAAGACTAAATTGTATTTTTGTCCCCAACATAGCATCTTATACCATGTTTTGGTCCCCGATTGCAAAACAAAAACCCTCGTTCAGCATCCCACAAATTCAGAACTATTTGTTTGGTCCTCAAACCAGATTCTGGGTAGTTTTCAAGTAGACTAAATTATTTTTTTAGTCTCTAACATATGATCTTATACCATCTTTTGGTCCTCAAACCCACCTAAAAATCACCTTGGGGACCAAACAAATCTTTCTGAATTTGTGGGGTACTGAATGAGGGTTGTTTTGCAATCGGGGACCAAAACATAGTATAAGATGTTAGGTTGGGAACCAAAAAAATATTTTAATCTTTTAAAAAATAGGAGCTTAAATCTTGCCAGTTATAATGGGTCGATATTGGATCATAAAATGAAAAATGGGTAATAAAACCTAATGTATAGAATGAGGTAAAATACAAAACTAACCATATTATTTTCTAGAAATGTCTATCTAAACCCTGTAAAATTTGAAAGTGCGACTCTAACCTAAGTTTTTCTGTAAATGTGTCAATATAACCTTTTCGCACCATTTCGATGTTAGCATAACCAGAAAAGATTAAAATTCCCCTAATCTTAAAACTAAAAATGAAATGATAAAAATACTTATAAGGTTCTTCTTCTTCATCTTCCAAACCACCGCCACTTCTTCTTTTCTCCCAAACCACCACCACCGTTGCTTTGTCGCTTTGCCACCACCGCCGTCGGCCAGAATTTAGAGATTCTTCGGAATATTGAGTTTCACCCAAACCACCGCCACCACTCTATCGCGTTTCCACCACCACCACCGTCAACCAAAATCAGGAGTTTCACCACCTCCACCCGCCCCCCACCATTGTCGCTCCCCTGCTCCACCACCGTAGCTCCAACCCTGCACCCCACCAATGGCCAATATTATAACCCTCCCCTCTTCTACCCACCCACCCACCCACCAACCACCAACCACTACCCACTGCCACCGCCAAAGCCTGTACCGCACTTAACTCATTTGTGCTTTCATCCGCATTTAATGTTTTCATCCCACACCACCCAAGCCCATTCAAATCTGCATTTAACACATTTAACTACCAAAGCCCGTAACACACCATAACATCGCTCTGTTTCCGCCAGTAGCGGCCGAGTTTTTGTGGCGCTACCACAGCTAGGTTAAGATCCGCCGAGACGATCTTCTTCTCCGGTATGAACAATGATTTCCAAGATATTTCTTCATTAGGATTATGTAGAGTATTTATAGGAAGAAGCTTCTAGTGTAACTCTACAAGAAACCCCTTGATGTACCCTTGGTGTAACTATACAATAACTAGACAATAACTTCTAGTGTAACTCTACAAGAAGCCCCTTGGTGTACCCTTGGTGTAACTATACAATAACTAGACAATAAGAAGCTAACTATTCATATTCTATGACTATTGACATTCTTCCATTGTTACACCCCCCCTCAAGCGAAGCGTCGAGTTGGCCGAAACGCGAAGCTTGGATCGAAAAAACTCAAACAAGGCCCGATTTAGCCCCTTGGTGAAAATATCCGCTACCTGTAACGACGTGGAGATATGACCAACACGAAGCTTGCCAGCAGCCACCAGTTCTCGCACAAAGTGATAGTCAATGTCGATGTGCTTAGCTCGCTTGTGAGGAACGGGGTTCTCAGCAAGAAAGATAGCACTGTTATTGTCACATAAGAGCAACGGGGAACCCTGCAGAGGAAACTGTAGATCATGAAGAAGATGCGAGAGCCAAACAACTTCCGAAGCAGTGTTGGCAAGGGCACGATATTCAGACTCCGAGCTCGAGCGGGAGACCGTAGGCTGCTTCTTCGCACTCCAAGAAACTAAATTCCCACCAAGGAAGACTGCATACCCATAAGTAGAACGTCGTGTCTCCAAGCAACGGGCCCAATCAGCATCAGAATAGGCAAGGACCTCAGGGACGCCCTCATAGGAAAAGGTCAAACCATAATGCTGCGTTCCACGAATATAGCGGAGAATCCGAGTGACAGCTACAAAATGATCATCTCGTGGGTCCTGAAGAAACTGACTCACCGAATTGACCGCAAAGGACAAATCGGGACGAGTAATAGTGAGATACTGAAGGGCACCAATGAGTGAACGGTACAACTTGGGATTGTGAAACGGTCCACTCGTACTGCTGTGAAGCTACGACAGCGGCAAAAATGGTGTAGATACAGGGGAAGCCTTCAACATCCCAGCACGCTGAAGAATATCTCTGGCATACTTAACCTGTCCTAAAAACAGACCAGTAGAGGTAGGTGTAGCCTCCAGCCCAAGAAAGTAGCTAAGAGTACCAAGATCCTTGACTGAGAACTCACGATCAGCCCGAGCAATGAACTGGCGGATGGCGATAGTGTTATTCCCGGTAAGAATAATATCATCGACATAGATCAGAAGATAAAGAGTAATGTTCCCCCTGGAAAACACAAAGAGAGAAGGATCTGACAAACTGCCAACAAAACCGAGCAGCCGAAGATGCTGTGGAAAAGGGAAAAAGTGACTCATCAAAACGAGCATGACGAGTCATGTAAGTACATCCTGAGGCTGGATCCAAACACCTAAACCCTTTGTAGTGCGCACTGTATCCAAGAAAAACACATGGAAAACTACGAGGGGCAAGCTTGTGAGCCGCAGTGGGGCGAACATAGGGAAACACCCTGCACCCGAAGGGATGAAAGTTGGAGTACTCAGGTGAACGGCCAAAAAGAACCTCAAAGGGAGACACATTGTTGAGAACCGGAGTAGGTAAGCGGTTAATGGTAAAGACCGCAGTAGCAAAGGCATCATCCCAGTATGAGAGGGGCACATGAGAATGAAACATCATGGAGAGAGCCATTTCTGCGATGTGGCGGTGCTTGCGTTCAGCCCTACCATTTTGCTCCGGAGTGTAGGGACAGGAAACTTGATGATGGATACCGCGAGTGCCAAAGTGGGATTGGAGTCTGGTATTGAGAAACTCTGTACCACCATCGCTCTGGAAGATTTTGATGCGCGAAGAAAATTGATTCTCAACAAGTGCCTCAAATCGAAAGTAGACATCAACAAAGTCAGATTTCCGCCGTAAAGGATAAAACCATGAAAACCGCGAGTAATCATCCACAAAGACAGCATAATAAGAAAATCCATTTCCATAAGTCACTGGAGAGGGTCCCCATAAATCACAATGCACTAAGTCAAGAACATGACTAGCGCGTTTAGAGTTCTCAACAAATGACAATTTCTGCCCTTTCGCCATAGCACAAGGCTCACAAATAGTAGCCTTAGGAAGTACTAAAGTAAGAGAAACAGAACCAGTCTTATGCAACAAAGAAATAATACTAGGGGACACATGCCCCAAATGAGCATGCCAGGTCTCGAAAGATGCTCTATTATTTTTCTCACGAACAAAGGAAACAAGCGCCTCTTCACCACGATCTAGCACATAAAGACCATTCTCACTGTGCCCCCGCCCCAGCACCGCCTTGGTGACCTTGTGCTGAATCACAAAAGACAGGTCATCAAAGGAAATAACAGCACCAAGATCCCTAGTAAGCTTGCTTATGGATAACAAATTTTTAGTAATAACAGGCACAAGTAAAACATCAGATAAGTGTAATGTAGAACTAAGACGAGCATCACCCACAGTAGCAATAGAGAGGGAAGCACCATTTCCAACAGAGACAAGAGTGTTACCCTAATATAGAGTGACACTGGACAGATTCAATGCGGAAGAGCTCATATGGTTGGTAGCTCCGGAGTCCACATACCAGTCTGGAATAGACGAAGAATCTGAAGCAGCAGATGACTGAACTGGCTGAGCATGATAAGGCAGTAAATGGGCAGCGGGCTGATAAGCATGAGGAGGCGGAGACAGGAACTGCTGTGCAAGATAAGCATGAGGAGCCTGAGGAGCATGAGGAGCCGGAAGCTGTGAAGGAGCATATGGTAGAAAATGCCTAGCAACCGGAGCCTGTGGAGGCGGAGCATACGGAGCAGCAGGTGGCAAGTACTGTGGAGCAGCATAGGGCTGAAAAACCTGAGCCGGAGGACGAGAAACGGACGAGGGACACTGACCCGATATGTGACCGAAGCCCGCACAGGTAAAGCACTGAACTTGACCACCATTAGTGGCTGATCTGGACCAGGGCTGACGACCAGAAGACCCCCAGGGACGACGACCACCACACCGGCCTCCGGAGCGGCCAGAAAAGGCCGCGCGTGGACGCCACGCGCCGCCTTCACGCGCGGCTCCACCAGGCACGTGAGCCCACGCGCCGTCAGAAGGAGGCTGCTGCTCGGCCGCCATGAAAGCTACAGGACCTGTACTCGAACCTTGTGCAGAAATACCCCTAGTTTTCTCCAAACTAAGCAAAAACGATTCATATCCCTTTGCTTCGTCAACCACATTAAGATAAGCAGGAAGGGGTTGACGATTAGCGATAGTGGCACTAAAATCCTTATAATCATGGCCTAGGGCAGTAAGAAACCATAACAATTTGTCCTCATTCTTTGCGGGATCACCCATAGCAGACAACTTATCAATAATAGCCAGTAAAGCAAGATGAAGATCATGAATCGTACCCATTTTGCGAAGGAGAGTAGCCTGTTGACGAAGGCTGAAGGCATTGACCAAACTTGCAGGTTGATAGACGGTGGCGAAGGTATCCCACATATCCTTCGCAGTTTCACACATCGAGATCTCATTCTTTGCCTCAGCAGAGAGAGAGGAATAAAGAAGACTGCATAGACGCTGATCATCAAGAACCCATGCATCATAGGCGCTCCGGGCAGCGGAGTAGGCATCCTGGGCGGCCTGAACAGCGGCAGCATCTGGCGGCGTGGAGGACGAGGAATCCAACGTTGGTATCACCGGAAAACTGGGAAGAGGAGAGGAGCCATCTAGATGGCCAAACAAACCCTGTGAACGAAGCACAAACTGAACCTGTTGCTTCCATTGCAGATACGTAGCAGCTTCAAGCTTGGTATTGAGAAGATGAATCAACGTAGTGAGGGACAATTGATTCGAACTCTTATCATCGGCCATGATCAATTAACAAGAAAATAACCAAAAAAATATAATTTGATGAAGGGAAGAAAAAGAAGAAGGGGGGCGGCAAAGAGGAGAAGAGAAGAAGGGAAAGGTTTGTGAAACACTAAGAAAAAGAAAGAAAGAGAGGATCTTTAGAAGGGCTCTGATACCATATGAACAATGATTTCCAAGATATTTCTTCATTAGGATTATTTAGAGTATTTATAGGAAGAAGCTTCTAGTGTAACTCTACAAGAAGCCCCTTGATGTACCCTTGGTGTAATTATACAATAACTAGACAATAACTCCTAGTGTAACTCTACAAGAAGCCCCTTGGTGTACCCTTGGTGTAACTATACAATAACTAGACAATAAGAAGTTAACTATTCATATTCTATGACTATTGACATTCTTCCATTGTTACATCCGGCAAGAGGGTCATCCGCCATCCTATCCAATTGTCCTTCAAATTTGGACTCTCGCCAAGGCCAGATTTGACGTTGGTAAAGCTTGTCGTTGTTGGGTGAAAAATTATCTCCGACAGTGGTGGCCTGATTTGAACCAACGAAAGAACGAAGGCCGTATTTGAGGTTAAAATCACACTAATCTAAAGTTTAGAACGAAGGCCGTATTTGAGGTTAAAATCACACTAATCTAAAGTTTAGAACGAAGGAGAAGAACAAACAAAGGAGCCTAAATTCCCGTCGTCAACGATTGAATGAGAAGAATGGAGGGGCTGATGCTATGTTCCCCTTCTCTGCTATTTTAGCACTTAACAGAATTCTCCACTGCTAATAGAATTCACACCTAATTATTACACAGTTAAGGTGCTACTGCTGTGGAAAAGATCGAAGGTGCAGCTGCTATGGAGAAGAACGAAGGCGTAGCTGCTATAGTTTAATTAGGTTTTCTGAATAGGGGTAGGGGTATTTTTGAAGGGAAAGTCTATGATGGCAGACACAGTTCACAGAGGCATTTATATTAAGTGTTGTAATTTTTTATAAAATTTAAATATTGTATTTAATAAGTTAAAACAAGTAATAATATGAATTTTAAGGTGAAAATATAAAAATATATGATATAAAAAAATATTTTCAAAACTTTTTATTTTTGTATGTAATTTAACAAATGTTGTATATAAGGTAAGAAATAAGTGATTTATCCATAAGCTTATGAACAGGCCGTCTGTTAGAAGACAAACTTTTTTTTTGAATAGGGCGCCGCTGCTATAGCTTAAATATCCTAATTTTTTAAATTTTTTATGTTTTTAAAATAGGGGTATAATAGTTAATTGGGTAATATGCAAATATAACCCTATATGTTGGAGAAAGTGCAAATATAACCCTGAGTTATTTTTTAGTGCAAATATAACCCTGGGTTATTTTTTAGTGCAAATATAACCCTAACTATTATACATATATGCAAATATAACCCTAACTATTATACATACGTGCAAATATAACCCTAAAGCTATTATTCCGGCATTGACAGACCAGAGTTTTATTTGCACTTTCAATTATCGCAGGGTTATATCTGCACTTTCATTATCACGGGGTTATAATTGCACATTCATCAATTATATAGGGTTATATATGCACTTTTCTCTAGTTAATTCATAGAATTATGGTCAAATTTAGGCTTCAAGGGTTAAATTGACACTTTCAACCAAATATTAGGGTTAGAATTGCACTTTCAAATTTTACAGGGTTAGATTGTCCCTTTCAATCAAAACATAAAGTTATTTTGCACTTAACTCTATATAATACTCCATCCGTCCCAAGATTAATGGCACAATTTCTTTTTTCAAGTTAAATTTATAAAACTTTGACCATGAATAAAAATTAATATATACATAATAAAAATATGTATGAGATCTTATTAAATTCATATTTATATCTATTTTTTTAATATCAATTTTTTATTCAAAATTACACAACAAGAAACTGAACTTATTACTTTGCCCTTTTTATTGCAGTTGTTTTTATTGAAGTAAATAATATTATTTACCTCGGTTAAAAAAAGTAGGTAGATAATAGCTTTTTTACTGCGATTCTACATGACCGTGGTAAATATTTCTAAAAATCGAAGTAAAAATTATTGCCGACGTAGGCGCGACGTCGGCAATATGGGTACGACCTAGTAGCAATAATTAATAATGAGAAGATCGAATTCACAGCAGAAGTCGATCTGGCCGAAATATTCTCGATGTTAGAGAGGGGTGTCAAATTTCCCCCATGTGAAGTTGCACATACCCATCGGTCCAAACCAGTGCCTAAATTCACTAAAATCAATTAATTCATGCAATCTCATAGAGTAGTCGGTAACATGTCGGTAAACTCGAAATCATGTGTGTCAATGAAGTGCGAAGTCGCACTTCTCTATCATACATAATAAATCAACGATTGTTAACCAATACAACCAGAACTTGGAATGTACCATCTAAAGGTCTTATTCCAAGTTCACAACAGCCAGTCTCAAATTTCATCAAGTTACATCGGTAAGACTAAAGCTAGCTACTTATATCCAAAATACATAATGTTATCCAGAAAACATCCCATCAAATTAAAAATTAAACAAATTAAAGACATAGAATCCCAATAAATCCAAACAAACATTCTTTATCTTCTACGACAAACTAACATCCATAGCAACCAATGTGGTGGTGACTCGGGTCGGATAACATTGTCTGCCGACGAACTACTTCTATCGTCTTGAGAATTAGCCTCCGACTCTTCAGTGGAAGACTTGGCATCGCCGGTGCTAGAACCTCCTTCATCATTTGTGGTTTCCAGCCCATCCTCATCATCCTCAGGACCCTCATCCCTAGGTTCATTGATTGCACCGGCAATCATAGACTTCATCCCCATCAATTCTTCCATAAGCTTACGCACATTGTGTTCCGTGTACTGTACCATGGTCTTGGTCTTGGCCATGTCCTTCAGGAGGATGCCCCAGGCCCTTTGGCTAAGTCTTGTAGGATAAAAATAAGTTAAATTAAATTAAAATTTTAAAAAATAATAATTAGGAATAATCACAAAACTTAAAAACTTTTATACCCGATTGTGGGGGAGGAAAAATGGTGGGGGAAGCATCTATAGGTTTTGACGTAGATGGAGTCGCCTCGGGCCCAAGTGTGGGAGGCACATCCATATCCCTTTGGGGACGTTGCAATCAATCCATGTCCCCAACTTCCAATACAAATGCTTCTGCCCAAAGTTGTTTGCATCGTAGTACTTAGGTTGGATCATCGCTTTCAATTTGATGGGAACCTTCTTCTTCTCCAGAATGGCAGTAATGACGTTGTCGTAGGGGAGTGTTCGCCTCATCGTGGCGAGGGCCACTTGTTGCATCTCTAGGATGATGGCGTACCCAGGGTCGAATACCTTTTTCTCCGTAAGATGTTAGTGCATAACACTCTAGTTGATTGTGCACTCTGTAGAATGTTCGACCGGGATCAGTATTTGTACAATTTTATTGAACATCATTCTCTCCTGATGGTCGAGAACACCAAGCTTGATCTGCCTCTGTTGGATGAGCCCATTCTCTTTTTCAGTTTTGATTTACTTCTCCACCATTCGTTTGGGTCATTCTCGTCAACCCGTGAAGGCCAATTGTCCTAACAGTACAGCTATAGTGGCTTAACGTTCGGCTGATCCTCTCAATCGATTGTGACCCAATCACCTAATTGATGAACTCTTTTGTCATCTCCACGTCCATCTAGTTCACTCTTGTATTGTAGATGATCATCGATTTACTTGTGAAATTGGCGTAGAACTCCTTGACCTCTGTATCATACGTTGATTTATCCAAGCATATCAAACCCTCTATTCCTGACGATTTGAAGGGTTCAAGGAAAACATCGAGGTGGAGCTGCTCCACGTTCTTGAGCTTCATCACCCTTACCTTCTTTGTCATTCAACCTCGGATCCTTTCGAAATACTTTTCTGCCTCCTCATTGATGAAGCACATGTTATCCCTTGTTTGCGATAGAGAGGTGGCCATTGTCTTTGCCTTCTTGGTGCGCGATGGACTTACCCCTGTGGTATCTTCCCCTTTTCTCCCATTCGTCTGCTTCATTCGAGCCATCTGAGAAACAAGGTACGTAGAACAGTCACAGTTAAGAACCCGATGAAGTCAATGTGTTTTGGCCGACTTCATATTCCATGTCGCAGACACTTTAGTTAGACCGATATGCTCTATGAAAAATTGCAGATATATGTGTTTGAATGTGCAACGTTGCACGTCCAATGGACTAAGCTAAAACAGGGTGCGTATGGAGCATGAATGGTTCTAAAACAGCTCTAATCTCAACTAACATCAACATCACAACATAAACAGCTAACATGTCAGTAATAAGTAGGAAGAAATACCAAAAGAAAATTGATATTGCCAAAACATAATCACACAACAAAATTCAACAGGTAATTCACTGTCACGATTGTAAAAGCAAGCAATGTGCAACGAAAGAAGTTTCTCAAACCCAAAAAAATCATCATCAAATTGATCAGAAAATCCTTACCTTAGTCAGGGTTTCTTTCTCTTCCCCCTTGAAGAAATCCATCAATGTACTACATCCAAACCAATTAAATATGAGTTTTAAGACTATAGGATATGAGACGGCGGTTATCCGTTGAGATTTGAATGTTCTCCAACCATTTGTTTTTCAAGTGGGAGGTTTTGGAGTGATGTATGTTGGGAATGTAAATGGAGTGGGTGGTTGGCTATTTATATGCCCGCAGTGAAACACTTATGTTTAATCATAGGTGGGATGCTGCGGGCAAAGTCGCAAAGAAAGACAAACACACAAAAATGTGGATGTTCGTATATTCTATGCTACATATATGATTGAGCCCAAACATTTTACAATAACCTTGACCAGAGGTAACCAAATTGAATTAGTCAAATTTGCAAACCAAATCGGCCAATTTGATGGACGACTAATGCATGCCCGACATCGTATATAATGAACATTGGGCTGTATTAGAGCAGTGTCCTAAACCATAAATATCTACGGGCCTGGTCAATGGTGGAGTGAAATCACAAATGCCCAATGTCACATCAAAGTCATCATCACCGAATAAATACCGATAATTCAGCGACGCCGCAAAAATGGATTACTGGCCGATTAGTGATGTGTCTATTTTATGTGCATAATTTAGTACTTTTTGGGATCACTTTTGTGCTCTTATGTTATCAAAAGCTTGTGTTTTACCTTGAAATTCTCTTAGGAGAGGTAAGAGCGAATTTATGATCTTTTACCTCTTCTAAGTGGGTTTTGCGTGACAAAGGAAGAACATGGAGACTTGAAGATCGTAGGCCGTTGAAGATCACCTTTCAAAGACTTTGAAGTCTTACTTCAAAGATTTGAATACTTGAATACCAGAGGACATTGAAGATAATCTTTTGAAGACATTGAAGACTTGCTTCAAAGATTTGAAGACTTGAAGAATGAGAAGGATTATTGTGAAGAAGAGTGCTTGCTACAAGACGAAGAAAAGAAGACAAGGGTAAGTTATGGCGCTCGTCGCAAGTTGCAATGAACCGGTCGTGACGCACGGGTGGCCAGAACCCAACCTTATCTTTTTTGTACTATAAATAGCATTCTCTTTCCTCTCTTTCGTAACTCTGCTTCCATCCAAATTTGGTATTATTCTAACCCTAGTTTTCACCATTTTCATCTTTTATTTCTCTTGTTTTATGTTTGGTTTGTTAGCATTAATTAGTATGAACTCTAGTAGCTAAATATTGTTCTTGGGAGAAATTGATTGAAGCTTCAAAACTTATGTGGTGAGATTCTCTATTTTCTCATTTATGAACATTTATTGGAGAGCATTTATTATGCTATTAATGTGTTTTGCATCATTTATACCATAGGTTGTTTGATTATATGAATTGTTTGTATGATTGAAGTGTTAGGGTGTTACGAAAGTTTCAAATTTCTTAGCTCATTTGACATGAAATCCAAAAGCATTGATTTATAACTTCTTGTGTATAATGTGTGGTGATTCTTGCTATATAAGTATGTTAGTGTGGATTGTTTTCATATTTATCCCATAGATGCAAAGAAGGTTGAACTTTGATTTTGGTTTGTTCTAGGGTTAACCTAGTTAATGCTTTGTTTGGTTAAATGGCTATGTCTTTGGTAGAAGGATTCTTGTTATCAAACCTATGGTCATTTGTGTGAAAATCAATTGATGAAATATCTCTGTGGTGTTGTTTTCTTAGGGTGATCATCAATAAGGTTTGCAAATGGTCGTTGTTTGTCTTTGCAAACTACTATTAAGAAGGAATGAATGTTAATCTTTAAATGAGAAGTGATAACATTTCCAATAGACAATAAATGTAAGAGTGAATGAATTTATGAGCTATAGGAAGTTTGGAAGTGGAATTCAATTGCCCCCAAGGCTCTGTTAATTTTTTTTAATCATCTATTTAGTTGTTGTTGCATGATTAGCGTAGTTCTCTTGCTTTGTTGGTTGTTTTCTTTCAATTTTATAACTTAGGACCAAAAACCAACCAAACCCTCCCTTTTTACATGCTTTTATGTGTATCTATATATGCTTGTATCTTCTAGCCAAGTACTTCTCGACCTCGAAGTCCGCCGCTTTGAAGAAGAACATAAGAAACATCCTCCAATGACACGAAGAATCTCTCTTCGGCTATTGGGAGAGGTTCAAGAAGCTTCTCGCAAGTTGTTTTTACCACGACTATTCAGAGGAAGATTTTGTATACTATTTCTACAATGGTCTTCTTGATGAGGACCAAAGATTAATAAGGAGTTCTTGTGGTAGTACCCTTGGGAACAAGACTTCATCAGAGGCTATGTAATTATATGAGGAGCTAGCGGAGGAGTCAAGGAACTTTAGCTCAAGGGTCGATTTAAGAAGGAGTAATCTGATGCCCGCAAGTGACCCTTCTAATAGAGGAAAGCTTGAGGACCAAGTCTCAGCCCTTGCTTCTATAGTGAAATCATTGATGACCTAGCTTGGAAATGTGCCATATGTTAAATTGTGTAAAATTTGTTACTCGGTGTATCCTACAGACACTTGCCCTACTTTGCAAGATGATAATGTCAAGCAAGTGAGTGTCATGGGTTATCAAGGTAACCAAGGCTACCGAGGCAACAAAAAATACTAAGGTGAACAAGGATATGAAAGAAATGAAGGGTACCAAGGTGACAAAGGCTACCAAAACTGGCAGTACTATTCAGGTAATCGTGATAAATCGAACCTCCGGTATGGAAACCCTAAAAGAGGTCAAAACCCTCAATTGTATTGGCCTCCTCAACAACAATAGATGCCACCTCAAAAAAAATTTCAAAGGCTTCAAGACAAGCCCCGAGACCAAGGAAAGAGCTCGGTTTAACAAAAGATAAGGTGATGCAAGCCATTCACTGGTTGAGCATGTGTGTGGAGATAGGTGAAAAATTCCAAGATGAAGGCAAGGCGAGCATCAAGAACTTGGAAACTCAAGTGAGCCAAATAGCTCAAGTGGTGAATTGGATGGAAGCCCAGGAAAATGGCAAACTTCCCTCCCAACCGGAGATCAATCCCAACTGAAATGCTAGTGCTATCACTTTGAGAAGTGGTAAAGGGTTAGCTCTCCCCTGGTTGATGAAGTTGATGAAGTTGTTGAAGGTGAACCTAGAAGGCTAGAAATGTTTGAGAAAGAGGTTGAAGAAGAGACCAAGAATTTGGCTAAGAAGCAAGCAAGGAAGGGGAAGATGAAGGAAGAGGAGATTATCATTGAGAAATCAACCTCCATTCCTAAACCTTCATCACTTCCTCACAAGAAGGCAATGGTGGTGTAAATTTCCCCATATGTGCTGGAACCACCATTCCCGGAAGCTTTGAAGGACAAACGGAGGAAAGAGTCCAACAAAGACATCTACGAAATGTTTCGTAGGTGTGAGGTAAATATCCCTCTCTTGAATGCTATTGAACAAATTCCTAGCATGCTAAAATTTTAAAGGAATTATGCGATGTAAATAGGAAACAAAAAACAAGCTTCAAAATGGTAAAAGTGAACATGTCTCCGCTTTGTGCCAAAGGGAGTTACCCCCTAAACGTAGTGATCTTGGCATGTTTATAATCCCTTGCATTATAGGGAATACACAATTTGAAAAAGAAATGTTTGAACTAGGTGCATCAATGAATGTGATTCCTTACTCTTTGTATAAAAGCCTCAATATTGGAACTTTGCACGAAACTAGGGTGGTGATCCAACTAGCTGATTGTTCTAGTGAATTCCCTAAGGGTATCATCAAGTATGTATTGGTTAGGATGGATTCCTTAATATTCCCTGCTGCTTTTTATGTCCTTGACATGGAGCATGATAAATATGCCACCCATATCTTGTTAGAAACCTCTAGGACCATCATTAATGTTCATAATGGTACCCTTACCATGGAATTTGATGGTATTAAAGTAGAATTTAAAATAAATGACTCTATGCAGTATCCTCTTGAAGAATATTCTTGCCATGCTATTGATATTGTTGACGATGTTGTGCAAGATGTTTTTAAATTGAATAGTGATTATTCCTTGTTAGTTGATTTGGAAAATGATGCTGAAGATGCATGTCTTGTATATTCCATGAGTACTAACTTGAAGGAAAGCATTGAGGAGTTAAGCATTCTTGAGGAAGTGGTGCCAAGTCCTACTCCTATAGTTTTAGAGGAACCCAAAGAATCGGAATTCCTTCCGTCACTTGTGAAAGCTCCGGTGATTGAACTTAAACCCTTTCCAATTGACCTCAAGTATGAATTTATTGGGGAAAGGGAGACACTCCCAGTTATCATTTCATTCAAACTCACCAAAGAACAAGAAGAAAAGTTAATGGTGGTGTTGCGGGAGAATAAGGAAGCAATTGGATGGACTATTTCCGACATCAAATGCATAAGTCCATCCACTTTCATGCATAGAATTTTGTTGGAGGAAGATGTGAGACCCGTGTGACAACCCCGACACCATTTGAACCCACCTATGATAGAGGTGGTAAAGGCGGAAATCCTCAAGTTTCTCCAAGCGGGCATGATCTATCCAATCTTGGATAGCAAGTGGGTGATTCTAACTCAAGTAGTACCCAAGAAGAGTGGAGTGATGGTGGTAAAACAATGAGAAAGGCGAAATGGTGCCCACCCGAGTTCAAAATGGGTGGCGTGTTTGCATTGATTACCGGAGGCTAAATTCGTAGACTCAGAAAGATCACTTTCCATTGCTATTCATTGATCAAATCTCGAGAGGCTAGAAAGTTACCTATTTAATTTCTTTTTGGATGGATACTCGGGGTACTTTCAAGTGGCCATTTCATCGGAAGATCAAGAAAAGACAACCTTCACGTGTTCCTTTGGTACGTTTGCTTACCGGTGTATGCCTTTTGGGCTTTGTAATGCCCTCACCACTTTCCAAAGGTGTAAGGTAATTATTTCTCAGAATTTTTTGAAATATTTGTTGAGGTATTCATGGATGATTTCACCTTCATGGTAATTATTTTGACAATTTTTTGCAAATTTAGCACAAGTTCTTAAACGTTTTATTGGTACTAATCTTGTGTTAAATTTTGAGAAGTGTCATTTTAAGGTAGAGCTGGGAATTTTCTTAGGCCGTGTTGTCTCCTCTGAGGGTATTGAGATTGACAAGGCAAAGATATACATGATTCAAACTTTGTCTTATCCTACTAATATGAGCAAAGTGCGCTCTTTTCTTCGCCATACAGGATTTTACCGTCGGTTCATCAAGGACTTTTCAAAGATAACATCTCCTTTTTACAGTTTGTGGAAAAAGGAGGTGGAATTTGTGATGGATGAGGGCTGTAAAAGGGGTCTTTGATACATTGAAGGAAAGGTTAGTCTCGGCCCCTATCATACAACCCCCGGATTGGTCTTTACCTTTTGAGATCATGTGCGATCCGAGCGATTACGACGTACGAATGGTGCTTGATCAAAGGGTGGGGAGAGCACCTCCTGCCATCTACTACACATCCATGTTTCTCAATGAGGCCCAAAGAAACTACTCCATCACAGAAAATGAGTTGCTAGCAGTGGTATTTTCTTTGGAAAAGTTTTGATCTTACTTGCTTGGTAAAAGAAGTTATTGTGTACATTGACCATGCAACGCTTCATCACTTGATAACAAAGAAAAAGGCCAAGCCAAGATTGATTAGGTGGATCCTAATTCTGAGCGAATTTGAGTTGGAGGTGTAAAACAAGAACGACACAGAGAACCTTGTGGCTGATCATTTGATCCAATTGCCTCCATGCCAAGATAGTGAGGTAAATTTATTCATTAAGGAGCAACTACGGGAGGAGTTTCCTGATGAAAAACTATTTGCAATCAGGGATCTCCAACTGTGGTATGCCGACATTGGGAACTTTCTTATCTCTGGTAAATTTCCTCCTCATTTTTCCCAGGCCCGGAAAGATAAGATTTGAAAAGAGATGCTAAATATAATGTGGGGGATGATCACTTTTTGTGGAAACATTGTGTAGATCAAGTTGTTAGGAGATGCATCCCCAATAATGAAGTGCATTCGATTCTCACTTTTTGTCATTCTTATGCATACGGTGGTCATTTTGGAGCTAAAAAGACCACTAGGAAAGTCTTAGAAATTGGTTTTTATTGGCCTACTTTGAATAAGCATGCATACATATAATGTAATGC
Organism: Rubia yunnanensis; assembly: GCA_037428765.1. Classification (NCBI taxonomy): domain Eukaryota; kingdom Viridiplantae; phylum Streptophyta; class Magnoliopsida; order Gentianales; family Rubiaceae; genus Rubia; species Rubia yunnanensis. The sequence continues at coordinate 82,637,615 of CM075068.1, forward strand.
TTGTGACAAATGCCATAGAGTAGGAAATGTCTCATCTAGAAATGAAATGCCCCAAAGAGCCATGCTATATTGTGAAATCTTTGATATTTGGGGTATTCAATTTATGGGACCTTTCCCCAATTCTTGTGGCTTTACATAAACACTTTGTATGGTTTTCATTTGATTGACAAAGCATTTTCTCATATCATTCTTGCAAGAACTCCAGAATTTGTGAGGATCAGAAACCTTTGGAACAAGATTGTTACTAATCTGCCATGTATCATAGGCCGCATTTAAGAAAAAGATGGGTGTTTGAATCTGGGATACAACATGCTACGGAAAGAACCATAGACTGTGCTTCATTTTGGAGGTAGATGACTCGGGAAAAATCTTAGCAGAGGCATGCATTGCAACAAGTTGATCGTAGTAAGCCTCAATTGTTCCCGCGCCAGTAATATCTTTGATGTTGATGAAGTAGCCCGCATCACAGACACATTTTAATGTAGAATTCGATGGTATCATGGTACGGAGCCTGTCGAAATGATGAATCGCAGCGAGACCACCAGCAGAACCTCCAGTAAGAATAACTCTGTCTAAACTATTCATTCCCATTTCCAACAGTTCATCCACCATGGCTTTAAAGATTCTAGATCCCCTGTAGTGGACATTAGTTGTTGGATCGACTATCACGACATCACTAGTGAATGATGATCCTTCGTAGTACCTAACTTCAATTCTATTCCAGTTATAGAAATCTGGATTGATGCGGGAGTCGTTGTTTCAGCTGCCGGCAAAACCAATGGACATTTTCATTAATTTAGAGGATCCTAAGTCACTCTTTGTGTAGTCCGCACACTCTGTTGCAGTGTTGCACAAGGCTCCTCCATGCAAGTAAACCAACCAATTCTTGATTTCGTCTCCAAATCGTTTGTTGAAGTGATAAGCCGGTGTGCTACCATCCAAACAAACTGCTCCTTTTACCACAGCCGAATCAAGGTAAGAGATGAGGATAACAAACCCATCCACTTTGAAAATAACAAGCAGGAGACAAACACCACAAAACCACTGGTCTAGTAGTTCGTTCATGATTCCTGGATATTCAAAAGGAAGAGTAATGAAAGCAGTAATATTGAGGAGCACTGCTACTTTCTGATTTTCTTCTTCATACAATTGTCAACATATATAGATTCATGAAACAATTGAAATCTAGAATTTTGGACAGAAAGTGGTATAAGTAACCTATCTTTTCTTCGACTCACCAACCTTTTTGGTTTTTTCATTCAATCAAGTTTCTTAGTCTGGAGTTTTTATCCTTTTAGCTTTGTGTGGAAAGTTGGCAGTCCATTCTAAACATTGCATGTGATTCTTCTATGAATCATGAAGTACTGTATGGGTTAGCTAGTAGTAGTTTCAAAATATGCTGGTTGGCTAGCAGCTGAAGATGACAAGTACCCTAGAAAAACTACCTTGTTTTGCTTTGGATTTTGTTTTTGCCATTGATGGACATATTTTGAACAAGGATTGTTAGAATAAGTCAATTAGAAGATTAGATTCATTTTGATTTATGTTTATTTTGTTGACTGAGCTAGAATTATTTTAGTCATAGTGCATCTCTATGTACTCTATATATTTATTCAATAATAATAGATGCATTGCAGGAAATTATTATTTCATGGTATCAAAGCAAGTTCTGATTCCAAACCCTAAATTTTAATTTTAATTTTTTGTTCGGCGTCTCCCTCCCCCGAAGTTTTAATCCGAAACCCTGATTCCGGCAATGTTCCGATCAAAATCCGGAAACCTCCGGCGGCTCTTTTCCATCCTCTGGCAACAATCCTTTCGGCGTTGTCATCTTTCAGCATTCGATTAATCTCCTCTGGCAGTGCATCCCTCAGCACCGGCGATCTCTATCGTGTTCATCGGCATATCTACTTTTCCATCGTCTTCCAGTACTCTACGACATCCCTTCCCGGCGTTTATCCAGTCATCACTGGCATTCAAGCTATCTCCAACGTTCCATTCATCTTTGGTGTTCAGCAGCTGCAGCTTCCAGTAGCATGACGTTCCAGTCATCTCTTATTTTTATAGCTTGTTGTCGGCATTATTTCTCTAGCGGCGTCCCTATCCGAGCAGCCCGGCTTCTATGCTAAGAAATCCAATTTAATGTGTCAGATCCACTCGCCTTCAGGGGTACTTGCGTGTTCGCACACGCGTGTGAACTTTACCCCCCTTTGTTTTTCTTCCCCGCGTGAACTGCATTCGCCTCAGCTTCTCTTCATTGCGTCTCTTACACGCACCTGATGCATCCTTGAGCATTTTTTTTAGTTTTCTTATTTCTTATTTTCCTCTTTTGATATGGCTCATTTTGATCTTCCACGGTGGGATATTTTGAGATATTCTTGTTTTTTCCATTATTGACGACACAGTGGCTCCAAGTGGATTGTAGACTTTGGCACCACAAAACACATGGCATCGTCCCCCATTGCTGTTAATCATGTGACACCTTATGATGGTTCTGCATCGTCTATTTTTGTAATGGTTCTAAACTCCTTATTACTCATGTTGGTAATTTTTGGATTTCTAAGTCCCTGACTCTTCATGATGTGCTTATTGTGCCCGATATCACTAAAATTTGCTTTCGATTAGGAAATTAACTGGGGACTTAAATGTTGTTGTCTACTTTTATGATCACTCATTTATCATTTGGCATAAAATCACAAGTGAAACTTTGGGTCACATTCATAGTGAAAATGAGCTTTATGTTTTAGATTATGTTGGATCTACTTTGCTACATACTATGGAATCAAATAAGTCGCGTGTGCCTTTTGAAATCTTGCATTCTAGACTTGGTCATGTTCCACATTCTGTTATTTCTTGTTTGCATGCTTCTAGATCTTTATCTGTCTCATCATTTTTTCCGAAACCTACCCTTTTTGATGCGTGTGAAAACGCTAAAGGGAAAGGTTTATCATTTCATTCAAATGATAAACGTACTACTAGGGTACTTGATCTAGTTCATTGTGATTTATGGGGTTCCTCTCCTATATTATCTGCTGATGGTTTCTCCTACTATGTCATTTTCCTTAATGATCATTCCCAACTCTCATGGTTTTACCCACTTCGTCGCAAATCTAATTTTTGGGATATCTGTTGCTAGTTCGAGGATTTCATGGAGAACCAGTTTTCTTCCACCATTAAAGTGTTTCAGAGTGATGGGGGGGGGTGAGTTTGTAAATGGTTGCTTACGCTCTCACTTTCAAACAAAGGGTATTCATTATCATATTTCTTGCATGTGTACTCCTGAGCATAATGGTCAGGCAGAGCAAAAGCACAACCCCATTGCTGAGATGTGCTTTTCTATGTTGTACCACTCTCATGTACCTCTCTCCCACTTGCCTCACTCCTTTGCCGCAGTCGCTTATACAATAAATCCATTGCCCATTCCTGTTCTTAGTAGACAATCACCATACGAAATTATTAATGGATGGGTTCCCATATACATGAACTTTCCTGTATTTGGTTGTCGTTTGTACTATTATCTTTGTCCATATACAGCTTGAAAACTCGGTCCTCGCAGTTTTCCCTGTATCTTTCTTGAGTACAACTCCCAGTACAAGGGATATCGATGTTTGGATCCTATGTCAGGAAAGATATATGTCACCAGACATGCTCAATTTGACGATACTTTCTTCCTTTATGTCGATGGTTCTACTTTCTTCCCACTTCTTCCACAGTGGCATCTCTTCCTACTTGGCTTCTCACTTTGGTTACCAGCCCTCTTGGCTCATTGATCCTATCATCCTCACATACTACGACACCTTTCTTTGTCTGCTTTGATAATTTAGACCATCCAGTGGCCACTCGGGCTCATCCTACTCTGCCCATCTCGCCATCAACCAGCACACCTGGATTGCCGACAAGCACATCCAGTTTGTTGGCCACCTTGTCGGCCCTTTGCTGGCACCGACTGCTCCTCCGGTCTCTCCACCTCGGCCTATTACTTATCGTATAGCTACTTGATCGGCAACTGGGGCTATTCAAAGCGAAGATTATTGTTCAATTGTTGCCCATTGTCTCCATGCTGCTTTTCTTTCTTAATTTGAACCCACGGATTATCGTACTGCTCTTAAGGATCCAGCCTGAGTTTTTGCTATGGACGACAAGATGGTAGCAACTCAAAGTCAGCACACTTAGGATTTGGTGCCTCGCCCTGTAGACGCTATCATTGTTGGCTCCAAATGGGTCTACAGACTGAAGTATCATCCAGATGACACTATTAATTGTCACAAAGCTAGACTTGTGACAGAGTGTTTCTCGCAGATTTTGGGTTTTGACTTTGACAACACTTTCAATCCTGTGGTTAAAGTCATTTACTGTTCGGACGGTTCTTGCCATTGCTACCATGCGTTTCTGGCCACTTCATCAGCTGGATGTCAAGAACGCTTTTCTTAATGGCATTCTTGATACTCCAGTCTATTGAAGCAACCTGTTGGATATCAAGACCCTGTCAATCCAAATTATGTTTTTCGCAAGTAAAAGGCCATTTACAGTCTTAAGTAAGCTCATCGGGCATGGTTCCAGCGCTTCAGTAGTTATTTGACTCAGCTTAGGTTTTAGTGCAGCTCAGCTGATACTTCTTTACTTTTTCTCTCGAAAGGGTCATTGTTATTGTATCTCCTTGTTTATGTGGACATCATCCTTACAGGAAACGACTCAACTATTCTTTGATAGTTCATTGATCTGATACACATGGAGTTTGCGATCAAGGATCTTAGTGCTTTTCACTACTTTCTTTGCCATGAAGTTTTTCCTACCTCCTCAGGGTTACTTCTTGGTCAAGCAAAGTATGCTCGGGATATTCTGACTCGGGCCGGTATGCCTGATATTGCACCAATCTCTACGCCATTTGTGCCCAGTTCTCAGCTGCACAGTTCAACCTGTCATCCGCTCAAGAATCTGACTCTGTATCGTTCACTTGTTTGTGCACTTCAGTATCTCACCATCACTCATCCAGATTTAGGTTTTTTTATTAACGCGGTCAGTCAGTATCTTCAAGATCCCAGAGATGACCATTTAGCTGCAGTTATACGGATTGTACGTTATGTTTGTGGCACCCTTCACTTTGGACTTAGCTTCCATTCTTCCAGTTCTCTTGAGGTGTTGGGGTATACAAATGCTAACTAGACTCGCTGTTTGGAGACTCGTCGGTCCACTTACGGTTATGTTGTTTTCCTTGGTGGGAATCTGGTCTCATGGAGTGCTAAGAAACAGCCCACTGTTTATCGCTCCAGCACTAAGTCTGAGCACCGTGCTCTTGCCAACACCGCCTCAGAGGTTGTTTGGCTTACTCATTTAATCTGTGATCTTTGGGTTCCAGTCTCTGGTTCACCATTGCTGTTATGCTACAACAACAATGCTATCTTTTTAGCGCAAAATTTGGTGGCGCACAAGAGGGCGAAGCATATTGATACCGACTACTATTTTGTTCGTGAGTTTGTGACCTCTGGCAAGCTTCCCGTTGCTCATGTTTCGACCTCTCTTCAGATTGCGGACATCTTCACCAAGGGGCTCCCTCGTCCACTGTCTGAGTTCTTCATATCCAACCTTTTCATCGGCGAGCATCCGATGCTTCACTTGAGAGGGGTGTTAGAATAAGTCAATTAGATGATTAGACTGGTTTTGATTTATGTTTATCTTGTTACCTAGACTAGATTTATTTTAGTCATAGTCCATCTCTTTGTACTCTATATATTTCATTCATAATAATAGATTCACTACGGAAAATCATTCTTTCAAGGATGTTCGTTGAATAACTTTATGATGCTAAGACACAGTGTAAGGACGCTCTAATTCAAAGGAGCCGGTATGACACTTTCAATATTAGCACTTTAATATGAAGGTGTCACTTTTACGATTTTGTTGGTACATGTGGATGGAAGTTGAAATGATTATGCTCTTGATTGTTGATTAAGTAAGCCGGGGAGTGGACTATAGAGAAATTTGAAGAAACTGCAGAACCTGTTAGATATGGGGTTGTGAAGTCCATATTCTAATGTTGTTGTGTTTGTTATCAATGGAAATTTACACGGGGTTTGATGTATCTATGTGTAGTATATATCTTAAAACTGCTAGAGCTTAAATGAAACTTTTTTTGTTGAGGTAAAGGCCTCAGAAGACCTCCCGGTAATCTTCATTTCTACGCCTTATCCAAAACCAAAAGCCGCAAATTTAGTTTGACAAGTTGATCTGCCATTTTTGTTTTCTTGGTTGAATTACGATTGATAATAGTTGTGAGGATGAAGTTTTTCAACGCCTAATTAACGAAAGGGCACATGTAACCCCGTGATAATTGAAAGTGCAAATATAACCTTAGATAGTTAGTGTATATGCAAGTATAACCTTTTCCGAGAGTTTAAGGCCAAAATTCAATTAAAAAATATTTTATCCCTCTGTAAACAAAATACAAAAAGCATTGATATTACATTCATACCTCTAAAGTCCTAATTCTTCCTCTATCATTTTTCTCTTCTTCCACTAAACAAAGGGTTGGGCGAAAAGAAGGTTAAAAAGAGTTCTGGTGCTTCTCCACCATGTCCTCTGTTCTGGTGCTTCTCCATCATCTTCCATGGTACCATATTTTTCTCTCCCGTGCACCACCACCCCCCAACGGCAGCTCAAGTGAAAAACTTGTCTCCATCGAAAATCTACTGCTCTCTCACTCTTCCCACACTGAAATATCATGTTTTCGTCGGAAAAATCCAATTTTTTTCTGCAACTCTTTTCATTTCTCACCCCAAAACATCTACTTATGGCTGGAAAACTACCTTTCTCGGCACAAATCTGGGAAATGTGAAATCTTTATAAGACCCATAACTGGATTTTGATTTATGGAGGAATTTATGGTGTTGTGATGATAGTAGCGGTTGTTTCCTAGGCAGAATGTGGTTCAGGGAGCTTGCAGACCAATAAAACAACGTCGGTAGTAGCGGATGAGGCCTAAATCAGCTCGGGGCGGCCGCCATTGCTTGGGTGAGGGCTTTTCATTTTAATATGAATCTTGGTAGGAGGAGGCGGTGAGTGGCTAGGGCATAGGAAGAGGCGGGGCTAGGGTTGAGAAGAAGGCTATAGGAGGCTAGGGAAAGAGGTGGTGGTTTGGAGGAATCCAGTAGCAGATGTGGAGTGGCGGCAGCGGGAGGCTAGGGCTAGAGGTGGTGGTTCGGAGGATTCCGGTGGCGGAGGTGGAGTAGCAACGATGGGAGGCTAGTGCAGGAGGTTATGGTTTGGAAGATTTTGTTGGCAGAGGTGGAGTGGCGGCAGCGAGAGGCTAGGGAAGGAGGTGGTTTTCTAGAGGATTCTGGTGGTAGAGGTGGAGAGGCAGTGGAAGGCTAGTGCAAGAGGTGGTGGTTTGGAGGATTCCAGCGGTGGAGGTGGAGTGTTGGCGAAGAGAGGCTAGGGATAGGAGTTGTGGTTTTGAGGATTCCGGTGGCGGAGGTGGAGTGGTAGGGGCACAGTGAAGGTGGTGGCAGTATAGTGGTGGGTCAAAGGGTATTTTTATTTTAAAATTTTTTGTTTTAGGCTTAAAGGGCATTTTGGTCATTTTCAGTCAGTCAGTGGCCGAAAATGGTCTATCAATGTCAAAATATAGTCTTTAGGGTTCAATTTGCACTTATGTAAAGTAGTTGGGAATAGTTTTGCACTAAAAATTATATCAGGGTTATATTTGTATATTTCCCAAACATGTAATAAGGTGTGTTGAGGTAACGAATGGAACAACCACGAGGTTCGGTAAAGCCACACGTACCATTTTGATGTAGTTTACTCACTTTATGCTCCTTTAGTCTATACTTTCCTTTATCAAAAGTTGGTAATTTCCTTTCAAAAGCCAAGATTGCACATGAAATTGGTGCATAAACTTCTCTCTCTCTCTCCCCCCATTATAGGTGCCTCATAATATGCTTTTATTTTTATTTTTTTGCTTTTTTAACTTTCTCACCCAACTTGTACTAGGACGAGGGATATAAGTTGATTTTATCTTTAATTATAATTATCATTCTAAGCCTTAGAAAACAAAATATGAAAAGTAGTACAAATATAAAAGCAATATGTCTCAGCTCGATGTGTTTTGTTTTGGTTTCTCTTGGTTGAGATTTATACTACGAATTACCACTAGTAAACTAAATGGAAGGAATGGAACAGTCCATGAGGTTTGGTAAAGCTGCACATACCATTTTGGTGTAATTTATTCACTTTATGCTCCTCCCATCTTTACTTCCACTACTACAAATTAGAGCTATTGTAACACTTTCCTTGGAACACTTATTAAGTTTTACGATAGTTTATAAAAAGTTACTTAAACTTTAGAAAAGTGTTACATATATATTGAAAAGTGTTACCGAATATTTAAAAAGTGTTACATCTGATCCACCTAAGGTAATACTTGTAAAAATGTTAGTTTAGGTGCTATTGTAACACTTTGAACCTATTCTAAAACTTTTACAAGCATTACCTTAGGTGATGTTATATTAGATTTAACGTAACACTTTTTAAAATTTAGGTAACACTTTTCAATATTTATATAACACTTTTCAAAAGTGTAAGTAACATTTTATAAGCTATTTTAACATTCTTAATAAGTTTTGCAAGGAAAGTGTTACGTTAGCCTTAGTTTGTAGTATTGTTCACTTCATCAAAATTTGGTCCTTTCCTTTCAAAGGCCAAGATTGCTCATGGAATTTATGCATACCCTCTCTCTCTCTCTCTCTCTATTTTCATTTTGGATGCCTCATAATATGACTATTATATGATTTGTTTTTTCTTTTTTTACCTTCTCACACAACTTGTACTAGGACGAGGGCTATCAGTTGATTTTACCTTTAACTAGAATTATCATTCAACGCATTATGTATAAACTAGAATGAGCAGGGGCGGAACCAGAAAAATTTGCCAGGGGAGGCTAAAAAATTTTCGACGTCCGGTGTGCAGAGGCGACGGGACGAGGCAGCTTCCGGTGGTGCCGTGGGCCCGCGGCGGAGACCTGGTGGCGGACGGCGGTGGCAGACGGCCCTCGGCTGAGGAGGGAATTGACAGAGGGAAGAAAGGGTGATAAATATTAATGACATATAAATTTTAAAAATTCAACTCAACAATAATGAAAAATACTACATAATATAATCAATCAAGTAGCATACAATAACATTTTTACAAGTTCACTAAACTACTAAAATAACTACTTTCTAACGCTCGAATTACTAGAAGTAGAACTAGAAAAAGGTGGGGGCAACAGATATCAACGAGACTCCATGGCTTGATAACGTTGCAAAATCGGTTCATTCTCAATCTTAACAAAAATATCCTTTTCAATATATACCGTCATAACATCGTTCAACCATTCATCTCCCATTCTATTACGAAGATCGGTCTTGATATTCTTCATGGCAGAAAAAACTCGCTCGACTGAAGCAGTTGCAACTGGTAGAAGTAGAACTAATGCTAACTCAATCAGACGATATACCAATGGATAGAGTACCATGCTACGTGATCGAACCATATGCTGAGCAAGACTTCCAAGATCATTGATGGCCGAATAGGCATCATCATCTCTCACATCATGAATGAAGAAATCAAGTTGTTGCTCAAGTTCTAAACGATCAACAAGGAAGAAGTCATCCGGATAAAGTTCAGCAAGGCGAAGCAACTTACCAACATCAAACATGGAAAATCTTTCTCTCGGATCAAGGCATGCAATACAAGTGAGTAATTCCGAGCTTGCTTCGCAAAATCGATGATTCATTTCAAGAATCATCTTGTCAACGGTCTAGTATTGAAACAATAAAAAATATAACAATAAGATAAAAAATACATATAAAATATCATAAACAAAATAAATTAAACTATGTAAATATTAAAGTAGTACCTGAAGAAAAATATCAACACGGTAGAAATCATGATTGGTTGACATTTCTCCCCGTCGTCTAGAACGGTGACGAATTTTCCGTTGTGCTTCCATCACGTCTAATGTGATCTCATGCTTCACACAAAATGTATTGACTCCATCCAATAATTTATCAAAACCACAATCTCTGAATTCTTGCAATTCAGTCTTCATTCTATTCATCATTCGCACAGCCATCAAAATATTTTGATCTCTTTGTTGCAAGGCAAGGGACAATTGATTTGTAGCTCCCAACAAATGCTTCATCAAAAACATACAAAACACAAATTCATAGCTCTCCATTCTATCAATCAAACCCTTTGCTGTAGAGGTATTTTCAATTAAATTGCCATGCTCACAGATATTAAGAAGCACTTGAATAATTGAAGACCACATAGCCTCAAAGCGAAGAATAGTACTGTAATGTGATCCCCAACGTGTATCACCAGGCCTTCTCAAACTCATTTCTTGATTTTTGCCTCTTCCACTAACCTTGTCCCACTTTCCAATGCCTCTACAAGTCTAGCATGTTCTAATTGCACAAGCATCTCTTTTCTAACACATAAACCTCCAACCAGATTCACAGTTTGAACAAGATACCCAAAAAATTCACCCACAGATAGAGTACTATATGCAACAGAAACAACAACCAATTGAAGTTGGTGAGAGAAGCAATGAATATACCTTGCAGAAGAGTTTTCTTTCAATATCAAAGCTTGCAATCCATTAAACTCTCCTCGCATATTTGAAGCCCCATCATATCCTTGGCCTCTCAACTTTGACAAGGACAATTTCTTATCTACAAACAGTTGCTTAAGAGCCTCCATCAAAGTAATAGCTTTAGTATTGGAAACATGCACAAGAGCAAGAAAACGCTCAAGAAAACATCCTTGTTTGTTGACATATCTCAAAACAACCCTCATTTGCTCTTTTATTGATGCATCTCTAGCCTCATCAACAAGAATAGAAAATACACTATCTCCAATGTCATTAACAATAGCATCAGTTACCTCGCCAGCACAAGCACTTGAGAGCTGTTTCTGAACCTTGGGGGATGTCAACTTGCAATTTTCGGGAGCATTTTCATTCATTACCTTAGCAACATCTTCACTTCGCTTGCAATACCATTCAACCAATTCAAGATAATTACCCTTGTTGATGGAATCCCAACTTTCATCATGGCCACGAAAAGCCAAATATTGATTTAACAAGTATCTTGTCACATCCAAAACCGCATTCAAACGTGTGCGGTATGCCTTTTTGCTTCGGTAAAATGACCATCCAAACAATGTTAGATACTTTGCTTTTGAAGGCTAAAATTTCTCAATTTGATTGCTGCACCATGATGAATTCCATCCACATTCTTAGCATGTTTCCTAAATACTTTAAGGGCATTCTTCCAATTCATCACCCCATCCACAGTATATGTCGTCCCCTTTGCTGAATTCTTAAAAAGATAGCAAGGAAAACAAAAGGCCGCATCCTTTGAAACACTATACTCCAACCAATTAAATTCATCAAACCAACCCTTTTGAAAACTTCTAAATTCATCATTGAACACTGTCTTTGGAAAAGTATGATTCTTAGGTTGGCAAGGACCTCTTAATATATATTCTCTTAGCACTTCATCTCTAATAGAAACATCAATCTCTTCAATAGGTTTACGTAGCCCGGGATCACTTATAATATCATTCTGATTGAATTCTACACGAGATTGTTTTGTACTACTACCCTCTTCATTGTGCCTTTGTTCATTAGATTCATTCGATCTCTTTAATCCGCTACTTCGGATTAAAAATTTATCCATAACCTATTAAATATCAAATAGGAAAAATATGTAAATTGATTTATTTTTCATCGATTCAAATTCAATTTAATAAAATATCCCTAATTGATAATTAACAAATGAAAATAAAATATTTATAAAATCATATTCATCTAAATTCAATTTAACAAATATCCCTAATTGATAATTCCATAAACCGATTATGACAAATTGACAATTTCATTTTCATATAATTATACAAAATAAATCAAACAAATATAATTTCAACTAAATTCCAACTAAATATGCAATTCAACTAAATTCAAATATGCAATTCAACTAAATTTAAACAATCATATATAATACAACCATATAAATTCAATTCAACATCCAATCTAAAAATCATGTTCACATTATATTTAAGTTTTGAAGAAATAAATAAAAAAGAGAATAAACTCTAAATTTAATAAATCTTAGCATAAAGAGAAGAAGTATACCGGCGGTGGTTACCGACTTACCGTGGTTTGGAGAGGCAGCGGACAGCGGTGGCGCGGTGGCGGATGGTGGTGGCGCGGCGGCGGACAGCTCGGCTGCAGGCTGCTGACGGATGGGCTGAGCAGGGGCGGGAAACTGGAGGCTTTGCTGCTGCTCAGTGTTCTCGCCTCCAGCTAATATTAAGGGTTTTGGCTTGGGTTATTGGATTGGGCTTGGTTTTGGTCCAATCCAATTCCCTAACCGAATTTATTTATTTTTTTGAAATTACTAAATGAAACGACGTCGTTTTAATACTTAGGTATTAAAAACAGAAGGGCGAATGAAACGACGTCGTTTCACGTTAGTGAAATGACATCGTTTCATTTAGTAATTTGAAAAAAAATAATAAATTCGATTAGGGAATTGGATTGGGCCAAAACCAAGCCCAATCCAATAACCCAAGCCAAAAGCCAAAAATGGAAAAACCCTTCTTCTCCGACGACGAGCAGGCTTCGAAGGTGTGCCATCGCGCCGGAGATGCGCCTAACTCCGCCGGAAGACGCGCTCCCGCCTCCTGCTACCTCCAGCCGGCGATCGAGGTAGGGCTGGAGCCCTACCTCGCGTATCATTTGATCCGCCACTGAGAATGAGTTGTTGCACTTTGTGCAATCTGAACCTGGGAGAACCTGGATTTCTTTCCTGCATATTTTAACCAACTGCTTAATCTTAACTTGAGTACATTGTTGGAAATTATAAATGCTTTCTGTTTGATCTTAACTTGTTATGAACTTACATCTTGTAAACTAGATTCAAGACAGTTTCTAACTTTATGCATATCTCTGTGATTTGATGACTCACTATCACAATAAACTAATTATACAAAGATATAGTTGGTTGTGAACATATCCAACGATTTTAAATATAAGTTTTCAAACAGGGTGTTTCCTTTAATGTTAATTTAGCATGAAGCCTTAGTTTGACAGCCAACATAAAAACATTTATAAACCTGACATCTCTACAAAGTGCTTGAATCTTTTGGGCAGGTGACTTATGTTCTCTCTCTCTTTCTCAAAGTGATTTCCGTCTACAGTAATAGACTGATAACATCCACATTTATCCACCTCAGACCACCATACATCCATCACATCTCCCTCATTGCACGCAGCCAATCACCACATAGCAATTGTGGCTCCGCCTCTAAGCGCGAGCACACCCACCTATGCGGAAATGCTTAGAACCCAAAACACCAAAAATTCCCAAAGTCCAAAACCTAGCCTCAGCCTCAATCTGGTAATGGAGTTCAAACGCAAAATTGCAAGTCTTTTTAAAGAGGAAGAGATAGATCTACTATCGGAACCCTTCAAGAAACATATCGTTGGCAAGTTCGCTAGAGGAAGACCAACATTGTAGTTCATACCCAACCAATATAAGACGATTGGCTTCAAGAGCAACCCAAAAATCACTGTGCTAGATCAGAGGCACATTTTCATCAAGTTTGATCTGGACGAAGACACACAAAGATGCTTGATTAAGAGGAACTGGAATCTTGGGGGACATGTCATGAAAGTGCTGAAATGGACGAAGATTTTGACGTCAATGAGGAGCCACCAATTGTATCAATATGGGTAACATTCGAGTTCCCTCCTTATTTTCTACATCCAAAATCTATCCCACATCTTGCTAATAGGTTTGGTACTCTAATTTTCTCTGATCCTCCCACAAAAAACCTCACATGGCCTTCAACTATTTGCATGTGCATTGAAATGAAACTTACCAATCCATTCCTGAATATAATAAGGCTAGGATCAAAACTGGGTAATAGATGGTACTTGAAAGTGTATGAAGATCACCCTAGTTACTACCTAAAATGCTCTAAAATTGGCCACACGTCCAAGGAGTGAAAACAGGGAACATATGGGACAACCAACAAAAAAGGGAATTGGGAAATGGGCAAACAAAGGAACAACTAGCCTACCTTTACCCAAACCATACAACCCCAACCTACCCCTACACCCCCACAACAGCTTCAATACAGATAAAAATATTTGGATGGGCCACAGGAAGAATACAATGAGAAAACTCCAACTAAAACCACATAATCTGATGATGAAATAGAAGTCTTTGAGGATGTTCATGAAATCCTCAAGGTTATGTAGATTCATCAAGGAAAAGGGGTAACTCAAAAGTGGAAGATAAGAACACCATCCCCAGAAAATAAGATGCTCTTAAGGAGATCTACTGCTAAACAATGAAGATGAGCAGATGATCTACAGGGGAAGCAATACAGGAAAAAAGTGCCCACAATTAATTAATAGAGCTTCTCTCACAGAGGACCTAAAAAGTTTCAGCAATAGGTTTGCAATGCTAGCATAAGAAGCTGACAAGATAGAGGATAAAGATGTTCAAGATCACATTGCAAAGATTGTAATAGAAGCTACACAGACAGTAACAAATGTGTCACAAAATGTGGAAACTGCCCAAGTAGATGAAGAACAGGATGGCCTCACACCTTTGGAGGATTCTCATAAGATTGTAACTGAAAGCATTCAATTTCCAGAGGATAGAGGACAAACACAGACAAGTACCCTTGATACACATGAACTTGATAGAAACTTTTTCCGATCTCCTAACCTCATTATTACTCGTGCAATGAAAAAAAATCAGTTTCATAATGAATTGTAACTTACTGACTTTGAATATTAGAGGGATTAACAAAGGGATAATAAAATTAAAGAAGGTGATTCAAACCCATAGTCTAAAAAACCTAATCATAGTAGAGCCTAAGCAAGAACTCAGCATGATAGATGACTTTAAGGCACAACTAGGATTCATATATACTATGGCCTTAGATGAAGGACACATTTAGATACTCACAAGGAATGATTATTAGCCTAATATGATCTTTAAATATCAATCCTTTTCAAAGCTTGACATTAACAACACTGTAAAAAACTCTAATTTCCAGATAATAGATATTTATGGATCCCACATTCGGCAACAGAGACTCCTCAGAAATACAAACTAGGATAGACAACTCTGACGCCCCTTTGATCATAACTGGTGACTTTAATGCCATTATGAGTATTTCTATGTATAAAGAAAGGTGCACTCCTAATATGAATTCCATAAATGAGTTTGATAACTTCTTAACAAGCAATAATCTAACTGAGGTCAATACTATCGGGAATCTGATCACATGGACACATGGAAGAAAGAATTAGGATAGAGTTCTAGAGAGGCTAGATAGGACTATATCAAAGGGGACTTACCCCAAGCTGTGAATGAATTCCTATGTGGGGTCAAGGTCCCCAATCCTTTGCTAGTACCCTAATAACCCTAATCCCCAAAACTCCCACACCTAAAAACCTATCCAAGTTTAGGCATATCAGCTTAACAAACTTTTCTAATAAAATCTTGTCTAAATAAATCACAGATAGGATAGGCCCTCTCTTACCTTAATGTATTTCCAGTGAACAGTCTTCATTCATGCAGCAGAGGAAAATAGCAGATAACATTCTGGTTATGCAGGAACTTGTGAGACTGTTAGATGAGATGAATCAGTCCATGAACATGATTGCCAAGATAGACATGGTAATGGCTTTTGACAAAGTATCATGGCCAATGTTGAATTCTCTTTTACTGAAATTTGACTTCCAGGTACATATAGCTGCACTTATGCAGGGAAACATAAAACAACTCATGGTTCTCAGTACTTGTAAATGGGACTCCCTATGGGTTCTTCAAGCCTTCTAGAGGCTTAAAGCAGGGTGACCCCCTCAGCCTCACCCTGTTCAACTTTATCATTGGAGTTTTGTACAGAGGCCTTAAGTATATGTACCATAATAGCTACATTTACTACTTTAGGCTACCTAATATAGCACAACCCATCACCTACCTGTCTTATGTCGATGACACTGCCATTTTTCTTAAACCAACCAACAAGCCACTACAAAATCTAGTAGCCTTTCTTAAATGCTGTGAAACTACTACAGGGCAAAGAATTAACTTCCAGAAAAGTTCCATCTTGGTAGGAAAGAAAACTAGTTCCATAAGGAAATAAATCATCAAGAAAAAGACAAATATGACTCAGGGATTTTTTCCTTTTAACTACCTGGGATTCATCATGTTCAAAGGAAGGAAAATAATGCCTACTTTCAAAGCCTGGTTGAGAAAATAAAATCCAAGATAGAAAACTGGAACAATATGTGGCTTCACCAAACTGGTAGGATAATGCTTATTAAGCATGTTCTAATAGCTATCCCACAAAATACATGGTGCATCATATCCCCCACATCACACACACTACAAAAAATAAAATCTATATGCTCATATTTCCTTTGGGGAAAATTGAGCATGGAAGGAGAAAGCACTGGAGGGCATGACATGTACACCACTATAGACAGCTTCTCAATCAAGCTATGGTGGAAAGCTCAACAGGGTACAACCCTTTGGTCAAAATACATCTGGTCAATCTCTATCTCTAACAGGATATCACATGTTTGAACAAGGGTTTGCAGCATCACACAGGTGGCAGACGACAATCCCCAGGTCATAATTAGGTCAGGCAGCTCCAGCTTCTGGCTTGCTAATGGGTTAGGCTCTGGACCCTTGATAAACCAATGTCAAGGACAAACAGAAGTTCCATACACATTCCTCCAAGTGAAGGAATTCTTCCAGAACAGAGATCAATACCTGGACACAATCAAACAAACCTCCCCCCCCCCAAACAGTGGAAGCAATGAAGCAGAATCTAGAGTTTATGGAAGGAATGGATGAATTGGTTTGGAAACCATCACAAAGAGGCACTTTATCAGTTTCTTTAACATATCAAATGCTAAGGAAAAAGAGAAACCCATCCTCAAGCTTAACCAAGGCATGAAAACAATTACTACCTCCCAAATTCTCAGTTTTCATATGGAAACTACTGAATAAACTGCTTCCCTTTGATGATATCCTTCTAAAATTATGTATCATAAATGTCTCTAAATTTTTTCACTGCAATCATGCCGATACTCTGTCTCATTTTTTCAATGCATTCCCAATTGTAAAACAGACATGGGAATATGTAGCTAGGTTAACTTATTCAGCATTTATAACTTTTTTGGTAGACTAGGCACTATTTGGTCTAACTCCTCTTATTCAAAAACTAAGCAGAGAGTAACATTTACCACATCAGTAGTAACATGTTAGATTTTGTGGAAATCCAAAAATAACCACTGTTTTAATGGTAAGGCATACACACATGATCACATTAATTCCCAAATTTTCTCACTTACCTCTCAGATCCTTAGTTTAAGCAAGATGTACTATAAGGACGACTATGAAGAGTTAGTTAATAATGGTCTGCTTAGGAACATACCAAGAAAACCCAAAAAAAATATCACTGCTTTACTTGGAGACCACCTGACCAAGGATTCAAGCTCAACTGTGATGTGGCCTACAAAAAGAACATTGTATCAGGACTGAGTTTTGCTATCAGGAATACAAAGCTAAATCTATCCTCATGTGCGTAGAGACAATGACAGCCACAGATCTACTGGATGGAAAACTCATGGTTGCAATTCGAGCAATCTAGGTAAGTATTCAAGAAGGCTATACTCTACAGATAGTTAAACTTGACTCATTGCAGGCAGTCAAAATTATTACAAGAAAGGATAAACCACCATAGAGGAGTCCCACAACTCTCAGGTTATGCTGGAACTTGATAGAAAGACAAGCAATAGCAATTCAACACCCCAATAGAGAGGCAAGCGCGCTAGCGCATGAATTGGCAAAGGTCTTCAGAGCTGAATCCTCAATCACAAATCTCAAACAAATGGAAGCAGTTCGAAGAGTGGAAACAGTGGACCGAATTTGACTCCCAAGTTTAAGAGTTACAGAATAGACCAAGTAATAAGTTGTACACCTAGCCTATAGTAAGATCGACACGAGGAGTGGAGGTTTATACTGATAGGAATCATGTACAAGTTCTCTACTTGGTAAAGCCTTGCTCATTTTGAAAAGCAAGAAAACTGAATGATGTGTACAATTAGAACTAACTAGCAGGTTTTGAGGTTCAATTCACTTGAACTTCTAATTTAGAAAACACTATTTCTCCTTTTACCAAAAGGTCCGGGAAGCCTATATAAATCCCCCACTTTGGTGGTTTAAATTTTATTTTTAAAAAAAGAATCTTTTGGTCTTGTGGGAATCCTCTAGGTGGAAAAGTCCATCAATGTAGGAATTATACCGAGTGCATATTGTTCTCTTAAGCTAAAGAGATAAAAAAAATGTATGTCAAAGAGGAAAGAACTGATGAAATAATTGCTCTACATTTTTACAAGTTGGTCAATTGCAGAGAAAATATCTTTCCTGCTCGGGTTCGGTGGTACTGCGAAACCATATGCCACATTACATGAGTTTGTTTGGTATTTTTGTGACCATATCTAATAAATGTGTGTTTACCGATAATTGTATGGTTTTTGTTGAGAAATACGGGGAATTAGGAACAGAGAGTTTATAGAAGATAGCAATCCTCCTTTGTTTGGGACTTTGTTGGAAGACTTATAGATTATGGTCGATCGAGTTTATTTCGCAGATTTAAACATCTATTTGACTATACTAGAACATTGAAGAAATTGAAGCGATTGAACCAAAGTAACAAGCTCAAAGAGTTGAAATCCAAGAAGACAAACTGATTTTTAGTAGAGAAAATAGAGACAATTTTTTTTGATTGTATTAACTTACCAGATGAAAGAAGTACATTTGGTGTATATGCACAAATCAAGCGCTAACTGTCTAACTAACTAACTACTGATCTATACAAGTGGACTAACTACCAAAAAAGAAAACCTACTTTAAAATTGATTAAAAGGATGACCAGTTTCAAAAGAGAAGTCTACCGACTTGGTTTGAATTTGGCGCCAATATCTGATTAAGATCCTAAGCTTAATTATGATCATCAGCAATAATATATTTCTTCACCCCCCTTCAAGATCAGGATTCTGTAAGTAACCAAATCCCATCTTGTACAATAAAGAATGAGCAGCAATAGGTGAGAGCAACTTGGTAAAACTATATCCAATTGAGCAGTGGAGAAAACATGCAATGAATTGATAAATAAATCTTGATAGGCATCATTTACATAGTGGCAATCAATATTTCTATGTTTAGTTCTCTCATGGAAGACATGATTATGAGTTATTTGAAGGGCATCAATGTTATCACATTTCAAAGGAATTGGAAGTACAAACTGATGCTGCAAACAAGTAAGAAGGAATGTGATCCACTTAAGTTCTGAAACTTTCATGGACATTGCCCTATACTCTTATTCAGGAGATGATTTTCTTACAATGTTTTTCTTCTGTGACTTCAAAGAGATCAGAGAATCACCTAGTCAAATACAATAACCAGTGACTGACTTCCTAGTGATCTTGCAAGTGCTCCAATATGCATCAAAATAAGAAGATAAGGACTTTGAAAATGTTGCAGGAAAGAACATGCCATGAGTAGAGAATCCTTTTATGTATCTAGCAATATGCAAAGCAGCTTTCCAGTGATGTTGGTAGGCCTTTGAACAAACCGACTCAATAGATGTACTGAAAAGGTGATGTCTTGCCATGTGTAAGATAAGTACAGAAGCCTGCCAATCAATCTTCTATAAGGACCTGGATCATGCATCAAAGTAAAGAATTGTCCTCAATTTTCCAAGAAACTGGCAATGGAGCTGCCACTGCATTACTGTCAGAAAATGAAGAACACTTTTCAAATCAGTAATATATTTTATATGACTTAGGAAGATTCCATCCTGATATCTAGCAATTTCTATGCCCAAGAAGTACTTGGCATATCCCAAATCTTTAACAGTTAAAAAGAATATGTAGATAGTTATTGAATGTTTGAATTTCATCCCCAGAATCCCATGCAATCATAACATAATTTACATAGATCAGTAGGACCTGGCTATGCTAAATTTTAATGATTAATTAATGATCATGCTTTGACTATTTGAATCAATACAAGATTAAGTTCTTGGTAAACTCAACATTCTAGTCGTTGGAAGCTTGTTTCAAGCCGTATAGATATTTTTTTAATCTGCAAATCTGCCCTGACAAAGCCTTTTCATAACCTGTTGGTGGTGACATATGAAGCTCTTCACTAATATATCAATGAAGAAAATAATTATTGATGTCTATCTGATGCAAATACAAATTATTCAATTATTCCATTGCCAAAAAAACCCTGACAGTAATTTGCTTGGAAACTAGTGAAAAAGATTCATAATAATCAATTCCTTCAATTTGAGAAAACCCCTTTGCCATTAGTCCAGCTTTGTTCCTCTCTACTTATCCATTTGCCCTGCATACAATTAATAGGTTTCTTTTCTGCAGGTAGATCCACTAAGTCCCAAGTGTGATTAGTTTCAAGGGCATTTAATTCAGCTTTCATAGCCTCAACCTAAAGCCTATTACTGCAGGCTTGTTTATATAATTTAGGTTCATGAATTCCTAACACTCGTGACATAAATATTATATGTGCAGATGAGAAAGTGGGAAGATAGATATTAGAATTTTGAACATTATTTACAACGAAATCATCCATCCAACAATGTTTGGATATGATCCTAGTACTTTGTCTTGGAGGAACATGAATGTGTGTATCATTCCTAACAGGACTAGTATGAAGATTAGGAGAAGGATTTTCATGATTATGAGATAGCTGTAAAGTGGAGTGTGTGAAACTATTTTTTTCAGGAAAATAAACATTATTTGGTTGAGTACTAGTTGGATCGGAAAAATAATTCTGACATAGTACATCAGTAAAGGAATCAGAATCAGATGAAGGAATAGGAAGCTTGAATTTATTATGATCAGAACTGGACAGTGGGATATATAATACGAAGTTCTACAAAGAAAACTATTGTTATAAAAGATAACATCTCTGGTAACAAAGAACTTCTTACTTAGAAGACCAAACAACTTATATCTGAATTGTTGAAAATCCTATGAAAACACATGGTACTGATTTTGGACTGAACTTATGTTTATTTGGACTGAGGTTTATTGCATAGCATAGAGAACCAAACACCTTCATTTTTGTGATTTCATGAGGTGACTTCCATTTTAACATGGAAGAATACAATCTATTTATTATGTAGGTGGCTGTAAGGACTGATTCTCCCCAGAAGTGTAAAGGGAGATTTGACTGATGCTTGAGGGATCTAGCAGTTTGAAGAATGGATATGTGTTTTCTTTCAACCACACCATTTTTTGTGGAGAATATGGACATGATCTCATGTGTAAGATTTTTAATGAAGCAAAAAACTGTGAAAAGTTTTTGTTAACAAACTCACTTGCCATTATCAGTCCTTATGTTTCTGATTTTAGCACTAAATTGAGTTTGCAACATGTGAATAAAGTCTTTGATAATGAAAACACCTGATATTTCTTTTTAATTAGAAAACTCAAGGTTGCCCTAATGAAGTCTTCTACAATGGTTAGGAAATATTGTTCACCACTGCTTTTGACCTTAAAAGGCCCCCCACATATCCATATAAAGTGTATCAAAAGGAATAAAACTATGATTGGATTTTTCAGGAAATGACAATCTTGTCTGCTTAGAAATCGAACAAATGTCACATTTATTTCATGTTTGGAAGGTTCATATGATTCAATACAACATCAGAAGGATGACCTAGCTTATTGTGTAAAATCTCTAAATCATTATCAGATAGAGAATGTACATAATTTACTGTTGACTGAACAACTAAGCTATCTAGCTTAAGTGTGGATAGATGTTGCTTGATGACTCTAGTTTGAAATGACTTCTTGTTCTAAATATACAGACCATTTCTTTGAGTTGCAACGTCTAATACTGAGTTTGTCCCGCGGCCCTGTATGATACACACATTAAGATATAAAGTAAGATAAAATTGAGAATCTTGTGCTATCTTTTGTATTGAAAGAAGATTATCCTTAAAACTTTTTACAAACAAGTAGTTCATCAGTTTCAAGTGATTGTTCATTTTGACAGAACCTATGGCATCTATGGAGACTTTTGAATGAACTGGTTAGAGTATTTGTGTTTTATGAGTGACTGAATGAAGAGTTTGAAACAAAGAGAGATTACTGCACATATGTGAAGTAGCGCCACTTTTAAGAGTCCAATAATCAATCTCAAAACAAATAGTAGTATTATTATAGTCAGTTATAAGACTACCTGCAAAGACTAGGTGAGCAAAGTTTACCATATCTCCTGAATCTCATTCTTGTTTTTTTTTCTCTTTCCTTTCATCAATTTCCTTAACTCTATTTGAATCATGTTTGCAATCATAACCTACATATTTCCCATTCCTTTTCTTTCTCCAACCTCAAACAAAGTTCCAGGTGCAGCTTGCTCAGTTTCATCTTAAAAACCTGAAGAGTTAGCATAATTTGAATAAGGTTCACCCTTCACTTTGCTTGCATCTGGCCACCAGCCTGGGTATCCATTCATTTTGAAGCAAAAGTCCTTCAAATGTCCATTTCTATGGCAGTAATCACATTTTAAGAGCTTCTTAGTCTCTGTATCTTTCTTCTTTTGACCAAATTTCCCTGCATGATTTTGACCTGATCCCTGCCTTACAAGCATAGCCACTGATTGATTCACGTTCTTAATTGTGTTGCTTTGCACACTTCTATGTTGCTTCTGCTTACTAAACAAAGAGTATTCCTTTACAATAGTAGGGAATAGATCCATTATAAGGATCTGGTCTCTTAGAGCATCATACTAATCATTTAATCCAGACATAAACTGTTGCAACCTATCCTTATCAGCTTGCATATCCAGTTTCACAGAAAACCCACAATTACAATCACAGGGACAACAAGTGCACTTATTCCTTGGTCTATTCACATCAATCCAATCCCAAATACCTTTCAAATTGGAGAAATACTGAGCAATTGAATCAGTACCTTTCGATGTGGTGCTTCAGATATCAGCTTGCATAACCAGTTTCACAGAAAAACCACAATTGCAATCACAGGAACAACAAGTGCACTTATTCCTTGGTCTATTCACATCAATCCAATCCCAAATATCTTTCAAATTGGAGAAATACTGAGCAATTGAATCAGTACCTTGTTTAGTCTCAGCCTAATTAGTTATCAGTTGATAATAAAGAGGTCTGTGGCTAACTGCATACCTCTCTTCAACCTCATCCCATAGTTTCTTTGCATTTGCTTGAAAAGCAAAGCTCCTGGCAATGTCTTTGCTAATTGAGTTTCTAATCCACAAAAAAAATATTTGAATTAGCCTTCATCCATATCTAAAGCATATGAGAATTTGAAGCAGGTTTTGGAAATTCTATAGTTATGAGAGTGCAGTAATCATTGCCTCTCTCCAAATCACGTAATTCTTCTCTACTAAGAGATCAGACACAATCACAAGGCTTGCATGATCTAAAGATGTGAGTAGCAATAGATTATCTATCTTAATTCTCACAAACCCTTCAGCATCACCAGTATGAGAATCGTTTCCTCTTTCACCAGTCACTGATCAAGTGCTCACATTTGATCACTAGAATTGAAGATTCAGGGATTTTTTCAAGAAGTATTAGATCAAGAGCCTATAACTCTGATACCATGAAGAAATCGAAGCAATTAAG
Organism: Rubia yunnanensis; assembly: GCA_037428765.1. Lineage (NCBI taxonomy): Eukaryota > Viridiplantae > Streptophyta > Magnoliopsida > Gentianales > Rubiaceae > Rubia > Rubia yunnanensis. Next base: position 82,661,387 of record CM075068.1, read on the forward strand.
CCAAAGAAACAAGCTCAAAGAGCTTAAATCTAAGAAGACAAACTAATTTAGTAGACAAAATAGAGAGAAATTTTTTGATTGTATTAACTTACCAAATGAAATAAGTACATCTGGTTTATATCCACAAATCAAGTGCTAACTGTCTAATAAACTATCTAGCCACTGATCTATACAAGTGGACTAACAACCAAAATAGAAAACCTACTGTAAAAATAATGAAAAAAGATGATTAGTTTCAAACGAGAAGTCCACCAACTTGGTTTGAATTTGGTGCCAAAATCTGTTCAAGCTCCTAAGCTTCATTTTGACCATCAGCTCCATTGTGATCAACAGCAGCAATACATTTCTTCAAACATTCCCAAGCATAATTCTCATCCTGAACAACAATCTTTGATTGAGCTTTGAGATATTAAGTTTATAATTAGGTCTATTATGTTTTCCATCTGAGCTCATTTGTTTTGAGGTTTGGTCTTTAGTTTGCTGTGTTTAAGAGTGTGTGTATATTATCCAACATAATTCATGATGTGCATATGGAGAGATGAAGGAATTTTTGCCTTCAATGTACTATAGCTACTACTTCATTTTCTGTGTCTAAAATTAATGGAATTCAGAATCAGAAGCAGAAGCAGAGGGAAGAAGCCTGCCAACTCAGTTAGGACTCAGCTTCAAGTTGCAAGTTGTATAGTTAGTTTTTTGTTAGATTCAAGTAAGATAGTTTCTCTTGCTAGTTAATTAGCTGAGAAGTTATAACATAGATTAGATATAATAGTGATGTATATAAGGTGATTGGATCTTCTCTTTTGGTAACATTATCAATAAGAAATATTTTCCCATTTTGCAAACCTCCTCTACTTTCAGTTTCTTTGGCTTGTTTTTAATATAGTTTTCACATGGTATCAGAGCAACAACCTATCAAATCCTGACTGCAATTCTTTTTTTCCATTCTATCTATCTTTGTAATATTCTTCTTTAATTCATCTATGGAAATTTCAACTTTAATGCATTTAAGAAATGATGAAAACACTAAAATAATAATCAGATGAAGTACACTGTGGATGATGACAGCTTTGTGAAGATCAGGCCTAAAGATCCGCTGATTCTAAATCCTAGAGATCATTCAAACATGATGATCATCACTGATCCCCTCACGAAGAGGAATTATATGATCTGGATCTAGGCTAAGGTGTCAGCCTTAGGATCGAGGGACAAGATGTGTTTTTTGACTAGAGAATATGATGTTCTAGATGAGGATTCACCCGTCTACAAGTAATGGAAGAAGGTAAACTACATCCTAGTCTCTTGGATTATGACTGAAATGTCTAAGGATATATCTACGAGTTTAGCATTTGTTGATAATGCTAAAACACTATAGGAAGAAGTTAGGGATAGGTTTTCAATGAATAATGGACCTCTGTTATATCAATTAAGAAGAGATATTGTTGAAATAAGGCTGGGCAAGAGGACATTAAATTAGTATTATTCTACTATCAAAAGTCTGTGGGATGAACTGATTCTCATGAGGCCTAGGAGAAGGTGTGTGTGTCTTACATATATATGCAAATGTGGATATGAAGAAGATGTGGCTCAGGATGAAAATGAGGGAAAAGCACAACAGTTTTTGGTTGGATTGAATGAAGATTTTGAGGCTATGAGGAATCAGGTGTTGGTGATGGAACCTACACCACATGTTAGTAAGATTTGTGCCTTAATGGAAAAGGGTGAGAGTCAGAAGATGATTATAAATAATTGTATTGTATCTGCTAAGCAATCAGCAATGTTTGTGAAGGCTTAATTTGAGCAGGAGAACCATAACTCAGGAGTTTATGTTGCATGAAGAATCAACTTCAGGAAGAAGGATGATCAAGCCAAGAAACTGATGATATGTGATTATTGTCACAAAACTAGTCACATCAAGGAGTTTTGTTTTAAGATCGCATGGTCTCCTTACTTGTGGAAGGAGGGAAAACCAAAGCAAAAGTTTGCATCTAATGTTGTGTTTATTAGAAGAAGATGCAGTGCCATTTGATGTCTTTGACTTGTAATCAGGATCAAATATGCAGGCAATGGTTGCCACTTTTGTTAAGATGCTGGAAATGAATAAAGCTCAGAATCAAAATGGCAAAGGAGTGGAATCCAATAGTGAGGTTGTCAATATAGCTCAATTTCAGAATTTCTCAAGTAGTACTTACATTCATATGGTAAATTCTGCTTTTCAATTTGATGATGATACATGGATTCTAGACAGTGAAGCATCCAGTCATATGTGTAGAAATAAATATCTCTTTAAAGACTGTTCTATTAGAAACACACCCATCCCAGTACATCTACCAAATAACACCACTCAAATGGTCCATGCCACAAGATCAGTACATCTCACACCATCTCTTATCAGTAAACAAGCTTTCAAAATCAGCTGGAATACATTTTGATTTCTTTCCTGATGTTTTCTTAGTCCAAATACTCAAATCTAATAGGGTCATTCGAGTTGCAAGAGCTACCAGAGGACTATATCTAGTTACTCCTGCATCTTTTGATAAAAGAATAATGGACACTTATGTTCAATTTTCTGATGCATCTTTTCATGAACTCAATAAAGCATGTAATTTGGAAAATAATGTGATTATTGTGACTTTGTACTGTAGCATTTAAGACTAGGTTATGCCTCTATTTTGTTTTGAAGAATATGAATGTAAATATGAATAATTTGTTTTGAAGAATATGAATGTAAATATGAATAATTTGTTTTCCCCATTGTAGTGTTTGCCTCTTGGATAAACAAACAAGGTATGTATTTCCTCATTCCACTTCACAACATAATGCATGTTTTGATCTAATTCCTATAGATCTTTGGGGTCCATATAAGGTCACATCTACAAATGGTTTGAAGTACTTTCTAACTATAGTTGATGATTTCATTAGAGCTACTTGGACCATTATGCTTCAAGCTAAAGATACAGTACATGACAATTTGATAAACTTCTTTAAAATGATCAAAACTCAATTTTCTGTCAAAATTAAGGTCATAAGAACAGATAATGGTTCTGAGTTTGTGAATCATAAATGTGCTAATATATTTAACAGTTTAGGGATATTGCATCAAAGGTCATGTGTTTATACACCACAACATAATGGCGTAGTTGAAAGAAAACAAAAGTATCTACTAGAGATGGCAAGATCAATCATGTTTCATTCAGGACTTCAATTACATTTTTGGGCATATGCAGTCCTAACTTCTACATACATCATAATTAAGTTACCAACATTAGTTTTGAAGTGGAAGTCACCACATGAAGTGCTTTTCAAAGGAAAACTAGATTTATCAGTAATGAAGTATTTTGGATGTTTAGGTTATGCAACTAATACTCAGCCACACAAAACCAAATTTGATCTTAGGTATTTTCCATGTGTATTTGTAGGCTATTCTGCAAACCAGAAAGTTTTTAAAATGTACAATATAGTTACTAATAAGACCATTATCTCCAGGTATGTTACATTTCATGATCATATTTTTCCTTTTAAAACTAAAATTGATTTTTTGACTACATCCGCATCACATCCATCTACTTTGTCTGCTGCTTTTATACATCAGCAACCTTATAATGTTTTTCCTGAGCATAACATATATTTTCAACTTCATTGTACTGATCCTACTGCTGTTGATTTCCCTGACCCCATTCATACTGATAACCCTCAAAAAAATTCACCTTCCAATCTTTCTGACTATACTGATCCTACTAATTCTACATCTCTACCTCAATCTGATCCTCAGCTTACTAATCCCATTTCTCTGCCTGATCAGATGTAGTACAATCCTCTGCATTTGTCCCATCATGACTCACTACCTATTATTTTTCTTAATACTCAAGTTTCATAACAGAGAAGGAGTATCATAATCAGAAATATGCCATCCGGGCTGAAAGATTTTGTTTTTACTGCTATTGTTGACAACTCCCGTTCTCCTACTTTTTCTACTACACATGTGTCTTTTCTTGCTGCCATTGCATAGGTGCCTGAACCACTACCTTATTGAGAAGCCAATCTTTATCCAAAATAGAATATTGCTATGAATGAAAAGTTCCAAGCCTTGGAAGAAAATAGCACTTGGAAACTTGTTCCTTTGCCTGCTGGTAAGAAGGTGTGGGTTTATAAGATAAAGTAAAATCCAGATGGCACTATCCACAGATATAAAAGCAAGACTTCTATGAAAGTTTCTCACCTGTGGCCAAAACTGTGACTGTCAGATTGTTTTTGGCCATAGCTGCTGCTCAGAGCTGGTTTCTTCCTCAAGTAGATGTCAACAATGCCTTCTTACATGGAAACATTGATGAATAACTTTACATGCTACCTCCTGCTAGTTATAACAAGGATTCGAAGGGGCTGGTTTTTAAGCTTAAAGTTAAAATATTTTGTATGGCCTGGAGCATGCCTCAAGTTAGTGGAATCAGGATTTCACTAAACATTTGAAAACTCTTGGTTGTGTTCAGTCCTACCATGATTCCTGTTCGTTTCTCAAGTTTGATGGATCTATCACTACAGAAGACTAATTGGCCGATTCCTATATCTAAACTTCACAAGACCCGACATTACTTATGTTGTTCATCAGCTCAGCAAGCTTTTCCAACAACTAACATAGCATCATTGGCAGGGAGCCTCGCATATTGTGAAGTATTTGAACCATCAACAGTCCTTTGGCTGATTCTATCCTACTTCTTCATCCTTAAAATTGAGTTCCTTTTGCGATACTGATTGGGAAACGTGCAAAGAAACTTAGAGATCGGTGTCGAGGTTTTCCATGTTTCTTGGTTCTTCTCTAATTTCTTGGAAAGTCAATAAGCAAGGCACAATTTCACAAGCCTCTGGTGAATCAGAATACAAGAGTTTAGCTTTGACACTTTGTAAGTTAAAATGGTTGTCTTATCTGAATTTCTGATTTTTGCCTTCATCTTTCTCTGCCTATCCCTATTCACTGTGACAATGAAGCAGCCATCCACATCACTGAGAATCCAAATTTCCATGAAAGAGTAAAACACAGAGAGATAAATTGTCATTTGGTTTGGGACACTTTTCAGGATGGTTTTATCTCTCTCACTCATGTCCCTTCTCACTCTCAGTTGGCCGATGTGTTTGCTAAGCTTCTTTCTTCCCCTCAGTTTTAGTTTCTCCCTGTTTTACTCAAAATGGGCTTTTGTGATCCTCACAATAGCCTCATTTTGATGCGGCCGGGGGGAGTGGGGGGGAGGGGGGAGTAATTCCTTCATAATCAGAAGCAGAAGCAGAAAGAAGCAGCCTGCCAGCTCAGCTAGGACTCAGCTTCAAGTTGCAAGTTGTATAGTTAGTTTCTCTTGTTAGTTAGTTGGTTGAGTAGTTATAGCATAGATTATGTATAGTAGTCATGTATTTAAGGTGATCAGATCTTCTCTTTTGGTAACTTAATCAATCCGAAATCTTTTCCCATTTTGCAAACTTCCTTTACTTTCAGTTTCTTTAGCATGTGTTTCATATAGTATTCACGAAAATGGAATCAGTGATAGTAATAAGCTGGATTTGTTACTCTTTTGTTAATTTCAAACTAGTGGAGGAGGATTGGAGTGGGTTCGCCCAAGGAATTTTGCCAGATTGGCAACGGAAATCCAGATTCCAGCGGTGGTAGGCAGCGGAAGTGGTGAAGCGGCGGTGGAGGTGGTGGTGCAGCGGAGGTGGTGATGGAACAGCCATGGTTGTGGTCATGGAGATGATGAAGAAGAAGAATGTAGGGGTATTTTAGTCATTATATTATTAGGTTTAAGACTAGGGATATTTTAGTCATTTTAGGTTTGGTCAATGCTGGAAATTATTAAGTCAATGCCGGAATAGTGCCACGGGGTTATATCGGCACTTCTGATGTAAAACATCGGGCTACAATAACACTTTTCAACTTCACAGGATCCTATTAGCACAAACCTCCAAACCATAGGGTTATATCAGTATTTTGCCCTAGATATAAAGACAAATAAAAAATTGTCCTTAAATGGATATATTGGGACATCATGTAAAAGGCATTTCCCAATAATTTGTGTAGCACGATTAAATCAAAATAACATGATATTGTTATATTGAAGAAAAATGGAAATGTGGTATAAAATCTCTTACCAAATTTCGTTATATATATATATGGGGCAAAGTCTTGGGAAGGACGATCTTTCCATAAAGTTATGGAAAGATGAAGTTTAATTAAAATAATAAAAAATTTAAGGTCTTAATTGCAATATCAAAAATTTATTATGCGACATGGAATAATTATAAAGTTCACAACCCGATTCATGCAAATAAATTTTATCTTAATTTCTTCTTATTTGCACTTTAAACCTTGATCTTTCCATGACCTATGGAAAAACCATCTTCCAAGAGAATGATATATATGTATATATATATATGTATATATGTATATATATGTGTATGTATATATATGTGTATGTATATATATGTGTATGTATATATATGTGTATGTATATATATGTGTATGTATGTATATATATGTGTATGTATATATATGTATATATATGTGTGTATATACACATATATATATATACATATATATATTGAAAAATTGAGTGTCGCCATGAGCATAACCCAAAATACCTCAAAACAATACAAAGCACGAAAATCAAATCCCAATTGCCCCTTGAAGGGAATATAGCAGAAGTCAGCTCACAGAAAGAATACAAGGCTCACATAGCTTGCTTTTAGAAGTGTTTGTATAGGGAACTTAGATACCGTATACAATTTGACAAATCAAATTGGCTTAAAGTGGAACATAGTAAGGTTATCATAGACATGGATAACAAACCAAAATAACACACATATATGACAAATATAACTTAAAGCAATTAGCTTAAATTGGAGTGTCGAGACTCATTCATTCTTGTAAAAGTCGCATCCATACTGATTGGTGATTGATTACAATGATTGCAATGAGTACAAGAGTAAAATAGAATATACAATAATCTAGAGATGTCTATTTGTATTCTAATCTGCTGTCACATACATTCAGAAAATTGACACACTAACTCGTTCATTCTTTGATATTCCCTCTTCCGATTATGACACTGATCTTCAATTCAGATTGTGCCAAATCTTTTTGGCATATCTGCTGAGACTTTGATAGGACATGTTTAATCTCAATGATGCTACAACAGCTGAATTTTTGGATACGCTGACAACTGCCTACCAAGATCCAGCATTAATACCAGTCCTGTATTCTTCAGATTCTGATAGAGAAACCATTCCTCTTATATCTAGCTACGAAGATTTGAGGCTTCTAGGATGTAATTCTGCAGAAAAGTTTACTAGTTCTGCAGTTTCTCTCTCTAGTAACATATGAACAGATTGTAAATAATTTAACTTTCATTCACAGTCATCCATTTGTGATCATCAAAAAAAATCATTCAGGAAACTCACACCATTAATCAACAAACTATCTACTTTGTAAAGGTGAAAGTATTCTAAATACCAATAAATCACAATTTGGTAAAGTTAGAGAAAAGAACCTGGACATTAAAAGCTTTATTCTGGACCGGATCACTGACCCCTTTCTCATGTTTCTCAACATCCGAGCAGCAAAGATGAATTCTACTAAATCATTAATTGGAGCACCCACACCTATTCATTACAAGATGAGAAGGCGACATAAGTGGTCCTTGGGAGAGAATTGGCCTGATTCAGATAGCAAATAAAGATGGATCCAGATTTGCAGTTGAAAAATGCCCAAATGGCTTCAATGGTATACCTGGAGCAGGCATCCATTTGGTAAAAATTGAGCTATGAATGGAAAGTAATGTCCTCGCAATCAAAGATAATAATAGCACTAACAACAAACAAAAGACAAAGTGCACAGCACATAGAGATCTCTTGTGTCAGTTTACCAATACGCAATATGTATTGCATTATATATGGGAGTGTGAAGCTGGATGATGGCATTTGGGCGTCTTTTCAAAATGCTGAAGTAACCATATGTCAAGTAATTTACAAGCCCTAAAACACACATCTGGTATCAATAAATCAGATAAAAGCTAGAAAGTTCGTGGGTATCTATGCCATATCACTATTTTTAAAATTAACTTTGTTACCCTGATAAGCAAATTATACCAACAAACTGAACATGAATATCAAAAGCAAGTACAAGCCATGTTCTACCCCCCATACTTTGAAACATTGGATTACGCAGAGATGCGTAAAAGTTGTGAGGATCTTCAACATACCAAGCCTGTCCATTGCAGACTTCACATCAGGTTTAGATAAGTTCATCCCTATCAAAGTTACTCTTTTCTCATCCATGATACCGAGTACATTAGGCTCCTGGCTCCTGCAATAAATGAAAGTTTCAATCACACACTCCCTCTTTAGAACTTATAATAGACAGAGCATGCATGGCGGCCATTAAAAAACCTACCAAACATTCAACACAAAAGGAAAGCACAGTAGAAACAAGGGAGCTGATCTGAGCAGAGCAATAAGTGACAATCACATTTGCAGAAATTTTCCATTTACATTCACATTCATGTCACCAGTTGAGGACTGAGAAGGCTCCATGAGTGCTTTGGTCACTTGTAGTCAAAGACTTGCAAAAGAACTTGGTTGGGTGTGTGTTAGTCTTTGATCCAAAATCTAGTATGGGTAAGATATCCTTTTCTTGATCCAGAAGCAGGAGAAATGTCATGTCCATGAAGTCAATTTAGTGCAAAAGAGCGAAACCAGTAAGCTGATTTCTTGAATGATTGAGACATCTTAGACTATAGTTCATGCCTACAAACTCTGGCAGATGCATAAAGATAGGTTATTGTAGATCCTATCAAGCTGCGAGCCTATGATGGACGTTTTCATAAGTCAGAATTTAAGACAAGGGCAAAAGAAAACCACGAAAAAGATTACAATGAGCGGAATTATGCTTACAAAACAGCGTATAAAACAGCTCATTAGCATAAGATTCATCAAAAGTTTCAAAAAGATGAACCATTTGAAAACAGGTGCACAGCCATTCAAAAGGAGAAGCAATACACATTTAGCAATGAAGAATCAAGAATTAACATATCGCAGACATGTGTCACTCAAAAAGAATTCTGATACAACAATAAATACACTATTCAAATCTTTCAGCAACACACCTTATTTATTCCAATGCACTGAAAATTGTATGAGTAACCACCATGGAGTGCTTCATCGATACCCGTGTCTCAGCAAACCAGCACTAGGGCACACCTCTCAGCAAGAGAGTACCCGAACGTCGACCTCCTTTGCTATATCCTAGCCAGACACAAAATGCAAAACAAAAACACCTTTTTAAAAGAGAAAAATTGTATCAACATATTGAATAGGAAAAGAAAGTATAAAGTTCAAGTACTCTGCAACCTCAAACCCTAGCACGCATACTACATAAGCCCTTAATACTGTGGGAATGACTAAACCTCCCATGCCTTAATCTTAGCAACAATGTTTGAAATCACCTCCTCCATGTCCATCGCCTCATGGGAGCAGACGGCCTTTTCATATCCAACATAGCGACGAACTTCTCCCCATCTTCCCCATCCTCCCTGATATCAAGGCATTCCCTCCGGGGCTTCTCAAGGTTCAGTACCACCTCCAGAGTCCCGGAAAGCCCGTTCTCCAGCCCCTCATTCACCTTCAAGTAGTATGCCTCACCAATTGATAAAAGAACATACAAACTCTCAGAATAACTGAACAAGAGAATACAAATTATGGTAAGCTAAAACAGTATTTATCCATAAAATTTATAAGAAAAATCCCAGACTATTTATACATTGATGAGTAGAATATGGAAGCTGGATTGAAGCAAAAAAAATGCTGATGTCAGCATCGCAACCTCCCGGTTTTTGAATTCATGAACAGAAGAAAGCCTGTAGCGAGGGAGGCAAGAATAAGTAACCACAGAATGAATGCATATATATGATACAATATCTTAGACATTTCTGCAGCTGTCTCAAATGAGATAGTACCTGTAGAGATATAAAGCAGCAAATACAAACGCAGCATTATTAAGCACGTATCCTGATAATCGTTCATCTTATAATTCAAAAACTGCAAAAACAACACAGTTTTCAAATCGTTCATCTTATAATTCATTGTTCTGCAAGGAAAATTTTCAACAAACTGACCAGTTCGGGTGAGGAAGGAGATGCATATGGGGCGCAACAGGAAGAAGGCATAGGAATGTTCGTACTCATAGATATACTGCGCACTGCAGACAAAGTAAACACTGTCCCACACTATGCTGTCTTCTAACGCGGATGCAATGCGCAGGAACAGCACTCGAGGATTTGAAGTTGTAGCTACGGATGGGAAGAGGCAGTCACGGTTTATGGAAGCCAAGGTGTCTTAGGGGCTGAGAAGAGATCACCAGAGCAAAATGAGGCCGAGAAGTAAAAGCCTTGAGGCCACAGTGTATTTGATGACCAGATGTGTGTGGCTTTGAGGATCCATCGAGGAAGACAATTTCATTTCGATGTCATCCAAGTTGCCATTGAATCACCTAAACCGAATGGCATTCGAGATTGTTAACAACATAAGATCAACTGATAAATTTATTCTCACATTTCAAACATTACAATCTCTTACAAAATAGGTGACAACAAGCAAATCAATGTTTTCAAAGTGATAATGTGGTTCTATTAATAGAAGCAAAATACTAAACTACAAAATTACGTACATATTGTTTTGCTCAGCAACATACGAAGCCTGTGAAACCCCATGAATGTCAAATTATCAGTCAGCCACCACATGAAACAATTGTTAAAAATGACAACAGATTCAACCAAATTCAAATTACTATAAAAACAGAAGCACGCACCTCGGGGGCAGGTCTAGAAATTCAAATCTGGTGGCGCAACAATTGTTAACAAAAAATTGAGTTATACAATGACAGATTAAGTCATAACAGAGTCTACATACCTCCAACACACAACCAGGTGCAATTCAACAATAAATTCATGAATCAGCAATTCAGAATGCTTGTCATTCATTCAAATTTTCAAATTACATGGCTTGGGAAGTTAGGCAGGGCGAGACAATATATAACATCACAGTAATAAGATGCAAAACAGAATAATTCAAATTAAACCGTATCAAATCCCAAACTCTGTTTACGCCTACTCTACACTTTGCATACTAGACATCGGACACTAATGACTAATTCAACAAGTAGTTCAGTAACAGGGCCCTTCAACATGCTAGTTTAGTACCTTATGCACATAAAAATCTCCCTAGTCTTTCACAATTCACATTGTAGGTCTCTTCAAACAACTGTAGTTCTCTAACTGCCAAACAAAGGGGAAGAGCATTCAGACATCACTCACATCAGGGGGCAAAAACAATTTAGGGGAATTCTTAAGCTAAGAAATAAATTCAGGCTCAGTGAATAAAATTTAGGGGTGGAATCTTAACCTAGACATGTGATGTAAGAAATAAATTCAAACTCAAAGAATCAATTTCACAGGCTATGCCTGTTACCAAATACCGAGTGAGCAGGAATCAAGATACTGATGATTGATTATTGAGTATTTTCTGGCCTTCTAGCCGCTGCCGAGCACAGAGCCGACGAAGCCAAAAATGGATGCCGGAGAATGAGAGTTTCTCAAACACAAGAGCCGTGGCCGATTTGGATCTTCTCCAATTGCTTTGAAGGCCTATCTGAAATATTTGGGAGCCATCCCGTACCAGAATTCAAGTCTTCTCCGAGCGGAAGAGACACGCGGCGGCGGTGAGGAGGCCGTCGAGCCAAAATCTAGTCGAACTCTCAGAGCTTCCACTGCCGCCATGCTCTTGGGCTTCACGGCCATCGGGGCAGGTGGCGGAGGAGGACTGTCGGAAGAGACACGCGGCGGCGGTGAGGAGGCCGTCGGGGTACGCGGTGGCGAGCCAAAATCTAGTCGAACTCTCAGAGCTTCCAATGCCGCCCTGCTCATGCGCTTCACGGCCATCGCAGTAGGCGGCGGAGAAGGACTGCCGGAGATGGTCATGTTCGATCCGAAAGCCAAGAAATGCGAAACGATTGATGATCTTCGGAATCCCCCAAAAAATCAGGGAATTGTTGGAGAAATGGAAGTGCTAGAAGAAGATGAAAATGCGGGTGGAGATGGAAATAATGGGGCAGTGGGATTATATACGGGATCCGAAATTGTAGCCCTAATTTACCAACGTGATGGAACGGAGCCCCAATTTACCAACGCGATGGAACGGAGCCCCAATTTACCAACGTGATGGAACGGAGCCCCAATTTACCAACGGGGTGGACTGGTCAATGGGATGGACTACGTCAAGGCAATTACAAAAGGTGTATAATACCGGTAACTAAAAATATTTATATAATAATAATTAAAGTTAATTGATTTTCACTTAAATTGGTAAGACAAAACATAATTATGAAATTGAACAAGTAATAATTGGTGTTGCCATTCAATTTCTTAGGTAATTAATTTATGTATATTACAAAAAATAAATACCAAACACACTTACCGATTTAATGATTTTTTTAATAGAAACTATCCTTCCCTTCTATCTTTGAACACCCTTAACTACTACGGATTTTATTTAATTACTCCATCATTTTGTCACATTTTTTTCAAATTTGATTTTCTACTAAAATTTTAATTTCCTTTTCTTTATAGAAAATAAATGAAAACTTTTTTCTCATAAATTTGGTTTCATAATACAGCTTAGTGAATTTTGGGGTGTGTCTGACTGACTTGTGTTTCGATGCTTCGATTCACTAATAAGTTCGACAATCCTACGGATTTACTAAGTGTCTTTGTAATCCTCTAACTATTAGCTAGATATCTTATTTCATTTTGGAAGCAACAAATGTTGCCTCAAGAGCTTATAGCTCCCTCATGTATATATCAACTAAGCCAAGGCTTCAACTTTTATTTCTGTTTAAGTTTCTTGTTTTTTACAGGGCTTGGGAAGGCCTAATATAATTTCCCCCATCTCCAGATGGTTTAATTCAAAAAAAATGGTTTCATAATACAAAATGGGATTTGAAAAGGTTAAATGAAAAGTGTGTCAAAACGTGAAACAAGTTTAGTATGTCTTATTCATTCTATAATCATAAATATTTTAAAATATATTTCATCCCTCAAAGATTAAAGTTTTCACTTTTGATAAAGATAAAAAATAATAAAACTTTCTCTCTCCTACTAGATGCAATTACACTGTAACTATGTGTTCTTCACTGATTTTCTTTGTCTTCTAGACCGGGTGTGCTTCCAGCATTGCCGCCATGGGCAAATCAGGAAGAACAAAATTAGCAAAGAAGATCATAGCTCGATTGAGGAGCAATGAATAAAAAATTAGAGGGGAGAAAGATACAGATCAAAATGGAGGATTAGTCATGTAAGAAAATGACTAAGGTGGATGAAGGAGAATGTTCAAAGAAACGAGAACTTATGGATGGCAAAAGGCTGTCATGGGAGGAGAGAGTAGAGGTTGAGAATGATAAGAAGTGGAGTATTCTATTTGAAAACCGAAGCTGAGGAGGTTAAATTCCATGAACCGGTGGAAATCAATGGAATGAAAATGGCAGAAATCTCAATCGAAGAGGTGGAAGTAAGCTCAAAAGAATGGGAATCTACCATGGTATGCATAATTATGGGCAATAATCCGCCATTCAAAGTGGCGGGGGATTTTTCTTTGGGATCGGGGGAAGAAACATCTGTAAAATTTGGCGATTGGAGAAAGGTATTTTTATGGTGAAATTTTGTTATGTCTATTATTGTGATGAAACTATAGAATCTAGGAATATTTTATTTGATGGGAAACCCCTAATTTAGAAACTGTGGTCTGCTGATTTGAATTTTGATGAACCAAGTAAAATTCTGGTTTGGGTACAACTCCCTAACCTGTCTACAACATACTAGCAACCTAGGTTTATTAGTAAATTTTTTAGCCCATTAGGTCAATCAGTATGTTTAGATAAAGCAACCTTTGATAAGGAGATATTTTCATATGCCAGAGTTAAAATTGAAATGGAAGTAGGTGATTCAGTCCCAGACAAAGTGCTTTTCTTGAATGAGCATGAAGGGATAGGGTAACAGAAAATTGTATTTGAATGGAGGCCATTGAGGTGTAAAAAATGTATACAGTTAGGACATACTGGTAGAAGGAAAGAACTGATGAAGGAAACTGGGAAGAAATGGAAAGTTTACTTACATGTTAAAACATAGAAAACTGAAGATAGAACCAAATCAGTTGTACAAAATACTGTTAATCGGGGGAAAGTAAAGGGTAAGGTAAAAGAAGGTATGAACTTTGAAATGAGACTGGTGGAGATGAGAGCAGGGGTGTCTGTGTATATTGTATCTAGAAAATCAAAAGTTGCAGAAAAGGAAAGAATAGTGCTACAACTGGAAGATAAACCCCCAGATGGAAATTAATTGGGCTAGCTAGAATATAATGGGACTGGATAAGCTTAATAAGCATAGAACAGTAAGAAAATTTTATTTTAGTAATAAAGTGGGAATGCTGTTTTTGCTTGAAAGTAAGGTAAAAATGAATAACAAAAAGAAATGTGGAGTAAACTTGGATTAGGTTGGGAATCAGAAACTAATTGAAATGTGGTGTCAGGATGAAGGATATGGATGTTGTGGAGATCTGACTTGTTTGAGTTAAGATACTGAACAAAGGTGATCAATGGATGGATGCTGAAATCAGGATGAAAAGGAATAATATGATCTATTTATATACTGTGGCATATGGATTCAATACTGGAGTTAAAAGAATGTGTTTATGGAAATTTTTAAAGAGCCTGGGAAAAAGAGATAAATCATGAATGATGGTTGGAGATTTTAATTCCCCTCTGGAAAATGCAGATAGAAATAATGGTCAAGCTGTGGAGGAAAAAGAATGTTCAGCTTTCATGAGATAGTGGATGAACTTGAGCTTGTATGCATTAAAACCACTGGAAAAATATTTACTTGGTGTAACAGAAGGATGAGAAATGAAAGAATCCAAAGCAGACTTTATAGAGGCTTGAAAAATGAGATCTGGCTGGGAGAAAAAAAATGAAAGTTGTGTTGTGTGAAGAGGAGTGAATTGATTTTAGATCATTTTCCTCTGTTAATCAAATTTGAAAGATCTTTCAAATATTATAAGTTGCTACTCTTTCCCCACTATATAAGAACACTGAAGCGGATTTGGATTAGCAGAGAGGTTAACAGTATAAAGGATATGACAGTTGTATTGAGAGCATTGGGAAAACCTTTGGCAATATTAAAAATATAAATGAATTTGGGGATATAAGGGTGAATGTAGAAGACAACTTACAGAGATGCTCAGGAGAAATTATATACAGGTCATTTTTCTCAAGGAAAGCAGAAAACTGATAAGGAAGGAAGGCAATTAGCTGAGCTTTATCAGGAGCAAAAATCAAAGATGGAGTGGTTGAATGAAAGTGAGAGACCAACAAAATATTCTATTCTACTATTAGAACAAAGCAGTATAGAAGCAATATTGTGAATCTGAAAGTGGGGAATATAAAACTACCATCGTTGATGTTGTCACCACCGCTACTAGTGTTGTTTGTTGCTACTGAGACTTCTACTGAAGCTGAATCATGGTTTATGGATGATTTTTTTTTATCAAAACTCTTAACAATTAGCAAATTCATAATTTCCTTCGCAAGTCGGGCATTCTTGAAGCGGGAATCCTTTTCATGTAAGGTTGTTAATATATTGTAGCTTCCTTATAGAAATAATATCCTTGTTGGAAATATTATAAATGGAAATTTCAATATAGACTTTAGTTTCATATTCATGTTGGATTTTAGTTTGTAGCCCTAATTCTTACAATTTATGGGGTGTGTTATTGATGAGATATCAGTGTGTCATTGATTAAAATGTGTCATTTATATTATATTAAATAAAACTTTTTATATTTTACCATCAATAGCAAGAAAAATAACCTACCTACGGTTCGCTACTTTTTCCACCAGCACGTTCTTCTCTTAAGAAATTTGTACTGAAATTCACCAATAACAATAGAGATTTTCAACACTTCATTAATACACATGGGTCATTTTTCATAATAAGTTCTGGAACGACAGAGCTAGCTTTAATTTTTGACGATGATGCGGGAGGCGGAAAAAAGAGGTGCCAACATGTTTTTATGAGCATGAGGGGAAGTCAAATTATACCCGAGATACCTTCTACACCATACCCCCAATAGCATAAAAAGTATTACACCGTTAATTTCCTTAAACTAATAATGAATTTGTATTTATCTTTTACTTGTAAAATACATAAATTGATAATTAATTGTTGGGATAAAATGAGCATTATATCTTCAGTGTACCGTATAATGATTGTGAGGGGTAAATGAAGTAGTGGGGAAGCAATATTAAATTTTCTCTTTTCTTGGTGACGATACATAAGCAACTTTTATAACTTGTGTGGGTATAAATACACGTTTATATCATTTAAAGTCAAATGGTAAAGGTATTTAAAAATTAGGGGGCTAAAAATATAAAATTTTGGTGTGAGATACTCGCTTTCAAACAGCTAGTAAATAGATATTTAGGTTAAAACCTTTTCAAATAAAGGTGTTCTTTATGTGATTCGCCTATTCTTTTATTTAACGGATTAATTATCATGTAATAAGTGTCAAGTTGGAATTTTGTATGCAACTCTAGAAAAGCAAATATCCATTAATATCTTTGCAACTATCAATTAGCAGCATACGAATTCGACTGACGAAAAATCAAATCCCCTGATCTTGAACAAAAAATCAAAACTTGCACTATGTAAGCACGTTTCTTCAATGCACTTTCCTCATGCAATATGGAATGTGATGTGTGTTGGTAATAAATATTAGAGTGCTCATTATTAGTAGAGGTGATATTGGTGACATGTTATTTTGGTATTCTCGCGTGCACATTGTTAAACGACCAAGAGTATGTAGTTTGCACATTGCGTTCACTCCTTCTTAACTATTACACAATGCTCAATTCTAACTTCATTAAGATTCCGCTTGAGCCACATGTCTATGTAGATAGTCGGTCTGATAAGTTATTAACCTGGATCTTGAAGATAACTCTCGGTCTCAGTTGCTAGCACCTTTAGACCTTAAATTTCCCATTTCAATCTCTATGTCATTGATGATCAATTTACCTCTACTACAGAGAGTTATGTTCTTCCTTCTCTTTATTATGAACGTACATATCCATTTTATAGTAATAATGATTTTCATCTAATATGGTCCATTTGTTTCTCATCATTTTTAAGTTATCTGCAGTCTTTACCTCCCATAATTGTGTTTGGTTTGAAATGATGAATGTTTGGGATAAGAGAAAATGTCCAGAATTGCACCCACTTAAAATTGAAAATTACAGTTTGGTACCTTAGTTTAAAAATTGTTCTTAAAAGGTATGCACTTTTTTATTAATATCCCGAGAAGGTGTTTTAGTTAAAAGTGGGTACCAATATAGTAAAATTTTGATCCAAGCAGGTACCCATTTTTTGCTGAAAGATACTATTTGAGACATAAATGAAAAATTGGGTACCTATAAAGGTCAAGTTCAAAAATTAGGTACCAACTGTGAATTTTGATTAAAAGTGGATATCATTTTGGACATTTCACCCTTGGGATTAAGGGGAAACTAATAAAGAGCAATAGAGGTTAAAGAACACTCGAGTCATGAAATCGATCATGTTTAAACTGATTAAGCATTCATTGGAAATGTTTGAACTGAAAAATACTATTAGAAATCGCCCTTTAAGCATGCACATGCATTGCTTTATTTTTTCACATTCATTGCTTTATTCTTTTGCCCTTCTTCGTCGGAATCATGAATTTAAGTATTGCATTTGAGTGTGTGGTTTTGAGAAGGAAGTGATCGTAAAGTATGGAGATAAAGGAAAGCATGCCTCCTCTTGCTTCAATCATTGCTCATCGGGTTTATACTACTCATGGAGGGCTTTTCGCACTGTTCCTTTTATCCCATAGAAAATATCCGAAGGAAAGAAAAATTGCATGCTTCTTCATAACCTTCATGCAAATTCTTTATCTCTTTATTCATTTTCTGAGCTATCTTGATCCTCCTCGGGAAGGCCCGAACTTGATTCCCGATGATATCCTTTGGTCATCCAATATTTTTTTAAAATAAAAGATTGAGATTTCATTAATTCCAAAGGTGTGTTAGAAAAGTTGGGATATGATCCCACTGTGAAATAGAATCCACAGAGCTTTTAGCATACTGAGCTAAAGTATAAGAATGTTTGCATGTCGTCTAATCCAGATTAGTCATGGGCAATTACATTTAGCAGTAAGAGTAACTATGTCATCAATGATAAGGCCAAAGTCTGATATATCTTCATTTTGTTTCTTTTCCGCATTGATGACTATTTGTACATCTCCTTGAATACACTCTATTTGAATGCCTTTTCTTATGGCTAAGAGCAAACCTGTTTTGAGGGCGAGAGCTTCTGCCTATTTTGGTGTATAAACATGTGGTATATAATGCGATTCATCGTACACCCACGAGCCTTTATGAGATTTTACGCATCATCCTAAACATGTTCTATTCGAAGATATGGTCGCATCAAAATAGAGTGTGTTGACATATGATGTCAAGGGGTCGCTTTGGCTACAACTTCCATTGTTAGGTATCACATTAATGTTCATTCTTTCCAGGTCCGACAACATTCTTGTTGCATAGATAGCACAATTATGTGGTTGAAACTCATGGACCTCTCCATGCAGAAGTTTGTTCTTATGATACCACAATTGTGATAAAATAACAGCTGCAATTACCATTTCATTGGGTTCTAGTTCTAATATTATATCTTGAACCAATAAGTTTGCATTTTGTTGTTGAAATGCGAAAATCTTCACATGTAGCTCTGATGCGAACCAAACTTGATGTGCCAGCGGGTTATGGAAAAATAAATGCTCAAGAGAGACATCTTCCATATCACAACTTAAACAACATGATTTGAATGCTTTGGATTTTTGAAATCATATTTGCGTAATTTATGTATTTGGTTCTAACTACACCAAGACTGATTGGTGAAAGACCCCGCATTCAAACTAAAACCCTATACCACTATGAATGATCGACACAAATAGCTGACGTCGGTTATAGGTCAATAAGATCGAGAGCTGACCGACTAGTGATAGACGCCACATACATATGGAAATCCTAATCGAACACATTAATACATACCAACAATATAACACAAATAACAACCAAAGACATGAATAGTTCCATCGAAGAACAATTAAAACAGGAACCTGACATAAAAAAGTAACAAATTACAAAAACTTCGATTCCATAGTAATTATAACTACAATTTAACAAAAAAATACAATAATAAAGTAATTCAAATTGATTATAGATTATTTTGCATATATACCATGTGAGCAAGATGAATGAGGGGAAGGAGAGTGGGTGGCAGGTTTTTGGATTACGTGGGAAAAATGAACAATTTGAATAGTATATGAGGTTGCCTTCTATATGTGTGTGTGTGTTGACGTAATTAAACAATGTCAATCTGAATCATGGAATAATATGTCATGTATGTGCGACGTCAGTCATCCTGTCAGTTTAACCGACATGATATTATTACATGACTGACTTTGGCCACATTCAATCTGGGCAAATACTTTTTGGTGCACTAAGATAATAAATTAGCCCACCAAATAAGCCCAACTTTTTTTTTAGCTTAAATAATTATTTTCCCAATACAGAAATAATTATTTGTCTAGATACCTTTGAGTCTCGCACTACACAGGCTAAACATTGACCCCTCAATTAAGCCAGTGAAGTAGAAGAGAATAATGTTTTCTTACGAAAGAGCTGAAGAAATTAAAGAAGAGGTGGAGAAGTTGTTGAGGGCAGACGTCATCGAGGAGGTGTTCTACCCTGAATGGATTGCTAACCCAGTCATGGTTCCAAATCATGATGGGGACTGTAGAGACTTCACTGATTTATATAAATGTTGCCCCAAAGATAGTTACCCGTTGCTACCAATCGATAAATTGGAGAAAGTCATCACTGGATATCATATTCTGGCTTTCTTTAACACGCATAAGGGGTATCACCAATTACTCATTGTGGAGGAAGACAGGGAAAAAATATTGTTTTTTTACAGATGTGGACACGTACTATTATAAGAAGATCCCTTTTGGCTTAAAAAATGTTGGGGCTACTTACCAGAGGCTAGTTTATAAACTGTTCAGGGGGTAGATGGAGAAGAATATGGAAATTTATGTGGATGATATGGTCATCAAAAGAAAAACTCATGGAGAATTCTTAAAGGACTTGGAAGAAATATTCAATAGGCTTTGAGGGGTTAATTTGAAGTTGAACCCGACTAAATGCATTTTTGGTGTGGGAGCGGGGAAGTTCCTCGGATTCATGGTCTCGTAGAGGGGTTTTTATGTAAACCCAAAAAAGTTTGAAGCTTTGAAGACAATGAAAACCCCCACAATCAATAAAGGATGTACAAAATCTTATATATGGTCTCTAGTAGCATTGAGCAGGTTCCTATCGAAGGTGGCGGAGAAACACCTACCCTTATTCGATGTCCTTCAAAGGGCAGAGAAATTCAAGTGGAATAACAAATCCGACAAGGCATTTAAGCAGTTGAAGGAACACTTGGGGACACTACCTTGATGAAACCTGATAATGATGAGATGCTATACCTGTACATTTCCGCATCGCCATTGGCAATCAGTGCAGCCGTAGTAAAAGAGAAATAAAAGGTTTAGCATCCAATTTACATTGTCAGTCATGCCTTGAAAGGGCCAGTGATGAGGTAGAGTGTCCTTAAGATGTTGATTCTAGCCCTTGTACATGCAGCCAGAAGGCTGAGACCCAACTTCTCGGGACACAAAATAGTTGTGCTCACGAACCACCCCATTCAACAGATTCTGCAGAAGCCAGAGATTTGGGAAGAATGATGAAATGGGCAAACGGAATTGGGAGAGCACGATATCTAATATCAACCTCGAGTGGAAACTACAGAGCCACTCGAGGTGTGTCTGGATCCCATTCGAAAGGTGGAAGGGAGCCAAAAGGAGGTATGGAAGTTGTATGTGGACGGTTCGTCACATTCAGGATGAAGTGGAGCTGGGCTTTTGTTAACCAGCCCCAATGGCAATGATTACCTCTACGCGTTGAACTTCGCATTCAAAGCAACTAACAATGAGGCTGAGTATGAAGCACTGATCACTGGGCTGCGCTTGGCAATGGAGCTACAGGTGAAGAAATTGGAGGTTTTTAGTGACTCTCAAATCGTGGTTCATCAGGTGAATGAGGAATGCAAGTCCAGGGAGCGTAACCTGTAAAGATACCTCGAGGTAGTGAAAAACCTATTAAAAACTTAAAATATTACACTTTAACGTAGGTTCCGAGGGAAAGCAATCATAAAGAAGATGCTCTAAGAAAGCTTGCTTCTTCGGACTTGGAAACCCAATCCCAGAAAAAATTACTCATGGAAACTATGAGAAAACGAAGTTTAGAAGAACTTGTAGTTATGGCAGTGGAAGTGGAAGACTCTTGGATGACGCTGTTTATGGTATATCTTCGAGAGGGTGTCGTACCAAAAAATGAAGTGGATGCTAGAAAGATAAGGTTGAAAGCTCCAATATATGCGTTGCATGAAGAAGTGTTTTACAGAAGGGGTCATTTGCAGCCGTTGCTTCTGTGCATTAATCCCCATGGGGCTTATTATCTCATAAGGAAAGTTCACGAGGGGGAATTCATTAGGCAGCAGCCAATAGGGAGCCAGACCCGTGGCGAGGAGGCTTATTTGAGCGGGATTTTACTGGCTGACAATGTTTGAGGATATGAATCGATACATCCAGGCTTTCCACCAGTGTCAGAGACATGTCTCTATATCGCATGTTCCCTAGGAAGAGATGAGAAACATCTATAGTTCGTGGGCATTTGATAAGTGGGGGATCGACCTAGTGGGCCCTTTTCCAGAAGCGCCAGGAAAATTCAGATACCTAATAGTGACCATTGATTATTTCACGAAGTGGGTAGTGGCCAAGCCCCTGATGAACATAAGGGGAAAATTGTCATTTCCTTTTGCTGGAGGAACATTGTGTGCCATTTTGGAATCCTAAAGATGATCATCACGGATAACCGAACACAGTTTTCTCAGGATCCCTTCAAGAAGTGGTGCGAGGAATATCATATTAAGAAAAAGTCGACATTAGTTTACCACCCCAAGCTAATGGGCATGTGGAGGTGACCAACCGAACAATTGTAAATGGAATACGAGCATGCCTCTAGGGGGCGGAAGGTAATTGGATATGGGAATTACCCAATGTGTTGTGGGCATATCGTACAGTTGAGTCTTCCACTACTAGGGAAATGCCTCATGGCCTAGTATATGGCTCAAAAGCAGTAATCCCTACGGAAATAGGTGTTCCTAACCCAAGGATGATGGCTGCTGTAGATGAGATCAGCAATCAGCAAAACCGATGTCAGGATTTGGATATGGTGAAAGAAGAGAGAGAGTTAGCTTTCTTACATGAGGCTAAAGTTAAAGAACGGGTCAGAATATACCATGACAGAAGGGTAAAGAAGGTCTTGTTTAATCTGGGAGACTTGGTAATGAGGAAAAAAATGAGAAAAGCAGAAAGGAACATGAAGGGGAGTTAGCTGGAAATTGGGAAGGACCCTATAAGGTGATCGAATCGCACCTGGGAGGAAGCTATGTTATCAAAGAGATGAATGGGGTTCAAGTACCAAGGAGGTGGAACATCATCAACCTGAGAAAGTACTATCAGCTATGATGAGCGGGTTGCTTTTAAGCGGCACTCTAGTTGATGTTCGAGTGGGTTGCTCTTAAGCGGTGCTCTAGATGATATTTCTAGCTATGGGCCATGTTCAAGTGGGTTGCTCTTAAGCGGCGCTCTAGATGATATTTCCATCTACGACTAATATTCGAGTGGTTTTCTCTTAAGCAGCACTCTAGATGATGTTCGAGTGGTTTACTTTTAAGCGGCACTCTAGTTGATGTTCGAGTGGTTTGCTCTTAAGTGGCACTCTAGTTGATGTTCGAGTGGTTTGCTCTTAAGTGGCACTCTAGATGATGTTCGGTTGTTTGCTCTTAAGTGGCACTCTAGTTGATGTTCGAGCGAGTTGCTCTTAAGCAGCACTATAGATGATATTTCCAGCTGTGGCTAAGGTTCGGGTGGTATACTTTTAAGAGGCACTCATGGGCTACTTTTGTAATCTTTAAATGATGCACTAGCGGAAAAAATTGGCAGGATGTAAGTGGAAATGCCGAACCTAGGTAAAACGCTTGTGTCTCTGAACTTTTTAATTCCTACTTATCGAAGATATTCATGCTATATTTGTTTTAAAAAGTTGCGTGTGGCACTCATATTCGGGGCATAAAATGTTTGAAGAATTATAGGCACGACTCATATTCGGGGTGTAAAGTGTTTGAAGAAGTATAGGCATGAGCAACTCGAATCCTATTACAATTTTTAACCCCACTGATGCTAACAGGGGTTTGAGAAACCCAATTTGCATATTCCAGGAGCGAGAGTTAAACATGCCTTAACTTTGTCAATAAATAGTACAATTTTGGTACTAAAAAGTACATGTACGTATTCATCTAAATGTATTTATCTAAATGGGAGAAACCTCTCTTGAAACAAATCTTCAGTGGAAGGAGCTAGCCCCATCACCTTTGCCTTTATTTCTTCGAGCTCTTCAAGCTTGATACCAACAGATCTCCAAATATCCTTCATTTTTTCTTCCACATGATATTCAAAAGGATCCATGGGAGCAATGACCTTACCCCGCTTCTTTGTGGAGTGTTTGAATGGGCCCTTCGAGGAGGACCGACACTCTTACGGCATTTTGTGAAGGATCCCTTGGTAGCTTTACTCGAGAGGGCAAGATGCTTTTCAGCTTCTTTAATGGCAGAATTTTGGGAATGAGGAGCAAAATGATAACTCAAGGGGGGTAAATCCCTTTACATTCAGTTCCTCCAACCAATAAAGAATAAGGTCAAGGGCTTTTTTTTTCTGCCGAGGAGTTCCATTCTCATTGACGTTAACTTCCTCCATCCAGTATTGAGCAGCTTTGAGTAGAAATTTTGAAAGATGATCATTTCCAATTAAATATGAGGAAGGAATACCGTGAGAAAGTATGTAGGCAAGGAGGCTTACTTCGTGTGCATAAATTTTTTCTTCAAAATCGGCAATGCGCTCCTCGACTTCTTTGGCCTGTAACATCTAGGCTTCGATCTCCCCCACGAGTTGTGTTTTCTCGGATAAGAGAGATTCTACCAAAGAACTATCCTTAACTGGGGGGTTCTTTCGAGGGTTGCATAGGGCTCGCTTGAAGAAAGGGGGTCTTCACTAGCTATCTCCCAAGCGAGGAATTCATCTTCAAGGCTAGTTATTTTTCTCTAAGCCACTAGATGTTGCTCGGCAATCAAATCCCTTTGGGCCACTAATTTATGATTTTTTCCCATGCAACCAATCAGTTTCCCTTGCACTACTCAAAGCTTAGTCGCAGTAGCAAATTTTAGATATATTTGACATATTAGCTCTTTGAAGTCTTTATCAGCAGGATCACGATCTTCGACAACCTCTAAAGGATATGTACCATTAAATTATTTGCTCAGGAAATCCGTAACAAACCCCTTGAAGGTTGGATGGTCTTTGGACTGCCACAGCTTCATCTCACCTTCGAGCTGGTTAAGCTTGTCTTTCAAAGATTCCTTCCCTCGGTTACAATTAGATTATTCCCATGTGGCTTTTGATAACTGTTTATGTCTCTCACTAAATTATTTTTTAGCACTCGAAGCTCCACACAAGCGCCTTCTAACACTCTCTTCAACGAGTTAAACTACGAAAAGAGAACAAAGGTAAAATCAATAAGTCATAAAAATGCCAAAATATATTCTTATATTAATGTTTCAAAAGAAACAAAAGGGTTACAACTGGGGGTCCTGATTGGAAAAGTTACAATCAAGGACAAACCCTACAATTATCCTCCTTCGAGGTAGATGCAATCATTTCCTCCACTCAGACGTCTGCTAAATTCTGCTCGGGGGATGTGTCTGTGGCCTTGGGTAGGGAGGTTGCTCAAATCCCCTCGGCAGTGAAAAACTGCCCTTTGGAATTAATGAAATCCATCGGGGAAAATTGAAGGCCATTGTTCTTGATTGCCTCATCCCATTTTGCATCCAAAGTAGCCTCAAGCTCTGGCTTGACTAGCTCGTCCACCTTCTTAGCAATTTCTTCAGACAGGGAGGTGAACACTTGAGGCTTCTAGAATTCCTCAGCTAGATCACTACAGCTGAGATACTTGGCCACCTCCAGAAGGTACACAAACAGTTGAAACTCAGAGCTATTCAAAAGTTTTCTTTTAAATACCTCGAGCAGCTAAACCTATGAGACTGGGTCCTCAGTAGCCAGAACCCTCTTCTCGAGGGTATCCTTCTCCAGCGTCCATTGACACCTATCGGAATCAAAATTCCACCTCTCCTCTTCCAGGGTTTTTTTTATCCTCGAGCGCTCTATTTTTCTCCTCGAGCACTCTATTCAGCATCCTTTTTGATGAGCTTCTTTTCAAGAGAACAATGGCCAGAAGTACAAGTATAATAAAAAGTTGCCATCTTCTGAGTGACCTCATGGAAAAGTTGGGAAACCTAGAAAAATAGTTAAATTTAGACCAATGCTAGGAAAAAGCACACTAAACTGAATTTTTCAAAGAACAGATGAAAACCTCGGGATTAGAGACCATGCTCCCAATGTAATGCTCAATGTTGGACATGGATATTGCATCAATCGAATGGGGTGCTAATTGTTGACGAGCATTTTCACTACCACGTGCTCCTATTATTGGTGGTTGAGAGACGTTAACAACATTTCCGCCCTCTGCCCCTGTCTTCTGGCAAACATTCCTAGTATGGGGGGCTGGCCATCAAAAACGGTCAAAGTAAACCTTTCACCACCTACTGGGCGAGTGGAGGCCTGAATCGGGGGAGGGGAGGCCTGATTCGAGGGAGTAAGGGTCCCTTTAGGAGGACCCTGGCCCTGCTTCGAGTGTGGCTTCTTGTTCCATAAGCCACTAGCGAGACCCACTGGAAAAAAGAAGAAGGACAACATCAGTAAAAGTAAATGCAATGGCACAAAAGACAGGAGAAGTAGAATTCTATTAAGGCACCTTCGGAGGCTTCTGAGTGCCTAAAATCACTAACGAGGGTCTCAAGGGAAGGGCCTTCTTTGGGGCTCTCTTGTTCTCTTCTCCTCTTCCTGATATATTTTTCTGGAGTACTTTATAGACATACTCCTCATAGATTTTAGGGGGGAATGCAAAGCCGCCAATCTGGGGATTAGGATTGTTGAAGCGACTATAGTCAAGAGAGCTGGACAACAAATTTTACCTATCCCTCTCGAGGGCATCCAGAAAAATATACTCCCCTGGTTAAGGAGACTCAACTCACATGTCCCAATTCCACTGAGGAAGTCGATACCTCCTACTGTCAAACGAAATCCCCCTTTTCCAGCTTCTCCAATCACCCAAATTACCAGGAACAACAAAAACCTTGTGATGTGCCTCCCAGGTGGTAAAGGTGAGAATCATGTTGGTGGACTGCCCACAATAAGACACAAAGTACAACGAGCGAAAAAGCTTATACCTGGGCTTGATATCGAACTCATCACATCATGTAAAGAACATTATAATAATCAGCAAGACATTGGGAGGAACTTTTGCAGGGCTTACATGGAATTGTTTAAGAAGTTTGGAAAAGAGAGGCGGAAAGGGAATGGTAAGCCCGCTGCAAAGATGTCTGAGGGAAATGTCTGATCTTCCCTCGGGGAGTTTATGGGGGGTATCTTCCTCTTGAAAGGGTTGAAAATCAGCATCTGGGGCTATTTGTTGGAGAAGATGGATCAAGTCCAAAACCATCGAGATAACTTTCCCCACTACTGAGGCCAGGTGTTCCTTCCCTGAATCCCTTAACCTTACCCCTCGAGATTTCCTATCTTTAATTTTCTAAGAGGATTTAGCCAAAGAAGATGCCTAGGTGCTCTCGAGGGTGCTTCCTCCTCCTCGAGGGACGTCCTCTCTCTCAAAAGAGACACATTCTCCTCCTCCCTTATGGCTTCGAGGGACGCTTCCTCATAGACAAGACATGTATTTGACCCCCCCAGAACCTCGAGCTCTAGATTTGGAGGAGGGTAGAAGCCAAATTTTCCACTAGTAGGGGATCTTCTTATATAGGGATTACCCATGCCTGGTGGCTAGTTCTCGACGGGCTCTCGAGGAGGCATATCAGTTCCTGGGAAAACCCTTTCTTCCCCCAGACTGTTAGTAATGTGATTGGACATACCTCTTCCAGCATCGGAATCATATTGGAATTCTTTGGAATGAGTGCATTCCAAGTCTATAATAGCCTTTCCTGGTGTACTAATCCCTGCCTCTCCTACCCAAATCTCACTGGGAAATCTCTCAGAGGTGGAACCCCCATCATAATGGGGTATGATTGCAAGTTGAGAAAATGAAAAGATTATAATAAGAAGAGAAATGAAGGTACTTACTAATTTTCTGGGAAAGGCGATGAAAATTAGACTCGAGAGCGAAGGAGAGAAAGAGTGCTTGTAAGAAGTTCCTGCAAATGAGAAAAGTGAAAGAAAGAAGAGAAGTTAAGGGGTAATAATAGGGGATGAAATGGTGGATAATTAATAACTGTCTTGTAAATGTATAAAAGTTATAGAAACACACAACTACTTTTCTTCCTTCTAACAACACGTTATTTGGGGAGTAGTGACACGTGTGGTTGTACGGTATGCGCACGCCTTTTGGAATCCTAGCATTGAGAGTTGATTAGAAAACTAGATTTTCTCCCTCGAAGGCAAGAGCTAGGAAATACTAGGTTCATTGAGTCTTCACAGTCCTCAAACTTTCCCATGCATTTGAGGCCTCAAAGAACCTTTGTACCATTCCAGCCTTCCGAGGTCGAGAACCTACTTTTCTGGGGGCTTTTGATAGAGGTTAAGCCCAAGAAGGCTATTGGGCTGAAGATGTGGTGGCCAAATTAGGATATTATTTAATACTCTAATATATTACCACATTTGTGGGTAATTAAGGGTTATAATTGAGGAGGACGTTATTTAGGACAAGGAGTATAAATAAAAGGTATGCATTTACTTATCATTCTTTCTGTCTAAATCATATTGGACTCTTGGACTAACTTAGACATCAGAGTGTTGACCCCTGGAACCCCCACAGACAGTTTTATTGCAAGTTAGTTCGAGAGGAACTGATGCCCACGAACTGGTCGGTCGTTCGAGACGCATCAAATGCCTTCCAAAAACCTAAAAACTTTTAAGGCCCAAGCTCTTACCCTCCTTAAAATCCAAGTTTTTTCTTCTTTCTCCCCATTTTTCCATCCCTGGCAACTTCATATTCTTCTTCTCTCATGATTCTTTTCCTCATTCTTTTTCTTTTTTTTGTTAATTTTTCTATTTCTTTATTTCACCAAACGTCCAATATTACATTTAATTTTGCGATTGATATTTCCAAATTTGGAGAATTTCATCGAGAGTGCAGAATACCGGAAGTGTGTATGATATAAATCTCCTAGTCAACACCATGGATTGCGGAATTTAAATCTTTGACCGAATTAAGAGATTTGTAAACCCTAACTTGGCCGCACAAAGTTGATCGCAACTAGCCCTCGGGATTGCTCTCAATATCAAAAAATTTGCTCACTAACTAGGCCACATAATTAGTTCACAAATATAGAGTATTGATACTTAACTAGCCCGTAGGATTAAGCAACAATGAAGACGCTCGCAAGCAATGAGTGTAAAATCAAAAATATGAATAGATGATGTATATAATTGCATGTAAAAATTCAGCCAAGCCTCCCCTATTTATAGGGTAAAATTTGGCTAGAAACCCTAATTAGAAATAGAAGGTGAAAAGACTTATGACGGCTTAACGAAGCTATAACCATATCTAGCTATAATAACTAAAATAAATCTAAATGATGACCATATTCATCCAAGTAAAACAATCCAAATATTGGTTGAATTCTTAAATGAATCTGTATATCTAAAATTACCAAATCTAATTATAATCAAATCAAAACTAAATATTCTAAAATAAAGGTATGACCGAAATTAACTCTTCCAAAGCTAACGTGGCCGAGTTAATGTGCATTATTCTAAAATGAAATAAATTAAAAATGATCACACTACCTCACTAAAAAACCCAGTGGGGAAAAGTATTTAGTGTTATCCTTCTAAAAATAGAAAACTAAGAAACTATAATTAATAATATTTTTGATATCGTATCATTCCCTCCGAGGTCGAAAACTTTCGTCCTAAAAATATGAATGATCTTAAAAAGTAACTATAGATACGTCCCACGCTATCCCTGCAAATTCTTGCTAAAAGATGATGACTAGGCAATGACTGGAATGTTGACGTGGCTTGAAACTCCTTCAACTCGCGAGGAAAAGGATAGCAGGCGAGAAAATTAAATAAATCACGATAAAATGATCAACTTGTGAGAAACTAAGCAGATTGCGAGATGAAGATGTGGACCAGCCGTATCAGACGTGTAGAAGATGCACCTCAAGTGATGCACGCGAGTAGAAGATGCATCTCAAGTGACGCGCGTGTGTATCTCACGTGCCTTGCTGTGAGATTGCATGTGTGGAGCATGCGTCAACGTCTTCGTTGTTGCTGGACTTCTTCACAGACGTCCCCAAAGATCGATCAATATTTGTTGCTACTGACGCGACCACAATAATCCAAAGACGACAACGAAAATGCTGATGAGTATCCCGGGTGGTCAATAGAGTTGACGTCGATGGAATGGTCAGAGAAGACTGGGGCAGACCTGTGGGAAAAAGTTGTTGGAGCTGGATTCCTCGAGGTGGAAAAATTTGCGAGCTACCGAAGAAGAGGAGCCTGGAATAATGGAGAAAACTTACGGGTAACGATCAGAGCTGAACGTGACCGGTGACATGTATATGTCCGATAGTTTTCATTCTTATTTTTTAAATTTTATTTTTGAAAATAAAAATACGGATATGAAGTTACCAATTGATATCGCCCTATGATACAAAATAATGCAGATTGATATGATGGTCACAGAAACTTTTGCTTTGCCCTGATACAAAATGATATGAATCTCCTTGCGAAAGTTCTAGATTGTGGAATTTAAATCTTTGACCGAATTAAGGGATTTGAAAAACCTAACTTGGCCGCACAAAATTGATCACAACTAGCCCTTGATATTGCTCTCAATTTGAAAAATGTTTCTCACTAACTAGCCTGCAGGATTAGTTCACAAATAAAGGGTATTGATAGTTAACTAGCCCGCATAATAAAGCAACAATGAAAATGCTCGCAAGCAATGAGTATAAATTTTAAAATCTAAAGAGATGATGTATATAGCAGTGTGTAAAAATTTGGCTAAGACTCCCCTATTTATAAGGTACAATTCAGCCAAAAACCGTAATCCAAAACATAAACTGAAAAGACTTATGAAACCTTAAAGAAGCTTAATCCATATCTAACTAGAATAAATAAATCTAAATTATGACCATATTCATCCAAGTAAATCAATCCATATATTGGTTGAATTCTTGAGTGAAACTGTCATATCTAAACTTATCAAATCTAATTCTAATCAAATCAAAACTAAATATTCTAACCCTAAAATAAAGGTATGACCAAAATTAACTCTCCCAAATCCAACATGGTCGAGTTAATGGGCCTTATTCTAAAAGTAAATAAATTATAAATGATAACACTACCTCACTAAAAAACCTAAGTGGGAAAAGAGTATAGTGTTATCCTCTTAAAAAATAGTAAACTAAGAAAACTATAATAGATGACATTTTTTATATTGTACTAGTGCAACATTTATTTCCCCACAAAATCACTATGAACGCTTGGCTTTCAAAATCCAGTGATCCATGTGGTAAATTTTCTTACACCTCTAGCTTTAAATTCCAAAGATCTAAAGGATCGTTAGGCCATGCTTTCACGGTTTGTATTTGTAATGGAAATCAAAATCAAACGAGCTATTACTCTTCTGTTCCACACGAGATTTATGTTCTTGTTGAGCTCATCTTAGGGCACTTGCGCTATTACTTGTGATGTCCCAACCAAACTCCCCACCTGGCAATATCTTTCGCCCAGATCAGCGAGCAAAAGCAAGCATTGGATCTAAAAAGAGGGGTGATGCCCCGCTTCCGTTTCACGTAATAAGTTAAATAACACTAAAAGTAGTGGTATTTAACTTTCACCTTTTGGCTCCCTCTTATTCTACAACTCTCAAGTCATTTCATAAAGTCAGAGTAGAGTAAAGCTCAACAGGGTCTTCTTTCCCTGCTGATTCTGCCAAGCACGTTCCCTTGGTTGTGTTTTCGCTGGATAGTAGACACTGACAGTGAAAATATCGTTAATCCATTAATGTGCATCACTAATTAGATGACAAGGAATTTGGCTACCTTAAGAGAGTCATAGCGTTGTTTACCCGCGCTTGATTGAATTTTTTCACTTTGACGTTTATAGCTCTTGGCATAAATCGCATTGTGTTAACATCTTTAGGGACCATCACAATGTTTTTTAAAAAATAAAATTTCTGATTCCCCTCCTCCGTACCATTTATCAGTCGACTGTTCAGCGCACGAGGAAGGCCCCTCTCAAAGCCGTTCCCATTCCGTCCCCTAGTTCATCGATGATTGGTAATGGTTTAAGTAGTTTTGAAGCAATTACCTTCTTCGAATGTAGATCTTGTGAAAATTTGTATAATTTGAATCATATATCTTGTGGTTTTGACTGTATGAAGTTTAAGTGGTGGTGTTGATGTTCACGGTTTTGTTAACAATAGTGTTGTTGGTATGCATGTTGTTGGAGAGTTGAATGTGGACAAGGCGGTGGTGTTAGTGATATACTACTGGTGGTTTGAATATGACTAAAGATTGAGTGCCGTTATTAATCTGACGGGATCCAGAAGGCTCATCCTTTTTTATCTACTTCTAGGATAGTTTTGACTTTGGAACTCCTTTTAAAAGCGGTTATTGAAACTGCCATCCAGTGTTTATGATGGAAGATGTAACACTGTGGCATCCGACCGGAACAAAAATGCCCTTTTCACCATTTTTATATCTCCCGCCACTCTAGTGTAGGAATTACATAAGGCCGACTTTATGATATCAATGAAGTTATGATTATTATCCACTAATATAATAGTTTCTTGTTGTTTTTCAATTCAAGAATTATTGATTTCTCGTTGCCAGCACCTTACATATGGCTTTTTTTTGCTCCAATTTTTAAAGTGTTTCCCATGCCACGTTTTTGTTTATCTAAAATTTTGATACTAGAGTATAAACTTATGTGAACCACTTGGGAATGTAGACCCCGGTTCTATAATAGTTAAAAATGGTAATTGAATTTTTATTCTAATTACCTCTGCAAGGTAATTTTCTATTAGTGGATCCAAATTGCCGATTTGCTCTTATTAAGATCGGAGACCACATCACAAATCATCCCCAATATTTTTAAGTTGATCCTTCTTGGGGGTTATGGGACTTGATTCAGGTTGTTCAAGCTTATGATTCATCCAAATCGAGTCAAAGAACCCATTTTTCCCCTTAGCCTTGTTTAGAATTATGGTACAAGGACTAGATTTGTTAAATTTTAGCGACATCACAACAGAGAAGACAAGTGGCAAAAACTATGTTGCGCTATTAGACCGGTGGTGTGGATGGATAAATTGGGATTGATGTTGTTAAAGGCCTTAGTTATTGATAAGAATTATTTACTGTGAATCTTAGTTTTTGATGATACTCTCTACTCTCTACTCTCTACTCTCTACTCTCTACTCTCTACTCTCTACTCTCTACTCTCTACTCTCTACTCTCTACTCTCTACTCTCTACTCTCTACTCTCTACTCTCTACTCTCTACTCCCTCGGCAGCAGCTCAAGTTGCAGAGGGAGAATTTTGAATAATGGGATTTTGGTCTTTCTATTTAGCTTTTCCAATTCTGGCCGAGTGGCGCCTGGCCTTGCTATGTATTAGTTCCCCTGTCGGAACGAATTTGGAGGGTGTTGTTCAGTGAATGTTAACAAGCTACTCATTCATGTACACTCCAATGTGGAGAAAAAGACAATGGTCCTACCTTTGGCTAGTCGCATTCGTTGCTCTTAAACCGACAAAGGCAAGACTTTCTTCAGAGGCAGCTTATTATAAACCAATAGGTGTCTCATTACATTTTCTCAAATCACATCAGTTACTTGCTCATTTATATTTCATTCTTCTTTTATGGTATATCTACCTACATAAATATTCATCTTTTCCATTTCTTTTCTTTCTTGCTCAGTACTTCCACTGAAGAATTATCATCTTTTACAAGTTTGAACCTTTCCAATCATGATTTTTTCTTGCTATGTTATTATAGATTTGTGATATGCATTGATACTTTTCTTTACAAAGATCACGGTTGTTTGTTATTTTTTATCTTTTTAGTGACTCTTTGAAGACATGAAACCCTAATCAAAAGGATTTATTTTTATCATTTTAGATTCACATGATATTTAATCCTTTTTTGTAATTCAGATTGGAGGTTTTGTTTTAATATAGGACCATAGTACTTACCTTAATCTGGTTAACTATATAAAAGGAATACTTAGAAACAGCACGCTTGTGTCAACCGTCATCAGGGGCATAGTGGTCATTTCCCAGCAAAGTCGAATGTGTGCCCTTCTATGTGCTCTCAAGTGGCCGCTTAAAATGGCATCATTTCGGGCACCACTTTTGTCCTCTTGTGAATCTCATTTGTCAAAAGTTGCGGAGCCTCTATGTGCGGCTGCATGTGCTGCCAGGTGGCCGACGAAAATGATGTCATTTTGGTCACCCCTTCGAGGGGTCCAGCTCTCAGCCCTTGAAGGAATCTAGCTCTAAGCCCTCGATGGGGTCCAACTCTCAGTCCTCGAAGGGATGGAATCTCAGTACTCAAAGGGGTCGAGATCTCAGCCCTCGAAGGGATGAACTCTTAGTCCTCGAAGGGGTCCAGCTCTTAGTCCTTGAAGGAATGGAGGCTTCTATCCTTGAAGGGGTCCAGCTCTTAGCTCTCAAAGGGATGGTCTCTTAGTCCTCGAAGGGGTCCAGCTCTCAGCTCTCGAAGGGATGGACTCTTAGTCCTTGATGGGGCCCAGCTCTCAGCCCTCGAAGGGATGGAATCTCAGTCCTCAAAGGGGTTGAGATCTCAGCCCTCGAAGGGATGGACTCTTAGTCCTCGAAGGGGTCCAGCTCTTAGTCCTCGAAGGAATGGAGGCTTCTATCCTCGAAGGGGTTCAGCTCTCGAAGGAATGGACTCTTAGTCCTCGAAGGGGTCCAACTCTCAGCTCTCGAAGGGATGGACTCATAGTCCTCGAAGGGGTCCTGCTCTTAGCTCTCAAAGGAATGGACTCTCAGCCCTCGAAGGGGTCCAGCTCTCAGCCCTCAAAGGGAAGGGCTCTTCTATCCTCGAAGGGATCTAGCTCTCAGCCCTCGATGGGATGGACTCTTAGTCCTCGAAGGGATCTAGCTCTCAACCCTCGAGGGGCCCAGCTCCAGCTCTCACCCCTCAAAGGGGTCCAGCTCTTAGCCCTCGAAGGGGTCCAATTCTCAGCCCTCGAAGGGATGGACTCTTTTATCCTCCAAGGGGTCTAGCTCTCAGCCCTCGAAGGGGTCCAACTCTCAGCCCTCAAAGGGATGGAATCTCAGTCCTAGAAGGGGTCGAGATCTCAACTCTTGAAGGGATGGACTCTTAGTCATTGAAGGGGTCCAGTTCTCAGCTCTCG
The DNA here is from genome assembly GCA_037428765.1 of Rubia yunnanensis. Taxonomy (NCBI): domain Eukaryota; kingdom Viridiplantae; phylum Streptophyta; class Magnoliopsida; order Gentianales; family Rubiaceae; genus Rubia; species Rubia yunnanensis. The sequence goes on from CM075068.1 coordinate 82,696,221, forward strand.
AAGGGATGGACTCTCAGCCCTCAAAGGGGTCCGGCTCTGAGCCATCAAAGGGAATGAATCTTCTATCTTTAAAGGGGTCTAGGAATCTACCCTCGATGGGATGACCTCTTAGTCCTCGAAGAGGTCTACCTCTCAGTCCTCGAGGGGCCCAACTCCAGCTCTCAGCCCTCGAAGGGGTCCAGCTCTCAGCCCTCAAAGGGGTCCAGTTCTTAGCCCTCGAAGGGATGAACTCTTTTATCCTCCAAGGGGTCTAGCTCTTAGCCCTTGAAGGGATGGTGTCCTCAGACTTCGAAGGGGTCGAGATCTCTGCCCTTGAAGGGATGGAATCTCAGTCCTCGAAGAGGTCGAGATCAACCCTCGAAGGGATGAACTCTTAGTCTTCGAAGGGGTTTAGCTCTCAGCCCTCGAGGGGTTCAGCTCTAAGCCCTCGTGGGATTAAGCTCTCAGCCCCCAAAGGGGTCTACCTCTCAGCCATCTAAAGGATGGAATCTCAGTCCTGGAAGGGGGCGAGATCTCAGACCTCGAAGGGATGAACTCTTAGTCCTCGAAGAAGTCTAGATCTTAGCCCTCGAGGGGTCTAACTCTCAGCCCTCGAAGGGGTCTAACTCTCAGTCCTCGAAGGGGTTCAGCTCTCAGTCCTCGAAGGTGTCTAGCTCTCAGCCCTCTATGGGATGGACTCTTAGTCCTCGAAGGGGTCTAGCTCTTAGCCCTCGAGGGGTCCAGCTCTCAGCCCTTGAAGGGGTCTAGCTCTCACTCCTCGAAGGGGTTCAGCTCTCAGCCCTCGAAAAGGGCTAGCTCTCAGCCCTCGAAGGGAGGGTCAAGCTCTCACCCCTCAATGGGGTGTAGCTCTCAGCCCTCGAGAACTGAGATTCCATCCCTTCGAGGGCTGAGATCTCGACCCCTTCGAATGACTGAAGACTCCATCCCTTCGAGGGTTGAAAGATAGACCCCTTAGAGGATAAAAAATCCATCCCATCGAGGGCTGAGAACTGGACCCCTTCGAGGGCTGAGAGCTGGACCCCTTCGAGGACTGAGAGCTGAAGCTGGGCCCCTCGAGGGCTGAGAGCTAGACCCCTTCGAGGACTAAGAGTCCATCCCATTGAGGGCTGGGAGCTAGACCCCTTTGAGGTTAAAAGAGTCATTCCCTTCGATAGATGAGATCGAAGGGATAGACTCTTAGTCTTCGAAGGGGTCTAGCTCTCAGCCCTCGAGGGGTTCAGCTCTCAGCCCCCAAAGGGGTCTACCTCTCAGCCCTCAAAGGGATGGAATCTCAGTCCTTGAAGGGGGTGAGGTCTCAGCCCTTGAAGGGATGGACTGTTAATCCTCAAAGGATTCTAGCTTTCAGCCCTCGAGGGGTCCAGCTCTTAGCCCTCAAAGGGGTCTAGGTATCAGCCCTTGATGGGATGGACTCTTAGTCCTCGAAGGGGTCTAGCTCTCAACCCTCGAGGGGTCCAGCTCTCAGCCCTCGAAGGGGTCTCGCTCTAAGCCCTCGAAGGGGTCCAGCTCTCAGCCCTCGAAGGGGTCCAGCTCTCAGCCCTCGAAAGGGTCCAGCTCTCAGCCCTCAAAGGGAGGATCCAACTGTTAACCCTTGAAGGGGTCCAGCTCTCACCCCTCGATGGAGTACAGCTCTCAGTCCTTGAAGGGGTTCACCTCTCAGACCTCGAAGGGGTCCAGCCCTCAGCCCTCGAAGGGGTCCAGCTCTCAGCTCTCGAAGGGGTCCAGATCTCAGCCCTCGAAGGGATGGAGTCTTCTGTCCTTAGAGGGGTTGAGCTATCAGACCTCGAATCGATGGAGTCTTCATTCCTCGAAGGGGTTGAGATCTAGGCCTTCGAAGGGATGGAGTCTTTTTGCCTACCTTTTTTTTTGTAAAAAGCAACTATTATAAACAAACTTTTTCCTCATATTCACCTCAACGAATAAATAAATTATGCAAAAAGCAAATATTATAAACATTGTTTCCCCCTAATCCAAACTCTTTCGTTTGTTTTGTTCTTCTCCTGGTAAATGCTTGTGGGTTTTTTAATTTCGGGTCTTTGACCAAGTTTATATAACATTAAGATATTTTTGGTTTTTTTTGGCAAAAAGCAAATATTATAAACATTCTTTTTCCTTTTTTCCCCTAATCCAAACTTTTTCCTCATCTGGTTACTATATAAAAGGAATATTCCCTTCAACGAATAAATAAATTATGCAAAAAGCAAATATTATAAACATTGTTTCCTCCTAATCCAAACTCTTTCGTCTGCTGTGTTCTTCTCCCGGTAAATGCTTGTGGGTGTTTCAATATCGGATCTTTGGCCAAGTTTATATAACATTAAGATTTTTTTATCGATGGAGGCCGTTGATCGATTAGACAGAAATACTATGCGCTGAATTATCACCTGAGGTAAAGGGACAATTGTTGCAGTAGAGAAGGGAGCATGATGCTTTAAAGCGTTCTTTTAAGTCAGTGGAGGGTTCTGTGGTGAATGATATTGGTATGTGTTGTTGGTCCTAATTTGTTTCCCCCAGTTTAAACGCCAGTGTTATGATTACTGCTGATATCGCCATTGCCTGCTTTTCTTGTGAGCTCCATTTTATGTTATTTTATTTAAGCGACTGGTCATCATGCACAGGGTGTTTTGGTTTACCACTTCCACATATATGTAGCAATGTATTATGAACATTCATATTAGAATTAAATTTACTAAATTCTTTTCTACATGGGCTCAAATTGAACAGGTTGTAGGAGATCCATCAACTATCAACCATGAAATTTCTAAGAGAAGAAAGGCTTATGGCTAGATCCCTGCTGAAAAAATTTTGCTAATGCTCCAACGAAAAAAAGAGCAAGTCACACTAAGACATTCATCTCAAACATCATATCAACAGCCGGTGACAGGTTTGTGCGTACAATTTTAAACTGTATTTATTTATCTTCTTCTGTTACATATAATCGGGTGTTTAAATTTATTGGTTTCAGTTTATGGAATGCAGGTTCGAAGAGGAAACCACAAACATCTTCCTCTGGCCATTTATCCAGTGATGATGCACTCCCATCTAGGAATTTGATGGATATCAGTAGTTATGGCAATGCAGAGCCAGGAGAATCGGGGGCTTCTCATAATGATTTATTAATCATTGAGTCAAATGATTTGAGTGTCCAACAAATTTGGAATCTACGAGGTAATGCACCATCAAGGAATTTGATGGATAGCAGTAGTTATGGCAATGTAGAACCAGCAGGATTGCCATCCTCTCATAATGATTTATTAATAATTGAGTCAAGTGATTTGTGTGTCCAGCAAATTCGGAATCTGCGAGCTCACTGCAGGGGTCAGTTCATCTTTACATGTTAATTGTATTCTTTTGCACCTACCTTTGCAGCATTATGTTTTGTCAGAGATCTTGATTTGTATCTGTGGCATTATATGGTCAATATCAAACTTTCTTGACTGTTATATATAGTTCGATTGATTCACAGTGATTGGTATATCCATTTCTCTATGTTTTTCTTGCACATACTTACTAGCATTTTTGTCTGCAGCATATGGTTCATTTTCCAAATTTGTTACGTCTTTGCGAAGAAATATTTCAGCTAATATTTATGCTGATGGTCACCACGCAGTATCCTCTTCTTCGTATATTCATTTCACCAACACCAGCTCTGCAGGTCTATATATATTTGTGTATGATTCACCGTTCTTTCATGACTTATGTATCATTTTCTTTACTGTGTATTCCAACCTGCAACATATGATTCTTTTTCTTCTCGCGATGGTTTGTTACAAGGAAATTCTCCAGTTGATATTTCTTGCCATGTACACCAAGCAGAGTGTTCCTCTTCTCATGGTTATTTGCCAATTATCAGTTCTTCTATTCTTTATAGTGCAAGGGATGGAAATGTACCTTCTACTTCTGCAGGTTTTTTTCTTGGTTTATCATCACTGTTATTTTCATCTTTATCAGATATTTGTTTTAGCTGTGCGTCGAAATTTACATGTAATTAAATGGCTGATATCCAAATGTGATACTCTTTAGTAAAATAGCTGGTATTTGTATGTGTCATCAATAAACTAAATTATATATTTATTCAGTCAACAATTGCAGCAAAGCAATGACATTAGATGAAGTTTAACTAGCTAACGGTTATTTGTGGTATATTTAATTTTTTTTGTCCAGGTCCATTGAAAAAGAGAGTATAAAAATATTGCTCTCGTAGATGATATTCCCACCTCTGCACGGACATTACCTGTAATGACTGATTGTGTTCATTGCAAGGCAAAGAGATTTAAGGGGGGATCAAATCTATTTTGTTGTTCTGGAGGGGAAATTTACATGCCATCTGTGCCAATTCCAGACCAATGAAGAGCTCTTTTTGTTGGCATCACACCGTAGTTTATCCATTTTAGGAAGAATGTTCAGACCTACAACAATAACCTAGCATTTACAACTTTGAGTGCAGGTTATGATCGCAATTTAACTGCTAATGTCGGCGGAATTTATACCTTCAAAGTCCATGGTAAAATGTGTCACTATCTGAAACCTTTGAAAGGTTCTGAGGGAGCTGCCTGCTGGTGTTCAGCTGTATTTTTTTTACACAGACTTTGAGTTGGAAAAAAGAATGGGCTCTGACCGTGCTGATAAATTCTATGAGGCAGCAATGAAAATGTTGATGGATATATTGAGATATAATCCATATTGTCATTTCTTTAAACACTTGAAAAATATTGACAGCATTGAGACGAAGACTATTGTTCTAAGTGCAGATCCAAAACTTGATCAAAGGCGATACAACATTCCAACAGTGTCACAGGTTGGTAATATATTTGTTGAGCCATTCGAGGAAGATGTAGTAAGGACTGTACCTGTTCCGGTCTACATCACTGATGGTAAAACTTATAATATCAAACATTATTATGGATGTTATGATCCAATACAATATCCTTTAATTTTTCTGAGGGGCCAATCTGGTTGCCATTTGAATGTTAAAAGGATTAGGAAGAGGCATATGGTCTGTCAAGAGCCTGGAGGTGAAATGATGATGTTTGATTCTCCTCAATCATTAATAGATTATAAGAGTAAAGGTCCTTAATCAACTTTTAAATTCAATAGTCGTGTTCTTTTAATTTTTTGACAATTTACACTATTACATGTTTATGTTTTAATTTTCTTACAGTTGTCAGGGATGGAAAAAAAACAAGGACGCAGTTACTGCAAGGGAGTATTACTGCGTCAGATGATGAATCAATGTTTCTACATGTTGGATGCCTATTACAGCAGTTTGTTGTTGATGCTTACATTAAAATAGAAACCAGCCGGTTGGAATTCTTTCGGGACAAACAAGGACAGTTCCGAACTGAAATGGTGCAGGGTCTTATGGATGGTATGAATGCTAGTTTAGCAGAGGGATACACACTTGTTCATCGGGTGGTACTTCTAGCTTCATTTATAGGTGGTCCTACAGATATGCATCGTAGCTATCTTAATGCCATAGCCATCGTTAAAAAATTTGGTAAGCTCGATATATTTCTGACCATCACTTGTAATCCCTATTGGGTAGAGATTCAAGAAAACCTTCATTTTGGTGAGGCTGCAAATGATAGACCAGATTTACTTGCAAGAATTTTCCGCGCTAAAGTTTATGAGCTGAACGATGACATTACTCGGAAGGAAATTTTTGGTACTGTGCAATCTTTGGTGTACGTTATTGAGTATCAAAAAAGAGGTCTTCCTCATTGCCATATGTTGATTATTCTAAAACCTGGTTGTAAACCTTTGGGACCGGATGCTTATGATAATTTTTTTTGTGATGAGCTGCCCGATCCAGACAAGGAATCATATCTCTTTGGTATTGTTAGCAAAAATATGATGCATGGACCATGTGGTAGACTGAATCCTAAAAGCCCCTGCATGAGGAACGGTAAGTGTAAATTTGGATTTCCTAAAACATTTACACAGTCAACATGTCATACATAGGATGGTTATCCATTATATAGAAGAAGAGACAATGGTAGAACTGTTACCATAAAAAACATACTCTGGGAAATAACTGAGTTGTTGGCTATAATAAATACTTATCCGTAACATATGATTGTCATATAAATGTGGAAGTTTGCTCAATTATTTGGCTCATCAAGTATGTTCACAAGTATATCTTCAAGGGCAGTTACCGAATTGCCTTTGCATTGCAGGGTGGTTGACAGGATACAATTATTGATGAAATAAAATTGTATCAAGATGGCCGTTGGATTGGCCCATCTGAAGCAACTTGGAGAAAATATGGTTTTAAGTTAAACCATATGCAGCCTGCTATATACTCTTTTCAAGTTCACTTACCAGGTTAACAATATATTACATTTCACAAGAATGCCGCTCTTGAGTCGACTACTGCAAATGATTTTTTTAGTAGAACTATGCTTACATCTTTCTTTAAAATGAATGCATGTAACCCCGATGCAAAAGAACTGAAGCTTCTATATAAATAATTTCCAGAACACTTTGTGTGGTTATCCTCAAACAGGACTTGGGCGAAGAGAAAATCCAGGAATGTTATCGGTAGGCTGGTTGCAATAAGTCCCACAGAAGGTGAACGCTATTACTTAAGTCTTCTTCTATCTCATGTTAGATCACCAAAATTATTTGAAAACTTGAAGAGTGTGCAAGGAAGTCAATACAATACTTATAGAGAGGCCACAATTGCATATGGTTTGTTGACTTCAAATACTTATATTGAAGATACCCTACAGGAAGCTTGTTCATTAGAGATTCCATCAACTTTGAGATCTTTATTTGCTATTCTACTGTTATTTTGCTCGCCACGTGATCCGAAAGAATTATGGCTCAGGTTCAGAGATGAACTATGTTCAGATTTTCGTAAAAAATCATCAACACAACCCCATCTCACTGAAGCCTTTATAAATACAAAGGTTTTGAATATTATAAATGGATTTTTGTTTGAAATGGGTAGGGATATTAAACATTATGGTTTGATGGATAATATTGCTGATGTATCAGCTCATGAGGTTTAAACACGTGAAATAGTCAGTGAGAGGAGTATTCAAATTTCTGATGAAGAATTACTACTGCCTTGTCTATTAAATGTTGAGAAAAGGCTAGTATATGATCGGATCATGCAAAGTGTTATAGCCAACAGTGGAAAATCTTTCTTTATTGACGGGCCTGGTGGTAGAGGAAATTTTTTTGTATAGAGCTTTGCTTTCGACATTGCGGTCTGAAAGTCATATTGCACAGGCTGTTGCATCTTCTGGAGTAGCTGCCTCTGTGTTGCCTTGAGGAAGGACTCCACATTCCCTTTTCAAGTTGCCATTTGATTGTTCTGACACCGAAGTTTGTCAATTGAGCAAGCAGTGTGGTTTAGCAAAGTTAATAATAGAAGCTAAGTTGATTTTTTGGGATGAGGCGACAATGGGAAAACGTCAATCGTTAGAAGCTTTGGATATGTTACTAAAAGATCTCATGGATACCAATACTCCATTTATTGGTAAGGTTGTTATCTTAGGAGGAGATTTTAGGCAAACTTTACCTATTATACTAGGTGCATCAAGAGATGGAACAGTTCAAGCATCCATTGTGTATTCTCATTTATGGCCAAAATTGGAAAAGTTCCATCTTCAGCAAAACATGAGGGCCTTAAATGATCCTCAGTTTTGCTCTTTTTTATTACGTATAGGTGAAGGGACAGAACATATTGATTACAATGAGGAGATCGAATTGCCAGCTCACATTGTTATCCCATATTTTGGGAAAGAAGCATCCATCCAAAAGTAAGATATTTTTATCCTTTTCGCACAGGCCTTCTGCATAATGAATCGATTATTAATGAATACATTGACAATATTTGAATTTTTAACAGGTTGATTTAATGTGTGTTCACAGATTTAGCTGCATATCCAGTAAATCCAATTGATATGATAGGAAGGTGTGTTTTGGCTGCAACAAATGCTGTTGTTGACAACATAAAAAACTTTTTGATTGATGCTTTTCCTAGCACTCCAAGATTATATATTAGTACCGATAGAACTTTGAGTGAAAACAATCAGAGTGATCATGAGGATTTTCTCAATACTTCATCCAAAAGGTCTCCCACCCCATAAATTAGTGTTAAAACCAAATTGTCCTATCATGCTCATATGTAATTTAAATCCAACCAAGGGACTGTGTAACGGAACTCAATTAATATGTCGTGAGTTTTGTCAATCAACCATTAGGGCTGAGATAGCTTTGGGGCTTTGTAAGGGCAAACAAGTCTTTATTCCTAGAATACCAATTATTTGTGACCAAAGTAGTAACACCTCCATCCCATTTGAAAGATTTCAATTCCCAGTGAGACTCTGTTTTGTTATGACAATCAATAAGTCCCAAGGCCAAACATTAGATTTTGTTGGACTATATTTAGAATAGCCCATCTTTTCCCATGGTCAGTTATATGTTGCTTTATCCCGAGTAAAAACCTCTGAATCTGTCAAGGTTCTTTTGACACCTTCGACATTCGATGGTGCACGACTAAATATTAAAACTAAAAATATAGTTTACAAGGAGATTTTTGAAGAGCAGTAGTTATTCTATTTTTGCTCATCACGTGCTCCCCGTTTTGGATCTGCAACATTTTGCCTTTTTTGTTGCATATTTTGCAATGTACGGTTTGGTTTTGTCTTCTCCTTTTGGATTTGGTAGATTTTTTTGAGCTCCCTCATTTTTCAACTTGCAGGTACTTCCTTATTTCATTTTCCATAGATGCCTTTAGGAACAATTCTTCAGGTTTAAATTATTTATACAGCTTGCTTCTGTTTGGTTAATGTTGATGTGCAGATTTCAGATTCAACGACTATTGTCCAATATATTGCAATAATGATCTTGTTATATATATATATATATATATATATATCTCATTGGACCTATATTAAAGGTATGTGTTTAATAGTTCTTCAAATAATCAATTGTAGTAATACAATATTCAAATTCTTTCACCTCCATCGGAGAGGGTTCTATTGGAGCAAGTCAAATATGTCAGCAACACTTGAGTAAACACATCAGTTAAATCAAGTTTTCCATTGGAGTGTAGAGATTTGAGTCAAAATGGTTCGACTGGAAGGTTTGAGTGTCAAGGTTCGAATCGAGAGAGTATGAATGGAAGGTTCGAAAGTTAAGTTTTTGGCTCAAATGGATTGGAGGGAAGGTTTCAATAGTAAACATTTCATTAGAAGTTGAAGCATCCAAAGTTCCAGTGGAAATTTAAAAGTTGAAATTTCATTCCTGAGGTACTAGTTCTAGAGGTGAGCGTTCAAATGCAGAGGGTTCAAGTGGGGAGGTTTTGTTATAAGAGTCCGAGAGCTAATGATTAGTGATGTGAATGTTCAGGTGATGTATTTGCAGTTGAGGGATTCGAGGAATGAAGAATAAGCTGGACAGATTAAATTGGAAAAGTTGGATAGGTAATGGTTCAAGAACTGAACATTCAAGTGTTGGAGGTTACATTACAGGAGTTCCACCAGAGGGGTTCACCAGGTAATGATTCGAGAGTTGAGAATTAAGCTGGAGAAGGTTTAAGTGTAAAGGTTCTAGTTGAGAGGTTCGAGAGGTGGTCATTCGAGAAGTCAATTCCAAATGCACTCTCTCTCTCTCTCCAATAGAGAGGTTCAAGAGATATTCATTCGAGAATTGATGTTTCAGGTGTAGCACTCCAATCACCACTGCTTGAACCTCCAATGGAATTTTCACCTCTCCAACTTCTCCTCATCATTTGCACAATTTCCTATACTCTTCCCTTTTATCTTCTTATTTTATATATTTTTTTTAAATTTATATATAAACATAAGCACAACCTATTGTTGTTCCTCCTTTTCTTACAACTGTTTGTTGACTAGAATTGTTTCTCCAGTTCAGTGTACTATTGTTCTGCCTTCTCCTCATCATTAGCACAATTTCCTATACTCTTCCTTCTTATCTCCTTGTCTTATTATTATATCAGAATATTTCTTGGAATACTGTTCCACCTACTTCTCATCATTTGCACCTTCTGTAGTCAGTATGTTACCTTCTTCTCAGCTACAATGTATTATTCGTCCGCCATCTCTTAAAACTGGTTGTTGACAGGAATGTTTCATCGGATACCGTATTGTCGTGTTCCAACTTCTTCTCATAATTTGCACAATTTCCTATACTCTTCCTTCTTATCTCCTTATTATATATATATATATATATACATAAGCACAGCCTATTACTGTTCCTCCTTGTCTTAAAACTGTTTGTTCACCAGAATATTTTCTCGAGTTCAGTGTACTATTGTTCTGCCTTCTCCTCAGCATTAGCACAATTTCCAATATATTCTTCCTTCTTATCTCCCTGTCTTATTATTATATAAGAATTTTTTTTCAAATACTGTTCCACCTTCTTCTCATCATTTTCACCTTCGGTAGTCAGTATGCTACCTTCTTCTCATCATTTTCACCTTCGGTAGTCAGTATGCTACCTTCTTTTCATTATACTTCTGATCCACCTTCTATTAATCATTTGTACAATTTCATATGCACTTCTTTCTTATCTCCTTATCTCCTTATTATATTTTATAATATAATAATAATAATATAAGAATATATATATGTATATATATTTCAAAATATTATTATATAATTATATATTTATTATTTATAATACATTTGCGTACATATATTTTCCTTTCTTCCCTACCTTCGTTGTCATCATAATCATCATCTTGTCATCTCATCTTCTGAGGTAACAACAAAAGAAGAAAGAAAAGACTCAGAAGTTGCTCTAAACACAACATCCTGGTAACTTTCTTCAATCTCCTTTCCTTATTTGTTTTCTCTTTTTTAATGTTAGCACACAATTTGAAAACATTATGCTAATGCTATTCTCCTTTGTTGATTTCTAAATAACATATAATTATATATTTATTTATAATACATTTGCGTACATATATTTACCTTTCTTCCCTACCTTCGTCGTCATCATAATCATCATCTTGTCATCTCATCTCAGGTAACAACAAAACAAGAAAAAGACTCAGAAGCTGCTCTAAACATAACATCCTGGTAACTTCCTTCAATCTCCTTTCCTTATTTGTTTTCTCTTTTTTAATGTTATTACACAATTTCAAAACATTATGCTAATGTTGTTCTCCTTTTTCGATTTCTAATAACATATAATTATACCAGCAACGTAAATATTCCGCAAGTATCGAATCAGAAAAGTAAATACAACTATACATGTATTATACTCTGAATTTCCATACTTGAAATCTTTACTAAAATATTGAATCACTTAGAGATATCATTATATGTTATGCAGGAACTATGGCATCAGAAAAAACCATTGATAAACTACGCAATACTGATCGTCCTTGGATCAGAGTCGTTATAGGAGTCCTACAAAAGTCCAAAAATTTATTTGTTCTGATGAAAAGGTAATTAACTCTTTTTTTACATATAATAGTCTATAATATCATCATTTCTTATACTGATAGATTTATTGATAATACAGGGAGCCAAAGTGGAAGGTATAATGTTTAAGAAAGCATGTGAAACCATGAGCCAAAGAATTCAGGTTTATAACAGGTACAAGATATCGAATGAAAACATAAGAGAAATTGATTCCAGATATAAGAAGGGCGATACAGCAATGCAGTGGATCATCGACACGAGTACGGTTATTGAAGAAGTGCCTGATTCCGGCCATCTAATTTCAGCTCAACATTCCTAAGTACCATTTGAAAGAATCCATGAACATGTCAATAAACCTCAAGAACTGATAGTAATCATTTCCCAATGCGCCTATTCATATTAAATTTGAACATATTTTTTGTCTTTACTAACAGTATAAAATTACAGATGTTATAGGGATTATTTCTCAATGCCTCCCAATTCGCATTGTCAACACACCGAGTGGGTCCAAGAAAATTCAAAAGTTTGTTCTTGTTCATGACAAGTAAGAAAAAATATTTTCTGTTGGAAAATTATTATACAATTATCTTCTATATCCCAATTTGCCTTAATGTTTGTCATCCATGTTTAGATTACATCCTTTGACTTTCACTATGTGGCAAGAATTTATTGAAAATGAAGGCCAACAATTACAAGCCACTGTGGATGACCTGCTTGTACTAATTTGTCATCGACTCAAGGTTGATTCCTTTCAAGGTATTATTTTTACCAACTCAAAGGTAAAAATAATGTCCCATTTTCCCCAGTACCATGTTTACCTCTTTAGTTTGGGCGTTATTTGTGATTGAACAATTTTCTTCATAAATAGATGGTGACTTCAGAGGTGAAGATATCTTTCAAGATCATCTCTCAGAATTATTACTATATGGCATGCGTCAAATGTTTTCGTTCAACAAGTGCCTCCTTACATTATGAATTCACCTGCATTTTATGCCAAGAGAAGCAGCTTGCTCAACCAAGGTTATAAACCAAGAAACTTCTTCCATTATATATTATTAATGTCTTCAAAACATGTATTTGTTTAAATATCGCATAGTTACTAGATTACTCCTATTCTTATTCTGAATGTGTTATTTACGTAGGTGTCGCTTCTAAGCATATCTTATCGATGACTGTGGTTTTATCACTGCTACCTTCTTCGGTGAACCTGCTGAGAGATTATTGGGATTGCCAGCAATGGAAGCTATTGATGGGGTTACATAGGTTAGTGCTTTCTATTTTGACATATCAATTAGGACTTTGAATTTATCATATGAAAACCCATGCATTGAGTTTAAACATAAGATAATTTTTATCATAGGAATACATTGAAGATCGCCATTCTATCGTTGACAATGTTGAGTACATTGTCCAAATTCAAATCTCCAAATTAAAGGGTGACCAGTTTACCCCAAGATATACTGTGTTTAATTTTGCTGAAAAACAATGCTTGCAAGACCAGGTTTCAACTCTTCAATTGGCTAAAAAAGGTGGTAACCAATCACATTTGGAGATTCAAACTCCACCTGCTGCAACACAACTTACTATTCAAGGTACAATTGCATTTAATCTGATATAATACTTCTACCTTATCATTACATTTCCTTACTTCCTAATAAAAATATAATCCATGCTCCTTCAATCACAGACTCTGCAGATTGTGGACCACCTTCACCAAAGACAAGAAAGAACCTCTTTCCCCAATCCGAAAGTGAGGACTTTCAGCTATCAAAGGCAGAAGGGAAGAAACCTAAATTAAGCTAATTCCAACAGAAACCTTTTGTTACATCGTTTCTCAAATCAAGTGACCTTTTGTTTTGCGGATGTTCTTTTTTGTCACATCTTTCATATATCATTTGGTGCAAGTGAGCTCTAAGGCTGATAAATTAAAATTGTAGCACTGTGTGGTGATCAATTCAGCAATAATTCATTTGTTATCAGCTCTGTTGTACAAATTTTTTTCAATGTGTTAGTATTGCATGCCTAAGAAATGTCGGAGTTATTACTGTATCACTGTAAGAATTATACATTACTCGGTTGTATAGTTTTCAAAAACATTTACAAGTTTTTCGCCAACGACGTTTTAAATTTTACACTGAAAGTTTAACTGGCATAAATATTGTACATTTGAAGGTACATTTGAAGTTTAACCAGCATGAAATAATATATATTAAATTTTAAACTAATCATATTTAAATTGAACAAATCCCTATGGAACTTCAACAGATGAAGGTACCATCGGAGAGGTACCTATTCGGCCCTCGAAGGGATGGAGTCTTCTATCCTTGAAGAAGTTGAGCTCTCGGCCCTCGAAGGGATTGAGTCTTCTGTCCTCGAAGGGGTTGAGTTGTTAACCCTTGAAGGGATGAAGTCTTCTGTCCTCGAAGAGATGGATTCTTATATCTTTGAAGGAATGGAGTGTTCTGTTCGGGAATGAAGGGGTTCCACTGGACATGTTTAAGAGGTACCCATTCGAGAGGTCATGTTTGAAGTGGAGGGATTCCATTCGATCTATTCGACAAGTACCTATTCAAGATGTCAGCCCTCGACGAGATGGAGTCTTTAGTCCTTGAACGGGTCGATATGTCAGCCCTTGAAGGGATGAAGTCTTCTATCCTCGCAGGGGTCAAGATGTCAGCCCTCGAGGGGGTGTAGTCTTCATTCCTTGAAGGGATGAAGTCTTCTATCCTGGAAGGGGTCGAGATGTCAGCCCTCGAGGAGATAGAGTCTTCATTCCTCAAAGGGATGGAGTCTTCTGTCCTCAAAGGGGTTGGGATCTCACCCCTCGAGAGGATGAACTCTTAAGTCCTCAAAGGGGTTGAGATCTTAGCCCTCAAAGGGATGGAGTATTCAATCCTTGAAGGGGTCAAGAAGTCAGCCCTCGAAGGGGTCAAGACGTCAGCCCTTGAAGGGATGGAGTCTTCATTCCTCGAAGGGATAGAGTCTTCTTTCCTTGAAGGCTTCTAGGTCTTAACCCTCGAAGGGATGGAGGCTTCTGTCCTTGAAGGGGTCGAGATCTCAGCCCTCGAAGGGCTATAGTCTTCTATCCTCGAAGGGGTCTACCTCCCAGCCCTCGAAGGTATAAAGCCTTCTGTCCTTGAGGGGGTCGAGCTCTTAGCCCTCGAAGGGATAGAGTCTTCTTTCCTCAAAGGAATGGAGTTTTCATTCCTTGAAGGAGTGAAGGTGTTAGGCCTTGAAGTAGTCAATATCTCAGCCCTCGAAGGGGTCAATATTTCCGCCCTCAAAGGGGTCGAGACCTCAGCCATCGAAGGGCTAAAACCTTCAATCATCGAAGGGGTTCTAGCTCTCAGCCCTCGAAGGGGTGGACTCTAAGTCCTCGAAGGGGTAGAGATCTAACCCTTCGAAGGGATGGAGTCTTATATTCTCGAATGGGTCTAGTTCTCATCCCACAAAGGGATCGAGTCTTCAGTCCTCGAAGGGGCCATGATGTTAGCCCTTATAGGGATGAAGTCTTCAAGCCTCGAAGAGTTCCACCTCTTAGACCTCGAAGGGGTGGAGACCTAAGCCCTCCAAGAGATGGAGTATTCTATTCTCGAATGGGTCTAGCTCTCAGACCTCAAAGGGATGGAGTATTCAGTCCTCAAAGGGGGTGAGATCTCGGTCTTTGAAGGGGTTAACTCTTAGTTTTCAAATGGGTCGAGCTCACAACCCTCGAAAGGATGGTATCTTCTATTCTCGAAGGGGTCCAGCTCCGAGCCCTCGAAGGGATGGAGTCTTCAGTCCTCGAAGGGGTTCCAACTCTCAGCCTTCGAAGGGGTGGACTCTCAATTCTCGAAGGGGTGGAGAGCTAAGCCCTCGAAGGGATGTACTCTTAGCCGTCGAAGGGGTCTAGCTGTCAGCCCTCAAACAGATAGAGTCTTCAGTCCTCAAAGGGGTCCAATTCTTAACCCTCAAAGAGATGTACTCTTAGTCCTCGAAGGGGTGAAGATCAAAACCCTTGAAGGGATAGAGGCTTCTATCCCCAAAGGGGTCCAGCTCTCAGCCCTCGAAGGGATGGACTCTTCAATTCTTGAAGGGCTCCAACTCTCATCCCTCGAAGGGATGTAGCCTTCAGTCCTCGAAGGGGTCCCAGCTCTTAGCCCTCGAAGGGCTGGACACTCAGTCCACAAAGGGGTAGAGATCAAAGCCCTCGAAGGGCTGGACTCTTCAATCCTTGAAGGGGGCTAGCTCTTAGCCCTCGAAGGGATGAACTCTTCAAGCCTTGAACGGGTCCAACTCTCAGCCCTCAAAGGGATGGACTCTTCAGTCCTTGAAGGGGTTCCAGCTCTCAACCCTCGAAGGGGTAGACTCTCGGTCCTGGAAGAGGTGAAGATCTAAGCCCTAGCCCTCGAAGGGATGGAGTCTTCAATCCTCGAAGGGGTTTCAACTTTCAGCCCTCGAAGGGGTGGACTCTAAAACCCTGAAGGGGCGGAGATCTAAGCCCTTGAAGGGATGGAATCTTCAATCCTCGAAGGGGTCTAGCTCTCAGCCCTCGAAGGGGTGGACTCTCAGGCCTCAAAGAGGTGAAGATCTAAGCCCTTGAAGGGATAGAGTCTTCTATCCTCGAAGGGGTCTAGCTCTCATCCCTCGAAGGGATGGACTCTTCTATCCTCAAAGAGGTCTAGCCCTCAGCCCTCGAAGGGATAGATTCTTCAATTCTCGAAGGGGTCCAGCTCTTAGTCCACGAAGGGATAGACTCTTCTATTCTCAAAGGGGTCCAGTTCTCAGCGCACGAAGGGATGGACTCTTCTATCCTCAAAGGGGTCTAGCTATCGGCACTTGAAGGGATGGAGTCTTCAGGCCTGGAAGAGTTCAACTTCTCAGCCCTCGAAGGGGTGGACTCTCAGTCCTCGAAGGGGTGAAGATATAAGCCCTCGAAGGGATGTACTATTCTATCCTCGAAGGGCTTCCAGCCCTTCGTCCTCAAAGGGGTTCCAGCTCTCAACCCTCGAAGGGGTCTAGCTCTGAGCCCTTGGGGGGTGTAGTCTTTAGTCCTCGAAGGGGTGGAGATCTAAGTGGGAAGTCATCGCCGTACCTCTTAAAGTTAATAATTTTAAGCCCTAAATGCTTCCTATCTACAATTAAGTAGATAATGGCAAGTCGGGGTCATCCACGAGAAGGGGGATCTTTTCAAGTGTTTTAAACATATATGGGAGAAAACATACTAAGCACTTACATACATAGATACATATAAAAGTATGTAAACAAGGGGAGGGGGGTTTGGTTGGTTTGATCCTAAGTTAGCAAATTAAAGTACAACAACTAGAAAAGTAAGAGAATGATGCTAATCATGCAATACAACTAAAGATAGGATAAAAATAACAATTTACGGATCCTTGGGCGCAATTGACTTCCACTTCCAAACCTCTTATCCATCATTGAACATGCAACTTATTTACTACTTTCACTACTTGTTGTGAAGGCTAAACTTCTATCCTTCTTAGATACTAGTTTGCAAGAGTGAATTCGACATATCTTATCAAATCTCACCAATGACTCCCGTAGTTGAAACACAACTCAAGGTATCCCATTGATGGCATTTAGCACGAAGAATCAACAAGCTCGGCAACACTTATAAACACTACATCGTGTCTAAGCATTTAATCGATTTATGCATTTACACAAGATTGGTCAAGAATGATCAACATTCATAGACTTCTCTCATTTGTTACAAGCGACAAACATGACAAAGAGTTCAACATTATCATATTTACCTAGCAATTATCAATCCATCAACACAATCAAAAGCTCTAAATCATACTCATAGATTCCTATCAAGAAAAGGGGGAAATCAACCCACTTCCCCCAAACCCTAGCAAGCAATTCATACAAGTATTTCATATACTCAAGCTTTCAATAACATTAATGATATCAACAAACTCATTCAATGCTCCATAAATGCACAATAGTAAGAGCAATAAATAAGCTACAAATTGTTCTTAAGACATGGGCTTGGAAGCCTTAGTCAAATGCTCCCAAGAGATAGATTAGCTACAAGATTTCATGCTAATCAATGCTAAACAACTAATCATAAAAAACAAGAATTCAAAGATGAAAAATGGAAAGAAAAGGGTTTGGAACAGTACTGAAATTGCAGATGCAGAAGGTTGTGAATGAGAGGAAAAAGAGTATTATTTATAGTACAAAGAAGATAAGGTGAAATTCTGGCCACCAGTTGGTCGCGACTCACGACGGTTGGTCGCGACTCGCGATGGTCTCGCTATGAAGCCATCGCGACTCGCGACGGGTGCCAGAATTTTGCATCGTGTCATTTTCTTCTTCTTGTGGTATGTAGTCATCTTCATAGTCATTCCTCTCAATCTCCAAGTCTTCAATGGCCTCTGGTCTTCATGTCTTCGTAGCAAGTCTTCAAAAGTCTTTGAAAGTGTGGTCTTCAACGGCCTCCGGTCTTCATTGCCTCCGTGTTCTTCCCTTGTCACACAAAATCCACTTAGAAGAGGTAAAAGAGCAAAAAGTTTCTCTTACCCCCCCAAGAGAATTTCAAGGTAAAACACAAGCTCTCGATAATAAAAGAGCACAAAAGTGACCCAAAATAGTACTAAGATATTTATATAAAATGGACACATCACTAAGCCCTCGAAGGGATGGATATATGAGAATACTCAAAATTATCAATTGAAAGTTTTCTATTCACCTATCATTATAGATGGCACCAAGAAAGAGAAAGTAACAAGTATATAAAATGAAATAAAAAAATTAAGTTTACTTTAACTTTACGTTTAAATAATTCAATTTAGCAATAGATTTATTCAGATAATATCTTAACCTCATGAATTAACTTGGGTCACAGGTGTGGTTCTGGGTGTATTAACCGCATCTTTTGGTGTAACTGATTATTCCTTACCTCGAGACCAAATTGGTTATTAGACAGTGAAAATTGTAACAGGTGTACCTGATGCAAACCTATTTTATTTCTTGAATGAATTTATTCTGGTCTTTCATAGTAAAGTGATTGATGGAACTGCCATGAAACGACTTATTAGTCGATTAATAGAGCACTTTGGAATGGCATATACATCGTACATCCTAGATCAAGTAAAAATCCTGGGTTTTCAACAAGCTACTGCTTCATCTATTTCATTAAGAATTGCTAATCTTTTAACAAGGGGTCTAGCTCTCAGCCCTCGAAGGGATAGAATCTTCTATCCTCGAAGGGGTGGAGATATAAGACCTCAAAGAGATGAACTCTTAGTCCTCGAAGGGGTCCAGCTCTATGCCCTCGACGGGGTGGACTCTAAGCCCTCGAAGGGATAGAGATCTTAGCCCTCGAAGGGATGGACTCTTCTATCCTCGAAGGACTGAGTCTTCATTTCTGAAAGGGTTAGAGTCTTCTTTCCTCAAAGGTGTCGAGATCTCAGTCCTTGAAGAGATGGTGTCTTCTAGCCCCGAAGGAGTCGAAATCTGAGCCCTCAAAGGGATGAAATCTTATGGCCTCGAAGAAGTTGAGATCTCAGCCCTCAGAGGGATGGAGTCTTCTATCCTTGAAAGGATGGAGTCTTTAGTCCTTGAAGATGCCAAGATCTCATCCCTCAAAGGGATGGAGTCTTCCATCCTCGAGGAGGTCAAGTTTTCAGCCCTCGAAAAGATAGAGCCTTTTGTCCTAGATGGGGTCGAGATCTCGGCTCTCGAAGGGATGGCGACTTCTGACTTCGAAGGGGTCGAGTTCTAGGCCCTCAAATAGCTACAAGCTTATATTCTTAAATGAGTCGAGATCTTGACCATCAAAGGGATGGAGTCTTTTTTCCTCCAAGGGGTCGAGTTTTAGGCCGTCGAATGGATGGAGGCTCCTGTCCTCGAAAGAGTCAACCTCTCTATCATCTAAGGGTTAGAGTCTTCTTTCCTTGAAGGAGTCGACATCTCAACCCTCGAACATATGGAGTCTTCTGTCTTCGAAGGACTCAAGCTGTAGGCCCTCGAACTCTCAAGTATACTTAGCTTGACCAAAAAACAGACCCGAGGAAGTGGGTGATACTTCTAAGCCAAGAAAGTAATGGACAACACCCAAATCCTTAATAACAAACTCCTGATGTGTCCCAAGGAATGGAGAATCTGGTTTTCTTATCAATTCATCATTTAAGATTTTGAAATTGTGCATGCGTGCTAATACAACTGCGCGTGTCGCTACCCCTCTATCACCGTGCTCTCAGAAGACAAAGAGGCGATCACGTCTTCCCATAAGTTTTTGTATTTCCAATGTGGAAATAATTATCCGTCACTTCAGCCCCCATATTTAACTCTCATATGCTCCTCTATATTTCCTATTCTCATTTGCAGGCATCTTCCTACAAAATTTGGCTTCCGTATTTGTCTTGCGACCGATCCCGACTTCCATCACTTTTTTTCCAGTAATCAGTAAGTTCTTTCATCCCTATTCGCCTTATATAGTGTACTTTCATTTCTATTCTCCTTCCATAGTTCGTTCATCTCTATTCTCCTTCCTTTTCCCCCGCACTCCCCCCATTATCATGGCACGCTCTTACGAGGGTTACACCTCAAAGAAATTTTCTAGTGAAATTAGTGTAAGTGAGTCTGGGGTTAGTACGCTGAAGAAAATTGCTAGAGACCCAAAATATGCCCATTTCGAAGGATTCCAGCCCAATCCAAGATGCTGGAAAGGGCGCATCTCATCCTGGTGCTAATACTCCTGGGGAAGAGGGGTTCATTCTTATAACCGATACGCCCTCTCAAAAAATTATGGAAATTGGCTTCTGGACACGGGAAAACCATACATAACGAGGTTCCCTATAAGCGGAAAAATTGGCTTTTACCCTCCTCCAAACCCAGAGCTAGAAACCTTAAGGGAGGAGGAAGAAGTACATCCTTTGAGAGGGAGGCAATCCTCAAGGGGGATAAAGCACCCTCGAATGGAGACCGTCGTTAGTAAATCTGTTGTGTTATTAATTTATTATTATTAGAGATCATCATCAGTAAATCTGTTGTGTTATTAGATTTATCACTATTAGATAACTCTCTTTCTTTTACCAATTTCAGTGGGTTTCACAAAGGACTTAAAGAAGCAAAGACCCTGGAAGTAGGGTCAAGCTCGGTCCGAGGGGATACTTGATCCCTCACATCAGGCTTCCACCCACACAGCTCCAGTGTTTCCCCTCTCGAATCAGGGCTCCCTTCTTGGAGCAGGCCTCGAAAGGCCTATCTTAACCGTCCGTAATGAGTAATCTCCTCACACCGGGAATGTTAGCCAGAGGACAAGGCGAACAATAATACTACCAACTCCTCCTCACCAAGGCCACTTACGAATATTCGAGGTGGTGAACATGTTCAACTACAACCTCTGCTCTTTTCAAGTGATTCAGTGCCTACATTACCATTCGAGCATCACCTTTCAAGAATTGGCTCCAATCCTAAGGTTCTTTTCCATTCTCCTATCTGTTTCTCTCTCTCATTTTTTAAAATTTTACTTCAACTGAGCTGTGAATCGCTTGATCAAGGCTTGTAGAGTTTACCGCGAAGTCACAATGAGTATAGCATCTCACTTTTCCATTGGCGACGATAACCTTCATCAGGATCTCAGCAAAAAAATGCTGAAATATTGTGAGTGAGAGAATGTCTTGAAGGGAAGGACAAAATGCTCGAAGAAAAACAAAATCTCTGGGATAGTGAGAGGCATCAATGGTTAACAGAGAGGGATACCCTCACTAAGGGGGTTCAGGCCGCAGTAGAGAAAATTCAAGCTGTGGAGAAGAAGGTTCAAGACGTGGAAGAGAGGGCTCAAGCTGCAAAACACCCAGCAACACAAGTGCAACTGCTCGAGCCTTTCCTTACTGCCGAGGGGATTTGAGCAATCCCCCTTTCAGAGGTTGTAGGTGCCTCTCCTAGGCAAGATTCCTCAGTCACTCACGTGGAAGAAATGATTGCTTCCACATCAAAAGAGGATAATTCTAGGGTTGGTCCCTGATAGTAAAATTTTTCTCCTCTGTTTTGCTTTCTATTCTTATTTTTTGGGAATCAATGGAAATACCCACTTATTTGATTTTACCTTTGTTTTCTTTTGTAGTATAATTCAATTAAAATGGTACTAGAAGGTGCTTGAAATGAGCTTTCAAGGGCCCAAAAAGAATTGGATGAGACAAATAAACAGTTGCTGATTGCCCTTCGAAATATTTCTAAATGCAATCAAGAGAAAGATTCATTGAAGGACAAGCTCCACAACCTTGAGGCAGAGATAAAGATGTGGCAATCTAAAGATCATTCTCCCTTTAGGGGATCATCATCCTACCCTTTGGAAATGGGCAAGGGTTCTTATCATACTGATAAAGAACTAGAAGAAATAATGCGGCAAATTTATTTGAAATTTGGTTCTTTGAAGTCCTGCCTTGCCACTGCAACCAGGCTATCATTAGTGAAGGGGCGTTTGATTGGTTACATGGGAAAAAATTGAAGACTGGTATCCCAGAGGAACTCAGTTACCGAACATCATCTCTTAGCTCAACACAAAGTGGCCAACCTTGAAGAGGACTTACTGGCCTGGAAAATAGCAGCTAGCGAAGAGCCCCCTTCAATAAGCGAACCCACTTTGGCCCCTCAAGCCTCTCAAGAGAGCCCTCTAGTTGAAGATACCTCTTTGGTGGAATCTCTTTTATCAGAAAACACAAAACTCTCTGGGAAGATTGAGGCTTGGAAGGTATAATTAACGGAAATGGAGCAGCCTTTTGCTGAGTATGAAGAAGAACTCACCACACACAAAGTAAGCCTTTGTGCCCATGTGCTTTCTCACGGCATTCATTCCTCCTGTTTGATTAGCAAGGATGATCTTTCAAAGTTTCTATTAAAAGCTACACACCACTGGATGGAAGAGGTTAACGTTCATGAGAATGGGACTCCCCAACAGAAGAAGGCCTTTGACCTCATTGTCGATTGGCTAGCGGAACTAAAAGTAAAGGATTTACCCTCTCGAGTGGAAGCTCTGCCGCTCAATCATAGATTTTTACAGTTAAAGATGTTGAATGGCACTTGGTCCCATTAACCAAAAATAACCAAGGGTTTTCCTCAAAATGCCACAGAAGCACTAGGTTATCCTCAAAGGCCCCCTTCGAACCTTCGACGAAGAAACAGTGTCATACTATCATTGTCATTCCTACAGAATACCCTATGGAGGAGAAAATGAAGGATATCCGGATGACGGCTAGCATAAATCTGGAAGAGGTTAAAGAGATAGAGGAAAATATTAACAAGCTAGAAAACTCTAAGTCCACTGAATATTTTTTTCAAACGGGATTCCCCCCCTTAGATGGGATTAACTTGGATAATTGTTAGTATCAAATATTGTAGGCTTATTGTATTTTTTAAAAGAGTCCTAAAGTAATTATTATGGCACCGACCAACCATTTTCAGCCATTTAGTGACCGGAAATGATCAAAATTCCATTCTAACCTAATAAAAAAATTTAAAAGACAAAAATTCCCCCCTCTGTGTGGAACCCGGAACTCGTTTAGATTAATAAATAAAATAAATGAACGGCTTCCAGTCGATTGAGGCTGAAAACACTCCCCTCACTGGAAGACCCTCGGCCCTAAATTTGGTTTCCAAACTCAGTGGTTGTTTCTGCTTATCAAACAGTCTCACTTCATTTATACATGGGCACAAACGAAAGCCAGTTAATGCCTTTCCTTTGACGGCAGCTACTGTAAGACAAACGAGTATAATTCATTCTTTAATATTTTCTATGATTCATTCATTATATTACTAATCATTTAAACAGAGACCCTTCTAAGGTTCCAATGATCTTATCCCACCAAGGTCAAAGTGTTCAAATCAAAAGTTGCGGTGCCTCCTTGTGCGGGTACAGGAGCTGCCAGGTGGCCGACCAAAACAATGTAATTTTGGGGACCAATTCGAGGTGTAGAGCTCTAGGACCTCAAAGGGATGGACTCTTTTATCCTCGAAGGGGTCCAGATCTCAGTCCTCATAGGGAGGAACTCTCAGCCCCCGAAGGGGTCTAGCTCTCAGCTCTTGAGGGGTCCAGCTCTCAGCCCTCGAAGGGGTCTAGCTCTCTGCCCTCGAAGGGAGGGCCTCTCAGACCTCGAAGGGGTCCAGCTCTCATCCCTCTAAAGGATGGACTCTCAACCCTCAAAGAGGTCCAGCTCTTAGCCCTCGAAGGGGTCTAGCTCTGAGCCCTTGAAGGGGTCCAGCTCTCAGCCCCTCAAAGGGGTCCAGCTCCCAACCCTCGAAGGGGTCTAGCTGTCAATCTCAGTCCTCAAAGGGGTCAAGATCTCAACCCTCGAAGGGATGGACTCTTAGGCCTCGAAGGGGTCTAGCTCTCAGTCTTCCAAAGGATGGAAGCTCCTATCCTCAAAGGGGTCCAGCTCTCAGTCCTCGCAGGGATGGACTCTCAGCTCTCGAAGGGGTCTAGCTCTTAGCTATTGAAGGGGTCAAGATCTGAGCCCTCAAAGGGAGGAACTTTCAGCCCTCCAAGGGGTCCAGTTCTCAGCCTCAAGGGGTCCAGCTCTCAAACCTCGAAGGGATGGACTCTCATCCCTTGAAGGGATGGACTCTCATCCCTTGAAGGGATAGACTCTTCTATCCTCAAAGGGGTCCAGCTCTCAGCCCTCGAAGAGATGGACTCTTCAATCCTTGAAGGGTTCTAGCCCTCGAAGGGGTTAAGCTCTTAGCCCTCGAAGGGGTTAAGCTCTTAGCCCTCGAAGGGGTTAAGCTCTTAGCCCTAGAAGGGGTTAAGCTCTTAGCCCTAGAAGGCATAGAGTCTCAGCCCTCGACGGGGTCTAGCTCTCTATCCTCAAAGGGATGGACTCTCAGACCTCGAAGGGATGGACTCTTAGTCCTCGAAGGGATCCAGCTCTCAACCCTCGAAGGGGTCCAGCTCTCAACTCTCAAAGGGATGGCCTCTCAGTCCTCGAAGGGGTGGACTCTTCTATCCTCGAAGGGGTCCAGCTTCATGGGATGGACTATTCAATCCTCGAAGGGGTCCAGTCTCAGCCCTCGAAGGGATGGACTCTTAGCCCTCAAAGGGATCTAGTTCTCAGCCCTCGAAGGGATAGACTCTTAGTCCTCGAAGGGGTCCAGCTCTCAACCCTCGAAGGGATGGCCTCTCAGTCCTCGAAGGGGTGGACTCTTCTATCCTCGAAGGGGTATAGCTCAAAGGGATGAACTATTCTATCCTTGAAAGGGTCCAGTCTCAGCCCTCGAAGGGATGGACTCTTAGCCCTCAAAGGGGTCTAGCTCTCAGCCCTCGAAGGGAGGGACTCTCAGACCTTGAAGGGGTCCAGCACTCAGCCCTCGAAGGGATAGACTCTTAGTCCTCGAAGGGGTTCAGCTCTCAACCCTCGAAGGGATGACCTCTCAGTCCTCTAAGGGGTGGACTCTTCTATCCTCGGAGGGGTCCAGCTCAACGGGATGGACTCTTCCATCCTCGAAGGGGTCCAGTCTCAGCCCTCGAAGGGATGGACTCTCAGCCCTTGAAGGGGTCTAGCTCTCAGCCCTGGAAGGGAGGGACTCTCAGACCTTGAAGGGGTCCAGCTCTCAGACCTCAAAGGGATAGACTCTCAGCTCTAGAAGGGGTCTAGCTCTCAGCCCTCGAAGGGGTCCATCTCTCAGCCCTCGAAGGGAAGGACTCTTCTATCCTCGAATGGGTCTAACTCTCAGACCTCGATGGGATAGACTCTTAGTCCTCAAACTGGTCTAGCTCCCAGCCCTCGAGGGGTCCAACTCTTAACCCTCGAAGGGGTCCATCTCTCAGCCCTCAAAGGGGTCAAGTTGTCATCCCTCGAAGGGATGGAATCTCAGTCCTTGAAGGGGTCGAGATCTCAGCCCTCAAAGGGATGGTCTCTTAGTCCTTGAAGGGGTCCAGCTCTCAGTCCTTGAATGGATGAAGGCTCCTATCCTCAAAGGGGTCCAGCTCTCAGCCCTCGAAGGGACGGACTCTTAGCCCTCGAAGGGGTCCAGCTCTTAGCCATTGAAGGGGTCGAGATCTCAGCTCTCGAAGGGAGAAACTCTCAGCCCTCAAAGGGGTCCAGATTTCAGCCCTCAAGGGGTCCACCTGTCCGACCTCGAAGGGGTCCAGCTCTCAGCCCTCGAAAGGATAGACTCTTTTATGCTCAAAGAGGTCCAATCTCAGCCCTCGAAAGGGTCCAGCTCTCAGCCCTCGAAGGGATGGACTTTAGTCCTCGAAGGGGTCCAGCTCTCAGCCCTCGAAGGGATGAACTTTAGTCCTCGAAGGGGTCCAGCTCTCAGCCCTCGAAGGGATTTACTCTTAGTCCTCGAAGGGATAGACTCTTCTATCCTCGAAGGGGTTCAGCTATCAGCCCTCGAATAGATGTACTCTTCTATCCTCGAAGGGATCCAGTCTCAGCCCTCCGAGGGATGGACTCTTAGTCCTCGAAGGGGTCCAGCTCTCAGTCCTCAAAGGGATGGAGGATTCTATCCTCGAAGGGGTCCAGTTCTCAGCCCTCAAAGAGGTCTAGCTCTCAGCCCTCGAAGGGATCCAGCTCGCAGCCCTCGAAGGGGTCAAGATCTCAGCCCTCGAAGGGAGGAACTCTTAGCCCTTGAAGGGGTCTAGCTCTCAGCCCTCGAGGGCAGCTCTTAGCCATCAAAGGGGTTGAGATCTCAGCCCTCGAAGGGAGGAACTCTCAGCATTCAAAGGGGTCCATGATGTGTGTTAATTTTGTTGTTTTTTTATTGGGATTACTTGTGATTTTATGTGATTAATGTGCACTTTATAATTTTTATTTGTAACAGATCAAAGTTTTCAGGCTCAAGAGGAATTATTTTGTGGCAGTTATTTTGGAGCAGATTTGGACTAAATTTTGAGGGAATTTGTGGTAATAACTTTGGAGATATTTGGAGATTTAATTAGAATTTATCTCTTTAAATCAGAATTTGAATTGGGAAAGATTTTCATTTTAAGGGGAAGGATGGAATTCTCGGAAAGGAGGGATTATTTTTGGTAGAGATAGGAAAATCTTGGAAAATTGAAAGTTAGACTTGGATTTGATTTTCTGGGAAATCTGTTATTTATTCTCGGACAGAAGTAGAGTTTTGTTATCTTGGTTTTCTTTCTTGTTTTATTAGGCAGAGCAGCCAAATATTCTTTGGCCTTGCTTGTTTTACTAGGCGGAGACAGTTGAGTTTTTTCCTTCAAAATTTCGTAGACAAAAAGAACACCAGAGAGTAGTTTAATTTCTTGGCCAGCATTATTCTTGAGTTGATTTCCATGCCAGGTTTTGGATACATGTGCATTGCTTATTAATCCTTCACTGGATTATTTGCGTTCATTCGTTTTCTATGTCCTGCATTCTACATCAAGTGCTTGTCTTATTTATTGGACTTAGGTTATCATGTTTAATTATTATATTAACTATTTGTTTAGTTTAATTATCATGAGTAGCTAATTCATACATCGGAAGAGAATAACAAATGTTAGTTTATAAATCGTGAGGCCTAATTACATTATAATTTATTCTTGCATGTTCTTAATTATTTTTGGTTGAATTTATTTCTAATATGTTTATGCCTGATCAACTTAAATGCTTTTAGAATACTGCTATCTAATTTCCGCCAATACGTAATTGTTGGATGGGATTAGTAAGTAGCACAGTCTTGTGAAAAATAGCTAACTAGCTAAGATTGTAATAGCAAGATAGGGAATAATTGAGCATGCGTTACTATTTGCTTTTACTTTGGTAATTGCTATACCGGGTTCTTTTAATACTTAATGCTATCAAAATGTGTTCTGGTTTAGCGAATACTTTCTGGGAATATTTTGGTAAGGAAAACAGTAATCATAATTAGTTTACTGTCGATAAAGTAAGGAAGAATTGGGGGGTTAAGCATACCTACTTCCCTATAACCGGTAGATGTGTAGGAATCGATTCATTATTGCACCTATGATCGATATTAACTAGCATGGGTTATTCTTAGCCGATATCATTCATTTATATATTTATTTCTCATATTTTTAACGTCGTCATTTGCATTTTTTAGAAGTTAGTAAAATCATTCTATTTGAGGCATGGTGGCATCACCGAAAAGGTTTTCAAAATTAGTGGAAAAATAATTATTGATTATTGCTTTTGCTCCTCGTGGGATCGACCCTGCTTATCATTGTACTAATCAGTATTAATCTGAATTTGCAAGTTATTTGGCGAGTTAAACGATGCTCATCAGTCCAGCTCTCAGGCCTCGAGGGGTCCAACTCTCAGTTCTCTAAGGGGTCTACCTCTCAGCCATCGAGGGGTCCAGCTCTCAGCCCTCAAAGGGAAGGACTCTTCTATCCTCGAAGGGGTCTAGCTCTCAGCCCTCCAAGGGATGAACTCTTAGTCCTCGAAGGGGTCTAGCTCTCAGCCCTCGAGGGGTCCAACTCTCAGGCCTCAAAGTGGTCCAGCTCTCAGCCCTCGAGGGATCCAGCGCCCAGCCCTCGAAGGGGTCAAGCTCTCCGCCCTCGTAGGAGTCCAGCTCTCAGCCCTCAAAGTGGTCCAGCTCTCAGTCCTCAAAGGGGTCCAGCTCTCAGCCCTCAAAGGGGTCCAGCTCTCAGCCCTCGAAGGGATGGACTCTCAGTCGTGTCCAGCTCTCAGCCCTCAAAGGGATGGTTAGTCCTCGAAGGGGTCTAGCTCTCAGCCCTCGAGGGGTTCAGCTCTCAGCCCTCGAAGGGGTCTAGCTCTCAGCCCTTGCAGGGGTCCAGCTCTCAGCCCTCGAAGGGATGGACTCTTAGCCCTCGAAGGGGTCTAGCTCTCCGCCCTCGAAGGGCTAGACTCTTCTATCCTTGAAGGGGTCCAGCTCTTAGCTCTCGAAGCGATGGAGTCATCATCCCTCGAAGGGGTGGAACTCCCAGCCCTCGAAGAGATGGACTCTTCAGTCCTCGAAGGGATAGAGACTTCTTTCCTCGAAGGGGTCCAGCTCTCAGCCCTCGAAAGGGTCGAGCTCTTAGCCTTCGAAAGAATGGACTCTTCTATTACATGTATAATTGGTACATTTATAGATTAAATTACATCTCTTTTACCATTCCTATAGAATTTCTATAATTTGTTCTCAAAGTCACCACGCAACGGTAACCAAACTAGTTTACTTCAAAAGTAATATGTACAATGTTATGTTGTGCATGTACTTAGTGAATAATTTAAAATAGTGTCTCAAGTAAATTCCATAGAAATGTCAACAGAGATTTCCTTCAAATTTGGAAGTTACGAAAAGCCAACCGAAATCAGTTCTAGTGAGAACAAAATTTGCTTGCTTCTTTGAGCTGGTACCTATATTGGAAAGTTTCCATTAACATCCAAATTTACATAAAAAAATCCCCGTGACATCATTATGTGCAATTTTATTTTATTTTATGTGACATCTCTGTTCCATTGAAGTTACATTTTTTTCCACGCAAATGACAAATAATAGTTGGACACAAATAACACTATATTGTGTTTGGTTTTTTGTTCACATCCATCGTATTCATATGTGTAAAGTTAGACATTTACATTGAATATTTAATTGGCATCTTTTGTGAACATATTTGGAAACGAAAAAAATCTTTTATGTTTGAACACTCGAAGGAAGCATGATTCACGTCGAAACTTGTTGTACGGAAAAATGGAGATAGAAGATTATGATATTTGTGATTTATGGAATTATGAATATTCTTCTATGGGAGAGGCACGTGAAGCATACTAAATTCCTAGATATGTGGAGTTAATATTTGCGAATATATGAGATATATTGTGATAAGGAAAATTCCTTTATTTATGTGATTTGGATATGCTTCAAGAAGCAAATTTGGAATAGGAATATGGTAGAGACAATCAAGGAGTATTCTGATATGCTCATGGATATAAATGGGGACAAACACGGCTGCGTTCTACACGAATTTAATAGAGCAAAAATTTGCATACAGATTTTTGAGACTTTCTAGAATTGCTAAGAGCCAGATTCCTATGTTCCAACATACCTGACCTGCAGCACAAAGTTCAGAATCGTACACCTTAATTCCTCGGGAGGAGGAGATCTAGCGTCGACGAGTTTCGAGATTAGAGGGAGTTTGATCAAGGCGGATCGGTAGCAAGGGAAGCTTGCAGAATTCACACGTTATAGTTAGTAAAGATAAGTATTTTGTAATATTGTACTGTATCTTTCTAATTATTGAATTCATTATGAACTAGACCAGACCTCGCAGATGTAGCTGGATTTCATCAAACTGCGTAACCAAGTCGTCTGTCATTTATGCTTTTAATTATTACGTACTTGGTTAAATAGGTCATGTTGGAACATATTAACTAGGATTATAAAAATCGGTAAAACCAAAATTCATTTGGTATCAGAGCTTGGTCACTTATTATTCCCTTGGGTGTGTCAAGGAAAGTGTGATCTGGTTTTACCATGACGACTAAAGAAAGAGCTTCAGTGTCTCGGCCACCTCTGCGAGAAGGCAACAACTACAACTATTGGAAGGCACGTATAAGAGTCTTCATCAACTCGTTGGATGAACTGGCATGGTTTTATATTGAGAATGAGTGGAATCATCTTGCTGAAGATGTTGAGTCGGCAGAAGGAGAGTCAAGTTAAAGGAAGTAGAAACTCAAAGACAAAGCTAGTTGGACACCTGATGACCTCAAAGCATCTCTGGCGAATTCAAAGGAACTGAATGAAATCTTTACTGTAGTTGATGAAAACTAGTTCAAACTCATCTCTACATGTCATCAAGCCAAGAAAGCATGGGATATCCTGCAAAAAGTTCATGAGGAAACGAGTAGAGTTTGTGAGTCCAAACTTCAGATGTTGGCTACAAAGTTCGAGGAACTCAAGATGGAGGAGGATGACATTATTTCTATATTTAACGGGAAACTTAGGGACATCTCTAACATGGCATATCAACTTGGAAAGGTTTACAAAGAAACGAAGTTGGTGAAAAAGACCTTGAGATCATTGCCTAAGAGATTTGCAATGAAGGTTGCGGCAATAGAAGAAGTAAGAGACGTAGCAACAATGAGCCTAGATGAACTAATGAGATCATTGCAGACATATGAGATAACTTTTCAATAGGCTGCAAAGAGAAGTCCTAAGGAGTTGGCATTCAAAACATCTGCATCAAAAGACAAACATGAGTCTGACAGTGATGATGAGTTCGAAAAATTTGCACTTATCACGAAGAATTTCTCAAGAATGCTAAGGAAAGTAGTTAATAAGAAATCTCAGGAAAGGCTTGGTGGAAATAGACCAAGACAACAAGACTCTGGAAATAATCGTGGAATGAGGTTTGAACAAGGAAAATCGATCAGAAAAGTATGTGTTGTCAAACGATCTAGCACATGTATGGTGGCACATACTTCTCTCATAGCTTATTCCAGAGATTCATGGTATTTTGATAGTAGTTGTTATCGCCATATGACTGGCACTCCAAAATATCTCACGAATATCACTCCATACGATGGCAGATATGTAACCTTCGATGATGGAAAGAATAGCAAGGTGATTGGAAAAGGTGAATTGAGGATTGGAGGTATTCTAGTGTTCACAAGTGTACTGTTTGTTGAAGATCTGAAGGCAAACTTATTAAGCATAAGTCAGTTGTGTGATGACAATATGATAGTAGAATTTGAGAAGGACAAATGTGTAGTGAAGCACGGAGAAAACAAGGTTCTTTCAGGCATAAGATCATCAGACAATTGCTATCTGTTGGAACAAGAAGAACGATGCATGATTTTGAAGTAAGATGAAGGAGTTCTATGGCACAGGAAGCTCGGTCATATCAATTATAAAACATTGGTGAAAATCGCAAGTGTGAAAGCTATACGAGGGATGCCTACCTTAACCAACAAAGATGGAATTGTGTGTGGACCATGTCAACAAGGTAAACAAATTCAATCTCCCCACTCTTCTGTTCAGTATATCTCTAGAAATATGGAATTGTTGCATATGGATTTGATGGGTCCTGTCAATACGCCTAGTGTAGGTGGAAAGAAATATATACTTGTATGTGTTGATGATTTCTACAGATATATGTGGGTAGCTTTTCTGAAAGAAAAATCCGATACATTGGAGTATTTAGAAGTCTGGTTATAAAGTTACAAATAGAAAATGGAAGTCCAGTTGGGAAGATTGTTCGAATTCGAAGTAATCATGGTAGATAGTTTGAGAATTAACTATTCAGTGATTTTTGTGACGAGCTTGGAATCCAACATGAATTTTTGGCACCTATCACCCCTCAGCGGAATGGTATTGTAGAACGAAAGAACAAAACCTTGCAGGACATGACTCGTGTTATGTTAGCTGAGAAAGAAATTCCCAAGAAATGGTGGGCAGAAGCAATTAATACAACTTGTTATACAATTAATCGAGTGTATCTGCGACCATTCACTAGTAAAACATCCTACGAGATTTGGAAGGGCAGGAAACCAAATGTCTCATATTTTTATGTGTTCGGAACTACATTCTCAGAGACAGAGAGCAGTTGGCAAAATTTGACAATCGGAGTGATACAGGAATTTTTCTTGGGTATTCAATCAATAGCCATGCCTATAGAGTTTTTAATTGTCGAACTAATACTCTCATGGAATCCATAAATGTTATTGTGGATGATTTAGAGGAGGAACGACAGCTAGATGTTGCAGAAGAAGAACCCAGCAACACTCATGTTCCAACATAGCCGCATCAACCTGACGAAGCAGACCCATCAGTTGAAGCTGAACCTCATCAACGTGATGGAACAACTGAGCAGAGTAGTACTAAGCCTGTCAAAGCTGATCATGTTAGAACATTGTCCCCCACTACTGAACCCCATGTTCCAACACAGGAGCAACTTGAATCTACCACGATAAGTACTCGATCGGTTCCTCGAGTGGATTACCGAAGACTAGTTGGATTGCATTGCTTTGTTTCTCACATTGAACCAAAGAACTACAAAGAAACCTTACTGGGTTAATACTGGATTGCTGCTATGCAAGAAGAACTAAGCCAGTTTGCACGAAATGATGTCTGGTATCTTACCCCTCGTCCCAAAGGCATTAATGTCATTGGAACGAAGTGGATTTTCAAGAATAAATCCGATGCTGATGGCCAGATCACTCGAAATAAGGCCAGGTTAGTAGCTCAAGGATACACACAAGTGAAAGGAGTCGACTTTGAAGAGACATTCGTACCAGTTGCCAGGCTAGAGTCAATTCAAATTTTACTCGCTATTGCCAGTTCTATAAACTTTATGTTATATCAAATGGATGTCAAAAGTGTGTTTCTGAATGGAGTGGTGAATGAAGAGGTCTATGTTGAACAGCCTAAAGGCTTTGAGGATCCTCATTATCCACATCATGTGTTTCATCTCAAGAAGGCTCTATACGGCCTAAAATAAACACCCAGAGCATGGTATGAACGACTTACTAACTTTCTTCTGAAGAAAGGTTATTGTTGAGGGGGAGTAGATCACACTTCATTTGTGCTCGAAAAAGCTTCAAAGTTACTAATTGCTCAAAATTATGTTGATGATATTGTATTCGGCTCTACTTCATTCTTTATAGTATAGGATTTCATCACCATTATGCAATCTAAATTTGAGATGAGCATGGTTGGAGAACTCACAAACTTTCTGGGATTGCAAGTCAAGCAAGGAATGAATGGTCTGTTCATAAATCAAAGTAAGTATGCCTTAAATCTAGTAAAGAGATTCGGTCTAAGTAGTTCTAGAGTTGTTCGAACACCTATGGGTGTCTCTTACAAACTTGTAAAGGATGAGAAATGAGTTGCAGTTAATCGAAAATTATACAGAGGCATGATTGGAAGTTAACTATATTTAACAGCTAGTAGACCAGATATATGTTTCAGTGTTGGGATTTGTGCAAGATTTTAGGCTGATCCAAAGGAGTCGCTCACTACAGTTAAACGAGTTATTCGATATATAAGTGGGACTTCTGAATATGGTGTCTGGTATTCTAAGAGTCAAGATTCTGAATTGATTGGGTACAGTGATTCTGATTGGGCTGGTAATGCTGATGATCGAAAAAGTACCACGGGTGGATGTTTCTTTATTGGTACAAATTTGGTGTCTTAGTATAGTAAGAAACAGAATTCGATCTCCTTGTCTACTGTAGAAGCTGAGTACCTTGCAGCAGGAAGCTGTTGTGCACAATTATTATGGATGAAACAAATGTTGAGAGACTATGGAATACATCAAGGCCCCTTGAAGATTTTATGTGACAACACAAGTGCAATTGATATCTCAAAAAATCCATTCCAGCACTCGAGAACCAAACATATTGATATAAGACATCACTTTATTAGAGATCTGGTAGAAAGGAAGGAAGTGGAGGTAGTATATGTTCCAACACACGAGTAATTTGTTGATATCTTTACAAAGCAGTTGGACTCCGCCACCTTTGAAAGCCTTCAACAACACTTAGGTGTTTGTCAAATTAGAGGTAATTGTTACCTAAATTTTATTGTAAATATTTTGTTTATTTTTGTGTAGAAAATTGAAAAAGAACAAAAAAATATAGAAAGATGAAATATGTACAAAAGTAGAAGATGGATTGTATGGTATGTAGGAAGTTATTTTTGATGTGATATCTCGAGTTGACAAGAGGAAAAAGGGTCATCATTATAAGCCTTGGAAATAAAAAAAAAGAGTTTTGCGGGAAAAGAGGAGGTGAGTTGAAGAGTTGGTTTGGGTTTCTATGTTGTCCAAAATCATTCCAAATTTCTTTTTTCAGCCGTCTTCGAATCCCTCTCGAAATCATCTTGGAAATCATCTTCAAACTCACTACTCTCCGAATCCCTATCGAAAAAATGGCTTCCAGCCCTACTATTCCCACATAAGAAGTAGACCTTCCAGGATCGTCCCAAACCTTAGAAGTCATGGAGGAGGAACAGTGTTCGGTCAATTTGGAGTTGATATTGGTCGAAGGGAATGGACAATGTGCAGAACAAGCTGAGGCCGAACCACTACTTGAAGAAAATCAAAATAAATGTGAAGAAAACTCGGATCAAGTTGGGGCCGAAGTACTTCCTGAAGGAAATCTTGGTCACTTTGAAGAGCCTGGTGTAGAGGAAAAGGCATCCAATGGGAGTAAAGAGTCTGGTTGCTCTGGAAGTGGACGCGATGAACAAGAAAAACTCACCAGTGCCAAGAGGAAGGGCCGATATGGAAAGGTAACTGGTCCTAACCCTTCTCCTTTAAAACTGATGGGCATAGAGTTTAAGAGTGTAGATGAAATGGTTAGAGGCAAATAGAGTAGTTGTAGATTTAACAAAAATCAAAAGCATAGAGGGTGAATACCTGACTGTTCAGGTCAAAGAGCTTGTGACGGGTAATAGAGGTGATATGAGGAGGATTGAGAATTGGAATGTGCATTTTCTAATGGGAAAATATGCTGAGTGTAGAGAAAAAGATAAGTTCAATGTATATTGTCGTATCCCTTGCCCAAGATATGTATTTTTAAGAGAAATTAATGAGGAAGAATCGACGGGAAGGGAAGTTGTGAGATATGGAAACAGTTTACAGGTTGGCTTCTATGATTCAAGTGCTACTAAAAGGATGGAAGAACTAAGGAAGCCTGTGATAATCGAACTTTCGGATAGTGATGAGGAGGACAGTGTTGTGCATGTTTCAACACAGCGGTGTGAAGATGAAAATCCTATGGATGTGGATTCTGATGCTGACCTGGGAGGTGAAGACCAGAATGACATGTCTAGTAATGAGTATGATGAGCAACCTGGAGAGGAAATGACTGACCCAAAAGACTTGGATCAAGATGAGCAGCTTGAAAGACAATCTGATAAGGAGGATGAAGCTGGAAGTTCAGAGTGTGTTCCAACACAGGACCTTCCTGATTTGGCATACTCGAGTGATGAAGTGCTTGATGAATTTTACCAGACAGCCAAAGGCAATAGGAAGGCTGCTGATGCCAAGGTATCTTCCCAAGCAAAAAGGAGCAAGAAGAGGCAGGAATGCATGAAGAAGAAAATACTCCCTCCCCTCTCTGTAAGTATAGCATTTTCATTTTCTTATTTTGATTCAAAAGGAGATGAAATAGGAGAAGTCTTTTCTGAAAGAAAATTTATCCCTGAGAGACCAGTGGACTTAGTAGCATACAGGGAGAGTGGGTTCTCATAATTGTTGGAGGTAATCGGGATGACAAAAGCAGCCACGGTTCAACTGCAGTATAATAAGCAGGTTGTGATTGAGGTATACTCTAACCTCATGGTTTGAAATATGGAGGCCGATTCTCCTTAGTATTGAAGGGTTTATGTGAGGGGAAGGATAATTGACTTGTCTGCTGCTAGAATTAATAGAGTTTTGGGTCTTCAAACTCCAGAGATGGATGGAGTTTTTCCTAAGGATTTGGAAGTCTCTGATGATCAAATCCTAGCAACTATCTCAAGTGGATATAAGGTAGAGTGGCCTGCAATGGGGTATTCACAAGCATCATGCTTATCCTCAAGATTTTTCGGGTTGTATCAGATTGCTGTTTATTGTTAGATGCCATCAACAAATACCACTGCATTGACAAGAGAAATGACCAAGTTGCTATACTGTGTTGGAACACAGAAGCCTGTAAATCTTGGGCTATTCATTCAGCAAAATCTGGTCAAACAAATTACTTCTCCCAAGGCCAAAGATGCGATTATCTATCCTGCACTGATATCAGCACTAGCCAAGAGTGCCAAAGTAAAAGGAAAAGCAAATGATGTGATGATTGACACTGAATTTTTGAGGCCAAACAAGAAGACTTTTGGGTTGAGGCACATTCATGACTTACCTTAGAAATTATAAGGCTCTACATCAGCAGCAGCATATAAGAAGGCCAAGATAGGATTTCTGAATGCAAGACTGGGAGCCATTGCCATTCAAATGGCAGCGTTGGAGGCAGAGAAGACAAGTCTGGAAAACGAGAAAGCATGTTTGGAGGCTTGACCATGATTCTGGATTTCTGATCTATGTTCCAACATAGAGGACAAACTCAGGGGGAGTATACTGATGCTTGGTTATTGCCTTTGGCATATGCTGTTTTGTTGTCTTTGGCATATGTGTGATCCTAGGGGGAGATTTTTGGATATTTTTGGCTCCGTAATCTGAATTATTTTATCTTTTGATAGATTTCTTGGATTTCTAGATTATTTGGTATTCATGCTTTGTGGGAATTCTGGTATTAATTTGTTTTTAGATTCAGTAGTGTGTATTTTGTGCATATGTTCCAACATAGGTGAAGTTTGGAAGACCTATATGTGTGACAAGTTTTTTTTGTTGCGAGATTCATGGCCAAAACATTGTGGGTTCACAAAATGCCAAAGGGAGAGATTGTAAAGTCAGATATTTGCATTGAATATTTAATTGGCAGCTTTTGTGAACATATTTGGAAACGAAAAAAACCTTCTATGTTTGAACACTCGAAGGAAACATGATTTACGTCGAAACTTGTTGTACAGAAAAATTGAGATAGAAGATTATGGTATTTGTGATTTATGGAATTATGAATATTCTTCTATGGGAGAGGCACGTGAAGCATACTTGTTTTATGGAAATTCCTAGATATGTGGAGTTAATATTTGCAAATATATGGGATATATTGTGATAAGGAAACTCCTTTTATTTATGGGATTTGGATATGTTTCAAGAAGCAGATTTGGAATAGGAATATGGTAGAGATAATCAAGGAGTATTCCGATCTGCTCATGGATATAAATGAGGACAAACACGGCTGCGTTCTACACGAATTTAATAGAGCAAAAATTTGCATACGGATTTTTGAGACTTTCGAGAATTGCTAAGAGCCAGATTCCTATGTTCCAACATACCTGACATGCAGCACAAAGTTCAGAATCGTACACCTTAATTCTTCGGGAGGAGGAGATCTAGCATCGACGAGTTTCGAGATTAGAGGAAGTCTGATCATGGCGGATTGGTAGCAAGGGGGGCTTGCAGAATTCACACGTTATAGTTAGTAAAGATAAGTATTTTGTAATATTGTACTATATTTTTCTAATTAGTGAATTCATTCTGAACTAGGCCAGGCCCCGCAGATGTAGGTGGATTTCACCGAACTGCATAACCAAGTCGTGTGTCATTTATGCTTTTAATTATTACGTACTTGGTTAAATAGGTCATGTTGGAACATATTAACTAGGATTATAAAAATTGGTAAAACCAAAATTCAATACGATAGTACGTACATTTGGATAATTTTTGTATGAATAAACAATTCAGATTAGAAGATTGAACCTTCTATTCATTCAAATCCTCATCCGAATGACAAATGGATATGGACTCTGTACCAGAGGCAGTCCTTCAATTCATCCTATCACACATTAACAATGCCAAGGATGTGGCGTGTTGTTCTTACGTTTCCAAGCGGTGGAAGGATTTGTTGCCCTACTTTAGGAACCTGTACTTCCCTCGGAACATTTTTGATACCCTCAAGGGCGGGGAGACCTCGGATGAGATTATCTACAGAATGGTGTCCTCGGTTGAGAAATTGGAGGAGCTAGTTGTGTATTGCCCCTTCACCAACACCGGCCTCAGTTTAATGCTGGAAAAACAAGGGCCATTCCTTCGGAACCTCGAGCTAAGAATGGACAACATTGTCAACCACCAGGCGTGCCATGACGAGGTCCCTTCTAAATTGGACTGCATTAGGGCTGCAGGGGACTTGGAATCCTTGAAGCTTTGGGGGGTGTTGAT
Organism: Rubia yunnanensis; assembly: GCA_037428765.1. NCBI lineage: Eukaryota > Viridiplantae > Streptophyta > Magnoliopsida > Gentianales > Rubiaceae > Rubia > Rubia yunnanensis. The sequence goes on from CM075068.1 coordinate 82,734,303, forward strand.
GGTCAAATCCCCTAACTGGGATGCGTTCCCTAGGCTTAAGAATCTGGAAATAGTTGGAGCTAGGATGGATGATCCTGCACTGTGTTCTGCTCTTAAGGCCTGCCCCAATTTGACCCATCTGTCTCTCCTTGGCTGTGAGGGATTGGGATCCGTCATCATTGATATGCCCTTTCTCCAACAATGCAAGCTTGATTTCTATGGCCAGGGTAACTGCTCGCTCTCACTCACCTCTCCTCGGCTCGAGTTGCTTGAAGTGCAGGGTTGCAGTTGGATCAAAGTTAGAGAAACCCAATGCTTAAGGGGTCTAACAATCTCAAATAATTTAGGCCGAGTGTACATTGTGGATTTTCGGAATCTGGGAGCTCTAGAATCCCTGGCTGTGAGGGGACTTCAGTGGTGCTGGCAGGTTGTGACCACATTGTTGCACCAGGCAACCGTGGTGAAGCATCTATTCATGAAGGTGGAATTCTCGGGCGATTTTGATTCTCTGTTGCCATTTCCAGAAGTTGATCTGGTTGAATTCTTCAATAACCACCCAAAGATGCAGACATTTGACGTACATGGAGCCATGTTTGCTGCGCTTGCTCAGAAGAACAGCCTGAAAAATATTGATGAAAGCTTTTGTATTCAATGCTTGGAGAAGCTTGTGATCACAATAAGATCACCTTTGAGCGTGGAACTGAAGATGAATACACTTTGAGCGCCTTTTGTATCCAATATTTTTTAAAAAATAAAAGATTGAGATTTCATTAATTCCAAAGGTGTGTTAGAAAAGTTGGGATATGATCCCACTGTGAAATAGAATCCACGGAGCTTTTGGCATACTGAGCTAAAGTATAAGAATGTTTGCCTGTCGTCTAATCCAGATTAGTTATGGGTAATTACATTTAGCAATAAGAGTAACTATGTCATCAATGATGAGGCCAAAGTCTGATATATCTTCATTTTGTTTCTTTGCCGCATTGATGACTATTTGTACATCTCCTTGAATACACTCTATTTGAATGCCTTTTCTTATGGCTAAGAGCAAACCAGTTTTGAGGGCGAGAGCTTCTTCCTATTTTGGTGTATAAACATGTGGTATATAATGCGATTCATCGTACACCCACAAGCCTTTATGAGATTTTACGCATCATCCTAAACATGTTCTATTCGAAGATATGGTCGCATCAAAATAGAGTGTGTTGACATATGATGCCAAGGGGCCGCTTTGGCTACAACTTCCATTGTTAGGTCTCACATTAACGTTCATTCCTTCCAGGTCCGACAACATTCTTGTTGCATAGATAGCACAATTATGTGGTTGAAACTGTTAAGGAATTAGAATATTACTTGTAATTGTATTTATATTCTATTACCTTTTCCTAGCTTGTATAGGTATCATGTACTGCTATATAATCTATCCTGAGTTTCAGGAATAGACACAATGATTACCCTTATTTTACCTACATGGTATCAGAGCCTAAAATCCTGAAACCTTAAAATACCGTCCTAAATTTTCTGCCGTCGTTAGTGCGTGATATCCACGCGCCACCGATTCGAACTACTTAAAAAAATTTCTTCTTCCGCCACCAGTTCCGCCGTTTGTCCTCCGCTCCCGACTCTGTTCGTCCGCCGGCCTGAACCTGCTCCCGGCTCCGATCGCTCGCCTGAATCTGCTCCCAAAAGAACCACCTCCGTCCGCTCCTGCTCCGACCGGCGAAGCTCCCAACTGGGCGCCACCGAGTTCTGGAGATTGCGGCGCTTAACCTTGGCGGCGCTTAACCTTGGCAGTGAAGCTCCCCACAGACGGCTCCATCCGACCGGCGAAGCTCCCCACAGAGACGGCGCCATCCGACCGGCGAGCTCCGTCTGAATCAGACCAGCAGCTCAGGCGTGAGACACGCGTGAGATTCATGCGCGCAACCTTTCAGAAGTGCGTGGATCCACGCGCGGGTATACCAGACGCACAGTAACCTCTTCCGGCGCGTGATTTTCACGCGCCACACAGGAGGCGCACGCCAAATTGTTTCTTCTGGCTTTGGTTTAACACAGGAGGCGCACACCAAATTCAACTTCAAAATTCAACTTCAACTTCTTTTGTCTCTTCTATTACTTACCATTTGTGTTATGGCTCTTTTCGCCGGCGAAGTGACATCGCCGCAAGGATTTGCAGTGGCTGCCTCCTCTGGCTTACCTACACGATCTGATTTTGGTCCTGCTCTATCTGATGACCAATGGAGTATGACCATACATTTATTTAATCAGTTTGATTCGTTATCTGACCATGGGTCAGGTAAGTCTACTTTACCTTGGATTCTTGATTCGGGAGCCTCATATCACATGACTGGTGACAAAGGTTCTCTTACTGATATTACTACTGCTACCAACACTGTGAATGTTATACTACCTGATGGATCTGTGTCATCTGCTACACAATATGGGTCTATTTGTTTTGGTGATGTCACTCTTACTCATGTGCTCTACATACCTACTTTGCGATACAATTTATTATCATGTTCTAGATTATTATCTACCTTAAAATGTCTAGCTTTGTTTACTGAAAATTATTGCATTTTACAGAAAATCAGTACGGGGATTGTGATTGGCGTGGGTGAATAGAAAGGGGGGTTTATTGGCTTCGTCTATTGGATACTCGCCTTCGTCCTCATATTCCTACAGTTGCTACGGTTTCTTCATCTGATTTATGGCATAAGCGTTTTGGTCATCCATCATCTACGGTGTTGTCTTCTATTCCTACTCTTGATTTTAGCACCAATAATACTACTATACCTTGCTCTGTATGTTACAGAGCAAAACAGACTAGACATAGTTTTCCATTGAGTTCTACAAATGCTACTGCATTATTTCAATTAGTACATTGTGATGTTTGGAGACCTTATCGAACTCCATCCTCTAGTGGTGCATTTTATTTTTTGACAATCGTAGATGATTATTCCCGAGCTGTTTGGGTTTATTTGTTAGTAGCTAAATCTGAAGTAGCTTCTAGATTTTTAGAATTTAGTGCCTTAGTCAAGAACCAGGGGGGAAGAACAATTCAACGAGTTCAGGCTGATAACGGCACTGAATTTTTGCCTCTCCAGTCTCACTTTACTGCATCTGGGATCATTTTTGAGACATCTATGGTTGATACTCCGCAACAGAATGGTCGAGTTGAAAGAAAGCATCGTCATTTACTCAATGTGGCGCGTGCTTTACGGTTTCAAGCCAATCTTCCTATTGCATTTTGGGGAGAATGTGTTCTTACTGCTGCCTACCTAATCAACCGAACCCCGACTCAGCTTCTCAACGGTCGTACTCCCTTTGAGTTACTCTATGGCCAGGCGCCCAATTACTCTTCTCTACGGGTTTTTGGTTGCTTGTGTTTTGCTGCTCGTGTTCCCAGATACCGTGACAAGTTTGCACCAAGAAGTCGGCGGTGTTTGTTCCTTGGTTATCCTGCCGGAAAGAAGGGTTATCATCTTCTCGACTTGGAATCTCGAGTGATCTTTAATACCCGAGATGCTGATTTCTTTGAAGACCAGTTCCCATAATCTGCTTCATCCGATGAACCTGGCGGCGCCACCACAACATCGTCGGATTCCTCCTTCTTCTCACCCGAGCCGCACAGATTTTTTGATCCGCCTTCTGCAGCCAATCAACCACAACCGGTTAACGTCAGCTTTTCGATGCGGGCTGTTGTTTTACCGATCACCGCCGGCCATTCACTGTCGGTCGATGCCGGCCAGTCAACGCCGGTGGGTCAACGTCGGTCAAACACAGCGAGTCAACACCGGTCAACACCGGTTAGCACCATCGATTCACCAACGACAGTCACCGACCAACTCCCAATGGTCATCTCCGACGTCATGACACCGACATCCATCGGCCGTGCACCGTCGCCCGACGCCGGTTCCTCTTTGCCGACCGTCGTCGCTCTACCGACACCGTCGGTCACCGATACTTCTCCGCCAGTTGCTGTCGATCCACCTTCTACCAGACAGAGTGTTCGATCTCATCGTCCACTGACGTATTTGGCAGATTATAATTGTGATGATTATGCTTGTGCTCTTACCACTGAAGACCCCCCCATTCGACTACGTTCTCTCATGCTTCATCACTTTCCTCAAGTGTTCTCTACCCTCTTACTGATTATGTAAACTGTGATAATTTTTCTAGTATGCATTCTAGATTTTTGGGTGCTGTAACTTCTAGTGCAGATCCCACTGCTTACTCTGAGGCTTCCCGTCATTCTCATTGGCGAGATGCGATGGTTGAGGAACTTACTGCACTGGAGCGAAATCAGACATGGACTTTGTCTCGTTTGCCTGCGCACAAGAAGGCTATTGGATGCAAATGGGTTTATCGGACGAAGTTTCGGTCAGATGGTACTATTGAACGTCATAAGGTGCGCCTCATCGTTCTTGGGAATCGTCAGGTTGAAGGAATTGATTATACTGAGACTTTTGCTCCGATTGCGAAGATGAGTTCTGTTCGCTTTTTTCTGTCCGTTGCAGTTATTCGTGGTTGGGAACTGCATCAGATGGATGTTCATAATACCTTCCTCTATGGTGATTTGCATGAGGAAGTGTACATGCGTCCTCCACCTGGCTACGCTGTACCTCCTGGTCAGGTCTGTCGCCTACAGAAATCTCTTTATGGTCTTTGACAGGCTCCTCAAAATTGGTTTGCTAAACTGGCTCAGGCTTTACGAGCATTTGGATTTGTTCAGAGTAAGGCCGATTACTCTTTGTTTGTCTTTTCTCGTGGATCAACTTCTTTACATGTTCTGGTTTACGTGGATGATTTGGTTATTGCTGGTAGTTCTTCTTCGCTCATCTCTGAGTTCAAGAAATACTTAGGTTCTTGTTTCCATATGAAGAATCTTGGTCTGCTTAGGTATTTTTTTGGGCATAAAGATTGCTCGAAGACCGGAGGGGATGTTCCTTTCGCAAAGGAAATATGCTTTGGACATTTTATCGGATATCGGTTTATCTTCCTCTAAGCCGACTGACTTTCCGATGGAGCAACAACATAATTTGGCACGTGTTGAAGGTCCAGCCTACCATGACCCGGAGCAGTATCGACGCCTGGTTGGGCGCCTGATGTACCTCACTATTACTCGTCCTGAACTGAGTTATTCAGTCCACACTCTTGCGCAATTCATGAAGTCCCCTTGTGTTCCTCACTGGCAAGCTGTTGTTCATGTGTTGCACTACCTGAAGAGTCATCCTGGTCAAGGTTTATTTCTCTTTTCTCGTAGTATGTTACAGTTGACTGCTTACTGTGATTCTGATTGGGCTGCCTGCCCTATTACCCGACGTTCTCTTTCCGGTTACTTTGTGATGATTGGTGATTCTCCAGTTTCTTGGAAAACCAAGAAGCAACCCACAGTTTCTCGGTCTTCTGCTGAAGCGGAATATCGTGTTACGGCTGTTACCTGTTGTGAGTTGTTATGGCTTAGGTCTTTACTGAAAGACTTAGGGGTTGCGCATACTTCTCCTATGCGTTTGTTTTGTGATAGTCAATCTGCTCTTCATATTGCAGCAAATCCAGTGTTCCATGAACGTACGAAGCATATTGAAGTTGATTGTCATTTTGTCCGGGATCTTGTGTACTCATCATATCCGCACTACAGATCAACCTGCGGATTTATTTACCAAAGCTCTCGGACGTAACCAGTTTGATTCATTACTTGGCAAGTTGGGCATTTCTGATCCTCATGCTCCAACTTGAGGGAGGGTGTTAAGGAATTAGAATATTACTTGTAATTGTATTTATATTCTATTACCTTTTCCTAGCTTGTATAGGTATCATGTACTGCTATATAATGTATCCTGAGTTTCAGGAATAGACACAATGATTACCCTTATTTTACCTACAGAAACTCATGGACCTCTCCATGCAGAAGTTTGTTCCTATTATACCACAATTGTGATAAAATAACAGCTGCAATTACCATTTCATTGGGTTCTAGTTCTAATATTATATCTTGAACCAATAAGTTTGCATTTTGTTGTTGAAATACGAAAATCTTCACATGTAGCTCTGATGCGAACCAAACTTGATGTGCCAGCGGGTAATGGAAAAATAAATGCTCAAGAGAGACATCTTCCATATCACAACTTAAACAACATGATTTGAATGCTTTAGATTTTTGAAATCATATTTGCGTAATTTATGTATTTAGTTCTAACTACACCAAGTCTGATTGGTGAAAGACCCCGCATTCAAACTAAAACCCTATACCACTATGAATGATCGACACAAATAGCTGACGTCGGTTATAGGTCAATAAGATCGAGAGCTGACCGACTAGTGATAGACGCCACATGCGTATGGAAATCCTAATCGAACACATTAATACATACCAACAATATAATACAAATAACAACCAAAGACATGAATAGTGCCATCGAAGAACAATTAAAACAGGAACCTGACATAAAAAAGTAACAAATTACAAAAACTTCGATTCCATAGTAATTATAACTACAATTTAACAAAAAAATACAATAATAAAGTAATTCAAATTGATTATAGATTATTTTGCATATATACCATGTGAGCAAGATGAATGAGGGGAAGGAGAGTGGGTGGCAGGTTTTTGGATTACGTGGGAAAAATGAACAATTTGAATAGTATATGAGGTTGCCTTCTATATGTGTGTGTGTGAGTTGACGTAATTAAACAATGTCCATTTGAATCATGGAATAATATGTCACGTATGTGCGACGTCGGTCATCCTGTCAGTTTAACCGACATGATATTATTACATGACCGACTTTGGCCACATTCAATCTGGGCAAATATTTTTTTGGTGCACTAAGATAATAAATTAGCCCACCAAATAAGCCCTACTTTATTTTTAGCTTAAATAATTATTTTCCCACTACAGAAATAATTATTTGTCTAGATTAAATAATAAGCCCTACTTTTTTTACATCTATGTCAGTTTACAATAGAAGTAAAGCCAAGGTTGTCCTAACACGAGTACACGTCAAACTTTTTGGCATCTATGTTAGTTTACAAAATAAGTCAACCCATGGTTGACCACACAGAAATAAAGTTCGAGCCTTTTGGCATCTATATTAATTTATAAAAGAATTTAAGCTACGGTTGACCTAATACGAGTAAAGGTCAAACCTGTTAGTATCTATGTTAGTTTACAAAAGAACTCAAGTCACAGTTGACCTAACACAAGTAAAGGTCAAACATTTTGGCATCTATACATATTACAAAAAAAAAGGTCAAGCCACAGTTGACCTAAAAATAGTAAGAGAAAAGTGTATATATAACCCTATATAATTGATGAAAGTGCAGATATAACCCTGCGAAATGAAAGTGCAGACATAACCCTACGATAATTGGAAGTGCAAATATAACCCTGGTCAGTCAATGCCGGAATAATGGCTTTAGGGTTATATTTGCACATACGTATAATAGTTAGGGTTATATTTGCATTAAAAAACAACTCAGGGTTATATTTTTACTTTCTCCAACATATAGGGTTATATTTGCATATTACCCAAATAGTAAAGATCAAACCTTTAGGGATCTATGCCAGTTTACAAAATAAGTTAAGCCATGGTTGACCTAACACTAGTTAAGTTTGAACCTTGGCATCTATGTTAGTTTACAGAATAAGTTAAGCTAGGTTGACCTAACACGAGTAAAGGTTAAATCTATTGGCATCTATGTCAGTTTAAAAAAGAAGTCAAGTCACGGTTGACATAAGAGGAGTAAAGTTTGAACCCTGTGGGATCTATGTCAATTTACAAAATAAGTCAAGCCACAGTTGACCCAATAGGAGTAAAATTTGAACCTTTTAACATCTGTATAAGTTTTAAAAGAAGTCGAGCCATGATTGACCTAACACGAGTAAAGGTCAAACCTTTTGGCATCTATGTCATTTTACAAAAGAAGCTAAACCACGGTTGACCTAGCACTAGTAAAGTCAAACCTTTTTGGCATCTATGTCAATTTATAGAAGAATTCAAGCTATGGTTGACCTAACATGAGTAAAGGTCGAACCTTTTGGTATCTATGTCAGTTTACAAAAGAAATCAACCTACAGTTGACATATCACGAGCAAAGTTCACCTTTTGGCATCTATGTAAGTTTACAAAAGAAGTCAAGACAGTATTTACCGAAGAGGAGTAAAGTTTGAACCTTTTGGCATCTATGTCAGTTTACAAAATCAGGTACTCCATGGTTGATCTAACACGAGTAAAGGTTGAACATTTTGGCATCTATGTCCGTTTACAAAATAATTAAAGCCACGGTTGACCTAACACTAGTAAAGGTTAAACCTTTTTGCATCTATGTCAGTTTACAAAAGAAGTCAAGCCACAATTGACCTAACACGAGTAAAGTTTGAACCTTTTGGCATCTGTCTCAGTTTATAAAATAAGTAAACTCACAGTTGACCTAACACAAGTAAAGGTCGAACCATTTTCCATCTATGTTAGTTAACAAAATAAGTTAAGCCTCGGTTAACCTAATAAGATTAAAGTTCGAACCTTTTAGCATCTATGTCAGTTTACAAAATAAGTCAAGCCACGATTGACCTAACACGAGTAAAGGTCAAACCTTTTGGTATTTATTTCGATTTACTAAAGAAATCAAGCCACGGTAGACCTAACCTAAGTAAGGGTAGAACCTTTTTGCATCTTTGTCAATTTACAAAAGAAATCAAGCCATGCTTGGCCTAACATGAGTAAAGGTTTAACCTTTTGGCATCTATGTTAGTTTACAAAATAAGTTAAGCCATAGTTGACCTAACATTGGTAAAGGTCGAATCTTTATACCTCGAATTTGGTCTATTTATTTTGGGCGGTGGAGAATATGTGACATTGCACGTCTAGCCCATAAAAAGGACATCACATGCGATATCTTACCGAAGTCAAATAATAACCTTATTGGGTCATATTACGTTGTTGGGCTAGCATGGGTCACTCAAATCTCGCATTCCTCACCGACATGCGACCAATGTCGATAACCTATTGATCGATCAAAAAGGTTTAGCGGGAAACCAAAAGTTTTGGATGCCCAAATTTTGGCAAAATTTCCCGAAATCCTATTTGGAGGCATTGCCAAACAAAAAGTGCTTCCACCTCCTATCTCCTCCACCTCTCCCATCAAAACAAATTCCCACAAATTTTCATTCACACCATATCAAAAAAAAGAACAATGATAAGCACTAGGCATATATTAAGGTTAATTCTAGACAAGATATTATTTTCGTTAGAACGTTGCTTGAATGTCCGACGTCGATCATCCGGTCGGTCAGTGCGACAAGAAAAGGAACTGTGATCGACGTTGCATGTGTGCAAGGGATCTTTTGTTTGTTTGTTTTATGCGGGAAATTAATGCTATGACTAAAATTAGTGGAAATTGTGATGTCATAGGTGAAGGGATGCAACATAATTGAGGTTGGTAGACCTCAACATCTCAAAGAAGGATAATGACAGTGGTAACTTTCACTTTAACGAAGTATATGTATTAGTATGATTGTTGTATATTTCATTAGTGGACTGCCTATTTCTAACACAATTTATGCTTTATGTGAAATTCTAGCAATGGGTTGGCGAGAATTATTCATAGACTTTCAACGTATAGAAAAATTGAACTTACGACTATCAATGAACTTTCAACGTATTTGGGAGGTCGTCGTTGTACTTCTTAAAATTAATATTTTTAAAACCTAAATGCTTCCCATCTACAATTAAGTAGATAATGGAAAGTCAGGGTTGTCCACGAGAAAAGAGATCTTTCTAAGTGTTTAAACATATAAAGCGAAAAACATACTAGGCATAGATATACATATAGATATAAAAGCAAGTAAAGGGGTGGGGCGAGGGGGGTTTAGTTGGTTTTTCCTAAGTTACGAATTGAAAGACAAACAACTAGCAAAGAAAGAGAACAATGCTAATCATGCAACAACAACTAAAAAGATAATTAATCAACAATTAAAGGAGCCTTGGGGGCAATTGCTCCACACTTCCAAATCTCTTATAGATCCTAGATTCATTCACTCATTCATTGACATTTATTTCCTATGGGGAATGTTATCACTTCCTAATTGAAGATCAACATTCATTGCTTCTTAATAGTAATTTGCAAATGCAAACAACGACATTTTGCAAACCTTGTATACAATCACTTTGGACAAACAAAGCCTAAAGGTGTTTAACCAACATTATTTCACACGAAGAACCATAGATTTGATAACAACAAGCCTCCTATCAAGGACATCAAACTAAGCATTTATTAGGCTAACCCTAGAACAAACCACATTTAAGGTTCAACCTATCTTTGCTTCTATATGATAAATATGAGAACAATCCACATCAACATACTTATCTAGCAAGAATCACAACACATTCTACACAAGAAGTTCTAATTCCATGTTCTTGGATTTTCATGTCAAATGAGCTAAGAAATTTGTAACTTTCTTAACACCCTAACACTTCAATCATACAAATAATTTTGATTCTCAAACAACACATGGTATAAATGAATTAAAACATAGCATTAGCAGCACGATAAATGCTTCTCAATAAATGTTCATAAATGAACAAAATCAAGAATCTCACTACATGGGTTTGGAAGTCTTACTCAATTACTACCAAGAGATTACTTAGCTACTAGAATCCATACTAATTAACAACAACGATCCAAACATAATCAAAGATAAAACAAGATGAAAAGGAGGGAAAAACCAAGGGTTTTGTTGGTTGAAACTGGGAAGAGAAGAAGTGAGGACAGAGAGAATATATTGTGCTATTTATAGTACAAGAAAAAGGCAAAAGAATTTTGGTTACCCGTTCATCGCGACTCGCGACAGGTTTATTGCTAGTCGCGATGAGCGCCCATAATTAACATCTACTTTTCTTCTTCTCTTTTAGCCTTCACTCCATTTCACTTTTTCTTAAAATCCTCAAGTTGTCAAATTTTCAAAGTCTCCAAAAGATGATCTTCAATGGGTTCCTGTCTTCAAGTCTCGATGTTCTTTCCTTATCACACAAAACCCTCTTAGAAAAGGTAAAAGAGTGTAAAAGTCACTCTTACCTCTTTGCAATTCTCGAAAGTCTCAAAAATATGTATGCAGATTTTTGCTCTGTAAAATCCGTGAGTATGCAGCCGTGTTTGTCCCATATTTATATCCACGAACAGATTGGAATACTCCTTGATTATCTCCACAATATTCCTATTCCAAATCTGCTTCTTGAAGCACATCCAAATCCCATAAATAAAGAGATTTATCTTATATCAATCTATCTCATATATTCGAATATATCACCTCCATATAAGTAGGGATTTTCCATAAATAAACTATGCTTCAAACGCCTAATATACATAGTCAAATATACGAATTCCATTTATTCCAAACTACTGCAATATTCTGACTTTGATTTCCATAAAACCTTGGCGTAAATATTCTGCATCAGCATGTTGCAACATGGAATGTTTTCCTGTTCAAAATAAGTTCACACAAAATTGTCAATCAAATATTCACTTGCAAATCCCTTGACTTTACAGGATTCATTTTACTGGAGATGGTCTCTGACATAGGGTCTATGGATAAAGCAATACCGTAAAATGGGCTAGATCGTATATGAGTGAAAAATGTTGACTCTATCGTTTGATAGATCTGTCTTAAAGGCTGATTCTCCATCAATGCTGCACAAAAGGAAACAATGAAGTAGTGGGGAAGCGATTCGCTCATTCTCTTTTGTCACGGAATAATTATTATGCGATAAGTGTAAAATTGGAATTTCTTTGGCAACTTAAGAAAAATAATATACATTAATAACTTTGTAATTAGCAGTTAGCGGCATGCAAATTTTATGAACAAAAAATCATATCCCCTAATCTTAAATGAAAAATCAAAATTTACACAACGCACGCTTCTTACATGCACGTTCCTTGTGCAACGTACACTCTTTTTATTTTATTTTTCTTCTACATATTAGCTTGGAATTGAAAGAAGCCTCTATATTGGGGTAATAATCTTTCCCTTTGCTTTAAAATTGACAAATTTAGCCCTACTCGCCACTAACTTATTTTTGTTATGTGCAGCCAGTGCATGCACATTCCCTGGAAATTGTTAAACATTTCAGATTTAAAATGGATAATTTGATGGTAATTGACCTTGTAAATACTTTTGACATCTTGTTTTGTGTCTTCAAATTTGTATAAGTAATCAAATCATAATGAAAATTCACCTAGTATTTGGCATGTATAAAAAATAACTGAATATACAATTGTCTAAAGAAAATACATAAACTCGAGAAAATAATAAATATAAAAACAAAACGTTGTGATTTAGGTTTACAAAAAGAAATTACTCAATTGGCAAAGCCAATTTATTTTGTTATTTTAAAAAACACCATTCCCTTATGCTATATTTCCTGATCAAACAACGTGTACTTGTATATAAAGACTAATAATCTTGCAATTCTTGAATATACTCATGCATAAGTCATTCTCCTTAAAAGTGTTGCACTAAATTTAAGTTTTCCGAATTGAACTAAACATAATGAAAATATTGCAATAATTAATTTTTGATAAAATAAAATTATATTAATAGTACGAATCTGTCTCTTGAAAGACAATATTTTCATAAACTATGGAAGGATCATAAATTTAGTAGCAATTTATAGAAAAATGAGGTCGCATGTTGAATCTATCTACTATAAAAAAATTTCTTTTTTTTCTCCGGCCGTATTCTTGATTCCGCCACTTCACCATGGCATAATCTTCTACGAATACCGCTTCAGCTGATTTATATGACTTTTAGGTTCATATCTATTTATGTTGCTATACATTATCGTTAATTTGTGCTTTAATTTCTTGTTAAAATATATGTATTGCGTGCGATTAGGATGTAAAACTTGTTAGATTCTTGCATGATTTTGTGCTAGGATTTGAATTTAGCTTGGGACTGTTGGATTATAAAATTTGCTTGTAGCCTTGTGTGCATCGGGGTGTAACACTATCCTTGTGAGCTATAAGGGTGGTAATAGTAATTGGATTAGTTCTGCCTAATGCTTAGGAGCATCTAATAAATTCCTTAATTAGGTCGAGATGGCCGAAATAGGTAAGGTGTTTTTAAATTCTTAAACATGGGGTATCGTGATTAATACTTGAGAGCTAAGATCCTAGTTTGTGGCAACTAAGTATTGGGCCTTGTAGCTATAGACCCATAGAGTTATCACAAGTTCTAATGTTTTCTTGTTGAATTCTAGGATGAGTATTCACAGTGGAGGTCCTGATGATCCATGCTACTGCCATGTCCAATCATAGTGTGAGCCCGTGGGAGTTCCCGGGGAATTACATCTCCACATTGTGTGATATACCACTAAATGGAATTAAATTTCTCTAAAGTGGATAGAATTTGAGGATCCAATCGTTTTATGTCAATCATGTGATGCAAATACCCCCCAATACTAGCTAATCATTATCTTAATCTCGCTTTAGTTATATGCTCGTAGTTAGTAGTTTAACCTAAACACAACCGCTTGCTATTCCCAACATACAATTGATGTGATGTCCAATATTGGATTGTGTGATAATAACCCATAAACCCTAATTTCTCTATGGACGACACCTAGACTTCTGGAAAATGGCATTTGCCAAAACACTTTTAAAGACGTTTTTATGTTGTGTAGTAAGAAAGGGATATTATGACAATGTGTTTATTATTATAATTGAATCTTCAAAATTTTTGTGATTATAGAATAGATATAAGAGTAAAGTGCTCATATAACCCTATGTTTTGAGGGTTTGTGCTAATATGACCCCGTGAAGTTGGAAAGTGCTATTGTAACCCTGTGTTTTGCTAAAATGTGCTAATATAACCCTGGAGGCCTGAATTTGGCCGGAAATACATGAAATGACTATTATACCCCTGTTTTAAAAAATAAAACATAAAAAAATGTTAAATGACAATTAAACCACATTTCTCTTATCTTCTGCTCCTTCTTCTTCCTCTTTTCTTCTTCTCTGTTCTTTTCTTCTCCTTTCTTCTTCTCTGTTCGTTTCTTCTTCCTCTTCTCTTTTCTTCTCTTTTCTTCTCTTTTCTTCTCTTTTCTTCTCTTTTCTTCTTCTTTGTTCCTCTTTTCTCCTCTGTTCCGACCCAAAATCCACCCCATCGAGGTGTCGAGGCGTCGCATCGTCGAGGCACCGCATCGAGGCGTCGAGGCGTAGCATTGGGTGTCACATCGGCGGCGCCGCATCGGGCCCAAAATTGAGGCGTCACATCGGGCGGCATCGAGGTAGGTTTGCAGTAATTCATGTGAAATGAAGGTGCTTAGAAGAAGTGGAGTAAGGATTGAGCTTTTTATTTACTGTGTTACAGATGGAATCAGAAGTTTGTTGCTGGATTTTGTTATTGTGTTACAGATTGAGCTTCTAGATTTGTTGCTGGATTTCAACATTTTTTTTCTTCAGGAATCTAGATTTGTTGTAAACTAGTTAAGTAGACTGCTACATTCTTCTTCTTCATAAAGCGACTTCCTTTTTTTTCTTCGTGTAAACTAGTTAAGTAGTACTCTTCTAGAAGTTTTCATACTCATGGAGGATGATTAGAAAAGGATAAAAACAGATATGATTTTGATGACGATCGAAAAAAATGAAACAACTAGTTTACTCAACATTTTAAACTAGATTTGTTGCTGGATTTGTTACTCTTTTGTTAATTTCAAACTAGTGGAGGAGGATTGGAGTGGGTTCGCCCAAGGAATTTTGCCAGATTGGCAACGGAAATCCAGATTCCGACGGTGGTAGGCGGTGGAAGTGGTGAAGCGGCGGTGGAGGTGGTGGTGCGGCGGAGGTGGTGGTGGAACAGCCATGGTTGTGGTCATGGAGATGATGAAGAAGAAGAATGTAGGGGTATTTTAGTCATTATATTATTAGGTTTAAGACTAGGGATATTTTAGTCATTTTAGATTTGGTCAATGCTAGAAATTATTAAGTCAATGCCGAAATAGTGCCACAGGGTTATATCGGCACTTCTGATGTAAAACATAGGGCTACAATAGCACTTTTCAACTTCACAGGGTCATATTAGCACAAACCTCCAAAACATAGGATCATATCAGTATTTTGCCCTAAATATAAAGACAAATAAAAAATTGTGTCCTTAAATGGATATATTGAGACATCATGTAAAAGGCATTTCCCAATAATTTGTGTAGCACGATTAAATCAAAATAACATGATATTGTTATATTGAAGAAAAATGGAAATGTGGTATAAAATCTCATTACCAAATTTCGTATTATATATATATGGGACAAAGTCTTGGGAAGGACAATCTTTCCATAAAGTTATGGAAAGACGAAGTTTAATTAAAATAATAAAAGATTTAAGGTCTTAATTGCAATATCAAAAATTTATTATGCAACATGGAGTAGTTATAAAGTTCATAACCCGATTCATGCAAATAAATTTTATCTTAATTTCTTCTTATTTGCACTTTAAACCTTGGTCTTTCCATGACCTATGGAAAAACCGTCTTCCAAGAGACGTGTATATATATATATATATGTATATGTATATGTATATATACATATACATATACATATATATATATATATATATATATATATATATTGAAAAATTCAGTGTCGCCATGAGCATAACCCAAAATACCTTAAACAATACAAAGCACGAAAATCAAAATCCCAATTGCCCCTTGAAGGGAATATAGCAGAAGTCAGCTCACAGAAAGAATACAAGGCTCACATAGCTTGCTTTTAGAAGTGTTTGTATAGGGAACTTAGATACCGCATACAATTTGACAAATCGAATTGGCTTAAAGTGGAACATAGTAAGGTTATCATAGACATGGATAACAAACCAAAATAACACACATATATGACAAATATAACCTAAAGCAATTAGCTTAAATTGGAGTGTCGAGACTCATTCATTCTTGTAAAAGTCGCATCCATACTGATTGGTGATTGATCACAATGATTGCAATGAGTACAAGAGTAAAATAGAAAATACAATAATCTAGAGATGTGTACTTGTATTCTAATCTGCTGTCACGTACATTCAGAAAATTGAGACACTAACTAGTTCATTCTTTGATATTCCCTCTTCCGATTATGACACTGATCTTCAATTCAGATTGTGCCAAATCTTTTTGGCATATCTGCTGAGACTTTGATAGGACATGTTTAATCTCAATGATGCTACAACAGCTGAATTTTTGGATACGCTGACAACTGCCTACCAAGATCCAGCATTAATACCAGTCCTGTATTCTTCAGATTCTGATAGAGAAACCATTCCTCTTATATCTAGCTACGAAGATTTGAGGCTTCTAGGATGTAATTCTGCAGAAAAGTTTACTAGTTCTGCAGTTTCTCTCTCTAGTAACATATGAACAGATTGTAAATAATTTAACTTTCATTCAGTCATCCATTTGTGATCATCAAAAAAAATCATTCAGGAAACTCACACCATTAATCAACAAACTATCTACTTTGTAAAGGTGAAAGTATTCTAAATACCAATAAATCACAATTTGGTAAAGCTAGAGAAAAGAACCTGGACATTAAAAGCTTTATTCTGGACCGGATCACTGACCCCTTTCTCATGTTTCTCAACATCCGAGCAGCAAAGATGAATTCTACTAAATCATTAATTGGAGCACCCACACCTATTCATTACAAGATGAGAAGGTGACATAGGTGGTCCTTGGGAGAGAATTGGCCTGATTCAGATAGCAAATAAAGATGGATCCAGATTTGCAGTTGAAAAATGCTCAAATGGCTTCAATGGTATACCTGGAGCAGGCATCCTTTTGGTGAAAATTGAGCTATGAATGGAAAGTAATGTCCTCGCAATCAAAGATAATAATAGCACTAACAACAAACAAAAGACAAAGTGCACAGCACATAGAGATCTCTTGTGTCAGTTTACCAATACGCAATATGTATTGCATTATATATGGGAGTGTGAAGCTGGATGATGGCATTTGGGCGTCTTTTCAAAATGCTGAAGTAACCATATGTCAAGTAATTTACAAGCACTAAAACACACATCTGGTATCAATAAATCAGATAAAAGCTAGAAAGTTCGTGGGTATCTACAGCAGTTGCTAGGTTATTTTTACATTGCACCGCCCGATTAGGAACCTTTTTTGGCAAATAAAAAAGTAGATGCTACGCAAAGCGTCAGTTAAATATACCGCTGCAAATAAAAATAGCTGCAACGAGTAGAAACTAATACTTAGTTGTTGTTATGTTAAAATAATGTTTCACCAGCCACTTGTGTACCTATCTTGGCAAATCGAAAAATATCTGCTACGGGGCCAAAAAAAATAGCTTTTAAAGGGGGAGTTGCCTAGTAGTGGGTATTAAATTCAATGATTTCCATGATTTAGTGTCTCTAGAGTAGTTTGTTTTCTTAGGGTTGTATTTGTGTTCATGACTTAATTAGGATTTGTGAGATTCTAGATTGCCATAATTTTCTATGTTTATGAATATTGTGCATGATTTAAGGTTTCAATTCTTATATGATTTATGCCATTATATGTTTTATGAAACACCCACAATTTCATTCATAGTTTAATATTGTGCTAGGCTAAAAAGCTAATTTGGGAGTTTGCTATTGTAATGTTGAGAGTACCAGAGAGATGAGTGCATTAAATCAACCTTGAGAGTGTTAGGACAATCATTAGAATTTAATTCTAACTGGCTAGTTATGTGAGTGATCGCATGTTAGGAGCGGTAGACGGGGGTAGAGTATGAGAATTGATGTGCATGATCATCGCAATATTATTCAATCAAAATAGCACCATTGAGCACAAATTAACTTGCTAGAAATTCAAATTACAACTTGCTGGAAAACCAGATTACATTGTGCTGGGAAACCACATCATGCGCATACAGAAACCATGGATGCTGGAATGGCTTATCCTCACAAGTAAAACAAGTATTAAATCAAAGATAGACAAAACCCAATAACACTAGCAAAAGGATGATCATATTAAATCTAGAAGCAGGGCGGTGATGTGGTGCTCCAGACCTTGAGTCGGGTTGGTGTATCGATCCAAGTGATCACTGTAAAGACAATCTTGCACCCGAGAAAGGTCCAGAACTCGTTGGAGAACTTCTCTTGGCATGGCTGTTGGCCTTAGAAGTTCTTCATTTATGTCCTTCCATGCATCCTCTGCGATTTCTTCATATTTCTTCTTTGCCTCATCTTCAGATACATTATAGTGATTCATGTAACATTCAAGTCCAGTTCCACCCCTTTTCTTTTCAGCCTTAATTAACACACCATGCATAACAGTTAGTGTTATATCATAATATATTTAAATATTGACATAAAAAATCATCAATTATGAACATGAGCGGTTAGCCACAACAAAATACCTCATGAGAACCAGTGTCATTAAGAAATCGAGTTATATAGGAGGCAGCAACAATAATTTTAGGACGTTTTGCTAACCAATCGAACACGGTCTCTGTGCCACACTCCATGAATAAGAATACTGGTGGTTGAAATAAAGGGCATATTGATGTTATCACACTATTATCTTTGTAATCTTCAAATGTAGGCAGCTCCCTTGTCAGAAACCAAACTGATTGCCTGTAACTCGCTCTAGCATATTGTATATTCTGTGAAATTGCAAGAACATAGATCAGATTCAATCTTATCTACCTCAATAATATAATTATAATTTATTCCTTCAAAACTTCTCAAAATTAATTGTTGATACTTTTTATAATAAATATTCTAATTCTAATTAACAATAGGGGAACGAAAACACGCAGTTGAGTTGATATCCTGCCAACCATGAAAATGAGGTAGGGTAGGCCAAAGAAGAAGGTGACCTCGCCAACGGGGGAGTGGAGTAGTGATTTAGGGGGGGTGTGGAGGCTACCAGTCGGGAATTGGACCGGCAGGAGGTGGAGTTACAGGCGGAGGGAGAGGAATTGGAGCTGAAGAGAGGTGACAGAGGAGCAAACTACTGTGCCACCGATCCAGGTAACCCCTAAACTATCAAAAAAGGGGAATCTACGGGTGGATATAATTAGGGGAAATAGGGTGCCTTAAAATGGATTTAAAATGAAATTTAAAGCTCCAATAGTTGTTAGTGGGGAGATTGAATTCGAAATTGATAAGGAAGATGTCGAATAAGAGATGAAGTATTGGGAATGTGTGTTGATTATGTATGTGATAGGTGGGTAATTAACTATGAATGCATTGAAAAGGTTTATGCTGAAGTTTTGTCCATTTGTTGCTAGTCCTGATTTATAGTATAACGATGAGGGATACTTTGTGATAAAGTTTAAGAGCATGGAGGACATGGATGAGGTGCTAAAAAAGGGACCCTACACAATAGATGGTATGGCTATAGTCCCGCATCTATGGAAACCAAACTTATCCATCGACAAGGATATGATTCAAACTGTTCCTGTGTGGATCAAACTGCCTAAACTACCTCTGCACTTATGGGGAGTAAGTAGCTCGGGGAAGATAGGTAGTGCAATTGGAAAACCACTCTTTACTGATGAGTGTACTGTGAGTAAACTGAGGATATCTTATGCTAGGATATTAGTTGAACCGGATATATCCCAAAGCACCCCGGAGGAGGTGAAGATTAGGGATGTGGATGGCCAGGTCTTGATTCAAAAGATTGAGATTGAGGGGAAACCTCTATTTTGTGAGAAATGTCAAGTTGGAGGACAAAGATGCAATGAGAAGGATGTCAGGAACGTTGTGAAAAGTGGCAAGTGAAGGAGAACAGACTGACTGAAACACTAGTGCCTGAATAGAATGAGGAGGAGAAGGAAGAATTTGAGAAGAGAACAGTTGAAGCGAAGACTAAGGAGGGATAAATGAAAACAAGGAAAGGGTAGTCAGTGGACACTAGAGAAATCAAAGAGCAAGGGGAAGAAAACAGTGGAGTATGATCAGTTGGGATTGGCTGAATTTTGTGATGAAGCATAAACATCTGGAGCTGATTAGGGACACTTTGAACATCCTCTTGGGATTTGGAAGGATCCTGAGAAGGATTATGGCCTTGTGCCATGATTGGAACCTAGAATGTGAAGGGGCTAAATAAGCCAGCAAAGTGTATTGAGGTCAACTCTCATCTCAATGGTTTAAACCTAAATGCTGCTGTGTTGCTGGAAACCAGGGTAAAGCAGAGTAAAGATGATGAAGTAAGAAGGAAGTTTGGGGTGAAGTGGCTCTTTGAAGATAACTACAGGGCTCATGTAAATGGTAGAATATGGGTATTGTGGAACCAGAGAAAAGTGGTGTTGAGGGTTAGGAACCTACCTGATCAAATGGCTTTCTGTGAGATTTTAGGGTTAACATGTGACCTAATTTGCTATAGGGTAGCTGTTTACGTTGGAAATCAACTCAAAATGAAGAAGAAACTATAGCTTATTATTGAGAAATTATGTACCTCTAATTGCAGTTAGAGACTTCAACAATCTTTTGACCACAAATGATAGGATTGGTGTTACAAATGTGCAGGCATAGGGATTCAGGGATCTTGAGCAAATGATGATCAATAACTGGATTGAGTGAATGTGATAGTAAGGGTGATTACTATACTTGGTCTAACATGCAAGTAAATGGAGTAATTTACTCAAGGATAGACATGGTCCTAACCAATATTTCCTGGTTTACAAAATACCCAGAAATGATTGTTGAGAACATGGAACCAGGAGTTTCATATCATGCTTTGATTCACATTAAAATTTATGAGGAACAAATGAGGTCTACACAGTTCAAGTTTATGAACTTTTTAATGGAGAATGCCGATGTAATGGTGGCAGTGAAGGAAAGTTAGGAAAGAGAGCAAGAAGGGAGCCCAATGTTCAAGGTTTGGATGAAATTGGTGAGACTTCAAGGAGATCTCAGAAAATTCTCAAGGAAAATTAGTGGGGCAAAATTGAGACTGGAGAGGGAGAGAAAATAGCCGGAGATTGCTCAGAAGGAACTGGGGAAAGACAAATGAACAAGGAGAAAATTAAACCAGTAATTGTGAGGGTAGAAGAGGTACAGAAGTGGAGTGCAATAGATGAGAACATTGCAAAACAAAAATCAAAAGTAGACTGGTTGAGATTGGGAGATGGCAACAATGCGTACTTTCATGCCACGGTAAAGGGAAAGAATAGAGTGGTAGGGCTGGGAGTGATGGAGAGAGAAGATGGCTCAGTAATCATGGAGCATCGAGAAATGGATGAGGAGATAGTGAAGTTTTATACCATACTCATGGGAGAGAAAGCTGACAGGTTAGAGGGTATTGATGTGGAAGTAATAAGGAGGGGAAAATCACTGAGTTTGGAAAGTAGAAAAGCCTTGGTGGAGGAAGTACAAGAGGGGGAAGTCTGGGTAGCTCTGAAAAGTATAGGAGACCTGAATGAACCTGGAATTGATAGTTTTGGGGCAAAGTTCTTCCAAACAAACTGGAAGGTGGTGAAAGAAGATATACTTATGGCAGTTCAAGACTTTTTCAGGTGGGAAAGGCTATACAGGGAGGCTAATTGCGCACTAGTCACTCTAATCCCAAAAGGTCCAACAGCAAAAAAAGGTACAATACCTGAGACCAATATCTTGTTGTTCTACTTTATATAAAATCATATCCAAAGTATTAACAACAAGATTAGGAAGGGTTATAGTTGAGGTTGTGCAAGAAAACCAAGCTGCTTTTGTGCATGGTAGGAATATACATGATCATGTAATGCTAGCATATGAATTAGTAAAGGGTTATAAAAGGAAGAGGGGGGAGAAAAATGTTTAATAAAAATGGATATCAGGAAGGCATATGATACCATTGAATGGAGAGCATTGTAGGTGATATTAGGAGAATTGAGAGTACCTGCACGTTTCTGTAAATGGGTGATGAAGTGTGTCTCAACTGTCAGCTATATGTATAGTATTAATGGGAATCTAACTAACTATGTAAAGGCAGAGAGGGGATTGAGGCAAGGAGATCCACTCTCTCCCCTACTGTTTGTCATGGTTATGGAGTATATGGGGAGATGCCTCCAAACAGTGAAGGAAGAGAAGGAATTCAGGTATCACCCAAAATGTGAGGATATTGGATTGATGAACCTCCGCTTTGTAGATAATGTGTAAGAACAACAAAGAAAAGAGATGCTAGAGGCCACTGAGTTTGAAGAATGGATGTTGCCTTTTAAATACTTAGGGGTGCCACTGTTCAGTAAGAGACTGACAGTCATTGTTTGTCAACCTTTGGTGGAGCGAATGGTGGAAAATTTGAAACACTGGAGTGTCAAACAACTATCATATGTTGGAAGACTGCAATTGATAAAAAAGTGTGATGTTTGCTATTGCAAACTACTGGCTACAGTGCTTCCCAATACCAAGGGCGGTGCTAAAACATGTGGAAGCAATTCGTAGATCCTTTCTGTGGAGTGGGAGTGAAGTGATTACAAAAAAAAGGCACCAGTTGCATGGGAAAAAGTGTGATTAAAAAAAGGAGGCTTTAATGTAATTGCTTTGTATGAATGAAGCATAGCATGTCAAAGTAAGAGCCTGTGGAATCTTTGCATGAAGGTAGATAGACAGTGAATAAGGTTGATGCACAATTACTACATCAAAGGCAGGAATGTATTGGAAGTGGAGTTTCCATAATCCAGCTCTTGGTTGCTGAAGAACCTGAACAAATGTAAGGAGAAAGTGCAGGACCTGGAGTCATGGAGGAAACATGCAGAGAAACAAAAGTTCAGAACCAGGGAGGTTTACTAGGAACTGAGAGAGCAACAGAGCAATGAGCAATAGAGTAACATCTTTTGTGGGAACGCAGCAAGGCCGAGAGCTCAGTTTATGTTATGGTTGGCTTGTCACAAAAGACTAGCTACAAAACAAAGACTTAAAAAAGTTTGGGTTGGTTAATGAAGATAGATGTGAGCGGTGTGGTCAGGAAGAGAGCCAGCAACATCTGCTATTTGAGTGCTGCACAGTGAACAAAATCTAGGCAAGGGGGGCAAGGGTTTTGAGATGGATGTAGGTACTCAGAAAACCACAGAAATGGGAGGAGGAAATGGAATGGGTGATCAAAAGATGCAAAGGCAGGGGATGGAGAGCTGAACTCTTGAAGATTGCAGTCTCAGAAGCTGTATACGAGATTTGGAGAATTAGAAATGATAAATGTTTTAGCAAAATAAATTGTGTACATGTAGATGATGTTACAAATACGATTTTGGAAAGTGTAGTGTGATGAGCATGGGCGAAATAAAAGCTTAAAATGCAATGTGCAAAGTTTATGGTGGAGGAAAGTAACTAAGGAAGGGAGAGATTGAGATTGTAACTTGATTTTGGAGATGAAATGAAATTCTACTTATTTTTTAAAAAAATTAATTTATTCTACCTAGCACCCAAAAATTCACTAATTACTGCAGATTACAAGTAAGAGAGTTATTATCATTAACTGAGAGCATAACCCTTTTACTTTTCACATTATAAAGAAAGGGAAGCTTTAGGAAAGAGGTGGCGTGTCCTAGAGTTTAAACATGTCAATTTACTTTTTAACTTAAAAAACTTTATTTTTTAAAATTTAAATATTTGTATTTTATAATTTAAAACATGCAATAATATGTATTTGAATGTGAATATATTAAAAATATTATATAAAAAGTATAATATTCAACTTTAAAATACATTATTCAAATTTAAAATTTTAAAATTTAATTTAGTAAATATAGTTTATAAGTAAAAAAATATTTAGTGAAAGACATTGCCGTATGTCAAAAAACCTCTTAAAAAACACAACCATACACACACATATTACTCAATCTTTATAAAGAGAACATCATTGTAAGTTCATTAGCATCCGACCATATATACCTCTTCTTTGAAACTTGATAATGCATAAGGTCGAGTCATCCGATGTCTAGTTAATTCCTGCTCAGCCCACTCGTACAAATTTATAATCTCAGTGTACAATTCTTTCATGTATTCCGGTAGTCCACCCATTTCATTGACATTCCACCTTATATCAAAGAAATTATTTACTAATAAAGTTTACATGTTTCTGTACCATTGTTAAATTGAGATTGCTTTTACCTTTCTAATGCATCTGTGAAGGCTTTTAGTTCATCAAGAGTGCCATAGGCATCATATGTGTCATCTACAACTGTGATGCAGACAAATGTTTTGATCGTGAGGATTCGAGACAAGGAAAATTGAGGTTCAGACATACATCCTGTGATCCAAAAGTAGCCTTCAACTAATCTATCCCTTGAATAAGGGAATCTCGACTCAAATTTGAAGTCCTCATACCACCTAAAACGATAATTTAAGTGTCATTACGAATTTCTCTTTCCGTAATCGTATAACATTTTTGTAAGAGTATAGTGATAAAGAAGGAAAGATTAAATTAATTTACTTACTTTTCAGACAAAAATAAAAACTAAAAGAGTAAAGTGCTAAAGTAACCCTGATTTTAGCTTGAAAGTGCTAAAATAAACCTGCAATCTCAGAAAGTGACAAAATAACCTTTGAATTCGTTGACTTTTTAGCTACAATTTGTGGCTGGATTTGATTGAAAAGACCGTTTTACCCCTGTAAAAAAAAGAAAAAATTCAAAAAAATATCTAGTAATATCTAATAATATCTAATACCATTTTGTGACCGGATAATATTTTCTTTCTCACTTAATTTTCTTTCTTTCACTTTTCTTCCTCCGCTTCTTCCTTCCTCAGTTCACTATTCTTCGAAATTTCGCCGGGCAAATAGCGGTATCTTAATTTTAAGAGATCACCATTACCCTTACTCCTATGTTTGCGTTATTTGCAACTCATATATAGTTCTTCCGCTATTGTATCAAATGACGGATTCCATTAAATATTCTGCAATACCTTCTTTTGGTTTCCAAGGTTAATACTGCATTTGTTCAACAATTAACACATTGAAATTGATTTGTTTGGTCCCCATAGGCAGTTTTCAGGTTAACTGGAATGGTCTTCCAATATGGCCAGGGGTATTTTAGTAATTTTACAAATTTAAAAATCAGAAAAATAAAATTTTAGCCACCATTAAAGAAATGGGCGCGTGAAGCCACGGTTTTTTTTGAGTCTAAGACCGCGCGTGAAGCCACACATCTTCTTCCTCCTGCAGTAGCCATGGTTTCTCCGATGCTGACGATCAGATTCATTCGCCATGGTTTCTTCATTCGTCTTGGTTTCTTCGCCGCCACCGGAGCAGCTCTAGGCAGGTAATCAAATTTGTTCGCCATCATTTCAAACAATAACAGACTCGATCGGGTCTTCTCACTCGCCACCGGCGGTGTCAACAACAGGTTAAGAAGCCCCGCAGTGAGCAGATTTTGACCTACCGTGTTCGGGATGCGGATGTTGAGATCCTTGATTTGGCTGAGCAGCTTGTCCAAAGTGTTGAACTGGCGGGCGGTGGAGAGAAATTTGAGGATGGATTGGTATGTATTGGAATTGTGGGAGAAATTGGGCCGCTAAGAGGCCTAGTGGAAGAAGCCGAAAGCCAGAGAGTGATGGTGGAGAAGAAAATGATTGATTGCACATGATGGTTGAAGGAGAGGAATGGTGGATGGCGGCGGGGAAGTGGAGGTCAGCGGGTGGTGATACGTGGAGGTCGGTGGGAAGAGGCTTCATCGGGGAAGAAGGGTTTCCTTCTTTTTTATAATTTTTTTAACCCAGAGGTATAATAGTCATTATATAGATTTTGACCAATTTTACCATCGAATTTAATTGAAAACCGCCTTTGAGGACCAAAAAAATCAATTTCAGTATGTTAATTGCTGAACAAATGTGGTATTGATCTCGGGGACCAAAAGAAGGTATTGGAGAATATTTAAGAGACCAAAAAAATAATTTAGGCTATTTATAACCACTAAACAAACATAATTATATGAAAAAACAGACCTACTCTCTCATATTAACTGGGTAGTATTTAATTAAAGGCTAAGTCTTGGAAAAGATCATCTTGCTTATGGAAAATGAGGTTTAATTTTAATAATAAAAGGTAAAATGTCTTAGTTGCAATAGTAAAAATTTATTATGCAACGTGGAGTAGTTATAAAGTTTATAACCCGATTCATACAGCCCAAAATTTTTATCTTTATTTCTTCTAATATGTACTTTAAACCTGGGTATTTCCATAACTTATGGAAATACCGAAACTCTTAATTAAATAATGAATAAACTAAAACGTCACTTAAATTCTTTTCATTTGTGTATAATTTTCAGTAGTGCACATGTTAACTAGTTATAAATAAAGTTATGTAAATCAAACTTAAACTAATACTCCATACGTGTGGAGAATAAACAAGTGATGAAAACAAACGAAACCAAGGGAAGAGTTTAATCAAGTACCTCAATAGCCCATGAAGCTCCTTTCTATACAGCAACTGGAGATAGCTGTAATTCAATTTGGCAAACCTTAGGAGTAAAGGGTTTTTGGCTTCATTCTCCTCGTACGCCGACATGTAATGACGAGCCTCTATTAATGGAGTACCCCTGTGCAGCGGCCGCTGAAGTGCATGATTCACTTGTTTTGCAAATGATGATAAAGGCGTTAATTCGGACATTGCTTGTAGGTTAGTAGTACTGAAACATAGGGCTTCCTCTAATATGTTTTCTCCATGAGTCCTCAAATGAGCTGCTTCGTATAAACTCAATAGTCCCTTTTCATCGTTGCGCAGAGACTCTTTGAAATGCCCCTTTTCATTCATAAATTGCTCAAATATACCTGTAAATCTACTCTTTATTAGTTTAATAATATAGACTTCTATCACTGGCTAACAATGGGAATAAGCATCCATGGCGCCAATGCCAACCTTGATCTCTAATACAAATTTGTATTAGGTAGAGTTGATCAATGATGTTATATATTAAAGAATTTCTTTATCAACTACTAGAGTTCGTCTCTTGTGAGACAAATCACTAATAGAATTGGACTAAATTGTAAATTATCACAATTACACATTAAATCCCTGAACTTTCAAAACATCAATATGAAACCTCATCTTGAAATCTTTGCAATTAAATCTCCAGTCTCACCGTGAGATGGTCTTATACAAGACTTTGTCCAACTACTAATATGAGACTCTTATCAAGGCCCGGATCTCAAGAGATTAAATAATATTTTAATTTAGTTCAGTTTAATTCATAGTTCAGTTCACCTTAATTTAATTAATTTAATTTGGTGACAGTAAACTTAATTTAGTCATATGTTACTATTTTTAAATAAACTTATTTTAGTTCAATTCAGTTCAAATCAACTCAGTTAAAATTAAATAAGGTCAGAAAAGATCCGATCAAATCTAGAATACGGTATCTATATTGCCACGCAGGAGAAAGATAAGCCACATACTGTTAGAATAAAGAAAGTAGATGATTACCGGAGGGTATATTAAAGCCGTGCTGCCTCAACAGTCGAAACAAAAGAGCCGTAGCAAACAAATCATTTTGAATATGATCATCAGAGTCTGCATTTTGAAGGTAGATTTCCTCAAGGAGAGACTCAATCTCTTTGTTATAGTGGTATGAAATTCCAAGTCTTTCTACGGAGTCTATCAACATTAACTTTTCAATTGTGCCCCCTTCTCGAATCACAGCTAGCATCCTCGCAACTTCTTCCTTCATCGTTTCTATCTCTTGGGCTCGCTTCTCCAACCCCTAGTAAATAATTAAGTGTTTGATATAAATTTCGATTTCTTATAAACTACTACATAAATGACTACATCCTTCGTTCTAATGCTATTGACCACTCCATTTTTAATGTTATTCGGTGATCGTCTTTGACCGTCAATCTTTAGTTACAAATATTAATTTCGTACAAAAAAATAAATATTGAAAAAATAAATATTAAATTAATTCAATAATATCTCATATGATATTTTTATCACACATATATAATTATATTTATGGTCAAAATTTATGAATTTTAACTTTGTAAAAGTAAAATGGCCAAAACTGGTGAGAATGGAGGAGTAATATCAATTTGTTAGTTTCGATAAAGGTGTTTGAAAAAAGATAAATCATAGAGAGCTGTAATCAATGGGGAGGAATTAGGAGGAAATATGTCTCAACCCTATTTGCATCGTAATTATTATCTGTTCAGTAAATGTATTTGATTGTTAATATATTTATCTATATATAATAATAATAAATAAAAATTTAATATTTAAGAATGATTTGTTATGACGAATTAAACACTATCATATACAATGACATTATTGTTCATATATTTATTCAAATATTTTGTTAAACTTTAACAAAAAAATAGTGATCAAAAGCAAGAACACAAATCCAGATAGGACGGAAAGAGTACCTTGAAATCTAACATTAAGTGTTGGATAAATAGCTACTGCTTAAATAGCTTTCTCATTGAATAATAAGTGTGCGTATAAGTTAGTTTCGATGGGAATAGGTAATATGAACGAGAAGTGTGTTTAAAAGAGTAAATCTTGAAGAGCTGAAATCAATAACGGGGAGGAATTAAGAGGAAATGTACAACCTTCTCGTCTACCGTTGTGGACTTGAACCGGTCCGCCCAGATGCCTCGTGGAAAATAGGCTAAAGGACGAATGATCTCATTCTGGCTGGTGTGGGCAGTAGTAACATTTCCAGAATCCATCCTCAACTGTATATCAGAATATTCCTGAAAATTTGAACGAACCTTAACTTTGAAATCAAACTAGTCTCAGCTATTGAAGTTGTTGATTCTATGCAGTCGAGATATGAAAGCCTAGTGTTAGACTCTACATATAGAGGAAAATGCATCGAACCTATATAAGAAAAGTACTGATTAATCAGGTATGACATGTGCCACTGATTTGATTTATCAGGTATGACACGTGCCAATGTTTTTTTTATACCACTATACTGTATCATTGAACTAGAGAATTTTATTTAAAATCTTGTACTCCCTTCCATTTTTTATATTGAAATCCATTTTTTTTATGAAATGTTTGGGTTCAATGCTTAGGGAATAGTTAATTAACTTGGGTGCATTTGTATTCATGATTTGGTGTATGTTTTGGGAGATTCTTTAGTCCTACCTATTTCTGTGTGTATGTGATATTATGTTGGCTTGTTCTTCATATTCTTGTTAATTGCATGAATGTCACACTAAGTTTGGCACACACTTTAGTCTACATTCATGTTGGTGAATCTATTGATATCCTCTAGGGAAGAAAAACCTAGGTGTGATATGGGTAGTAGGGTGTGGGACCGTGTGGGTGTGTACACGTGGATCTTTTTCGAGTTACCGTTACGATGACATCACACTAATCTTAGCTAGTGAGTTGGTCCGAAGGGTTATGAATAAAGATGACGTTGGTAGCAAACTAGGGTTAGCGTGTTTACAATCTTAGAGACATCGATAAAGTGTCTATCATTTTCCCTCTGTAGGCCTAGGGAGAAGCATTTGTGGTAGAGTGCCCAGGACGTAATCGTTCGGGGGAGAAATATATTTGCATAGCGGCAGGGCCGTTGTTGCACTCCCCTGGTTACAGAGGTGGTGCCAATGGAAGATTGCAAGAGCATCCTAAATGAAAGGTATGAGGAAGTGTTGACCATCGACCACACCACGTGTCATAAATACTAGAATAGGTTTGCATGTCGAGGATCAAAGCATATTACCGATCATGTTACGCAAATATTATCCAAGTGCTAGTATAAATAGTTTTATTCTCTTGTGATCTCGCATGATTTTAGTTGTTAGTTAAAACCCCCATAAATCATGTTTTGCAATATTAGCTATTCCTAATATGGATAGATGACGATCCGGACGTGGCTGTGTGTAGTTGGCTTTTAGACACCTATCATCTCCGTGGACAAACCCAGTTTTGCCACTATCTACCCTCTAGGTAGTTTAGTAGTCGGAACAGGAGCAGAATTACAAATCTTTTATCTTTGATTTTAAGCCTTCGCTCAAGTTTTTAGTTGATCTCCCATAGTTTATTTATGACCCCGAGTGGAGGCGCATCAAATTTTGGTGCCGCTGCCCGGGATAATAGTCTAAAAATTTATTTGTTAACTTTCATAGCACGTTAGTTGAGTAGTTTATATTGTTTTTGTTTTGTTTTTGTTGCTTTAGTTGGTTTTTAGTGTTGAGCCCGTGTTATAGTTGTTCCTTTTCTCTTAACCCGTTTACTAGTACTGTTTTTGGGTTGGTTTTTGTTTGGTTTCTAGTTTATGGTACATACCCATACCACAAACTTAAGAACTTTGCAAGTACTACCGGAAGGCACAGGTAGTCGGAGGAGAAGAAGAAAGAGGACTAGAGCAAGGGTTCCACAAGAATCGGTAGTGGTTGAGGTGCAAGTAGTCATGGAGGAGGACAACCGCAGTTTGAGAGAATTTATGGCTTTGAATTTAGAGAATCAACCCCTCTGCATGTTTTCCCCCCATTGCCACCCAATGCCACATGCGAGCTAAAGAGTGGGATGATCCAATGCTTTCTGAGTTTCCATGGGATGGTCAGGAAGAATCCAAACAAACATCTCTCAGAGTTCCATCTCGTATGCACCAACATGAAGCTGCTTAGAGTATCAGAAGAGGATTACAACCTTCCATCATTTCCCTTTTTGCTGCGAGATTCGGCAAAGGATTGGTTATATTATCTTCCGCCGGGGTGCATTACATCGTGGATGGATATGAAGCGTCGTTTCCTTGAAAATTATTTTCCAGCTTCAAAATCTGCGGGGTTGAAGAAGCAACTGTCCAACATTTCTCAGATG
Source organism: Rubia yunnanensis (assembly GCA_037428765.1). Classification (NCBI taxonomy): domain Eukaryota; kingdom Viridiplantae; phylum Streptophyta; class Magnoliopsida; order Gentianales; family Rubiaceae; genus Rubia; species Rubia yunnanensis. The sequence continues at coordinate 82,765,012 of CM075068.1, forward strand.
GAAAACGAATCCCTATATGAGTATTGGGAAAGATTCAAAAGGATGTTGGCTAGTTGTCCTTATCACTCATTCAAGGAAGGTGACTTGGTGTATTACTTCTTTGAAGGGCTCTGTGATGATGACATGAGGATGGTTAATGTGGCTTGCAGGTTCCATCGCCAACAAGAGTCCAAGGGATGGAATGGCATTGTTCAAAGAAATAGCGAATAGAACGAGGCAATATTGCATAAGATTAAGAGTGAAAACGTTGGATGAGACGTCTCAATCTCCCAAGTTGGAAGAGTAAGTGCAAGCGCTTGCCTCTCTGATGAAGGAATTTATAAAGGGGAGAATCCAACAAGTCAAGGTGTGCGAAATATGCAGTTTAGACCATCCCACCGACATGTGTACACAAGTGGTCGAAGATCTCGAAGAGGTGAAGACGTTGGATTTCAATGGGGGCAATAGGCAATTTACAAGGGGACAGCAACAACAAGGTTCTGGGTGAAACAAGGAAATGAGAGGCAAGATCCCTAGGAAAATACTTTCAACCTTCGCGATCAACCCAACTTCTGCTGGCGCTAGGAGAACCAAGGTAAAGGGTTTAACCGAGGTCCACAACCTCAACCATATCCTAGAGGAGAAGGACCTTCCAAAAACAACGCCGTCTTATACAAGTCAAATGGGGAAGGGATCCTAGATACTATTGGGCAATTGGCAAAGAAACATGTGTTCATGGAGAGAAAAAGGAGAGAAATTAAGGAGCTTGATACTAGAGCATTCTCGAGCATCAAGAACCTTGAAGCCCAAGTCTGGAAACTTGCCACCTTGGTAAGCCAACTTGAGGCTAGAGAATCCAGCAAGCTACCTGTAAAAACCCCCCACCGAAATGAAAATAGAGTAATCGCTTGATTGAGGAATCCATGGATAAGGTCAAATTGATAAAACAACGCTTACAGATGGCTCAAAGTCGATGAAAGAGTTACGCGGACCATCGAAGGAGGGATTTGGATTTTGGAATAGGTGACCAGGTGTTTTTGAAGATAACCCCTCACAAGGGTTTAGTCCGGCATGGAAAGAAAGGAAAACTGAGTCCTAGGTACATTGGCCATTTTGAGATCATACAGCGACTCAGGCCAGTTGTGTACCGACTTAACCTACCTAGCAGTTGGGGAAATTACACAATGTCTTTCATGTGTCACTTTTGAAAAAGTATAACCCTGACCCCGGACACGTGTTAAACTATGAAGACTAAGCAGTGAACGAAAAGCTAATTTACAAGGAAAATCCCGTGAAGATATTGGATCGAAAAATCAAAACCTTGCGAACTAGGGAGATTCTTATGGTCTTGGTGTTATGGAGAAATCAAAAGGTTGAGGAAGCAACTTGGAAGCTGGAAGCTGAAATGAAGGATAACTACCCAGAGTTGTTCACCGAAGATGAAAATTTTGAGGACGAAATTCATTAAGGGGGAGAGATGTGAAAACCCCTGCCGAAATGAAATTAGAGTACATGTAATAATTAAATTTTATCAAAAAAATTCCCATCTTTCCTTTAATTTATGATATATATATATATATATGTATTATTAAATAATATATATAATGATAATAATACTAATAACAATAAATAAATAAGTACGTTGAAATTACCAAGAAAGAATTACACATAATCATACATATATATACATATTATATGACAATAGTAATGATAAGCAAATAAATGAGTCAAGGAATAAATAAATGCAAGAAATTACCATGAAGGAAAAAGCTAGCAGCGGATTTGAAAAAACTTATCCAAAGTAATTTTTTGGGCAAGTGGTATTACTAGGAAGGAATGAACGGCGGACGTGAGAAGAAATTTTAGGCAATAGGCTTGAGGTTATAGGATAAAATTGTAGGTTGAGTAGGTGTCAGAACCTATGTTTCATCTAGTATAAATATTAGATCCCCAACTCTTACCTTCTCACACAACAAACAAAATTCTTACCAAAGAACAGTGGTGAATAGTGGTAAAGTAGGAAACGGAAGTTGCCCAAGCCCAAGTATAACCAAGGTGAGTGTTGTATCACCCTAGCACGAATTTAGTAAAATATGAGTTTATGTTTACATATATATATATATATGATAGCATCAGAACCTGACTCTCTCGAGCTAAACTCGCCACCTCTAGAACCCCTGCTGGAACTCTCCACCTCTCGAACCCCTGCTGCAACTCCACCTCTCGAACCCCTGCTGCAACTCCACCTCTCGAACCCATGCTGAAACTTTACCTCTCGAACCCCTGTTGAAGTTCTATCTCTGGAACCTCTACCAAAATACTACCAATCGAACTCCTGCCAAAATACTACTACCTCTCAAACCCATGCCAAAATACTACCTCTAAAACCCCCGCCAAAATACTACCCCTCGAACCCCTACCAAAACTCTACCTCTCGAACCCCTACCACAACTCTACCTCTCGAACCCCTGCCAAAACTCCACCTCTCGAACCCTACTGAAAATCCCACCTCTCGAACCCCTACTGAAACATTTACCCCTCGAACTAATTCCCTGAAACATTTACCCCTCGAATATGTGTCCCTGAAGCCTTTACCCCTCAAACTAGATCCCTGAAACCTTTACCCCTTGAATATGCGTCCCTGAAGCTTTTACCCCTTGAAATAGTTCCCTGAAACCATTACCACTCAAATATGTACCTCTCGAATCTTACCCCTCAAACTAGTACTACTGAAACCTTTACCTCTCGAACCTTACCCCTCGAACTAGTACTACTGAAACCTTTACCTCTCAAACCTCACCTCTCAAACTGTACCTCTCGAACTAATATCACCGAAACATTACCTCTCGAATTGTACCCCTCGAACCTTACCTCTCTAACTAGTACTACTGAAACCTTTACCTCTCGAACCTTACCTCTCGAACTAATGCCACTAGAACCTTACCTCTCGAACCTCACCAACTGAACCCATAGCTTTAGAATCTCTCCAAATGAACCTCACCACTCGAACTGATACCATTTACCACTCGAACCAGTACCACTTGATACCCATACCACCAGAACCTTCTCCACTTGAGTTCTTTGCTCGAACCTCCAACCCAACTACTCGAATTGTAAGTACTCAAAACCCCTGTACTCGAAACCTGATACTCAAACCTTTTTACTCTATACTCTAGCCATGAGAGAGATATAACAGTTACACTCAAATGATGCTATTTACTAACTGTTGAATTAAGTGTGTATTTTATCATACTATACTAGATTATCATGAAACTGAATTCCTGAACTGCTCTGATATTTTCTGTGAAAGACCGGCTTGTACTTTATCTTGCTGTGTCAAACTTGAATTACCTGCTACCTAGTTACCTATCTGTGAATTTCGGGGGCCCGACATGATTGTAGTTTGGTCGAAGTTGGTGGGGAACAGTACTGACCAGACCGTCTGTTTAGACCAGCTACACGTGGAGTTTGGTATGCTAGCATAACCACCTGACTGATACAAGCTCGTAACTGAACACCGGCGTGAATGGGAAAGTGAATTCTAAACTGATAGTCTTCGGGCATCACTGAATGGGTTATATCGTGTATGTTAGTCATAGTTGCCATATAGGCACTTGGTAGCAACTCGGCATTAACCACCCGTATCCTTTTACTGTGTGCTAGAACATACGTGGCTAGTTGGTAATCGTTAATTATTATTTCTGTGATCACTAAAACTCAACGGGGTAAATACTGGCGATGGAACCTCACTAAGCAAGGAGTTTACCCTAGTTAAACAACCCCTTTTCAGGTGCAGAAGAATAGTAATAGAAAAGTGCTTGATGTCTTTACTTGTTTTGGGAAAGATCCGGGAAATTTGTTTTTAATGTGAACTTTGATACTGTAACAGTTAGGAGAAATTTTTGTTTGACATTTGTAATAAATCCTTTTCACTGTAGTAGTAAATTAGGTTTTTACATTACTTAAAACTCTTCCGTATAAACTTTAATTGCTCGTTAATACTGGCTCTTTCGGTAGCACACTTAAACCAAACCCGATACTTGTGTTGGGGTTTGGGGGTGTTACAGATGTGGTATCAGAGCAATTCTCAAACCAATTAAAGGAAAATTCATACTTACCTAAATAAAAGATTCTAGAGGAAACTAAATGAACTGTGAATAATGTAAGAGGGGGGGGGGTGTAGTTGGGTATAAACTATCAAGCTAATAATTTTTATTATATCAATAGATGGACAATAACGTAGAGATTGAGAGCAATCCCTTTCAAGAAATTATTGAGGTGAAAAGACATTAGGAGCATTCCCAGAGACGTTTCTTTCTTGGACAGAAATAATAAAAAATTCTCAATGGGTAGAAACTCACGCTTACCGAAATTGGATTGTGCATGCTTTAATCATGGAACGAGGAGAATTAATGGGCAGGGTCCTTAGCCTCGAGACCCAAGAACAATTAACGAGAGATGCAATGTGGGAACAATATCTCGTGCTAACGCAGAAGAGACAAGGGCGAATACGGTGGTCGTCCAAAATAATCGACTGAGGAATCAAAGAAGGAGGGAGCTTGGACAATGAGATAGAGAGCAACAAGAAGTCTTTCGACAAGTAGACTTAGCCCTGGTAAATACCCAAGAACTATAGGGAGGTCTGATCGCCTATCGTCGACAACCAACCGAATCACGTTGGAGGCATATAAGAGAGACTCGATGCACAATGGAGCAAGCTCTCGCCACATTGTTGGGTGATTTAATGGACCGAGCGTACCCTGGAGCTGAGCAAGAAGAAAGAGGTGACTCCACGAAGGATTCGAGAGTCGATTAGATTTGGAAGCGGACTTTTGGGGAAAACTTACAGCTAAGCATTTGTAGAATAAGTATTAAAACAAGAAGCGTCCCAATTTTTTACGTCGCAAGATGACGCTAGAGGACTATAAAACTTATCGCAAATATCTTATAATGAAGCTACAACTACTGTAAAAGTTTTGCGATGATATAAAAATATTTTATTATATTCTTTTGGTTAGGTAACTAAATGATGATTGGTTTAGTCCATGAAACTAACTTATTGAGTATAGGACAATGGAAAGGGAACAGGGAGGTAGTTCGAACTCACCCGCGGGACAGAATCCCCCAACCGCTGGGATGGAATTATTCGCAAGTTAAGTTACTAAAATTTTGAGCTGCATGATAGAGAGAGATAATCTAGCTCGATCTCCAGTCAGGGATCCAAGTCGTAGACCAGAGACGGAGGATGCGGCCTTGGAATGATTCCAGAAGTTTCATCCACCCAGGTTCAACGGCGGCCCAGATGATGAAGTCACCGGAAATTAGATAGAAACAATGGCTCGAACCTTCCAAGCCTTGGGATATACGGATGGACCGAAGGTGAATTTTGCTATATTCCATTTAGAAGGCACCGCACTAGACTGGTGGAACATAATACAACGGAAGTGGGACATGGAGGAAACTCCCAGGACCTGAGAGAATTTCAAAAAGGAGTTTAAGAAGAAGTTCATTCCACCTTTAGTTATCGAAAGAAAAGAAGCGGAGTTTATAAAATTGAAACAAGGACTGATGAGTGTAACAGAGTATAAGGCAAGGTTTTCTCGATTCTCTAAATTTGCAGAGAAGATGGTCTTGACTGATGAGGAACGCAAGAGGAGATTTATCCAAGGGTTAAGGCTGGAATTGAAGGATGCCCTAGCCCCGACCTATTAGAACAGTTATATCGCAGCCATCGAATATGCTTGCAGAGTGGAGGAAACCAAGAATTCCTTACGAGCCATGCACCAGTTGAGATGGACAAATGTGAAGTCCCAGTCCCTATATATCCCCGGCCCACTGGGAGTAAACTTTGATCATAAAAAAGTCCCTAAGGGAGATACATCCCGACCCTCAACCACTTCAAGATACCTGAGAATTGCATCGAGAGGGACAACTCAGGTGCGTTGTACGTACTGTGGAAAGGGAGGCCATGATGAGAAGGATTTCTGGAAGAGGGCAAACAAGTGTTTACGGTGTGGAAGTGTGGAACATAGAATATCCAAATGCTTGCAAGCTTAGTCGAGTCGCTTGTCTCAACCCATAGGATCCTAGGTATCGGTCGCTAAACTTGCCCAGAAGGGAGGAGAAAGTAGGGGCAGTCAACCAAAGGTGCAAGCTCGCGTATACGCGATGGAAGATAGTGAAGCCCCGGTTTCGACCGAGGCCATTGAAGGTACCCTTCCTATCTTGGGTAAAATAGATAAAGTTTTGATTGATCCTAGTGCTTCTCATTATTTTGCTAGTTACTCCTTTCTTGAGAATACGGAAGAGAAAATAGAGAACTTACCCTATAAATTGGAAGTTAGCACTCCCACAAATGATGTTAAAATCCTAACTGGACGTGTATGTAGAAACTGCGAGGTGAATGTGGGACGTCAGGAATTGCCCATAGACTTAATTTCTTTACCTTTAAAGGGATATGAGGTGATACTTGGCATGGATTGGCTTGCTAAAAATCAAGCCCAATTAAATTGTCATACGAAGAAAGTTAAGCTGTGTCGACATGTGAAACTTCTGATTAAAGTAGATGCGGGAAGGAAGACATCCTCCTCATTGCTTGTGGCGGGAGTCCAAGCTCGACGAATGATTTGTAAGGGAGCAACTGGAATATTGGCTTATATTTTAAATAAGCCAGTGGACCAGTTAAAGGGAGAAGATAAAACTGTGGTCCAAGACTAGCCTGAGGTATTTCCAGAGAAACTAGTAAGTTTACCTCCTGAAAGGGAGACTAAATTTACTATTGATCTAGTACTAGGAGCCGTACCTATTTCTCAAACCCCTTATCATATGGCGCCGCTAGAGCTACAAGAGTTGAAGCTACAACTCGAAGACTTATTAGCTCTAGGATTCGTTCAACCAAGTACCTCTCCTTGGAGAGCCCCAGTATTGTTTGTTAAGAAGAATGATGGCTCTCTTCGGATGTGTATCGATTATCGAGGCTTAAAAAATGTGACAATTAAGAATAAATACCCTCTTCCCATTATTGAGAAGTTGTTTGATCAACTCCAAGGGAGGGGCAGTCGTATTTTCCAAACTAGATTTGCGACAAGGGTACTACTAGTTACGAGTAAAGAGAGAGGACATACCCAAGACAACTTTCAATACTCGATATGGTCATTACGAATTCCTCGTAATGCCATTTGGGGTAACCAATGCACCAGCGGCGTTCATAGACCTCATGCATCGAGTATTTCAGCCATACCTAAATGAGTTTGTTGTCATCTTCATTGATGACATCCTGGTCTATTCCAAATCTCAGGAGAAGCATAAAGGGCATCTAAGGAAGGTATTACAACTGCTTGAGGAGCACAAGTTGTATGCCAAATTTAACAAATGTGAATTCTAGCTAAACCAAGTAAACTTTTTGGGACACATGATTAGTAAGGAAGGAATATCCGTGGATCCCTCTAAATTTGAAACAATTCTAAACTAGAGGGTGTCGAACAATAGTACAAGAAGTGCGGAGCTTTCTTGGACTGGCTATCGACATTTCATTATAGACTTCTCTAAGCTAGCATTCTTTTTATTCTTCTTAACTCAGAAGGGAGTTAAGTACGAATGGAATGAGAAGACTGAATCCATTTTTCAAGAATTGAAGAAACATCTGAACACTGCCCTAATTCTTTCCCTACCTGAAGGAAAGGATGGATTCATAGTATATACTGATGCTTCAGGAGATGGTCTAGGGTGCGTATTGATGCAAAAGGGCCACGTGATTGCTTATGCATCTCGAAAGTTGAAAATTTATGAAAAGAACTACCCTACCCATGACCTAGAGCTAGCTGCAGTGGTGTTTGCTTTAAAGAAGTGGTGTCATTACTTATATGGAGTCACGTTTGAAGTAATATCAGATTATAAGAACCTGAAGTACCTATTTTCCCAAAAAGACCTGAATATGTGCCAACGTCAATGGATGGAGTTTGAGTTTTTGGGGGATTATGACTGTGTAATCAATTATCATCCTAGCAAGGCGAACGTGGTGGCAGACGCACTAAGCCGGAAGGTGAAATTGGCGCATATCTGGATAAAGGAGATAGAGATGTTATCACAGGCAGAGAATTGGAAATGTGAGACTAAACCTGACCGACTTGTATTCTTCAATCTAAGGGTACAAATGGTTTTACCCACAAATATTAAGGAGGCCTAAGAATCAGATGAATTGTTGGTGAAGAAGAAAAAGCTTATCGCTGAAGGGAAGTTGCCAGACTTTGAAGTGAACAGTGAAGGAATATTGACCTGTAGAGGTAGGCTTTGTCTACCCCAAAATTCTGCAATCACCCAGAGAGTGTTGGAAAAAGCCCACCGATCCAAGTATACGGTACACCCAGGGGGGACCAAAATGTACCGAGACCTGAAATAGCGGTACTGCTGAGATAATATGAGGAGGGACATAGCAGAATACGTAGCACATTGTTTAGTCTGCCAGTAGGTCAAGGTCGAGCATTAGAAGTCATTGGGGTTGTTACAACCATTGGAGATTCCCGAATGGAAGTGGGATCACATCATGATGGACTTTGTGATGGGATTACCCCACACACCGAAGAATTTTGACGTAATATGGGTGGTGGTTGATAGGTTGACCAAGTCGGCTCATTTTCTACCGAACAACGTTAAATACTCCTTGGAAAGACTGACTATCCTATACATTTGGGAAATTGTAAGATTGCATGGGGTGCCAATAACTATCGTATCTGATAGGGACCCGAGATTCACTTCCCATTTTTGGAGGCAACTGCAAGCAACTTTGGGAACTAAATTGAACTTTAGTACAAGTGCCCATCCACAAACAGACGGGCAGTTGGAGAGGACAATTCAAACCTTGGAGGACATGCTTGGAAGCTGTGTTATGGATTTCGGGGGAAGTTGGGACACTTATTTACCTTTGGTAAAATTCACTTATAGCAATAATTATCATTCGTCTATTGGTATGGCCCCATATGAAATACTCTATGGAAGGAAGCGTCAGAAACCCCTCTTTTGGGACGAAGTGGGAGAGAAAAAGATTTTTCCAGTGGCCAGTATACCCTGGATTGAGGAATCTATGGATAAGGTCAAATTGATAAAGCAACGCTTACAAACGACTCAAAGTCAACAAAACAGTTACGCGGACCATCGAAGAAGGGATTTGGAGTTTGGAATAGGTGACCAGGTGTTTTTGCAGGTAACCCCTCACAAGGGTCTAGTCCAGCATGACAAGAAATTAAAACCGAGTTCTAGGTACATTGGCCCTTTTGAGATCATACAGCGACTCATGCTAGTTGTGTACCGACTTAACCTACCTAGCCAGTTGGGGAAATTACACAATGTCTTTCATGTATCACTTTTGAAAAAGTACAACCCTGACCCTAGACACGTGTTATACCATGAAGGCTTAGCAGTGAATGAAAAGCTAATGTACGAGGAAAATCCCGTGAAGATATTGGATCAAAAAATCAAAACCTTGCAAACTAGGGAGATTCCTATGGTTTTGGTGTTATGGAGAAATCAAAAGGTCGAGGAAGCAATTTGGGAGCTGGAAGCTGAAATGAAGGATAATTACCCAGAGTTGTTCATCGAAGATGGAAATTTTGAGGACGAAATTCATTAAGGGGGGGAGATGTGAAAACCCCTACCGAACTGAAATTAGAGTACATGTAATAATTAAATTTTATCAAAACAATTCCCATCTTTCCTTTAACTTTACGATATATATATATGTATTTTAAAATATAATATATATAATGATAATAATACTAATAACAATAAATAAATAAATAAGTATGTAAGAGAAATTACCAAGAAAGAATTATACATAATCATACATATATAAATTATATGACAATAGTAATGATACGCAAATAAATGAGTCAAGGAATAAATAAATGCAAGAAATTACCATGAAGGGAAAAGCTAGTAGTGGATGTCAAAAAAAATATCCAAAGTATTTTTTTTGGGCAAGTGGTGTTACTAGGAAGGAATGAACAGCGGACGTGAGAAGAAATTTCGGGCAATAGGCTTGAGGTTATAGGATAAAAAAGTGTAGGTTGAGTAGGTGTCTGAACCTATGTTTCATCTAGTATAAATATTAGATCCCCAACTCTTATCTTCTCATGCAGCAAAAAAAATTCTTACTAAAGAACAGTGGTGAATAGTGGTAAAGTAGGAAACGGAAGGTGCCCAAGCCCAAGTCTAACCAAGGTGAGTGTTGTATCGCCCTAGCACAAATTTAGTAAAATCTGAGTTTATGTTTACACACACACACACACATATATATATATATATATATATATATATATAATGCCATCAGAACCTGACTCTCTCGAGCTAAACTCTCCACCTCTCGAACCCCTGCTGCAACTCTACCTCTCGAACCCCTGCTGAAACTTTACCCCTCAAACCCCTGTTGAAGCTCTATCTCTCGAACACCTGCCAAAATACTACCTCTCGAACACCTGCCAAAATACTACCTCTCGAACCCTTGCAAAAATACTACCTCTCGAACCCCTGCCAAAATACTACCCTTCGATCCCCTACCAAAACTCTACCTCTTGAACCCCTGCTACGACTCTACCTCTCGAACCCCTGCCACAACTCTACCTCTTGAACCCTACTGAAAATCCCACCTCTTGAACCCCTACTGAAACCTTTACCCCTCGAACTAATTCCCTGAAACAGTTACCCCTTGAATATGTGTCCCTGAAGCCTTTACCCCTCGAACTAGATCCCTGAAACATTTACCCCTCGAATATGCATCCTTGAAGTCTTTACCCCTAAGACTAGTTCCCTGACACCTTTACCTCTCGAATATGTACCCCTCGAACCTTACCCCTCGAACTAGTACTACTGAAACCTTTACCTCTCGAACCTTACCCCTCGAACTAGTACTATTGAAACCTTTACCTCTCGAACCTTACCCCTCGAACTAGTACTACTAAAACCTTTACCTCTCAAACCTTACCGCTTGAACCTTACCCCTCGAACTAGTACTACTGAAACCTTTACCTGTCAAACCTCACCTCTCGAACCTGTACCTCTCAAACTAATATCACCGAAACCATTACCTCTCACACTGTACCCCTCAAACCTTACCCCTAGAACTAGTACTATTGAAACTTTTACCTCTCAAACCTTACCTCTCGAACTAGTGCCACTGGAACCTTACCTCTCAAACCTCACCAACTGAAACTGTACCTTCAGAATCCCTCGAATTGAACCTCACCACTCGAACTGATACCATTTACCACTCGAATCAGTACCACCTGATACCCATACCACTAGAACCTTCTCCACTTGAGTTCTTTGCTCGAACCTCCTACCCAACTACTCGAACTGTAAGTACTCCCTGTACTCGAAACCTGATACTCAAACCTTTTTACTCGATACTTTAGCCATAAGAGAGAGAGATATAACAGTTACACTCAAATGATGGTATTTAGTGACTGTTGAATTAAGTGTGTATTTTATCATACTATACTAGATTATCGTGAAACTGAATTCCTGAATTGCTTTGATATTTTCTGTGAAAGACCGACTTGTACTTTATCTTGCTGTGCTAAACTTAAATTACCTACTACCTGATTACCTGACTGTGAATTTTGGGAGCCCCGACGCGATTGTAGTTTGGTCGAAGTCGGTGGGAAACGGTACTGACCGGACCGTCTGATTAGATCGGCTACACGTGGAGTTTGGTATGCTAGCATAACCACCTGACTGATACGAGCTCGTAACTGAACACCGGCATGAATGGGAAAGTGAATTCTAAACTGATAGCCTTCGGGCATCACTGACTGGGTTATTTAGTGTATGTTAGTCATAGTTTCCATATAGGCACTTGGCAACAACTTAGCATTAACATCCCGTATCATTTTACTGTGTGCTAGGACATACGTGGCTAGTTGTTAATTGTTATTTCTGTGATCACTAAAACTCAACTGGGTAAATACTGGCGATAAAACCTCACTAAGCAAGGAGCTTACCCTACTTAAAATTTTCAGGTACAGAAGAACAGTAAGAGAAAAGTGCTTGATGTCTTTACTTCTTTTGGGAAAGATCCGGGCTATTTGAATTTTAATGTGAACTTTGATACTGTAATAGTTAGGAGAAATTAGTGTTTTCCATTTGTATAAATCCTTTTCAGTAGGGTAATAGTAAATTAGGGTTTTAATTACTTAAAATGCTTCTGCATAAACTTTAATTGCTTGTTAATATTGTCCCTTTCGGTAGCACGCTCAAACCCAACCCGAGGTAAACCTAAGGAATGTGAGCGCATTGAAGCTAAGGAGAGGGAAGGAGGTGCGAGAGGCCGAGAAAGACATTGGGCAAGAGGATGATTTAATGGTGGAAGTCAACAAGACCACTTTGAAGAGCGAGAAATAGTTGTTGAGGAGGAGGCTCCCAAAGAGCTCCCAACAATCGAGGTGAGAGTGACCCTCCTGCCGCTTTTTCCAAGTGCATTTAGGAGATGGCCGAAGGTGGTGACAAATGATGCAAATATTCAAAAAATCTTTGAAAAGGTTGAGGTAACCATTCCTATCTTGGAGTTAATTGAGCATGTTCCTTCTTATGCTAAATTCTTGAAAAATGCGCACTAGAAAGAGGAACAAGCCAATTAGGAAATTAGGGCAATTAAAAATAGGGGGAGTCACCACTCTAAATCATAAGAATTTTCCTAAGAAATGTGATGACTCGAGGATATTTTCAAAACCTATCTCCTTAGGTGGAACGTTAGTGAAGAATGCTATGATAGACTTAGGTGCATCTATTAATGTGATCCTTATAGCTATTATGAGAACCTAGATATACGTGAACGTAAGGAAACTAGGGTAATTGTTTAACTAACCAATCATTCCCAAGCTAGATCTCGAGGTTTAGTGAAGGATGTCACGATTAGAGTGGTCAAATTAGTGTTTTCGGCGGACTTCTATGCCCTTGACGTAGTGCAAGATGGTGGTGCATCCCTAATTTTATTGGGAAGACCTTTTCTAAAAATGTCAAGGAAAAAGATCGATGTTCATTTGGGAACAATAACCCTAGAGGATGCCACTGATAAGGTGGGGGTCAATATTTACAAGTTTAAGCATGATTCGTCTAACTTCTCTCTTATGTGCAAGGGTGTAACCTTGTGTGATGAACTTACTCAAATTGATAACTCTTGCATGCTGAATGAAAAAGAATGCTTAGACGAGTTCTTTGATAGTGATGATGTTGATGGTGAGTTCTATGCAATGAAAATTTTTAGTGATGATATGTGTATCTCGGAATGTTTCTCTATACTCACTAACTTGCAGCGGTTATCGAAAAGTGATGAGGACGTAAAACCTCTTCGACCACCTCCCAAACCCAAGTAAAAAAAGCTAAGGATTCATCATTAACTGGATATGAACATAAAATTTCTTTGGTGATCCGCCTCCACTCGGGGTCGTTAAAAGCAATGAGCAGTAGCTAACCCGAGTGGAGGGTGTTCAAAAGAGTCAAAGATAAAATTTAAATTCTGCTCCTAAGCTTACTACTAAGCTACATATAGGGTAGATAATGGCAAGACCAGGTTTGTCTACAGAGATGCTAGATGTCTAAAAATCAACTACAAACAGCCACATATGGGTTGTTAATCCTTGATTGTGTTAGGAATGGGTAAATATTGCAAAACAGGTTTTTGGAGGGTTTTTTCAATTAACAACTAGAAGCACATAAGATCACATGAGACTAAACAATATAGACTAGCACTTAGGGGGTAGTGCAACATGATTGATAAATAGATGTTATCCATTATTCATTCACATATAAACATATAAACCTATCTTGTGCCTACGTCACACAGTGTGGAGATAGCCAGGTACTTCCCAACATCTGTCACACAAGGTACTTACCACCAATACATGCATATCTCACCGCTTCCGTAATTAGGGATGTGCTTTAGTCCACCAACACCGTAGACCATTCCTTTCATCTCACTCCCAATGCTAACGCTCTCCCAATCAGAGAAACAAATCCCACCTAAGAGGGCAATGCTCGCGTAGGTAGCAATCGTTAGATATGAAAGTGAGGGCATTGCATCCCGGACACTTCCCTATGGATCTCAATCCCTAGGCCTAAAGAGGCAAAGGAAATTACACATTGTGATGACTCTAGAGTCGGCACAACTCTAGTTGCTACAAACAATCATGCTAAACTATCGGGGTAAGCCAAGGGATTCCTCTCGTTAGGATTTTCTGAATCGACCAGCCAACGTGTTATTTCTCACATAACAAGGCAATTAGAATTATGGTTTAAGAATAGAAAGATATTCTCTTGAGGTCACATGAATGCACTCATCTCCCCGGTGTTCTTGAACCTACTTCCTAATTCCAACACTCCCAAGATAGCAATGAAACCTAGCACAATATTACACTACCATACATGTATGGATGCATCATAATAATAGTATAGCATAAATCTCACAAGAGTGGAAAGTATAAATCAAGCACAAATATTCATAGGACATAAAGATAGGAGAATATATAAATCTCAAAAGCCAAAATAAATTCATGAATACAAATAATACCCCAAGCAAATTAACTACTCCCTAAGCATTGAGCCCAAGTATTTCATTGGATTCAATGCCTTTGGGTAAATGGAAAATAAAGAGAAGAAAAGAAAAGATTCTAGAGAGAAGAAAGAGCTCTTTCTCTCTCTATCGTACTCTTGAAGTTTAAAAATGAGCATAACTTAAAACCTAGTAAACATAGGTCCATGTATATATTCATAGGGAATTGGGCCTTGAAATAAGCCTAAAAACCCTAGCAGCCACAACAGACAGGACTAGTGGAAAATGGCATAGTCTATGCTAGCTAGGTCACCTTCGTGCTGGCGCTGCCTGCTCGGTAAGGCACGGGCCGTGTGCCTTGTGCTGGCATGACCTGCCCAGTCTGGCACGAGACAATTGCATCGTGCTAATGTGGGCATTATTTCCTAGCACAGACAACCGACTGGAGCTTCGTTTTGATGCTTCTGATTGCACGTGCCGTGTCATCCTTCTCATCCCCTGGGATGGTCTTTCCATTTGTGACTTGAAATAATGTGAACCATGTGAAACAGCACGGTCCACACCAACACTTATTCATTTTTAGAGTGGATCGGAGACATGGGAACACGGGCATCAGGAGTTGGCATGGTCCGTGCTAAGGCCTCTGTCACGGGCCATTTTTGTGGCATGGGCCGTGCTATGGACCCTAGCATGGGCCGTGCTAGGATAACCTCGTGCCACCTATGCTAGTCTCGTGCTAGCTCTTGCTGGCTTGTTTCGGCCAGCCGGTCGGCTGATTCGGCTGGTTGATGCCACCTTCCGTTCTCGACCCCTTTGAATTCAATTCAGCCTTTCTTGGAAAAATTGCATCTACTATCACACTTTAAGTTAGTGGTCTTCATATCAACTACCATTCTTGCGAATGGCCTTTAAATAACTTCTACCATCCTTGCGAATAACCTTTGACCTGCCTCCACCCAAGGTCGTTAAAGCTGTAGCATAGAATTTACCCGAGCGGAGGCTTTTGGGAAGGTCAAAGATAAGATTGCAGCACTCTAGTGGATGTTCAAGCGGGGTTGCTCTTAAGCGGCGCTCTAGATGATATTTACACCTACGACTGATGTGTGAGTGGTTTTCTCTTAAGCGGCACTCTAGATGATGTTTGAGTGGTTTGCTCTTAAGCAACACTCTAGATGATATTCGAGTGGTTTGCTCTTAAGCGACACTCTAGTTGATGTTCGAGCAGATTTCTCTTAAGCGGCGCTCTAGATAATATTTCCAGCTATGGCTGATGTTCGAGTGGTTTGCTCTTAAGTGGCACTCCAGATGATATACGAGTGGTTTGCTATTAAGTTGCACTCTAGTTGATGTTTAAGAAGTTGCTCTTAAGCAATGCTCTAGATGATATTTCTAGCCATGGCTAAGGTTTTGGTGGTATTCTTTTAAGCGGAACTCGTGGGCTGCTTTTGTAATCTTGGAATGATGAACTAGTGGACAAAATTGGTAGGATGTAGGTGGAAACATCGAACCTGGGTAAAATGCTTATGTCTCTGAACTTCTTAATTAATACTTATCGAAGATATTCATAATATATTTGCCTAAGGAAGTTGCGCACGACACTCATATTCAAGGGGTAAAATGTTTGAGGAAGTATAAGCACGAGCAACGTAAATCCTGTAACAATTCCTTAACCCCACTGACGCTAATAACAAGGTTTGAAAAACCCGATATACGTTTTCTAAAAAGTGAGAGTAACACAAGTTATTTATTAAAAATTCTTTAAATAGAAGGGAAATTTTCTTACTAAAAAGTACATAAACTTGTTCATTTAAATGTATTCATCTAAATGGAGGAAACCCTGCCCAAAACAAATCTTTGGTGGAAGGAGCTAGCCCCCTCACGTTTGCTTCTATCTCTTCCAGCTCTTCAATCTTTATGCCAGCGGATTTTCGAATATCCTTCATCTATTCTACCATAGGATATTCGGAAGGATCCAGGGCAACAATGGTCTTACACTACGTCTTTGTAGAAGGTTTGAATAGGCCCTTTGAGGATGACCCAATGCTCTTACAATGTTTTGTGGACGATCCCTTGGTTGCTTTGCTCGATGGGGCAAGATGCTTATCTGCTTCTTTAGTGGCAGATCTTTGTGACCAAGGAGAAGAACGGTAACTCGGTGGGGGGGGGGGGTGAATTCCTTTACCTTCAGTTCCTCCAACCAATCAAGAACAAGGTCAAAGGCCTTTTTCTACAAAGGAGTTCCATTGTCATTGATGTTAAATTCTTCCATCCAGTATTGAGCAGCTTTGATTCGAAATTTTGGAAGCTAGTGATTTAAAATTAAATATGAGGAAGGAATACTGTGAGAAAGCATGTGGGCACAGAGGCTTACTTCGTGTGCAACAACATATTGTTCAGATTCAGCGATACACTTTTCGAGTTCTTTGGCCTGTACCTTCCACGCCTCTATCTCCCCTGCGAGTTGTGACTTCTCGGACAAGGAGGATTCTACCAAAAACCTATCCTCAACCGGGGAGCTCCTTTTAGGGGATGTTGATATGTAAATTTTATATGCATAATTTAATACTGTTTTGGGTCACTTTTGTGCTTTTTTATTATCAAGAGCTTGTGTTTTACCTTGAAATTCTCTTAGGAGGGGGTAAGATCAACTTCACGCTCTTTTACCTCTTCTAAGTGGATTTTGCATGACAAGGGAAGAACACGGAGGCATGAAGACCGGAGGCCATTAAAGATCATATTTTCAAAGACTTACTTCAAAGATATGAAGACCGGAGGCCATTGAAGACCATTTTTTGGAGACATTGAAGACTTGAAAAATGAGTGGAATTTCTATGAAGATGAATGTGTACCACAAGAAGAAGAAAAGTAAATAGGACAAAATTCTGGCACCCATCATGAGTCGCGACCAACGGGTGGCCAAAATTTCACATTATCCTTTTTTTTACTATAAATAGCACTCCCTTTCCTCTCATTCACATCTTCTTCGTCTGCATTTTTGGTTCTATTTAGAACCCTATTTTCTTCCATTTTCATCTTTGAATTCTCTTGTTTTATGTTTAGTTATTTAGCATTTATTAGTATGAACTCTTGTAGCTAAATCTAGTTCTCAGGAGCAATTGACTAAGGCTTCCAAGCCCATGTCTTAACAACAATTTGTAGCCTATTTGATACTCTTACTACTGTGCATTTATGGAGCATTGCATGTGTTTGTTAATGTCATTAATGTTATTGAAAGCTTGAGTATATGAAGTACTTGTATGATTTCCTCTTTTCTTGATAGGAATCCAAGAGTATGATTTAGAGCTTTTGATTGTGTTGATGGATTGATAATTGCTAGATGAATATGATAATGTTGAACTCTTTGTCATGTTTGTTGCTTGTAGCAAATTGGAGAAGTCTATGAATGTCGATCGTTCTTGACTAATCTTGGCTAAGCTTGTTGATTCTTCATGCTAAATGCCATCAATGGGATGCTTTCAGTCGTGTTTCAAGTACGGGAGTCATTGGTGAGGTTTGACAAGAGATGTCGAATTCACTCTTGCAAACTACTATCTAAGAAGGATAGAAGTTTAGTCTTCACAACAAGTAGTGAAAGTAGTAAATAGGTTACATGTTCAATGATGAATAAGAGGTTCGAAAGTGGAAGTCAATTGCGCCCAAGCTTTCGTTAATTGTTGCTTTCATCTTATCTTTAGTTGTATTGCATGATTAGCATAGTTCTCTAGCTTTACTAGTTGTTGTATTTCAATTTGATAACTTAGGATCCAACCAACCAAAAACACCCCTTGTTTACGTGTTTATATATATATATATATATATATATATATATCTATGTATGTATATGCCTAGTATATCTTCTCCTATATATGTTTAAACACTTGAAAAGATCCCTCTTCTCGTGGATGACCCCGAATTGCCATTATCTACTTAATTGTAGATAGGAAGCATCAAGGCTTAAAAGTATTAACTTTGAGAGGTACGACGACGAGCTCCCAAATTTTGCCGCCGCTGCCGGAGAAGAGGCATTTATTTTTAAGTGTTTGGGCATATTATGTGTGATTATATGCTATTTATAAATATTTGTTAGTTTTCTTTTACTTTGATTTCCTAGTTGATTTTCCATTTTTACTTGGCTTGGAGACATATTGTTCAAGTTCTTGGTGTATGGTTAATAAGCGATCCTCTTCACAAGAATCCCTACACTACGACCCTGAGTTAGAGTTGAATTTAATATGGGTTAGGAGGATTTCTTTGGAAAGGGTGAATAACACCCCTCCTAATGACCATTTTGTGAATACATCTTCCTCAATGGAACATCCACTTAAGCACAAAGATGAGCATCCGAGAGAAACACCTCATCTTCCTCCTCTCCAAGGGCAAGCTCCTCCTCTCCACCAAAGAGAGATTCCTTTGGGGTAAGCTTTGTTAAGAGATATCATGGCCCTCAACCTCGATCAACAACCGATGTGCATCGAGTATCCCATGGTTGGACCGAACGGGCACTTTGAGCTAAAGACCGGGTTCATCTACATGCTACCTATGTTGGTAGGCAAGGGGAGAATACCAACGAACACCTAACCGAGTTTCACTTCTTGTGTGGTGGTACAGTCCCCCGTAGAGTGGACGAAGATTTCTATAAGTTGAAGGCATTCCCGTTCACACTGAGGGATGGTGCAAGAGATTGGCTACACTAACTACCGCCCAAGAGCATTAAGAGTTGGCTTGATATTAAAACAAAGTTTCTAGCCAAATACTTTCCAGCCTATAGATCCACCGCCTTGAAGAAGGACATAAGCAACATCCTCCAATGGCATGAATAATCTCTCTTCGACTATTGGGAGAGGTTCAAGAAGCTTCTTGCGAGTTGCCCATATCACTGTTATTTGGAGGGGGATTTGGTTTATAACTTCTACAATGGCCTTCTTGATGAAGATCAAAGATTGGTAAGAAGTTCTTATAGTGGCACACTTGGAAACAAAACATCCTCCGAAGATATGCAATTGTATGAAGAGCTAGCGGAAGAATCGAAAAACTTTAGCTCAAGAGCCGATTTAAGAAAGAGAAATCCAATGCCCACAAGTGATTCTTCAAATATTGGAAAGCTCTAGGATCAAGTCTTGGCCCTTGCATCTAAGGTCAAATCGTTGATGACAAAGCCCGGGAATGCGCCACATGTTAAATCATGTGAAATTTGTTACTTGGCGCATCCTACGGACACTTACCCCCCTTTGCAAGAGGATTATGTTAAAGAGGTAATTTCCGTGGGCTATCAAGGGAATCAAGGCTACCAAGGAAACTAAGGATATCAAGTGGGCAAGGCGACCAAGGTTATCAGGGGTACCAGAAGCCTTGAAAGACAAAAGGAGGAAGAAGGACAATAAGGACATCTACAAAGTCTTTCGTAGATGTGAGGTAAACATCCCACTCTTGAATGCCATTGAAAAAATT
This sequence comes from Rubia yunnanensis, assembly GCA_037428765.1. Classification (NCBI taxonomy): domain Eukaryota; kingdom Viridiplantae; phylum Streptophyta; class Magnoliopsida; order Gentianales; family Rubiaceae; genus Rubia; species Rubia yunnanensis. Next base: position 82,784,978 of record CM075068.1, read on the forward strand.
CCTAGATATGCTAAATTTCTTAAGGAATTATGTGTTTTGAATATAAAACAAAGGGCCAAAAACAAGTTGAAAAATGGAAAAAGTGAGCATGTTTCCGCCTTGTGTCAAAAAGAGCTACCCCCTAAATGTAGCGATCCCGGCATGTTCACAATCCCATGCATAATGGGAATACACATTCTGAAAAGGCTATGCTTGATTTAAGTGAATCAATAAATGTGATTCCTTACTTTTTATATGAAAACCTCAACTTGGGTACATTGCACAAAACATGGGTGGTAATCCAATTGGCCGATCGTTCTAGTGCATGCCCTAAAGGTATTGTCGAAGACGTGTTTGTTAAGGTGGATTCTTTAGTTTTCCCCATGGATTTTTATGTCCTTGACATGGAGCATGATAAACATGTTGCCACGATTTTGTTGGGAAGGCCATTTTTGAATACCTCTAGGACAATGATTGATGTGCATAAAGGTACCCTCACAATGGAATTTGATGGAATAAAAGTAGAGTTTAACATAAATGACTCTATGAAGTATCCTAGTGAAAAACATGCTTGCCATGCCCTAGATTTTTTTGAAGAAGTTGTGCAAGATGTTTTTGAACTAAATGGTGATGATTCTTTGTTAGTTGCTTTGCAATGTGATAGTAATGATGCGCACAATGTATACTCTATGAGCACTAACTTGAAGGAAAGCTTTAAGGATTTCAACCTACTTGAAGAAATGAAACCGAGTCTCTCAAAACCTCCTTCTCTACTCTTGGAAGAGCCCAAGGAACCGGAATTCCTTCAGTCACTTGTGAAAGCGCCGGTGATTGAGCTTAAACCTTTGCCAAGTGACCTCAAGTATACTTTTTCTTTGGGAAGGGGAGACGCTTTCGGTTATCATTTAAAGCAAGCTCACCAAAGAGCAAGAAGAAAAGTTGATGGCGGTGTTACGGGAAAACAAGGAAGTAATTGGATGGATTATTGCCAACATCAAAGGCATAAGTCCGTCCACTTGTATGCATAGAATCTTGTTGGAAGAAGATGCGAGACCCATCCGGCAACCCCAATGCCGTTTAAACCCACCTATGATGGATGTGGTGAAGGTGGAAATCCTCAAGTTACTCCAAGCGGGCATGATCTATCCAATCTCAGATAGCAAGTGGGTAAGTCCAACTTAAGTGGTACCCAAGAAGAGTGGGGTGACGGTGGTAAAAAATGAGAAGGGTGAAATGGTGCCCACCAGAGTTCAAAATGGATGGCTCGTTTGCACTGACTATCGGAGGCTAAATGGGGAAACCCGGAAGGATCACTTCTCGTTGCCATTCATTGATTAAATGCTTGAGAGGTTAGCAATCCATCCCTTCTATTGCTTTTTGGATGGGTACTTGGGGTACTTTCAAGTGGCTATTGCCCCAGAAGACTAAGAAAAGACCACCTTCACGTGTCCCTTTGGTACGTTTGCTTACCGGCGTATGCCTTTCGGGTTATGTAACGCCCCCGCAACTTTCCAAGGTGTATGGTATGTATTTTCTCAGAATTTGTTGAAATTTTTGTCGAGGTATTCATGGATGACTTCACCATTCATGGTAATTCTTTTAACAACTGTTTAGAAAATTTGTCACAAGTTCTTAAACGTTGCATTGATACTAATCTTGTGTTAAATTCTTAGAAGTTTCATTTCACGGTACAACAAGGCATTTTCTTAGGCCACGTCGTCTCCTCTAAGGGTATTGAGGTTGACAGGGAAAAGATAGACACAATTCAAACTTTGCCGTATCCTATTAATGTGCGCGAAGTGCGTTCTTTTCATGGCCATGCAGGATTCTATCGCAGGTTCATCAAGGAATTCTCAAAGATAGCATCTCCTTTATGCAAGTTGTTGCAAAAGGAGGCAGAATTTGTGATGGAAAAGGGTTGTAAAGGGGCCTTTGATACATTGAAAGAAAGGTTAGTTTTGGACCCTATTATACAACCCCCGGATTGGTTGTTGCCATTTGAGATTATGTGCGATGTGAGTGATTACACCGTTGGAGTGATGCTTTGTCAAAGGGTGGGGAGAGCACCTCACGCCATCTACTACGCATCCATATATCTAAATGAATCCCAAAGAAACTAGTCCACAACCAAAAAGGAGTTGCTAGCAGTGGTATTTTCTTTGGAAAATTTTTGATCTTACTTGCTTGGAACAAAAGTTATTGTGTAAACTAACCATGCAGGGCTTCGTCATTTAATAACGAAGAAAGAGGCGAAGCCAAGATTGATTAGGTGGATCCAACTTTTGAGCGAATTTGAGTTGGAGTTACGAGACAAGAAGGGCGCAGAAAAACTTGTGGCCAATCATTTTATATGGTTGACTCCATGCGAAGAAATTGAGGTAAACCCCGCAGTGAAGGAGCAACTACGGGAGGAATTCCCTGATAAACAATTGTTCACCATTAGGGATCTCCAACCGTGGTAGGCCGACATTGTGAATTTTCTTGTCACCAGTAAATCCCCTCCTCATTTTTCCAAGGCCTATATGGATAAATTAAAGAGTGATGCTAAGTATTATGTTTGGGATGATCCCTTTTTGTGGAGACATTGTGAGGATCAAGTTGTTAGGAGACGTATCCTTAATAATGAAGTACACTCAATTCTTTATTTTTGTCACTCTCATGCATGTGGCAGTGGTTATTTTGGAGCAAAGAGGACCGCTAGGAAAGTTTTAGAAAGTGGGTTTTATTGGCCTATATTGAATAAGCATGCATACACCTTTTGCAAATCTTGTGATGAATTCCAGAGAGTAGGAAATATCTCAACTAGGAATGAAATACCCCAAAGGCCTATTTTGTATTGTGAAATATTTGATGTTTAGGGTATTGACATTATGGAACCTTTCCCAAGTTCTTATGGCTTTATATATATTCTTCTTGCCGTTGATTATGTGTCGAAGTGGGTTGAAGCAAAACGAACTAGGACTGACAATTCTAAAGTGGTTGCAGAATTCTGGAAAGATAACATCTTTTCTAGGTTTGGGGTACCCCAAGCCTTGATTAGTGACCGTGGCACCCATTTTTGCAATTGGACCATAGCGGCACTCTTGAATAAATATGGCGTCACTCGTAAGACATCCACCGCCTATCACTCACAAACCAACGGGCAAGCCGAAGTTTCCAATCGGGAAATCAAGTCCATCCTTCAAAAAATGGTTAACCTTAACCAGAAGGATTGTAGTTCTTGGTTGAATGATGCCTTGTGGGCGTATAGGACGACTTACAAGACACCAATCGGTATGTTATCATACCAGTTAGTGTTTGGTAAGCCCTGTCATCTACTGGTGGAAATTCAACATAAGGCTTACTCGGCAGTCAAAGAATTCAATCTTGATATAGATGAGGCCGGCTTGCATAGGAAGTTACAATTGGATGAGATCCGGAGAGAGTCCTATGAGAAAGCCAAAAGTCAATAAAGAGAAGACAAAGGTGTGACACAACAAGGTGATCATTAAGAAGGATTTAGGTGTTGGTCAAAAGGTCATCCTCTTCCAATCTCGCCTTCTCCTATTCCTAGGTAAGTTGAGGTCCTGATGGATCGGTCCTTTTGAGGTAGTTAAGGTATTCCCGCATGGCGTGGTGGAGATTCTATATCGAGCGAAGTCCAATACATTCAAGGTTAATGAACAACATTTGAAACCTTACCAAAAGAATTTTGTGCTGGAAAAAGGAGAGGACGTTGATCTCCTTGATCCGTTGATGTTGTTTGGTTTTGGATTTTGTCATTAAGTTTCATTGTTTTGCTTTATGCTTTTCATGGGTTGTTTTTCCATGATTTTGTAGCAATTTTGAAGCCAAGGGAGAAATTATTGGAGTCAAGAAGGAAAGACTTGGACAGGAGAAGGAATCAGAAAAATTTTCTATGTACCATGTTAGAAGTGGTCGTGAGTCGCGATGGCCTCGCAAGAACCTCTTTGCGAGTCACGACTAGGGATTTTGGCTAAAAATGAAGTCTCGACCTCCACTTTTTGCGAGTCGCAATGGCCTAGCGAGGGCCTTGTCGTGAGTCACGATAGAGTGGTCGTGAGTCGCGATGTTATCAGAAATATTTTGTTAAAATGAAGGTCTCGGCCTCCACTTTTTGCGAGTTGCGATGGCCTCGCAAGGGCCTCGTTGTGAATCGTGACAGAGTGGTCGCGAGTCGCAATGTAATTGTAAATCTTGTGTTAAAGTTTAGTTCTCGGCCTCCACTTTTTGTAAGTCGCAATAGCCTTGCGGGGGCCTCATCACAAGCCTCGAGACATCATCCCCTTGAGACCAGTCAAACCTATAATCCCATCAGCCCTTCGAGACATTATCCCCTTGAGACTTCAGATCCTCGAAGCCCTAAGCCCTTGACTCGAGGTAAACCTGAAAGTCCATCACCCCCTTGAGTCCTCGAAGCCCTAAACCCTAGGCTCAAGCAGAGCCATAAAGTCCATCATTCCCTCGAGACCTCGAGGCAGTAAGCCCTCGACTCGAGCAAAACTTGGAAGTCCATCATCCTATCGAGGCTAGTTCTTGAGACCAGCCCTCGAGACATCATCCCCTTGGGTCCTCGAGGTTGCAAGCCCTTGACTCGGGTCGCGATCTGAACCTCTTGAGACCTCGAAGCCTTGAGCCCTCTAGGTGTCATCTTTTATCCTCGAGCCTAGCCTCTCGAGACCTCGAAGTTGTGAGCCCTCAAGGTGTTATCTTTCATCCTCGAGCCTAGCCTCTCGAGACCTCGAAGCTGCGAGCCCCCGAGGTGCCATCCTTCATCCTCGAGCCTAACCTCTGGAGACCTCGAAGACGCGAGCCCTCGAAATGTCATCTCTCATCCTCAAGCCTAGCTTCTCGAGACCTTGAAGCCGTGAGCCATCGAGGTGTCATCATTCATCCTCGAGCCTAGCCTATCGAGACCTCAAAGTCACGAGCCCTCAAACTATCATATTTCATCATCGAGACCAAATCTATCATCCTTGAGCCTAGCCAGACCCAAACCCCTCGGGACCTGTGAGTCGCGATGGTCATACATGTATTCTTTAAATAATGGGATAAACCTTTTTTCCCACAAACACATCTACAATCCGCCGCTGTTCTTCGTCTTCTCCCACTGCTCTTTGTCTGTTCTTCACCTTCCTCCGCATTGCCTCCACCAAGCGACCGCCACTAACAACCGCCATCCGCCACTCACAACCACCACTCCATACACCATCCTTTCTTCCCAATATCCACCCACAAATCACCAAAAAAATATTTGAGGAACACAAACCCTAGAATTTTGGTGTTTTGTCACTTTGGGCAATTCGATTTCGAATTGATTGTGGGCTTCCTCTTTTCTTCTTCCTACGAATCTTAGTGGTAAATTTCTTCTCTTTATTGAGCTTCAATTATGATTACGAATGTATACTCTATTTTTTTGGATACTGTGTAGATTATGTATGATGCCTTAGAAAATTGAATTGTTGGATCTTGGTTGACTCTGGTGAATATATTGTGCTTGCAGTTTAATTTGATGAGTATTGTGAGCATATTTTATGGTTGCAGTTTGGATTGTATTGTTCTTGTTTGAGTTTGGATTGTGTGCATTTGTGTTACTTTGGCAGAGAATAGATTGTGACTTATGCTAGATATGAGGCATGTTGGCCCTTGATTAAACATAGTTGTTTTTTGGATAAAGTGTTATTGTGTTTTGCAATGTTATTTTGCTTAGGGTAGTTTAGCCATGGGAAGTGAATGTTGACATTGTGAATGTACTAATGGTGGTTAAACTAGTTGAGCACAACTGTGGTTTTGAGATATAGCATATTGATTTCAACTATGTGAGAACTTCATTGATTTGAGAATATGGACTTGTTGGACATAATATGGATTGTGTATGCAATTGTGATTAGGACTTGAACTAGTTTACTTGATTTTGATTTGGTTTGTGATGATGGACTAGTTTAAGGTTGAGTATGAATTTGCAATATTGCATATACACATATTCCTGTGCATTTGACTTGTTTGTTGTGGTTGTTAGATATGGCCCCCACGAAGAGACCTAGGGCTTCCCGCGTAGCGGACACACTGTTGCTCAAACTCCGCCTCCTCCACCTGCTCCAGAATCGAGCCATGTACCTCCCCCTCTGGATAGGTACATGGGTTTGACCCGGATCATCAGGTCCTATGCGGAAAGGTGGGAGGCCCTGGAAATGCGTTAACTCAAGGAGACAAGCTTTGTCGATGTGCGCACATTAGATGCTTTTGGGCTCACTCAGCCTGTCAGATGCCTCTTCACAAAAGGGGGAATCGAAGGGTTCATTAGTAGGAGCGTGCCCTCTTACCGAAGGTACACGTTGGAGTTCTTGCCCATGGTCCGTATAAGCAGCATGAGAGTTGATCAACCATGCAAGGGGTACATTACTTTTCACTTAGATGATATATCTAGGCAAATGGTCGTCTCGCAGATTGAGGAGGCCTTTGGATTTGATACTGCAGAGATACAGGCCAGGATGGACCCACAAGCCCATGAGCGATCAATTGAGGATGACATGCACTTTTGGAATGTCATCAACATGAGGCCAAAGAACTCTCATGATAAGAGTAGCGCCAATATCCACCCTGCACTCTGTTATATGTACCGACTATTGGCTGGCACAGTACTTTGCTCCGCGGAGCCGATGAATGTGCCAGACAATGACATTCACTTTCTGTGGCACTTAACGAGTGAGGGACCAGGATACATAATGTGGGAAGAGTTGTGGATGAAGAGAATCATGGAGGTGGCAGGAAAGCCCAAGGGGAAGATCATGGTCGGAGGCATGATAGGCCTTTTAGAAGAGTACTTGGGATTGGTTCCTCCGGCAGACTTTCCGCGCTTAAGGAGGCCCACGTCCTATCTTATCATTGCTGAAAGGTTAGTTAGATTTGAGATGCTCAGTTCCATGCAGACTATGGGGCTATTCCATTGGTTGTATGGCTCGAGGAAGGTCACATTCACGGCACTTCCTCGGCCTAAAAAGACGATGCTAGAATTTGACACACATCTAGGAGACTTGGCGATTTCACCTAACTCCTCATGTAAAGATGATTTCCAGCGTGAGCTCCATGACCTTGGCCCAACTCCTGTCCAGAGTGATGACAGCAGTCTACCCCCCTCTGAGCGACAGCAGTAGCAGCACTCCCAGCAGCCCTCCACGCAGCCTCCACCAGAGACAGAGCCGATGCAGGAGGACAATGTGCCAACCCACTATTCCCAACCTCCACCGCACATGTATGAGCGGATGATGCAGACTATGCAGGATGGATTCCATCGCCATGACAACATGATATTGGAGCATAATGTATTTGTCTCCAAGACCTTGATCGACATGGATGAGAAGATTGACCACCTGTCAGCTTGTATCCATGAGATGCAGTCCCAGGCAAGCGGTGTCTCAGGCTTGGAGAGGCGGAGAGCTAGGAGGCAGAGGTTTATGGAGTGGATGGCATAGTATCAGCATCGCTATTTTTGCGGTAGCCCTTCTTTATCACATTAGTGATTTTGTGGGCACCATATCTTTACCTTTTCAATACTTCGCTTTGTACGGTTTTACCCTATTGTCTACATTGAGGGCAATGTAGTTTTCTATGTATGGGGAGGGGTATCTACTTTGAGGTGATTGGGATTGGAGACACTTTTGCATAACTCTTTCGTTTTGTTTTGGATATTTTCTCCTGTTTGTTATAGGATTTTTTTTCTTTTGATGTACTTGGATAATGTTGGCTTTGATACTTTTCTTAGCCTTAACATTTGGAAAGTACTTTGCTACTTTTTGGATTGGAGACACGTGAAAAATGCTAAAAAATTTGAAAAATAAAATAACATGAAAAAGAAAAAAAAGGATTCCCACTAAGTTGAAAACCCGAGAGGGCAACTTAAGCAACATTGGGACCCGTATAGGTAAAAAATTAGAAAGGGCGACCTAGGCAAAAATGAGAGGCTAAATGTGCGGAAAAAGGTGAGATGTGAGCCAAAGAAACATGATGTGCGGCTACGATGAAAACCCAAAAGAGCTGCCAGGAAAAATGAGAGGAAACGAGAGAAATTGAAAATGATAAGTGTTCACTCATTTGCCGACGTTGGAGTCATAAGGTTGCGGTGACCATACGTATGGATCGGGTAGCTTGACATCTTCAGGACCTTTTGGGAGTGGAAAATTTAGCGTGAGAAGACGAAGTTAGTTATGAAATTCTTGATCATTAATATGCCTCGTTTTTAGGTTGATATATTGATATAAAGTGGAGCATGTGTTTTGAACCTTATACATGTCTTTAGTTTCACCTTGTATCATTGGATTTGGGATTATCAATTCGGGATTTGGAGATTTTTTAGGAATATCAATGAATTGATGGGTTGATATGGTTTGGGTAGACTTAGGAATAGGGGTTGTGGGAAACTTCTCATTTGACCTTAACATTGGGATGTGTGATATTGAGAGTTTGTAAGGTATTGATTTGGGGGAATAGTAGTTAGGATGTGGATAGGTCATTTCCTTCGTATGTTTGGATCTTTTATTACTCGAGCGCGAGTAAAATTTAAGTGTGGGGAGGTTTGATATGTCCATTTTATATGCATAATTTAATACTGTTTTGGGTCACTTTTGTGTTTTTTTATTATCAAGAGCTTGTGTTTTACCTTGAAATTATGTTAGGAGGGGTAAGAGCAACTTTACGCTCTTTTACTTCTTCTGAGTGGATTTTCCATGACAAGGGAAGAACACGGAGGCATGTAGACCGAAGGCCATTAAAGATCACATTTTTGAAGACTTTTGAAGACTTGCTTCAAAGATATGAAGATCGGATGCCATTGAAGACCATTTTTTGGAGACATTGAAGACTTGAAAAATAAGAGTAATTTCTATCAAGATGAATGTGTACCAGAAAAAGAAGAAAAGGAAATAGGACAAAATTCTGGCACCCGTCGCGAGTCGCAACGAGCCCGTCGTGAGTCACGAGTCGCGGCAGGTGGCTAAAATTTCACCATATCCTTTTTGTACTATAAATAGAACTCTCCTTCCTCTCATTCACATCTTCTTCATCTGTGTTTTTGGTACTATTTAGAACCATATTTTCTTCCATTTTCATCTTTGAATTCTCTTATTTTATGTTTTGTTGTTTAGCATTTATTAGTATGAACTCTTGTAGCTAAATATAGTTCTTGGGAGAAATTGACTAAGGCTTCCAAGCCCATGTCTTAAGAAAATTTGTAGCCTATTTGATACTCTTACTATTGTGCATTTATGGAGCATTTAATGTGTTTGTTAATGTCATTAATGTTATTGAAAGCTTGAGTATATGAAGTACTTGTATGAAATGGGTTGATTTCCCCTTTTCTTGATAGGAATCCAAGAGTATGATTTAGAGCTTTTGATTGTGTTGATGGATTGATAATTTCTAGATGAATATGATAATGATGAACTCTTTGTCATGTTTGTTGCTTGTAGCAAATGAGAGAAGTCTATGAATGTCGATCGTTCTTGACTAATCTTGTGTAAATGCATTAATTGGTTAAATGCTTAGACACTGTGTAGTGTTTATAAGTGTTGCCAAGATTGTTGATTCTTCATGCTAACTGCCATCAATGTGATACTTTTAGTCGTGTTTTTGACTACGGGAGTCATTGGTGAGGTTTGACAAGATATGTTGAATTCACTCTTACGAACTACTATCTAAGAAGGATAGAAGTTTAGTCTTCACAACAAGTAGTGAAAGTAGTAAATAGGTTGCATGTTCAATGATGGATAAGATGTTTGGAAGTGGAAGTCAATTGCGCCCAAGCTTCCGTTAATTTTTGTTCTCATCTTATCTTTAGTTGTGTTGCATGATTACCATAGTTCTCTTGCTTTACTAGTTGTTGTATTTCAATTTGATAACTTAGGATCAAACTAACCAAAAATCATCCTTGTTTACATGTTTATATATATATATATATATATATATATATATATCTATGTATGTATATGCCTAGTATGTCTTCTCCTATATATGTTTAAACACTTGAAAAGATCCCTCTTCTCGTGGATAACCCCAACTTTCCATTATCTAATTAATTGTAGATATGATGCATTAGGGCTTAAAAGTATTAACTTTTAGTAGTACGAAGACGACCTCCCAGATGTATGTGGTTGGCTTGAAGAAAGGGTGTCATCGCTAGTTATCTTCCAAGCGAGAAATTCCTCTTCAAGGCTAGTTATTTTACGTTGAACCACTACATGTTGCTCGTCAAGTAACTCCCTTTGTGCCACTAGCCTGCGATTTTCACCCATGCCACCAATTAGGCACCCTTCCACTACTTGAAGCTTAGCCGTAGTAGCAATGCTTGACTTCAAAGAACCAAAATTTAAATATATTTGTAGCATCATCTCTTCGAAGTCTTTATTTGTGGGATCACGACCTTCGACCACCTCTAAAGGATATGTACCATTATATTCCTTGCTCAAGAAATCCCTAACAAACCCCTTAAAAGTTGGATGGTCTTTAGACTACCACAGGTTCATCTCAGCTTTGAGCTGGTGGAGCTTATCCTTCAAAGATTCCTTCTCTCGATTATAGTATGATAAATCCTGCGTGGCTTTTAATAACTGTTTGTGTGTCTCACTCAACTATTTTTGAGCACTCGAAAGCTCCTCACAAGCGCCTTCTAACACTCTCTTCAATGAGTTAAACTTCAAAAAGAGAACAAAGGCAAAATCAATAATAAGTCATAAAAAAGGAAAAAGATATTCTTATATTAAAGTTCAAAATAATAAAAGAAGAGTTACAACTGGGAGCCCTAATTAGCAAAGTTACAATAAAAGACAAACCCTAGACTTATCCTTTTTTGATGTGGATGAAATCATTTCTTCCACTCGGCCTGCTGCTGAATTATGCTCGGGAGAGGCATCTGTGGCCTCTGGAAGGTGGATTGCTCAAATCCTCTCAGCAGTGAAGAGTTGCCGTTTGGACTTAATGAAATCCATTAGGGTAAATCAAAGGATGTCGTTCTTGATTGCTTCATCCCATTTCACATCCAGAGTGGCTTCGAGTTGTGGGTTGACTAGATCGTCCACCTTCTTAGCAAGATCTTCAGACAGGGAGGCAGACACTTGAGGCTTCAGGAATTCCTTGGCTAATTCCCTACAGCCGAGATGTTTGGCCACCCCCAAGAGATCTACAAACAGTTGAAGCAACTCAAAGTTATTCAAACATTTGTGTTTGAATGCCTCGTGTAGTTGAACCTGCGAGGCTGGATCCTAAACGGGCTGAAACCTTTGCTCGAGGGTAACCTTCTCCAGCGTCCATTTATGCCTCTCAGCTTCAACACTCCACCCCTCCTCTTCCAGAATTTTTTTGTTTTTCCTCGAGGAAAATTTATTGTTTTTCCTTGAGTGCTCTATTCTTCTCCACGAGCACTCTCTTAAACACCAAAATTTCTACCCTATTTGCTAAGCTTTTCCTTGAGGGAACCGTGACCAGAAGCACAAGCGAAGACGAAAGCTACCACTTTCTCAGTGGCCTTGTGGAAAAATTGGGAAACCTAGCAAAATAGCTCAACTTAGATCAATTCTGGGAAAAAGGACACTAAATTTTTTCAAAGGAACGGATGAAAACCTTAGGGTTAGAGGCCATCCTCAAGAGATGATGCTCAATCCTGGAGATGCATGCCACATCACTCGAAGGGGGTGCCGACTGTTGATGGGTGTTCTCACCGCCGCGTGCTCCTATTAATGGCGTTGGAGAGGCGTTACCAACATTGTTTCCATTTGCCCTTGTCTTTCGGAAAAAATTCCTAGTATGAGGAGGCTAGATATCAGCAATAGTCAGGGTAGGCCTTTCACCAGCTACTGTGAGAGGAGAGGCCTGATTCGAGAGAGTGGAGGCCTTATTTGAGGGAGTAATGGTCCCCTTAGGAGGACCTTGACCCTGCTTCGTGGGCTTCTGTTTCCTTAAGCCGCTAGCAAGTCCCACTAAACAAACAAAAAGAGAGACCATCGGTAAAAATAAACTCAACGATACAACAGACAAGAGAAGTAGAATTTTATTAAGGCACATTCAGAGGCTTCCGAGTGCCTACATTCACTAACAAGGGGGGCCTTCTTTGGGGCCCTTGAGTTCTCTTCTCCTCTTCCTGATATTCTTCTGGAGTATTTTATACACATACTCCTCGTATATTTTGGGAGGGAATGCAAAGCTGCCAATCTGGGAATTAGGATTTTTGAAGCGACTGTAATCAAGGGAGTTGGATAGCAACTTTTGCCAATCCCTCTCGAGGGCATCTGGACAAATATACTCCCCAAGTTTGGGAGACTCGACTCGCACATTCCAACTTCAGGGGGGAACTCAATACTTCCTGCTGTCAAATAAGGTCCACTTCTTCCAGCTTCTCCAGTCACCCGAATCACCAAGAAAAGCAAAAACATTTAAATATGCTTCCCAGCTGGTAAAAGTGACAATCATGTTGGTGGACCGCCCACTATAAGACACGAAGTACTGCAAGCAAAGCAGCTTATACCTTGGCTTGATACCGACCATGTCACATCGTGTCAAGAACATCATGATGATCACCAAGACATTAGAACATACCCATCTATGAGCATGAACTTAGAAGTTCTTGTGCATAACGTGTTGTGATTCTTGCTAGATAGGTATGTTAATGTTAAGTCATGTAATGAATGTGATAGAATGAGTGAATGGTTCAATGATCTACATTAGGTTTGGAAGTGGATATCCCTTGCCCCTAAGGCTTTTTTATCTTTATAGTTTTAAACCCCTTTTTCTTAGTTTTGTTTGATGATTAGCATAGTCACTTGACTTTGCTAGTTATCTTGTCTTTTTACTTTCGTAACTTAGGAAAACCACAACCAACCAAACCCCCCACCCCCATTTACTCGCTTTTATGTGTGTGTATATATTTACTCCTAGCATAATATCAACCATTTGTGCTTAAATGCTAGAGAAAATCCCTCTTCCCGTGGACAACCCCGATTTGCCGCTATCTACCTAGTTGTAGAAAATAAGAAAAATGGCTTATAAATATTAACTTTGAGAGGTGCGAAGACCGCCTCCTAAAAATGGCGCCACTGCCGGGGAAGAGGCATTTATTCTTAAGTATTTAGGTGTATTTGGTTGCATATTAGCTAGTTGTTTTTATTTTCCACTCCTTGGTGGTAGTTTTTGTTCGGAGTAGGTATTGCTTGAGTTCTTGGTGAGCTTTTATCGAGAACACTTGCAATATGATTTCAGACTTTTGAAAAAAAATCTTTTTTTTTAAAAATGGAGCATCTCACCATGAGGACACTCATGATGAGAAGAGAGGCTCAACAAGCAAGGTTTTGTAGGATGTGTCATTCCGATCATCCTACCAAATCTTGCTCTTTGTTGTGGGAAGAGCACTATGACCAAGAAAGAACCCTTGGTTTCCAAAACCTTGGGTACTATGAAGAGTGCTACCAAGAGGTAGGAGATGTTGGTTTTCAAGGGCAAGAAGCTCAAGAATAGTATCCGTACCACAATTCTTACAATCCGGAATGGAGTGGTAGTCTGGATTAGTGGTATGAGAATGAGCCGGAAAACCAACAATACGAGCAACCTATTTGGCCATCACCACCTTATACCATACCCCAAAACCAAGCCCAACAAGGAAGTTCAAGTTTGACACATGAGGAAGTCTTGAATACAATAGCAAACTTGAACTCCTCTATTAGTGAGGAGTCGGATACCCAGCTCTCCTCTAGTGTTGAGGCTATTGAGGGGCATGTGAGGAGTATAATGGAAGCGTTGGCCCGAATGGAAGCTCGTGATTCCAAAAATACACCATCCCAAATCGAACTCGAGGATTCGGTGAGTGAGGTCATCAACGGAAATGATTTTGAGTTCGAAGGGGATGGGGAGTTGGTTGTTAAGCATAGAAAAATGGAGGAAGAGGTGATAGTGCTACATTCATTAGCATCGTCACCCCTTCTCCCACCTAGTGAACCAACTCCACCATTTTTGGAAGTTGTGAGGGAGACAAGAGAGGAGCCAAAAGACTATCCCAAGCCTCCTAACCACTCAACTCCCTTTACACTATCTCCACCTCAACAAAACTTTCCTCTTGAAAGTTTTGTACCCCCACCTCTCTACTTTTGGATGCTTATGGTGAAGGGGTTCAAGCCTTCACCATACGGATAACATTAGGGTCGTGCCGATGACCTTAAAAATATGGAGCTTCATCGTGCCGACGACGTAAAATAAATTCGGCATTTCTTTTAGTTTTTGTTTCTTAGTTTTTTTTGTTGTTTTGTTTTGTTCTTTTTATGGCGTGTTTTTCTGTGATTTTGTAGCAAAGTGAAGTGCATTGCAATGGAGGAGATGAAGGAACGAGATCAACGAACAAGGGAAGAAAGCTTGGACAGTTGGTAAGCAAAAGAAAAAATTTTAAGCCTGGGATACCCTACCGTCGCGGGTCGCGATGGCCTCGTCGCAAGTCGTGACGAACAGGGGAGAAAAATCCACTCCCAGCACCAACTTTCCGCGAGTCGCGATGGGCCATCGCGAGTCGCGACATGATTAGAAAATTTTTGCTAAAATTCTGCTCCCGACCTCAACTTTGCGCGAGTCGCGACGGTACCGTCGCGAGTCGTGACGAAGAATCACGAGTCGCGATGGAAAATACAAGTTTTCATTTGTTCTTAAAAATTGCATGATCCTTCCTTCTTCTCCACCCAACACTCCCAAGAACCATCACATACCCGCTCATTCCTCCACCATCCTACATATATTGGCATATGAACATTCTTGCATCTTTATAGTACCTTTGTTGATTGTAGTATGCCGACTACATCATTGTGACCGTGAGTGCATATCCTATAATGATGCTTGTATATATGTCGAAATATGTTGGATATTTTTAATGCATAATCTTATAGTGGTGGTTGAGGGTGGATTGGTTGTTCTTTGAAAATACTATGGTTATTAACTCTTGATGCTAAGCCTAGTATTACAAATCCTTATGTACTTGTGAGTTTAATGTTGTTCTTTGTGGTGTTATTCTTGATCAAACGGCGCCACGGAGACAATGCTTTTCTCGAGGGGTGAGTTCTTCTACGGCATCTTTGCTCCCCCTTCCGGTTCCGAAACCAATTTCGGGACCATACAATTACATTGGATTGCGCCATATCACCGGCGACTATGCGGAGAAATGGGTGTCACTCTACCCCTTGCTTTGAGTTTTATTGTTCTTGCCTTACATGTTTACATTGAGGGCAATGTAATGTTTTAAGTGCGGGGAGGGGTTAGAGGACTCAATGCATGCTAGCTTTTTTTGGAATGATTTTTGTTACTTTTGATTGGAAAAACATGAGAAAATGGAAAAAATATATATTGAAAAAAAAAGAAAAAAAAAGAAGAGAAAACCCGCTAAGTTGAAAACCCGAGAGGGCAACTTAGGCAACATTGGGGGCCCAGATAGGTCAAAAACCCGAAAGGGCGGCCTAGGCAAAAATGAGAGGCTAAAATGTGCGGAAAAAGGTGAGATGTGAGCTAAAGAAACATGATGTGTGGCGAGGATGAAAACTCGAAAGAGCTCCTAGGCAAAATGAGAGAAAAAGAGAGAAAAAGGAAAATGCTATGATTCACTCATTTGCCAGCGTTGGAGTCATAAGGTTGCGGTTGTCACATGGATGGATCGGGTAGCTCCACATCTAGAGACCTCTTGGGATTGGGTAACTTAGTGGGTTAGGAAACGAAGTATGGTTATGAAATTCTTGATCTCTTTCTACTTCATTTTTTGTTGATATATTGGCATTAGGTGAAGCATGTGTTTAAACTTCCTATATTATTTTAGCTTCATTTTATGTCATTGGATTTTGGTTGATATATTGGCATTAGGTGAAGTATGTGCTTAAACCTCTTAAATGGTTTTAACTTCATCTTGTGTCATTGGACTTTGGGAATATCAATTCGGGGCTTTGAAATATTTTTATGGGTAGTGAATTGATAAGTGGTAGGTTTTGTTAGATTTAGGATCGGGGATGTGTGTGTGAAAAATTCTCATGTGAGCTTTTATTTTGGGATTTATGATATTGGGAGTTTTTGTGAGGCTTTGATTGGGGGATTAGTAGTTAGGATGTGGATATATCATTTCCTTCGTGTGCTTGGATCTTTTCTTACTCGAGGGCGAGTAAGGTTTAAGTGCGGGGAGGTTTGATGTGTCCATTTTATATGCATTATTTAGTAGTATTTAGGATCACTTTTGTTATATTTTTGGTGTAAGATTGCTAGATTTACGTAGGTTTACATAATAAGGGGTTTAGATGACCATTTTCAGTTTTTATATCTAAATCCTTCATTTTTGTAACCTATGTTGAGTCTAAGGGATTTTTGGTCCTCATGAGCATCTAGATTCCTTTTTGTGAGCTTAATTTGTAGATTGCTCATGAGCATTTAGAAGTGGTTTAGTGAAGGCCATTCGAAAGGATGGTAGAAGATTGAAGGCCACTCACAAAGTGGTAGAAGATAAAGTGAAGAAAGGAGAGCAAAGCAACGGGTGAAGGATGGTCCAGGGTTTTCATAATTTTCCGAGAAGAATCAGCCTTCAAGAGTGGTACCATTGGATTCCTATTCTCGAGCACTATGAAATTGACTACAAGAACTCCCAAAAAGGATCAACGGTTCACCCGGAGGAAGCAAAACAAAACAGGGCTGGATTTTACTGATTTGGTCGCGAGTCGCGACGTCAGGGCGAATTCAGCCCTGCAGCAGCGTTTTTTCTCCCCTTTTTCTTCCACTATAAATACCTCTTCACCCCTTCTTCCCCAAAGCTCTAAGCCCGACTTGGGGCTCCAAAACCCTAGTTTTTCACCATTTTCTTCCATTTCTTCTTCTTCCTTTGCAGATTTTTGTTCTATGGTATGGGTTTTGATTATCTAGTTTAGTTTTGTACTTGGGAGCAAAGGATTGAAGCTTCCATTTCTATGTAGTAAGAACCATTTTTATCTATCTATTTGGTGCTTTTGCTATTATGCATTTATGGGTATTGAATGTGTTTGTTGATATCATTAATGTTGTTTAAAGCTTGAGCATATGAAATACTTGTATGAATTGCTTGCGAGGGTTTGGGGGATTTGGGTTGATTTCCCCCCTGTTCTTGTTAGGAATGTATGAGTATGATTTAGAGATTTTGATTGTGTTGATGGATTGATAATTTCTAGGTGAATATGATAATGTTGAACTCTTTGTCATGTTTGTCGTTTGTAGCAACCGAGAGAAGTCTATGAATGTCGATCGTTCTTGACCAATCTTGTGTAAATTCATGAATTGGTTAAATGCTTAGGCACGGTGTAGTGTTCATAAGTATTGCTAAACTTGTTGATTCTTCGTGCTAAATGCCATCAATGAGATACTCTTAGCAATAAGGGAGTCATTGGTGAGGTTTGACAAGAGATGTCGAATTCACTCTTGCAAACTACTACCTAAGAAGGATAGAAGATTTATCTTCACAACAAGTAGTTGAAGTAGTGAATAGATTGCATGTTCAATGATGGATAAGAGGTTTGGAAGTGGAAGTCAATTGCACCCAAGGTTCCGTAAATTGTTATTTTTCATCTTACTTTTAGTTGTATTGCATGATTAGCATTGTTCTATTGCTTTGCTAGTTGTTGTGCTTTAATTTGTTAACTTAGGTTCAAACCAACCAAAACCCCCCTTTGTTTACACGCTTTTATATATATCTATGTATGTATGTGCTTAGTATGTTTTCTCCTTTATATGCCTAAAACCCTTAAAAAGATCCCTCTTCTCGTGGACGACCCCGACTTGCCATTATCTACTTAATTGTAGATAGAAAGCATTTAGTGATTAGAAGTATTAACTTTGAGAGGTACGGCGACGACCTCCCAATTTGTTACTGGGAAAACCCCCTCTTCCCCAGGACGGTTAGTAACGTGATCAGACATACCTTCTCTGGCATTGGAATCATATCAGAATTCTTTGGAATGAGTGCCTTTCAAGTCAGTAATAACTCTTCCTGGCATACTAATCCCCGCCCATCCTAACCTAATCTCACCGGGAAATCTCTCGGAGGCAGACCCTCATAAGAACAGGGCATGATCATAAGGTGCGGAAACAAAAAAAAATTAGAATAAGAAGAGAGATGAAGGTAGTTACTGATTTTCTGGCAAAGGCAAAGAAAATTAGATTGCTCGAGAGAGAAGTAGAGAAAGGGTATTCATAAGAGGTTTATGCAAATGAAAAAAGTAAAATAAGGAAGAGTTGTTAAGGGGTAATAATGGGGGCTGAAACGGCAGATAATTAATAACTGTCATGGAAACATAAAAAGTATAGAAAGACACAATTACATTCATGTCTTCTGATGATACGCTGTTTGGGGAGCAGTGACACGCGCGGTTGTACGGTACGCACGTGTTTTTTGGAATCTTAACAGTGAGAGTTGATTAAAAAACTCGGTTCCCTCCCTCGAAGGCAAGAGCAACAAAGTGCAAGGTTTATTTAGAGTCTTCAGAGTCCTCGAAATGTCCCATACATTCGAGACCTCGAAGAACCTTTGTACCGTTCCAGTCTTCTGATGTCGAAAACTTGCTTTTCTGTGGGCTCTTGATAGAGGTTATACCCAAGAAGGCCATGGGGCCGAAGATGTGGCGGCCCAGGTAGGAGAATATTTAATACCCGAACGTAATTACCGCATTCGTGGGTAATTAAGGGCGATAATTAAGGAGAACGTTATTTAGGACAGAGAGTATAAATACAAGGTACGCATTTACTTATCATTTATTTTGTGTTAATCCTATTAAATGATTGGACTAACTTAAACTTCAGACGGCTAACCCATGGAACCCCAGAGACAGTTTTATTGCAGGTTGATTCAAAAGAACTCAAGCCCACGAAACAGTTGGTTGTTCGAGACGCATCACCACCCCTAACCATGATTAATTTAGATTTGTAACATGTTTGCTTTTGAGAGCTGTATTGAGTGACACAATATAATTTAGGCCCGTCGTTGGTGTGTTTTATTTCTTAAAATAGTTATCAACAATGTAATCATCAATTAATTATTATTTTTGTTATTTTAATTATACCTAATATTCCAAATCTAAAATAATTAGAAAATGTCGGGATAGGCTACATGTTCATGATAGGCGACAATAACAGACATAGACAGGTGGGTACGAACAAATTCAAGACTCCGTGATTTGTTATATTGAGAGCCTCCAGTGTTGAATTCTTGATTTAATAAATCACTTTTGTACAATTAATGGAACCTTTGTCACCGCCATCCTAATATGATATAACACATCGGTTAACGAGTATATGTCATAAACTAAACTAAACGCATGTCATCATTTTGGGACAAGAGGATCAAGTCGGTCATTATGCTTTCGGGCACCTTGTGTTTTGTTTGATATATGCTATCTGTTTCTTCTTTTTTTAATATAAAAAATCAGCTATCTGGCCATTATGCTTCGGTTCATAAATATATTAAAGCCTAAATGAATGCAAAATTAAGTTATATCAAAGGAGAATCAAGTACTACAGTTTTTTGTAAAAATCGTAGTTTTGATTCCCAAACTACAGTTCTCGAAGTTAAAATATGTGCTATGTGCCCTATGTCGTCTAAACGTGAGATGTTGGATTTTACAAAAAATAAATCATTATTGGTGTGGTTGTTATCAAAATAGATTAATACAAACACTTGGGTGACACGATAGTGAGACCAGGGTCCTTTTTGAAAATTTATTGGTTAGAGGGATTAACACTACTGGGAGGACCCCCCATAGGTACCGGTAAAAACTCCCTTATTACACCGGAATTTTACCAGTTGGGATACCGATGTCTATGTAACCCCGGTGCAAATTGGAGACTTATTAGCACCGGTAGCACATACCAGTGCAAAAAAATGAGTACCGGTATAAACAAATATGTTTACAAGTGTACAAATTAGCATATTTAGGTACAGATAATGGGCACCGATAGTTAGGATACGCGTCAGTGTTTATTTCACTGCACCGGTTTGGATGTGTTCCGGTGCCTTAAAACCTGAAGAATGATGCTCAGAAATTGAACCGGCAAATGGGAAATCAGCACCGGCAGAAAAAGATGGCGGTGTTCAATTTTTAACATCAGTTGTATTATATACCGGTGTTTTTTTCCCACGTGTTTTTTTTGGAATCGGCAGTAGATAATTTTGCACCGCAAGGTTTTGTATCTTTTCATTTCAAATAGCACCGGTATACAATATAATTTTTGCACCGGTATAATAGTACGTGTGTTATGTTTTATCACAAGTAAGGAATTGAGTTTGTAACCGGTGCTAGTTTTTTAAAAAATTGCATGGTTATCTTTTAAATTCTACCGCCATCCCAAATCAACAACGGGGAAAAAAGGATTATAATAAATCCCACAGAACTGTCGAAAATTTTTAATTATGTTATTGATGTAATTATGAATGAAGACATTGTAAAATAAAAGAAATCATGAAATGTCAATGTTATTCCCCATGCCATATCAATCTACAACACATGCCATATCAATCAATAACCCACAAATTCTCACACAAATCTACACATATCAATCAACAAATTGGCCTCTTATGCATACATATTAACCCATGCCTCGCACCATTTTCCTGTCACCTCCTAAAGTTCGTAGGCGTTGTATTGGCCTTGGTTTTCTGGAAAAAGTTGCAGTTCGATTTGACAAAATGCCAATTAGTATAACAGGGTTGCAGCAACAGAAGAAGAAAATGTCAATTAGTATAACAGGGTTACAGCAACAGAAGACAGACACATATTATGTTATTTGTTTTGGAGTTTTGATACTTACGCCAAGTGGATTCTTAGAAGTGTCTTCAAGGCGAGCTCCTCCAGGAATCGCATGAAATAGTAGCAGCATTCCCAACTACTTCCTTGTTCTCGGTGCTAAGATAGATCATCTGCACCATTACACATGTTTTAACCAATACATTTGACATAGTTTTTATTTACTTTTGGTTTGAGGTTTGACAATATTAGTTGAGTTTACATTACAAGGGGTTTAGACATCCATGTTTGGTTTTCTATTCTAAATCCGGCGTTTAGTATACCTTATTAGTTATTCTTGACATATCGTGTTCATAGGCTCCTTGGTCTTCATTTTGAGTACCTTTAGTTGGTCGCCCGTGAATGCTATTTGTTACATTACATTCCTGCAAAGGCCTTTTGTTTTTGACGGTAGAAGATTTGAAGGCCATTCGCATTTGAATGGTAGTAGATAAAGGCCACGAACATAATTATGTGGTAGAAGGAGATTGAAGCGTGTTGTGGTGAATCGTTGTCCGAGGAGTGTTGCTTTAGTCCGAGGAGATTGAAGATTTGAAGGCCATTCGCATTGACTGTCTCTGGGTTCCATGAACAGTTTTATTGCAGGTTACTTCAAAAGAACTCAAGCCCACGAAACAATTGGTTGTTTGAGACGCAACACCACCCCTAACCATGGTTAATTTAGATTTGTAACATGTTTGCTTTTGAGAGCTGTATTGAGTGACACAATATAATTTAGGCCCGTCATTGGTGTGTTTTATTTCTTAAAATAGTTATCAACAATATAATCATTAAATTAATTATTATTTTTGTTATTTTAATTATACCTAATATTCCAAATCTAAAATAATTAGAAAATGTCGGGATAGGCTACATGTTCATGATAGGCGACAATAACAGACATAGACAGGTGGGTACGAACAAATTCAAGACTCCGTGATTTTTTATATTGAGAGCCTCCAGTGTTGATTTTAATTATACCTAATATTCCAAATCTAAAATAATTAGAAAATGTCGGGATAGGCTACATGTTCATGATAGGCGACAATAACAGACATAGACAGGTGGGTACGAACAAATTCAAGACTCTGTGATTTTTTATATTGAGAGCCTCCAGTGTTGATTTTAATTATACCTAATATTCAAATCTAAAATAATTAGAAAATGTCGGGATAGGCTACATGTTCATGATAGGCGACAATAACAGACATGGACAGGTGGGTACAAACAAATTCAAGACTCCGTGATTTTTTATATTGAGAGCCTCCAGTGTTGAATTCTTGATTTAATAAATCACTTTTGTACAATTAATGGAACCTTTGTCACCGCCATCCTAATATGATATAACACATCGGTTAACGAGTATATGTCTTAAACTAAACTAAACGCATGTCATCATTTTGGGACAAGAGGATCAAGTCGGTCATTATGCTTTCGGGCACCTTTTGTTTTGTTTGATATATGCTATCTGTTTCTTCTTTTTTTAATATAAAAAAATCAGCTATCTGGCCATTATGCTTCGGTTCATAAATATATTAAAGCCTAAATGAATGCAAAATTAAGTTATATCAAAGGAGAATCAAATCGTAGTTTTGATTCCCAAACTATAGTTCTCGAAGTTAAAATATGTGCTATGTGCCCTATGTCGTCTAAACGTGAGATGTTGGATTTTACAAAAAATAAATCATCATTGGTGTGGTTGTTATCAAAATAGATTAATACAAACACTTGGGTGACACGATAGTGAGACCAGGGTCCTTTTTGAAAATTTATTGGTTAGAGGGATTAACACTACTGGGAGGACCCCCCATAGGTACCGATAAAAACTCACTTATTACACCGGAATTTTACCAGTTGGGATACCGATGTCTATGTAACCCCGGTGCAAATTGGAGACTTATTAGCGCCGGTAGCACATACCGGTGCAAAAAAATGAGTACCGGTATAAAAAAATATGTTTACAAGTGTACAAATTAGCATCTTTAGGTACAGATAATGGGCACCGATAATTAGGATACGCGTCAGTGCTTATTTCACTGCACCGGTTTGGATGTGTTCTGGTGCCTTAAAATATGAAGAATGATGCTCAGAAATTGAACTAGCAAATGGGAAATCAGCACCGGCAGAAAAAGATGGCGGTGTTCAATTTTTAACACCAGTTGTATTATATACCGGTGCTTTTTTCCCACGTGGTTTTTTTGGAATCGACAGTAGATAATTTTGCACCGCAAGGTTTTGTATCTTTTCATTTCAAATAGCACCGGTATACAATATAATTTTTGCACCGGTATAATAGTACATGTGTTATGTTTTATCACAAGTAAGGAATTGAGTTTGTAACCGGTGCTAGTTTTAAAAAAAATTGCATGGTTGTCTTTTAAATTCTACTGCCATCCCAAATCAACAACGGGGAAAAAGGATTATAATAAATCCCACAGAACTGTCGAAATTTTTTTAATTATGCTATTGATGTAATTATGAATGAAGACATTGTAAAATAAAAGAAATCATGAAATGTCAATGTTATTACCCATGCCATATCAATCTACAACTCATGCCATATCAATCAATAACCCACAAATTCTCATCACCCATCCACACATATCAATCAACAAATTGGCCTCTTATGCATACATATTAACCCATGCCTCGCACCATTTTCCTGTCACCTCCTGAAGTTTGTAGGCATTGTATTGGCCTTGGTTTTCTGGAAAAAGTTGCAGTTCGATTTGACAAAATGTCAATTAGTATAACAGGGTTACAACAACATAAGACAGACACGTATTATGTTATTTGTTTTGGAGTTTTGATACTTACGCCAAGTGGATTCTTGGAAGTGTCTTCAAGGCGATCTCCTCCAGGAATCGCATGAAATAGTAGCCGCACTCCTAACTACTTCCTTGTTCTCGGTGCTAAGATAGATGATCTGCACCATTACACATGTTTTAACCAATGCATTTGACATAGTTTTTATTTACTTTTGGTTTGAGGTTTGACAATATTAGTTGAGTTTACATTACAAGGGGTTTAGACATCCATGTTTGGTTTTCTATTCTAAATCCGGCGTTTAGTATACCTTATTAGTTATTCTTGACATATCGTGTTCATAGGCTCCTTGGTCTTCATTTTGAGTACCTTTAGTTGGTCGCCCGTGAATGCTATTTATTACATTACATTCCTGCAAAGGCCTTTTGTTTTTGACGGTAGAAGATTTGAAGGCCATTCGCATTTGAATGGTAGTAGATAAAGGCCACGAACATAATTATGTGGTAGAAGGAGATTGAAGCGTGTGGTGGTGAATCGTTGTCCGAGGAGTGTTGCATTAGTCCAAGGAGATTGAAGATTTGAAGGCCATTCGCATTAACTGTCTCTGGGGTTCCGTGAACAGTTTTATTGCAGGTTACTTCAAAAGAACTCAAGCCCACAAAACAGTTGGTTGTTCGAGACGCATCACCACCCCTAACCATGATTAATTTAGATTTGTAACATGTTTGCTTTTGAGAGCTGTATTGAGTGACACAATATAATTTAGGCCCGTCATTGGTGTGTTTTATTTCTTAAAATAGTTATCAACAATATAATCATTAATTAATTATTATTTTTGTTATTTTAATTATACCTAATATTCCAAATCTAAAATAATTAGAAGAGTGGGTCTCCTGACAGACGGCCTGTCCATAAGCGTATGAACAGGCCAGGGACCTATTTGAAATTTACAAAACTTTGATTATTTTTTGGGTCATAATGTTCCAGCAAAAGGTAAATTGCATCGGCCTCTTTCATAGATCCACCGGAGCAAAAGGTAAATTGCCACCGGCCTCTTTCATGGATCGAGACCTTCGTCTTCTACAAATTTTGCGATTTTGTTTCTTCTTCATCATCAATTGGAGTGAAAGGCTGCGAGTGACGGTTTGATGAAGCTCGAGTACCGATATGAGAACGCAGTTGTTATTCTCAGTGACATTGAATCTGATTGCTCCGTAATTTGTATATTTAGTAGCTTGGCGGAGGAAGGAACTGAAAAATTGGCGAAAACAGTGGCTGAAGGCAAATTTATTTTGGAGAATTTCAATGGCGGATACAGTAATTTCTATGGAGAAGGTGAAGGGTTTTTGGCACTACCAGGTTCACGACGACAAGAATTGTGCTGCAAACGTTGTATGGTTACATCCAATTTTTCAAATTTTCGATTTCAGTTATTGTTTGATCCGTTGGTATCTAATGTTAGAACAATCTGGAAGCAAATTCATTAGGATTCGTTCTTGATTCAGGGTGTAATCTTTGAATTTATCTAAATATGCTAAGATTATGTTATGAGTAGTTTTATGTGTTTATTTTATTTAAGGAGTTGTGTATTTTGACAGCAGAAAGTAAGCTAAATGCCCTATTTTTTTTTTGCTCTTTTAGGAAGTATTTGTAGTTGTTCTTTGCCTCGTGTATTGAGATTCATAGTAATACGAAGATCATTAGTGAACTTTTCCGTTTGGTTGGTAAGTAGTATAGTGTGTAATATGCTTGAGAAGCGGCGTTGCTCTCAGCGCTCTTGACGATCTCTCTATTTATCATGCCTGTAGTAGGTATTGTATTTCAATGTTTCGGTCGATTGTTCATTTTTCAATTTTATAATCGATGCTGAATTGCTAGTTGCTACTACATTTTCATTTACTTTTAGTTTTTGGTAGGATTTTATAATCGATGCTGATTGTTCTGAACGTGGCATTTGGAGTGCATTACAGGCAGCTTAGGTTAGAGCATGACTACCTAAAGAACACTCTCTGATATCTGGTCAGCAAAGTTATGGAATGGGCGTGATGTGAAGCTGATGAGGACGAATTTCACGAATGATGTTGAAGTTGTTGAAGGGGATAGCTCTCCAAGGGTTTCCACTATGCGATGCTCTGAGCACTGGAGGAGTGTCACTATTGTCAGCCTCTACGGTCTCAGATCATCGGTATTCATTCATTCTTGATTTGTTGTTGCCATGTTGGATGCTTTTAGCAAAGCTATAATTTTTTAGATTGTGAATTTGTTGAAAATTTTGGCTTTTAATGGATAGAAAGTGATCATTGGAAACCTTTTCAGGTCTTGACAGTGGAGGTAACCCAACTGCCTCTACTTGAGAAGCTATCTTGACAACAATAAAATGACTAATTTGCCTCCTGAGCTTGGTGAGTTGAAAAACTTGAAAGTTCTGGAAGTCAATTACAACATACTGGTCTCTATACCTGGTAAGCTTTCAGCTGCTTTGTGAATTTCATATTGATTGTTCTTGTGGAGCAATGTTGGCTTATGTGATTATTTTGCTGGTTCTTCTTCTCTGT
The DNA here is from genome assembly GCA_037428765.1 of Rubia yunnanensis. Classification (NCBI taxonomy): domain Eukaryota; kingdom Viridiplantae; phylum Streptophyta; class Magnoliopsida; order Gentianales; family Rubiaceae; genus Rubia; species Rubia yunnanensis. Next base: position 82,811,070 of record CM075068.1, read on the forward strand.
ATGTATAATGACATTGATAATAACTTCTTGTCTTTGTGTGCATTTCTAACAGTTGAGCTAACACAGTGTGATGCACTAGTTGAATTATCTTTGGAACACAACAAATTGGTCCTGTTTGTTGGCCAACTGCAGATTGGTGATGGGGGAGGTTGACTCCAATAAGTAAAGCATCCAACTAGATTGCATTTCTTTAATTCTTTAATTTGTACAGAATATCTGATTGCGGCTAATTCTGTTGTTTTGTTATTATACCATTCTTCACAGCAACAGTGTCACTTGCTATGATTGTGCTTAACCTGTGAGTTACAACTAGTGTTGTTTTGTTCAGCTGATTTGATTTAGTGCTTCTTTAATAGCCTTTTCATTATGTTTGATTGGAAATATCCATTTCGACTTTAGCTTCTACAAAGAGATGTGATAGAGTAGGGATAAAATTGGTTTCAGATCATAAACTGTCTCCTTTGTGTTTGTGTTCATGGTATTGGATCAGAAAATTCTTAGTATTGGTTTGAACTTTGAAGTCACTATCGATCGTCCGAGATAGATTGTTTTTGCTCTAATTATAGTATTGCATTTGTTGTTACTCTGTGCATCCCGAATGGTTGCACTGATAATTATTTCAGTATACATTGCCAATGTAATCTTTAAGAAACACATACAGATTACTCTTAACAAAGTGTTTTCATCTCAACAAATTCGACGATGATTATTACACGAGATAGCAAGTGCAACTCTAGGATCCCCTACTATATCTCAAGAACAAAATTTTCATTACTAAAGAATCATAAATTATGCTTTCTAAATCTCTCTTCTAGATGACATTATGGTAAGAATCGATAATTGCATCTGCCGGTTATTCACAGTTTGCTGAAGATAATCCGGCCAAAGATATCCTCCCATCTTTTGTCATGTACACGGGCCACTTGTTAGTCATGTTGTCACTCTACATAGAACGGCATGAAAATCACCAGTATACTTTTCCCTAAACATTGCTAACCAGATATAAAATTCCATATACAAGCATACGGTAAAGCTTTTATACAGTCTCACCTACCTGTGTTTTATTCACGCCTATGAAGGAGAACATCCCAATCTTCTTGAGAATAAATGACCAATCCTATTGACATCCCAATACTAACAAATGCAACATATTAATAAATAAATGCAGTTCCTAATTCAAAATGAACAATTAATAACAAATGAAAATAAATAACATACACAGTACAACTAACTAGTACATACTGAATACTACAAATGCAACATATAACTAAACAAATGCAGTTCCTAATTCAAAATGAATGATCCACAACAACTGAAAATAAAAAAGTCATATACAACCAACTAGTACCAGCTGAATACTAACAAATTCAACATTTAAGTAAACAAACGCAGTTCCTAATTCAAAATGAACGATCAACAACAACTGAAAATAAAAATTCATTTACAACTAACTAGTACGAACTAAATACTAACGAATTCAAAATTTAAGTAAACAAACGCAGTTCTACTTCAAAATGAACGATTCACAACTGAAAATAAAAAGTCATATACAACTAACTAGTACCAACTGAATACTAACAAATTCAACATTTAAGTAAACAAACGCAGTTCCTAATTTAAAATGAATGATCCACAACAGAAGAAAATAAAAAGTCATACACAATTAACCAGTACCAACTGAATACTAACAAATTCAACATTTAAGAAAACAAACGCAGATCCTAATTCCAAATGAACGATCCACAATAACTGAAAATAAAAAGTCATATACAACTAACTAGTACATACATAATACTAACAAATGCAACATTTAAGTAAAAGAATGCAGTTTCTAATTCTAATTGAACGATACATAATACAACTAACAAGTACACACCGAATACTAAAGAATTAAACATTTGAGTAAAAAAAAACAATTCCTAATTCAAAATGAACAATCAACAACAAATGAAAATAAAAAGTCATATACAACTAACTAGTATATACATAATACTAACAAATGCAACATTTAAGTAAAAGAATGCAGTTTCTAATTCGAATTGAACGATAAACAGTACAACTAACAAGTACACACTGAATACTAACGAATGCATATGTAAGTGAACAAATACAGTTCCTAATTCAAACTGAACAATCAACAACAAATGAAAATAAAAAGTCATATACAACTAACTAGTACATACATAATACTAACGAATGCAAGATTTAAGTAAAAGAATGCAGTTTCTAATTCATAGCAACATATCATACAGAAAGAAAGATACGACAACTGAAGATGAGATATCAAAGATGCGACTAATGTGATCCACTGAGATATCAAAGGAAACCAAATTCAGCCAATACAAATAGTACGGAATCTCCAACAAAGTTTTAGGTGATATCAATTGAAAATATAGTAAGCTTATGTAGCTAAAATGTTTGATACAAGATCAATTTAAAAGGGAAGATATGTGATCATGTGCGCCATTTGTTCTTAGGTATCACTGGTGCCAGCTTTTCATCGTACTGGTCTCCCTTCTTGTCTAGAAAACTGCAAACATAACTATTCAAAAAGCGCTCAAAGCCTTGATCTATGCTGGATGAAATAGTCAATTTGAAGTGACTAAAAACATAGCATTCTGAGAAGGTTTGCAAGTTCGTCTAAACTTCTAGACGAACCATAACATATTCTGGGCAATCTAGGTACAGGTATCATCAAAATGCAAGAGACGCAAATGAACCGTGCAATTCAAATAGACATAACATCAAACACCTGAAGTGCACAGACATCTCCCTACATTTCCACACCAAATTCCAAGAATTAAGAACATGAAAAGCAATAAACCAAAATCTAACCGTTATTGAAAGCACCAGAAGGTGCCAAGCGCCGACGAAATCCAGATGATGTAGCCGTCGTTCTCCGAGAAGCTGGTGGCAAGCTCCATTGTGACCAGAACTTCCATAACGCTCCAGAAATAAGGGAAGATGAGGAATCTAAAGAGGAATAATAGAGGGCCACCTCTTGCTTGACGAAATCTCACATGCCAGCGATGGGCTTCCACTACGGTAGCAATGGCTTTCGGAATTAGGATGAATTGGATATTCAATTTAACCGCTGATTTTGTGTTAATTGTAAATTGGTCCCTAACCTGTCCATTAGCTTATGGACATGCCGCATTTCCTGAGACTTTCTCTAATTAGAAAATGTCGGAATAGGCTACATGTTCATGATAGGTGACAATAACAGACATAGACAGGTGGGTACGAACAAATTCAAGACTCCATGATTTTTTTATATTGAGAGCCTCCAGTGTTGAATTCTTGATTTAATAAATCATTTTTGTACAATTAATGGAACCTTTGTCACCGCCATCCTCATACTCCCTCCATTTTTTTTCATTGGCACCTCTCTTTTGGTGTTAGAATTGAGGAGATGCTAAATGAGTGGATGAAATTGAATTGGAAGAAGAGAAAGTAAAATGAGTGGATGTAAAAACCTTAAACTTGCCCAAAATAGCAAGTGCCAATTAAAAAAAATACCACTTTTAGTAAGTGTGCCAATAAAAAAAAACGGAGGGAGTATGATATATCACATCGGTTAACGAGTATATGTCTTAAACTAAACTAAACGCATGTCATCATTTTTGGACAAGAGGATCAAGTCCGGTCATTATGCTTTCGGGCACCTTGTGTTTTGTTTGATACATGCTATCTGTTTCTTCTTTTTTTAATATAAAAAATCAGCTATCTGGCCATTATGCTTCGGTTCATAAATATATTAAAGCCTAAATGAATGCAAAATTAAGTTATATCAAAGGAGAATCAAGTACTACAGTTTTTGCAAAAATTGTAGTTTTTTTCTTCTCGAAGTTAAAATATGTGCTATGTGCCCTATGTCGTCTAAACGTGAGATGTTGGATTTTACAAAAAATAAATCATTATTGGTGTGGTTGTTATCAAAATAGATTAATACAAACACTTGGGTGACACGATGGTGAGACCAGGGTCCTTTTTAAAAATTTATTGGTTAGAGGGATTAACACTACTGGGAGGACCCCCCATAGGTACCGGTAAAAACTCACTTATTACACCGGAATTTTACCAGTTGGGATACCGATGTCTATGTAACCCCGGTGCAAATTGGAGACTTATTAGCACTGGTAGCACATACCGGTGCAAAAAAATGAGTACCGGTATAAAATATGTTTACAAGTGTACAAATTAGCATCTTTAGGTACAGATAATGGGCACCGATAATTAGGATACACGTCAGTGCTTATTTCACTGCACCGGTTTGGATGTGTTCCGGTACATTAAAACTGAAGAATGATGCTCAGAAATTGAACCGGCAAATGGGAAATCAGCACCGGAAGAAAAAGATGGCGGTGTTCAATTTTTAACACCAGTTGTATTATATACCGGTGTTTTTTTCCCACGTGGTTTTTTTGGAATCGGCAGTAGATAATTTTGCACCACAAGGTTTTGTATCTTTTCATTTCAAATAGCACCGGTATACAATATAATTTTTGCACCGGTATAATAGTACATGTGTTATGTTTTATCACAAGTAAGGAATTGAGTTTGTAACCGGTGCTAGTTTTTTAAAAAATTGCATGGTTATCTTTTAAATTCTACTGCCATCCCAAATCAACAACGGGGAAAAAGGATTATAATAAATCCCACAGAACTGTCGAAAATTTTTAATTATGCTATTGATGTAATTATGAATGAAGACATTGTAAAATAAAAGAAATCATGAAATGTCAATGTTATTACCCATGCCATATCAATCTACAACACATGCCATATCAATCAATAACCCACAAATTCTCATCACAAATCTACACATATCAATCAACAAATTGGCCTCTTATGCATACATATTAACCCATGCCTCGCACCATTTTCCTGTCACCTCCTGAAGTTCGTAGGCATTGTATTGGCCTTGGTTTTCTGGAAAAAGTTGCAGTTCAATTTGACAAAATGTCAACTAGTATAATAGGGTTACAGCAACAGAAGACAAAAGTGTCAATTAGTATAACAGGGTTACAGCAACAGAAGACAGACACATATTATGTTATTTGTTTTGGAGTTTTGATACTTACGCCAAGTGGATTCTTGGAAGTGTCTTCAAGGCGAGCTCCTCCAGGAATCGCATGAAATAGTAGCCGCATTCCCAACTAATTCCTTGTTCTCGGTGCTAAGATAGATGATCTGCACCATTACACATGTTTTAACCAATGCATTGACGTAGTTTTTATTTACTTTTGGTTTGAGGTTTGACAATATTAGTTGAGTTTACATAAAAAGGGATTTAGACATCCATGTTTGGTTTTCTATTCTAAATCCGGCGTTTAGTATACCTTATTAGTTATTCTTGACATATCGTGTTCATAGGCTCCCTGGTCTTCATTTTGAGTACCTTTAGTTGGTCGCCCGTGAATGCTATTTATTACATTACATTCTTGCAAAGGCCTTTTTTTTAACGGTAGAAGATTTGAATGCCATTCGCATTTGAATGGTAGTAGATAAAGGCCACGAACATAATTATGTGGTAGAAGGAGATTGAAGCGTGTGGTGGTGAATCGTTGTCCGAGGAGTGTTGCTTTAGTCCGAGGAGTGTTGTCCGGGGAATAGTTGTCCGAGGAGTGTTGTTTTAGTCCGAGAACAATACAAGAAGAATTATCCTTCAAGGTTCTATTGGATTTTCCTTTTACAATACTACAAAATCGACTACTAGAACTCCCTATTCAAACAAAGGGTTCACCCATAGCAAGCAAAAAAGTTCAATCGACGAGGCACCAGTGGCCAGTCATGGACCGCTCATGGTCCAGCACCACTGGCCCGTGAAAAAGCACATGGGCCGTCCTGCACAAGAGTTCCTAGGGTTCCATGAAGATACCTTCACGAGGCAAAGGCGCCAGGCCATGACAAAAGCACCGGGTCGTGAAGCAAGGAGATGAAAATTCAAGTTTTGGCTAAGTATGAAGCCGGTTTGGGAAAACCTTTTCGGACCAGGAGAGACTTCTAAGGAAAACCACATGCTGCTCGCGGTTCGTGAAAACCCCAATGGCCCATGGCGATGAATGTTCATGGACCGTGCCAGATCTTACACCCCATGCTTGCATGCTTCACAGATCGTGGCATTCATACCGGTCCATGAAACTTTGGAGGCTAACCGTTTTGGCCATAACTCTCTCAATTTTCATCCAATTTTCATCTACCATATATCGAGATCATTGTCTTTTTGAGGTCTATAAAACTCACTATAATTCAGCTCCATAAGATTCATGGATTTTATCAATTTATTTGAGAAATATTCAGCGACTAGAGGGAATGGTTGACTAGAGTTTTGACCTAAGTTGGCCTATTTTGGGCCTATCTTTAGGCCCAATATCCTACTACTATATATAGAAGCCTTGGTCTTCTACTAAAATCTAAATAGACTAGAAGTAGGCATAATGTAGAGTAGATTCTCTCTCTAGTTTAGACAGAAGGAAGAGGAGAGTTCTTCTTCTCCTTCTTCTTTTTCATATATTTTTCATTTCATCTTATTTTACAGATACATGGCATCTAACCTAATATTTGGCATGGATCTAATCTTTGTAGAGTAGCTTAGTAGCTCGTGGATATTTGTATTTCTGCTTTGATGATTTCTTCTTGAGATTTAGATTTTCCTATCCTAATATTTGTGCTTGAACTTGTGTTTTCTAAAAATTATGATTTATGCTATGTCATTATGATGATGCACTTATGCATGTATGGTATTAAAAAGTCATTCTAGGCTTCATTGCGATCTTGGGAAGTGTTTGGAATTGTGGAGTAAGTATTTAACACTGGGGGAGATGAGTGCATTCATATCCATTGAGAGAAAATCCTTATATGTGTTATATAATGATTCATATTGGATAGTTATGCTTGACGTAAATCACATGTTGGCAGGTTAATTCGGAAAATGCCGACGGGGGGGGGGGGGGTGTGGAAGGTCCCCTAGCTTACCCCGATATATTAGCGTGTTGCATGTAGCGACTAGAGTTGTGCTGACTCTCAAGTCATCACAAGGTGTCTTTTCCTTTGCCTCTCTAGGCCTAGGGATTGAGATCCACAGTGGAGTGTCTAGGAATGTAAAGCATCTTACTACATATCCAACGATTGCGACCTATGCGAGGCAATGCCCTTTTAGGCAAGCATTGTTCCTCTAAGCACGGGCATGGTGGCCTTGGGAGTGAGTCATTAGGGAATGGTCTGCAACGTCGTAGGACTAGAGCACATTGCCTAAAATTATGGAGAGAATGAGATATGGGCATTGTGGTAAGTACCACGTGTGATAGACGAAGGGAAATACCTGGCTATCCTGACACTGAGTGACATGAGCATAGAATAGGTTTATAAGTTCATATGTGAATGAATCGAGGATCAAAGTCATTTATCTAGCATGTTACACAAATACCCCCAAGCGTATGTTTATATAGTTGTTTTCTTTATTTAACTTTCATGCTTTGTAGTTGTTAATTAAAACACCCCCCTCTTTGTATGTTTTATTTACTAGCAATTCCTTTCACTCGTGCCGATTGAAGACAAGTATGAGGTTGTATTTTAACTAGTACTTGATCCCTAGTATCCTTGTGGACAAACACAGGGCTTGCCGCTTACTACCCCTTGGTACCTTAGCAGCGAGAACGGGTGTAGAATTATAAATCTCTATCTTTGGCCCATAAGCCCTCTGCCCAAGTTAATTAGCTGCATATAATGACCTCAGGTGGAGGCGAGTCAATAAAATACAGGAATTGATAATGTATAATCAATGTAAGAAGAGAAGAAAAAGTATAAAGTATGTGTAACTATTTATGTTGAATACTTACGTTGATGTTTGTTATCTCCCAGCTGAAATCGGGTGAGGGTTCATTATTCCTCTTCAACCTCTCATATTTACATGCAAGCCTGAGGTATATTTATTTGAAATATTAACTTTGAAACTGTCTTGGCTAGATAGTAGGTTGATTGAATGGAAAGTAATACCTGGAAAGAACTTGTGTGCCAATGTGATCTTCAGGCTTAATACCACCGGTGAGTGTGTCCAATGTGATCTTCAGGCTTAATACCACCGGTGAGTGTGTCCAATGTGAAGACTTGGTTAGTACATGGACAGATAAGGATGCGAAACCAATGTGACCTGCATTAATACTTAACAAATTGATCTAGAAGCTGAATTTTACCAAACTTATATTAATTTAAACGTTGTATTAATTCTGACCTCCTAAGGTAGGGCACCAAAAAAATGTCGGCGTCTTATGCTTTCATCGTGTCCCAGATGAGGGCAAGCCGGTTATTTATGTCACTCCCCTGAAACAAGTTGTCATTTCTTCCCATGCTTGTGACACAAAATTATATTTTTCCCCATTGTTTGTGGCCTCCATTTTACTCCAGAGGTGCCTACTACCGCACAAGTCAATTATGACATGAATATGTTAATGAATGAGAAACATGAATTGAATTTTTTGGAACATACCCCATCCACAAATCTAGTTGTGCATTCGAGATGCAAGTCATGCCATGACAATTCCCGAGCTTGCCTCAAAACTCCAACAATTGCTGGATGCAAATGGCAGTTTTGCATGGTTTGGCAGATTTGGATATATGAAACTAGTTGTCATACACAACCTTCCCCATAGCATTCATTTCATTTTCCTTCTCATTGCACAGGTTGATGAACTCCCTAATTATTGGATAATCCTTTAAGTCGCTGTGGCTTTTAAGGTACATGTAGTTAGTAAACAAATATGTGTTCAGTAGTATGTAAATTTTCCAAATAGAATATTGGATATTGTGACGAGCTACGATAGCATTACCAATTCCAGCAGCTTGATAGGTGTAGTGTCCTCCCTCCTACCCTCGGCCTGTAACTTGTGGTCAAATTGGAAGGCTGCGTGGACAAAGTAGTGAGAAAGTAATTTGAAAAAACTTACCTTCAAACACTTTGAATATGTAAATAATAAAATAAATATTAGGAATAGTTTATTTGAGATACCTCATCATCGGGGACGTTAAGGAATTCAAGTTCTTTATCCACCTAGTCATTGACAGGCACGTCCTTCTGTTGTTCATCAAGGGTATCTAAATCCTGGTCGATCAAGAAGCCAATCCTTCTGTTGTTCTTATCCTATATAACCAAGCCACCTCAGCAGCCCCAGCCGGATTGGGCATGATCATTGGAGTACTCCATCTTTAGGGTGTGACAGGATCTAGTAACCTCCAGAGCTCGGCTATATGACCATAACTGGGATATGATTGCCAGATTTGACAGAGTTAATGATATTTTATAGTATCTGATGAACTGTATGAGAGCTCTTCACGAGGGCCTTATGCATATCAGTGACTGATTGGGAGTTCATGCATAGGGGAGCACTATATGGATCCTCCGCACGGGCAGGGTGCAGGAGCCAGACATTGTGGAAGGGATTGCCTTTTCTCATGAATCCAAACTTTCTCTCACCTTAATTCCTTGATTTGGAAACATTGCAAGAAACTAAGTGTGGGGTGGGGTAGGAACATCCACTACTATGGTATCCCCTTTGCTAGTATTTCCTTTAACCTATGTTCTACTGCTTCGGATTTCCAGATGACTATCTTTTCCATGTTTTTATTTTCTTTCCCTCATTGAATTGTTTGTTGTTTTTCGTGTGAGGGAACCTTTTGTAGTGTTTTGGATGTTTTGGAAAGCTATTGGTGGTGTATTTTTGTTTCGATCTTATCTCTTGTAGTATGAACCCACTTTTGGGGCAATTTGTGCTACACCAAAAAACTGAAAAATTGAAAAAATGAAAAAAATACAAAAACCTTAACAAGTCGAAAAAAGGGCGACTTGGGTAACATTGGAAAAAGCCCAGATAGGTTGAAAGACCTAGGTAAAAATGAGAGGCTAGGCCCGGCTAGGCTAACGAACCTAGGCAAAAATGAGTGGCCGTGTGGAAAAAAGTGAGAAGGGAGTACCCTTTGTGTGTAAAGGATAGGATGAAAAACCAAAAGGGCTCCAAGGAAAAATGAGAGAAATTGAGAGAAAACAAAAAACTAGGTTGATGATACATTTGACTCCCTGGTTAAAACTAGGTTGAGAATCACGAATTATCCCTATATTACAACCAAGTCGATGGCTCTTGAATTTCCTTGGTGGATTTTTTTTGGAGATGACTCTTTGATTGCTTTGGGATCATTTTGGAAAAATTAAGCTAGCATTACACTTATCTTCTTGGCATACCTTTTTACAATATTTTATATTGGGTGGTTAGATTGCTTATGTTCTTCGGGGAGTGTGAGATTTGTGAGATTCTTACTCTTTTTTGGGGAAACATGGTAGTCTAGGAATAAGTGGGATGTCTCGTTTAACTTATGTTTGCACGCTACATTGCACTTAAATCTTTGTATGGTCTTTGTTTACTCGGAGATGAGTAAAGGGTTTAGTGTTGGGAGTCTGATGTGCTTCATTTTTTGTGTGTTTACCGTTGCATCCAGCATAGTTTTTAGCATGTTTTATTTGGTAGATTGCTAGTATTAGATGGTTTTACACGAAAAATGGTTTAAACGGCTATGTTTGGTTTTCTTTTCTATATCATGCATTTTTTAGTGGGTCGCCCATGGGTACTTTTTGGTTACATTTGATGTGAATGCCGTTCGTAAGGGCGGTAAAAGATACTGAAGGCCATTCGCAAGAATGGTAGAAGAGATCAAAGGCCATTCACCCCTCGAATGGTAGTAGACAAAGGCCACAAACATCAATGCGTGGTAGAAAGAGAATGGAGTCAAAGATAGGCGAAAACAAAGATCAAAGCGGCCAATGAAGAAATGGGGAATCATGGTCCGAAGAGTTGTACCAAAGTCTGAGAACAATCCAAGAAAAATTAGCCTTCAAAACCAATTCCATAGTATTATTCTTCTCGAGCACTACAAAATTGACTACTAGAACTCTAAAATCGGACTACCGGTTCTCCCATAGCAAAGGAAACAAGTTCAGCCGGCCAAGGTACCACGAGACAGTGCGGGCTGTTCATGGTTAGGCACCAATGGCCAGCGCCAATAGTTCCAGCACGAGGCAGTGGTGCGGCTCATGCCATATCTCATGGCGCATGCAAGAATTCACTTTAAAATGGCTATGTATGGGCATGGACCATCCTATTCATGATAGCCCGCGTCGTTCCAAGTTCAAGATGCCAAGACCATCCTATGTGCGATGCCAAAGATTGCGCCCTGCACCCAGTTTCTGAGCGGAGCAAGCTTCAAGACCACATCCCATGCTAAAGGTCGCGCCCTGCCCCAAACTTCTAAGCAGACCATACCTCCAGACCACGGCCCACGTCAACGGCCACGGTTTGTGCCAGACCCTCGCACCACGACCCTCGTCTGATCAAGCGCCTTTCGCTAGACATGCGACACAGCCCGTGTGAGATTTAGCGCTCTACTCTTGAAGAAGGAGCACGACTCATGCACCATTCTGCTGTCCAGGACATGTACTTGGCGTGGACCACGTCATCCGCATTGGCCCGCAATGCGCGGCGGCTGAACTAGGGTTTAAGAACTTTGGCCTACTTTGGATCTATTTTTAGCCCCAATCTTCTTATCATATATATATGAACTTAGTCTACTAGGTTAAACATGTACAAAAGTAGATGAGTTCATTAGGACATCACTTTTATAGAGACAAACACTCTCTCCTTTTCTTTCTTTTCTTTTACTTTTGTGTTCATCCTAGATGTGGAATTCAAATTATTATTTAAATTCCATATCTATGGAGTAGTTTCCATAGCTTGGGAAAAATTGTATTGCATGAATTAACTTATGTTTTATGAGATTCATTAGATTCAACCTAATATTTGTGTTCATGATATTATTATAATTGTTCTTTAATGTTTGAATTGCATGAATAAATACACCACATTAGCACACACTTGGGCTATATTCATGTATGGTGCATGTCCTTCCATTGACCCAGTCGTCGTTAAAACACAAGCTGAGGGGCTATTGCGTCAAGGATAGATATTTATCATTTTGCACCCGTTCTCACTACTAAGCTACCAAGGGGTAGTAAGCGGCAAGCCCTGGGTTTGTCCACAAAGATGCTTAGGCTCAAGTACTAGTTAGAAACATAATCTCGTGCGGGTCGTCAATCCTCACGAGTGAAAGGAACAACTAGTAGTTTAGACATGCAACTGTGAGGGGTGATATTTTCAACCAACAACTACAAAGCATGAAATTAACAAACAATAAAACTATTTATACTAGGCACTTGGGAATCATTTAGCAACCTGGTAGTTCCAATGCTTCAATCCTCGATTCATTCAAATAAAGATTTATAAAAGATCTATTAGTGTGTTCAAAACACATTGTGGCCGATGGCATACAATTCCCCAACAATGTAACGGTGGGTGCGCTAGCAACCCACCATCGGCCCCACCATTGTAATTATAGGAGTACAACGAGGTCCAACCATCATTCTAGGTCTGTTTCTCCCCCCTGCTATTACATCTCGGCTTCCACCACGAATGAAATTACTCCTCCCAGTACCTATATACGCTAGGATCGTAGACACCTTAGCTGTGCTACTAGGGTTTCAATGCAACACCTAGCTTGTTACTATTAGCTATCTCTACCCGCAACCTCTCAAAAACAATTACGAAGTCAGCTAAGACTAGTGCAACAACAAATAGGTCAGGGCATTCTCGAATCCCCTATGCACACACCCACGTGGACGCATTCTCTCCTACCAATTCTAGCATCCAGGTTTCTCTTCCCAAGGGGGCAGCAATAATTGCACTATACATGAATATAGCCCAAAGTGTGTGCTTATATGTGGTGTAGTATTCATGCACTTATAATATTCAAGAACAATCACAATAATATCATAAACGCAAGGATAGGGTGAATCTAATGAATCTCATAAAGCAAATATAACATACCAAGTGCCAAGATTAATACCAAGCGAAAGATATACTCTATAAAGGTTAGATCCATGGAAAATATTTGGTTAGATGCCATGGATCTAGAAAATAAGTAGAAAGGAAAAAGAAAATAAAATTAGAAGGAAGGAGAAGAAGAACTCCCCTCTTCATTCTCTCTAAATTAGAGAGAGAATCTACTCTACATTATGCCTAGGTTATATTCTACTTAGGGGTTACAAGAATACTATGGCTCCTATATATAGTAGTAGGTGATTTGACCTAAAATTAGGCCAAAAGTTGTGAAACCCTAGGTAAACCACCAAGACTTTGCGGATCGGCTCGGATGTCACGGTCTGTCAACCATGCAAGCCCAGAGTGCTAGATTTGGCACGGTCTGTGAACATTCATCTTCATGGGCTGTGGGATCTGGCGCGGTCCGTGAAGCTTGTCTTGTGCCACGGTCCGTGAAGCCTCTCACGGACTGTGAACAGTACATGGTTTTCACTCAGAAGTTCTAACGGCCCATGAAGGTTTTCACGGACCGCAAACAGTACATGGTCTCGGTTAAGAATTTCTTCACGTTCGATGAAGTTTTTCACGGCCCGAACCTATACTTAACTTAATCTTTAATTATTCATCTCTAAGATTCACGGCCCGGTGCCTTTGTCACAGCTCAATGCCTTTTCCTCGTGAAGGTCTCATGCAGGTTTCCACGGATCCCCTAGAACTCTTGTGTAGTGTGGGCCATGTGCTTTGTCACGTTCCGCTGGTGATTGACCATGGGTGGGCCGTGACAGGCCACTGGTGCTTCATCATCTGAACTTGGTTTCTTGCTACGAGTGAATCGTTAGTCTCAATAGAGGGTTCAATTAGTCAATTTTTTAGTACTCGAGAAGAAAAATCCAATCGAACCAGCCTTGAAGGGTAATTTTTCCTAGATCGTTCTTAGGCTAAGGGAACACTCCTTGGACCATGATTCGGCATTTTCTCCATTGGCCGTCTTGAACTTCAAAGCCGCCTATCATTGGCTTAAATATCCATCTACCATGCTTTTATATTTGTGGCCTTCATCATCTACCATTCTAATGTGAATGACCTTCGCCTCTTCTAGGGTGGTCCTTGCGAACAGCCTTCAATCTTCTACCGCCCTTGCGAACAGCCTTCACATAGAATGTAACCAAAAAAGTATCCAAGAGATACCTACTAAAGATGATCACGAGGAAGATCAAGAAGCCCATGGATACAAGATGTCCATTAGTACCAATTAAGTCCACAAAACACGGGGTTTAGACCAGAGAACCAACATGGCTGTCTAAATACCTTATCATGTAAAGTCAAATAATACTTGCAATCCACAACCTAAAACCAACTAAAAACTATGTCAAATGCATTGGTTAAAGCATGCGTAATGGTGTAGATTAGACTCCCCATCGTACAATCTTTAATCATCCTTGAGTAAATAAAATGGAAGAAAAATGTTCAAGCGGAATTAAGCATGCAAAAACAGCCAATGCATTCAACTTATTCCCAAGCTACCCTAGTTCCCCCAAGAAGGTGAAAATCCTCCTCACTCTCACACTCCCCAAAGTTCCTAAAGAAACCAAACCACCCAAAGCAAGTAAATGTGTATGGAAAAATATAAGTGACAAAAGATCGGAATAAAGCCAATATTAATTTTCCCAAAGTAGTCCAAAAAGCAATCAAAGAGTAATCCTCAAGAAAAACTATCCACCAAGGGAATCCAAAAGCCGTCGACCTGGTTGCAACATAGGGATAACTCAAGATTCTCGACCTAGTTGCAACCAAGGAGTTCAATGTATCGTCAACCTAGTTTCGTTGTTTTTTTCCCTCTCATTTTTCCTAAGCCCTTTCAGGTTTTCATCCTAGCTTTATCCCTCAAAACCTGCTCTCCTCTCACCTTTTTCCACATAGCCTCTCACTTTTTCCTAGACTCGTAAGTCTAGCTGGGCCAAGCCTCTCACTTTTACCTAGGCCTTTAGACCTATCTGGGCATTTCCTCATGTTACCCTAGTTGCCAATTTGGGTTTCCAACCTTTCTAGGTTTTTTATTTTATTTTTCAAAATTTTCAAAATGCTCTTAGAAGAGTTATTAACAACATAGAAACAACTAAAAATCATAAGTCATATCTAATCCCCTTCCCCACACTTAAAGATTGCTTAGTCCTCAATGCATATACAAAATCAAAGAATACATGTCAAGGGAAATATATAGGAGAACACTTATAAGGAAAAAGGAACACTAAAATATACCCTTGAAGGCACAATCATGGAATTTAAAGATCAAACTACCACCACCCTCAGTATATTACCCATAACATCTAATCATGGAAGATCAATCTAACCACTTTATCATGCACCACAAATCAAACAAGGAATCGAATCACAATGGAGAGCTACCTCTTAGGTCTCGATGCTCGTGTCTCAAGGGTTTTGAGGGTAGGTGGGTTTTGGGTGGTATTTTGTGGTTGTAGGATGGTGGTAGGGAAGAAATGGTGATTGGGTGGTGTAGGAAAGTGTGTGAGGTTCATGAGTCATGCACGTTTACACGCCCCATGAATTTGGGGTTTGGGCCTCCTCCTTGTCCACCATTTTGAGCGTCACGAACCATGTACGTCTACGTGGTCCATGAGTTGGACTCTCCATTTGCTCACCTTCCTCCAAGAACCATATGCTTCCTATAAAACAAACATGCACACCAAGTGTAATAGTGTCCCAAAAACAAAAAGAAGCTGCAAATAGAAAAACAAACAATAAAATGTTATACTAATATAATTTTTCAAAGCATGGGTTTCCTCCCGAGAATCTCTGTATTTTTAAGGTCGTTGGTATGACCCTAATGTTATTCATAGGGTGCGGGTTTGTACCCCAGCACCTTAGACAAGAAAAAAGTAAGAGCAGGGGGTGAGAATCTTCCAAGAGGAAGATATAGTAAATGAGGAGTCAACCTTAGAGGGAATAGGTGGTATGGAAGCTTAGCATATTCAATTGGCTTCCATATGGTTTCCTCTAAGGCCTCCAAAAATGTGGGAGTAGGTTCTATAGATGGAGGTAGGGGTGAAAATATATAATATGGAAAATTAAGTATAATTACCCCTTTCTCGACTTCTTCACTCTCAACAAACCATTCCCCATCCCTTTTAGATTCATCTAAAAAATTATCACATTCAACTAGGGATGGTTCATTTTTGGAATATTGGGTTTCAAGTTGGATCACCTATTCATCAAATTAAGCACTTGCCCTTAAACTTCCTCAAAACTTGAGAATAGTTGAATTCCCAAATCGCTAATCTCGCTAAGCACTTGTGATTGGAGTAAATCATTACTCTTGGTCACATTAGCTATAGCTTGCAAATTTTCAACACAATCCAATTTGGGAACCAATCCTAGGGATTGGTATTGGTGCATTGGGTAAGTAGGTGAAATCCAACTATCTAACCCAAAGTGTTGGTTTCCTGATGCATTCCCATACCACGAATTCGAGTTACCACTAAACCTGAAATTTGGAGAGTAGTGGTATGGGTAACAATTTTGATTCCATCTGCCTTGGGAACCAACAACTCCTACCTCTCTCTCAATTTCTCTTATCCAAGGGAAAGACTCCATAGGGTGGATGCAATGGCATATCCTACAAAATCTCACTCTTTGATCAATTCTTCTCCCATACTCACTCAAGCTCAGGAAACACTCTATCGGATGATCACAATTACACACCCTACAAGGTGGCCTCCTTTGGGTGCTTTCCCACAATTTTTTCTATTTAGCACCAACAAAGAAAAAACACAAAATTCAAAATCGTAGTGCAAGAGTCATCGGTTTTCACCAAGAACTCAAGAAATACCTAATCTGGAAAAAAACAAGAAAAAGATAAAAGCAACACTAACTACTCACTAACACATTATGCTCGACATATACTCTAACTAAAAAGGTATCCATGGCAACAACACCAAAATTTGACATGCTCTCGATCCGGTCATCATTAAAAAACCAATCTAAGGTTGGTATGGGTCAAAGATAGAGATTTATAATTCTGCACCCATTTTCAGAGCTAAGCTACCAAGGGGTAGTAAGCAGCAAACCCTGTGTTTGTCCACAAGGATGCTAGGGCTCAAGTACTAGTTAGAAATACAACCTCGTGCGGGTTGTCAATTCACACGAGTGAAAGGAACAGATAGTAGTATAGACATGCAACTGGGTGGGGGGGGGTTGATATTGTCAACCAACAACTACAAACATGAAATTAACAAACAAGTAAACTATTCATACTAGGCACATGGGAATCATTTAGCAACATGATAGTTCTAATGCTTCAATCCTCAATTTATACACATAAAGACATACAAAAGACATATCAGTGTGTTCACAACATGTGGTGTGGCAAATGGCATACACGTTCCCAACCCTGTAACGTTAGGTGCGCTCGCAACCCTCCATCGGTGATGTGTCCATTTTATGTGCATAACTTAGTACTATTTTGGGTCACTTTTGTGCTCTTTTATTATCAAGAGCTTGTGTTTTACCTTGAAATTCTCTTAGGAGGGGTAAGAGCAACTTTACGCTCCTTTACCTCTTCTAAGTGTATTTTGCGTGACAAGGGAAGAACACAAAGGCAAAGAAGACCGGAGGCCATTGAAGAGCACATTTTCGAAGACTTTTGAAGACTTGCTTCGAAGACATGAAGACCGGAGGCCATTGAAGACCATTTTTGGAGACATTGAAGACTTTAAAAATGAGAGGAATTGCTATGAAGATGATTGTATACCACAAGAAGAAGAAAAGGAAACAAGGCAAAATTCTGGCACCCATCGTGAGTCGCAATGGCCTCGTCGCGAGACCTCTCATGAGTCACGACGAGACCGTCGCGAGTCATGAAGAGACCGTCACCAGAATTTCACCTTATCCTTTTTGTACTATAAATAACACTCTCCTTCCTCTCATTCACCATCTTTTGGACCTGCATTTTTATCACTGTTTGAAACCCTTCTTTCTTCCATTTTTCATCTTTGCAATCGCTTGTATTATGTTTGGTTGTTTAGTATTAAATAGTATGAACTCTTGTAGCTAAATCTAGTTCTTGGGAGCAATTGATTTCCAAGCTTATGTAGTAAGATTCTATGTTTGCTCATTTATGAACATTTATTGGAGAGCATTTATTAGGCCATTAATGTTGTGATTTACATCATTTATACCATGGTTTGTTTGATTATATGAAATGTTTGTAAGATTGAAATGTTTGTAAGATTGAAATGTTAGGGTGTTAGGAAAGTTGCAAATTTCTTGACTCATTTGATATGGAAATTCAAGAGTATGGATTTAGAACTTCTTGTGTATAATGTGAGGTAATTCTTGCTATATGAGTATGTTAATGTGGTTTGTTCTCATATTTGTCATATAGATGCAACGAAAGGTTGAACCTTGAATGTTATTTGTTCTTAGTTTAATCTAATGAATGCTTTGTTTGGTTCAATGACTATGTCTTTGGTAGAAGACTTGTTATTATCAAACCTATGGTCTTTTGGGTGAAATGCCATTGATGAAACACCCCTATGATGTTGTTTGTTTAGGGTGATCATCAACGAGGTTTGCAAATGATCGTTGTTTGTCTTTGCAAACTACTCTTAAGTAGGAATGGATGTTGATGTTTGAATGAGAAGTTATACATTCCCCATAGAAAATAAATGTAATTGAATGAGTGAATGAATCAATGAGCTATATGAAGTTTGGAAGTGGAAATTGATTGCCCCCAAGGCTCCATAAATTATCATTTACATTGTATCTTTAGTTGTGTTGCATGAGTAGAACAGTTCTCTTGCTTTGCTAGTTATTGTATTTCAATTTGATAACTTAGGATCAAACTAACCAACCCCCCCAATAGTTTACATGCTTTTATATGTAATTATGTATGTATTTGCATAGTATGTTTTCTCATATATATGTTTAAACACTTGAAAAGATCCCTCTTCTCATGGATGACCCTGACTTGCCATTATCTACTTTATTGTAGATAGGAAGTAACAGGGCCTTAAAGTATTAACTTTAAGAGGTACGGCGACGACCTCCAAAATTTTGGCGCCGCTGCCGGGGAAGAGGTATTTATTTTTAAGTGATTGGGCATATCATGTGTGATTATATTTTATTTGTAAATATTTGTTAGTTTTCTTTTATTTTGATTTATTAGTTGATTTGCCATTTTCACTTGGCTTGGAGACGTATTGTTCGAGTTCTTGGTGTATGGTTCGCACGCAATCCTCTTCACAAGAACCCCTACACTACGACCCCGAGTTAGAGTTGAATTTCAGACGAGCTAGGAGGCTTTCTTTGGAAAGTGAATAAAACCCCTCCTAGTGACCATTTTGTGAATACATCTTCCTCTATGAAGCATCAAATTGAGCACGAAGATGAGCATCCTCCTCTCCAAGGGCGAGCTCATCATCTCCACCAAAGAGAGATTCCTTTGGGGCATGCTTTGCTAAGAGACATCATGGCCCCCAACCTCGATCA
Source organism: Rubia yunnanensis (assembly GCA_037428765.1). Lineage (NCBI taxonomy): Eukaryota > Viridiplantae > Streptophyta > Magnoliopsida > Gentianales > Rubiaceae > Rubia > Rubia yunnanensis. The sequence continues at coordinate 82,830,497 of CM075068.1, forward strand.
ACAACCGATGTGGATAAGTATCCCATGGTTGGACCAAACAGGCACTTTGATCTAAAGACTGGGTTCATCAACATGCTACCCATATTCCTTGGTAGGCAAGGGGAAAATGCCAACAAACACTTCACTGAATTTCACTTCATGTGTGGTGGTACCGTCCCCAATGGGGTGGATGAAGATTTCTACAAGTTGAAGGCATTTCCATTCACACTAAGCGATGGGGCAAGGGATTGGCTCTACTACCTGCTGCCCAAGAGAATTAAGAGTTGACTTGATATGAAAACAAAGTTTCTAGCCAAATACTTTCCGGCCTCTAGATCCGCCGCTTTGAAGAAAGACATAAGCAACATTCTCCAATGGCACGAAGAATCCCTCTTCGACTATAGGGAGAGGTTCAAGAAGCTTCTTGCGAGTTGCCCTTATCACGGTTATTCAAAGGGGGATTTGGTTTATTACTTCTACAATGGCCTTCTTGATGAAGATCAAAGGTTGGTAAGAAGTTCTTGTGGTGGAACCCTTGGGAACAAAACATCCTCCGAGGCCATGCAATTATACGAAGAACTAGCGGAAGAATCAATAAACTTTAGCTCAAGGGCCAATTTGAGAATGAGGAATCCAATGCCCACAAGTGACTTTTCACATAGTGGAAAGCTCGAGGATCATGTCTCAGCCCTTGAATCTATGGTCAAATCGTTGATGACGAAGCCCGGGAATGCGCCACGTGTTAAATCATGAGAAATTTGTTACTTGGCGCATCATACGGACACTTGCCCCACTTTACAAGAGGATTATGTTGAAGAGGTAAGTGCCATGGGCTATCAAGGGAATCAAGGCTACTAAGGAAACCAAGGATATCAAGGTGGGCAAGGCTACAAAGGTAATCAAGGCTACCAAGGTTATCAAGGGTACCAAAACCGGCCGTACATTTCAAGAAATTGTGATAACCCAAACCTCCGGTATGGAAACCCTCAAGGAAGCCAAAACCCTCAACCATATCGGCCTCCTCAACAACAATATAGGCCACCTCAAAAACAATTTCAAAGGCTTCAAGACAAACCTCGAGACCAAGGGGAGAGCTCGGGGCTAACAAAGGATGAGGTGATGCAAGCCATTCACCGGTTGGGCATGTGCGCGGAAAAAAGTGAGAAGTTCCAAGATGAAGCCAAGGAAAGTATCAAGAACTTGGAAACTCAAGTGAGCTAAATAGCTCAAGTGGTGAATCAGATGGAAGCCCGGGAAAAGGGTAAGCTACCCTCCCAACTGGAGATCAACCCTCGACAAAATGCAAGTGCTATCACCTTGAGAAGTGGTAAAGAGGTTGACTCTCCCATAGTTGGTAATGTTGTTGAGGACGAACCTAGGAAGCTTAAAATTTTTGAGAAAGAAGGGAAAGAGGAGAACGAAGAGGAAGCCAAGGAACAAACAAGGAAGGGAAAGGGGAAGGAAGAGGAGATCTCCATTGAGAAATCAACCTCCATTTCCGAACCTTTATCCCCCCTCACAAGAAGGCAAGAGTAGTGGAGATTCTTCTCTATGTTCCAGAGCCACCATTCTCGGAAGCTCTAAAAGACAAAAGGAGGAAGGAATCTAACAAGGACATCTACGAAATCTTTCGTAGATGTGAGGTAAATCTCCCTCTTTTGAATGCGGTTGAAAAAATTCCTAGCTATGCAAAAATTTTGAAAGAATTATGTGTAGTAAATAGGAAACATAGAACGAATAACAAGCTTTAAAATGGGAGAAGTGAACATGTCTTCGCTTTGTGCCAAAGGGAGTTACCCTCTAAATGTAGCGATCCCGGCATGTTCACAATCCCTTGCATGATAGGAAATACACATTTTGAAAAAGCAATGCTTGACTTCGGTGCATCGATAAATGTGATTCCTTATTCTTTGTATGAAATCCTCAATCTTGGTACTTTGCATAAAACCGGGGTGGTGATCCAGCTAGCCAATCATTCTAGTGCATACCCTAAGGGTATCATCAAGGATGTGTTGGTTAGAGTTGGTTCCTTAATATTCCCCGTTGATTTTTATGTCCTAGACATGGAGCATAATAAACATGCTGCCTCAATCTTATTGGGGAAGCCATTTTTGAAGATATCTAGGACCATCATTGATGTGCATAACGGTACCCTCACCATGAAATTTGATGGGATTAAAGTAAAGTTTAGCATAAATGACTCTATGAAGTATCCTCCTGAAGAGTATTCTTGCCATGCTATTGATTTTGTTGACAATGTGGTGCAAGATGTTTTTGAAATGAGTGGTGATGATTCCTTGTTAGTTGCTTTGGAAAATGATGTTTAAAATGCATGTCTTGTGTATTCCATGAGTGCTAACTTGAAAGAAAGCATTGAGGAGTTAAGCATTGTTGAGGAAGTTGTGCAAAGTCACCACCCTCTAGTCTTAGAGGAACCTGAAGAACTGGAATTCCTCCCATCACTTGTGAAGGCTCCAGTGATTGAGCTTAAACGGTTGCCAAGTGACCTTAAGTACGCATTTCTTAGGGAAGGGGAGATGCTTCCGGTCATCATTTCAAGCAAGCTCACCAAGGAGCAGGAAGAAAATTTGATGGTGGTGTTGCAGGAGAACAAAGAAGCAATTGGAGGGACTATTACCGACATCAAAGGCATAAGTCCATCCACCTGCATGCATAGAATCTTGTTGGAAGAAGATGCAAGACCCGTCCGGTAACCCCAATGCCGTTTAAACCCACCGATGATGGAAGTGGTGAAAGCAGAAATCCTTAAGTTACTCCAAGTGGGCATGATCTATCCAATCTCAAATAGCAAGTGGGTGAGTCCAACTCAAGTGGTACCCAAGAAGAGTGGGGTGATGGTGGTTGAAAATGAGAAGGGAGAAATGGTGCCCACCCGAGTCCAAAACGGGTGGCGCGTTTGCATTGACTGGCGGAGGCTAAATGCTAAAACCCGGAGGGATCACTTCCCTTTGCCATTCTTAGATCAAATGCTTGACAGGTTAGCAAGCCACCCCTTCTATTGCTTTTTGGATGGGTATTCGAGGTATTTTCAAGTGGATATCGCCCCAGAAGACCAAGAAAAGACCACTTTCACGTGCCCCTTTGGTACGTTTGCTTACCGGCGCATGCCTTTCGGGCTATGTAATGCCCCTGCAACATTCCAAAGTTGTATGGTAAGCATATTCTCATAATATTTTGAAAATTTGTTGAGGTATTCATGGGTGATTTCACCATTCATGGTAATTTTTTTGACAACTGTTTAGCAAATTTGACACAAGTTCTTAAACGTTGCATTAATACTAATCTTGTGTTAAATTATGAGAAGTGTCATTTTATGGTAGAGCAAGGCATTGTCTTAGGCCACGTTCTCTCCTCTAAGGGTATTGAGGTTGAAATGGCATAGATAGACACGATTCAAACTTTTCCTTATCCTACTAATGTGCGCGAAGTGCGCTCTTTTCTTGGTCATGCAGGATTCTATCGCCGATTCATCAAGGACTTCTCGAAGATAGCATATCCTTTATGAAAGTTGTTACAAAAGGAGGTGGAATTTGTGATGGATGAGGGTTGTAAAGGGGCCTTCGATACATTGAAAGGAAGGTTAGTTTCGGCCCTTGTTATACAACCCCCGAATTGGTCGATGCCTTTTGAGATTATGTGCGATGCGAGTTATTATGCCGTTGGAGCGGTGCTTGGTCAAAGGGTGAGGAGAGCACCTCACGCCATCTACTATGCCACCATCTCTCTAAATAAAGCCCAAAGAAACTATTCCACCACCAAAAAGGAGTTGCTAGCAGTGGTATTTTCTTTGGAAAAATTTCGATCTTACTTGCTTGGAACAAAAGTTATTGTGTACATTGACCATGTAGCGCTTCGTCATTTAATGAAGAAGAAAGTGGCTAAGCAAAGATTGATTAGGTGGATCCTGCTTTTGAGCAAATTTGAGTTAGAGGTGCTAGATAAGAAGGGTGCGGAAAACCTTGTGGCCGATCATTTGAGCTGGTTGACTCCATGCGAAGACATTGAAGTATACCCCACAATGAAGGAGCAACTGCGGGAGGAATTCTCTGATGAACAATTGTTCACCATTAGAGATCTCCAACCGTGGTATGCCGATATTGTAAATTTTCTTGTCGCTGGTAAATTCCCCCCTCATTTTTCTAAGGCCTAAAAGGTTAAACTAAAGAGTGATGCTATGTATTATGTGTGGGATGATACCTTTTTTGGAGATATTGTGCGGATCAAGTTGTTAGGAGATGTATCCCTGATAATGAGTACACTGAGTTCTTGAATTTTGTCATTCTCATGCATGTGGCGGCCATTTTGGAGCTAAAAGGACTGCTAGAAAAGTCTTGGAAAGTGGTTTTTATTGGTCTAATTTGAATAAACATGCATACGTATTTTGTAAAGCTTGTGACAAGTGTCAAAGATTAGGAAATATCTCATCTAGAAATGAGATGCCCTAAAAACCTATGATATATTGTGAAATATTTGATGTTTGGGGTATTTACTTTATGGGACATTTCCCTGGTTCTTATGGCTTTACATATATTCTTCTTTCCATTGATTATGTGTCGAAGTGGGTTGAAGAAAAAACCACTATGACTGACGATTCTAAAGTGGTTGCATAATTCTAGAAAGATAACATCTTTCCTAGGTTTGGGGTACCCCGAGCCTTGATTAGTGACCGTGTCACCCATTTTTGCAATTGGACCATAGCGGCACTCTTGAAGAGGTATGGCATCACTCCCAAGAAATCCACCGCCTATCACCTGCAAACAAACGGGCAAGCCGAAGTTTCCAATCGGTAAATCAAGTCCATCCTTCAAAAATGGTTAACCCTAACCGGAAGGATTGGAGTTCTCGGTTCTATGATGCCTTGTGGGTGTATAGGAAAGCTTACAAGATGCCAATCAGTATGTCACCATACCGATTAGTGTTTGGTAAGCCCTGTCATCTACCGGTGGAAATTCAACATAAGGCTTACTGGGCAGTCAAAGAATTCAATCTTGATATACATGAGGCCGGCTTGCACAGGAAGTTAAAATTGGATGAACTGGGAGATCCAGATGGGTTCCTATGAGAACGCTGAAATCTATGAAGAGAAGACAAAGGCGTGGCACGATAAGATGGTCATGAGGAAGGACTTTGATGTTGTTCAAAAGTTCCTCCTATTCCAATCTCGCCTTTGCCTGTTTCCAGGTAAGTTGAGGTCCCGATGGATCGGTACTTTTGAGGTGGTTAGGGTATTCCTGCATGGCGTGGTGGAGATTCTAGATCGAGCTAAGTCCAATACTTTCAAGGTTAATGGACAACGTTTGAAACCTTACCACGGGAATTTTATGCAGAAAAAAGGAGATGACGTTGATCTCCTCGATCTGGTTTGTGAATAAAACCCAAGAAAAGGGAGTAAGTCATGCCGATAACGTTAAATTAACTTGGTTTTGATCATCTGGATCATCATTCGTGACTTTCTGTTGATGTTGTTTGGTTTTGAATTTTATCATTAAGTTTCATTGTTTTGCTTTATGCTTTTCACAGGTTTTTTTCTCCATGATTTTGTAGCAATTTTGAAGCTAAGGCATAGGAATTTTGATGGGAGAAATGCTTGGAGTCAAGAAGGAAAGACTTGGAAAAGAGAAGGAATCAAAAAAAACTTTCTAAGTGCCAGGTTAGTAGCCCGTCGCGAGTTGCAACCACATCGTCGCGAGCTGTGACGGGCTCAGTAATATTGGGTGAAATTTCAGCTTTCGGATGCCACTTTCTGCGAGTTGCGATAACCTCGCGAGGCCTTGTTGTGAATCACGACGGCATCGCGAGGGATTCGTCGTAAATCACGACCAAATCAGGGATTTTGGCTAAAAATGGGGGTCTCGGCATAAACTTTTTGCGAGCCACGATGGCTTCGCTAGGACCTCATCGCGAGCCCTCAAAGTGTACCCCCTCGAGACCTTGAGGCGGCAAGCCCTCAACTAGAGCAGAACTTGAATGACTATCACACTCTTGAGGCTAGTCCTCGAAACCAGCCCTCGAGACATATCCCCTCGAGACCTTGAAGCCCTGAACCCTCAACTCGAGCAGAACTTGAAAGTCCATCACCCTCTCAAGGCCACCCCCTCAAGACATCACCACCTCAAGAATTCGAAGCCCTGAACCCTCAACTCAAGCAGAACCATAAAGTCCAACAGCCTCTCGAGGCCACCTCTTCGAGACATCACCACTTCGAGACCTCGGAGCCCTGAACCCTCAACTCGAGCAGAACCATAAAGTCCATCACCCTCTCAAGGCCAGCCCTTTGAAATATTACCCCCTCGAGGTAGCAAGGTCTCGACTCGAGCTGAGCTTGAAGTCCATCATTCTCTCGAGGCCAGCTCTCAAGACTAGCCTCTTGAGACCTTGAAGCCTCAAGCCCTCGAGGTGTCATCTTTCATCTCCTTGAGCCTAGCTTCTCGAGACCTCGAAGCCTAGAGCTCTCGAGGTGTCATCTTTTATCCTCAAGCCTAGCTTCTCGAGACCTCGAAGTTGAGAGCCCTCGAGGTGTCATCTTTTATCCTCGAGCTGAGCTTTTCGAGACCTCAAAGCAGCAAGCCCTTGAGGTGTCATTTTTTATCCTCGGGCCTAGCTTCTCGAGACCTTGAAGCCGAGAGCCCTCGAGGTGTCATCTTTAATCCTTGAGCCTAGCTTCTTGAGACCTCAAAATTGAGAGCCCTCGAGGTGTCATCTTTTATCCTCGAGCTGAGCTTCTCAAAGCCGTGAGCCCTCGAGGTTTCGTCTTTCATCCTCGAGCCTAGCTTCTCGAGACCTCAAAGCCGCGATCCCTTGAGGTGTCATCCTTCATCCTCAAGCCTAGCTTCTTGAGACCTCAAAACTGAGAGCCCTAAAAGTGTCATCTTTCACCCTCGAGCCTAGCCAGACCTAATGACCCTCGAGACCACCCGTTGCGAGTCGCGAAGAACACGACGTGAGTCGCAACGGCCGTACGAATCTGCATTAAAAAGATGGCTAAACCCATTTTCCACAAACATATCCACAATATTTCATCTTCTCCAGCTACTCTTTCATCTTCAACCTATCCTCCACAAGCGGCGCCGCTCGCCGCAGCCGCTCACCGCCGTTAACAGCTGCTCTCCATCACTCACAACCACCACTCCATACCACATCCTTTCTTCCCAACCTCCACCCACAATTAAAAAAAATCATTGAAGAACAAAAACCCTAGAATATGTGGGTTTTGTCACTTTGAGCAATTCAATTTCGAAGTGATTGTGGGCTTCCTCTTTTTTTCTACCTACGCATCTTGGTGGTACATTTCTTCGCTTTATTGAGCTTGAATTGAGATTATGAATGTTTACTCTACTTTTTTTTATTGATACTGTGTAGATTATGTGTGATGCTTTAGGAAATTTAATTGTTGTATCTTGGTTAATTTTGGTGAATAAATTGTGCCAGCAATTCAATTCGATGGATATTGTGTGCATATTTTGTTGTTGCGGTTTGGATTGTATTGTGCTTGTTTGAGTTGGGATTGTGTGCAATTGTGTTACTGTGGCTGAGACCGGATTGTGACTTATTCTAGATAGGAGGCATGTTGGCCATTGATTCAACATAGTTGTTATATGGATAAAATGTTATTGGGCTTTGCAATGTTATTTTTAGGGTGGTTTAACCATGGGACGTGAATGTTGACATTGTGAATGTACTGATGGTAGCTAAGCTAGTTGAGCACAACTGTGGTTTTGAGATATACCATATTGATTTCAACTATATGAGAACTTCATGGATTTGAGAATATGGGCTTGTTGGACATAGTATGGATTGTATATGCAATTCTGATTAGGACTTGCACTAGTTAACTTGATTTTGATTCGGCTTGTGATGATGAACTAGTTTAAGGTTGAGTATGAATTTTGAATGTTGCATCTACACATATTTCCGTGCGTTTGACTTATTTGTTGTGATTGTTAGATATGGCCCCCACGAAGAGACCTAGGGCTCCTCCTCGAGGTGGGCGTACCGCCGTTCCTCCTCCACTACCTCTACTAGCTCCGGAATCGAGCCCTGTACCTCTTCCTCTGGATAGGTACATGGGTTTGACTCGGATCACCGGGTCCAATGTGGAAAGGTGAGAGGCCCTGGAGAAGCGCCAACTCAAGGAAACAAGCTTTGTCGATGTGCCCACATTAGATGCTCTCGGCCTCACTCAGTCTGTCAGATGCCTCCTCACAAAAGGAGGAATGAAAGGGTTTATGAGTAGGAGTGCACCCTCTTACCAGAGGTACACATTAGAATTCCTGTCTACAGTCCGTATAAGTAGCATAAGAAGCGACCAGTCCTGCGAGAGGTACATTGCTTTTCACTTAGATGATATATCTAGGAAAATAACCGCCTTGTATATTGAAGAAGCCTTTGGATTTGACACCGTGGAGATACGGGTGAGGCTGGACCCACAGGCCCAAGAGCGATAAATTGAGGATGACATGCACTTTTTGAATGTCATCAACATGAGGCCGAAGAATTCCCATGATAAGAGTAGCACCATCATCCACCCTGCACTTCATTATGTGCTCCGTCTGTTGGCTGGCATGGTACTTTGCTTCGCAGAGCCGACGAATGTGCCAGACAATGACATTAACTTTCTGTGGCACTTAACGAGTAAGGGGCTAGGATACAGACTGTGGGCAGAATTATGGATGAAGAGAATTGTGGAGGTGGCAGGAAAACCCAAGGGGAAGATCATGGTCGGTGGCATGATAGGCCTTTTATCAGAGTGCTTGGGATTGGTTCTTCCAGCTTACTTTCCATGCTTAGGGAGGCGTGCGTCCTATTTTATCACCATTGAAAGGCTAGTTAGATTTGAGATGCTTGGTGCCACACTAACCACGGGGCTCTTACATTGGTTGTATGGTGCGAGGAAGGTCACATTCATGGCACTTCCTCAGCCGAGCAAGGCGAAGCTGGAATTTGACACACCTCTAGGAGATTTGGTGATTTCACCAGGCTCCTCATGTAGAGATTATTTCCAGAACGAGCTCCACGACCTTGGCCCAGCTCCTGTCCAGTGTGATGTTACCACTTTACCTCCCTCTCATCCCAGGCAGGCGGTATCTCAGACCCCGATCCGGGAGTGGAGAGGTGGAGAGTGAGGAGGCAGAGGAGCACAGAGTGGCTAGCACTGTATCAGCAGTGCTACTTTGGCGGTGGCACTTCTTCATCACAGCATTAATTTTGTGAGCACCACATCTTTACCCTTTCCATACTTCACTTTGTACAGTTTTGCCCTATTGTCTACATTGAGGGAAATGTAGTGTTCTAAGTATGGGGAGGGGTAACTACTACTTTGAGGTGATTGGAATTGGAGACACTTTTGCATAACTCTTTTGTTTTGTTTCAGATATTTTCTCCCTTTTGTTTTGGGATGTTTTTCTTTTGATGTACTTGGATAATGTTGGCTTTGATACTTTTCTTAGCCTTAACATTTGGAAAGCAATTTTCTACTTTTTGGATTGGAGACATGTGAAAAATGCTGGGAAAAAAATAATCCTGCTAAGTTGAAAACCCGAGAGGGCAACTTAGGCAACATTAGGGGCCCGGATAGGTCGAAAACCCGAAAGGACGACCTAGGAAAAAAATGAGAGGATAAATGTGCGGAAAAATGTGAGATGTGAGCCAAAGAAACATGATGGGTGGCTAGGATGAAAACCCGAAAGGGCTCCTAGGCAAAATGAGAGAAAACGATAGAAATTGAAAAACGTTAAGTGTTTACTCATTTGCCGGCGTTGCAGTCATAAGGTTGTGGTGATCACACGAATGGATCGGGTAGCCTGGTGATGTGTCCATTTTAGGCGCATTATTTAGTAGTATTTAGGATCACTTTTGTGCTCTTTTATTATCGAGAGCTTGTGTTTTACCTTGAAATTCACTTAGGAGAGGTAAAAGCAACTTTGTACTCTTTTACCTCTTTTAAGTGGATTTTGTGTGACAAGGGAAGAACACGGAACCAACGAAGACCGGAAGACATTGAAGATTATACTTTCGAAGACTTTTGGATACTCACTTCGAAGACATGAAGACCGGAGGCCGTTGAAGACTATTTTGGAGCTGTTGAAGACTTGAAGAGTGAGAGGGATGGCTATGAAGAAGGCAAAGAAATAATGCAAAATGGTCGCTGCCGTCGCGACCCCGTCGCGACACCATCGCGACACCATCGCGAGCCGGGGCATCGTCGCGAGTCGCGACGAACACCGTCGCGAGTCGCGACCATCGGGCGGCCAGAAATCAACTTTATTTTCTTTGCACTATAAATACCATCTCTTTTCCCTCTTCTTCTCCAAGCTTTCCAGGCGCGTTTTCTCTGGTTTTGGGCGCCATTTTTAGGTTTTTCTTCTTCTTTCTTTTCTTAGCTTTCTCTTAGTTTGATTATGTCTTTTCTTGTTGTTCTAGAGTAGTTCTTGTTCTTGGGAGCAAAGGATTGAAGCTTCCACTATCTATGTAGCAAGAACTCATTTATATCTATCTATTTGGTATTTTTGCTATTGTGCAATTATTGTGCTTTGAATGTTAATTGTTGATTGCATTGATGTTGTTGAGAGCTTGATGATATGAAATGCTTGGATTAATTGCTAGCTAGGGTTTGGGGGATTTGGGTTAATTTCCCCCCTGTTCTTGTTAGCAATGTGAGAGTATGAATTAGAGCTTTCGATTGTGTTAGTGTGTTGACAATGTGCTAGGCGAATGTGATTGATGTCGAACTCTTCGTCATGTTCGTTTGTGTAGCAAACGAGAGAGTCATATGCTCGCGGATGAATGTGCGTTGCACGTTCATCCAATCTCGTGTAATTGCATGAATTGGTTCAATGCCTAGTCACGGTGTAGTGGTCATAGGCATTGCCAAGCTTGTTGGTCCTTCGTGCTAAATGCCACCAATGTCGCCTTGAGTCGTGGTCGCGACTCGGGAGCCATTGGTGAGGTTTGACGAGAGATGTCGAATTCACTCTCGCAAACTACGAACTAAGAAGGATAGGAGTTCAGTCTCCACGACAAGTAGTTGAAGTATTGAATAGGTGATTTAAACTCATTCTTGAAGCATTTGTTATTCGGCGTTTATGTACTCTTGACGGTGTGTTTCACTGCATGTGTGCCATGAGTGGTTTGAGCATAGGGAGTGCTTGTGTGGTTGAATTGCTTAGGTGTAGGAACGTGACGACTTCCGTAGCGCCTTTGCATGAAGATCTACGAGCACGAACTTAGAACTCCTTGTGGTGTGTGTGTTGTGGTACTTGCTAGATGGGGTGTGTGATTGTTGGGTCATGAATGCTATATGATGGAATGTGTGAATGATTCGATGAACTACATTAGATGTGGAAGTGGATATCCGTTGCCCCCAAGGCATTTTATCTTTGTAGTTTAAAACCCTTTTTCTTAGTTTCGTTTGATGATTAGCATAGTCACTTGACGTTGCTAGTTATCTTTGTTAACTTAGGAAACCAACCAACCAACCCCCCCCCCCATTTACTTGCTTTTAAGTGTGTGTATATATATTTACTCCTAGCCTAGTATCAACCATTTTGTGCTTAGAAGCTTAGGAAGATCCCTCTTCTCATTGGACGACCCCAATTTGCCACTATCTACCTAGCTGTAGAAAGTAAGCATTGAGGGCTTATAAATTATCTTTTGGCGCACGGGTGCGACGACCGCCCGCGCCTGTCACCTGGCATCTTGAGGACCTTTTGGGAGTGGAAAATTTAGCGGGAGAAGACGAAGTAAGTTATGAAATTCTTGATCCTTAATATGCTTTGTTTTTAGGTTGATATATTGATATAAAGTGGAGCATGTGTTTTGAACCTTATACATGTCTTTAGCTTCACCTTTTATCATTGGATTTGGGATTATCAATTAGGGATTTGGAGATGTTTTAGGAATATCAATGAATTGGTGGGTTGATATGGTTTGGGTAGATTTAGGAATAGGAGTTATGGGAAAGTTCTCATTTGACCTTAATTTTGGGATGTGTGATATTGAGAGTTTTGAGGTATTAATTTGGGGGAATAGTAGTTAGGATGTGGATACGTCATTACCTTCGTATGTTTGGATCTTTTATTACTCAAGGGTGAGTAAGGTTTAAGATTGGGGAGGTTTGATGTGTCCATCTTATGTGCATAACTTAGTACTATTTTGGGTCACTTTTGTGCTCTTTTATTATCAAGAGCTTGTGTTCTACCTTGAAATTCTCTTAGGAATGGTAAGAGAAGCTTTACGCTCTATTACCTCTTCTAAGTGGATTATGCATGACAAGGGAAGAACACAGAGGCAATGAAGACTGGAGGCCATTGAAGATCACATTTTTGAAGAGTTTTGAAGACTTGCTTCGAAGACATGAAGATCGGAAGCCATTGAAGAAAATTTTTGGAGACTTTGAAGACTTGAAAAATGAGAGGAATTGCTATGAAGATGATTGTATACCACAAGAAGCAGAAAAGGAAACAAGGCAAAATTTTGGCACCCATCGCGAGTCGCGATGGCACCCGTCGCGACTCAAGACGGGGGCACCCATCGCAAGGAGTAACCAGAATTTCACCTTATCCTTTTTGCACTATAAATAGCACTCTCTTTCCTCTCATTCACCATCTTCTAGGCCTGCATTTTTGTCACTGTTTGAAACCCTTATTTCTTCCATTTTTCATCTTTGCAATCTCTTGTATTATGTTTGATTTTTTAGCATTAATTAGTATGAACTCTTGTAGCTAAATCTAGTTCTTGGGAGCAATTGATTGAAGCTTTCAAGCTTATGTAGTAACATTCTATGTTTTCTCATTTATGAACATTAATTGGAGAGTATTTATTATGACATTAATGTTGTGATTTAAATCATTTATACCATGGGTTGTTTGAATATATGAAATGTTTGTAAAATTGAAATGTTAGGGTATTAGGAAAGTTGCAAATTTCTTGACTCATTTGATATGGAAATTCAAGAGCATGGATTTAGAAGTTCTTGTGTATAATGTGAGGTAATTCTTGCTAGATGAGTATGTTAATGTGGTTTGTTCTCATATTTGTCATATAGATGCAAAGAAAGGTTGAACCTTGAATTTTGTTTGTTCTTAGTTTAATCTAATGAAGGATTTGTTTGGTTTAATGACTATGTCTTTGGCAGAAGGCTTGTTATTATAAAACCTATGGTCCTTTGGATGAAATGCCATTGATGAAACACCCCTATGATGTTGTTTGTCTGGGGTGATCATCAATGAGGTTTGCAAATGGTCGTTGTTTGTCTTTGCAAACTACTCTTAAGGAGGAATGAATATTGATCTTTGAATGAGAAGTTGTACATTCCCCAAAGACAATAAATGTAATTGAATGAGTAAATGAATCAATGAACTATATGAAGTTTGGAAGTGGAAATCGATTGTCCCCAAGGCTCCGTTAATTATCATTTACATCGTCTCTTTAGTTGTGTTGCATGATTAGCACAGTTCTCTTACTTTGCTAGTTGTTGTATTTCAATTTGATAACTTAGGATCAAACCAACCAACCCCCCCGAGTTTACATGCTTTTATATATAATTATGTATGTATATGCCTAGTATGTTTTCTCCTATATATGTGTAAACACTTAAAAAGATCCCTCTTCTCGTGGACGACCTCGACTTGCCATTATCTACTTTATTGTAGATAGGAAGCAACAGGGCTTAAAAGTATTAACTTTGAGAGGTACGGCAACAACCTCCCAATCGGCACTGCAATTGTAATTGGGGAAGTACAATGAGGTCTGATCATCGTTGTTGGTCTGTTTCTCCCTCATGCTATTACATCCCAGGATTCTACCATGAATGCAACTACTTCTCCCAGGTCCTATATACACTAGGCCCGAGGATCGTAGGAACCTTATCTGTGATAATAGGGTTTCAACACAACACCTAGCCTGCTACTATTAACTATCTCAACTCGCAACCTCTTGAAAAAAAATTACGAAGACTGGTGCGATGGAAAATAGGTAAGAGCATTCTCGAATCACCTGTACACACACCCATGCAGACACGTTCTCCCCTACCCATTCTAACATCTAGGTTTCTCTTCCCCGGGGGGCATTAATAATTGCACCATACATGAATGTAGACCAGCGTGTGTGCTTATATGTGATGTATTATTCATTCATTTATAATATTCAAGAAAATCACAATAATATCATAATCACAAGGATATGGTGAATCTAATAAATCTCATAAAGAAAATATAACATACCAAGTGCCAAGATGTATCCCAAGCAAAAAATCTACATTACAAAGGTTAGATCCATGGAAAATATTTGGTTAGATTCCATGGATCTATAAAATAAGATGAAAGTAAAAAAGAAAAGAAAATAAGAAGGAAGGAGAAGAAGAACTCTCATCTTCATTCTCTCTAAACTGAGAGAGAATTGATGAGACGTCAAATGCATGTATTTTCCAAATCATTTAACATCTCTTTTGTCATATTTTTGTTATAAGATTGCTATATTTAGGTAGGTTTACATGATAAGGAGTTTAGATGACCGTTTTTAGTTTTTATATATAAATCCTTCATTTTGTAACCTATGTTTATTCTAATCAATTTTTGGTCCTTACGAGCATCTAGATTCCATTGTGTGAGCTTCATTTGTAGTAGGTGTCTCATGAACCCTTTGGAGTGGTTCAGTGAAGGCCACATGCCAAAACATGGTAGAGGATAAAAGGGTCGAAGAAGGAAGGCAAAGAAGTGGATGAATTGTCACCCGAAAGTTTAGACAAAGTTCTTAAACTTATCGGAGAAAATCAACCTACAGGGGTGGCATCATTGAATTTTTATTCTTGGGCACTATAAAATGGACTACAAGAACTCCCAAAATGGCTCAACGGTTCACCCGTGGGAAGCAAAACAAGAAGCCGCGAATTGTAGCTCTCCCGGGTGGAAATGGCATCGCCCGGGCGGATGGATCTGAATTTTGGGAAGAAACCTCCACCGCCTAGGTGAGGCCATTTCCGCCAGGGCAACAACATTTTTGCCTGGGCAACGCCTGCTGCGTTTTGACCCTCTTTTTGACCAACTTGGGCTATAAATAGCCCATTTTCTTCCCCATTTTCCCAAGTGTATTCGTCAGCCATTTTTTTAGTATACCACTTATACCCCTAAAATAAGAGATATGAGAACAATGATTTCCACCACCGAGTATTGCATCAAGTTTGATGTTCGTGGTTTGTTACGGAATCAAAATTTAATAGAGTTCTGTCCATGAATAATTTTAAAGCGATAGCACATGACCTAGAGTAAACTGTAGCACACTAGTTACAAGTACGCAAGGTGTGATTCATAAGAAGTTTTTGAAGTATACTTAAATTAGTCTCAGTTTCATTATCACATTAGGATTGTAGAGTTTCAGCTATGGATCAGAAACTTTCTTTTCGTACTGAACGTTAAAGGAGTTTTTGATTGACACTATATTGTTTTTTATAATTTTGAACATAGCTTCCTTCACCTAATTGGGAGAAATCAAAATGCAATATTGAAGATACACTGAACCAGATAATCAACTCACAACTGTTGTGCTCTGTTATGGTCAAATATAGATACACTAGTGTATTCGTCCGCCATTTTATTAGTATTCCACTTATACCCCTACGATAAGAGATATGAGAACAATGATTTCCACCATTAAGCTTCGCATCAAATTTCATGTCCGTGGTTTTTAAAGATATCAAAATTTATTAGAGTTATGTCCATGAAGAATTTTAAAGTGATTGCACATGACCTAGAGTAAACTTTAGCACACTATTTACAAGTACACAAGGTGTCATTCATAAGAAGTTGAAGTATATGTAGATTAGTCTCAAATTCATTATCACACTCGGATAGTAGATTTTGAGCTACGGATCTAAAATATTCCTTTTGGATTGAACGTTTTAGGAGTTTTTGACTGACAATGTATTTTTTAGAATTTTGCACATAGGTCCCATCACCTAATTTGGAGAAATCGAAATGCAATATTGGAGATACACTGAAACGAATAATCAATTGACAACCACTGTGTTCCGTTATGGTCATAAACAGATCCACCAGTGTATTCGTCCGCCATTTTTCTTTGTATTTCACTTATACCCCTACGATAAGAGATTGGATTAAAATAATTTCCACCAACAAGCATCACATCAAATTTCATGTTCGTGGTTTTTTAGGAAATCAAAATGTATTCGAGTTCTGTCTATGAAGAATTGACCAAGAGTAAACTATAGCACAATAGTTACAAGTACACAAGGTGTCATTCATAAGAAGTTGTTGAAGTATATGTAGATTACTCTTAGTTTCTTTATTACACTCAGATAGTAGAGTTTCAACTTCCTTTTCAGACCGAATATTATAAGTGTTCATGACTGACAATGTATTTTTTTATAATTTTGCACATAGGTCCCATCATCTAATTAGGAGAAATCAAAATGCAATATTGGAGATACACTGAATAGAATCATCAATTGACAACCATAGTCTTCCGTTGTGAACATGGACATATACACCAGTGTATTCGTCCGTCATTTTTCGTTGTGTTCCACTTATACCCCTACGATAAGTGATATGAGAACAATATTTTCCACAACCAAGCATTGTATCAAATTTCATGTTCATGGTTTTTTAGGAAATCAAAATGTATTAGAGTTCTATCCATGACGAGTTTTAAAATGTTAGCACATGACCTAGACTAAAATGTAGCACACTATTTATAAGTACACAAGGTGTCATTCATAAGAAGTTTTTGAAGAATATGTAGATTAGTCTCAGTTTCATTGTCACGCTCGTATAGTAAAGTTTCAGCTACGGATCTGAAACTTTCTTTTTGGACATAACATTATAGGAGTTTCAGACTGACAGTGTATTTCATTTTATAATTTTGCACATATCCCTTTTACCTAATTGGGAGAAATTGACATGCAATATTAGAGATTCACTTAACTGAATCATCAATTGACAACTAAAATTTTCAATTATGGTCATGGATCATTAGTCATTTTTCTTAGTATACCACTTATAGCCCTACGATAACAGATATGAGAAAAATAATTTCCACCATCGAGCATCGCATCAAATTTCATGTTCGTGGTTTTTTAGGAAACTAAAATGTATTAGAGTTCTGTCCATGTAGAATTTTAAAGCGGTAGGACATTACCTAGAGTAAATTGTAGCACACTGGTTACAACTACACATAGTGTCATTCACAAGAAGTTGTTGAAGTATACGTAGATTAGTCTACGTTTCATTATCACATTTGGATAGTAGAATTTTAGCTATGGATTCAAAACTTTCTTTTCGTACTGAATGTTATAGGAGTTATTGATTGACACTATTTTTTTTTATAATTTTGCACATAGTTCCTT
This sequence comes from Rubia yunnanensis, assembly GCA_037428765.1. Classification (NCBI taxonomy): domain Eukaryota; kingdom Viridiplantae; phylum Streptophyta; class Magnoliopsida; order Gentianales; family Rubiaceae; genus Rubia; species Rubia yunnanensis. The sequence continues at coordinate 82,847,853 of CM075068.1, forward strand.
CATCTAATTGTGAGAAACTGAAATGCAATATTGGAGATACACTACACCGAATAATCAATTGAAAACCATTGTGTTCTGTTATGGTCATGGACAAATACACCAGTGTATTCGTCCACCATTTTTCTTAGTATACCATTTTTACCCCTACGATAAGAGATATGACAACCATAATTTCCACCACCGAGCATTGTATCGAATTTGATGTTCGTGGTTTGTTAGGAAATAAAAATTTGATAGAGTTCTGTCTATGAAGAATTTTAAAGCGATAGCGCATGACCTAGAGTAAACTTTAGCACACTAGTTACAAGCACAAAAGGTGTCAATAATATGAAGTTGCTCAAATACACGTAGATTACTCTCAGTTTCTTTATCACACTCGGATAGTAGAGTTTCAGCTACGGATCTGAGAGTTTCTTTTTGGACTAAACATTATCGAAGTTTCAGCTACAGATACACTAGTGTATACGTTCACCATTATTCTTAGTATTCCACTTATACCCCTATAAGAAGAGATATGACAACAATAATTTCCACCACTAAGCATCGCATCAAATTTAATGTTTGTAGTTTTTTAGGATATCAAAATGTATTAGAGTTCTGTCCATGAATAATTTTAAAGCAATAGCACATGACCTAGAGTAAACTGTAGCACACTAGTTACAAGTACACATGGTGTCATTCATAAGAAGTTGTTGAAGTATACGTAGATTAGTCTTAGTTTCATTTTCAAATTTGAATAGTAAAGTTTAAGATATGGATCAAAAACTATCATTTCGCACTGAACGTTATAGGAGTTTTTGATTGACACTTTATTTTTTTAATTAATTTTTCACATAGGTTACTTCACCTAATTGGGAGAAATCAAAATGCAATATTGGAGATACACTAAACCAAATAATCAATTGACAACTTTTGTGTTCTTTTATGGTCATTGACGGATACACCAGTGTATTGGTCTGCTATTTTTCTTAGCTTTCCACTTATACCCGTACGATAAGAGATATGAGAACAATAATTTCCACCACCAAGCATCGCATCAAGTTTCATGTTTGTGGTTTTTTAGGATATCTAAATGTATTAAAGTTCGGTCCATGAAGAATTTTAAAGCGATAGCACATGATCTAGAGTAATATGTAGCACACTAGTTACAAGAACACAAGGTGTCATTCATAAGAAATAAGAGATATGAGAAAAATAATTTCCACCACCGAACATCACGTCAAATTTCATGTTCTTGTCTTCTTAGGAAATCGAACTATATTAGAGTTTTGTCCATGTAGAATTTTAAAGGGATAGCACGTGACCTAGAGTAAGCTTTAGCACACTAGTTACAAGTACACAAGGTGTCAATAATATGAAGTTGCTCAAATACAAATAGATTACTCTCAATTTCTTTATCACACTCGGATAGTATAGTTTCAGCTACGGATCTGAGAGTTTCTTTTTGGACTAAACATTATCAAAGTTTTTGACTGATGGTGTATTTTCATAATTTTGCACATAGGTCCCTTTACCTAATTGGGAGAAATCAAAATGCAATATTGGAGATACACTGAACCGAATGATCTGTTGTCAAAAATAATGTTCCGTTATGGTTATGGATAGATACACTAGTGTATTCGTCTATCATTTTTTTAGTATTCCATTTGTACCCCCTAGGATAAGAGATATGAGAAAAATAATTTCCACCACCAAGGATCGCATCAAATTTCATGTTCGTAGTTATTTAGGAAATCTAAATGTAATAGATTTATGTACATGAAGAATTTTAAAGCGAATGCACATGACCTAGAGTAAAATGTAACACACTAGTTACAAGTACCCAAGGTATCATTCATATGATGTTGCTGAAATATACGAAGATTGCTCTCTGTTTCTTTATCACACTCGGATAGTAGAGTTTCAGCTATAAATCTGAAACTTTCTTTTCGTACTGAACGTTATCGGCGTTTCTCACTGATAATGTATTTTTTTATAAATTTTAACATAGGTCCCTTCACCTAATTGAGAGAAATTGAAATGCATTATTGGACATACAGTGAACCGAATCATCAATTAACAACCAAAATGTTCCGTTATGGTCACAAATCATCCGTCATTTTTCTTAGTATTACACTTATACCCCGACTATAAGAGATATGAGATCAATAATTTTCACCACCGAACAACGCATCAAATTTCATGTTCGTGGTTTTTTTGGAAATTGAAATGTATTAGAGTTCTGTCCATGTAGAATTTTAAAGAGATAGCACATGACTTAGAGTAAACTGTAGCACATTAGTTACAAGTACACAAGGTGTCAATCATATGAAGTTGCTGAAATATACGTAGATTACTCTCAGTTTCTTTATCACACTCGGATAGTAGAGGTTCATCTACAAATCTAAATGTTTCTTTCAGGACTGAACATTATCAGAGTTTTTGACAGACAGTGTATTTTTATAATTTTGCAAATAGGTCCCTTCACCTAATTGGGAGAAATCAAAATGCAATATTGGAGATACACTAAACCAAATGATCAATTGACAACAACAATGTTCCTTTATGATTATGGACAGATACACCCGTGTATTCTTTCGTCATTTTTCTTAGTATTCCATTTATACCCCTACGATAAGAGACACGAGAAAATTAATTTCCACAACCGAGCATCACATCAAATTTCATGTTCGTGGTTTTTTTTAGGAAATCGAAATGTATTAGAGTTCGGTCCTTAAAGAATTTTAAAGTGATAGCACATGAACTAGAGTAAACTGTAGTACACTAGATACAAGTACACAAGGTGCCAATTATATGAAGTTGCTGAAATATACGTAGATTACTCTCAGTTTCTTTATCACACTTGGATACTAGAGTTTCAGCTATGGATATGAACGTTTCTTTTTTAACTACATGAGATTAGCGGAGTTTTTGACTGATAGTGTATTTTTATAATTTTGCACATAGGTCCATTTACCCAATTTGGAGAAATCAAAATACAATATTTGAGATACACTGAATCGAATCATAAATTGAAAACAACAAAGTTTTGTTATGGTTAGGGACAGATACACCAGTGTATTCGTCTGTCATTTTTCTTAGTATTCCACTTATACCCCTTAGGATAAGGGATATGAGAAAAATAATTTCCACCACCGAGCATCGCATCAAATTTCATTTTCGTAGTTATTTTGGAAATCTAAAGGTAATAGAGTTCTATCCATGAACAAATTTAAAGCGGTTGCACATGACCTAGAATAAACTGTAGCACACATGTTACAAGTACACAAGGTGTCATTTATATGAAGTTACTGAAATATATGTAGATTACTCTTAGTTTCTTTATCACACTTAGATAGTAGAGTTTCAGCTTCAGATCTGAAACTATATTTTTGGATTGAATGTTATCAGCATTTCAGACTGACAGTGTATTTTTAATAATTTTTCACATAGCTCCCTTCACCTAATTGGGAGAAATCAAATGCAATATTGGAGATACAGTAAACCGAATCATCAATTAACAACCACAATGTTCCGTCATGGTCACGGATCATCCGTCATTTTTCTTAGTATTCCACTTATACCCCTACAATAAGAGATATAAGAACAATAATTTCCACCACCGAACATTGCGTCAAATTTCATGTTCGTGGTTTTATAGGAAATCGAAATGTATTGGAGTTCTGTCCATGTAGAGTTTTTAAGCGATAGCACATGACCTAGAGTAAACTATAGCACACTAGTTACAAGTAAACAAGGTGTTAATCATATGAAGTTGCTGAAATATATGTAGGTTACTCTCAGTTTCTCTATCACGCTCGGATAGTAGAGTTTTAGCTATGGATCTAAACATTTCTTTTTGGACTGAACATTTTTGGAGTTTTTGACTAACAATGTATTTTTATAATTTAACACATAGGTCCCTTCACCTAATTGGGAGAAATCAAAATGCAATATTGGAGATACACTGAATCGAATGATTAATGGACAATATTAATGTTCCGTTACGTTATGGACAGATAAACCAGTGTATATGTCTGTCATTTTTCTTAGTATTCCAGTTATACCCCTACGGTAAGAGATATGAGAAAAATAATTTTAGCAACCGAGCATCGCATCAAATTTCTTGTCTGTGGTTTTTTTCGGAAATCTAAATGTAATACAGTTCTCTCCATGAAGATATTTAAAGCGAGTGCACATGACCTAGAGTAAATTGTGGCACACTAGTTACAAGTACACAGGATGTCATTCATATGAAGTTGTTCAATTATACGTAGATTACTCTCTGTTTTATTATCACACTCGGATATTAGAGTTTTGGCTACGGATCTTAAACTTTCGTTTCGGACTGAACGTTATTGGATTTTCTGACTGAAAGTGTATTTTTTTTTATAATTTTGCACACTGGTCCCTTCACCTAATTGGGAGAAATCGAAATGCAATATTGAGATTAAGTGAACCTAATCATCAATTGACATCCACAATGGTCCGTTATAGTCACAGATCATCTGTCATTTTACTTAGTATTCAACTTATACCCCCTACGAAAAGAGATATGAGAACAATAATTTCCACCACCAAACATCGTATCAAATTTCATGTTCATAATTTTTAAGGAAATCAAAATGTATTAGAGTTCTTTCCATGAAGAATTTTAAAGTGATAGTACATGGCCTAGAGTAAACTTTAGCACACTAGTTACAAGTACACAAGGTGTTATTCATATAAAGTTGCTGAAATATACGTAGACTACTCTAAGTTTCTTTATCACACTCGGATAGTAGAGTTTTAGCTAGATCTGAAACTCTTTTTTTCAGACTGAACGATATTGGAGTTTTTGACTGACTATGTATTTTTTTTATAATTTTGCACATAGGTCCCTTCACCTAACTAGGAGAAATCAAAATGCAATATTGAGATTAACTGAACCGAATCATCAATTGACATCCACAATGTTCCGTTATGGTCATGGATCATCCGTCATTTTACTTAGTATTCCATCTATACCCCCTACGATAAGAGATATGAGAACAATTATTTCCTCCACCAAGCATCGCATCAAATTTCATGTTCGTGGTTTTTCAAGAAATCAAAATGTATTAGAGTTCTTTCCATGAAGAATTTTAAAGCGATAGTACATGACCCAGAGTAAACTATAGTACACTAGTTACTAGTACACAAGGTGTCTTTCATATTAAGTTGCTGAAATATATGTAGACTACTCTCAAATTCTTTATCACACTCAGATAGTAGAGTTTCAGCTACAGATCTGAAACTTTCTTTTCTGACTTAACGTTATCGGAGTTTCTGACTGACAGTGTATTTTTTACAAATTTTCCTGTAGGTCCCTTCACCAATTGGGAGAAATTGAAATGTAATATTGGAGATACACTGAACCGAATCATCAATTAATGACCACAATGTTCTGTTATGGTGATAGATTATCCATCATTTTTCTTGGTATTCAACTTATACCCATACAATAAGAGATATGAGAACAATAATTTCCACCACTAAACATCACGTCAATTTTCATGTTCGTGGTTTTTTAGGAAATCGAAATGTATTAGAGTTCTGTCCATGTAGAATTTTAAAGCAATAGCACATGACCTAGAGTAAACTATAGCACACTAGTTACAAATACACAAGGTGTCAATAATATGAAGTTGCTGAAATATACGTAGATTACTCTCAGTCTCATTATCACACCCAGATAGTAGAGTTTCAACTACGGATCTGAACATTTCTTTTTGGACTGAACAGTATTGGAGTTTTTGCCTGATATTGTACTTTTATAATTTTGCACATAGGTCCCTTCACATAATTGGGAGAAATCGAAATGAAATATTGGAGATACACTGAACCGAATGATCAATTTGCAACAATAATGTTCCGTTATGGTTATGGACAGATACACCAGTGTATCCGTCATTTTTCTTAGTATTCCAGTTATACCCCTTAGGATAAGAGATATGAGAACAATAATTTTCACCACCAAGCATGGAATCAAATTTCATGTTCATGGTTATTTAGGAAATCTAAATGTAATAGAGTTCTGTCCATGAAGAATTTTAAAGCGATTGCATATAACCTAGAGTAAATTGTAGAACACTACTTACAAGTACACAAGGTGTCATTCATATGACGTTGCTGAAATATACATAGATTACTCTCATTTTCCTTATCACACTCGGATAGTAGAGTTTCGGCTACAAATCTGAAACTTTCTTTTCCGACTGAACGTTATCGGCATTTCTGACTGACAGTGTATTTTTTTATAAATTTGCACATAGGTCCCTTCACCTAATTGGAAGAAATCAAAATGAAATATTGGAGTTACTGTGAACCAAATCATCAAATAACAACCACAATGTTCCATTATGGTCACGGATCATCTATCATTTTTCTTAATATTCCACTTATACTCCTACAATAAGAGATATGAGAACAATAATTTCCACCACCGAACATCGCGTCAAATTTCATGTTCGTGGTTTTTTAGAAATTGAAATGTATTAGAGTTCTGTCTATGTACAATTTCAAACCGATAACACGTGACTTAGAGTAAACTATAGCACACTAGTTACTAGTACCCAAGGTGTCAATCATGTGAAATTGCTGAAATATACGTAGATTACTCTCAGTTTCTTTATCACACTCGGATAGTAGAGTTTCGGATACGGATCTAAATGTCTCTTTTTGGACTGAACATTATCGAAGTTTTTGACTGACAGTGTATTTTTAAAATTTAGCACATAGGTCTCTTCAGCTAGTTGGGAGAAATTGAAATTAATATTGGAGATACACTGAACCGAATGATCAATTGACAAAAATAATGTTCCGTTATGGTTATGGACAGATAACCAGTGTATTTGGCCGCCATTTATCTTAGTATTCCAGTTATACCCCTATGATAAGAGATAAGAGAAAAATAATTTCCACCACAGAGCATCGCATAAAATTTCATGTTCGTGGTTTTTTTAGGAAATCTAAATGTAATAGAGTTCTCTCCATGAAGATATTTAAAGCGATTGCATATGACCTAAAGTAATTTGCAGCACACTAGTTATTAGTACACAAGGTGTCATTCATAAGAAGTAGTTGAAGTATACGTAGATTACTCTCAGTTTCATTATCACAGTTGGATAGTAGAGTTTTGGCTACGGATCTTTAACTTTCTTTTCAGACTTAATGTTATCGGATTTTCTGACTGACAGTGTACTTTTTATAATTTTACACATAGGTCCCTTCGCCTAATTGGAAAAAAACAAAATTCAATATGGGAGATACACTGAACTGAATCGTCAATTAACAACCACAATGTTCTGTTACATGTGATTAACATGTCTATATTTGCATTGATGCCCCAGGCTGAATTTCTCACAACACTTATAGCACAAATGATGCTCCCTCCTATACTTAGCCTCTTGTTGACAAATTCGTTTGAAATTTTAAGAGTTGTTGCTTTTACCTCCACTATCTCCTTTCCAAAGTGCTCTATCAGTGTTTCTTCTACTCAGTAAAGAACCAAAACCAGCGTTTTTGTTCTTTCTCATCATCATGTCAAGGTTGATCTCTTGCAGCATAGCTACCTTCACTGTTTCGTGAAGACTATGTGGTTTGAGCAATTTAACCATTGGTTTAAGTTCCTCTCTCAGTCCACTGGTAAAGCTGGACACAAAATAATACTCAGCCAGTTATAAATCCTTGCCAATAACAAGAGTTTTAAGCTCTTCAAAGGCCTCCACTAACATCAGAGATCTCTTAACCACAACCTCAACAAATTCTTTCCAACTAAAATCCCCCCTCACAGATATCTCACTATTAAACCAAATTTCAGCCTTATCCTCTAGATAGATTTCAATTGCTTCCATTCTATGAGGATCACTAACCTGATAGAAGTTGAAGAACTTCTCACATTTATGGATCCACTCTTTAGGTTTATCTCCAGTAAATGCAGACAGTTCAATCCTACCAGAATTCTTGCCTAATTTATCTCTCCAAGTAACATGCATGACATCATTTGTAAACAATACTCTTGGATTATTCAGTATAGGTGAACTTGAGTCTAAGCACATGTCATGAATTACATTAGGAGGATGAACCGAGTGTTGATTTTCTAGGGATTTATTCTTACTGACCTCGTCAGTTGGACTCCTAGCCATTTCTGATTTGTTCTTGCAGGAATCAGCTTCCTGCTCCGATTACTTGCTCGCTCCTTTCAGATCTTGAATCATATGCACGATTGACTCCATTTTCTTAGCAAAATCAGCTTGGAACAACTTCATTGATGCTTCCACCGATTGATTGATCAGAGCATTCATTTTGTTAGATAGCTCTAATGAAATCTCTCTGATACTTTGAGAAACGTCATTGACCTTCATATCCAGCTTCTCCATCAATTTACTCCTTGTGTGATCCGCCATAGCCGAGGAAAGAGTGCTCAGATACCAATTGTCACACTTATAAGCCAAATAAACCTAAAACAGTAATATCAATTGAGAAAAGAGAGTTAGATGAGAAAGCAAATTGAGAATTGATATGAGAAGAGCAGTTTTGTGATCTGCATTCTAGCTACAATGCTAACAGATGAATCTGAATTACAATGAAAAGCCTATTTAAGCTGAAAATCGAGCTCAAATCGTCTTTCAACCAATTCTATTAGGAGCCGCTGGGAATTTGGTAAAGCTGCAACCGAGCTAGCTGTGAAGAACAACTTCTAGAATGGTGAGCTGTATATTGGCCAAGGAAAATACTAATATGCCCCTAAGACCATGACACTAATATCCTGATGCAGGAAGAAAAAATACCCAACAGAAACACTAGTTGCTCGTATATAATAGTGCATACTCATCAGCGGAGTCAGAGGGCTGTTTGAAAATGGAAAACTTCATTTATTTGTCCGTTTTGATTGCCCTTCTTACTGTGATTACATTTATCAGGAAGAAATCAAAATCAGGTCAGAAACTACCCCCATCCCCATGGAAGTTGCCCATTATTGGGCATGTGCATCATCTGGTTGGTGCTCCCCCACATCACGCCCTCAGAAATCTATCCCAAAAGTATGGCAGTATGATTCAGTTACAGCTGGGAGAGATTTCCACAATCATTATATCATCACCAAGATTAGGAAAAGAGATCATGAAAACTCAAGATATTGTTTTTGCAGGCCGGGCGGAATCCATGGAAGGGCAAGTCTTATGGTACAATCACACCGATATTGCTTTCGCTCCCTACGGCGAGTATTGGAAACAAATGCGCAAAATATGCACCACCGAACTCCTAAGCACTGCACGAGTTCGATCATTTGGGTGGATTAGGCAGGAAGAAGCTTCAAATCTGGTCACATCGATTAAAGATGTTGTTGGTGGTGCTTCACACTCACCAATCAATCTGACAAAAAAATTGGCTCAATGCATCAGTTCGATGATGGCCAGAGCAGCATTTGGGAATGTTAGCAAAGATGATCAGAATGCATTCTTGGAGCTGTTCAAGGAAGCACTGCCCCTTGTCTCTGGGTTCGACATTTCTGATGTGTTCCCCTCGCTAAGGATTCTCCATCCTCTCCTTTCTAACAAGAGGAGGTTGATGAAGATTCAGGATAAACTGGATAGAGTTTTGGACAAAATAATCGATCACCACTTGTCACGATCTGATCCAGGTAATGAAGATCTGGTTGATGTTCTACTAAGAGTGCAAGCAACAAGGGATCTTCCAATTCCAATTACAAAGGAGCATATCAAAGCTGTTGTAATTGTAAGTCCTCTACATAAATTGATCCTTATTGTTAAGGTATGCATAGTTGTCCTCAACTACAGAATGACGCAGGACATTTTTGGTGCGGGGCCGGACACTACATCTATTACTCTGGACTGGGCATTTGTGGAGATGATTAGACACCAAGAAGTGATGGAGAAGGTACAGAGCGAGATAAGAACAGCCTTGAGGGGAAAGGAAAAAATCCAAGAGGCTGACGTACAAGAACTTGGGTACCTAAAGTTGGTGATCAAAGAAACTCTAAGGTTGCATCCTCCCGGACCTTTGTTGATCCCCAAAGAAAGCCGGGCAGAATCCGATGTCGATGGCTACAGAATCCCAGCCAAAATGAGAGTCATTGTTAACGCGTGGGCGATTGGAAGAGATCCTGAGTACTGGGAGGATCCGGAGAGTTTCAAACCAGAGAGATTTGAGAACAGTGACGTAGATTTTATGGGTAGTCACTTTCAGTACATACCATTTGGTGCTGGGAGAAGGATGTGCGCAGGAATGTCTTTAGCCCTAGCCAATATGTTTCTTCCCTTGGCTCTCTTGCTTTACCACTTCAATTGGAAACTACCAAATGGCCTTAACCCCACAGATTTAGACATGTCGGAGATGTTTGGCATAGCTGTATCAAGAAAAGACGACCTTTTCTTGCAAGCCGAATTGTATGATCATTCTCTTAATTTGTGATGCGTTTTTCGCGATGTGGCCAATCATAGCAACGTTGTTGAATTCTAGTGTACTCGAGTTTCACTACAACAATTCACTTTTTATACTTGTTAGTTTCATTATTAATAACCCTCCTAGTTATAGCAAAAACATACATATGTTCATTTTAGTTATTTTAAAACCAAAATAAAAACCACGGTGGTTTAGCAAATCCCTAACCTTTAATAATTTAAAAATTAACACTTCAAAAAGAGGACTGAGACTTAATACTTTACCTCAGAAACAATTCATTGACTCAACAAAATTACATCATCCTAAAGATCTAAGGAGTCGTTGAATTCACTAATACATGGAAAGAAATATAAATGTTCTTTACATGGAGTCTCCGATATGCCTTGGAAGACCTGCAAAATCAAATAAAAAGATTACCTTTATAATGCTCTAGTTTAGCTAGGGATCCGCCACGCTGTTTGCTTCTCATTAGTTGTGCTTGATTGTGTAGTCCATCGTGTTTGAGAAGTACCCATATCTTCCTAATTTTAGTGCAACATTTCCACCGGATTATGAATTCCAATCTGACCATCTTAACTAGCACCTGAGAATCCTATTTAACCTGAAGTTTTCCTAAATTTTCTTTTGTTTTGCAATTTCCTGTCCATATTGAAGAGCACTATCTCACCTTGAAGGCTTTTGCTTTTGGGAATATATTTTGCTGTTGAGATTAATAATATTTATTTTTCATCCATGAATATGATAGCAGCACCAACCTCCCCATTTTGTGGGACTGATATATCTGTGTTCAGTTACATCGGGGTTGGGTGGATCCAATGTCCAATGCACTGGCTTCTTCATTTCCTTCTGAACCTCTTAAGTGAACGAATATGTATGCCATATGTTATATCCCATCTAACATTCAATTTATGAGCAAAAATTATTTACTTGCATTGGTTTAGAATATTTCTAATGATTAGTCTATGATCTGGTTTAATGGCCTGATATAGACACTTGTTCTAGGAGCACCATAAAAATAATGCAAGGGATAATCCTGATTAAACCAACAATCCGGGAAAACATTCTTATACAACTTCACCATTGCAACCACTTATCTTTTGACTGGTTCGGGTAAGAACATCTCCATTCTGACTTCTTGGGTGTGGTCATCATTGTCCAGATTGATGAGTTCCACTTCCTCTCCCAAGTAGAGACCAATTTGTACATTTTTTGAGGGATTTCATGGTTTTGATTAAATGGACCATTTTTTAACTTCAGTTCGGGGTTGATGGCTTCATTGCTATAGCCATACATTGCCTTGATAACTGTTGGTCCCCCCTTACGAATGCAATTCATGTACATCACGGGGGGTTTTGATAGCCTTTATTGGTTTTCTTGTCTACCTTAGTTTTGTAGATTTATTTAGACCTAATGGATGCTATTAACTTACAAGCATCTAGATCGTACTTTTTGAGCTTCATTGTTGATCGGTCGTAAGCACTTTTGAGTGGAAGCCCATTCGCGAAGGTGGTAGTAGATAGTAGAGGGCCATTCGCGAAGATTGTAACAGACCAATGGCCACACACTTAATTATGGTAGTAGATGAAATCGCGCCAAGGAGAAAGGAGTTGAAGCCCGGAAGAAGTTGGAGACTGGCACAACCGTGTTCTATTGCATGGCTTTGCCAACTAATTGGTGTGGTGCCTAAGTAATTGCACATACCACGAGGAATCGCACGGCCAGTTCAGTTCAAATGACTCGTGCGGCTAAGTATAAGCACAAACCGGGCCATATTGCATAGCTCGTACACCTTGAAGTCCATGAATAGAAGACCACCCCATGTCCTGTGATGTTTTGCACGGTCGCACCATCACTTTGCCAAGAAATCAACTACTAGTTGGCAGCCCACAAGGAATTGCAAGGGGCCACACCGTTCTGAAGGTCGAAACAAGCTTTCACCTAGCGGCCCGCAAGGATTCACACGGTCGCGCCACTCAGATTCAAGGGAAAAAACTTCCAGCCAACGGTCTGTACCTTATTGCACGAGATGTGCCCGTTTCGCCATCCAGCTAGGGCTTCTCTTGTCTTTTTGGGCCTCTTTAAGGCCCAATTCCTATCTACTATATAAAGGGACCTATGTCAACTAGGGTTTAATTTTTGCTACTTTAATTTTCATTCTCCTAGTTTTCCTAAGAGTAGGTAGAGAGAGAAAGGGAATAACCATTCTCTCTTCTTTTAATTTTGCTAGTTTTGCCTAAGGGCATTGAATCTAATGGAAAGATTGGGTTCAATGCTTAGGGAGTAGTTCACTAGCTTGGGAGTTTAAATTTGTATTCATGATTTGATAGAGATTTTGTGATATTCTAAATCAACTTATCCTTTTATGTTTATGAATATCATGTTTATGTGTCCCTGAGCAACCAACCTTGCTTTAATCTTTGTAATATGGCCATCAGACTTGTTCTTGAAGATCCACTTTGTGCCACTAACATTTACACCTTCAGGATGAGGAGTGAGATACCATACATCATTGCGTTGAAATTTCCCAAGATCTTCTTGCATTTCCATAATCAAATATTCATCAAGAAGATCTTCCTTGTAATTTTTTGGTTCAATGAGAGATATTTAACACTGTAATTACACAAGCTCTCTGTAATTTACCCAAGGGCTTGTACGAGGTCTCTTGATACTGGGTTCAGGCTGGACCTGTGTTGGAACATGAGATGTTGCAGTAGGAGTGAATGTTCCAACATATTGGACTACATCAAGCTCAACATGACTGTATGAATAATTGAATGTTCCAACATAGTCTTGCTGGTCAGGCGGCTTGTTATGTGTTGTAACATAGTCTAAATTTGGTTCATCTTCTCCTTTACCTGATACTTTTTTATCATCAGGATCGTCTATGATAATATTGATGGATTCCATAAGAGTATTTGTACGAATATTGTACACTCTATAAGCGCGACTATTCATAAAATATTAAAGAAAAATTCCAACATCACTGCGGCTGTCAAACTTTGCCAATCACTCTCTATCTCTGAAAATATAACACTTGCTCCCAAACACATGAAAGTACGACACATTTTGCTTCCCGCCCTTCCAGATTTCATATGACATCTTGCTAGTGAATGATCGAAGATACACTCGGTTTATAGTGTAGCAAGTTATATTGATGGCTTCTCCCCACCATTTTTCATGAATTCCATCCTCAGCAAGCATAGCTCGAGCCATTTCCTGCAGAGTCATGTTCTTTCTTTCCTCAATGGCGTTCTGCTGATAAGTGATTGGTGCACAAAATTTGTTTTGAATATCAAACTCATCACAAAATCACTAAACCGGGAGTTCTCAAATTCTCTACTATGATCACTACGAATCTCGATGATCTTTCCAATTGGATTTTGTTTCTCCGTCTATAATTTGATCACCAAACTTTGGAAAACTTCCACCGTATCATATTTATTTTTAAGAAATGCCACCCAAGTAAATCTAGAGAAATTGTCAGTACAGACAAAGATATACTTCTAGCCATTTACACTAGGTGTAATAACTGAACCCATCAAATCCATTTGTAGTAACTCAAGTGTTCTCCAAGTTTTATTTACTGAAATGATGAGTGAGGTGATTGAATTTGTTTACCTTGTTGACATGATCCACACACAATTTCCTTTTTACCAATGCGTGTAGGTATATTTCGTATAACCTTCAATTTGGAGATTTTCACAAGGGTTTTGTAGTTGATATGGCCAAACTTCCTATGCCACATTGTTCATTCATCTTATTTCGAACTTAGACATTTCACCTCTTATTCTATGAAGTAACAATTGTCTGAAAACTGAATCCCAGATATTACTTTATCTTTTCCATGTGTCACTAGGCATTTGTCTTTATGAAACTCCATAGTCATATTGTCGTCACACAACTGGTTGATGATCAACATATTATCCTTCAAATCTTCAACAAGAAGAACACTTGTAAAGATAGGAAATCCCTAGATTTGCAATCAACCATTTCCAACTACTCGACTCTTCTTTCCATCACCAAAAGTAAAAAATACACCATCGTATGTTTTGGTTTTTGTCAGATACTCTAGACTTCCAGTCATATGTTGAGAACACCCATTATCAAAATACCACAAGTCTCTAGAATGTGGAATAAGAGAAGTCTAAGCAACAAGGCAAGTATTAGTGTGTGTAGAAACCCATACATTTCATACCATCTTTTATCGTTAGACATCATCTATGTTGGAATATGAAGACAATTGTCGTCCATTCATGATGTCTCTAAGTAGTTTAAAGCAGTGATCTTTTGTATGACCTTGATAGGTGTAGTAACTACAAATAAGAGGTTTGCGTTGACGTCTTTAAATAACCTTTCTCTTCATGTCTTAAACCTCCAAATTGATATTTACAGTGCCGATCGATTGTTTGTTAGCCTATGCCGTGTCTATTTCCAATGTTCTGCTCCATAGTGAGTATATTATCTAATTTAGCCTTTAAAATGTTCATTTTGTTAATTGATACCTCAGACATTTTATCTCTCTTTGTTGTTGAGCTCAGATTAGTTTCAACAGTTCAATCTCTCTTCTGAGTTCTATAACCATAAACAACAACTCCTTCTCATTCTCGAGAAGTTAATTTTTCTCTATTTCCAGAACTGTATTTCAGTCAACAATCTTAACCACATCTCATACATCTTTTCATATGCAGTGTAGATATCTTTATCACTCACATCCTGGCCTTTGTCATCACTAGATGAGTCATAGTCAGAGCCTGACTATTCTATGTTGAAACATACAGTGTTGTCTGTCTTTGCTATGTTGGAACATGTACCTTCAGTCTCTGAAACATTATGAATTTTTGCTCCAAAATGCTACATAATTTCTTATAAGTTCCTCTTCATCTTTCTCCTCTTCTTCATCCTCACTCCATGAGGTTACATAAAACTTTCCTTGCTTCTTTCGAGTATTAGCACATTCACCTTGGATGTGTTCTATATCCATCACATTCTCTATATTGTATTCTTCCTGGCTGCTTTATTTCACTAATCTAATTTTTCGAGACTGTTGATTAGTTTGTTCCATCCGTGTTCCATGATTATTACCATGGTCTTGAGCCTAAGGTCTATTACCATTGAATCTTTCCTGGGATTTTTTATTCACCACTTTCTTCATCATTCTTGAGAAATTCTTTGTGATAAATGTTATTTCTTCAATTCCATCATCACTATTAACTTTATTAGCAATCCTCGATGACAAAGCCTTGAAAGCTAACTCCTTTTGAACTTTCTTTGCTGGATGTTCCAACGTCATCTCATAGGTATTCAATGATCCCATTATTTCATCCTGATTCATGGTGGTCACATCTCTTGCTTCTTCTAATGTATCAATTTTGATAGCAAATCTTTGAGGAAGTGATCTGAAAATATTTTTTCACCAATTTGGACTACTTGTAAATTAACTCTTCAAACTTTGTGGCCAACATTTGTGGTTTTGATTCAAGTACACTATTTGCTCCTTCATGCACAATGTGAAAAATATCCCACATTTTCTTTGCCTGGTAACTTGTGGAGATGAGTTTAAACTAATTTTCATCCATAACTCTAAAGATAGCATTTTATGCTCTTGAATTTTCCATTGAAGCCTTCAGTTCATCTAAAATCCATGATGTCTTGGATTTAAGCTTAGGTTTCTTCAAATTCAATTCTCCTTTTGAACTAGGTTCTCCTTCTAAAGTGCTCTCAGTTAGTGGATTCCTTTTTGTCACCCCTTGACCCCTCAACCCCTCGAACCCCTCCACCCCTCAAACCTCATCCACCCCCCGAGCCCTCGAACCCCTCCAGTTTTTGAGCCGCTTGCATCGAACCTTGAAGGTAAGGGCTCGAGCCTCGATCCATGCCTCTTAATACAGTTAACATTTTTCAACCCATGTCTTTGTAAAATTCAGGCCAATTGGGTGTAAAATTCTGCCCAATTGTTTGTAGACTTGGTGCAATGTGTTTGTGAAATTGGTCACTCAACCCGGTCAATACCCTAAAACCTTTCCTCTCCCAAACTCCCTCCACATTCCCCGCTCCTTCTACTGGCAAACTCTGTTCCCACTCTCTCCGCCGTCTTCGCTCCCTTTGCCGACCTCCCTCCGCCCTCCTTGCTCAATTCCACCGAGATCCGTCCCTTCCGCCACACACCTTTCACCAAGCTACCATCCGCCAAGCTCCGTCTGCCAAGCTCCATCGGCCAAGCTCTATCCGCCAACCACTGTCCGCACTCCAAACACCTTTCGTCAACAAACCATAGTCCGAATTAGGTAAGCAGATACACACTCGTGTTTGGTTTCCTAGGGATTGTCTACAACTTTTGTATGCTTTAGGTTTGATTTCATGAAAATGCCTAATTGTGATGAACCTTATTGTGCTTTTGTTTTGTAAATTCTTGAGTAATTGTGTACAAACCTAATTGTTTATTCTGAATATGAAAAAGAACGATTCTGGAAAATAACTTATTATATAACCCCTCGAAAATTTTCATGTGAGGTTTTTCTTGATGGAGCATTTATTCGTGGTAGTGTTGATATTCTGTCCACCTAGTTTTCTTATTTTGCTTGTGCTTTTATTTTCAAAATGCGAGAGTAATTATGAAAAATCCGGTTTCTGTATTCTGCATGTGAGAAAACATAATTTTGTGAAAAAACCTGATTCTGTATTCTGTATTCTGAAAGCTGATTGTGTATTCCTGATAGAAAATTTTCATGTAAGGTTATTTACGTTTTTGAATTTTTTCCTACTTCCCTTAATATTATGACCACCCAGTTTTCTAACTTTTCGTTAATATTCTGACCACCCAATTTTCTAATTTTTCGCTAATATTCTGACCACCCAGTTTTCTAATTTTTCGTTAATATTCTGACCACCTGTTAATATTCTGGCTTGCATTAACATTTTGCTGGCGCATTACATACCATAACACATTTATTTTACCAGGTATGGCTCCCAAAAAGAGTGCACCCAAGCAGAAGACCAACACCCAAAACTGAAGGAAAAAAGCCAGAGTCGGTGAGAAGGAGAAGCGTCAGCACGTGTCTCAGATTGTCCCCTCGGACAATCCAATACTGACCGTTGAGGCGGACTATCATGAGGCAATAACTGTGTACAAAGAATATATTAGCAGGGACCTCATACTAGAGAGAGGGTTGAGACTAGAAAAGCCTTACAAGGACTATGTGAACGAGCACGGCTGGATAGGCTTCATCTCACAACCGCCTCGTGTAAACCAGACCATGGCATGTGACTTCTTGTCTCTCATGAAGTACTAAAATTGTCCAGATGTTTTCCTCTTTTGTCAGTTCGTTAAGCTTGCAACGGATCTGATCAACAGGCTCTACAAGATCCCACCAAAGCTCTCGAGTTTGTACGAAGCCGCCGAGAAAGCTATTCAACAAGCTTCATGGGAAGACATCGTAAAAGAGATCTGTGATGACAGGGATGAAGTTATCCAAAATCTGCCACAAGAATGGTCCAGCATTGAGAAGAAATACTTGACTAAAGACATGAATGTGTGGTACAGTTTCATAGATGCCCGGCTTCTCCCGGTGAATATGAATAGTGAGGTTCATCGGTCTCGTATGTTGCTGCTCTACAAGAACAAGAAAAACATGAGCATCGATGCTGGGGGTACGATAATGATGTACATCTAGGATTGTGTCAATGCCCATAATTGCATAGGCTTCTCCTCACTCATCACTGCCATATGCGTGGAACCAGGTTGCAGATTCAAAGATGATGATGTCACAATGATGCCAAAGCTCCCCATAAACCTTCTAATATTCTCAAAGAAGAAGAATGTTGCTGAGTCATCTAGGGCGGAAACAAGTAAATAATCAAAGGAGAACTCGGATGGGGACATGGCAGCATTGCAACCGAAGGTGGATCACTTGGTGCGATGGAGATCACAGGTTGGGAAGATCCTTACTGCCATGTGTGGCAAGAGGATCAAGAACTTGGGTCTAATCCCTACTTAGATTTACCAACATCCAACACCGGGGAGAACAACTCGCGCAGGGATTGACTACCTACATTGAGCTCACATCTTCATTTTGTCAGGTTGTTTATTTTGCTAGATTAATATGGAACTTTGATTCGTAGATTTTTTATTTGCAAAACATATATTGCTACTGTGTTACTACTCTTTGGATGTGATTTTGGAATTTGACATTTCTAGTCTTGTAACGTA
This sequence comes from Rubia yunnanensis, assembly GCA_037428765.1. Taxonomy (NCBI): domain Eukaryota; kingdom Viridiplantae; phylum Streptophyta; class Magnoliopsida; order Gentianales; family Rubiaceae; genus Rubia; species Rubia yunnanensis. Next base: position 82,866,481 of record CM075068.1, read on the forward strand.
TTCATATTCTTGTCTTAGAGGAACTAAACGAGCAACTTAAAACAAGTAATGTGTGTGTGAAAAGGCTGCAGCGCGCTGAACCAAAAGAGCTGCAGCGCGCTGTAGGTGGCAGCAGCTACCATAGAAAAATGAAGGTAATTTTGTCCAAGGCTTTACCAAAACAGCGGCAGCGTGCTGCAGCTCACAGAGCTGCTCAAAATGGGGACCAATTGGAACATAGTTGTAGAATACTTAACAGTGGTACAAAACACAACAAACTACAAAAATACATAAATTTTATCTCAAATTCATTGATCGACCCCCGCTAGTCTTCAACCATCTTTCTCTTCTTGGATTCAACATCTTGAATTTGTTGGACATCTTCATCTATCCAAATGCCATCTCTGTGTTTCCTCCATATTGATCCCGCCTCAATCTCATTGTTATTAAGTAGAGGGGAAATAGAGGGGAACTCTAACCTTTCACTTGTAACTTCAAAATCAATTTCATCACGGAAAGAGAATTTCTTACCTTGTAACACAACAGACCAACCTACATTGCACGGGTCATTTACGTAGAAAACTTGTCTTTCTTCTTCAGCCAAAATAAACTGATCATTTTCATATGCTTCACGAGTCTGGTCAACAAGGGTAAATCTCATTGTGTCATCAGTTTGAACTCCAGTTGTGTTATCAAACCACTGGCACTTGAAAACTAGATTCTTGAATTCTCCATAGTCAACCTCCCAAATCCCATCAATAACACCATAAAACGAAATCACAACTAGGACTGGTTTATTGTCTTTCTTACTTGCTTGCCACATAGTCTCCGACTCAATGTATACCCCACTATTTTGTGTTATGCTCTTTGAATCTTGGTCCCTAGTAGCAAAATAGAAACCGTTCATGTCATATCCAAAATACCTCAAAACCGTGCAGTTAGGCTTCCTTGCAAATGCCCTAATTTTTGGGTCGTAATCACCTAAATTGCATCGATCATATAACCAATTCACAAACTTTTCATTCTGCTCCAACTGAACTTTGTTAGGGGGCCACGTGGGATGGGACTCTGTGATCGAATTAAGGTGCTCGGTCACATAAGCAGTGATCTCCATACAACTCCTCAACACATACAAATGAACTGACATCAGATCACTATTCAATGGAGTAAATAACATTCCCCTTGACCTCGGTTTGCCCACCTTCCTTCCAACATGTCGATTCTGGGGCACCCAAAAATTTCTATGTTCCTCCAAATAGCTAGAGAAAAATTCAATTACTTCTTCGGAAACATACCTCTCAATAATACTAGCAACCGGCCGACTTATACATTTCACGTATCCCTTGAAGACTTTCATGTGACGCTCGAAAGGATACATCCAATGCATACCAACCGGACCACATATCTTTACCTCCCACACTAAATGAACAACCAAGTGAACCATTATATCAAAAACATATGGAGGGAAATACATTTACAACTTGCATAGCCCAACAACAACCTCTTTTTGTAAGACATCCAAATGGTCCCGATCAATAGACTTTCGGCATATGGAAGCAAAAAATAAACAAAGTCTAGTTATTGAGTACCTTACGTCGGCCTCCATTACCCCAAAAATAGCAATAGGTAATAGTTGTTGCATCAAAACATGACAATCATGAGATTTCAACCCGGTCATCCGACAATCCGTCGTAACTAACCGACTCACATTCGATCAATAACCAATTGGGACCTTCACTGATTTCAAACTATCACAAACTGAGATTCTCTCCTCCTTTGACAATGTACAAGGTGCAGGGGGTAAGTAAGTCCTCTTACCCTTCACTTTTGGGGCGAGATCATTTCTAATTCCCAAATCAACCAAGTCCAACCGGGCATTCAAACTATCTTTCATCTTCCAGGGAACATTCAAGTGGGTGCCTATCTAACTTTCACAAAAAATTTTCTCAATATGCATCACGTCTAGGCAATGCCTAAGCTCAAGATGCTCCCAGTACGGTAAATAAAAAAATATTGATCTTTTCTTCCAAGAACCATCACAATGTATTCTGTCCTTGGCTTTATACTTTCCCAACACCACTCTTAATTTCTTAACATTATTGTGAATCTACACACCAGTTAGTGGTGTAGGTAATTTCCTTCATTCTTTCCCACAAACAAAATATACCACATCATCCCAGTATTTACGGTTTCCTTGCAGCTATTTTCTATGGCCAAGATACACTATCTTTCTTCCATGTCTTAGCTGTTTGAATTACGTCTTCTCCTCACAAATAGGACATGCTTTGTGCCCCTTCACAACATAGCCCGACAAATTTCCATAGGCTGGAAAATCATTGATCGTGCAAAAAGCATGGCACGAAATTGAAACTCCACAATCATATGGGCATCAAATTCTAACACCCCTTTTTCTTCCCACAATATCTTCAAATCATCGATCAATGGTCTCAAAGACACATCAACCCTGTGTGCAAACATTCAAGATATAAGGGTGTGAGATTAACAAATGCATTATAACTTATTTACGTTTCATGCACAAATAAGGGGGCCAATTATATATAACCAACATCATGGGCCAAGAACTATGTTTCGATGACATATTACCAAATGGATTCATCCTATCAGTACACAATGGAAGGCGTAAATTTCTAACCTCCGAACCAAATGAAGGATATCGCTTGTCAAAATTTCTCCATTGTTCACCGTCTGCCTGATGTTTTATCTTATCGTCGCTTGGTCTTTCCCACTCTCCATTCCATCGAAAGTTCTTTGCATCTTTTGAATTCACGAATAACCTCTTTAACCTAGGAATTAAAGGAAGATACCACATACACTTCAATGGGACATTCTTCTTCTTCTTACCCAAACACCCATCATCATCATTCCTCACACCCTTATATCTTGAATGTTTGCATATGGGACATTGAACCGCATCTTTCAAATCACCGTCATACAACATACAATCATTTGGACATGCATGTATTTTCTTATATTCCAAACCGAGTGGACACAATATTTTTTTGCCTCGTAAAAGTTTTTTGGTATTCCATTCCCTTCTGGAAACTTATCCTTTAGAAGCTTTAGGAGTGAATTCACACTTGCATCACTCCAAGAACTTGTAGCTTTCAAATTGAAAACCTCCATAAAAAAAGAGATTATGGTATCCTTACTTTTACATCCCGGATACAATGGCTTCTCTTTTTCGTTGAGCAAAGCACTCAACATTTTAGACTTCCCCTCAAAATCTCTTACAATGTCATCGAACATAGCATCAATGGTACATTTTTTTCCATCTACCTTGTCAAAACCACCGGTATGTCCTTGCTCAACCTCTCCATGAAATGTCCATACAATGTAACCTCCGTCAAATCTGTTCTTCAACAAGTGAAATCTGATAAGCTCATGATCACGAAACCGTTCACGACACAAGCATCTTTTGCATGGAAAAAGTATCCTCTCCTCCCGACCAAAGGCATAATCAAGAAACGAATCAATAAATGCAATATGTTCACCACTCCCTCTAGCTACACTTGGATAGTTAACCATTGTTTCCCTCCACGCAAACATCAACTCTCGGTTCGTTGTATCTAAACAACACATAATAAACAACTACACAAATTTTCATTGTTCAAACATAATAAAAATAAACATAATAAATTTGCTACACAATACTAAAAGTGTCATGTATGTGTATATGTTTGTGAATCGATCAACTAGCTTGTTCTTGGGATATATACATATATATATATATATATATACCATCTTCCAAAATAAACACAACCATGTTTTCATCCACACTCATTTACACTCTCACAACATGATACTAAACTGACATAAAGCATATAGAAACAATTAATGCCTACGAATAAACTCTGTCCAAGCATGCCTTTATGGTTATTATAACTACTAGCTATTTGATTGAAATTCCAAGAAGTTAATGAAAACTTACATCCATGGGTCTTCATTGCTTTGAGTTATTGCTCACCATCCAAAAACTCTTCCATCAATGAAGGGAGAAGGGAACTACAAGTTCAGATCTAATTTTAGAGGGGTAGTTTGGAGTATTAAATGCTCAATTTAGCACCGGTTTTTGTGAATAGTATGTAAAACCGGTGCCATTTTTCCTATTAGCACCGGTTTTTAACATGTGCAAAATCAAATGGTGCCATTTTTCCCACTTTATTTTCCGGAATTCTTTTAGAACCAGTTTCTTTAATTTTTTAGCACCGGATTCTAAAACCGGTGCCAAATATATACTTTACACCGGTTTTCTTTAATTTCTAGCACCGGTTTTCAAACCAGTTCAAATTTAGCACCGGATTTGAAATTTTTTAGCAAAAACCGGTGCCAAAAATTTCAATTCACCGGTTATGCAGATTTTTATCACCAGTTATGCGGATTTTTAGCACCGGTTTTCAAACTGGTGCTAAATTAAAATCGGTTTTTGTTATTTTTAACACCGGTTTTTTGACCGGTTTTCTTCAATTCTAGCACCAGTTTTTGGACCGGTGTTATATTAACATCGGTTATTATAAAAAAACCGGTGATAAATTAACACCGGTTTTAGAACCGGTGGTAACAAAATTAAAACCGTTGCTATTACATTATTTGCACCAATTTTTAAAACCAGTACTAAGTAACCGGTGCTAGAGAGGGGTTTCTGTGGTAGTGACAGTGGATGAGAGTGGATGTGTTTTGGTTTTCAAAGCATCAATAAAGGATTTCAGACCATAGTGGCGAACAGTGATAGCAGGTGGAGAAATAATGGACGTTATATAGTGTGTTAGAGAGAAGCAGGAGGGATGATAAAGTAATTTGTGACAAAACGCTCACTTCTCTCTCCTTCGCAACAACCACTTCTCCACCGCAACGGTAACAATACCACCATCGCCACCACCGTTAATCATCCACACCCTACACCATAATCACCTTAATCTAAGCTTGATCAAGCACATCGCCGCCATAGGGGCAAACTGAAGCTTTGCCTAGTCATTGCGAGCCAAGAGCCCTCCTATCACCACAACCCTTCCCGCTACACTAAACCTAAACCCCACCCTCTAATTCAAAGGGGAATCTTCAGTACTCTACTCTTCAGATGAAATCCAACAATTATCAAGCCATTACTTAAATGCCCTAATTGGGAATTTCCCCAGAGGAAGGCCATCCATGGAAAAAATTGAAGGATTTCAAAACTGTGGGCTTCGTCGGCAGATATCAACTAGGAGCTGTGGATTTCAAAAATGTATTGATACGCTTCTAGGATAAGGAAGATTTCCAAAGATGCTGGATCAAGGGGGTTTGGGCTTTCAATGGAGTTACGATGAGGGTACTACGTTGGACACCTGATTTCAAGCCTCATCACGAATCCTCAATTGTCCCAGCCTGGCTCATTGTCAGAAATGTCCCACTCTACTACTACAACGTCCCAGCGATTCAAGCAATTGGCAACCAGATTGGGAAATACATAAAGATAGACCAGGCAATATATAAGCTTACAAGACCATCTGCTCTGAAAATATGTGTTGAGGTAGACCTTCAAACACCGCTCCTCAAGCATATCAGGTTAGGCTCAACTGTTGAAAATGAAAAATATGCAATCGAGTATGATAATCTCCCTTCATACTTCCCTCACTGTAAGAAGATAGGCCACTCCATTAAGAAATGTAGAATTAAGCACCCTGAATTTGCCACTAGACACCCTACTAAACATAAAGCCCAAACCATATACCAGCCAATAAAAAAAGGCGGTTTCAAATTATCAGGATTTGGGTAATAACAAAGTGATAAATGTTGAAACTACTTGTCAGGATTTGGGTAGTAGCAAAGGGATAGATGTAGAAACAGCTGGTCAGGATTTGGGTAGTAACAAAGGGAAAGACATAGAAACTGCTGTTCAAGGATCCGGTGGTAGTAAGGAAAAAAGGATAGAACTGGCCAGGGATCGAGCAAAATAAGTGAAGAAAAGAAAAAACATAAGGATGCTCAGCCTGAAATAACCCTAGCTAAGGAAACCCAACAACAAATTATGCTTACAAATCCAGGTTATATCATTGTGGACAATATTAACACTGTTGAGGAGGCTCAATAAAAATACCAACCAGCTGCTTGGAACATGCCAAAGATGACATCACAGGTATCTCTCTAAACTCCCCTGTCTCAGATCAGGAGAATAACAATTTTTTCATACATTCATGCAGGTCTAGCCCTCAAACCTAAAATAGATTCAAGATACTGAGCAATGAGGAGGAATCTGACACTGGGGAAAATTGTGAATCAAGTACTAGAGAGCTACAGCTGGAGCAGGTAAGTAAACCTATTCTCAATCTCCTAAATTTGACACCACACAAAACAAGGAAAAGAACCTTGTTTAATATACTCAACAAAATGAATCTAGGTTACAACTCAAAAACCAATACTAGCCAGTTAACATGAATGATAAAGCCATTACCAATAAAATGCTGGTTTGGAATGTTAGAGGCCTTGATGCATCAATTCATAGACTCAAAAGATTGCTAAATATACATAAAATCTAGATTTTATGTATCCTTAAACCAAAACATAATCCAGAACCGTGCTTAAGTTATAAAATAAGGCTTAATTTTGATAGTCACCACAGCTCTGTAAATAATAACATATGGCCAATGTGGAAATCTAATTTCAGATTACAAGTTATATCTGAAACTAGTCAGTACACAAAGACATGTATCTCCAACCCATCCTTTTAATCTGACATGTGCGCATACTTTATGCATGCTTCCACAGATAGAATAACTAGGAGTTTACTATGGACATAACTTATAGTACATTAGGATAATAATAAATTACTGATTGGTGATTTTAATGCTAAGAAATCTATACAAGAATACAAGGGACCAAGCAGTCCTAACAGAAATAACATTAGAGACTTTAATAAGTTCATTAGTAAAAGCCAAGTCACACACATCTCAACAGTAGGTAATACTTTTACATGGTCAAATATGAGAAAACCACCTACTATAGAGAGACTTGGCAGGGCCCTCGCTGATACTACATGGATTGATAACAACCCTAATAGTTCTATTCATGTCCCAAATAGAAACACCTCAGCTTACTGCCCTCTGTTACTCAACATAGGCAGCAGGCTTCCCTTTACCCCAAAGCCTTTTAGACTTATGGCTAACTAGAGCTGACATCAAACAATTAACTCAGTCAAACTGATCTACACAAATCAGAGAAAGAGGAATGAACAGATTCTTCCTCAAATTAAAAAGACTGAAAGTTGTACTAAAAACTTGGAACAGAGAATGCTTCGGAGATATTAATGCTAACATCAAAAAGGAAGAAGAAGATGTCAGACTGCAAGAAATTGCATATGATATTTCTGATTCTCAAACTGACCTAATAGATCTAAACCACAAAAATGCAAAGCTTCAGAAAGCTTTAAATGAGGAGAAACTGTTTTGGAAGCAAAAAGCTAACCTTAAGTGGCTAAAAAAAGGGGATGAAAACACAAAATTCTTCCATGCTTCAGTTAAAGAAAAAAGGGTTAGGAAAAACATAACAAAGATAAAAAAATCTGATGGCTCTTGGACTGAAGATCCAGCACAGATAAAAACTGAAGCTATTAACTTTTACCAGAATCTCCTAACTGGTGAGGAAAATCAACATTCTGACTCTTTCCTTCCTAACTTCATGAGCCAAATACCTAGTATCATTAATGACCTAGATAACCATAAGCTAACCCGACCACCAACCAGGGATTAACTCAAATCCACTATCTTCTCACTGAATCACAGTGGATCCCCAGGTCCAGATGGCTACACATCTGCCTTCTTCAGAGAAAGCTGGGAGATAATAGGTACTGGCCTTCTTGAAACAACCTGTGACTTCATGAAAGGCAACACCATCCCACCTAGAATTTCAAGCACTTGGATCTGCTTAATTCCTAAGAGAGACATACCTATAAATTTCTCAGATTATAGGCCAATCTCCCTCTCCAACTTCACAAACAAGATATTCTCTAAACTCTTAGTTTAGAGAATATCTGAGTTTCTACCTGCCCCGATTTCTATAAATCAGTCTGCCCACTTACAAGGTAGAGAAATGATAGATAATGTCATTTACCTAAAAGAAATGACAATATTTTCAAACAATAAATCAGGGGCACCAAATTGCATACTTAAATTAGACTTAGCAAAGGCTTTTGACAGGGTCAAATGGCCTTTCCTAAGAAATGTCTTACATAAATTTGGCTTCTCAGAAAATTTTATTAATCTGATTATTATGAATCTGTCATCAGCTTCCTTCTCTGTGATTATTAATGTCAAACCTGTAGGTTTTTTCAGAGTCACCACGGGAATCAAACAGGGAGACCCTCTCTCACCCATTCTCTTTAACATATTCTCTAAATCTTTCTCAAGAAGCCTGCAATTTTGTTTTTAAAATAAGAAGCTTAGATATTTCAAACTACCTGCAAATGCTGTAAACATATCTCACCTTAGTTATGCAGATGACACAATTTTATTCTTCCAGGCCACTAAATTAATTGTAAAAATACTGAAAGCATTTTTAGAGGTGTTTGAGTCAACCAGTGGTCAAAAAATAAATTTTGAGAAAACAGATTACTACACCAGTAAACATGCAACCCAAGAAATGAGAACATGATCAGAAACCTACTTGGAGTAACAAAAGGGATCTTTCCCTTTCACATACCTCGGATTTCCTATATACATAGGAAGAACAAAAGCTATACACTTCTAGCCTTTGATTGACATGTACGATAAGAAACTTAACTCATGGAAAAACAAATGGCTAAGTGTTAGAGGTAGATTAACACTCATTAAATCAGTAATGTTCTCAATCCCACAACACCTTTGGGCTGTAATGAAACCTCCTAACATAGTAATCACTAAGTTAAAAAGAAAGTTGAGCACTTTCTTTTGGGGTATAGTAGAAAATAGGGATAAGACGGTGTGAAAAAGTTTCCCTAAAATGTGCTTCCGAAAAGAACATAATGGAATTGGTCATAGATATTTTAAGGATATCATTAAGGTCTTTTCACTCAAACTATGGTGGAAATTCCAGTTAGGATTAGCACCTTGGACGCAGTTCCTATGGTCTATTCATCCCAACCAAAGAAAATCTCAAAACTGGAAAAGAATCACTGAGGTTAACCACATTGCAAAAGCTAACACAAGAGTAATTCATGGGAAAGGATCTGCAAATTTTTTAACATCTAATTGGACTAGTTTTGGACCTATCCAGGATCACTGGATCCCACCAAATAATTTCCCTTCTGATATGACCATTGCCTCCTTCATCTCCGACAAAATGAACCTCATCAGTATGTTGCAAAATTTGCTTAACATCATGATTTCTTTCATACAGGGAGCACATATTCATCAACACAGAGAAAATAGACTTATTTGGAAACCGGACAGCTTGGGAAACTTCACTTTCAAGTCTGCTCATGATTTGGTAAGCAACAAAAACTAAAAATTAGGAATTCTGAATAAAGTCTGATTTAATAAATTGCCAAAAAAGATCTCTGTTTTAATGTGGAAATTGGCAAATGCTATTTTACCTTTTGATGACATCCTTATCTTCTCTAACATCAGTCTAGCCTCAAAATGCCCCTGTTTCCTTAACTATGACTCTCTATCTCATTGGTTTAACTCATGCAACTAGCTATCAAGATCTGGAATTTTTTTGACACTCTACTTGAGACTAGATCACTAGAATTTGACATTATTTTTTATAGACTGACCCATTACTGGTCCCTAACAAGTTCCACCAGGATCCACAGAACCTTTATCACTGTAATACCATCATTCATCTGTTGGAATCTATGGAAAAAAAGAAATAGAATAATTTTTTATGAAATCAAACCACTGCATAGAAAAATCATAACAGACATCAAAAATGAAATTTCCTTAACTTTCCTTACCAAACCTATGTTTTCTAAAAGCATGGAAGACCAGAAATGGGTTAACATAGGGCTAATCAACACACTTAGACCACCACCAAAACCAACTATTAAATGCATTAGGTGGAATAAACCAACTGAGGGGTTGAAAGTAAATGTTGATGCATCTCGGCACAAAAACAGCAACAAATGTGGTATAGGTATTATAATTAGAAAGTCAGAAGGTTCTTTTGTAACTGCAGCTATTAGAAATACCTAATGCCCATCTAGTTTACAAGCTGAGTTGTTAGCTATGCAACAAGGACTGACTTATGCAACAGAGTTAAATCTGGAAAACATATCAATAGAAACTGATTGCATAAATGTTGTTCATGGTGTTAATGACCCACTTAAAGCTCCATGGAAATCCTTTGAAATTACTCCTCAACTGACTCTGGAACTTGGAAATATAACAGTCACGCACACACACACACACACTCAGAGAGGGCAACTTAATGGCTGATAGACTGAGCAAACTTGCAATCAAATCACAACAAAAAAACCTCAGTTTTCAACAGCTTGACCAGAGAACAAAGGGCCTTATACATTTGGATAAAATCAAACTCCCAGCAATTAGACTTGTTTTGAATGAATGCTACTGATACGTTGTTAATTTTCAACAGGATATATACACAAGGAGAAGGCTGGAAGCCGTTTTTCAACAAGGAGAAAAGGAATTTGAGCCCTCGACCCATCATCCCTCGAGGCCTCGAACTGTGAAGCACTCGACCCAGACGCCTCAAGACATCAACCCCAAGCCCTCGAGGGAACCACCACTCGACCCTTCGAGCCCTCAACCCATTAAGCCCTCGAACAGTCATGCATTCAACCTGAGACCTCCATCCATCGAGCACTAGAGCATCAAACTGTTGAACCTCGACCACTCGACCCGGAGACCTCGAGCCGTCGAGCACTCAAACGTCAAACTCTCCAGAATCCCACACTCGAGCCTTACAGCCCTTGTGGCTCGAAGGGGCGACTGCGTATACCATGAGCTTGGACACCTCGAACAAGGCGGGGAACAAGAAGAGAAGGCACAAGATAGAAACGGTTTTGAAACTTAATTACCATCACTCAAACCATTTCTTACTTAGAGCCTTTTTGGAGATCTGGCCATTTAACCATGTTAACACGAGGGGTGGAGGCATGGAAAATGGAATCATCACCAAAAACGCTCTAAGTATACTTTTGCTCAGATATTCTGACAATCACAAGTTATCCTTTTGTACAAAGTCTTCAAAACTATTTTGAAGATAAACTTTTTGTAAACGATTTCTAAAATTTTAGGTTTGGGGAACCTAATACATATCCCTCCCATTAATATGGGTTAATTTTTAAAAAGAGGGATAATAGGGTAGTGGTACACATGTAAATTGTTCAATACAACTCGCGATTATCACATTACTGAGCCTTAAATGTAACCTTTACAAAGTGTAATACTAGTAAATCGGTTGAATACTCTCTTGCGAATTCTAACTTCATCGATGTTGTCTTCTGCACTTTGATTTTACTACCACTACTACAATTTTCTAGTGTTAAACATTTAAAAAGTCTAACACAATTTTCTTCAACGGCCATTACAAGAGCTCTTCGGAGAAAAAATGGATGGTTTTTGTTGGGCGATTGTGGTGCAAAGAATGGATCGGGGAAGGAATAAATTCTACGTATGAAATTTGGGGATGGGGAAGGGAAGGTTTTGGAAGAAGGACTTGTGAGGGTGATGTTTTAAGCACTACTGTTGGCTGGTATTTTAATACTGTTGGTTTTGGATGGTTTCTGGATGTGATTAACTTATGTTTGTGGATGATGTTTTAAATTTTTTTTTATTCTTGGTTAGGTGATTCTCATAATTCTTGTTGGAATTTGACATTTGGTTTTTGGATTTTGGTGTGAAGTTGACATTTTAATGTATTGCAGTGACATTTCATGAGTAGGTCTTGATGTTTTAGGGTGTTGATAATAAGCTTAATTTTATGCTTTAACTCTCATTAGTCTATTAGTAGAGTTTTTTACATTAATGATTATGTATGAAAGATTATGTTCTAAAATAAGAATATCACATCTGAGTAGTTGTCTAGTGTATCTATGAAAAATGTGACATATTTCTAGTTGTAACTTTTGGTATACTGAATGTAAAAATCAAGTAAACTTTGAGAGCTCATTACATATCTGTAAGTTATCACACTTCTAAGTTAAAAGATCACGTTCCTGCAAATTAAATTTCAATACTCAAACAAGAAACTTATAGAGACCAGTAAACTTTAGAATGATTTCCATAATAATACCTTATGTATTCTACTAAGTTGAGCAATAATTTTAATTCAAAGTCCTTACTTCTAAAAAATGTAAAATCAAATGAAATTCTTGAAATGTCAAATGAAAGTACTGAAACATCAAATTTGTTCTGCAAGTTCAAAACCCATCCTTCATCAACTTTGGTCCTCCCTAATACAGATGATTTGGGCTTTTGGAATGTTGGACCAAATTCCTTCTTTTGTGGCTTCTTATTCAAGATTTCCTTTCAACCTCTTAATGTTTCCCTTCGTTTTTGCTCTTTTGGGATCTAGGACTTTGGGAGTACTTTTTGTTGGTGAGTCTTTAGCATTGTTTGTCGCTGAATATTCAGTTTTGTCTTGATCTTTCATTGAAAGGAGATGACATACTATAGCTGAATCCCTATTCAAATCATCCTCAAGTGCTCTACGAGTATAGTTGTCATCTTCACATTTCAACACTAAATTGTAGTATTTTCTGAGCATCTCATGGCGCCATGGTATCTTACCTTTCATCTCACTATTGTTATCAATTTTTTTATGTTGATGCACCTCCAAGTACTTGATTCCATATTTAATTCTTTGTCATCTTTGTCCATCTCTTCAGTATATAATCTTAGGTATTTTTATGATGTTGCGCAAGTGGAACACACGAAGGCTGTGGAAGCACAACATCCCTACTTCTTCAAAGTATTTACATGAACACTTGATCTCCACTTTACCATCCCTGAGTCTGTAACAAACCTTCTCTACCTTTGTTTCATTATATTCTGGGATGACTTCGTAAATATGTTCATAGCCAATGTTGAATAATTTCTCCACTTTATTCGCCATTGCCAATTTCCACTCTGTTTCAAAGTCCTTGAAAATTTTAAGAGTGTATATCTCCCCAGATTGCTTCAGTAATCCGGGCCCTTCTACAGGTACTCTTGGTTTTCCTATTGATCCATTGTATTCCCTGCTTGTCTCCGTGCTTCTCTAACTTTTGACAGTTTTTCCAAATATTGCAAAAAAACTGTGTCAAGTTGGCTGTTTTTGAAGCATTGAAGCTAGTTGCTTTGTTGGTACTTTGCTACGCTGTGATTACAAAGTTCCGGCTAAGAAGAAATCCTTGCTTTGTGCAGTGCACCATTTATGCCAGAGTTCGTACAAGCGCTTGAACCAATCTTTTTCTTGTAGCTGGTAGGTTTCTATCATGGAATTCCAACATCTTTCAAATTCTTCTTCATTTTCACAACCTTTCAAACATTGGTCGAATGCCGATCCACATTCTTCATCACTTTTTACTTTACCATAGTGAATAATTGCATTCTGTTTCAGGTGCCACAAACAGAGTCTGTTTTTTGTTTCTTTGAATACCTAGGAAACAACAATTTTAGTATGTGCATCATCAACGAGTTTCTCAAAAAGATCATATGCTGCTAATGGATTATCAATTATAAATGTAGGATGCTCATGTTGCAATGTCAAAACCAAGAGGTTGTATACTTGTCCATGATCAGTTCTCAAATGTTCTAAAACATTAAATTATTGACATCACAAGTCAGATAATGAGAAGCAATGTTCTAAAAATTATATTTAGAACATCAACTGAATCACATAACAGGTTAGACCTTTTTAATGAAACATCAATTGAATAATATAAAAGTTAGACACTGGTTCAAAACATCAATTGAAGGAATACTTAAAACATCATCATTAATATTTAAAAGGTTAAACACATAACTTGAAACATAAATCATCAAACAGAGTTTAGAAATACCTCTTTAATTACCTTTTCCATAGCCAAATCCTGGTCAGTTAATATAGTCACTGGTTGTTTTCCTCCCGTTGATTTTTTAAATACCTCCAGCAGCAATACAAAAGTTTCACCCTTTTTGTCTCGAATAAAAGCACACCCAAACATTGCATTTTTCCAGTGATTGTTTATCCCGACAATCGGAGCACAAATGAGATTATACTTGTTTGTCCGATAAGTGGTGTCAAAAATCACAACATCACCATATAGCATGTAATGTTCTTTCATCAGCAAGTCTCTCCAATAGAGTGTTGTTAGTTTTCCTTCATCATCTAGGTTGACTCTAAAAAAAGTAATCTTCATCCACATCAGCAATCTGATAAAGCTCATCTATGACATTTTGAGCATTTCCCCCTTCTACAGTGTCCATTTTGTACATGTTCACATAATTAATGTGTTCTCACATAGTGTGTCCAACATGTTCTTCTCCTTGGGCAACACATGCTAAATATTTCCATAGCTTCAATTTCTCTTGCTTTCTCACTTTCGATTCTTCTTTCACTACATTGCAGGTACTGTCGTTCTGATCTTGTGCACTCATAGTTATGCTCAACAAAGTGGTGCTTGATTTTGTAGAACTTTTCATAAATAAGCTTGATCCTGATCTAAGCTTTGCATCATGTTCTTATCACTGGAAACTCTTTTGATTTTCTTTTTCTCTTCCTTCCTGGACGTAGACTAGGTGTGCTTTAGTTCTTTAGATGGACTTTCCTTCACATGAGCATGTGAAATATTTTTCCCTAATTACTCCCTGGTTTGACTGTCTTGTTTTTTACTTCCTTACACAAAATCCAAGCGCAATTGCATGTGCTCAATATTGTTTTTAAGGCTCTTCCCAAGTTCTTGCTCTCACTCCTTGCAAACACTCTCTTGCATCTATCGTCAATAGATTAGGAAAATCATCTGGCAGATCTGTTAGTAAAATCTCAAATCATTTAGTTTGATTATAAATTCACAGATCAATTCTATCAGTATCAGTAACAGCTGACATATTGTGTAGAAACATCAAACACTTTTATTAAAACATCAATACATATGATAGAAACATCATATACTAATATATATAGGTTAGTTTTTGAATTAGGTGCAGATTAATCAAACACTTTTATTAAAACATCAATCCGTATAATTAACCCGCCCCGACCCAGGGTCGTTAATACAATCGCAGCAAGCACAATTTAATTAACCTGGACCGAGGCACTAGTCCCATGGGATGGTCAAAGATAAGATTTATATTCTACACCCATTTCTCGCTGCTAGGCTACCAAAGGGTAGTAAGAATCAATCCATGGGTTTGTCCACAGAGATGCTAGGGTTCAAGTAAAAGTTAAAACATAGCCTCGTGCAGGTCGCCAATCTGCACGAGTGAAAGGAATATCTACTCATGTAAACAAGAAAACTTGGGGGAGAGGGGGTTGGTATTTTCCACTAACAAGTACAAGCATAAACTAAACAAACAATTAAACTCTTTATAAAAGGTACTTAGGACTTATTTAGTAACATGGTAGTTCTAATGCTTCAATCATCGGTTAATTCACATATAGACATATAAAAGACCAATCAGTGTGTTCACAACACGTGGTGTGGCCGATGGCATACATGGGAGGTCATCGACGTACCTCTCAAAGTTAATATTTATAAGCCCTAAATGCTTACTATCTACAACTAAGTAGATAGCGGCAAGTCGGAGTCGTCCATGAAGAAGAGGGATTTTCTCAAGCGTTCAAACATAAATGGTTGATATTGTGCTAGGAGTAGATATATATACACATATAAAAGAATGTAAATGGGGGGGGGGAGGTTTGTTGGTTGTGGTCCTAAGTTGTGAAATTAAAAGACAAACTAACTAGAAAAATTAAGTAACTATGCTAATCATCAAACAAACTAAGAAAAAGGGTTTTAAAACTACAAAAGATAAAGCCTTGGGGGCAATTGATATCCACTTCCAAACCAATTATAGATCATTGACCCATTCACTCATCCCATCACCAAACATAACATTCATTAGGCTAAACCTAGAACAAACCACATTCAAGGTTTAACCTTTTATTGCATCTATAGGATAAATATGAGAACAATCCACATTAACATACTTATCTAGCAAGAATCACAACACATTATGCACAAGAAGTTCTAAGTTCATGTTCTTAGATTTTCATGTAAAGGAGCTAAAGAATTCGTCACTTTCCTAACTCTCTAACACTTCAATCATACAAAAACTTCCTATTCTAAAACAACCCATGGCATAAATGAAGTGAAACATAGCATTAAGAACACATGAATGCTAAATAACAAAGGCTTCAAGAATGAGCAAAACAATCTATTCACTACTTCGACTACTTATTGTGAAGATAAATCTTCCATCCTTCTTAGATAGTAGTTTGCAAGAGTGAATTCAACATCTCTTGTCAAACCTCACCAATAAATCCCTTAGCCGAAACACAACTAAAAGTATCTCATTGATGGCATGTAGCACGAAGGATCAATAAATTTGGCAACACTTATAAACACTACACTGTGTCTACGCATTTAACCAATTCATGCATTTACACAAGATTAGTCAAGAACGATTGACATTCATAGATTTCTGTAATTTGCTACCTAAAACAAACATGACAACGAGTTAGACATCATCACATTCATCTAGCAATTATCAACGCACCAACATCATCTAAGAAGCTCTAACTCATGCTCTTAGATTCCACATTAAAAGAGGGGAGAATTAGCTACTTTCTCCCGACCCTAACAAGTAATCATACAAGCAATTCATATACTCAACCTTCCAACAACATCAATGCCATCAACAATTCACATTCAAAGCTCAATGAATGCACAATAGCAAAAGCACCAAATAGATATATAAATGGTTCTTACTACAATGAAATTGAAGCTTCAATCCTTTGCTCCCAAGATGAAAAAAAATAAGAAAAGAAAGAAAGAAAAACTAGGGTTTGAACCCACCAAAAACGCAGGAAGAAGAAGGTGTAAAAGTTACTGAAGAGGAAATGATAAGGTGAGTATTTATAGTGCAAAAAGTAAGAATGGTTTCGGACCCCTCGTCCATCGCGAGTTGCGACGTGCTCACGATGACCTCGTGATGGACTCCAAGTCCAGCACCATTTCTTCTTTCTCCTTTTTGTTTCATATCCTCCTCTTCTCTTCACTTCTTTAATTCTTCAAATCTTCAAAAGCTCAAATACAAGTCTTCAAATATTCAAATCTTCAAAGGTATTCTTCAAAGTCTTCAAACAAATTACCTTGTCCCACAAAATTCTCTAGAAAAGTAATAAAAGCGTAAAAGTTGCTTTTAACCCTCCTTAGAGAATTTCAAGGAAAATTGTCACATTTAGAGCACAAAAGTGTACAAAAGTGAATCCTAAAAGTCCTAATAAAACTGTATAAAATGGGTACACCAATACACTTCCCCATCCATGTCACGGTTGGTGTGCTTGCAACCCTCCATCGACACCGCTATCATAATGATGGGAGGAAAAAAAGGTTTGACATTGTTATGGTTCTCTTTCTCCCCATGCTATTATGTCCTGGGCTTCCACCACGAATGTACTAATTCCCATTGGTCTTCTATATGTGAGGTCTTAGGTTCATAGGCATCTTATCTGTGATACCAGGGTTTCAACAAAACACCAAGCTTTCTACTATCAACTATGTCTACCCGTAACCTATAAGAAAACTGTTAAGTAATCAGCTAAGACTGGTTCGATTGTATGTGGATTAGGGTTACCTCGAATCTCCTGTGCACACACTCATGCAAAATCGTTCCTTTCCACCAATTCAAACATCCAGGTTTCTCTTCCCAATGGGGCATCAATAAGTGTACCATACATGAACATAGCCCAAAGTGTGTGCTCATGTGTGGTGTAATGTCCATGCATTTGTCACATTCAAGAACAATAAAAATAATATCATAAACACAAAGATAGATGGAATTTAAGGAATCTCGTAAAGAATATAAAGCTACACATGTGTCAAATATGTCCCAAGCTTAATCTAACTACTCCCTAGACATAGAATTCAACATGGTCTATGAACATTCATAGCCGCGGAAAGCCATGGTTCATGAAACTGGGCTCGAGCCACGGTCCGTGAAGCTGGGCTCGTGCCACAGTCCGTGATGGTTTTCACGGACCGCAAGCAGCAACATGGTTTCCACTCAGTAGTTTTCATGGCCCAACCTCCTTTTCACGGATTGTGAGCAGCATAGGTGTTTGCACAAAACTCTCATCACGGTCCGTGAAGGTTTTCACGGACTGGCACCATACTTATCCAAATTTCTTCAACTCTTCCCTTCATGCTTCACGACCCGGCTCCAGTGTCACAGATGGCGTTGTTGCTTTGTGTAGGGTGGACCGTGGGCATCTTCACGGGCCGCTGATGCTTCATGTAGTGCGGGCTGTCACGGGCCACTTGTCCTTCGTTGGCTGAACTTTGTTTACTTGGCACGAGTGAACCATTAGTCCAAATTGGGAGTTCTAGTAGTCGATTTTTCCTGTATCATTCTTCTTGTATCATTCTCAGACTAAGGCAACACTCCTTGGATCATGATTCACCATTTCCACCTTTTACCATCTTGAACTTCAAAGCTTCCTATCCTTGGCTTCAATCTCCTTCTACCATGCAATGATGCTCGTGGCCTTCATCTACTACCTTTCAATGCGAATGGCCTTCAAATATTCTACCATTAAAAGAAAATAGCCTTCGCAAGAATTTAATGTAACAAATAGCATTCACGGGGGACCTACTAAAGGTACTTATAATGAAGACCAAGGAGCCCATGAACACGATATGTCAATAGCCACTAATTAAGTGTACCAAATGTGGGATTTAGAATAGAAAACCAAACATGGTTGTCTACACCCCTTGTCATGTAAACTCAACTAATGTTACCAAACTGCCAACCAAAAGTAAATAAAAACTATATCAAATGCATTGGTTAAGGCATGCATAATGGTGCTGATCAATAATAGAAACATCACATAGCAGTATATGCATGTTTGTCTTTGAATCAGAATTCTAAGATTTGTTACCCATGCCAGAACTGATCATCCTGTTTTATGAATGAGCAGAATAAAATCACTCAATCTGTTTATAGCATGATACACTAGTTCTAGCAGCCAATATTCAATAACAATTGACATCGGGTACACAAGTATCAGTCACTTTCATTAACACATCAATCTCTGCGTGAGTAACATCACATAATAGTTTATTCTGGTCAACTTGATACAGATCTACAACATTATTTTCACATACTAGTACAGAGCATCAATTTTGAACATTAAAACACTCTCAAGCTTTTTGAGCTGAAAGATCAGTCCGCATCAAAATATTCACAAGCAGTAGGAGCTGACACATGCACAAGGAGATTAAATTAGGTTTTATATGATGATTCCAGTTTTTCATACTCACCTTTTACAAAATTTTGTTCGATTTCAATGATTGTGCCGTTCACCACACTAATTTGTTTTTCATTGTTTAGAAAGCTTGTTGATGAAGCTTCAGTTTTGCTATCATCTTGTTCGCACATCAATTAATCTTCCGATCTGCAAAATAAATAAAATTCACATAATCTAGTTGTATACTTCTCAACAAACTGATTTGATTATGTAGTTTTGAATCACGAACCTAATTTCTTGTTGATCGTCATTGTTAAGTGTTAATCACAGAAGTTGGGGATTTGATCTTTGAAGGTTTTAGCCCGATGGATTGCAGTGGTTGAGAACGATTGAAACTATGAGAATGTTATGGAAGCGTGTTTTGCGTTGTGCGTCTTCATCAAACCCATGTTTTTTCTCAGATTTCCTTCCTTAGTTATGGTATTTGCAGGTTAGTCCCCCTACGTTTTTGTGCATTTTAAATTGGCACTGAGAATAAATTAATTATGCCAGGACCCCCAAAAATTGTTTGTCTTTTACCTTAAATTACTGTAAATCCACGGTCTTACAGTTAGACGATCTCGCGGGAGACGAACTCTAAACTTTTTAGTCAATATCAGATGTGTACGACTGTTACAAATTTTTCAATTTTATAGATTGTTAAGCTAAATCTACATTTTAAAGCATTGATTTTTTTTCCATAATCGATAAAATTTTGTGACAATTATGAATAATTTAACCTAAAATTTCATAAATTTATATCACAATTATAAAAGCATTACCTAACTTGTATAAAATATATTTTTTATAAGTGCACATGATGGCGTCACTTATATATGTAAAATCATGTGATGTGCATTTATTATTTAATTGGCATTTTAAAACTAATTTGGAAAAGAAAAAATTTTCATGTTGGAACATACGGAAAAGTGGAGGCTAGAGGGATTTAACCATTTGCATAATGTTGCGAGGATATTAATTTATGGAAAATTGAAGATTTTGAAATATTGATTTAGGCATGTGATTGAAGCATATTGAATTTATGAAAAATCTATATTCTTAATGAATTTGACTTACGGAATATTTATCTGTTTAAAGGGATATGTTGAAATAAGGAAAATCCCTTTATTCAAAGGATTGTGATATGCTACATAAGAAGATATGTAATCGGAATATTTTGGAGACAAATGTGGAGATTTTTTATCTGCTCATGAACTATAAGTGGAGGAAATCACAGTTTTGCTACTCATGAACTTAATAGCAAAATCTGCATTCAGTTTTTCTATGTTTGTGAGAGTACTGCGAGAGCCAAATATGATATGTTCCAACATACAGTAACATATTTATCATGTTTAGAATCTTATACCTTAATTCCTCTGAAGGAGGAGATCCAACTTCGACTAGTTTCAAGGTCAGAGGGAATTTGATGAAGGCATATTGGTAGCAAGGAGAGATTGCAAAATCCACGTTTCACAATTAGATAAGATAAGTATAATTGTATGGTATACTTTGTACTGTATCTTTCTGATTCGTAGATTTATTCTAAACAGGGTCAAGCCACGAGGGGTCGATGGGTCTCGAGAGGTGGATGGGTTTAAGGGGTCGAGAGGTGGTTGGGTTCGAGGTGTGGATGGCTTCAAGGGATGGAGGGGTTCGAGGGGTCGAGGGGTTCGATATTAGAGGGGTTCGAGGGGTGGAAGGCTTCGAGGGGTGGAGGGCTTTGAGGGGTCAAGGGGTGGAGGGGTTCGAGGGGTTCGAGGGGTGGAGGGGTTCGAGATTAGAGGGGTTCAAGGGGTGGAGGGGTTCGAGATTAGAGGGGTTCAAGGGGTGGAGGGCTTCGAGGGGTCGAGGGGTCGAGGGGTTCGAGAGCTCGAGGGGCTTGAGATCTCGAGGGGATCAAGAGCTCGAGGGGCTCGAGGGTGTTATAGTAAATCAGGATTGATCTTAACAATTCTGAAGAAGTGATGTTGACTAGGCCAGAGTGTTAGTAGGACTATCATGCAATGAATTCTATTTATTCCTGTCAACAATAGATCATTTTCTAATATTGTTATACTATTGTTAGAGTAAATCATGTTTCTGATCAGATCTTGTTTGATTCAGGACAAGTCATGGTTACTAAGCTAGAGTTCTACTCATAGCATGTTTCCTTAATGTACTCTACATATTTTTGTGATCAATACAATATTTGGTACGACAACTCAAATTCAATCTTCCTGTCCTCCCTTACTTACAGAGGCGGCTCAAATACAGTCTTCCTCAAGTACAACTAAGTGAGGCTACTACCAAGCGAGGCACTTAAACATGTTTGTATTGACTCAGACTAATTCCTGGTTAGACTCTAATTCTCTAGCCGTTTTATGTGTACACGTAGTAGTATAAAACAGTAAATACACAATTCTTGATACGAGCAATTTTCACGAACCTCTTCCCTCGAGCCCTACAACCCTGAGCCCTCGAACCTCTTCCCTCGAGCCCTACAACCCTCGAACCTCCCCCTCGAGCTCTTAAACCTCTTATCTCGAGATCTCGAACATCTCCCCTCGAGCCCTTGAACCTCATGCATTAAGCCCTCAAGCCTCATGCCTTTAGCCCTCGAGTCTCATTCCTCGAGCCCTCAAACCTCCTACCTCTAGCTCTCGAACCTCCTACCTCCTGACAATTTTTTTTTATTTCTTTAAACTCCGGGGTATAATGGTTATTTTACATATTTTGACCAATTTTACCATTGACTTTCCCTGAAAACCACCTCCGGGGACCAAGACATATCATTTTGAATTTGTTGGGTACTGTCTAAGGGTTGTTTTGCAAATGGGGACCAAAAGATAGTAAAAGATACTTTGTAGGGACCAAAAAAACAATTTAGCCTAATGTTTTTTTCAAAAAAACATTTGAAAGTATAAAACACTAAAATGACCCAACAAAGCATCATTTTCCTTCCCTCCCAAATTTTCCCTATTCCCTCCATAACCTTAACCCCAAATTTTTGTACCCCTCCCACCCCAACACCTCTACCAATTTCCCTCTTCCATCCATAACCTTAACCCCAAATTTTCCCTCTTTCCACCATAACCCCCTGCCAATTTTTCGTAAAGATATTGTCCATCCCTTCACCATTTTGTTTGAGCGGTTATACTTCTCAATCTTGGTCGTGATCCTACTTCCCAATTTTGCTCGAGATTCTGCTTCACAAATTTGGTTGCCATTCTGGTCAGAATTTTGACCCAGTAAAGCGGGTTACAAAGGCTGCTGGATCTTGGCAAAATACAATACCACTGAGAGTGTGTACCAATAAGGTATGAGTGATTGGTAGTTTGCATCTTTCCCAGGCTCAATGAATAGCTATATTTTGGTGGGTCTCTTAGTTTGTGAGTTTATGTTTTCATTTCTTGGGTTACTAGTGTGGGTAATGTTTCATATGGATATATGATATGTTTGCTAATAATTTTATAATTTTTTACTACCATGTTTTTCCCCCATAGGAATTTTTGCAAACCCTGTTTTTGCCCCCATACAATATGTTCTCGGTTGGTTGTTAGTGGTATCCGTGTTTGGATGTGCTGTATTGAGATTTCCTTATGTTTGATTGACTCATACAAGAGATTGAATGGCGAAGCCGAGGAAGAAACTATTTGACTCCGGCGGTACAAAAGCCGTTGAAGAGAATTATGTTACACCTCCAAAAGCTGACTACTTAATGACAATAAGGAGGAAGTGGATGATGCACCCAAAATTGCTCGGGATCTAAAAAGTCGGGGAAAGAAGAAGAAACTATGTTAAAAGATGACATGAGTGGGAGCTTCGACAAGTTTGAGATTAAAGAATATTAGAAGCGTAGAGGCACAGCCACATGCAAGTCCGTGTTGCTAGCGAAGAAAAAGAAGGCCCTTAAAATATTCTTCGATGATGACTTCGAACCCCTAGTAATGCGCAGCCGATGGTCGATGTATGTTGACTATGCCTTCCGACGAAGAATCTGGTTCGGGACATGGCATAATTGGAAATCAGTCCCAGACCATGTAAAGAAAGATGCATGGGAAGACATTCTCATAAGTGTTTTCTAATCTTCCATTTTCATCAGTTCATCTCAACTTCATTACATTTTGCACTAACAAGTTGTATCTTTGTCCACTAGATTAGCTGGGATATACAAACCAAAATGACGTTCAATGAGATGAATAAGTTCCGAAATAAATGGACAATTTATGCAGGAGAAAAGTGGAGGAATTGGAAGACTAAGGTGGCTCACAAGTACATCGTGCAAAAAAACCTGGTTCTTGTGCATGGAGAGATTATCGCTGGATGGACAAAAATGAGTGGAGGCTATTTGTGAAACATAGATCAACCCCTAAATTCAAGGTAATTCCTTGAAAATTATTAATCTCTAGTAATTACTTTGTGAGCATTTTACAAATTGATGGCCGAATAGGCATTAAGTGATGCAGCAAAAGTAAGCGCCTCACAGAAGGAGTACATCCATCACACGGGCAGTGGAGGGAAACGTAGGGTTGCAATAGAACTCGAGAAGAGGAAAAGAAAGGCTAAATTTGACGAGCTTTTAGATGAAGGTCAGAGTGTAGAAGAAGCAGAGGCTTTAGTTCAAATCATGGATTTCAAACTGGACCGCTCGGAGGTGTTCCTTGAAGCTAACTGGGACAAGAAATTATCAATCTACACCAGCGACTCCGTTAAACGAGCAGCCCCCACTATTGTGAGCATAATTCATAATTAATTCTATCTCTATTAATATTCTCAGATGTAATGCATAGTAATGGCTAATATATGTTTTGTTTCCTAGAAATTCCTTTTGGATAAGAAGCAAAAGGGAGATTTGGTTATACAAGGAAAAAAAGATATTCTCGTTCAAGCAAAGGGTAAGAAGGATCATGGGGGTTGTTGGAGAGGTTGCTCTGCAATGTCCAAGGTGAACAAGGCCCTACCACATATGGCTATGAGCCATTACGCATCTAGTCGATGTGGGAGCACAAACACAAAACCATTTAAGGAAATCTCAAATTCGAACAAACTACCAACAGATGTCATCGAGCTCAAGGAAATCTTATTTGCCTTATTTGAGGCCCAAACAAATTAGCTAGCTGGAAAAATGGGTAAAGCTATTCCCCCACACTTGGATGCCCGCAAATTCCTTGCTACATCTTCCACCCCCGCGAATAAGGACAACCGAGTATTCATTCCTTCATCATCTGGAAGTAGTGACCCACAAGAAACCGTAGTGGATGACAATGTATTCCATACCAAGAACCTCTTCGTTAGCTCCTTTCTTGCTCTGTGATTTTTAGTTTCTGGATTTCCATTTCCTGTCAAAATGATTTTGTAGGGATACATTGACTACTATCACGTTCATTTTGGATGTTGGTAGTTTTGGCCTAGTGATATCTTCATCTTGTTCTTTCCCACGTAAACTGAGAAAATGTCTCTTTCCCAATATAGTTTTATTTGATAGACAGTTCATGGTAGATGAATGCTGAGAGCTGTAGCGCGATCCAGCTCTCAGTCTCAGCTGAAAACTGAAAGCTGCAGCGCGCTGCAGCCTTCAACAGCTACATGTAGACTTCATTCCTTGTTATAATCTATCGATTGCACTTACGGAATTATTTGATTTTCTTTAATTAATAACACTTAATTATTTTCCAACCGATGTATTCCCCAATCTCTGAGTTTATTTCTCAGAAAGGAAAAAAGTGCTGCCTATATGTTTTGAACCATAATGGAGAAAGGGATGTAGCTGCATTTGGTATCTTGTTTCCACAGGACACGGAAATGGACTTACCCATCAAGTGGGAGTGAGTAAATCTTCATGGACCTGTGATCATTCCCAAGGCACCTTTGCCAATTGAACATGAAGAATTTCAGTTTGTCACTGAGGCCATTGGATATAACATTCGATGGCCGGGAAAGTTGATAAGTGTCATTGGGAAACAAGATGATGAGGTGTGATAATTGTATTCTTCTTCTTATCGAATCATATATATCTTTCTAGATATTACTAAAACATAATATGTTTTTCATCTGCTTACGTAGGAGAACGAGCAGCAACCGCCTCCGCAAGAATTGGTAGTTGACGAAGTTGGAAGTCCTCCAAAAACCCCCACACCAAAATTTTCCAAGGACACTACTCAGGTTAAAAAAATAAGCATATTAACTGGCTATGACATTCAGATGCATATAATTAATACACTGTCCCTTACAGGAGGCGGTGGCTAAGGAAGATACTCTGCATGGAGAGGTGGTCGCTCGATCGGTAAAAGGAGAGGTACATACCCCCAGACTATCTCATTCCAACCGATTGTTTCCAATGCATAACTAACATTTTACCCATTAGCAAGTTCCAAAAGAAAATACTAAATTAACAGAGAATGGGCAACCAAATCCTCCCATGTCGATTTCTAACTAGTACATATTTGTGAGAACCCATTTTAGCCTTTACAATATGATCCACTTCAGAATTATATACAAATATTGGTTAACTAACATTATAAGATTCTCAATGTAATTAGGGGGTCACAGAAGACCAAGAATGCATCGCTACTGTTCAACAGATTAATGATGCTTTAAGGCTATCTACACAAATATGTGGCCAAACAAAGTCTTCCCCATTAATTTCAACGCGGAGGTGTTTGGATCAGAAGAAGTCTACACAGCTATATTTACTGACAAGCTAAGACTGTTCATGAGCAGCTTGGACGTAGAAGATGAAATGGAGTGGATCAGTGGGTGCCAACTTGATATATGGGCATCGTAAGAATTGCATGGTTACATTATTTATAGATAGATGTATCATTATATTTGTTTCACTTACAATATTATTTTGCAAGATACCTTTTTGATGGGGTGGTTCATGGAGGCCACGTCTAGTTTATTCCGGCCACTTCAAATTCAATGGCTCAAAAGGCAAATCAAAGGGTGGAATTGACTGTAGACGAGGTTTTGGCTGTCATGTGCCACACTCAAGCGAGGTTGTACGTCTTCCCGTACAATCGAGAGTAAGTTTCATTTGTTTTCTGAGTTGCTAGTCCCGGACACATGGAAGCAATAGCAACCATATGCTATGATTTTTATTTTCAAAATATATTTTAAGTATTTAGGTGTTTCCTTTTTTTTATAGGGACCATTGGTTTTTGCTCGTCTTCGTACCGAAAATCGATCGAGTATATTGCATCGACTCAATGACTGGGGGAATTTGCAAACTAAATAGGTAATGCCTTAAATTAATTCATTTGTAAGTGGAACACATTCATGTCATTCCTTCAACTTCAATGTTTTACAAAAATGTTTGTTCACGCAAATGTGTTCTTGTACGTTTCTCACTTTCTTGACTCGATTATTTACAATTAATTTTAATTAATATATTTTCATATATTGTGTGAACCCCAATTTCTAAAAATATTTTTTTAATATGTTGACATAAATATGTTTTCATCGATTTTAGGATTGCAACAAAATATCGACGGTTCAATTCCGACCAAAATAGCTCCTACCCTTCGAACTATACATGGAATGTCATAAACATCAATGTACGTAGTATCCCATAACATCATATTTCATCTGTCATTTTCATGTTTGTAATCGTTTCAACAAATTCTCTTTTACATCAGCACAAGATACAAAGTAGTACTTGGGAGTGTGGATACCATTGCATGCATTACATGGAAAAAACTGTTACGCACGTGCATGACATTGACATTATTCCGGTACATTTTCCTACATTACTTTTATGTATTTGTTATTCTCTCACATGTATATCCTTTTCTTAACATGTGATTTAATAGATTGTTTCAGCAATTTCTAGAAGATTACACTCCACTGGGGAGGGATGAACTGCGGAGAATTGCTTTGAAATGGATTTGTGTTTTTGTAAAATGTACTCTGCCAAAATGCATAGCTCAATTGAATGTCATACAGGGACTTGCCTCCATCATCGGATAGTGGTTAGTATTATCTATTATGAGAAAGGTAATTGACCTTCACTTTTGATACTCGTCAACTCCGTGATGAGGGGGGTTCCAGTATCTTAGGCCACTAAGAAACAGGTCATGCTCTTCGTTTGCTAGTCAAAAATTATAGTTCATCGAATTCAATGCTTTTTTAACCTACTTCTTGTCTATGCGTCATGGTTTCTCAGAATTTGTTCTATTTTTATTCGTGCACCATTTTGTTACTATGCACCACAAAAAATTGGTACCATCCTTGAAAAAGAACGCACCGGGTTGGAAAATAAGCATAAAAATGAAACTGGCTGCGTGAAAAATAAACCGGTGCAAAATATACACTATTATCACCGGTTAAAAAACTGGTGCAAAATAATAACCGGTGATAAATTTACACTCATAGCACCGGTTTTTAAACCGGTGCAACATATACACCTCTAGCACCGGTTCAAAAACTGGTGCTTAAAAATAACCGGTGCAACATACACACTTTTAGCACCGGTTTACAAACCGGTGCAAAACAATAACCGGTGCAAATAAATATTTTTATCAGCAGTTTAAAAACTGGTGCTAACTAAAAACCGGTGTTAAATATGCATATTTAGCACCGGTTTTATAACTGGTGCTAAAAATAATCGGTGCAAAATATACAATTTTAGCACCGGTTTACAAAATGCGGTCCTAAAAAAACCGGTTCTACAAAATAATAGTTAGCACCGGTTTTAAAACCAGTGTTATAACGACAAATTGAACACATGTTTTACATAGCACCCGTTACAAACAAACCGATGCTTATTTGGTACATCATAGCACCGGTTTTTTAAACCGGTGCTAAATAAAACCGGTGTTAATAGAAGAAATTTAGCACCGATTTTTTTCTAACTGGTGAAACCGTATCATCAGTTACTTAGGCACCAGTTTTTCTACCAACCAATAACCGGTGCTACGAAGCAAAAAAACTAGTGCTATAGGTGTGTTCCCGTGGTAATGTGTGTCCAACAATCCTAAAATCGTACCTAACACCCTACACCTTGGTGAACCCTCATGCCTCTACTCCGATGATCAAATTGAACACATATTTGCACACTATGCAAAGTAGGAAAATTCATCAAATGAAGACTATCAATTGAGCAGCTCGAATCGGCATTCAAAGCCACGGGTTTTGAGGGAAAATGCCAATTGGGATTGCTGGACTTCATACATGTCCTCATCCACTCGAAAATCCAAATGATTTTTAGAGATGGTTGGAACTTCAATAGTGTGCATCTCAAAATACTCAACTGGACTCCTAACTTCAACACACAAGCTGAACCATCTATTGTGCCTATATGGGTAACAATTCTTGAAGTCCATTTATATTACTATGATTCTTCATCTATCCAGTATATAGGGAACAATTTTGGGAATTTCAATAAAAAAGATGTTGATGTACCCATTTTATATGGTTATATTAGGACTTTTAATATTTACTTTTATACACTTTTCTGCTCTAGATTTGGCATTTTTCCTTGAAATTCTCTAAGGAGAGTTAAAAATAACTTTTACAATTTTATTACTTTTCTAGAGGATTTTGTGTGACAAGGTGATGTGTCCATTTTATGTGCATAATTTAGTACTATTTTGGGTCACTTTTATGTTCTTTTATTATCGAGAACTTGTGTTTTACCTTAAAATTCTCTTAGGAGGGGTAAGAGAAACTTTACGCTGTTTTACCTCTTCTAAGTGGATTTTGCGTGACAAGGGAAGAACTCGGAGGCAATGAAAATCGGAGGCCATTGAAGATCACATTTTCGAAGACTATTGAAGACTTGCTTCGAAGATATGAAGACTGGAGGCCATTGAAGACCATTTTTGGAGACATTGAAGGCTTGAAAAATGATAGGAATTGCTATGAAGGGGATTGTATACCATAAGAAGAAGAAAAGGAAACAAAGAAAAATTCTGGCACTCGTCGCGAGTCCCGATGGCCTCATCATAACGAGCCCGCCACGTCTTCAAAATAGCACTCTCTTTCCTCTTTGTACTATAAATATAACTCTTAGCGACGAGGATAAGGTGGCTAGAATTACACCTTATCCTCTTTGTACTATAAATAGGACTCTCTTTCCTCGCATTCATACACTTCATCATCTGCATTTTTCGGTATTGTTTAGAACCTCTTTCTTTCCATTTTCATCTTTCAGTTCTCTTGTTTTATGATCAGTTGTTTAGAATTGATTAGCTTGAACTCTTGTAGCTAATCTATATCTTGGGAGCAATTGACTAAGGCTTCCAAGCCCATGTCTTAAGAACAATTTGTAGCCAATTTATTACTCTTACTATTATGCATTTATGGAGCATTGAATGTGTTTGTTAATGTCATTAATGTTATTTAAAGATTGAGTATATGAAGTACTTGTATGATATGCTTGTTAGGGTTTGGGGGAAATTGGTTGATTTCCACCTTTCTTGATAGGAATCCAAGAGTATGATTTAGAACTTTTGATTGTGTTGATGGATTGGTGATTACTAGGTGAATATGATAATGTTGAACTCTTTTTCATGTTTGTTGCTTGTAGCAAATGAGAGAAGTCTATGAATGTCGATCGTTCCTGACTAATCTTGTGTAAATGCATAAATCGGTTAAATGCTTAGACACGATGTAGTGTTTACAAGTGTTGCCGAGCTTGTTGATTCTTCATACTAAATGCCATCAATGGGATACCTTGAGTCGTGTTTCGACTACGGGAGTTATTGGTGAGGTTTGACAAGAGATGTCGAATTCACTCTTGCAAACTACTATCTAAAATAGAATTTTAGCCTTCACAACAAGTAGTGAAAGTAGTAAATGGGTTTCCTGTTCAATAATGGATAAGAGGTTTGGAAGTGGAAGTCAATTTCGCCCAAGGTTCTGTCAATTGTTATTTTCATTTTATCTTTAGTTGTATTGCATGATTAGCATCGTTCTCTTACTTTGCTAGTTGTTGTATTTCAATTTGATAACTTAGGAACAAACCAACAAAAAACCCCCCGTGTTTACATGCTTACATATATCTATGTATGTATATGTTTAGTATGTCCTTTCCTATATATGTTTAAACACTTGAAAAGACCCCTCTTCTTGTGGATGACCCCGACTTGCCATTATCTACTTAATTGTAGATAAGAAGTAACAGGGCTTAAAAGTATTAACTTTGAGAGGTACAGCGACGACCTCCTAAACTTTGGCACCGCTGCTGGGGAAGAGGCGTTTATTTTTAAGTGTTTGGGAATATTATGTGTGATTATATAATATTTGTAAATATTTGTTAGTTTTGTTTTTATTTTGATTTCTTTGTTGATTTTCCATTTTCACTTGGCTTGGAGATGTATTGTTCGTGTTCTTGGTTTATGGTTCGCATGCGATCCTCTTCACAAGAACCCCTACACTACGAACCCGAGTTGGAGTTTAATTTAAGACGGGCTAGGAGGCTTTCTTTGGAAAGTGTGAATAACATCCCTCCTAGTGACCATTTTGTGGATACATCTTCATCAATGGAACATCGAATCAAACATGAAGATGCGTATTCGAGAGGGGAACCTCACCATCCTCCTCTCCACCAAAGAAAGATCCCTTTGGGGAAACCTTTGTTGAGAGACATCATGGCTCCCAACCTTGATCAACAACCGATGTGTATCAAGTATCCCGGGGTTGGACCAAACGGGCATTTTGAGCTAAATACTGGGTTCATCAACATGCCACCCGGCTTCCTTGGTAGGCAAGGGGAGAATGCTAACAAACACCTCACCGAGTTTCACTTCTTGTGTGGTGGTATGGTCCCCCATAGAGTGGATGAAGATTTCTATAAATTGAAAGCATTCCCGTTCACACTGAAGAATGGTCCAAGAGATTGGCACCACTACCTACTGCCCAAGAGCATGAAGAGTTGGCTTGATATGAAAATAAAGTTTCTAGCCAAATACTTTCTGGCCTCTAGATCCTCCGCCTTGAAGAAGGACATAAGCATTATCCTCCAATGGCATGAAGAATCTCTCTTCGATTATTGGGAGAGGTTCAAGAAGCTTCTTGAAAGTTTCCCTTATCACGGTTATTCGGAGGGGGATTTGGTTTATTACTTCTACAAAGGCCTTCTTGATGAAGATCAAAGGTTGGTGAGAAGTTCTTGTGGTGGCACCCTTGGGAACAAAACATCCTCCGAGGCTATGCAATTGTATGAAGAGCTCGCGGAAGAGTCGGGAAACTTTAGCTCAAGGGACAATTTGAGAATGAGGAATCTAATGCCCGCAAGTGACTCTTCAAATAGTGGAAAGCTCGAGGATCAAGTCTCGGCCCTTACATCCATGGTGAAATCTTTGATGACAAAGCCTGGAGGAAATGTACCTCATGTTAAATCATGTGAAATTTATTACTTGGCGCATCCTATGGACACTTGCCCCACTTTGCAAGAGGATTATCTTGAAGGGGTAAGTGCTATGGGCTATCAAGGCTACCAAGGAAACCAAGGATATCAAGGTGGGCAAGGCTACCAAGGTAACCAAGGCTACCAAGGTTATCAAGGGTACCAAAACCGGGCATATAATTTGGGAAATCGTGATAACCCAAACCTCTGGTACGTCAAAACCCTCAACTATATTGGCCCCCTCAAAAAAAATATAGGACACCTCAACAACAATTCCAAAGGCTCCAAGACAAACCCGAGACCAAGGGGAGAGCTCGGGCTAACAAAGGATGAGGTGATGCAAGCCATTCACCAATTGGACATGTGCACGGAAAAAAGTGAGAAATTCCAAGATGAATCCAAGGCTAGCATCAAAAACTTGGAAACTCAAGTGAGCCAAATAGCTCAAGTGGTGAACTGGATGGAAGCCCGGGAAAAGGGTAAGCTACCCTCCCAACCGGAGATCAACCCTCGATAAAATGCAAGTGCTATCGCTTTGAGAAGTGATAGAAAGGTTGGCACTTCACCGGTTAATGAAATTTTTGAAGAGGAGCCTAAGAGGATTGAGGTGTTTGGAAAAGGGGTTGAGAAGGAAGAAGCCCATGAGGAGAAAGCTGAAGAATTAGCCAAAAAGGGCAAGGAAGAAATCGAGGTGGAGACATTGGCACCAAGACCAAAGTCAACCTCCATCCCGAAACCCCCATCTCCTCCTTACAAAAGAGAAAAGATGGTAGGGATCCCTCCATATGTACCAGAACCTCCATTCTTGGAAGTCTTGAAAGACAAAAGGAGGAAGGAGGATAGCAAGGACATCTACAAAGTCTTTCGTGGATGTGAGGTAAATATCCCACTCTTGAATGCCATTGAAAAAATTCCTAGATATGCTAAATTTCTCAAGGAATTATGTGTTGTGAGTAGGAAACAAAGGGCCAAAATGAGTTGAAAAATGGAAAAAGTGAGCATGTTTCCACGTTTTGTCTAAAAACGCTACCCCCTAAATGTAGCGATCCCAGCATGTTCACAATCCCTTGCATAATAGGAAATACACATTTTGAAAAAGATATGTTTGATTTGAGTGCATAAATAAATGTGATTCCTGATTCCTTGTATGAAAACCTCAACTTGGGAACATTGCACAAAACCGGGGTGGTAATCCAATTGGCCGATCGTTCTAATGCATACCCTAAAGGTATTGTTGAGGACGTGTTGGTTAAGGTGGATTCCTTAGTTTTCCCGTAGATTTTTATGTCCTTGACATGGAGCATGACAAACATGCTTCCCTAATTTTGCTGGGAAGGCCATTTTTGAAAACCTCTAGGACAATGATTGATGTGTATAAATGTAGCCTCACCATGGAATTTGATGGAATAAAAATAGAGTTTAACGTAAATAACTCTATGAAGTATCCTAGTGAAGAACATGCTTTCCATGCCCTAGATGTTGTTGAAGAAGTTGTGCAAGATGTTTTTGAACTAAGTGGTCATGATTCTTTGTTAGTTTCTTTGCAATGTGATAGTAATGATGCTCACAATGTATACTCTATAAGCACTAACTTGATGGAAAGCTTTGAGGATTTGAACCTGCTTGAAGAATTGAAATCGAGTCTCTCAAAACCTCCTTCTCTACTCTTAGAGGAGCCCGAGGAACCAGAATTCCTCCCGTCACTTGTGAAAGCGCAGGTGATTGAACTTAAACCTTTGCCAAGTGACCTCAAGTACGCTTTTCTTGGGGAAGGGGAGACGTTTTCGGTTATCATTTCAAGCAAGCTCACCAACGAGCAAGAAGAGAAGTTGATGGTGGTGTTATGGGAAAACAAGGAAGCAATTGGATGGACTATTGCTGACATCAAAGGCATAAGGCATAAGTCCAGAGTAATGTAAAAGTGGTTTTCCTACTTGAGGTCCAGGTTGATGCATAAGGACAATTCGATATTTATCGCATCTTATTACGAGAGGTGAGTTAACTCTACTTCTTGCATTACTCTTTTTTGGATTCTATTAAAGATTATGGTACTGTATTGGGTTAATGACAATTTCATTTTTGTAGCAAACATTGAATGGTGGCCATCATCTTTCTTCCTTCAAACACTATGTTTTGGTTCGATCCATTACATCAAGTGCCCTTGGAAACAATTTCATTCGCAGTTTCAAAGGTGATAACATATCCCATAACTACCAACCAGAAAGGTTTTCATTTAAGTCCCTAAAGGTTAGAATTAACTTCAAAATTGTAGTATGAAATAAATATTGCTATAAGTACTTAACTATGTGTTTGTGAACAATTTGTACGTACGAATAGCATAAAAAACAAGCGGCCGCTTGGGAAAGCGATTACTATTGCTTGTGCTTAATGAATGATATGGTCTCGCTTGTGAGAGAGAATCAATTTCATCTACAAAAGGTATCTCTTTTTCTCACCAATTTTTTCAATCAACAATATCACAACTTTTCACAACCTATTTATCGATTATTAGATTTCTCTTTGTTGTAGTATTTTTCCGAGGAAAAATCACCATACCCCATCATGATTTTTGAGGATGTACATGGGAGTTAGGCGCTCTTTTTTTTTTTGTGAAAGCATCATTATGATACATTCCAAGGTATTTTTTGACACCTTGATATAGGTCTCTAGCTAGATATGGAGTATCAATGGTATAGTTCATTTAGTGGGAATTTTCAAAACATACTTTGTGTATTAATGGTGTAGTTTTTATTCTTCTTGTTTATATGCATTATGCATGGTTTAGTAACATGAAATTTGAAAGGGTGTTCAATTCTGGGTCTACAGTTCTGTAAATATCTATTTCTTTTTTTTTACATACGGGCTGACGTCGTAAAGTATAATTTACAATTTGGTAAACCCGATAAAATATGAGTGACATCGCTCACTATCACTAATGGGTTACCAACGGTACACCAAATGGAGCAATGTCGTTCGAACATAACAAACTGATGCCACTAAATGAACCACAACATAATCTGCGACATCACAAACTCATCGTAGAACATAGAAAATTATCCTTGGTCGCACAATTACGTGTGACCTCGGTCAATTAACATGATATTGTGTTCATTGATATGCCACATCATCTATTGACAGATGTCGACAACTGCAATTTTGGTCTGGCCGATGTCGCACTTTCTATAGCACGTCGACTATGAATTTGTTCAACCCGGTGGCTCACTGGTCGATCAGAGGTTCATCAAAATTATATTTACCAAGGTTATTTTGTTCAAAAACTTTGGTAAAAAAATCATCTACCACGGTTTGAAACTGCAGTTAAAATCATAATCTGCGACGTTTCTAACAAAAATATGCGATATCAGCTACCTTCATAAACGGCATCGCAACTTCCCTAGGCGATATCATTCTCCACAATTTCACATATTTTTTGGGAAGTTACCAACCTAAGAATATGGACCGACCACGCACCATCGTCGCACTTTCTTTACCACGTCGACTAAGAATTTGTTCAACCCGACGACTCACTGGTCAATTAGAGCTTCGTCAAAATTATATTTACCCAGGTTATTTTGTTCAAAAACCATGGTAAAAAAATCATCTACCATGGTTTGAAACTACAGTTAAAACCATAATCTGCGATGTTGCTAACAAAAATATTCAACATAGGCTACCTTCATGAACGGCATCGCAATTTTTCTAGGCGACATCGTTCTCCACAGTGTCACATGCTGTTTGGGAAGTTTCCAACCTAAGAATATGGACCGACCACGGACCATCATCATGATTTTCTTTGGCTCATGACTATTTACCTTGCTTCTTTTCATGAAAACCGAGGTAAAAAATACTTTTTACCTTAGTTTTGAACCAAGGTAATTTACCCCAATTTTTTATGGCTGAAAACGGAGGTAAAAATTCTTTAGAACTAAGGTAAAATGTGTTATTCCTTTTAGTGTTGAGTCTAGCAGGTAAGCTTTTACTTATAGAATCATGCATCTATTCCATACCTCATCATATTTGGTCTTCTCCTAAGCTCTCTCAACATGTTATCCAAACATTTGAGTCTAGGATAGCTAGAATTTTCTCGGGTGAACATGAAGGTAAACAGAGGAAAATCTTGAAGAAATGGCTCTCATTATGCACATACAGGTGAAACTATGGAACTACATTTAGATCTAACAGTGATATCATCTTAGCATGTTCCCTTATACTCAGGTGGAATTTCTAGGAAGGAAATCTCAGGTTGAAATTTCATTAGGAAATCTGAGACCTCAAAGATAATATGCTCTAGTTAATCAGTTAGATGAGGATAACACCAGAGTCATACATGCCCAAGGCTATTTTAATTTGTGGACCACTAACTGGACTGAATAGGGGCCTCTCATTGGAAGTATCCATCAATTTTCAACTTTCATTCCATCTTCTTGGACAGTGGCTCAATTCATCATTAACAAAGCCATTTTGTTTCCTAAGACTATCCCTTTTATCAACCCTGATACTTGGATTTTTTGCAAGACTCGGCAGTCAATCCGAACATGAAGGATCTACTTATTTGTAAACCTAAAAATAGTGGAAGACTCAGCTTCAAAATTGAATACAAATTAATGACTTGATTCGCACTCCGCGAGGTTGCTAATAAACAATACCTTTTCACTGGAGAGTCCACTAACTCACGGAGCACAGTGAATCAAAGATAAGAGTACTTATAATTTTACTCCCATTCTTACTACTAAACTACTAAAGGGTAGAGAGTGGCAAGTCGGGGGTTGTCCACAGAGATGCTAGGAATTTAAAGGTTAACTACGCAAAGCCGCAATCAGGTTGTCAATTCGATCACGTGTCAGGAATAGCTAATGTTTTAAAATAGGGTTTTGAGGGGTGTGTGTGTGTGTGGGGGGGTTATCCATCAACTACAAGCATGTATTACAAAAAGAGAAAAATATATAAAGCTAGTACTAGGGGATATTTGCGTTACATGACTGGTAGTATATTTAGATCCTAGATTCAATCAAATACAAGATGCATAAAACTATCCTAATACTTATGTCACATAGTGTGGTCGATAGCAACACTTTTCCTTGTCCGTTACACAGAGGTACTCTTGTTTTCTTCTATCAACACCACTTCCATAATTAAGGAAGTGCAACAACGACCCTGTATGCTTTGCAAATATGTTCTTCCCCGTATGTGTATACCTAGCCCAAAGGTTGGGCCGTAAGCCTAAAATAACAAGCCGAAGGCCATCCCGCGATGCGAGCAGTAGGAGAAGCAACCCACAGATCATGAAAAGAGGAGATCGTGGTCAGACGTCAACCATGAACCATCTTTCTTGGAGCCACGATCAAGCATGAGATAAAAATCCCAGGAAAAGTGGAGTCACAATCAATGCAGGCTATAAATGGAACAAAGAGACAACAAATACATGTAAGCATAACTATCTGAAGATATTTCAATTCTGAAAAGAGATAACTAACTTGATCATCAGAGTTGTTCTCCCGGAGTCACTTCCAGGAAACAGTTTTGTAGGTAAAGAAGGTAATAGGGTGAGCAATAAGTGGGGAAAGAAAATTTTTTCGTTTCAAGGACATTCAGGTAATTAATGGTGCTCACTAGGAGTGAGAAGAGCTATAATCATTAGTAGGAAGAACAAATACTTGGATGAGATTGGGGAATGCATCATCATTAGGATCATACCCCAAACAGGGAAAAAGAACACAGTAAAGAGGAATTGGAAGAGGAAGAAGAGGAAACAGAATTATCGAATACTAATCAGGACAAGGAAAAGAGGGCATTCATGGCTTTCCTAGAAGAAAATAGAGAAGTTCTTTATGATCAATTTCTAAAGACGCTCAAGTAAAAAATCCCCCAAAATAAAAAAAAGGGTGTATTAGGAGCATGAGAATCTTAATTGTGAAGAAGAATTGTGTGATATTGTTGCGGAGGATGGTGTAGACAAATCACCCTTAGCACTGCATTTGCGAGAATTTAAGATGCCAAAGGACTTTAAACTTCCTATGCACGTTAAAATTTATGATGGGACCACAGATGCAAAATAATTCCTACATTCATACAAGACCAACATGAGATTCCGCAATGCAAACATTGAAGTAGTTTGCAAGGCGTTTCCCATCTTTTTGCCAGGAACAATGATCACTTGGTACGAAGACCTTCCAAATGGAACTATCAAGTCCTGGCACAGTTGTCAGAACTATTCTTAGGTTTTTCCATCATAAGTAAAAGTTCACTAAAATGGTTGCACATCTTAACAATATAGCCTAGCGAGGCAATGAAAGCCTAGCAGAGTATCATAATCGATTTGTCACGGAAAGCCTACATGTTTGCAACTTATAATTCCGGCCATCATTAAGAGCGTTCACGAGAAGCATGCGATAAGGAGAGTTCTACAATGAACTGACAAAGAATATGCCTGGAAACCCAAGGGAACTTCAAAAGATGATTGAACGGCACGTACGAATAGACGAAGAAAATAACTCCAAGATAGAGTGGGAAAGAGGCAAAAAGCAAACAATGGGGGATTTACAAAAGGGATTTATGAACAAGAGAATAGGAAACACCCCTTTCAAAGGAAGAGAGCCAGGATTGCAAGCTGCACCATTCCAGAAAACGCCTCTGACAAAGCCAAGGAAAGAAATATGGAAAGCGAACAAGGAATTATTTAAAGAACCAGCGCCTATGCTGGCAAAAGAGATCCAGGGAGTATTATTACACTTTCCACAAGGACCATGGTCATGATATCGAGTATTGTAGATACCCAAGAATAAAAATTGAGGAAAACTTAATGAGTGACTTCTTAGGCCAGTATAAAAAGGAAAGGGGAAGCCAGAATGGTGACAATGGTAAAACAACAAACCCTTTAAAAAGGAATCAAGGGACGACATCCACACTGCCCAAACAAAAAATGACCATAACAATTGATTGCAAGGATGAGGCAAACGAAGAAGTGCCAAAAAGTCATTTTATCCATACGCGGATCTATAGAATCACTGTCCAATAATGCACGGAAGGCTAGGGCAAGACCCTCCCCCAAGAATTGGATGACAAAAGACTGCACTCAGATGTGGCAATTACTTTCAATGTGGAAGACACAGTCCTTAACACTCCACCTCACAACGACCCCATGGTAATTATTGCCAAAATAGGAAATGCTACTGTACACAGAGTGTTTGTGGATGATGAAGGTGAAGTCGAAATACTATTCGTAGAATGCTTCGACAGGCTAGGATTCAAGTGAACCCATCCTCGTTAGTTGGGTTCATAGTGAAAGCATAGATGCCTTTAATCAATATACAGCTCCTATCACTAATGGAGATAGTGGAAGAAACTGCACCATTATGTGCGACTTTGTAGTCATGGATGCTCCAAGTGCATTAAATGTTATCATAGGAAGACCATGGATGAGTAGAGCAAAAGCGATATGGTTTCCTTACCACCTAGTCATGAAATTCCCAACTCCAGCCGGAATTGTGACTATAAGAAGAAACCAACAAATGGAGAGGCAATGCATGGTCATCGCAATGAAGGAAGGCATAGTGGGAGACAAGGCAAAGATGGTTAACACAATCTCAACGGGTGGATCATCGGATCAGCAAGGATCAGTAGCAGACCTAGGAGGAGAAATAGAGCTAGTTTGCCTAGATGATGAAGATAGCTCAAAGTGTGTAAAGGTAGGAAAGTGACTTCCAAATGATGATAAGATGAGAATTATAGAAATTTTGCGGAGCCACAAAGAAACTTTTTCATGGAAGGTTCAGAGCATGGGAAGAGTAGACCCAAGCATCACTATCCACTCCTTAAACATCAGTGGTGCAGTCAAATCGGTTAAAGAAAAGCAGCGTTGTTTTGCTAGCGATGGGTAGAAAGCGAATGAAAAAGAAGTTACAACACTACTTCAAGCTGGCATAATAAACAAAAGTCATATACCCAAGGTGGCTAGCAAACCAAATTAGGGTAAGAAAGTCAGACACAGGCTGGAGAATGTGTATGAATTTTATAGATCTAAACAAGGCATGCCAAAAGGATTTTTATCCCTTACCAAAGATTGATTAATTAGTTGAAGCAATTTAAGGGTACAGGGTTCTAGCACTGCCAACTCTGAAATCTCCCACCCCCGGGGAAACGTTATACTTCTATTTAGCAATCTCGTGAAACGCGGCCAGCTCTATTTTACTTCACCTTGAAGAAATAATACAAGTACTAATTTAATATATTGACAAGATATTATAGAATGCCAAAAAAGTGTATGTGCTAGTTAGAAGTTTAACCTGGCTTTGGTATACTCAGTACGAAGGCTACAAATGTATTTCTATGGCTATTGCATTGTGGTCTACACTGGTTTTCTAATCAAGAACGTCCTCAATAAGCATGAGTCTTCATGCAGACTAAAAAATGGGCCATGGAGCTAGGTTAGTTTGAAATCCACTCCCAGCCGAGAATAGCGATCAAAGCCCAGGCACTACCAGACTTTTTTTCAGAGATGACCAGTGAAGAAGGGCAGAAAGCGACTATATATCAGGGCCTCAGAATCGATGAAGGAAGGTTAAAATGGAAAGAATTGGCATGGACATTGTTCGTAGATAGCGCGTCCAGCGGAGAAGATTATGGGGCAGGATTGCTGTTCGTTATCCTAAATGGAGGTGAACACAGATACTCATTACACTTTAATTTCCCTCTCACCAACAATGAATCAGAATATGAGGCTTTTATTTATGGATTGGATCTCACCATTATAATGAAGGTTAAAAGCATTCGAGTGTCTAGTCATTTGCCAGTTTTGGTTCAGCAAGTGCGAAGAGACTTTGAAATATGAGGAGAGCGGTTGGAAAAATATTAAACGAAAGTTAAGAAACTCATAGCCCGGCTCGAATAATTCTACATAAAGCACATACCGAGAAGTGAATACACAAAGGCAAAGGCTTTAAGCAAGCTAGCAACAACATGGTTTGATCCCTTCAATGAACATGGGGATGTGGTAGTAGAGGTCATCCTAGTCTGAAACACAGTAAAAATTATCGTTTCTCTAGTTCAAACAAACAAAGTAAACTGGATAACACCACTACTAAATTTTTAACATACATTTTAAAGACATTTTTTTTTCTATTAAGGCGGTTTTCAATTAATTGTCTTTCCTTTTAGTTAATTAAAGGCTATTATGTCTAACCGCCCTTATTTTTCACTACTTCCGAGTTTGTAATAGGGGACAACTAGCCTTCCAAGTTCTTATGGGGCTCTATCTTGTGTTCTAAAATGACAATCAAATTTTCGAGCTCGGAAAGCAATCAGGGACCCTTTTTCGAAATTGGAAAATTTTTAACGTGGAAGAAAGTTTTTATAGAGCTCGGAATCCATTATGGATGTAAATAAAAAAATGCGCCAATTTATTTGAATTCAAAAAACCAAAAACATTCCTAGGGTTTTACTCCCTTTCATAATCCATTGATGAAGAAGTAAAGTCAAAAGATTGAAGAGCATTATTTTCCATTGATGAATATAGGAATTATTTTTAAGTATATTATTTGAAAGTATCTTGAAATTATGATTTTACACTTATAAATTTTGAATTAAGGTATGTATTTAGGTTAAATAGGGGGTGGGTCATGGTTAATGTTGTGATGATGCTAATGGGATGCATTTTAATTTTCTTGTAGGATAATGGATTGCATTGAACTCACTGGTAATGATCTTAGAAAATCACCTGATAAAATGTCATTATTGAAACATTACTTACGTTTGCATTTGAGGATGCTTCTAAAATAAGTGTTGTGCAAGCCTAGTGTCTGTGTAAAGATTGTAGAAATGATGTGAATTTGAGGAGGGAGAAATTGCGGGGACATCTCATAATGAGGGGGTTTAAAACTAACTACACTCGTTGGGTATGACATGGGGAAGTTGGACAAATGCCTGGGAAAAATGATTTGAGTAACACGAATGCGGAAGATGAATTGGATGGGAATGTGGAATTTGATGAAATGGCGGAGGATATTGCAAGAGAGTTCAAAGAAAAACCTGAGGTATTACAAGTGTTACTTGATGACAAAGAGAAGCCATTGTACAATTGTTCGAAATACTCAATACTTAGTGTGACTTTTAGGATAATGAAATTGAATGCCAAGTTTTGTTGAACCGATAAGTCGATGACAGAATATCTAGAAAGTTTTACGGATTTTGTCCCCGGAGGTAACATGGTACCAGATAGGTTGTATGCAGTGAAAAAAGTTATTTGTCCGATGGGATTGAAATTGAAAAAAAATCACTCTTTCCCGAATGATTGTATGTTGTACTGGGGGAAAGAAGTTGAAAATCGAAAAAAAATGTCGGGTATGTGGAGAGTCTCACTACAAATTGAAGAGGGGTGCAATTTCAGTTAGCGC
Organism: Rubia yunnanensis; assembly: GCA_037428765.1. Lineage (NCBI taxonomy): Eukaryota > Viridiplantae > Streptophyta > Magnoliopsida > Gentianales > Rubiaceae > Rubia > Rubia yunnanensis. Next base: position 82,908,583 of record CM075068.1, read on the forward strand.
AGTAGTGGTGACTAAAACAAAGAAAACTACGACAAAAGTGATGTGGTACCTCTCTATTGTTCCACATTTAAGAATTTTTTGCGTGTAAGGAAGATGAAAAATTGTTGCGTTGTGACCCACCTCCACTCGAGGTCGTTAATTATAGCTAATTAACCCGAGCAGAGGATGGTTCAAAGGTTAATTTTTAAAATTTATAGTTGTGCACCCACCTCACTACTATGCTACTGATAGGGTAGTCAGCGGTAAGCCCTAGTTATGTCCAAAGAGATGCTAGGTCCTAACAGTTAATTAAACATAACCAAGTTTGGGTTGTTCTGTAAGTGTTGCTAGGAATAAATAGAATAGTAAACCGGGGGGGTGTGAAAGTAAAAAGCAAGTAAGCTATATTAGCTAAACACTTGGGAAATAATTGTGTAACATGGTTGATTGAATGATTCGATCCTCAATTCATTCATATGTGCAATTTAGACAAACTTAATCTATTGCTCATAACACATAGTGTGATCAGGGGCATACACTTCCCCGTACCTGCACGTTGGGTGCGCTTGCAACCTTCCACCGATACTGCCTCCGTAATTAGGGGAGTACCACAAGGTCCGATCGTTGTTGTAGGTCTGCTTCACCCCTCTAGCGATTACGTCCTGGGTGCTCTACCACAGATGCTCTACTCCTTGGGCCTACAAATGAGGCAAAGGTCAGTAGGCACCTTATCTATGACACTAGGGCCTCTTACAACCCTAGATTGCTACTTTTCACTATTTGTACCTGTAACCTATCAGACTACTTTACGTATGCAGGTAACATAACAGAGTAAAACTCGGAAAAGACCTTCGTGCACACACCCACACAGACCCGTACCCTGCTACCCTTAACACATCTAAGGTTTCTCTTCCTCGGGGGGTATTAATATTTGCACCAACATGAATATAAACTAGAGTATGTGCTAATGGGGTGTACTATTCATGCAATTCTTTCATTCAAGAACAACAACAACATCACAAACCACTAATGGAAAACATGTCAATACGCACTGGTATAAATTCATGAGTACATGAATACCGTTGTGTATGTAACCAATTGCACCATTTTTTAACATGTTACCATCAGTTCAGTGCGAATAAGTACAAACGCGCCGGTATCCTATCAACCGGTGTAAAGTTAACCTATTTTCACACCGGTGTTGGTTCTACCTGTGTACCAATATCAAATATATTGCACCGGCATTATTCGAATAGGTATTTATACCAGTGCAATTGCTAACATGTGCACCAGTACAAGATTACCGGTGTGTACTTATTTAACTTTTTTTATTAATTTGGTGCCAAGAGGAAAGCTTTTTAACCCGGTAATGGGAAATTACCGGTGCACGAATTAAAAAATGAGGGAAAATTTTGCATTTGTACACCGGTTACTATTAGAATCAGTGTAGAAATTGAACACACACTGGTATTTTCTTAATACCGGTGCAAAAAAAATTCTTTTTGTAGAAATTTGGCACCAAAACTATTAGTTTTTGCACCGGTGCTGTGATTGTACCAGTGCAAGACAGGAAAATATGCACATTTTGGCTGAATATCTACACGGGTACCTATTTTTACGGGTTTAAAAGGCTACAAATGCACCGGTAAAGTCTAAATACCAATAGAAAATTGCATTAAATGCTCACCTACCCCTTATTTTTAGCAGGTTAAAAATGGGATTTTTGGAAGAAGAGGTTCATTAATGGTGTTTTTTGGTTGATGAATGCATTGAATTCTCCACAATGAAGACCCTTGAAGGTACCTTTTTTTAAATTTTATTTATGGATATTAAGGATTTCATGTATGGTTTTGGTTAGAAGAGATATTTACATTTTGTGTTTGATCATTTGATGGTGATTGAGGTACAATTGTAGATATTAGTTTGTGATTTGTTCTCAAGGTTGTTGTAGTTATAAGGCTATGGCTTTTGATTCCTATAGTGTTGGACATGTTAAGATTGTTGTAATTGTAACGTTGAATACTGGTGTATATTGTGCATTTAAGATATTGCATGATTAGGAAGTCATCATGTAAAATTCTATCGTATTAAATGTGTTGAAGTTTGATTGTTGGACATTTATATATATGTAGAGTTGTATCGTGTCATCAAGAGGCGTAAGCATGTGTATGCCAATGTTAGAAAGGTGAGCGATGAATATATTATGTTCGTGGATGAGTTCTTTGAGCATGCTTTTAGTCGAGAGAAGCGAATATTATGTCCCTGTCTTGATTGTGGAAATCAAATTTGTACTGATAAGAAGGACATCCTGAAACTCTATTTGTATTGCTGGGGTTTATGAAAAATTATGTTGTGGAGAACTTTCATGGGGAAAAATCACCACCGGAAGTGAGAGTAGTAGTGAGGGAGAGTGTTTTGGGAATTCTATGTTGGATGACATGTGTAAGGAAGTATGGAGGCCCGAGGTTTTGGCTAACTTCCTTGGTGAGAAGGATGCACCATTGTATCCCAATTACAAGAAGAAAGACACAGTCATGTCGTGTTTGATGGAGTTGTTTAATTTGAAATGTGTAGGGTCATGGAGTGATACTAGCATGAATAAATTTCTTAAGTTTTTGAATGAATAGCTTCCACCAGGTAACGGGGTTCTTGATAACCTTTATGAAGCTAAGAGAATTTTTTGTCCGATGGGATTGGAGTATGAAAAGATACATACTTGTTCGAACGATTGTGTCTTATATAGGGGTGACCTTAAGAATAAGATTGTTTGTCCAGTATGTAATGTGTCGCATTATAAGAAAAAGAGAAATGTGGTTATCGTTGAAGAGCATATTGTACTGGTGAGGAGGCGGGTTCCCGCCATATGTATGTGGTATCTTCCCATTATTCCGAGACAAAGAAGTTTGTTGGAGGATGAAAAGGATGAAAAGAACTTAACATGGTGCGTTGATAGGGGAGGTTGTAAAGATGAGCACCCGGCTGATGCAGACCAGTGGATGAAATTTGATAGGATGTATCCACATCTTGATTCGGAACCTAGGAATTCAAGATTTTCTTTGAGTACTGATGGTACGAACCCATTTGGGAATATGTCCTCGAAATAAAATTTGTGCCTGGTTATGCTTTCCATTTACAATATTCCCATGTACTTGTGCATGAAGAGGAAATATGTGTTGATGCCCATCCTGATTTCAGGCCTGAAACAACCTGGAAATGTCATAGGCACTTATCTTGCCCCTTTGATATAAGATTTGAAGGTGCTTTGGTCGGTTGGTGCCTTAATGTTTGATGGTTGTAATGGAGAAGAGTTTATATTGAAGGCGATGTTTTTTTGTACCATAAATGATTTCTCGACATATAGTAACCTTTTCGGGTATATGGTAAATGGTCACAAGGCTTGCCCAGTTTGTGAGAATGAGACAAATTATCAGTTGAGGAATGGGTGAAAGACTATTTATTTGGGTCAACATAAATTCCTGCATGTAGGTCACAAGTTGCGAAGAGGATAAATGCACCCAAACCTTTTACCTGTGTGGCTATTCACAACAAGGTGAACAAATTGAATATTTTTCTTGGTAAGAAGTTATCAAAGGGTGGTGGGGCTGTAGACGGACTGTGGAAGAAACGGTCCATTTTCTTCGATTTGCCGTACTAGGAAAATTTGAAGGTTCACCATTGTTGGTTGGAAGGAGTGGATAAAGGCACCCAAACCTTTGACCTATGTGGCTATTCACATAAGGTGAAGAAATTGAATGTTGTTCTTGGTAAGAAGTTATCAAATGGTGGTGGGGCTGTAGACGGATCATGGAAGAAACAGTCCATTTTCTTCGATTTGCCGTACTAGGAAAATTTGGAGGTTCGCCATTGCTTGGATGTCATGCATATCAAAAATAATGTTTGTGAGATTATAATTGGGCTGCTTCTGAACATTCCTGAGAAGACTAAGGATAGCTTGAACACTAGGAAAGATTTAGTGGACCTTGGTATACGGTTGGATCTGGCATCGGAGGTAAGAGGGAAGCGATTGTACCTGCCTCCTGCATCTTACAATCTGTCAGTTGCTGAGAGAAGGTCGGTGTGTGAGAGAGAGTATCCAAGGAATGAAGGTACCTTCCAGTTACTTCTCTAATGTTAGTCAGTTTGTGAATGATGAGTTGCATCTTAATTCTTTGAAATCACACGATTGTCATGTCCTTATGCAACAACTTTTGTTTGTAGCAATACATGGGTTTTTGGATGAGGAAGTTAGATTTTTAGTTATGCGCTTGTGTTTCTTCTTAACTCAATATGCAGGAAAAATATTAGCATGCAACGGCTAGATGAACCGGATTGGGAGGCTGCTATAGTATTTTGCCCCGTCATTCTTTAACATCATGGTGCACCTAGTTGTACACTTGGTTAGGGAGATACGTATATGTGAGCCTGTTGGAATACATTGGATGTACCCCTTTGAACATCACATGGCTGTTTTCAAGGGTTATATTCATAATCGTAGTCGGCTCAATGCCTTCATTTTTCAGAGGTACGTCACTGAGGAGATCATTGAGTATTGTACAACAAACTTTGTTGGAAGAAGAGTTGTTGATGTTCCAGGTGGACCCCAATGCGGAAGGGGGAATGGGATTCCACGTTCCAAGGGTACGCTTCATACACCCTATCACGCTGAGTTGAATCTGAATCCATGTGGCAGGCAAGCAAGAGAGATAAACATCTTGTTGTTGCTGTGATGCCTTTCTATGGGGCGATTGAGGAAATTTGGGAGTTGGATTATGTAGATTTCAAGGTTAATTTCTTCAAGTGTTGTTGGGTGGAACACGGTTCCGTTATTGTTGTTGAGAAACCCACAGGGTTCATGTTGTTCGACTTGAATCGTGTAGGACATAAAGATGACAAGTTCATCTTAGCTACCTAGGCACGAAGGGGTTTTTACATCAAGGACCTTCGAATGAGAAGTATTATGTGGTGTTGCATGGGAAGAAGTTTTACTTTGATGAGGAGATTGATCTACCCACCATAACTGATAGTCATGAGTTTCCATCAGTATTTCTTGTTTTGGAAGATGTTGGGGGACCCGTTGTTGGAAGGCATTCTTATGGTGACGGGCTGTGCGTTAATGAGAGAGGTGAAATAGTAGGTAGAGACAATGTCTTGAAGTGAAAGTGATAGATTGGTCGTTCATGGCTGTTGTTTTTGTGACGATGTTTTGTGAAAAATTTTATGATCATTAAGTGATTTAGCGTGTAATGTATTTAATTGACACTCTTTTATGAATTGGTTGATATGATCCGTGATTTCAACAGAGTATTTATGAATTGAATCGGTAAAAATGTGTTTTAGTTTGAATTAAATTTTCTACTTGGTGCTGGTTTTTCACACCGGTAAAGGTGAAATTACTGGTGTAAAAGAAAAACAGAGGTACTTTGTTATGTACTAACGCACCAGTATTCCTACCGGTGCACAGTTTTTAGAATTCTTTTTTTTTGCTCTCGGGTCAGACAATGTTAATTTTTTTGCATTTAAAGCAGCCTAACGCAGCTGGTTTTTAATAAATTTGCACTGGTAATTGTACCGGTGTTGGGTACTTAGAAATAATTTTTTAAAATTTACTCTCAGGTCGGATTAGATATAATTTTTTAATATTTAAAAAAGCCTAAAGTAGCTGCTTTAGACCTCGTTTTACACCGGTACATGTAGAACACCTGTGTATAAAAATGTTTCATTAATTAAAACCCTCTCAGCACCCCAATTTCACAGTACCAAATTTATATCTCTCACTCAATACCATCTCCATCACTACCCATCTTGGTTGGAATCCTACGCAGGTTGGCTTATAATCAGGTAAACCACTTCAATGCCCCTATGGTATGCTTAATTAGCTTGCATATGAAATAGAATCATAGATAATGTGACATTATGAATAGCTTAACTTTCATGTAAGGTGTTTGAAGAAATGCTTCAATGTTTTTTTTAGGAAATGCCTTCCAAATCCAATTCGAAAAGGATATGCCATTCACCATTCCCATCATTGCCAAAAGTATCACCACACACTTACCCAGATGGTACCTTCGTGTCTGAGGAGGCTAGGTTTGTCCATGAATCTTACAAAGGATGCCGTCATCACATAGAGAGAGGAATTGAAGCATCTCCCCCATTCGAACAAACTATCCGGAAGCTTGGGTGGGAAAAATTCTGTGAGACTCCACAACCATTCAACTGGACCATTGTAAGTGAGATCTATGCAAACTTGAAGTACTGGCCGAGCGACGATCACATGTATTGTAGAGGTAAAACTGTCCCCGTCACATTAGAATCTATCAATTGCTTGTTTTGGTTGCCCAATGTTCCAAATGATGAGGAAAAGTTTCTCGTACTCATTTTCCTAGGTGATGACGGCTATATTCTACAACAACCAATTGAGAAGGAGATCATTGGGGCAGTCACTAGGGCGTATGGACATAGATAACTCTGGAAATGAATGGGTGGTACAACTTTGTGGCATCCAGATGGGATTTTATGCCTGTTGAAGTATCATCTCTGCACTTTGTTCAAAAGCGGGAGTTAGTGCTCATGCACATGACGTTTATGGCCAACCAATGGATAAGATTTGCGTGGACTCTTTCTATAGATAGACATCTGACATGTCTGTCGCTACTATTGAATCCAAAGTTGCTGCATTGGAGGTCGGTGCAGCAAACTTACTTGAAAAATCAAAATATCAAAGATCCCGGTAGGAACATATGGCTAAGGTTATCACATATCAATTTCCTAACGCCATAGCAGCAGTAAAAAATTTCCCAACCTTCCGCAAAGGTGATGTTGAGGACTTGGACGTTGGCACAAGTACCCGTGATGGTGATGCAACAGGACCAACTGATGGGGTAGAACCATTTTCTCATTATTATTCGTAGAAAACATGTATTAGCGGTTAGGAAGAGTAGATTCTGTACACAATTTTGATTGTTCTGCACTTAGACAGTATAGCATTCTTACTTTTGACAAACATGTACGATGATGAATCGAATAAAAAAATTTTACACCGCGTTTATTGAAATTCTGTCAGACAAATACACTCATGAACACCAAAAACATAAGCCGAACGTAGTTGGCCTAAGTGACTACTTTAGGACCGCCAAATTTGATGCATTATATTCCAAGAATGGTTCAAATTGCAAAGAATTGTAGCATTGGGAGCTATGGATATTCCCTTAGTAAATTTGTGGGCAACAGTATAATTTTGGAAAATATAGTGCAAACATTCACTGTTGGTTTTACAGGGCCTTCCGTCCACCAGTAGGGTCTAGAAATGCATTAACACGATCGTTGTGTATTGAATTGCATATATGTGGAGCCAATTTTATATTCCTACCCTTCCAAGATTCTTGGAGGAACTAAATTGCAAAAAGTAAAAAGTTTACTCGTAAATCAAATTTGCAATCCGATCAAACCGGATGGTCTACAAAATAAGCCTTTTTTTCCAAGTAAAACATTTGGGGGAACGAACGGGTGCGGACTCCGTATTTAGTTTCGAAGATGTTCGGATTACACATAGAAACATTGAAGTAAACCCATGCTATTTACTCTACAGCACCTAATATGAAAATTTTATTAAATTAAACAATGCTTAGAAACGTCAATGTACGTGGCCTATGCAATTTGATTAATTGGGGTAGTTTGAAAAATGCATGGGAGGTAAATGCAATAAGTGGGAATTCAAATAAATAACCCTCTTTTTACACCGGTAATATTGAAAAAGTACCAGTGTAGGTGTTCAAATTTTTGTTGCGCATTTCAAAAAATTTAATTTCTTTGATTTTTAATAAGGCCCAAAAAACTTTACTCCGGTAATTTATGATTTTTCACCGGTAAATATACCGGTGCTGAACAGTTAGTCTAAAATTTCAGAAGTTCCTCTCGGGTTTTACATTTTTTACCAAAAAAATATTTAAAGCAGCCGCAGGCAACTGATTTTTGTGCATTATTACATCGGTATTTTCATTTTATACACCGGTACTTGTTACTGGTGTACAACTGTTAGCCTAAATTTTCATGTGTTCCTCTCGGGTCAAAGGAAAATTCATTTAAAGCAGTTGCATGCAACTATTTTTTTCCATTTCTACACCGGTATACGTACCTGTGCTGAACAGTTAGCCAAAATTCGTTCTCATTTTCACTATTTTTACACTGGTACTATACATATTACCGGTGTAAAAAATGTTTCTCATGAATCCAAAACCGTTTGAAACGGCCATAACTCCCACAACTCCTCTTATTTTCATCAAACACCTTCAAGTTCTCTTTTAAAACCGCCATCCACCACCCCAACCATTCAATGCACACTTAATTGAATTACCACAACTCCTCATCAACCATTGTAACTCCTCATCTCCCATTGTATCCCTATAAAGTGTGGAGCAGCATAAGAGAAGCATAAAAAACAAGAGAGGAACTTAGAGAGAGAAGAAAGTATTTGGCGATCCATTTTGGCGAGTACGACAAAAGGGAGTAACAACAAAAATGCTCTATTGGTGAAGATAAGTGTTGGGATTTATGTTACCATGGGTTACCATGTCAATTTATCTGCAAAAAACCATTCCATCCCTCATGCACAATACATGTTAGATCAATTGCCTCTATTGACAAAAACATGTAAATGGACAAAAGGTTGAAAGGGTAACTTCAATGGTATGATTATACAATTGTGGGGAGAAAATGTTTTTCATTTTTTGTGGATGGGTGATGTAGTTTTATAGTGTTTTGGTTGGTGATAATGTTGATAGTCACGTTAGGGGGGAGTGAGAATTGCTCGGTTGTATGCCTATTTTATGAATGCAAAGACATTGGTATGGTATTCTATCAACTTCTATAAGGTAACATTTCATTCTATATCATGTTCCATACCTCTTCGATAATGTTGGAGAGGTGCTCAATAGCGTCGTGGATTGGCCGGTGTCCTTAATGGGCAAGGTGAGCAACCGAGTGACATTGATAATGTCAATGCCGGAGGTGATACGAACGACAATGATGAGGAGGTTATAATTCTCAACAGCAACGATGAGGTACATTCTTGTAACACATTATTTTTCAATTCCTCAAAGTACTTTTGTGTATCCATATTCATTAATCCTTGAAACAGGATACCGGAGAGCAAAAATCTCTATCGACGGCTAATTTTCGGCCATCTACAAGACCAAGATTAAATAGGATGCCAAAACAGGTAATGCACTAAAACGAGTACAATTATGATTCATTACTAATGGCAGTTCAATACTACATGCTCAAATGATCATTTCATATCATTTCTCTTTCCCATATTGTCAACAAACGAGACCTGACAGATTGGCCAATCATGGGGCCATTAATAAAGGAAGCAAATGCCGCTATCTTGTAAATGATAAAGAATAAGGACTGCATGTTCATCCAAGTGTTCCGACCATCGACATTCGCACGCCATTACACTTACGATGTTGGAATAGAAGTTCTTGTCGAGTTCGGGAAGAAACTAGGGAACATGCGTTCGATGACCTAGATCGATAAAGTGCGGGTCGATGTGTGGATGGGGTGAGTTTCAAAACTTACAGCCTTAATGTTTTTAAATTTATCAAGAATTCATTTTCATGTATAACTAACGTTACATGAAAATGTGGGAGAAAACATGGGAAAATAATTCAGGTCGCGTCCAATTCTGCCCATCCAACTGTGGTAACCTGAACAACTTTGAGCAGGAGGTCGAACTCCATTTCAAACAAATTTGGAAAACAATGAAGGCATCATATGCTGATTTTTACATCGTATCCTACATATGTAAGTATTTATTCCTGATAATTACATTCACATTTCAAACCAGTTACGTTTCATTAATTTGTTAACATAATTTTTCGACAGCGATCATTGGTACCTCATCATTATCCGTCCCTGAACAGAAGAGGGTTTTCACTCTTGACACATTGTCAGGGGGTATCAAACCAACAATCTTGGTCAAACTCAGGGTCATTTAAAGGTATTTCAATCAATCAAATCAAAAATCCTAGTTTCGTAATATATGGGAAGAAGTAACCATTTTAATTTGCTTTCTTGACAGGCTTGCTTGCGCATACCAAAGGGCGAAGAGAAAGACGAAGCCAGAAGCCGACTACACATGAAAAATAAACAACATCATGGTAAGTAATTCTGTCATTTCACCCTCAAATGTTATGTTTAGGGTTAGTAATTACATTTACCATTCCTATGTAGTACCAAACCCAGAATGGTTCATGGCAATGCGGGTACTCCATCACGCTCTTCATGGAAGAATTTTTTAATAACCAAGAGACAAACAATATGTTGGAGTAAACCTTGCATCTTAAAATTTGATATTATTAATCTCTAGTAAGCACAACATTATTAACTAACAATGTAAGTTTGAAATTAACAGATTTCCCAGAGGGCAAAGGGCCGTACCATGTGCACAAAATTCAAGGTGTGTGGGGTTTAGCTTGGACACTACCAACAGTAGGTGAATAATACATTGCAACTTTTAGATGATAAGATATACATAATAGGTTGATGGTTCATTTTGAATGGCTGATGATATTAAAATTCTATGGATGGTGTTTGGTTATACTAAACTTGTGTGATTTTTTAATTTGTTTCATCCCATGTTTAAGATACTTCTTCTATTTCATAGTTACAATAATGTTCGCGTGTTTTGCGAGCGATTTTTTTGTAGTATAATGTTTCAAATTTCGTAACTATTCAAAAGTTTCCAATTTATAATTGTTCAGAAGTATCTTTGGCTGTTGTTGCCCCGGAATGGATCTGGGAGAGACCATCAGAAAAAAAATTAGGCATTGCAAAATTAAGCCAAATAATACACCAGTATGAAGTGCATGTACCGGTGTAAAAAAATTAGCATTTTAAATAATTTAATTCTAATTATTTGAATAATACCGATGCATAAAATATAGTAATGCCAGTGTAAAAAATACTGGTGCAAAAAAACAATATTCCGACTACAAAAGAAAGACCAATGTTATATTTAATACCGGTGTACAAATCATGGTTTTACACCGGTTCATATGTTAAATACCGGTGCAAAATGTCTAAACCGGTGTTCCGAATAATGCCGGTTCACATATATTGTGAATCCAAAATTTATACACCGACCTAAGATGCCGGTACAAATAATTTTCAACACCGGTTCATTTTACTGGTGCAAATGTTTTGCATTTTTACACCCCTATACATACACACCAATATTTTGGGGTGGCCAAAATACCGGTGCTATTTCTCAAAATTACTGATGCACATACCCCTGTCCTGCATTAATGAACACAATAATTAGGATGAACTAAGAATCTCACAAAAACATAATAAACACATGAATACAATTATCCCCAATCTATGGAAACTACTTCCTAGACATGGAATTCAAATAAAGATTTGAATTCCACATCATAGGATCAAAGAAAAATAAAAAGGAAAGAAAGAAAGAGGAGAGAATGTTTCTCTCTCTAGGATTCTTTCCAAACTACAAATGAACTACTGACAAATGATCTAAAAGTTTAGTAGACTAACGCTATATTTATAGTAGTAGGGAATTGGACCTAAAAATAGGCCCAAAATAGGTAGAAAAGTGGGAAACCCTAGTTCAGCCGCCACTTGGCATGGACCGTCTCTAATGGCACAATCTGAGCCAAAGCCTACGTCCATGCTAGCGCGGGGCACTAGATCTAGCAAGGCCCATTTGGTCCGTGATGGCGCGGGCCATAGAATCTGGCGTGGTCCACGTCGTCTCCTTGGCGCAGATCGTGGGTTCTTGCGTGGTCTACTTTAGTTGGTGCAACCCATCTGTTAGAAGGTTATTTGCTCAGTATTTTTGGTGCAGCTCACTTATATTTCCACATCTCGTAAGCTGGTTTCGACATTTTGCACTTGAAACAGCATGGGCTATAAAAATGTGATGGTCCATGCCTATAATTAGCCACTTATTAGTGAAACTTGGTACTTTAGCGTGCGGCATGTTGAGATTGGTGCAGTTCGCACCAGGCCTAGGCACAGACTAGGTCGTCTGGTACGGGCCATTGGTGCCAATCATGAGTGGTCTGTGCTGACCTGTTTGTGCTTCCTCCAGCTGAACTTGTTTCCTTTGCTAAGGATGAACCATTATTCCATTTTGAGAGTTCTTATAGTTGATTTTATGGTTCTCGAGGAGAAGAATCAAATGGAGCCAAGTTTGATGGCTTATGTTTCTTAGTCCAGTCCCAGAAGTTTGCATAACTCTTGGACCATAATTCTCAAATTCTTCCTTGGCCATTTTGAACTCCAATGCCGCCTATCTTTGGCTCCATCCTTCTACTATCATGATTTTCTGTCAATGGCCTTCATCTACTTCCATTCTAGTGTGAATGACCTTCAATCTCTTCTACCGTCCTCACGAACGGCCTTCGATATCTTCTACCATCCTCGTGAATGGCCTTTACATAGAATGTAACAAAAAGTACCCATGAACAACCTACTAAGGCTAGCCACAAATGTTCTTTAGTACCAACTTAGTTTAAATATATGCGGGATTTAGACTAGAAAACCAAACATGGCCATCTAAACCCCTTGTCATGTAAACTCAACTAATACTAGTAATCCAACAAATAAAACTAACCAATTATTAGTCCAAATGCAACAATTAAATGCATAATGAAGCACGTCAGACCCCCCATAATTAACCTTTACTCGTCCTCGAGTAAATAAAGACAAGAAAGGAATTAAGCGAACTGTATCATGCATGAATAAGTTAACCGAGGCATTCAAATTATTCCTAGATTACCCTATTTCCCCCAAAAGAGAAAGAATCTCACAAATCTCCACTCACCGTAAAGTCCTAAGCAATCTAACCACCCAAAGTAAAATGTGGAAAAAGATAAGCCAAGAAGATAAGTGTCAATCCAGCTCACTTTTCCCAAAATGATCCCCAAGAGCAATTAAAGAGTCGTCTCCAAAAACAATTCACCAAGGAAATCCAAAAGTTTTTGACTTGGTTGTAACGTAGGGATAATTTTAGATTCTCAACCTAGTTACAACTAAGGAGGAAAATGTATCGTCAACCTAGTTTTTTGTTTTCTCAAAATTTCTCTCATTTTGATTAGGAGCCCTTTTGGGTTTTCATCCTAGCTTTACAACACAATGGGTACTCACTTCTCACCTTTTTCAACACATTCTCTCATTTTTTTCCTAGGCTTGTAAGCCTAGCTGGGCCTAGCCTCTCATTTTTACCTGGGTCATTCGACCTATCCGGGCTTTTCCTGATATTACCCAAGTTGCCCTTTCAGATTTTTAATTTGTCCGGGATTTGTATTTTTTTATTTTTTCTAAATTTTCAGTTTTTTTGGTGCAGCACAAAATTACCCAAAGTTGGGCTTCATACTACAAAAGATAAGATCAAAACAAAAATTACACCACCAATGATCTAAAACATCTACCCCAATGAAAACTAGGAACCCTACCTAGAAAGTCATACCACCAAGTATCTACGTGGTTTAGGATCAATATATCCAAACATGTGCGTGGGTAACGGTGGTGCACTCCGGCTGAGGAAGTACAATGAAGGTATATGTGTTTGCCCAGCCATAAAGCCACACAAATCGATCCTCCTACGTCATAAGTCCCACCATGAATGCCTTGGACAACTTCTCGATATTGTACTTTGTTCCCGGTCACCCCAAGTAGGCCAATGCATGCTTAGTAACTAGATGCCCTAAATATTGTGACAAAAACCCTACCATGCTACCCATAGGAATCTTCCCACTCTTTCTATCCTTGATTGCCATGAACTCTTTTACAAAAACACTTACTAGGTTTGGGTAGAAGTTACCCTCAAGAGCCATTGCCCAATGGCAATGTACATCCAAACCCGGACATTGCGTTAGCTCGTCGTGGTAAAATACTCCCATTTCTAGTAGTCAGTGAAAGTAACACAATGTTGGATGAACTAACCCAATGCTTTTGAACAAATTCTTCATATATATCCCTGTCAGTTGCCTTTAAAAGTTCTCAAGGGAGAATGGCATCCCCTGTCAATGTGTCATCGAAACGTCTCTACCGGTCCTCCACCAAAAAATATCGCCACCACCTTATAGGTCATCTGATACTCCATTACCACAGAGACCCCCCTCTGGCACCGATTTTTTAACACTGGTTTTGAAAATCGGTGCAAAAAATGCATTAGCAACGGTTTTTTTTATTAGCACCAGTTCTAAAACCGGTGTTAGTTTAGCACTGGTTATAAATATTTTAGCACCGGTTATTTAAATACAAACTGGTGTTATTTTTACACCGGTCGGAAAACCAGTGCTAGAATTGATGAAAACCGGTAACAGATTAAAACCGGTCAAGAAACTGGTGCTAAAAATAATGATAACCGGTGTTATATCTGCACCGATTTGAATACCAGTGCAAGAAATCCTAGAAAACTGGCGTGAGGTATGTATTTGGCACCGGTTATAGAAACCGGTGTTATAAAAATGTAGAAACTGGTGCTAAATGAATTCATGGAAAAGAGCGGGAAAAATGGCACCATTTGATTTTGCACCGGATAAAAACCGATGCTAATTGGGAAAATGGCACCGGTTTTGCGTACTATTCACAAAAACCGGTGCTAAATCGAGCATTTAATGCTCCAAACTTACCCTCTTAAATTAGATCTGAACTTGAAGTTTCCTTCCCTTAATTGATGGTAGATTTTTTGGGAAGTTGTGCAATAACTCAAAGAAATGAAGACCCATGGAAGTAAGTATTCATTAATTTTTTGAAATTTCAATCAAATAGAACCATAAATGCATGATTGGAGATAGTTTTTTCGTATTTATTATGTTGGTTGAGTATCATGTTGTGAGAGTGTAAATTAATGAGTGTTGATGTGAACATGTTTGTGTTTGTTTTGGTAGATGGTATATATATTTATATGTATCCCAAGAACATGAAGTTGATCGATTCACATACATATACACGGACATGACACGTTTAGTATTGTGTAGCAAAAAGATTATGTTCATTTTTCGTATGTTTGACCAATGAAAATTTGTGTAATTGTTTGTTATGTGTTATTTAGATACAACGGACCGAGAATCAATGTTTACATGGAGGGAAAAATGGTTAGCTGTCCAAGTGTAGCTAGAGGGAGTGGTGAACATATTGCATTTATTGATTTGTTTCTTGATTATGCCTTTGATCGGGAGGAGAGGATACTTTGTCCATGCAAAAGATGCTTGTGTCATGAATGGTTTAATGATCGTGGGGTTGTTAGATTTCACTTGTTGAAGAATGGATTTGACGGAAGTTACATTGTATGGACATTTCATGGAGAGGTTGAGCAAGGACATAACAGTGGTTTTGACAAGGTAGATGGAAACAAATGTACAGTTCATGGTATGTTTGATGACATTGTGAGAGATTTTAAGGGGAAGCCTACAATGTTGAGTGCTTTGCTCGATGAGAAAGAGAAGCCATTGTATCTGGGATGTAAAAGTAAGGATACCATAATCTCTTTTTTTTATGGAGGTTTTCAATTTCAAAGCTACAAGTTCTTGGAGTGATGCAAGTGTGAATTCACTCCTAAAGCTTCTAAAGGATAAGTTTCCGGAAGGGAATGGAATTTCAAAAACTTTTACGAGGCCAAGAAAATATTGTGTCCACTTGGTTTGGAATACAAGAAAATACACTCATGTCCAAATGATTGTGTGTTGTATGACGGTGATTTGAAAGATGCGGTTGAATGTCCCGTGTGCAAACATGCAAGATATAAGGGTGTGACGAATGATGATGATGGGTGTTTGGCTAAGAAGAAGAAGAAGGTCCCATTGAAGTGTGTGTGGTATCTTCCTATAATTCCTAGGTTGAAGAGGTTATTCACGAATTCAGAAGATGCAAAGAACTTGCGATGGCATGGAGAGCAGGAAAGACCAAGTGATGACAAGATAAGACATCCGGCAGACAATGAACAATGGAGAAATTTTGACAAGTGATATCCTTTCTTTGGTTTGGAGGTTAGAAATCTACGCCTTGCATTGTGTACTAATGGGATGAATCCATTCGGTAATATGTCATTGAAGCATAGTTCGTGGCCCGTAATGTTGGTTATATATAATTTACCCCCATATTTGTGCATGAAACGTAAATATGTTATGATGCCTATGTTAATCTCAGGTCTTAGACAACCTGGGAATGAGGTTGATGTGTATTTGAGACCATTGATCGATGATTTGAAGATATTGTGGGAAGAGAAATGGGTGTTGGTATTTGATGGCCATATGAATGTGGAGTTTCAACTTTGTGCCATGTTTTTTTGCACGATCAATGATTTTCCAGCCTATGGAAATTTGTCGGGGTACGTTGCGAAGGGGCATAAAGCATGTCCCATTTGTGAGGAGAAGACAGAATTCAAACAGCTAAGACATGGGAGAAAGATAGTGTATCTTGGCCATAGAAAATGGCTCCAAGGAAACCATAAATACGGGGATGATGTGATCAATTTTGTTAGTGGGAAAGAACGAAGGAAATCCCCTACACCACTAACTGGTGTGCAGATTCACAGTAAGGTTAAGAAATTGAGAGTGGTGTTAGGAAAGTACAAAGGCAAGGACAAAATACATTGTGATGGTCCATGGAAGAAAAGGTCAATATTTTTTTATCTACCATACTGGGAGCATCTTAAGGTTAGGCATTGCCTAGACATGATGCATATTGAGAAAAATGTTTCTGAAAGTTTGATAGGCACCCTCTTGAATATTCCCTGGAAGACGAAAGATTGTTTGAATACACGGTTGGACTTGGTTGATTTGGGAATCAGAAATGACCTCGCCCTAAAAGTGAAGGGTAAGAGGACTTACTTGCCACCTGCACCTTGTACCTTTTCTAAAGAGGAGAGAATCTCAGTTTGTGATAGTTTGAAATCAGTGAAGGTCCCCATTGGTTATTCATCGAAGGTGAGTCGGGTAGTTACGAAGGATTGTCGGATGACGGGGTTGAAATCTCATGATTGTCATGTTTTGATGCAACAACTGTTACCTATTGCTATTCGTGGGGTAATGGAGGCCGACGTAAGGCACTCAATCACTAGAATTTGTATATTTTTTGCTTCCATATTCCGGAAGTCTATTGACCGGGACCATCTGGATGTCCTACAAAAAGATGTTGTTGTGCTGTGCATGTTTGAAATGTATTTCCCTCCATCCTTTTTTGATATAATGGTTCGCTTGGTTGTTCATCTAGTGCGGGAGGTAAAGATATGTGGTCCGGTTGGTATGCATTGGATGTATCCTTTCGAGCGTCACATGAAAGTCTTTAAGAGGTACGTGAAATGTATGAGTCGGCCGGATGCTAGTATTGTTGAGAGGTATGTTACCAAAGAAGTGATTGAATTTTTCTCTAACTATTTGTAGGGACATAGAAAATTTGGTGTGCCCCTGAATCGACATGTGGGTCGGAAGGGGGGCAAGCCAAGATCGAGGGGAACGTTATTTACTCCATTGAATAGTGATTTGATGTCAGTTCATTTGTATGTGTTGAGGAATTGTTTGGAGACTACTGCTTATGTGACCGAGCACCTTAATTTGATCACAGAGTGTCATCCCACGTGGCCCCCTAATAAAGTTCAGTTGGAGCACAATGACAAGTTTGTGAATTGGTTATATAATCGATACAATGTTGGTGATTACGACCCAAAAATTAGGGCATTTTCAAGGAAGCCTAACTGCACGGTTTTGAGGTATTCCGGATATGACATGAACGGTTTTTGTTTCGCTACTAGGGACCAAGATTTAAAGAGCACGACACAAAATAGTGGGGTATACATTGATTCGGAGACTATGTGGCAAGCAAGTAAGAAAGACAATAAACCAGTCCTAGCTGTGATGTCGTTCTATGGTGTTATTGATGAGATTTGGGAGCTTGACTATGGAGAATTCAAGATTCCGACATTCAAGTGCCAATGGTTTGATAACACAACTGGGGTTCGAACTGATGACCCAATGGGATTTACCCTTGTTGACCCGACTCGAGTGGCATATGAAAATGATCAGTTTAATTTGGCCAAACAAGCAAGACAAGTTTTCTACGTAAATGACCCATGCAATGTAGGTTGGTCTATTGTGGTACAAGGTAGGAAATTCTCTTTCCGCAATGAAATTGATTTTGAAGTTACAAGTGAAAGGTTAGAGTTCCCCTCTATTTCCCCTCTACTTAGTGACAACGGGATTGAGGTGGGAGCAATACGGAGGAAACACAGACATGGCATTTGGATAGATGATGATGGTCGAGAACTTCGAGACGGTCAATCCAAGAAGATGAAGTTGGTTGTAGACTAGCGGGGGTCGATCAATGAAGTCGAACATAAAATTTATTTACTTTTTGTACTTTGTTGTGTTTTGTACCCCTGGCAACTATTCTACAACTATCTTCCAATTTGTCGCCATTTCGAGCAGGTCTGTCCGCTGCAGCGCACTGCAGCGGTTTTGGTAAAGCCTTGGAGAAAATTGGCTTCCTTTTCCTATGGTAGGTTCTACCAGCTGCAGCGCTGCAGCTCTATTCGTTCAGTGCACTGTAGCAATTTCACACACACATGAACCTAGAACGAATTGCTCATGTTGTTCGTCTAAGACAATATCACGAATACGTTATGTGACTTGAAAAGTGACATCCAAAAATCACATCCAAATAGTAACAAAAAAGTAGCAATATATGTTTTGCAAGCAAAAAAATGTACAAGGAAAACATCCAAATTAAACTAGCAAATGAAACAACCTAATAAAATGAAGATGTAAGCTCAATGTAGGTAGTCATTTCCTGCGCGCCCTCTTCTCCACAGTGTTGGACCTTGGCGAATCTAAGGTAGGGATTGGACCCAATTCCTTGATTCGCTCGCCACACATGGCAGCGAGAATCTTCCCAACCTACAATGTCCAGCACACCAAATGATCCACCTTCAGTTGCAATGCTTCCATGTCCCCATCTGAGTTCTCATTCAATGATTTACTTGTTGCCGCCCTAGATGACTCAGCAACATTCTTCTTCATTGAGAATGTCACAGGGTTTATGGGAAGCTTTGGCATCATTGTGACATCATCATCTTTGAATCTGCAACCTTCTTCCACGAATATTGCAGTGATGAGTGAGGATAAGCCTATGCAATTATGGGCATTGACACAATCCCAGATGTATGCCATTATTGTACCTCCATAATCGATGCTCATGTTCTTCTTTATCTTGTAGAGCAGCAGTATACGAGACCGATGAACCTCACTATTCATTTTCACAGGGAGTAGCCGGACAGCTATGAAATTGTACCACATGTTCATGTCTTTAGTCAAGTACTTTTTCTCAATGCTGGACCATTCTTGTGGCAGATTCCGGATTACTACATCGTTGTTATCATAGATTTCTGTTATGATGTCTTCCTATGAAGCTTGTTGAACAATGGTGTCAGCGGATTCGTACAAACTCGAGGGCGTCGGTGGGATCTTGTAGAACCTGTTGATCACATCCGATGCCAACTCAACCAAATGACCACGCAGGAAAACTTTTGGAGAATTCTTGTACTTCATGAGCGACAAGTATTCACATGCCATGGTCTGGTTTGCACCAGGCGGTTGTGAGATGAAGCCTTCCCAACCGTGCTCCTTCACGTAGTTCTTGAAGGGCTTTTCCAGTCTCAACCCTCTCTCAAGTATGAGGCCCTTTGAAATGAATTATGTGTACACAATTATTTGTTCAGTACAGTCCGTCTCTACGGCTGGTATTGGCTCATTCGACGGAACAATCTGAATCCGTGCTCGACATCCTCCCTCTCGACCACTCTAGCCTTTTTCCTTGAGTTTTGGCTGTTGTTCTTCTGCTTGGATGCACTTTTTTTGGGGGCCATGCCTGTTAAACTAAATCTGTTATGGTACGTAGTGCGCCAGGAAAATGTTAACACAAGCCAGAAGATTAACGGGTGGTCAGAATATTAACGGGAAATAAGAAATCTGGGTGGTCAAAATATGAATGGAAGCAGGAAAGAATCATAAACTAGAATAACCTGACATGGAAAGTTCCTATCAAGAATACAGAATCAGCTTTCAGAACATAATACTGAATCATGTTATTCTAATTTAAGCATTTTTTTCTCAGAGGCTAAATACGGAATAATGTTTATTCACAATTAATCCCAATTTCAGATAATATGAAAAGAAGCAAAATAATTAAACTAGATGGACATTCTATAAATCCTAGGATAAATAAATACGCCATCCAGAATAACCTGACATGAACAATCAGGTTTGTACACAATTATTCACCAATGTCGAAAACAAGAGCACAATAAGGTTCATCACAATGAGGCATTATCATGAAATGAACCCTTGAGCACAAAAAAATTGTGTACAAACCCTAGGAAAATAATCCACTTACCTAATTCGAAGTATGGGTTATTGACGAATGGTGTTTGGTGTGCGGACGAAGATGATCAGACAGAGCTTGGCCAATAGAGCTTCGCAGATGGAGCAGGGTACAGCAGAGGGAACAGGGGACGTAACAGGGAGTAGGGGACGGCGCTGGGAGCAGGGGACGGCGCTGGGAGCAGGGGATGGCGCTGGGAGCAGGGGATGGCAGAGGGAGCAGGGGATGGCACTGGGAGCAAGGGACGGTGGAGGGAGCAGGGGACGGCGGATGAAGGAGCTTGGGAGAGTACAGGTTGTAAGTTATTTACTAATTTCACAAACACATTATACCAATTAGGCTTCAGTTTACATTCCTTTGGGCTAAATTTAACACCAATTGAATAGTAAGTTTTAGACCCATTTGGGTTGAATTTTACACCCAATTGGCCGAATTGAACAAAGAAATGGGTTGAAAAATGTTATCGATACGAAGAGGCACGCATTGAGGGTCGAGAGCTTATCTAGTGTGGGCTTGGGAGGTGGCTGGGTCTGAGGGGTGGGGGTGAAAATGAGGGTCACGAGAGCTTGATGGTGTTATAGTAAATCAGGATTGATTTTCACGCTCCTAGATGAGTCGATGTATTTTTCGTAAGTCAATATTGTAATGCTGACAGGAATGTGTAAGGAAAAATAAGGTGGTAGAAATCGAGGGGAACTCTGGCTTAATCAGTGATGGTCACGAAACAATATCATATCTTGGTTGAATCTGGACAAGTCATGGTTACCAAGCTCAAGTTCTAAGCATATTATGTTTCCTTATTGTACTTTATTGGGGGTTTGCTATTGTGGATTTGGATGCTCTACATTACTACCTAGGCTTAGTAGTGTCACCCACTTCCTCGGGTCTGGCTTCTCGGGCCACAGCTCCATACGGAAGGATATCCTGTATGTTTTTGATGAATTCTTGTTCATTGGAGTCCCACGAAGAAACCTACCGACTCTCAATCCAGCACTGATTACGAGTATCGAGCCCTTGCCAACAATGACTCGGAGATGGTCTGGTTGACCCATTCTAATTGCGACCTTAGTTTTCCGCTAGAGAGATCCACATTGCTGATATCTAACAACAGTAGTGCCAGTGTTATTCCATCACCTCATTCTACTATATATATTTCTATCAGCTACACAATAGTAACTAACCCACCATACATCCTTTCATATGCAAATAACCTTTTCGCTATAAGCAGAATTTTTCTCCGTAAGTAGTTTCAAGATATTGAAGACTTTTTCGAATTACCAAATTAGATACTCCCTCCATCCCAAATTAAACTTCACACTTCATAAATGTCACTATTCACTGTCCAACTTTAACCACGTATTTGAATAGATATATAAACAATAATATTATCACATGTTATATGGTTAGATTCGTCGTAACACGTAGTTTCTGAAAAGTAAATTTTTGTATGCCATAATTATACGTACTTAAATATATTAACGATGAGACAAGTTTCTTGATGAGCGTGAAATTCTCTCTCACACCATTTAATTTGGGACGGGGGGAGTATAAGATTTTAAAGATTTTACGATCGTTTCCAGGTCCTGGGGAATCTAATACATATCCCTCCCATTCGTATGGATTAATATTTTTTAAATAAACCATTTGAAATTATAAGACACCAAAATTTCCCAACAAAGCATAATTTTCCTTCCCTCCAAAAGTTTCCCTCTTCCCTCCATAACCTTAACCCTCGATTTTCGTACCCTTCCCTCCCTAACACATTGAACCGAGTTTGCTCTTCCCACCACATCCCTAACCCCAAATTTCCCCTCTTTCCACCATAACCTCGTGCCGAATTCCCCCAAAAATATTGTCCCTCGCTTCACCATTTATGTCGGGCTTTAACCTCCCAGTCTTGGTCGCCAACCAAATACCCCAATTTGGTCGACATTCTGCTCCACAATTTTGGTGGCCAAGTCGGAATTGCTCCAGTGAAGGGGGTAACCAAGCTGGCCGGCTCTTGACAAAATAAGGTATGACCGATTGGTAGTTTGCATCTTTCCCGGATTTAATGAATAGTTATATTTTAGTGGGTCTCTTTGCTTGTGAGTTTGTGTTGCCATTTCTTGGTATACTAGTGTGGGTGTTGTTTCATGCTCATATATGATATGCTAGCTAGTAATGTCATAATTTTTGCCTACCCACATGGCCCCTATAGTAATTTTGTTAAACCCTGTTTTTGCCCCCATACAATATGTTCTCGGTTGGATTTTCGTGAAAATCCGCAAAGGGCTGTGTTGGATTAAGATTTCCTTATGATTCATTTACTCATAGAAGAGATTCAATGGCGAAGCCAAGGAAGAAATTGTTTGACTACGGCGGTAGAAAAGTTGTTGACGATAATTGTGTTACCCCTCCAAAGGATGCCAACTGCAACGACAATAGCGAGGAAGGGGCTAATGCACAAAAATATTGCTCGGGATCAGAGAAGTTGGGGGAAGAAGAAGAAACTATGATAAAAGAAGACATGAGTGGGAGCTTCGATAAGTTTGAGATTGAAGAGTATTGCAAGCGCAGAGGCACAACCACGTGCAAGTCTGTGTTGCTTGCGAAACAAAAGAAGCCTCTTAAAATATTCTTCGATGGTGACTTCGAACCCCTAGTTATGCGCAGCCGATGGTCGATGTATGTTGGCTATTCCTTCCGACGAAGAATCCACTTTGGGACATGGTATAATTGGAGATCAGTCCCAAACCATGTGAAGAAGGGTGCATGGGAAGACATTCTCGTAAGTGTGTCCTAATCCTCCATTGTTCATGTCAACTTCGTTACATTTCGCACTAACAACATATCTCCTTGTCCTCCAGATTAGCTGGGATATACAAACCAAAATGACTTTCATAGAGATGAATAAGTTCCTAAATAATTGGACAATTTATGCAGGAGAAAATTGGAGGAATTGGAAGACTAAGGTGGCGCACAAGTACATTGTGCAAAAAAAACCGGGTTCTTGTGCATGGAGAGACTATCCCTGGATGGACAAAAATGAGTGGGAGCTATTTGTGAAACACAGATCAACCCCTGAATTCAAGGTAATTCCTTCAATATTATTAATCTCTAATCTTTACGATGTGAATAGTATACAAACTGATGTCCAAATAGGCGGTAAGTGATGAAGCAAAATTAAGCACCTCACAGAAGGAGTACATCCATCACACGGGCAGTGGTGGGAACCGTAGGGTTGCAATAGAACTCGAGCAGAGGAAAAGAAAGGCCAAAATTGATAAGCTTCTGGATGAAGGTCAGAGTGTAGAAGAAGCAAAGGCTTTAGTTCAAATCATGGATTTCTAACCGGACCACTCGAAAGTGTTCCTTGCAGCTAACTGGGACAAGAAATTATCAACCTACACCAACGACTCTGTCCGAAGAGTAGCCCCCACTATTGTGAGTATAATTCATAACTGAATCTATCTCTATTGATATTCTTAGATTATCCCGATCATATGGCTAATATTTGCTTTGTTTCGTAGAAAAACCTTTTGGATAAGAAGCAAAAGGGAGATTTGGTTATACATGGAAAAGAAGATATTCTAGTTCAAGCAACAGGTAAGAAGGATCATGGGGGTCATTGGAGAGGTTGCTCTGCAACCTCTAAGGTGAACAAGGCCCTACCACATATGGTTGTCACCCGTTATGCATCTAGTCGATGTGGGAGCACAAACACAAAACCATCTGAGAAAATTTCAAATTCAAACAAACTACCATCAGATGTCATCTAGCTCAAGGAAACATTTGTTGCTTTACTTGAGGCCCAAACAAATTGGCTAGCTGGACAATTGGGTAAATCTATTCCCCAACACTTGGATGCCCATAATTTCCTTGCTACATCTTCCACCCCACGAATAAGGACAACCAGGTATTCATTCCTTCAGCATTGGGATATAGTGACCCACAAGGAACCGTAGCGGATGACAAGGTAGTCGATACCGTGAACTGCAATCATTTTTGTTCCTTTCTTGCTATGTGATTTGTAGTATCTGGTTTTCCATTTCCTGTCACATTGATGCTGTGGGGATACAGTGACTACTATCACGTTCATTTCGGATGTCGGTAGTTATATCTTCAACTTCGTATTTCCCCCGTAAACTGAGAAACTATCTCTTCGCCAATGTAATTTTATTTCATGACAGTTCGTTGCTGATGAACACTTGAAGCTGCAGCGTGGTGTAGCTCTCAGTCTCAGCTGGGCACTGAAAGCTGCAGCACGCTGCAGCCTTCAGCAGCTACATGTACAATTCATTACTTCTTATAATCTATTGCTTGCACTTCCGACATTATTTGCTTTCCTTCAATAGAGAATACTTTGTTATTGTCCAACCGATGTATTTACCCAATCTGTAAGTTCATCTCTCAGAAAGGAAAAAAGTGTGGCCTATATGTTTTGAACCATAATGGAGAAAGGGATGTAGCGGCATTTGGTATCTTCTTTCCAAAGGACGCGGAAACTGACTTACCCATCAAGTGGGAGCGAGTAAATCTAAAAGGACCTGTGATCATTCCAAAGGCACCTTTGCCGATTGAACACGAAGAATTTGAGTTTGTCACTCAGGCCATTGGATATAACATTCTATGGTCGGGAAAGCTGATAAGTGTCATTGAGCAATAGGATGATGAGGTGTGATAATTTTATTCTTCTTCTTATCGGTGCTCATATATATCTTTCTAGATATTACAATAACATAATATGTTATTCATCTACTAATGTAGGAGAACGAGTAGCAACTGCCTCCACAAGAATTGGTAGTTAGCAAAATTGGAAGTTCTCAAACAAACCTCACACCAGTGGCTAAGGAAGATACTCCTCATGGAGAGGTGGCCGCTTGATCGGTAAAAGGAGAGGTACATACCCCCAGAGTATTTCATTCTGGCTGATTTTTTCCTATGCATCACTAACATTTTACCCATTAGCAACTTCCAAAAGAAAATACTACATCACCGGAGAATGGGTAACCAAATCCTCCCTCGTCGATTTCTCCACAATACATATTTGTGAGAACTCATTTCAGCCTTTACATTATCATCCACTACTGAATTATATACAAATACCGTTCAACTAACATTATTAGATTCTCAATGTAATTATTAGGGAGCCACGGAAAACCAAGAATGCATCGCCGCTGTTCAACATATTAATGATGCTTTACGGCTATCTTCACAAATATGTGGACCAAACAAAGTCTTCCGCATCAATTTCAACGCAAAGGTGTTTGGATCAGAACAAGTCTACACAGCCATATTTACTGACAAGATAAGACTTTTCATGAACAGCTTGGACGCAGAGGATGAAATGGAGTGGATCAGTGGGTGCCAACTTGATATATAGGCATTGTAAGAAGTGCATCCTTTCATTATTCATAGATACAAGTATCATTACATTTTCTTCACTTACAATATTATTTTGCAAGATACCTTTGCGATGGAGTTGTTTGTGGAGGTCACGTCCAGTTTATTCCTACCTCTTCAAACTCAATGGCTCAGAAGGCAAATCAAAGGGTGGAATTGACTGTGGACGAGGTTTCGGCTGTCATGTGCCGCACTGAAGCGAGGATGTACATCTTCCCATACATGGAAGCAAGAGAGAAAGTTCCATTTATTTTCCGAGTAGCTGACTCGCCCACATGGAAGCAAAAGCAACCATATGCTGTGATTTTATTTTCAGAATATATCTTAAGTACTTTTGGTTTTCCCTTTTTTCCATAGGGACCATTGGTTTTTGTTGGTCTTCGTATTAGAAATCGATGAGTATATTGCATCGACTCAATGACTGGGGGAATTTCCAAACGAAATAGATCATGCCTTAAACTGATTCATTTGTACGTGGAACACATTCATGTCATTCCTTCAACTTTGATGTTTTACAAAAATGGTTGTTCACGTAAATGTGTTCTTGTACGTTTCGTACTCTCTTGGCTCAATTATTTACAATTACTGTTACTTAGTATATTATCATATATTGTGTGAACCCCAATTTCTGAAAATATTTTTCCATGTGTTGACAAAAATATGTTTCCATCTATTGTAGGATTGCAACAAAATATTAACGGTCCAATTCCAAACAAAATAGGTCCTACCCTTCCAACTACACTTGGGATGTCATAAACATCAATGTACGTATTATCCCATACCTTCATATTTCACGTGTCATTTTCATCTTTGTAATCGGTTCAACAAATTCTCTTTTCCATCATCAGCACAAGATACAAAGTAGTACTTGGGAGGGCGGATACAATTTGCATTTATTACATGGAAAAAATTGTTAGGCACGTACATGACATTGACATTATTCCGGTACGTTTTCCTACAATTATTCTATGTATTTGTTATTCTCACATATACATCCTTCTCTTAACATGTGATTGAGCAACATGGTTAATCTAATATTTCGACCCTCGATTCATTCACATAGAAATTTAAGCAAACCTAATAAAGTGTTCATAACACGAGGTGTGACCGATGGCATACACTTCCCCATCCCTGTAATGGCAGGTGCACTCGCAACCCTCCATCGACACCATCATCGTAATTAGGGGAGTACAATAAAGTCCAACCGTTGTTATAGGTCCATTGACACCACCATCGACAAAGTCCATCGATAAAGTCCGACCGTTGTTATAGGTCCATTGACACCACCATCGACAAAGTCCATCGAAAAATTCTGACCGTTGTTATAGGTCCATCGACACCACCATCATAATTCAAGGGCTTCCACCACCAATGCACTACTTCCCAATGGTCCTATCAATTAGGCCAAAGGATCATTGGCACCTTATCTAGGATCTAAGGCATTTTACAACCCTAGCTTTCTACAATTCTCTATCTCTACCCAGAACCTCTCGGACAACTTTACGAAGTCAACTAAGACTGGTGCAATCACAAAAAAGTAAGAGCATGCTCAAATCCCCTATGCATACACCCACGCTGACACGTTCTCCCTTACCCATGCTAACATCCAGGTTTCTCTTCCCATGGGGGAACCAATATTTGCACCATACATGAATATAGACCAAAGTTTGTGCTTATAGGTGGTTTACTAGTCATGCATATCAAATAATCAAGAAAAATCGCAATAATATCATGAACACAAATATTCAGATGATTCTAAAGAATCTCACATAACATGTTAAATAAACCATGCTTCTACAATCTACCCCAAGCTTTAGACACTCTCCATGGATATGGAATTCAAATAAAGATCTGAATTCCACATCACAGGATCAAAGAAAAATAAAAAAAATAAAAGGAGAGAGTTTTTCTCTCTCTAGAATTAATAGAGTTAATCTCCCAGATATGAAACTAAAGATATGATATCAAACCCTAGTAGACTAAGGTTATATTTACATTAGTAGGAGATTAGGTCTAAAAATAGGCCCAAAACAGTCTAAATTAGGATAAACCCTAGCTCAGCTGCCACCCTGCGTGGGCTGTCACGAATTGTGCAGCCCATGGCATGTCCTTGGCATGGGGCATGAGATCTGGCTTGGGCCATGCACTTCATGTGGCACGGGAGGCCCGTTCTGGTATGTGGTGCGGATCTTCAAGTGGCACAGGGCACGGAACATTGCACAAGTTGTGATGTTCTTCTAGCATGGGCAGCATTGTCTAGCGCAGGGCGCCATCAGAGTGTTGAATTTGGGGCTTCTGATTCTCGCCCAAAGCCTGTGGCGCGGGCCGTGGTCAAGAAGGGTGCTCCACTAAGAAACCATGGCATGGGCCGTGTGTTTTCCGACACTCCCCTTGCTGGTCTTGACATCGTGGACATGGAACGATGTGGGACGTCAAAAATGGGACGTCCCATGCCCATACTCAGTCGTGTGGAGTGGGACTTAGCCTTTTGCTTAAAGCTCGTGGCATGTGGTGCAGGCCATTCCATAGCCTCATGCTAGTCCTCTTGGTATGGGCTGTTGGTGGCAACCATGAACGGCCCGCGCCAACTCGTTTGTGCCTTGGCCGACTGAACTAGTTTCCTCTGCTACAGGTGAACCATTAGTCTGATTGAGAGTTTTAGTAGTCGATTTTGTAGTGATCAATAATACGAATCCAATAGAACCAGACATAAATGAATAATTCTTCATGGATCTTTTTCAAACTAAAGCACAACTCATTGGACCACAATTCACCGTTTCTTCATTGGCCAGTTTGAACTGCGTTGATGCCTATCTTTGGCTTCAATCTCCTTCTACCATGCATTGATGCTTGTGGCCTTCGTCTACTAACATTCTAGTGTGAATGGCCTTTGTCTCTTCTACCATCCTTGCGAATGACCTTCAATATCTGCTACCGTCCTTACAAACGGCCTTCACATAGAATGTAAACAAAAAGTAACCATGGCGACCTACTAAAGATGATCACAAGGAAGATCAAGTAGCCCTTGGATACAAGATGTCCATTAGTACCATTTAAGTCTACAAAATACTGGATTTAGACAAGAAAACCAAACATGACCATTTAAATCCCTTCTCATGTAAACTCAACTAATACTAGCATACCACCAGATAAAACTAGCTAAAAAGTATGCCAAATGCAACGTTTAACACACGTGTAACGAAGCAGATCATACTCCCTACACTTAACCCTTTACTCGTCCTTGAGTAAATAAAGAGAAGACAAAGAATCAAGCGAAATGTAGCATGAAGGCATAATTTATTCCTAGATTACCCTGTTTGCCCCAAAAAATATAAGAATCTCACAACTCTCACACTCCCCGAAAAACATAAGCAATCTAACGATCCAAAAGTAAAATGTGGAAAAAGGTAAGTAAAAAAGATAAGTGTTAAGCTAGCTTACTTTTCCCAAAATGATCCCAAAGCAATCAAAGAGTCGTCTTCCAAAACAATCCACCGGGGATGCATTCATTCAACCTAGTTTTTTTTTGTTTCTCTTAATTTCTCTCATTTTTCCTAGGAGCTCTTTCATATTTTCATCCTAGCTTTAAAACACCAAGGGTACGCACTTCTCACCTTTTTCCACACGGCCTCTCATTTTTGCCTAGGGCCATGGACCTAGCCAAGCCTAGCCTCTCATTTTTACCTTGGCCTTTCAATCTATTCGTGTTTTTCCTATTGTTACCCAAGTCACCCTTTTGGGTTTTCTACTTGTCTAAATTTTTATTTATTTTTTCATTCTTTCATGTTTACCAATTTTTTTGGTGTAGCACAAAATTGCCCTAAAAGTAGGCTTCAAGATACAAAAGATAAGATCAGACACAAAAAATACACCAACAATATCCTAAAACAACGTACCCCATGCAAACTAGGAACCCTGGCATAGCCTATCCAACCACCAAATTTCATCCAAAATCATCCCTCAACAATTAAAAACCAAAATCACCAATCAAACAAGAAAAACAACTACAAATGCGAATCATGAAATGAACCGAGGAAATATAAGAATAAACTCCCTAAGTGCTCACTACTTCCACCCTACACTTAACCAATGCAGAGTCTCCAATGTGCAAAAATCATGTCAAAACATAAGTGAGGTAGGGAGAAATGGTGATACTCACTCTCGTGGCCCCAAAGGGCCTTCATCATTGTGATTCATGAAGCTCCATTCTCGTGCTCATCTCCTCCAATTGTGATTGCATTCCTCCCATTGCTTGGACGACCTCTTGCAAAACTTGGGTAGAGTTAGAAAAAGTTTCCCCAAGAAATTGAAATTGGTTCATAATGCCCGTGGATACGCGAGAACGACTAGGAGGTGCTCTCGATGAGCTCTCACGCTCAGCCTCCTCAACATCTATTGTCGGGTTAGCTAAAAATCTTTCAAAATCTCTCTCAAATCTGCAGTCTGGCTCAATAAATAGGTCATCCAAGCATGTATCATGGTCGATGGTGGTGCGGTCCAGCTGTGGAAGTACCATGAAACTTCAAGTGCTCACTCCATCAGAAAGCCATACATATCTACTCTCCAAAGACGTAGGTTCCTCTATAGATTCCTTTGCTAACTTCTCAATGTTATACTTTGTGCCCAATCATCCCAAGTTAGCCAATGCTCTCTGTGTTACCAAATGTCCTAAGTGTTACGCCAGTAGACAAACCATGTCGCCCATATATATCTTGCCACTCTTCCTGTCTCCCATTGCTAAATATTCCTGCACAAAAGACCCAACCAAGTTCGGGTAAAAGTTACCCTAGGGTGTCATTTCACAAAGGTAATGAACATCCAAACCCATGCATTACGTCAGTTCAACATGGCTAAAAATAAACATAGCCAACAGTTGATGAACATAACGGATTATCGAGTGAACCAGGGCGGTACTCTTGCAAAGGTTCTTCCGATCAGTGCCTGTCAGTTGCACCCAAAAGCCTCCAAGAAAGAAAGTACCCCCTGACGATGTGTTTTCTGGATCTTCTTGCCTTACCTCCACCTAAAGGTACGCGTTACCTCCCGGTGGGTCATCTTGTATTCCTTATCGTCCAGGTTGAATTTGACCACCTTGTGTCCATCATCGTCCACGACCGGCCATAAAGTATATATGAACTCTAGGGTTCACCTAACATACGTCTTTGTGTGTCTCTCGAGAAACCCCTCTAGACCTACTCATCCCAATAGATAAGTCAAGGGCTCAAGTAAGTCAAGAGCCGCCAAGGTGTCCTTGCATGCAAATCCAGTCTCTAAAATACTCCCTTTTGGCTCTCTCAAGTTCCTCCACCTCCGGACTGCAGTTCCAGAGATTTTGGAAACCCCATAAACTCTTCGGTCACAAATGTGGGGTTGCGAAGAATGGAAGTTGTCGGCTCCGGATTTGCACCCTTCACCGGTTTCTTCCTCCTCTCACCCCGAGTGGACTTTCCCTTCTCCGAAACATTCTTCTTAGGTGGAATCCTAACAAAATGAAGACAAGATTGGTGATATAATCATAAACAAGGCATAGTCTACGTTTTCATCCAACAAGACAACATTCTCCCAGATAGCCTAACCATTCAATATGAGGATCTAAGCATGAAGGCTATTTCAAAAAGAACATTCCTAATAAAAAAACCATTTAAGTTCTTACCCATCAATAAAATCATGCAATCATGATTCACTCTCTCCCAAGCTACCCAACACATGGAGATCACATCATTCAAGCATAATAGCACATCAAATCACCCAACATTTTCTTCAACACAAGATCATGCATACAAAGCCAAACACATCTCTCAAAAACCCACACTCATTCAAAATTCATGCTTTTCATAACACCACCACAATGCCAATAAAGCATATAAACAAAGAATTTATTGGGTTACCCAAAATTTGAAGCTAGGATTCGTAAGACCCATACAAGAAGAAAGAAAAATTGCTAATTTTTGGAAAATGCTTCAATTTTTTGAGTTGCACCAACAGTGTGTGAGAGGGAGTGTTTCTTGAGAAGGAAGAATATGTCAAATGATAGAATTAGGTGGAGAAATGTACCATGGCATTAAAATTACAGCCTAGATGACCAGGGAGAGAGGTACAATTAGGTTTAGAATGGGGTTTTAAAATGATCAATTTAAAGGACGATAGTACAAATCAATTAGTTCCAAAGGGTATTGGAATTATTTTAAAAAATCATACGAAATTAGGCAATTCCAAAATTCTTGAACCAAAAATGCATTTTTGAGTTTGAAATTCAGAAGTTTAGAAAACTTGCATTGTTGGAACAAATAAAAATTGAAAAATGGGTTTTACGCTCAAAACGTGCTTGGCACAAACTATAAGCTCATGTCAAACATCCTGGCATGAAGAATAGCCTCGCACCAAACTCCTTGGAATGAAGCATAGCCCCACACCAACCTCCTTGGCATGAGGTATCCCCTCACGCCAAGCATCCCGACACGAGGCATCCACCCAACATTTTCCCTAATCCTTAGTTTTTCCTCTTTTTCCAAAAAACAACGTCACCCATCAAATCTAATTCTATTCAAGCACAAGAATGAGCCTCAAACTCAAAATTTCAATCCAATTAAGTGTTTCATCTCGAAAATCGTCATAGCAAAACAAGAACATGCAAAAACTATCTAATCACTACAAAAACACCAAATGAAAAGAAACACCATATATATATTGTCATCCTCACGGCTTATTTTCATTTTTTATGTAACCTAGTTTGAACCACCTACCTGTTGGTCTCCGGAATCGCCATCGGAAACTCCACCCATGATGATATCATTGTGGAGAGGTCTCCACAATGAGCCATCCTTACCTTCAGACCTTTTATCTATCATAAGAAATGGATCCTCATGTCTCGCTAACATTGAGTCTATGAATGTCACTTTGGGGTTAGGGGGAGGTTGAGGAGGTTTTAACCTCTCGAACATCTCCCTTTCCCACTGCAAGTTGGTTAGCATGGAAAAAAAATCTAGCACAGACATATTATCCATCGCATCATGCAATTCATCGGGCTCATCATCAATATTATCAACATGGGATTCATTCACACATTTGTGCTCATTGGTACTACAAGAATATTTATCATGCTCATCACATAGGGTTACGGATTTGCACACAAAATAAGGTTTTGTTGAATCATGCCTAGATTTATATGTATCAAATTCCACTTTATTCATGTCATCTTCTAGAGTTAAGGTTTCCAAATGGACATTGATTATAGCTCTGGACATCTTAAGAAAAGGTCTCCCCAGAAGTATTAGGGGTGCACTTCCATCGTGCGCCATGACTAGGATATAAAAGTCCACCAAAAAAACTAATTTTCCAACTCACACCGTCACATCCCTTACTAATCCATGAGGACTAGCTTAGGAATGATCGGAAAGTTGGACAATTACTCTAGTGTCCCTAAACTCACCTATTTCTAGGCTTTCATAAAGACTAAATGTGCTAACATTAATGGATGCACCTAAATCTATCATGGAATATTCTACAAGTTTACCACCTATAAAGATAGGGAAAGAAAACATTCCGGGGTCATCGCATTTCTTAGGTAAGTTTTTATGATTCTAAAAGGTGAATCCTCCCATTTTCAAATGTCCTAACCTCTTAGTTGGCCCACGTCTTTTCTTTTTGCATGCCACTTTAAGAATTTCAGCATATGATATCAAATTCTCAATTAATTCCAAAACAGGAATGGTTACCTCGACCTTGTGGAAGGATTTTTGAATGTTTGCATCATCGGTCACCTATTTTGGCCATCCCCTCAAAGCATTTGGTAATGGAGGCGGAATGGTGACTTGTGCCTCGGGCGGTGAAAGTTCCTTGGAGGGTGCTTCCTTGACCACAATCTCTTTCTCTTCGAAGTGTGCTTTGGTAGCCTTCACTATCATATCATCCTCTTGAATCATCTTCTTCCTGGTCTCACAAAATTCCTTCCTGTTTCCTAACTTAAGAGCACTCACATTCCTTGGATTGATCTCTGGTTGGGAAGGTAGTTTTCCAGACTCCTTGGCTTCAAGTCGGCTTACTAAGGTGGCAAGTTACTCGACTTGAACTTCCAGATTTTTTATACTTGAGAAAGCTCTATTACTAAGGTCTTCAATATCACACCTTGTCCTCTCCACAAAGACTACATGTTTCTTTCCCAATTGACCAATGACCTCTAAGATCTCATCCCTTTCTAACTTTTATAGTGAAGCTTGATTGTTGAAAGTGCCTTCTCCTCTAGGATATGTTGAGGTAGAGCTTATCCACTTCCGTATCCTCGAGGTTGGTTATCCTCCCACCATCGGATGTTAGGATGATCTCAATACCTCAGGTTGAATGAGTTTGCATAGGGATCTGGCCTTACATCTCCTTGGTTTCCCAAAAACCCTTGTGGTTAAACCCTAGAAAATTGTGGTCTTTCATGGTTGTTGTAGTATATTGCCTTCACCTATTGTAAATCATCTATGACTTTGGGACATTCTTCAGAGTTATGGTTAAGGTTGAAAACTCCACACACTTGGACTTGATGCACTTTTCCTCGCAAAAGCTCCTTCGTCATGGAAGAAAGAGCTTGGACTTGTTCCTCTAACTTAGGTCAGTGTGTGGGTTCATTTAAGACCTTAAACCTTGACCTAGTGCCAAATTGTCGCATACCATTTGCAATTTCATCAAAGAGGGTCATTGCATCCTTGGGGCTCTTGTTCAGTATCGAACCATTGCAAGCTGCATTCACCATCCGCATATCTTCATCACAAAGCCCTTTGAATAAATAATACACCAAATCCCCCTCCTTGAAGGGAAGGTAGGGGAAACTAGCTAGAAGTCTCTGAAAGCGTTCCCAATAATCATACATACTCTCAGTAGCACCTTGGGTGATGTTCGATAATTCCTTTTTCAACCCGGTCGACATGGACGCCGGAAAATACTTCTCTAAGAACCTCCGCTTCATATCCATCCAAGACCTAATGCATCCCAATGGCAATTAGTAGAGCTAATCCTTAGCACTACTTTGAAGGGAAAATGTGAAGGCTCTTAGATTGTAGTTAGCTTCGGACACTTCCGGGGGCTTCATGTTCGTTCACACCAAATGGAATTCCGATATACGTTTGTTCGGGTCCTTCCCCGCTAATTCATGGAATATAGGTAGGCAATGGATCATGCCACGTTTTAGCTCACAGCTCACATTGGTGGGTAATGGCAGGAAGGTAATGCATAGTGGCTAATTCTTCACGTTGGTTGCCATGAGCTCCTGTAGGGTATGATTGTCTTCCGCCATTGCTAGTGGTTCTTCTACTAACAGTTCCGGCCTTGGTTGAAATTGTGCCATAGTTCTTCGTCTCCTTCTCCTCTGACCACCTGTGTTCTCAGTCAGGTAGTGTAATAAGACACCAATATTAGTGGTATGGGTGTGTACCATAAAATATGGCCAACAATACCCTTCCAAATACAACACTAGAAAACAGATTAAAAGGTAAACAAATAAATATAACAACAGCTCCAATGAAGAATCAACAACATGAGCAAACAAAAATAAAAGCTAATACTAACTAATATACTAAAACGTTATGCTTAATTGACACTTACACTGATAGCATCCCCGGTAACGGTTCTAAAAGTTTAGCCTGCCTCCCCTCGGGGTCGTTAATTATAGCTGATTAACCCAGGTGGAGGACATTGTCAAAAGATAAGAATTTATATTTCTGCACCCTATTCTCACTATTATGCTACATAGAGGGTAGTTAGCGGTAAGCCTTGGGTTTCTCCACGGAGATGCTAGATCTAAGTACCAATCAAAACACAACCTCGTACGAGTCATCAATCCGTACAAGTGAAAGAAATAGCTAGTAAAGCAAACATGCAAAAGGGGGGGTTATTTTTCAACTAACAACTACTAAACATAAAAGTAAAAAAGACAAATAAGCTATTTAACTAAGCAATCGGGGAATCATTGAGCAACATGGTTAATATAATGTTTCAATCCATGAGTCATTCACATAGAAATTTAGGCAAATCTAATATAGTGCTCATAACACGTGGTATGCCCGATGGCATACACTTCCTCGTCCTTCTCAAGGCGAATGCACTTGCAACCCTTCATCGACACCACTATCATAATTAGGGGGGGTACAATAAGGTCTGATCATTTTTGTAGGTCTATTCTCCCCCGTGCGATTACGTCCTGGTATTCCACCACGAATGCACTACTTCCCAACGGTCTTATCAATTAGGCCAAAAGTTCGTTGGCACCTCATCTATGATCCAATGCATCTTACAACCCTAGCAGGATACTCTTCGCTATCTCTGCCCGGAACCTCTCAGAAAAATTTATGAAGTCATCTAACACTGGTGTGATGACAAATAAGTCAGAGCATGCTCGAATCCCCGTACACACATCTATGCAGATGCGTTCTTCCTTACCAATTCTGACATCCAGGTTTCTCTTCCCAAGAGGGCATCAACATTTGCACCATACATTAATAGAGCCCAAAGTGTGTGCTTATATGTGGTGTACTATTAATGCATTTAAAATAATCAAGAACAATCACAACAATGTAATGAACACAAATATTAGGATGAATCTAAATAATCTCCCAAAACATGTAAATTAAACCATTCCCCTACTATTTATCCCCAAGCTATAGAAACTACTCCATAGATATTGAATTCAAATAAATATTTGAATTCCACATCTTAGGATCAAAGAAAAATAAATAAAACAAAAGAAAAGAAGAGAGTTTTTCTCTCTCTAGAGTTGCTCTCCTAACTACAAAACTAAAGGTATGATATCAAACCCTAGTAGACTAAGGCTATGTTTATAGTTGTTGGATATTTGGCTTAAAAATAGGCCCAAAATAGGCAAAATTAGGGTAAACTCCAGCTCAGCTGCCATCTGGCGCGGGCTTTCACAGATGGAGCGTCCCTAGCGTATCCTTGATGTGGGGGAGAGATCTGGGCCTCATATGTGGCATTGATTACCCATTCTGGTGCGTGTCATGGATCTTTAAGGTGTATGGCGTGTGGAGTCAGGCCCAGATCATGATATTCCTCTATCACATTTCGCCATCAGAGAGCCAAATTTGAGGCTTTTGATCTGAGCCCGTGGCCGGTGACGCGAGCCGTGGTCAGGAAGGTTGCTCCCCTTAGAAACCTTGGTGTGGGCCATGTGTTTTCCCACACCTTACTAGCTTGTCTTTGTATCTTAGGCATGAAATGGAGCGTGACGTAAAAATTGGGATTCCCCGCACCCATACTTTGCCATGTGGAGTGGAACTTAGCCTTGCGGTCAATAAGGTTTGGCGCGGGTCGCGCCATAGCCTCGTGTTGTTCCTCTTGGCATAAGGTAGCTCTATTCATGTAGGCCATTGGTGCCAACCATGACCGGCCCACGCCAACCCAGTTGTGCCTCAACTGGCTGAACTAGTTTCCTTTGCTACAGGTGAATCGTTTGTCCGATTTGAGAGTTTTAGTAGTCAATTTTGTACTGCTTGAGAAGAAAATTCAAATGGAACCATCTTTAAAGGCTAATTCTTCTCAGATTTTTCTCGAACATAAGAACAACTCATCGGACCATGATTTTCCATTTCTTCGTTGGCCACTTTGAACTCCGTTGCCACTTATCTTTGGTTTCAATCTCATTCTACCATGCATTGATGCTCGTGGCCTCCATCTACAACCATTCTTGTGTGAATAAACTTAAATTTCTCTCTTCTACCATTCTTGCAAATGACCTTTAATATCTTCTAATGCCCTTACGCACAACCTTTAGATAGAATGTAAACAAAAAGTAACAACTGGCGACCTACTAAAGATAATCACAAGGATTGTAAGGGAGTCCGTGGATACAAGATTTCCATTAGTACCAATTAAGTCTATAAAATACGGGATTTAAACAAGAAAATAAAACATCGAAGTCTAAACCCCTTGTTACGTAAGCTCAACTAATACTAGAAATCCACCAAATGAAACTAGCTAAAAAAATTCCAAATGCAATGGTTAAAACACGCATAATGAAGTAGATCAGTTATCCTCCGCCATCTCTCTCAGCTCTTCTACTAAAACAATCGGTCTAGGTTGAACCTCAACTCTAGCTCTCTACTTTCTTCCTTTTTGACTACCTGTGTTATCATTCGGGTAGTGCAAAACTCCCAAGTTCATGGTACAAGTATGTACCTGATGTGCCCATTTTATACGGTTATATTAGGGTTTTTGGGATTAACTTTTGTACACTTTTGTGCTCTAAATGTGACATTTAGCCTTGAAATTATCTAAGGAGGGTTAAAAGCGACTTTGACGTTTTTATCACTTTTTAGAGAATTTTGTGTGACAGGGTATTTTTTTTTGAAGACTTTGAAAACTTTGAAGACTTTGAAGAATATCTTTGAAGATATGAAGAGTTGAAGAGGTGAAGAAAGGAGAGCAAAGCAAAGGGTGAAGGATGATCTACGTTTTGAAGCAGAGTTTTCAGAATTTTCTGAGAAGAATCAGCCTCCAAGAGTGGTACCATTGGATTCCTCTTCTCAAGTACTATAAAATCGACTACAAGAACTCCCAAAACGGATCAACGGTTCACCCGAAGGAAGCAAAACAAAACAGGACTAAATTTTACTGATCTGGTCGCGACTCGCGATGCTTCGTTGCGAGTCGCGACGGCCTCGCGAATTTTGCCCTGCAGCCTGCGTTTTTCTCCCCTTTTTCTTGTACTATAAATACCTCTTCACCCACTTCTTCCTAAGCCTCTAAGCCCGACTTGGGGCTCCAAAACCCTTGTTTTTCACCATTTTCTTCCATTTCTTCTTCTTTCTTTGTAGATCTTTTGTTCTATGTTATGGGTTTTAGTTCTCTAGCTTAGTTTTATCTTGGGAGAAAAGGATTGAAGCTTCCATTTCTATGTAGTAAGAACCATTATATCTATCTATTTGGTGTTTTTGCTATTGTGCATTTATTGAGCTTTGAATGTTAATTGTTACTTGCATTGATGTTGTTGGTAGCTTGAGTATATGAAATACTTGTATGAATTGCTTGCTAGGGTTTGGGGGAAGTGGGTTGATTTCCCCCCTTTTCTTGTTAGGAATATATGAGTATGATTTAGAGCTTCTTAAATGATGTTGGTGTGTTGATAATTGCTAGATGAATGTGATGATGTCGAACTCATTGTCATGTTTGTTTTAGGTAGCAAATGAGAGAGGTCTATGAATGTCGATCGTTCTTGACTAATCTTGTGTAAATGCATGAATTGGTTAAATACTTAGACACGGTGTAGTGTTTATAAGTGTTGCTAAGCTTGTTGATTCTTCGTGCTAAATGTCATCAATGGGATACTCTTAGTAATAAGGGGGACATTGGTGAGGTTTGACAAGAGATGTCGAATTCACTCTTGCAAACTACTACTTAAGAAGGATGGAAGATTTATCTTCACAACAAGTAGTTGAAGTATTGAATAGATTGTTTCACTCGTTCTTGAAGCCTTTGTTATTTAGCATTTATGTATTCTTGATGGTATGTTTCACTTCATTTATGCCATGGGTTGTTTGAGAATAGGAAGTGTTCTTATGATTGAAATGTTTGGGTGTTAGGAAAGTGACGAATTCCTTAGCTCCTTTGCATGAAAATCTATGAGCATGAACTTAGAACTTCTTGTGCATAATGTGTTGTGATTCTTGCTAGATAAGTATGTTAATGTTAAGTCAAGTAATGAATGTGATAGAATGTGTGAATGGTTCAATGATCTACATTAGGTTTGGAAGTGGATATTAATTGCCCCCAAGGCTTTGTTTTTGTAGTTTTAAAACCCTTTTTCTTAGTTTTGTTTGATGATTAGCATAGTTACTTAACCTTGCTAGTTATCTTGTCTTTTAACTTTCATAACTTAGGACAACCAACCATCCAAACCTCCCTTTTTTACATGCTTTTATATGTATGTATATATATCTACTCCTAGCCTAATATCAACCTTTTGTGCCTAAACGCTTAGGAAGATCCCCCTTCTTCGTGGACGACCCCGGCTTGCCGCTATCTACTTAGTTATAGATAGTAAGCATAAAAGGGCTTATAAATATTAACTTTGAGAGGTACAGTGACGGCCTCCCAGTACCATAAACTAGGGGCTAACAGTACCTTTCCGAAGGTAACACTAGCAAACATATCAAAAGATAACAAGAAAACTATTACAAAAGCACAATACAAGAACTAACAAAATAAATCAAAACAAAAGCAATACTAACTACTCTACTAACATGTTATGCTAATTGATAATTAGACTGATTAGCATCCCCAACAGTGGTGCCAAAATTTGGCCCGCCTCCAGTTGGGATTGTTAATTGTAGCTAATCAACCCGAGCAAAGAACGCTTCAAAGATCGGATTTAAAATTCATAGTTCTGCACGCAAATCACTACTATGCTTCTGATAGGATAGTTTATGGTAAACCCTGGGTATGTCCACAGAGATACTGGGTCCTAACAGTCAATTAAACACAACCATGTCCAAGTTGTAAATATGTACGTGTTGCTAGGGATAGATAGTATAGTAAACAAATGGGGTGGTTAGTTTTTCAACTAGCAACTACTAACATGAAAGTAAAAAAGCAAGTAAACTATATTAGCTAAAGACTTGGGAAATAATTGCGTAACATGGTTGATTTAATGCTTTGATCCTCAATTCATTCACATGTGATATTTAGACAAACCTAATCTAATGCTTATAACACGTAGTATGGTCGATGGCATACACTTCCCCATACCAATCAGGTCGTGTTCGCTTTTAACCTTCAATCAACACAGCCTCCATAATTAGGGGAGTACAACAAGGTCCAACCGTTGTTTTAGGTCTATTTTTCCCCCGTACAATTACATCCCGGGCACTCCACAATGGGATGCTCTACTCTTTAGGCATATAAATGAGGCGAAGGGAAATATGCACCTTATCTATGACACTAGGGCTTTTTACAACCTTAGCTTTCTACCTTTCACTATCTCTACCCGTAACCCCATTTGACTACATTATGTAATTAGCTAAGACTCGTGTGCTGGAAACATAATAGAACAAAACTCGGAAAAGACCTTTGTGCACACACCTGCATGGACCCGTACCTTGCTAACCATAACACATATGAGGTTTGTTTTTCTCAGGGGGTATCAATATTTGCACCAACATGAACATAGACTAGAGTGTTTGCTAATGGAGTGTACTATTCATGAAATTCTAACGTTAAAAAACAAGTCATAATATCACAAACACAATAATTAGGATGAACAAAGAATCTCACAAAAACATAAAATCAACAATTGAATACAATTATCCCCAAGCTATGGAAACTACTTCCTGGACATGAAATTCAAATAAATATTTTAATTCCACATCATATGATCAAAGCAAAAAAAAATTAAAGAGCAGAGAATGTTTCTCTCTTTTGGATGCTCCTCAAATTACAAATGAACTAATGAAAAATGGTCTAAAAGTTTTCGACCCTAGTAGAATGAGGCTATATTTATATAAGTAGGGGATTAGGCCTAAATATAGGCCCAAAATAGGCAAAAATGTGGGAAACCCCAATCACCCGCTACTTGGAACAGACCGTCGCTAAAGGCGCGGCCCATCTTCTGGAAGGTTATTTGCTCAGTATTTTTTGTGTATCCCACTCATATTTCCACATCCCACCAGCTGGTCTTAACATTTAGTACTTGAAAGGTTGCGAGCCATAAAAACCTGGATGGTCCGTGCCCATAGTTAGTCATTTGTGAGTTAAACTTGGAACTTAAGCGCACCCATTAAAATTGGTCCGGTCGGCGGCGGGCCTTGGCCCGAACTACATTAGTGCAAACCATGAGCAGTATGCACAGACTCATTTATGCTTCGGTTGGGTGAACTTCTTTTCTTCCATACAGATGAACCGTTAGTCCATATTTAGAGTTCTTGTAGCCGATTTTTTGGTTCTAGAGGTGATATGCCCATTTTACACAATTATATTAGGACTTTTAGAATTCAGTTTTGCATACTTTTGTCCTCTTAATTTGGCATTTTCCTTGAAATTCACTAAGGAGAGTTAAAAGCAACTTTTACGCTTTTATTATTTTTCTAGAGAATTTTGTGTGACAAGGCAATTTGTTTGAAGACTTTGAAGACTGTGAAGAA
Organism: Rubia yunnanensis; assembly: GCA_037428765.1. Classification (NCBI taxonomy): domain Eukaryota; kingdom Viridiplantae; phylum Streptophyta; class Magnoliopsida; order Gentianales; family Rubiaceae; genus Rubia; species Rubia yunnanensis. Next base: position 82,950,477 of record CM075068.1, read on the forward strand.
TACCTTTGAAGATTCGAATATTTGAAGACTTGTATTTGAGCTTTGGAAGATTTGAAGAATTGAAGAAAAGTGAAAGGAGGAGGAGGACATGAAACAAAAAGAAGAAAGAAATCAAGATGCTAGAACTGGGCTTCGTCGCGACTTGCAATGGACGTAAGTCCAGAAATCTTTCTTGCTTTTTTGTACTATAAATACTAACCTTATCCTCTCCTAAAAAATCTCTTCTTCTTGCGATTTTTCTGGGTTCAAAACGTAGTTTTTCTCTTCTTTCTTTTCTTAGTTTTTGTAGGTTAATCATGTCTTTTAATTATCTAGCTTTGTTTTATCTTGGGAGAAATTGATTGAAGCTTCTATATCTATGTAGTAAGAACCATATCTATCTATTTAGTGCTTTTGATACTGTGCATTTATTGAGCTTTGAATGTGAATTGTTGATGCCATTGATGTTCTTGGAAGCTTAAGTATATGAATTGCTTGTATGATTACTTTTTAGGGTTGGGAGAAAGTAGCTAATTCTCCCCTCTTTTAATGTGGAATCCAAGAGCATGAGTTAGAGCTTTTTAATGATATTGATGTGTGGAAAATTGCTAGATGAATGTGATGATGTTGAAATCATTGTAATGTTTGTTTTATGTAGAAAATGAGAGAGGTCAATCAATGTCGATTGTTCTTGGCTAATCTTGTGTAAATGCATGAATTGGTTAAATGCTTAGACATGGTGTAGTGTTTATAAGTGTTGCCAAGCTTGTTGATTCTTCGTTCTCAATGCCACCATGGGATACTTTTAGTCGTATTTCGGCTAAGGGTGTCATTGGTGAGGTTTGACAAGAGATGTCGAATTCACTCTTGTAAACTACTATCTAAGAAGGATGGAAGATTTATCTTCACAACAAGTAGTGGAAGCAGTGATTATATTGTTTCACTCGTTCTTGAAGCCTTTGTTATTTAGCATTCATGTGTTTTTATTGCTATGTTTTACTTCATTTCTGCCACGTGTTGTTTGAGAATAGGAAGTGTTTGCATGATTTAGGTGTTAGGGTGTTAGGAAAGTGACGAATTCCTTAGCTCCTTTGCATGAAATCTAAGAACATGAACTTAGAACTTCTTGTGCATAATGTGTTGTGACTCTTGCTAGATAAGTATGTTAATGTGGATTGTTCTTATATTTATCCTATAGATGCAATGAAAGTTTGAACCTTGAATGTGGTTTGTACTAGGTTTAGCCTAATGAATGCTATGTTTGGTTAAATGGCTATGTCTTTGGTGGAAGGCTTGTTGTTGTCAAATCTATGGTCCTTCGTGTATAATGCCATTGATGAAATACTCTATGGTTGTTGTTTGTCTAGGGTGATCATCAATGAGGTTTGCAAACGGTCGTTTTTTTTGCAAATTACTATTAAGAAGGAATAAATGTTGATCTCCTATTGGCATTCCCCATAGGTAATAAATGTGATAAAATGAGTGAATGGTTCAATGATCTACATTTGGTTTGGATGTGGATATCAATTTCCCCCAAGGCTTTTTTTGGTAGTTTTAAACCCCTTTTTCTTAGTTTGTTCGATGATTAGCATGGTTACTTGACTTTGCTAGTTATTTTGTCTTTTAACTTTCATAACATAGGACAACCAACCAACCGAACCCCCCCCCACACTTTTTACATGCTTTTATATGTGCGCATATATATATATATATATATATATCTACTTCTAGAATAATTGAAACATTTTGTGTTTAAACGCTTAAGAAAATCCTTTTTGTCCGTGGATGACCCCGACTTGCTGCTATCTACTTAGTTGTAGATAGTAATTATAAAGGGCTTATAAATATTAACTATGAAATGTATGACGACGGTCTCCCAAATTAACGACCTTCCAAATTTTGGCACTGTTGCCAGGGAAGAGGTTTTATTTGAAGCGTTTAGGTGTATTTGGTTGCATATTAGCTAGTTGTTTTTATTTTCAACCCATTGGTGGTTGTTTTTGTTCGAAGTAGGTATTGCTTGAGTTCTTGGTAAACTTTTATCGAGAATCCTAGCCATATGATTTTGGACTTTTGAAATTTTTTTAAAAATAAAATATAAATAATAATGGAGCGTCTCACCTTGAGAGAACTCATAATGAGAGAGAGGCTTTAACAAGCAAGGTTTTGTAGGATGTGTCATTCCGACCATCCTACCGAGTCTTGCTATTTGTTGTGGGAAGATCACTATGAGGGGGAAAGAACCATTGGTTTCCAAAACCAAGGGTATTATGAAGAGTGCTACCAAGAGGTAGGAGATGTTCGTTTTCAAGGGCAAGAAGCTCAATGGTATCCATACCACAATCCTTACAATCCGGAATGGAGTGGTAATCAAAATTGGTGATGTGAGAATGAGCCGGAAAACCAACAATACGAGCAAAATAGTTGGCCATCACCACCTTATACCATACCCCAAAACCAAACCCAACAAGGAAGTTCAAGTTTGACACGTGAGGAAGTCATGAATACAACAGCAAACTTGAACTTCCCTAGTGAAGAACCGAACACCCAGCTCTTCTCTAGTGTTGAGGCTATTGAGGGGCATCCAAGGAGTATATTAGAAGTGTTGGCCCAAATGGCAGCTCGTGATTCCAAAAATACACCATCCCAAATTGAACTCGAGGATTCGGTGAGTGAGGTCATCTTGGGAAATGATCTTGATTTTGAAGGGGATGAGGAGTTGATTGTTGAGGATGATAAAAATGAGGAAGAGGTGATTGTGCTACATTCATTATCATCGTCACCCCTACCTCTACCTATTGAACCAACTCCACCATTTTTGGAAGTTTTGAGGGAGGTAAGAGAGGAGCCAAAAGACAATCCCAACTCCCTTTAAACCATCTCCACCTAAACAAAACTCTCCTCTTGAAAGTTTTGTACCCCCACCTCTTTACTTTTGGATACTCTTGGTGAAGGGGTTCAAGCCTCCACCATATGGATAACATTAGGCTCGTGCCGACAACCTTAAATATACGGAGCTTTGTTGTGCCGATGACGTAAATAAATTTGGCCTTTATTTCGGTTTTTGTTGTTTAGTTTTTGTTATTTTGTCTTGTTCTTTTTACGGTGTGTTTTTCTGTGATTTTGTATCAAAGTGAAGTGCATTGCATTGGGGGAGATGAAGGAATGAGATCAACTAGATAGGGAAGAAAGCTTGGAATTTTGGTAAGTAAAGATTGAATTCTTTCTAAGTGTTGGGAAATCCTGTCATCGCGAGTCGCAAAAGAGTGGTCGCGAGTCGCAACGTAATAAGAATTTTTGTGCTAAAATTCAGCTCCCAGCCTCCACTTGTCAAGACTAAACTTCTATCCTTCTTAGATAGTAGTTTGCAAGAGTGAATTCGACATCTCTTGTCAAACCTCACCAATGACTCCCTTAACCGAAACATAACTAAAAGTATCTCATTGATGGCATTGAGCACGAAGAACCAACAAGCTTGGCAACACTTATAAACACTACACCGTGTCTAAGCATTTAACCAATTCATGCATTTACACAAGATTAGTCAAGAACGATCGACATTCATAGACTTCTCTCATTTGCTACCTAAAACAAAAATGACAACGAGTTTGACATCATCACATTCATCTAGCAATTATCAACACACCAACATCATTAAGAAGCTCTAACTCATGCTCTTGGATTCCACATTAAAAGAGGGGAGAATTAGCTACTTTCTCCCAACCCTAACAAGTAATCATACAAGCAATTCATATACTCAAGCTTCCAACAACATAATGACATTAACAATTCACATTCAAAGCTAAATAAATGCACAATAGAAAAAACACCAAATAGATAGATATGGTTCTTATTACATAGATATGGAAGTTTCAATCCATTGCTCCTAAGATAAAACTAAGCTAGATAATTAAAAAAACATGATTAACCTACAAAAACTAAGAAAAGAAAGAAAGAAAAACTAGGGTTTGAACCCAGAAAAATGCAAGGAGAAGAAGCTGGATTCGTGTTGTTGAAGAGAAGAGGATAAGGTGAGTATTTATAGTACAAAAATCAGGAAGAGTTTCTGGCCATTCGTCCGTCACGAGTCGCGACGGGCTCGCGACGGCCTTGCGACGGATTCCATTTCCCGCAGCTTGATGTCTTTTCTCTTTTTGTTTCATATCCTCATTTTCTCTTCATTTCTTCAAGTCTTCAAAAGCTCAAATACAAGTCTTCAAATCTTCAAAGGTATTCTTCAAAGTCTTTAAACAAATTACCTTGTCACACAAAATTCTCTAGAAAGGTAATAAAAGCGTAAAAGTTGCTTTTAACCCTCCTTAGAGAATTTCAAGGCAAAATGTAACATTTAGAGCACAAAAGTGTACAAAAATGAATCCTAAAAGTCCTAATATAACCATATAAAATGAGCACATCAGAGCAAACTAGAATTTTAGATTCATCAAAATTCAAATCAGCATATCACAGTTTCATAATTAGTGGTTTCCTATCAAAGAAAATATTCTCAGATTCTATAGTTTCATCACGATAATGGACATAACAAAATTTCACCATAAAAATACCTTTCTCCAATCGCCAAATTTTACAGATGTTTCTTCCCCCAAAGAAAAATCCCCCCGCCACTTTGAATGGCGGATTATTGCCCATAATTATGCATACCATGGTAGATTCCCATTCTTTTGAGCTTACTTCCACCTCTTCCATTCAGATTTCTACCATTTTCATTCCATTGATTTCCACCGGTTCATGGAATTTAACTTCCTCAGCTTCGGTTTTCAAATAGAATACTCCACTTCTTATCATTCTCAACCTCTACTCCCTCCTCCCATGACAGCCTTTTGCCATCCATAAGTTCTCGTTTCTTTGAACATTCCCCTTCATCCACCTTAGTCGTTTTCTTAGATGACTAATCCTCCATTTTGATCTGTATCTTTCTCCCCTCTAATTTTTTATTCATTGCTCCTCAATCGAGCTATGATCTTCTTTGCTAATTTTGTTCTTCCTGATTTGCCCATAGCGGCAATGCTGGAAGCACACCCGGTCTAGAAGACAAAGAAAATCAGTGAAGAACACATAGTTACAGTGTAATTGCATCTAGTAGGAGAGAGAAAGTTTTATTATTTTTTATCTTTATCAAAAATGAAAACTTTAATCTTAGAGGGATGAAATATATTTTAAAATATTTATGATTATAGAATGAATAAGACATACTGAACTTGTTTCACGTTTTGACACACTTTTCATTTAACCTTTTCAAATCCCATTTTGTATTATGAAACCAAATTTATGAGAAAAAAGTTGACAAAGTCTTGTATAAGACCGTCTCACGGTGAGACCAGGGATTAAATTGCAAAGATTTCAAGATGGGGTTTCATATTGATGTTTTAAAAGTTCAGGGATTTAATGTGTAATTGTGATAATTTGGAATTTAGTCCAGTTCTATTAATTTTTTGCCCCCGAATTTAGTTTCCTCTTTTCCTATTTTGCCTCTAGTCCTTGATCTCACCATGAGACGGTCTCACAAGAACGGACTCAAAAAAGTTTTCATTTATTTTCTATAAAGAAAAGGAAATTAAAATTTTAGTAGAAAATCAAATTTGAAAAAAATGTGACAAAATGATGGAGTAATTAAATAAAATTCGTTGTAGTTAAGGGTGTTTAAAGATAGAAGGGAAGGATAGTTTCTATTAAAAAAATCATTAAATCGGTAAGTGTGTTTGGTATTTATTTTTTGTAATATACATAAATTAATTACCTAAGAAATTGAATGGCAACACCAATTATTACTTGTTCAATTTCATAATTATGTTTTGTCTTACCAATTTAAGTGAAAATCAATTAACTTTAATTATTATTATATAAATATTTTTAGTTTTACCGTTTTAATTATTATACACCTTTTTGTGTAATTGCCTTGACGTAGTCCATCCCATTGACCAGTCCACCCCGTTGGTAAATTGGGGCTCCGTTCCATCACGTTGGAAAATTAGGGCTACAATTTCGGATCCCGTATATAATCCCACTGCCCCATTATTTCCATCTCCACCCGCATTTTCATCTTCTTCTAGCACTTCCATTTCTCCAACAATTCCCTGATTTTTTGGGGGATTCCGAAGATCATCAATCGTTTAGCATTTCTTGGCTTTCGGATCGAACATGACTATCTCCGGCAGTCCTTCTCCGCCGCCTACTGCGATGGCCGTGAAGCGCATGAGCAGGGCGGCATTGGAAGCTCTGAGAGTTCGACTAGATTTTGGCTCGCCACCGCGTACCCCGACGGCCTCCTCACCGCCGCCGCGTGTCTCTTCCGACAGTCCTCCGCCACCTGCCCCGATGGCCGTGAAGCCCAAGAGCATGGCGGCAGTGGAAGCTCTGAGAGTTCGACTTGATTTTGGCTCGACGGCCTCCTCACCGCCGCCGCGTGTCTCTTCCGCTCGGAGAAGACTTGAATTCTGGTACGGGATGGCTCCCAAATATTTCAGATAGGCCTTCAAAGCAATTGGAGAAGATCCAAATCGGCCACGGCTCTTGTGTTTGAGAAACTCTCATTCTCCGGCATCCATTTTTGGCTTTGTCGGCTCTGTGCTCGGCAGCGGCTAGAAGACCAGAAAATACTCAATAATCAATCATCAGTATCTTGATTCCTGCTCACTCGGTATTTGGTAACAGGCATAGCCTGTGGAATTGATTCTTTGAGTTTGAATTTATTTCTTACATCACATGTCTAGGTTAAGATTCCACCCCTAAATTTCATTCACTGAGCCTGAATTTATTTCTTAGCTTAAGAATTCCCCTAAATTGTTTTTGCCCCCTGATGTGAGTGATGTCTGAATGCTCTTCCCCTTTGTTTGGCAGTTAGAGAACTACAGTTATTTGAAGAGACCTACAATGTGAATTGTGAAAGACTAGGGAGATTTTTATGTGCATAAGGTACTAAACTAGCATGTTGAAGGACCCTGTTGCTGAACTACTTGTTGAATTAGTCATTAGTGTCCTATGTCTAGTATGCAAAGTGTAGAGTAGGCGTAAACAGAGTTTGGGATTTGATACGGTTTAATTTGAATTATTCTGTTTTGCATCTTATTACTGTGATGTTATATATTGTCTCGCCCTGCCTAACTTCCCAAGCCATGTAATTTGAAAATTTGAATGAATGACAAGCATTCTGAATTGCTGATTCATGAATTTATTGTTGAATTGCACCTGGTTGTGTGTTGGTGGTATGTAGACTCTGTTATGACTTAATCTGTCATTGTATAACTCAATTTTTTGTTAACAATTGTTGCGCCACCAGATTTGAATTTCTAGATCTGCCCCCGAGGTGCGTGCTTCTGTTTTTATAGTAATTTGAATTTGGTTGAATCTGTTGTCATTTTTAATAATTGTTTCATGTGGTGGCTGACTGATAATTTGACATTCATGGGGTTTCACAGGCTTCGTATGTTGCTGAGCAAAACAATATGTACGTAATTTTGTAGTTTAGTATTTTGCTTCTATTAATAGAATATCACTTTGAAAACATTGATTTGCTTGTTGTCACCTATTTTGTAAGATTGTAATGTTTGAAATCTGAGAATAAATTTATCAGTTGATCTTATGTTGTTAACAATCTCGAATGCCATTCGGTTTAGGTGATTCAATGGCAACTTGGATGACATCGAAATGAAATTGTCTTCCTCGATGGATCCTCAAAGCCACACACATCTGATCATCGAACACGCTGTGGCCTCAAGGCTTTTACTTCTGGGCCTCATTTTGCTCTGGCGATCTATTCTCAGCCCCTAAGACTCCTTGGCTTCCATAAACCCTGACTGCCTCTTCCCATCCGTAGCTACAACTTCAAATCCTCGAGTGCTGTTCCCGCGCATTGCATTCGCATTAGAAGACAGCATAGTGTGGGACAGTGTTTACTTTGTCTGCAGTGCGCAGTATGTCTATGAGTACGAACATTCCTATGCCTTCTTCCCATTGTGCCTCATATGCATCTCCTTCCTCACCCGAACTGGTCAGTTTGTTGAAAATTTTCCTTGCAGAACAATGAATTATAAGATGAACGATTTGAAAACTGTGTTGTTTTTGCAGTTTTTGAAATATTAAGATGAACGATTATCAGGATACGTGCTTAATAATGCTGCGTTTGTATTTGCTGCTTTATATCTCTACAGGTATTATCACATTTGAGACAGCCGCAGAAATGTCTAAGATATTGTATCATATATATGCATTCATTCTGTGGTTACTTATTCTTGCCTCCCTCACTACAGGCTTTCTTCTGTTCATGAATTGAAAAACCGGGAGGTTGCGATGCTGACGTCAGCATTGTTTTGCTTCAATCCAGCTTCCATATTCTACTCATCAATGTATAAATAGTATGGATTTTTTCTTATAAATTTTATGGATAAATACTGTTTTAGCTTACCATAATTTGTATTCTCTTGTTCAGTTATTCTGAGAGTTTGTATGTTCTTTTATCAATTGGTGAGGCATACTACTTGAAGGTGAATGAGGGGCTGGAGAACGGGCTTTCCGGGACTCTGGAGGTGGTACTGAACCTTGAGAAGCCCCGGAGGGAATGCCTTGATATCAGGGAGGATGGGGAAGATGGGGAGAAGTTCGTCGCTATGTTGGATATGAAAAGGCCGTCTGCTCCCATGAGGCAATGGACATGGAGGAGGTGATTTCAAACATTGTTGTTAAGATTAAGGCATGGGAGGTTTAGTCTTTCCCACAGTATTAAGGGCTTATGTAGTATGCGTGCTAGGGTTTGAGGTTGCAGAGTACTTGAACTTTATACTTTCTTTTCCTATTCAATATGTTGATGCAATTTTTCTCTTTTAAAAAGGAGTTTTTGTTTTGCATTTTGTGTCTGGCTAGGATATAGCAAAGGAGGTCGACATTCGGGTACTCTCTTGCTGAGAGGTGTGCCCTTGTGCTGGTTTGCTGAGACACGGGTATCGGTGAAGCACTCCATGGTGGTTACTCATACAATTTTCAGTGCATTGGAATAAATAAAGTGTGTTGCTGAAAGATTTGAATGGTGTATTTATTGTTGTATCAGAATTCTTTTTGAGTGACACATGTCTGCGATATGTTAATTCTTGATTCTTCATTGCTAAATGTGTATTGCTTCTCCTTTTGAATGGCTGTGCACCTGTTTTCAAATGGTTCATCTTTTTGAAACTTTTGATGAATCTTATGCTAATGAGCTGTTTTATACGCTGTTTTGTAAGCATAATTCCGCTCATTGTAATCTTTTTCGTGGTTTTCTTTTGCCCTTGTCTTAAATTCTGATTTATGAAAACGTCCATCATAGGCTTGCAGCTTGATAGGATCTACAATAACCTATCTTTATGCATCTGCCAGAGTTTGTAGGCATGATCTATAGTCTAAGATGTCTCAATCATTCAAGAAATCAGCTTACTGGTTTCGCTCTTTTGCACTAAATTGACTTCATGGACATGACATTTCTCCTGCTTCTGGATCAAGAAAAGGATATCTTACCCATACTAGATTTTGGATCAAAGACTAACTAACACCCAACCAAGTTCTTTTGCAAGACTTTGACTACAAGTGACCAAAGCACTCATGGAGCCTTCTCAGTCCTCAACTGGTGACATGAATGTGAATGTAAATGGAAAATTTCTGCATATGTGATTGTCACTTTTTGCTTCGCTCAGATCAGCTCCCTTGTTTCTACTGTGCTTTCCTTTTGTGTTGAATGTTAGGTAGGTTTTTTAACGGCCGCCATGCATGCTCTGTCTATTATAAGATCTAAAGAGGGAGTGTATGATTGAAACTTTCATTTATTGCAGGAGCCAGGAGCCTAATGTACTCGGTATCATGGATGAGAAAAGAGTAACTTTGATAGGGATGAACTTATCTAAACCTGATGTGAAGTCTGCAATGGATAGGCTTGGTATGTTGAAGATCCTCACAACTTTTATGCATCTCTGCGTAATCCAATGTTTCAAAGTATGGGGGGTAGAACATGGCTTGTACTTGCTTTTGATATTCATGTTCAGTTTGTTGGTATAATTTGCTTATCAGGGTAACAAAGTTAATTTTAAAAATAGTGATATGGCATAGATACCCACGAACTTTCTTGCTTTTATCTGATTTATTGATACCAGATGTGTGTTTTAGGGCTTGTAAATTACTTGACATATGGTTACTTCAGCATTTTGAAAAGACGCCCAAATGCCATCATCCAGCTTCACACTCCCATATATAATGCAATACATATTGCGTATTGGTAAACTGACACAAGAGATCTCTATGTGCTGTGCACTTTGTCTTTTGTTTGTTAGTGCTATTATTATCTTTGATTGCGAGGACATTACTTTCCATTCATAGCTCAATTTTTACCAAAAGGATGCCTGCTCCAGGTATACCATTGAAGCCATTTGGGCATTTTTCAACTGCAAATCTGGATCCATCTTTATTTGCTATCTGAATCAGGCCAATTCTCTCCCAAGGACCACTTATGTCGCCTTCTCATCTTGTAATGAATAGGTGTGGGTGCTCCAATTAATGATTTAGTAGAATTCATCTTTGCTGCTCGGATGTTGAGAAACATGAGAAAGGGGTCAGTGATCCGGTCCAGAATAAAGCTTTTAATGTCCAGGTTCTTTTCTCTAGCTTTACCAAATTGTGATTTATTGGTATTTAGAATACTTTCACCTTTACAAAGTAGATAGTTTGTTGATTAATGGTCTGAATTTCCTGAATGATTTTTTTTGATGATCACAAATGGATGACTGTGAATGAAAGTTAAATTATTTGCAATCTGTTCATATGTTACTAGAGAGAGAAACTGCAGAACTAGTAAACTTTTCTGCAGAATTACATCCTAGAAGCCTCAAATCTTCGTAGCTAGATATAAGAGGAATGGTTTCTCTATCAGAATCTGAAGAATACAGGACTGGTATTAATACTGGATCTTGGTAGGCAGTTGTCAGCGTATCCAAAAATTCAGCTGTTGTAGCATCATTGAGATTAAACATGTCCTATCAAAGTCTCAGCAGATATGCCAAAAAGATTTGGCATAATCTGAATTGAAGATCAGTGTCATAATCGGAAGAGGGAATATCAAAAGAATGAACGAGTTAGTGTGTCAATTTTCTGAATGTACGTGACAGCAGATTAGAATACAAGTAGACATCTCTAGATTATTGTATATTCTATTTTACTCTTGTACTCATTGCAATCATTGTAATCAATCACCAATCAGTATGGATGCGACTTTTACAAGAATGAATGAGTCTCGACACTCCAATTTAAGCTAATTGCTTTAGGTTATATTTGTCATATATGTGTGTTATTTTGGTTTGTTATCCATGTCTATGATAACCTTACTATGTTCCACTTTAAGCCAATTCGATTTGTCAAATTGTTATACGGTATCTAAGTTCCCCATCCACACACTTCTAAAAGCAAGCTATGTGAGCCTTGTATTCTTTCTGTGAGCGACTTCTGCTATATTCGGCAATTGGGATTTGATTTTCGTGCTTTGTATTGTTTAAGGTATTTTGGGTTATGCTCATGGCGACACTCAATTTTTCAATATATATATATATATCCGTCTCTTGGAAGACGGTTTTTTCATAGGTCATGGAAAGACCAAGGTTTAAAGTGCAAATAAGAAGAAATTAAGATAAAATTTATTTGCATGAATTGGGTTATGAACTTTATAACTACTCCATGTTGCATAATAAATTTTTGATATTGCAATTAAGATCTTAAATCTTTTATTATTTTAATTAAATTTCGTCTTTCCATAACTTTATGAAAAGATCGTCCTTCCCAAGACTTTGCCTCATATATATATATATAATATGAAATTTGGTAATGAGATTTTATACCATATTTCCATTTTTCTTCAATATAACAATATCATGTTATTTTGATTTAATCGTGCTACACAAATTATTGGGAAATGCCATTTACATGATGTCTCAATATATCCATTTAAGGACACAATTTTTTATTTGTCTTTATATTTAGGGCAAAATACTGATATGGCTCTATGTTTTGGAGGTTTGTGCTAATATGACCATGTGAAGTTGAAAAGTGCTATTGTAGCCCTATGTTTTACATCAGAAGTGCCGATATAACCCTGTGGCACTATTCCGGCGTTGACTTAATAATTTCCAGCATTGACCAAACCTATAATGACTAAAATATCCCTAGTCTTAAACCTAATAATATAATGACTAAAATACCCCTACATTCTTCTTCATCGTCATCTCCATGACCACAACCATGGTTGTTCCACCACCACCTCTGCCGCACCACCACCTCCACCGCCGCTTCACCACTTCCGCCGCCTACCACCGTCGGAATCTGGATTTCCGTTACCAATCCGGCAAAATTCCTTGGGCGAACCCACTCTAATCCTCCTTCACTAGTTTGAAATTAACAAAAGAGTAACAAATCCAGCAACAAATCTAGTTAAAAATGTTGAGTAAACTAGTTTCCTTTTTTTTATTCGTCATTAAAATCATATTTGTTTTGATTCTTTTCTAATCATCCTCCATGAGTATGAAAACTTCTAGAAGAGTACTACTTAACTAGTTTACACGAAGAAAAAAAAGGAAGTCGCCTTATGAAGAAGAAGAATGTAGCAGTCTACTTAACTAGTTTACAACAAATCTAGATTCCTGAAGAAAAAAAATGTTGAAATCCAGCAACAAATCTAGAAGCTCAATCTGTAACATAATAACAAAATCCAGCAACAGAATTCTGATTCCATCTGTAACACAGTAAATAAAAAGCTCAATCCCTACTCCACTTCTTCCCAGCACCTTTATTTCACATGAATTACTGCGAACCTACCTCGAGGCCGCCTGAAGCCTCGAGGCCGCCCGATGTGATGCCTCGATTTTGGGCCCGATGCGGCGCCGTCGATGTGACACCCAATGCTACGCCTCGACGCCTCGATGCGGTGCCTCGACGATGCGACGCCTCAATTTTAGGCCGCTGCCAATGAGATGCCTCGATGCGGTGCCTCGACGATGCGATGCCTCGACACCTCGATGGGGTGGATTTTGGGTCGGAACAGAGGAGAAAAGAGGAACAAAGAAGAAGAAGAAAAGAGTAGAAAAGAGAAGAGGAAGAAGAAACGAACAGAGAAGAAGAAAAGAGGAAGAAGAAAGAGCAGAAGATAAGAGAAGTGCGGTTTAATTGTCATTTAACATTTTTTTATTTTTTATTTTTTTAAAAATAGGGGTATAATAGTCATTTCATGTATTTTCGGCCAAATTCAGGCCTCCAGGGTTATATTAGCACATTTTAGCAAAACGCAGGGTTACAATAGCACTTTCCAACTTCACGGGGTCATATTAGCACAAATCCTCAAAACATAGGGTTATATGAGCACTTTACTCTTATATCTATTCTATAATCACAAAAATTTTGAAGATTCAATTATAATAATAAACACATTGTCATAATATCCCTTTCTTACTGCACAACATAAAAACATCTTTAAAAGTGTGTTGGCAAATGCCATTTTTCCAGTAGTCTAGGTGTCGTCCATAGAGAAATTAGGGTTTATGGGTTATTATCACACAATCCAATATTGGACGTCACATCAATTGTGTGTTGGGAATAGCAAGCGGTTGTGTTTAGGTTAAACTACTAACTACGAGCATATAACTAAAGCGAGATTAAGATAATGATTAGCTAGTCTTGGGGGGTATTTGCATCACATGATTGACATAAAACGATTGGATCCTCGAATTCTATCCACTTTAGAGAAATTTAATTCCATTTAGTGGTATATCACACAATGTGGAGATGTAATTCCTCGGGAACTCCCACGGGCTCTCACACTATGATTGGACACGGCAGTAGCATGGATCATCAGGACCTCCACTGTGAATACTCATCCTAGAATTCAACAAGAAAACATTAGAACTTGTGATAACTCTATGGGTCTATAGCTACAAGGCCCAATACTTAGTTGCCACAAACTAGGATCTTAGCTCTCAAGTATTAATCACGATACCCCATGTTTAAGAATTTAAAAACACCTGACCTATTTCGGCCATCTCGACCTAATTAAGGAATTTATTAGATGCTCCTAAGCATCAGGCAGAACTAATCCAATTACTATTACCACCCTTATAGCTCACGAGGATAGTGTTACACCTCAATGCACACAAGGCTACAAGCAAATTTTATAATCCAACAGTCCCAAGCTAAATTCAAATCCTAGCACAAAATCATGCAAGAATCTAACAAGTTTTACATCCTAATCGCACGCAATACATATATTTTAACAAGAAATTAAAGCACAAATTAACGATAATGTATAGCAACATAAATAGATATGAACCTAAAAGTTATATAAATCAGCTGAAGCGGTATTCGTAGAAGATTATGCCATGGTGAAGTGGCGGAATCAAGAATACGGCCAGAGAAAAAAAAGAATTTTTTATAGTAGATAGATACAACCTGCGACCTCATTTTTCTATAAATTGCTACTAAATTTATGATATTTCCATAGTTTATGAAAATATTGTCTTTCAAGAAACAGATTCGTACTATTAATATCATTTTTTTTAATAAGAACACCCGAAGGTGAGGGATATGTATTGGGTTCCCCAGGCCCTGTAAACCGATCAGAACAATTTACATCCAGAGTATTATGGTTTCCTGAAACCATTGTGGCAACAAGGTTGCCTCCCAAAAGTCCTAACACTACCTATAATGAGTCTCTATATAGACAGCTTATACAAAAGTGACTTGATCTGTAATGAAGTTGCGATCCAAAGAGAGAATCTCCACCCCTCGTGTTAATTCTCTCCTTTGGCCAGGCAACTTCAATAACAGATGGTCTATGATCAGCACAATAATCAAAATATCCAGAAGTAGGAGTGGAAAGTGTGAGGTGCCCAAGATTTGGCAGCAGCAGTTGGATTTCCAGGATGTTGGAAAGAAGACTGAGCAGCCAGGGGACAGCAGCTCCTATGATCTCAGTATGCGTGCAAGTATTCCATGAGTTGCTAAGATCTGCACAGAGAAAATATCTACTATCAGCAGTATCACACCCTGGTGAGGCCATGTTGGTGAATTCGAACATGAGGGAAATGATTCCTATCTAAGGTAATGAGACCTATAATATGATCAGGCAGATTATGCAAGTTTAAAGGCTGGTTATGAATAGCATGATGTTTCGCAATTGCATTAGCCACCGAGTTACTTTCTCTATAAACATGCTTAAGAGTAGCTTCACAAAGTAAACTCTTCACCCTATAGGCCAAATTGAAAATATTCCAGTGAGCAGAATATGGTTTTTCAATCATAGTAATGGCTAGGATAGAATTTGATTCAATGATTGAGGGGATGTCTGCATGGGAGAAAGACTGACAAGCAGCAAGTATAGCTAAAATTTCAGCATGGAGAGGAGAAATTGCCTCAATAGAGGTTGAAGAAATGTGAAGTGGCATGCCTAAACTATCCCTCACAATAACCCCAACAGCAGCTGTATGAGGGAACCAGGAAGCATCCGTATTGATTTTTATCGAGTTCATGATTGGCTTTTCCCACCAGACTGATCTAAAAATTGGTTTAGGAGGTGGCCTAAGAAAAGGGTGTAGGTGCCTCAAAGAAAGAGGTAATGCAGAGGTAGGACTCATCTTTGGAGGACAGGAGGTTAAAGTTAATCTGATGAGCTCCAGTATCTCTTTACATATCAGTTCAGAAGAGAAAGGAGCCTGGTCATAGATATATCTATTTTGAGCCTTCCAAAGACTCCAACAGATTAGAGGTGGAAGTATTTTGCACAATAACTGAAGACTTTTGGTTAGATCAGAACAGTTCCAGAAGGAGAAAAATCTTTTGGAGAGGGATTGATCTTCAATTATATTGAAATCTATCAAAGAGGCCATTCTGCTCCATATCAATTTTGCCAGTGAGCAAGTTATAAAGAAATGATCTATTGAATCCAAGAAACAGCACACAGGACATTTAGAAGCCAAACTAAAACCACAAGTTATAAGGACATCATCAAAGGGAAGAAATGAATGAATCATTCTCCAAGTAAAAATCGAAATCTTTTTCTACAGCAGTACATTCCATACAAATTTTGAGGTAGGGAAATTACCTGTGAAGTTTGTGATAATCTGGTATGCAGTTTTAAAGGAGAAATTACCCAAAATATTAGGCTTCCATATGATTCTATCCTCCCTATCTTCCACCAGTATTGCTTCCTGTAGAAAAACCCGAGTATCATTTTCCAGATAAGCTGATATCTGAGAAAGAATAACATATTTACTTGGGACATTGTTGCTCAAAGGACCATGAGGACACCAATTAGAGGTCCAAGCATTACAAGTACCTTTCCCATGAATAACTAGAGAATTATCCTCAGCTATGGAATTAATAGAGCAAATTCTTTTCCATGTGACTGAAGATCTATGAGAAACAGGCAATGACCAAAGTAATTTAGACCATAAAGTTATGCCTAGTTGGCTTTTCCACCAAAGTTTAAGGGAACATGCATCAATTATTCCTTTAATAGATCTAAACCCCAGTCTATCAAAGGATGTTGGTTTGGCCAAACCTGACCATTTTTCCATATCTTATGTCCTTTACCATCAGTTTCACCCCAGAAAAATTTAGCCAATTTTTTCTCAAATGCTCTAATAATATACTTTGGGGGGTTTGTCACAGCCCATAGATGCTGAGGTAGAGGGTATAAACAGCTGTTAATTAATACCAATTTCCCCCCAGAGCTCAACCATTTGTTTTTCCAGTTTTTCAAGTTATTATCTAACCTTTCCATTAGGGGTTGAAAGTATCTCTTTAAAGTACGACCCTTAAAAATAGGGCAACCGAGGTATTGGAAAGGAAAGGATCCCTGTTTCATTTTCAAAATGGACCTCATTTGGATTAACTTTGAGCTTCAGCTAAGGAAAAAGTCTGATTTATGGAAATTGAACTTCTGCCCTGAAGTAAATTCAAAGATATCCAAGAAAGCCTTGATTTTGATTAAGTTAGATTTAGAGGCTTGCATGAAGATAATAGTATCATCGGCATACATTAGATGAGAAGTTGGTGAAATTGAAGATGACATCTGATAATATGAGAGTTTCTCATTATGAAAAATAAAGGATAAACTTCTAGAAAATGCTTCAGAAAAAATGTTAAAGAGGAAGGGAGAGAGTGGATCACCTTGCTTAATTCTTCTAGTTGCCTGGAAGAAACCCACTGGATTTCCATTTATTAAAACTGAAAAAAATGCTTGTGATAGATTGGATATTACAGCATTAAGAAAAGGACCATCAAATCCAAATTTCCTGAGTACAGATTTTAAGAAGTCCCAATTAACTCTATCAAAGGCCTTATGCAAATCCAGTTTAATAATGCAATTAGGGGTTCTAGCCTTTTTGTCTAAAAATCTCACCAATTCCTGAAGATAGAGGATATTATCAGCAATATCTCTATGTTTCATAAATGCTGATTGATTTGGTGAAATCAAGACATCCATGTAAGGTCTCAGTCTTTCCATTAATACTTTAGAACAGATTTTATTAATAGTATTAGAAAGACTTATAGGTCTAAAGTCGTCAAATGAACTAGGGGTTGCTTTTTTAGGTATCAATGTGATCCATGTGCTAGCTATTCCTCTTGGAATGGGAGAGCCCCTAATGAAATCATTCACTGCATCAACTAAGTCCTTTTTAATAATGTGCCAACATTTAGAATAGAATTTACAAGTAAATCCATCAGGGCCAGGACTACTGTTGCTACTCATTCCTTTTATTACTGCCTCCACCTCTGATTCAGAGGCAGGCTTAGCTAATTCAATGTTATTTTGAGCAGTAATCAAAGTGGGAATTTGATTCAGAAAGTGCACATAGTAAGTATGATTAGGATCCTGATTTGGTTCAGATAATAAGTCTGAGTAATATGCTATTGCCTCTTTCTGTATATCAAGTTGAGAATTTAGCCACTGACCATTTCTATCTTTAATTTTTGAGATCTGAAGTCTACAATTTTTTTCTTGTACAACCTTATGAAAGAAATGTGTATTATTGTCCCCTAATTTATGCCATTTAAGTCTTGCCTTTTGTTTCCAAAACTTCTCTTTCTCTTTCTGAGCTCTCAGCAATAGAGCTTTTTTCTGATTTAAATTAACAAGTTCAGTTAGAGAAGGATTTAAATCATAGGCCAATTCCTGAATACGAAGAGATTCTTTAGCATTGATTAAATTTGTGTCAATATGACCAAAACATTCCTTATTCCAAATTTTTATTTCCCTTTTCAACCTAATCAATTTCAGGAAGAATCCTATCAGTCCTCTTTCAACCATTTGTTTATCCCAACTATTCTGAATTAGAGTGTAGAAATCAGGACGTTTAAACCAAACATTAAGGAATCTGAAAGGTCTCGGATTGAGAGTAGACAGATTAGAAATATTCAATAACATAGGAGAGTGATCTGAAGTCCGTCTATTCAAAATTTGGATAGAGGAAGAGGGGAATTTTTGGTTCCATGATATGGTGCTTAATCCTCTGTCTAACCTTTTGGATGTAGGGCTCCTAAGTCTAGAGTTACACCAAGTGAATAGGTTGCCTACTGTGGTAATTTCCTGAATTGCAGCTGTGCTTATCCAAGTATTAAAATCACTAATACTCCCTAGAGAGGGTGAACTAGGACCTCTATATTCAGTGATGGTAGTAATGGTATTAAAATCTCCAATGAAAATAGTGTCCCCCTGATTAATTGTTTCTAAGTCCCTCCATAATGTCTTTCTACCTTCCCTATCTCTAAGAGCATAAATAAAAACAGCATCCATTTGTAGGGTTATAGATTTATGAGATATGTTTACATGCAGATACTGTTCATGGAATGAGAGGAGATTTACTGAAAGGTGAATAGACCACATCAACCAATTTTTTCCATTATATAGGGTTATTCCATCAGCAAATTTAAGTTTATCCATATAGGATGTAAATTTAGAGTTTTCATGCATTGGTTCTATGATACATAGAAATTGAATCTTTTTAATCCTGAATAAGTTGATTAATCTCAGCATTGATGTTTCCATACCCCTGATATTCCAAACCAAGAAATTTATTGAAAGAGAACCTATCATTGTTCACTTGACTTATGACTTTTAGTTGATGATCTAAGCATCATTTTATTTATTTGACTGAAGTAATTTGTCTTTTTACCTTTTGCCTTACCTGAATGAAGGGGCTGGTCCTGTAATGGGGTTGAACTCGAACTAGCTTGATGGTTTAAAATATCCTCCTGATCTAGAACATTATCATCAGAGTCCACCTGCAAAATAGAGAATCTGTTTCCCATTCTGTTTAGGAGAGAGGGAGATGCCCCATTCATCCTATTCAGACTAGAAAGGGAGGTCCCTACTTGGATATCATCAGAGGCATAGGCAATCAGAGTATAATTGATTAAGGCAGTTCTATGTAACAGCTTAGATACAGAGTTATCTAATGGAATCTGAGAGGTAGGATTTGAGAGACTGACAGATGCATTGTCCTGAACCAGTACAGGATAATCAGAAGTCTGTAAGTGTAAGTTTGTCTCCAGGTTAGGGTGAGCTGTATTTATGGTTTCAGGATGAAGTTGCTTAGTAAACTCAGCAGTTTCCAAGGTAGTTTGGTCTTCAGAGGACAGTAGTGGAGGGGTGTCAAATATTTTCCCGGTGGCTTGCCATTGAGGCTGAGCCAGAGGAGGGTCAAGCATATTAACATTTGCATTGGCATTAGCATTTGGTGGAAAGGCTCTACACTGAGATTTGGAGTGTCCTAATTTGGAGCAATGGTCACAGTATAGGGGTATATCCTCATACTCTACTTGGTATTTTCTATTGTTTGTTACAGAGCCTAGCCTGATGTGGTGGCTGATAGGTTTTTGAAGGTCAATTTCTATGCATAACTTAATGGCTGATGGTCTTGTAAGCATATCAGTTGCAAGATCGGTTTTTATGAAACTACCAATGCTATTTCCAATTGATTCAATTGCAGCCGAGTTATAGTAATACAATGGAACTTCTCTAATTATACACCAAACAGAGACTATAGGTGATTCTTTGTGGATAGAGAAATCAGAAGTCCATTTAAGCATTTTAAGTAGTATTCCATTAAAATTCCAGATTCCTTTCATCCATGCTCGTTGATAATCGTTAAGCAATTCGAACCTAATGAGGATATGCTTATAATCAAGGGAACCAAGTTGATACTTACCCGTAAAACCTACCATTTTGAAAAAGTGCTCCAGTTGCTCCATTGAGCATCTCCCCTTTGTGAATTTGCCGACCAAGGCATTAGCATAGTGGGAAGACAAAGTTGCGATCTGTTCGTCAGAATAAAGACAAGCTACATGTCCCAGATGTTGAGATTTAGGTACTAGCTCAGGATTATTTGGTAGCACTTTGGCTAAGGGAGGAGATTTATTTTTTACAGCAGCAGCGAAGGTTAGTTGTGATGGCTGAAATGAGATAGGGTTAGGGATTTCCGGTGTGGGAACCGCCATGGTCGACAACGGCGCACTAGCCGTTATCGGCACCGTAGCCGTTATCGGCACAGAGCCGTTTCCGGCGAGTAAACCTAAACCCAACAATCTATAGGATACGGAGGGAAGAGGAGTGGTGATGAAGGAGGAAAGAAGTAGAATGAGATTCACAGATGAGATTTGGAAAATCGCACACAATCGCACACGGTTTAGTCAAGTTGTATTAATATCATTTTATTTTATCAAAAATTAATTATTGCAATATTTTCATTATGTTTAGTTCAATTCGGAAAACTTAAATTTAGTGCAACACTTTTAAGGAGAATGACTTATGCATGAGTATATTCAAGAATTGCAAGATTATTAGTCTTTATATACAAGTACACATTGTTTGATCAGGAAATACAGCATAAGGGAATGGTGTTTTTAGAAAAACAAAAATAAATTGGCTTTGCCAATTGAGTAATTTCTTTTTGTAAACCTAAATCACAACGTTTTGTTTTTATATTTATTATTTTCTCGAGTTTATGTATTTTCATTAGACAATTGTATATTCAGTTATTTTTTATACATGCCAAATACTAGGTGAATTTTCATTATGATTTGATTACTTATACAAATTTGAAGACACAAAACAAGATGTCAAAAGTATTTACAAGGTCAATTACCATCAAATTATCCATTTTAAATCCGAAATGTTTAACAATTTCCAGGGAATGTGCACGCACTGGCTGCACATAACAAAAATAAGTTAGTGGCGAGTAGGGTTAAATTTGTCAATTTTAAAGCAAAGGGAAAGATTATTACCCCAATATAGAGGCTTCTTTCAATTCCAAGCTAATATGTAGAAGAAAAATAAAATAAAAAGAGTGTACGTTGCATAAGGAACGTGCGTGTAAGAAGCGTGCGTTGTGTAAATTTTGATTTTTCATTTAAGATTAGGGGATATGATTTTTTGTTCATAAAATTTGCATGCCGCTAACTGCTAATTACAAAGTTATTAATGTATATTATTTTTCTTGAGTTGCCAAAGAAATTCCAACTTTACACTTATCGCATAATAATTATTCCGTGACAAAAGAGAATGAGCGAATCGCTTCCCCACTACTTCATTGTTCCCTTTTGTGTAGCATTGATGGAGAATCAGCCTTTAAGACAGATCTATCAAACGATAGAGTCGACATTTTTCACTCATATACGATCTAGCCCATTTTACGGTATTGCTTTATCCATAGACCCTATGTTAGAGACTATCTCCAGTAAAATGAATCCTGTAAAGTCAAGGGATTTGCAAGTGAATATTTGATTGGCAATTTTGTGTGAACTTATTTTGAACAGGAAAACATTCCATGTTGGAACATGCTGATGCCGAATATTTACGCTAGGGTTTTATGGAAATCAAAGTCAGAATATTGCAGTAGTTTGGAATAAATGGAATTCGTATATTTGACTATGTATATTAGGCGTGTGAAGCATAGTTGATTTATGGAAAATCCCTACTTATATGGAGGTGATATATTCGAATATATGTGATAGATTGATATAAGATAAATCCCTTTATTTATGGGATTTGGATATGCTTCAAGAAGTAGATTTGGAATAGGAATATTGTGGAGATAATCAAGGAGTATTCCAATCTGTTCGTGGATATAAATATGGGACAAACACGGCTGCATACTCACGGATTTTACAGAGCAAAAATCTGCACACATATTTTTGAGACTTTCGAGAATTGCAAAGAGGTAAGAGTGACTTTTACACTCTTTTACCTTTTCTAAGTGGGTTTTGTGTGACAAGGAAAGAACATCGAGACTTGAAGACAGGAAGCCATTGAAGATCATCTTTTGGAAACTTTGAAGATTTGACGACTTGAGGATTTTAAGAAAAAGTGAAATGGAGTGAAGGCTAAAAGAGAAGAAGAAAAGTAGATGTTAATTCTGGGCGCTCATCGCGACTAGCAATAAACCTGTCGCGAGTCGCGAGTCGCGATGAACAGGTGTCCAAAATTCTTTTGCCTTTTTCTTGTACTATAAATAGCACAATATATTCTCTCTATCCTCACTTCTTCTCTTCCCGGTTTCAACCAACAAAACCCTTGGTTTTTCCCTCTTTTTCATCTTGTTTTATCTTTGATTATGTTTGGATCGTTGTTGTTAATTAGTATGGATTCTAGTAGCTAAGTAATCTCTTGGGAGTAATTGAGTAAGACTTCCAAATCCATGTAGTGAGATTCTTGATTTTGTTCATTTATGAACATTTATTGAGAAGCATTTATCGTGCTACTAATGCTATGTTTTACTTCATTTATACCATGTGTTGTTTGAGAATCAAAATTATTTGTATGATTGAAGTGTTAGGGTGTTAAGAAAGTTACAAATTTCTTAGCTCATTTGACATGAAAATCCAAGAACATGGAATTAGAACTTCTTGTGTAGAATGTGTTGTGATTCTTGCTAGATAAGTATGTTGATGTGGATTGTTCTCATATTTATCATATAGAAGCAAAGATAGGTTGAACCTTGAATGTGGTTTGTTCTAGGGTTAGCCTAACAAATGCTTAGTTTGATGTCCTTGGTAGGAGGCTTGCTGTTATCAAATCTATGGTTCTTCGTGTGAAATAATGTTGATTAAACACCTTTAGGCATTGTTTGTCCAAAGTGATTGTATACAAGGTTTGCAAAATGTCGTTGTTTGCGTTTGCAAATTACTATTAAGAAGCAATGAATGTTGATCTTCAATTGGGAAGTGATAACATTCCCCATAGGAAATAAATGTCAATGAATGAGTGAATGAATCTAGGATCTATAAGAGATTTGGAAGTGTGGAGCAATTGCCCCCAAGGCTCCTTTAATTGTTGATTAATTATCTTTTTAGTTGTTGTTGCATGATTAGCATTGTTCTCTTTCTTTGCTAGTTGTTTGTCTTTCAATTCGTAACTTAGGAAAAACCAACTAAACCCCCCTCACCCCACCCCTTGCTTTTATATCTATATGTATATCTATGCCTACTATGTTTTTCGCTTTATATGTTTAAACACTTAGAAAGATCTCTTTTCTCTTGGACAACCCTGACTTTCCATTATCTACTTAATTATAGATGGGAAGCATTTAGATTTTAAAAATATTAATTTTGAGAAGTACAACGACGACCTCCCAAATACGTTGAAAGTTCATTGATAGTCGTAAGTTCAATTTTTCTATACGTTGAAAGTCTATTAATAATTTTCACCAACCCATTGCTAGAATTTCACATAAAGCATAAATTGAGTTAGAAATAGGCAGTCCACTAATGAAATATACAACAATCATACTAATACATATACTTTGTTAAAGTGAAAGTTACCACTGTCATTATCCTTCTTTGAGATGTTGCGGTCTACCAACCTCAATTATGTTGCATCCCTTCACCTATGACATCACAATTTCCGCTAAGTTTAGTCATAGCATTAATTTCCCGCATAAAACAAACAAACATAAGATCCCCTGCACACATGCAACGTCGATCACAGTTCCTTTTCTTGTCGCACTGACCGACCGGATGATCGACGCCGGACATTCAAGCAACGTTCTAACGAAAATAATATCTTGTCTAGAATTAACCTTAATATATGCCTAGTGCTTATCATTGTTCTTTTTTTGATATGGTGTGAATGAAAATTTGTGGGAATTTGTTTTGATGGGAGAGGTGGAGGAGATAGGAGGTGGAAGCACTTTTTGTTTGGCAATGCCTCCAAATAGGATTTCGGGAAATTTTGCCAAAATTTGGGCATCCAAAACTTTTGGTTTCCCGCTAAACCTTTTTGATCAATCAATAGGTTATCGACATTGGTCGCATGTCGGTGAGGAATGCGAGATTTGAGTGACCCATGCTAGCCCAACAACGTAATATGGCCCAATAAGGTTATTATTTGACTTCGGTAAGACATCGCATGTGATGTCATTTTTATATTCTCCACCGCCCAAAATAAATAGACCAAATTCGAGGTATAAAGATTCGACCTTTACCAATGTTAGGTCAACTATGGCTTAACTTATTTTGTAAACTAACATAGATGCCAAAAAATTAAACCTTTACTCATGTTAGGCCAAGCATGGCTTGATTTCTTTTGTAAATTGACAAAGATGCAAAAAGGTTCTACCTTTACTTAGGTTAGGTCTACCGTGGCTTGATTTCTTTAGTAAATCGAAATAGATACCAAAAGGTTTGACCTTTACTCGTGTTAGGTCAATCGTGGCTTGACTTATTTTGTAAACTGACATAGATGCTAAAAGGTTCGAACTTTAATCTTATTAGGTTAACCGAGGCTTAACTTATTTTGTTAACTAACATAGATGGAAAATGGTTCGACCTTTACTTGTGTTAGGTCAACTGTGAGTTTACTTATTTTATAAACTGAGACAAATGCCAAAAGGTTCAAACTTTACTCGTGTTAGGTCAATTGTGGCTTGACTTCTTTTGTAAACTGACATAGATGCAAAAAGGTTTAACCTTTACTAGTGTTAGGTCAACCGTGGCTTTAATTATTTTGTAAACGGACATAGATGCCAAAATGTTCAACCTTTACTCGTGTTAGATCAACTATGGATTAACTGATTTTGTAAACTGACATAGATGCCAAAAGGTTTAAACTTTACTCCTCTTCGGTAAATATTGTCTTGACTTCTTTTGTAAACTTGCATAGATGCCAAAGGTGAACTTTGCTCGTGATATGTCAACTGTAGGTTGATTTCTTTCGTAAACTGACATAGATACCAAAAGGTTCGACCTTTACTCATGTTAGGTCAACCATAGCTTGAATTCTTCTGTAAATTGACATAGATGCCAAAAAGGTTTGACTTTACTAGTGCTAGGTCAACCGTGGTTTAGCTTCTTTTGTAAAATGACATAGATGCCAAAAGGTTTGACCTTTACTCGTGTTTGGTCAATCATGGCTCGACTTCTTTTAAAACTTATATAGATGTTAAAAGGTTCAAATTTTACTCCTATTGGGTCAACTGTGGCTTGACTTATTTTGCAAATTGACATAGATCTCACAGGGTTCAAACTTTACTCCTCTTATGTCAACCGTGACTTGACTTCTTTTTTAAACTGACATAGATGCCAATAGATTTGACCTTTACTCGTGTTAGGTCAACCTAGCTTAACTTATTTTGTAAACTAACATAGATGCCAAGGTTCAAACTTAACTAGTGTTAGGTCAACCATGGCTTAACTTATTTTGTAAACTGGCATAGATCCCTAAGAGTTTGATCTTTACTATTTGGGTAATATGCAAATATAACCCTATATGTTGGAGAAAGTGAAAATATAACCCTGAGTTATTTTTTAATGCAAATATAACCCTAATTATTATAAGTATGTGCAAATATAACCCTAAAGCCATTATTCCGGCATTGACTGACCAGGGTTATATTTGCACTTCCAATTATCGTAGGGTTATGTCTGCACTTTCATTTCGCAGGGTTATATCTGTACTTTCATTTCGCAGGGTTATATCTGTACTTTCATCAATTATATAGGATATATGCACTTTTCTCTTACTATTTTTAGGTCAACTGTGGCTTGACCTTTTTTTGTAATATGTATAGATGCCAAAATGTTTGACCTTTACTTGTGTTACGTCAACTGTGACTTGAGTTCTTTTGTAAACTAACATAGATACTAACAGGTTTGTCCTTTACTCGTATTAGGTCAACCGTAGCTTAAATTCTTTTATAAATTAATATAGATGGCAAAAGGCTCAAACTTTATTCCTGTGTGGTCAACCATGGGTTGACTTATTTTGTAAACTAACATAGATGCCAAAAAGTTTGACATGTACTCGTGTTAGGACAACCTTGGCTTTACTTCTATTGTAAACTGACATAGATGTAAAAAAAGTAGGGCTTATTATTTAATCTAGAAAAATAATTATTTCTGTAGTAGGAAAATAATTATTTAAGCTAAAAATAAAGTAGGGCTTATTTGGTGGGCTAATTTATTATCTTAGTGCACCAAAAAAATATTTGCCCAGATTGAATGTGGCCAAAGTCGGTCATGTAATAATATCATGTCGGTTAAACTGACAGGATGACCGACGTCGCACATACGTGACATATTATTCCATGATTCAAATTGACATTGTTTAATTACGTCAACACACACACACACACATATAGAAGGCAACCTCATATACTATTCAAATTGTTCATTTTTCCCACGTAATCCAAAAACCTGCCACCCACTCTCCTTCCCCTCATTCATCTTGCTCACAAATTATATATGCAAAATAATCTATAATCAATTTGAATTACTTTATTATTGTATTTTTTTTGTTAAATTGTAGTTATAATTACTATGGAATCAAAGTTTTTGTAATTTGTTACTTTTTTATGTCAGGTTCCTGTTTTAATTGTTCTTCGATGGCACTGTTCATGTATTTGGTTGTTATTTGTGTTATATTGTTGGTATGTATTAATGTGTTCGATTAGGATTTCCATATGCATGTGGCGTCTATCACTAGTCGGCCAGCTCTCGATCTTATTGACCTATAACCGACGTCAGCTATTTGTGTCGATCATTCATAGTGGTATAGGGTTTTAGTTTGAATGCGGGGTCTTTCACCAATCAGACTTGGTGTAGTTAGAACCAAATACATAAATTAGGCAAATATGATTTCAAAAATCCAAAGCATTCAAATCATGTTGTTTAAGTTGTGATATGGAAGATGTCTCTCTTGAGCATTTATTTTTCCATTACCCGCTGGCACATCAAGTTTGGTTCGCATCAGAGCTACATGTGAAGATTTTCGCATTTCAACAACAAAATGCAAACTTATTGGTTCAAGATATAATATTAGAACTAGAATCCAATGAAATGGTAATTGCAGCTGTTATTTTATCACAATTGTGGTATCATAGGAACAAACTTCTGCATGGAGAGGTCCATGAGTTCCAACCACATAATTGTGCTATCTATGCAACAAGAATGTTGTCGGACCTGGAAAGAATGAACGTTAATGTAACAATGGAAGTTGTAGCCAAAGCGACCCCTTGACATCATATGTCAACACACTCTATTTTGATGCGACCATATCTTCGAATAGAACATGTTTAGGATGATGCGTAAAATCTCATAAAGCCTTGTGGGTGTACGATGAATCGCATTATATACCACATGTTTATACATCAAAATAGGCAGAAGCTCTCGCCATCAAAACTGGTTTGCTCTTAGCCATAAGAAAAGGCATTCAAATAGAGTGTATTCAAGGAGATGTACAAATAGTCATCAATGCGGCAAAGAAACAAAATGAAGATATATCAGACTTTGGCCTCATCATTGATGACATAGTTACTCTTATTGCTAAATGTAATTGCCCATAACTAATCTGGATTAGACGACAGGCAAACATTCTTATACTTTAGCTCAGTATGCTAAAAGCTCCGTGGATTCTATTTCACAGTGGGATCATATCCCAACTTTTCTAACACACCTTTGGAATTAATGAAATCTCAATCTTTTATTTTTTTTAAAATATTGGATACAAAAGGCGCTCAAAGTGTATTCATCTTCAGTTCCGAGCTCAAAGGCGATCTTATTGTGATCACAAGCTTCTCCAAGCATTGAATACAAAAGCTTTCATCAATATTTTTCAGGCTGTTCTTCTGAGCAAGCGCAGCAAACATTGCTCCATGTACGTCAAATGTCTGCAGCTTCAGGTGGTTATTGAAGAATTCAACCAGATCAACTTCTGGAAATGGCAACAAAGAATCAAAATCGCCCGAGAATTCCACTTTCATGAATAGATGCTTCACCACGGTTGCCTGGTGTAACAATGTGGTCACAGCCTGCCAGCACCACTGAAGTCCCCTCACAGCCAGGGATTCTAGAGCTCCCAGATTCCCAAAATCCACAATGCACACTCGGCCTAAGTTATTTGAGATTGTTAGACCCCTTAAGCATTGGGTTTCTCTAACTTTGATCCAACTGCAACCCTGCACTTCAAGCAGCTCGAGCCGAGGAGAGGTGAGTGAGAGCGAGCAGTTACCCTGGCCATAGAAATCAAGCTTGCATTGTTGGAGAAAGGGCATATCAATGATGACGGATCCCAATCCCTCACAGCCAAGGAGAGACAAATGGGTCAAATTGGGGCAGGCCTTAAGAGCGGAACACAGTGCAGGATCATCCATCCTAGCTCCAACTATTTCCAGATTCTTGAGCCTAGGGAACGCATCCCAGTTAGGGGATTTGAACATCAACACCCCCCAGAGCTTCAAGGATTCCAAGTCCCCTGCAGCCCTAATGCAGTCCAATTTAGAAGGGACCTCGTCATGGCACGCCTGGTGGTTGACAATGTTGTCCATTCTTAGCTCGGGGTTTCGAAGGAATGGCCCTTGCTTTTCCAGCATCAAACTGAGGCCGGTGTTGGTGAAAGGGGCAATACACAACTAGCTCCTCCAATTTCTCAACCGAGGACACCATTCTGTAGATAATCTCATCCGGGGTCTCCCCGCCCTTGAGGGTATCAAAAATGTTCCGAGGGAAATACAGGCTCCTAAAGTAGGGCAACAAATCCTTCCACCGCTTGGAAACGTAAGAACAACACGTCACATCCTTGGCATTGTTAATGTGTGATAGGATGAATTGAAGGACTGCCTCTGGTACAGAGTCCATATCCATTTGTCATTC
This sequence comes from Rubia yunnanensis, assembly GCA_037428765.1. Lineage (NCBI taxonomy): Eukaryota > Viridiplantae > Streptophyta > Magnoliopsida > Gentianales > Rubiaceae > Rubia > Rubia yunnanensis. Next base: position 82,979,610 of record CM075068.1, read on the forward strand.
GGATGAGGATTTGAATGAATGGAAGGTTCAATCTTCTAATCTGAATTGTTTGTGGCGAATTCCAGAGTGAAAAATGGGAAGCCGGGGTTGAAAATTAGTAATGTGGTTTCGAATGAGGCTTTTGCAAATTCTGATAACCATTTGCATCATTCACTATAATTTTTATTCATACAAAAATGATCTAAATTTACGTACTATCGTATTGAATTTTGGTTTTACCGATTTTTATAATCCTATTTAATATGTTCCAACATGGCCTATTTAACCAAGTACGTAATAATTAAAAGCATAAACGACACACGACTTGGTTATGCAGTTCGGTGAAATCCACCTACATCTGCGGGGCCTGGCCCAGTTCAGAATGAATTCACTAATTAGAAAAATATAGTACAATATTACAAAATACTTATCTTTACTAACTATAACGTGTGAATTCTGCAAGCCCCCCATTGCTACCGATCCGCCATGATCAGACTTCCTCTAATCTCGAAACTCGTCGACGCTAGATCTCCTCCTCCCGAGGAATTATGGTGTACGATTCTGAACTTTGTGCTGCAGGTTAGGTATGTTGGAACATAGGAATCTGGCTCTTAGCAATTCTCGAAAGTCTCAAAAATCCGTATGCAAATTTTTGCTCTATTAAATTCATGTAGAACGCAGCCGTGTTTGTCCCCATTTATATCCATGAGCAGATCGGAATACTCCTTGATTATCTCTACCATATTCCTATTCCAAATCTGCTTCTTGAAACATATCCAAATCCCATAAATAAAAGGAGTTTCCTTATCACAATATATCCCATATATTCGCAAATATTAACTCCACATATCTAGGAATTTTCCATAAAACAAGTATGCTTCACGTGCCTTTCCCATAGAAGAATATTCATAATTCCATAAAACACAAATACCATAATCTTCTATCTCCATTTTTCCGTACAAGTTTCGACGTAAATCCTGTTTCCTTCGAGTGTTCAAACATAGAAGGTTTTTTTCGTTTCCAAATATGTTCACAAAAGCTGCCAATTAAATATTCAATGCAAATATCTAACTTTACAATCTCTCCTTTGGCATTTTGTGAACCCACAATGTTTTGGCCATGAATCTCGCAACAAAAAAAACTTGTCACACATATAGGTCTTCCAAACTTCACCTATGTTGGAACATATGCACAAAATACACACTACTGAATCTGAAAAAAAATTAATACCAGAATTCCCACAAAGCATGAATACCAAATAATCCAGAAATCCAGAAATCCAAGAAATCCATCAAAAGATAAAATAATTCAGATTACAGGGCCAAAAATATCCAAAAATCTCCCCCTGGAATCACACATATGCCAAAGACAACAAAACAGCATATGCCAAAGGCAATAACCAAGCATCAGTATACTCCCCCTGAGTTTGTCCTCTATGTTGGAACATAGATCAGAAATCCAGAATCATGGTCAAGCCTCCAAACATGCTTTCTCGTTTTCCAGACTTGTCTTCTCTGCCTCCAACGCTGCCATTTGAATGGCAATGGCTCCCAGTCTTGCATTCAGAAATCCTATCTTGGCCTTCTTATATGCTGCTACTGATGTGGAGCCTTATAATTTCCAAGGTAAGTCATGAATGTGCCTCAACCCAAAAGTCTTCTTGTTTGGCCTCAAAAATTCAGTGTCAATCATCACATCATTTGCTTTTCCTTTTACTTTGGCACTCTTGGCTAGTGCTGATATCAGTGCAGGATAGATAATCGCATCTTTGGCCTTGGGAGCAGTAATTTGTTTGACCAGATTTTGCTGAATGAATAGCCCAATATTTACAGGCTTATGTGTTCCAACACAGTATAGCAACTTGGCCATTTCTCTTGTCAATGCAGTGGTATTTGTTGATGGCATCTAACAATGAACAGCAATCTGATACAACCCGAAAAATCTTGAGGATAAGCATGATGCTTGTGAATACCCCGTTGCAGGCCACTCTACCGTATATCCACTTGAGATAGTAGCTAGGATTTGATCATCAGAGACTTCCAAATCCTTAGGAAAAACTCCATCCATCTCTAGAGTTTGAAGACCCAAAACTCTGTTAATTCTGGTAGCAGACAAGTCAATTATCCTTCCCCTCACATAAACCCTTCGATACTAAGGTGAATCGGCCTCCAGATTTCCAACCATGAGGTTAGAGTATACCTCAATCACAACCTGCTTATTATACTGCAGTTGAACCGTGGCTGCTTTTGTCATCCCGATTACCTCCAACAATTATGAGAACCCACTCTCCCTGTATGCTACTAAGTTCACTGGTCTCTCAGGGATAAATTTTCTTTTAGAAAAGACTTCTCCTATTTCATCTCCTTTTGAATCAAAATAAGAAAATGAAAATGCTATACTTACAGAGAGGGGAGGGAGTATTTTCTTCTTCATGCATTCCTGCCTCTTCTTGCTCCTTTTTGCTTGTGAAGATACTTTGGCATCAGCAGCCTTCCTCTTGCCTTTTGCTGTCTGGTAAAATTCATCAAGCACTTCATCACTCGAGTATGCCAAATCAGGAAGGTCCTGTGTTGGAACACACTCTGAACTTCCATCTTCATCCTCCTTATCAGATTGTCTTTCAAGCTGCTCATCTTGATCCAAGTCTTTCGGGTCAGTCATTTCCTCTCCAGGTTGCTCATCATACTCATTACTAGACATGTCATTCTGGTCTTCACCTCCCAGGTCAGCATCAGAATCCACATCCATAGGATTTTCATCTTCACACCGTTGTGTTGGAACATGCACAACACTGTCCTCCTCATCACTATCCGAAAGTTCGATTATCACAGGCTTCCTTAGTTCTTCCATCCTTTTAGCAGCACTTGAATCATAGAAGCCAACCTGTAAACTGTTTCCATATCTCACAACTTCCCTTCCCGTCGATTCTTCCTCATTAATTTCTCTTAAAAATACATACTTGGGCAAGGGATACGACAATATACATTGAACTTATCTTTTTCTCTGCACTCAGCATATTTTCCCATTAGAAAATGCACATTCCAATTCTCAATCCTCCTTATATCACCTCTATTACCCGTCACAAGCTTTTTGACCTGAACAGTCAGGTATTCACCCTCTATGCTTTTGATTTTTGTTAAATCTACAGCTACTCTATTTGCCTCTAACCATTTCATCTACACTCTTAAACTCTATGCCCATCAGTTTTAAAGGAGAAGGGTTAGGACCAGTTACCTTTCCATATCGGCCCTTCCTCTTGGCACTGGTGAGTTTTTCTTGTTCATCGCGTCCACTTCCAGAGCAACCAGACTCTTTACTCCCATTGGATTCCTTTTCCTCTACACCAGGCTCTTCAAAGTGACCAAGATTTCCTTCAGGAAGTACTTCGGCCCCAACTTGATCCGAGTTTTCTTCACATTTATTTTGATTTTCTTCAAGTAGTGGTTCGGCCTCAGCTTGTTCTGCACATTGTCCATTCCCTTCGACCAATATCAACTCCAAATTGACCGAACACTGTTCCTCCTCCATGACTTCTAAGGTTTGGGACGATCCTCGGAGGTCTACTTCTTGTGTGGGAATAGTTGGGCTGGAAGCCATTTTTTCGACAGGGATTCGGAGAGTAGTGAATTTGAAGATGATTTCCAAGATGATTTCTAGAGGGATTCGAAGACGGCCGAAAAAAAAATTTGGAATGATTTTGGACAACATAGAAACCCAAACCAACTCTTTAACTCACCTCCTCTTTTCCCGCAAAACTCCTTTTTTTTTATTTCCAAGGCTTATAATGATGACCCTTTTTCCTCTTGTCAACTCGAGATATCACATCAAAAATAACTTCCTACATACCATACAATCCATCTTCTATTTTTGTACATATTTCTTCTTTCTATATTTTTTTGTTCTTTTTTGATTTTCTAAACAAAATATTTACAACAAAATTTAGGTAACAATTACCTCTAATTTGACAAACACCTAAGTGTTGTTGAAGGCTTTCAAAGGTGGCGGAGTCCAACGGCTTTGTAAAGATATCAGCAAATTACTCGTGTGTTGGAACATATACTACCTCCACTTCCTTCCTTTCTACCAGATCTCTAATAAAGTGATGCCTTATATCAATATGTTTGGTTCTCGAGTGCTGGAATGGATTTTTTGAGATATCAATTGCACTTGTGTTGTCACATAAAATCTTCAAGGGGCCTTGATGTATTCCATAGTCTCTCAACATTTGTTTCATCCATAATAATTGTGCACAACAGCTTCCTGCTGCAAGGTACTCAGCTTCTGCAGTAGACAAGGAGATCGAATTCTGTTTCTTACTATACTAAGACACCAAATTTGTACCAATAAAGAAACATCCACCCGTGGTACTTTTTCGATCATCAGCATTACCAGCCCAATCAGAATCACTGTACCCAATCAATTCAGAATCTTGACTCTTAGAATACCAGACACCATATTCAGAAGTCCCACTTATATATCGAATAACTCATTTAACTATAGTGAGCGACTCCTTTGGATCAGCCTGAAATCTTGCACAAATCCCAACACTGAAACATATATCTGGTCTACTAGCTGTTAAATATAGTTAACTTCCAATCATGCCTCTGTATAATTTTCGATTAACTGCAACTCATTTCTCATCCTTTACAAGTTTGTAAGAGACACCCATAGGTGTTCGAACAACTCTAGAACTACTTAGACCGAATCTCTTTACTAGATTTAAGACATACTTACTTTGATTTATGAACAAACCATTCCTTCCTTGCTTGACTTGCAATCCCAGAAAGTATGTGAGTTCTCCAACCATGCTCATCTCAAATTTAGATTGCATAATGGTGATGAAATCATGTACTATAAAGGACGAAGTAGAGCCGAATACAATATCATCAACATAATTTTGAGCAATTAGTAACTTTGAAGCTTTTTCGAGCACAAATAAAGTGCGATCTACTCCCCCTCAACAATAACCTTTCTTTAGAAGAAAGTTAGTAAGTCGTTCATACCATGCTCTGGGTGTTTACTTTAGGCCGTATAGAGCCTTCTTGAGATGAAACACATGATGTGGATAATGAGGATCCTCAAAGCCTTTAGGCTGTTCAACATAGACCTCTTCATTCACCACTCCATTCAGAAACACACTTTTGACATCCATTTGATATAACATAAAGTTTATAGAACAGGCAATAGCGAGTAAAATTTGAATTGACTCTAGCCTGGCAACTGGTGCGAATGTCTCTTCAAAGTCGACTCCTTTCACTTGCGTGTATCCTTGAGCTACTAACCTGGCCTTATTTCGAGTAACCTGGCCATCAGCATCGGATTTATTCTTAAAAATCCACTTCGTTCCAATGACACCATTTCGTACAAACTGGCTTAGTTCTTCTTGCATAGCAGCAATCCAGTATTCACCCAGTAAGGCTTCTTTGTAGTTCTTTGGTTCAATGTGAGAAACAAAGCAATGCAATCCAACTAGCTTTCGGTAATCCACTTGAGGAACCGATCGAGTACTTATCGTGGTAGATTCAAGTTGCTCCTGTGTTGGAACATGGGGTTCAGTAGTGGGGGACAATGTTCCAACATGATCAGCTTTGACAGGTTTAGTACTACTCTGCTCAGTTGTTCCATCACGTTGATGAGGTTCAGCTTCAACTGATGGGTCTGCTTCATCAGGTTGATGCGGCTGTGTTGGAACATGAGTGTTGCTGGGTTCTTCTTCTACAACATCTAGCTGTCGTTCCTCCTCTAAATCATCCACAATAACATTTATGGATTCCATGAGAGTATTGGTTCGACGATTAAAAACTCTATAGGCATGGCTATTGATTGAATACCCGAGAAAACTTCCTGTATCACTCCGATTGTCAAATTTTGCCAACTGCTCTCTGTCTCTGAGAATGTAGAAATTGTTTCCGAACACATGCAAATATGAGACATTTGGTTTCCTGCCCTTCCAAATCTCGTAGGATGTTTTACTAGTGAATGGTCGCAGATACACTCGATTAATTGTATAACAAGCTGTACCATTTCTTGGGAATTTCTTTCTCAGCTAACATAACACGAGTCATGTCCTGCAAGGTTTTGTTCTTTCGTTCTACAATACCATTCTGCTGAGGGGTGATGGGTGCCAAAAATTCATGTTGGATTCCAAGCTCGTCACAAAAATCACTGAATAGTTAATTCTCAAACTATCTACCATGATCACTTCGAATTCGAACAATCTTCCCAACTGGACTTCCATTTTCTGTTTGTAACTTTATAACTAGACTTCTAAATACTCCAATGTATCGGATTTTTCTTTCAGAAAAGCTACCCACATATATCTGTAGAAATCATCAACACATACAAGTATATATTTCTTTCCACCTATACTAGGCGTATTGATAGGACCCATTAAATCCATATGCAACAATTCAATATTTCTAGAGATATACTGAACAGAAGAGTGGGGAGATTGAATTGGTTTACCTTGTTAACATGGTCCACACACAATTCTATCTTTGTTGGTTAAGGTAGGCATCCCTCGTATAGCTTTCACACTTGCGATTTTCACCAATGTTTTATAATTGATATGACCGAGCTTCCTGTGCCATAGAACTCCTTCATCTTACTTCAAAATCATGCATCGTTCTTCTTGTTCCAACAGATAGCAATTGTCTGATGATCTTATGCCTGAAAGAACCTTGTTTTCTCCGTGCTTCACTACACATTTGTCCTTCTCAAATTCTACTATCATATTGTCCTCACACAACTGACTTATGCTTAATAAGTTTGCCTTCAGATCTTCAACAAACAGTACACTTGTGAACACTAGAATACCTCCAATCCTCAATTCACCTTTTCCAATCACCTTGCTCTTCTTTCCATCATCGAAGGTTACATATCTGCCATCGTATGGAGTGATATTCGTGAGATATTCTGGAGTGCCAGTCATATGGCGAGAACAACTACTATCAAAATACCATGAATCTCTGGAATAAGCTATGAGAGAAGTATGTGCCACCATACATGTGCTAGATCGTTTGACAACACATACTTTTCTGATCGATTTTATATTCTGGACCTTGCCTATGTTGGAACATGCCAGAAGTTGTTATCCTGACATTTGGTCTCTGATCAGTTTTCTACATTGTTCCTTGGAATGTCCTTGAAATGTGCATTAGCTACAGATGAGCGGTTTTCTTTGATAAGGCATGCTAAACTTCCGTTTCACTTCTCGGATCTCAGTCTTGAGGGTTTCTGAATTCTCGTGTGCTTCAGTCTTGTGTGTGTTGCCATATCCAATACCGTGTTGATCACCAAAGCTCCTTCCCATATCCAGAATATCGTCAAGCTTTGCCTTTCCAGAATTTAGCTTAGAAATCGTTGCTTCAGACGTCTCAGCTCTCTTGACTGGTACTATCAGTTTCTCATCCAATTCTTCATTTATTTTTTCAAGTTCTGCAACTTTTAATCGCGATTCTCTTTTAGTTTCCATCAGCTTCCATTTTTCTTCGTTTAGCTCTTTGTTTGTGTCAGATACTTGAATCCACATAGCATACAATTTTTCATAGGTGCTGTAGATTTCTTCATCACTTACTAAAAGATCATCGTTTTCATTGCTGTGTGCCTCATACAGATCTGTGTTGGAACACACAACTTTGACTTTGTTAAGTGTGTTGGAACATCCATCCTCCAATGTATCATGAATTTTTGCTCCGAACGCCACATAGTTGCTGGTAAGTTCCCCTTCGTCCTTCTCATCTTCTTCATCTTCACTCCATGAGGTGACATATAATTTTCCCCGTTTCTTCCGGGTGTTAGCACATTCAGCCTGAATATGACCATATCTTTCACATTCTCTGCATTGAATTCGTCCAGGTTGTTTTGGTTCACTGTTTTGATTTCTGAAGAACTGCTGATTTCCTTGTTCAAACCTCATTCCATGATTATTTCCAGAGTCTTGTTGTCTTGGTCTATTTCCACCAAGCCTTTCCTGAGTTTTCTTATTAACTACTTTCTTTAACATTCTTGAGAAATTCTTCGTGATAAGTGCAAGTTTTTCGAACTCATCATCACTGTCAGACTCGTGCTTGTCTTTTGATGCAGATGTTTTGAATGCCAACTCCTTAGGACTTCTCTTTGTAGCCTATTGAAAAGTTATCTCATATGTCTGCAACGATCCCATTAGTTCATCTAGGCTCATTGTTGCTACGTCTCTTGCTTCTTCTATTGCCGCAACCTTCATTGCAAATCTCTTAGGCAGTGATCTCAAGGTCTTTTTCACCAACTTCGTTTCTTTGTAAACCTTTCCAAGTTGATATGCCATGTTAGAGATGTCCCCAAGTTTCCCGTTGAATATAGAAATAATGTCATCCTCCTCCATCTTGAGTTCCTCGAACTTTGTAGCCAACATCTGAAGTTTGGACTCACGAACTCTACTCGTTCCCTCATGAACTGTTTGCAGGATATCCCATGTTTTCTTGGCTTGATGACATGTAGAGATGAGTTTGAACTAGTTTTCATCAACTACAGTAAAGATTGCATTCAGTTCCTTTGAATTCGCCAGAGATGCTTTGAGGTCATCAGGTGTCCAACTAGCTTTGTCTTTGAGTTTCTACTTCCTTTGACTTGACTCTCCTTCTGCCGACTCAACATCTTCAGCAAGATGATTCCACCCATTCTCAATATAAAACCATGCCAGTTCATCCAACGAGTTGATGGAGACTCTTATACGTGCCTTCCAATAGTTGTAATTGTTGCCTTCTAGCAGAGGTGGCCGAGACACTGAAGCTCTTTCTTTAGTCGTCATGGTAAAATCATATCACACTTTCCTTGACACACCCAAGGGAATAATAAGTGACCAAGCTCTGATACCAAATGAATTTTGGTTTTACCGATTTTTATAATCCTAGTTAATATGTTCCAACATGACCTATTTAACCAAGTACGTAATAATTAAAAGCATAAATGACAGACGACTTGGTTACGCAGTTTGATGAAATCTAGCTACATCTGCGGGGCCTGGTTAGTTCATAATGAACTCAATAATTAGAAAGATACAGTACAATATTACAAAATACTTATCTTTACTAACTATAACGTGTGAATTCTGCAAGCTTCCCTTGCTACCGATCCGCCTTGATCAAACTTCCTCTAATCTCGAAACTCATCGACGCTAGATCTCCTCCTCCCGAGGAATTAAGGTGTACGATTCTGAACTTTGTGCTGCAGGTCAGGTATGTTGGAACATAGGAATCTGGCTCTTAGCAATTCTCGAAAGTCTCAAAAATCTGTATGCAGATTTTTGCTCTATTAAATTCGTGTAGAACGCAGCCGTGTTTGTCCCCATTTATATCCATGAGCATATCGGAATACTCCTTGATTATCTCTACCATATTCCTATTCCAAATTTGCTTCTTGAAGCATATCCAAATCACATAAATAAAGGAATTTTCCTTATCACAATATATCCCATATATTCGCAAATATTAACTCCACATATCTAGGAATTTAGTATGCTTCACGTGCCTCTCCCATAGAAGAATATTCATAATTCCATAAATCACAAATACCATAATCTTCTATCTCCATTTTTCCGTACAACAAGTTTCGACGTGAATCATGGTTCCTTCGAGTGTTCAAACATAAAAGATTTTTTTTCGTTTCCAAATATGTTCACAAAAGCTGCCAATTAAATATTCAATGTAAATGTCTAACTTTACACATATGAATATGATGAATGTGAACAAAACACCAAACACAATATAGTGTTATTTGTGTCCAACTATTATTTGTCATTTGCGTGGAAAAAAATGTAACTTCAATTGGAACAGAGATGTCACATAAAATAAAATAAAATTGCACATAATGATGTCACGGGGATTTTTTATGTAAATTTGGATGTTATTGGAAACTTTCCAATATAGGTACCAGCTCAAAGAAGCAAGCAAATTTTGTTCTCACTAGAACTGATTTCGGTTGGCTTTTCGTAACTTCCAAATTTGAAGGAAATCTCTGTTGACATTTCTATGGAATTTACTTGAGACACTATTTTTAATTATTCACTAAGTACATGCACAACATAACATTGTACATATTACTTTTGAAGTAAACTAGTTTAGTTACCGTTGCGTGGTGACTTTGATAACAAATTATAGAAATTCTATAGGAATGGTAAAAGAGATGTAATTTAAGCTATAAATGTACCAATTATACATGTAATAGAAGAGTCCATTCTTTCGAAGGCTAAGAGCTCGACCCTTTCGAGGGCTGAGAGCTGGACCCCTTCGAGGAAAGAAGTCTCTATCCCTTCGAGGACTGAAGAGTCCATCTCTTCGAGGGCAGGGAGCTCCACCCCTTCGAGGGATGATGACTCCATCGCTTCGAGAGCTGAGAGCTGGACCCCTTCAAGGATAGAAGAGTCTAGCCCTTCGAGGGCGGAGAACTAGACCCCTTCGAGGGCTAAGAGTCCATCCCTTCGAGGGCTGAGAGCTGGACCCCTGCAAGGGCTGAGAGCTGGACCCCTTCGAGGGATGAGAGCTGGACCCCTCGAGGGCTGAGAGCTAGACCCCTTCGAGGACTAACCATCCCTTTGAGGGCTGAGAGCTGGACCTCTTTGAGGGCTGAGAGCTGGACCCCTTTGAGGACTGAGAGCTGGACCACTTTGAGGGCTGAGAGCTGGACCCCTGCGAGGGCGGAGAGCTTGACCCCTTCGAGGGCTGGGTGCTGGATCCCTCGAGGGCTGAGAGTTGGACCACTTTGAGGCCTGAGAGTTGGACCCCTCGAGGGCTGAGAGCTAGACCCCTTCGAGGACTAAGAGTTCATCCCTTGGAGAGCTGAGAGCTAGACCCCTTCGAGGATAGAAGAGTCCTTCCCTTCGAGGGCTGAGAGTTGGACCCCTCGATGGCTGAGAGCTAGACCCCTTAGAGAACTGAGAGTAGGACCCCTCGAGGCCTGAGAGCTGGACTGATGAGCGTCGTTTAACTCGCCAAATAACTTGCAAATTCAGATTAATACTGATTAGTACAATGATAAGCAGGGTCGATCCCACAAGGAGCAAAAGCAATAATCAATCATTATTTTTTCCACTAATTTTGAAAACCTTTTCGGTGATGCCACCATGCCTCAAATAGAATGATTTTACTAACTTCTAAAAATGCAAATGACAACTTTAAAAATATGAAAAATAAATATATAAATGAATGATATCGGCTAAGAATAACCCATGCTAGTTAATATCGATCATAGGTGCAATAATGAATCGATTCCTACACATCTACCGGTTATAGGGAAGTAGGTATGCTTAACCCCCCAATTCTTCCTTACTTTATCGATAGTAAACTAATTATGATTAATTAACGGTTTCCCTTACCAAAATATTCCTAGAAAGTATTCGCTAAACCAGAACACATTTTGATAGCATTAAGTATTAAAAGAACCCGGTATAGCAATTACCAAAGTAAAAGCAAATAGTAACGCATGCTCAATTATTCCCTATCTTGCTATTACAATCTTGGCTAGTTAGCTATTTTTCACAAGACTGTGCTACTTACTAATCTCATCCAACAATTACGTATTGGCGGAAATTAGATAGCAGTATTCTAAAAGCATTTAAGTTGATCAGGCATAAACATATTAGAAATAAATTCAACCAAGAATAATTAAGAACATGCAAGAATAAATTATAATGTAATTAGGCCTCACGATTTATAAACTAACATTTGTTATTCTCTTCCGATGTATAAATTAGCTACTCATGATAATTAAACTAAACAAATAGTTAATATAATAATTAAACATGATAAGCGAAGTCCAACAAATAAGACAAGCACTTGATGTAGAATGCAGGACACAGAAAACGAATGAACACAAATAATCCAGTGAAGAATCAATGAGCAATGCACATGTATCCAAAACCTGGCATGGAAATCAACTCAAGAATAATGCTGGCCAAGAAATTAAACTACTCTCTGGTGTTCTTTTTGTCTGCGAAATTTTGAAGGAAAAAACTCAACTGTCTCCGCCTAGTAAAACAAGCAAGGCCAAAGAATATTTGGCTGCTCTGCCTGATAAAACAAGAAAGAAAACCAATATAACAAAACTCTGCTTCTGTCCGAGAATAAATAACAGATTTCCCAGAAAATCAAATCCAAGTCTAACTTTCAATTTTCCAAGATTCTCCTATCTCTACCAAAAATAATCCCTCCTTTCCGAGAATTCCATCCTTCCCCTTAAAATGCAAATCTTTCCCAATTCAAATTATGATTTAAAGAGATAAATTCTAATTAAATCTCCAAATATCTCCAAAGTTATTACCACAAATTCCCTCAATATTTAGTCCAAATCTGCTCCAAAAATATTGCCACAAAATAATTCCTCTTGAGCCTGAAAACTTTGATCTGTTACAAATAAAAATTTTAAAGTGCACATTAATCAAATAAAATCACAAGTAATCCCAATAAAAAAACAACAAAATTAACACACATCATGGACCCCTTTGAATGCTGAGAGTTCCTCCCTTCGAGGGCTGAGATCTCAACCCCTTTGATGGCTAAGAGCTGCCCTCGAGGGCTGAGAGCTAGACCCCTTCAAGGGCTAAGAGTTCCTCCCTTCGAGGGCTGAGATCTCGACCCCTTCGAGGGCTACGAGCTGGATCCCTTCGAGGGCTGAGAGCTAGACCCCTTTGAGGGCTGAGAGCTGGACCACTTTGAGGATAGAAGCCTCCATCCCTTTGAGGACTGAGAGCTGGACCCCTTCGAGGATAGAAGCCTCCATCCCTTTGAGGACTGAGAGCTGGACCCCTTTGAGGACTAAGAGTCCATCCCTCGGAGGCCTGAGACTGGATCCCTTCGAGGATAGAAGAGTACATCTATTCGAGGGCTGATAGCTGAACCCCTTCGAGGATAGAAGAGTCTATCCCTTCGAGGACTGAGAGTAAATCCCTTCGAGGGCTGAGAGCTGGACCCCTTCGAGGACTAAAGTTCATTCCTTCGAGGGCTGAGAGATGGACCCCTTCGAGGACTAAAGTCCATCCCTTCAAGGGCTGAGAGCTGGACCCTTTCGAGGGCTGAGATTGGACCTTTTTGAGCATAGAAGAGTCTATCCTTTCGAGGGCTGAGAGCTGGACCCCTTCGAGGTCGGATAGGTGGACCCCTTGAGGGCTGAAATCTGGACCCCTTTGAGGGCTGAGAGTTTCTCCCTTCGAGAGCTGAGATCTCGACCCCTTCGATGGCTAAGAGCTGGACCCCTTCGAGGGCTAAGAGTCCATCCCTTCGAGGGCTGAGAGCTGGACCCCTTTGAGGATAGGAGCCTCCATCCATTCAAGGACTGAGAGTTGGACCCCTTCAAGGACTAAGAGACCATCCCTTCGAGGGCTGAGATCTCGACCCCTTCAAGGACTGAGATTCCATCCCTTCGATGGATGACAACTTGACCCCTTTGAGGGCTAAGAGCTGGACCCCTTCGAGGGTTAAGAGTTGGACCCCTCGAGGGCTGGGAGCTATACCAGTTTGAGGACTAAGAGTCTATCCCATCAAGGTCTGAGAGTTAGACCCATTCGAGGATAGAAGAGTCCTTCCCTTCGAGGGCTGAGAGATGGACCCCTTCGAGGGCTGAGAGCTAGACCCCTTCTAGAGCTGAGAGTCTATCCCTTTGAGGTCTGAGAGCTGGACCCCTTCAAGGTCTGAGAGTCCATTCCTTCCGGGGCTGAGAGCTAGACCCCTTCAAGGGCTGAGAGTCCATCCCTTCGAGGGCTGAGACTGGACCCCTTCGAGGATGGAAGAGTCCATCCCTTTGAGCTGGACCCCTCCGAGGATAGAAGAGTCCACCCCTTAGAGGACTGAGAGGCCATCTCTTCGAGGGTTGAGAGCTGAACCCCTTCGAGGACTAAGAGTCTATCCCTTCGAGGGCTGAGTGCTAGACCCCTTCAAGGTCTGAGAGTTCCTCCCTTCGAGGGCTGAGAGCTAGACCCCTTCAAGGGCTGAGAGTCCATCCCTTCGAGGGCTGAGACTGGACCCTTTCGAGGATAGAAGAGTCTATCCCTTTGAGCTGGACCCCTCCGAGGATAGAAGAGTCCACCCCTTCGAGGACTGAGAGACCATCCCTTCGAGGGTTGAGAGCTAGACCCCTTCGAGGACTAAGAGTCTATCCCTTCGAGGGCTGAGAACTAGATCCCTTTGAGGGCTAAGAGTCCATCCCTTCGAGGGCTGAGACTGGACCCCTTCGAGGACTGAATAGTCCATCCCATGAAGCTGGACCCCTTCGAGGATAGAAGAGTCCACCCCTTCGAGGACTGAGAGGCCATCCATTCGAGAGTTGAGAGCTGGACCCCTTCGAGATTTGAGAGCTGGACCCCTTCGAGAGTTGAGAGCTGGACCCCTTCGAGGACTAAGAGTCCATCCCTTCGAGGTCTGAGAGTCCATCCCTTTGAGGACAGAGAGCTAGACCCCGTCGAGGGCTGAGACTCTATCCCTTCTAGGGCTAAGAGCTTAACCCCTTCTAGGGCTAAGAGCTTAACCCCTTCGAGGGCTAAGAGCTTAACCCCTTCGAGGGCTAGAACCCTTTAAGGATTGAAGAGTCCATCTCTTCGAGAGCTGAGAGCTGGACCCCTTTAAGGATAGAAGAGTCCATCCCTTCAAGGGATTAGAGTTCATCCCTTCGAGGTTTGAGAGCTGGACCCCTTGAGGGCTGAGAACTGGACCCCTTGGAGGGCTGAGAGTTCCTCCCTTTGAGGGCTCAGATCTTGACCCCTTCAATGGCTAAGAGCTGGACCCCTTCGAGAGCTGAGAGTCTATCCTTTCGAGGACTGAGAGCTGGACCCCTTTGAGGATAGGAGCTTCCATCCCTTGGAAGACTGAGAGCTAGACCCCTTCGAGGCCTAAGAGTCCATCCCTTCGAGGGTTGAGATCTTGACCCCTTTGAGGACTGATATTGACAGCTAGACCCCTTCAAGGGTTGGGAGCTGGACCCCTTTGAGGGGCTGAGAGCTGGACCCCTTCAAGGGCTCAGAGCTAGACCCCTTCGAGGGCTAAGAGCTGGACCTCTTTGAGGGTTGAGAGTCCATCCCTTAGAGGGATGAGAGCTGGACCCCTTCGAGGTCTGAGAGTCCCTCTCTTCGAGGGCAGAGAGCTAGACCCCTTCGAGGGCTGAGAGCAGGACCCCTCGAGGGCTGAGAGCTAGACCCCTTCGGGGGCTGAGAGTTCCTCCCTATGAGGACTGAGATCCGGACCCCTTCGAGGATAAAAGAGTCCATCCCTTTGAGGGCCTAGAGCTCTACACCTCGAATTGGTCCCCAAAATTACATTGTTTTGGTCGGCCACCTGGCAGCTCCTGTACCCGCACAAGGAGGCACCACAACTTTTGATTTGAACACCTTGACCTTGGTGGGATAAGATCGTTGGAACCTTAGAAGGGTCTCTGTTTAAATGATTAGTAATATAATGAATGAATCATAGAAAATATTAAAGAATGAATTATACTCGTTTGTCTTACGGTAGCGGCCGTCAAAGGAAAGGCATTGATTGGCTTTCGTTTGTGCCCATGCATAAATGAAGTGAGACTTTTTGATAAGCAGAAACAACCACTGAGTTTGGAAACCAAATTTAGGGTCGAGGGTCTTCCAGTGAGGGGAGTCTTTTCAGCCTCAATCGATTGGAAGCTGTTCATTTATTTTATTTATTAATCTAAACGAGTTCCGGGTTCCACACAGAGGGGGGAATGTTTGTCTTTTAAAATTTTGTATTAGGTTAGAATGGAATTTTGATCATTTCCGGTCACTAAATGGCTGAAAATGATTGGTCGGTGCCATAATAATTACTTTAGGACTCTTTCAATAAATACACTAAGCCTACAATATTTGATACTAACAATTATCCAAGTTAATCCCATCTACGGGGGGGGGGGGGGAATCCCGTTTGAAAAAAATCTTCAGTGGACTTAGAGCTTCCTAGCTTGTTAATATTTTCCTCTATCTCTTTAACCTCTTCCAGATTTATGCCAGCCGTCATCCGGATATCCTTCATTTGCTCCTCCATAGGGTATTCTGTAGGAATGACAATGATAGTATGACACTGTTTCTTCGTCGAAGGTTCGAAGGGGGCCTTTGAGGATAACCTAGTGCTTCTGTGGCATTTTGAGGAAGACCCTTGGTTATTTTTGGTTAAGGGACCAAGTGCCATTCAACATCTTTAACGGCAGAAATCTATGATTGAGCGGCAGAGCTTCCACTCGAGAGGGTAAATCCCTTTACTTTTAGTTCCGCTAGCCAATCGAGAATGAGGTCAAAGGCCTTCTTCTGTTGGGGAGTCCCATTCTCATGAACGTTAACCTCTTCCATCCAGTGGTTTGTAGCTTTTAATAGAAACTTTGAAAGATCATCCTTGCTAATCAAACAGGAGGAATGAATGCCCTGAGAAAGCACATAGGCACAAAGGCTTACTTTGTGTGTGGTGAGTTCTTCTTCATACTCAGTAAAAAGCTGCTCCATTTCCGTTAATTATACCTTCCTAGCCTCAATCTTCCCAGAGAGTTTTGTATTTTCTGATAAAAGAGATTCCACCAAAGAGGTATCTTCAACTGGAGGGCTCTCTTGAGAGGCTTGAGGGGCCAAAGTGGGTTCGCTTATTGAAGGGGGGGGGGGGTCTTCGCTAGCTGCTATTTTCCAAGCCAGTAAGTCCTCTTCAAGGCTGGCCACTTTGTGTTAAGCTAACAAATGATGTTCGGCAACTGAGTTCCTCTGGGATACCAGTCTTCAATTTTTTCCCATGTAACCAATCAAACGCCCATCCATTAATGATAGCCTGGTTACAGCGGTAAGGCAAGACTTCAAAGAACCAAATTTCAAATAAATTTGCCGCATTATTTCTTCTAGTTCTTTATCAGTATGATAAGAACCCTTGCCCATTTCCAAAGGGTATGATGATGATCCCCTGAAGGGAGGATGATCTTTAGATTGCCACATCTTTATCTCTGCCTCAAGGTTGTGGAGCATGTCCTTCAATGAATCTTTCTCTTGATTGCATTTAGAAATATTTCAAAGGGCAATCAGCAACTGTTTATTTGTCTCATCCAGTTCTTTTTGGGCACTTGAAAGCTCATTGCAAGCACCTTCTAGTACCATTTTAATTGAATTATACTACAAAAGAAAACAAAGGTAAAATCAAATAAGTGGGTATTTCCATTGATTCCCAAAAAATAAGAATAGAAAGCAAAACAGAGGAGGAAAATTTTACTATCAGGGACCAACCCTAGAATTATCCTCTTTTGATGTGGAAGCAATCATTTCTTCCACGTGAGTGACTGGGGAATCTTGCCTAGGAGAGGTGCCTACAACCTCTGAAAGGGGGATTGCTCAAATCCCCTCGGCAGTAAGGAAAGGCTCGAGCAGTTGCACTTGTGTTGCTGGGTGTTTTGCAGTTTGAGCCCTCTCTTCCACGTCTTGAACCTTCTTCTCCACAGCTTGAATTTTCTCTTCTGCAACCTGAACCCCCTTAGTGAGGGTATCCCTCTCTGTTAACCATTGATGCCTCTCACTATCCCAGAGCTTTTGTTTTTCTTCGAGCATTTTGTCCTTCCCTTTGAGACATTCTCTCACTCACAATATTTCAGCATTTTTTTGCTGAGATCCTGATGAAGGTTATCGTCGCCAATGGAAAAGTGGGATGCTATACTCATTGTGACTTCGCGGTAAACTCTACAAGCCTTGATCAAACGATTAACAGCTCAGTTGAAGTAAAATTTTTAAAAAAGGAGAGAGAGAAACAGATAGGAGAATGGAAAAGAACCTTAGGATTGGAGCCAATTCTTGAAAGGTGATGCTCGAATGGTAATGTAGGCACTGCATCACTTGAAAAGAGCAGAGGTTGTAGTTGAACATGTTCACCACCTCGAATTCCCGTAAGTGGCCTTGGTGAGGAGGAGCTGGTAGTATTATTGTTCGCCTCGTCCTCTTGCTAACATTCCCGGTGTGAGGAGATTACTCATTACGGACGGTTAAGATAGGCCTTTCGAGGCCTGCTCCAAGAAGGGAGCCCTGATTCGAGAGGGGAAACACTGGAGCTGTGTGGGTGGAAGCCTGATGTGAGGGATCAAGTATCCCCTCGGACCGAGCTTGGCCCTGCTTCCAGGGTCTTTGCTTCTTTAAGTCCTTTGTGAAACCCACTGAAATTGGTAAAAGAAAGAGAGTTATCTAATAGTGATAAATCTAATAACACAACAGATTTACTGATGACGATCTCTAATAATAATAAATTAATAACACAACAGATTTACTAACGACGGTCTCCATTCGAGGGTGCTTTATCCCCCTTGAGGATTGCCTCCCTCTCAAAGGATGTACTTCTTCCTCCTCCCTTAAGGTTTCGAGCTCTGGGTTTGGAGGAGGGTAAAAGCCAATTTTTCCGCTTATAGGGAACCTCGTTATGTATGGTTTTCCCATGTCCAGAAGCCAATTTCCATAATTTTTTGAGAGGGCGTATCGGTTATAAGAATGAACCCCTCTTCCCCAGGAGTATTAGCACCAGGATGAGATGCGCCCTTTCCAGCATCTTAGATTGGGCTGGAATCCTTCGGAATGGGCATATTTTGGGTATCTAGCAATTTTCTTCGGTGTACTAACCCCAGACTCACTTACACTAATTTCACCAGAAAATTTCTTTGAGGTGTAACCCTCGTAAGAGCGGGCCAAGATAATGGGGGGAGTGCGGGGGAAAAGGGAGGAGAATAGAAGGAGAATAGAGATGAACAAACTATAGAAGGAGAATAGAAATGAAAGTACACTATATAAGGCGAATAGGGATGAAAGAACTTACTGATTACTGGAAAAAAAGTGATGGAAGTCGGGATCGGTCGCAAGACAAATACGAAAGCCAAATTTTGTAGGAAGATGCCTGCAAATGAGAATAGGAAATATAGAGGTGCATATGACAGGTAAATATGGGGGCTGAAGTGATGGATAATTATTTCCACATTGGAAATACAAAAACTTATGGGAAGACGTGATCGCCTCTTTGTCTTCTGAGAGCGCGGTGATAGAGGGGTAGCGACACGGCCGGTTGTATTAGCACGCATGCACCATTTCAAAATCTTAAATGACGAATTGATAAGAAAACTAGATTCTCACTTCCTTGGGACACATCAGGAGGTTGTTATTAAGGATTTGGGTGTTGTCTATTACTTTCTTGGCTTAGAAGTATCACCCACTTCCTCGAGTCTATTTTTTTGTCAAGCTAAGTATACTTGAGAGTTCGAGGGCCTACAACTTGAGTCATTCGAAGACAGAAGACTCCATCTGTTTGAGGGTTGAGATGTCGACTCCTTCAAGGAAAGAAGACTCTAACCCTTCGATGATAGAGAGGTTGACTCTTTCGAGGACAGGAGCCTCCATCCATTCGACGGCCTAAAACTCGACCCCCTGGAGGAAAAAAGACTCCATCCCTTTGATGGTCAAGATCTCGACTCATTTAAGAATATAAGCTTGTAGCTATTTGAGGGCCCAGAACTCGACCCCTTCGAAGTCAGAAGACTCCATCCCTTCGAGAGCCGAGATCTCGACCCCGTCTAGGACAGAAGGATCCATTTTTTCGAGGGCTGAAAACTCGACCTCCTCGAGGATGGAAGACTCCATCCCTTTGAGGGATGAGATCTTGGCCTCTTCAAGGATTGAAGACTCCATCCTTTCGAGGATAGAAGACTCCATCCCTCTGAGGGCTGAGATCTCAACTTCTTCGAGGCCACAAGATTTCATCCTTTTGAGGGCTCAGATTTCGACTCCTTTGGGGCTAGAAGACACCATCTCTTCAAGGGATAAGATCTCGACACCTTTGAGGAAAGAAGACTCCAACCCTTTGAGAAATGAAGACTCAGTCCTTCAAGGATAGAAGAGTCCACCCATTCGAGGGCTAAGATCTCCATCCCTTCGAGGGCTTAGAGTCCACCCCTTCAAGGGCATAGAGCTGGACCCCTTCGAGGACTAAGAGTCCATCTCTTTGAGGTCTTATATCTCCGCCCCTTCAAGGATAGAAGATTCTATCCCTTCGAGGGCTGAGAGCTAGACCCCTTGTTAAAAGATTAGCAATTCTTAATGAAATAGATGTAGCAGTAGCTTGTTGAAAACCCAGGATTTTTACTTGATCTAGGATGTACGATGTATATGCCATTCCAAAGTGCTCTATTAATCGACTAATAAGTCGTTTCATGGCAGTTCCATCAATCACTTTACTATGAAAGACCAGAATAAATTCATTCTAGAAATAAAATAGGTTTGCGTCAGGTACACCTGTTACAATTTTCACTGTCTAATAACCAATTTGGTCTCGAGGTAAGGAATAATCAGTTACACCAAAAGATGCGGTTAATACACCCAGAACCACATCTGTAACCCAAGTTAATTCACGAGGTTAAGATATTATCTGAATAAATCTATTGCTAAATTGAATTATTTAAACGTAAAGTTAAAGTAAAGTTAATTTTTTGATTTCATTTTATATACTTGTTACTTTCTCTTTCTTGGTGCCATCTATAATGATAGGTGAATAGGAAACTTTCAATTGCTAATTTTGAGTATTCTCATATATCCATCCCTTCGAGGGCTTAGTGATGTGTCCATTTTATATAAATATCTTAGTACTATTTTGGGTCACTTTTGTGCTCTTTTATTATCGAGAGCTTGTGTTTTACCTTGAAATTCTCTTAGGGGGGGGGTAAGAGAAACTTTTTGCTCTTTTACCTCTTCTAAGTGGATTTTGTGTGACTAGGGAAGAACACGGAGGCAATGAAGACCGGAGGCCATTGAAGACCACACTTCCAAAGACTTTTGAAGACTTGCTACGAAGACATGAAGACCAGAGGCCATTGAAGACTTGGAGATTGAGAGGAATGACTATGAAGATGACTACATGCCACAAGAAGAAGAAAAGGACACGATGCAAAATTCTGGCACCCGTCGCGAGTCGCGATGGCCTCATAGCGAGACCGTCACGAGTCGCGACCAACCGTCGTGAGTCGCGACCAACTGGTGGCCAGAATTTCACCTTATCTTCTTTGTACTATAAATAATACTCTCTTTCCTCTCATTCACAACCTTCTGCATCTGCAATTTCAGTACTGTTCCAAACCCTTTTCTTTCCATTTTTCATCTTTGAATTCTCTTGTTTTTATGATTAGTTGTTTAGCATTGATTAGCATGAACTCTTGTAGCTAATCTATCTCTTGGGAGCATTTGACTAAGGCTTCCAAGCCCATGTCTTAAGAACAATTTGTAGCTTATTTATTGCTCTTACTATTGTGCATTTATGGAGCATTGAATGTGTTTGTTGATATCATTAATGTTGTTGAAAGCTTGAGTATATGAAATACTTGTATGAATTGCTTGCTAGGGTTTGGGGGAAGTGGGTTGATTTCCCCCCTTTCTTGATAGGAATCTATGAGTATGATTTAGAGCTTTTGATTGTGTTGATGGATTGATAATTGCTAGGTGAATATGATAATGTTGAATTCTTTGTCATGTTTGTCGCTTGTAGAAAATGAGAGAAGTATATGAATGTTGATCGTTCTTGACCAATCTTGTGTAAATGCATAAATCGATTAAACGCTTAGACACGGTGTAGTGTTTATAAGTGTTGCCGAGTTTGTTGATTCTTCATGCTAAATGCCATCAATGGGATACCTTGAGTCGTGTTTTGACTACGGGAGTCATTGGTAAGGTTTGATAAGAGATATCGAATTCACTCTTGCAAACTAGTATCTAAGAAGGATAGAAGTTTAGCCTTCACAACAAGTAGTGAAAGTAGTAAATAAGTTGCATGTTCAATGATGGATAAGATGTTTGGAAGTGGAAGTCAATTGCACCCAAGGTTCCGTAAATTGTTATTTTCATCCTATCTTTAGTTGTATTGCATGATTAGCATCATTCTCTTACTTTTCTAGTTGCTGTACTTTAATTTGTTAACTTAGGATCAAACCAACCAAACCCCCCTCCCCTTGTTTACATGCTTTTATATGTATCTATGTATGTAAGTGCTTAGTATGTTTTCTCCCATATATGTTTAAAACACTTGAAAAGATCCCCCTTCTTGTGGATGACCCCGACTTGCCATTATCTACTTAATTATAGATAGGAAGCATTTAGGGCTTAAAAGTATTAACTTTAAGAGGTACGGCGGTGACTTCCCACTTAGATCTCCACCCCTTCGAGGACTGAAGACTACATCCCCCCAAGGGCTCAGAGCTAGACCCCTTCAAGGGTTGAGAGCGGGAGCCCCTTTGAGGACGGAGGGCTGGAAGCCCTTCGAGGATAGAATAGTCCATCCCTTCGAGGGCTTATATCTCCACCCCTTAGAGGACTGAGAGTCCACCCCTTCGAGGGCTGAGAAGTTGAACTCTTCTAGGCCTGAAGACTCAATCTCTTCAAGTGCCGATAGCTAGACCCCTTTGAGGATAGAAGAGTCCATCCCTTTGTGCGCTGAGAACTGGACCCCTTTGAGGATAGAAGAGTCTATCCCTTCGTGGACTAAGAGCTGGACCCCTTCGAGAATTGAAGAATCTATCCCTTCGAGGGCTGAGGGCTGGACCTCTTCGAGGATAGAAGAGTCCATCCCTTCGAGGGCTGAGAGCTAGACCCCTTCAAGGATAGAAGACTCTATCCCTTCGAGGGCTTAGATCTTCACCTCTTTGAGGCCTGAGAGTCCACCCCTTCGAGGGCTGAGAGCTAGACCCCTTCGAGGATTGAAGATTCCATCCCTTCAAGGGCTTAGATCTCCACCCCTTCAGGGTTTTAGAGTCTACCCCCTCGAGGGCTGAAAGTTGAAACCCCTTCGAGGATTGAAGACTCCATCCCTTCGAGGGCTAGGGCTTAGATCTTCACCTCTTCGAGGACCGAGATTCTACCCCTTCGAGGGTTGAGAGCTGAAACCGCTTCAAGGACTGAAGAGTCCATCCCTTCGAGGGCTGAGAGTTGGACCCGTTCAAGGCTTGAAGAGTTCATCCCTTCGAGGGCTAAGAGCTAGCCCCCTTCAAGGATTGAAGAGTCCACCCCTTCGAGGGCTTTGATCTCTACCCCTTTGCGGACTGAGTGTCCAGCCCTTCGAGGGCTAAGAGCTTGGACCCCTTCGAGGACTCAAGGCTCCATCCCTTCGAGGGCTGAGAGTTGGAGCCCTTCAAGAATTGAAGAGTCCATCCCTTCGAGGGCTGAGAGCTGGACCCCTTTGGGGATAGAAGCCTCCATCCCTTCAAGGGCTTTGATCTTCACCCCTTCGAGGACTAAGAGTACATCTCTTTGAGGGTTGAGAGTTGGACCCCTTTGAGGACTGAAGACTCCATCTGTTTGAGGGCTGACAGCTAGACCCCTTCGACGGCTAAGAGTACATCCCTTCAAGGGCTTAGCTCTCCACCCCTTCGAGAACTGAGAGTCCACCCCTTCGAAGGCTGAGAGTTGGAACCCCTTCGAGGACTGAAGACTCCATCCCTTCGAGGGCTCGGAGCTGGACCCCTTCGAGAATAGAAGATACCATCCTTTCGAGAGTTGTGAGCTCGAACCCTTTGAAAACTAAGAGTTAACCCCTTCAAAGATCGAGATCTCGCCCCCTTTAAGGACTAAAGACTCCATCCCTTAGAGGTCTGAGAGCTAGACCCATTCGAGAATAGAATACTCCATCTTTTGGAGGGCTTAGGTCTCTACCCCTTCGAGGTCTGAGAGGTGGAACTCTTTGAGGCTTGAAGACTTCATCCCTATGAGGGCTAAGATCGTGGCCCCTTCGAGGACAGAAGACTCGATCCCTTTGTGGGATGAGAGCTAGACCCATTCGAGAATAGAAGACTACATCCCTTCGAAGGGTTAGATCTCTACCCCTTCGAGGACTTAGAGTCCACCCCTTCGAGGGCTGAGAGCTGGAACCCCTTCGATGATTAAAGGTTTCAGCCCTTCGATGGCTGAGGTCTCGACCCCTTCGAGGGCTGAAGAGTCCATCCCCTCAAGGGCTGAAGATTCCATCCCCTCAAGGGCTGAGATCTCGACCCCTTTGAGGGCAGAGATATTGACCCCTTCGAGGGCTGAGATATTGACTACTTCAAGACCTAACACCTCTACTCCTTCGAGGAATGAAAACTCCATCCCTTCGAGGAAAGAAAACTCTATCCCTTCGAGGGCTGAGAGCTCGACCCCCTCAAGGACAGAAGGCTTTATACCTTCGAGGGCTAGGAGGTAGACCCCTTCGAGGATAGAAGACTATAGCCCTTCGAGGGCTGAGATCCCGACCCCTTCAAGGACAGAAGCCTCCATCCCTTCGAGGGCTAAGACCTAGAAGCCTTCAAGGAAAGAAGACTCTATCCCTTCGAGGAATGAAGACTCTATCCCTTCAAGGGCTGACGTCTTGACCCCTTCAAGGATTGAATACTCCATCCCTTTGAGGGCTAAGATCTCGACCCCTTTGAGGACTTAAGAGTTCATCCTCTGGAGGGGTGAGATCTCGACCCCTTTGAGGACAGAATACTCCATCCCTTTGAGGAATGAAGACTCTATCTCCTTGAGGGCTGACATCTCGACCCCTTTCCGGATTGAAGACTTCATCCCTTCAAGGAATGAAGACTACACCCCCCTCGAGGGCTGTCATCTTGACCCCTGCGAGGATAGAAGACTCCATCCCTTCAAGGGCTGACATATCGACCCGTTCAAGGACTAAAGACTCCATCTCGTCGATGGCTGACATCTTGAATAGGTACTTGTCAAATAGATCGAATGGAATCCCTCCACTTTAAACATCACCTCTCGAATGGGTACCTCTCAAACATGTCCAGTGGAACCCCTCCCTTCCCGAATAGAACACTCCATTCCTTCGAAGATATAAGAATCCATATCTTCGAGGACAAAAGACTTCATCCCTTCAAGGGTCAACAACTCAACCCCTTCGAGGACAGAAGACTCAATCCCTTCGAGGGCCGAGAGCTCAACTTCTTCAAGGATAGAAGACCCCATCCCTTCGAGGGCCGAATAGGTACCTCTCCGATGGTACCTTCATCTGTTGAAGTTCCACAGGGATTTGTTCAATTTAAATATGATTAGTTTAAAATTTAATATATATTATTTCATGCCAGTTAAAATTCAAATGTACCTTCAAATGTACAATATTTATGCCAGCTAAACTTTCAGTTTAAAATTTAAAACGTCGTTGGCGAAAAACTTGTAAATGTTTTTGAAAACTATACAACCGAGTAATGTATAATTCTTACAGTGATATAGTAATAACTCCGACATTTCTTAGGCATGCAATACTAACACATTGAAAAAAATTTGTACAACAGAGCTGATAACAAATGAATTATTGCTGAATTGATCACCACACAGTGCTACAATTTTAATTTATCAACCTTAGAGCTCACTTGCACCAAATGATATATGAAAGATGTGACAAAAAAGAACATTCGTAAAACAAAAGATCACTTGATTTGAGAAACGATGTAACAAAAGGTTTCTGTTGGAATTAGCTTAATTTAGGTTTCTTCCCTTCTGCCTTTGATAGCTGAAAGTCCTCACTTTCGGATTGGGGAAAAAGGTTCTTTCTTGCCTTTGGTGAAGGTGGTCCACAATCTGCAGAGTCTATGATTGAAGGAGCATGGATTATATTTTTATTAGGAAGTAAGGAAATGTAATGATAAGGTAGAAGTATTATATCAGATTAAATGCAATTGTACCTTGAATAGTAAGTTGTGTTGCAGCAGGTGGAGTTTGAATCTCCAAATGTGATTGGTTACCACCTTTTTTAGCCAATTGAATAGTTGAAACCTGGTCTTGCAAGCATTATTTTTCAGCAAAATTAAACACAGTATATCTTGGGGTAAACTGGTCACCCTTTAATTTGGAGATTTGAATTTGGACAATGCACTCAACATTGTCAACGATAGAATGGAGATCTTCAATGTATTCCTATGATAAAAATTGTCTTATGTTTAAACTCAATGCATGGGTTTTCATATGATAAATTCAAAGTCCTAATTGATATGTCAAAATAGAAAGCACTAACCTATGTAACCCCATCAATAGCTTCCATTGCTGTCAATCCCAATAATCTCTCAGCAGGTTCACCGAAGAAGGTAGCAGTGATAAAACCACTGTCATCGATAAGATATGCTTAGAAGCGACACCTACGTAAATAACACATTCAGAATAAGAATAGGAGTAATCTAGTAACTATGTGATATTTAAACAAATACATATTTTGAAGACATTAATAATATATAATGGAAGAAGTTGCTTGGTTTATAACCTTGGTTGAGCAAGCTGCTTCTCTTGGCATAAAATGCAGGTGAATTCATAATGTAAGGAGGCACTTGTTGAACGAAAACATTTGACGCATGCCATATAGTAATAATTATGAGAGATGACCTTGAAAGATATCTTCACCTCTGAAGTCACCATCTATTTATGAAGAAAATTGTTCAATCACAAATAACGCCCAAACTAAAGAGGTAAACATGGTACCGGGGAAAAATGGGACATTATTTTTACCTTTGAGTTGGTAAAAATAATACCTTGAAAGGAATCAACCTTGAGTCGATGACAGATTAGTACAAGCAGGTCATCAACGGTGGCTTGCAATTGTTGGCCTTCATTTTCAATAAATTCTTGCCACATAGTGAAAGTCAAAGGATGTAATCTAAACATGGATGACAAACATTAAGGCAAATTGGGATATAGAAGATAATTGTATAATAATTTTCCAATAGAAACTATTTTTTCTTACTTGTCATGAACAAGAACAAAATTTTGAATTTTCTTGGACCCACTCGGTGTGTTGACAATGCGAATTGGGAGGCATTGAGAAATAATACCTATAACATCTGTAATTTTATACTGTTAGTAAAGATAAAAAATATGTTCAGATTTAATGTGAAGAGACGCATTGGGAAATGATTACTATCAGTTCTTGAGGTTTATTGACATGTTCATGGATTCTTTCAAATGGTACTTAGGAATGTTGAGCTGAAATTAGATGGCCGGAATCAGGCACTTCTTCAATAACCGTACTCGTGTCGATGATCCACTGCATTGCTATATCGCCCTTCTTATATCTGGAATCAATTTCTCTTATGTTTTCATTCGATATCTTGTACCTGTTATAAACCTGAATTCTTTGGCTCATGGTTTCACATGCTTTCTTAAACATTATACCTTCCACTTTGGCTCCCTGTATTATCAATAAATCTATCAGTATAAGAAATGATGATATTATAGACTATTATATGTAAAAAAAGAGTTAATTACCTTTTCATCAAAACAAATAAATTTTTGGACTTTTGTAGGACTCCTATAACGACTCTGATCCAAGGACGATCAGTATTGCGTAGTTTATCAATGGTTTTTTCTGATGCCATAGTTCCTGCATAACATATAATGATATCTCTAAGTGATTCAATATTTTAGTAAAGATTTGAAGTATGGAAATTCAGAGTATAATACATGTATAGTTGTATTTACTTTTCTGATTCGATACTTGAGGAATATTTACGTTGCTGGTATAATTATATGTTATTAGAAATCGAAAAAGGAGAACAACATTAGCATAATGTTTTGAAATTGTGTAATAACATTAAAAAAGAGAAAACAAATAAGGAAAGGAGATTGAAGGAAGTTACCAGGATGTTATGTTTAGAGCAGCTTCTGAGTCTTTTTCTTGTTTTGTTGTTACCTGAGATGAGATGACAAGATGATGATTATGATGACGACGAAGGTAGGGAAGAAAGGTAAATATATGTACGCAAATGTATTATAAATAAATATATAATTATATGTAATTTAGAAATCAACAAAGGAGAATAGCATTAGCATAATGTTTTCAAATTGTGTGCTAACATTAAAAAAGAGAAAACAAATAAGGAAAGGAGATTGAAGAAAGTTACCAGGATGTTGTGTTTAGAGCAGCTTCTGAGTCTTTTCTTTCTTCTTTTGTTGTTACCTCAGAAGATGAGATGACAAGATGATGATTATGATGACAACGAAGGTAGGGAAGAAAGGAAAATATATGTACGCAAATGTATTATAAATAATAAATATATAATTATATAATAATATTTTGAAATAATATATACATATATATATTCTTATATTATTATTATTATATTATAAAATATAATAAGGAGATAAGGAGATAAGAAAGAAGTGCATATGAAATTGTACAAATGATTAATAGAAGGTGGATCAGAAGTATAATGAGAAGAAGGTAGCATACTGACTACCGAAGGTGAAAATGATGAGAAGAAGGTAGCATACTGACTACCGAAGGTGAAAATGATGAGAAGAAGGTAGCATACTGACTACCGAAGGTGAAAATGATGAGAAGAAGGTGGAACAATATTTGGGAAAAAAATCTTATATAATAATAAGACAGGGAGATAAGAAGGAAGAATATATTGGAAATTGTGCTAATGATGAGGAGAAGGCAGAACAATAGTACACTGAACTCGAGAAAATATTCTGGTGAACAAACAGTTTTAAGACAAGGAGGAACAGTAATAGGCTGTGCTTATGTATATATATATATATATATATATATAATAAGGAGATAAGAAGGAAGAGTATAGGAAATTGTGCAAATTATGAGAAGAAGTTGGAACACGACAACACGGTATCCGATGAAACATTCCTGTCAACAACCAGTTTTAAGAGATGGCGGAAGAATAATACACTGTAGCTGAGAAGAAGGTAACATACTAACTACAGAAGGTGCAAATGATGAGAAGTAGGTGGAACCGTATTCCAAGAAATATTCTGATATAATAATAAGACAAGGAGATAAGAAGGAAGAGTATAGAAAATTGTGCTAATGATGAGGAGAAGGCAGAACAATAGTACACTGAACTGGAGAAACGATTCTAGTCAACAAACAGTTGTAAGAAAAGGAGGAACAACAATAGGTTGTGCTTATGTTTATATATAAAATTTTAAAAAATATATATAAAATAAGAAGATAAAAGGGAAGAGTATAGGAAATTGTGCAAATGATGAGGAGAAGTTGGAGAGGTGAAAATTCCATTGGAGGTTCGAGCAGTGGTGATTGGAGTGCTACACCTGAAACATCAATTCTCGAATGAATATCACTCGAACCTCTCTATTGGAGAGAGAAAGAGAGAAAGTGCATTTGGAATTGACTTCTCGAATGACCACCTCTCGAACCTCTCAACTAGAACCTTTACACTTAAACCTTCTCCAGCTTAATCCTCAACTCTCGAATCATTACCTGGTGAACCCCTCTGGTGGAACTCCTGTAATGTAACCTCCAGCACTTGAATGTTCAGTTCTTGAACCAGTACCTATCAGACTTTTCCAATTTAATCTGTCCAGCTTATTCTTCATTCCTCGAATCCCTCAACTGCAAATACATCACCTGAACATTCACATCACTAATCATTAGCTCTCGGACTCTTATAACGGAACCTCCCCACTTGAACCCTCTGCATTTGAACGCTCACCTCTAGAACTAGTACCTCAGGAATGAAATTTCAACTTTTAAATTTCCACTGGAACTTTGGATGCTTCAACTCCTAATGAAATGTTTACTATTGAAACCTTCCCTCCAATCCATTTGAGCCAAAAACTTAACTTTCGAACCTTCCATTCAAACTCTCTCGATTCGAACCTTGACACTCAAACCTTCCAGTCGAACCATTTTGACTCAAATCTCTCCACTCCAATGGAAAACTTGATTTAACTGATGTGTTTACTCAAGTGTTGCGGACATATTTGACTTGCTCCAGTAGAACCCTCTCCGATGGAGGTGAAAGAATTTGAATATTGTATTACTACAATTGATTATTTGAAGAACTATTAAACACATACCTTTAATATAGGTCCAATGAGATATATATATATATATATATATATATATAACAAGATCATTATTGCAATATATTGGACAATAGTCGTTGAATCTGAAATCTGCACATCAACATTAACCAAATAGAAGCAAGCTGTATAAATTATTTAAACCTGAAGAATTGTTCCTAAAGGCATCTATAGAAAATGAAATAAGGAAGTACCTGCAAGTTGAAAAATGAGGGAGCTCAAAAAAATCTACCAAATCCAAAAGGAGAAGACAAAATCAAACCGTACATTGCAAAATATGCAACAGAAAAGGCAAAATGTTGCAGATCCAAAACAGGGAGCACATGATGAGAAAAAATAGAATAACTACTGCTCTTCAAAAATCACCTTGTAAACTATATTTTTATTTTTATTATTTAGCCGTGCACCATCGAATGTCGAAGGTGTCAAAAGAACCTTGACAAATTCAGAGGTTTTTACTCGGGATAAAGCAACATATAACTGACCATGGGAAAAGATGGGTTGTTCTAAATATAGTCCAACAAAATCTAATGTCTTCCCTTGGGACTTATTGATTGTCATAACAAAACAGAGTCTCACTGGGAATTGAAATCTTTTAAATGGGATGGAGGTGTTATTACTTTGGTTACAAATAATTGGTATTCTAGGAATAAAAACTTGTTTGCCCTTACAAAGCCCCAAAGCTATCTCAGCCCTAATGGTTGATTGACAAAACTCACGACATATTAATCGAGTTCCGTTACACAGTCCCTTGGTTGGATTTAAATTACGTATGAGCATGATAGGACAATTTGGTTTTAACACTAATTTATGGGGTGGGAGACCTTTTGGATGAAGTATTGAGAAAATCCTCATGATCACTCTGATTGTTTTCACTCAAAGTTCTATCGGTACTAATATATAATCTTGGAGTGCTAGGAAAAGCATTAATCAAAAAGTTTTTTATGTTGTCAACGACAGCATTTGTTGCAGCCAAAACACACCTTCCTATCATATCAATTGGATTTACTGGATATGCAGCTAAATCTGTGAACACACATTAAATCAACCTGTAAAAAATTCAAATATTGTCAATGTCTTCATTAATAATCGATTCATTATGCAGAAGGCCTGTGCGAAAAGGATAAAAATATCTTACTTTTGGATGGATGCTTCTTTCCCAAAATATGGGATAACAATGTGAGCTGGCAATTCGATCTCCTCATTGTAATCAATATGTTCTGTCCCTTCACCTATACGTAATAAAAAAGAGCAAAACTGAGGATAATTTAAGGCCCTCATGTTTTGCTGAAGATGGAACTTTTCCAATTTTGGCCATAAATGAGAATACACAATGGATGCTTGAACTGTTCCATCTCTTGATGCACCTAGTATAACAGGTAAAGTTTGCCTAAAATCTCCTCCTAAGATAACAACCTTACCACCAAATGGAGTATTGGTATCCATGAGATCTTTTAGTAACATATCCAAAGCTTCTAACGATTGACGTTTTCCCATTGTCGCCTCATCCCAAAAAATCAACTTAGCTTCTATTATTAACTTTGCTAAACCACACTGCTTGCTCAATTGACAAACTTCGGTGTCAGAACAATCAAATGGCAACTTGAAAAGGGAATGTGGAGTCCTTCCTCAAGGCAATATAGAGGCAGCTACTCCAGAAGATGCAACAGCCTGTGCAATATGACTTTCAGACCGCAATGTCGAAAGCAAAGCTCTATACAAAAAAATTTCCTCTACCACCAGGCCCGTCAATAAAGAAAGATTTTCCACTGTTGGCCATAACACTTTGCATGATCTGATCATATACTAGCCTTTGCTCAACATTTAATAGACAAGGCAGTAGTAATTCTTCATCAGAAATTTGAATACTCCTCTCACTGACTATTTCACGTGTTTAAACCTCATGAGCTGATACATCAGCAATACTATCCATCAAACCATAATGTTTAATATCCCTACCCATTTCAAACAAAAATCCATTTATAATATTCAAAACCTTTGTATTTATAAAGGCTTCAGTGAGATGGGGTTGTGTTGATGATTTTTTACGAAAATCTGAACATAGTTCATCTCTGAACCTGAGCCATAATTCTTTCGGATCACGTGGCGAGTAAAATAACAGTAGAATAGCAAATAAAGATCTCAAAGTTGATGGAATCTCTAATGAACAAGCTTCCTGTAGGGTATCTTCAATATAAGTATTTGAAGTCAACAAACCATATGCGATTGTGGCCTCTCTATAAGTATTGTATTGACTTCCTTGCACACTCTTCAAGTTTTCAAATAATGTTGGTGATCTAACATGAGATAGAAGAAGACTTAAGTAATAGCGTTCACCTTCTGTGAGACTTATTGCAACCAGCCTACCGATAACATTCCTGGATTTTCTCTTCGCCCAAGTCCTGTTTGAGGATAACCACACAAAGTGTTCTGGAAATTCTTTATATAGAAGCTTTGTTTCTTTTGCATCGGGGTTACATGCATTCATTTTAAAGAAAGATGTAAGCATAGTTCTACTAAAAAACTCATTTGCAGTAGTCGACTCAAGAGCGGCATTCTTGTGAAATGTAATATATTGTTAACCTGGTAAGTGAACTTGAAAAGAGTATATAGCAGGCTGCATATGGTTTAACTTAAAACCATATATTCTCCAAGTTGCTTCAGATGGGCCAATCCAACGGCCATCTTGATACAATTTTATTTCATCAATAATTGTATCCTGTCAACCACCCTGCAATGCAAAGGCAATTCGGTCACTGCCCTTGAAGATATACTTGTGAACATACTTGATGAGCCAAATAATTGAGCAAATTTCCACATTTATATGACAATCATATGTTACGGATAAGTATTTATTATAGCCAACAACCCAGTTATTTCCCAAAGCATGTTTTTTATGGTAACAGTTCTACCATTGTCTCTTCTTCTATATAATGGATAACCATCCTATGTATGACATGTTGACTGTGTAAATGTTTTAGGGAATCCAAATTTACACTTACCGTTCCTCATGCAGGGGCTTTTAGGATTCAATCTACCACATGGTCCATGCATCATATTTTTGCTAACAATACCAAAGAGATATGATTCCTTGTCTGGATCGGGCAGCTCATCACAAAAACAATTATCATAAGCATCCGATCCCAAAGGTTTACAACCAGGTTTTAGAATAATCAACATATGGCAATAAGGAAGACCTCTTTTTTTATACTCAATAACTTACACCAAAGATTGCACAGTACCAAAAATTTCCTTCCGAGTAATGTCATCGTTCAGTTCATAAACTTTAGCGTGGAAAATTCTTGCAAGTAAATCTGGTCTATCATTTGCAGCCTCACCAACATGAAGGTTTTCTTGAATCTCTGCCCAATAGGGATTACAAGTGATGGTCAGAAATATATCGAGCTTACCAAATTTTTGAACGATGGCCATGGCATTAAGATAGCTACGATGCATATCTGTAGGACCACCTATAAATGAAGCTAGAAGTACCACCCGATGAACAAGTGTGTATCCCTCTGCTAAACTAGCATTCATACCATCCATAAGACCCTACACCATTTCAGTTCGGAACTGTCCTTGTTTGTCCCACAAGAATTCCAACCGACTGGTTTCTATTTTAATGTAAGCATCAACAACAAACTGCTGTAATAGGTATCCAACATGTAGAAACATCGATTCATCATCTGACGCAGTAATACTCCCTTGCAGTAACTGCGTCCTTGTTTTTTTTTCCATCCCTGACAACTGTAAGAAAATTAAAACATAAACATGTAATAGTGTAAATTGTAAAAAATTAAAAGAACACGACTATTGAATTTAAAAGTTGATTAAGGACCTTTACTCTCAGAATCTATTAATGATTGAGGAGAATCAAACATCATCATTTCACCTCCAGGCTCTTGACAGACCATATGCCTCTTCCTAATCCTTTTAACATTCAAATGCCAACCAGATTGGCCCCTCAGAAAAATTAAAGGATATTGCATTGGATCATAACATCCATAATAATGTTTGATATTATAAGTTTTACCATCAGTGCTGTAGACCGGAACAAGTACAGTCCTTACTACATCTTCCTCGAATGGCTCAACAAATATATTACCAACCTGTGACACTGTTGGAATGTTGTATTGCCTTTGATCAAGTTTTGGATCTGCACTTAGAACAATAGTCTTCGTCTCAATGCTGTCAATATTTTTCAAGTGCTTAAAGAACTGACAATATGGATTATATCTCAATATATCCATCAACATTTTCATTGTTGCTTCATCAAATTTATCAGCACAGTCAGAGCCCATTCTCTTTTCCAACTCAAAGTCTGTGTAAAAAAAAATACAGCTGAACACCAGCGGGCAGCTCCCTCAGAACCTTTCAAAGGTTTCAGATAGTGACACATTTTACCATGGACTTTGAAGGTATAAATTCCGCCAACATTAGCAGTTAAATTGCGATCATAACCTGCACTCGAAGTTGTAAATGCTAGGTTATTGTTGTATGTCTGAACATTCTTCCTAAAATGGATAAACTACGGTGTGATGCCAACAAAAAGAGCTCTTCATTGGTCTGGAATTGGCATAGATGGCATGTAAATTTCCCCTCCAGAACAACAAAATAGATTTGATTCCCCCTTAAATCTCTTTGCCTTGCAATGAACACAATCAGTCATTACAGGTAATGTCCGTGCAGAGGTGGGAATATCATCTCCGAGAGCAATATTTTTATACTCTCTTTTTCAATGGACCTGGACAAAAAAAATTAAATATACCACAAATAACCGTTAGCTAGTTAAACTTCATCTAATGTCATTGCTTTGCTGCAATTGTTGACTGAATAAATATATAATTTAGTTTATTGATGACACATACAAATACCAGCTATTTTACTAAAGAGTATCACATTTGGATATCAGCCATTTAATTACATGTAAATTTTGATGCACAGCTAAAACAAATATCTGATAAAGATGAAAATAACAGTGATGATAAACCAAGAAAAAAACCTGCAGAAGTAGAAGGTACATTTCCATCCCTTGCACTATAAAGAATAGAAGAACTGATAATTGGCAAATAACCATGAGAAGAGGAACACTCTGCTTGGTGTACATGGCAAGAAATATCAACTGGAGAATTTCCTTGTAACAAACCATCGCGAGAAGAAAAAGAATCATATGTTGCAGGTTGGAATACACAGTAAAGAAAATGCTACATAAGTCAAGAAAGAACGGTGAATCATACACAAATATATATATATATATAGACCTGCAGAGCTGGTGTTGGCGAAATGAACATACGAAGAAAAGGATACTGCGTGGTGACCATCAGCATAAATATTAGCTGAAATATTTCTTCGCAAAGACATAACAAATTTGGAAAATGAACCATATGCTGCAGACAAAAATGCTAGTAAGTATGTGCAAGAAAAACATAGAGAAATGGATATACCAATCACTGTGAATCAATCAAACTATATATAACAGTCAAGAAAGTTTGATATTGACCATATAATGCCACAGATACAAATCAAGATCTCTGACAAAACATAATGCTGCAAAGGTAGGTGCAAAAGAATACAATTAACATGTAAAGATGAACTGACCCCTGCAGTGAGCTCGCAGATTCCGAATTTGTTGGACACACAAATCACTTGACTCAATTATTAATAAATCATTATGAGAGGATGGCAATCATGCTGGCTCTACATTTCCATAACTACTGCTATCCATCAAATTCCTTGATGGTGCATTACCTCGTAGATTCCAAATTTGCTGGACACTCAAATCATTTGACTCAATGATTAATAAATCATCATGAGAAGCCCTCGATTCTCCTGGCTCTGCATTGCCATAACTACTGATATCCATCAAATTCCTTGATGGGAGTGCATCATCACTGGATAAATGGCCAGAGGAAGATGTTTGTGGTTTCCTCTTCGAACCTGCATTCCATAAACTGAAACCAATAAATTTAAACACCCGATTATATGTAACAGAAGAAGATAAATAAATACAGTTTAAAATTGTGCACACAAACCTGTCACCGGCTGTTGATTTGATGTTTGAGATGAACGTCTTAGTGTGACTTGCTCTCTTTTTCGTTAGAGCATTAGCAAAAATTTTTCAGCAGGGATCTAACCATAAGCCTTTCTTCTCTTAGAAATTTCATGGTTGATAGTTGATGGATCTCCTGCAACCTGTTCAATTTGAGCCCATGTAGAAAAGAATTTAGTAAATTTAATTCTAATATGAATGTTCATAATACATTGCTACATATATGTGGAAGTGGTAAACCAAAACACCCTGTGCATGATGACCAGTCGCTTAAATAAAATAACATAAAATGGAGCTCACAAGAAAAGCAGGCAATGGCGATATCAGCAGTAATCATAACACTGGCGTTTAAACCGGGGGAAACAAATTAGGACCAAAAACACATACCAATATCATTCACCACAGAACCCTCCACTGACTTAAAAGAACGCTTTAAAGCATCATGCTCCCTTCTCTACTGCAACAATTGTCCCTTTTCCTCAGGTGATAATTCAGCGCATAGTATTTCTGTCTAATCGATCAAAGGCCTCCATCGATATATTTCCAAGGTTTTATAACCAAAAAAATCTTAATGTTATATAAACTTGGCCAAAGACCCGATATTGAAACACCCACAAGCATTTACCGGGAGAAGAACAAAGTAGACGATAGAGTTTGGATTAGGAGGAAACAATGTTTATAATATTTGCTTTTTGCAAAATTTATTTATTTGTTGAGGGGAATATTCCTTTTATATAGTAACCAGATGAGGAAAAAGTTTGGATTAGGGGAAAAAAGGAAAAAGAATGTTTATAATATTTGCTTTTTGCCAAAAAAAAAACCAAAAATATC
Source organism: Rubia yunnanensis (assembly GCA_037428765.1). Classification (NCBI taxonomy): domain Eukaryota; kingdom Viridiplantae; phylum Streptophyta; class Magnoliopsida; order Gentianales; family Rubiaceae; genus Rubia; species Rubia yunnanensis. The sequence continues at coordinate 83,016,275 of CM075068.1, forward strand.
TTAATGTTATATAAACTTGGTCAAAGACCCGAAATTAAAAAACCCACAAGCATTTACCAGGAGAAGAACAAAGCAGACGAAAGAGTTTGGATTACGGGGAAACAATGTTTATAATATTTGCTTTTTACATAATTTATTTATTCGTTGAGGTGAATATGAGGAAAAAGTTTGTTTATAATAGTTGCTTTTTGCAAAAAAAAAAGGTAGGCAAAAAGACTCCATCCCTTCGAAGGCCTAGATCTCAACCCCTTCGAGGAATGAAGACTCCATCGATTCGAGGTCTGACAGCTCAACCCCTTCAAGGACAGAAGACTCCATCCCTTCGAGGGCTGAGATCTGGACCCCTTCGAGAGCTGAGAGCTGGACCCCTTCAAGGGCTGAGGGCTGGACCCCTTCGAGGTCTGAGAGCTGGATCCCTTCGAGGACTGAGAGCTGCACTCCATCGAGGGGTGAGAGCTCGACCCCTTCAAGGGCTAACAGTTAGATTCTCCCTTTGAGGGCTGAGAGCTAGACCCCTTCGAGGGCTGAGAGCTGGACCCCTTCGAGGGCTGATAGCTGGACCCCTTCGAGGTCTTAGAGCGAGACCCCTTCGAGGGCTGAGAGCTGGACCCCTCGAGGGCTGAGAGCTAGACCCCTTCGAGGACTAAGAGTCCATCCCATCAAGGGCTGAGACCTAGACACCTTTGAGGGCTAAGAGCTGGACCCCTCGAGGGCTGAGAGCTAGAATCCTTTGAGGACTAACAGTCCATCCCTTCAAGGGATGAGATCTCACCGCCTTCAAGGACTGAGATTCCATCCCTTTGACGGCTGAGAGGTAGACCCCTTTGGGGGCTGAGAGCTGAACCCCTCGAGGGCTGAGAGCTAGACCCCTTCAAAGACTAAGAGTCTATCCCTTCGATCTCATCCATCGAAGGGAATGACTCTTTTAACCTCGAAGGGGTCTAGCTCCTAGCCCTCAATGGGATGGACTCTTAGTCCTTGAAGGGGTCTAGCTCTCAACCCTCGAGGGGCCCAGCTTCAGCTCTCAGTCCTCGAAGGGCTCCAGCTCTCAGCCCTCGAAGGGGTCCAGTTCTCAGCCCTCGATGGGATGGATTTTTTATCCTCTAAGGGGTCTAGCTCTCAACCCTCGAAGGGATGGAGTCTTCAGTCCTTCTAAGGGGTCGAGATCTCAGCCCTCGAAGGGATGGAATCTCAGTTCTCGAGGGCTGAGAGTTGCACCCCATTGAGGGGTGAGAGCTTGACCCTCCCTTCGAGGGCTGAGAGCTGGCCCTTTTCGAGGGCTGAGAGCTGGCCCTTTTTGAGGGTTGAGAGCTGAACCCCTTCGAGGAGTGAGAGCTAGACCCCTTTAAGGGCTGAGAGCTGGACCCCTCGAGGGCTGAGAGCTAGACCCTTTCGAGGACTAAGAGTTCATCCCATAGAGGGCTAAGAGCTAGACACCTTCGAGGACTAAGAGCTGAACCCCTTCGAGGACTGAGAGCTAGACCCCTTCGAGGGCTGAGAGTTAGACCCCTCGAGGGCTAAGATCTAGACTTCTTCGAGGACTAAGAGTCCATCCCTTCGAGGGCTGAGATCTCACCCCCTTTCAGGACTGAGATTCCATCCTTTAGATGGCTGAGAGGTAGACCCGTTTGGGGGCTGAGAGCTTAATCCCACGGGGGCTTAGAGCTGAACCCCTCGAGGGCTGAGAGCTAAACCCCTTCGAAGACTAAGATTTCATCCCTTCGAGGGTTGATCTCGACCTCTTCGAGGACTGAGATTCCATCCCTTCGAGGGCAGAGATCTTGACCCCTTTGAAGTCTGAGAACACCATCCCTTCAAGGGCTAAGAGCTAGACCCCTTAGAGGATAAAAGAGTTCATCCCTTCGAGGGCTGAGAACTGGACCCCTTTGAGGGCTGAGAGCTGGACCCCTTCGAGGGCTGAGAGCTGGAGTTGGGCCCCTCGAGGACTAAGAGGTAGACCTCTTCGAGGACTAAGAGGTCATCCCATCTAGGGTAGAGTGCTAGACCCCTTTAAAGATAGAAGAGTAATTCCCTTCGAGGGCTCAGAGCCGGACCCCTTCGAGGGCTGAGAGTTCATCCCTTCGAGAGCTGAGAACTGGACCCCTTCGAGGACTAAGAGTTCATCCCTTCGAGAGTTGAGATCTCAACCCCTTTTAGGACTAAGATTCCATCCCTTTGAGGGCTGAGAGTTGGACCCCTTCGAGGGCTGAGAGCTAGACCCCTTTAAGGATAAAAGAGTCCATCCCTTCGAGGGCTGAGAATTGGACCCCTTCGAGGGCTAAGAGCTAGACCCCTTTAAGGGGTGAGAGCTGGAGCTGGGCCCCTCGAGGGTTGAGAGCTAGATCCCTTCGAGGACTAAGAGTCCATCCCATCGAGGGCTGAGAGCTAGACCCCTTCGAGGATAGAAGAGCCCTTCCCTTTGAGGGCTGAGAGCTGGACCCCTTCGAGAGCTGAGAGTCCATTCCTTTGAGAGCTAAGAGCAGGACCCCTTCGAGGACTATGAGTCCATCCCTTCGAGAGCTGAGAGTTGGACCCCTTCGATGACTAAGAGTCCATTCCTTCGAGAGCTGAGAGCTGGACCCCTTCGAGGATAGAAGCCTCCATTCCTTCGAGGACTAAGAGCTGGACCCCTTCGAGGACTAAGAGTCCATCCCTTCGAGGGCTGAGATCTCAACCCCTTTGAGGACTAAGATTTCATCCCTTCGAGGGTTGAGAGCTGGGCCCCATCGAGGACTAAGAGTCCATCCCTTCGAGAGCTGAGAGCTGGACCCCTTCGAGGACTAAGAGACCATCCCTTCGAGAGCTAAGAGCTGGACCCCTTCGAGGATAGAAGCCTCCATTCCTTCAAGGACTAAGAGCTGGACCCCTTCGAGGACTAAGAGTCCATCCCTTCGGGGGCTGAAATCTCGACCCCTTTGAGGACAGAGATTCCATCCCTTCGAGGGCTGAGAGTTGGACCCCATCGAGGGCTTAGAGCTAGATTCCTTCAAGGGCTGAGAGCTGGACCCCTCGAAGGGGTGACCAAAACGACGTCATTTTCGTCGGCCACCTGGCAGCACATGCAGCCGCACATAGAGGCTCCGCAACTTTTGACAAATGAGATTCACAAGAGGACAAAAGTGGTGCCCGAAACGACATCGTTTTAAGCGGCCACTTGAGAGCACATAGAAGGGCACACGTTCGACTTTGCTGGGAAATGACCACTATGCCCCTGATTACGGTTGACACAAGTATGTCGTTTCTAAGTATTCCTTTTATATAGTTAACCATATTAAGGTAAGTACTATGGTCCTATATTAAAACAAAACCTCCAATCTGAATTACAAAAAAGGATTAAATATCATGTGAATCTAAAATGATAAAAATAAATCCTTTTGATTAGGGTTTCATGTCTTCAAAGAGTCACTAAAAAGATAAAAAAAAATAACAAACAACCGTGATCTTTGTAAAGAAAAGTATCAATGCATATCACAAATCTATGATAACATAGCAAGAAAAAATCATGATTGGAAAGGTTCAAACTTGTAAAAGATGATAATTCTTCAGTGGAGTACTGAGCAAGAAAGAAAAGAAATGGAAAAGATGAATATTTACGTAGGTAGATATACCATAAAAGAAGAATGAAATATAAATGAGCAAGTAACTGATATGATTTGAGAAAATGTAATGAGACACCTATTGGTTTATAATAAGCTGCCTCTGAAGAAAGTCTTGCCTTTGTCGGTTTAAGAGCAACGAATGCGACTAGCCAAAGGTAGGACCATTGTCTTTTTCTCCACATTGGAGTGTACATAAATGAGTAGTTTGTTAACATTCACTGAACAACACCCTCCAAATTCGTTCCGACATGGGAACTAATACATAGCAAGGCCAGGCGCCACTCGGCCAGAATTGGAAGCTAAATAGAAAGACCAAAATCCCATTATTCAAAATTCTCCCTCTGCAACTTGAGCTGCTGCCGAGGGAGTAAAGAGTAGAGAGTAGAGAGTAGAGAGTAGAGAGTAGAGAGTAGAGAGTATCATAAAAAACTAAGATTCACAGTAAATAATTCTTATCAATAACTAAGGCCTTTAACAACATCAATCCCAATATATCCATCCACACCACCGGTCTAATAGCGTAACATAGTTTTTGCCACTTGTCTTCTCTGTTGTGATGTCGCTAAAATTTAACAAATCTAGTCCTTGTACCATAATTCTAAACAAGGCTAAGGGGAAAAATGGGTTCTTTGACTCGATTTGGATGAATCATAAGCTTGAACAACCTGAATCAAGTCCCATAACCCCCAAGAAGGATCAACTTAAAAATATTGGGGATGATTTGTGATGTGGTCTCCGATCTTAATAAGAGCAAATCGGCAATTTGGATCCACTAATAGAAAAATACCTTGCAGAGGTAATTAGAATAAAAATTCAATTACCATTTTTAACTATTATAGAACCGGGGTCTACATTCCCAGGTGGTTCACACAAGTTTATACTCTAGTATCAATGAAGTTATGATTATTATCCACTAATATAATAGTTTCTTGTTGTTTTTCAATTCAAGAATTATTGATTTCTCGTTGCCAACACCTTACATATGGCTTTTTTTGGCTCCAATTTTTAATCGGTTTGGTTTATTCGGTTTTTTTTCAAAAAATGCCAAAACCAAAACCAACCCAAATAAACCGAATAAACCAAACAACCCGAACCGAATTTAAAATTCGGATTCGGTTGGAATTCGGTTTAAAACCGAATAAACCAAATTAATTCCAATTTTTATTAAATTCAATTCAATTAAATCAATTCAGGACCAAATAAACCAAAAGCCCATAAACACACTAAAATTTTAATTCCAAATAAAAAATTTCAACCCAAAAATTAAGAATTTACCATTAAAGGCCCATTTGGAATTTGACATTTGCAATGTTAGGCTTACATTGCTTTGCCTTGAAAACAAAGGAGGAGTTAGTTCCTTATTTATAGGTGAAATTGAAGGGAAATTCTTGGCCTCTCCCGATGTGGGAAAATGTAGCAAGGCAAATGCTTGCCCTTTGCTTTGCTTGCTGCCTACGTGCGTGCCTTGGCTTGGCCTTGCTTCCTTCTTGCTTCATGTTCCATCATGCTTCAAGCCTTCAATTTCATTTCATGTTCCATTTCCACCTTTTCTTCCATTATTTTTTTTATTGAATTTATTATGAGTCTGTCTCTTGAAATACGGTCTTTCCATAAATCATGGAAATATTATGGTTTAAAATACAAATTAGAGCAAATGAAGATAAAGTTTATGGGTTGAATGAATCGGGTTATCAACTTTATAACTACTACACGTTACATAATAAAATTTTAATATTGCAACTAAAACCTTTTACTTTGTATTATTATAATTAAACTCTATATTTTCATAAGCCTACAGAATAATGGAAACACGGTATTTTCAAAGATTTTTTCATTTATTATTACATTATTTAATTTGAGGAGTATTTTGTGACTGAGGATTATTTAATACCGTTTGATCTCAAATCCTTTTTATTATTATTACCCTATTAATTTGACTTATGTTTTTACCTTTTCCATACATGATGAATGTGTTTATAAAATATTCTGTCAAAGTCTTGGGAAAGACGGTCTTTCTATAGGTTTATGGAAAGACGAGATTTAATTAGAATAATAAAAGGTAAAAGGTCTTAGTTGCAATATTAAAATTTTAGTATGCAACATATAGTAGTTATAAATTTATAACCCGGTTCATGCAACCCAGAAATTTTATCTTCATTTTTTCTAATTTATAGTTTAAACCTTGGTCTTTCCATAAATTATGGAAAGACCATTTTTCAAGAGACTGACTCATATTTTTTTATGATTTCTTTCTCATCTATTTATATAAGTAATTTAAATACATTTAGAGGGTGATACATTTAAACAAACTAATTTATTAAACTTGTTTATAATGAATATGGTTTATAAAATACTTGAATATCAGTCTTTTGTCTATTTGATCCATTTAATGTTAAGATGTTTGGGGTAATTTTTTAAAATTTATAGATTAGTCCTCCCACTTATATTTACTTATAAATTTAGTTTTGTATTTTTAAATTTTATTTATTATTATATATATTTAATTTATTTATTTATTTACAATTCGGTATTCGGGTCGGTTTTCGGTTTGAGTTTCAATATCCAAAACCAAACCAAAAACCATATTCAAAATTCGGTTTATTCAATTCGGTTATCCAAAAACCGTATTTTAAATTCGGTTTGGGTTATTCGAATTCGGATAATTCAGTTTTTGGTTCGATTTTCGGTTTTCGGTTTTTTTGCCCACCCCTAATTCCTACACTAGAGTGGCGGGAGATATAAAAATGGTGAAAAGCGCATTTTTGTTCCAGTCGGATGCCAAAGTGATACATCTTCCATCATAGACACTGGATGGCAGTTTCAATAACCGCCTTTAAAGGGAGTTCCAAAGTCAAAACTATCCTAGAAGTAGATAAAAAAGGATGAGCCTTCTGGATCCCGTCAGATTAATAACGACACTCAATCTTTAGTCATATTCAAACCACCAGTAGTATATCACTAACACCACCGCCTTGTCCACATTCAACTCTCTAACAACATGCATACCAACAACACTATTGTTAACAAAACCGTGAACATCAACACCACCACTTAAACTTCATACAGTCAAAACCACAAGATATATGATTCAAATTATACGAATTTTCACAAGATCTACATTCGAAGAAGGTAATTGCTTCAAAACTACTTAAACCATTACCAATCATCGATGAACTAGGGGACGGAATGGGAACGGCTTTGAGAGGGGCCTTCCTCGTGCGCTGAACAAGTCGACTGATAAATGGTACGGAGGAGGGGAATCAGAAATTTTATTTTTTAAAAAACATTGTGATGGTCCCTAAAGATGTTAACACAATGCGATTTATGCCAAGAGCTATAAACGTCAAAGTGAAAAAATTCAATCAAGTGCGGGTAAACAACGCTATGACTCTCTTAAGGTAGCCAAATTCCTTGTCATCTAATTAGTGATGCACATTAATGGATTAACGATATTTTCACTGTCAGTGTCTACTATCCAGCGAAAACACAACCAAGGGAACGTGCTTGGCAGAATCAGCAGGGAAAGAAGACCTTGTTGAGCTTTACTCTACTCTGACTTTGTGAAATGACTTGAGAGTTGTAGAATAAGAGGGAGCCAAAAGGTGAAAGTTAAATACCACTACTTTTAGTGTTATTTAACTTGTTACGTGAAATGGAAGCGGGGCATCGCCCCTCTTTTTAGATCCAATGCTTGCTTTTGCTCGCTGATCTGGGCGAAAGATATTGTCAGGTGGGGAGTTTGGTTGGGACATCACAAGTAATAGCGCAAGTGCCCTAAGATGAGCTCAACAAGAACATAAATCTCGTGTGGAACAGAAGAGTAATAGCTCGTTTGATTTTGATTTCCATTACAAATACAAACCGTGAAAGCATGGCCTAACGATCCTTTAGATCTTTGGAATTTAAAGCTAGAGGTGTAAGAAACTTTACCACATGGATCACTGGATTTTGAAAGCCAAGCGTTCATAGTGATTTTGTGGGGAAATAAATGTTGCACTAGTACAATATAAAAAATGTCATCTATTATAGTTTTCTTAGTTTACTATTTTTTATGAGGATAACACTATACTCTTTTCCCACTAGGTTTTTTAGTGAGGTAGTGTTATCATTTATAATTTATTTACTTTTAGAATAAGGCCCATTAACTCGACCATGTTGGATTTGGAAGAGTTAATTTTGGTCATACCTTTATTTTAGGGTTAGAATATTTAGTTTTGATTTGATTAGAATTAGATTTGATAAGTTTAGATATGGTAGTTTCACTCAAGAATTCAACCAATATATGGATTGATTTACTTGGATGAATATGGTCATAATTTAGATTTATTTATTCTAGTTAGATATGGATTAAGCTTCTTTAAGGTTTCATAAGTCTTTTCAGTTTATGTTTTGGGTTACGGTTTTTGGCTGAATTGTACCTTATAAATAGGGGAGTCTTAGCCAAATTTTTACACACAGCTATATACATCATCTCTTTAGATTTTCAAATTTATACTCATTGCTTGCGAGCATTTTCATTGTTGCTTTATTCTGCGGGCTAGTTAACTATCAATACCCTTTATTTGTGAACTAATCCTGCAGGCTAGTTAGTGAGAAACAATTTTCAAATTGAGAGCAATATCAAGGGCTAGTTGTGATCAATTTTGTGCGGCCAAGTTAGGTTTTTCAAATCCCTTAATTCGGTCAAAGATTTAAATTCCACAATCCAGAACTTTCGCAAGGAGGTTCATATCATTTTGTATCAGAGCAAAGCAAAAGTTTCTGTGACCATCATATCAATCTGCATTATTTTGTATCATAGGGCGATATCAATTGGTAACTTCATATCCGTATTTTTATTTTCAAAAATAAAATTAAAAAAATAAGAATGAAAACTATCGGACATATACATGTCGTCGGTCACGTTCAGCTCTGATCGTTACCAGTAAGTTTTCTCCATTATTCCAGGCTCCTCTTCTCCGGTAGCTCGCAACGTTTTCCACCTTGAGGAATCCAGCTCCAACAACTTTTTCCCACAGGTCTGCCCCAGTCTTCTCTGACCATTCCGTCGACGCCGACTCTATTGACCACCCGGGATACTCATCAGCATTTTCGTTGTCGTCTTTGGATTATTGTGGTCGCGTCAGTATCAACAAATATTGATCGATCTTTGGGGACATCTGTGAAGAAGTCCAGCAACAACGAAGACGTTGACGCGTGCTCCACACACGCAATCTCACAGCAAGGCGCGTGAGATACACACGCGCGTCACTTGAGATGCATCTTCTACTCGCGCGCATCACTTGAGGTGCATCTTCTACACGTCTGATACGGCTGGTCCACATCTTCATCTCGCAATCTGCTTAGTTTCTCACAAGTTGATCATTTTATCGTGATTTATCTAATTTTCTTGCCTGCTATCCTTTTCCTCGCGAGTTGAAGGAGTTTCAAGCCACGTCAACATTCCAGTCATTGCCTAGTCATCGTCTTTTAGCAAGAATTTGCAGGGATAGCGTGGGACGTATCTATAGTTACTTTTGAAGATCATTCATATTTTTAGGACGAAAGTTTTCGACCTCGGAGGGAATGATACGATATCAAAAATATTATTAATTATAGTTTCTTAGTTTTCTATTTTTAGAAGGATAACACTAAATACTTTTTCCCACTGGGTTTTTTAGTGAGGTAGTGTGATCATTTTTAATTTATTTCATTTTAGAATATTGCACATTAACTCGGCCACGTTAGCTTTGGAAGAGTTAATTTCGGTCATACCTTTATTTTAGAATATTTAGTTTTGATTTGATTATAATTAGATTTGGTAATTTTAGATATATAATTATTTCTATTGAATAAAACTTGCGTTGCGAAGCGGAAGTTTACTGTTACTGCGGGCGAAAATAGTGCGAAACACACACAACACACTCTACCGACTTTTTAATTCTTTCTCTTCTTCTTCCTCTTCTTCGCCCGTCTCTGCACCTGTAACGGTCAGATTCTGGTTTCTCATCCCTCTTTATGGCGGCTCCTCCGCCAGGCCGCACCGGTTCTATGGCGGCCAAAACATTCCTTCAAGCCTTAGGTAATCGTCCTCCACCACTTCATGCCACCCTCCCTTCTAACCCAGAAATTGTTCCAAAAACCCAATATAAGGGAGATATTGCCTGTCTGGTTTCTCGGAGGGATGCTGAAGCCTTGGCCACCCATTATCAAAACGCTTTGGTAGGCAAGTTTGCGAGAGGAAAGCCAACGATGTCAGCTCTCAATGAAGCTTTCAAATCGGTGGGATTCAAAGGCAATTTCCAGCTCGGATCCATTGACGGCAGACACATCCTCATTCGATTTCAAGACAAGGAGAACTATCAGAGACTATGGATCAAAGGGCAATGGAAATTCAATCATGCGCCGATGAAAGTTCTCAAGTGGACTATAGATTTCTCGCCTGAGGTTGAGTCTTCCATTGTACCGGTATGGGTTAATATTCCCCAAGTTCCAATCTTCTTCTATAATACTGCAATGATAGAAATTATGAGGAATCAAATAGGAGAGTATATTAAGATGGACGCTGCTACTGCAGCTCTTTCTAGCCCTCAGTGGTTAAAATGTGCGTAGAAATAGATCTAAAAAAAACTCCCAACATTCATTAGAGTTGGGATTGAGGAGGAAGAGGTTGAATACAATGTGGTTAAACTGCCTTTAGAATTTGAGGACCTACCATTGTACTGTCATCACTGTAACTCTATTGGTCATGATGACAACCTTTGCATCTATCTGCACCCTGAACTTAAGAGACCTAGGAATAATAGGATAGATAAACTCATCAACAGCCATATTGAGAGCAAAGATCACCATAGGGATTCTGATGGTCAGGTTATTAAAAATGATAATAAGGCAGAAGGCTCGGGTGTCTCTGCATCTGAGAAACTAAGAACCCTGGCAGCACAAAAATTCAAATATGTTCCAAAGAGGCAGACCGTATCAGATATGAATGTTGAAGAAAATAAGGTTGCTGAATTACCTCAGAGTGCTGAGTTACCCCGTCTGGAGAGCTCAGTTGGAAACAAGAAGGTTATTGACCTGAGTAAGGATACCCAGGCTATAGAGCAAGTAGCGGATACGGCTACTCAGTTTCAGGCCATCAATCTGGATACTATCTAGGATGATGGGGTGCAGGTTGCTATTCCCATACCTGACCACCACATAGCTATCCAGGATGTGCATACAGAATGTGCATTCCCAAAACTCCAGTCTCCCACTCATTTGAGTACACATTCGCTATCTGCTCCACCAAATCTCAAATCAAAAAAAAATTCGGCTAAGGACGACATTCCTAGCAAACGAGGTAAAGCTTTCTCACCTTTTCATTCCATCATTGCAGCTAAAAATTTCATTTTCTCTTAGCAAAAGCACAGGCAGAACAGATTCCTACCCCTGGAGTCGGAGGACACATCAAGCGAAGAAGAAAGTGCCATTCCAATGACTGCTGACAACTCTGAACCCAAGGCAACATCTGAGACTAGCAAGGGAAAGACCACGAGTCAAGAGCTAATGAATCAGCAAAATGCTACTTCTGCCAAAAACACATAAATTATCACTACTCGGGCAAGCCAGGTAAGCCCCTCTAACTTGCACTCTAAAAAAGGCCAGCTGAGGAGAAGGAAACATTCAGAGAAATCAACTACCTATGGTAATGAGACATATTTAACTCAGTTAAATACAATCATGACTAGATCAAAAAGCTTAAATAATGTTTCTCTATGAATAGCACAACCCTTAAGATTAAATTTCTGGTTTGGAATGTTAGGGGTATGGATACTTCGATGATTAGACTACACAATTTAATTAGTAGGCACAGGTTTGAGCTTGTATGTCTTATTGAGCCGAAACATGACAATTTACAGTGTGATAAGTACAGGCAATTGTTACAATTTGATAACTGTGTCACTGCAACCAATGGTCAAATTTGCCTTTTCTGGAACTCTAGCATATCATTGACAGTTAAATGTGACAACCTTCAATTTCTTGTTGTTACATTACATAGCTTATCTCTGAATATAAGTATGGATGCCTTCTTTGTGTATGGTCTCAGACCTAGAAAGGGTAGGAAAAATCTCTGGTCAGATCTCAAATCCTGTACACACTCAAATTCTCTTTTTATTGGAGATTTTAATGCCATCACTTCTGTAAATGAATATAAAGGCCCTTCTAACCCTAAATTGGGTAGTATGAGAGACTTTAATGAATTTATAACTGTAATGGGGCTGGAAGAAATTAACACCGTGGGTAACCATTTTACTTGGAGCAATAACAGACTAAGGAAACCCACAGCTCAAAGATTGGATAGAGGTATATGTAATCCTGCTTGGTCTTCTGCTTTTCCTGCTTCCTCTATCCATATCTTGAATAGGATATCTTCAGACCATAATCCCATGCTCCTTACCATTGGCAGTGACATTCCATCTATCCCTAGGCCATTCAGATTCTTGAACACCTGGTATAAAAGGAAGGAATTTAATCACTTAATTAGACAGAACTGGAATCTTCCCCTACATAGGTCAGGAATGCTAGGATTTTTTCTGAAACTTATCAGATTAAAAAAGATGTTAAAAATCTGGAATAAGGAACATTTTGGTAATATCCATGACAATGTTGTGCAAGCTGAAAATACTCTCCAAGCTCAGGAACAAATATATGACCAAAATGCTTCCTCTGATAATCTGATTCAACTTAAGAAAGCCAAAGCCAAGGTAGTGATGGCCCTAGCAGAACAAAAAAGCTTTTGGAAACACAAGGCTAAACTCAAATGGCTAAAGGAAGGGGATAGTAATACTAGCTTTTTTCACAACTCAGTTAAGGAAAAAACTAGTAGGCTAAAGATTGCAAAAATTAAAAGTTCCAATGGTCAGTGGCTAGATGATATTCAGGAAATTGAAAAGGAGGCCATTAACTATTACCAGGAACTATTAACTGATGATAGCCCCCCAGATAGCAATCTTTTCCGGACACATTTTTTAAGCCAGATACCAAAACTGATTACCCAAGAGGATAATGATAAACTGCTGAAACCTGTCTCACTGTCTGAACTTAAGGATATTGTACTTAGTCTTAATAAAAATAGTAGCCCTGAACCGGATGGTTTTACGGCTAAGTTTTTTATCAAATCCTGGGACATAATTGCAACTGACTTACTCTCTAATGTACACGACTTTCTAACTGCAAACCGCATACCTAGAGGTATTGGTAGCACCTGGATAGTCATTATTCCTAAAAAGAAAATTCTCATTTCCTTTGATGACTATAGGCCAATAAGTCTTTCTAATGTAGTCAATAAGATTTGTTCCAAGGTCCTAATGGAAAGACTTAAACCTATAATGTCGAGGATAATTTCACCACACCAAACAGCTTTCGTCAAAGGTAGAGATATTTCGGATAATGTCATCTACTTGCAAGAAATGGTTAGGTTTTTAAATAGGAAGCAAAGGCACCCAAATTGCATAGTTAAGCTTGATCTTAAGAAGGCTTTTGATAGGGTTAAGTGGTCTTTTCATAACTGTATTCTGTCTAAATTTGGATTTCATGCTAAATTCATTTTTCATATTATGAAGAATCTTTCACAAGCTTGGTTCTCTGTTCTAATAAATGGTAAGCCTACTGGTTTTTTCCAATCTACGAGGGGTATCAAACAGGGAGACCCTCTCTCTCCCTTTCTTTTTAACATCTTTTCTGAGGCTTTTACTAGGAGTTTATCATACATTTTCCAGAATGGTAAATTAGCACACTATGGTCTACCAGGTAATGCTCTGCCAACCTCACACTTATCCTATGTTGATGACACTGTAATTTTTTTATCTGCTACAAATCAGACCTTGATTAGATTTAAAGTTTTCTTGTCCACATTTGAGGATGTCACTGGTCAACATATAAATTACAGCAAGAGTGACATTTACATAGGGAGAAATGCTTCTGCTCATAAGGTTAACTACATTAAAAAAACTCTTGGTATGAAAATTGGGAGTTTTCCCTTCACATACCTGGGAGTACCAATATACATGGGGGTTGCTAAAAAGATTTTTTTCCAACCACTTCTGGAGCAGATAGACAGTAAAATAGGCAGTTGGAAGAATAAGTGGCTCTCTGCTGGTGGGAAAAGTACTCTGATACATTCATGTATTTATTGTATCCCACGGCATATATGGTCAGTTATAAAACCACCCAAAGTGATCATTTCTATAATGGAGAAAAAACTGAGCAGATTTTTCTGGGGGTTTGTTGATCTGAAACCTAAGAGAATATGGAGAAAATGGGAGGCTCTTTGCTTTCCAATCAAACAAAATGGGCTAGATTTTAGATCAATCACCACCATAATAAATACATGCTCTGTTAAGTTGTGGTGGAAATACCAAAAAGCTGAGGCTTTATGGATCCATCTCATTGCATCACTGCCACCCTCTTCAAGATCCTCTCCCAATTGGAAGAGAATCTGTTTAGTTAATAATTGGGCAGAATCTCAATCTAGGGTGATAATAGGCAGGGGTGAATGCAACTTCTGGACAGCCAATTGGTTACACATAGGCCCTATTATGGACCTATGTGATCAAAATATGGTTGAGATCCCTACATCCTGTACTGTCTCTGATTTTATTTCTCAAAAATCAGTACTGCTTCAGAAGATCTCTCCATTCATAACCTCTAATGATTTATCTCTTTTACAGGACTCAAAGCTCTCAATACACAGAGAGGATAGGCTTATATGGAAGCCTGGTTTAAAAGGTGATTTTACTTTCAAATCCACATACCGATTGCTCAGAACACAAAGAGGTACTTCTCATTCTATACAATATATCTGGAGTCCTAGAATAGAAAAGAATATCTCTATATTTATGTGGAAAGTGTTGAACTCGTATTTGCCTTTTGATAATGTTCTCAAAAATTTGAGAATCAGTTTGCCTTCTAAATGTTGTTTGTGTCATAATAATGAAGATTCACTGGATCATTGTTTCAATTCTTGTCAATTCTGTGAACAAATCTGGGGAAAGATACATCACTTCATGGGAATCAGGGAGAGATCATTCTCATCTCTATGGGAAAGAGTTTCATTCTACCTTACCTATCCTGGTCTGAGTGCTTTACATACAATAATGATTAGAACTGCGGCTGTAATTACATGTTGGAACCTCTGGAAGATGAGGAATAAATGCTTATATGACTATGCCATCCCATTAACAAGTTTTGTGCTTGAGCAAATAAAGGATCAAATTTTCTACACTTTCTGTGCAAAGCCTATTTTCATAGCATCCAACTTTGACCTGGGCATTACTGAGCATTCATACCTGCCTCTGATTAAAGCTCCACCAAAGCCAAAAATCTTTAGGATTGCCTGGATTAAGCCAGCTACAGGTTATAAAATTAATGTTGATGCTGCTTGGTGTTGTCACTCTAACATGTGTGGAATTGGCATGATTATTAGAGATTCTAGAGGTAGTTTTATTGCTGCGTATACTGATTACACACAAGCTAAATCCCCTCTGGAAGCTGAGTTACTGGCTATCCGATTTGCATTAACTAAGTGTGCTAAATATTATGTTTCGGTTCTCATCGAATCAGACTGTCTTACTGCAATTCATTTTGTGCTAGACCCTTTTAATGCACACTGGAATCTGTACCAGCTATCTGATGAAATTCACCAAAATATGTCTGATATTAGATTAGTGCACATTCATAGACAGGTCAATTTGGTGGCGGATTTACTTGCTAAAACTTGTCTCAAAGCTCAGATAGGTTCTTCTTTTGACAGAATTTCTATGCTTACTAATACTATCCAAGGATTGGTTCGGCTAGATCAGATTGGCACACCATCTCTTAGGATGGTATATTGAATGGATGCTACTCAATTATGCTGATTTATGCAGGTGGATACTGCACCATTTTCGATGGGCACTGCATGCACTAGGACTCGAAGATTTCACTGGCTGCATCTGTGGCTACAGTTTTTGGAATCCTCTAAATATAGGTTCCATATCTTTCCTCATTTTGGAAGCAATAAGGGTTGCTTCAAGAGCTGATGGCTCACGTCTGTATAGATCAACTACGATAACCACATAACCTACTTGTATGTTTTTTTTTCTGTTTTTTATATGGCTCGGGAAGGCCTAATATAATTTCCCCATCCTCGGATGGTTTCAATTAAAAAAAAAGTAATTTTAGATATACAGATTCATTTAAGAATTCAACCAATATTTGGATTGTTTTACTTGGATGAATATGGTCATCATTTAGATTTATTTTAGTTATTATAGCTAGATATGGTTATAGCTTCGTTAAGCCGTCATAAGTCTTTTCACCTTCTATTTCTAATTAGGGTTTCTAGCCAAATTTTACCCTATAAATAGGGGAGGCTTGGCTGAATTTTTACATGCAATTATATACATCATCTATTCATATTTTTGATTTTACACTCATTGCTTGCGAGCGTCTTCATTGTTGCTTAATCCTATGAGCTAGTTAAGTATCAATACTCTATATTTGTGAACTAGTTATGTGGCCTAGTTAGTGAGCAAATTTTTTGATATTGAGAGCAATCCCGAGGGCTAGTTGCGATCAACTTTGTGCGGCCAAGTTAGGGTTTACAAATCTCTTAATTCGGTCAAAGATTTAAATTCCGCAATCCACAGTGTTGACTAGGAGATTCATATCATGCACACTTCTGGTATTCTGCACTCTTGATGAAATTCTCCAAATTTGGAAATATCAATCGCAAAATTAAATGTAATATTGGACGTTTGGTGAAATAAAGAAATAGAAAAATTAACAAAAAAAAGAATGAGGAAAAGAATCACGAGAGAAGAAGAATATGAAGTTGCCAGGGATGGAAAAATGGGGAGAAAGAAGAAAAAACTTGGATTTTAAGGAGGGTAAGAGCTTGGGCCTTAAAAGTTTTTAGGTTTTTGGAAGGCATTTGATGCGTCTCGAACGACCGACCAGTTCGTGAGCATCAGTTCCTCTCGAACTAACTTGCAATAAAACTGTCTGTGGGGGTTCCAGGGGTCAACACTCTGATGTCTAAGTTAGTCCAAGAGTCCAATATGATTTAGACAGAAAGAATGATAAGTAAATGCATACCTTTTATTTATACTCCTTGTCCTAAATAACGTCCTCCTCAATTATAACCCTTAATTACCCACAAATGCGGTAATTGTATTAGAGTATTAAATAATATCCTAATTTGGCCACCATATCTTCAGCCCAATGGCCTTCTTGGGCTTAACCTCTATCAAAAGCCCCCAGAAAAGTAGGTTCTCGACCTCGGAAGGCTGGAATGGTACAAAGGTTCTTCGAGGCCTCAAATGCATGGGAAAGTTTGAGGACTGTGAAGACTCAATGAACCTAGTATTTCCCAGCTCTTGCCTTCGAGGGAGAAAATCTAGTTTTCTAATCAACTCTCAATGCTAGGATTCCAAAAGGCGTGCGCATACCGTACAACCACACGTGTCACTACTCCCCAAATAACGTGTTGTTAGAAGGAAGAAAAGTAGTTGTGTGTTTCTATAACTTTTATACATTTCCAAGACAGTTATTAATTATCCACCATTTCATCCCCTATTATTACCCCTTAACTTCTCTTCTTTCTTTCACTTTTCTCATTTGCAGGAACTTCTTACAAGCACTCTTTCTCTCCTTCGCTCTCGAGTCTAATTTTCATCGCCTTTCCCAGAAAATTAGTAAGTACCTTCATTTCTCTTCTTATTCTAATCTTTTCATTTTCTCAACTTGCAATCATACCCCATTATGATGGGGGTTCCACCTCTGAGAGATTTCCCAGTGAGATTTGGGTAGGAGAGGAGGGGATTAGTACGCCAGGAAAGGCTATTACAGACTTGGAATGCACTCATTCCAAAGAATTCCAATATGATTCCGATGCTGGAAGAGGTATGTCCAATCACATTACTAACAGTCTGGGGGAAGAAAGGGTTTTCCCAGGAATTGATATGCCTCCTCGAGAGCCCGTCGAGAACTAGCCACCAGGCATGGGTAATCCCTATATAAGGAGATCCCCTACTAGTGGAAAATTTGGCTTTTACCCTCCTCCAAATCTAGAGCTCGAGGTTCTGGGGGGGTCAAATACATGTCCTGTCTATGAGGAAGCGTCCCTCGAAGCCATAAGGGAGGAGGAGAATGTGTCTCTTTTGAGAGAGAGGACGTCCCTCGAGGAGGAGGAAGCACCCTCGAGAGCACCTAGGCATCTTCTTTGGCTAAATCCTCTTAGAAAATTAAAGATAGGAAATCTCAAGGGGTAAGGTTAAGGGATTCAGGGAAGGAACACCTGGCCTCAGTAGTGGGGAAAGTTATCTCGATGGTTTTGGACTTGATCCATCTTCTCCAACAAATAGCCCCAGATGCTGATTTTCAACCCTTTCAAGAGGAAGATACCCCCCATAAACTCCCCGAGGGAAGATCAGACATTTCCCTCAGACATCTTTGCAGCGGGCTTACCATTCCCTTTCCGCCTCTCTTTTCCAAACTTCTTAAACAATTCCAGGTAAGCCCTGCAAAAGTTCCTCCCAATGTCTTGGTGATTATTATAATGTTCTTTACATGATGTGACGAGTTCGGTATCAAGCCCAGGTATAAGCTTTTTCGCTCGTTGTACTTTTTGTCTTATAGTGGGTGGCCCACCAACATGATTGTCACCTTTACCACCTGGGAGGCACATCACAAGGTTTTTGTTGTTCCTGGTAATTTGGGTGATTGGAGAAGCTGGAAAAGGGGGATTTCGTTTGACAGTAGGAGGTATCGACTTCCTCAGTGGAATTGGGACATGCGAGTTGAGTCTCCTTAACCAGGGGAGTATATTTTTCTGGATGCCCTCGAGAGGGATAGGTAAAATTTTTTGTCCAGCTCTCTTGACTATAGTCGCTTCAACAATCCTAATCCCCAGATTGGCGGCTTTGCATTCCCCCCTAAAATCTATGAGGAGTATGTCTATAAAGTACTCCAGAAAAATATATCAGGAAGAGGAGAAGAGAACAAGAGAGCCCCAAAGAAGGCTCTTCCCTTGAGACCCTCGTTAGTGATTTTAGGCACTCAGAAGCCTCCGAAGGTGCCTTAATAGAATTATACTTCTCCTGACTTTTGTGCCATTGCATTTAATTTTACTGATGTTGTCCTTCTTCTTTTTCCCAGTGGGTCTCGCTAGTGGCTTAAGGAACAAGAAGCCACACTCGAAGCAGGGCCAGGGTCCTCCTAAAGGGACCCTTACTCCCTCGAATCAGGCCTCCCCTCCCCTGATTTAGGCCTCCACTCGCCCAGTAGGTGGTGAAAGGCCTACTTTGACCGTTGTTGATGACCAGCCCCCCCCCCCCCATACTAGGAATGTTTGCCAGAAGACAGGGGCAGAGGGCGGAAATATTGGTAACGTCTCTCAACCACCGATAATGAGAGCACGTGGTAGTGAAAATGCCCATCAACAATTAGCACCCCCTTCGATTGATGCAATATCCATGTCCAACATTGAGCATTACATTGGGAGCATGGTCTCTAATCCCGAGGTTTTCATCGGTTCTTTGAAAAATTCAGTTTAGTGTGCTTTTTCCTAGCATTGGTCTAAATTTAACTATTTTGCTAGGTTTCCCAACTTTTCCATGAGGCCACTCAGAAGATGGCAACTTTTTATTATACTTGTACTTCTGGCCATTGTTCTCTTGAAAAGAAGCTCAGCAAAAAGGATGCTGAAATTTTGGAGCTGAATAGAGTGCTCGAGGAGAAAAATAGAGTGCTCGAGGATAAAAAAACCCTGGAAGAGGAGAGGTGGAATTTTGATTCCGATAGGTGTCAATGGACGCTGGAGAAGGATACCCTCAAGAAGAGGGTTCTAGCTACTGAGGACCCAGTCTCACAAGTTTAGCTGCTCGAGGTATTTAAAAGCAAACTTTTGAATAGCTCTGAGTTTCAACTGTTTGTGTACCTTCTGGAGGTGGCCAAGTATCTCAGTTGTAGTGATCTAGCTGAGGAATTCTAGAAGCCTCAAGTGTTCACCTCCCTGTCTGAAGAAATTGCTAAGAAGGTGGACGAGCTAGTCAAGCCAGAGCTCGAGGCTACTTTGGATGCAAAATGGGATGAGGCAATCAAGAACAATGGCCTTCAATTTTCCCCGATGGATTTCATTAATTCCAAAGGGCAGTTTTTCACTGTCGAGGGGATTCGAGCAATCCCCCTACCCAAGGCCACAAACACATCCCCCGAGCAAAATTTAGCAGACGTCTGAGTGGAGGAAATGATTGCATCTACCTCGAACGAGGATAATTCTAGGGTTTGTCCTTGATTGTAACTTTTCCAATCAGGACCCCCAGTTGTAACCCTTTTGTTTCTTTTGAAACATTAATATAAGAATATATTTTGGCATTTTTATGACTTATTGATTTTACCTTTGTTCTCTTTTCGTAGTTTAACTCGTTGAAGAGAGTGTTAGAAGGCGCTTGTGTGGAGCTTTCGAGTGCTAAAAAATAATTTAGTGAGAGACATAAACAGTTATCAAAAGCCACATGAGAATTATCTAATTGTAACCGAGGGAATGAATCTTTGAAAGACAAGCTTAACCAGCTCGAAGGTGAGATGAAGCTGTGGCGGTACAAAGACCATCCAACCTTCAAGGGGTTTGTTACGTATTTCCTGAGCAAATAATTTAATGGTACATATCCTTTAGAGGTTGTCGAAGATCGTGATCTCGCTGATAAAGACTTCAAAGAGCTAATGTGTCAAATATATCTAAAATTTGCTACTGCGACTAAGCTTTGAGTAGTGCAAGGGAACCTGATTGGTTGCATGGGAAAAATCATAAATTAGTGGCCCAAAGGGATTTGATTGCCGAGCAACATCTAGTGGCTTAGAGAAAAATAACTAGCCTTGAAGATGAATTCCTCGCTTGGGAGATAGCTAGTGAAGACCCCCTTTCTTCAAGCGAGCCCCATGCAACCCTCGAAAGAACCCCCCAGTTGAGGATAGTTCTTTGGTAGAATCTCTCTTATCCAAGAAAACACAACTCGTGGGGGAGATCGAAGGCTAGATGTTACAGGCCAAAGAAGTCGAGGAGCGCATTGCCGATTTTGAAGAAAAAATTGATGCACACGAAGTAAGCCTCCTTGCCTACATACTTTCTCACAGTATTCCTTCCTCATATTTAATTGGAAATGATTAGCTTTCAAAATTTCTACTCAAAGCTGCTCAATACTGGATGGAGGAAGTTAACGTCAATGAGAATGGAACTCCTCGGCAGAAAAAAAAAAGCCTTTGACCTTATTCTTTATTGGTTGGAGGAACTGAATGTAAAGGGATTTACCCCCTTGAGTTATCATTTTGCTCCTCAGTCACAAAATTCTGCCATTAAAGAAGCTGAAAAAGCATCTTGCCCTCTCGAGTAAAGCTACCAAGGGATCCTTCACAAAATGCCGTAAGAGTGTCGGTCCTCCTCGAAGGGCCCATTCAAACACTCCACAAAGAAGCGGGGTAAGGCCATTGCTCCCATGGATCCTTTTGAATATCATGTGGAAGAAAAAATGAAGGATATTCAGAGATCTGTTGGTATCAAGCTTGAAGAGCTCGAAGAAATAAAGGCAAAGGTGATGGGGCTAGCTCCTTCCACTGAAGATTTGTTTCAAGAGAGGTTTCTCCCATTTAGATAAATACATTTAGATGAATACGCACATGTACTTTTTAGTACCAAAATTGTACTATTTATTGACAAAGTTAAGGCATGTTTAACTCTCGCTCCTGGAATATGCAAATTGGGTTTCTCAAACCCCTATTAGCATCAGTGAGGTTAAAAATTGTAATAGGATTCGAGTTGCTCATGCCTATACTTCTTCAAACAATTTACACCCCGAATATGAGTCGTGCCTATACTTATTCAAACATTTTATGCCCCGAATATGAGTGCCACACGCAACTTTTTAAAACAAATATAGCATGAATATCTTCGATAAGTAGGAATTAAAAAGTTCAGAGACACAAGCGTTTTACCCAGGTTCGGCGTTTTCACTTACATCCTGCCAATTTTTTCCGCTAGTTCATCATTTAAAGATTACAAAAGTAGCCTATGAGTGCCTCTTAAAAGTATACCACCCGAACCTTAGCCATAGCTGGAAATATCATCTATAGTGCTGCTTAAGAGCAACTCGCTCGAACATCAACTGGAGTGCCACTTAAGAGCAAACAACTGAACATCATCTAGAGTGCCACTTAAGAGCAAACCACTCGAACATCAACTAGAGTGCCACTTAAGAGCAAACCACTCGAACATCAACTAGAGTGCCACTTAAAAGTAAACCACTCGAACATCATCTAGAGTGCTGCTTAAGAGAAAACCACTCGAATATTAGTCGTAGATGGAAATATCATCTAGAGCGCCGCTTAAGAGCAACCCACTTGAACATGGCCCATAGCTAGAAATATCATCTAGAGCACCGCTTAAGAGCAACCCACTCGAACATCAACTAGAGTGCCGCTTAAAAGCAACCCACTCATCATAGCTGATAGTACTTTCTCAGGTTGGTGATGTTCCACCTCCTTGGTACTTGAACCCCATTCATCTCTTTGATAACATAGCTTCCTCCCAGGTGCGATTCGATCACCTTATAGGGTCCTTCCCAATTTCCAGCTAACTCCCCTTCAGGTTCCTTTCTGCTTTTCTCATTTTTTTCCTCATTACCAAGTCTCCCAGATTAAACAAGACCTTCTTTACCCTTCTGTCATGGTATATTCTGACCCGTTCTTTAACTTTAGCCTCATGTAAGAAAGCTAACTCTCTCTCTTCTTCCACCATATCCAAATCCTGACATCGATTTTGCTGATTGCTGATCTCATCTACAGCAGCCATCATCTTTGGGTTAGGAACACCTATTTCCGTAGGGATTACTACTTCTGAGCCATATACTAGGCCATGGGGAGTTTCCCTAGTAGTGGAAGACTCAACTGTACGATATGCCCACAACACATTGGGTAATTCCCATATCCAATTACCTTCCGCCCCCTAGAGGCGTGCTCGTATTCCATTTACAATTGTTCGGTTGGTCACCTCCACATGCCCATTAGCTTGGGGTGGTAAACTAATGTCATATTTTTCTTAATATGATATTCCTCGCACCACTTCTTAAA
Source organism: Rubia yunnanensis (assembly GCA_037428765.1). Taxonomy (NCBI): domain Eukaryota; kingdom Viridiplantae; phylum Streptophyta; class Magnoliopsida; order Gentianales; family Rubiaceae; genus Rubia; species Rubia yunnanensis. Next base: position 83,038,999 of record CM075068.1, read on the forward strand.
GGGATCCTGAGAAAACTGTGTTCGGTTATCCGTGATGATCATCTTTAGGATTCCAAAATGGCACACAATGTTCCTCCAGCAAAAGGAAATGACAATTTTTCCCCTTATGTTGATCAGGGGCTTGGCCACTACCCACTTCGTGAAATAATCAATGGTCACTATTAGGTATCTGAATTTTCCTGGCGCTTCTATAAAAGGGCCCACTAGGTCGATCCCCCACTTATCAAATGCCCACGAACTATAGAAGTTTCTCATCTCTTCCTAGGGAACATGCGATATAGAGGCATGTCTCTGACACTAGTGGAAAGCCTGGATGTATCGATTCATATCCTCAAACATTGTCGGCCAGTAAAATCCCGCTCAAATAAGCCTCTTCGCCATGGGTCTGGCCCCCTCATGAACTTTCCTTATGAGATAATAAGCCCCATGGGGATTAATGCACAGAAGCAACGGCTGCAAATGACCCCTTCTGTAAAACACTTTTTCATGCAACGCATACATTGGAGCTTTCAACCTTATCTTTCTGGCATCCACTTCATTTTTTGGTACGACACCCTCTCGAAGATATACCATAAACAGCGTCATCCAAGGGTCTTCCACTTCCACTGCCATAACTATAAGTTCTTCTAAACTTTGTTTTCTCATAGTTTCCATGAGTAATTTTTTCTGGGATTGGGTTTCCAAGTCCGAAGAAGCAAGCTTTCTTAGAGCATTTCTTTATGATTGCTTTCCCTCGGAACCTACGTTAAAGTGTAATATTTTAAGTTTTTAATAGGTTTTTCACTACCTCGAGGTATCTTTGCAGGTTACGCTCCCTGGACTTACATTCCTCATTCACCTGATGAACCACGATTTGAGAGTCACTAAAAACCTCCAATTTCTTCACCTGTAGCTCCATTGCCAAGCGCAGCCCAGTGATCAGTGCTTCATACTCAGCCTCATTGTTAGTTGCTTTGAATGCGAAGTTCAACGCGTAGAGGTAATCATTGCCATTGGGGCTGGTTAACAAAACCCCAGCTCCACTTCATCCTGAATGTGACGAACCGTCCACATACAACTTCCATACCTCCTTTTGGCCCCCTTCCACCTTTCGAATGGGATCCAGACACACCTCGAGTGGCTCTGTAGTTTCCACTCGAGGTTGATATTGGATATCATGCTCTCCCAATTCCGTTTGCCCATTTCATCATTCTTCCCAAATCTCTGGCTTCTGCAGAATCTGCCGAATGGGGTGGTTCGTGAGCACAACTATTTTGTGTCCCGAGAAGTTGGGTCTCAGCCTTCTGGCTGCATGTACAAGGGCTAGAATCAACATCTTAAGGACACTCTACCTCATCACTGGCCCTTTCAAGGCACGACTGACAATGTAAATTGGATGCTAAACCTTTTATTTCTCTTTTACTACGGCTGCAATGATTGCCAATGGTGACGCGGAAATGTACAGGTATAGCATCTCATCCTTATCTTGTTTCATCAAGGTAGTGTCCCCAAGTGTTCCTTCAACTGCTTAAATGCCTTGTCGGATTTGTTATTCCACTTGAATTTCTCTGCCCTTTGAAGGACATCGAATAAGGGTAGGTGTTTCTCCGCCACCTTCGATAGGAACCTGCTCAATGCTATTAGAGACCATATATAAGATTTTGTACATCCTTTATTGATTGTGGGGGTTTTCATTATCTTCAAAGCTTCAAACTTTTTTGGGTTTACATAAAAACCCCTCTCCGAGACCATGAATCCGAGGAACTTCCCCACTCCCACACCAAAAATGCATTTAGTCGGGTTCAACTTCAAATTAACCCCTCAAAGCCTATTGAATATTTCTTCCAAGTCCTTTAAGAATTCTCCATGATTTTTGCTTTTGATGACCATATCATCCACATAAATTTCCATATTCTTCCCCATCTACCCCCTGAACAGTTTATAAACTAGCCTCTGGTAAGTAGCCCCAACATTTTTTAAGCCAAAGGGCATCTTCTTATAATAGTACGTGTCCACATCTGTAAAAAAAACAATATTTTTTCCCTGTCTTCCTCCACAATGAGTAATTGGTGATACCCCTTATGCGTGTCAAAGAAAGCCAGAATATGATATCCAGTGATGGCTTTCTCCAGTTTATCGATTGGTAGCAACGGGTAACTATCTTTGGGGCAACATTTATATAAATCAGTGAAGTCTCTACACATTCTACAGTCCCCATCATGATTTGGAACCATGACTGGGTTAGCAATCCATTCAGGGTAGAACACCTCCTCGATGACGTCTGCCCTCAACAACTTCTCCACCTCTTCTTTAATTTCTTCAGCTCTTTCGTAAGAAAACATTATTCCCTTCTACTTCACTGGCTTAATTGAGGGGTCAATGTTCAGCCTGTGTAGTGCGAGACTCAAAGGTATCTAGACAAATAATTATTTCTGTATTGGGAAAATAATTATTTAAGCGGAAAATAAAGTAGGGCTTATTTGGTGGGCTAATTTATTATCTTAGTGCACCAAAAAATATTTGCCCAGATTGAATGTGGCCAAAGTCGGTCATGTAATAATATCATGTCGGTTAAACTGACAGGATGACTGACGTCGCACATACGTGACATATTATTCCATGATTCAGATTGACATTGTTTAATTACATCAACACACACACACATATAGAAGGCAACCTCATATACTATTCAAATTGTTCATTTTTCCCACATAATCCAAAAACCTGCCACCCACTCTCGTTCCCCTCATTCATCTTGCTCACATGGTATATATGCAAAATAATCTATAATCAATTTGAATTACTTTATTATTGTATTTTTTTTGTTAAATTGTAGTTATAATTACTATGGAATCGAAGTTTTTGTAATTTGTTACCTTTTTACGTCAGGTTCCTGTTTTAATTGTTCTTCGATGGCACTATTCATGTCTTTGGTTGTTATTTGTGTTATATTGTTGGTATGTATTAATGTGTTCGATTAGGATTTCCATATGTATGTGGCGTCTATCACTAGTCGGTCAGCTCTCGATCTTATTGACCTATAACCGACGTCAGCTATTTGTGTCGATCATTCATAGTGGTATAGGGTTTTAGTTTGAATGCGGGGTCTTTCACCAATCAGACTTGGTGTAGTTAGAACCAAATACATAAATTACGTAAATATAATTTCAAAAATCCAAAGCATTCAAATCATGTTGTTTAAGTTGTGATATGGAAGATGTCTCTCTTGAGCATTTATTTTTCCATAACCCGCTGGCACATCAAGTTTGGTTCGCATCAGAGCTACATGTGAAAATTTTTGCATTTCAACAACAAAATGCAAACTTATTGGTTCAAGATATAATATTAGAACTAGAACCCAATGAAATGGTAATTGCAGCTGTTATTTTATCACAATTGTGGTATCATAGGAACAAACTTCTGCATGGAGAGGTCCATGAGTTTCAACCACATAATTGTGCTATCTATGCAACAAGAATGTTGTCGGACCTGGAAAGAATGAACATTAATGTGATACCTAACAATGGAAGTTATAGCCAAAGCGACCCCTTGACATCATATGTCAACACACTCTATTTTGATGCGACCATATCTTCGAATAGAACATGTTTAGGATGATGCGTAAAATCTCATAAAGGCTTGTGGGTGTATGATGAATCGCATTATATACCACATGTTTATACACCAAAATAGGCAGAAGCTCTCGCCCTCAAAATAGGTTTGCTCTTAGCCATAAGAAAAGGCATTCAAATAGAGTGTATTCAAGGAGATGTACAAATAGTCATCAATGCGGCAAAGAAACAAAATGAAGATATATCAGACTTTGGCCTCATCATTGATGACATAGTTACTCTTATTGCTAAATGTAATTGCCCATAACTAATCTGGATTAGACGACATGCAAACATTCTTATACTTTAGCTCAGTATGCTAAAAGCTCTGTGGATTCTATTTCACAGTGGGATTATATCCCAACTTTTCTAACACGCCTTTTGAATTAATGAAATCTCAATCTTTTATTTTAAAAAAAATATTGGATGACCAAAGGATATCATCGGGAATCAAGTTCGGGCCTTCCCGAGGAGGATCAAGATAGCTCAGAAAATGAATCAAGAGATAAAGAATTTGCATGAAGGTTATGAAGAAGCATGCAATTTTTCTTTCCTTCGGATATTTTCTATGGGATAAAAGGAACAGTGCGAAAAGCCCTCCATGAGTAGTATAAACCCGATGAGCAATGATTGAAGCAAGAGGAGGCATGCTTTTCTTTATCTCCATACTCTACGATCACTTCCTTCTCAAAACCACACACTCAAATGCAATACTTAAATTCATGATTCCGACGAAGAAGGGCAAAAGAATAAAGAAATGAATGTGAAAAAATAAAGCAATGCATGTGCATGCTTAAAGGGCGATTTCTAATAGTATTTTTCAGTTCAAACATTTCCAATGAATGCTTAATCAGTTTAAACATGATCGGTTTCATGACTCGAGTGTTCTTTAACCTCTATTGCTCTTTATTAGTTTCCCCTTAATCCCAAGGGTGAAATGTTCAAAATGATATCCACTTTTAATCAAAATTCACAGTTGGTACCTAATTTTTGAACTTGACCTTTATAGGTACCCAATTTTTCATTTATGTCTCAAATAGTATCTTTCAGTAAAAAATGGGTACCTGCTTGGATCAAAATTTTACTATATTGGTACCCACTTTTAACTAAAACACCTTCTCGGGATATTAATAAAAAAGTGCATACCTTTTAAGAACAATTTTTAAACTAAGGTACCAAACTGTAATTTTCAATTTTAAGTGGGTGCAATTCTGGACATTTTCTCTTATCCCAAACATTCATCATTTCAAACCAAACACAATTATAGGAGGTAAAAACTGCAGATAACTTTAAAATGATGAGAAACAAATTGACCGTATTAGATGAAAATCATTATTACTATAAAATGGATATGTACGTTCATAATAAAGAGAAGGAAGAACATAACTCTCTGTAGTAGAGGTAAATTGATCATCAATGACATAGAGATTGAAATGGGAAATTTAAGGTCTAAAGGTGCTAGCAACTGAGACAGAGAGCTATCTTCAAGATCCAGGTTAATAACTTATCAGACCGACTATCTACATAGACATGTGGCTCAAGCGGAATCTTAATGAAGTTAGAATTGAGCATTGTGTAATAGTTAAGAAAGAGTGAACGCAATGTGCAAACTACGTACTCTTGGTCGTTTAACATTGTGCACGCGAGATACCAAAATAACATGTCACCAATATCAACTCTACTAATAATGAGCACTCTAATATTTATTACCAACACACATCACATTCCATATTGCATGAGGAAAGTGCATTGAAGAAACGTGCTTACATAGTGCAAGTTTTGATTTTTTGTTCAAGATCAGGGGATTTGATTTTTCGTCAGTCAAATTCGCATGCTGCTAATTGATAGTTGCAAAGGTTTTAATGGATATTTTCTTTTCTAGAGTTGCATACAAAATTCCAACTTGACACTTATTACATGATAATTAATCCGTTAAATAAAAGAATAGGCGAATCACATAAAGAACACCTTTATTTGAAAAGGTTTTAACCTAAATATCTATTTACTAGATGTTTGAAAGCGAGTATCTCACACCAAAATTTTATATTTTTAGCCCCCTAATTTTTAAATACCTTTACCATTTGACTTTAAATGATATAAACGTGTATTTATACTCACACAAGTTATAAAAGTTGCTTATGTATCGTCACCAAGAAAAGAGAAAATTTAATATTGCTTCCCCACTACTTCATTTACCCCTCACAATCATTATACGGTACACTGAAGATATAATGCTCATTTTATCCCAACAATTAATTATCAATTTATGTATTTTAAAAGTAAAAGATAAATACAAATTCATTATTAATTTAAGGAAATTAACGGTGTAATACTTTTTATGCTATTGGGGGTATGGTGTAGAAGGTATCTAGGGTATAATTTGACTTCCCCTCATGCTCATAAAAACATGTTGGCACCTCTTTTTTCCTCCTTCCGCATCATCGTCAAAAATTAAAGCTAGCTCTGTCATTCCAGAACTTATTATGAAAAATGACCCATGTGTATTAATGAAGTGTTGAAAATCTCAATTGTTATTGGTGAATTTCAGTACAATTTCTTAAGAGAAGAACGTGCTGGTGGAAAAAGTAGCGAACCGTAGGTAGGTGATTTTTCTTGCTATTGATGGTAAAATATAAAAAATTTTATTTAATATAATATAAATGACACATTTTAATCAATGACACACTGATATCTCATCAATAACACACCCCATCAATTATAAGAATTAGGGCTACAAACTAAAATCCAACATGAATATGAAACTAAAGTCTATATTGAAATTTCCATTTATAATATTTCCAACAAGGAAATTATTTCTATAAGGAAGCTACCATATATTAACAACCTTACATGAAAAGGATTCCCGCTTCAAGAATGCCCGACTTGCGAAGGAAATTATGAATTTGCTAATTGTTAAGAGTTTTGATAAAAAAAATCATCCATAAACCATGATTCAGTTTCAGTAGAAGTCTCAGTAGCAACAAACAACACTAGTAGCGGTGGTGACAACATCAACGATGGTAGTTTTATATTCCCCACTTTCAGATTCACAATATTGCTTCTATACTGCTTTATTTTAATAGTAGAATAGAATATTTTGTTGGTCTCTCACTTTCATTCAACCACTCCATCTTTGATTTTTGCTCCTGACAAAGAGCAGCTAATTGCCTTCCTTCCTTATCAGTTTTCTGCTTTCCTTGAGAAAAATGACCTGCATATAATTTCTCCTGAGCGTCTCTGTAAGTTGTCTTCTACATTCACCCTTATATCCCCAAATTCATTTATATTTTTAATATTGCCAAAGGTTTTCCCAATGCTCTCAATACAACTGCCATATCCTTTATACTGTTAACATCTCTGCTAATCCAAATCCGCTTCACAGTGTTCTTATATAATGGGGAAAGAGATAGCAACTTATAATATTTGAAAGATCTTTCAAATTTGATTAACAGAGGAAAATGATCTGAAATCAATTCACTCCTAACTTCACACAACACAACTTTCATTTTTTTTCTCCCAGCCAGATCTCATTTGTCAAGCCTCTATCAAGTCTGCTTTGGATTCTTTCATTTCCCATCCTTCTGTTACACCAAGTAAATATTTTTCCAGTGGTTTTAATGCATACAAGCTCAAGTTCATCCACTATCTCATGAAAGCTGAACATTCTTTTTCCTCCACAGCTTGACCATTAATTCTATCTGCATTTTCCAGAGGGGAATTAAAATCTCCAACCATCATTCATGATTTATCTCTTTTTCCCAGGCTCTTTAAAAATTTCCATAAACACATTCTTTTAACTCCAATATTGAATCCATATGCCACTGTATATAAATAGATCATATTATTCCTTTTCATTCTGATTTCAGCATCCATCCATTGATCACCTTTGTTCAGTATCTTAACCTCAAACAAGTCAGATCTTTACAACATCCATATCCTTCATCCTGACACCACATTTCAATTAGTTTCTGATTCCCAACCTAATCCAAGTTTACTCCACATTTCTTTTTGTTATTCATTTTTACCTTACTTTCAAGCAAAAACAGCATTCCCACTTTGTTACTAAAATAAAATTTTCTTACTGTTCTATGCTTATTAAGCTTATCCAGTCCCATTATATTCTAGCTAGCCCAATTAATTTTCATCTGGGGGTTTATCTTCCAGTTGTAGCACTATTCTTTCCTTTTCTGCAACTTTTGATTTTCTAGATACAATATACACAGATACCCCTGCTCTCATCTCCACCAGTCTCATTTCAAAGTTCATACCTTCTTTTACCTTACCCTTTACTTTCCCCCGATTAACAGTATTTTTGTACAACTGATTTGGTTCTATCTTCAGTTTTCTATGTTTTAACATGTAAGTAAACTTTCCATTTCTTCCCAGTTTCATTCATCAGTTCTTTCCTTCTACCAATATGTCCTAACCGTATACATTTTTTACACCTCAATGGCCTCCATTCAAATACAATTTTCTGTTACCCTATCCATTTATGCTCATTCAAGAAAAGCACTTTGTCTGGGACTGAATCACCTACTTCCATTTCAATTTCAACTCTAGCATATGAAAATATCTCCTTATCAAAGGTTGCTTTCTCTATACATACTGATTGACCTAATGGGCTAAAAAATTTACTAATAAACCTAGGTTGCTAGTATGTTGTAGACAGGTTAGGGAGTTGTACCCAAACCAGAATTTTACTTGGTTCATCAAAATTTAAATCAGCAGACCACAGTTTCAAAATTAGGGGTTTCCCATCAAATAAAATATTCCTAGATTCTATAGTTTCATCACGATAATAGACATAACAAAATTTCACCATAAAAATACCTTTCTCCAATCGCCAAATTTTACAGATGTTTCTTCCCCCGATCCAGAAGAAAAATCCCCCCGCCACTTTGAATGGCGGATTATTGCCCATAATTATGCATACCATGGTAGATTCCCATTCTTTTGAGCTTACTTCCACCTCTTCCATTGAGATTTCTGCCATTTTCGTTCCATTGATTTCCACCGGTTCATGGAATTTAACCTTCTCAGCTTCGGTTTTCAAATAGAATACTCCACTTCTTATCATTCTCAACCTCTACTCCCTCCTCCCATGACAGCCTTTTGCCATCCATAAGTTCTCGTTTCTTTGAACATTCCCCTTCATCCACCTTAGTCGTTTTCTTAGATGACTAATCCTCCATTTTGATCTGTATCTTTCTCCCCTCTAATTTTTTATTCATTGCTCCTCAATCGAGCTATGATCTTCTTTGCTAATTTTGTTCTTCCTAATTTGCCCATGGCGGCAATGCTGGAAGCACACCCGGTCTAGAAGACAAAGAAAATAAGTGAAGAACACATAGTTACAGTGTAATTGCATCTAGTAGGAGAGAGAAAGTTTTATTATTTTTTATCTTTATCAAAAGTGAAAACTTTAATCTTAGAGGGATGAAATATATTTTAAAATATTTATGATTATAGAATGAATAAGACATAATGAACTTGTTTCAAGTTTTGACACACTTTTCATTTAACCTTTTCAAATCCCATTTTGTATTATGAAACCAAATTTATGAGAAAAAAGTTGACAAAGTCTTGTATAAGACCGTCTCACGGTGAGACCAGGGATTAAATTGCAAAGATTTCAAGATGGGGTTTCATATTGATGTTTTAAAAGTTCAGGGATTTAATGTGTAATTGTGATAATTTGGAATTTAGTCCAGTTCTATTAATTTTTTGCCCCCGAATTTAGTTTCCTCTTTTCCTATTTTGCCTCTAGTCCTTGATCTCACCATGAGACGGTCTCACAAGAGACGGACTCAAAAAAGTTTTCATTTATTTTCTATAAAGAAAAGGAAATTAAAATTTTAGTAGAAAATCAAATTTGAAAAAAATGTGACAAAATGATGGAGTAATTAAATAAAATCCGTTGTAGTTAAGGGTGTTTAAAGATAGAAGGGAAGGATAGTTTCTATTAAAAAAAATCATTAAATCGGTAAGTGTGTTTGGTATTTATTTTTTGTAATATACATAAATTAATTACCTAAGAAATTGAATGGCAACACCAATTATTACTTGTTCAATTTCATAATTATGTTTTGTCTTACCAATTTAAGTGAAAATCAATTAACTTTAATTATTATTATATAAATATTTTTAGTTTTACCGTTTTAATTATTATACACCTTTTTGTGTAATTGCCTTGACGTAGTCCATCCCATTGACCAGTCCACCCCGTTGGTAAATTGGGGCTCCGTTCCATCACGTTGGAAAATTAGGGCTACAATTTCGGATCCCGTATATAATCCCACTGCCCCATTATTTCCATCTCCACCCGCATTTTCATCTTCTTCTAGCACTTCCATTTCTCCAACAATTCCCTGATTTTTTGGGGGATTCCGAAGATCATCAATCGTTTCGCATTTCTTGGCTTTCGGATCGAACATGACCATCTCCGGCAGTCCTTCTCCGCCGCCTACTGCGATGGCCGTGAAGCGCATGAGCAGGGCGGCATTGGAAGCTCTGAGAGTTCGACTAGATTTTGGCTCGCCACCGCGTACCCCGACGGCCTCCTCACCGCCGCCGCGTGTCTCTTCCGACAGTCCTCCTCCGCCACCTGCCCCGATGGCCGTGAAGCCCAAGAGCATGGCGGCAGTGGAAGCTCTGAGAGTTCGACTTGATTTTGGCTCGACGGCCTCCTCACCGCCGCCGCGTGTCTCTTCCGCTCGGAGAAGACTTGAATTCTGGTACGGGATGGCTCCCAAATATTTCAGATAGGCCTTCAAAGCAATTGGAGAAGATCCAAATCGGCCACGGCTCTTGTGTTTGAGAAACTCTCATTCTCCGGCATCCATTTTTGGCTTCGTCGGCTCTGTGCTCGGCAGCGGCTAGAAGACCAGAAAATACTCAATGATCAATCATCAGTATCTTGATTCCTGCTCACTCGGTATTTGGTAACAGGCATAGCCTGTGAAATTGATTCTTTGAGTTTGAATTTATTTCTTACATCACATGTCTAGGTTAAGATTCCACCCCTAAATTTTATTCACTGAGCCTGAATTTATTTCTTAGCTTAAGAATTCCCCTAAATTGTTTTTGCCCCCTGATGTGAGTGATGTCTGAATGCTCTTCCCCTTTGTTTGGCAGTTAGAGAACTACAGTTATTTGAAGAGACCTACAATGTGAATTGTGAAAGACTAGGGAGATTTTTATGTGCATAAGGTACTAAACTAGCATGTTGAAGGACCCTGTTGCTGAACTACTTGTTGAATTAGTCATTAGTGTCCTATGTCTAGTATGCAAAGTGTAGAGTAGGCGTAAACAGAGTTTGGGATTTGATACGGTTTAATTTGAATTATTCTGTTTTGCATCTTATTACTGTGATGTTATATATTGTCTTGCCCTGCCTAACTTCCCAAGCCATGTAATTTGAAAATTTGAATGAATGACAAGCATTCTGAATTGCTGATTCATGAATTTATTGTTGAATTGCACCTGGTTGTGTGTTGGTGGTATGTAGACTCTGTTATGACTTAATCTGTCATTGTATAACTCAATTTTTTGTTAACAATTGTTGCGCCACCAGATTTGAATTTCTAGATCTGCCCCCGAGGTGCGTGCTTCTGTTTTTATAGTAATTTGAATTTGGTTGAATCTGTTGTCATATTTAATAATTGTTTCATGTGGTGGCTGACTGATAGTTTGACATTCATGGGGTTTCACAGGCTTCGTATGTTGCTGAGCAAAACAATATGTACGTAATTTTGTAGTTTAGTATTTTGCTTGTATTAATAGAACCACATTATCACTTTGAAAACATTGATTTGCTTGTTGTCACCTATTTTGTAAGAGATTGTAATGTTTGAAATGTGAGAATAAATTTATCAGTTGATCTTATGTTGTTAACAATCTCGAATGTCATTCGGTTTAGGTGATTCAATGGCAACTTGGATGACATCGAAATGAAATTGTCTTCCTCGATGGATCCTCAAAGCCACACACATCTGATCATCGAACACGCTGTGGCCTCAAGGCTTTTACTTCTGGGCCTCATTTTGCTCTGGCGATCTATTCTCAGCCCCTAAGACACCTTGGCTTCCATAAACCCTGACTTCCTCTTCCCATCCGTAGCTACAACTTCAAATCCTCGAGTGCTGTTCCCGCGCATTGCATTTGCATTAGAAGACAGCATAGTGTGGGACAGTGTTTACTTTGTCTGCAGTGCGCAGTATGTCTATGAGTACGAACATTCCTATGCCTTCTTCCCGTTGCGCCTCATATGCATCTCCTTCCTCACCCGAACTGGTCAGTTTGTTGAAAATTTTCCTTGCAGAACAATGAATTATAAGATGAACGATTTGAAAACTGTGTTGTTTTTGCAGTTTTTGAAATATTAAGATGAACAATTATCAGGATATGTGCTTAATAATGCTGCGTTTGTATTTGCTGCTTTATATCTCTACAGGTACTATCACATTTGAGACAGCCGCAGAAATGTCTAAGATATTGTATCATATATATGCATTCATTCTGTGGTTACTTATTCTTGCCTCCCTCACTACAGGCTTTCTTCTGTTCATGAATTGAAAAACCGGGAGGTTGCGATGCTGACATCAGCATTGTTTTGCTTCAATCCAGCTTCCATATTCTACTCATCAATGTATAAATAGTATGGATTTTTTCTTATAAATTTTATGGATAAATTGTTTGTTCTTTTATCAATTGGTGAGGCATACTACTTGAAGGTGAATGAGGGGCTGGAGAACAGGCTTTCCGGGACTCTGGAGCTGGGTTCTAAAAAGCGCGCTTAAGCGCGCTTAAAGCGCAAAAAAGCACTGAGCGCTCATAGGAGCACTTTGTATCGAAAAGCGCTGGTGCAGACAGAAAGCACGCGCTTCCGAGCGCTTTTTTTGAAGCGCAAAGCGCTCAAGAAAGCGCGCCAAAAGCCCATAAACATACCAAAAATTTAACTCCAAATAAATAATTACAGCCCAAAAGTAAAGGCCAAGTAATTTAACATTAAAGGCCCATTTGCATCTTGTGCTTTGCCTTGAAAGAATGGAGGAGCTCCCTAGTATTTATAGTTGAAATTTGAAGGCTAAGTCTCCTCTCTTCCAATGTGGGACTAATGTAGTATAGTAGGGCTAAGTCTAAAGCCTTTGCTGCCTATGTTGAACTTCTCTTTCTTGAACAGAAGTGAAATGCTTAGTTTAAGTTCAATGAATTCTGTCTCTTGATGCAGCATTACTTCTTTGACAATTTCATACAATTTTTTAAGTTGGTGATTGCTTATTCTATACCCACAATTGGATGAACTGATATACATGAGTGGTGAATGCCACTGGGAAATCTACACTCCAAATCTATCAAACCTTACCTACTATTTAGATAACTAATACTGGAAGTGATAATTAAACTAATTCTGCCGAAGGAAAAGTTATAGCTGACTGATGATTTCAAACGAAGACAACTCAGGAACATGCATCACCACAACATATAATTTTCAACTGGTTGTATCTTTTACAGGTATGCTGCATGTCATTGATTTTGACCGGAACATTAGGAAGCCTAAATTTCTCTAGCCTTGCTATTGCTGGCAAAGTTTGAAAGTCTATCATGTGTCTTTATTGAAATAATCCTAGTATATGATTTGCGAGTGCTTTTTTCCGAAAAGCGAGCGCTTGCGCTCAGCGCTTCGCGCTTCGGTAAATTTTACCGTTAGCGCTTCGCTGCACTTTGCGCTTTTTAAAACCCAGCTCTGGAGGTGGTACTGAACCTTGAGAAGCCCCGGAGGGAATGCCTTGATATCAGGGAGGATGGGGAAGATGGGGAGAAGTTCGTCGCTATGTTGGATATGAAAAGGCCGTCTGCTCCCATGAGGCGATGGACATGGAGGAGGTGATTTCAAACATTGTTGCTAAGATTAAGGCATGGGAGGTTTAGTCTTTCCCACAGTATTAAGGGCTTATGTAGTATGCGTGCTAGGGTTTGAGGTTGCAGAGTACTTGAACTTTATACTTTCTTTTCCTATTCAATATGTTGATGCAATTTTTCTCTTTTAAAAAGGAGTTTTTGTTTTGCATTTTGTATCTGGCTAGGATATAGCAAAGGAGGTCGACATTCGGGTACTCTCTTGCTGAGAGGTGTGCCCTAGTGCTGGTTTGCTGAGACACGGGTATCGGTGAAGCACTCCATGGTGGTTACTCATACAATTTTCAGTGCATTGGAATAAATAAGGTGTGTTGCTGAAAGATTTGAATAGTGTATTTATTGTTGTATCAGAATTCTTTTTGAGTGACACATGTCTGCGATATGTTAATTCTTGATTCTTCATTGCTAAATGTGTATTGCTTCTCCTTTTGAATGGCTGTGCACCTGTTTTCAAATGGTTCATCTTTTTGAAACTTTTGATGAATCTTATGCTAATGAGCTGTTTTATACGCTGTTTTGTAAGCATAATTCCGCTCATTGTAATCTTTTTCGTGGTTTTCTTTTGCCCTTGTCTTAAATTCTGATTTATGAAAACGTCCATCATAGGCTTGCAGCTTGATAGGATCTACAATAACCTATCTTTATGCATCTGCCAGAGTTTGTAGGCATGAACTATAGTCTAAGATGTCTCAATCATTCAAGAAATCAGCTTACTGGTTTCGCTCTTTTGCACTAAATTGACTTCATGGACATGACATTTCTCCTGCTTCTGGATCAAGAAAAGGATATCTTACCCATACTAGATTTTGGATCAAAGACTAACTAACACCCAACCAAGTTCTTTTGCAAGACTTTGACTACAAGTGACCAAAGCACTCATGGAGCCTTCTCAGTCCTCAACTGGTGACATGAATGTGAATGTAAATGGAAAATTTCTGCATATGTGATTGTCACTTTTTGCTTCGCTCAGATCAGCTCCCTTGTTTCTACTGTGCTTTCCTTTTGTGTTGAATGTTAGGTAGGTTTTTTAACGGCCGCCATGCATGCTCTGTCTATTATAAGATCTAAAGAGGGAGTGTATGATTGAAACTTTCATTTATTGCAGGAGCCAGGAGCCTAATGTACTCGGTATCATGGATGAGAAAAGAGTAACTTTGATAGGGATGAACTTATCTAAACCTGATGTGAAGTCTGCAATGGATAGGCTTGGTATGTTGAAGATCCTCACAACTTTTATGCATCTCTGCGTAATCCAATGTTTCAAAGTATGGGGGGTAGAACATGGCTTGTACTTGCTTTTGATATTCATGTTCAGTTTGTTGGTATAATTTGCTTATCAGGGTAACAAAGTTAATTTTAAAAATAGTGATATGGCATAGATACCCACGAACTTTCTAGCTTTTATCTGATTTATTGATACCAGATGTGTGTTTTAGGGCTTGTAAATTACTTGACATATGGTTACTTCAGCATTTTGAAAAGACGCCCAAATGCCATCATCCAGCTTCACACTCCCATATATAATGCAATACATATTGCGTATTGGTAAACTGACACGAGATCTCTATGTGCTGTGCACTTTGTCTTTTGTTTGTTAGTGCTATTATTATCTTTGATTGCGAGGACATTACTTTCCATTCATAGCTCAATTTTTACCAAAAGGATGCCTGCTCCAGGTATACCATTGAAGCCATTTGGGCATTTTTCAGCTGCAAATCTGGATCCATCTTTATTTGCTATCTGAATCAGGCCAATTCTCTCCCAAGGACCACTTATGTCGCCTTCTCATCTTGTAATGAATAGGTGTGGGTGCTCCAATTAATGATTTAGTAGAATTCATCTTTGCTGCTCGGATGTTGAGAAACATGAGAAAGGGGTCAGTGATCCGGTCCAGAATAAAGCTTTTAATGTCCAGGTTCTTTTCTCTAGCTTTACCAAATTGTGATTTATTGGTATTTAGAATACTTTCACCTTTACAAAGTAGATAGTTTGTTGATTAATGGTCTGAATTTCCTGAATGATTTTTTTTGATGATCACAAATGGATGACTGTGAATGAAAGTTAAATTATTTACAATCTGTTCATATGTTACTAGAGAGAGAAACTGCAGAACTAGTAAACTTTTCTGCAGAATTACATCCTAGAAGCCTCAAATCTTCGTAGCTAGATATAAGAGGAATGGTTTCTCTATCAGAATCTGAAGAATACAGGACTGGTATTAATGCTGGATCTTGGTAGGCAGTTGTCAGCGTATCCAAAAATTCAGCTGTTGTAGCATCATTGAGATTAAACATGTCCTATCAAAGTCTCAGCAGATATGCCAAAAAGATTTGGCATAATCTGAATTGAAGATCAGTGTCATAATCGGAAGAGGGAATATCAAAAGAATGAACGAGTTAGTGTGTCAATTTTCTGAATGTACGTGACAGCAGATTAGAATACAAGTAGACATCTCTAGATTATTGTATATTCTATTTTACTCTTGTACTCATTGCAATCATTGTAATCAATCACCAATCAGTATGGATGCGACTTTTACAAGAATGAATGAGTCTCGACACTCCAATTTAAGCTAATTGCTTTAGGTTATATTTGTCATATATGTGTGTTATTTTGGTTTGTTATCCATGTCTATGATAACCTTACTATGTTCCACTTTAAGCCAATTCGATTTGTCAAATTGTTATACGGTATCTAAGTTCCCCATCCACACACTTCTAAAAGCAAGCTATGTGAGCCTTGTATTCTTTCTGTGAGCGACTTCTGCTATATTCGGCAATTGGGATTTGATTTTCGTGCTTTGTATTGTTTAAGGTATTTTGGGTTATGCTCATGGCGACACTCAATTTTTCAATATATATATATATATCCGTCTCTTGGAAGACGGTTTTTTCATAGGTCATGGAAAGACCAAGGTTTAAAGTGCAAATAAGAAGAAATTAAGATAAAATTTATTTGCATGAATTGGGTTATGAACTTTATAACTACTCCATGTTGCATAATAAATTTTTGATATTGCAATTAAGATCTTAAATCTTTTATTATTTTAATTAAATTTCGTCTTTCCATAACTTTATAAAAAGATCGTCCTTCCCAAGACTTTGCCTTATATATATATATAATATGAAATTTGGTAATGAGATTTTATACCATATTTCCATTTTTCTTCAATATAACAATATCATGTTATTTTGATTTAATCGTGCTACACAAATTATTGGGAAATGCCATTTACATGATGTCTCAATATATCCATTTAAGGACACAATTTTTTATTTGTCTTTATATTTAGGGCAAAATACTGATATGGCTCTATGTTTTGGAGGTTTGTGCTAATATGACCATGTGAAGTTGAAAAGTGATATTGTAGTCCTATGTTTTACATCAGAAGTGCCGATATAACCCTGTGGCACTATTTCGGCGTTGACTTAATAATTTCCAGCATTGACCAAACCTAAAATGACTTAAATATCCCTAGTCTTAAACCTAATAATATAATGACTAAAATACCCCTACATTCTTCTTCATCGTCATCTCCATGACCACAACCATGGTTGTTCCACCACCACCTCCGCCGCACCACCACCTCCACCGCCGCTTCACCACTTTCGCCGCCTACCACCGCCGGAATCTGGATTTCCGTTGCCAATCTGGCAAAATTCCTTGGGCGAACCCACTCTAATCCTCCTCCACTAGTTTGAAATTAACAAAAGAGTAACAAATCCAGCAACAAATCTAGTTAAAAATGTTGAGTAAACTGGTTGTTTCCTTTTTTTTATTCGTCATCAAAATCATATCTGTTTTGATTCTTTTCTAATCATCCTCCATGAGTATGAAAACTTCTAGAAGAGTACTACTTAACTAGTTTACACGAAGAAAAAAAGGAAGTCGCCTTATGAAGAAGAAGAATGTAGCAGTCTACTTAACTAGTTTACAACAAATCTAGATTCCTGAAGAAAAAAAATGTTGAAATCCAGCAACAAATCTAGAAGCTCAATCTGTAACATAATAACAAAATCCAGCAACAAAATTCTGATTCCATCTGTAACACAGTAAATAAAAAGCTCAATCCCTACTCCACTTCTTCCCAGCACCTTCATTTCACATGAATTACTTCGAACCTACCTCGACGCCGCCTGAAGCCTCGATGCCGCCCGATGTGATGCCTCGATTTTGGGCCCGATGCGGCGCCGCCGATGTGACACCCAATGCTACGCCTCGACGCCTCGATGCGGTGCCTCGACGATGCGACGCCTCAATTTTAGGCCGCTGCCGATGAGATGCCTCGACGCCACGATGCGGTGCCTCGACGATGCGACGCCTCGACACCTCGATGGGGTGGATTTTGGGTCGGAACAGAGGAGAAAAGAGGAACAAAGAAGAAGAAGAAAAGAGAAGAAAAGAGAAGAAAAGAGAAGAAAAGAGAAGAAAAGAGAAGAGGAAGAAGAAACGAACAGAGAAGAAGAAAGGAGAAGAAAAGAACAGAGAAGAAGAAAAGAGGAAGAAGAAAGAGCAGAAGATAAGAGAAGTGCGGTTTAATTGTCATTTAACATTTTTTATTATTTTTTATTTTTTTAAAATAGGGGTATAATAGTCATTTCATGTATTCTCGGCCAAATTCAGGCCTCCAGGGTTATATTAGCACATTTTAGCAAAACACAGGGTTACAATAGCACTTTCCAACTTCACGGGGTCATATTAGCACAAACCCTCAAAACATAGGGTTATATGAGCACTTTACTCTTATATCTATTCTATAATCACAAAAATTTTGAAGATTCAATTATAATAATAAACACATTGTCATAATATCCCTTTCTTACCGCACAACATAAAAACGTCTTTAAAAGTGTGTTGGCAAATGCCATTTTTCCAGTAGTCTAGGTGTCGTCCATAGAGAAATTAGGGTTTATGGGTTATTATCACACAATTCAATATTGGACGTCACATCAATTGTGTGTTGGGAATAGCAAGCGGTTGTGTTTAGGTTAAACTACTAACTACGAGCATATAACTAAAGCGAGATTAAGATAATGATTAGCTAGTCTTGGGGGGGTATTTGCATCACATGATTGACATAAAACGATTGGATCCTCGAATTCTATCCACTTTAGAGAAATTTAATTCCATTTAGTGGTATATCACACAATGTGGAGATGTAATTCCCCGGGAACTCCCACGGGCTCTCACACTATGATTGGACACGGCAGTAGCATGGATCATCAGGACCTCCACTGTGAATACTCATCCTAGAATTCAACAAGAAAACATTAGAACTTGTGATAACTCTATGGGTCTATAGCTACAAGGCCCAATACTTAGTTGCCACAAACTAGGATCTTAGCTCTCAAGTATTAATCACGATACCCCATGTTTAAGAATTTAAAAACACCTGACCTATTTCGGCCATCTCGACCTAATTAAGGAATTTATTAGATGCTCCTAAGCATCAGGCATAACTTATCCAATTACTATTACCACCCTTATAGCTCACAAGGATAGTGTTACACCCCGATGCACACAAGGCTACAAGCAAATTTTATAATCCAACAATCCCAAGCTAAATTCAAATCCTAGCACAAAATCATGCAAGAATCTAACAAGTTTTACATCCTAATCGCACGCAATGCATATATTTTAACAAGAAATTAAAGCACAAATTAACAATAATGTATAGCAACATAAATAGATATGAACCTAAAAGTTATATAAATCAGCTGAAGCGGTATTCGTAGAAGATTATGCCATGGTGAAGTGGCGGAATCAAGAATACGGCCAGAGAAAAAAAAGATTTTTTTTTATAGTAGATAGATACAACTTGCGACCTCATTTTTCTATAAATTGCTACTAAATTTATGATCTTTCCATAGTTTATGAAAATATTGTCTTTCAAGAAACAGATTCGTACTATTAATATCATTTTATTT
This sequence comes from Rubia yunnanensis, assembly GCA_037428765.1. Taxonomy (NCBI): domain Eukaryota; kingdom Viridiplantae; phylum Streptophyta; class Magnoliopsida; order Gentianales; family Rubiaceae; genus Rubia; species Rubia yunnanensis. The sequence continues at coordinate 83,058,434 of CM075068.1, forward strand.
TATCAAAAATTAATTATTGCAATATTTTCATTATGTTTAGTTCAATTCGAAAAACTTAAATTTAGTGCAACACTTTTAAGGAGAATGACTTATGCATGAGTATATTCAAGAGTTGCAAGATTATTAGTCTGTATATACAAGTACACGTTGTTTGATCAGGAAATATAGCATAAGGGAATGGTGTTTTTAGAAAAACAAAATAAATTGGCTTTGCCAATTGAGTAATTTATTTTTGTAAACCTAAATCACAACGTTTTGTTTTTATATTTATTATTTTCTCGAGTTTATGTATTTTCTTTAGACAATTGTATATTCAGTTATTTTTTATACATGCCAAATACTAGGTGAATTTTCATTATGATTTGATTACTTATACAAATTTGAAGACACAAAACAAGATGTCAAAAGTATTTACAAGGTCAATTACCATCAAATTATCCATTTTAAATCCGAAATGTTTAACAATTTCCAGGGAATGTGCACGCACTGGCTGCACATAACAAAAATAAGTTAGTGGTGAGTAGGGTTAAATTTGTCAATTTTAAAGCAAAGGGAAATATTATTACCCCAATATAGAGGCTTCTTTCAATTCCAAGCTAATATGTAGAAGAAAAATAAAATAAAAAGAGTGTACGTTGCATAAGGAACGTGCGTGTAAGAAGCGTGCGTTGTGTAAATTTTGATTTTTCATTTAAGATTAGGGGATATGATTTTTTGTTCATAAAATTTGCATGCCGCTAACTGCTAATTACAAAGTTATTAATGTATATTATTTTTCTTGAGTTGCCAAAGAAATTCCAACTTTACACTTATCGCATAATAATTATTCCGTGACAAAAGAGAATGAGCGAATCGCTTCCCCACTACTTCATTGTTCCCTTTTGTGTAGCATTGATGGAGAATCAGCCTTTAAGACAGATCTATCAAACGATAGAGTCGACATTTTTCACTCATATACGATCTAGCCCATTTTACGGTATTGCTTTATCCATAGACCCTATGTTAGAGACTATCTCCAGTAAAATGAATCCTGTAAAGTCAAGGGATTTGCAAGTGAATATTTGATTGGCAATTTTGTGTGAACTTATTTTGAACAGGAAAACATTCCATGTTGGAACATGCTGATGCAGAATATTTACGCCAAGGTTTTATGGAAATCAAAGTCAGAATATTGCAGTAGTTTGGAATAAATGGAATTCGTATATTTGACTATGTATATTAGGCGTGTGAAGCATAGTTGATTTATGGAAAATCCCTACTTATATGGAGGTGATATATTCGAATATATGGGAAAGATTGATATAAGATAAATCCCTTTATTTATGGGATTTGGATATGCTTCAAGAAGTAGATTTGGAATAGGAATATTGTGGAGATAATCAAGGAGTATTCCAATCTGTTCGTGGATATAAATATGGGACAAACACGGTTGCATACTCATGGATTTTACAGAGCAAAAATCTGCACACATATTTTTGAGACTTTCGAGAATTGCAAAGAGGTAAGAGTGACTTTTACACTCTTTTACCTTTTCTAAGTGGGTTTTGTGTGACAAGGAAAGAACATCGAGACTTGAAGACAGGAAGCCATTGGAGATCATCTTTTGGAAACTTTGAAGATTTGACGACTTGAGGATTTTAAGAAAAAGTGAAATGGAGTGAAGGCTAAAAGAGAAGAAGAAAAGTAGATGTTAATTCTGGGCGCTCATCGCGACTAGCAATAAACCTGTCGCGAGTCACGATGAACAGGTGGCCAAAATTCTTTTGCCTTTTTCTTGTACTATAAATAGCACAATATATTCTCTCTATCCTCACTTCTTCTCTTCCCGGTTTCAACCAACAAAACCCTTGGGTTTTCCCTCTTTTTCATCTTGTTTTATCTTTGATTATGTTTGGATCGTTGTTGTTAATTAGTATGGATTCTAGTAGCTAAGTAATCTCTTGGGAGTAATTGAGTAAGACTTCCAAACCCATGTAGTGAGATTCTTGATTTTGTTCATTTATGAACATTTATTGAGAAGCATTTATCGTGCTACTAATGCTATGTTTTACTTCATTTATACCATGTGTTGTTTGAGAATCAAAATTATTTGTATGATTGAAGTGTTAGGGTGTTAAGAAAGTTACAAATTTCTTAGCTCATTTGACATGAAAATCCAAGCATGGAATTAGAACTTCTTGTGTAGAATGTGTTGTGATTCTTCCTAGATAAGTATGTTGATGTGGATTGTTCTCATATTTATCATATAGAAGCAAAGATAGGTTGAACCTTGAATGTGGTTTGTTCTAGGGTAAGCCTAATAAATGCTTAATTTGATGTCCTTGGTAGGAGGCTTGTTGTTATCAAATCTATGGTTCTTCGTGTGAAATAATGTTGATTAAACACCTTTAGGCGTTGTTTGTCCAAAGTGATTGTATACAAGGTTTGCAAAATGTCGTTGTTTGCGTTTGCAAATTACTATTAAGAAGCAATGAATGTTGATCTTCAATTGGGAAGTGATAACATTCCCCATAGGAAATAAATGTGAATGAATGAGTGAATGAATCTAGGATCTATAAGAGATTTGGAAGTGTGGAGCAATTGCCCTAAGGCTCCTTTAATTGTTGATTAATTATCTTTTTAGTTGTTGCATGATTAGCATTGTTCTCTTTCTTTGCTAGTTGTTTGTCTTTCAATTCGTAACTTAGGAAAAACCAACTAAACCCCTCTCGCCCCACCCCTTTACTTGCTTTTATATCTATATGTATATCTATGCCTGCTATGTTTTTCGCTTTATATGTTTAAACACTTAGAAAGATCTCTTTTCTCGTGGACAACCCTGACTTTCCATTATCTACTTAACTGTAGATGGGAAGCATTTAGATTTTAAAAATATTAATTTTGAGAAGTACAACGACGACCTCCCAAATACGTTGAAAGTTCATTGATAGTCGTAAGTTCAATTTTTCTATACGTTGAAAGTCTATTAATAATTCTCACCAACCCATTGCTAGAATTTCACATAAAGCATAAATTGTGTTAGAAATAGGCAGTCCACTAATGAAATGTACAACAATCATACTAATACATATACTTTGTTAAAGTGAAAGTTACCACTGTCATTATCCTTCTTTGAGATGTTGCGGTCTACCAACCTCAATTATGTTGCATCCCTTCACCTATGACATCACAATTTCCGCTAAGTTTAGTCATAGCATTAATTTCCCGCATAAAACAAACAAACATAAGATCCCCTGCACACATGCAACGTCGATCACAGTTCCTTTTCTTGTCGCACTGACCGACCGGATGATCGACGCCGGACATTCAAGCAACGTTCTAACGAAAATAATATCGTGTCTAGAATTAACCTTAATATATTCCTAGTGCTTATCATTGTTCTTTTTTTGATATGGTGTGAATGAAAATTTGTGGGAATTTGTTTTGATGGGAGAGGTGGAGGAGATAGGAGGTGGAAGCACTTTTTGTTTGGCAATGCCTCCAAATAGGATTTCGGGAAATTTTGCCAAAATTTGGGCATCCAAAACTTTTGGTTTCCCGCTAAACCTTTTTGATCGATCAATAGGTTATCGACATTGGTCGCATGTCGGTGAGGAATGCGAGATTTGAGTGACCCATGCTAGCCCAACAACGTAATATGGCCCAATAAGGTTATTATTTGACTTCGGTAAGACATCGCATGTGATGTCATTTTTATATTCTCCACCGCCCAAAATAAATAGACCAAATTCGAGGTATAAAGATTCGACCTTTACCAATGTTAGGTCAACTATGGCTTAACTTATTTTGTAAACTAACATAGATGCCAAAAAATTAAACCTTTACTCATGTTAGGCCAAGCATGGCTTGATTTCTTTTGTAAATTGACAAAGATGCAAAAAGGTTCTACCTTTACTTAGGTTAGGTCTACCGTGGCTTGATTTCTTTAGTAAATCGAAATAGATACCAAAAGGTTTGACCTTTACTCATGTTAGGTCAATCGTGGCTTGACTTATTTTGTAAACTGACATAGATGCTAAAAGGTTCGAACTTTAATCTTATTAGGTTAACCGAGGCTTAACTTATTTTGTTAACTAACATAGATGGAAAATGGTTCGACCTTTACTTGTGTTAGGTCAACTGTGAGTTTACTTATTTTATAAACTGAGACAAATGCCAAAAGGTTCAAACTTTACTCGTGTTAGGTCAATTGTGGCTTGACTTCTTTTGTAAACTGACATAGATGCAAAAAGGTTTAACCTTTAATAGTGTTAGGTCAACCGTGGCTTTAATTATTTTGTAAACGGACATAGATGCCAAAATGTTCAACCTTTACTCGTGTTAGATCAACTATGGATTAACTGATTTTGTAAACTGACAAAGATGCCAAAAGGTTTAAACTTTACTCCTCTTCGGTAAATACTGTCTTGACTTCTTTTGTAAACTTACATAGATGCTAAAAGGTGAACTTTGCTCGTGATATGTCAACTGTAGGTTGATTTCTTTCGTAAACTGACATAGATACCAAAAGGTTCGACCTTTACTCATGTTAGGTCAACCATAGCTTGAATTCTTCTGTAAATTGACATAGATGCCAAAAAGGTTTGACTTTACTAGTGCTAGGTCGACCGTGGTTTAGCTTCTTTTGTAAAATGACATAGATGCCAAAAGGTTTGACCTTTACTCGTGTTAGGTCAATCATGGCTCGACTTCTTTTAAAACTTATATAGATGTTAAAAGGTTCAAATTTTACTCCTATTGGGTCAACTGTGGCTTGACTTATTTTGTAAATTGACATAGATCCCACAGGGTTCAAACTTTACTCCTCTTATGTCAACCGTGACTTGACTTCTTTTTTAAACTGACATAGATGCCAATAGATTTGACCTTTACTCGTGTTAGGTCAACCTAGCTTAACTTATTTTGTAAACTAACATAGATGCCAAGGTTTAAACTTAACTAGTGTTAGGTCAACCATGGCTTAACTTATTTTGTAGACTGGCATAGATCCCTAAGAGTTTGATCTTTACTATTTGGGTAATATGCAAATATAACCCTATATGTTGGAGAAAGTGAAAATATAACCCTGAGTTATTTTTTAATGCAAATATAACCCTAATTATTATACGTATGTGCAAATATAACCCTAAAGCCATTATTCCGGCATTGACTGACCAGGGTTATATTTGCACTTCCAATTATCGTAGGGATATGTCTGCACTTTCATTTCGCAGGGTTATATCTGCACTTTCATTTCGCAGGGTTATATCTGCACTTTCATCAATTATATAGGATATATGCACTGTTCTCTTACTATTTTTAGGTCAACTGTGGCTTGACCTTTTTTCGTAATATGTATAGATGCCAAAATGTTTGACCTTTACTTGTGTTACGTCAACTGTGACTTGAGTTCTTTTGTAAACTAACGTAGATACTAACAGGTTTGACCTTTACTCGTATTAGGTCAACCGTAGCTTAAATTCTTTTATAAATCAATATAGATTCTAAAAGGCTCGAACTTTATTCCTGTGTGGTCAACCATGGGTTGACTTATTTTGTAAACTAACATAGATGCCAAAAAGTTTGACATGTACTCGTGTTAGGACAACCTTGGATTTACTTCTATTGTAAACTGACATAGATGTAAAAAAAAGTTGGGCTTATTATTTAATCTAGACAAATAATTATTTCTGCAGTGGGAAAATAATTATTTAAGCTAAAAATAAAGTAGGGCTTATTTGGTGGGCTAATTTATTATCTTAGTGCACCAAAAAAATATTTGCCCAGATTGAATGTGGCCAAAGTCGGTCATGTAATAATATCATGTCGGTTAAACTGACAGGATGACCGATGTCGCACATACGTGACATATTATTCCATGATTCAAATTGACATTGTTTAATTACGTCAACACACACACACATATAGAAGGCAACCTCATATACTATTCAAATTGTTCATTTTTCCCACGTAATCCAAAAACCTTCCACCCACTCTCCTTCCCCTCATTCATCTTGCTCACATGATATATATGCAAAATAATCTATAATCAATTTGAATTACTTTATTATTGTATTTTTTTTGTTAAATTGTAGTTATAATTACTATGGAATCGAAGTTTTTGTAATTTGTTACTTTTTTATGTCAGGTTCCTGTTTTAATTGTTCTTCGATGGCACTGTTCATGTCTTTGGTTGTTATTTGTGTTATATTGTTGGTATGTATTAATGTGTTCAATTAGGATTTCCATATGCATGTGGCGTCTATCACTAGTCGGCCAGCTCTCGATCTTATTGACCTATAACCGACGTCAGCTATTTGTGTCGATCATTCATAGTGGTATAGGGTTTTAGTTTGAATGCGGGGTCTTTCACCAATCAGACTTGGTGTAGCTAGAACCAAATACATAAATTACGCAAATATGATTTCAAAAATCCAAAGCATTCAAATCATGTTGTTTAAGTTGTGATATGGAAGATGTCTCTCTTGAGCATTTATTTTTCCATTACCCACTGGCACATCAAGTTTGGTTCGCATCAGAGCTACATGTGAAGATTTTCGCATTTCAACAACAAAATGCAAACTTATTGGTTCAAGATATAATATTAGAACTAGAACCCAATGAAATGGTAATTGCAGCTGTTATTTTTTCACAATTGTGGTATCATAGGAACAAACTTCTGCATGGAGAGGTCCATGAGTTCCAACCACATAATTGTGCTATCTATGCAACAAGAATGTTGTCGGACCTGGAAAGAATGAACGTTAATGTGATACCTAACAATGGAAGTTGTAGCCAAAGCGACCCCTTGACATCAACACACTCTATTTTGATGTGACCATATCTTCGAATAGAACATGTTTAGGATGATGCGTAAAATCTCATAAAGGCTTGTGGGTGTACGATGAATCGCATTATATACCACATGTTTATACATCAAAATAGGCAGAAGCTCTCGCCATCAAAACTGGTTTGCTCTTAGCCATAAGAAAAGGCATTCAAATAGAGTGTATTCAAGGAGATGTACAAATAGTCATCAATGCGGCAAAGAAACAAAATGAAGATATATCAGACTTTGGCCTCATCATTGATGACATAGTTACTCTTATTGCTAAATGTAATTGCCCATAACTAATCTGGATTAGACGACAGGCAAACATTCTTATACTTTAGCTCAGTATGCTAAAAGCTCCGTGGATTCTATTTCACAGTGGGATCATATCCCAACTTTTCTAACACACCTTTGGAATTAATGAAATCTCAATATTTTATTTTTTTTAAAAAAATATTGGATACAAAAGGCGCTCAAAGTGTATTCATCTTCAGTTCCGAGCTCAAAGGCGATTTTATTGTGATCACAAGCTTCTCCAAGCATTGAATACAAAAGCTTTCATCAATATTTTTCAGGCTGTTCTTCTGAGCAGCAAACATGGCTCCATGTACGTCAAATGTCTGCAGCTTCGGGTGGTTATTGAAGAATTCAACCAGATCAACTTCTGGAAATGGCAACAGAGAATCAAAATCGCTCGAGAATTCCACCTTCATGAATAGATGCTTCACCACGGTTGCCTGGTGCAACAATGTGGTCACAGCCTGCCAGCACCACTGAAGTCCCCTCACAGCCAGGGATTCTAGAGCTCCCAGATTCCCAAAATCCACAATGCACACTCGGCCTAAATTATTTGAGATTGTTAGACCCCTTAAGCATTGGGTTTCTCTAACTTTGATCCAACTGCAACCCTGCACTTCAAGTAGCTCGAGCCGAGGAGAGGTGAGTGAGAGCGAGCAGTTACCCTGGCCATAGAAATCAAGCTTGCATTGTTGGAGAAAGGGCATATCAATGATGACGGATCCCAATCCCTCACAGCCAAGGAGAGACAGATGGGTCAAATTGGGGCAGGCCTTAAGAGCGGAACACAGTGCAGGATCATCCATCCTAGCTCCAACTATTTCCAAATTCTTGAGCCTAGGGAACGCATCCCAGTTAGGGGATTTAACCATCAACACCCCCCAGAGCTTCAAGGATTCCAAGTCCCCTGCAGCCCTAATGCAGTCCAATTTAGAAGGGACCTCGTCATGGCACGGCTGGTGGTTGACAATGTTGTCCATTCTTAGCTCGAGGTTCCGAAGGAATGGCCCTTGCTTTTCCAGCATCAAACTGAGGCCGGTGTTGGTGAAGGGGCAATACACAACTAGCTCCTCCAATTTCTCAACCGAGGACACCATTTTGTAGATAATCTCATCCGGGATCTCCCCGCCCTTGAGGGTATCAAAAATGTTCCGAGGGAAGTACAGGCTCCTAAAGTAGGGCAACAAATCCTTCCACTGCTTGGAAACGTAAGAACAACACGCCACATCCTTGGCATTGTTAATGTGTGATAGGATGAATTGAAGGACTGCCTCTGGTACAGAGTCCATATCCATTTGTCATTCGGATGAGGATTTGAATGAATGGAAGGTTCAATCTTCTAATCTGAATTGTTTGTGGCGAATTCCAGAGTGAAAAATGGGAAGCCGGGGTTGAAAATTAGTAATGTGGTTTCGAATGAGGCTTTTGCAAATTCTGATAACTATTTGCATCATTCACTATAATTTTTATTCATACAAAAATGATCTAAATTTACGTACTATCGTATTGAATTTTGGTTTTACCGATTTTTATAATCCTAGTTAATATGTTCCAACATGACCTATTTAACCAAGTACGTAATAATTAAAAGCATAAACGACACAAGACTTGGTTATGCAGTTCGGTGAAATCCACCTACATCTGCGGGGCCTGGCCCAGTTCAGAATGAATTCACTAATTAGAAAAATATAGTACAATATTACAAAATACTTATCTTTACTAACTATAACGTGTGAATTCTGCAAGCCCCCCTTGCTAACCATCCGCCATGATCAGACTTCCTCTAATCTTGAAACTCGTCGACGCTAGATCTCCTCCTCCCGAGGAATTAAGGTGTACGATTCTGAACTTTGTGCTGCATGTCAGGTATGTTGGAACATAGGAATCTGGCTCTTAGCAATTCTCGAAAGTCTCAAAAATTCGTATGCAAATTTTTGCTCTATTAAATTCGTGTAGAACGCAGCCGTGTTTGTCCCCATTTATATCCATGAGCAGATCGGAATACTCCTTGATTATCTCTACCATATTCCTATTCCAAATCTGGTTCTTGAAACATATCCAAATCCCATAAATAAAAGGATTTTCCTTATCACAATATATCTCATATATTCGCAAATATTAACTCCATATATCTAGGAATTTTCCATAAAACAAGTATGCTTCACGTGCCTCTCCCATAGAAGAATATTCATAATTCCATAAATCACAAATACCATAATCTTCTATCTCCATTTTTCCGTACAAGTTTCGACGTAAATCATGTTTCCTTCTAGTGTTCAAACATAGAAGGTTTTTTTCGTTTCCAAATATGTTCACAAAAGCTGCCAATTAAATATTCAATGCAAATATCTGACTTTACAATCTCTCCCTTTGGCATTTTGTGAACCCACAATGTTTTGGCCATGAATCTCGCAACAAAAAAAACTTGTCACACATATAGGTCTTCCAAACTTCACCTATGTTGGAACATATGCACAAAATACACACTACTGAATCTGAAAACAAATTAATACCAGAATTCCCACAAAGCATGAATACCAAATAATCCAGAAATCCAGAAATCCAAGAAATCCATCAAAAGATAAAATAATTCAGATTACAGAGCCAAAAATATCCAAAAATCTCCCCCTGGGATCACACATATGCCAAAGACAACAAAACAGCATATGCCAAAGGCAATAACCAAGCATCAGTATACCCCCCCTGAGTTTGTCCTCTATGTTGGAACATAGATAAGAAATCCAGAATCATGGTCAAGCCTCCAAACATGCTTTCTCGTTTTCCAGACTTGTCTTCTCTGCCTCCAACGCTGCCATTTGAATGGCAATGGCTCCCAGTCTTGCATTCAGAAATCCTATCTTGGCCTTCTTATATGCTGCTGCTGATGTAGAGCCTTATAATTTCCAAGGTAAGTCATGAATGTGCCTCAACCCAAAAGTCTTCTTGTTTGGCCTCAAAAATTCAGTGTCAATCATCACATCATTTGCTTTTCCTTTTACTTTGGCACTCTTGGCTAGTGCTGATATCAGTGCAGGATAGATAATCGCATCTTTGGCCTTGGGAGCAGTAATTTGTTTGACCAGATTTTGCTGAATGAATAGCCCAAGATTTACAGGCTTCTGTGTTCCAACACAGTATAGCAACTTGGCCATTTCTCTTATCAATGCAGTGGTATTTGTTGATGGCATCTAACAATGAACAGCAATTTGATACAACCCGAAAAATCTTAAGGATAAGCATGATGCTTGTGAATACCCCATTGTAGGCCACTCTACCTTATATCCACTTGAGATAGTTGCTAGGATTTGATCATCAGAGACTTCCAAATCCTTAGGAAAAACTCCATCCATCTCTAGAGTTTGAAGACCCAAAACTCTGTTAATTCTGGCAGCAGACAAGTCAATTATCCTTCCCCTCACATAAACCCTTCAATACTAAGGAGAATCAGCCTCCAGATTTCCAACCATGAGGTTAGAGTATACCTCAATCACAACCTGCTTATTATACTGCAGTTGAACCGTGGCTGCTTTTGTCATCCTGATTACCTCCAACAATTATGAGAACCCACTCTCCCTGTATGCTACTAAGTCCACTGGTCTCTCAGGGATAAATTTTCTTTTAGAAACGACTTCTCCTATTTCATCTCCTTTTGAATCAAAATAAGAAAATGAAAATGCTATACTTACAGAGAGGGGAGGGAGTATTTTCTTCTTCATGCATTCCTGCCTCTTCTTGCTCCTTTTTGCTTGTGAAGATGCCTTGGCATTAGCAGCCTTCCTCTTGCCTTTTGCTGTCTGGTAAAATTCATCAAGCACTTCATCACTTGAGTATGCCAAATCAGGAAGGTCCTGTGTTGGAACACACTCTGAACTTCCAGCTTCATCCTCCTTATTAGATTGTCTTTCAAGCTGCTCATCTTGATCCAAGTCTTTCGGGTCAGTCATTTCCTCTCCAGGTTGCTCATCATACTCATTACCAGACATGTCATTCTGGTCTTCACCTCCCAGGTCAGCATCAGAATCCACATCCATAGGATTTTCATCTTCACACCGCTGTGTTGGAACATGCACAACACTATCCTCCTCATCACTATCCGAAAGTTCGATTATCACAGGCTTCCTTAGTTCTTCCATCCTTTTAGCAGCACTTGAATCATAGAAGCCAACCTGTAAACTGTTTCCATATCTCACAACTTCCCTTCCCGTCGATTCTTCCTCATTAATTTCTCTTAAAAATACATACTTGGGCAAGGGATACGACAATATACATTGAACTTATCTTTTTCTCTGCACTCAGCATATTTTCCCATTAGAAAATGCACATTCCAATTCTCAATCCTCCTTATATCACCTCTATTACCCGTCACAAGCTTTTTGACCTGAACAGTCAGGTATTCACCCTCTATGCTTTTGATTTTTGTTAAATCTACAGCTACTCTATTTGCCTCTAACCATTTCATCTACAATCTTAAACTCTATGCCCATCAGTTTTAAAGGAGAAGGGTTAGGACCAGTTACCTTTCCATATCGGCCCTTCCTCTTGGCATTGGTGAGTTTTTCTTGTTCATCGCGTCCACTTCCAGAGCAACCAGACTCTTTACTCCCATCGGATGCCTTTTCCTCTACACCAGGCTCTTCAAAGTGACCAAGATTTCCTTCAGGAAGTACTTCGGCCCCAACTTGATCCGAGTTTTCTTCACATTTATTTTGATTTTCTTCAAGTAGTGGTTCGGCCTCAGCTTGTTCTGCACATTGTCCATTCCCTTCGACCAATATCAACTCCAAATTGACCGAACACTGTTCCTCCTCCATGACTTCTAAGGTTTGGGACGATCCTGGAAGGTCTACTTCTTGTGTAGGAATAGTAGGGCTGGAAGCCATTTTTTCGACAGGGATTCGGAGAATAGTGAATTTGAAGATGATTTCCAAGATGATTTCGAGAGGGATTCGAAGACGGCCGAAAAAAGAAATTTGGAATGATTTTGGACAACATAGAAACCCAAACCAACTCTTCAACTCACCTCCTCTTTTCCCGCAAAACTCCTTTTTTTTATTTCCAAGGCTTATAATGATGATCCTTTTTCCTCTTGTCAACTCGAGATATCACATCAAAAATAACTTCCTACATACCATACAATCCATCTTCTATTTTTGTACATATTTCTTCTTTCTATATTTTTTTGTTCTTTTTCAATTTTCTAAACAAAAATAAACAAAATATTTACAACAAAATTTAGGTAACAATTACCTCTAATTTGACAAACACCTAAGTGTTGTTGAAGGCTTTCAAAGGTGGCGGAGTCCAACGGCTTTGTAAAGATATCAGCAAATTACTCGTGTGTTGGAACATATACTACCTCCACTTCCTTCCTTTCTACCAGATCTCTAATAAAGTGATGCCTTATATCAATATGTTTGGTTCTCGAGTGCTGGAATGGATTTTTTAAGATATCAATTGCACTTGTGTTGTCACATAAAATCTTCAAGGGGCCTTGATTTATTCCATAGTCTCTCAACATTTGTTTCATCCATAATAATTGTGCACAACAGCTTCCTGCTGCAAGGTGCTCAGCTTCTGCAGTAGACAAGGAGATCGAATTCTGTTTCTTACTATACTAAGACACCAAATTTGTACCAATAAAGAAACATCCACCCGTGGTACTTTTTCGATCATCAGCATTACCAGCCCAATCAGAATCACTGTACCCAATCAATTAAGAATCTTGACTCTTAGAATACCAGACACCATATTCAGAAGTCCCACTTATATATCGAATAACTCGTTTACTAGATTTAAGGCATACTTACTTTGATTTATGAACAGACCATTCCTTCCTTACTTGAATTGCAATCCCAGAAAGTATGTGAGTTCTCCAACCATGCTCATCTCAAATTTAGATTGCATAATGGTGATGAAATCCTGTACTATAAAGGACGAAGTAGAGCCGAATACAATATCATCAACATAATTTTGAGCAATTAGTAACTTTGAAGCTTTTTCGAGCACAAATAAAGTGCGATCTACTCCCCCTCAACAATAACCTTTCTTCAGAAGAAAGTTAGTAAGTCGTTCATACCATTCTCTGGGTGTTTACTTTAGGCCATATAGAGCCTTCTTGAGATGAAACACATGATGTGGATAATGAGGATCCTCAAAGCCTTTAGGCTGTTCAACATAGACCTCTTCATTCACCAATCCATTCAGAAACACACTTTTGACATCCATTTGATATAACATAAAGTTTATAGAACAGGCAATAGCGAGTAAAATTTGAATTGACTCTAGCCTGGCAACTGGTGCGAATGTCTCTTCAAAGTCGACTCCTTCCACTTGCGTGTATCCTTGAGCTACTAACCTGGCCTTATTTCGAGTGACCTGGCCATCAGCATCGGATTTATTCTTGAAAATCCACTTCGTTCCAATGACATTAATGCCTTTGGGACGAGGGGTAAGATACCAGACATCATTTCGTGCAAACTGGCTTAGTTCTTCTTGCATAGCAGCAATCCAGTATTCACCCAGTAAGGTTTCTTTGTAGTTCTTTGGTTCAATGTGAGAAACAAAGCAATGCAATCCAACTAGCCTTCGGTAATCCACTCGAGGAACCGATCGAGTACTTATCGTGGTAGATTCAAGTTGCTCCTGTGTTGGAACATGGGGTTCAGTAGTGGGGGACAATGTTCCAACATGATCAGCTTTGACAGGTTTAGTACTACTCTGCTCAGTTGTTCCATCACGTTGATGAGGTTCAGCTTCAACGATGGGTCTGCTTCGTCAGGTTGATGCGGCTGTGTTGGAACATTAGTGTTGCTGGGTTCTTCTTCTACAACATCTAGCTGTCGTTCCTCCTCTAAATCATCCACAATAACATTTATGGATTCCATGAGAGTATTGGTTCGACGATTAAAAACTCTATAGGCATGGCTATTGATTGAATACCCGAGAAAAATTCCTGTATCACTCCGATTGTCAAATTTTGCCAACTGCTCTCTGTCTCTGAGAATGTAGCAATTGTTTCCGAACACATGCAAATATGAGACATTTGGTTTCCTGCCCTTCCAAATCTCGTAGGATGTTTTACTAGTGAATGGTCCCAGATACACTTGATTAATTGTATAACAAGCTATACCATTTCTTGGGAATTTCTTTCTCAGCTAACATAACACAAGTCATGTCCTGCAAGGTTTTGTTCTTTTGTTCTACAATACCATTCCGCTGAGGGGTGATGGGTGCCAAAAATTCATGTTGGATTCCAAGCCCGTCACAAAAATCACTGAATAGTTAATTCTCAAACTATCTACCATGATCACTTCGAATTCGAACAATCTTCCCAACTGGACTTCCATTTTTTGTTTGTAACTTTATAACCAGACTTCTAAATACTCCAATGTATCGGATTTTTCTTTCAGAAAAGCTACTCACATATATCTGTAGAAATCATTAACACATACAAGTATATATTTCTTTCCACCTATACTAGGCGTATTGACAGGACCCATTAAATCCATATGCAACAATTCCATATTTCTAGAGATATACTGAACAGAAGAGTGGGGAGATTGAATTTGTTTACCTTGTTGACATGGTCCACACACAATTCCATCTTTGTTGGTTAAGGTAGGCATCCCTCGTATAGCTTTCACACTTGCGATTTTCACCAATGTTTTATAATTGATATGACCGAGCTTCCTGTGCCATAGAACTCCTTCATCTTACTTCAAAATCATGCATCGTTCTTCTTGTTCCAACAGATAGCAATTTTCTGATGATCTTATGCTTGAAAGAACCTTGTTTTCTCCATGCTTCATTACACATTTGTCCTTCTCAAATTCTACTATCATATTGTCATCACACAACTGACTTATGCTTAATAAGTTTGCCTTCAGATCTTCAACAAACAGTACACTTGTGAACAGTAGAATACCTCCAATCCTCAATTCACCTTTTCCAATCACCTTGCTCTTCTTTCCATCATCGAAGGTTACATATCTGCCATCGTATGGAGTGATATTCGTGAGATATTCTGGAGTGCCAGTCATATGGCGAGAACAACTACTATCAAAATACCATGAATCTCTGGAATAAGCTATGAGAGAAGTATGTGCCACCATACATGTGCTAGATCGTTTGACAACACATACTTTTCTGACCGATTTTATATTCTGGACCTTGCCTATGTTGGAACATGCCAGAAGTTGTTATCCTGACATTCGGTCTCTGATCAGTTTTCTACATTGTTCCTTGGAATGTCCTTGAAATGTGCATTAGCTACAGATGAGCGGTTTTCTTTGATAAGGCATGCTAAACTTCCGTTTCACTTCTCGGATCTCAGTCTTGAGGGTTTCTGAATTCTCGTGTGCTTCAGTCTTGTGTGTGTTGCCATATCCAATACCGTGTTGATCACCAAAGCTCCTTCCCATATCCAGAATATCGTCAAGCTTTGCCTTTCCAGAATTTAGCTTAGAAATCGTTGCTTCAGACGTCTCAGCTCTCTTGACTGGTACTATCAGTTTCTCATCCAATTCTTCATTTATTTTTTCAAGTTCTGCAACTTTTAATCGCGATTCTCTTTTAGTTTCCATCAGCTTCCATTTTTCTTCGTTTAGCTCTTTGTTTGTGTCAGATACTTGAATCCACATAGCATACAATTTTTCATAGGTGCTGTAGATTTCTTCATCACTTACTGAAAGATCATCGTTTTCATTGCTGTGTGCCTCATACAGATCTGTGTTGGAACACACAACTTTGACTTTGTTAAGTGTGTTGGAACATCCATCCTCCAATGTATCATGAATTTTTGCTCCGAACGCCACATAATTGCTGGTAAGTTCCCCTTCGTCCTTCTCATCTTCTTCATCTTCACTCCATGAGGTGACATATAATTTTCCCCGTTTCTTCCGGGTGTTAGCACATTCAGCCTGAATATGACCATATCTTTCACATTCTCTGCATTGAATTCGTCCAGGTTGTTTTGGTTCACTGTTTTGATTTCTGAAGAACTGCTGATTTCCTTGTTCAAACCTCATTCCACGATTATTTCCAGAGTCTTGTTGTCTTGGTCTATTTCCACCAAGCCTTTCCTGAGTTTTCTTATTAACTACTTTCTTTAACATTCTTGAGAAATTCTTCGTGATAAGTGCAAGTTTTTCGAACTCATCATCACTGTCAGACTCGTGCTTGTCTTTTGATGCAGATGTTTTGAATGCCAACTCCTTAGGACTTCTCTTTGTAGCCTATTGAAAAGTTATCTCATATGTCTGCAACGATCCCATTAGTTCATCTAGGCTCATTGTTGCTACGTCTCTTGCTTCTTCTATTGCCGCAACCTTCATTGCAAATCTCTTAGGCAGTGATCTCAAGGTCTTTTTCACCAACTTCGTTTCTTTGTAAACCTTTCCAAGTTGATATGCCATGTTAGAGATGTCCCTAAGTTTCCCGTTGAATATAGAAATAATGTCATCCTCCTCCATCTTGAGTTCCTCGAACTTTGTAGCCAACATCTGAAGTTTGGACTCACGAACTCTACTCGTTCCCTCATGAACTGTTTTCAGGATATCCCATGCTTTCTTGGCTTGATGACATGTAGAGATGAGTTTGAACTAGTTTTCATCAACTACAGTAAAGATTGCATTCAGTTCCTTTGAATTCGCCAGAGATGCTTTGAGGTCATCAGGTGTCCAACTAGCTTTGTCTTTGAGTTTCTACTTCCTTTAACTTGACTCTCCTTCTGCCGACTCAACATCTTCAGCAAGATGATTCCACCCATTCTCAATATAAAACCATGCCAGTTCATCCAACGAGTTGATGGAGACTCTTATACGTGCCTTCCAATAGTTGTAGTTGTTGCCTTCTAGCAGAGGTGGCCGAGACACTGAAGCTCTTTCTTTAGTCGTATGGTAAAACCAGATCACACTTTCCTTGACACAACCAAGGGAATAATAAGTGACCAAGCTCTGATACCAAATGAATTTTGGTTTTACCGATTTTTATAATCCTAGTTAATATGTTCCAACATGACCTATTTAACCAAGTACATAATAATTAAAAGCATAAATGACAGACGACTTGGTTACGCAGTTTGATGAAATCCAGCTACATCTGCGGGGCCTGGTCTAGTTCATAATGAACTCAATAATTAGAAAGATACAGTACAATATTACAAAATAATTATCTTTACTAACTATAACGTGTGAATTCTGCAAGCTTCCCTTGCTACCGATCCGCCTTGATCAAACTCCCTCTAATCTCGAAACTCGTCGACGCTAGATCTCCTCCTCCCGAGGAATTAAGGTGTACGATTCTGAACTTTGTGCTGCAGATCGGGTATGTTGGAACATAGGAATCTGGCTCTTAGCAATTCTCGAAAGTCTCAAAAATCTGTATGCAGATTTTTGCTCTATTAAATTCGTGCAGAACGCAGCCGTGTTTGTCCCTATTTATATCCATGAGCATATCGGAATACTCCTTGATTATCTCTACCATATTCCTATTCCAAATTTGCTTCTTGAAGCATATCCAAATCACATAAATAAAGGAATTTTCCTTATCACAATATATCCCATATATTCGCAAATATTAACTCCACATATCTAGGAATTTAGTATGCTTCACGTGCCTCTCCCATAAAAGAATATTCATAATTCCATAAATCACAAATACCATAATCTTCTATCTCCATTTTTCCGTACAACAAGTTTCGACGTGAATCATGCTTCCTTCGAGTGTTCAAACATAAAAGATTTTTTTCGTTTCCAAATATGTTCACAAAAGCTGCCAATTAAATATTCAATGTAAATGTCTAACTTTACACATATGAATACGATGAATGTGAACAAAACACCAAACACAATATAGTGTTATTTGTGTCCAACTATTATTTGTCATTTGCGTGGAAAAAAATGTAACTTCAATGGAACAGAGATGTCACATAAAATAAAATAAAATTGCACACAATGATGTCACGGGGATTTTTTATGTAAATTTGGATGTTATTGGAAACTTTCCAATATAGGTACCAGCTCAAAGAAGCAAGCAAATTTTGTTCTCACTAGAACTGATTTCGGTTGGCTTTTCGTAACTTCCAAATTTGAAGGAAATCTCTGTTGACATTTCTATGGAATTTACTTGAGACACTATTTTTAATTATTCACTAAGTACATGCACAACATAACATTGTACATATTACTTTTGAAGTAAACTAGTTTAGTTACCGTTGCGTGGTGACTTTGATAACAAATTATAGAAATTCTATAGGAATGGTAAAAGAGATGTAATTTAAGCTATAAATGTACCAATTATACATGTAATTGGAGAGTCCATTCTTTCGAAGGCTAAGAGCTCGACCCTTTCGAGGGCTGAGAGCTGGACCCCTTCGAGGAAAGAAGTCTCTATCCCTTCGAGGACTGAAGAGTCCATCTCTTCGAGGGCTGGGAGCTCCACCCCTTCGAGGGATGATGACTCCATCGCTTCGAGAGCTGAGAGCTGGACCCCTTCAAGGATAGAAGAGTCTAGCCCTTCGAGGGCGGAGAGCTAGACCCCTTCGAGGGCTAAGAGTTCATCCCTTCGAGGGCTGAGAGCTGAACCCCTGCAAGGGCTGAGAGCTGGACCCCTTCGAGGGCTGAGAGCTGGACCCCTCGAGGGCTGAGAGCTAGACCCCTTCGAGGACTAACCATCCCTTTGAGGGCTGCGAGCTGGACACGACTGAGAGTCCATCCCTTCGAGGGCTGAGAGCTGGACCCCTTTGAGGGCTGAGAGCTGGACCCCTTTGAGGACTGAGAGCTGGACCACTTTGAGGGCTGAGAGCTGGACCCCTGCGAGGGCGGAGAGCTTGACCCCTGCGAGGGCGGAGAGCTTGACCCCTTCGAGGGCTGGGTGCTGGATCCCTCGAGGGCTGAGAGTTGGACCACTTTGAGGCCTGAGAGTTGGACCCCTCGAGGGCTGAGAGCTAGACCCCTTCGAGGACTAAGAGTCCATCCCTTGGAGGGCTGAGAGCTAGACCCCTTCGAGGATAGAAGAGTCCTTCCCTTCGAGGGCTGAGAGCTGGACCCCTCGATGGCTGAGAGCTAGACCCCTTAGAGAACTGAGAGTTGGACCCCTCGAGGCCTGAGAGCTGGACTGATGAGCGTCGTTTAACTCGCCAAATAACTTGCAAATTTAGATTAATACTGATTAGTACAATGATAAGCAGGGTCGATCCCACAAGGAGCAAAAGCAATAATCAATCATTATTTTTTCCACTAATTTTGAAAACCTTTTCGGTGATGCCACCATGCCTCAAATAGAATGATTTTACTAACTTCTAAAAATGCAAATGACGACTTTAAAAATATGAGAAATAAATATATATAAGTGAATGATATCGGCTAAGAATAACCCATGCTAGTTAATATCGATCATAAGTGCAATAATGAATCGATTCCTACACATCTACCGGTTATAGGGAAGTAGGTATGCTTAACCCCCCAATTCTTCCTTACTTTATCGATAGTAAACTAATTATGATTAATTAACTGTTTCCCTTACCAAAATATTCCCAGAAAGTATTCGCTAAACCAGAACACGTTTTGATAGCATTAAGTATTAAAAGAACCCGGTATAGCAATTACCAAAGTAAAAGCAAATAGTAACGCATGCTCAATTATTCCCTATCTTGCTATTACAATCTTGGCTAGTTAGCTATTTTTCACAAGACTGTGCTACTTACTAATCTCATCCAACAATTACGTATTGGCGGAAATTAGATAGCAGTATTCTAAAAGCATTTAAGTTGATCAGGCATAAACATATTAGAAATAAATTCAACCAAGAATAATTAAGAACATGCAAGAATAAATTATAATGTAATTAGGCCTCACGATTTATAAACTAACATTTGTTATTCTCTTCCGATGTATGAATTAGCTACTCATGATAATTAAACTAAACAAATAGTTAATATAATAATTAAACATGATAACCGAAGTCCAATAAATAAGACAAGCACTTGATGTAGAATGCAGGACACAGAAAACGAATGAACACAAATAATCCAGTGAAGGATTAATGAGCAATGCACATGTATCCAAAACCTGGCATGGAAATCAACTCAAGAATAATGCTGGCCAAGAAATTAAACTACTCTCTGGTGTTCTTTTTGTCTGCGAAATTTTGAAGGAAAAAACTCAACTGTCTCCGCCTAGTAAAACAAGCAAGGCCAAAGAATATTTGGCTGCTCTGCCTAATAAAACAAGAAAGAAAACCAAGATAACAAAACTCTGCTTCTGTCCGAGAATAAATAACAGATTTCCCAGAAAATCAAATCCAAGTCTAACTTTCAATTTTCCAAGATTCTCCTATCTCTACCAAAAATAATCCCTCCTTTCCGAGAATTCCATCCTTCCCCTTAAAATGCAAATCTTTCCCAATTCAAATTCTGATTTAAAGAGATAAATTCTAATTAAATCTCCAAATATCTCCAAAGTTATTACCACAAATTCCCTCAAAATTTAGTACAAATCTGCTCCAAAATAACTGCCACAAAATAATTCCTCTTGAGCCTGAAAACTTTGATCTGTTACAAATAAAAATTTTAAAGTGCACATTAATCACATAAAATCACAAGTAGTCCCAATAAAAAAACAACAAAATTAACACACATCATGGACCCCTTTGAATGCTGAGAGTTCCTCCCTTCGAGGGCTGAGATCTCAACCCCTTCGATGGCTAAGAGCTGCCCTCGAGGGCTGAGAGCTAGACCCCTTCAAGGGCTAAGAGTTCCTCCCTTCGAGGGCTGAGATCTCGACCCCTTCGAGGGCTGCGAGCTGGATCCCTTCGAGGGCTAAGAGCTAGACCCCTTTGAGGGCTGAGAGCTGGACCCCTTCGAGGATAGAAGCCTCCATCCCTTTGAGGACCGAGAGCTGGACCCCTTCGAGGACTAAGAGTCCATCCCTCGGAGGGCTGAGACTGGATCCCTTCGAGGATAGAAGAGTACATCTATTCGAGGGCTGATAGATGAACCCCTTCGAGGATAGAAGAGTCTATCCCTTCGAGGACTGAGAGTAAATCCCTTCGAGGGCTGAGAGCTGGACCCCTTCGAGGACTGAAGTTCATTCCTTCGAGGGCTGAGAGATGGACCCCTTCGAGGACTAAAGTCCATCCCTTCGAGGGCTGAGAGATGGACCCTTTTGAGGGCTGAGATTGGACCTCTTTGAGCATAGAAGAGTCTATCCTTTCGAGGGCTGAGAGCTGGACCCCTTCGAGGTCGGACAGGTGGACCCCTTGAGGGCTGAAATCTGGACCCCTTTGGGGGCTGAGAGTTTCTCCCTTCGAGAGCTGAGATCTCGACCCCTTTGATGGCTAGGAGCTGGACCCCTTCGAGGGCTAAGAGTCTATCCCTTCGAGAGCTGAGAGCTGGACCCCTTTGAGGATAGGAGCCTTCATCCATTCAAGGACTGAGAGCTGGACCCCTTCAAGGACTAAGAGACCATCCCTTCGAGGGCTGAGATCTCGACCCCTTCAAGGATTGAGATTCCATCCCTTCGAGGGATGACAACTTGACCCCTTTGAGGACTGAGAGCTGGACCCCTTTGAGGGTTAAGAGTTGGACCCCTCGAGGGCTGGGAGCTATACCAGTTTGAGGACTAAGAGTCTATCCCATCGAGGTCTGAGAGTTAGACCCATTCGAGGATAGAAGAGTCCTTCCTTTCGAGGGCTGAGAGATGGACCCCTTTGAGGGCTGAGAGCTAGACCCCTTCTAGAGCTGAGAGTCTATCCCTTTGAGGTCTGAGAGCTGGACCCCTTTAAGGTCTGAGAGTCCCTTCCTTCCAGGGCTGAGAGCTAGACCCCTTCAAGGGCTGAGAGTCCATCCCTTCGAGGGCTGAGACTGGACCCCTTCGAGGATGGAAGAGTCCATCCCTTTGAGTTAGACCCCTCCGAGGATAGAAGAGTCCACCCCTTAGAGGACTGAGAGGCCATCTCTTCGAGGGTTGAGAGCTAAACCCCTTCGAGGACTAAGAGTCTATCCCTTCGAGGGCTGAGTACTGGACCCCTTCAAGGTCTGAGAGTCCCTCCCTTCGAGGGCTGAGAGCTAGACCCCTTCAAGGGCTGAGAGTCCATCCCTTCGAAGGCTGAGATTGGACCCTTTCGAGGATAGAAGAGTCCATCCCTTTGAGCTGGACCCCTCCGAGGATAGAAGAGTCCACCCCTTCGAGGACTGAGAGGCCATTCCTTTGAGGGTTGAGAGCTAGACCCCTTCGAGGACTAAGAGTCTATCCCTTCGAGAGCTGAGAACTAGATCCCTTTGAGGGCTAAGAGTCCATTCCTTCGAGGGTTGAGACTGGACCCCTTCGAGGACTGAATAGTCCATCCCATGAAGCTGGACCCCTTCGAGGATAGAAGAGTCCACCCCTTCGAGGACTGAGAGGCCATCCCTTCGAGAGTTGAAAGCTGGACCCCTTCGAGAGTTGAGAGCTGGACCCCTTCGAGGGTTGAGAGCTGGACCCCTTCGAGGACTAAGAGTCTATCCCTTCGAGGTCTGAGAGTCCATCCCTTTGAGGACAGAGAGCTAGACCCCGTCGAGGGCTGAGACTCTATCCCTTCTAGGGCTAAGAGCTTAACCCCTTGTAGGGCTAAGAGCTTAACCCCTTCGAGGGCTAAGAGCTTAACCCCTTCGAGGGCTAAGAGCTTAACCCCTTCGAGGGCTAGAACCCTTCAAGGATTGAAGAGTCCATCTCTTCGAGGGCTGAGAGCTAGACCCCTTTAAGGATAGAAGAGTCCATCCCTTCAAGGGATGAGAGTCCATCCCTTCAAGGGATGAGAGTCCATCCCTTCAAGGGATGAGAGTCCATCCCTTCGAGGTTTGAGAGCTGGACCCCTTGAGGGCTGAGAACTGGACCCCTTGGAGGGCTGAGAGTTCCTCCCTTTGAGGGATCAGATCTTGACCCCTTCAATGGCTATGAGCTGGACCCCTTTGAGAGCTGAGAGTCCATCCCTTTGAGGACTGAGAGCTGGACCCCTTTGAGGATAGGAGCTTCCATCCCTTGGAAGACTGAGAGCTAGACCCCTTCGAGGCCTAAGAGTCCATCCCTTTGAGGGTTGAGATCTTGACCCCTTTAAGGACTGAGATTGACAGCTAGACCCCTTCGAGGGTTGGGAGCTGGACCCCTTTGAGGGGCTGAGAGCTGGACCCCTTCAAGGGCTCAGAGCTAGACCCCTTCGAGGGCTAAAAGCTGGACCTCTTTGAGGGTTGAGAGTCCATCCCTTAGGGGATGAGAGCTGGACCCCTTCGAGGTCTGAGAGTCCCTCCCTTCGAGGGCAGAGAGCTAGACCCCTTCGAGGGCTGAGAGCTGGACCCCTCAAGGGCTGAGAGCTAGACCCCTTCGGGGGCTGAGAGTTAGACCCCTTAGGGGGCTGAGAGTTCCTCCCTATGAGGACTGAGATCCGGACCCCTTCAAGGATAAAAGAGTCCATCCCTTTGAGGGCCTAGAGTTCTACACCTCGAATTGGTCCCCAAAATTACATTGTTTTGGTCGGCCACCTGGCAGCTCCTGTACCCGCACAAGGAGGCACCGCAACTTTTGATTTGAACACCTTGACCTTGGTGGGATAAGATCGTTGGAACCTTAGAAGGGTCTCTGTTTAAATGATTAGTAATATAATGAATGAATCATAGAAAATATTAAAGAATGAATTATACTCGTTTGTCTTACAGTAGCGGCCGTCAAAGGAAAGACATTGATTGGCTTTCGTTTGTGCCCATGTATAAATGAAGTGAGACTTTTTGATAAGCAGAAACAACCACTGAGTTTGGAAACCAAATTTAGGGCTGAGGGTCTTCCAGTGAGAGGAGTCTTTTCAGCCTCAATCGATTGGAAGCTGTTCATTTATTTTATTTATTAATCTAAACGAGTTCCGGGTTCCACACAGAGGGGGGAATTTTTGTCTTTTAAAATTTTGTATTAGGTTAGAATGGAATTTTGATCATTTCCGGTCACTAAATGGCTAAAAATGGTTGGTCGGTGCCATAATAATTACTTTAGGACTCTTTCAACAAATACACTAAGCCTACAATATTTGATACTAACAATTATCCAAGTTAATCCCATCTTAGGGGGGGGGGGGGAATCCCGTTTGAAAAAAATCTTCAGTGGACTTAGAGTTTCCTAGCTTGTTAATATTTTCCTCTATCTCTTTAACCTCTTCCAGATTTATGCCAGCCGTCATCCGGATATCCTTCATTTGCTCCTCCATAGGGTATTCTGTAGGAATGACAATGATAGTATGACACTGTTTCTTCGTCGAAGGTTCGAAGGGGGCCTTTGAGGATAACCTAGTGCTTCTGTGGCATTTTGAGGAAGACCCTTGGTTATTTTTGGTTAATGGGACCAAGTGCCATTCAACATCTTTAACGGAAGAAATCTGTGATTGAGCGGCAGAGCTTCCACTCGAGAGGGTAAATCCCTTTACTTTTAGTTCCGCTAGCCAATCGAGAATGAGGTCAAATGCCTTCTTCTATTGGGGAGTCCCATTCTCATGAACGTTAACCTCTTCCATCCAGTGGTTTGTAGCTTTTAATAGAAACTTTGAAAGATCATCCTTGCTAATCAAACAGGAGGAATGAATGCCGTGAGAAAGCACATGGGTACAAAGGCTTACTTTGTGTGTGGTGAGTTCTTCTTCATACTCAGCAAAAAGCTGCTCCATTTCCGTTAATTATACCTTCCAAGCCTCAATCTTCCCAGAGAGTTTTATGTTTTCTGATAAAAGAGATTCCACTAAAGAGGTATCTTCAACTGGAGGGCTCTCTTGAGAGGCTTGAGGGGCCAAAGTGGGTTCGCTTATTGAAGGGGGGGTCTTCGCTAGCTGCTATTTTCCAAGCCAGTAAGTCCTCTTCAAGGCTGGCCACTTTGTGTTAAGCTAACAGATGATGTTCGGCAACTGAGTTCCTCTGGGATACCATTCTTCAATTTTTTCCCATGTAACCAATCAAACGCCCCTCCACTAATGATAGCCTGGTTGCAGCGGTAAGGCAGGACTTCAAAGATCCAAATTTCAAATAAATTTTCCGCATTATTTCTTCTAGTTCTTTATCAGTATGATAAGAACCCTTGCCCGTTTCCAAAGGGTAGGATGATGATCCCCTGAAGGGAGGATGATCTTTAGATTGCCACATCTTTATCTCTGCCTCAAGGTTGTGGAGCATGTCCTTCAATGAATCTTTCTCTTGATTGCATTTAGAAATATTTCGAAGGGCAATCAGCAACTGTTTATTTGTCTCATCCAGTTCTTTTTGGGCACTTGAAAGCTCATTGCAAGCACCTTCTAGTACCATTTTAATTGAATTATACTACAAAATAAAACAAAGGTAAAATCAAATAAGTGGGTATTTCCATTGATTCCCAAAAAATAAGAATAGAAAGCAAAACAGAGGAGGAAAATTTTACTATCAGGGACCAACCCTAGAATTATCCTCTTTTGATGTGGAAGCAATCATTTCTTCCACGTGCGTGACTGGGGAATCTTGCCTAGGAGAGGCGCCTACAACCTCTGAAAGGGGGATTGCTCAAATCCCCTCGGCAGTAAGGAAAGGCTCGAGCAGTTGCACTTGTGTTGCTGGGTGTTTTGCAGTTTGAGCCCTCTCTTCCACATCTTGAACCTTCTTCTCCACAGCTTGAATTTTCTCTTCTGTAGCCTGAACCCCCTTAGTGAGGGTATCCCTCTCTGTTAACCATTGATGCCTCTCACTATCCCAGAGCTTTTGTTTTTCTTCGAGCATTTTGTCCTTCCCTTCGAGACATTATCTCACTCACAATATTTCAGCATTTTTTTGCTGAGATCCTGATGAAGGTTATCGTCGCCAATGGAAAAGTGGGATGCTATACTCATTGTGACTTTGCGATAAACTCTACAAGCCTTGATCAAGTGATTCACAGCTCAGTTGAAGTAAAATTTTAAAAAAGGAGAGAGAGAAACAGATAAGAGAATGAAAAAGAACCTTAGGATTGGAGCCAATTCTTGAAAGGTGATGCTCGAATGGTAATGTAGGCACTGCATCACTTGAAAAGAGCAGAGGTGGTAGTTGAACATGTTCACCACCTCGAATTCCCGTAAGTGGCCTTGGTGAGGAGGAGCTGGTAGTATTATTGTTCGCCTTGTCCTCTGGCTAACATTCCCGGTGTGAGGAGATTACTCATTACGAACGGTTAAGATAGGCCTTTCGAGGCCTGCTCCAAGAAGAGAGCCCTGATTCGAGAGGGGAAACACTGGAGCTGTGTGGGTGGAAGCCTGATGTGAGGGATCAAGTATCCCCTTGGACCGAGCTTGGCCCTGCTTCCAGGGTCTTTGCTTCTTTAAGTCCTTTGTGAAACCCACTGAAATTGGTAAAAGAAAGAGAGTTATCTAATAGTGATAAATCTAATAACACAACAGATTTACTGATGACGATCTCTAATAATAATAAATTAATAACACAACAGATTTACTAACGACGGTCTCCATTCGAGGGTTCTTTATCCCCCTTGAGGATTGCCTCCCTCTCAAAGGATGTACTTCTTCCTCCTCCCTTAAGGTTTCGAGCTCTGGGTTTGGAGGAGGGTAAAAGCCAATTTTTCCGCTTATAGGGAACCTCGTTATGTATGGTTTTCCCGTGTCCAGAAGCCAATTTCCATAATTTTTTGAGAGGGCGTATCGGTTATAAGAATGAACCCCTCTTCCCCAGGAGTATTAGCACCAGGATGAGATGCGCCCTTTCCAACATCTTGGATTGGGCTGGAATCCTTCTGAATGGGCATATTTTGGGTCTCTAGCAATTTTCTTCGGCGTACTAACCCCAGACTCACTTACACTAATTTCACCAGAAAATTTCTTTGAGGTGTAACCCTCGTAAGAGCGGGCCATGATAATGGGGGGAGTGCGGGGGAAAAGGGAGGAGAATAGAAGGAGAATAGAAGGAGAATAGAAGGAGAATAGAAGGAGAATAGAGATGAACGAACTATAGAAGGAGAATAGAAATGAAAGTACACTATATAAGGCGAATAGGGATGAAAGAACTTACTGATTACTGGAAAAAAAGTGATGGAAGTCGGGATCGGTCGCAAGACAAATACGAAAGCCAAATTTTGTAGGAAGATGCCTGCAAATGAGAATAGGAAATATAGAGGTGCATATGACAGGTAAATATGGGGGCTGAAGTGACGGATAATTATTTCCACATTGGAAATACAAAAACTTATGGGAAGACGTGATCGCCTCTTTGTCTTCTGAGAGCGCGGTGATAGAGGGGTAGCGACCCGCGCGGTTGTATTAGCACGCATGCACCATTTCAGAATCTTAAATGATGAATTGATAAGAAAACCAGATTCTCACTTCCTTAGGACACATCAGGAGTTTGTTATTAAGGATTTGGGTGTTGTCCATTACTTTCTTGGCTTAGAAGTATCACCCACTTCCTCGGGTCTATTTTTTTGTCAAGCTAAGTATACTTGAGAGTTCGATGGCCTACAACTTGAGTCCTTCGAAGACAGAAGACTCCATCTATTCGAGGGTTGAGATGTCGACTCCTTCAAGGAAAGAAGACTCTAACCCTTAGATGATAGAGAGGTTGACTCTTTCGAGGACAGGCGCCTCCATCCATTCGATGGCCTAAAACTCGACCCCCTGGAGGAAAAAAGACTCCATCCCTTTGATGGTCAAGATCTCGACTCATTTAAGAATATAAGCTTGTAGCTATTTGAGGGCCTAGAACTCGACCCCTTCGAAGTCAGAAGACTCCACCCCTTCGAGAGCCGAGATCTCGACCCCGTCTAGGACAGAAGGCTCTATCTTTTCGAGGGCTGAAAACTCGACCTCCTCAAGGATGGAAGACTCCATCCCTTTGAGGGATGAGATCTTGGCCTCTTCAAGGTCTGAAGACTCCATCCTTTCGAGGATAGAAGACTCCATCCCTCTGAGGGCTGAGATCTCAACTTCTTCGAGGCCACGAGATTTCATCCATTTGAGGGCTCAGATTTCGACTCCTTCGGGGCTAGAAGACACCATCTCTTCAAGGACTGAGATCTCGACACCTTTGAGGAAAGAAGACTCCAACCCTTTGAGAAATGAAGACTCAGTCCTTCGAGGATAGAAGAGTCCATCCCTTCGAGGGCTAAGATCTCCATCCCTTCGAGGGCTTAGAGTCCACCCTTTCAAGGGCATAGAGTTGGACCCCTTCGAGGACTAAGAGTCCATCTCTTTGAGGTTTTATATCTCCACCCCTTCGAGGATAGAAGATTCTATCCCTTCGAGGGCTGAGAGCTAGACCCCTTGTTAAAAGATTAGCAATTCTTAATGAAATAGATGTAGCAGTAGCTTGTTGAAAACCCAGGATTTTTACTTGATCTAGGATGTACGATGTATATGCCATTCCAAAGTGCTCTATTAATCGACTAATAAGTCATTTCATGGCAGTTCCATCAATCACTTTACTATGAAAGGCCAGAATAAATTCATTCTAGAAATAAAATAGGTTTGCGTCAGGTACACCTGTTACAATTTTCACTGTCTAATAACCAATTTGGTCTCGAGGTAAGGAATAATCAGTTACACCAAAAGATGCGGTTAATACACCCAGAACCACACCTGTAACCCAAGTTAATTCATGAGGTTAAGATATTATCTGAATAAATCTATTGCTAAATTGAATTATTTAAACGTAAAGTTAAAGTAAAGTTAATTTTTTGATTTCATTTTATATACTTGTTACTTTCTCTTTCTTGGTGCCATCTATAATGATAGGTGAATAGCAAACTTTCAATTGCTAATTTTGAGTATTCTCATATATCCATCCCTTCGAGGGCTTAGTGATGTGTCCATTTTATACAAATATCTTAGTACTATTTTGGGTCACTTTTGTGCTATTTTATTATCGAGAGCTTGTGTTTTACCTTGAAATTCTCTTAGGGGGGGGGTAAGAGAAACTTTTTGCTCTTTTACCTCTTCTAAGTGGATTTTGTGTGACAAGGGAAGAACACGGAGGCAATGAAGACCGGAGGCCATTGAAGACCACACTTTCAAAGACTTTTGAAGACTTGCTACGAAGACATAAAGACCAGAGGCCATTGAAGACTTGGAGATTGAGAGGAATGACTATGAAGATGACTACATGCCATAAGAAGAAGAAAAGGACACGATGCAAAATTCTGGCACCCGTCGCGAGTCGCGATGGCCTCATAGCGAGACCGTCGCGAGTTGCGACCAACCGTCGTGAGTCGCGACCAACTGGTGGCCAGAATTTCACCTTATCTTCTTTGTACTATAAATAATACTCTCTTTCCTCTCATTCACAACCTTTTGCATCTGCAATTTCAGTACTGTTCCAAACCCTTTTCTTTCCATTTTTCATCTTTGAATTCTCTTGTTTTTATGATTAGTTGTTTAGCATTGATTAGCATGAACTCTTGTAGCTAATCTATCTCTTGGGAGCATTTGACTAAGGCTTCCAAGCCCATGTCTTAAGAGCAATTTGTAGCTTATTTATTGCTCTTACTATTGTGCATTTATGGAGCATTGAATGTGTTTGTTGATATCATTAATGTTGTTGAAAACTTGAGTATATGAAATACTTGTATGAATTGCTTGCTAGGG
Organism: Rubia yunnanensis; assembly: GCA_037428765.1. Lineage (NCBI taxonomy): Eukaryota > Viridiplantae > Streptophyta > Magnoliopsida > Gentianales > Rubiaceae > Rubia > Rubia yunnanensis. The sequence continues at coordinate 83,088,138 of CM075068.1, forward strand.
TTTGGGGGAAGTGGGTTAATTTCCCCCCTTTCTTGATAGGAATCTATGAGTATGATTTAAAGCTTTTGATTGTGTTGATGGATTGATAATTGCTAGGTGAATATGATAATGTTGAACTCTTTGTCATGTTTGTCGCTTGTAGCAAATGAGAGAAGTATATGAATGTTGATCGTTCTTGACCAATCTTGTGTAAATGCATAAATTGATTAAACGCTTAGACACGGTGTAGTGTTTATAAGTGTTGCCGAGTTTGTTGATTCTTCATGCTAAATGCCATCAATGGGATACCTTGAGTCATGTTTCGACTACGGGAGTCATTGGTGAGGTTTGATAAGAGATGTCGAATTCACTCTTGCAAACTAGTATCTAAGAAGGATAGAAGTTTAGCCTTCACAACAAGTAGTGAAAGTAGTAAATAAGTTTCATGTTCAATGATGGATAAGAGGTTTGGAAGTGGAAGTCAATTGCGCCCAAGGTTCCGTAAATTGTTATTTTCATCCTATCTTTAGTTGTATTGCATGATTAGCATCACTCTCTTACTTTTCTAGTTGTTGTACTTTAATTTGTTAACTTAGGATCAAACCAACCAAACCCCCCTCCCCTTGTTTACATGCTTTTATATGTATCTATGTATGTAAGTGCTTAGTATGTTTTCTCCCATATATGTTTAAAACACTTGAAAAGATCCCCCTTCTCGTGGATGACCCCGACTTGCCATTATCTACTTAATTGTAGATAGGAAGCATTTAGGGCTTAAAAGTATTAACTTTAAGAGGTACGGCGATGACTTCCCACTTAGATCTCCACCCCTTCGAGGAATAAAGACTACATCCCCCCAAGGGCTCAGAGCTAGACCCCTTCGAGGGTTGAGAGCTGGAGCCCCTTTGAGGACGGAGGGCTGGAAGCCCTTCGAGGATAGAATAGTCAATCCCTTCGAGGGCTTATATCTCCACCCCTTAGAGGACTGAGAGTCCACCCCTTCGAGGGCTGAGAAGTTGAACTCTTCCAGGCCTGAAGACTCCATCCCTTCAAGTGCCGATAGCTAGACCTCTTTGAGGATAGAAGAGTCCATCCCTTCGTGCGCTGAGAACTGGACCCCTTTGAGGATAGAAGAGTCTATCCCTTCGTGGACTAAGAGCTGGACCCCTTCGAGAATTGAAGAATCTATCCCTTCGAGGGCTGAGGGATGGACCTCTTCGAGGATAGAAGAGTCCATCCCTTCGAGGGCTGAGAGCTAGACCCCTTCGAGGATAGAAGACTCTATCCCTTCGAGGGCTTAGATCTTCACCTCTTTGAGGCCTGAGAGTCCACCCCTTCGAGGGCTGAGAGCTAGACCCCTTCGAGGATTGAAGATTCCATTCCTTCAAGGGCTTAGATCTCCACCCCTTCAGGGTTTTAGAGTCCACCCCTTCGAGGGCTGAAAGTTGAAACCCCTTCGTGGATTGAAGACTCCATCCCTTCGAGGGCTAGGGCTTAGATCTTCACCTCTTCGAGGACCAAGAGTCTACCCCTTCGAGGGTTGAGAGCTGGAACCCCTTCAAGGACTGAAGAGTCCATCCCTTCGAGGGCTGAGAGTTGGCGTTCAAGGCTTGAAGAGTTCATCCCTTCGAGGGCTAAGAGCTAGCCTCCTTCAAGGATTGAAGAGTTCACCCATTCGAGGGCTTTGATCTCTACCCCTTCACGGACTGAGTGTCCAGCCCTTCGAGGGCTAAGAGCTGGGACCCCTTCGAGGACTCAAGGCTCCATCCCTTCGAGGGCTGAGAGTTGGAGCCCTTCAAGAATTGAAGAGTCCATCCCTTCGAGGGCTGAGAGCTGGACCCATTCGGGGATAGAAGCCTCCATCCCTTCAAGGGCTTTGATCTTCACCCCTTCGAGGACTAAGAGTACATCTCTTTGAGGGTTGAGAGTTGGACCCCTTTGAGGACTGAAGACTCCATCTGTTTGAGGGCTGATAGCTAGACCCCTTCGACGGCTAAGAGTACATCCCTTCGAGGGCTTAGCTCTCCACCCCTTCGAGAACTGAGAGTCCACCCCTTCAAAGGCTGAGAGTTGGAACCCCTTTGAGGACTGAAGACTCTATCCCTTCGAGGGCTCGGAGCTGGACCCCTTCGAGAATAGAAGATACCATCCTTTCGAGAGTTGTGAGCTCGACCCCTTTGAAAACTAAGAGTTAACCCCTTTAAAGACCGAGATCTCACCCCCTTTGAGGACTGAAGACTCCATCCCTTCGAGGTCTGAGAGCTAGACCCATTCGAGAATAGAATACTCCATCTTTTGGAGGGCTTAGGTATCTACCCCTTCGAGGTCTGAGAGGTGGAACTCTTCGAGGCTTGAAGACTTCATCCCTATGAGGGCTAACATCGTGGCCCCTTCGAGGACTAAAGACTCGATCCCTTTGTGGGATGAGAGCTAGACCCATTCGAGAATAGAAGACTCCATCCCTTCGAAGGGTTAGATCTCTACCCCTTCGAGGACTTAGAGTCCACCCCTTCGAGGGCTGAGAGCTGGAACCCCTTTGATGATTGAAGGTTTCAGCCCGTCGATGGCTGAGGTCTCGACCCCTTCGAGGGCTGAATAGTCCATCCCCTCAAGGGCTGAAGAGTCCATCCCCTCAAGGGCTGAGATATCGACCCCTTTGAGGGCGAAGATATTGACCCCTTCGAGGGCTGAGATATTGACTACTTCAAGGCCTAACACCTCCACTCCTTCGAGGAATGAAAACTCCATCCCTTTGAGGAAAGAAGACTCTATCCCTTCGAGGGCTGAGAGCTCGACCCTCTCAAGGACAGAAGGCTTTATACCTTCGAGAGCTGGGAGGTAGACCCCTTCGAGGATAGAAGACTATAGCCCTTCGAGGGCTAAGATCTCAACCCCTTCAAGGACAGAAGCCTCCATCCCTTCGAGGGCTAAGACCTAGAAGCCTTCAAGGAAAGAAGAATCTATCCCTTCGAGGAATGAAGACTCCATCCCTTCGAGGGCTGACGTCTTGACCCCTTCGAGGGCTGACTTCTTGACCCCTTCAAGGATTGAATACTCCATCCCTTTGAGGGCTAAGATCTCGACCCCTTTGAGGACTTAAGAGTTCATCCTCTCGAGGGGTGAGATCTCGACCCCTTTGAGGACAGAAGACTCCATCCCTTTGAGGAATGAAGACTCTATCTCCTCGAGGGCTGACATCTCAACCCCTTCCAGGATAGAAGACTTCATCCCTTCAAGGAATGAAGACTACACCCCCTCGAGGGCTGACATCTTGACCCCTGCGAGGATAGAAAACTCCATCCCTTCAAGGGCTGACATATCGACCCGTTCAAGAACTAAAGACTCCATCTCATCTAGGGCTGACATCTTGAATAGGTACTTGTCGAATAGATCGAATGGAATCCCTCCACTTTAAACATCACCTCTCGAATGGGTACCTCTCAAACATGTCCAGTGGAACCCCTCCCTTCCCGAACAGAACACTCCATTCCTTCGAAGATATAAGAATCCATCTCTTCGAGGACAGAAGACTTCATCCCTTCAAGGGTCAACAACTCAACCCCTTCGAGGACAGAAGACTCAATCCCTTCGAGGACCGAGAGCTCAACTTCTTCAAGGATAGAAGACTCCATCCCTTCGAGGGCCGAATAGGTACCTCTCCGATGGTACCTTCATCTGTTGAAGTTCCACAGGTATTTGTTCAATTTAAATATGATTAGTCTAAAATTTAATATATATTATTTCATGCCGGTTAAAATTCAAATGTACCTTCAAATGTACAATATTTATGCCAGTTAAACTTTCAGTGTAAAATTTAAAATGTCGTTGGCGAAAAACTTGTAAATGTTTTTGAAAACTATACAACCGAGTAATGTATAATTCTTACAGTGATATAGTAATAACTCCGACATTTCTTAGGCATGCAATACTAACACATTGAAAAAAATTTGTACAACAGAGCTGATAACAAATGAATTATTGCTGAATTGATCACCACACAGTGCTACAATTTTAATTTATCAACCTTAGAGCTCACTTGCACCAAATGATATATGAAAGATGTGACAAAAAAGAACATCCGCAAAACAAAAGATCACTTGATTTGAGAAACGATGTAACAAAAGGTTTCTGTTGGAATTAGCTTAATTTAGGTTTCTTCCCTTCTGCCTTTGATAGCTGAAAGTCCTCACTTTCGGATTGGGGAAAAAGGTTCTTTCTTGCCTTTGGTGAAGGTGGTCCACAATCTGCAGAGTCTGTGATTGAAGGAGCATGGATTATATTTTTATTAGGAAGTAAGGAAATGTAATGATAAGGTAGAAGTATTATATCAGATTAAATGCAATTGTACCTTGAATAGTAAGTTGTGTTGCAGCAGGTGGAGTTTGAATCTCCAAATGTGATTGGTTACCACCTTTTTTAGCCAATTGAAGAGTTGAAACCTGGTCTTGCAAGCATTATTTCTCAGCAAAATTAAACACAGTATATCTTGGGGTAAACTGGTCACCCTTTAATTTGGAGATTTGAATTTGGACAATGTACTCAACATTGTCAACGATAGAATGGTGATCTTCAATGCATTCCTATGATAAAAATTATCTTATATTTAAACTCAATGCATGGGTTTTCATATGATAAATTCAAAGTCCTAATTGATATGTCAAAATAGAAAGCACTAACCTATGTAACTCCATCAATAGCTTCCATTGCTGTCAATCCCAATAATCTCTCAGCAGGTTCACCGAAGAAGGTAGCAGTGATAAAACCACTGTCATCGATAAGATATGCTTAGAAGCGACACCTACGTAAATAACACATTCAGAATAAGAATAGGAGTAATCTAGTAACTATGTGATATTTAAACAAATACATATTTTGAAGACATTAATAATATATAATGGAAGAAGTTGCTTGGTTTATAACCTTGGTTGAGCAAGCTGCTTCTCTTGGCATAAAATGCAGGTGAATTCATAATGTAAGGAGGCACTTGTTGAATGAAAACATTTGACGCATGCCATATAGTAATAATTCTGAGAGATGACCTTGAAAGATATCTTCACCTCTGAAGTCACCATCTATTTATGAAGAAAATTGTTCAATCAAAAATAACGCCCAAACTAAAGAGGTAAACATGGTACCGGGGAAAAATGGGACATTATTTTTACCTTTGAGTTGGTAAAAATAATACCTTGAAAGGAATCAACCTTGAGTCGATGAAAAATTAGTACAAGCAGGTCATCCACAGTGGCTTGCAATTGTTGGCCTTCATTTTCAATAAATTCTTGCCACATAGTGAAAGTCAAAGGATGTAATCTAAACATGGATGACAAACATTAAGGCAAATTGGGATATCGAAGATAATTGTATAATAATTTTCCAACAGAAACTATTTTTTCTTACTTGTCATGAACAAGAACAAACTTTTGAATTTTCTTGGACCCACTCGGTGTGTTGACAATGCGAATTGGGAGGCATTGAGAAATAATCCCTATAACATCTGTAGTTTTATACTGTTAGTAAAGACAAAAAATATGTTCAGATTTAATGTGAAGAGACGCATTGGGAAATGATTACTATCAGTTCTTGAGGTTTATTGACATGTTTATGGATTCTTTCAAATGGTACTTAGGAATGTTGAGCTGAAATTAGATGGCCGGAATCAGGCACTTCTTCAATAACCGTACTCGTGTCGATGATCCACTGCATTGCTATATCACCCTTCTTATATCTGGAATCAATTTCTCTTATGTTTTCATTCGATATCTTGTACCTGTTATAAACCTGAATTCTTTGGCTCATGGTTTCACATGCTTTCTTAAACATTATACCTTCCACTTTGGCTCCCTGTATTATCAATAAATCTATCAGTATAAGAAATGATGATATTATAGACTATTATATGTAAAAAAAGAGTTAATTACCTTTTCATCAGAACAAATAAATTTTTGGACTTTTGTAGGACTCCTATAACGACTCTGATCCAAGGACGATCAATATTGCGTAGTTTATCAATGGTTTTTTCTGATGCCATAGTTCCTGCATAACATATAATGATATCTCTAAGTGATTCAATATTTTAGTAAAGATTTGAAGTATGGAAATTCAGAGTATAATACATGTATAGTTGTATTTACTTTTCTGATTCGATACTTGCCGAATATTTACGCTGCTGGTATAATTATATGTTATTAGAAATCGAAAAAGGAGAACAACATTAGCATAATGTTTTGAAATTGTGTAATAACATTAAAAAAGAGAAAACAAATAAGGAAAGGAGATTGAAGGAAGTTACCAGGATTTTATGTTTAGAGCAGCTTCTGAGTCTTTTTCTTGTTTTGTTGTTACCTGAGATGAGATGACAAGATGATGATTATGATGACGACGAAGGTAGGGAAGAAAGGTAAATATATGTACGCAAATGTATTATAAATAAATATATAATTATATGTTATTTAGAAATCAACAAAGGAGAATAGCATTAGCATAATGTTTTCAAATTGTGTGCTAACATTAAAAAAGAGAAAACAAATAAGGAAAGGAGATTGAAGAAAGTTACCAGGATGTTGTGTTTAGAGCAGCTTCTGAGTCTTTTCTTTCTTCTTTTGTTGTTACCTCAGAAGATGAGATGACAAGATGATGATTATGATGACAACGAAGGTAGGGAAGAAAGGAAAATATATGTACGCAAATGTATTATAAATAATAAATATATAATTATATAATAATATTTTGAAATAATAAATACATATATATATATATATTCTTATATTATTATTATTACATTATAAAATATAATAAGGAGATAAGAAAGAAGTGCATATGAAATTGTACAAATGATTAATAGAAGATGGATCAGAAGTATAATGAGAAGAAGGTAGCATACTGACTACCGAAGGTGAAAATGATGAGAAGAAGGTAGCATACTGACTACCGAAGGTGAAAATGATGAGAAGAAGGTAGCATACTGACTACCGAAGGTGAAAATGATGAGAAGAAGGTGGAACAGTATTTGGGAAAAAATTCTTATATAATAATAAGACAGGGAGATAAGAAGGAAGAATATATTGGAAATTGTGCTAATGATGAGGAGAAGGCAGAACAATAGTACACTGAACTCGAGAAAATATTCTGGTGAACAAACAGTTTTAAGACAAGGAGGAACAGTAATAGGCTGTGCTTATGTATATATATATAATAAGGAGATAAGAAGGAAGAGTATAGGAAATTGTGCAAATTATGAGAAGAAGTTGGAACACGACAACACGGTATCTGATGAAACATTCCTGTCAACAACCAGTTTTAAGAGATGGCGGAAGAATAATACACTGTAGTTGAGAAGAAGGTAACATACTGACTACAGAAGGTGCAAATGATGAGAAGTAGGTGGAACCGTATTCCAAGAAATATTCTGATATAATAATAAGACAAGGAGATAAGAAGGAAGAGTATAGAAAATTGTGCTAATGATGAGGAGAAGGCAGAACAATAGTACACTGAACTGGAGAAACGATTCTAGTCAACAAACAGTTGTAAGAAAAGGAGGAACAACAATAGGTTGTGCTTATGTTTATATATAAAATTTTAAAAATATATAAAATAAGAAGATAAAAGGGAAGAGTATAGGAAATTGTGCAAATGATGAGGAGAAGTTGGAGAGGTGAAAATTCCATTGGAGGTTCGAGTAGTGGTGATTGGAGTGCTACACCTGAAACATCAATTCTCGAATGAATATCACTCGAACCTCTCTATTGGAGAGAGAGAGTGCATTTGGAATTGACTTCTCGAATGACCACCTCTCGAACCTCTCAACTAGAACCTTTACACTTAAACCTTCTCAGCTTAATCCTCAACTCTCGAATCATTACCTGGTGAACCCCTCTGGTGGAACTCCTGTAATGTAACCTCCAGCACTTGAATGTTCAGTTCTTGAACCAGTACCTATCAGACTTTTCCAATTTAATCTGTCCAGCTTATTCTTCACTCCTCGAATCCCTCAACTGCAAATACATCACCTGAACATTCACATCACTAATCATTAGCTCTCAGACTCTTATAACGGAACCTCCCCACTTGAACCCTCTGCATTTGAACGCTCACCTCTAGAACTAGTACCCCAGGAATGAAATTTCAACTTTTAAATTTCCACTGGAACTTTGGATGCTTCAACTCCTAATGAAATGTTTACTATTGAAACCTTCCCTCCAATCCATTTGAGCCAAAAACTTAACTTTCGAACCTTCCATTCAAACTCTCTCGATTCGAACCTTGACACTCAAACCTTCCAGTCGAACCATTTTGACTCAAATCTCTCCACTCCAATGGAAAACTTGATTTAACTGATGTGTTTACTCAAGTGTTGCTGACATATTTGACTTGCTCCAGTAGAACCCTCTCCGATGGAGGTGAAAGAATTTGAATATTGTATTACTACAATTGATTATTTGAAGAACTATTAAACACATACCTTTAATATAGGTCCAATGAGATATATATATATATATATATATATATATATATATATATATATATGACAAGATCATTATTGCAATATATTGGACAATAGTCGTTGAATCTGAAATCTGCACATCAACATTAACCAAACAGAAGCAAGCTGTATAAATAATTTAAACCTGAAGAATTGTTCCTAAAGGCATCTATAGAAAATGAAATAAGGAAGTACCTGCAAGTTGAAAAATGAGGGAGCTCAAAAAAATCTACCAAATCCAAAAGGAGAAGACAAAATCAAACCGCACATTGCAAAATATGCAACAGAAAAAGGCAAAATGTTGCAGATCCAAAACGGGGAGCACATGATGAGAAAAAATAGAATAACTACTGCTCTTCAAAAATCTCCTTGTAAACTATATTTTTAGTTTTATTATTTAGTCATGCACCATCGAATGTCGAAGGTGTCAAAAGAACCTTGACAAATTCAGAGGTTTTTACTCGGGATAAAGCAACATATAACTGACCATGGGAAAAGATGGGATGTTCTAAATATAGTCCAACAAAATCTAATGTCTGGCCATGGGACTTATTGATTGTCATAACAAAACAGAGTCTCACCGGGAATTGAAATCTTTTAAATGGGATGGAGGTGTTACTACTTTGGTCACAAATAATTGGTATTCTAGGAATAAAGACTTGTTTGCCCTTACAAAGCCCCAAAGCTATCTCAGCCCTAATGGTTGATTGACAAAACTCACGACATATTAATCGAGTTCCGTTACACAGTCCCTTGGTTGGATTTAAATTACGTATGAGCATGATAGGACAATTTGGTTTTAACACTAATTTATGGGGTGGGAGACCTTTTGGATGAAGTATTGAGAAAATCCTCATGATCACTCTGATTGTTTTCACTCAAAGTTCTATTGGTACTAATATATAATCTTGGAGTGCTAGGAAAAGCATCAATCAAAAAGTTTTTTATGTTGTCAACGACAGCATTTGTTGCAGCCAAAACACACCTTCCTATCATATCAATTGGATTTACTGGATATGCAGCTAAATCTGTGAACACACATTAAATCAACCTGTAAAAAATTCAAATATTGTCAATGTCTTCATTAATAATCGATTCATTATGCAGAAGGCCTGTGCGAAAAGGATAAAAATATCTTACTTTTGGATGGATGCTTCTTTCCCAAAATATGGGATAACAATGTGAGCTGGCAATTCGATCTCCTCATTGTAATCAATATGTTCTGTCCCTTCACCTATACGTAATAAAAAAGAGCAAAACTGAGGATCATTTAAGGCCCTCATGTTTTGCTGAAGATGGAACTTTTCCTATTTTGGCCATAAATGAGAATACACAATGGATGCTTGAACTGTTCCATCTCTTGATGCACCTAGTATAACAGGTAAAGTTTGCCTAAAATCTCCTCCTAAGATAACAACCTTACCACCAAATGGAGTATTGGTATCCATGAGATCTTTTAGTAACATATCCAAAGCTTCTAACGATTGACGTTTTCCCATTGTCGCCTCATCCCAAAAAATCAACTTAGCTTCTATTATTAACTTTGCTAAACCACACTGCTTGCTCAATTAACAAACTTCGGTGTCAGAACAATCAAATGGCAACTTGAAAAGGGAATGTGGAGTTCTTCCTCAAGGCAACACAGAGGCAGCTACTCCAGAAGATGCAACAGCCTGTGCAATATGACTTTCAGACCGCAATGTCGAAAGCAAAGCTCTATATAAAAAAATTTCCTCTACCACCAGGCCCGTCAATAAAGAAAGATTTTCCACTGTTGGTCATAACACTTTGCATGATCCGATCATATACTAGCCTTTGCTCAACATTTAATAGACAAGGCAGTAGTAATTCTTCATCAGAAATTTGAATACTCCTCTCACTGACTATTTCACGTGTTTAAACCTCATGAGCTGATACATCAGAAATACTATCCATCAAACCATAATGTTTAATATCCCTAACCATTTCAAACAAAAATCCATTTATAATATTCAAAACCTTTGTATTTATAAAGGCTTCAGTGAGATGGGGTTGTGTTGATGATTTTTTACGAAAATATGAACATAGTTCATCTCTGAACCTGAGCCATAATTCTTTTTGATCACGTGGCGAGTAAAATAACAGTAGAATAGCAAATAAAGATCTCAAAGTTGATGGAATCTCTAATGAACAAGCTTCTTGTAGGGTATCTTCAATATAAGTATTTGAAGTCAACAAACCATATGCAATTGTGGCCTCTCTATAAGTATTGTATTGACTTCCTTGCACACTCTTCAAGTTTTCAAATAATTTTGGTGATCTAACATGAGATAGAAGAAGACTTAAGTAATAGCGTTCACCTTCTGTGGGACTTATTGCAACCAGCCTACCGATAACATTCCTGGATTTTCTCTTCGCCCAAGTACTGTTTGAGGATAACCACACAAAGTGTTCTAGAAATTCTTTATATAGAAGCTTCGGCTCTTTTGCATCGGGGTTACATGCATTCATTTTAAAGAAAGATGTAAGCATAGTTCTACTAAGAAACTCATTTGCAGTAGTCGACTCAAGAGCGGCATTCTTGTGAAATGTAATATATTGTTAACCTAGTAAGTGAACTTGAAAAGAGTATATAGCAGGCTGCATATGGTTTAACTTAAAACCATATATTCTCCAAGTTGCTTCAGATGGGCCAATCCAACAGCCATATTGATACAATTTTATTTCATCAATAATTGTATCCTGTCAACCACCCTGCAAATGCAAAGGCAATTCGGTCACTGCCCTTGAAGATATACTTGTGAACATACTTGATGAGCCAAATAATTGAGCAAATTTCCACATTTATATGACAATCATATGTTACAGATAAGTATTTATTATAGCCAACAACCCAGTTATTTCCCAAAGCATGTTTTTTATGGTAACAGTTCTACCATTGTCTCTTCTTCTATATAATGGATAACCATCCTATGTATGACATGTTGACTGTGTAAATGTTTTAGGGAATCCAAATTTACACTTACCGTTCCTCATGCAGGGGCTTTTAGGATTCAATCTACCACATGGTCCATGCATCATATTTTTGCTAACAATACCAAAGAGATATGATTCCTTGTCTGGATCGGGCAGCTCATCACAAAAACAATTATCATAAGCATCCGGTCCTAAAGGTTTACAACCAGGTTTTAGAATAATCAACATATGGCAATGAGGAAGACCTCTTTTTTATACTCAATAACGTACACCAAAGATTGCACAGTACCAAAAATTTCCTTCCGAGTAATGTCATCGTTCAGCTCATAAACTTTAGCGCGGAAAATTCTTGCAAGTAAATCTGGTCTATCATTTGCAGCCTCACCAAAATGAAGGTTTTCTTGAATCTCTGCCCAATAGGGATTGCAAGTGATGGTCAGAAATATATCGAGCTTACCAAATTTTTGAACAATGGCCATGTCATTAAGATAGCTACGATGCATATCTGTAGAAACACCTATAAATGAAGCTAGAAGTACCACCCGATGAACAAGTGTGTATCCCTCTGCTAAACTAGCATTCATACTATCCATAAGACCCTACACCATTTCAGTTCGGAACTGTCCTTGTTTGTCCCACAAGAATTCCAACCGGCTGGTTTCTATTTTAATGTAAGCATCAACAACAAACTGCTGTAATAGGCATCCAACATGTAGAAACATCGATTCATCATCTGACGCAGTAATACTCCCTTGCAGTAACTGCGTCCTTGTTTTTTTTCCATCCCTGACAACTGTAAGAAAATTAAAACATAAACATGTAATAGTGTAAATTGTCAAAAAATTAAAAGAACACGACTATTGAATTTAAAAGTTGATTAAGGACCTTTACTCTCAAAATCTATTAATGATTGAGGAGAATCAAACATTATTATTTCACCTCCAGGCTCTTGACAGACCATATGCCTCTTCCTAATCCTTTTAACATTCAAATGCCAACCAGATTGGCCCCTCAGAAAAATTAAAGGATATTGCATTGGATCATAACATCCATAATAATGTTTGATATTATAAGTTTTACCATCAGTGCTGTAGACCGTAACAGGTACAGTCCTTACTACATCTTCCTCGAATGGCTCAACAAATATATTACCAACCTGTGACACTGTTGGAATGTTGTATCGCCTTTGATCAAGTTTTGGATCTGCACTTAGAACAATAGCCTTCGTCTCAATGCTGCCAATATTTTTCAAGTGCTTAAAGAACTGACAATATGGATTATATCTCAATATATCCATCAACATTTTCATTGTTGCCTCATCGAATTTATCAGCACAGTCAGAGCCCATTCTCTTTTCCAACTCAAAGTCTGTGTAAAAAAAATACAGCTGAACACCAGCAGGCAGCTCCCTCAGAACCTTTCAAAGGTTTCAGATAGTGACACATTTTACCATGGACTTTGAAGGTATAAATTCCGCCGACATTCGCAGTTAAATTGCGATCATAACCTGCACTCGAAGTTGTAAATGCTAGGTTATTGTTGTAGGTCTGAACATTCTTCCTAAAATGGATAAACTACGGTGTGATGCCAACAAAAAGAGCTCTTCATTGGTCTGGAATTGGCACAGATGGCATGTAAATTTCCCCTCTAGAACAACAAAATAGATTTGATTCCCCCTTAAATCTCTTTGCCTTGCAATGAACACAATCAGTCATTACAGGTAATGTCCGTGCAGAGGTGGGAATATCATCTCCGAGAGCAATATTTTTATACTCTCTTTTTCAATGGACCTGGACAAAAAAAATTAAATATACCACAAATAACCGTTAGCTAGTTAAACTTCATCTAATGTCATTGCTTTGCTGCAATTGTTGACTGAATAAATATATAATTTAGTTTATTGATGACACATACAAATACCAGCTATTTTACGAAAGAGTATCACATTTGGATATCAGCCATTTAATTACATGTAAATTTTGATGCACAGCTAAAACAAATATCTGATAAAGATGAAAATAACAGTGATAATAAACCAAGAAAAAAACCTGCAGTAGTAGAAGGTACATTTCCATCCCTTGCACTATAAAGAATAGAAGAACTGATAATTGGCAAATAACCATGAGAAGAGGAACACTCTGCTTGGTGTACATGGCAAGAAATATCAACTGGAGAATTTCCTTGTAACAAACCATCGCGAGAAGAAAAATAATCATATGTTGCAGGTTGGAATACACAGTAAAGAAAATGCTACATAAGTCAAGAAAGAACGGTGAATCATACACAGATATATATATATATAGACCTGCAGAGCTGGTGTTGGCGAAATGAACATACGAAGAAGAGGATACTGCGTGGTGACCATCAGCATAAATATTAGCTGAAATATTTCTTCGCAAAGACGTTACAAATTTGGAAAATGAACCATATGCTGCAGACAAAAATGCTAGTAAGTATGTGCAAGAAAAACATAGAGAAATGGATATACCAATCACTGTGAATCAATCGAACTATATATAACAGTCAAGAAAGTTTGATATTGACCATATAATGCCACAGATACAAATCAAGATCTCTGACAAAACATAATGCTGAAAAGGTAGGTGCAAAAGAATACAATTAACATGTAAAGATGAACTGACCCCTGCAGTGAGCTCGCAGATTCCGAATTTGCTGGACACACAAATCACTTGACTCAATTATTAATAAATCATTATGAGAGGATGGCAATCCTGCTGGCTTTACATTGCCATAACTACTGCTATCCATCAAATTCCTTGATGGTGCATTACCTCGTAGATTCCAAATTTGCTGGACACTCAAATCATTTGACTCAATGATTAATAAATCATCATGAGAAGCCCCCGATTCTCCTGGCTCTGCATTGCCATAACTACTGATATCCATCAAATTCCTCGATGGGAGTGCATCATCACTGGATAAATGGCCAGAGGAAGATGTTTGTGGTTTCCTCTTCTAACCTGCATTCCATAAACTGAAACCAATAAATTTAAACACCCGATTATATGTAACAGAAGAAGATAAATAAATACAGTTTAAAATTGTGCACACAAACCTGTCACCGGCTGTTGATATGATGTTTGAGATGAACGTCTTAGTGTGACTTGCTCTCTTTTTCGTTGGAGCATTAGCAAAATTTTTTCAGCAGGGATCTAACCATAAGCCTTTCTTCTCTTAGAAATTTCATGGTTGATAGTTGATGGATCTCCTGCAACCTGTTCAATTTGAGCCCATGTAGAAAAGAATTTAGTAAATTTAATTCTAATATGAATGTTCATAATACATTGCTACATATATGTGGAAGTGGTAAACCAAAACACCCTGTGCATGATGACCAGTCGCTTAAATAAAATAACATAAAATGGAGCTCACAAGAAAAGCAGGCAATGGCGATATCAGCAGTAATCATAACACTGGCGTTTAAACCGGGGGAAACAAATTAGGACCAAAAACACATACCAATATCATTCACCACAGAACCCTCCACTGACTTAAAAGAACGCTTTAAAGCATCATGCTCCCTTCTCTACTGCAACAATTGTCCCTTTGCCTCAGGTGATAATTCAGCGCATAGTTCTGTCTAATCGATCAACGGCCTCCATCGATATATTTCCAAGGTTTTATAACCAAAAAAATCTTAATGTTATATAAACTTGGACAAAGACCCGATATTGAAACACCCACAAGCATTTACCGGGAGAAGAACAAAGCAGACGAAAGAGTTTGGATTAGGAGGAAACAATGTTTATAATATTTTCTTTTTGCATAATTTATTTATTCGTTGAGGGGAATATTCCTTTTATATAGTAACCAGATGAGGAAAAAGTTTGGATTAGGGGAAAAAAGGAAAAAGAATGTTTATAATATTTGCTTTTTGCCAAAAAAAATAACCAAAAATATCTTAATGTTATATAAACTTGGTCAAAGACCCGAAATTAAAAAACCCACAAGCATTTACCAGGAGAAGAACAAAGCAGACGAAAGAGTTTGGATTAGGGGGAAACAATGTTTATAATATTTGCTTTTTGCATAATTTATTTATTCGTTGAGGTGAATATGAGGAAAAAGTTTGTTTATAATAGTTGCTTTTTGCAAAAAAAAAGGTAGGCAAAAAGACTCCATCCCTTCGAAGGCCTAGATCTCAACCCCTTCGAGGAATGAAGACTCCATCGATTTGAGGTCTGACAGCTCAACCCCTTCAAGGACAGAAGACTCTATCCCTTTGAGGGCTGAGATCTGGACCCCTTCGAGAGCTGAGAGCTGGACCCTTTCGAGGGCTGAGGGCTGGACCCCTTCGAGGTCTGAGAGCTGGACCCCTTCGAGGACTGAGAGCTGCACTCCATCGAGGGGTGAGAGCTGGACCCCTTCAAGGGCTAACAGTTGGATCCTCCCTTTGAGGGCTGAGAGCTGGACCCCTTCAAGGGCTGAGAGCTGGACCCCTTCGAGGGCTGATAGCTGGACCCCTTCGAGGTCTTAGAGCGAGACCCCTTTGAGGGCTGAGAGCTGGACCCCTCGAGGGCTGAGAGCTAGACCTCTTTGAGGACTAAGAGCCCATCCCATCAAGGGCTGAGACCTAGACCCCTTTGAGGGCTAAGAGCTGGACCCCTCGAGGGCTGAGAGCTAGAATCCTTTGAGGACTAACAGTCCATCCCTTCAAGGGCTGAGGCCTCACCGCCTTCAAGGACTAAGATTCCATCCCTTTGAGGGCTGAGAGCTGAACCCCTCGAGGGCTGAGAGCTAGACCCCTTCGAAGACTAAGAGTCTATCCCTTCGATCTCATCCATCGAAGGGAATGACTCTTTTAACCTTGAAGGGGTCTAGCTCCCAGCCCTCAATGGGATGGACTCTTAGTCCTCGAAGGGGTCTAGCTCTCAACCCTCGAGGGGCCCAGCTTCAACTCTCAGTCCTCGAAGGGCTCCAGCTCTCAGCCCTCGAAGGGGTCCATTTCTCAGCCCTCGATGGGATGGATTTTTTATCCTCTAAGGGGTCTAGCTCTCAACCCTCGAAGGGATGGAGTCTTTGGTCCTTCGAAGGGGTCGAGATCTCAGCCCTCGAAGGGATGGAATCTCAGTTCTCGAGGGCTGAGAGCTGCACCCCATTGAGGGGTGAGAGCTTGACCCTCCCTTCGAGGGATGAGAGCTGGCCCTTTTCGAGGGCTGAGAGCTGGCCCTCTTCGAGGGCTGAGAGCTGGCTCTCTTCGAGGGCTGAGAGCTGAACCCCTTCGAGGAGTGAGAGCTAGACCCCTTCAAGGGCTGAGAGCTGGGCCCCTCGAGGGCTGAGAGCTAGATCCCTTCGAGGACTAAGAGTCCATCCCATAGAGGGCTGAGAGCTAGACACCTTCGAGGACTGAGAGCTGAACCCCTTCGAGGACTGAGAGCTGAACCCCTTCGAGGACTGAGAGTTAGACCCCTCGAGGGCTAAGATCTAGACTTCTTCGAGGACTAAGAGTCCATCCCTTCGAGGGCTGAGATCTCGCCCCCTTCCAGGACTGAGATTCCATCCTTTAGATGGCTGAGAGGTAGACCCGTTTGGGGGCTGAGAGCTTAATCCCACGAGGGCTTAGAGCTGAACCCCTCGAGGGCTGAGAGCTGAACCCCTCGAGGGCTGAGAGCTAAACCCCTTCGAAGACTAAGATTTCATCCCTTCGAGGGTTGATCTCGACCTCTTCGAGGACTGAGATTCCATCCCTTCGAGGGCAGAGATCTCGACCCCTTCGAAGTCTGAGGACACCATCCCTTCAAGGGCTAAGAGCTAGACCCCTTAGAGGATAAAAGAGTTCATCCCTTCGAGGGCTGAGAACTGGACCCCTTTGAGGGCTGAGAGCTGGACCCCTTCGAGGGCTGAGAGCTGGAGTTAGGCCCCTCGAGGACTGAGAGGTAGACCTCTTCGAGGACTAAGAGGTCATCCCATCGAGGGTAGAGTGCTAGACCCCTTTAAAGATAGAAGAGTCATTCCCTTCGAGGGCTCAGAGCCGGACCCCTTCGAGGGCTGAGAGTTCATCCCTTTGAGAGCTGAGAACTGGACCCCTTCGAGGACTAAGAGTCCATCCCTTCGAGAGTTGAGATCTCGACCCCTTCTAGGACTGAGATTCCATCCCTTTGAGGGCTGAGAGTTGGACCCCTTCGAGGGCTGAGAGCTAGACCCCTTGGAGGATAAAAGAGTCCATCCCTTCGAGGGATGAGAATTGGACCCCTTCGAGGGCTAAGAGCTGGACCCCTTTGAGGGGTGAGAGCTAGAGCTGGGCCCCTCGAGGGTTGAGAGCTAGATCCCTTCGAGGACTAAGAGTCCATCCCATCGAGGGCTGAGAGCTAGACCCCTTCGAGGATAGAAGAGCCCTTCCCTTTGAGGGCTGAGAGTTGGACCCCTTCGAGGGCTGAGAGTCCTTTCTTTTGAGAGCTAAGAGCAGGACCCCTTCAAGGACTATGAGTCCATCCCTTCAAGAGCTGAGAGTTGGACCCCTTCGAGGACTAAGAGTCCATTCCTTCGAGAGCTGAGAGCTGGACCCCTTCGAGGATAGAAGCCTCCATTCCTTCGAGGACTAAGAGCTGGACCCCTTCGAGGACTAAGAGTCCATCCCTTCGAGGGCTGAGATCTCAACCCCTTTGAGGACTGAGATTCCATCCCTTCGAGGGCTGAGAGCTGGGCCCCATCGAGGACTAAGAGTCCATCCCTTCGAGAGCTGAGAGCTGGACCCCTCGAGGACTAAGAGACCATCCCTTCGAGAGCTAAGAGCTGGACCCCTTCGAGGATAGAAGCCTCCATTCCTTCAAGGACTAAGAGCTGGACCCCTTCGAGGACTAAGAGTCCATCCCTTCGAGGGCTGAGATCTCGACCCCTTTGAGGACAGAGATTCCATCCCTTCGAGGGCTGAGAGTTGGACCCCATCGAGGGCTTAGAGCTAGATTCCTTCAAGGGCTGAGAGCTGGACCCCTCGAAGGGGTGACCAAAACGACGTCATTTTCGTCGGCCACCTGGCAGCACATGCAGCCGCACATAGAGGCTCCGCAACTTTTGACAAATGAGATTCACAAAAGGACAAAAGTGGTGCCCGAAACGACATCGTTTTAAGCGGCCACTTGAGAGCACATAGAAGGGCACACGTTCGACTTTGCTGGGAAATGACCACTATGCCCCTGATTACGGTTGACACAAGTGTGTCGTTTCTAAGTATTCCTTTTATATAGTTAACCATATTAAGGTAAGTACTATGGTCCTATATTAAAACAAAACCTCCAATCTGAGTTACAAAAAAGGATTAAATATCATGTGAATCTAAAATGATAAAAATAAATCCTTTTGATTAGGGTTTCATGTCTTCAAAGAGTCACTAAAAAGATTAAAAAAAATAACAAACAACCGTGATCTTTGTAAAGAAAAGTATCAATGCATATCACAAATCTATGATAACAGAGCAAGAAAAAATCATGATTGGAAAGGTTCAAACTTGTAAAAGATGATAATTCTTCAGTGGAAGTACTGAGCAAGAAAGAAAAGAAATGGAAAAGATGAATATTTACGTAGGTAGATATACCATAAAAGAAGAATGAAATATAAATGAGCAAGTAACTGATATGATTTGAGAAAATGTAATGAGACACCTATTGGTTTATAATAAGCTGCCTCTGAAGAAAGTCTTGCCTTTGTCGGTTTAAGAGCAACGAATGCGACTAGCCAAAGGTAGGACCATTGTCTTTTTCTCCACATTGGAGTGTACATAAATGAGTAGTTTGTTAACATTCACTGAACAACACCCACCAAATTCGTTCCGACATGGGAACTAATACATAGCAAGGCCAGGAGCCACTCGGCCAGAATTGGAAGCTAAATAAAAAGACCAAAATCCCATTATTCAAAATTCTCCCTCTGCAACTTGAGCTGCTGCCGAGGGAGTAGAGAGTAGAGAGTAGAGAGTAGAGAGTAGAGAGTAGAGAGTATCATCAAAAACTAAGATTCACAGTAAATAATTCTTATCAATAACTAAGGCCTTTAACAACATCAATCCCAATATATCCATCCACACCATCGGTCTAATAGCGCAACATAGTTTTTGCCACTTGTCTTCTCTGTTGTGATGTCGCTAAAATTTAACAAATCTAGTCCTTGTACCATAATTCTAAACAAGGCTAAGGGGAAAATGGGCTCTTTGACTCGATTTGGATGAATCATAAGCTTGAACAACCTGAATCAAGTCCCATAACCCCCAAGAAGGATCAACTTAAAAATATTGGGGATGATTTGTGATGTGGTCTCCGATCTTAATAAGAGCAAATCGGCAATTTGGATCCACTAATAGAAAAATACCTTGCAGAGGTAATTAGAATAAAAATTCAATTACCATTTTTAACTATTATAGAACCGGGGTCTACATTCCCAAGTGGTTCACACAAGTTTATACTCTAGTATCAAAATTTTAGATAAACAAAAACGTGGCATGGGAAACACTTTAAAAATTGGAGCCAAAAAAAGCCATATGTAAGGTGCTGGCAACGAGAAATCAATAATTCTTGAATTGAAAAACAACAAGAAACTATTATATTAGTGGATAATAATCATAACTTCATTGATATCATAAAGTCGGCCTTATGTAATTCCTACACTAGAGTGGCGGGAGATATAAAAATGGTGAAAAGGGCATTTTTGTTCCGGTCGGATGCCACAGTGATACATCTTCCATCATAGACACTAGATGGCAGTTTCAATAACCGCCTTTAAAGGGAGTTCCAAAGTCAAAACTATCCTAGAAGTAGATAAAAAAGGATGAGCCTTCTGGATCCCGTCAGATTAATAATGACACTCAATCTTTAGTCATATTCAAACCACCAGTAGTATATCACTAACACCACCGCCTTGTCCACATTCAACTCTCCAACAACATGCATACCAACAACACTATTGTTAACAAAACCGTGAACATCAACACCACCACTTAAACTTCATACAGTCAAAACCACAAGATATATGATTCAAATTATACAAATTTTCACAAGATCTACATTCGAAGAAGGTAATTGCTTCAAAACTACTTAAACCATTACCAATCATCGATGAACTAGGGGACAGAATGGGAACGGCTTTGAGAGGGGCCTTCCTCGTGCGTTGAACAGTCGACTGATAAATGGTACGGAGGAGGGGAATTAGAAATTTTATTTTTTAAAAAACATTGTGATGGTCCCTAAAGATGTTAACACAATGCGATTTATGCCAAGAGCTAGAAACGTCAAAGTGAAAAAATTCAATCAAGCGCGGGTAAACAACGCTATGACTCTCTTAAGGTACAAAATTCCTTGTCATCTAATTAGTGATGCACATTAATGGATTAACGATATTTTCACTGTAAGTGTCTACTATCCAGCGAAAACACAACCAAGGGAACGTGCTTGGCAGAATCAGCAGGGAAAGAAGACCTTGTTAAGCTTTACTCTACTCTGACTTTGTGAAATGACTTGAGAGTTGTAGAATAAGAGGGAGCCAAAAGGTGAAAGTTAAATACCACTACTTTTAGTGTTATTTAACTTGTTACGTGAAACGGAAGTGGGGCATCGCCCCTCTTTTTAGATCCAATGCTTGCTTTTGCTCGCTGATCTGGGCGAAAGATATTTCCAGGTTGGGAGTTTGGTTGGGACATCACAAGTAATAGCGCAAGTGCCCTAAGATGAGCTCAACAAGAACATAAATCTCGTGTGGAACAGAAGAGTAATAGCTCGTTTGATTTTGATTTCCATTACAAATACAAACCGTGAAAGCATGGCCTAACGATCCTTTAGATCTTTGGAATCTAAAGCTAGAGGTGTAAGAAAATTTACCACATGGATCACTGGATTTTGAAAGCCAAGCGTTCATAGTGATTTTGTGGGGAAATAAATGTTGCACTAGTACAATATAAAAATTGTCATCTATTATAGTTTTCTTAGTTTACTATTTTTTAAGAGGATAACACTATACTCTTTTCCCACTAGGTTTTTTAGTGAGGTAGTGTTATCATTTATAATTTATTTATTTTTAGAATAAGGCCCATTAACTCGACCATGTTGGATTTGGAAGAGTTAATTTTGGTCATACCTTTATTTTAGGGTTAGAATATTTAGTTTTGATTTTATTAGAATTAGATTTGATAAGTTTAGATATGGTAGTTTCACTCAAGAATTCAACCAATATATGGATTGATTTACTTGGATGAATATGGTCATAATTTAGATTTATTTATTCTAGTTAGATATGGATTAAGCTTCTTTAAGGTTTCATAAGTCTTTTCAGTTTATGTTTTGGATTACGGTTTTTGGTTGAATTGTACCTTATAAATAGGGGAGTCTTAGCCAAATTTTTACACACAGCTATATACATCATCTCTTTAGATTTTCAAATTTATACTCATTGCTTGCGAGCATTTTCATTGTTGTTTTATTCTGCGGGCTAGTTAACTATCAATACCCTTTATTTGTGAACTAATCCTGCAGGCTAGTTAGTGAGAAACATTTTTCAAATTGAGAGCAATATCAAGGGCTAGTTGTGATCAATTTTGTGCGGCCAAGTTAGGTTTTTCAAATCCCTTAATTCGGTCAAAGATTTAAATTCCACAATCCAGAACTTTCGCAAGGAGATTCATATCATTTTGTATCAGAGCAAAGCAAAAGTTTCTGTGACCATCATATCAATCTGCATTATTTTGTATCATAGGGCGATATCAATTGGTAACTTCATATCCGTATTTTTATTTTCAAAAATAAAATTAAAAAAAATAAGAATGAAAACTATCGGACATATACATGTCGTCGGTCACGTTCAGCTCTGATCGTTACCCGTAAGTTTTCTCCATTATTCCAACCTCCTCTTCTCTGGTAGCTCGCAACGTTTTCCACCTCGAGGAATCCAGCTCCAACAACTTTTTCCCACAGGTCTGCCCCAGTCTTCTCTGACCATTCCGTCGATGCCGACTCTATTGACCACCCGGGATACTCATCAGCATTTTCGTTGTCGTCTTTGGATTATTGTGGTCGCATCAGTAGCAACAAATATTGATCGATCTTTGGGAACGTCTGTGAAGAAGTCCAGCAACAACGAAGACGTTGACGCGTGCTCCACACACGCAATCTCACAGCAAGGCGCGTGAGATACACATGCGCGTCACTTGAGATGCATCTTCTACTCGCGCGCATCACTTGAGGTGCATCTTCTACACGTCTGATACGGCTGGTCCACATCTTCATCTCGCAATCTGCTTAGTTTCTCACAAGTTGATCATTTTATCGTGATTTATTTAATTTTCTCGCCTGCTATCCTTTTCCTCGCGAGTTGAAGGAGTTTCAAGCCACGTCAACATTCCAGTCATTGCCTAGTCATCATCTTTTAGCAAGAATTTGCAGGGATAGCGTGGGACGTATCTATAGTTACTTTTGAAGATCATTCATATTTTTAGGATGAAAGTTTTCGACCTCGGAGGGAATGATACGATATCAAAAATATTATTAATTATAGTTTCTTAGTTTTCTATTTTTAGAAGGATAACACTAAATACTTTTTCCCACTGGGTTTTTTAGTGAGGTAGTGTGATCATTTTTAATTTATTTCATTTTAGAATAATGCACATTAACTCGGCCACGTTAGCTTTGGAAGAGTTAATTTCGGTCATACCTTTATTTTAGAATATTTAGTTTTGATTTGATTATAATTAGATTTGGTAATTTTAGATATATAATTATTTCTATTGAATAAAACTTGCGTTGCGAAGCGGAAGTTTACTGTTACTGCGGGCGAAAATAGTGCGAAACACACACAACACACTCTACCGACTTTTTAATTCTTTCTCTTCTTCTTCCTCTTCTTCGCCCGTCTCTGCACCTGTAACGGTCAGATTTTGGTTTCTCATCCCTCTTTATGGCGGCTCCTCCGCCAGGCCGCACCGGTTCTGTGGCGGCCAAAACATTCCTTCAAGCCTTAGGTAATCGTCCTCCACCACTTCATGCCACCCTCCCGTCTAACCCAGAAATTGTTCCAAAAACCCAATATAAGGGAGATATTGCCTGTCTGGTTTCTCGGAGGGATGCTGAAGCCTTGGCCACCCATTATCAAAACGCTTTGGTAGGCAAGTTTGCGTGAGGAAAGCCAACAATGTCAGCTCTCAATGAAGCTTTCAAATCGTGGGGATTCAAAGGCAATTTCCAGCTCGGATCCATTGACGGCAGACATATCCTCATTCGATTTCAAGACAAGGAAGACTATCAGAGACTATGGCTCAAAGGGCAATGGATATTCAATCATGCGCCGATGAAAGTTCTCAAGTGGACTATCAATTTCTCGCCTGAGGTTGAGTCTTCCATTGTACCGGTATGGGTTAATATTCCCCAAGTTCCAATCTTCTTCTATAATACTGCAATGATAGAAATTATGGGGAATCAAATAGGAGAGTATATTAGGATGGATGCTGCTACTGCAGCTCTTTCTAGACCCTCAGTGGTTAAAATGTGCGTAGAAATAGATCTGAAAAAAAAAACTCCCAACATTCATTAGAGTTGGGATTTAGGAGGAAGGGGTTGAATACAATGTGGTTAAACTGCCTTTAGAATTTGAGGACCTACCATTGTACAGTCATCACTGTAACTCTATTGGTCATGATGACAACCTTTGCATCTATCTGCACCCTGAACTTAAGAGACCTAGGAATAATAGGATAGATAAACTCATCAACAGCCATATTGAGAGCAAAGATCACCATAGGGATTCTGATGATCAGGTTATTAAAAATGATAATAAGGCAGAAGGCTCGGGTGTCTCTACATCTGAGAAACTAAGAACCCTGGCAGCACAAAAATTCAAATATGTTCCAAAGAGGCAGATCGTATCAGATATGAATGTTGAAGAAAATAAGGTTGTTGAATTACCTCAGAGTGCTGAGTTACCCGGTCTGGAGAGCTCAGTTGGAAACAAGAAGGTTATTGACCTGAGTAAGGATACCCAGGCTGTAGAGCAAGTAGTGGATACGGCAACTCAGTTTCAGGCCATCAATCTGGATACTATCCAGGATGATGGGGTGCAGGCTGCTATTCCCATACCTGACCACCACATAGCTATCCAGGATGTGCATACAGAATGTGCATTCCCAAAACTCCAGTCTCCCACTCATTTGAGTGCACATTCGCTATCTGCTCCACCAAATCTCAAATCAAAAAAAAATTCGGCTAAGGACGACATTCCTAGCAAATGAGGTAAAGCTTTCTCACCTTTTCATTCCATCATTGCAGCTAAAAATTTCATTTTCTCTCAGCAAAAGCACAGGAAGAATAGATTCCTACCCCTGGAGTTGGAGGACACATCAAGCGAAGAAGAAAGTGCCATTCCAATGACTGCTGACAACTCTGAACCCAAGGCAACATCTGAGACTAGCAAGGGAAAGACCACGAGTCAGGAGCTAATGAATCAGCAGAATGCTACTTCTGCCAAAAACACAGAAATTATCACTACTCAGGCAAGCCAGGTAAGCCCCTCTAACTTGCACTCTAAAAAAGGCCAGCTGGGGAGAAGGAAACATTCAGAGAAATCAACTACCTATGGTAATGAGACATATTTAACTCAGTTAAATACAATCATGACTAGATCAAAAAGCTTAAATAATGTTTCTCTATGAATAGCACAACCCTTAAGATTAAATTTTTGGTTTGGAATGTCAGGGGTATGGATACTTCGATGATTAGACTACACAATTTAATTAGTAGGCACAGGTTTGAGCTTGTATGTCTTATTGAGCCGAAACATGACAATTTACAGTGTGATAAGTACAGGCAATTGTTACAATTTGATAACTGTGTCACTGCAACCAATGGTCAAATTTGGCTTTTCTGGAACTCTAGTATATCATTGACAGTTAAATGTGACAACCTTCAATTTCTTGCTGTTACATTACATAGCTTATCTCTGATTACAAGTATGGATGCCTTCTTTGTGTATGGTCTCAGAACTAGAAATGGTAGGAAAAATCTCTGGTCAGATCTCAAATCATGTACACACTCAGATTCTCTTTTTATTGGAGATTTTAACGCCATCACTTCTGTAAATGAATATAAAGGCCCTTCTAACCCTAAATTGGGTAGTATGAGAGACTTTAATGAATTTATAACTGTAATGGGGCTGGAAGAAATTAACACCGTGGGTAACCATTTTACTTGGAGCAATAACAGACTAAGGAAACCCACAGCTCAAAGATTGGATAGAGGTTTATGTAATCCTGCTTGGTCTTCTGCTTTTCCTGCTTCCTCTATCCATATCTTGAATAGGATATCTTCAGACCATAATCCCATGCTCCTTACCATTGGCAGTGACATTCCATCTATCCCTAGGCCATTCAGATTCTTGAACACCTGGTATAAAAGGAAGGAATTTAATCACTTAATTAGACAGAACTGGAATCTTCCCCTACATAGGTCAGGAATGCTAGGATTTTTTCTGAAACTTATCAGATTAAAAAAAATGTTAAAAATTTGGAATAAGGAACATTTTGGTAATATCCATGACAATGTTGTGCAAGCTGAAAATACTCTCCAAGCTCAGGAACAAATATATGACCAAAATGCTTCCTCTGATAATCTGATTCAACTTAAGAAAGCCAAAGCCAAGGTAGTGATGGCCCTAGCAGAACAAAAAAGCTTTTGGAAACACAAGGCTAAACTCAAATGGCTAAAGGAAGGGGATAGTAATACTAGCTTTTTTCACAACTCAGTTAAGGAAAAAACTAGTAGGCTAAAGATTACAAAAATTAAAAGTTCCAATGGTCAGTGGCTAGATGATATTCAGGAAATTGAAAAGGAGGCCATTAACTATTACCAGGAACTATTAACTGATGATAGCCCCCCAAATAGCAATCTTTTCCGGACACATTTTTTAAGCCAGATACCAAAACTGATTACCCAAGAGGATAATGATAAACTGCTGAAACCTGTCTCACTGTCTGAACTTAAGGATATTGTACTTAGTCTTAATAAAAATAGTAGCCCTGGACCGGATGGTTTTACGGCTAAGTTTTTTATCAAATCCTGGGACATAATTGCAACTGACTTACTCTCTGCTGTACACGATTTTCTAACTGCAAACAGCATACCTAGAGGTATTGGTAGCACCTGGATAGTCATTATTCCTAAAAAGAAAATTCCCATTTCCTTTGATGACTATAGGCCAATAAGTCTTTCTAATGTAGTATATAAGATTTTTTCCAAGGTCCTAATGGAAAGACTTAAATCTATAATGCCGAGGATAATTTCACCACACCAAACAGCTTTCATCAAAGGTAGAGATATTTCGGATAATGTCATCTACTTGCAAGAAATGGTTAGGTTTTTAAATAGGAAGCAAAGGCACCCAAATTGCATAGTTAAGCTTGATCTTAAGAAGGCTTTTGATAGGGTTAAGTGGTCTTTTCTTAACTGTATTCTGTCTAAATTTGGATTTCATGCTAAATTCATTTTTCATATTATGAAGAATCTTTCACAAGCTTGGTTCTCTGTTCTAATAAATGGTAAGCCTGCTGGTTTTTTCCAATCTACGAGGGATATCAAACAGGGAGACCCTCTCTCTCCCTTTCTTTTTAACATCTTTTCTGAGGCTTTTACTAGGAGTTTATCATACATTTTCCAGAATGGTAAATTAGCACACTATGGTCTACCAGGTAATGCTCTGCCAACCTCACACTTATCCTATGTTGATGACACTGTAATTTTTTATCTGCTACAAATCAGACCTTGATTAGATTTAAAGCTTTCTTGTCCACATTTGAGGATGTCACTGGTCAACATATAAATTACAGCAAGAGTGACATTTACATAGGGAGAAATGCTTCTGCTCATAAGGTTAACTACATAAAAAAAACTCTTGGTATGAAAATTGGGAGTTTTCCCTTCACATACCTGGGAGTACCAATATACACGGGGGTTGCTAAAAAGATTTTTTTCCAACCACTTCTGGAGCAGATAGACAGTAAAATAGGCAGTTGGAAGAATAAGTGGCTCTCTGCTGGTGGGAAAAGTACTCTGATACATTCATGCATTGATTCTATCCCACAGCATATATGGTCAGTTATAAAACCACCCAAAGTGATCATTTCTATAATGGAGAAAAAACTGAGCAGATTTTTCTGGGGGTTTATTGATCTGAAACATAAGAGAATATGGAGAAAATGGGAGGCTCTTTGCTTTCCAATCAATCAAAATGGGCTAGATTTTAGATCAATCACCACCATAATAAATACATGCTCTGTTAAGTTGTGGTGGAAATACCAAAAAGCTTAGGCTTTATGGACCCATCTCATTGCATCACTGCCACCCTCTTCAAGATCCTCTCCCAATTG
Organism: Rubia yunnanensis; assembly: GCA_037428765.1. Taxonomy (NCBI): domain Eukaryota; kingdom Viridiplantae; phylum Streptophyta; class Magnoliopsida; order Gentianales; family Rubiaceae; genus Rubia; species Rubia yunnanensis. The sequence continues at coordinate 83,115,902 of CM075068.1, forward strand.
GAAGAGAATCTGTTCAGTTAATAATTGGGCAGAATCTCAATCTAGGGTGATAATAGGCAGGGGTGAATGCAACTTCTGGACAGCCAATTGGTTAGACATAGGCCCTATTATGGACCTATGTGATCAAAATATGGTTGAGATCCCTACATCCTGTGCTGTCTCTGATTTTATTTCTCAAAAATCAGTACTGCTTCAGAAGATCTCTTCATTCATAACCTCTAATGTTTTATCTCTTTTACAGGACTCCAAGCTCTCAATACACAGAGAGGATAGGCTTATATGGAAGTCTGGTTTAAAAGGAGATTTTACTTTCAAATCCACATACCGATTGCTCAGAGCACAAAGAGGTACTTCTCATTCTATACAATATCTCTGGAGTCCTAGAATAGAAAAGAAGATCTCTATATTTATGTGGAAAGTGTTGAACTCGTATCTGCCTTTTGATAATGTTCTCAAAAATTTGAGAATCAGTTTGCCTTCTAAATGCTGTTTGTGTCATAATAATGAAGATTCACTGGATCATTGTTTCAATTCTTGTCAATTCTGTGAACAAATCTGGGGAAAGATACATCACTTCATGGGAATCAGGGAGAGATCATTCTCATCTCTATGGGAAAGAGTTTCATTCTACCTTACCTATCCTAGTCTGAGTGCTTTACATACAATAATGATTAGAACTGCGGTTGTAATTACATGTTGGAACCTCTGGAAGATGAGGAATAAATGCTTATATGACTGTGCCATCCCATTAACAAGTTTTGTGCTTGAGCAAATAAAGGATCAAATTTTCTACACTTTCTGTGCAAAGCCTATTTTCATAGCATCCAACTTTGACCTGGGCATTGCTGAGCATTCATACCTGCCTCTGATTAAAGCTCCACCAAAGCCAAAAATCTTTAGGATTGCCTGGATTAAGCCAGCTACAGGTTATAAAATTAATGTTGATGCTGCTTGGTGTTGTCACTCTAACATGTGTGGAATTGGCATGATTATTAGAGATTCTAGAGGTAGTTTTATTGCTGCGTATACTGATTACACACAAGCTAAATCCCCTCTGGAAGTTGAGTTACTGGCTATCTGATTTGCATTAACTAAGTGTGCTAAATATTATGTTTCGGTTCTCATCGAATCAGACTGTCTTACTGCAATTCATTTTGTGCTAGACCCTTTTAATGCACACTGGAATCTGTACCAGCTATCTGATGAAATTCACCAAAATATGTCTGATATTAGATTAGTGCACATTCATAGACAGGTCAATTTGGTGGCAGATTTACTTGCTAAAACTTGTCTCAAAGCTCAGATAGGTTCTTCTTTTGACAGAATTTCTATGCTTACTAATACTATCCAAGGATTGGTTCGGCTAGATCAGATTGACACACCATCTCTTAGGATGGTATATTGAATGGATGCTACTCAATTATGCTGATTTATGCAGGTGGATACTGCACCATTTTCGATGGGCACTGCATGCACTAGGACTCGGAGATTTCACTGGCTGCATCTGTGGCTACAGTTTTTGGAATCCTCTAAATATAGGTTCCATATCTTTCCTCATTTTGGAAGCAATAAGGGTTGCTTCAAGAGCTGATGGCTCACGTCTGTATAGATCAACTACGATAACCACATAACCTACTTGTATGTTTTTTTTCTATTTTTTATATGGCTCGGGAAGGCCTAATATAATTTCCCCATCCTCGGATGGTTTCGATTAAAAAAAAAGTAATTTTAGATATACAGATTCATTTAAGAATTCAACCAATATTTGGATTGTTTTACTTGGATGAATATGGTCATCATTTAGATTTATTTTAGTTATTATAGCTAGATATGGTTATAGCTTCGTTAAGCCGTCATAAGTCTTTTCACCTTCTATTTCTAATTAGGGTTTCTAGCCAAATTTTACCCTATAAATAGGGGAGGCTTGGCTGAATTTTTACATGCAATTATATACATCATCTATTCATATTTTGATTTTACACTCATTGCTTGCGAGCGTCTTCATTGTTGCTTAATCCTATGAGCTAGTTAAGTATCAATACTCTATATTTATGAACTAGTTATGTGGCCTAGTTAGTGAGCAAATGTTTTGATATTGAGAGCAATCCCGAGGGCTAGTTGCGATCAACTTTGTGTGGCCAAGTTAGGGTTTACAAATCTCTTAATTCGGTCAAAGATTTAAATTCCGCAATCCACAGTGTTGACTATGAGATTCATATCATGCACACTTCCGGTATTCTGCACTCTTGATGAAATTCTCCAAATTTGGAAATATCAATCGCAAAATTAAATGTAATATTGGACATTTGGTGAAATAAAGAAATAGAAAAATTAACAAAAAAAGAAAAAGAATGAGGAAAAGAATCACGAGAGAAGAAGAATATGAAGTTGCCAGGGATGGGAAAATGGGGAGAAAGAAGAAAAAACTTGGATTTTAAGGAGGGTAAGAGCTTGGGCCTTAAAAGTTTTTAGGTTTTTGGAAGGCATTTGATGCGTCTCGAACGACCGACCAGTTCGTGGGCATCAGTTCCTCTCGAACTAACTTGCAATAAAACTGTCTGTGGGGGTTCCAGGGGTCAACACTCTGATGTCTAAGTTAGTCCAAGAGTCCAATATGATTTAGACAGAAAGAATGATAAGTAAATGCATACCTTTTATTTATACTCCTTGTCCTAAATAACGTCCTCCTCAATTATAACCCTTTATTACCCACAAATGCGGTAATTATATTAGAGTATTAAATAATATCCTAATTTGGCCACCATATCTTCAGCCCAATGGCCTTCTTGGGCTTAACATCTATCAAAAGCCCCCAGAAAAGTAGGTTCTCGACCTCGGAAGGCTGGAATGGTACAAAGGTTCTTCGAGGCCTCAAATGCATGGGAAAGTTTGAGGACTGTGAAGACTCAATGAACCTAGTATTTCCCAGCTCTTGCCTTCGAGGGAGAAAATCTAGTTTTCTAATCAACTCTCAATGCTAGGATTCCAAAAGGCGTGTGCATACCGTACAACCACACGTGTCACTACTCCCCAAATAACGTGTTGTTAGAAGGAAGGAAAGTAGTTGTGTGTTTCTATAACTTTTATACATTTCCAAGACAGTTATTAATTATCCACCATTTCATCCCCTATTATTAACCCTTAACTTCTCTTCTTTCTTTCACTTTTCTCATTTGCAGGAACTTCTTACAAGCACTCTTTCTCTCCTTCGCTCTCGAGTCTAATTTTCATCGCCTTTTCCCAGAAAATTAGTAAGTACCTTCATTTCTCTTCTTATTCTAAGCTTTTCATTTTCTCAACTTGCAATCATACCCCATTATGATGGGGGTTCCACCTCTGAGAGATTTCCCAGTGAGATTTGGGTAGGAGAGGAGGGGATTAGTACGCCAGGAAAAGCTATTACAGACTTGGAATGCACTCATTCAAAAGAATTCCAATATGATTCCGATGCTGGAAGAGGTATGTCCAATCACATTACTAACAGTCTTGGGGAAGAAAGGGTTTTCCCAGGAACTGATATGCCTCCTCGAGAGCCCGTCGAGAACTAGCCACCAGGCATGGGTAATCCCTATATAAGGAGATCCCCTACTAGTGGAAAATTTGGCTTCTACCCTCCTCTAAATCTAGAGCTCGAGGTTCTGGGGGGGTCAAATACATGTCCTGTCTATGAGGAAGCGTCTCTCGAAGCCATAAGGGAGGAGGAGAATGTGTCTCTTTTGAGAGAGAGGACGTCCCTCGAGGAGGAGGAAGCACCCTCGAGAGCACCTAGGCATCTTCTTTGGCTAAATTCTCTTAGAAAATTAAAGATAGGAAATCTCGAGGAGTAAGGTTAAGGGATTCAGGGAAGGAACACCTGGCCTCAGTAGTGGGGAAAGTTATCTCGATGGTTTTGGACTTGATCCATCTTCTCCAACAAATAGCCCCAGATGCTGATTTTCAACCCTTTCAAGAGGAAGATACCCCCCATAAACTCCCCGAGGGAAGATCCGACATTTCCCTCAGACATCTTTGCAGCGGGCTTACCATTCCCTTTCCGCCTCTCTTTTCCAAACTTCTTAAACAATTCCAGGTAAGCCCTGCAAAAGTTCCTCCCAATGTCTTGGTGATTATTATAATGTTCTTTACATGATGTGACGAGTTCGGTATCAAGCCCAGGTATAAGCTTTTTCGCCCGTTGTACTTTGTGTCTTATAGTGGGCGGTCCACCAACATGATTGTCACCTTTACCACCTGGGAGACACATCACAAGGTTTTGTTGTTCCTGGTAATTTGGGTGATTGGAGAAGCTGGAAAAAGGGGATTTCGTTTGACAGTAGGAGGTATCGACTTCCTCAGTGGAATTGGGATGTGCGAGTTGAGTCTCCTTAACCAGGGGAGTATATTTTTCTGGATGCCCTCGAGAGGGATAGGTAAAATTTGTTGTCCAGCTCTCTTGACTATAGTCGCTTCAACAATCCTAATCCCCAGATTGGCGGCTTTGCATTCCCCCCTAAAATCTATGAGGAGTATGTCTATAAAGTACTCCAGAAAAATATATCAGGAAGAGGAGAAGAGAACAAGAGAGCCCCAAAGAAGGCCCTTCCCTTGAGACCCTCGTTAGTGATTTTAGGCACTCAGAAACCTCCGAAGGTGCCTTAATAGAATTCTACTTCTCCTGTCTTTTGTGCCATTGCATTTAATTTTACTGATGTTGTCCTTCTTCTTTTTTCCAGTGGGTCTCGCTAGTGGCTTAAAGAACAAGAAGCCACACTCGAAGCAGGGCTAGGGTCCTCCTAAAGGGACCCTTACTCCCTCGAATCAGGCCTCCCCTCCCCCGATTTAGGCCTCCACTCGCCCAGTAGGTGGTGAAAGGCCTACTTTGGCCGTTGTTGATGACCAGCCCCCCCCATACTTGGAATGTTTGCCAGAAGACAGGGGCAGAGGGTGGAAATATTGGTAACGTCTCTCAACCACCAATAATAGGAGCACGTGGTAGTGAAAATGCTCTCAATAATATTCTCTCTCTAGCTCTGGGGCGAAAAAAAGAAGAAAAAAGGCGCAGCCTTTCTTCCATCTTCTGGAAGCCGATTTCTTCAATTTCATTAACAATCCACCGATGAATTATGGTTTAACGGATTCTACACTGGATTCTGCACAAAACTATATGCAATTCGTGGTGAGTTTTTGATCTAAATTGGCTTTGGAGTAGGGTTTGAATTCGGCAAAGAGGGTTCTTGGTGGATCTTGATCGTGATCTGGATTTGGAGTGTTGATTTGGTTTCGGATCAGGATTTGGGAGGGAGATCGCAATTGTTCTTCACTTGAGTCCTAGTTCGAGAAGGAGTTTGATTGAAAAACTCAATCTTTCTTCGATTTGGATTGGGATTTGGTGTGTGCAAGGGAGTATAAAGGTTTTGATTATAATTTTCAGCACGAATTATAATCCAATTCCTACAACTTGGATCGGTTTTGGCACCAAGCTTGGAGTTTGATCGGAATCCAACTTCGAACACAAGATTTGAGTTCGGTTTGCTTGGAGATCACGGTTTTCACGGTTTCCAGGTTTATTCGATCCATCTTTCTTGAGTTTTGTTTGAATTTCGATTTGGAGCATGATTTTATGTATGTGTGCATCCGATCTAGTGCTTGCAAGATTTCGGTTTTAAGATCACTCCTTGATCCGATTTCTCTTAGGTTTTAAATCGGTTTTGATTCAAGTATTGTTCTTGCTTGTTTTCGAAATCGGTTTTCACATTGGTGGATTACGGTTTTGATTTCAAGTTTTTGGTGCATGTTTTGCATGTTCTTGAAGTTGTTTAGTGATTGGTGATTTTGGTTTTGTATGAAGTTTGTTCTTGAAACCGATTAATCCTAGGGTTTTTCGATTTTGAGTGCAAGCTTTATTTATTGTTGGTGTGCTTTCGATTGGTGATTTTCCGATCGGTTTGTTTGTTTTCGTTTGTGATTTGGTTGTTTTGGTGAATCCGATCTGTTCTATCGGAATTCATCCATTACAATGGTGATGAATATGGGAACCAAATCGGGTGAAAGGAACAACAATGGTGATGGTATGGCCGATATGAATGTCAATCAGAGGAAGAATCAGCAAGTGCATCCAAGAGACTGGAATGATCCGAAATTAGAGAGGAGAAGGAGATGGGATGATCCTGAGATTCTAATGAATAAGTCGGACATCGAAGTTGTTGCAAACAATGGAGATAGTGTCGATTTTGTGCTCACTGATGAAGAGATTCATAAGGATCTACATAAGCTATTTTTCGGATTCTTGGGTGTGTTTCCGGGTTTCTTTCCAGGTATGTATGCCATTCGTACATTGTTGGTAGCAAAGTGGGAGGTGCAGTGTAAGGTTCAGACCAAGTAGAATGGATACGTCATGTTCAAGTTCAACAGTGCAGAGGATAGAGACAAGGTGATGAATGGTCCTGACCATTATCTCCATGGAAAGAAGTTGTTCATGATGCTAGTCGATGAATCCGGGCAATATGATGCGACCATTCAGGCCACTAAACCAGTTTGGTTAAGGATGGAACACTTGCCAAAAGCATACTGGCATAAGAAGTCGTTAGAGAAAATTGCTACTTCTCTAGGAGAACCTATTCTTATGGAGAATGGTACTCTTGAGTTAAGGGGCTACTATGCACGCCTCTTGGTATGGATTGATACATCAAGAAAGCTTAAGGAGGAGGTGACTTTTCGTATTCCATCTGGTGATTTGTTTGTGCAAAAAATCATCTACGATTATTGTAGGCCTTGGTGCACTAATTGTGGTGAAAACAATCATCTCATGGAAGAGTGTGATGACTATTGGAATGCCAAGGAGACACAACAAAAGAAATCTATGGCCGAGAGCAAAGTTGTGAAGGCGAAGGGCAAGAAAAATACGAGAACTCGGTACAATGATTATGTTTGGGTTTGGAAAATGCAAGCTGAAACTATTGGAGATAATCAGAACTCAAATTCGGTTGGAGGCAATGAGAATGTGACAATTGAGGATGCCTCTTCGGACAATGAGGAGGTAGAAAGGCAAAGGAAAGGGAAAGGAAAAGTGGTTGAAAACATAGTAAAAAATATCGAGAGAGTTGGAAGTGCAAGAAAAGGGCCAGGAATATCGATTCGGGGAGAGCAAGACGATGATCATCGGGCCGTTGTTGCGCTGCCTGCAGCACCTACGCCCGTTGCTATAAGCACTGGCGCTGCAAGTTTGGGCGCTGGACTTCGTGGCGCGGGTGCAAAAACGAGACAAACAGCGCCTGGAGATGCTGGCGCTGGGCGCGGCGTTGGCACCAATTCTGTTCTAGCGCTGCCTGGAGCTGCTGGCGCTGGAAAACAAGCACAATTAGCGCGCAGTAGAAGCACTGAGCGCAAGCAGTCCAGCACTCGTCCGGCCATTGAATCCGATAAAAAACAGCAAGCATTTGGAGATGATGATAATCCGGTTGAAGGGGCGGGTAAACTGCCTAAGCAGATGATTCATCCGGATGCTCGGGGCTCTAAAATACCAAGATTGCACAGGAGTAAGAGTAAGAGTAGACCTCCCTCCGCATCAGGGGTTTTGACTAGGTCTAGAAGCAAGAGTAGGACTCGATTAAATGAGCAAGGGAAGGGTATCCAGAAACCTTTTCAGCGAATGCTATCAGCTACAAGGAGTCATTCGGATAGTTCTGGAAGTAAATCGACTGAAGGCGGCGGTCCGAAGCCACAAGGGACCTCTGTTTCCCAATGAATACATCAGCAATGAATGTCAGGGATCTATCGGCCCCTGTGAGAAGGAGGTGGGTGAAAAATATCATCTCCATGAATAGAGTAGGTCTGTGTGGTTTGTTGGAAACAAAAATGGAGGATAAGGTGTTGCGCATTTTTCTGAAAAGTTTTAAGGGTTGGAAGTTTACGCACAATTTCGAACTGTGGCAGAACTCGAGGATATTAATCATCTGGGATCCGAAAGGCTTCTTGGTTGATGTCCTAGGGAAAACGCCGCAATGTATTCATCTGAAAGTTCGTAATCTTGTTTCTGGGATTGAGTTTTTCTGCACATTTGTGTATGGGCATAGTGAAGGACGTTTGGCGCGTTTACCACTTTGGGAGGAGTTAAAGTCGTTTGGAGCTAGCCTGAATGCGCCTTGGATGGTCCTTGGTGATTTTAATGATATCCTTAGCGTTGAAGATCATTATGGGACTAATGTACCTAGTCTGTATCCGATGAGGGAATTTCAGGATGTTTGTGTAAAGTGTGGACTTAGGGATGCACCTGCTTTGGGAGAACATCTAACCTGGCATAGTGCGGATTGGAAGATTTGGAGGAAGCTGGATAGAGTGCTATTGAATCACGGTTGGGATGAAGCTGCCTGTCGTACAACCTTCTTACCAATCTCGGCTCAATCAGACCACTCTCCCATGGTGGTGGATATGTCGCAGGAGATTGATGGAAAGGGAAGGCCTTTTCGCTTTCAGAATATGTGGTTAGGTCATCCGAATTGTGGACAGATTGTAGAAGATTATTGGAGTCCGTCGGTTAAAGGGACTAAGCAGTTCTCGGTGACTAGGAAATTATTTCGTATGAAGTACCCCTTGAAGGAATTGGGTCGACTTGATTTAAGCCATATTTCCGAGAAGGCCAAGGCTGCGGATGCAGAGTACAACAAGGCTTTCGATGAATTCGATGCTAAGTATGCTTCGGAGGATGATGTTGCAGCATTGCGCAAGTTAAAGAAGCAAGCAATGTTATTTTATTTGGCGGAGTCTTCCTTTCTTGCGCAAAAGGGAAGGATTAATCATATTACTCAGGCGGATAAGGGATCACAGTATTTTCACTCTATGGTCTCTACACGAAAAGGAGGAGGTATCCCTGCAATTATCGGCAGTGACAATCGGATTGTTACTTCCAATAGTCGCAAGGGAGAGTTATTTGCTGAGTTTTATAAAGGACTATTCGGTTTGAAGAGGGACAGAGTGGCCACGGATCCGAGCATATTTGATGAGAGTTCGAAGCTTACCGAGGTGGAAAGAGCCTACTTGGATCAGGATGTGGCGAGTATTGAAGTTAAACAGGCGCTATTTGCAATGGCGGACGATAAGTCTCCGGGTCCGGATGGCTATACGGCAGGATTTTTTAAGAAGCAGTGGAATACAGTGGGACAGGAAGTTACGGCTGCAGTACTGGAGTTCTTTCAGACAGGCGACATTTTGGCGCAGCTTAATCACACTGCAGTGGCTCTAATTCCAAAGAAGCCGGATAATCTGAAGGTCGGCGACTTCAGACCAATTGCGTGCTGCAATGTGGTCTATAAAATTATCACGAAGATTATGGCGAATCGGATTGAAGGTATTTTACCAGGTATTATTGACCCTAGTCAGGGAGCATTCGTGAAGGGCAGAAACATCTCAGATAATGTCATGTTAGCGCAGGAATTTGTCCGGGGATATGGCAGAGTTCGAAATTCGCCCAGATGTATGATTATGGTGGATCTTCAAAAAGCGTTTGATACAGTCTCTTGGGATTTCTTAGAAGAGGTTTTACTTGGACTGGGATTTCCGGAAAGACTAACGAGCAGAATTATGACCTGTGTGTGCACTTCTTCGTTCTCGATCGCAGTCAATGGTAAACTATGCGATCACTTTCAGGGACAGAGGGGTATTCGTCAGGGTGATCCTTTGTCGCCTCACCTGTTTGTGATCTGTATGGAGTATTTCTCGAGATTACTGAAAAGGAGGACGTCATCTAGGCATTTTACATTCCATCCGAGATGCGAGACTCTTCGGATCACGCATTTGGCTTTTGCAGATGATCTCATGCTCTTTTCTAAGGCGAACACGAGTTCTGTACATATACTCATGGACGCCTTGAATGAGTTTGAGCGCACTTCGGGTTTGGGGATTAATGCAGCAAAGTCGAAGTTCTTTGGGGTTGGTATAAAGGAGGATTTGAGCTTCACAGGTATTCCTTGGGCGACATTCCCAGTTAGATACCTAGGCGTGCCACTTGATTCTAGCAAGTTGAAGGTGACACAATTTGGTACACTATTGGGAAAGGTAGATTCGGAAATAGCTAAATGGAAGGGCCATACCCTCTCCTATGCAGGCAAATTGGAACTTGTGAGATCAATTGTTGGAGGTATAGCGGGATTTTGGATCCAGAATTTCGTTATACAAACTACGGTAATGGATGCTCTTGAATAGAAATGTAAAAGGTTTTTATGGGGAGGAAAACATAAGGCGAAGGTGGCATGGAAGAAACTTTGTGCGCCTAAGTCTTTTGGAGGCCTCGGTTTGAGGGACTTTGTTACGTGGAATAGGGCTTCAATGGCTAAAAGGCTGTGGGATGTTCACTTGAAAAAGGATAGCCTTTGGGTCCGATGGATTCACTCATATTACCTTCAGGGAGTAGATTTTTGGGGATTAAATCCGAGAATTGCAAATGGAAGATTGGGAGAGCGATACTCGAGCTATTTTGGTGACCTCTGCAAACTTCGGGATGAATTGTTTTCAATGTTTAATGGTGACTTGCAAGAGGTAATCGGCCATCTTGGTGTATGGTCTGGCTCGGGAAAGTTTACTAGTGCAGCTTATCTTCATATGCATCGTCATAGATACCCGAATGTTTATGATGTTGGTCGATCAAGTGAAAGGGTTTTCAACAGTATTTAGCGTGGATTCGTTCCGCCGAAATTCTCATTCATCACTTGGTTGGCGGTCATTCAGAGACTTCACACGAAAGATAAGCATCGGATGGATGAAGGGGATAGCATGGAGAAGATATGCTCTTTGTGCCATTTGGAAGAGGAGACAAATGAGCATTTGTTTTTCAAATGTGAATTTTCTGAGGTTGTTTGGGGGCGTATTCGGACTTGGATTGGTTTAAGGAGACGAACTAATTCAATCCAAAGTTCCATGACTTGGGTGAAGAGGCAAGTAAAGGGCTCCAAGATGCGAAAGAAGTTTGGTATACTAGCCTTGATCACCACGGTTTATCGCCTTTGGAGGGAAAGGAACAATGTGGTTATGGATGGTGCTCAACCAAGTTCGGAAAGAGTGGTGAAAATCATCATGAAGGATTGCTACATGGTGATGAATAGACTGTTTCCGGATGAGCACTTGTTCTAAATGGAGAGGCTGCTTGGAGATTGAAGGATGCTGGCAGCAAGGTTGAAGGGTGCTGGAGGCAATGTGCTGGGTGCTTCACATTTCGGGTCACGGTGCTTCATTCTTGGCACTGTGCTGGCGTCAGGCGTGGCGCTGGAATCCGCTACGCTCGAAGGGAGGCAGGATGCCAGCAATGGAGATGGTTTTGGCGAGTGAAGGCTGGAACGTTGTGACACGGTTTGGATCTTCTGGCGCGGTTTTCACTGAAGGTTGATGCAGTTTTCAGCGCCGGGAGAGGCTGTTTTTGTGCTCGATGGAGTCCTAATTGGCCTACGGTTTTTTCTTGGATTTCTTTTGGCACTTGCAGCTCGATATTCAGGAGGAGGCAATAGGTTTTAGAGTAAGTATTTCCGTCCTCATACTCTTTCTCCTAAGCCTAGTTTTTTACTACTGATTTGACGGTTATTTATGCGCTTTATGCTCGCGCTACACTCTGTGTTAAAATAGCATATAGCTGTCCATTTGCTCAAAATGGAGTGGGCGAGTACATACTCGCCACGCTTGGTGCACGCGGTAGAAGTGCATCCATTCTCACATCTTTCGGAAGTTGATTTCACTGGGAGACACTAAGGTTGGAGGCACGGCCTCATTAATCTTAGCCCACAGGATCGGCTTCGGTGCAAAAGGAGAATGTCAGAAGGCCAATAACATCCCTCTTTCTTCATCTTAGGGATGTATATGGTAGAAGCGGCTGTCCATTTGGTTCATCGGCTTCAACTTTATGCGACATCCAAGACCCGAGACAATCTCGGCTGCGTTAGGGTTTTCTCATTATCCGTTCTTGGTTCTTAGTCCCTTCATCAACGATCCATCAGCTACATTAATTCAAGACCCGAGACCCTCTCGGTTGCATTTCGGAATTGGATTGAAGAAGGCCCCATTTGTTAGGGGTAGAAGCGGATTGGTTTATGGGTAGTGAGTTTGTTCTCACCCCATCATTTGGGTTATTGCCTGTGTTTTTCCAGGTTGTTTTTGTGCTCCCTCTGCTCGGCTATCTTGCATTGGGTTGGTTGTTATTTTATTTGGACAAAAGGGGGGGATAGTTGAGTGTTGTCTTCTGGATTTACACTCTACTATTCCCCCCCCCCTACCTCTTTCGGACTTTACTCCTTAGGTTTACTATGTAGCCTAGGGTTGGATTCTTTTGTATTTGGTGGGGTCCATCTAGGGCTCCACTGCAGGTTCCACCGTCTATACTATTTACCTATTTACGACGTGGTAGTGAAAATGCCCATCAACAATTAGCACCCCCTTCGATTGATGCAATATCCATGTCCAACATTGAGCATTACATTGGGAGCATGGTCTCTAATCCCGAGGTTTACATCTGTTCTTTGAAAAATTCAGTTTAGTGTGCTTTTTCCTAGCATTGGTCTAAATTTAACTATTTTGCTAGGTTTCCCAACTTTTCCATGAGGCCACTCAGAAGATGGTAACTTTTTATTATACTTGTACTTCTGGCCATTGTTCTCTTGAAAAGAAGCTCAGCAAAAAGGATGCTGAAATTTTGGAGCTGAATAGAGTGCTCGAGGAGAAAAATAGAGCGCTCGAGGATAAAAAAAACCCTGGAAGAGAAGAGGTGGAATTTTGATTCCGATAGGTGTCAATGGACGCTGGAGAAGGATACCCTCGAGAAGAAGGTTCTAGCTACTGAGGACCCAGTCTCACAGGTTTAGCTGCTCGAGGTATTTAAAAGCAAACTTTTGAATAGCTCTGAGTTTCAACTGTTTGTGTACCTTCTGGAGGTGGCCAAGTATCTCAGCTGTAGTGATCTAGCTGAGGAATTCTAGAAGCCTCAAGTGTTCACCTCCCTGTCTGAAGAAATTGCTAAGAAGGTGGACGAGCTAGTCAAGCCAGAGCTCGAGGCTACTTTGGATGCAAAATGGGATGAGGCAATCAAGAACAATGGCCTTCAATTTTCCCCGATGGATTTCATTAATTCCAAAGGGCAGTTTTTCACTGCCGAGGGGATTCGAGCAATCCCCCTACCCAAGGCCACAAACACATCCCCCGAGCAGAATTTAGCAGACGTCTGAGTGGAGGAAATGATTGCATCTACCTCGAACGAGGATAATTCTAGGGTTTGTCCTTGATTGTAACTTTTCCAATCAGGACCCCCAGTTGTAACCCTTTTGTTTCTTTTGAAACATTAATATAAGAATATATTTTGGCATTTTTATGACTTATTGATTTTACCTTTCTTCTCTTTTCGTAGTTTAACTCGTTGAAGAGAGTGTTAGAAGGTGCTTGTGTGGAGCTTTCGAGTGCTAAAAAATAATTTAGTGAGAGACATAAACAGTTATCAAAAGCCACATGAGAACTATCAAATTGTAACCGAGGGAATGAATCTTTGAAAGACAAGCTTAACCAGCTCGAAGGTGAGATGAAGCTGTGGCGGTCCAAAGACCATCCAACCTTCAAGGGGTTTGTTACGGATTTCCTGAGAAAATAATTTAATGGTACATATCCTTTAGAGGTTGTCGAAGATCGTGATCCCGCTGATAAAGACTTCAAAGAGCTAATGTGTCAAATATATCTAAAATTTGCTACTGCGACTAAGCTTTGAGTAGTACAAGGGAACCTGATTGGTTGCATGGGAAAAAATCATAAATTAGTGGCCCAAAGGGATTTGATTGCCGAGCAACATCTAGTGGCTTAGAGAAAAATAACTAGCCCTGAAGATGAATTCCTCGCTTGGGAGATAGCTAGTGAAGACCCCCTTTCTTCAAGCGAGCCCCATGCAACCCTCGAAAGAACCCCCCAGTTGAGGATAGTTCTTTGGTAGAATCTCTCTTATCCGAGAAAACACAACTCGTGGGGGAGATCGAAGCCTAGATGTTACAGGCCAAAGAAGTCGAGGAGCGCATTGCCGATTTTGAAGAAAAAATTGATGCACACAAAGTAAGCCTCCTTGCCTACATACTTTCTCACGGTATTCCTTCCTCATATTTAATTGGAAATGATTAGCTTTCAAAATTTCTACTCAAAGCTGCTCAATACTGGATGGAGGAACTCCTCGGTAGAAAAAAAAAAGCCTTTGACCTTATTCTTTATTGGTTGGAGGAACTGAATGTAAAGGGATTTACCCCCTTGAGTTATCATTTTGCTCCTCAGTCACAAAATTCTGCCATTAAAGAAGCTGAAAAGCATCTTGCCCTCTCGAGTAAAGCTACCAAGGGATCCTTCACAAAATGTCATAAGAGTGTCGGTCCTCCTCGAAGGGCCCATTCAAACACTCCACAAAGAAGCGGGGTAAGGTCATTGCTCCCATGGATCCTTTTGAATATCATGTGGAAGAAAAAATGAAGGATATTTGGAGATCTGTTGGTATCAAGCTTGAAGAGCTCGAAGAAATAAAGGCAAAGGTGATGGAGCTAGCTCCTTCCACTGAAGATTTGTTTCAAGAGAGGTTTCTCCCATTTAGATAAATACATTTAGATGAATACGCACATGTACTTTTTAGTACCAAAATTGTACTATTTATTGACAAAGTTAAGGCATGTTTAACTCTCGCTCCTGGAATATGCAAATTGGGTTTCTCAAACCCCTGTTAGCATCAGTGAGGTTAAAAATTGTAATAGGATTCGAGTTGCTCATGCCTATACTTCTTCAAACACTTTACACCCCGAATATGAGTCGTGCCTATACTTCTTCAAACATTTTATACCCCGAATATGAGTGCCACACGCAACTTTTTAAAACAAATATAGCATGAATATCTTCGATAAGTAGGAATTAAAAAGTTCAGAGACACAAGCGTTTTACCCAGGTTCGGCATTTTCACTTACATCCTGCTAATTTTTTCCGCTAGTTCATCATTTAAAGATTACAAAAGTAGCCCATGAGTGCCTCTTAAAAGTATACCACCCGAACCTTAGCCATAGCTGGAAATATCATCTATAGTGCTGCTTAAGAGCAACTCGCTCGAACATCAACTGGAGTGCCACTTAAGAGCAAACAACTGAACATCATCTAGAGTGCCACTTAAGAGCAAACCACTCGAACATCAACTAGAGTGCCACTTAAGAGCAAACCACTCGAACATCAACTAGAGTGCCACTTAAAAGTAAACCACTCGAACATCATCTAGAGTGCTGCTTAAGAGAAAACCACTCGAATATTAGTCGTAGATGGAAATATCATCTAGAGCGCCGCTTAAGAGCAACCCACTTGAACATGGCCCATAGCTAGAAATATCATCTAGAGCACCGCTTAAGAGCAACCCACTCGAACATCAACTAGAGTGCCGCTTAAAAGCAACCCACTCATCATAGCTGATAGTACTTTCTCAGGTTGGTGATGTTCCACCTCCTTGGTACTTGAACCCCATTCATCTCTTTGATAACATAGCTTCCTCCCAGGTGCGATTCGATCACCTTATAGGGTCCTTCCCAATTTCCAGCTAACTCCCCTTCAGGTTCCTTTCTGCTTTTCTCATTTTTTCCTCATTACCAAGTCTCCCAGATTAAACAAGACCTTCTTTACTCTTCTGTCATGGTATATTCTGACCCGTTCTTTAACTTTAGCCTCATGTAAGAAAGCTAACTCTCTCTCTTCTTCCACCATATCCAAATCCTGACATCGATTTTGCTGATTGCTGATCTCATCTACAGCAGCCATCATCCTTGGGTTAGGAACACCTATTTCCGTAGGGATTACTGCTTCTGAGCCATATACTAGGCCATGAGGCGTTTCCCTAGTAGTGGAAGACTCAACTGTACGATATGCCCAAAACACATTGGGTAATTCCCATATCCAATTACCTTCCGCCCCCTAGAGGCATGCTCGTATTCCATTTACAATTGTTCGGTTGGTCACCTCCACATGCCCATTAGCTTGGGGTGGTAAACTAATGTCAACTTTTTCTTAATATGATATTCCTCGCACCACTTCTTAAAGGGATCCTGAGAAAACTGTGTTCGGTTATCCGTGATGATCATCTTTAGGATTCCAAAATGGCACACAATGTTCCTCCAGCAAAAGGAAATGACAATTTTTCCCCTTATGTTGATCAGGGGCTTGGCCACTACCCACTTCGTGAAATAATCAATGGTCACTATTAGGTATCTGAATTTTCCTGGCGCTTCTAGAAAAGGGCCCACTAGGTCGATCCCCCACTTATCAAATGCCCACGAACTATAGAAGTTTCTCATCTCTTCCTAGGGAACATGCGATATAGAGGCATGTCTCTGACACTGGTGGAAAGCCTGGATGTATCGATTCATATCCTCAAACATTGTCGGCCAGTAAAATCCCGCTCAAATAAGCCTCTTCGCTATGGGTCTGGCTCCCTATTGGCTGCTGCCTACTGAATACCCCCTCATGAACTTTCCTTATGAGATAATAAGCCCCATGGGGATTAATGCACAGAAGCAATGGCTGCAAATGACCCCTTCTGTAAAACACTTCTTCATGCAACGCATACATTGGAGCTTTCAACCTTATCTTTCTGGCATCCACTTCATTTTTTGGTACGACGCCCTCTCGAAGATATACCATAAACAGCATCATCCAAGGGTCTTCCACTTCCACTGCCATAACTACAAGTTCTTCTAAACTTTGTTTTCTCATAGTTTCCATGAGTAATTTTTTCTAGGATTGGGTTTCCAAGTCCGAAGAAGCGAGCTTTCTTAGAGCATTTCTTTATGATTGCTTTCCCTCGGAACCTACGTTAAAGTGTAATATTTTAAGTTTTTAATAGGTTTTTCACTACCTCGAGGTATCTTTGCAGGTTACGCTCCCTGGACTTGCATTCCTCATTCACCTGATGAACCACGATTTGAGAGTCACTAAAAACCTCCAATTTCTTCACCTGTAGCTCCATTGCCAAGCGCAGCCCAGTGATCAGTGCTTCATACTCAGCCTCATTGTTAGTTGTTTTGAATGCGAAGTTCAACGCGTAGAGGTAATCATTGCCATTGGGGCTGGTTAAAAAAACCCCAGCTCCACTTCATCCTGAATGTGACGAACCGTCCACATACAACTTCCATACCTCCTTTTGGCCCCCTTCCACCTTTCGAATGGGATCCAGACACACCTCGAGTGGCTCTGTAGTTTCCACTCGAGGTTGATATTGGATATCGTGCTCTCCCAATTCCGTTTGCCCATTTCATCATTCTTCCCAAATCTCTGGCTTCTGCAGAATCTGCCGAATGGGGTGGTTCGTGAGCACAACTATTTTGTGTCCCGAGAAGTTGGGTCTTAGCCTTCTGGCTGCATGTACAAGGGCTAGAATCAACATCTTAAGGACACTCTACCTCATCACTGGCCCTTTCAAGGCACGACTCACAATGTAAATTGGATGCTAAACCTTTAATTTCTCTTTTACTACGGCTGCACTGATTGCCAACTGCGACGCGGAAATGTACAGGTATAGCATCTCATCCTTATCAGGTTTCATCAAGGTAGTGTCCCCAAGTGTTCCTTCAACTGCTTAAATGCCTTGTCGGATTTGTTATTCCACTTGAATTTCTCTGCCCTTTGAAGGACATCGAATAAGGGTAGGTGTTTCTCCGCCACCTTCGATAGGAACCTGCTCAATGCTACTAGAGACCATATATAAGATTTTGTACATCCTTTATTGATTGTGGGGGTTTTCATTGTCTTCAAAGCTTCAAACTTTTTTGGGTTTACATAAAAACCCCTCTCCGGGACCATGAATCCGAGGAACCTCCCCACTCCCACACCAAAAATGCATTTAGTCGGGTTCAACTTCAAATTAACCCCTCAAAGCCTATTGAACATTTCTTCCAAGTCCTTTAAGAATTCTCCATGATTTTTGCTTTTGATGACCATATCATCCACATAAATTTCCATATTCTTCCCCATCTACCCCCTGAACAGTTTATAAACTAGCCTCTGGTAAGTAGCCCCAACATTTTTTAAGCCAAAGGGCATCTTCTTATAATAGTACGTGTCCACATCTGTAAAAAAACAATATTTTTTCCCTGTCTTCCTCCACAATGAGTAATTGGTGATACCCCTTATGCGTGTCAAAGAAAGCCAGAATATGATATCCAGTGATGGCTTTCTCCAGTTTATCGATTGGTAGCAACAGGTAACTATCTTTGGGGCAACATTTATATAAATCAGTGAAGTCTCTACACATTCTCCAGTCCCCATCATGATTTGGAACCATGACTGGGTTAGCAATCCATTCAGGGTAGAACACCTCCTCGATGACGTCTGCCCTCAACAACTTCTCCACCTCTTCTTTAATTTCTTCAGCTCTTTCGTAAGAAAACATTATTCCCTTCTACTTCACTGGCTTAATTGAGGGGCAGCCTGTGTAGTGCGAGACTCAAAGGTATCTAGACAAATAATTATTTCTGTATTGGGAAAATAATTATTTAAGCTAAAAATAAAGTAGGGCTTATTTGGTGGGCTAATTTATTATCTTAGTGCGCCAAAAAATATTTGCCCAGATTGAATGTGGCCAAAGTCGGTCATGTAATAATATCATGTCGGTTAAACTGACAGGATGACTGACGTCGCACATACGTGACATATTATTCCATGATTCAGATTGACATTGTTTAATTACGTCAACACACACGCACATATAGAAGGCAACCTCATATACTATTCAAATTGTTCATTTTTCCCACATAATTCAAAAACCTGCCACCCACTCTCCTTCCCCTCATTCATCTTGCTCACATGGTATATATGCAAAATAATCTATAATCAATTTGAATTACTTTATTATTGTATTTTTTTGTTAAATTGTAGTTATAATTACTATGGAATCGAAGTTTTTGTAATTTGTTACTTTTTTATGTCAGGTTCCTGTTTTAATTGTTCTTCGATGGCACTATTCATGTCTTTGGTTGTTATTTGTGTTATATTGTTGGTATGTATTAATGTGTTCGATTAGGATTTCCATATGTATGTGGCGTCTATCACTAGTCGGTCAGCTCTCGATCTTATTGACCTATAACCGACGTCAGCTATTTGTGTCGATCATTCATAGTGGTATAGGGTTTTAGTTTGAATGCGGGGTCTTTCACCAATCAGACTTGGTATAGTTAGAACCAAATACATAAATTACGTAAATATGATTTCAAAAATCCAAAGCATTCAAATCATGTTGTTTAAGTTGTGATATGGAAGATGTCTCTCTTGAGCATTTATTTTTCCATAACCCGTTGGCACATCAAGTTTGGTTCGCATCAGAGCTACATGTGAAGATTTTTGCATTTCAACAACAAAATGCAAACTTATTGGTTCAAGATATAATATTAGAACTAGAACCCAATGAAATGGTAATTGCAGCTGTTATTTTATCACAATTGTGGTATCATAGGAACAAACTTCTGCATGGAGAGGTCCATGAGTTTCAACCACATAATTGTGCTATCTATGCAACAAGAATGTTGTCGGACCTGGAAAGAATGAACATTAATGTGATACCTAACAATGGAAGTTGTAGCCAAAGCGACCCCTTGACATCATATGTCAACACACTCTATTTTGATGCGACCATATCTTCGAATAGAACATGTTTAGGATGATGCGTAAAATCTCATAAAGGCTTGTGGGTGTACAATGAATCGCATTATATACCACATGTTTATACACCAAAATAGGCAGAAGCTCTCGCCCTCAAAACAGGTTTGCTCTTAGCCATAAGAAAAGGCATTCAAATAGAGTGTATTCAAGGAGATGTACAAATAGTCATCAATGCGGCAAAGAAACAAAATGAAGATATATATTAGACTTTGGCCTTATCATTGATGACATAGTTACTCTTATTGCTAAGTGTAATTGCCCATAACTAATCTGGATTAGACGACATGCAAACATTCTTATACTTTAGCTCAGTATGCTAAAAGCTCTGTGGATTCTATTTCACAGTGGGATCATATCCCAACTTTTCTAACACACCTTTGGAATTAATGAAATCTCAATCTTTTATTTTAAAAAAATATTGGATGACCAAAGGATATCATCGGGAATCAAGTTCGGGCCTTCCCGAGGAGGATCAAGATAGCTCAGAAAATGAATCAAGAGATAAAGAATTTGCATGAAGGTTATGAAGAAGCATGCAATTTTTCTTTCCTTCGGATATTTTCTATGGGATAAAAGGAATAGTGCGAAAAGCCCTCCATGAGTAGTATAAACCCGATGAGCAATGATTGAAGCAAGAGGAGGCATGCTTTCCTTTATCTCCATACTCTACGATCACTTCCTTCTCAAAACCACACACTCAAATGCAATACTTAAATTCATGATTCCGACGAAGAAGGGCAAAAGAATAAAGCAATGAATGTGAAAAAAATAAAGCAATGCATGTGCATGCTTAAAGGGCGATTTCTAATAGTATTTTTTCAGTTCAAACATTTCCAATGAATGCTTAATCAGTTTAAACATGATCGGCTTCATGACTCGAGTGTTCTTTAACCTCTATTGCTCTTTATTGGTTTCCCCTTAATCCCAAGGGTGAAATGTCCAAAATGATATCCACTTTTAATCAAAATTCACAGTTGGTACCTAATTTTTGAACTTGACCTTTATAGGTACCCAATTTTTCAGTTATGTCTCAAATAGTATCTTTCAGCAAAAAATGGGTACCTGCTTGGATCAAAATTTTACTATATTGGTACCCACTTTTAACTAAAACACCTTCTCGGGATATTAATAAAAAGGTGCATACCTTTTAAGAACAATTTTTAAACTACGGTACCAAACTGTAATTTTCAATTTTAAGTGGGTGCAATTCTGGACATTTTCTCTTATCCCAAACATTCATCATTTCAAACCAAACACAATTATAGGAGGTAAAGACTGCAGATAACTTTAAAATGATGAGAAACAAATGGACCGTATTAGATGAAAATCATTATTACTATAAAATGGATATGTACGTTCATAATAAAGAGAAGGAAGAACATAACTCTCTGTAGTAGAGGTAAATTGATCATCAATGACATAGAGATTGAAATGGGAAATTTAAGGTCTAAAGGTGCTAGCAACTGAGACCGAGAGCTATCTTCAAGATCCAGGTTAATAACTTATCAGACCGACTATCTACATAGACATGTGGCTCAAGCGGAATCTTAATGAAGTTAGAATTGAGCATTGTGTAATAGTTAAGAAGGAGTGAACGCAATGTGCAAACTACGTACTCTTGGTCGTTTAACAATGTGCACACGAGAATACCAAAATAACATGTCACCAATATCACCTCTACTAATAATGAGCACTCTAATATTTATTACCAACACACATCACATTCCATATTGCATGAGGAAAGTGCATTGAAGAAACGTGCTTACATAGTGCAAGTCAAGATCAGGGGATTTGATTTTTCGTCAGTCAAATTCGCATGCTGCTAATTGATAGTTGCAAAGATATTAGTGGATATTTGCTTTTCTAGAGTTGCATACAAAATTCCAACTTGACACTTATTACATGATAATTAATCCGTTAAATAAAAGAATAGGCGAATCACATAAAGAACACCTTTATTTGAAAAGGTTTTAACCTAAATATCTATTTACTAGGTGTTTGAAAGCGAGTATCTCACACCAAAATTTTATATTTTTAGCCCCCTAATTTTTAAATACCTTTACCATTTGACTTTAAATGATATAAACATGTATTTATACCCACACAAGTTATAAAAGTTGCTTATGTATCGTCACCAAGAAAAGAGAAAATTTAATATTGCTTCCCCACTACTTCATTTACCCCTCACAATGATTATACGGTACACTGAAGATATAATGCTCATTTTATCCCAACAATTAATTATCAATTTATGTATTTTAAAAGTAAAAGATAAATACAAATTCATTATTAATTTAAGGAAATTAACGGTGTAATACTTTTTATGCTATTGGGGGTATGGTGTAGAAAGTATATAGGGTATAATTTGACTTCCCCTCATGCTCATAAAAACATGTTGGCACCTCTTTTTTCCTCCTCCCGCATCATCGTCAAAAATTAAAGCTAGCTCTGTCATTCCAGAACTTATTATGAAAAATGACCCATGTGTATTAATGAAGTGTTGAAAATCTCTATTGTTATTGGTGAATTTCAGTACAATTTCTTAAGAGAAGAACGTGCTGGTGGAAAAAGTAGCGAACCGTAGGTAGGTGATTTTTCTTGCTATTGATGGTAAAATATAAAAAGTTTTATTTAATATAATATAAATGACACATTTTAATCAATGACACACTGATATCTCATCAATAACACACCCCATCAATTATAAGAATTAGGGCTACAAACTAAAATCCAACATGAATATGAAACTAAAGTCTATATTGAAATTTCCATTTATAATATTTCCAACAAGGAAATTATTTCTATAAGGAAGCTACCATATATTAACAACCTTACATGAAAAGGATTCCCGCTTCAAGAATGCCCGACTTGCGAAGGAAATTATGAATTTGCTAATTGTTAAGAGTTTGGATAAAAAAAATCATCCATAAACCATGATTCAGCTTTAGTAGAAGTCTCAGTAGCAACAAACAACACTAGTAGCGGTGGTGACAACATCAACGATGGTAGTTTTTATATTCCCCACTTTCAGATTCACAATATTGCTTCTATACTGCTTTATTTTAATAGTAGAATAGAATATTTTGTTGGTCTCTCACTTTCATTCAACCACTCCATCTTTGATTTTTGCTCCTGATAAAGCGCAGCTAATTGCCTTCCTTCCTTATCAGTTTTCTGCTTTCCTTGAGAAAAATGACCTGTATATAATTTCTCCTGAGCATCTCTGTAAGTTGTCTTCTACATTCACCCTTATATCCCCAAATTCATTTATATTTTTAATATTGCCAAAGGTTTTCCCAATGCTCTCAATACAACTGCCATATCCTTTATACTGTTAACATCTCTGCTAATCCAAATCCGCTTCACAGTGTTCTTATATAGTGGGGAAAGAGATAGCAACTGATAATATTTGAAAGATCTTTCAAATTTGATTAACAGAGGAAAATGATCTGAAATCAATTCACTCCTAACTTCACACAACACAACTTTCATTTTTTTTCTCCCAGCCAGATCTCATTTGTCAAGCCTCTATCAAGTCTGCTTTGGATTCTTTCATTTCCCATCCTTCTGTTACACCAAGTAAATATTTTTCCAGTGGTTTTAATGCATACAAGCTCAAGTTCATCCACTATCTCATGAAAGCTGAACATTCTTTTTCCTCCACAGCTTGACCATTAATTCTATCTGCATTTTCCAGAGGGGAATTAAAATCTCCAACCATCATTCATGATTTATCTCTTTTTCCTAGGCTCTTTAAAAATTTCCATAAACACATTCTTTTAACTCCAATATTGAATCCATATGCCACAGTATATAAATAGATCATATTATTCCTTTTCATCCTGATTTCAGCATCCATCCATTGATCACCTTTGTTCAGTATCTTAACCTCAAACAAGTCAGATCTCTACAACATCCATATCCTTCATCCTGACACCACATTTCAATTAGTTTCTGATTCCCAACCTAATCCAAGTTTATTCCACATTTCTTTTTGTTATTCATTTTTACCTTACTTTCAAGCAAAAACAGCATTCCCACTTTGTTACTAAAATAAAATTTTCTTACTGTTCTATGCTTATTAAGCTTATCCAGTCCCATTATATTCTAGCTAGCCCAATTAATTTTCATCTGGGGGTTTATCTTCCAGTTGTAGCACTATTCTTTCCTTTTCTGCAACTTTTGATTTTCTAGATACAATATACACAGATACCCCTGCTCTCATCTCCACCAGTCTCATTTCAAAGTTCATACCTTCTTTTACCTTACCCTTTACTTTCCCCCGATTAACAGTATTTTGTACAACTGATTTGGTTCTATCTTCAGTTTTCTATGTTTTAACATGTAAGTAAACTTTCCATTTCTTCCCAGTTTCATTCATAAGTTCTTTCCTTCTACCAGTATGTCCTAACCGTATACATTTTTTACACCTCAATGGCCTCCATTCAAATACAATTTTCTGTTACCCTATCCATTTATGCTCATTCAAGAAAAGCACTTTGTCTGGGACTGAATCACCTACTTCCATTTCAATTTTAACTCTAGCATATGAAAATATCTCCTTATCAAAGGTTGCTTTCTCTATACATACTGATTGACCTAATGGGCTAAAAAATTTACTAATAAACCTAGGTTGCTAGTATGTTGTAGACAGGTTAGGGAGTTGTACCCAAACCAGAATTTTACTTGGTTCATCAAAATTTAAATCAGCAGACCACAGTTTCAAAATTAGGGGTTTCCCATCAAATAAAATATTCCTAGATTCTATAGTTTCATCACGATTATAGACATAACAAAATTTCACCATAAAAATACCTTTCTCCAATCGCCAAATTTTACAGATGTTTCTTCCCCCGATCCAGAAGAAAAATCCCCCCGCCACTTTGAATGGCGGATTATTGCCCATAATTATGCATACCATGGTAGATTCCCATTCTTTTGAGCTTACTTCCACCTCTTCCATTGAGATTTCTGCCATTTTCGTTCCATTGATTTCCACCGGTTCATGGAATTTAACCTCCTCAGCTTCGGTTTTCAAATAGAATACTCCACTTCTTATCATTCTCAACCTCTACTCCCTCCTCCCATGACAGCCTTTTGCCATCCATAAGTTCTCGTTTCTTTGAACATTCCCCTTCATCCACCTTAGTTGTTTTCTTAGATGACTAATCCTCCATTTTGATCTGTATCTTTCTCCCCTCTAATTTTTTATTCATTGCTCCTCAATCGAGCTATGATCTTCTTTGCTAATTTTGTTCTTCCTAATTTGCCCATGGCGGCAATGCTGGAAGCACACCCGGTCTAGAAGACAAAGAAAATAAGTGAAGAACACATAGTTACAGTGTAATTGCATCTAGTAGGAGAGAGAAAGTTTTATTATTTTTTATCTTTATCAAAAGTGAAAACTTTAATCTTAGAGGGATGAAATATATTTTAAAATATTTATGATTATAGAATGAATAAGACATAATGAACTTGTTTCACGTTTTGACACACTTTTCATTTAACCTTTTCAAATCCCATTTTGTATTATGAAACCAAATTTATGAGAAAAAAGTTGACAAAGTCTTGTATAAGACCGTCTCACGGTGAGACCAGGGATTAAATTGCAAAGATTTCAAGATGGGGTTTCATATTGATGTTTTAAAAGTTCAGGGATTTAATGTGTAATTGTGATAATTTGGAATTTAGTCCAGTTCTATTAATTTTTTGCCCCCGAATTTAGTTTCCTCTTTTCCTATTTTGCCTCTAGTCCTTGATCTCACCATGAGACGGTCTCACAAGAGACGGACTCAAAAAAGTTTTCATTTATTTTCTATAAAGAAAAGGAAATTAAAATTTTAGTAGAAAATCAAATTTGAAAAAAATGTGACAAAATGATGGAGTAATTAAATAAAATCCGTTGTAGTTAAGGGTGTTTAAAGATAGAAGGGAAGGATAGTTTCTATTAAAAAAAATCATTAAATCGGTAAGTGTGTTTGGTATTTATTTTTTGTAATATACATAAATTAATTACCTAAGAAATTGAATGGCAACACCAATTATTACTTGTTCAATTTCATAATTATGTTTTGTCTTACCAATTTAAGTGAAAATCAATTAACTTTAATTATTATTATATAAATATTTTTAGTTTTACCGTTTTAATTATTATACACCTTTTTGTGTAATTGCCTTGACGTAGTCCATCCCATTGACCAGTCCACCCCGTTGGTAAATTGGGGCTCCGTTCCATCACGTTGGAAAATTAGGGCTACAATTTCGGATCCCGTATATAATCCCACTGCCCCATTATTTCCATCTCCACCCGCATTTTCATCTTCTTCTAGCACTTCCATTTCTCCAACAATTCCCTGATTTTTTGGGGGATTCCGAAGATCATCAATCGTTTCGCATTTCTTGGCTTTCGGATCGAACATGACCATCTCCGGCAGTCCTTCTCCGCCGCCTACTGCGATGGCCGTGAAGCGCATGAGCAGGGCGGCATTGGAAGCTCTGAGAGTTCGACTAGATTTTGGCTCGCCACCGCGTACCCCGACGGCCTCCTCACCGCCGCCGCGTGTCTCTTCCGACAGTCCTCCTCCGCCACCTGCCCCGATGGCCGTGAAGCCCAAGAGCATGGCGGCAGTGGAAGCTCTGAGAGTTCGACTTGATTTTGGCTCGACGGCCTCCTCACCGCCGCCGCGTGTCTCTTCCGCTCGGAGAAGACTTGAATTCTGGTACGGGATGGCTCCCAAATATTTCAGATAGGCCTTCAAAGCAATTGGAGAAGATCCAAATCGGCCACGGCTCTTGTGTTTGAGAAACTCTCATTCTCCGGCATCCATTTTTGGCTTCGTCGGCTCTGTGCTCGGCAGCGGCTAGAAGACCAGAAAATACTCAATGATCAATCATCAGTATCTTGATTCCTGCTCACTCGGTATTTGGTAACAGGCATAGCCTGTGAAATTGATTCTTTGAGTTTGAATTTATTTCTTACATCACATGTCTAGGTTAAGATTCCACCCCTAAATTTTATTCACTGAGCCTGAATTTATTTCTTAGCTTAAGAATTCCCCTAAATTGTTTTTGCCCCCTGATGTGAGTGATGTCTGAATGCTCTTCCCCTTTGTTTGGCAGTTAGAGAACTACAGTTATTTGAAGAGACCTACAATGTGAATTGTGAAAGACTAGGGAGATTTTTATGTGCATAAGGTACTAAACTAGCATGTTGAAGGACCCTGTTGCTGAACTACTTGTTGAATTAGTCATTAGTGTCCTATGTCTAGTATGCAAAGTGTAGAGTAGGCGTAAACAGAGTTTGGGATTTGATACGGTTTAATTTGAATTATTCTGTTTTGCATCTTATTACTGTGATGTTATATATTGTCTTGCCCTGCCTAACTTCCCAAGCCATGTAATTTGAAAATTTGAATGAATGACAAGCATTCTGAATTGCTGATTCATGAATTTATTGTTGAATTGCACCTGGTTGTGTGTTGGTGGTATGTAGACTCTGTTATGACTTAATCTGTCATTGTATAACTCAATTTTTTGTTAACAATTGTTGCGCCACCAGATTTGAATTTCTAGATCTGCCCCCGAGGTGCGTGCTTCTGTTTTTATAGTAATTTGAATTTGGTTGAATCTGTTGTCATTTTTAATAATTGTTTCATGTGGTGGCTGACTGATAATTTGACATT
Organism: Rubia yunnanensis; assembly: GCA_037428765.1. Classification (NCBI taxonomy): domain Eukaryota; kingdom Viridiplantae; phylum Streptophyta; class Magnoliopsida; order Gentianales; family Rubiaceae; genus Rubia; species Rubia yunnanensis. The sequence goes on from CM075068.1 coordinate 83,143,234, forward strand.
CATGGGGTTTCACAGGCTTCGTATGTTGCTGAGCAAAACAATATGTACGTAATTTTGTAGTTTAGTATTTTGCTTCTATTAATAGAACCACATTATCACTTTGAAAACATTGATTTGCTTGTTGTCACCTATTTTGTAAGAGATTGTAATGTTTGAAATGTGAGAATAAATTTATCAGTTGATCTTATGTTGTTAACAATCTCGAATGCCATTCGGTTTAGGTGATTCAATGGCAACTTGGATGACATCGAAATGAAATTGTCTTCCTCGATGGATCCTCAAAGCCACACACATCTGGTCATCAAATACGCTGTGGCCTTGAGGCGTTTACTTCTCGGCCTCATTTTGCTCTGGTGATCTCTTCTCAGCCCCTAAGACACCTTGGCTTCCATAAACCGTGACTGCCTCTTCCCATCCGTAGCTACAACTTCAAATCCTCGAGTGCTGTTCCTGCGCATTGCATCCGCATTAGAAGACAGCATAGTGTGGGACAGTGTTTACTTTGTCTGCAGTGCGCAGTATGTCTATGAGTACGAACATTTCTATGCCTTCTTCCCGTTGCGCCCCATATGCATCTCCTTCCTCACCTGAACTGGTCAGTTTGTTGAAAATTTTCCTTGCAGAACAATGAATTATAAGATGAACGATTTGAAAACTGTGTTGTTTTTGCAGTTTTTGAATTATAAGATGAACAATTATCAGGATACGTGCTTAATAATGCTGCGTTTGTATTTGCTGCTTTATATCTCTACAGGTACTATCTCATTTGAGACAGCTGCAGAAATGTCTAAGATATTGTATCATATATATGCATTCATTCTGTGGTTACTTATTCTTGCCTCCCTCGCTACAGGCTTTCTTCTGTTCATGAATTGAAAAACCGGGAGGTTGCGATGCTGACATCAGCATTTTTTTTGCTTCAATCCAGCTTCCATATTCTACTCATCAATGTATAAATAGTCTGGGATTTTTCTTATAAATTTTATGGATAAATACTGTTTTAGCTTACCATAGTTTGTATTCTCTTGTTCAGTTATTCTGAGAGTTTGTATGCTCTTTTATAAATTTGTGAGCCATACTACTTGAAGGTGAAGGAGGGGCTCGAGAATGGGCTTTCCGGGACTCTGGAGGTGGTACTGAACCCGGAGAAGCCCCGGAGGGAATGCTTTGATATCAGGGAGGATGGGGAAGATGGGGAGAAGTTCGTCACTCTGTTGGATATGAAAAGGTCCTCTGCTCCCATGAAGGCGCTGGACATGGAGGAGGTGATTTCGGACAGTGTTGCTAAGATTATGGCATGGGTGGTTTAGTCTTTCTCACAATATTAAGGGCTTATGTAGTATGCATGCTAGGGTTTGAGGTTGCAGAGTACTTGGAACTTTATACTTGCTTTCCCTATTCAATGTATTGATGCAATTGGCTGCTTTGAAAAAGGAGTTTTTGTTTTGCATTTTGTGTCTGGCTAGGATATAGCAATGGAGGTCGACATCCGGATACTCTCGTGCTGAAAGGTGTGCCCTAGTACTGGTTTGCTGAGACACGGGTATCGGTGAAGCACTCCATGGTGGTTACTCATACGATTTTTAGTGCATTGGAATAAATAAGGTGTGCTGCCGAAAGACTTGAATAGTGTATTTATTCTTGTATAGGAATTCTTTTTGAGTGTCACATGTCTGTGAAATGTTAATTCTTGATTCTTCATTGCTAAATGAGTGTTGCTTTTCCTTTTGAATGGTTGTGCACCTGTATTCGTAGGGGTCATCTCTCTGAAACTTTTGATGAATCTTATGCTAATGAGCTGTTTTTATACGCTGGTTTGTTAGCATAATTCTGCTCATTGTTATCTTTGTCGTGGTTTTCTTTTGCCCTTGTCTTAAATTCTGATTTATGACAAACATCCATCGTAGACTCGCAGCTTGATAAGAACTACAAGAACCTATCTTTATGCATCCGCCAGAGTATGGGGGCATGAACTAGTCTAAGATGTCTCAATCATTCAAGAAATCAGCTTACTGGCTTAGCTCTTTTGCTCTAAATTGGCCTCATGGACATGACATTTTTCCTGCTTCTGGATCAAGAAAAGGATATCTTACCCATACTAGATTTTGGATCCAAGACTAACTAACACCCAACCGAGTTCTTTTGCAAGACTTTGACTACAAGTGATCGAAGCACTCATGAAGCCTTCTCAGTCCTGAGAAGGGCAGCAGAGAAACTCTTTCCTCAACTGGTTACATGAATGTAAATGTAAATAGAAAATTTCTGCATATGTGATTATGTCACTTATTGCTTGGTTCAGATCAGCTTCTTTGTTTCTACTGTGCTTTCCTTTTGTGTTGAATGTTAGTTAGGTTTTTCATACGGTCGCCATGCATCCTCTGTCTATTATAACATCTAAAGAGGGAGTGCATGATTGAAACTTTTCTATATTGCTGAAGCCTAATGTACTCAGTATCATGGATGAGAAAAGAGTAGCTTTGATAGGGATGAACATATCTAAACCTGAAGTGATGTCTGCAATGGATAGGCTAGGTATGTTGAAGATCTTCACAACTTTTATGCATCTCTGCGTAATCCAATGTTTCGAAGCACGTGGGGTAGAACATGGCTTGTACTTGCTTTTGATATTCATTTTCAGTTTGTTGGTATTATTTGCTTATCAGGGTAACAAAGTTAATTTTAAAAATGGTGATATGTCATAGATACACACGAACTTTCCTGCTTTTATCTGATTTATTGATACCAGATGTGTGTTTAAGTGCTTATAAATTACTTGACATATGGTTCCTTCAGCATTTCGAAAAGACGCCCAAATGCCATCATCCAGCTTCACACTCCCATATATAATGCAATACATCTTGAGTGTTGGTAAATTGACACAAGTGCTCTCTATGTGCTGCACTCTGTCTTTTGTTTGTTAGTGCTATTATTATCTTTGATTGTGAAGACATTACTTTCCATTCATAGCTCAATTTTTACCAAAAGGATGCCTGCTCCATATATATACCATTGAAGCCATTTGGGCATTTGTCAACTGCAAATCTGGATCTGTCTTTATCTGCTATCTGAATCAGGGCCGATTCTCTCCCATGGACCGCTTATGTCACCAGCTCATCTTGTAATCAATAGGTGTGGGAATGATTTAGTAGATTTCATCTTTGCTGCTCAGATGGTTGAGAAACATGAGAAGGGGGTCAGTGATCTGGTTCGGAATAAAGCTTTTAGTGTCCAGGTTCTTTTCTCTAGCCATACCAAATTGTGATTTATTGGCATTTAGAATACTTTCACAGTTTCACTTTACAAAGTATATAGTTTGTTGATTAATGGTCTTAATTTCCTGAATGTTTTTTTTGATGATCACAAATGGATGGCTCTGAATGAAAGTTAAACTATTTACGTTACTAGAGAGAAAAACTGCAGGACTAGTAAACTTTTCTGCAGAATTACATCCCAGGAGTCTCAATCTTCACAGCTCGATATAAGAGGAGTGGTTTCTATATCAGAATCTGAAGAATACTGGACTGGTATTAATGCTGGATCTTGGTGGGCAGTTGTCAACGTCCAAAAATTCAGCTGTTGTAGCATCATTGAGATTATCCCTGTCCTTGTATCAAAGTCTTAGCGGATATGCCAAAAAGATGGGAAGGAAACAATTTCGGCATAATATGAATTGAAGATCAGTGTCATAATCGGAAGAGGGAATATCAAAGAATGAACGAGTTAGTGTCTTAATTTCCTGAATGTATGGATGCGACGTTTCTTTTATAAGAATGAACTAGTCTCGACACTCCAATTTAAGCTAATTGCTTTAGGTTATATTTGTCATATATGTGTATGTTATTTTGGTTTTTTATCCATGGCTATGCGAGCCCTAATTATGTTCCACTTTAAGCCAATTTCTTTAGGGTAGATTTGTCAAATTGTATACGGTATCTAAGTTCCCCATACAATGACTTCTAAAACCAAGCTATGTGAGCCTTATATTCTTTCTGTGAGCTGACTTACTGTTCGACTTATTGTTCATCTGTGGCGGTTCTGCTACATTCCCTTAAGGGGCAATTGGGATTTGATTTTCGTGCTTTGTATTGTTGAAGCCTTAAGGTATTCTGGGTTTATGTTGTCATTGCTGGAAGAGTTCGGAACTATGAACGTAGCACGTGTGCTAGTAGTCGGCTTAGTTCATTTGTGTGTTGGACTTGGCACATGTTATAGGTATTAAGGAGAGGTTTTAGATTTTTGGACTGGAACCATCCATGCCTGGGCAAATTTAAACACATTTTTTTACAAGAAATAAATAAATAACTATAATATGATCATGGCAACACTCAATTTTTCAAGAAATAAATAAATAAATATATACTAGGGAAAGGTTGTGTGTGTGTTTTGGTTTGGTTTTTCCAAGTTTATTAAAAGACAAAGCAACTATCATAGACAAAAGATTAAGAAAATCATGCAACCAACTACAAAGATTTGATTAATCACAAAGTTTGAACTTTGAGCGCAATTGATAACCACTTCCAAACCTCTTATCCATCCTTGAATCCACAACCAATTAACTAACTTGACTACTTACTGTGAAGACGAACCTTCCGTTCTTCTTTGGTAGTAGTTTGCAAGAGTGAATTCGACATTTCTTGTAAACCTCATTAATGACCACTTTAGTTGAGATATTCTATTAATGGCATTATGTACGAAGAATCAACAAGATTGGTAACACTTATAAACATTAGGGCAAACGACTTCAGGGATCCTCCAACTCTTGCAATTTGACCCTTTGACCCCCATTATTTTTTTCGATCACTTTCGTCCCTGAAATAAAAAAAGTGTTGAATCATAGCCCTTCCGTCCGGACAAAACGTTAACCTCAGTCAAAAGCCTCAATTTTGAGGGCAAATTAGCAATTTCATTATTTTTCCTTTTATTCTTTTTTCACTTTCTTATCAATTTCCCTTTATTATACATCGTCCTCTTTCCCTTTTCTTTCATGATATCGTTGACCACCGTTAACCTCCAATCCACCACCGAACCCTTCCAAATCCACCATCGCCGAACTCTTCCATCACCCGACCACCATCGACCTCCAATCCATCATCGTTAACCCTTCCGTCGTCCCCGAGCCCATGTCCTGCACCCAACCAAACCCCTCTCTCTCGAAAAAGAATCTAATCACAAAGAACCAATTTGTTGTTTTGTTCGCTAATGGCATCATTGCGGTTGAAGTCGTTAGGAGGGATTCAGGACTGCAGACTGGGCCTTGGCGGCGGCAGCAATCTGTGGTAGCGGGAGGGGTTTGTGAGCTACAGTCGTGGCGGTGGCGAGAGGAGTGTTACTAGTGCCGATTGATCGTTGTGAATAGTACAGATTGGGATTGCGGCACCTCTTCTTCTTCCCTGTTTGATGGTCGTCGTGGTGATCAGGAGTCTTCTTCATCTGTGTACAGATTGCAGTCGCTGGTGACGGTGTTACGATCAGGACTGGAGAGACACCTCCAATTTCCATCGGAGTCGACGAGGAAAGGAAAGGACGGCATGTGATACCTCCAATTCAATAGCCATAACAACATTACTTTGGGACTTGAATCCGCCATAAAAGATTTCTTCCATTTTCTCTTCTCTATTGACTTGAATCCGGGTTTGGGTTTTTTTTGACTTAGTTTGAGATGGATCAGAGTGTTTGGTTTTGGATTCTAAGTTTTTAGTTCTCTGTTTAGGGATATTGGGTTTCATAGAGTTGGGATCTGATTTTGGTTAAGGAGAAACTAACGATGGCAGGGAGGAGGAGAAGGACAGTGGCGGGGAAGGAGAAGGAGAAGGGGAAGGAACCAACAACTTTTGAGAAAAGGAAAAATGGAAAGAAAATGAAAAAAAATTAGGAAAATGAAAAATGAAAATAGAAAAAGGAGAAAAGAAAATTGAAAAATGAGAAAAAGAAAAGAAAATTGAAAAATTACTATTTTGCCCTTAAAATTAATGTTTTTGACCGAAGTTAACATTTTGACTGGACGGAAGGGTTACGATTCAACACTTTTGTTAGTTCAAGGACGAATGTGATAAAAAAAAGGGGAATTGCTAGAGTTGGAGGGCCCCTGAAGTCGTTTGCCCTAAACATTAAACCAAATGTCTAAGCATTGAACCATTCCATGCATTTACTAGGATTAATCAAGAACATCAACATTCAAACTTCTCCTACTTGCTACGTTAGAATAAACATGGCAAAGAATTCAACATCATCATATTCATTTAGCAATTATAACATCATAAACCAAATTAGAAGCTCTAACTCATGCTCTTGGATTCCATGCCAAACGAGGAGAAATTAGCTACTTTCATCAATTTCTTACAAGGTATCATACAAGCTTTTAATATCATCAAACTTCAAATCACATAAATAACATCAACAACCATTATTAAAGCTCCATAAATGCATAATAGTCAAAGCATCAAATATATACTAAAGTTCTCAGATGATGTTTTATATCTTTAAAACCCCTCTGCTCTAAAAAGTCTTCTAACAACCCATCTTACCACCGATAATGGCTAATAGCTTCCAACCTTCGTCGGGATACCTTCACATTTCCTTCTAATATGGCGGCTCAGCCACAAGGCGAGGGCTCGACCACCTATCTTCAATCTCTAACACTATTCCCAATCAATTGATACCAATCCCCAAGTCCTTTCAACTACACCCTCTCCTTCAATATAAGGGTGAAATGGAATGTATTTTCCCTCAAGCAGAGATTGAAGAGATAGCCATATCGTTCAATCATGCGCTCATCGGAAAATTTTCAAGGGGTTGCCCAACTCTAGATCTAATCAGAAAAGAGATAAAGACGATAAGGCTAAAGGCTAATTTTCAAGTGATGGGGATGAACTCGAGGCACGTCAGAATTACTTTTAACCAGGAGAGTGATAGACAGAGTATGGAGCAAACCGGTATGGAATCTTGGTACTCACTCTATGCGTGTTCTTAAATGGTCCATAGATTTTGATCTTGAAGAAAAACTGTCATTTGTGCCTATCTGGTTAAATATAGAGTATCTCCCTATGCATTATTTCCATCCCTCTGGGCTGAAAGAAATCGGGAGCTCGATAGGAAAATATATTCAAGTTGATGCTCCAACTAGGAATTTAACCAGGCCTCCAGTCACTAACTTATGCGTGGTATGATATAGGTTCAATTTCCAATAATAAATGGTCTAATATAGTCTATGAATCCAAACCATCATACCGCTTCACATGCTTAAAACTTGTGCATACTGATTCAAGTTGCAAAAGGAACTTAATAAGGGGTAACAGAACTACTGATCCAAATCCTAACCCCTCCCCTAATGAAGCCCTATCCCCTGTGATCAGTTTCCATGAAGATATACTTACTCACTTGGAAGATAATACAACAAGGCCTCCTAAGAAGAGGGATTCACCAAAGAAAGCTATCATTCAAAAAGGTTTCCCAAAAAGCTATACGAATTGCTCTAGAAGACCCCTTGAAGTATGGAAAAGGAAAAGAACTCACAACATAGCTGGTTCCTCTGAATTAACCCCGGATGAGAAAGAAACCGACCTGATGAGCCAAAAATCTGATTCATTCCAAGATGCATTTCAATCACTTAATCAAGTGGAATATCCTCTGATGCTAATCTCTCAAGAAGAGGAAAATCTTATAGAAAATATCAGGGATCCTATTCTGAGCTGTCACTATAAGGATGATCTTTCTCCACTCTTCTCTGCTAAAGTTAAATCATTCAGTTCTATAGTTCTGGCACTGGTCCTCTATCAGGAACCAATTTCAACTAATAATAGTTTTCCCTTTTGCATGGAATAAATGATGTAGAGCTGCACCCCAATCAAATTCAGGCAGAAGAGGAAAGCTTTGATAAAAAATTTGAGGAAAACCTCTCAGATAGCTCCTTCAACAACACTGAGGAATATTTTGACCTGGAAGGTGCAGAAGACCATAACCTCATATGCTCCAAAGATTCTAATTAGGTAATATCAGGTAATGTTGAACCATCCACCCCATAAAGGGCTATCATTCCGTTAAATCTAAAAATAAAAAGATGAAGCCAGAGATGAAGAATTATTTCACTGGTCATAATATGATTTTAAGATCTGCTAACAGGAATAAAATTAATTAATTAGATGATTAAACATAACATATTTGCTAATTGTTTGGTTTGGAATAGTAGAGGTTACAATAAGTTCATCCTTAGGATAAAGTCACTAATTTTAAGACATAAAATCTCTCTTTTATGCCTAATTGAACCAATGCATGGTAATAAGGAAATTCTTATCCTAAAGAAGAAACTTGGACTCAAAAACCACCAAACTGCATAATACTAGAAAATTTGGTTAATGTGGGATCACTCTATTTCTTGTACCTTTCATTCTTAGTATTCTCAATGCTTGGTAATGTTTGTAGTGGATAAATGGAATAATTTTCCATGGCTTGGAGTATTTGTCTATGCTAAAACTTTAAGATCATTAAGACAAAAACTCTTGCAAGACTTACTAGATCTGCCACAATCTCCTAAACTTCTAATAGTTTATTTTAATGTAATAACTTCTCAGTCTGAATATAGAGAAAATAACATACCAAATCCTGGTAGTATACATGATTTTAATGAATTAATACTCTCTTAACTTAATCCATGTTAACATAGTAGGTCCCCAATTCACATGGTCAAACAATAGGTTGCATGGTAGGGTAATATAAAAGCCTAGATAAAGACATGTGTATCAAGATTGGAGCCAGTTATATCCCAACAGTTATATCTCAAATTAGCTTTCCAAAGCCCTTCAGATTTTAAATCATGTGGCTAAATAGAGAAAATGAACTGAAACCTCTAATCTAACAAAACTGGAACCTCCAATGTAATTTATATGACATGGAGCTTTTCAGTTTCAAACTTGAGAGAATAAAAAAAAACAACTGAAAATTTTGAACAAAGAATCCTTTGGAAATATTAATGAATATATCTCAAAGGTTGAACAACTGGTTAACCAAGCTGAAGCTGAACTTATGAATTCAGATTGTGAGCAAAATCACATTAACCTTAATAGAGCCAAGGCCCTATTACTAGGAGCCTCAAAAGAGGAGTCAATTTTCTAGCACCAAAAGTCAAATGGCTTAAACTTGGTGACAACAACACCAAGTTCTTCCATATGGCTAACAATGAAAAAAACTCCAAAACTATGATCACCAAGATTAAAAGTGAATCCGGGGACTGGTTGACTGACCATAATCAGGAAGGTGTTTCCTTTTTCCATAATCTTCCAACCCAATCCCAGGTAGACCCCTCAACCTCTTACCTTAACTCTTTCCTCCACTCTATTCCCAACCTCATCTCTCCTGAAACCAACATAATCTTGCTTCAGCCAGCAACCCTAGAAGAGATTAAAACAATAGTGTTTGAATATAATCAGGAAAGTTCCCAAGGTCTAGATGGCTTCCCAGCAAAGTTTTATACTTTTGCTTGGGATATAATCAAATAGGATCTCTTGGTGGCAGTTAACCAGTTTATTGTTGGTTCTCCTATCCCACAGTCCATTTCAACAACATGGATTACCTTAATCCCAAAAGAACCAACACCTGAATCCTTTGCAGATTATAGGCCAATAAGTCTTTCAATTTTCTAAATAAAATCTTTTCAAAACTCCTAATGGAAAGACTGAGACCCTTTATGAATGATATTATCTCAAAAGAACAAACCGCTTTCAAGCAAAATAGAGATATAGCCGATAATATCATTCAAATGCAACAAATGGTCAAGTTTCTAAATACCAAGTGTGACAACCACAATCTAATCTTGAAGTTGGACATGCATAAAACATTTGATATGGTTTCTTGGGGATTCCTAAACTCAGTTCTAATGAGATTTAAATTCTTAGGTGAACTAGTCAAGATCATCTTAACCAACATCTCTTCAGCTTCTTCTCAGTATTGTTCAATGGAGTACCACAAGGTTTTTCCAAAGCCTCTAGAGGTATTAAACTAGGGGGCCCTTTGTTCCCCTTCCTATATAATATCCTTACAAAGTCCTCATGATCCCTCAAATCATATTTCCCAATTAGCAATTTGCAGTACTATTACTGTACAAAAAAATGCTATCAAGGTCACTCATATGATGTATGCAGATGACACCACTATTTTTCTTAGGGTAATAGAGAAAAACCTGAAAGGTATTAGGAAATTTTTGGATGCATATCAAGCTGCCTCAGGCCAATTGATAAATTACCACAAGAGTGAATATCTCCATGGCACACAACATAGAAAGGTTAGAGCCATCCTAGGTTTGAAAAAATGTGAATTTTCTTTTAAATACCTAAGAGTTCCTATATTTAATGGCAGGAACAAAACCTCTAACTATAATGAACTACTGGAAATCATAGATTCCAAACTCAATAACTGGAAGAATAATTGGCTCTCCCAGGCAGGTAAGCTTGTGCTTATAAAATCTTGCATCTTGTCACTCCTTGTTCATATTTTTGCTACTGTTTATCCCCCTTAAACAATTATTAAATTGATAGAAAGAAAAGATTCTAAATTTCCGTGGGGATCTACTAAACTGGGAAACAAAGAAGTGTGGATAGCTTGGAGTAAGATTACTTTTCTTAGTTCTAAAAAGGGACTGGGAATAAGAAATATCCACCAATTTATAAGAGCTTTCTCATGTAAATTGTAGTGAAAAATGCAAATAAATTACAGAATCTGGACTAACTTCCTTTGGTCAATTCCAGATTCATCTAAGCATTCCCCCTATCTGAATAGGATTCGTTCTATTACATAATTCTGTAACAACAACTCCAAAATTATTCCTGAAAATGGGGAATGAAGTTTTTGGAATGAGAACTGGGTTGGGGATAGAGCTCTATACTATAAATGGCTTGAACTAAACATTCCCTTCCCCTGTCTCAGGTAATAGATAACAAACCACAACTAATCCCCATGTTGGAGCCATATTTGGCTACCACTATAATCTCTCTTTTGCAGGAAATTGAGCCCAATCAGAATTTCAAGGATTGATTAGTGTGGACTGCTGCAATAGATGGAAAATTTACCATAAAGTCAGCATAGAAAAAACTGAGGGAGTCAAGATATAGGAGGCCATATTTACTAAAGATTTGGAAAAATTACATACCAGGTAAAGTCTCTTTTTTCATTTGGGGACTCATGAACAATATATTACCATTTGATGATGTTCTTTTTAAGTTTGGCTTTAATCTCCCTTCTAAGTGTTGGAAATGCAATAACGTTGATTCTTTAGAACACTTTTATAATTACTGTCATTTCATTGTGGATATATGGAATCAGATTCACAATATTATGGCTATCAATCTTCAGTCCTTTAGTTCTATATGGAATAGGCTATATTTTTATATTAATAATCCTGCTTTATCCAAGATTATCATACTGATCCTTGGAATTACCACCTTATGGGAACTTTGGAAAGCAAAAAATGCATTCATTTATGACAATGCACTCTCATCTTCTAACTCTATCATTTCAGATGTCAAGCATTTGGTATTTTCCATATTTTCTGCTTTCCCTTTACAAGGTAATGCCCAAAAGGATATGTTCTAGTTTAGCTCTGGGTTGATACCTTTTCTGCATGTTAAAGGTCATAAAAAGGTTGCTTTATGTACTTGGAAACCACCCTTAGTTGGTCTGAAATGCTATGTAGATGCTAGTTTTAAATTGGGTGAGTTGTCATCTCAAGGTATCATTTTCAGAAATGTAAGGGGAAAGATGGTTGATATATTCTCCTTTAGTAAACAAGGTGTGTCTGATCTTGATGCTTAACTTACTAGTATTGAATTAGCTTTACAAACGGTAGCTAGAGAAAATTTTACCTTGACCACAGTGGAATCTGATTGCTTAAATGCAGTATGATATATTCTTTTCCCCATGAAAGCACCCTATGACCTTTATAATAGATGCAAAAACATTAAGGAAATGCTAGGTAGGGCTTAATCAGTACACATACATTAGCAAGGAAATTTAGTAGCTGATTCTATTGATAAAATGGGCACTCATTTGAATCCTAATCAGTTAACTAACAAGATTGAATGGATAAATCTAGATTCTAGAGCTAAAAGACTCATTTTTATGGATGAGAAGCAGGTGCCAGGTCTAAGAATTATGAATTTTGATCCTCCCTGACATGAATGATTTATTTTGAGCCATACTTTGCACTACACCAGTTTCAGTTCTTGTTCTCTATGGTATTTCATGCTTTAGTTCGTGTCCTCTGCAGTTTCTGCTAGTTGTTTTGTCTATCTTGCAGGTACGTTTCTGCTACCTCGGCGTTCTCTATCTGATCACCGATCATCAGAATCCTCGATGAAGAACTCTCATGGCAATCATATCGCCGCTTCTTCAGGTGTTTTCTTTATGGCATATCTAAATTCTCTTTGCTGCTACTACGAGACTGCTTTTTTATTCAAGCCCTTTGCTGCTCGCACGAAGAACAACCCCCACTCATAGAGGTTATTGATAAGAGAGACCTCACATTGGTTCCTAAACCAAACTAGAAAGGAATTTGGTTCTGCATCCAGCTTCCTTTCTCTTTGGTTTTCCTTCTTTATTACTTAGGAGAACACTCATTTCTACCACGTCTGGCCATCCATAAACTAACACGGGGGGTTCGAGGTTTATGAAATGGAATCACATGGTAGTTTTGGAGTAATACATGATCTTTTTTATATCTCCTTTTGTACATGTAGTCTGTACATGTAATCCTGATGAGCAACTTGTGATTTTAGTGTTAGATCTATGTAATGAATCTCTAATTTTTACTCACTTTTTTTTTAGTTTTGGGCCTAGGGAGCCTTCAATATACCCCCAACCTATTAAAAAAAGATACTAGAGTTCTCAAGACATTGGGCAAGGAAGCTCTAATAAATTGCCCCCAAAACTAAATTTAGCTACTAAAATCCATACTACAAATCACAAACATAATCATCCACATGAAAGATTAAAATGATGGGAAAAAAATGAAGAAGGAAAAAAAATGAAGAGCTAGGGTTTCATATGTCAAGAGAATTCGGCCAAGAGAAAAAGGAGATAAGAGTATGAATGGTCCAAAAAAAGTGAAGAAGAAAAAGGAGTTAGTGGGCTAATGGCCAGCCTTTGCGGATCGCGGTATATGTCACAGCCCGTGAATGGTCTTCTTTCCAGCTTCAACCAACTTTTTTATTTAATTGACCTTGTCTTCAATTCTTCTCCTCTTCAATTTGGAACTCTTCAAAACCCACACTCTTTAAATGGAAGTCTTCAAATATCTTCAAAGAAATTCATAAATTAAAGAATTAGGATATAAAACAAGTGATATTATCCCAATCCTCTAATTGATAAAATGTCATTTTTCTCCAATTAAGTCCCTAATCTATTACAAAAATAGACTTCAGATGTGTTAAAAATAGGATATAAATTGAGCACATCCATTATATTGACACTTTCTCATTTTGTAGGGTTATATTAGCACCTTCAGCCTAAAGTAGTGATAGAAGTGTAAAAGTCCCTAATTATTATTGATAGTTTCTTCTTAAGGAGTATTACTTTTGTTTTTCAATGAAAAATGTATAGAGATTATTTTGTGATTGTCTGTCTCTTTATTTTTATTCCAAAGCCACATTATAATAATAAAAGAATATATACTTTCTCATTTTGTTATTAATTGAAAATATTTATACTAGGGGTGGATTCGGTACGGTTACCATAACTTTTTACTAATATCATGTACCATACCAACAATGTCGGTATGTTATTTATAAAAAATAGTACCGTACCAAATCTTTGGCATACCAACACATTGGTATATGTAAAAATTGATTGATATCGGTAGGGTATGGTAGAATACCACCAAATATAAGATGTAATGAATTTAATTTTTTGCCCATAAAACAAATTACAGATAGTTTGAAATTTTCTATTGTATAATCTTAATTTTAGAAAATTAAATAGTGAAAATGACAAATTTAGTACCCAGTTTTAGGCAAAATTACAGTTTTCGTTCCTCTTTTTGCAAATTATTCCTAAAACGTTCCCATAATATTACGAAAAGTTCTCAATTGATTCCTACTTACTATTAGCCGATTTAAATGAGTCAACATTGAGTCGACCTTTATAGTTGTGACAATGTCACAAAAGTTACTAAACTATAATTTTTATAATACTGGTAACTGTTGACGGGTTCTTTAACTTAATTTAAACATGTTATGTCTGATAAAGGAACCAGTTGGAAATATTTCGTAATAATTTGGGGACCTTTTAGGAACATGATGCAAAAAGAGGAACAAAATATTTAAATTCGCCTAAAAGTGGGCACTTAAACTGGCATTTTCTCAAATTAAATATTCTCTAATCATAATAACAACACAAAATTTTATTTTAGACCAACTAAACATTAGACAGAGTCATTTCATTATTGATTTAACTAATATGGTGATTTGATGTCTGTTTTATTTATTACAAAGAGATTCCTATAACTTTGAAAAACTTTTAAAATGTGTCACAATGTATAAATGATTGTGTTTTGACCCTAAAAATGATTGAAATGAGGTTTTTTATTATTTGACTAACCTTTAGTCGGTCAAACAGGAAACTTTCTTTAATAATGAAGTAAAATAATATCAAATTACTAACATAATAAGTTATAATAAATATAAAAAAAATTGTAAGGCTTAAACAAAGTGATGGTCTCCTGTGAGGCAGCCTAAACTTTAGGCAGGGGCTTTTATGCAATTCTATCAATATTCTAACTCCAGGGACCCATCTCTAATAATTTTACAGGGACCCATCTCTAATTATTTTATAGGGACCTATCATTTTCCCGCCATATGCAATCTGCAAAAAAAATTCAAAAAAATATTTTAAAATGTTTTTAAAATGCAAAAAAATAATACGATCAGCGAACTGAAAATTATAATCAACAGCGAAAAATAGCCGATCATCAGCGAAAAATCATAAAACATCAACTAAAAAATTGCAGAAATTTTTTTTTTAAAACCCAATTAAAAATCAACAAAATACTAAAAATCATCGACTACAACTAAAAAAATCAACTAAAAATCATAAAAACATCAGTAAGGCTTAAATTATCAAAAGATATTTTTAAAAAACTACAAACATCAACCTATATTACACAAAAGCTAAAATCATCAATTATGATTATCTAAATTTCACCCAGAAAATGAAAAACATCAACATAAGGAAAGAAACACTGCAAAAAACCAATCCTATTACCAAAAAAACTACAAACATCAACCCTTATCACCTAAAACTCATTTAAAAAATGAAAAACATCAACATGAGTGACAAAAAACTAAAAAAAATAACAAAAAAGCTGCGGTACCTCAAGATTTTAAATTATTCACTCTAAAAATCATAAAATATCAACAATTCTTTTTTTTAACTACATATATCAACCTACATCACCCAAAACCTACAAACATTAACTCCTAACATCTGAACCTCATCTGGAAAATGAAAAACATCAACATGAGAAAAAAGACACTTCAAACATCAACTCCTATTACCAAAACCCCAGTCAGAAAATGAAAAACATCAACATGAGAAAATAAATAAAAATTTACAAATATCAATCCACATAACCCAAAAAATGCAAAACCTCAACTCATGTCAATTAAACTTTACCCGAATAATGAAAAACATCAACATAAAAGAAAAAAAAGATACAAACATCAACAAAAAACTATAGTACCTCAAGAATAAAAATGACTAAATTATTTTTTTGGTACCTAACATAGCATCTTATACCATATTTTGGTCCCCGTTTGCAAAACAATCCTTGTTCAGTACCCCATAAATTCAAAACGATTTGTTCGATTCTCAAAACACGATTCGGGCCAGTTTTCTGGTAAAAATTGCACGTGCAAGGCACGAGACTTTATTTTTTTGGTAAGGGTAGGGGTAGTTTAGTAAATTTACAAATTTTAAAAAAGTTTTCCATTTAGGTAAAAATAGAGCACCGACACTGCCTTGAATTGGCGCCGCTCCGCCACTTCCTAGAGTGGAGCTACGTCGCTTGACCAATCCTGGCGCCGCCGGTGTCCCTCACTACCACAGAGCCGCATCTGCCATCTCACCACTGCCAGCGTCTCTCGCCACCTCTGCAAATCTGCATATCCGGGTTCACCACCTCAGCCCGGCTGCTCTTCCTAGCGAGAAGGATCTTCATTGGCGCGGTGGAACTGGTTTGGGATCTGTCTCCGGCGATTCCCTCTGTTGGACAGTGATGGTGATGGCGAATCTCGAGCGATGGATTTGCTCTAGCTTTGCCGATAATGGATCAGACGAGGGGTGGCGCTGGACGGTGGCACTTTGAGCTCCATCGGCTTGACCGGAATGGTGGTCGTCTGAAGCTCAATCGCCTGTGATGAATCAGGTTTTATAGAGAAGAAGAAAATGGGAAAGAAATCGAAGAGCCAGAGGAAAGGGAAGAAGGAATGGAGGGTTAACATAGGGGAGAAATCAAAGAGCTCACATAGATCGGCTGGAATAGTGGTCGGCGCTCTTGATCGGCGGGATCAGCGGGATGACGACATGGGAATAGGGTTTAGCGAGGAAGAAGAGGGTCTTCATTTTTTTAACTTAGTGGTATAATAGTCATTTTACAGATTTTAGCCAATTTTACCGTTGACTTCACCTGAAAACCACCTTTGGGGATCGAACAAATTATTTAGAATTTGTGGGATACTGAACGAGGGGTTTTTTTTGCAAACGGGGACTAAAACATGGTATAAGATGCTATGTTGGGGACCAAAAATAATAATATAGTCAATAAAGATTCTACAAGAAATAGCACTTGGTGAGAATTGAACCTGGGTCACTAACCTCAAAGCTTAGAGAAACAACCACTACACCAAAGAATCTTATTGAACATACACTCAGTGAAACAATATTAAACATCAGCATATACAACAAGAGCATAAATTCTTCAAAATAAAGGTCACAGTGACTCTCAAACCCCAAACCCCAAACCTCTAACCTTAACAACTACAGTTCTAACCACTAGACCAAAGAACATTTCTGATAAGATACTCAGTCAATAAATATTGAACCTCAACATAGCACTTTGAAAAAAATAAAATTAAAAAAATTAAACCTCACTTCTGCCGCCGTCGTTGTTGTCCTCCGTCTGCTGCTGGTGGGACCCGCAGCTCAAAGTCGCGCGTGAAGCCATGTGCGACTCGTCTTCTTCAGATCCTCGCCATCGCCTTCTTCAGATCCTCAATGTCTCCTTCTTCAGATCCTCGTTGTCGCCTTCTTCAGATTCTCCATCGAATTTTCCTGAAAATGCCTCGCCTCGTCTCACCTCTGTCGGATTCAATGCGCCTCACCTCCATTTTGGTGGAGATTCATTGCGAATCGGCGTGCCGGAAATCTAGGGTACAACACGGTGGAGCATTTGAAAAACTCATTAAGGAAGAAGAAACACTGACGGAAAACGACGGTTTCGCGATGGAGAACTAAGGTGGAAGAGAAAAAAATCCAACGGAAACCGAGGGGAAACCAACGGAGAGAGCAAATCGGCGAAATCCGACAAAAAGCTGGTGAGATTCTGGCGTCCGATGGTGGTTGCTCGCGTTAGGTGGCGGTTTCGATCGACGGAGGCGGTTTTTGATCGGTTGAAAATTAACTGAAAATAAAAATTCTGGATATTTTTGTGATATATATGTAGTAGTTTGATAATTAAACAATAGGTCCCTAGATTTATCAGCATATTTTTTTAAAGACCATCCCAAATGAATTTTTTTATAATTGCACAATAAACACTGGCCTAAAGTTTATGCTGCCTAAAACAAGAGTTTGTGTAAAACAAAAATGTTAGTTGTCAAAAAATATAATTTAAGAAACTATTTTAAACTTCTACCAATATCCAAGATATATATTGGATCCAAAACATAAACTACATATTTCAAATTATTGACATTGGTGTAAATGTTAAAGAATGATGAATCTAAACTACACAAAAGCTTAAATTTCACATAATATTAGCTATATTTTTTAATATATAAATGTGGTACGGTAATACCATGGTAATATTTTCTCAATACCATTAATTTGTATGGTATGGTACTACCATACCACATCATCAGTTACCAACATATTTGGTACAAATGACACGTGGCTCGATTGGTATGATATTTTGGCTTAAAATGCAAGCCCTAATCTATACATCTGATTACTTTCACTTAAAAAATTTATGCCATTTTATTTTATTTAAGTTAATAAAATTTATTTTGATTATAATTAATTGTTTCGAATGTAGTACATTACTTTATTGAATTTCAATTATCGTACTCTATAAATAGAAACTTAAATTGCATCCTTTAGTGATTATATTATTTTCATACAAACATAAAATTTAGCATTAATTAAGATTTATTTTCATTTGCACTAATGGCCAAAACACTCTCATTCATACATACTAGATTATATGTTTTCTACGAGGCAAAGTCTTGGGAAAGACGGTATTTTCATAGGCTTATGGAAAGACGGGATTTGATTAGAGTATTAAAAGGTTAAAGGTCTTAGTTGCAATATTAAAATTTTAGTATGCAACATGTAGTAGTTATAAAATTTATAACCCGGTTCATGCAACTCAAAAATTTTATCTTAATTTCTTCTAATTTACACTTTAAACCTTAGTCTTTCCATAACTTATGGAAAGACCGTCTTTCAAAAGACGGACTCTTTCTACAATGCCTATAATTAATTACAAAATGCAAATTCTATCAACTGTATATCAAGGCATGCACCTAACTAGTTTAAAACGAAACTAAGTGCGAGTTTCAAAAGAAATACCTGTACTTCCACCGTTTCTCTATTATTGATTTTTTTTTGAATTATTTCTTTTATATTGACACACTTTTATTTTGGTAAGATTCATTCAATTTTATCAACTTATTTAACTTTTTACTTTCTACATTCGGTCTCATCAACTCATTTTCTTCATCTAAATCCAACCACCTAAACATATGGTATCACTAACAGATAAACAAGTTCAATCAATGATGGAAGTTGATTTTGAAGCTACCAACTCTTTATATCCCATTCGTTTATCTATTAATGGCACACTTGCTTTATTGATTTTTTTTAAAAATGCCACACTTTCCATAGTTTGCAAGATTCTTTCGATTCCATCGACTCATTCTACTTTTTACTTTCTACCTTCAATTTCTTCCGCTCATTTTTTCACATAAATTCAAGCATCTAAACCTATGATGACACTAACAGAGAAGCTGATGGAGAATGATGATGTTATTACGAGATTTAGTCTCGTAATTTATTATGGATACATAAAGTTAACAACAGAAATACTATATTCCCTCCGTCCCAGCCTATTTTGCACAGAATCTTTTCACGGTCTCCAATAAACATGTTTGACTGTAAATATGTGTAGCTACAGACAATAATGACATACAAAAATTTGATATTTAAAAATTACATATTACGGCGTCTCTAACAATATTTCATACGATAAAATTATTATTCTTGTATCTATTCAAATATTTGATTAAAGTTGGACATTTTCGATTCAAATTTTTTTTTTACAGAATAGAGCGGAGGGAGTAACAAGTTGCATGTGCAATGAAGGGTGCTGAATTCTGAAAATTGATTGAATGTAAAGGTCAAGTGAATTACTCCGATGAAGGTGCGCTGTTCTTGTACTATGTGGTATATAATCCAAAATTGGACAATGATCAGTATCAGCTATGAAGGACTAAAGCTAAAATTTGATAATTAATAAATAAAAGAGAGGGGTTGATAGTCAATTCTGAATAGGTCTTTTTCATTATATGGACCGACAAAAACAGACAAGTATGGTTCAACTGTCAATTTATCCATATTAATAGCCATTTATCCATATGCTTCGGTGGTTGTACTCCCAAATAGCCATTTATCCATATTAATTACGGAATCAGATTCTGATTTTCTCTCATTCAAATTTGTTGTTGCCAGCCATCGCAAAATTTCTCTTACTCCTCCATCATTTTTTATTTTCGCTTTATATCCTTTAATTTTGGTTTAATTTCGGTTTAATTTCTTCCTTCATAGAGTTCAGTTTTCCCTTGATGAATATGTAGTTTTATCCCTTCTTAAGTGTGGCAATTCTCTTATTCTTCAAATAGTTGTAGATTATTGTTACCATAACATGACGATCTGTTTTGATTATATTAGTATGCAGTGGCGGAACTAGGGGGGGGGGGGGGGCGAGGGGGTGCTAGCGCCACCCCTAGGATCCGGCGGCCTAGAATTTAGGCCTAGAGCCACCGGATTCCACCCCCCCTTGAGAGCCATCGGCGCCGGAGCGACTTGCAGCGGCGGAAGAAGAAGAACTGAAGCTGGACGCAGCTTGAAGATGAAGCACATATATTGTTTGGGCCAATTGGGTTTCAGCCCAATTGGCCCTTTATTTTTTTAGCCCTCAACGCAATAAAACGACGTCGTTTTGGATTAAGTGAAACGACGTCGTTTTGTTGCGTTGAGGGCTAAAAAAATAAAGGGCCAATTGGGCTGAAACCCAATTGGCCCATGTAACATGTGTAACTAATGGCCGGCCCAACCTTAACCTAATAATACATACTCATCATTCAACCATCATCCTTCTTTAACCACAAACTTCAAACTCAGCCGCGCACCACCACTGGCCAGCCACCGCCCGCCGCGCCGCCGCCGCCGCCGCTGCCTGCCGCCGTCCACCGCTGCCGCCGACGCGCCTTCGCCTTCTTCAACCACAATCAGCGGTCCGCATCCAAGCCAAAGCCAAACCAAGGGAGAGGTATCAAAAAGTCAATATATTTTTGTTGTGTAATTTATGTTGAATAACTTGAATTAAATTGCTTATTTGTATGAATTGGGAATACTGAATATAGATATGAATAATTTAGGGGTTGTGTTGAAATTGTGAAATTTTGAAATTGTGCTAAATATAGATTTGAATAATTTGACATATTTATATTTAATTAGACATATTTAATTAGATGTATTTAGTTAGACATATTTAATTAGACATATTTAATTAGACAGCGTATGCAACATCGTAGGATACAATTGTCAGCGTATGTAACCCAATTTTGCAACGTTATTAGCGTATGCAACATCGTAGGATACAATTGTCTCCTGCAGTTAGTGGTTCTAGTTCTAGGAACCCAAGTTTTGGAACGTAGTTTTTTATGCAGTGGTAGTTTTTTGTTGTAAAAATCTAATTATTATGTATTCATATTATTATGTAAGCGTTGTTTGTTAAAAAATATTTTATTTAGCGTTGCAAAAAATTTTTTTACCTATTTTTCGCCCCCCTAATATATACTCCTGGTTCCGCCACTGTTAGTATGGCAGGTAGAATCTGTTAGATTTGATCGATAGTTCGTCCATTTATGGTGTTGCTAAAGTTTCAGATAACTAATTAGAATGGAAAATTAATGTTGGAGATGTATTTTTGTTCCCTTATGCTAAGTATTCATATCTTTCGCTGTCTGCTGATAGCAAGTAATATAATATTAGTTTAATAAATATATATTTTAGTTATTTTATAATGAAATGTTTAGATTAAATGTTAATTTTTACTGAAATCATTGTTGTTCGCTTATTCCACCGACATTTACGAATCTTTTAAAGAAAGAAAAGAATTATTGCCAGCCTAGTGAGATGCTCTAGTATCTTGGTAAAGTATTGTGAAATACATTCTTTTCACAAGTTTATAGAAATATGTGGTTTGATTAGAATAATAAAAGATAAAAAGTTTTAGTTGCAAAATTAAAATTTTATTGTACAATGTGTAGTAGTTATAAAGTTTATAATCAGATTCATAAAATACAAAAATTTTATCTTTATTTATTCTAATTTACACTTTAAACCTTTGCCTTTTCATAAATTATAGAAAGATTATCTTTCAAGAGACGGACTCCTAATATCTTTGATATCATATCATCAGATAAACTATTACTCCAAAATTAACTCGGAGTAGCAGAGAAAAAAATATTAATCATAACAGACTAAATTGAAACTATTGAATCAATGCTTCAGCCAAAAGTTTCGTTTTGAAAACGACACTAATTAAATTTTGGATTGGGTGATGTACATTATTAAAAAGGTATCTTCAACTTTAAAGTGAATATTGATTTGGACGTACAAACCATTTAACAATCAGATCATATCTTCTATTCACCAAATTAGCCTGTAATATTAAGCCAGTAAGATTATTATGCATTTCTTCTTTTAACTTGTGAAAGGTGGAGTACTGATTTATTAATAGACTACGCTTAAAAAGTTTGTTACTCCCTGTGCTCCATGCACTCCTTTTTTTTTCAACTCATATTTCTTAAAGATATTTAATTATAAATTGGCAAAGTTTTGGGAAAGTCGGTCTTTCCATAGACTTATAGAAAGATGGATTTTAATTAGAATAATAAAAGATAAAAGGTCTAAATTGCAATATTAAAAATTTATTATGCAACGTGTAGTAGTAATAAAATTTATAACCCGATTCATGCAACCCAAAAATTTTATCTTTATTTCTTCTAATTTACACTTTAAACCTTGGTCTTTCCATGACTTATGGAAAGACCGTCTTTAAAGAGACGGACTCTAAATTTCATATAGCGTATAACTAATAACATTATCATATAATGATTATTTATATTTTCCATAACATATATTTTAAAAATACTAATCAAATTTTATTTACTGTTATTATACGTAATTAAATTTATCAAGAGTTCGTCTCCTGAAAGATGTTTTTTCCATAAGTTATGGAAATATCAAGGTTTAAACTGCAAATTAGAAGAAACCAAGAGAAAATTTTGGGGTTGAATTAATCGGGTCATAAGCTTATAACCGTTGCACGTTACGTAATAAATTTTAATATTACAACTAAATCTTTTAATTTTCTATAATTCTAATTCAACCATGTCGTTCCATATACCTATGGAAAGACGGTATTTCCTAAAATTTTGTCATTTATCAATGGTCAAACTAATTTTAAAAAGTGATTATCAAATGGAGTCAATATTAGTAGTGATGACATGGTAGACTTAAAACCTATTTGGATCAATAGTCCCGCTACCTGAAAAGAGGCGCGAGTCCAAGTCATATGCAAATGGGCTTGATATTGGGTCATTCACTAGAAGACAAAGGAAGCTAGGTCATAGACCAAGGACATTAGGGTTTACGAATAGTATAAATAGGAAGATATGTCTTCTATTTTTTGGTAACTCTTTATTTTCCTACTTTTACTCTTTACAAAATTGCTGATTAGACAGTCGGAGAATCTCCCCCCAAAGTTTCTAAGGCCTGTTTCTTTTTTGTAGATCACAAGCTGCAATGTATTAGATCCGGGTCGGGTTGTGAACGAAGGTCACCATATGCATCAAGTGGCACGCTCGGGTAAGGGTGGGCAAAAAAACCGAAAACCGAACCAAAAATTGAATTATCCGAATTCGAATAACCCGAACCGAATTTAAAATACGGTTTTTGGATAACCAAATTGAATAAACCGAGTTTTGAATATGGTTTTTGGTTTGGTTTTGGATATTGAAACTCAAACCGAAAACTGACCCGAATACCGAATTGTAAATAAATAAATATTATATATATATATATATTAATATAAGGCTAATAAATTAAATAAACTTGGGCCATTTGAATAAATGTATTTGCCTAAGCCCAAATAAACTTGGACCACTAGGGTTCACAATCCTACCACTATATAAACATAACACAACTCACATTTCTTGATTCTTCACCAGCTGATGCCTGATACCTTTGTTCCAGAGCTAGGGTTCACGCCGCTGCCTCCTTCACGCCGCCGCACCTGCAACCAACGCCGCCGCACCTGAACCAACGCCGCCCGATCTCCCATCATGACAGAAATGGTGAGTATCCCGCCGCCATTACAGTCGATTCAAGCTTTAATCTCGATTCTGCATGATCCATCATATTGTATTGACTATGGATAATAACAGACCTGGCAAGGGAGGGAACCATTTCTTCAAGAACACTGGGCTGGGATTCAAGACTCCAGGTGCTGCTGTTGAAGGTATTAATTTTGCTATACCTACGTTTGTATTTTAGTAGATCATGCTGTTTGTTTATTGAGATTTGTGTGTTTTCCACAGATTAGAACCTAGTTTAGGGTTTATTTAGCTCTGGCTGTTTAGGATTTTGAGTCTTCTCCGAGGATTATAACCTAGTTTACCTGCAGTTCATTGTGCTTAGTTTGTTTAGGAGTGATTTGTATATGGCCAACTATCAGAACTTCTTGATGTGCACAACCTTCTTTCTTATGATGATATAACTTGTAATGTCATATGACTGACTTCCAAGTTTATCTGTGGAAAATGGATACTGAAGCAGCAATATATTATGTATATAGAAATGATAATTTATTTACCAATAAAGTATAAATGTGTCCAAAATACTTAAGACCTTGAAGTGCTTGAGTTTACTATTGTTATTGCTACTATTACCATTTCATTTGTATATTAAAGTCAAACTTTCTTATGATGTGGTCATCTGTGGTATAGATTTCGTTGTGCATTGAGAACCTGCGTCAGCCTAACCAAGAACATCAAGATGGTGGAGAAAAGTCAGATTGTGTTTCTCCACCACATAAAGGTGGTTGTGTTTCTAGCAGTTTCTTCTTGTTCCTCTTTACTCGTGATTTTTTTAAATATCGATAGTCTAAGTGAAAACTACTCTCAAACTTGTCCCGTTTCTTGTCAGACTGAAATGCAGAGCAGCAATTCAAGTTCTACTGATTCTTCATCTCCTTCGGTTGAAATGAACGATGATTTTAGTGCTGAAAGTGACAGGTGAAAGCAAGAGAGAACTCGCTTATTATATTTCCTTCTTCCTAACCACTTTTGCTTGTGGTGGCAATGTTATCTAGTTCTCCTTTCGAGTAAGATGTCTGAATTGTCATATTCAACTCAGACATTTTCTTGTTTTCTCTATTTTTCTCCCATGTAAAGAGTGACCATCATTCACACTCTTTTATTCCTGCAAACTCATGTTTGACACTTAAACTATTCCAACTCTTTTGACTATTAATGCTAAGATTATTTCGCCATTCATGTTTCTGATGCAGAAATAGACCTCCGATAGTTCGAAGAGTACTATCAATTCTAGATAACAAAATCTTCCACATTCTGTTGACCCTAGTTCCTCAGATCATGCCAGGAGGGGATCAGCTGGGGTGGTAGGGTCCTTGATGCTTTTGAAATCAAACCAGCAAATGCACGCTCCCCTCACGCAGGTTGATCTGTTTAAAGTAGCTTGCTTAGCTGCACTGCCTTTTCTTTTATCTTTTGTTCACTATTACGTTGAGTTATTGTAGAATCCACCACTCATGACAGAAGATATGCATGAAGAACGACTCCAAGCAGTTGAAGCCCTCGGAGATACCTTTGTAAGCCTGAAATTCCCTTGTCTTTACTTTCTTTTTTCAGTCCTATAAAATGTGTGTGAAGTAAACTAGAAGATCAACTTTTCACTATAGGCAAATTCCTATGCAAATCTACCATTTTTGTTGAGATTATGTGCTTGTGTCTGGTTTTTTTTTGTTGAACAGAGTTTACGATATAATCATTTTAAATTGAAACATTATATCTTTGTTATTACAAAGCTTTTCAGTTCAACTGGAGAAAGAAATCTTGTCATCGAGTAAGAATACTTTCGTCACTGATAAGTTATACAGTGTCATTCTTGGTATCTGAACCTGAGTGAATCTTTCTCCCAAATGTTGATATTTTGAAGGGATTCCTGAAATCTCTCATGTCAAAACTAGACTAGCAGCTTAATGATCCTTTTGTTCAAAGTTTGGAGGGGAAGGTTCTTAAGAAATAATAGAGAAAAGTTCTGTATATGCTTGAACAGGCCGTTACTTCATTCCTTCTTTTTATTATGCTTAACCACATGAAGCCTCTCTTGCTAATCTCTCAGAATTGAGATTTCTTTCATCAGTTAATGAATCTTCAGATGTAGTTTTTCTGGAACTTTGATTTAGAATTAGATGCTTATTGTGTAAACTTCGTGTGTCAAAATGCCAGTTATCTCTTGCCTCTGAAGAGGACAAATGACATGTGCTACAAAAAGATTATCACTTATAGCCTGAATGTTTTTAGTTGCAGTATATATTTTTATATGACGGTTAATTTTGGTACTATTTGAACTAGACATGTCAGCATTTAAAGCTGTGAATTCTGATGCTGTATTCTAAAATTTCATCCGATGGCATTCTCCTAGGGATTGGGAGAATGATGATAGTAGGGAGGGTGGAGTATCTCAAGCTGATACGAGAAACATTTCAAACAATGGGTGGCCTCCTAGAGGAAAGCTTTCTCAGAGAATGTCCGATTATGGGAATTCGTAGAGAAAGATTTGGACGATGCTCCTGCAATTCTGGCCTTAGCCCCTGCTTTGCCTTCGAATTTTGAAGGTAGTTTCTTCATTTTTTGTTTTAAATGTTGTATAGACCTAATCTAAAGGATGGATTGGTGGGATTGGATGATTAGGAGTTTTGATCCTAACCTTGATCCTAATCTTTTCTTTTCTGTGCTGATTCTTTATACATGTTCTCACATATGAATTCGGAGTAAAGTTGGTGTTTGTACAAGCTGTTCTATGTAGGTAGGGGTACATTGTTGATGTAATCTTAAAGGCTACTGAACTGTACATTGTTTTTATGTTAGTTGATGTTTTAATCTTCTCAATTCTTTGTATTTTCAGGGTAAACTTAAAGTGCTTCAAGTCTTGAAGAAATGTGAAGCTTTTGAAGATAAATATTAAAACAGACTGTTGATCCTTGATATTAAGTGTAATCCATGGTTGAATTTGTATCATATATGCGGGATTTTAATTCTGAAGAACTGATTTTGGTGATGTAGAATTTAAATTACATATTCAGTATTTTTCTTAAATTTTGAATTAAGTAATGTATTTTTAATATTTTTTAAAAGTGTTCTGGTCCAATTCGGTTTATTTGGATTAGATCCGAACTCAAACCGACACCAAATTCCAAATTTGGTTCGGTTTATTCGGGTCGGTTTTGGTTTTGGAATTTTTAGAAAAAAACCGAATAAATCGAACCGAATAAATCGAAACCCGAATAAACCGAACCGACGCCCACCCCTACGCTCGGGGGACCCGAAATTCAAGAAGATCTAGATCTTATAGCGTACATCTGTGTCGACAACTTCAACTCGTCGAAGTGAAAGGTTGAAGAGCAAAGGAACTAGTGTGGGCGTTGAGGTTGGATATTTGTACAGGTTGAGGGAAGGGGAGAAAATGGCCCCTCCCATTGCAAGCCAAGACATGCCCACAACACCAGTCGAAGCTTCTGCAGGACCTGGCCCAACGACCCTTCTCATCAAAGGGTCATAGGCCGGGACCCTACCCGGAGCTTCAGGAGCAGAGATTACCATCGAACCAGCCGAGGGAAGTGGCATCGCAATACATTTGTTTGGATTGTGAGGTGTCGATGGCCATCTCACGGAGTGCTCTGGCGATTCGCAGGTAGAGGCTTATGAACAACGATTCCAAGAAAATTGTGTGGCAGATGAAGCTAGGGGATCCCCGCGGAGCTTTGATCACATCATGCAGATGTTGGTAGCGACAGGTTATTATGTTGCACCCCCCGATGGCCCTTCACTATTTAATAACTGTGATACCTTTAATGACTCATGGTCCTTTGGTGGCCCTGGAAGTGCAGATCAGAGCTACCCCTGGCAAGCCAGATGTGCAGAGTCCCGTACATGGGGTATGCTAGGGAGGCTCACGGCCAAGCCCCAACCATCTTTCCCTGATCATATGCAGGTGAGTTACCCCATGTATGCTTCGATGCCGGTTTATCCTCTCCAGGGCATCGAGCGGGGTCGAGGATTCATACCTTAGGTGAGGGTCCCAGACCTTGCTGGTGGTCAAGGGGGAATACCCTTCATTCACCCAGGGGATCTTTGAGGACCCAATCAGAACAGGGGACACTAGTATGGCGGAGCTGAGACAGTTTTGGGCAGGGAGTTTAATAGGTTGATAGGGCCAATGGGGTAAACTGTCGGGTCTCCATTCGGCTTGGTGGTGACAAAATCTCACTGGCCTCAGGACATGAAGCCACCAGAAGGGCTTTCTACTTACTCGGGGGATTCAGACCCACGAGAGTTTATCCAAACTTTCCTCGGGTTGATAAATTCTAGAGATTTCGATGAGAGGTTAACATGCAAGTTGGTGGGTAGTTACCTTCGAGGAAAAGCCTAAGAGTGGTTCAACAAGCTACCAAGGGATTCACTGCATTTGTATCGAGACTTCAGTGGGGTCTTACGGATTAAGTATTGCTAGAAAAATAAATTCACCAACACATTGATGAAACTGTACCAAACAAAACAGAAATAGGGGGAGTCAACTGCCACCTTCTACCAGAGGTATGTCGCTGACACCTTGGGGGTTGTCGAAGGTACGAAGAATGAAATTATCCAAGGATATCTGTTGGGAATAAAGAACTTGGATTTGTATAGGAAACTGCCTGTGAATGCCCCAAAAACACTTCAACAGCTCCAAGAGGTCATAGAACAGCATTCGAAGGTGGAGGAAGCCATTGGAAAGAAGAAATAATGGCTAATGCCCAAGAAGTCTAAATCTACTGACCCTCGGGGTAAGAGACCAGTCAAAAGGCCAACCTTCGAAAAATACATGGCCATATGCCGTTCCCCAGCAAACATATTGAGTATTTATAGAGGAATTTTCAAACCACTACCTCCCATGAATGATGGAAATCAGGCCTTCATGAATCAAAGAGCCACCAATAAGTTCTGCGATCACCGAAAGGATTATAGGCACAACACGAACAAATGCGCCCATCTTCAATTCGAGATTGACCGATGCAAGAGAGAATGCCTCTTAAAAGAGCCCTTCCATCAACCCTATCGAGATGATAACCTGAGGCACATGAATGACAGAAGAAATAGGTGACCCTCTAAGAAAAACTTTGATGCTAGAAACAAGGAAGATCGTGGCCCCCAGAGTTGGCGACACGAGCATCACGATGAGCCACCACGAAACCCCCCAGTAGAAAATAGGAACGAAAGGAATCCTGCCGTTCACAAGGTGGTAAATGTTATCAATGGTGTTGTTGGTGAAAGGTATTTGAATGCAATTATGAAAGCACATTTATGACAAGTTCCAACAGGAGAGCCGGTGGGGAAGAGGCTTTACCAGATGAAAATGATCACATTCTCTGAGGCAGATGCAGTACCAAACCAAATGCCCATGTCGAGCCCTTGGTTATTTCGGCAGTAATTGGGAACGCGCTAGTCAAAAGGGTGTTCGTTGACGATGGAAGTGGAGTGGAGATCATGTTTTTGAATTTCTTCGATCATCTTGGGATTGGGCGTACGAATCTGAAAAAGTCTACCTCACCTTTGTCAGGGTTCACTGGAAAGATAGTCTATCCAATAGGGGAGATTACCCTGCCTGTAAGGATGTCAGATGGGAATAGGGGGGTCACGGTACACTACAGCTTTGCAGTCATCAATGCTTTCTCTCCATACAATGTGATCTTAGGAAGACCTTGAATGTGCCAAGCTCGAGCAGTGTGGTCGCTATACCATCTGATAATGAAGTTCCTAACAGAAAATAGAGTGGCATCCATCCGAGGGGATCAGGCAGTTGCTCAAAGTCGTAACTACAAAGCAGTAAAAGGCGTGGGGAAAGCAAGAGGCATATCTTCGGTGTATGGGAAGGCAGGCCAGCCGATACCCAACCACTCTCCATTCAAGATGTGGGGACCATGATGGTGGGAAGTATGATGCCTGAAATGGTAAGGAAGGAATTGAAGGCTCTATTGGATCATTACTATGATGTGTTTTCCTGGGACAAGTTAGATTTGACAGGGGTGCCAGCAGAGTTAGCGGTACATAAGTTGAACATCGACCCTTCGATAAAACCTGTTAAGCAGAAATGAAGAATGTTTTCCCCCAAGAGAGCTGAGGCGATTAAAGCTGGGTGGATAAACTTCTCACTGTGGGGGTTATCGAATAAGTGTTATACCCCTAGTGGTTGACGACCTTAGTCCTGGTCCTAATACCAGATAGGACATGGCGCATGTGCATTGAATTCAGAGATTTGAACAAGTGTTGCCCAAAAGATAGCTACTCATTGCTTTCGATGGATTAGCTGGTGGAGGCGATAATAGGTCATCAAATCCTGGCCTTTTTATACCAATAAAGGTTACCACTAAATACTGATGGTAGAGGAGGACAAGGAGAAGACTTTGTTCATTATGGATATGGCACCTTTTGTTATAAGAAACTGCCATTTGGGTTAACAAATGTAGAGGATACTTATCAATGGTTGGTGGACAAACTCTTTAAGAAGCAGATTGGGAAGAATCTGGAAATCTATGTTGATGATATGGTGGTAAAGAGTGTAACCTACGATCAGTTTTTGCCTGACCTAGGCAAATTTTTTTAGGGCTTGCGGGGGTCAAATTTAAAGTTGAACCCTTTGAAGTGTGTGATTGGGGTTGGTGTTAGAATTTTTTGGGGATTCATGGTCTTGGAGAGAGGATTGATTTTAACCCAAAAAAATAGTAACCTTGATGAACATGAAGAGTCCTCGCAATGCGAAAGAAGTACAGAGATTGACAGGATGTTTGGCAGCATTAAGTATATTCTTATTAAAGGGTGCAGAGAAACATCTACCCTTTTTTTATGTATTTCGCAAAGCCAAAAAGTTTGAATGGACAAAAAGTTGTGAGAAGGCTTTCACAGTTTTAAAGGAACACCTCAAAACCCTACCTACGCAGATGAAGCCGGAAGAAAGGAGAGTTTTTATACCTTTATATCTCAGTGTCTGCCCTGGCCATTAGTGTTGTTCTAGTGAAGGAGAAAGAAAGGAAACAACACCATATATACTTCATTAGCAGAGCCCTATAAGATCTGGAAATAAATTATACCGCCATAGAAAGACTAATCTTAGCATTGGTCCATGCTGCTTGAAGATTGAGACCTTATTTCTAGGGTCATCCCATATTCGTGCTCACAAATTATCTGATAAGACAGATACTCCTAAAACCCAAAGCCTCAGGGAGAATGATGAAATGAGCTATAGAACTATGGGATCAAAGGGAAAACCCATAGGGTTGCGATCAAAGGGAAAACCCTAACAGATTTCATTGTGGAAACTACGGGCCCCATCGAACACATATGTACAACTAAAAAAAGGGGAATATGGAAGCTATTTGTAGATAGATCATCTCATTTGGGGGGAAGTGGAGCAGGGGTACTACTCACTAGCCCCGATGGTTCTGATTATCCTTACGCCCTGTATTTCAAGTTTAGAGCCACAAACAATGAAGTGGAGTACGAGGCTTTGATCATTGGTCTTCAACTGGCTAAAGAGATGAGGGTAGAAAATATGGAAATATTCAATGACTCACAAATCATGGTCAATTAGGTGAATGGGGAATACGAAGCACTAGAAGCTAGTCTGCAGCACTATTTGGATGGTAGTGAAACCTTTATTAAAGTGTTTTCGATCATACACTCTTTCACAAGTACCAAGGGAGAAAAATCACAAGGCAGATACCTTGAGCAAATTAGCTTCTTCTGATTTGGGTGAATTGGCGCAAAAGGAAGTAAAGTTTGAAACCTTGTATCAGCGAAGCTTCAAAGAAATCATTGTGATGGCAGTTTTTGAAAGAGAAACATGGATGACCCCCCATCTTTCGATACCTTCAAGATGAATTGCTCCCAGAAGACCCCATCGAAGTGCGGAAAGTTTGACTCAAAGTACCAAAGTATGTTATACAGGGTGGAACCTTGTATCGAAGGGGGTATCTACAACCCTTACTTCGTTGTTTCGCCCCTATCGATGCACATTACTTGATGTAGGAAGTCCACGAAGGAATCTGCAGTATTTATCAGGGAGCCCAATTAGTAGCAAGGAGAATGATTTTCGCTGGGTACTATTGGTCAACCACGTTCGAAGATGCCGACATGTATATCCAGGCTTGCAACTAATGCTAAAAACATGGGCCTATAACCCATGTCCCTTAGGTAGAAATGATCAACATATACAGTTCTTGGTCATTCAATAAGTGGGGAATAGACCCGGTGGGACCTTTTCTAGAAGCACCCGAGAGGTTCAAGTATATGATAGTGGCGTTGATTACTTTACTAAGCGGGTCAAAGTCGAGCCATTGGAAAACATCAAGGGAAAATCTGTCATTTCATTATGTTAGAAGAATATCGCCAGTCACTTTGGTATACCAACAGTGTTCATTATAAACAATAGAAGCCAATTCACGAATGATCCCTTCAAGAGTTGGTGTGAGGAGTTCAAAATCTAACTAAAAGTCACATCAGTATATCACCCATAAGCAAACGGGCAAGTTGAAGTCACCAACCGAACCCTTGTTAATGGAATCTGAAAGAGACTAGAGGGAGCAAAGGGAAACTGGGTCAATGAACTGCCCAGTGTGTTATGGTCTTATCGAACAGTGAAGTCTTCTACCATGGGAGATACACCGTAAGGGCTAGTATATGGCTCAGAGGCTTTGATACCCGTAGAAATTGGCATGCCCAATCCTAGAATGACGATAGCCAGCGATGCCAGCAATGAAGACAATTGTTGCCTCGACTTGGATCTGTTAGAAGAAAGACAAACCTTGTAATCGATCCTTGAAGCCAAAGTCAAGGAAAAGGTGAAGCGATATTATGATCGAAGGGTGAAAGGATCACAGTTCATTGTGGGAAACCTCATCATGCGAAAATATAAGAAGAGCAAGCAGGAACCATAGGGGAAGCTGGCCCCTATTTGGGAAGGACCTTATAGAGTGCTCGAAGCCCACCCAAGGGGGAGCTAAACCTTGGGTTCGATGAATAGCGACTACATTCCTAAGCGATGGAACGTAGTAAACCTTCGACAGTATCACCAACTGTAGGAACGGTTAGCCTTAGATCATATGAGGTTAAAGAATGGCTAATTTCACTGTGTAATTATTCCTAGATTTGTATGCTATGCACAATAGCTGGTTGATTTAATGAAATTTTTTACACTTCCCCAAATTACAGTGCAAAATTCTCGCTCTTAAGCGATCAAAAGTTTTCTTTTAAGCGTCAAAGTAATTCTCGCTCTTAAGCAATCGAAAGCTCACTTTTAAGCATCAAAGTAATTATCGCTCTTAAGAGATCGAAGGCTCACTTTTAAGGGTTGAAGGATACTCTCGCTATTAAGCGATCGAAAGCTTGCTTTTAAGCATCAAAGCAATTCTCACTCTTAAGAAATCAAAAGCTCATTTTTAAGCGTCAAAGTAATTCTTGCTCTTTAGCGATATAAAGCTCGCTTTTAAGCGTTGAAGGAAATTCTCGCTCTTAAGCGATCAAACGCTCACTGTTAAGCATCCAAGTAATTCTCACTCTTAAGATATTTAAAGCTCGCTTTCAAGAATCAAAGTAATTCTCTCTCTTAAGTGATCAAAGGCTCGCTTTTAAGCATTGAAGGAAATTCTCGCTCTTAAGCGATTGAAATATCGCTTTTAAGCATCAAAGTAATTATCGCTCTTAAGAAATCGAAAGCTCTCTTTTAAGCATCAAATTAATTCTCGCTCTTCAGCGATCAAAAGCTCTCTTTTAGGCGTTGAAGGAAATTCTCGCTCTTAAGTGATTGAAAGATCGTTGTTAAGCAGCAAAGTAATTCTCGCTCTTGAGCATTTGAAAGCTCACTTTAAAGCGTCAACGTAATTCTCGCTCTTAAGCGATCAAAAGCTCACTTTTAAGTGGCAAAGTAATTCTCGCTCTTAAGCAATCAAAAGCTCACTTTTAAGCGTTGAAGGAAATATTTGGTCTTAAGCGGTCGAAAGCTTGCCTTTTAAGTGCAAAGGAAATTCTTGTTGTCATGCGATCAAAGGCTTGCTCTTAAACATCAAGGAAATTTTTGCTCTTAAGCGGTCAAAAGTTAATTGCTAAGCACATGAAACATTCTTTTTTAATTGACAAAAAAATTGTTTTAAATGCCAAAACGTACTTTTTTGGTAATCGAATACTAACTGTAAGTGATCTAAAACTCACCTCCAAGCAAGAAATAGCTATTTTTTTGTGATAATCAAATGTTTTGAAATTTAAAAAAAATTTGTGTCTGGTTGAATCCAATCACTTAATACGTTCTTAAGCAGCGCAGTAAAGAAATTGAACAGTTCGTTCTCAAGTGATAAAATTGGTCCACCTGCCTTATTAGGATATTCTCGTAAGACAACTACCTAAGAGGTTATATGAGTAGAAACTTTATTAAGGTATAACATACAACACGTGCTCATTCAAAACATTGAATGTTCTCGAGCTTCACCCCAGTAGTGATGGTGAATAGGCGATCGACCTTGCTGTCTGAAGCCTCGGGGATTGGGTTGACACGTTGCCTTCAACAAGGTATCAAGCCTTCAGAAAGTGATGATTCCCTCTCCACATCACCCTCGACAACTAGTGTTGTCTGCCCATCAACATTATGAACCCGTACAGGGGTTCCTTCCACAGGGTCGACCAATAAAATTCAATTAAAAGAGTCAGCAGGAGTTGTAATTTGAGGTTGGGGATTACTCTGAGGCTGAGTTTTCTACCTTATCTGAGCTTTCACGTTTGATTGGCCCTGCTTCTTAGAAATTCTTGTTTACCCTTCGGAGCAATCTCGGATGAAGGACCCCTATTCAAAGGACTTGCTCCTTGGAAGTGGGCGTTATTTTCTGACTGAATGCGCTCTTTCCAATCACAAATGGCATCAAAGGCTGAGCAGTAGTTTGTGTCTCTATCCAAACCTTTTGGAAGCATAGCCATATCAGTGTCATACAAAAACTTAGAGATGCCACCAATAGGGCCCATGCCAAGAACCTCGTATGATAATCCATGTGCTCGAAGGCTATTCAAATAGAGTTGGATCGTGGCAGTATGGGCTCAACACCTGGCTTGAAAATTGGGAGTTCTGGCTTGCGATCTTACTTCAAAACCATTGGTTATCCTCAATAACCCCTTGCAGCCTTGAAACTTCCTTAGTTAGAAAATTGTTTCGTTCAATCATCTTGACAATTTGGGATTAGAGCTTCTTAACTTCATTCTAATAGCACATGGTGTCACCCTACTGACTCAAATTAATATATAAGCTAGCATCAGTAAGACACTTATACAAACTAGGATATTCGTTCTTCATCTCTCATAAAGTATCCTGATGACTGAGTTCATTAGCAGTGTATGCTTTGTCTATTATAGCAAGGGCAACAGCTGATTGACCAGTCATGGAGTCACCCTTCGCTTTATTAAGAATCTCTCTTATCGAAGGGTTGCTGCTATCTTTCCATGATGACAGCTCTTTGTTAGCCTTGTCTAAAATCTCACTCAAATGCCAACTTGGGCATAGCCTTTGAGAACTCTACCTTAACTGTAACAAGCTCTCAAATGGACTTTTCCAGCTCATCTCTAAAAAACGTGTTTTAAAAACAAATAAGGAATAAAAGTCAAACATCCAAGCCTACTTGATTGATTTAATAATCATCCCAAAAGCATTCATAAAATGACGTTCGATAACCAACATTAAAGTACAGCTCAAAGTTTGAAAAAAGGGGGGGGAATTAGAGCTCATACATCTCGCTCCTTATGTCCTACGTTAGGGTTAGTCTCTTCATTCGCAGCTTTGCCTTGGGCGTTCCCTCTCTTGCCCTTGCTCCCTTTGGATGATTTCTTGCCAGAATTCAAAGAAGGCTCAGGAACTGCAAGGTCTCGAAGCTTTGAAGCTGAATAGAATCGCTTCCCCTTTTTGATGACATCGAGAAGCTGAAACTTGAAGCCACTTGGACTTGAAAGTTGACCCCACTCTTCTTGTACCTTCTTCTTAGCATCGGGATCAGTGCGAGCTTCAAGAGCCTTAACTTTCTCAGGAGTAAAGAAATAATACACCCAATTGTAGACGCTGGTTTAAGTCTATGCCTTGCCAAGCCCGAGAAGGTTAACGAAGGCATCGCTCAAATCTTGGTACCCCATCAGCCTATCAGCAAAGGTTAACAGCAAAGCATGCTGAGCCTCTAACAAGCACCTCTTCTAGAGGTGCTTCTCTTCTTTTTCCTTTGACTTCCTCATATCTTCCTCTAAATTATCCATCTTCTTCTGCACCTTAGCGCATTCTTCTTTCGAGCATCTTCAATGGCTGCTTCAATAGGACCATGCAGGAGGGAAAATACATGGCTAGAGAAGACAGAAGATGATTACAAGGCCGATCAAACAACCACAACCACTTAAAAATAATACAGCCAATAAAGTATTAATGTACCAAAGTTTTGATGTAATAAGGGAATGCATAAGCAAGAAATAAAGACCAATATACCGAGAGTTCGGTGCCTATATCCCCAAGATATTCCAGTGATAGGCTATCATTGTCAACATTATAGTGAAGATTGTCAGTTTTATCTTTGTTGGAGGGTCCAGCTCTTCGAACCTTGGTTTCTTTGATTGCCTCACCTGGACAGGAGGCTTCTCTCAAGACCCTATCTGAGCATGAGCTAGGGTAGGCTGCCTAGGTGAAATCTTTTCCTTCATGGTCCCCTTACGCTCAAGAGCGTTAAAGAAATGCTGAATGATTTGCTGAGGCATATATACTTTGTGGACCCACTATGGCTAAACAAAAGGTTTTGTACCCTTAGTGGTGGCATGGTGATAAGTATTAGTGTCTAAGGGCTCAGGCTCTTGAAGATGCTCTACGTCTTCACGAAGTCTTTCCGGGATCACATGTTTCACTTTTTTGGTCTCAGAAAGGATATCACGATTCCATCGAAGGCATCGATAGGCTCCCGTGCAGTTGAAAGATGAGGCCTTATTTAGCCACCCTGAGTTATTAGAAAGAGGAATGATAAACCTTCAACCCGATAACCTATTACTCAAGGTAAAGGTATTCCTCACGTATCGATTGCTGATTAAAAGGTATACAACTTGAAATAGTTCATATCGGGGATCTACGTTCACTTCCTTACATCGAACCAGGAAGGCCATTATTATTACTATTACATTGGGATGAAGTTGGGACAAAATGACATTGAACTCCTCCATGAGGCTCGATAACAATGAGGGGAAAGGAAAACAAAGACCCGACCTAATATGCCTACTATAGGTCACGGCTCTCCATATAGGCAAAGAAGCATAATCATCTACTACGAAGGTTTTTAGTTGGGCATTAAGAGGGAGGCATTGGTACGATGGGATTTCTCCGATAAGCTTTCTTACTTCTTTGGGGAAAGGTATTCCGCCGAGCTGTCACCCTTCGACAAAGGTTGAGTACTATGAACCTCTGGCTCCAAGGTTCGTACAAAATCTCATTTGGACCCCTTTTAATCCCAGAACCATTTATGTGTTCAAGGCTACCCCTCGAAGGCCTAACCAAATCCTCACCCAGAAGCTGACCCTGCTTTCAAGATTCGACCCCATGATATCAACCCCCTCATTCAGGCTAAAACCCTCGCTAGGGCCGCAAACAGACCTCACTGAGTCCGTACTCTTGGAACCGATCAAAATCTTGACTGATCGAAGATATATTTTGCCAAAAGAAAAGGAGTTAACATCGCCAGAAAATATTTTCTGCGATAAACTACCTTTCTCATCACTTCTCTCAAGATCTACAGGGGGACGAGATGAAGAAAAAATAGGGACATCACTAGGATCCATTAGAAGTTACTTGTTGGAAAGAAGATGGAAGAAAGATAGAACTTGGGGGCTGAAGGAGTAAAACTTCTCGAAGAAAAACCTACAGAGAGAATAGTGAGAGTGAAAAAAAGAAAAGAGCATTTTTTGGAGCTATATTTAGATGGAGATGAGAGATAAATGTGAGGTAATAATTACCTGAAAAGGGGGAAATATGAAAAGGCGCAAAAAAGTTGAAAAGCCTATTCAAGGTTATTCCACACGCGCGTCATTCACCCGCTTTAAATACTTTCACACGCCTCTTTCAAAATCCCAAAAGTCAAGATGTTAGAGAAAAATCTAAGTGCTCCCTGTGAGTCAGAAGGCAAGGAAAGCTCAAAGGTAGTCCTTCTTCTAGGGAACCACATCATGAGTTGAATGGTACATAAAGCCTTCAAACCTTCAATAAATATATCAACCTTCAATGATTATTGCCTTCGACCACCGAAGGATCACTTAGTTTTTTTGGGGGCTTTTGATGACATGGTAGACTTAAACCTATTTGGATAAATAGTCCCACCACCTAAAAAGAGGCCTGAGTCCAAGTCATATGCAAATGAGCTTGATAATGGGTCATTCAGCAGAAGACAAAGGAAGCTAGGTCATAGACCAAGGATATTAGGGTTTAGTAATAGTATCAATAGGAAGACATGTCTTCTATATTTGGTAACACTCTATTTTCCTACTTTTACCCTCTACAAAATTGCTTACTAGACCATCGGAGAATCTTTCCCCGGAGTTCCCGGGGTCTGTTTCTTTTTTATAGATCACAGGCTGTGCTGGATCAGATCCGGGTTGGGTTGTGAACGAAAGTCACCATACGCATCAAGTAGATTGGACAGAGTATGAATGTTTGGAATTGAATATAAGTATGAATTTGATTAAAAAGTAAAAGGAATATCTTATAATGAAATACTTAAATCCATTATTATTATTATTTTTACCCAAATTTTAGAGAATCCGTCTCTTGATATGCAATATTTCCTTAAATTATGGAAAGATTAAGGTTTAAATTGAAAATAAAATAAAATTTGTGGAATGCATCAATCAGATTATAAACTCATAATTACTGCACGTTGTGTAATAAAAGTTTAGTGTTGCAACTAAAACCTTTTATTTTTCTATTATTTTAATTAAACTTTGTCTTTCCATAGGTTTATGAAAAGACCGTCTTTCCCACAGTACTACAAATTAGAGCTATAATAACACTTTATAAAAATTAATTAAAATGTCACAATAGCTTATAAAGTGTAACTTAAACTTTTGAAAATGTTACAAAAAGGTTACCTGACTTTTAAGAAGTCTTACGTTAGGTCTAATGTAATATCGCATAAGGTAATACATGTAAAAGTGTTACAATAGCACCTGAAGTAACACTTTTACTAGTATTACCTTATGCAATGTTACATTAGATCTAACATAACACTTTTTAAATTTTAGGTAACACTTTTCAAAAGTTTAAGTAACCCTTTATAAGCCACTGTAACATTTTAAATAAGTGTTACAATGAGAGTGTTATATTAGGCTTAGTTTGTAGTAGTGCAAAGACATTATCAATTTTAAATTTTAATATTAATTTTTTTTGAGTCCCTCTCTTGAAATAAGTTCTTTCCATAAGACATCTCAAGACCAAGGTTTAAGGTGAAAATTAGAAGAAATGAAGATAAAATGTTCAGGTTGAATGAATCGAGTTATAAACTTTATAACTACTACAAGTTGTATAATAAATTTTTAATATTGCAACTAAGACCTTTTACCTTTTATTATTTTAATTAAACCTCATCTTTCCATAAGCCTATGGGAAAACGGTCTTTCCCAAGACTTTGCCTTGTTTTTAAACCCCCTGATAGAGGTTAAGCCCAGGAAGGCCATTGGGCCGAAGGTGTGGCAGCCCAGCTAGGGGAATATATAATACTCTAACTTAATTACTGGATTTATGGGTAATTAAGGGAGATAATTAAGGAGAATATTATTTAGGACATGGAGTATAAATACAAGGTACACATTTACTTATCATTCATTCTATCTTAATCATATCAAACTTTTGGGCTAACTTATGCATCAGAGTGCTGACCCTATAAACCCATGAACAATTTTATTGCAGGTCCATTTAAGAAGAACTTAAGCCCACAAACCGGTTGGTTTTCGGAAATGCATCAAGTGGCGTCGTCTATGGTGGCAACTAAGCCGGATCAAAGGTTTTAAGAGTTTATGTCCACGGCTGTTCGAAGGAGTGAAAGGTTGAGGTCAATAGGAATGGGGACAGGATCTCCGCCAAGGTTAACATCGGAGAATCCAGGAGTAGAAGGCAATGCCCATGTCGAGGACATCAAAATGGATAATATGTAAACATCGGGAATGGAGTTGCATGCTAGGCCTATTACAGACGCATGTCGTGATGAGGGGCAAACCTCAGTGGCATTTGGAGCAAATCCCCTGGCGCCAATCCAGAATAAGTACTGGGACCCTCGAGGATACAGGAAATGATGGGAGAGCAAGAACAAGGAAACATCGATTCCCTACTTGAAAGTGTAGCCGACCCGAGGGATGGAAGGTTCACGGGGATTTTGGGAGACTCATATATGGAAGCATACGGTCAACACGAACAAGGAAATTAGAATGCGGGGAGGGCGATGATGTGCCCATTTTATACTGTTATATTAAGACTTTTAGGATTCACTTTTGTACACTTTTGTGCTCTAAATGTGACATTTTTCCTTGAAGTTCTCTTAGGAGGGTTAAAAGCAACTTTTACATTTTTATTACATTTCTAGAGAATTTTGTATGACAAGGCAATTTGTTTGAAGATTTTTAAGACTTTGAAGACTACCTTTAAAGATTTGAAGACTTTTATTTGAGCTTTTGAAGATTTAAAGAAGTGAAGACGTGAAGAGAAGATGAGGATATGAAACAAGAAGAAGAAAGAAATCAAAATGCTCAAACTAGGAACCGTTGTGAGGTCATCGCAAGCCCGTCGCAACTCGCGACAAATGAAAGGTCAGAAATTATTCTTTCTCTTTGTACTATAAATACTCACATTATCCTCTCCTCTTCAAGAACACGAATCCAGTCTCTTCTTCCTGCATTTTTCTGGGTTCAAACCCTAGTTTTTCTTTCTTTCTTTTCTTATTTTTGTAGGTTAATCATGTCTTTTAATTGTCTAGCTTAGTTTTATCTTGGGAGCAATGGATTGAAGCTTCCATTTCTATGTAGTATGAACCATATATATATATATATATATATATATATATATATATATATATCTATTTGGTGCTTTTGCTATTGTGCATTTATTGAGCATTGAATGTGAATTGTTAGTTGCATCAATGTTGTTGGAAGCTTGAGTATATGAATTTCTTGTATGATTACTTGTTAGGGTTGGGAGAAAGTAGCTAACTCTCCCCTCTTTTAATGTGGAATCCAAGAGCATGAGTTAGAGCTTCTTAAATGATGTTGGTGTGTTGAT
The DNA here is from genome assembly GCA_037428765.1 of Rubia yunnanensis. Taxonomy (NCBI): domain Eukaryota; kingdom Viridiplantae; phylum Streptophyta; class Magnoliopsida; order Gentianales; family Rubiaceae; genus Rubia; species Rubia yunnanensis. The sequence goes on from CM075068.1 coordinate 83,184,427, forward strand.
AATTGCTAAATGAATGCAATGATGTCGAACTCGTTGTCATTTTTTTTTAGGTAGCAAATGAGAGAAGTCTATGAATGTTGATCGTTCTTGACTAATCTTGTGTAAATGCATAAAATTGGTTAAATGCTTAGACACGGTGTAGTGTTTATAAGTGTTGCCAAGCTTGTTGATTCTTCGTGCTAAATGTCATCAATGGGATACCTTTAGTCGTGTTTCGGCTAAGGGAGTCATTGGTGAGGTTTGACAAGAGGTTTCAAATTCACTCTTGCAAACTACTATCTAAGAAGGATATAAGATTTATCTTCACAACAAGTAGTCGAAGTAGAAAATAAATTGTTTTGCTCATTCTTGAAGCCTTTGTTATTTAGCATCCATGTGTTCTTAATGCTATGTTTCACTTCATTTATGCCATGGTTTGTTTGAGAATAGGAAGTGTTTGTATGATTGAAGTGCTAGGGTGTTAGGAAAGTGATGAATTCGTTAGCTCCTTTGAATGAAAATCTAGGAACATGAACTTAGAACTTCTTGTGCATAATGTGTTCTGATTCTTGCTAGATAAGTATGTTAATGTGGATTGTTCTCATATTTATCCTATAGATGCAATGAAAGGTTGAACCTTGAATGTGGTTTGTTCTAGGTTTAGCCAAATAAATGCTATGTTTAGTTAAATGGCTATGTCTTTGGTAGAAGGCTTGATGTTGTCAAATCTATCATCTTTCGTGTATAATTCCATTGATGAAATACCCCTATGGTCGTTGTTTGTCTAGGGTGATCATCAATGAGGTTTGCAAATGATCGTTGTTTGTCTTTGCAAATTACTATTAAGAGGAATGAATGTTGATCTTCTATTGGCATTCCCCGTAGGAAATAAATGCGATAGGATGAGTGAATGGTTCAATGATCTACATTTGGTTTGGAAGTGGATATAAATTGCCCCCAAGGCTTTATCTTTTGTAGTTTTAAAACCCTTTTTTCTTAGTTTTGTTTGATAATTTAGAATAGTTGCTTGAATTTTCTAATTTTCTTGTCTTTTAACTTTCATAAATTAGGACCACCAAACAACCAACACCCCCCCCCCTTTTACATGATTTTATATGCATGTATATATATATATATCTACTCCTAGCATAATAGCAACCTTTTGTGCTTAAATTCTTGAGAAAATCCCCCTTCTTCGTGAACGACCCCGACTTGCCACTATCTACTTAGTTGTAGATAGTAACCAGGCTTATAAATATTAACTTTGAGAGGTATGACGATGGCCTCCTAGGTGACCCTAATTCAAGATGTGGAACGAGCAGCTTAGGTCTTGGCTGCGGCTGGCTATCGAATCACCCCTCTTTCAAGGGATGATAGGGCCATACCGGGAGCATTACCGCCCTTACCTATGGGAATAACTACGGGATGGGCCTCTCAATCCCCAATAGCCTACCCTTATCAGGCATATGCTGGAGAAGCTCTACAGGCTATGCCTCAGCTAACTATTCAGGGTTACTCCCAAGGTCCTGTATATTCGTTACCCCTACTAGCCCCATCTGCTCCTGCTCTTGACCTGGCAGGTCCAGGAGCAGCATATGGAATAATGGCCTCTGGCATGCAAGGATACGGGATTATGGGAATCAATAAGGGGATTTACAATCCTTATGTCCAACAACCACCAGCAGCAGCATACCCGAACCTCGAACAACATTGGATGAACCTGGGATACGGAGTGATCCAACCTCCTTATATGACACAGTTAGGCAGTCACAACAGGGGGCTGAACCTGCCAGAGGGGCAACAGGAACCCCCCTCGGATAGTACAAGTGAATCATTAAGAAAGGAATTGGATAGGTTGATTGGCCCCTTGGGCCAGGTTGCGGGGTCTCCTTTCAGCTCGGTGATCACCGGGGTTCGATGACCAATATAAGTGAAACTTTCGGAAGTACTTTCCACGTACAGTGGTGAAATTGACCCTTGAGAGTTCATCCAGACATTCCTGGGCTTGATGAATTCCTAGGGATTTTGCTAAGAAATTAACATGCAAGCTGGTAGGTAGCTACCTGCAAGGAAAAGCACAGGAGTGGTTCAATAAGTTTCCAAGGGTCTCGCTTTGATCGTATCAGGATTTCAATGAAGCATTTTTGAGCCAGTATGCACAGAAGAAGAAGTTTACCAAAACCCTGTTGGAACTCTACCAGACGAAGCAAAAGGCGGGGGAAAGCTTGGAAGCCTTCTATCATCAATATATGGATGAGAGTTTGGAGGTGATAGAAACAACAGAGAATAAGGTAATCCAAGGGTAGTTGTTGGGGATGCATGATTTATAATTGTACAAAAAGCTAAGTACTAATAACCCCAAGAATTTGCAAAAACTTTAGAAGGTAGTAGAGCAGTATTCAAGGGTAGAGGAGGCAACTAGAAGGAAAAGAGATAGCCAAGCAGAAAAAGTGGGAAGAAATGTAGAGCATAGAGGAAAAAGACTAGTCGAACCAATAAGTACACCATTCGAAAGGTATAATCCATTTCCACCAATGCTCGGAGGAAGAACCATTGCATAGATCTTAAGTATACATAGAGAGTTGTTCCAAGCACCCCCACCCTTATAGCCTGGAGGGGAAAAATTGGTATTGTGATCATCACAGGGATTACGGCCATGGCATAAACAATTGTATGCAGTTAAGGATGGAGACTGATAGGTGTGAGCGGGAAGGACGGTTCCAAGGACAAAGGAACCAGGCTACCCCCTCGAGGCCCTGAATGAACCAATGTCAGCCTTATAGAAGAAATAATCAAAAAAATGGGGTAGAGGAGATAGAAGGCCTTGAGAGCAGGTAGTTCGAGATAGGGGGAAGAAATGAAGGCATGATAGACCCCAGGAGCAACAGTGGGGAAATCAAGGTAACCAATACGGAGAAAACTCACCCGTGTGAAGGGTAATTAATGACATCAATGACATGGTGGGAGAGAGAACTTTGAACGCTATTATAAGAGCTGAGGCCCGAAGGGTTCCTGTGGAAGAGCCCAGTCGTAAGAGGTTTCGACCAGACGAGACAGTCACTTTTTCCTAAGCAGATGTTGTACAGGACCAAACGCCCCATGCAGATTCTATGGTAATTTCATCCATCATTGGAATGTCTTGGATAAGAAGGGTGTTCATTGATGATGGAAGCGGGGTAGAAGTGATGTTTGCTGATTGTTTTGACCAGTTAGACATAGGGCACGAGAACTTGAAAAATTCTGCCTCTCCTTTATCCGGATTCATGGGAAACCCGATATTCCCCATAGGAGAGATAACATTGCCCATTTGAGTAGCGGACGGTGCCAAAGGAGTGACCATCAGGTGTAATTTTGTTGTCGTGAATGCTTCTTCCCCCTTATAATGTGATTTTAGGAAGGCCATGGATGTGCCAGGCTCAGGCGATCTGGTCACCTTATCACCTGATGATGAAGTTCCCAAATGAGAAGGGTGTGGCATCCATTCGAGGAGATCAAACTGTGGCCCAAAAATGTAACCTCACGGCAGTACGAGAAGCAAGAAGACAAAAGGATGTAGCGATAGTACATGCAGATGTGGGATTAGCTTATACAATACAGATGCCTACACTATCACAAGAACCCCCCCTTTAGCATCGGGTTTTTTATGTTCTAGCACTAGTTTTTTCACAAAAAAACCGGTGCCTAAGTAACTGATGAAACGGTTTCACCGGTTGGAAAAAAATCGGTGCTAAATCCCAAATTTTAGCACCGAGTTTTTAGTTAGCACCGGCTTTTAAACTGGTGCTAAAATGTACCTCTATAGCACCGGTTTTTCTTGTTAGCACCGGTTTTTAAACCGGTGCTAACAAAAAAATTGGGTTTTTTTTGTTAGCACCGGTTTTTCAACCGGTGCTAATTTAGCACCGGTTTTTTTTGTTAGCACCAGTTTTAACCGGTGCTAAAATATTTACCACGAATAAAAAAATCCTTCTTCTGAAAGCGGTAGTGTGCTGCAGCTTTCAGAGGAAGAGAAGACATGAAACGAAGGAAGCGGCAGCACGCTGCAGCTTTCAGAGGAAGACAAAAGAACCTGAAACTAACTATTTAATAGGACATCAATTTAATAATAAAATTAACTTCAAAAAATTGATAATATAGAAATAAAACCAAAAAAAATTATGATACAAAACTAATAATCTATGTGACTAAACATTGCGGCGGAGACCTTGGAGAGGAATCAATCTCACCATGCCAGAAGCTTATTCAATAGATCACTGGAAACCATGCCATAAGCTTATACCAGAAGCTTATACCAGAATAAAGACGTTCATATTAGTATATCAACCTTGAGTACTTAACGAGGCTACATAACTCAATTTGATTCAGTCACACATCAACATTCAGAAAAGTAAAGCACAAAATAATCCACCAAGATAAACACATATCTATCATATTCTTCCTATGTTGATTCATAACATTAATGAAATTAATGTAAAAATATTACTCACATAAATCATATGCTACAGAGCAAAAAAACGTTTAAAGTAAAATACAACATTAAAATGCCAAAGTGAAACATATCATCAAGCATCAACAGAAACTTCATTTGAGTGGGACTCAAAATATGTTTATTTTTCCCTCAAAAGTCATCATTTAACTTGTAGCATTCATAAAAAATGGGCCAACGACCATGCATTTCACATGATATGACAAAGTTCATACAGTTTAGCAGTGACACAATCAGGAGTCTGCAGCAATGTTTTCTTACTACCAAGTCTCTGTGTGTTTCCCATATGCGTTGTTGAGTCCTATAGAAATGCAAAGAAGCATCAGTAATCCAACAGCTCTGGAAATGGCAAAAAAAACAAAGCTTTAATGAATAAATACCTCTAGCATGAAGATTACAACTTTATTGGGTGTGTGTTTATAGAATTCTTCACTATTAGCCTTTTGGAAACTCAAAACCTTGAAGGTTCATAGTATGTAAGATATGTAAGATGGGTATACACAAATGGAAAATTAGAAATACATTATGCTTTGAAGAAGTAGGTGTCACGGATCTAGCAACCGGGATATTTTAATGTGTCCACAGTAAATTAGTATATTCATAGCCAATTGAGACACTTAAACTAAACAGTATGATCAGAAGCATCACTTGTAGAAGGCTCAACATCTTCATGTCCAGAACTTGATTAAGAACCAAAAGCAACGCACCTAAGCAGTATATGGAAGATGAGTATCAGCAACCACTAATGTGTAACAAAATTGTAATGTATCATCTATAGAATGACAAGTCACCTTCAAAACTCAACCGAGTCTGAGGTGTTTGCAAACACAATAACACTTAGTGGGCGTTTGTTCTTACAATAAGTCCTCTAGAAAAAAAAGTCCAACTTCCAATATAGTAACAAAATAAAATAGCCTAATTCATGATATGTCATGGGCGAACCAATACTCTCTTTTGAAATTTAAACCACCAAAGACACTCCTCTTCAAAAACTACCATACAACTCAAAAACCCTTAGGAATGTAAAGACACTGGGATTCTGGTGTAACCGAGTACAAGGTCACGCCGATGCTTCGGAAAAACTGAAGGAAACAATACCAGAACCAGAGATAGGAGCCATTTTAGAATAGCATCCACAATTCACAAAAGGCAAGCTGAATATCAAACAACCTAATTCATCATATCATTTTCTACATACCTAATAGAAATGTAAACATGTCTAAGCAACACCAATACTCAAAACCCAGAACACATGTTATACATACTCCTTGTTTCACATGTTGCCATTCCAATTAAATAGAAGCACCAAAATGCTCCATACTTTACACACATAATCAAGGAAAAACCCATGTTCACACACACACACACACACACACACACACACACACACACACACATATATATATCCAGAAATGATAAATCAAATGGCTTAAAAAACACAAAACCAATTCAAATTGTTGATTTAAGAAACATGACTCACCAATGGAAGTACTTAAGCCACCTATAAGCGAAAGGACAAGAGAACCAACACTTGAGAATCTATCCCAAGCCCTCTTCAGGGACAGCTCACGGTGAATGGTAGAGGAGGGATGAACGGAGAACGGTGGAGGAGCGATGAACGGTGGAAGAAGTGTGGCAGCCTGGAGATGGGGAAACGGGGCTGTAGGATAACGGATCTGGTGCCAGAAATATCCGTAGAGGCGGAGGGTATCAACTTCAGCGAGATAGATTCGTAGAGGCGCAGAAAGGCTTCTCTGCGGCGGAGAACTTCTCGACGGATGGGGCGCTTTGCGGTGGTGGAGGCTTCACGGTGGGGGGCTTGTCCACAGTGGGGGCTTCGCGATGGTGTGGAGTGGAGGGAGTGAGCCATCAAGGAAGAAGGTGTAGTTCCGTCGTCGAGGAAGGGAAGTGAGGAGGGTTTTAGCGAAGGAGATAACAGTTTTTCCTTATATATGATGCGATTTTAAAGGCTGAGATTCAATGTATCTAAGTATACTAATGGATTAGATTTATCAAAAATAAATTAATTTAAATTTCATTTTTTATTGCATAATTTTCAATAATTATTATATGGGAAAGTCTCAGGATATGCGACATTTCCATAAGCTTATAGACAGTCCTCAGGAGCATTTAACTTAATTGTTGTAATTTTTTTATAAAATTTAAATATTACATTTTATAAGTTAAAACAAGTAATAAAATGTATTTAAAGGTGAAAATATAAAAATATATGATTTCAAAAAAAATCAAAATTTTTAAATTTTGTGTGTAATTTAACAAATGCAGTATATAAGGTAAGAAATAAGTGGCCCGTCCTTAAGCTTATGGACAGGCCGCCTGTCAGGAGACATACTCTTATTGTATTACTATAAAGGCAACTTAGTTATTAGTTAAAGTTAAATTATTTATTAGTATTTATATATCAAAAGTTAATTAAGGTTTGACCATTGATTAGTTAAAGTCAACATAGTATTTCTATATAGAGAGAGAGAGAGAGTCAAGTAAAGTTTGACCGTTGATTAGACAAAGTCAACCTACTTGATAGTGTTTATATATTGAAAGTCGAGTAAAGTTTGACCGTTGATTAGTTAAAGTCAGCTTTGTTATTAGTGTTTATATATTGAAGTCAAGTAAGGTTTGACCGTTGATTAGACAAAGGCAACCTAGTTATTAGTATTTATTATATACTAATTCAAACAAAGTTTGACCGTTGATTAGTTGAAGTCAACTTTGTTATTAGTGTTTATATATTGAAAGTCAAGTAAAGTTTGACCGTTGATTAGACAAAGTCAACCTAGTTATTAGTGTTTATATATTGAAAATCAAGTAAAGTTTGACTGTTGATTAGTATTTATATATAGAAAGTTAACTAAGATTTGACTGTTGATTAGATAAAGTCAAACAATTTTTATTAGTATTTATCATATACTAATTCAAATAAAGTTTGACCGTTGATTAGTTAAAGTCAACTTTGTTATTAGTGTTTATATATTGAAAGTCAAGTAAAGTTTGACCGTTTATTAGACAAAGTCAACCTAGTTATTAGTGTTTATATATGAAAAGTCAAGTAAAGTTTGACCGTTGATTAGTATTTATATATAGAAAGTTAACTAAGGTTTGACTGTTGATTAGACAAAGTCAAACATTTTAAGTCAATTTTATTATTAGTGTTTATATATTGAAAGCCAAGTAAAGTTTGACCGTTGATTAGACAAAGTCAACCTAGTTATTAGTGTTTATATATGGAAAGTCGAGTAAAGTTTGACCGTTGATTAGTATTTATATATAGAAAGTTAACTAAGATTTGACTGTTGATTAGACAAAGTCAAACATTTTTTATTAGTATTTATCATATACTAATTCAAATAAAGTTTGACCATTGATTAGTTAAAGTCAACTTTGTTATTAGTGTTTATGTATTGAAAGTCAAGTAAAGTTTGACCGTTCATTAGACAAAGTTAACCTAGTTATAGTGTTTGTATATGGAAAGTTGAGTAAAGTTTGACCGTTGACTAGTATTTATATATTGAAAGTCAAGTAAAGTTTCACCGTTAACTTGTTAAAATTGTATTTATGTATACTAAATCAATTAAGGGTTGAACGTTAATTAGTTAATGTAAAAAAAATTTATTCTTATTTGTATATACGAGGTCCGTGAAGGTTGATGTTGATTAATTTAACTTAACTAGTCATTAGTTAAAGTCAACAAAAGAAGTGAACGATTTTAGAAGTTAAAAAAATAGTTTAGAGCGGCTGCGCAGCTGCTCCCAGCTCATGAAATTTTTGGGAAGATTATTTGAAGTTTTTAGCGAATTTTTTGAATTCTTTGGCGGAAATAATGAAATCTAACAAATTTCAAAAAATATTTAGAAGTTTTTGGCGATTTCTTTAGGGGGGAAATTTTTTTGGCGGGAAAAATTTTAAAAATTTTTCCACAGGTTTAAACCGATGCTATTTTAAAAAAATTTTGCAATTTCTTTGGCGGGAAATTTTTTTTGGCGATTTCTTTAGAGGGAAAATTTTAAACTGGTGCTATTTTCTTCCAAAACCGGTGCTAATTTTTCCAAAACCAATGCTATTTTAAAATTTTGGGCTATTTCTTTGGCTGGAAAATGAGTATAGAAAATTTTTAGCACCGGTTTTTAAAAACCGGTGCTATTTTTAAAATTTTAGCACTGGTTTTTAAAACTGGTGCTAAATTTTACAAAAAACCGGTGCTAAATTTTACAAAAAACCGGTGCTAAGTTTTAAGTTTTAGCACCGGTTTTTAAACCGGTGCTATTCCTTAATTTTTAGCACTGGTTTTTAAAACCGGTGCTATTTAAATTTTTTTTGCTATTTCTTTGGCAGGAAATGAGTCTAGAAAATTTTTAGCACCGGTTTTTAAAAACCGGTGCAATTATTTAATATCTTCAATCTTCAAAACCGGTGCTAATATCTTCAAAACCGGTGCTATTTAAAAAAAATTAGCTATTTCTTTGGCAGGAAAAATAAAATTTTCAAATTTTTAGCACCGATTTTTAGAAACCGGTGCTATTGTAAAATTTAGCACCGGTTTTAAAAAAACCGGTGTTAAAATTAAAAAACTGGTGTTAAATTAACCCCAGTTTTTAAAACTGGTGTTAAAAATTAAAAAACCCGTGCTATTAGATTTTTAGCACCGGTTTTAAAAACCAGTGCTAGAGAGGGGTCTCTGTGGTAGTGCTATTTGGGATATATGGTCAGTAGCTATAGGGAAACTAATTCCTGAAGATGTGAAGGGAGCACTGAGAAACTTGTTGGAGGAGTACAGAGATATGTTCTCGTGGGATACCTCTGACTTAATGGGAGTCCCTTTGAGTCTCGCACTGCATAGACTGAACATTGACCCCTCGATTAAACCAGTGAAGCAGAAGAGTAGGGTGTTCACTCCCGAAAGAGCTGAAGCAATTAAAGAAGAGGTGGAGAATTTTTTGAGGGCAGACGTAATCGAGAAGGTATTTATCCCGATTGGATTGCTAACCCAGTCATGGTTCCAAAGCATGATGGAGCATGGAGGGTGTGTATAGACTTTACTGATTTAAATAAATGTTGTCCCAAAGATAGTTACCCATTGCCACCAATCGATAAGCTGGTGGAAGCCATCACTGGATATCAAATTTTGGCTTTCTTCAATGTGTATAAGGGGAAGACAAGGAAAAAACATCATTTATTACTCATGTGGGCACGTACTGCTATAAGAAGATGCCCTTTGTGTTAGAGAATGCTGGGGCTACTTACCAGAGGCTGGTTGATAGACTATTCAGGGGACAGATAGGGAAGAATATGGAAATATATGTGAATGGCATGGTCGTCAAAAGTAGAAGTTATGAAGAATTCTTAACAGACCTGGAGGAAACATTTAGTAGGCTTCGAGGAGCTAATTTGAAGTTGAACCCATCTAAGAGTTTTATTTGTATGAGGGCAGGGAGGTTTCTCGAATTCATGGTCTCGGGGGGGGGGGGGGGGGTTGATTTCAACTCAGAAAAGGTCAAATTTTTAGGACAATGGAAAACCCCCAATCGATAAAGGATGTATAGAAGCTTACATGATCTCTAGCAGCATTGAGCAAGTTCCTATCAAAGGGGGAGGATAAGCACTTACCCTTCTTCGATGCCTTCAAAGGGAAAAGATTTTTTAGTGGAATGGAAAGTGCGATGAGGCATTCAAACAGTTGAAGGAACACTTGGGGACATTGCCTACCTTGATGAAACCAGACAAGGATGAGACACTATACTTATATATTTCTGTGTCGCCGTTGGCAATCAGTGTGGCCCTGGTAAAAGAAAAAGAAAAGGTTCAGCATCCAATTTACTTTGTCATTCGTGCTTTGCAGGGGCTAGAGACGAGGTATACTATTCTCGAGAGGTTGATTCTAGCCCTTGTAAATGCAGCCAGAAGGTTGAGACCCTACTTCCAGGGACACAAAATAGTGGTGCTCACGAACCACCCTATTCGACAGATCCTGTTGAGGCCAGAGATTTCTGGAAGAATGATGAAGTGGGTGGTGGAATTGGGAGAGCGTAATATCCAGTATCAACCTCGAGTTGCGAATAAGGGTCAGGCACTGGCATGCTTCATAATGGAAACTACTGAGCCTCTTAAAGTATGTTTGGACCCCGTTCGAGAGGTGGAAGCAAACCAAAGAAAGCTATGGAAATTGTATGTTGATGGTTCGTCACATTCAGGAGGAAGTGGAGCTGGGGTTCTGTTAACTAGCCCAATGGAAAAGATTACCCTTATGCATTGAACTTTGCATTCAAAGCAACTAATAATGAGGCTGAATATGAGACACTGATCACTGGATTGCATCTCGCAAAGGAGCTGCAGGTGGAGGAGCTAGAGGTTTTCAGTGACTCACAAATTGTGGTTCAGCAGGTGAATGGAGAATACGAGGCCAGAAAGCGTAATTTGCATAGATACCTCAGGGTGGTGAAGAACATGTTAAAATTGTTCAAATCTTAAACTTTATCGTTGTATCTGGGGGAAAGCAATCATAAAGCAGATGCTCTAGTAAGCTCACTTCTTCGGATCTGGGAACCCAATCCCAGAAGCAACTGCTCATGGAAAATTTTGAAGAACCTGTGTTAATGGCGGTTGAAGTGAAAGACTCCTGAATGACAGCGTTCATGGCATATCTTCGAGAGGGTGTCTTGCCAAAAAATGAAGTGGATGCCAGAAAGATAAGGTTGAAAGCCCCAATGTATGTGTTGCAAGAAGAAGGGTTGTATAGAAGGGGTCATTTGCAGCCATTGCTTCGATGTGTCAACCCTCATAAGGCTGATTAGCTTATAAGAGAGGTCCACAAAGGGGTATGCGGCAGCCACCAGGGAGCTAGGTACATGGCGAGGAGGCTCATCTGAGCGGGAACTTACTGGCCGAAAATGTTCGAGGATACAAATCGATATATTCAGGCTTGTCACCAGTGTCAGAGACATGCCCCTGTAACACATATTCCGCAGAAAGAAATGAAGAAGCATCTATAGTTCGTGGGCATTTGGCAAGTGGGGGATCGATCTGGTAGGCCCTTTTTCCAGAAGCGCCAGGAAAATTTAGATACCTAATAGTGGCCATTGATTATTTCACAAAGTGGGTGGAGGCAGAACCCCTAACAAACATAAGAGGAAAAATAGTTATTTCATTTTTCTGGAAGAACATTGTGTGCCATTTTGGAATCCTAAGGACGATCATTACAAACAACGGAACATAGTTTGCTCAGGATCCTTTCAAGAAGTTGTGCAAGGAATATTAGATTAAGCAAAAAGTGACATCAATTTATCACCCCCAAGCCAATGGATAAGTAGAAATGACAAATAGAATGATAGTAAATGGAATACAAGCATGCCTCGAGGGGCGTAGGGTAACTGGATATGGGAATTGCCCAATGTGTTTTAGGTATATTCCCATATCCAGTTACTAAGTCTTCCACTACTGGGGAAACACATTTTAGTCTAGTGTATGGCTCAGAGGCAGTAATCCCTGCGGAAATAGGTGTTCCTAGCCGTAGGATAATGGCTGCTACAGAAGAGATAGTAAACTAGAAGAACAGATGCCTGGATCTGGATATGATAGAGGAAAAGAGGGAGTTAGCTTCTCTACATGAGGCTAAATTCAAAGAATGGGTCAGAAGATACCATGACAGAAGGGTAAAGAAGGTGTTTTTTAATCCGGGAACTTGGTAATGAGGAAAAAAGAGAAAAGCCGAAAGGAACCTGAAGGGAAGTTAGCTGCAAATTGGGAATGACCTCATAAGGTGATCGAGTCGCACCAGGGAGGAAGTTTTGTTCTTGAACAGATGAATGGGGTTCGAATGCCAAGGAGGTGTAAAATTACCAACCTAAGAAAATACTACCAGCTATGATGTTCAAGTGTTTTGCTCTAAAAGCGGCAATCAAGTTGATGTTTGAGCGGGCTGCTTTAAAGCGGCGCTCTAGATGAAATTTCCAGCCATGGCTGATGTACGAGTGGTTTACTCTAAAGGGGCACTCCAGTTGATGTTCGAGTGGGTTGCTTTAAAGCAGCACTCTAGATGAAATTTTGAGCCATGACTGATGTTCGAATGGTTTGCTCTAAAGCGGCACTCAAGTTGATGTTTGAGCGGGTTGCTTTAAAGCGGTGCTCTAGATGAAATTTTCCAACCACGACTGATGTTCGAGTGGTTTGCTCTAAAGCGGCACTAAAGTTGATGTTCGGGCGGGTTGCTTTAAAGCGGCACTTTAGATAATATTTCTAGCTATGGATGATGTTCGAGTGTTTTGCTCTTAAGCAGCACATGATGGCTACTTTCGTAATCTTGGAATGAAGAACTAGTAGGCAGGATGTAGGTGGAAACACCGAACCTGGGTAAAATGCTTGTGTCTCTGTATTTTTTAATTTCTACTTACCAAACATATTCATACTTTGCTCTGCCTAGGGAAGTTGCGCATGGCACTCATATTCGAGAGGTAAAATATTGGAGATAGAGAGAAAACATGCTATTTATTCAAACTTTATCAATTACATGGAGTACAATATTTTTATACTAATAACTACATAATCTTATTCGTCTAAAGTTATTTATCTAGTGGGAGGAAATCCCGCCTGGAACAAATCTTCAGTGGAGATAAGTTTTCCTAGCCCCTTCACATTTGCCTCTATCTCTTCAAGCTCTTCAATGTTTATACCACCTGCCATTCAGATGTCCTTCATTTGTTCCTCTACAGGATATTTGAAAGGATCAAGGAGAGCGACAGTCTTACACCACTTCTTTATGGAAGGTTTGAATGGGCCCTTCAATGATGGCCCAACGCTCTTGAGATGTTTTGAGAAAGATCCTTGAGTAACATTGCTCGAATGGAAAAGATGCATGTTAGCTCCTTTAGTGACTGACTTTTGTGACCGAGGAGTAGAACGAAAAATTGAGGGAGTAAATTTTTTTACCTTCAGCTCCGCCAACTAATCAAGTATGATGTCAAAGGCCTTTTTCTGCCGAGAAGTTCCATTCTTGTGTACATTAACTTCATCCACCCAGTACCGAGCAACTTTGAGTGGAAATTCGGAAGCTGGTCATTGCTGATTATATATGAGTAAGGAATGCCATGATAAAGCATGTGGGCACGAAGGCTTACTTCGTGTGCACCAATTGTTTCTTGGAATTTGGCAATACGCTCCTCGACTTCTTTGGCCTGTACATTCTAGGCCTCGATCACCCCTGCGACTCTCATGTTCTTGGACAAGAGGGATTCTACCAAAGAACAATCTTCAACCAGGGGGCTCTTTCGAGGGGCTAGATAAGGTTGCTTGGAGAGCAAGGATCCTCGTTGGCTACCTTCCAAGCAAAAAATTCCTCTTCCGGGCTAGCCACTTTTTGCTGAGCTAATAAAAGTTGCTCGGCAAGTAACTCCCTCTGGGCTATTAGTCTGCAATTTTCGCCCAAGCAACCAATTAGGCACTTTTCCACTACTGGAAGCCTAGTCGTAGTAGCAAAGCAGTACTTCAGAGAACCAACCTTCAAATAAATTTGACACATCAGTTCATCTAGTTCTTCATCTGTAAAATCGCGACCCTTGACCACTTCTAAGGGATAGGTACCATTAAATTCTTTGTTTAGGAAATCCTTAACAAACCCCTTAAAAGTGGGATGGTCTTTAGATTACCATAGCTTTATCTCAGCTTCGAGTTGATGGAGTTTTCCTTCAAGGACTCCTTCTCTTGATTACACTTAGAAAGATCTCGGGAGGCCTTCAGTAGCTATTTGTGTATCTCATTCAACTCTTTTTGGGAACTCGAAAGCTCCTCACAAGCGCCTTCTAACACCCTTTTCAACGAATTATACTACAAAAACAAAACAAAGGCAAAATAAATAGGTCGTGGCAAAAGATATATTTTTATTGATACTCAAAACAAAAAAAAAGGATTACAATTGGGGGGGCCCTAAGTGGATAAAAGCTACAATCAGGGACGAACCCTGAATCCATCTTCCTTTGAGGTGGAAGCAATCATTTCTTCCACTCGGGCGGTGGTGGAATTCTGCTCAGAAGAGGCGTCAGTAGCATCTAGTAGAGGGATCCCTCAAATCTCCTCAGCACTAAAGAGCTTCCCTTTAGACTTAATGAAATCCATCAGGGAAAAAAGAAGGTCAGCGTTCTTGATGGCCTCCTCTCATTTTACGTCTAGAGTGGTTTTAAGCTCTAGGTTGACTAAGTCGTTCACCTGCTTAGCCAGATCATCAGATAGAGAGGCGGGCACTTGTGGCTTTAGGAAGTCCTTGGCTAATTCGCTACAGTCGATCTGCTTGGCCACCCCCAGAAGATCCAGAAACACTTGAAGCAGCTCAGGGCTATTCAAAAGCTTGTGTTTGAAGGCTTCGAGCAGTTGAGCCTACAAGGCCGGATCTTCTGTAGCTTGAACCCTCTTCTCAAAGGTATCCTTCTCCAACGACCATTGACACCTCTCGGCATCAACACTTTGCCTCTCCCTTTCCATAAACTTTTGTTTTTCTTCAAGCACCCTATCCTTTTCCTCGAGCACCCTATCTTTCTTATCGAGAGCCTACTGGTGAGCCTCGAGAGATTTCTTTAACTGCGAAATCTCAGCATCTTGTTTGCTAAGCTCCTCACAGAGGTTACCGCGGCCATAGGAGCAAATGGAAAAGAAGGCTGCAATTTTCTCAGTGGCCTCATGAAAAATTTAGAAGGCCTGGTAAAACAGTTCGGCTTAAATTGAAGCTATAAAAAATAGAAGAGATTGATGCTAAATAAGTTTTGAAAAAAGAACAGAAGAAATCCTTGGGGTCAGAGGCCATCTTCGAGAGGTGATGCTTAATCATGGATAAGGACGCCGCACCATTCGAAGGGGGGGATGTTGACGAACATCCTCACCGACATGTGCTCATATCATTGGTCTTGGTGAGGTGTTATCAATATTGTTGCTATTTTCCCTTGTTTTCTAGCGAACGTTCTTGGTGTGAGGTGGGTGCTCATCACCAATAGTCGAAGTAGGCCTTTTGCTGCCTGCTGCAAGAGGGGAGGCCTGGTTCAAGAGAGGATATGCCTGATTCGAAGGAGTGAAGGCCTGGTTTGAGGAGGCAATGACCCCCTTAAGAGTAGCTTGACCCTGCTTTATGGGCCTTTGCTTCTTTAAGCCCTTAGCACGACCCACTGAAAAAGAAAAAAGAGAGAGTCAGTCAGTAATAATAAAATCAATAACACAAAAAATAGGAGAAGTAGATTTCTATTAAGGATCCTTCGGAGGCTCCCGAATGCCTAAAATCACTAATGATGGTCTCGAGGGTGGGCCTTCTCTGGGGCCCCCAAGTTCTCTTCTCCTCTTCCTCATATCCTTCTGGAGTATTTTATACACATGCTCCTCGTAGATTGCGGGCGAGAATGTAAAGCTACCAATCCGGGAGATCAGGTTGTTGAAGAGGTAGTAGTCGCTGGACAGTAGTTTTTACCCATCCCTTTTGAGGGCATCCAGGCAGATATATTTCCCAGGTTTGAGAAACTCGACTCGCACGCCCCAATTCCATGGGGGAACTCGATACCTCCTACTATCAAACGAAATACCTTTCTTCCAGCTTCTCCAATCACCCGAATCACCAGGAACTGCAAAAACCTTATGATGTGCCTCTCGACTGAAAAAAGTGACAATTATGTCAGTGAACCACCCACTATAAGACACGAAGTATAGCGAGCGAAGCAGCTTAT
Organism: Rubia yunnanensis; assembly: GCA_037428765.1. Classification (NCBI taxonomy): domain Eukaryota; kingdom Viridiplantae; phylum Streptophyta; class Magnoliopsida; order Gentianales; family Rubiaceae; genus Rubia; species Rubia yunnanensis. The sequence continues at coordinate 83,200,597 of CM075068.1, forward strand.
ACCTAGGTTTGATACGAAACTCATCACATCTAGTCAAGAACATCATGATGATCACCAAGACATTAGGATGAACTTGCGCAGGGCTCACTTGGAATTGTCTAAGAAGTAAAAAAAGAGACGGAAAGGGAAATGTGAGCCCACAGCAAATGTGTCTAAGAGAAATGGATGATCTTTCTTTGGGGGGGGGGGGTTATAAGGGGTATCTCCTTCTCGAAAGGGTTGAAAATCGGCATCCGGGGCTATTCGTTGGCCAGGAGGGATCGAGTCAAAAAATTTAGAAATAGCGGTCCACACTACTGGAACTGGGGGCTCCCTCTCTGAGCCCCTTAGCCTTAACCTTTGATAAGCCCCCTTTTTATTCTTTTGAGAGGGTTCAGCCAAAGAAGATACCTGAGGCGCTTTCAAGGATGCTTGCTTCCCTTCGAGGACTGTCCTCTCTCTCAAAGGAGGCGCATTCTTCTCCTCCTCTATGGCTTTGAGAGGTGTCTCTCTGCAGACCAAAGATGTATTTGGCCCCCTTTCCAATTCGAGCTCTGGATTCGGAGGGGGTAGAAACCAATTTTGCTACTCGTAGGGGACCTATTTATGTAGGGCTTGCCCATGCTTGGCGGCCAGTTCTCAACGGCATCTCGAGGAGGTATATCAGTTATGGGGAAAACCCTCTCTTTCCCAGGACTGTTAGCAACCTGATCAGATATGCCTTCTCCAACATCTGAATCGTACCAGAGTTCTTCAGAAGTGTATTCTGAGTCGCTAATGGCTCTCTCCGGCGTACTAACCCCTATCCTGCCTACCCTAATCTCAACAGAAAATTTCTTGGAAGCGGAACCCTCATGATTGTAAGGGGAGGAAACGAAAAGATTAGAATAAGAATAGGGATAAAGGAACTTACTGATTTTGTGGGAAAGGTGATGAAAATTATAGATTGCTCAAGAGACAAGTACAAAAAGAATGCTTGTAAGAATATGCTTGCAAATGAGAAAAGTGAATAAGGAAGAGCGGATAAGAGGTAGTTATGGGGGCTGAAACGGCGGATAATTATTACTTCTTTGGAAATATAAAAAGTTATGGAAAAATGTGGTCGCTTTTTTGTCTTCTGACAACGCGTTGTTTGGGGAACAGTGACACGCGCGGTTGCATCGAACGAGCGTGCCTTTAGAATCCTAAACAACATAGTTGATTACAAAACCAGGTTCTCTCCCTCGAAGGCCCGAGCAACGAAGTGCAAGGTTCACTTCATGTCTTCAAAGTCCTCGAATTGTCACATGCATTCGAGACCTCGAAGAGCCTTCATGACATTCCAGCCTTCAGAGGTCGAGAACCTACTTTTCTGTGGCTCTTGATAGAGGTTAAGCCCAGGAAGGTTATTGGGCTGAAGGTGTGGTGGCCCATTTAGGGGAATATTTAATACTCTAAATTAATTACCGCATTCGTGGGTAATTAAGGGCGATAATTAAGAAGAACGTTATTTAGGACATGGAGTATAAATACAAGGTATGCATTTACTTATCATTCATTCTGTCTTAATCATATCAAACGTTTGAGGTAACTTAGGTATCAGAGTGTTGACCACTGGAACTCTAGGGACATTTTTATTGCAGGTCCATTCGAGAAGAACTCAAGCCCATGAACTGATCGGTTGTCGGAGACGCATTACCCCCAAATGAAATAAATCCATATTTACTTTCATTTATTTATTTATTTTAAGAAAAACCACCTCAAATCCACTTTTTTTTTAGATTGAGGGTGATATTATTAGCTACCCCAGAGCTGTAAACAGAGAAAGCAAATTGGCCTAAAGGCTCAGTATGTTACAGTGTAGGAATGAAGCAATAGAAGGCTCTAATCTAGCCTATAGAGCAGAAACATGTATTGCTCTAGCAAATGATCAGAAAGATCATCAAAAGAATCTAGATTTTCCTCACTAGACATATTAGCGAATCGAGAACGAAACACAAGTCTGTCCCATGAGGAAAATTAAATTATGCTAAAACATTAATATTTACAAAAGTAGGAAGCAGCAGCATGGCCTGTGTTAAGATGTATGAACATCTTCGTAGTGCTACTGTAAGAGTTATCCCAGCAATGAAATCCTCAGTAATGGTCCAGTATTTCCATGCTCACATAAAAATTCATGAACTGTGAAAGCTGTCAATCAATGATGTCCCATGGAAAATTCTGCAAATAACATGATTAGCATTTCCGATTCTATTAATGAATTCTAATACTTGGTATCCCAGCTGCATCCAATATAATCAGACCCCTGATTTCATTAGAAACAGAATTCAAGTGAAACTGACCATTCTGCCTATGAACCGCAGTTTTGGCCAGAGCATCTGCCACTACATTACCTTGTCTAAGTGTATGCACAAGCTTGATATTTCCAAGGCTCAATTTAGTTTCATAGCATAATTCAAATAAGGTCCATGGAGCTTTATATGGATCCATAATATGCATTATAGCTTGTGAACTATCAGATTCAATAAAACAGTTATGAGGGGCTAGATGTATGAGATCAATTCCTTTTTTAATTGCCAAAATCTCAGCCTCTAACGAACTTTGTGCCTCCGTAGAATAGCTAGCCATAGTAATTACCCCACCATTTCCATCTCTGAGAACAAGACCTATTCCAGTACTATTATCTATTTTCCAAGCTGCATCCACATTTAACTTATTACCTAATTCTGGTTTGTTCCACTTGACAGGAGCTAAATGAGGTGATGTTTTTGTTGGCCATTTTGGTAATAATCCTGATTGTGTCAACAATCTGGTATCTTCACAATTAGTGAACAATGGCTTTGCATAAAAAATATTGAAAATATATACCCTTATCCTTGTTATAGTAACTTGAGTATTAGGGTTTATATTTTCAAACATTTTTTCACACCTAGCTTTCCATATAAACCAACAAACCACCATAGGTAAAAGTCTGAACAGGCAAGAATGCAATGTAGTTTGAACTGGATTTGTGAGGTAATATGATAATCTATTCCGGAGAGTTGAGAAATGTGGAGGAGTTATCCCTATAATGCCGTGAAATTTAAGAGTAACAGAGGTACCTCTGTTGGTTTAGAGTAGCTTGTAAGCTAATTTGAAGGAGAAATTCCCTGCTATCTCAGGCATCCAGATGAGTCTGTCTGCTCTCTCCTCCCATATTTTGGACTCCTGCATAGCAAGACAAATTTCAGGATGTAGCAATGGATAAATAGAGGCAGAAAAATTAGTCCTATTTAGCATAAAGTGGCTAACAGTGCAGTCAACGGGAATGTTGGTGAGTTCATAATCACAATGATCAATTAATGGACCTTTGCCTATCCAGTTTGATGTCCAGAAGTTACATCTCCCATCACCAATAATAACCCTAGAATTTCTCTCCGCTAAAGAATTAACTGATTGAATCCTTTTCCATGTTTGGGATTTCCTAGCAGCAGGTGTTAAAGACCAGATAAATTGTGCCCATGGAGATTCCCCAAGCTGAAATTTCCACCACAATTTAAGAGAGCATGCTCTTATAATTGTGGGGATTGATCTGAATGCAAGGCCATTCTGATCCATTGGGTAGCATAAATTACTCCATCTTCTCCAAACTCTTTTTGGGCCTAGATCAGTCTCTCCCCAAAAGAACTTAGACATCATTTTTTCCAAACTTTTGACTACCTGAACCGTAGGCTTCATAACAGTCCAAATATGCTGAGGGATTGAGTAGATACAAGCTTTAATTAAAGTCATTTTTCCCCCAGAACTTAGCCATCTATTTTTCCAGTTTTGCAACCTTCTATCAACCATTTCTAAAAGGGGCTGGAAGTAAGCATTTAATACTCTACCTTTAAACATGGGACATCCCAAATATTTAAATGGAAAAGAGCTCTGCTTCATTCCTAAAATCTCTTTTACCTGCCTAGTTTTAGCCACAGTGGCCCCCTTACCCAAGTAAAAATCACTTTTTTCGAAATTTACTTTTTGCCCTGTTGTTTTTCCAAAAACCACAAGGAAAGCTTTCATTCGAATTAAGTTCAATTTACTAGCTTTCAAGAAGATGACAGTATCATCTACATAACTAAGATGAGAAATTGGGATAGCCCCTTGAGGAAGATCAAAATATTGCAGCTTGTCGGAATTAAAGACATAAGCTAAACTTCTTGTGAATGCCTCAGTAAAGATATTAAAAAGGAAAGGGGATAGAGGATCACCTTGTTTAATACCTCTAGAAGATTTGAAGAAACCTACTGGCTTACCATTAATCAACACAGAGAACAAAACCTGAGTAATAATTTTCATGACAGAATGAACAAATTTACCATGCAATCCAAACTTTAACAAAATACTATTAAGAAAAGCCCAACTAACCCTATCAAATGCCTTTGTTAGATCTAGTTTAATGACACAATTTGGGTCTCTGTTCTTCCTATCCAAGAATCTCAGCATCTCTTTGAGATAAATAACATTGTCATATATATCCCTTTGGCACATAAAAGCTGACTGATGTGGGGATATGAGTTTAGGCATAATCACTTTTAACCTCTCCATTAACAGTTTTGAAAAAATCTTGTTAATGAAATTGGACAAACTAATAGGCCTATAATCTTTAAAAGAAGATGGAGATTCTTTTTTAGGAATAATAGTGATCCATGTTGCTGCAATTCCTCTAGGAATGGGAGAACCAGAAAGAAAATCATTTACAGCTATCAACAGATCCTGGCATATTATTTCCCAGGTTTTTGTAAAAAATTTTGATGAAAAACCATCAGGCCCTGGACTACTATTTTTATTTAAACCAAAGACAACCAATTTAAGCTCCTCTAAGGTAGCAGGCCTAATAAGCAAAGTATTATCCAGATCAGTTACAATTTTAGGAATTTGACTCAAAAAGTGAGAGAAGAATTCACCATTTGAATCTGTTTTAGGTTCAGAAAGAAGGTCCGAATAATATTCAATAGCCTCAGTTTCAATTTCTTGAATATTCTCAATCCAAACTCCCTGTGAGTTTTTTTATCTTGGAAATACTGAGTCTAGACCTACTTTCTTTTACAGAGTTATGGAAAAATTTAGTGTTTTCGTCACCATCTCTGAGCCATTTAATTCTGGACTTTTGTTTCCAGAATTTTTCCTGTTCTATTAGGGATCTGAGGAGAAGAGCCTGTGCCTGTTTAAGCTTAATCAATTCAGTTTCTAAACTGTTTAAATCATAAATGATTTCCTGAATTCTCAAATCCTCCTCTGCCTATGTAACATTATCATGAATGTTTCCAAAAACAGTTTTATTCCAGACCTTAATTTTGTTTGTCAAACTCTGTAATTTTAAGAAAAAACCAAGCATTCCCGTTTCAGGCATAGGTATTTCCCAATCATTCTTTATCAGTGGTAAAAATCCAGACCTGTTAAACCATGCATTGATAAATCTAAATGATTTAGGAGACGAGGGTATAGAGCTGCCTACAGTAAGAGGAAGAGGGCAGTGATTAGAGGCACCTTTATTAAGTACTTGGATAGAAGAAGAAGGAAATTTTGTACTCCACTGAAGGGTACAAAGTCGCCTATCTAACCTCTGACTGGTAGGGTTTTTAAGTCTACAATTTGACCATGTAAAAATATTCCCAACTGTGTTGATATTATAGAGTGCATTATCATCAATGAAGCTATTAAAATCTTCCATACTAGATTGTTTTGGAAATGAGGGACCTTTATATTCATTGAAAGAAGATATTATGTTAAAATCACCAATGATTAGGGTATCATTCATATTTCTATCACTCAAAGCTTTCCACAGCTTTTTTCTCCCAACAACTGTTCTAAGTGCATAAACAAAAATTCCTTCCATTGAGGTATTTAGTTTATGACTGTGAATGTTAACTGACAGAAATTGCAAATGATCGACTAACCGAGTTACATTAATTTGATCATTCCACATCAACCATATTTCTCCATTTGAAGCATGCATGTTGTTAGTGAAGTGTAGATCTTTCATGTATTTCTCACATTTTTCATTATTATACCATGGTTCAATAAGGCATAATAATTGAATTTTATGTGTTTTAACAAGATCTTTTAATCTACAGAGTGATTTTTTCATGCCTCTAATATTCCAGACCATAAAATTGATTTTAATGGTTGTACTAATCATTTAAAACCTTTTTAAAGCCTTTTGAAGATCTAGTGATGATCTTGTTGGGACTAAATTGTTTACCAGGGGACATTATCTTATTGAGCTGTGTGAAAAACTTATTCTTCCTAGACCCAGTAAGACCTTGCATATTGTGAGTATTTTTAGGGCTACATACCTTTGATGTGTCTACCTTTTCATTAGATTCAGTGTTTTTTACATCAGAGGTTTGGGAGAAGGAGAGCTCTTCAGTATGCTCCTCAAAATCTGCAGCTGCACTTACTTCAGAAGACTGATCATCCTGCTCCTCCTCCTCCCCATCTAGCCCATGTTGTTGGTCATCCAGTAGAGGGAAGAATCTGTTATTCATGTGACCTTCCTGGGAGTGGTAAATCGTATCTAGAGAGGATCTTCTACCAATCTTCCTATTATCTGTCCAGAGATCATCCTTGGAATAGTTCATCCTATAGACAGGGTTAGTTCTAAAGGAGATCATTTCAGGATCAGGAGAGATAGCTCTGTCACTACTATCATTTTGAAAAATTGTATTATCATTTTTTGAGGTTAAATGGAGTAACTCTGTTGAGTGTTTGGTGTTTGAGGTCAAGGGGGGAGCTCAGTTGAGCATTGGGCATTTTTAAATATGTTAGCTTGGTAAGCACCGAGGGAGGTTATACGCTCCATAATCTTATCCTTTGGAACATAGTAACTTTTCTTCTGCTGAGCTTTGAAAACCCTGTCCTTTTGCACTGTTGATAATCTAGAAGCACCTTCCTGAATAATCACAGGATCCCCAGAGCTTGTGCCTTTCCCATCATTTCTATTGTCAGTGTTGCCTATCCCTTCGTCAATAGTACAACCGGCCATAGTACTAGAATCCTGAACAACTACAGGGATTGTACCAAGATTAGTTTCCTTAGCTTTCATATTAAGTTTCTGACCAGCTGGATTATATCTACTTCTTCTGAGTTCAGGATGCAGATAAATACAGGTAGTGTCATCATGTCCAATAGACTGACAATGATCGCAGTATAATGGTAAGTCTTCAAACTCAATAGGGAGATTTAGAACCTTGTATTCAATTCTATCATTTTCAATACCTACCCTAATGAAACCAGGGAGTTTTTTCCTAAGGTCTACTTCAACACATAGTTTCACAGCAGATGGCCTAGTAACTCCTACAGTTGCAGCATCCATTTTAATGAATTGTCCTATCTGGTTGCCCATACTCTGAATCATAATTTCATTATAGAAGCAAATAGGCACATTTTTTATGGTAATCCATACCGGGACAATAGATGACTCAGTTTGAGGAGAGAAATCTAGAGTCCACTTGAGTACCTTCATTGATGCCCCAAGAAAGCTCCACTGACCCTTTAGCCACATCCTCTGATAGTCCTCCTTTTCCTCAAACCCAATCAGAACATGACGGCAATCAATCGATCCCAGTTGAAATGTCCCTTTGAATCCAACTGACTTGAAAGCTTTATTGAGTTTCTCCATAGTCGGCTTTCCCCTGATGAATTTACCAACTAGAGCGTTGCTGTAGTGGCCAGCGAGAATCTCAGCTTCCTTCCGCATGACAATACATGTGATATCTCCCTTGTAAGTGGTCTTTGGTGTGATTTCTGGGTTTGATGGGAAAGAGGCATGGAGAGGAGGAGATCGATTGGCTAGAGCTTGAAGGAAACTCCTGTCCGGATGGGTGCCACCGTGTTTTAGCGAAGGCGCCGCCATGGTGTGGTGGAGAAATTTGTAACCGTTGTGATGATAGAACGGTTACAATTGGGAAAAAGTAACCGGAATAGTAAAGCAAATACGACAATAGTTATTAATTTAGAGAGAAGGGAGAGCATTTAGAGAGAAATCGTGGATGGTTCATTTACCTCAAATCCACTTATTCTTGTTGTTTGAGTGGTCAGCAGAGTCTATGGCAACACCTATTAAAAAATAATATTATTCTTTTTGTGACAACCTAAATAAGGAAATGTTCCGAATTATCAAATAGAGATCAGGAAAATAATTTTGATTAATCATTGTTTCCTCTCAATTCCAACACATATTTTTGTAGTTTTAAAGCCCCCTAGGATAGTTCTAAAAAGAATGGAAAAGATGGCATCTAGTCTAATTTGGGGAAAATCTGATTTGGCCGATGGAAAAAGATGGAGATCATGGAAAAGAATGAGTTATCCAGTAAATGAAAATGGTTTAGGTTTAATGGATTTGAATGCCATAGTAGATGCCTTCTCATGTAAATTATGGTGGAAGCTCCAAATGAATGATACTCAATGGTCTTCACTTTTATGGACATTACCTGCCACTTACAAAAAATCCCATATTTGGAGTAGAATCAGTGGAGTAACACCTATGGAAAATAGTTTAACTAGGATTACCTTTGGCAAGGGGGATTGCTCTTTTTGGAATGCAAATTGGATGGGAGATGGGGCCCTCTGCTAACTGGCCTGAGGATATGGACATACCTTTTGAAGATCTTTCTTTGAGCTCTTTTATTATGAACAAATCTGCTTTTTTACCAAGCCTGAAGCCTTATTTGGCTACCAATATCACTCATATTTTGCAGGAAGTAAAGCTGGAGCACCACCATGAGGATCAGCTAGTCTGGACCCCTACAACAGATGGGAAATTTACAGTCAGCTCTTCCTACAACATTTTTAGACAGAGGAACCCTGTAATACAGCACATACAAAAGGTTTGGTCTCCCTACATTCCTAGAAAAATGTCAATACTTATTTGGAGAGCTTTAAACTATATCCTCCCATTTGATAACATTTTGAGCAGGATGGGTTTTTCATTTGCTTCGAGATGCCCTCTTTGTTTAGTCAATAAGGACAATCTTGATCATTTTTTCAATTCATGTCCTTGCTCCTGTTCTGTTTGGCATAATGTTCACTCTCTTTTAAAGCTACCACAAATTGATTTTCTGAACCTAAAGAGCAGGGTCGAATTTTACTTATCTTTCAAGGCTGACTCTAAGATACACTCAAAATTGATAACTGCTGCTTTTATTGCTACATTCTGGTCACTCTGGACTAGCAGAAACAATTGCCTATTTGAAAATAGACCTTTCTCATTGGAGATCTGTGTCCAATATATTAAACAAATGATTTACACAATCTTCACAGTTCACAAATTGAAAGGTAATAGAGATAGGCATAAACACTGGATTCAGAATAAGATCATTCCTCAAATTTTTCATAAAAATAGACCTACAATTACAGTAGCTACATGGGAAAAACCACTAACTGGCTATAAAGTTAACACTGATGCTTCATGGATTTCTAGTGGTTCCTCTTCTGCTGCAGTAATTGTTGGGGACTGGAGAGGAAAGGTTGTTAAAATGAGAGTTAGAAATTTTCAGAGCTCCTCTCCTCTAGATGCAGAATTATTTTCAATCAAAATGGGATATGAAATCTGCTCTGATCTAGCTTTAGTAAAATGTGTAATTGAATCCGATTGTTTAACTGCGGTAAAGAGTATTCATAATCCAAAGAGATGCCCCTGGAGAATATTCTCTATGTGCAATGCACTTCATGTTGATCACTCCTCACACCCAATTCAACACACATCTAGACAAGCTAACATGTCAGCTGGTTTTTTGGCAAAATTTGCAAGGGAAAACAACTTACAAGGTGATATAGATATCAGATCAATCCCCACTTTCCTTAAAGGATTGTTATCATTAGACTCTATTGGTTTCCCAGCAATTAGGGTTGTTCCTCCTATGGATACCAATAGGATATAGAAGAGGATTCTTTCTTTGTATTCAGGTGCTTACTGTATTTTATTAGTGAGTTTTAAGCACAAATAAGTGAGTTTCTGTCACTGTTCATAAGCACAAATACTGCTAGTTCTTTCCTTTCTGTGATTTCAGGTACTTGGCCAGGATGTTTGGAGATGGTGTGGAAACCGATACAGGGAATCGGGTACTTACCCTACTGACCAAGCTTCTATGAGATAATTCTGCATCTTCTCCCCTGATATGAACTTGCTGAATGGATTATACGCTACTGAACAATTGCTGCTAGACCATATTTAGGTCAAGAAATGAAGATTCTAGATCTTAGATCTTAAATGCACATATCTGTGTAGACTCTTTTGGCTGGAACTCCGTTGACAAATTGGGGTCTCGAACCTTCGATTCCCCGTCCTGTTCGCGGAGTCTCGGCCATAGTTTTTTCATAGAGAGACTACTCTTTCACAGGGTAAGCCAAATTTTAGTACTAGAGATTCCACTCTGGAAACTCTTTTGCTGTAACAGCTTCCACAACTATTGTGGATCATCTTCATGTTGTAATTTCAATGAATCTTTTAGCGCCAAAAAGAAAAAACAGAGATCAGGGAACCAAAAATATATTATTTTTGAAAAAATTGTGTTTTAAATTTTGCGCAAAGTGAATACTCCATGCGTGCCAGTTATTTTTATGTTTTTTTTAATACGCTTCTAAAAATAAAAACATAAATGCTGGGCGTGCACGAGCGATTTGCATATAATGGCGAGGGCATATTATGAATGAGCTAAAGCAGCAAGTTAACATGATTTATTAAAGTAACGCTTTCTCATTTATTGAGTGAGATTACATAATTTTGTCACCGGTTATGTTTTGAGTTGTTGAAAAGTTAGCATCTCCTTTCATTTCTTTTTATCTGGCAGTTAAGGCAAAAGGCGAAGATCCGCTCGCTCTCAACGGCCCATACCAACCGAAACGCCGGCCAACGTATGAGAGGTAAATTACGGTAGCCCAGCACCAGGATCAATGGGCTCGGTATGAACTCGGTGCGCACAAGGGAGCCTTGCAAAGCAAGAGCTCCCCACACTGCCACTGCCGAGTATCGAACCTGGGTTTATTGGCTTTCCCACCCATCTCCCAACCACTGGGGTACACCCGTGGGTGTCATATCTAGCAGTTAAGATCTCTATGAAAGTTGGCAAACAGTACTTCACTAGATAATACCCATGGCAAACCACGTATTTATGAATGAAATAATTAATATGACATAATTTTAATTTTGATAAATGATGCGTCTTTGACTATCGACCGGTTCATGGGCCTGAGTTTTTCTCAAGCTAACCTGCAATTAAACTATGTCTCCGGGTTCTAGGAATCAGCACTCGATGCTTAAGTTAGTCCAAACGTCCAAATATGATTAAGACAGAATGAATCATAAGTAAATGCGTACCTTGTATTTATACTTCATGTCCAAAATAACGTTCTCCTTAATTAACGCCCTTAATTACCCACGAATGAGATAATTAAGTAGAGTATTAAATATTCCCCTAACCAGCCTGCTATACCTTCGGCCCAATGACCTTTTTGGGTTTAACCCCTATCAATAACTAATAAGATTTTGTGATATTAAAATGAGAATCGTACACGAGAATATTTAAAATAAATTTATATATTTATTTTATTAAAAATTAAGTCAATCTTTCTTGATACATAATAATTATTTTTTTATATTTGAACAAAAATAATATATATTATAGAAAAATATTAATGTTGTATAAAAATACTTACGTTATAAAAAAAATAGAGTGATAAAAATATGAAATGTATGTTAGTAATGAATCAATAATTATTAAATTATAGTTATTAAATTATGGCTATTTTAAAAGTAAATAGTAAAATTACCCTTAGTTATAAATAAAGGCATAAGATAACATACTTATAACATATAAAAGAAATACAAAATCTAATTTAAAAAATATGTTCAACAACTTGAAAGTTTATAAGTAATACAACTTTAAGTAAAATAAATGGATAATTGTTTTCAAAAAAATTGAACGATTCATTGAAAAAGGATAAATAATTAATAGCATTTAGTGTTAAAAGATAATTATGGCAATAATAATAATTTGAATATTTTTCTTTTACATTATCATTCAATATGATAATTACTTTATAGTATTTTTTAAATAAATTTATTGAAAGTTCATTCATAATGTAGATTATAAAATGAAAAATTTTAGAAAGACAACTTAATAGAGAAAAGAATAATTTTTTGTTTAAAAAAATATGAAAAGTTAAAATAGAGTAAACGGTTTCATCATTATTAACTAAAACAAATGAACATTTCAAGAGCAAAAATATTCACGAAATTTATTTCTAATTCAATTCCAACAATCAGCTGTTCAACCTTTGAATAAGAAATTGATACGGTTTAATTAATACAAAGATATACATTAGACACTTTAATTAAAAATGGATACAATTTAACTGATACTTGACTATTTTTTTCGACACGTCCACCATATAAAGTATCATAAAATATATTCCGACACTTCTATATTTTATTATTTTATGGCTTTGTGTGTATTGGCATGGGTGTGGAAGCCAAGAAAGTTTATCCATTGGACGTTTATCTTTTCTTTCAAGACATTGATTTATTTTCATATTTTAGGAAGTTAAGTCAAACTAATGAATTTGAACGTGGAGCCCACGAGACATGGAGCCCTCGAGACATGGAGCTCGCAAGCTTTGAAGTCCTCGAGCTTTGGAGTCATGTATGGAGACCTCGAGACGAGCCCTCGAGACATGGACCCCTCGAGACATGGAGCCCTCGAAACATGGAGCCCTTGCGAAAAAGGAACTCTCGAACACATGAAACCTAGGCGATCTCGACCACTTGATCCTACACTCAACCCCTCGATTGAGCTTTTGAACTTTCGAAGCTCTAAGCTTTCGAGCACTCAATCCGTGAAGACTCTACCCTTTCAGACCTCGACCTAGCAAACAATTTTCTTTAACATTTCATCCACTAGTCCATGACTACATTTAGATCATTTTTTTGAAGGCAACGAGGTTGCCTTACCGATGTAATATTCATAACATTATTGTACACCGTTTGGTGCTTCATAGGTTTGGGGAACCTAATAAATATCCCCCACCTTAGGGTGTTTAAAAAAATGAATTTGAACGTGATTTGCGTACAAATTCATTAGTTTTATTTAATTACCTAGAATCTAGATACAAATCAATTAATTAAAAAGATAAACATAATCCTTTTTTCCTTCTTCCGACACTCACATTTGTTTTTAGATTCGTGGATCGATACGCAACTCCGTCAAATTTCTATTTGTGTCATGTGTCGTGTCGCATTTTGTGTCGAATCGATACGTGATTCTCCACCCAATCATGAAAAGGAATATTATATAATAGTATAAAATACATATATAAATTTTAAAAATGAAATAGAATCTAATTATAATTACAAGTAATATTTATATTCGTTAAGATTAGTTGTTGGGGGTAACATAGGTATAGATTCCAACGAAGCAGTTTATAACTTTAAGCAAACAAGTAAAGCGTTGGTTTGTTTCTTTTCGTTAGTACTAGTGTGCCCACACCACGCGTTGTGCGGTGAGCTTGATATTAAATTATAGAAATACTATAGGAATGCTATGATATAGGAATATTAAAAGAGCAGTAACTGAAACTACAAGTGTACCAATTTTACATGTAACTGAAGTGTGGAGATGGTGAGACGGTGGTGTGGTTGAAGAGGATAATTCGAGAGATACGGATTCGTGAGGTGAAGGTTTAGGTGAGGAGGTCTAACGGAACCTCTCCACATGAAACTTCACATCTCAAATGGGAACCTCTCGAGTGGGCACCTCTCGAATGGTACCTCTCGAACCCATCCAATGGAACCACTCCACCTGAAACTTCACCTCTCGAATGGTACCTCTTGAACCCATCCAATGAAACCCCTCCACCTGAAACTACACCTCTCGAATAGGTACCTCTCGAATGGGCACCTCTCGAACTCATTCAATGGAACCCGTTAACCTGAAACTACACCTCTCGAATGGGTACATCCCGAATGGATCCAACGGAACCCCTTCACCTGATACTTCACCTCTCGAATGCGTACCTCTCGAATGAATCCAATGGAAGCACTCCATCCGATACTTCACCTCTCGAATGGATACCTATCGAATGCGAACCTCTCGAACCCATCCAATGGAACTCCTCCACTTGAAAGTTTACTTCTTGAATGGGTACCTCTCAAACCCATCCAATCGAATCCCTCCACCTGAAAGTTCACATCTCTAATGCGTACCTCTCGAACCCATCTAATCGAACCCATCTAATCGAACCCATCCAACCAAACGTTCACATCTTGAATGGGTGTCTCTTGGATGGGTACCTCTCGAACCCATCCAATGGAACCCCTCCACCTGAAACTACACCTCTTGAATGGGTACATCTCGAATGGATCGAACGGAACCCCTCCACCTGAAACTTCACCTCTCGAATGGGTACCTCTCGACTGGATCCAACAGAAGCCCCCCACCTGATACTTCACCTCTCAAATGCGTACATCTCAAATGGATCAATCGGAACCCCTCCACCTGATACTTCACCTCTCAAATGCGTACATCTCGAATGGATCAATCGGAACCCCTCCACCTGAAACTTCACCTCTCGAATGGGTACCTCTTGAGTGGATCCAACGGAACCCCTCCATCTAATACTTCACCTCTCGAATGCGTACCTCTCGAATGGATCCAATGGAAGCACTCCAACTGACATTTAACCTCTCGAATGCGTACCTCTCGAACCCATCCAGTGGAACTACTCCGCCTGAAATATCACCTCTCGAATGGGTACATCTCGAATGGATCTAACATAACCACTCCACCTCAAACTTCACCTCTCGATGGGTACCACTCGAACCCATCCAATCGATCCCTTCCACCTGAAAGTTCACCTTTCGAATGGGTACCTCTCGAATGAGTCCAACGGAACCCCTCCACCTGAAACTTCACCTCTCGAATGGGTACCTCTCTAATGGATCCAACGGAACCCCTCCACCTGAAACTTCACCTCTCGAATGGGTAAATCTCGAATGGATCAAACGGAACCCCTCCACCTGAAACCTCACCTAAATGGGTACCTCTCGAATGGAACATCTGAAATCGGTACCTCTAGAACCCATCCAATGGAACACCTCCACCTGAAAGTTCACCTCTCGAATGATACTTCTCAAACTCATCCAATGGAACCCCTCCACCTGGAACTTCACCTCTCGAATGGGTACATCTTGAATAGATCAACCGGAACCCCTCCACCTAAAACTTCACATCTCGAATGGGTACCTCTCGAGTGGATCCAACGGAACTCCTCCACTTGATAATTCACCTCTCGAATGCGTACCTCTCGAATGCGAACCTCTCAAACCCATCCAATGGAACTCCTCCACCTGAAAGTTCGCATCTCGAATGGGCACCTCTCGAACCCATCCAATCGAACCCCTCCACCTGAAAGTTCACATCTCGAATGGGTAACTCTTGAACCCATCCAATCGAACCCCTCAACCTGAAAGTTCACATCTCAAATGAGTACCTCGAACCCATCCAATCGAATCCCTCCAACTGAAAGTTCACATCTTGAATAGGTGCCTCTCGGATGGGTACCTCTCGAAACTATCCAATGGAACGCCTTCACCTGAAACTACACCTCTCAAATGGGTACATCTCGAACGGATCGAACGGAACCCCTCCACCTGAAACTTCACCTCTCGAATGGGTACCTCTCGAGTGGATCCAATGGAACCCCTCCACCTGATACTTCACCTCTCGAATGCGTACCTCTCGAATGGATCCAAAGGAAGCACTCCACCTGACACTTAACCTCTCGAATGGGTACCTCTCAAATGGGTACCTCTCGAATGGGTACCTCTCGAGTGGGTACCTCTCGAATGGGTACCTCTCACGTGGGTACCTCTCGAGTGGATCCAATGGAACCCCTCCACTTGATATTTCACTTCTCGAATGCATACCTCTTGAATGGATCCAATGGAACTCCTCCACCTGAAAGTTCACCTCTCGAATGCGTACCTCTCGAATGGATCAGATGGAAGCACTCCACATATTACTTCACCTCTTGAATGGGTACCTCTCGAATGCAAACCTCTCGAACCCATCCAATGGAACTCCTTCACCTAAAAGCTCTCCTCTCGAATAGGTACCTCTCAAATGGGTACCTCTCAAACCCATCCAATCGAACCCCTCCACCTGAAAGTTCACATCTCGAATGGGTACCTCTCGAATGGGTACCTCTCAAACCCATCCAATCGAACCCTCCTCCACCTAAAAGTTCACATCTCGAATGGGTACCTCTCGGATGGGTACCTCTCGAACCCATCCAATCGAACCCCTCCACCTGAAACTTCACCTCTCGAGTGGATCCATCAGAACCCCCTCCACCTGATACTTCACCTCTCGAGTGCGTACCTCTCAAATTAATCCAATGGAAGCACTCCACCTAAAACTTAACCTCTCGAATGGGTACCTCTAGAATGGGTACCTCTCGAATGGTTACGTCTCAAATGGGTACCTCTCGAGTGGATCCAACGGAACCCCTCCACTTGATACTTCTCCCCTCGAATGGATCCAATGGAAGCACTCCACCTGATACTTCACCTCTCGAATGGGTACCTCTCGAATGTGAACCTCTCAAACCCATCCAATGGTACTCCTCCGCCTGAAAGTTCACCTCTCGAATGGGTACCTCTCGAATCCATCCAATGGAACCCCTCCACCTAATACTTAACCCCTCGAATGGGTACCTCTCAAACCCATCCAATCCAACCCCTCCACCTGAAAGTTCACATCTCGAATGGGTACCTCTCGGATGGATACCTCTCGAACCCATCCAATGGAACCCCTCCACCAGAAACTACACCTCTCGAATGGGTACATCTCAAATGGATCCAACGGAACCCCTCCACCTGAAACTTCACCTCTCGAATGGGTACCTCTCGAATGGAACCTCTTGAATTGGTACCTCTTGAATTGGTACCTCTCGAACCCATCCAATGGAACAACACCACCTGAAACTTCACCTCTCGAATGGGTGCATCTCAAATGGATCCAATAGAACCCATCCACCTGAAACTTCACCTCTCGAATAGGAATCTCTCGAATCGGTACCTCTAGAACCCATCCAATGGAACCCCTCCACTTGAAAGTTCACCTCTCGGATGGGTACTTCTCGAATGCGTACCTCTCGAAATGGGTACCTCTCAAACTCTAACCTCTTGAATCCCCCCACTCGAACTCTAACCTCTCGAATCTCCACTGGAAACTTCACATTTCGAATCCTTACCTCTCGAATCCCTACACCTTAACCCTCTGAACTTCAACCTTCAACTCTTGAATTGCTACCTCTCAAACCCCTCCACTTGAACCCTCTCCACCTGAACCTTCAGTTATCGAATCAGTAACTCTTGAACCATTACCTCTTGAACCCCTCCCCCCCCCCACTCGAATCCGCACCTCTCGAATCTCCACTGGAACCTTCACCTGTAGAACCTCAAATGGGTACGTCTCGAATGGGTACCCCTCCAATGGGTGCCCAAAAAGACGTCATTTTGGACAGCCACCTGGCAGCACATACAGACGCACATGGCGGCGCCGCAACTTTTGAAAAATGGGATGCACAAAATGACAAAATTGGTGCCCAAAAGGATGTCGTTTTGGGCAGCCACTAGAGAGCACATGCAGGGACACACGTTCGACTTGCCTGCAAAATGACCAATATGCCCCTAATGACGGTTGACACAAGCGTACGATTTCGGAGTATTTCATTTATATAGTAACCAGATAAAGAAGCAACTAAGGAATTAATCATGGAACTGATTTAAGTATGGATAAAATTTTGTATAATATCGTACGGAAATCAAGAATTAAATCCCTCTGTCCCATGATAAGGCAAAATTTTGGGGAAAACTGTCCTTCAAGAGGCTAATAAAAAATGAGATTTAATTAAAATAATAGAAATGTAAAAGGTTTTAATTAGTTGCAATATTAAAAATGTACAATAGTTATAAGTTTATGACCCGATTAATGCATGCAACTCAAAAAAAACTTCATTTTCTTCTAATTTGTATAGTTTTTCTAGTGATAGACTCCCATTATACAGACTCCCATCAGTTGATCAAGCATGAATACTCTCACAAATCCTGATTACGCTCATCTCGTGGGATTTTAAGTGTTTAGATTAGGAGATGCCCGGTCAAATAAAGTAATTAACACGAGGGGTGGAGATTACTTAATTTGGAAATGCATCTCCTAAACTTTTTGGCGTATATTTTGTATAGGACCAAACACTAGTATTAGATAATCTATCATCTTTTGGAGGCAACTTTGTTGCCTAAGTCCGTGGGGACTCAAACTCTGTACATTCTTTTATAAAAAAAGGTTGGGGACCTTATTCATTTCCCTCCACCCTATGGTGGTTTTAATTTTAAAAAAAATGGTAACATTTGATTTTAGGAGTCAAATTTAGTAGTATAATAAAGTGAAGTTAAATTAGAGATGAGTTTCAAGTAAAATTTTATAAAAAGCATATGGTATAAGAAGGGATTTGGGTGCAAATACTTTCTTGGGCAATTGAACACAAATAATTATGGAATTGATTCCGGCTCATGAAAATCTAGTGGGTAAATAATTTGAATTGAAGAAATATGCGGATCTTTTTAGTACCTATTCTTGCACTATACACGCGATTTTGATACCTGATTAGTAATATTTTACTATCCCGATTTTCTATTTTAAACTTATACTTATATTTTGATTGATGTGTTAGTGTTTTAGCTTGTAGTTTTAAAAAGAAATATCAATATTTCTTTTTTTTCGAATATTATATCTTTATTTAATGTAAGCCATGATATCCTATTATTGTGAATTGGTTTTTTAAATTTACTAATGATGCTTTATTTTTTCCGATATCACTGTGAGTATCACATTGGTTCACACATTGCTATTTTAAAATTCATGAGTATTTTAGTGTGATATTTGATGTTTAACTATTTTAATTTGATATATTTTTATTGTACTTGATTGATTTTTAACTCTTCTAACTTGATGCTAATAGGACTTGATTTGATGTTTAACTATTGATTTTTAACATCCGGATGTGTATTTTTAGTATTTTAATTTGCACAAATTCTTGTTTTAAGGAGCCTAAGCTTTAGCCCAGGGTTTATTGTGCAATTATTGTAAGTTTCATTTGGAATGATTTTTAAAAAATATATGCAAATTAATTTAGGAACATACTGTGCAATTATCATAATACTATATATATCACAAAAATATCAAAATTTTCATTTTTCTTTCCTCCTTCTCCGATCGAAAACCGCCTCCGACGGGCGATGGAAATACAATCGGATTTCCACCTGATTCTGCCATTTCTAGCGGATTCCACCGGTCTTCTCTGTTCGCAGAAGAGATCTCCTTTTAAGGCGTTGCTCAATATCCAACTCTTTGTTTCCTGGCAATGCTCGATCTACAACAGTGAGGACGATGGCGCTGTTACGGCGAGGACGACGGCGGTGCTTCTTAATCGACAATGATCGCGGTGAAGAAAGAAGCAAAACTCAATGAAGAGAGAATGCGCGTAAGATTCACACGCCTGAAGGAAAAAAACTATGTGCGTGCATCTCATGCGCGACAGGAATGACAACGATGACTCGGTGGACTCGGTGACTGAAGCGGCTATGCAATGGAGGACTACAATGGCGGCGGATGCGGCAAGGGATGTGGCGAAGGCTGGCGGACAGCAACGGCAGCCACGAAGCTGAGCTTCGGCGTCTGAGAGGTGAGATTTAATTTTGTACTTTTTTGAAGGCTTGCTGAGGTTTAATATTATTTGACTGAGTATATAATCAGTAAATTTTCTTTGGTGTGGTGGTTAATACATGGGTTCAAATCCTGCTACGCCTTAATTTTGAAGACTTTATATTCTTGAGGTACATGCTGAGATTTATTATTATTTTATTGAGAGAATGTTTAACAATTGTTCTTTGGTGTGGTGGTTAGTATGTGGGCTTTGAGGTTATTGGCCTGGGTTCGAATTCCACTAGCTTTTAATTAAAAAAAAATTATGTTTTTGAGGTACTGTAGCGTTTTGGTTGAGGTTTATGTTTTTTTTTCTTTCATGTTGATATTTTTCATTGTTCGGGTGAGGTTTATTTGAATGTATGTAGTGTCTTTTTTTCCATGTTGATGTTTTTCATTTTCCGACTGAGGCTTAGGTGATAGGAATTTATATATGTAGTGTCTTTTTCTCATGTTGATGTTTTTTGTTTTTCAGATGAGGTTTAGGTGTTAGGAGTTGATCTTTGTAATTTTTGGGCGATATATGTTGATATTTGTATTATTTTTAAAATAATAATTGCTGATGTTTTATGATTTTCAGAGTGAAAATTTTATACTCTTGAGGTACCATAGCTTTTTTGCACATGTTTTTTAAGTTTTTTCTCTCCTGTTGATGTTTTTTCATTTTTTGGGTGTGTTTTAGTTGATATGAGTCGATGCTTTGTAGTTTTTTTGGGGTTATATGGGTTGATATTTTTTAAATTATTTTTCTTTCTTGTTTTGATATTTTTTCATTATTATAATGTGAATTTTAGGTGATGAGAGTTTATGTTTGTAGTTTCTGGGTGATAGAGGTTGACATTTTTAGTTTTCTTTAAAAAATATTGTTGATATTTTATGATTTTCAGAGTGGAGAATTTATACTTTTGAGGTACTGTAGCTTTTTTGTTGATATTTTTAGTTTTTTTCTATCATGTTTTTTTATTTTTTGGATGAGTTTTAGTTGATATGAGTCGATGTTTTATAGTTTTCTTGGGGTTGTATGGGTTGATATTTTTAGCTTTTTTTCCCTCTCATGTTGATGTTTTTCATTTTCTAGGTTAGTGATGTGTGTTTTATTGTGTTCATAATTTGTGGTTATTGTAATTTTATGAAGATAATGTGCACTTTAACTGTATTTTTTGTGCAGTTTTAATGATTGGAGAATTTTGGAGGGCTCGTATATGCCAGGGCTATACCCTCAGATTGTCAGAGCCCATTGTGATCCAGGAAGGTCATGGTCAAAGATTAGATGCATGAAAAACTAGCAATGACTTCCTCTTTCATTACTTTATTCTTTCCATATCTCCCTCATTTGTTATCAGTTACTCATCAATGGCACTCAGTTTATATATTTAAGTTCGATCATTGACACCCGGTAGTAGCACATTAGGGGCCCAGAGATTAGTAAGACCAGTTGCCTCACGGGCAAATTCCTGCACTTATTGTACTCCTCACATCTTTCGCCCAACCTATGTCACCGAACAACTCAATAAAGATGTTCATTAGAATCCTAGCTTTTCCAGAGTGGTATCTCACTGATGGCTTGGGCCTTCCCATATCAGACCGAGCAAATTCTCCTGTTAGAGCTTTTCGATTTCAGCGGTTTGTATTTCTTGTTGAACTTTAGCAAGTCATCCAATGATATCCATGGCTAAAACACATAATATGTGAGATTTTAATATATGTCAGCAAGCCCCAAAATTTGGTCTTGTAGAGTCTCACATTAAAATTTGGATCTTTGTAGATGGGGAATAAGCCAATTTTTGTTTTATTTTCCTTCTATCTAGAAGGCTAAACCTATTAGGTATTTCTCAAAACTGTTAATTCCTTTGAGTTTCGGTCTTGCGACCGTACTCCCCAGGCAAAGTGTTTCACGCATTAGATGGGACTCTGATCCACGTAAACCAAGGGCAACATTTTAAGTATTGCATAAGAAAGGGCCTGCTGATAGAGCTGGGCGGAGAGGGAATAATAGTTTCTAAGTAATGGGAAAGAGGACCGAAACATGCCACCTAAAGACTCTATTTTGTTCACATTGTGCTCCCCCATTTTCCAGTTGGAAAGATTGTAGCTCCGAAAAGAACGTAAAAGCAAGAAAGATGAGAAATTGAAGGATTTTGGAGCTTAAAGGGGGGAGCTTAACACTACACTCTTTTTTCTACCGGATTTTTTTTAATGAGGTAGTGTTCTCCAATGGATAGTGAATTTTCATTATTCCAGCATTTAAAGAAAAGAAGAAAAGAAGCAACCAAAAAAATGAAGATTTGAAGAAATAATGGAGAAAATATTGCATCTTGATTTTATTTTGTGTAATCTGTATAATTATAAGAAAAGAGATATTTACTGTTGTTATGATTATGTAGTTAGATATAGTAATAATTGTGTTATAATAAGTCAACTATCTGATTAGATTTGATTTATTATGGAAAGAGTTATTGACTAGACTAGAGTCATATCAGTACTAGCCTTCCTTTTATACTATATTTATTCTAAGCAATAATACATGATTCATCACGGGAAATAATTATTTTGTGGTATTAGACCAAGTTCTAATCATAACCTAAACCCTAAATTTTTTTCCATTCGGCAGCCTCCCTTTCTCTCTTTTCCGGCCGAGCAAACTACCACCTAATTTTGGTGAATTTATGGTCAAATTCCGGTGAATTTCGTCTAAATTCCAGCAACTCTAGCAATGATTCTTTCCATCCTTGCCAGTTCTCAGTGGCGACATTCCATCTCCACCGAGTTCAAGTCCCTCAGCAGTATAATTCTCGGACCTTCGCCTCGGCGAGTTCAAGTTCAAATTTTTTGGCATCTCCTTCCCCAGCGGCCATCTTCTCCAGCATATCATCTCAGTCCAACGGCCTTCTTCTCTGGTTAATCCAGTGGTTTTCTTCTCAAACTGATCAGCCATCTTCTCCGATCCCAGCGGCGAACAGCCCCACGTTCAGCGGTGATAATCTCTGGTAAAGGCTTACTCTCTGGTTTGTTTCCAACGGCGTCCATCAGCATCTTCTCAGCGGCAGCTCTCTTATTCTTCGTCCCATTTTTGGCTCTGGTAGAGAGCAAAATAGCATCAAGTAAGTGTCCAACATTCCAGTGCATGGGATCTAAGCTCTTGCAAGTGACCTCGCCCGTGTAATTCACGTTCCCGTAGTATCCCTATGTGTGTTTTCCACGTGCATACAAGCTATCTTGTACATCTCTTTCACGTGCCCACATAGGTGTCTTTGCGAGTTTGGTCTAAACCACCACCCAACCCCCCCGCCCCCCCACCCCCCCACCCCCCTACACAGCTTTGTCCCCAGTTTGTCACTTTGAAATATAAGTTATTTTGGTGCGTCCAAATGGAATTTAGCCTCTGACGCCACAAAATACATGGCATCGTCTTCCACTGCGGTAGATTATGTGAAACCTTATGATGGTTCTGCATGCATCTGTGTTGGTAATGGTTACTAACTCTCCATTACTCATGTTGGTAATGGTTATCAACTCTCCATTACTCATGTCTCTCTCTCCTACTGGTCAGATGCCTTTGCTACAACCACTTATACCATAAATCGTTTGCCCACTAATGTTCTTGGTGGACGATCAAAATATGAAGTTATTAATGACTGGGTTCCCATATACACCAATTTTCATACTTTTGGTTATTAGGTGTTCCCATTCGTTTGCCCATTTTCCGACCACAAGCTATCTCATCGCATTATTCTGTGTGTATTTATTGGTTACAACTCCCAGTATAAAGGTTTCTGGTGCCTTGATTGCACTACTGGCAGAATCTATATCACTCGACATGCTCATTTTGACAAGATGTGCTTTCCATTCGCCCCATCCATTCCATCGGCGATCGGTTCTCCACCTTCGTTGTTATATGTTTTAGCCTATCTTGATCCTGATTCTGATTCAGCGCCTTCTTTGCCTATAGTTTCTCCTGTGCCGACTACATCTCATTTGGCCTCTTGCTCCATTTGTGCTACAGATCCGGCTCCAGTTCATCTGCCAGCTCCACCTGCATCTCCGTCGTGCAGTTCAGTTGCCCCATCACCAGTTGGCTCAACCGACTCCACTCCTCCGGCTTCTCTTCCTCGGACTCGCACTCATCATATGACCACTCGATCAGTGACTAGGGATATTCAAAGTAGAGACTACTCGGACATTGTCACTCATGATCTTCTTGCCGCTATACTTGGTAAGTCGAAACCCACATATTACCTTTCAACTCTTCAGGATCCTTCTTGGGTTTCTACTATGAATGAGAAAATAGCAGCCTTTCATGGACAACGTACATAGGATTTGGTTCCCCTCCCATTAGATGTCAACATTGTTGGCTCCAAATGGGTCTATCGACTGAAGTATCGTCCTGATGGCATGGTTGATTGTCATAAGGCTCGACTTGTAGCTCAAGGTTTTTTTCAGATTTTGAGGTTTGACTTTGATCACACTTTCATTCATGCGGTCAAAGCCTCCACTATTCGGAAAGTTCTCTCCATTGCTACAATGCATTCCCGGCTGCTTCATCAGATGTATGTCAAGAATGTCTTACCCAACGGCGTTCTCGATGCTCCAGTGTATATGGAGCAACCCATTAGCTACAAGGATCTACTCCATCTAGGTTATGTTTGTCGCTTGCGGAAGGCCATTTGTGGTTTTAAGTAATCATCTCGAGCATGGTTTCAGCGATTCAGTACTTATTTGACTCATCTCGATTTCTAGTGCACCTCCATCAACACTTCTTTATTTGTTCTTTCTCGGGGATCATTGTTATTGTATCTTCTGGTTTATGTCAACGACATCATTCTTATAGGTAACAATTAGACTCTTCTTCGATAATTTATTGATCAGACACATCGGGAGTTTGCCATCAAAGACTTAGACACCCTTCATTACTTTCTTGGCTTAGAATTATCACCTATTTCATCGGGTTTACTTCTTAGTTAAGCTAAGTATACCCATGGCATTCTTACTCGTGTTGGGATGTCTGATGCTGCTCCAGTCTTTACCCCCCCTTGTGTCAGGATCATAGTTGCATAGCTCCACCAGTCCTCCATTTCAGAATTTGACGTTGTAAGTTCTCTAGTTGGGGCCTTCCAGTACATGGCCATTACCCATCCTGACTTGTCCTTTTCGGTTAACACAATCAGTCAATAACTGTGGGATACTTATGACGATCATTTTGTTGTGGTTACTCGGATTCTCTGATATGTTCGAGAAACACTGCATTTTGGTTTTACCTTTCGATCTGCTAGTTCTCCCGGGGTGTTGGGTTATTTTGATGTTGATTGGGCTTGCTTTTTTGTATTCACATTTTTATGAAAATGTTGTTCCATTTGGGCATAAATAGGTCAACGAAAGGGCTACAATCTATAAATGAAGTATTTTACAACATTTTTGGAATTTGGACTACGGCCCTTATGTGCGACGTCACAATTGTGTCACATAGAACGAAACTTAAACCAACTTTTGACCTACGTTGCTTGATTTGATATTTCCAGCAGGAACCAAAATTTCCCTCCAACCCTATTTCTAGTCAATAATATTCAGCACTAACACCCATTTCCCATCTCTAACACAAATCCTCCACACCATCCTTTCCATTCACACCATTACAGCAATTAAAGAGCTCAATCAAATTGCTTCTCTCAAACACTATCAAGTATCCAATGATAGAGCATCTCTGGGTTCAAATTAATTGAGGTAGTTTTCCATTCATTCCATGTTCATTTAGCAATTTTGTTACCATACCTTCTACTTTGGAGCACCTCCGCATTGTATGTTTTTTACCTCATTGATCAAAGATTGAATATTTTCATGAATTATGATGTTTGTGTTACATGTTATATAGTGTATGTTGTTTGTGTTTCCAAGATAATGCCGTGTTTGTAAAGAGTGAGAAAAAAAGGCATAGATCTGTATGCCATGTTTGTATGAACACAGTTTGAATGTGTGATGCCGGTCACAGTTAATCAGCCCATGCGATGTGGTACTGAACAAAGACCGACGTCGCATATGTCTAGGAAATGTTTGAAACATCTATGAATGTCCAACATCGCTCGTCACTCAGGCATTGTGACATCAGTCACTTTGAAATTAATGTCGTATGCGTATAACTATCTCATTTAGGGACTGCCCAATTCTAACACAAATTTTTTTGCTATGTATTGGTTGTAATAGAACTAAAGAGAGTTATCGACCGACTTTCAGCATGTACATGGATGAACTTGTAATTTCACTAGTTGCCCTGACAGTCTTAATGTCGTACATCATAGAAAATGGAGGTTCAATAGATTTAATGTTTCAATTTCATATCAACCTTATGTATTTTAATATATTATAACATGTATTTGTAGTATATGTTATAGTTTTGTGGGTTTTAACATGTCATTCTTTCCCACATTAATTCAACAACAATTGATTATTGTATGATGTTTAACCATTTCACATTTTATTGCATTTTAAATAACATGTAATGCTATCAATGACGATTGTTTGTGTCATCAAATATTAAATATTATAATATTGTACGAGAAACGATGTCTAAACCATTAATCTATGACGTCGCATAAATCATTGTAGAAACAACACCTTGCTGACGTCGCATAAATCGATGTCAAATTTTTTTTACGACATTGACCATTCAAAATGATGTCGTATTCATCAGCATTCCATGTCAGCAGGCACACGATGTGGGTGCCCCACAATGCGCAATGTTGCTTACAGAGTCTGCGACGTCACTCTTGTTTATACCAACGTCGGCCAGGACGAAGTTGCATCGTTTCCTCTCCCACTGTCTGCCTTCTTGCTATGGTCGACATTGCATGCTTGTGGATGCCGATGTCGTCCTTAATGAAGTCGCAACTATGGTCTCCTATAGTCGGCCTTGTAGCTTCGACCGACGTCGGTCACAAAACCTGCCGACGTCGGTCCAAAATCGAGGTAAAAGGTACTTTTTACTATGATGTATTTACCTCGATTTTGTTGGACTAAAAACCAAAGTAAAAATTCCTGTAGAACTGAGGTAAAATGTGTCGTTTCTTGTAGTGATAGTATGAGAGATTGATGTATAATCTCGTTTATGTTTGTAAGTGTGTGTTTTTCAGACGTGTGTTTTGGTCTGAGAAATCCACCAACTCTAAGCCTAATAAAATCTGTATATGTTTGTGGACGTAGCGAAATTGGTGAACCACATTAAATATCAATGTTTCTGTTATTCCGTTACTAATAAAATCTCAAATTTTGTTCTTGGAAGATTTCATTAAAAAGGAGAATTTTATTTCGTTGTACAATAAGGAGCAAATGAAGTCATGGATGTTGCCAGGGTTGGATAGTCTTCCAAACACATTGGAAGGAAATCCAGAAGGAACTGGTGCAAGCAATTTGAGATTTTCAAAAGGGGATTTTATACAGAGGGTGAATTAAAACAAATATAGTTTTTATTGTTAAGGTAAAGTCCCCAAATAATCTTTAAGAAAATAGTTCAATGAGATTAGGCATAGTGCCCTACGTGATTATTGCTAGGGAAAGATGCATATGAGTCTGTCTCACGATAACTTATAGTAAGATAATATACAAAGTAAAATTTTAGAAATTATAGAAAGTACCGCATGTTATCTCCCATTTTAAACAATTATCTTTAAACTCTTCGTCTCACCATAAGATTAGGTAAACCATCTTACACAAGTTTTTGTATTATTGCTAAGCTTTAAGCATCAAGGATGAAAACGATAATGGGTTACCTCCAGAGCTGTCAATCTCTGACTCGAACCGAAAACTTGAAACGGACTGAAACGATCGATTCAAACAGAAAACGAATTTAACCCGTGAGATATCAACCAAAACCTAAGCCAACATGACCAAACTCAACCCATGAAACCTGATTATAACCCGAGAAAGATCGACCCGACATGAATCACAACTCTTATCATATTGACCTTACATAGTCAACATCGATAATTCTCGTAGAGAGTGATCATCCAATGGTAAAGTGTCTTTGTCGAGACACACCATCATCGATATGGCTTTACGCTACACCAATAAGCATACAGGTGCTTTGGTCATCCTAGGGTATATCTTTCCCATTTTTTGTCCAACACAATGGACTTAGATTCCTCTATGAATCTAGCAAGAGAGAACCATTTCTCTACACAACTCAAGCCATATCCACGAGTCTCAGACACAGTTTGTTTCCAGTGATCATTTCTGGATTACTCGTGTATCATCTTACTATCCATTGTAAGAACTGTCTAATGTGCACTTTAATAAGTACTTCAGACTTTTTACGACTCTTGAGTTATCTTAAGAGACACCTCACCTTTACAAAAGGTAACTCACAATGTTTAGAGTCATTCCATTGAATACGACATATCTTCAAGAGACTCAATCACCGTATCAATTTTACTATCAATGAGAAAATCATCAATTCAAATACATAAATGACATGGTCATTTTCCATGTCCCTTCGCATATCCACCTTCATCAAACTCATTGATTCAATATCACTGGCTAAAAAACAATTAGTTTAGTCACATGATGGGTCATTTAGGAGCATTGAGCTTTTCATTTTTGCTCTATTCAGATTTTAATATCTAAATCTCCAAATAACCATTTAGGTCCATTAGATGTACTTCTAGCTTTCACAAAGCCTTGATAGCAAATACCATCACCCTTGGACTCATTCTCACGTCTAGAGAACACCCATCAAGTACACAAATATACTTACTAATTGTTCAAATCTACTAGTACTCTAGTGATTTGCAATCATGGTAGATCAATCTCTCTATTGATCACCACTTTCCACAAAATTTATTCCATGGAATCTCATTTACTTTGTTGGTTTATCCCTGATCGTTAATGATTTCATCTATTGACTCTTAAGTTAATTTAAGATAAATCAGGATCTCTTACAGAAACTTCAACAAAATACACTTTCCATTAAGATGTATTTCTAGTTTCCATATATTATTTCATGTGAATTTCAAGATATTGATAGCACTTCAACATTGGTCATATCTAGTAAAGATACTGTTTAAGTATTACTTTGACTACCTTCGCAATATGCCGACCACACATTCAAAAGAACTTGTAAGATGTCTCTATAAGGAGTTTTATTTTCCTCCTTGGGTCACCTTATTTAAAAGATCGCCAACCAATGTAAAGGATCTTCCACATTGCTTTGATCATTTCTAGCAATTCGTTCAACCACCATATGACCTTGCGAATGTTTCAACATTGTGAATCACATTCACCAAAGGATTATGTGTCTTCACGTCATGCTCACATATAACCACATATGGCTTCTATGCATCACATAAGTGATTTTGTTAATTTACAAACCCCACTTACTAAAAGTCTCATGTGTTCAATAACGAATCAAACACTAGGTTCTTACCCATAAATTTTCTTTTAGGGCTAGATCATTTTAACAATAAAAACACCTTCATGTATTGATCTTTTATCGCGGAAGTCTCTATTATTCCTTCAACTCCCTTGGAATTAGAGATAACTAAACTTCCCAATCTCAATTAATCGTTCTTCCTCACATGACCAATACCACCACCAATGTAGTATCAATCAATCGAGGATTCGATTAACTCTCACTAGGGCGCGGTGTGAGTTTACCAACTCCACACAATTTCATGCTCATTTTAAAGCCAAGTTTCAGTACAACTGCACTTTACTTTCAGACTACTCAAATCAAACTTGAGTGCCTTTATGCTCGAAACACATTCAAGTCCATTGCTCGACTCAAGTTTGAGTGCACTGCTCGACTCAATTTCGGGTTTACCCTTTTGGTTCGAGTTAAATTCCTCCTGAATTGAACTTGATTCAAGTCTCTTGTGATGACTTTTCATCTCAAGTACCTATCAAAATTCATATGGTCGTTGAATTTTTATGTTTTCATCTACCTCCCACATTGGGCTGGTTTTATTAAACATCATCACTCGTGTTAAGTTTCTCAAAACCTCGTGTCTTGGGATTTCTAGACTAAATGTCTTAAGGATTCCTTATCTCATAATTCTACGGCTTTCCAACCAAAAATCTAGAGAATTAACCAAATGTCTTGGGATTCCCTATCTCATGATTCTTAGATTTTTCAACCATAAATTAAGAGATTTGACCCAAAGTCTCGGGATTCTTAGTTTTCTCAACCAAATTCTTGAGATTTTTACCTCAATTCTTTGATTACAAGTAATCAGAGTTTTTTGCATAGTAATGATAACTCATGCTTTAGGGTTTATACCATGGTTCACTAGAACCAATACCCTAGACATAGTCGTAAACTAATGTCTTCACGTTCACATTTATTAGGTCATACAAAATAACCAGAATATATCAAACTTCGAGCCCATATGCTCAATCTGTGGAATCTAACAATTGTCACTTGTGAGTCATATGCTCGTAAACGATCAATCAAGATAGCCAATTATCAGGACAAGCCTTGTCAAACCTTTCATTGCATCAAAAGGGCACTTTCCCAAACAATTAATATAATCATAGCATATAAAAGCATAACACAATTTTAGACACATCATAGATCTAAATTTTTTGTTTATGCAGCTAAATCAAGTCCCTAAATGAACGAGAATACATCATGGATCAAATAACCCAATGTCACATCCTTCATTCATGCACGAATATATTACACTCTTGCTGAGAGATGTCATGTTTAAGTGCAAATGAAGTTTACCAATTTTTCGCATGCGATTCTCTGACCAAGCATATAAAAGTCCTGAATCACCAGCAGCACATTCTCACACAAAATGTGGTTTAAATTTATTTTTTTTAACCAACACTAGCAACCAACACAACCAAATTATTATACCATGCAAAATAGGTATTTCAACATTTGATCAAGTATTTAAACAAATACTATAACATTTCAAGGGCTTTGAAAATTAAACATGTCTCATAATTTCCAACCATATGCACTGCTTTCAAGTAATTGAATAATAATGTATGATCCCATATTCTAAACCGTTGGCATTTTTTCCTTAAATTTAATCCAATCTTTCATGCAAAGAATCAAATATGATTTCTTACCATATCAACATTTAATCTCATAAGCATGAATATTACGGAATTAACATATTTCCATAATTACGCCATGTAATTTAACATACATGCTCAACTCATTTTTCCATATAATTAAGGGATTAATATAACCAAATCCATTCACTATCAAATTCGATAGCCTTAGTGTACTGGACATATATGTGCAAATATTATTCACATAACTCTCTTTGTAACAAAGTCATGTTCACATCCAGATTCACGCAAATGGTTATCAAATATAATCCAAGCAATATATGTATATATAGCATATGCCATGATTCACTTTAATTAATGTGTATACGTACCATTGTTTGCAAAACCGTGGTTACAACTCTTGACCAAAAGCCAACTCTTTTAACTCTTTCATGCCACCAAGCAATAAATCGTGTCGTACATTCATGCCTAGTTTCTCTTCCATGAGAGATATACAACTGTGTATACTCGGAATAACCAATGCGTACATACAAAAGATTTCCATCGTTAAATATATGTACAAATCTCATGTCACAAATAAATATTTCACAAAATATTCAAAACCATTGAATTTCGAAACTTAACCAAATTCGAAATAAATTGTTGCAGAAAATTAAAGCTTAATTTTCAAACAAATTTTTCAATCATGCAATTTCCAATTTAAATTGCATCAAATTCCAGAATAAAATTTTCTCACAAAGCATGCAAATCCGAATGAATATACAACATGTAATTCTGGCAAATTAAAGCCTCTGATTTTCAACAATCAGTGTAGCATGTATAGCATAAATTATGACGCAATTCATGCAAGTTCAAGTTTATAACACAAAAACTTGAAACCTAAAGTTCGTTAGACAAATACAACATGCTATTTCCATAATGTAATTTTCGAACAACCTTAATTAAGGCATAACATTTGGAATATATATTTGTCCATGCAAGGCCGAATCATTGATGCCCAATTTCTTCATGCAGATTGCATATTTCGTTCAATATGTGATTTCCGATCGAATCAATATATTTCAACAAAATAAATCATTCATTTCAAGACTGTTGGACATATACTGATTTTATCATGAGGAAATTAAATAATGAAAATTGAACAAGCAATTTGCATATGCAAATAATATACTTATATTAATTATTCAGGCATACAATCAGAAAGCTTAAATTACGAATAATTAAAGCAATACATGTGAGAAATAAATCACGTTTCAATCAATAACAAATTGTTGGAGTCACGAGCAAACTCGCTGCCCTTGAAACGAATGAGTCCCATCGTGGAAATCGTTCTCTAAAGTAAAACTATCAAAGGTAATAATTAACACGTAAGAGTTACCTCGGATTCACGCAAGGCCCGAAGGACTATCACCTCGACAGAGCAATGGATGAAAACTTCGAGAAAGACAGAAAGAAGACTCAAGTTTAGAATATGGAGGGACTTGAGAAAATTGGTGCAAAATTTTCTGATTGACTTATAGGCTCTATTTATACTGCTCTAAGAGACCCTAATCATGGAAACATGATATTCTGATTTTCTGTAATTAGAGAAGAATATTCTCCAATTACCAACTCACCAAATCTGAGACATTCCATGAATACTCGAATCAAAACCACTGGAACAAGAAGAAATATTTGCACAAATATTCTTCATCGTATTAAACATGGTAAACCGCATATTTATTTAAGACGGGATATCTCACAAAATATGAAAGTATTTTGTTCTTATCTCTTAAGAATTACACACAAGAAATTCCATATATACTATGCGGTTGGGCCTTCCAGAGACTTCCATTCGGTCCATACGCATTTTGGACAGTCTAGAGAAAAATTAATCTGGGCCAATTTCCACCTAATTTTTCTCTTTCAAGAGTGACATTTCAAATATCCATATCTCATTCACCCTTGATCTGTTTTGAGAGTTTAAATAGTCAATTTTATAATACTCGCGGAGGAGAACCCAAAAATGACATCCACCGACCCAAAATCTGTTCAGGTCCCACTCAAAACAACACCCAAAAGTTGACAAATTTCAACCTTTTAACCATAATTTCCCAACAATCAGAATAGTTAAAACATCTCTAGCCAAAACTACAAGCACGGGATAACTAACAAGTTGATTTTTCCAATATTTAAGGGCGTCATAATCATCATTATTAAAATCAATAGGTTTAGGCTCAAGTGGAGATAAAAAAATAACGCTCAATTTTAGATTGAGAGGTCCTCATTGCAGCTGAACTATTTTGAAATTCCTAGTAGCAACAAGAAAAGGTTGCTTAACAAAGTACATAGTACAAAACCTAAACCTGGACAAATAATTCACACGAAAAACTTAAACCTGTAGTATGTTAGCCCTTTTGAAGGGTCGAGAAGAACTTATCGCTGCATTTGTTTGAGAAGTAGATGAATCTTGACGAGAAGAATTAGAAGTAATGATAGAGATGAATAATAATCATACAAATCCTTTAAAGCTAGCCCAACCAGATTTACCTTTGATCGACACTCTGAGTCAACATAGAGACGACTATACATAGAAGCAATGAATTGTAACTTGTAACGAGGGTCAATAACAACAACAGAAAGGATTACATAATAACTATCCCAATAAGATTGAAATTTATCAAGCATGGATTTAGCCATTTCAATAAGTTTTGGATCCAATGCCTTCGCATCAAATTTTCTTCAACCATAATTATGTTCAAGAAATACTGATTTGCAGTAGGATATAAGGAGCCAGAAAATAAATTTGTTATAAAAGAAAAAGGTTCAAGGAACTCACAAATACTTCCAATGGTTTCCCATTCCTCCTATCCAATCTATCCACAACATTAGTATTACAGACAACAAAATAGTTTAATGGTTTCTTGGCTTGTAAAGCTTTAGAAAGCCTGAAAATGTAGAATTCCATCGAGTTGACACATCAAGTATTAATTTACATGAAAAATTATATCCAACTTCAGCCACAACCTGTTCAAATGATGTATAATCCTAGAATCAGGCCCATCACTAAATTTCACAATATTACATAATTTACAAACACTAGAATCAACACACTTCAAACCAGATTGAATAATAAGATTCAGCACATGAGCACAACAATGAATATGAAAAAAATTTCCACCACAAGGTAGAGGTGATATATTATTTAATTCAGTTTTCAAAGAGTTGACCATATTATCCATACAATGGGTATCATCTAGTGTCATAGATAGAACTTTTTCTTGAAGTTTCCATTCTTTTAATAAATCAAGCACAAAATTTTTAATGTTGGCAGCACAATGAGGAGGCTCAAAATATCTAAAATTCAGTAATTTAGACCTAAGTATCCAATTTTTATCGACATAATGAGCGGTAAGTGTGAGATAACCATGACTAGTGCAAGCAGTCCATAAATCACATGTAAAACTAATCTTACTGGGAACAGCAGTAGTCAAAGTCTTAAGCAACTTGCATTTGAACTTTTCATAAACTGAAATACAATACCTAAGCATCGTATTACGTGACACATGTATCACATTGGAGTTCAAATAAGTAAGCATTTTCGTAAGGTGTTCATACTCGACTATTCTCAATGGATATGCATGACAAATAATGGCACGTGCAAATAATTCACAAAAGATTTCTTTATCAAATGCAGCTGAATTTGAACACACTTTTTCAGTTAATGAACCTTTACCTTTGCAAACCTGTATATGCTTTCTTGGATTTCCAGTACCATCTTTACCTTCAGCGGTGTATGTCATACCGCATAACGTACAGCGAGCATGCAATAGAGTTACCCCATCTTTAAATTCTTTATAAAAATTATAGTGGACCCATACCTCTTAACGCTTAAATAAAATCTTCCAATCATTGTCATCAACTAGTATTTCCTCCACAACACTGTTACCTACTTGGGAATTTAAGTCCACGAAACTTTTAGCATTAACTTCAAAGGATCTAGAAGTTTCATCCATCGCCACTTGCAGAAAAAATCCATCAATAAGAAACTTATAATAGGGTCAGTGTTTATGTAAAAAGGTAAAAAAAAAGAGAAATAGAAAGTTTCTTATGGAAAATATCCTTTTATAATCAAACTTGCATAGTTCTCATAACTTCCATTCCAATTACAAAGTTCTATTTTAGTAACCCTATCTTTATTAGTTAAATTACTTAGAGTATTTAATCAATTTGGGTGGCGAAGTGGATAAAAATCTAATCATTTCACAGTCCAGGAACTAAAATATTAGTTTTAATAGTTTCAAAAAAAAACATTAGTTCTAATATATAGTGCAGCAAATATTAGTTTTAATATTAATTTTATTATTGACAAAGTAGTAATATATAGTGTAGCTACAAAAATTAACATGATGATGATTGATGGATGACTTGTGTGCACAGAGGGGAAAGCAAAGAGGTTCCATAACATCAAACAAACAAAACACAAGCTCACAAATAAAAAATCTACTCCAGTAGGTTCCTGAAATTCCATCTCCTTACATAAAATTACCTTCAAAAATCATCCAAATAAGAGCATCAAATATCCTTAAAAAATATCCTCAAAATAAGACAACACCGGCAAATAAGATGACATTACCTCTGAATAACCAAATTTTCAGATCTGGTATCTACACAAGTGAGTTGGCGATGGAAGATAGAAAGGAGAAAGACGAGGGAGTGGCAAAAATAAAATCAGTGAGCACAAATAGTACAAAGCAAACAATAGCACAAAGCAAAAAAGAAAAGAAAATCAGTGAGCGCAGTCGGAGAGAGGACAGAGGGAGAGCAGACACAGAGGGGGATCGATAAAGCAAGATAGATAGAAATAGGGTTCAGGGAGAGAAACAAACATTCAAAAGCTTTTATACTAAGGTCTAAAGTATTAACGCTTCAGATTAACCCTAGTTTAAATCAACGGCTGGGATTATTTTGCTCTACTTTGTTCTTCTTTTTTCATTTGTTAAATACCTTTTCACCTAATTTAATTTCTTTTCTTTTTTTTCTAATTAATTCAGATTTTTTTCTTTCTTTTTTTCTAAATTATTTAAGCTTTGTTATGAATTCTCAATCCTAAATTTATTTAATTAATGACATACTAAACTATAAAAATTAAAATAAAGTATTATTTAATTTATTTGTGAAGTATCAACTAATGATTAATTAATTAGCGCCAAACTAGTTATAAATGGTAATTTTTATTTAAAAAAGGTGTAAAGGATAATATGTGTAGATATAAAGGCAGTTATTCAAACTCAATCAACTTCTCGTGTAAGAATGCAGCTAAATGATTAAGAATGCTAATTAGAATTGTAACATCTATACCTTATATTATTGCATTATTGCATTATAATCATAACATCTAGTTCAAAGGAAAATCATATATATACCTTATATGTACTTATAATGCCCCTACTCTTAATCACCTTATATGTTACCTTTAAATATATTTTTCACTTATTAAGACAATTGTAGTCATAAAAAGTTACATTAGTTATTATCATATGTGAATGTAATTAATCATTAGACCTATGTACAAATGTAAAAGATAATTGATGTATATAAACCATTTTATGAGTTAATTACAAAAGGGCATAATTAAATGATTATTTTAAATTAGATATTAAATGTAAATTAGTGTCTATAAAAATGAAACTTATGCGTTGTTAGATAAAATATATAATTATGTGAAAAATAAGCCATATATAAAATCAAGTGTTGATTTGTGATTTCCGTTAGTTATACACAATTTATATATTTATATAGCAAACTAGTCGCAATGATAATAGCTAATTAGTAGCTTAAACCAAATTAATTATAAAAGTAATCTCAAAGTTATTTAAATATAGCTGACTTCGATATATAGGGATGTAGTTTAGTGTGTAAAACTCATTAACAATGTAACTATAAAAAGTCAACTGACATTAATATGGAACTAAATAACTTGGTTATATGTTAGGCTAATAAATTGATTAGACATATTTACGAGATAAAGTGAGATTTATGTTTATTAAAAATCTACAAATATAATTACATAAATTCATCTCATAATAAATTTTAGCGTGCAAGGTTAAGTTTAAAATGCAAAATTACGGTTAAGTTTATAAAGTTATGAATAATATTAAGATAAAGAGAGGTGTTTAATCATAATCATGATTCTGAGTGAGTAATATAGAAGATCGACCAAATATTGATTTTAATAAATTATAAATAAAAATTACATGTTACAATGAAACATAAACCAATAATATTGTAACTACAAGAATGTGAATCAACCTAAATTTAGTCGAGTAGTGTATGACTTGATCCAAAATAAACCAATCCAAAATATACCCAAATCCAATATGAAATTTAGTAAATTGACATTACCTAACTCGAATAAAACTCCAATACAAAAACCTACAAGAAAATGACCAGACCTGAAAATAACCCGACATGATCCAACTCGACCTAAATATAACCCAAATGGACCAAATCCGACAGTAATCTGACCCAACCCGGCCTAATACGAATAAAGAAATTACACGATAGTAACCCGACCCGAGTGTAATCGAACCCGACACGACCCGAGAAAAATTCTAACATGTTTTACCCCAACACGATAGGAACCCGACCCAATCCAAAAAATAAATATAATACATTATAACCCGACTTGTTATAACATGAACTATTTTCAACCCAACCAAACCCGACACGATGACCTGAATTGACACCACTTTACCTCATATCAAAAAACCAAAATTGGTTTTGTGCTAGAAAGAGTTACAAGTGAGAGTACAATAATTGCTCATAAGTACATGTGAGGGGCATTGTTGTCGCTCATCAGTCCCACCATGATCAGAGACCAGCTTTTGCCCAAGATCGACTAGTTCATGAGATCCCACCTCTGCAACTGGGGTGAATCAGTTGTTGGCATCCAAGAAAAGACCAAAGAGGTTCGCCTTTTCGCCTCAGAAACACGACTCTTTATACAGAACGGGACTAATTCGAGATTTTGTTGCTGCAGATGGCATTTTTGTCATCTTTGAAACAGATGCAGAGTGTAAATCTAGTACCTTAGTGAAGGAATTCATGCCGAAGTTCTTTAAGCTTGTGTTGGGAACGCTTTCGCTGCCGATTAATCTCCCCGGGATGAACTATCATCGGGGTTTTCAAGCGAGGAAGAACATTGTTGCATTGCTGAGAAAGCTGATTGAAGAGAGGAGAGAATCTGGGAAAACGAGTGATGATATTTAAGGATTTCTGATGAACGGTGAAGCGAATAAGTACATACTAACGGATGAGGAGATAATTGATCTCATCATCACGATTTTGTACTCTGGCTATGAACCGTTTCTACGAAGCACATCAAGAAGCGCAAAAAAAAGATAAAACCTCTCAGACAACAATTAAGCTCGATGTGAACAAAACACATGATAGGATTTTTTTAGATTTCTTTAAAGCAATTATAGTTTCAAAAAATGAAATTTTCAACCAATTGAATTAGAAAGACTAAATTGTTTTTTTAGTCTCTTACAAAGTATCTTATACCATGTTTTGGTCCTCGTTTGCAAATCAACCTTTAGACAGTACCCCACAAATTCAGAACAATTTGTTTGGTCACCAAAGGTGGTTTTCAGGTAAGACTAAATGATTTTCCAGTATAGCCAGGGGTATAATGGTAATTTTACTAATTAAAAAACATTTTCAATTAAAATTTTATAATTTTAATATTCTCATTTTCTTTATTTTCACCACCGCCGCTGCCGCCTTCTACCGTCGGTTTTAGCAATCATGTCCATCTGCTCAACCGATTTTAGGAATCTCGCAGGTTTTTCATCGGATTCATGTCGATCTACTCGACCACCGCTGCAATTCTTCTTCTTCCGCCGGCCATGCAGCGGAGCTAGGGATTTTTATCTTCTTCTTCCAGCGCTTTGCAATGGCGTCGCATGCGTTATGCATCGGAAACGCCACTGCGCAACTTATACACTCCACTATGAAACCCTAAGCCTTTGCAATTCAATGTCGTTGCAGCACTTCTTCTCCTTCTGGTTTGCCGTTGAACCAGTCGACCTACCAGATCAGCTGATTCGAGTCCGTCTCCGATGTGGAGAATTGGATCCGGTGAACTCAGTCCGCTCTGATTCGATTCATGTCTCCGGCGGCATTTCTCAAGTAACGATTCTCCGGCGGTTCACTACCGTGCATGAGATTCATGTGCTCCAATGGAGAAGAAGGCTCTGTTGTTGTCAATTCTGCCGCGGCAGTGGAAGGCTGCGGCGACGGTTAAAAAATAAAGAAAAAGAAAATATTAAAATTATGAATTTTTAATTGAAAATATTTTTTAATTAGTACAATTACCACTATACCCCTGGCTATACCGGAAAACCATTTAGTCTTACCTGAAAATCATCTTTGGGGACCAAACAAATCGTTTTGAATTTGTGGGGTACTATCTAAGGGTTGATTTACAAACGAGTATCAAAACATGATATAAGATACTTTGTAGGGGACTAAAAAAATAATTTAGTGAATTAGAAATATTATGGACTATGTTTGATCATTCAATATTGTGTTTCAAACTTTCAATCACTGGACAACAATCGGGTTTGTCCTGTCCAATACACGTCAAATATGCCCAATGTGTCAATATTTATCGAATAAATTGTTTTTTTATCCCAATAAATGATTCAATATCATCTTTTGGTCTTCAATGTTAATAAGTCATTTATTTAGTAACTAATAAATATAGTAGACTAAATACAGAACAATTTGTTTGGTCTCCAAGATTGTTTTCAGTAGATTAAATTATTTTATGGTCCCTAACATATAATCTTATATCATCTTTTGGTACTCAAAATTACCTAAAAACTACCTTGAAAACCCCCTTGAAAATCAAATAAATTATTTTGTATTTGTTAGTTACTGAACAAAAGACCTTGGAGACCAAAAGATGGTATATGTTGAGAGAAAAAACAATTTAGTCATATTTATCCATTCTTTGTCAATATTTCTTTTCCTTTTATGTCGGAGAATTCTTTAGGGCAAACAGGAGCGTAAAATTCAAAATTTGTATAGATACCATGTTTTATTTCACTTCAAATCGTACACCGTTTAGTCGAAACTAATTAATTTAGATCGTTACATTCAAATTATATATACTCGCTCCATCGAATTGCAAGAGAAAAAGCATTCACTCAAACTAAAAAAAGTTTAACTACGTATTTGAATAGATATATAAACAATAATGTTGCTTTATTTGATATCATTGGATTCATCATAACAAGTAATTTTTAGAATATAAATTTTTTACCAATATTATACGTAATTAAATATATTAATAGTCAAACATGTGTTAGAGACTGTAAAAAAGATTATGTGTAATTTGATCTGGGACAGATGAAGTAAGTCAAAATCTTACGTGATGGTCTCCTGTGAGGCTAGCTAAACTTTATGCATGGACATTTCTATAATTCTAGTAATATTCTAGATCCAGAGACCTATCTCCAATAATTTTACAGGACTCATCTCTAATTATTTTACAGGAACATATCGCTAATAAGTTTTCAGGAGCTATTTCGTCCAATTTCTTCCCACTATTTTCCCGCCACCTGCAATCTGCAAAACAAATTTTAAAAAATAAAAAATATTTTTAAAATGCAAAAAATAATTAAAAAACATAGCAAAAAATTGCATCAACCTCAACAGAAAATAGCAGAACATGAACAAAAAATCATAAAATATCAACTAAAACATTGCAGCACAAAAAAAGTATATATATAAATCAAATAAAACAGCAAAATATATATATATATATATATATATATATATATATATATAATCAAATAAAAATCAATAGAAAATTGGGGCAAAAACATCAAGCTAACAAAAAATAAACTGAAAATAATAAAAACCGCAACAAAGCTAAATTATCTTTTCTTTAAAAAAAAACAAAAATCAACTACTAACAAGCAACGATTGAACCACTTACAAGTTATAAAATAAGCACCTACAACCTACATTTGAAGCACTAATAAAAAAATGAAAAACGTCAACGTAAGGAAAAAAACACTACAAAATATCAACCATATCATCTAGAAAAGCTACAAATATCAACTCCTAACGAGCAACGATTGAAGCACTTACAAGCAACAATTAAAGTACTTACAAGTTATAAAATAAGCACCTACAAATAAATCTGGCAAATGGGTCTCTTCGGTCGGATATGGGTGAGACCCAATCGGTTTGGATATGATTCGGTAGATTGTTTTATCTTCGAGTATCGGGTCTTGATCGGGTGTGTTCAGGTTCGGATGTCTTTCGATAGTTTTGAAAAATATCCGAACGGGTCGGGTTTGGTTCTAGTTGTTTCAATTTCAATACAATCCGGGTATCATTTTTTTGAATCGGGTTCGGATCAAATTTGGTTCATGTTGTTTCGGTTTCAGGTATAATTCAGTTTTACATTTTTTAATTAGGTTCAGATCGGGTTTGGTTTGAGTCAGTTTAGTTTTGGTACTTTTCGGGTACATTCTCTTTCGGGTCGGGTTTGGTTGGATTCCAATATATTCAACCAGGTCTTGTTCAAATAAATATAGCAAATTGTCATTATAATGAACATAAAATTTTAATATATTAATTTTGTAAAAATACTTTAGCTGAACTAATCTATTATATATATATATATATATAATTTTACTAGTCACTTTTTTAATGTATACTTTCAATTTTAAAAATGAAAAATTATTTATTTTGTAAAGAACATGACATTTATGCAAATTGCAAATATTGATCTGTATATGTTACCGCATAAAGATTATACTAGTATGTAAGAACAAAATATAATAGTTTGTATTTAAAAAAAATTTCTATTTTATGTTGTCGATCATAACTCACAAAACTCCTAACTTGCAAGTTATGATAGATTAATATATATATATATATATATATATAGTAGTTCTCCTGACAGGCGGTCTGTCCATAAGTTTATAGACAGACCATTAATTTTTTACCATATACATTCACATTCAAATACATATTATTACTTGTTTTAACTTTAAAAATACAATATTTAAATTTTATAAAAAAACTTACAACATTTAAAGTAAAAATCACCATGAACTGTCCATAAACTTATACAATATTTAAATTTTATAAAAAAAAACTTACAATTCATGATTGCTTGCGATACATTTTAAAATATTAGCATATTAAATTAAGATAAGAAAACATTCATAGAAAGACATGCTCATTTTTTCTTAATTAGGTGAAATATTAGTATATTACCGATAAATCCCTTTAGAACTATTTAACTTTACATAAACGGTCTTGGTTGACTTTATATAGAAATTAAATATCCCCTATTTACTAATTATAAATTATGAGTCTCATAAACAGTCTTGGCCGACTTTGTGCACAATCATTCATTCAAATTCAGAATGCGGAGTTTGCAGATTTCTACTACTCCCTCCATCTCATTCAAATATGCACATAATCATTTTTCACTGAAAGTTGTCAAACTTTAACCATATATTTGAATAAATAAATGAACAATATT
The DNA here is from genome assembly GCA_037428765.1 of Rubia yunnanensis. Lineage (NCBI taxonomy): Eukaryota > Viridiplantae > Streptophyta > Magnoliopsida > Gentianales > Rubiaceae > Rubia > Rubia yunnanensis. The sequence goes on from CM075068.1 coordinate 83,242,903, forward strand.
ATTATCGTATGGCATGATACTTATGTTTTTGATATGCTATGGAGGAGTAATTATACTAATTAAGCATATTTTAAAGAGTCCGTCTCTTGAAAAACGGTCTTTCCATAAGTTATGGAAAGACCAAGGTTTAAAGTGTAAATTAGAAGAAATTAAGATAAAATTTTCGGGTTGCATGAATCGGGTTATAAATTTTATAACTACTACATGTTTCATACTAAAACTTTAATATTGCAACTAAGACCTTTTACCTTTTATTATTCTAATCAAACCCCGTCTTTCCATAAGCGTATGGAAAGACCGTCTTTCCCAAGACTTTGCCTTTTTTAAATTTAAGCATTAGAGAAAAATATATCGTAAATGCAATATTATTTTAGATGTAATTTTATATTCTTACAAAAGAATTGGATGATTGAAAACATTGATTTTAAATATTTTGCAAAATTTAGTGAAAATAATTTTTCCAAAAGAAAATAATAATAACGAAAAGTTAATATTGTATGACATTTTTTCTAATAATAAATAAAATAACTAATCAATATTAATTTTAGCTTATAAAATAATTTTAAATTAATAATTTACAATGTTCTTTTATTGAATACATAATATACTCTTAAAATAATTTTATCTATCTATGCTATTAATACACATTTTAAATTTATAAATTTAATTTATTATGTGATATTTTAATATTAAATAACATATCAACATTGTTTATAATCGTAATGTTATTTTCAACTAAATATGATCAAGTTAAAATTTTAGACAGTAACAATTGTAACACACTATTCAATCATATTTGGGTCTTGTTCGGTTTGAATTAACATTAATCCGGATGTCTTCAAATTTGGATTAACATCAATTCGGTTCATTTCAAATCGAGTAGTAGTTGGGTGTACGGGTCCTTTTCGGGTTTGGATTCAGGTTCGGTCCAAGTGCGGGTCCTTTTCGGATTTAGGTTCGATTCGGGTTCAGGTGTTATTCGAGTTTGGGTCCCATCAGGTCTGACAATTTAAGTTCGGGTACGGTTCAATCGGGTGATTTCGGTTTCCGATTATTGATTGGGTCTCATTATTTGGATGTCGGTTCGATTCGGTTCCGTTATTTATTACCAGGTTTTTGGGTTTGGTTATATTTTGTCAGGTCTACCTACAAACCTACATTTGAAGCACTAACAAAAAATGAAAAACGTCAACGTAAGAAAAACAACACTACAAAAATTCAACCATATCATCAAAAAAGTTACAAAGATCAACTCCTAACAAGCAACGATTGAAGTACTTACAAGTTATAAAATAAGCACCTACAATCTACATTTTAAGCACTAACAAAATAAAAGAAAAACGTCAACGTAAGGAAACAAACACTACAAAAAATCAATCATATCATAAAAAAAAGATACAAACATCAAACCCTATCACATAAAACTCATCTAGAAAAAGAAAAAAAATCAACATAAGAGAAAACAAACTAAAAACATTAACAAAAAAGGGGTTGTACCTCAAGGTTATAAATCATTCATTTTGAAAATCATAAAACCTCAATGATTTTTATATAAAAAAAACTACAAACATCAACGCCTAACACTTGAACCTCATTCGAAAAATGAAAAACACCAACATAAGAAAAAAGACACTATAGACATCAATTCCTATTACCAAAACTTCATCCAGAAAATGAAAAACATCAACATGAGAAAATAGAAAAAAACTACATAACCCAAAAAAAACTATAAAACAACAACTTATCAATCAAACCTCACCTGAATAATGAAAAACATTAAAATAAAGGGAAAAAAGTTACAAAGATCAACAAAAAAAATATCTATAGTACCTCAAAAATAAATATTCTTCAATAAAAAGGACTTGATGGGATTCAAATTCAAGATACCAACATCAAAGTCTATACTAATATGCACTAGGCCAAATATTACTAAACATATACTATGTCAAATAATATTAAACATATACTAAATCAAATAATATTAAACATCAACGTACCTGATAACATAAATTTATCAAAAAAATGTCACAAATGAGACTAGAACTCAAACCATAACCACAACAGCCACAGTACTAACCGCTGGACCAATGATCATTATAGTTCATTAATTCAGTCAAAAAATATATAAACCTCAGCATAAATTTGAAGAAAAAAAAACATCAACGCATCACCATCAACCTCAAGCATCACCATCGACATCAGCATCAACAAATCACAGATGAACAGTGGTTTAGATTCAAAAACATCAATACATTCAGTATGGAAACTCGGAGTAGAAGAGGTTTGTAAAGTCTAGATTTATCTAGTTGGCAATTTGTGGAAATTATGCAAATATGGTATTATTGAGTTGCAATATCAAAGAAGGAATTTTGGTGAAATAAGGAAAGGTTGAAGACTGAATCCGAGAAGGATACATCTTGTCCAGTTGTATTTGAGTTGGAGAATATATCAATTCCTTACTTAAAGGGATTAGATTTGGTGATTCTTATCTCCAAGAGATTTGATTGTAATCAGAATATTATGTGAAGGAATTACATTTGCACAAGATATACATGCGAATTAGCAGTATATTCACGCAAAGATGTTTACGGAACAAGAAGACAGAATATTATGGTATTTGTGAGTTATGGAAATCTAAATATTCTGCTATATGTTTAGGCGTGTGAAGCATAATTGGTTTATGGAAAATCCCTACTTATATGGAGAAGATTTATTCGAATATATGGGATAGAATGAGATAAGGTAAATCCCTTTATTTATGTGATTTGGATATGCTTCAAGAAGCAGATTTGGAATAGGAATATTATGGAGATAATCATGGAGAATTCAGATCTGCTCATGGACTATATATTGAGAACAAACACGACTGCATGATTTACGGATTTAATAGAAAAAATTTGCACACAGATTTTTTATCTTTCGAGAATTGCAAAGATCCAGAATACTGTGTTCCAACACACGAACCTGCTGCACAAAGTTCAGAATCATATGCCTTAATTCCCCGGGAGGAGGAGATCCAGCGTCGACAAGTTTCGAGGTCAGAGGGAGTTTGATCAAGGCGGATCGGTAGCAAGGGGAGCTTGCAGGATTCACGTTATAGTTAGATAAGATAAGTATAATTGTATGGTGTACTTTGTACTGTATCTTTCTGATTAGTGGATTCATTCTGAACTGGGCCAGGCCCCGCAGATGTAGGTGGATTTCACCGAACTGCGTAACCAAGTCGTGTGTCTTTTACGTTTTACGTTATTATGCACTTGGTTAATTTAGTCGTGTTGGAACACACCAGTAGTGATAATTGAATTAATTAGGTAAAACCAAATTTCAATTGGTATCAGAGCTTGGTCATTTATTATTCCCTTGGTTGTGTCAAGGAAAGTGAGATCTGGTTTTACCAATGGCAACCAGAGAAGGAGCTTCTGTGTCTCGGCCACCACTGCTGGAAGGAACAAATTACAACTACTGGAAGGCTCGCATGCGGGTGTTCATAAATTCACTGGATGAATTGGCTTGGTACTATGTTGAAACAGAATGGAAATCCCCTGTTGTTGGAAGTTCTGAAGGAGGAGAATCTAAGCCTAAAGAGTCGTGGACACCAGGTGAAAGAATGGGAAGCTTGGCGAACTCCAGAGCATTAAATGTCATATTTACTGCAGTAGATGAAGATTAGTTCAAACTTATCTCTGCATGCCAACAAGCAAAGAAAGCATGGGATATCCTACAAACTGTACATGAGGGGATAAGTCGTGTACGTGAATCTAAACTGCAGGTGTTGGCTACAAAGTTTGAGGAACTGAAGATGGAGGAGGATGATACTATTTCTATATTCAATGGGAAACTCAGAGACATCTCCAATATGGCGTATCAACTTGGGAAAGTTTACAAGGAAACAAAATTGGTGAAAAAGAACTTGAGATCTCTTCCTAAAAGATTTTCTATGAAAGTTGCAGCAATAGAAGAAGCAAGAGATGTAGCCACCATGACCTTGGATGAACTAATGGGATCACAACAGACCTATGAGATAACAATGCAACAGCCTGCAAAGAAAGTCCAGAAGGAGTTGGCCTTCAAATCCTCTTCATCAAGGGTCATCCATGAATCTGATAGTGATGATGGAATTGAAGAACTTGCTCCTATCACCAAGAGTTTATCAAGAATGCTAAAGAAGGTGGTAAACAAGAATTCATAAGAAAGATCTGGAGGGAATAAAAATCATCCTCAAGATTTTGGTAATCATGGAACTCAGATGGAACAAGGAAGTCAGCAATTCTCTAGAAACCAAAGTGGTGAAGGAAAGCTGTCTGAAAGAATTCAATGTCGAGAATGTGGAGGATACAGGCACATCCAGGCTTAATGTGCTAATACCCTAAAGAAGCAAGGAAAATCATATGTCACCTCATGGAGTGAAGATGATGAAGAAGACGAAGAGGAACTTACAAGCAATTATATGGAATTTGGAGCAAAATTTCACAGTGGATCAGTTAAGGTATGTTCCAACATGCCAAAGAAAGACGAAGCTGTATGTTCCAACACAGGGTCTGATGGCACGTCCAGTGATGATGACGGACTAGTTGTGAGTGATGAAGATATCTATAGTACATATGAGCAGATGTATGCCATGTGGCTTCAAGTTGTTGATACAAATAGAGTGTTGAAGGGCGAGAAAATCATCTGGGCGAGAAGGAGAAGGAGTTGCGAGTTTTAGTTGGTGAACTCATAAGAGAGATTGAAGAATTAAACTTGAATCTAAGCTCAACAACTAAGAGAGCTGAGATGGCCGAAGTAGCTATTACCAAGTTAAACACTGGAAAGGCAAAACTTGATGACATTCTGATCATGGGAAAACACTTTGGAGATCGACATGGAATCGGGTTTGACAACTTATCAGGGAGCAAGGTCAGTCTCAAGTCGAAGGTTCAAGAGGTGAAAAGAAAGTTTATCAAGACCCATCAAAGGAAACCTCTCATTTGTAGTTACTGCGCGTATCAAGGTCATTCAGAGGAACAATGCCGAAAACTGCTCAGAGATATCATGACAGGGCGACAACTCTCAGTATGTTCCAACATAGACGATGTGCAGCGATCAAGAATGGTCAGAAAGGTATGGGTTGTTAAACACACGAGTACTTGCCTTATTGCTCACACATCTCATATTGCACATTCTAGAGACTCGTGGTACTTTGATAGTGGTTGCTCTTGCCACATGACTGGAACTCAGAAATTACTAACAAACATCCAGCCATATGATGGTGGTTTTGTTACGTTTGGCGATGGAAAGAAGAGTCGAGTGGTTGGAAAAGGTGAACTGCATATTGAAGGATTCCCCGTATTCACTGGTGTTTTGTTGGTGGAAGATCTAAAGGCTAATCTCCTAAGTATCAGACAGCTATGTGATGATAATATGACCGTGGAATTCCATAAACAAAAGTGCATAGTGAAACATGGCAACAACAAAGTGCTCACTGGTATTCAATCATCGGACAAATGTTACTTATTAGAACAAGAAGTGAATAGCTACAATGTCAAATGTGATCAAGTAGTACGTACGGCTGACTATGTTCCAACATCGGTTGATTTCTCAGATCAAGGACGTAATGATGTTGGAACATCAGATGAGACAGATCTTAAAGATGAAGCTGATGACTCTTATAACTTCAGCAATGTTGGAACATCGTCCCTCCAGAACTCTCCCATGTTCCAACATCAGTGCAGGCTGAATCAAGCAGAAGAAGGACTCAATCGATCCCTCAAATTAATGGGGAACTTATTGGTCTGCATTGCTTTCTCTCCCTCGTTGGTGTTTCCTCAGTTGCTAGGTTAGAATCTATTCGCATTCTCCTTGTTATGGCTTACACTATGAATTTTACGATGTACCAAAAAGCTGTCAAGAGTGCTCCCCTACATGATGTGGTTAATGAGGAAGTATATCATCGACTCAAGAAGGTTTTGTATGGATCAAGACAAGCACCACATGCGTGGTATAAGCGACTCACGACCTTTCCTATTCAGAAAGGTTCTCGTCGAGGGGGAGAAGATCACACCTTGCTTGTTTTTCAAGAACAAGATTTTGTGACTTTGATGCAAGCTGAATTGAAGATGAGTATGGTGGGAGTATTTGTAAGAATTCGGGTTGAGAGAAAAGTCGTGGTAGCCTATGTTCCAACATCGAAACCAATTGCGGATATTTTCACAAAGCCGTTGGACACTGCTACGGTTGAGCTCCTCAGACAACACTTAGGTGCTTGTCAGATTTGAGGTATTTATTTAAAGCTTTTATTTAGCAGTAGAAGTTTTGTTTATTTATTTTGTGTACAGAAAATTAGAAAAACACAAAAAAAATTAGAAAGAAGAAAAAGGTGAAAAAAATGATGGTCTAATATATTGGAAAGGTGGTTCTTCCTGGTATTCTGGTTTATGATGATAAGGAGTTGGAACACAGCGATGCTGGTCATGTTCCAACACAGAGTTTGGAGACAGGTTGAGAAGACGTGGACATGGATTGGAGATTCAGCTGTTCAAACATCAGTAACTGTGGTTGGAGAAAATTATGATCTGGATGGTGAACAAGTCTATGTTCCAACACCAGATAGGGGGAGAAAGTACTGATGAAGTGAAGGAAGCTGAGTAGGAGATGTGTTGATTCTGAAGCAATGAGAGCTGTTATGTTCCAACATTGGTGTCTATGTTCCAACACAAGGTGAGCAGATTATTGAAGGCACTTCTGATCAAACTGCCATGAGAGATATAATTTTAGCCGAAAGGACAACTGATCTGGGTGTATATGAGGAGTGTGGATTTACAGCTTACCTGGACTATTTGGGTCTCAAGACTGCCGCCTCAATCTACAAGGAGTACAATCGGGAGATTTTACAAGAATTATAAGGGAGGCAACATAGATCCAGATTTTGAGTGGTACAATGGTGTGAAGTAGAGAGCTCAATCCATTCAGATGTTGACTTTGGAGGTAGAAGATGCCAGATTAGATGAGGCACAGATAGTTGCTCTTGAAGAAGTTTAAAGGTTCTGTTATGGCTATGTTCCAACATAGGCCAGAGATTTGCTTCAGGGGGAGCTGCATTTAATGGAGATTTTGGTTTTCTATGTCTATTGCGTGTGGCATGTTTATGGTCCCAAGGGGGAGATGTTTTGGATTTCTTGGATGACTTTATTGGCTCTGTTGGGTTGATGTTCCAACATGCTTATTATTCCTGGATGTTGAAGGAATGCGGAATTCAGGGGGAGACGTTATGTTTCTATGTTCCAACATCCAAAGTGGTTTTCAAGGTTGATGTCTTTATTTGCATAAGCTCTTGTGATGAAATGCCAAAAGATGATTGGTCCACAAAATGCCAAAGGGGGAGATTGTAAAGTCTAGGTTTATCAAGTTGGCAATTTGTGGAAATTATACAAATATGGTATTATTGAGTTGCAACATCAAAGAAGGAATTTTGGTGAAATAAGGAAAGGTTGAAGACTGAATCCGAGAAGGATACATCTTGTCCAGTTGTATTTGAGTTGGAGAATATATCAATTCCTTACTCAAAGGGATTAGATTTGGTGATTCTTATCTCCAAGAGATTTGATTGTAATTAGAATATTATGTGGAGAAGGAATTACATTTGAACAAGACATACATGCGAATTAGCAGTATATTCACGCAAAGATGTTTACGAAAAAAGAAGACAGAATATTATGGTATTTGTGAGTTATGGAAATCTAAATATTCTGCTATATGCTTAGGCGTGTGAAGCATAATTGGTTTATAGAAAATCCCTACTTATATGGAGAAGATTTATTCGAATATATGAGATAAGGTAAATCCCTTTATTTATGGGATTTGGATATGCTTCAAGAAGCAGATTTGGAATAGGAATATTATGGAGATAATCATGGAGAATTCAGATCTGCTCATGGACTATATATTGAGAACAAACACGGCTGCATGATTTACGGATTTAATAGAAAAAATCTGCACACAGATTTTTTATCTTTCGAGAATTGCAAAGAGCCAGAATACTGTGTTCCAACACTCGAACCTGCTGCACAAAGTTCAGAATCATATGCCTTAATTCCCCGGGAGGAGGAGATCCAGCGTCGAAGAGTTTCGAGGTCAGAGGGAGTTTGATCAAGGCGGATCGGTAGCAAGGGGAGCTTGCAGGATTCACTTTATAGTTAGATAAGATAAGTATAATTGTATGGTGTACTTTGTACTGTATCTTTCTGATTAGTGGATTCATTCTGAACTGGGCCAGGCCCCGCAGATGTAGGTAGATTTCACCGAACTGCGTAACCAAGTCGTGTGACTTTTACATTTTACATTATTATGCACTTGGTTAATTTAGTCGTGTTGGAACACACCAGTAGTGATAATTGAATTAATTAGGTAAAACCAAATTTCAAGGTTTACCGGCGGTGTAGAGAGATTTACCGGCGGATGACCTTCTTCTCCGATGGCGTGTGAATCTCACCGTTCACCACACGGAGAGGCGGAGCAGCATCGAAGCAGAGAATCTCACGCACGGCGGCATCTCTGTAAATCCATCCTCGGAAGCGTCTCTGTAACTCCTCATCTATGCAACGCCGTCTGTAAATCATACTTTGTGCGACAGAGCGCAATTGTCGGCGAAGAGGTTACTCTATCAACGCCGGAGATACTTGTAAATCGATGTCGGCGAGACTTTAATTTGGGCGACGGAGAATCGGAGACGAATCGGAGACCGCCGGAGCTACCTGTAAATTGGAGATCGCCAGAGACTTCAATATGTGCGATGTGGAGCTCTGATTCTCTGGCGCGATGTCCAGCGTGCGATGTCCGACGAGGAAAGAGATGAGATTCTATGGCGGCGCGGTGGCGGTTGGCGCAGCGGTTGCAGTCCGATCGGAGGAGAATTTCGATGGGAAATGAAAATGAAAATGAAAATTACGGAAATTCTGATTTTTTGTTAACATATAATATTTTTATAATTGTACAGTATATCCCTAAATTTATTGGTATATTTTAAGAAAAATTTCACCCCAAATTTCATATTTATATTAATTGCATGACATGGTCTGCATAAAGTTTAAACGGTATAAAGTAAGACTTTGTGAAATCTTATTACGTGAATATATTTTAGTTTCGTTGTAATACGACTTTTCACAGTAATTCTTATAAATTTATATAAGGTAAATTCTTGGAAAATATCGTCTTTCCATAGCCTTATAGAAAGAAGAGTTTAATTAGAATAATAAAAGGTAAATAATCTTAGTTGAAATATTAAATATTTATTATGCAATGTGCAGTAGCTATAAAGTTGATGACCAAATTCATTCAATCCAAAAATTTATCTTAATTTCTTTAATTTACAACATTTCCATGATTTATGTAAAAATCGTCTTTCAATAGACTGACTTTTTTTTATAATATATAATTAAATCTATTAATAACTGAATAAATTTCTAGTAAGTTTTTTCTTAAAAAGTCAAACAATTCATCTTGAATTAAGACACATGAATAGCAAAAACGATTCATTTCTGCGATAGAATAAAACTAATTCTAAAGTATATTGATGACTGAGAACTTATTCCATTTAATATAACTTAATTTAAATCTATTAATATTATATAGAGTTTTACTTTAAACATCTCCTATTATGCAATTAATATAAAATCTGAAATTTGGGGTGAGTTTTTTTTTTAAAAAAAATTGCTAATAAATTCAGGTGTCTACTATGCAATTATCAAAATACTATATATCACAAATATATCTAGAATTTTCATTTTCATTTTTTTACAATACCGATCGGGAATAGCTCCTCCCACCAGAAACCACCTCCGGTAGGCGGTTACCGCCGGAAACTACCAAATTTCCGCCATCTCCGCAGGTATTCTCTGTCCGCCGCCGATCCTTTTCTGGCGCTGCTCAATCTCAGTTTTCCGGCAATGCTCGTGCTGCGATGATGATGCTCGATCTGCGAAGGAGACGACACTTCGAAGAGAGAACAATGGCACTGCAACGAGAGGACGACGGCACCGATCTTGCGACGAGCGAACGACGAGGCTGATTCGAACTACGACGAGGCTAGGGTTTTCAGATTCGAATGGCAACGCCGATCGACAAAGAGCGATGATCTGGAGAGGCGAAGATGAGCGATGATCGGTGGCGTCTGCTCACGATTCCCGATGTTGCGGATCTCGGTGGCATCTGACGGTGGTGATGTGATGTGGTTTTCAGGCGACGGCGAGGCACTTCATTTCACGCACCTCGGTGAAAAATAATGCAATGCGTGCAACCACGCACGAACGGAGGCGACGGACGGTGGTGACAGACAGTAGCGACGGCAGACAGGCGACAACTGAGCTTCTGCGTCTGAGATGTGAGGTTTAATATTGCGTTTTACATTTTTCAAAAACTTGCTGAGGTATAAAATATTGTTGACTGAGTTTATTTCATGAATGAATGTTTGGTCTAGTGGTTAGTACTTTTGTTGTTTAGCTGAAGGTCAGTCCTCTCTATGACCTTTTATTTTGAAGAATATATATGTTCTTGATGTACATACTAATGTTCACTATTATTAGGCCGAGTTCATGTTCAATAATAGTGTTTGGTGTAGTGGTTATTGCTCTAGGTTTTGAGGTTATAGGCCTGAGTTTGATTCCCACTAGGTTCTTCTTCTTTTTTTGAAGAATTTTTATTCTTGAGGTACTATAATTTTTTGTTGATGTTTTTACCTTTTTTTTCCTCTTATGTTGATGTTTTTCATTATTCGGGTGAGATTTAATCAATTTGTAGTTTTAAAAAAAAAAAGGTTCTCATGTTTTATGCTTGAGGTACTGCGGTCTTTTGTTAATGTTTTTAGCTTTTTTTTCCTCTTATGTTGATGTTTTTCATCATTCGGGTGAGATTTAATTGATAAGATTTGAGGTTCTGTAGTTTTTCTTGGGTGATATGGATTGGGATTTGTAATTTTTTTAAAAAAATTCTCATATTGATGGTTTTCATTTTTCGGTTGAGGTTTTGGTAATAAGAGTTTATTTTTGTAGTATTTTTTTAAAAAATAATTATTCGTTGATGTTTTATAAATTTCAGAGCGAATAATTTATACTCTTGAGGTACCGTAGCTTTTTTTGTTGATTTTTTAAAAGTTTTTTTTTCACATGTTGATGTTTTTCATTTTTCTAGATGAGTTTTAGGTGATAAGGGTTTATGTTTGTAGCTTTTTTGATGACATGGTTGATTTTTTGTAGTGTTTTTTCCCCTTATGTTGACGTTTTTCATTTTTTGTTAGTGCTTCAAATGTAGGTTGTAGGTGCTTATTTTATAACTTGTGTGTTATGAAAACAAATTAGTTATTAGAGTACAACTTGTAAGTGCTTCAATAGTTGCTTGTTATGAGTTGATGTTTGTAGTTTTTTGATGATATGATTGTTTTTTTAGTGTTTTCCCTTACGCTGACGTTTTTCTTTTTTATGTTAGTGCTTCAAATGTAGGTTGTAGGTGCATATTTTATAACTTGTGTGTCATGAAAATAAATTGGTGCTTAGAGTACAACTTGTAAGTGTTTCAATCGTTGCTTGTAAATGCTTCAATGGTTGCTTGTTAAGAGTTGATATTGGTAGTTTTAAAAAAAAAGACAATTTAGCTTTGTTGATGTTTTTATGATTTCCAGTTGATTTTTTGTTAATCGTAGTCGACATTTTTTTCTTCAATTTTTTGTTGTTTTTTATTTGATTTATATATTTTTTTTGCTCTAGGTTTTAGTTGATGTTTTATGATTATTTGATGAGGTTTTGCTATTTTTTGCTGATGTTTATGTATTTTTTTGCTGCAGTTTTTTAATTGATTTTTTTTGTAGATTGCAGGTGGCAGGAAAATGATGGGGAAAAATTGGATGAAAAGACCCCTGAAAGTTATTAGCGATAGGTCCCTGTAAATAATTAGAGATAAGTCCATGTAAAATTATTAGAGATATGTCCGTGGAGCTAAAATATTGCAAGAATTGTAAAAAGGCCCCTTCCCAAAGTTTAGCCTGCATCACATGAGACCATCCCTTAATATTATATTTTAATGTAATTATTTAATTTCAACCAAGTTTAAATTAGTGAAAAAGAAAAAATACAAGTCCAAACGAAAAAAAAATCAGTCAAGAGTGGACTTATTGTTGACCATATCTTCCCACAATGTCCAATCCATGGGCTTAATGCTTAAAGAAACAGCTTAGCCACTTAATCCCCATTATTTATTACCACTCAATGCCCAGCCTGGATCCAGTACCCAGAATCCCCCCATTTCTCTCTCTCTCTGAAAAAAACACACACTCATCACCCTCTACTCACGTTGCTACTCCGCCTCTACTTACCTCTCATCTAAAACTGTCCGCACCAAAGATTTCGACCCCTAAAACTCAATGCACTCATAATTTACACACACTAGCACACACTGAAGAAGAAATATGCGAATTTTACCATCGGATTTTGCAATGCCGCTGCTCTTCTTCCTTTTCCTGCAAATCTTCCTCGGCTTTGCTAACTCCGCAGATCTGAGCAGTGACCGCGCCGCCCTCTTGGCCCTCCGCGCCGCCGTCGGCGGCCGGACCTTCCGGTGGAACGCATCCAGCGTCTCGCCATGCACCTGGCCCGGTGTGCAGTGTGAGAACGACCGTGTGGTGGCTCTCCGCCTGCCGGCTTCCTCCCTCGTCGGAGCTCTGCCGGAGAGTACTCTCGGGAACCTCACCGTGCTCCGTACGCTCAGCCTCCGGCTGAACCACCTCTCCGGAGCTCTCCCGGATGACCTCCATCAGTGTGCTGAGCTGAGGAACCTGTATCTCCAGGGGAATCATTTCTCTGGGGCCATTTCGCCTCTCTTGAGAATTCACTCCCTTGTGCGGTTGAATCTCGCTGAGAATGAATTCTCCGGCGAAATTCCGATGGGGTTGAAGAATCTGACCCGTTTAAGAACGCTGTATCTGGAAAGCAACAATTTTTCCGGGCCGGTGCCGGAGCTGGCTCTGCCGAATCTGGTTCAGTTTAATGTTTCTTCCAATAGCTTAAACGGGTCGGTGCCGGAGAGTCTCCGGGGAATGCCGGTGAGTGCCTTTTCCGGCAACGCTTTGTGCGGGAGGCCTCTTGCTATCTGCCCGAAAGATGGTACCGCCCCTGCTTTTGCTGTTGGCAATGCGCCCGGAATTTTCGTTGGGGGTAGCAACAGGAAGCACAAGCTCTCCGGCGGCGCCATTGCCGGGGTTGTGATTGGGTCTGTACTCGGGTTTTTACTGTTACTGTTGGTAATTTTCTTGCTGTGTAGAAAAAAGAGCAGCCAGAAGACAAGGGCTGTTGATTTAACTTCCATTAAGCAGCAGCATTCAACCGATCCTTCTGTGGAAAAACCGATTGTTGGAAGCGGGGAGAGCAATGGCAGCTTCAACAATGGCTATTCAGTTGCTGCAGCTGCTGCTGCAGCGTTGACTGCGAGTGGGAATCCGAAGGGGGATAACAATGGTAGTGTAGGAGGAAATGGGGCCAAGAAATTGATTTTCTTTGGGAATAATTCAAGGGTTTTCGACTTGGAGGACCTGTTGAGGGCTTCTGCTGAGGTTTTGGGGAAAGGCACATTTGGGACTGCTTATAAGGCTGTGTTGGAGTTTGGAAGCGTGGTGGCGGTGAAGAGATTGAGGGATGTCATCATTCCTGAGACTGAATTTAGGGAGAAGATTGAGGCTGTTGGAGCTATGGATCAAGAAAATTTGGTCCCTTTGAGGGCTTACTATTTCAGCAGGGAGGAGAAGCTCCTTGTTTATGATTACATGCCTATGGGAAGCTTGTCTGCACTTCTTCATGGTAAACATACTGATTTTTTGCTTCCATTTACTTGTTTTTTTCATGTGTTTTCCCTTTGTTATTCTAGATTATGGTTTTGATGATGTATTGTTACCTGAAATAGTAGTAGTATTGGATGTGTATTTTTTTTTTTTACGTTTCAATCATGTGAAGAACTGTTATCGAAGATGATGTGTCATTTAGTTGAAGATTTGTTCTCTTTTAGAGTAAATGTGAGGCTCATGTGACGAGATAGGCTGTCTTACTTGCCCTGTTCAATTGAGTCTGTATGGTGATTTCTTGATTTGTTATGTGCTTTGTTTAGTAATGTCGTATGCTTTTCCTTTTCATCTTGAGGTTAGTTAGATGATTGGACTCTATCATCCCCCTGAATTGTGATTCCTTGATTTGTTATGTGTTTGTTTAGTAACGTTGCCATAAAAAAATGATGCTTTTCCTTTTTCTATGAGGTTAGTTAGATGATTGGACTCTATCATCCCCCCTTTGTTGTCAATGGTTGTTGTATGATTATCTTGTTGTTACATTCTTGGAATAGTTGGTTTTATTGGTACATAAGTTTTGATTGTGCTCTGCAAAATATGGGATGAATATTGTTTGATCCTGTTTTAGGAAACAAGGGAGCTGGTAGGACTCCGTTGAATTGGGAGATCAGGTCTGGCATTGCCCTTGGAGCTGCTCGTGGCATTGAATACCTGCATTCTCAGGGGTCTGAAGTCTCCCATGGAAACATCAAGTCCTCGAATATCTTGCTGACCAAGTCCTACGAGGCACGGGTCTCAGATTTTGGCTTAGCCCACCTGGTTGGACCGCCTTCCTCACCCACCCGTGTAGCTGGCTACCGGGCACCAGAGGTGACCGATCCTCGAAGGGTTTCCCAAAAGGCCGATGTCTATAGCTTTGGAGTACTGCTTCTGGAGCTCCTGACTGGAAAGGCACCAACTCACGCCCTCCTGAACGAAGAAGGCGTTGACCTGCCAAGATGGGTTCAGTCCATCGTGCGAGAGGAGTGGACGTCTGAAGTGTTTGACCTCGAGCTACTCAGGTACCAAACCGTCGAGGAGGAAATGGTGCAGCTCTTGCAGCTGGCAATCGATTGTGCAGCTCAGTATCCCGACAACCGGCCTTCCATGTCCGAGGTCGCCAGTCGGATTCAAGAGCTACGGCGTGCTAGCGTGCCAGACATCCCAGAACAGCCTGATCAGGTGATTCCGATCAATGAAGCCGATTAGCACGATGATTGATTATTCTGTCATCAACAGGTGCTGAAGAGAAAACTCCCCTTGTCTTCTACACTCCCATGTTAGATCATCTATGTGGTGTTATTGTTGTTTTTTAACTCTCAGTCAGGCCTCATTGTTATTTTATTTATGGGAATTAAATTTGACAGTGCATTTTTCTTTGTTTCTTTTTTAGTGTTTAGAAAACAATCCCCCTTTCTTTAGGGCCCTATTGTTCTGTTCCATTATTCCTCCCATATGGCCATATGGGTAATGGTTGCTGTAATTATTACTTCGTGCAGCTTTCACTTTAGCTTTCTTTTTCTGGGCTTATTAGAACTTTTACAGTTTGTACCTCTTAACTGCCTAGGATTCCTTTTCTGGCACTACTGATTATTGTTTTCAATTGTTGGGGATTTAGTCATTGTGCCTTGATAAAGATTTCCTATGTACTTTAGTGGTCTTTAATCTTTATAACTCCCTCCGAGGTTTAACTAAACCAATGACCTTGTCTTTTACTTTCTGGGAATTTGTTCACTTATTTACACAAATGAGAAAAGTAGTCAATATGGGATGGGTATGACCCATTTTGATTCATTTTATCATGGATCGATAAATGGGTAGAGTGAAAATGAGTTGAATTGAAATTCGTCGAGTCAAAATGATTCAACTCACACGTCAAAAATAGTTAACCTGTGAGTTTCGATCCATATGTGAATTCATGTGGATGAGTTTATGTATCAACCCATAATGGTAATAACCGTGGGTTTCGATCTATGTATTGACTCATATGAGTTTAAATACCAATCTATGTGGGGAAACCCACGGGTTTCGACATATATATTGATCTATAGGGATTTATATACTAACTTGCAGTCAACCTGCAAGCCCAAACTGCCCATCCCATATTTTTGAATTATTCATTTGGCTTATTACCAATTTTACCCAACTCACACGATTTCAAAATAGGTAACTCATTTGACCATTGAGTTGCGTGTTTATTTTGCCACCCCTAACCTCTTCCATTAAGACTGATACTATTTCTTTAATGTCACTCTTAGAGCACATGCTCGGGTGTAGCCCAAGTTTAGGCTACTTATCACACTATTTCTAAAATTCTCATTTTTCAATTTTTACCTATAGTCATCCCACTAGACACGTCATCAAACCCACGCACACCATTTTTTTAACCACATCCCTTTATACATTTTAATCATTATTTGAGTTTTTATTGTTGATATTTAAAATTTTTAAACACTAATTAAAATATGAGTGCGTCTCTTGAAAGACGGTCTTTCCATGAGTCATGGAAAGACCAAGGTTTAAAGTGTAAATTAGAAGAAATTAAGATAAAATTTTTGGGTTGCATGAACCGGGTTATAAATTTTATAACTACTACATGTTGCATACTAAAATTTTAATGTTGCAACTAACACTTTTACCTTTTATTATTCAAATTAAACCCCGTCTTTCCATAAGCCTATGGAAAGACCGTCTTTCCCAAGACTTTGCCTTAAAATATTTGTAAAATAAATATATTTTATTATAATTCTAATTCATTAGTCTTATTTTTGCAAACACGAAATTTTTGCCTTTTCTATTTGTCCACATGGCCATGCATATCAAATGACAAAAGATAAATGGATGGTGATGGAGATTGGGAGGTCTAGCCCTAATTGGCCTCCCATTCCTTAAAAATAAAAAAAGCTAACTAAGAACTTCTGGTTCTGGTTGTAGATAAAATTTCAGCTTTTGAAATGAAAAACCCACCCATAAATTTTCACTGTGGTGCTCTTACACATTTTCTATATCTCGTTTTCTACACATTTCCTATATCTCATATTACTTTTTCAATTATGAACTTAGTTTATTCAACTCATTTAAATTCGTACATAAAATTAAAAAGCGACAATATTAAAAAATTTGAGGAAATATATTTAAAGCAGTGGCAGGGCGGGGTGATATTGTTGGCTGGTGGAAGGTTGATTACATGTGGTTCTATGGTGAGAGTAGTTGATAAAAATACTATCCAACCTTTGCT
Source organism: Rubia yunnanensis (assembly GCA_037428765.1). Lineage (NCBI taxonomy): Eukaryota > Viridiplantae > Streptophyta > Magnoliopsida > Gentianales > Rubiaceae > Rubia > Rubia yunnanensis. The sequence goes on from CM075068.1 coordinate 83,259,975, forward strand.
GGTGGCTAGTGAAAATGTCCAATAAGTTCTTTATGAGAGAAGCCAGCATTCAAACCTACCTCAAATTAAATGGACTATTTCTCTCATCAATAGAGTTGCACTTCTTGTTGTATGGTGTTGACACGTGAAAGTTGAGACATTCCTTAACCCTGCCCTAATCTCATCCTTTAGCAGGTTTATATGACTTTTTTTGTAACCGACTTTATGATGGAAATTTAATGACTCCAACCTATTCAATTCATCACTTATACATCTCCCATGATCATTTCTCAAACTAGTTTTAAGAATCATATTTCACTGGCTATGATAGAGTTGTTAAGGAGCAAAAAGCGGAGTTTCTTGCATTCATGACTCCATCATCCCGGCACCACGAATTGATGAGGAGCTAAACCATGACAACTAAGGGTCAGTCACCTGATGCCCACAAGGAACCTTCCTACATGAAGAAATTACCACATTGCAACTGCCAGGATTCGAATTCATGACCATCAAACATTTAATCAGAACAAGTTTCAATATTCTTATACACTGATTTAACAATTATATTTTTGATCATTCCACTTTTTATACCTTCAATAACCATAATTTGTTCGACAGCTCTAATATTTCATGTTCAATAATTCTGGTATGATTGATCTAGTTTTAACACGTTTGGACAATCTCAATTTACAAGTTTAACATAACTCGCTCACTTTTCATGCTTTTCTTGTAGAGTATGACTGTTACCCTCTGAACTTAAGGATGTTAAGGCTTTTCTTTTCCCCCATTTCTTCTTGTGAGCTGTGACCATGACAGCTACTGAAAAGGTTGTGAAATTGATCATGATACAAGTTCTTCATGAAACTGGACAATGGTGGTCCAGGTCCAGCTTAAAAAACCTCTAATATGAAAATGAATATGGTGGCTAAACGTGCACTTTTCCTCTTTATTCTTCTCTTTTAAAAATAAAAACTTATAGCAAAGTGTATACTATATGCTCCTCAATTTTGATTTTATTGAAAGTGTATTTTTTAAAGTGTCAATTGATCTTTGAATTCGCCGAAAATTACAATCAACTACATCGATTGATCAAACAACTAATTATTTTTTTGACAAGTGATTAAAACTCTTCGTCATAGATAAGTGATTCTCTTTCAAATCAAGATGGTGGTCCGATAAAGAATGATGAAATAATAGGCAATGGATCGTGGCATTTGTGTTAACGCATTTACTTAGTTTTGCCATGTTATAACCGACTTTGTGATTTCAAGTGAACTTCAGGTTTTTATCGAAAGAAAGGTGATGGATCGTGGCATTTGTCATAACGCGTTTAGTTAGTTTCGTCGTGTTATAGCCGAGTTTGTAATTTCAAGTGGCCTTCAGGTTTTAAGATCAAACCAATTTTTTTTTAATACAGGTGGTGAAAGAGTTTTACATGACTTTTGAGAATTTCAGATTATAATTAATCACATTTTCATCCAAATTCAAGGATGGTCGAGTGTATCCTTTTTTTATCATCACCCATTGGTCCCCTTGAGTTACGTTAAATCTTTTGCCGAGAATCCCAAGCTCGGGAAGTTCAAAATTTGAAGCATTTTGACATAGAAAGGGATGAAAAAATCGAAGCAAGAATACTCCCTCCGTTTCTTTTATATTGGCACACTTTCCTTTTTGGTTGTTTCTTTTATATTGGCACACTTTCCATTTTTGGCAAGATTCCTTTAATTTCATCCACCCATTCTACTTTTTACTTTCTACATTCAATTTCATCCACTCATTTTTTTCTCCTAAATCCAAGCAACTAACATATGGTGCCAATATAAAAGAAACGGAGGGAGTACAAAATTCTACAACAGCAATATTTGTTGCCAATGTAGGATAGAAATAGTGGTTGGGTGAGGGTGATTATCTTTTTGTCTCCCCCCTTTAGTGTGCCCTACAACCAAACAAAGAAAATATTTGAAATTTCTTTTCACTTCATACCAAACTGTAGAATAGACTGTTTAAATGGTGGAAAAGGTCTGTACATGTGATGTTATGCCAGCAAATTTCTGCCAAAATGAACGGAAAAACACTCCACTTTTCTTTCTTTATGCATTGCCAATAAATTATTGGATCAGTGTATCATGCCTTATATTTTACTTGATTACATTATAATATTTAATATATAATATATTTTTTTAATTTAATTTAAATAATTTAAATTAATATTAAATAAAATCAATTATTTACCAACACTGCTGCCGCCATGCATCGCCGTGTGCTGACACCGTCGCCATCGTTGGCGCTGTTGTGCACCATCGTCCGCCGTCCTCTCCTACTCTTGTTTCTCATCTTCGTCTTCTCTGGCGGCTTCTTTCGTCTTCTCCGGCGCTGGTTCTCCAGCGACTCCGTTCGTCTTCCCTATCCCCGTTCTTCCCTGTCCCCATCCTCGTTCTCCTCCTTCCCCATCCCCATCCCCATCCCCGCCATCCCCATTCTGCTCCTCCGGCGACTCACATTTTCCCCGGCCCCGTTCTCGTCGCCTCGCCCTAGTCCGATTTGCTTCGCCCGGATCTCTTCCTTCCTTCTCCCGTTTTCTTTCTTCTTCCGGTTCTCCTCCTTCCCTTTCCCGTTTTCTTTCTTCTTCTGGTTCTCTTTCTTCCATCTCCGATTTTCTTTCCTTCTTCCGGTTCTCCTCCTTCCCTTTCTCGTTTTCTTTTTTTTCTTCTGGTTCTCCTCCTTCCCTCTCCCGTTTTCTTTCCTTTTCCGGTGGTTCCGATTCTCCTTCTTCCGGTTGTTCCAGGAGCAGTGATTCCGTTCGTCTTCTCGCCAACGCTGGCGGTTTTACTGGCTGGCAATGGCGGTGGCTCCGGCGCTCCGGCGACGACGGTGGATAGTGGCAGTTTTTTGTTTTTTAGTTTCATTTAAAAATTAGTATTATACATGTATATACGTATAAGGGTGAAACCCAGTAAAATACAGGGCGTGATATAGCAACACTCATGAATTATGTTGCTAGATAGTAGTATAGTACAAACCTTTTTACCATTGTAACTTTCCTCCCTTAATTACAGTTTCTTCACTAAATTGTGATTAGGTTCTTGCTTATGACGTGAATCTTCAGATAACTAATATGTACTGAAAGAAACAACTGGCAGGCAGGCTTGTAGTTCACTCCAAACTAAAGAACTTGTTTGTGGGGTGGTGAATGAAATGATGTGTTCGTAAAAGTCAGTTTACTTGATTCAGTGAGCTAATTGAAAATCATAATATAGTATTCAAAATTAATACTGCATCTTATGATTTTAATATTTTTTATTTCAAAAAAAGAATAGTGATCAAAATAATACATTTAAAATAAAAGTTTGCTAACCACCAAGTGATATCATATTAGATTCATCGTATTACAATAAAAGATGCAGTATTAATTTTTCATAATCTATACGTAGAGTTAATAATATTAATAGTGAAACAAGCACAAATAAAAAAAAATATAATTTTCCAAAAAAATTTTACTACACTTTTTTTTAATTGGGTAATAACTCAAATAAGCCTCCAATAAAATCTCTCCCCTCCCCTTACCCTCAATGGAAATTGAACTCATGATCTCATGTTAGTAGCACTATATTTCAACCGCTAGGCTAACAATTCCCAAAATTTTTCACTACACATAGTTGACAATATTAATCTTGAACCAATCACAAATACTAAGAGGATCAATCAATGGCAGATTGGGGAGAGCAGTACAACATTATGATGAATGATCCAAACGTTATGATTTGAATTGAGATAATTTCTTCTGCATCACCACCCACTCTGAATGGATCTCTTTCTTTTCTAGCGCTGTCCCGTTCCAGAATAAATCTTGACCAGTTCATATGATTATGGCAGCCTTTGGATGTGCTTTATACCCAATATATAAAGTACCATGCACATATACTCTTCGTTGTTCGGTTGACTTTTTCATTACTCCTTTCATCCCGATTAAATTACACATAATTTTTTTTACGATTTGTAGTATATACATTTAACCATTAATATTGTTGTGCGGAATACTCGAGAAAGAAAAAAATAAAGAAAATAAAGCGAAAAATAAGACACCGAGATTTTACGTGGTTCACCAATTGGCTACATCCACGGCCGACCAAGATCGGATTCCACTAGAGAGAAAGGCTAGAATTACAGATTTCCTACTCTCTACCAATCCTATCTCTTACAGGTTACAATAAAAGACGAGGTACTATATATAGTCCTCTCCACCTTAAACCCTAACGGCTTTGGGCCCAGAAACAATCTGGCCCAAACCAGAACAGGAGACAGAATGCCAATAACAGCCCAAATAGAGGACATGCTATATCGTCGGGCCGGGGGTGACTCCGCCCCCCGGACCCCCAGGCCAGGGTGCGCTCCGCCCCCCTGGACCCCCAACTCGCTGACCGGGCAGCGAGACCCCCGTAACAACCTGTCGAAGCGGCTAATACACATTCAAGGCATACCAACAAATATATTTAAGAGTATGTCTCTTGAAAGACGGTATTTTCATAAGTCATGGAAAGACCAACGTTTAAAGTGTAAATTATAAGAAATGAAGATAAAATTTTCGGGTTGCATGAACCGGGTTATAAATTTTATAACTGCTACATGTTGCATACTAAAATTTTAATATTGCAACTAAGACCTTTTACCTTTCATTATTCTAATTAAACCTCGTCTTTCCATAGGCATGCGGAAAGACCGTCTTTCCCAAGACTTTGCCTATATTTAATCGCGTATTATATTGGTAAATAAAAAGTTACTTTTTAGAACTATTTGTTACGACAAATCCAATGATATGTACAACAATATTGTTGTTTATATATCTATTCAAATATATAGTCAAAGTTTACTTAGTTTGACTGAATTTTTGATTTTGTACAATTTAATCTGGAATGGAGGGAGTACGAAAAATAAGACCTTTTATTTTTTTAAAAGTATTTATATGACCCTTGACCAACATAAAAGTTTCTAACATAACATATTACTATTTTTCAGTCAAAAATATCAAATGAAATAATTAACATGGTTTATTTGGCAACCCTAACTCGCTAATTTTGGTTCCACAACGTTGCCACGACACTGCGCTGCCCACCAAAGCCACCCAACTCAGCAATCGTCTTTACAATGATCGTGGTGGCTAAAACTAGTGGACATGAATCCTAAATAATGATGATCTGGGGCGGTTTTGGTGCACGAGAGGGGAGGCGAAGTAAACAAAGACTCCGAGTGGTGGTGCACGATTGTGTGCTCGTGGTGGTGCACGATTGTGTGCTCGTGGTGTTTGTTGGGAGCCACTTGAAATATTTGGTGGAGACACGGAGGAGATGAGGATTTGCGGTGGAGGGAAGAGAGGAATGGGACTAGTGGGGATAGGGGAGTGGCGTGGCGTGGAAGGGGGTGGAGTGCAGTGGTGATGAAATTAATGGTGATGGTGTTTTGACTAGCGGTTGGAAAATTAGGTCGAATTCACCGTCGATTTCTTCTCTGAATAACTCCTGCTAAATAGCTCATTCGGAGACAACAACCGATAGTGCAACGACGACGCTAACTCTTTGGAGGAAGTAATGTGCATGATAGAGATTTTGATACCTCATAATTGATGTGATTGTTTGCATTCCGCCAATTAAGCATGTGCCTACTCCTCTTTCATGCTTTGCTCAACTATTCCTCTCCAGATGTTTTTAATTTGATGACAATTTGAGCTCAATTATATGAAAATAGCTATCGACAAGTGCTCTGACGAAAATATTCTGAAGAGAAATGATGAATTTTTTCTGATTTTTTAACACAATAAATGTGTGGGCCTTCAACTCACTATAACATTGGATGACCCTAACCAGCATCAACTGCCAGCTCATACCAACTTGAAGGTATTTCAGCACTGTTAAAAAAATTGGGGGGAAGGAAAAGTGGGGGAAGAAAGGGTTTCAGAGGATGAGCATAGGGGATTTCAGAGGAATTTTTTGATGGAATTTTTTATTGAAAGACTAAATTATTTTTTTGGTACCAAACATAGGTCGCAACACCATCTTTTGGTCCTCGGGGAAATTGGGAATTTTTAAATGAAAATATGTTTAAATTAGTAAATTACAAAAATACCCCTGTATATATTAGAAAATAATTCCGATTTACCTAAAAATCACCTAGAATTTGGTTTGGGGACCAAACAAATTGTTTTGAATTTGTTGGGCACTGAAAGGGTGTGGTGTTGGTCTCAGAGATCAAAAGATGGTATAAGGTCATATGTTAGGGACAAAAAAAATAAATTAGTCATATGAAAATGTCGGAATATCAACCACAAGTTTCAAGCATGGAGATCAAGAAGTTTTGGAAATTACTTGAAAACCTTAACTTGCTACACAAGGTGGCTATTTTTGTATGGGAGTGATGATAGGGAGAGTGAAAAACTTATAGTGAAATTCATAATGAATGATGTGGATGATAGGAAAAGATTAAATCACTAATCACCTTCCTTAAAAACTGCAACTAAAATTTTTTTTTGAAAATAAAATTTTATTTCATGTTACTGGTAACGTCCAATATCGTCTGAAAGCATAAATCCTGGGGCCGTGACCTATACATGTATTTGAGACTCGCTCGACTTCGCAAAAGTAGCTAGCAAATGAGCTAGGCATTTATATCCCTAGGAATCCAACAAGTCAAATTCACACCCCTTTCATCAAGGCGGTGCTGCATTTTTCTAATATTATATACGCAGGAAAGTGACGACTCGATTTCTCCTCGAACCATACATATTATTTCAAGGACATCGCCCATAATCCATATGTCATTGGTGCTTTCTTCCGCTACCCATCTAACCACCTCCAGTAATGTTGTTGCCTCCGCCTGGGCTATGTCCCCAGCTACTGAGAATTTCAATGCTTTTGCCCGTATGAATACACCATTCTCATCTAGTTAAAGCAAACCTACAGTAGTGCGTGTGTCGCTTTTCCCTGCATAAAATAGAATGAGACAAATTTCTCTGGCGATCATACGAGTGCATGTGTGTAGCTCTTCCGATGGCCGTTCCGGTCACTGGTTGGCCTCTTTGAAACCCTTCAGATTTTCCACAACCCCAGCAACCATAACATCCGGTGATAGAGCTTTGTTCTCAAATACTTTTTGGTTTCTTTGGAACCTGTTGAAAATGATGGTTAAAATGTTGAAATTTGTCAACTTTTGGGTGTCATTTTGAGTGGGACCCGAACGAATATTGGGTCGGTGGATGTCATTTTTGGGTTCTTCTCCACGAGTACTATAAAATCAACTATTTAAACTCTCAAAATGGATCAAGGGTGAATGAGATATGGATGTATGAAATGTCACTCTTGAAAGGGAAAAATTAGGCTGAAATTGGCCCAGATTAATTTTTCTCTAGACTGTCCAAAATGCGTATGGACCGCGTGGAAGTCTCTGAAAGGCCCAACCGCATAGTATATATGGAATTGCTTGTGTGTAATTCTTAAGAGATAAGAACAAAATACTTCCATATTTTGTGAGATATCTTGTCTTAAATAAATATGCGGTTTACCATGTTTAATAAGATGAAGAATATTTGTACAAATATTTCTTCATTTTCCAGCAGATTTGATTCGAGTATTCATGGAATGTCTCGGATTTGGTGAGTTGGTGATTGGAGAATATTCTTCTCTAATTACAGAAAATCAGAATATCATGTTTCCATGATTAGGGTCTCTTAGAGCAGTATAAATAGAGCCTCTAAGTCAGTCAGAAAACTCGCACCATTCTCAAGTTCCTCATTTATTCTAAACTTGAGTCTCACTTCTTTCTTTCTCTGTCAGTGATAGTCCTTCGGGCCTTGCATGAATCCCAAGTAACTCTTAAATGTTAATTGTCACCTGTGATGGTTTTATCCTAGGGAACGATGTCCACGACGATACTCATTCGTTTTAAGGGCAGAAAGTGTTACTCGTGACTCTATCACTTTGTGATTACTTGAAACATGATTTATGCTTTGATTATTTGTAATCTAAGTTTTTCGATTCTATTCTTGAATAATTAATAAAAGTTTATTATTCTTGCATATGTTAATTGCTCGTTCAATTTTTGTTATCTGATTTTTTGCATGATATAATCAATATATCTCCAACCGTCTTGAAATGAATGAGCTTTTTTGAGTTATATTGATTCGAAAATAGCCTTACAAAATTACGTGTATGTTTAATATGCCGAACAAATATGCTTAATTTGTGCATGCTTAATTCGTGTATGTTTAATATGCTTAATTTGTGCATGCTTAATTTGTGTGGCATAAAAGTTTATTATTATGCATGTGCGGCATAAAAGTTTATTATTCTGCATGCTTAGTTTGTGCGGCATATTAATTTGTGCATGCTTAATTTGCATGATGTCATAAGAATTTTGTGTTTCATATATCAAAGATTAGTGCATGCTTAATATGTGCGGAAAAGTAATTTAGGAAATTCTTATGACTTTTGGAAATTTATTGGATTTTGGTTGCTTAAAAAAATCATATTGATCAATTTGTTATGTATAATTATTTAAAATATTATACTATGATATTTGATGTGTACTTATATTTAATGACGAATAAATTTTTTTATGTACACATTGCTGAATCCCAGAACCATGTAAAGCAATGACGCTGCTAAGACTACCCCTGGGGCGATGCTTCTTGTGGTTGTTCCTCATGCTGAGAAACCCGAGAAGTTCAATAATGGTATGAACTTCAAGATGTGGCAACAGAAGATGCTCTTCTACTTGTCCACTATGGGTTTGGAACATTACGTTCACCAAGATCGTCCCATTGTGAATGAGAAAAACACTAAGGTAGTTCAAGATACTGTGGTAGAGTGGAACTCTAAAGAGTATATCTGTCGCAACCTCATTTTGAATAGGCTTCACGACGCCATTTGGAATGTGTATCAGGTGAAGGAGCCTTTTAAGGTGTTGTGGGAAACTCTTGACCAAGAGTACAAGGGTGAGGAAGTTGGATCCAAGAAGTGGGTCGTCGACAAGTTCCTCGACTACAAGATGGTTGATGCCAAGTCTGTGGTCAGTCAATCTCAAGAGCTTCAAATGATGATCAATAAGCTGATAACCGAGAAGATGACAATGTGCGAGACTCTCCAAGTCTATTGCATCATCGAGAACCTGCCTCCAAAGAGTTATCTGAAACACAAGCGAAAGGTGATGACCATGAGTGATATGATCCAAAAGCTTCGTGTTGAAGAGGATAACCACATCTCTAAAAAGAGGATGAATGGATCTGTGCCTGTGGTAAGGGCAAATCTCATGGAGGTTGGTGGGAGCTCCAAGTCAAAGAAGCCCAAGGCAAAGAAGGGATCCAAGTTGGGAGCTAAGGGCGGAGTTTCAAAGAAGTCAAAGTTCACTGGCAAGTGCTACAACTGCAACCACGTTGGCTACAAGTCCTTCGAGTGTAAGAAGTCAAAGAATGCCAAGAATAAAGCCAACATGGTTGAAAATCTTGCACTAGATGTGAATAACACCGATACGTGTGCTGTGATTTCTGAAGTCAACATGGTGGACTCCAATCCAAAGGAATGGTGGATTGACATTGGTGCTACTAAGCACATCTGCTCTGTCAAGGAAGTGTTCTCAAACTTTAAGGAAATTAAAGATGGAGAGACCATCTACATGGGCAACTCTGCAACTTTTATGGTGAAAGGGCATGTCACTATGGTGCTGAAAATGACGTATGGGAAGGAGTTGACTTTGAAGAATGTTTTGTATGTGCCAGAAATTTGCAAGAACTTTGTGTCCGGTTCTGTGTTGATCAAGCATGGCTTTAGGCTAGTGTTTGAGTCTGATAAGTTAGTCTTGTCAAAGCAAGGTATGTTTGTAGGCAAAGTTTATGAGCTATATGGTATGTTCAAGTTGAACACCATGGTTGTACCTCCTAAGAAAGATGAAATGAATTCTTCTTCTTCTGCTTACATGATTGAGCCTTCCAATTTATGGCATGGTAGACTAGGACACATTAATTATGATTCGATAAGAAGATGAATTAAAATGGAGAACACACCTAACATGAAAATTGATGCAAATCATAAGTGTGAAACTTGTGTTGAAGTTAAGATGACTCGAATGTCTTTCAAACAAGTTAAACGAAACACAAAACCTCTTGAGTTGATACATACCGATATATGTGATCTCAAGTTTGTGCAAACAAGAGGAGGTAACAAGTATTTCATCACCTTCATGGATGATTGCACGAAATACTGTTATGTGTACTTGTTGAAAAGCAAAGATGAGGCAATTGAGAAATTTGTTCTCTACAAAACAAAAGTTGAAAATCAACTTGATAAGAAGATCAAGGTGATTAGAAGTTACCGTGGATGAAAAAATGTAGAGCCATTTAAGGACTATTGTTCTGAACATGGCATTATTCACGAGGTCACTGCCCCCTACTCGCCTCAATCTAATGGTGTGGCTAAACGTAAAAATTGCACTCTTAAAGAGATGATGAATGCGATGTTGATAAGTTCTGGGTTGCCACAGAGCATGTGGGGGAAGGCTATTTTGACGGCCAACTATCTTTTGAATAAGATACCCCGTAAGGGTAAGAAAGCAACTTCCCATGAGTTGTGGAAATACATGAAGCCGTCCTTTACGTACTTGCAAATGTGGGGGTAGCTTGCGAAGGTATTGATCTCACCCCCAAGAAGTTAAAGATCGGACCTAAAACAGTTGACTGTATCTTTATAGGATATGCTGATGAGAGTAGTGCTTATTGCTTCCTTGTACATGAATCTCATCATCCTGATATTCACAAGAACACGATCATGGAATCAAGAAATTCAAATTTCTTTGAGGATGTGTTCCCTGCCAAGGAAAGGGCCGTATCGTCAAAGAGGACCATTGAGTCACTAGACGAAAGCGTAGTAATTCCTGACGATCTTGAGGATCAAGAGGAGGAAGTGGATGAACCTAGATGAAGTAAAAGGATTAGGACTGAAAAATTATTTGGTCCTGATTATCTAACGTTTATGCTTGAAAGCGAGCCACAAAGCTATAAAGAAGCTGTGAATTCATCTGAGGGGCCTATGTGGAAAAAAGCGATTAAAAGCAAAATTGACTTGATTTTACATAATCATACTTGGGAGCTAGTGGACTTACCTCCGAGGTGTAAACCACTGGGCTACAAATGGATCTTCAAGAAGAAGATGAGAGAAGATGGCTCGATTGATAAGTATAAAGCCAGACTTGTAATCAAAGGTTATATACAAAAGGAAGGTCTTGACTACTTTGATACTTATTCTCCAGTCACGAGAATGAGCTCCATTAGAATGATACTTGTTATCGCCGCGTTGCGTAAGCTTGAGGTTCATCAAATAGATGTGAAGACTGCCTTCTTGAACGGAGATTTAGAGGCAGAAATCTACATGGAGCAACCTGAAGGGTTTACAGCTCCTGGTCAAGGAGGAAAAGTTTGCAAGTTGGTGAAATCATTATATGGTCTCAAACAAGCACCAAAGCAATGGCATGAGAAGTTTGACCATGTCGTCCTTACCAATAGTTTAAAAATCAATGAGTGTGATAAGTGCGTCTACATGAAAGACACAGAAAATGGATATGTAATCCTATGTTTATATGAAGATGACTTGCTCATTGTGGGTAGTAATAAAAAGGTGATCAAATCCACCAAGGATATGTTGATTTCTCATTTTGACATGAAGGATGTGGGACTGGCGGATGTGATCTTGGGGATAAAGATCATTCGAAGCTTTGATGGTATCACCTTAACCCAGTCTCATTATGTAGATAAAATCCTTGAGAAATTCAACCAGAATGACTCAGAGGTGGCAATGAATCTAATAGATCCGAATTTGCATCTACGAAAGAACAAATTGGAGAATATTAATCAGGTGGAGTACTCGAGAGTCATTAAGAGTCTGATGTACTTGATGAGTTGTACTAGAAAGTAGGTTGAGTAGATACACGAGTAACCCCAGTATGACTCACTGGAAAGCGACAACTAGAGTACTGAGATATCTACGTATTACTCGTGATTATGGTCTACATTATTCGAGTTAACCAGCTGCAGTTAAAGGATACAGTGATGCAAACTGGATACACGATATAAAGGATCTGAAATCCACTAGTGGGTATGTATTTACACTAGGTGGATGAGCTGTCTTGTGAAAGTCCTCTAAACAAATGGTTATTACTCGATCCACAATGGAATCCGGTTTGTTGCCCTAGACAAGGCGGGTGAGGAAGCCGAATAGCTCCTTCAATTCATAGAGGACATTCCTAGATGGCCGAAGCCTGTGTCAGCTATATGTATGCATTGTGATAGTGTATCTGCTATTGGAAAGGCTCAAAATATGCTATATAATGGGAAATTTCATCATATTTGACGGAGACATAGTTTCATAAGATAGCTTCCCTCAACTGGAGTGCTCACAATTGACTATGTAAGGTCAAATGACAACATAACCGATCCCTTGACTAACGGGTTGAATCGGGAGGTAGTTGAAACATCATCGAGAGGAATGAGACTGAAGTCCATTAAATGATGGGTTACGTACGTGGACACCCAACCTATATGACTGGAGATCCTAAGATCTAGGTTCAAAGGGACAACTAAACTGCAAAGACCCATCGCGATCACTGTGGGGGTTTCAGACCACCTGTCTTATTCTTACGATGAAGAAACGGTGATGTGAATAGGGTTAAGCATTAAGTTGCTTTTAATGATTCGTGGCATCGAGTGTGTAGTACTTGAAAGAGTGCATAGTTTACGGAACTGCTCTTACGCCAAGAATCACCTATGTAAGCGAGAAGTGTGGCCGCTTTGAAAAGGAATTGTTGGGACACAATTCTTTAGAAACCTTATAGAACTAGGTGTGTGTCATGGCCTGATTAATGGACACAACCGAGGAAAGCGCAAGGGCTAGGAAAGATGTCTGTGGGAAGTGCATTGTCATTCACACAAGCTGTAGGGGAAGTTCAAGGACATCGCATCTACTTCCTAACCAGTGGGATAAGTGTACTCTCTCAAGGGAAAGTTCACATGGTGACTCCTACTTATCCAATGTAGCATCTATGCCGTCAAAATATCACCAAGTCAAACTTTGTGTCTGACGTGATTGTTCTGATTCCTACATCAATATCTATTCATGTGGGGGATTGTTGGAAAATGATGGTTAAAAGGTTGAAATTCGTCAACTTTTGGGTGTCATTTTGAGTGGGACCTGAACGGATTTTGGGTCAATGGATGTTATATTTGGGTTCTCCTCCGCGACTACTATAAAATTGACTCTTTAAACTCTCAAAACGGATCAAGGGTGAATGAGATATGGGTGTTTGAAATGTCAATCTTGAAAGGGAAAAATTAGGTGGAAATTGGCCAAGATTAATTTTTCTCTGGACTATCCAAAATGCGTATGGAACGTGTGGAAGTCTCTAGAAGGCCCAACCGCATGGTATATATGGAATTGCTTGTGTGTAATTCTTAAGAGATAAGAACAAAATACTTCCATATTTTGTGAGATATCTTATCTTAAATAAATATGCGGTTTACCATGTTTAATACGATGAAGAATATTTGTGCAAATATTTCTTCCTTTTCCAGTAGATTTGATTCGAGTATTCATGGAATATCTCAGATTTGGTGAGTTGGTGATTGGAGAATATTCTTCTCTAATTACAGAAAATCAGAATATCACGTTTCCATGATTATGGTCTCTTAGAGCAGTATAAATAGAGCCTCTAAGTCAGTTAGAAAACTCGCACCATTCTCAAGTTCCTCATTTGTTATAAACTTGAGTCTCACTTCTTTCTTTCTTTGTCGGTGATAGTCCTTCGGGCCTTGCGTGATGCCACATCGACAAGAACACATTCATTGAATGCATCCTCCATTTCTTAATTTACTCGACCAGAAACCCAGATTTTTATACCTTGGTTTTCACTTTTGGTTTTCTCCTCTTGTCGGAATCCTCTCACCTCGCCGATGCTGTAATCCTCGGCCGACTGTTCCCTGCTCTCTATTTCCAGCATTCTTGTCACCGGTTTTCACTCCCAAAGTTGTCAGGTGAATTTTTTGCTCTCCGTTTGGTTCTCCATTTGCTGAATCAATCGTTTATTTTTTCTCTCCATTTTGTTCTCCATTTGGTGCAGCAAAAGTCTTCTCCTGGTATTGCGTGGTAGATTTCACCCCCGAAGGCCGCTGTTGACCGCCGCCGTTGACCGCCGTCTCCTCCGTGAGTTTAGGAATTTTCTAAAGGTATTTTAAGAATTCATGATTCCACGGAAGTGTTGAATGATTATGTGCGATTTGTCCTCTAATATTTTTTTGTTGAATTTGGCGCAACACTGTTATTTCTGAAGTACTTGAAAAGATCTTGTTAGTATGAATGTGTTTAATGATTGTGTGTAGTTTGAGTGATTATGTTTCTTGATTCTATGAAGGTGTTGAATGAGGATGCGTGAATATGTGTGAATTGATTATGTGTGATTTGTTTACTAATTTTTGTATTAAAGTTGTAGTAATAGTTTAATTAGTGTGGCGTAAGTGAGCACACATTTTAGGATAGTGTAATAGTTTGAAAATCGATAATAGTGTATGAGGTGGTTGTCCGACTATAATGGAACCCTGTACGGTTTAGGGTTTGTTCAGTTGAATATAAGTTGCTGAATAATACCGTCATTCCGAATATCAAATTATATGTTACGTATTTGTATAATGCAGGTGTACGATGTTTTTGATGGTGTGCCTGTATAAAGGGGGTCAGATTAAGCTTGATTTGACCGTGGGTGTGTATTATGACCCTCTCATATTGGAGAGGAACGTGACTCTCGAAAGGAGGTTAAGCCACTCCGTGTTAGTTCATTTAATTATCAGAAGGCTTAGTATTGCAAGTACCGCTGTCCTGAGCTGATTAGTTCGACCGTACACTATTGGTGTTATAATGTGGAAGATGATGAGTCTACCGCGACCTTCTTCGAATTGTTGATCGAATGTCCTTGTCCTCTGCATATTTGTACATTAATGTGGAAAAATCACCATTGACCGTGCAGGTGATCTTAGCTCACATTCATGTCGTTGTTCAGGAATATGCAGAACTATGAACCTTTGCCAACCTTACCACCCCCTGCTGATTGCCAAGGTTTTGCCATTGGTGAGTCTAGCCAACCTAGTGCGTATGTTCACGTCGATTGCGCTTAGCCGTCCACAAGTGGTGGTATATATGGTGGGCATTATGAGGACCTGAATTTGTTCGATGATGATTATGTGGGTGAAATTGGCAAGGATATTGTTGGTCACGTTGGGAGCGATGAGGATGGTGAGGAAGGGGAAATTGATGAAGAAAGTGAAGATGATCTTTCCTTATCAACTGATTCGAATATAGGGGACGATGATGAAGATGTGGTGTGCACGAACAGTGTAGCCACATCGTTCCGTATTTTGGCGAAAGCTGATACAGAGGCCTACTTTAGTGATTATGGGGGCCCTGATGAGGAAGTCTATGACCCAACGAATTGTGGTGATGAACTTACTATTTATGTTTAAGTGACTGGTGAAGTGGCATTAGGTATGCAATTTCGAAAGAAGCCAGAATTGGTAGAAGCCATTTCGAGGTGGAGTTCCATGATGAATAGGGAACACAGGGTTGTGGAGAGCAGGTCGCGCACATGGTATGCGAAATGCAAGGACGTTGTTGAAGGAACTGGTAATTGTCATTGGGTTGCTAGAGGGAGCAAAAAAGCTTCGCATGGCATGTGTGAGATCACCAAAAGGGTAAGTGGTCATGCTTGTGTTGGTGCTGGTCGATCGATGGGTAACACTAACCTGACATAGTTGATGATCGCTCGTGTAATTTTCCACCACATTGACGTTAACCCTTCTTACACGGTGAGAGATGTACAAGTGCATGTGAAGACGGAGTTAAATGTGACCCTTTCCTATAAGAACGCGTGGTAGGCTCGACAGAAGGCTATTGACTTGGTATTCAGAACTTGGGAGGAATCCTTTGAACAATTTCCTACATATATGGATGAGCTAGTTAGGGAAAATCCGAGCACCATTGTTGATAGGACAGATGTACCTGATAGAATACATAGGCGTGTGTGTAGGAAATGTAAGTTCATTTTCTGGGCATTTGGCCTGGCTATCGATGCATTTTGCCACTGCAGGCTGGTGATTAGTGTGGATGGCACTCATTTGAGAGGTACATACAAGGCCACAATGCTAGTTTCCGTGACGCATGAAGCGAACAACTACATACTCTCCATTGCTTATGCAATTGTTGACGTTGAAACTAATGAGAGTTGGAACTGGTTCATGCAGAGACTGCGTCTCCACGTGGTTGGTGGTGATAGTAGATAAATTTTTATTAAATCTGATCGCCATTATGGAATTTTAAATGCAATGAGACGTATGGAGGAATGGATGGAGCCAGCAGGATACCACCAATTTTATTTGCATCATTTTCAGTCCAACTTCCTTAGTGATGAGAGTGGGAAGTTCAAGAATGCGCTTCTGAAGACTCTAGTTTGGCAGTTTGGTGGTGCCAGATAAGAGAGAAGGTGGAGGGAGTACAAGGAAGAGTTGGAGAGCATCGAACCATCTGCTTGGGATTGGTTGATACAACGCGATACCAGTAAGTGGTGCCTTGCCTTTAATGAGGGTGATCGACGTTGGGGAATTCTAACCACCAATTTGTCAGAGAGTTACAACAACTGTTTAAGGTGCCCATGACATCTCCCGATAACTGCGTGTGTCAAAGCGACCTTTGAGCAAACAGTTGAAATGTTTGCTAGAAGGGTAATGGATGCCACAAATCAGAGGTACTTTCCCTTATCCAGTCATGCACTACGTGCGTGAAGCTGGATTCCAGGGATTGTTGGATTCCGCCCCAATCCACATCGATCATTCCCTAGTCACAGCCTTAGTAGAGCATAGGAGACCTAAGATGCGCACGTTTCACTTGCCAAGGGGGGAGGCTACCGTAACTTTGCAGGATGTTGGCATGCTATGGGATCTACCGATCGATGGCATGCTAATTACTGGTGTAGACACTAGCTGATGCACAGAGAACTGGCACAGATTATGCACAGACTACCTAGGGGCTACACCGAACGTGAGTGCTAACAGAGGAGGTCGCATAAGGCCCAGCTAGTTGGGAGACTTGTTACACAGTCTATTTCCTATTGATGCTACTCAGGTAAATTGTCAACAATGGGCTAGGGTTTTCATTCTACTGCTGGTCGATGGAATGCTAATGTAAGACACATCCGGACACCTTATCCCTTTGCTCTATCTTTTGGTACCGATGGATCTCGGTGCAGCACATCAGTACAGTTAAGGTAGTGCCATTTTGGCACACTTGTACGGGTGCTTATCTAACACTGTCATCCCACAAGTTAAATCCATATCTAGACCACTTATCTTGCTACAGGTAAATTTTTTGGTTAATCTTGTCAGTTGTACATACTGTCGATAGTGACCTCTTATATTATATTAAATTTTATTTTGTTTTTTTGTCAGCTGTGCGCATGGGAGCGAATACCATCCATCCGTCCGGCCGGACGACTACCAGTGACCATCACGATGAGTGCTGTTGAATCCAAGTACGTATTGAATTAGTCGGGAGACCATTTTTAAAGTGCAAGACAATTACCAAGAATGACTAACATTATTCATTTTGTTCCTGATAGGTGGAGAGCCCGGTACGATTTATCACAATCACCTATGCATGTATTGAAAGTGTACCGCGATCAGCTGACATCTCTCTATGACAGACAGGTATATTGAAATTTGGATTACCTTTCATTGAACTAATGGATATAAAGGGTCCTCTCCTAACCACAACACATACATGTTATTGCAATATATTTGGCAGTCGTACACGGAGGATGTCGCGCAACAACTCCCACAGTACTGTACGGCCGGTAGCAACAACTGGCTATTGTCTGTTGACCTCATTAGCTGGCATGTCGTGGAGAACCACCACGTACATCGTGCTCTCGGGAAGTTTGGCCTTATCCAGCCAATACCCATCTAGTTGGTCACTAGGGATGAACATAAACTGCTTCACACTAGAGACCGTCGTGGGAGGTCAGGAATGGATTGGCGTATAGAACTGAGAAGATATCTCGATGCTTGGGAACATCAAGCAGAGCAGCAAGTTTATGTGCAAGGGTCAGCGGATCCGTACACACCAAGTCGAGAATACATGGAGTGGTATTTTCGCAGAACAGTGACCCTAATTGATCAGCCAGGCCAGGCCGAAACAATTACGAAATGTTTTCATAGAGACGGGGCTACTATGGAGTATATGGCATTTCCTAAATCCCTATTAGTGTTCACAAATAATACTATACGTTACCTCAATATTAAATATCAAACATATTTACCTCATTCGTGTAGTTGCAGGCAATGTCTCAGATGAGAATCATGTTCGATATAAATTTGGACGACTGTCCCCCACGTATCGCGAACATGATCCGGGGAGTACACGATGTTGCCAGATGTACTCTACAGTATGCGCATGAGCCCTCCAGACTGCAGTTTCATCAGCCATATGTGCACTGTGAGGAACCTCCACCTGGTGTGAGATACAATGACATCAGAAGCCACCGTCCAGCTCCACCTGGTCGACAGGGTGGTCGGCGACCGCATGCTCGGGGCCATACAGACCACATTGGTTCATCACAAGTTGGAACCTCATATGCGTGCCCGACGAACCCTGGAGCATCACATGGTGGACCCTCACATTACGACACTACTACGGGTGATTCTACTGCATATCATACTCCCACTGCTAGTCATGTCGGACCGTCACATGATGGATCCTCACAGTTTAACATGACTACAGTTGATTTCACGGCATATGTTACTCCCACTGCGAGTCATACATAAATGTTGCATATTGCTCGATTAGATACCGGTGGGGTTCCACATGTCCACTATGGTTCATGCCAGGACACAAGAGAGGATATGGAGAAGGGTGTTACAGAGGGAGCTTCAGATGACGCCATACATGTTTCTACTGAGATGGTCGTTTCACGACACACATCTCGCACCATACGTCCTCCATCATGTGGAACAGGTGGAAAGCTTTGCAGAGGCCGTCATTAGTACATTACATGACATTGAGCACATATTATTCATTACGTTTGACACGTCTTCTTCGGATATTGTACATTTCTGTTTAATTATATTCATTTCTACTATATATTACTGCAATTTTTAGAATAACATAAAACAAACACAAGTCTACTCATGTGCTATATTCACCCAAAACAAAAATATGAAGAACAATAATTTATAAATTATAAATTACACAATTTACTGATTAAAATATCAGATTTTATATTGAGGATGCATTCATAAAATGCTAGAATAAAAAATATCATATGCTAAATTCAGTACCCATTTTTAATAACATGCAAGTCAAAATTTATTTCATAAATTCAAGAAAAAATAAAAGTCGAAACAATAATTTTAAAAAATAATAATAACAATCTTCTAAATATTTCTACAAAAATTCATGAAACTCCATGAGGACACATTCACAGAATGCGTCCTCTGATCTGTACTTAAAAAAATATATAAACAACGAGGTCGCATCCTCTAGAAAGTCAGCCAAAAAAATATTATTACAGCACGAGGACGCATTCTATGAATGCGTCCTCTAAACAGAAATTTTAAAAAATATATGAACAATGTCCTCTAAAAAGTTTGCGAAAAAAAATTAAAACACTTTGAGGACGCATTCGCCATCGTTTCCAACTTCCACAGGATGCACAATTGCATTCAAATTTGAAGGATCAAGCAAACAAAAATAAAGCACGTCCATTACTTCCTTAAATTCTCCGTTGTCGGCAAAGAGTCAGTGCTAATTCTCCAGGCAACGCGCTTGGCCCTTTGTGGCACCCGGAGCTTCCAAAGTTTCTGCCAGTACTTCTTATCTTCGTCTTCTATCGGCTCATTGTTGTGCAGGTTTGAGTGTGATGACTTCACCAGAACGTGGTATGCTGACTTAATCGAGTACTTCCCAACGGGGGTAAAGTGCCAGCACTAGTGATCTGGTCCAGTCGACGTCGGCGGCCGAGTCTCGCATATGATGGTTACATCCTCCGGATGGAAGAAATTGGCTAAAACATCTTCTCGCCAACAATTGGTATCCGGATCAACCAGGTCTCTCATCTTCGTCAGCTGGGATACAGTCCAGATCTTTTATGAAGAAATTCCTAGGTCTATGCAACCATGGTTCTCATCATATACTAGTTTGTAGCCTCGATTTCAAATCATTGCAGCACCCAAGTCTCAGAACGTCCAATCCCCTTAGAATTCTACGCCATGACCATAAGGGCTAAGCTCCTATTGTTTCTTCAAAGATAGCTAAGCTGGGAAAAATACTTGTCTCTAAATACCCTTGCAACTAGTGACTCCAGTTGCACAAGAAACCTATAAGCCTGCTTCCCTAAAAGAGCTAGATTAGCCGCTTTTAAGTCCTGGAAGCCTAACCCTTCGTTTGTCTTTGCTCTTGACATTTTCTTCCATGACACCCATGGAATTTTATCTTTACCAATTTTTTCATCTCCCCGCCAAAATTTAGTAATTATACTCATGATGTGATCCAAGATTGTATCAGGAACAGTGAAACAACTCATGGCATATGTCAAGATTTCCCGTAGAACTGATTTTATGAGAATCTCCTTCCATGCTTTGGATAAGTTTCTCTCACTCCATCCATCAATCTTCTGTCTAATTCTGCCCTTTAGGTTTTGGAAGATATCTGTCTTACACAGACTAATTTCTGAAGGAAGGCCTAGGTAAGTGCCATGTGCTATACCTCAAGGATTTTAAAGATATCACATACCTTGGATCTCGTCTCCATAGTCGTGTTAGGACTAAATAAGATGCCAGATTTATCCATATTTATCTTCTGCCCCGAAAAATTCTCAAATAGGGTAATCGCTCAATGGAGATGTTTCACCTCCTGCTCTGTCACCTCTCTGAACTGGAGTGTGTCATCTACAAAGAAGCAGTGGGATATTTTGGTGCCAAACCTGGAAGCACGTATTCCTTTAATTTTCTTTGCGCACATAAGATCGGTAAAGAGCCCAGAGATAACTTCAAAACAAATGATAGAAAGATAAAGCGATAGAGGGTCTCCCTACCTGAGCCCCCTCTTAGGGTGAAGCAGTTCCATCTCACCGCCATTCAGGATGAACGAGAACGAGACTGTTGTCAGACATAGGAAAATTAAGCTGACAAAAGATTTCGGAAAACCCATCTCCTTCAGGGTATACAAGACAAACTCCCATTCAATTCTGTCAAATGCTTTTCTCATATCCAGCTTTATGCTCATGTGGCCCAATCCACCAGTTCTCCTATTCTTCATAGTATGATGAAAGTCATGAGCAATAAGGATGTTATCAGTGATCAGTCTACCCGGAATGAAAGCCGACTGTGACTCAGAGATAATTTTTGGGATTATCAGCCTGACTCTATTTTCCACCACTTTTGATGCAAGGCGGTAGACCATATTGCACAAGCTGATGGGTCTAAACTATGTGACCAATTCCGGCTTCAGTGTTTTCGAGATCAAAACAATGTGAGTGTAATTGACCGATGGTTCAAAAACTCCATAGTTTAAAAAGTTAAGCACAAAAGCCGCAATATCAGACCTAACAATATGCTAGAATTTCTGGAAAAAAATATGGGGCTCGTATCGTCAGTCCCCGGGGGCGATTTGAATTGATGCATTTGCTTCACCGCCATTGCAACATCAGCTTCAGTGTATGGCCAAACAAGATTTCCAACCATCTCCCCTGTGATTCTCGGCTGCAGGCACCCTACTGGATATCCTCCATCGAAGGTGCCGATGTCGAGAAGAGTTCTCCAAAGTAGTCCATAATAATTCTCTCAATGCTAGCATTCATCAGTCTTCATCTCCCGGTTTTCATCTTTTAGACCTTCTATGTGGTTCATCGCCCTCCGCTTCGATGTGAACTTGTGGAAGAAACTAGTATTTTTGTCCCCTTCCTTGTACCAATGCTAATTTTCCCGTTGTTTCCATCTTATGCCCTCAGCATCTTGCAATAGATCATACTCTTGCCGCAACGAGAATATATTTTCCTTTGCCTCCTGCATAATAGTATCCCTTCTAGCTTCTTGGTGGCCTTTTTTATTTCCTCTATCCGTTTTGGTATGTCCAAAAAATGCCATCTTTCCCCATTTCATAAAACCAAGAGAGAAATTATCCTTTCTCTGAGGTAAGGGCGCATCCCTTTCATTCCACGACTCTTCCACCATTTTTTCACAATCACTAGACTAATCCAGCGAGCCTCAAAGGGAAGTCTCTTTCTTCTTCTCTGTCAATGTGCTTCGAGATCCCCCGTTTGTAACTTGACCTGCAGACACATATGGTTGGAGTAGACCATAAGTAGTACATGTACTGAGAACCATGGGAAGCGGTCGTAGAAATTCTGATTATAAGTCGCCATGTCCAACCTTCCTCTTTTTGTGTCTGGCTAAGTTGCTAACTGGATTCGGTCTTGTGTAGCCGAGATCTGACAGGTCACAAGAATCAAGAGCATCCCCGAATGCTTCAACATGCCACTCTGCTCTTGGTTGACTTCCTTGAAATTCATCTTGCGACAATAATTCATTAAAGTCACCAAGACACAGCCACATAATAGATAATCCGGTGCAAGATTCTGGAATTCTTGCCAACCTGCTCTTCTTCTTGAAACTGCTGGCTTACCATAATAGCCAGTGACACGAACTTGACTCCCAGAAATTGTAATAAAAACATCCATAAACTGACTCGACATAAGTTTTAAATATACCAATACTTGCTTACTCCATAATATTGCAAGACTGCCTGAACGACCTTACAACTCAATAGCAACACCAAAATAATTTAACTGCGACTTTAAATTATCAATAACACATACTGAGCATTTAGTTTCACAAAGGAAAATAAGAACTAGAGATTTCAAGTGTACCACGATACACAGTTCCCACTTAAGATATTCATTGGCCTAGGAAGAACTGGACTTCATCGCCAGTCAATGCCTGTGTAATGCTCATTTTAGCTATGGTCAGAGATGCCTCCTCGAGGCTGTTTGGACTTTTTTGCTTCTTGTTCACCACCTTCGAGTTCACCTAGGACGGTCCACTCGATTCCAACTTTCCTTTTTTTCCCACGTTCATTCCTCACTCCCGTGTTCCCAGCCACAATGTTATTCTTTGGATCCCTTTTCTTCATAGTCTTCTTTTTCTTACGAATCTTTTCCATTTGCTTCATAATGTGCCCTGCTGGGAAGGAGAATTCAATCGAGACTTGCACCATTGTGGGGCTTAGAGGATCAGTCGTAGTCAGTGGCGGAACCAGGAAATATTAGGGGGGGCTGAAAAGAGGCAAAATTTTTTTTTTGCAGGCGGCCGAAGGTGGACGGTGGCAGGCGGCGGTGCCGTGGTGGATGCGTTTTGCTGGAGTTTGGAGGAAGAAGAGTATAATAGATTTGGCTTTGGCGTTTGGGCTTAGATGGAGTATATTAGGTTTAATTTATATTTGGTGAAGCCCAATTGGCCCTTATATCTTTTTTCCTTTCACCTAAACAAAACGACGTCGTTTCACTTAAGCCAAACGACGTCGTTTTGTTTAGTTATACCAAAAAAAAAACTTCGTCTTCTTCCTGGAGTCACGGCCTCCTTCCGCTCGCTGCCTCGCTCCGGCGCCGACGACACAAGGGGGGCGGAATCCGGTGGCTTCCGGTGGCTCTAGGCCTAAATTCCGGGCCGCCGGATCTTAGGGGAGGTGCTAGTCCCCCCCCCCCCCCCCCCTAAGTTCCGCCAGTGGCCGTAGTACCACCGGCATGTTTGGTCGGTGACCCTAATATTACTCCTGCATCTGTTGCCCCAGGTGATACTGCATCGCCTCCATCCTAAATTATAGTTCAACTCTCCACAAGTTGCATCTCTGTAACTTCCGATGGAGTAGAGTTCTCCACCAAAAGGTCTTCCAGCATTTGGACTCCCTCGTCCCTTAGGTTTTTTGGGCTTACTTTCCTTGAAGAATTTTGGTCACAGCCACCCTCCGATCTCGGGTAGGAAATTAACAGATTACCATTGAAACGATCAGGGATACCCTTTAGGCTTGGGATCCATTTTGGTGTTTCAAAAAACTTTGGTGGTGCTAGTTTTTGAGCACCCGTCCCTGATTTTTCTATGTTCCAAGTCCGGTTCTAGTGTGCGTGGGGATTGCAGCTGAGTTGACTATCGAAGAAATAGCCTGGGCTACTGTATTTACATCTACCATTATATTAATCGTCCCTGGTGTAACCCTATGCTGAACTTGCTTCCTTACCCAAGTCTGCTCCACCACACCGATGTTACATCTCGGAATTACTACAATCTCATCGTTAAGTGCATCGTCTTCCTCCTCTAGTTCCCTGCCACGATCCAAAGGAGCCTTTCCATCATGCTTTTCAATACCCCTTTGGCGCAATCTATCTTCTTTTCCATGAATTCTGGAACGGAGATGAGTTTGGGTTGACTCCAAACATTGGCAGGTAATGAACCACATCTATCTCCGCCATAGATGCAAGAGCCCTAAAATCATATTCTCTTACATTGTGGTTCAAACGTCTGCAGTAGGTACAGAATCTTGGTAGTTTTTCATGTTGTAAGAGAAGCTGCATCTGATCTCCTGCTTAGCCTACTATCTGCACCTTTTGCAAGGGTTTCGTAATATCAATCTCGCACTTAATTCTCATGTGCGGGCCAATCAATGAGTCGTCCACATCTTTTCGACCATCACAAACTTTCCAATAGCATCTCCGATCAGTTTCGCCGACTTCTCATTCATAGAAAGCGTAGGCACACGATGTACGTGAACCCAAAATGAGCTCATTGTAAACTGAATCTGGGAGGCTATCATCCCTTTGAAGGGTTCCCGTGGAGCAAGAAGGAACCTACCAAACAGCCATGGTTCTTTTTACAGTACCCAGGCCTTATCAGCGGGTTTTGCAAACTGAAACAAGACCACAGTATCACTCAATAGCTTCTCAGTCATGGAGTTCCCAAACGCGGTTGAACATATTAACAATGTCCTCAAAAGGGATTTTGCGGGGCGCTAAAACATTTCCAACCAAAGCCAGCTGAACCTGCGAAGAATCATACTTGAGCGCTATAGACTTTTGCAGGTTCTCTTCCTGAGAGAGAGAGATTTGCATACAATTGTTCGAGTATATCCAGATTCGCCAAAGCTTCACAGATCTGCTTCTGTTCTTGGTTATGAATTGCCGTACGAAACTTCAAAACTGAAAACCTTTGTATTATATTCTCCCAAGACTTCGATGATTTATACCCAAACACCACTGATCCCAGGTTGGAGCCGGATTCGGTGTCGAAAACAGAGGGTCAAAACCTTGTAGCTCGAGGCCCAAGGACGGAACTCTCCAACCCTTGAAGAGGTTCGCTTAAAAATTGCAACTAATTAGAGATGAATTTGTCTTTTCATAATCGCCACATCAGTCATTGTGTAATTTCACTGCACATTTTCACTCTCTCCTGACTAACGAGTCAATAGGAACATATTACAAAGCCCAAATTGTGCTAGATGTCAGTCCATGGAAGAAGGTGTATCTCTTCATTACCTCCATTGCAACAAGTCCAAGAGAATTTGGAGAGCATCGTCGTTAGGTCTCATTTGTCACACGAATGAAGCCCTGGAATTCAACACTTGACTCTTGCAGTGGACACATAATGCGCCAGGCATGGATGCAATGCAGCTGTCAATTTGCATATTATGGAAGATTTGGAAGCAAATAAATGTGAAGTGACTCAACAACCAGTCCTTCGATCCTATTTTCTGCTGGAAAGATGCAAGAACCCTTACACAATTACAACCAACCAATCCAAGAGATCTCATACATGACCAGAAAGATACCAGTAAAAAGGAAGCATCCAACAAGAGCGTAGTCTCTCTCATGATTTACATGGGGTAAATCCAATCCCATAAAAAAGTGATAACCTCTGATGGATTGTATCAGAAGATTAGATCATGGGGTTCAACGGATTGGATAATATCAACTCCTCGGTACCTATAAGGAAGAACCTTACATACGTGCTCAAATTTCTTAGTTGCAACACCAGCACTGCATGTAGAATTTGCGGCCTGTCTTAGGGGATTCAAAGCTGCTTTCAGGAACAGTTGTTTTGAAATAATCCTATATAGTAATTGTGTTTTCTGGGTAAAGTCACTTCTGAAGGCGGAACAATCATGGTGGAAAATTAAGAGAGTAGTGGATCACATTCGGAGACTACTAAACAACTTAGCTTCCTTTAAAACATTTTAAAAAAATCTTTAGCAGCCTTGTGAAGATGCACGTTTCTTCATCAGCCTAGAACATGCATCATGGATGCATTAAGCAAGTTGCTAATAACACTTGGCGATGTCCATGATGACGTTATTCAACGACTGAGCAACAAAAATTTTCTTCAACAGCTTCAAAACATAACAAAAATTAAAAATTAGCACAAAAAATAACCAAAATCCATGGTATATCAAATGAAAAACGCAAAATTGCTATTGCAGTTACTCACTAATCCATATTCAACACCAATGCGAACAATAATGCAGTATATAAACGCATACAGAAAAATTAAAACATTACATGCACAAAAAAAACTTCATCGCACCAGCAACTTTGATAAACACCTTCAAAAATAGAACAAACAAAAAATTGCACAAACATAATCAAACAAAAGTACAAAATCGGTATTGAAATCACATAGTAATCCAGATTCAGCACAAATGTGAGCAAAAATACCGAATATAAATGCAGACATAGCACAGAAAAGTCAAAGGTTTTGTGTGTGTAGTGATTTTAGTCTTATAAGAATCATCTTCTTTTTGTTATTCTTTCCATCTAATATTTCATAATCATATTATTTGTTTTATTTTTCTATTAGTTTTGCTTCCGACCTTGGAATTCTGATACCACTAGCTCCTCCACTGGGTCGGCCTCTACCATCTCTTCCATTGGCACCACCAAGCTCCTCCACAAGTCCCATATTTGTCATGCATATCACGAAAGCCTTTTCCGCGCACACAGAGGCTTTCATGCGAATGAGGGTTCCGCTAACGAGTTGTACATTTGAGTGAAGATTTGGGCAAAAGGGGGGAGTCGAAGTTGGACGAGGCAAGGGAGAGTAGGAGTTTGACTGGGTCCTGGTTGGGGTTGGGAGGGAAGGTTGGGGCTGCGGTGGCAATGGTGGATTGGTGATAGATGGAGAAGAATAAAATGGACCTTAGCGAGTAAACTAAGACGGATGGCAAGACAAAATGCACCATAAAACAAACTGAAGATGTTGCGCGAAAATAAGTCAAACTGCTGTTTAATTTATATAGATTCAAGTCCCATAACTGCCCAGTTGAACTTTGAAACAGGCACCCCCAAAGCTCTCCATGTGAACCTAATTTTTCTTACAAAAAAACAAAAAATCCAACGACGCACAAACAAAAGGCATCCGAAGCCTATATGAGGAGGACGACAACCCTTCTGCAAATGTACATACGCATGATGATACACAATTTTGATGGGAGCAGTTTCCCACAAAAGCTTCTTAAGGTGGTTTCAAGCTGCCTCTAGATCTGCAAGATGAAGAATAACCAGTGAGATATAATCAAAAGATAATGATTGATATAGATCAGCAGGAAAGATCATACATTTACGGGTTAGAAACTGGAAGGTAAACGGACTTCTTGCTTTCATCCAAAATTGGATTTTGCAACTTTCCGCAGCCAAAATGGAATGAAACGATAAGGATCTCCTTATATATTGCGATTTCCTGAAGAATCTTCTTTGGAACCTTTGGTGAGCAAATCATAATTGATTGACGCGAGCTGCGAGAGATTCTGAATGGCCAAACAAGTAACACATCTATCAGATCTTTGTCCATTAATAAGCAAATCACAGAAGTGAAAGTGTACAGCGTATATGAGAGCAATCAACAAATGAACCTAATTCTCGAGACTGGATTGTATACCAGTAAAACCATTGTTCATATACGATCCATTACCTTGAATGAGAAATTGCTGAAGGAGTAGTTGATGGAATTATTGGACTCAAATTCTGTAAGACCTGCGCATTCATCTTCTACCTATTGTATATTCACCACAAACAAAAGTGTTACCAATCAAAACATAGAGTTAGCTGAATTCAAAGGTCTCCAATACGAGAGCCAAGAGGAGGATACCAGTTCATCATGGCGGTTGCTATGGCAACTACCGCTACCAGTCATACTGCTACCATCGTCACTGGAGTTTTCAAATTCACTGGCAGCATAAACATGTTCTTCTGAAGCGTTCCATGAATATCGACTGGTGAAGTAACTTGTGTCGAGTGCACTCTCTGAAGCGGGGACAAATGCAGCCTGAACAAAGTATAAGCGGGTGAAAATTTTGATGGTGATAGGCTGATAGCTATAAATGCAGCCTGCCTTCACATTTCAAAATGAATTTATATGCTCAGTATAATAAATACACACAACCTTTTGTCTTGCTAGAGTGTCCCAGTTAATGTCCCGGAAAAATGGATGCTGCTTCACCTGAATAAAGGTTTAACCACACTTAGGAGCTATCCGGACAACTGACTATAAGTGCAACCAAAAAATGACCACCTAGATTACCTCCGATGCTCCTTTAGCTCCAAGTCTCTGATTTGGATCTTCTGTTAGCAACCTAAGCATAAGGCAGTGGATGAAATGAATAATAGTTTAAGAGCAACTGGGATATTCTATTTGGGGTTGCAGAGAATGGATAAATACATTCGTGCAGTAAAAAGATTGCCAGAGATGGAAATGAAATATGTAGAGTTTCTCTTACCGATCAATCAGATCTGCTGCATCAGGGTTCATCTCTTCAGGCACCCGGGGCCAGGGTATATTACGATTCAGAATATTGTCAAAAATTTTCTGGAACCCAAAACATAATCAGGATATAATCTTCAGAAGTTACCCATAAAGAAATTAAAAATGTCTAGTCAATGATACTATTAATCAAAAGCAACTAATAATAGCAAAGTCAGATACTACCAAATTACCAAATTTATGCACGTAAACAGATATAGCCTAAAATTGATGGGAGATCTTTATGTTCCAAAATACAATAGAAGTGGTGAAGTACCTAAGGTTCGTGTAGTTGGTATCATAATACAGGATTCTCTAACACTGGAAACCATTAGAGCCAAACTCAATGGCCAATCAATTTTGTTGCACAACTCTAACCTCACACTTCAACAATGAGAATACGTATTTGTGGGTGTATACTACTAGATCACAAGGAGATAAATGACTAGTATACTCTGTAGATGGAGAATATAAAAGCTCTAACTCCTCCAATAATGAAAAATGTGAAAAGAACAACACACACAAATATCACTTTGGCAACAAATACCTTTAACACAGCTAGCAAAATGAAAAAGCACAAAGAAACTGCAAAATTAAGTAATTCACAGAAACAACAATCACATTTTGAGCAACAAATTAATGTAGTTTGACAAGATGAGAACCTGTGGGTGTTCAGCATTGAAAGGAGGGATACCAACAATTAATTCAAACAAAATAACGCCAACTGACCACCAATCAGCAGTAAACCCTGTCAAAAATACAATATAAAGTATATCACCCATAGCATTAAAGGATAAGGGAAATATACTAGAATGAAGTTCAGCAACATTTTTTTTTTGCCCTTAAATAACAATCCATCATGGCGATGGAAAGATAAACCAAGGTGTCTACAGAATTGAACAAATGCACTATTGAGCTTTGAGTGATAAAAGAGCATTGATTTTCTATCACTCTTTCTAATGTACAATATAAAGCCAGTGAAACAAGCTAAGCTAAACAACCTGCAAGGCTGCAACATCACTACCCACCCAGAAACACCCCACAAGCTGGGGTTGGTGGTTTGAAGCGAGTCACTGAAAAGGGTTTCGGTTAACCCTCAAATCAAAGACACTGCATGTTTCAAATCCAGATACTGACAAAAACAAGACCCAGAAGACAGGTTTCACTTTATTGCCTTGAGGAAGAAAAGACTGGACACTACAATTTGTGTTCTTATGCATATTAACGTGAAAATAACATGCAGCTTCAGTTCATTAAAAATTGGTGTATGCTTGGGTTAATCAAGGCGGAATACCTCAAATTAATGATAATAAGTAGATTAGTAGTCATACATACCATGTCCGGTTCCCAGGAGAATCTCAGGGGCCAAATAATCAGGTGTACCAACAGCGGAGCGCTTTTTACGCCTGTCTTCACTCTCGGATCCAGATAAACTGGAGTCATCCTCTTCCATTAAGGATGTACCACTAACTGCTGGACCAGATAAATCATCAGTACTGTTGATGAGACCTACTTTAGAGAGCCCAAAGTCCGTTAACTGTAGAGAAGAGAAGAAATCGTCAAATTTACTAGTATTATAATATTTGAAACCAAGAAAACATAATTTGGGAGTCACAAGCACAAGATGATAACAGAAATAAAACTACATTCCATCATGTGGTGGACCAACCATATCAGACATAATCTACTGTATCTACTGGCAAAGACTTTTATTATCAAAAGGAAATTTTGCAAAAGATTCTTTGACAGAGGAAATTTTACCAAGACCAATCAATGCCACGTGTATTATTGGAATCTTGTTTTCACCCTTACAATGCTCACATAGAATTCTAATTTTTAAATAGCTCCGGCTACCGTGAAACATCAATTTTCTATGACATCAGTGTCTTTTCTTAACCTACTTTTTACCAATTCAGAATTTCATAGTATAGAATTAATAATTTAGTATCCTTGCAAATTTAAAATTATGTACATCTATTTCATTCTTATATAAGAAAACCAGTAATACTCAAATGATCAGGCCCTTTCAGAATTTCCATATTACCATATCAAAAATTAGTAAATAAAAATAAGAACATAAATAAAGAATAAAGGAAGATCAAGAGATTCAACAAGGGAGCCATCTGCAGTCCAAGACATTATTGTAAAATGTCTAGGACCCCACGACTACTTCAGTCTGTTAATGCTACCTAAATTCATTAATGAAAAATGAAAGTCTAATGAACAATATAATTACATCTAGGCCAGAATATTTTGACTGTAGATT
This sequence comes from Rubia yunnanensis, assembly GCA_037428765.1. NCBI lineage: Eukaryota > Viridiplantae > Streptophyta > Magnoliopsida > Gentianales > Rubiaceae > Rubia > Rubia yunnanensis. Next base: position 83,291,120 of record CM075068.1, read on the forward strand.
GCAATGGAAGACTAAGAGGCTAGAAATCCAACAAAATTGAAAGAGCATATATATAAGGATAAAGATTTCTAGCATGACGCTCCAGCAAATCCTCTTTCCTCGTACTTAAAGCACATTAGATAATTAGTACTAAATGGAAAAAAATCTATACTATCATTCACCTTTACATGACCATCATGAGCAATCAGCAAGTTGTCAGGCTTTAGATCCCGATGAACAATACGCATTGAATGCAAATATTCCAATGCTAGAACCTACCAACACGGAAAGTTTAGTGCTCGAAGTGGTGTTCATACAGTAGAGATTGATAACAAATAACGAACTTACTACTTCAGCAATATACACACGAGCCACATCTTCATCTAAGCAACCCAGATTTCTCAGTAATGAATACAGATCCCCGCCGTTCAAATACTCCATCACAAGATACAAATTCTCACGACAAGTAAATGAATAGAAAAAGCGGACCTAAAGAAGAATTTCAAAATTATAATTAGATCAGCTCTTAATGATAAATGCGTAAATACTTTTCCAGGATAACTTGCTCACCACAAAAGGATTGCGAACAGTGATTAAAATATCTCGCTCTGCCAGAATACTTTCAACAGCGTTCTTCCTTATCATATCCGCCTTCTTAAGAACCTGAGAAATTACACGTATGTCAATAAGCAGGTTAAATAATTGGTAGATGGGATGATGGGTTAAAAAGTTGGATGTAAAGTACCTTAATTGCAAAGAGGTCACCAGTTGTTCTCTTTTTTGCCAGGAAAACCCGGCCAAATGCTCCACGACTAATTGGTTTGATAATTTCAAAGTCATCTATTGATGTACGGTCTCTATTAGCATGCACTGGGCTTGTTCGTAAACTACGCACAACATCATCTTCCAGAGGAGCATCTTCATCTATAACCGTGCTTGATAAATCTACTTTGTCATCATCAACTAGCTCACAGAGTTGCAAATACTTTTCCCTAGATAAAGACAATAATTTACAAAGGCCATATTAATCTCAAAGTATGAACTGACCACAATTCAGACAGAGGATGAGAGAAGGCAAGATACATGAGGGATTGGAGGATTTCTTCCTTTTATTCCTGAACACACACTCCCTTTTTTATCCATTTTCATGTTCTTTTAGATTTCAGATTGCTTGGAAGAAAGGAAAGCAGGGAAGTAGTGAAAAACTTCATACACGACTGTTTGGAACTCTTAAATAAAGATATACATGAGCAAAACAAGCAAAAGTTACACACCGAATGAGCTTCTCTATGCGTGCTCCAAAAGTCTCAACAGTAAGAGCATCCAGCTTTCGGCGATTAGTGACCACACTCAAATCCTCAAGACAAGTGAGCATATACTGTATGGATCGATCATCCTCCAGTGGAGTATTTGCCACACAACGAGCAATATCAGCAAGTTCATTCATCTGCATAACAATAGGGAAATTAAGGCTTCAGTTTAGTCAATCCCCTATTTCATACTGAACATAATTTAGTCCAACAATTCCTACACAGGTAACACATATCTATTCACACAGAGACGCAGAGGGATGTCAGGAAACCTAAGGGCTCTATGATTAGTTCCATGAGATTTATCTTCTTTCTTAATGGCATTCTTAGAGGCTCCCAATGCCCTTGTTTGATAAAATAAATAATATATTTTTCAGCACCCCCAAAGCCTAACATAAATTTCAAGATATGTTTATTTCAAACAGATATTTTCTGCTCCATCAGCAATACATAGTCAGATGAATCATGTCTCAACAAAATAGTATCAATTAAGATTTCTGTCTCTGCAACTAGCAATCCCAAAATCTAGCTGGTAACACCAGTCCCTTTCACAATTCCTGTCTGCCAGCTCATGAAAACAATGTACTATCAGAAATACAATCACATGAACAAACATTCGGAATGGAATAGAACCACATGCTCAATTAAAACGATAACTTATCCAATTTTCCCCTCCCCGGTATATGGGAGAAAGTACAGTTATGATTGGATCTATAATTCAAATCCAACAAACAGATAAATTTTTTTAAAAAAATAGTGCTTGACATAATATTTGCCCACGTGGAAACTCCATTCCTCTGAATGGCCACTACTAAATGTACAAATAAGCAGACATACACAGATTCACTAGCATTTCCCATGTCAGTGTTTATGCATACGTGTAAGTCCTTCTCTTCTGTAGAAGTACAGAAAGGAAAGGAGGACCAAAAGGAAATTAAAAAACTGGATGCACAGACAACATATAATGATACCAATTGCTCCTCTCAAATAACAACCAAATTCAGAGAAAACAAAGAAGATGATGATGGACGGTATTATTGAGTAAAACTAAAACTACAAAAGAACCTACCTGGGGAATATCATCATGTTCAGAGTAAGCACCTTTTCCACTCAACAGGAAGTCAATCTGGCTGGTCCTTGGTGTCATCAATGGTGACCTAGGTGTAATGCTGCCTGCTGATGAAGTGGTCATCCCTTGATCTGACTTAGGGCCAAACCTAGTTTTACAAGATGACAGACCCTTAAGGTCATCCATAAATGCAGAATTATCTGCTTCTGGAAAACAGTCCAGCATGTCCTCCGAACCTCTTCGAGACCAGTCACTAAGTTTGGGAGACAAAACTTCAGATTCTTCAGTCATGCTGGAGTTTGAAACCTTAGCAGTCACAACCTCTGGACTTCCTACATTCGGTTGAAAATCCTTATGAGAAAAAGTTTCCATTAGCTTGTCAAGAGTTTCAGCAATCCTAACCAGGCGGTCATTGACACTTAGACCCTTTCGGTCACAGCGATCAGCAATTGCACATATCCTAGAATGTTCTTCCACGTGCAAAGTTGGGACCTCCTCCTCACATATACGACAAATAATTGAGCTCTCATCCGAAACACTGGGTTGGTCTCCCCAATAGCCCCAAGACACTTGATGCCGATGTTTAGGCCCAGCTGAAGAATGACCGTGTGGTTCTTTGGCTATTTCAGGAGTCTTAGCATTTACAAGATCCCCGTCACTCATTCCTCTTTTGTTTAACATCTTGGGAGCTTCAGCCTTACGCTCATTCTGCTCCTTTGGCGGGATAGCTTCTTTAGGGCTTTTAGCCACAGGAGAAGGAAATTTCTTCCAAGAAGCCATGCGGTCTCTACTAGCCGGAGAGTCCAAGTCCTTAGCAGATTCAATAGGTGATAATAGCAAGTTTCCAGGTTTTATGTCATTTCCTCGCTTCCATTCCAAGCCATGCTGCTCTTGACTATAAGATTTCCGAGTAGAGGGCCTTGATGCTTTTGAAGCACTAGAAACCTTTGCATCAGTTGACATGTCATTAGTAATGCGATTGCCTGCAGGATTTAATGACTGGCGAAGCTGGATGCTAGGTTCATCCTCAGCAAACGCACTTTCCTTGTGAAACTGCAACAATCTAGTACATCTTGTGAGTATGAAAAGCATACGAGTATGCAGCTGCTTCAACACGCCCATTTGAAGCTCCTGACGTCTATCATCCAATTCTTGGACAATACCTTCACACTGAAGCCAGAATTCCCCAGGTGGTGTCATAGCACAGCTCCGAGCCAATACTAGCAAGTCCTCGATAGTTTCTTGCCATTCAGGATGGTTTTCAGCATTCTTTTCCAAAACCCCAACTAAGTCTGCTGCAAAAATATGCAGATCTGCATCAACTTCTTCCTTTGCTTTGTCGAATCTTGTCCTTATCATTCCTAAAACCTCCTGTAGGATCCCAGCATCATTATTGCAACACCGAACCATTTTGCAGACTACCAAAGAATAACAGAGAGAAAATTGGGGGGGGGGGGGGGGGGGGAATCTACTCACCTCCAGGTTATTTAAGCCCCGAGGCTTCCAGAATGGGAAAGGCCGTACACCTTTCGAATTAAGCTCATGGGAGAAGCTCTTAATATCCCCTGGAAACCTCTTCCTTGGAGCACTTGTAACACGGAGTATAGCTTGGAAACGGGGAGATTCTGATTCTTTGGGGTTGTCACATTCATATGATGTCTATAAAATGATACATTATTGATCACACCATCAAATGAACTATCAATGACTGCATGGATAGTCCTATAAACAGAACTATATTCTTACCTTAAGCTCCGGGGAAGTAAAAGTATCGGAACTTCTAGGGTCTCCAGAATTGACCCACGATGCATTGGGTTGTCCTGCGAAAGCATAGGAAAAGTTAACATTATTTAAAGCCAAAACTTGAAACAGAAAGTTTTTATGCAATTAAAAGTTTCGTTTATTTGCCATTAACGAACAGCAGCACTAGTAAGTAACCAAAAAATTCAGCATCTGAATGCTGTCCAACACTTTAATACAGAGAGAAGAAATCCAGAACAAATGATTTCCCAACAATAGATATAAAAGTGCCCAGGTGTATAATTCAATTAATACAGCAAGTAAATAAGAGCAAACCAAAGTCAATTCTAATGCCTCTTTAGCCAAATAAAGGATAAAACAGCAAATTTGCTCTTTTTTTCCTGTGTCCTTCACCACATGCATGAATCAAGTCTTTATTGCCTTTATTTCCACTTCATTTGTTTTGTATAGTTCTCTATTTTACATGGTGTAATGGGACATTTAAAGGTCTCCTACAAACATGTCCAAACTAAATTATACGTATTTCTTTTCTTATCTACTAGGGGACATTAGGTACCCCGACTTCGTTTATAGTAAAAAAAATTTACCTAATTGTATCCAAACATACATCCCATCATTCAGATAATACTTCTGATAGCCAAGGGAAGCATCTCATTATGTTTGAGATATAGCCAGGCTGTCAATTTTCAATAGCATAAAAACAGAACCAAGCGAAATCAGGCTTCTAAAAGTATAAACTTTATGCACCTCAATAGCGATAAATGGACCGTCAATAGCAAATATTCGTACTAGATGTGCCAAAATCCAAGTATACGTGTTAATTGGGCCATATTTTCGAACTTTTGTACCAAATGTTTAATAGCGAATATTCATACTAAATGTGCCACATTGCCTAACTTTCGTACTAAATGTTCAACAGCGAATATTCGTACTAAATGTGCCACATTATCGAAATCGTACTAAATGCATCACATTATCAACTCGTGATAAATGATTTATAATCATATGTGTACCAGGCTATCGAATTTTCGTAAAATGATCATACCAGCTTCAGAAGATTCGGCATTGTTCTGAAACCTTGACCGAGCTTGCACATGAGGGCTCTGATCACGTCCACTCTCACTCGACATGCTATCCGAATCAACCCAACCTGCATTCTCTAATTTACCAACCTTCTTTTTATCCTCGCCAACAGGCTTGGACAACTTACTCGACCCCAAATTGCTCCCTTTATCTCTCCCACTCCCAAACCCGAAAAAGCTCTCTTGGGGCAATGGCCCTGATCGAGTCTTGATCTTGTTCAATCCCAGTGAGGAAGCAACTATCGGGGACATGGACGCCGCAGCAGCAGGAGCAGCATCCTTCTTCACCTTCCCCGCCGCCAAATCGACCCCGAACCCCTTTTTGCTCTTGAGCCCAGAGGAAAACCCCGAGGTGGGCTTCCCCAAATCCTTGCTCTGAACACCACTGGAAGCTTTAGCAGGAGTTTCCTTAGCCTTGACATCCTTAACATCTCTGAACCTAAGACTACTGCTACCAGGTGTAACCGGGGAATTGTCCTTGGAACTGGAGGCGGCGGACAGGGACTTGGTCTTCTTCTTATCCAATCGGATCGGCGAATTGGAGCCCAGTGATCGAGGGCTGCTGGAAGATCCTCCATCCGGGCTGGAGGTAGAGTCGGATTTCTTGGACGAAAAGAACCTGCCTTTGAACACCATTTTGCACTGCAATCAGGAACTTGGTACGAGTGTTTAGCCGTTCAGAAGAGGTGAATTCTTGCCCCACCAGGCAGCAGCGCAGCAACATGCAGGGCTGGCGGTGTGGTCTATGGCGCAGACATTTGATGGAGACGATGTTGAGAAAATGGGAAAATGTGTGTTTTTCTTGCAAAGTCTTTACTTAAATATAAATAAATATATAGGGAGAGGGAAAAATGGGAGAAAATGAAAATGATGGAGTATTTTCTTAGATTTGGACCAGACTGGACTGCATTGGATTGGATTGGATAATAAAGAGTAGGGGAGTGGGGGTTGAAATTGAACACAGGCCATGAAAAGGCTAGGACAGTTCTTTTGGGTTGGGAGAATTTCTGCCTTCTTTGAAGATATCATATCACACAAGACTTCACTTTTGAAGTTTGACCAAAGGGGGAAAATACCAACAAATCAACACCTAACCAAATTTGGCTGGTGAGCAGAAGGACTTTGGGCTCTATTTTGTTTGCATAGAATTGAGGGTATGAAAATGGAATTGAGATTGTTTATTGTAAAAATACTTTACATCGTTGAAGTTTTGATTTCATATCAGAAAAATAAATTTATAAATTTTAGAATGTTTTTATTTCCAGATATAGCAGTAATAACATGAATAACGAACTCTTTGAAGTTTTCGTGACTCCTCAATGATTGTCGAAATAATGAAGTTGGGAAATGATGGTATTGTTTTATCTTTTGACGGGGCATGCACGAGACGACGAATCGACGTGTTGATGCAATTTGACTGGTTGACATGTCCCAACACAAACCACACACAGACACATTTATTATTTGGATTAAACGTATTGAGCCGTAGAGAACCCACCAACTTATTTAGTTTCAACACAAACTCATTTTCTCAAATTAGCGGGTGAAATTGAAGTGTTATGTCAAGAATTAAAGAATGTTGAGATACTTTTGTTTTAAGTAATAAAAAGATAAATCAATTAGAATCAGTATAATAAAGGAATACTATTTCTGGTTGGTTTTGTATATATCATGTTCCCTATTTGTTTAGGCTTTGTATACCATTTGTCCTCACTATATATCAATACACACAACCACAATAATTTGTGGGTTTTACATTCGATCATGGTATCGGTTAAGTCTCTCTAAATATTCCTACTTTACCCGAAGATTACCAAATTCTTCTTCATGTTTTTCGATTCTCGGACACGCCCACCTGCTGTCTTCTACTGATCGCCACCACTTCATTGTTGTCACCAATCAGAAACCTCAAACGCCGCCTTCATCACACGTCGTCCACGCGCCGTCGTTCCTCCGATCACGCGCCGCTGCGTGAACCTCACGTGCCACTGATCTATTTGGTTGTTGTCCTTCTGTTGTCCGCTGTAATTTTTTTACTGCTCCAACATCCATGCACGAAAGTTAGATCAGTTGTCTACTGCCAATCACAAGCTTGTTGTGTGGTTGGTGCGATTTGATTTTTCTTTTGTGTTCAGGTCTGTTTCTGCTCGTTCCTGATGACGTCCATGTCGCTTCCATCATTGATTAGCTGCATCACCATAAAGCTTGATGGTTCCAACTACTCTCACTGGCATACTCAGGTTACTTTTGTTTTGTGTAATACTAAGTTAATTGGTTTTGTTGATATATTGAAGCAATGTTCAAATCTACGAATTGATTCGGCCTCTAAGGGATCCTCAGGCAAGAATTCTGACGATGTTGAATCCTCAAAAGCTATGATGTTGCGATGATGTTGTCAATTCCACAGATACAGCTCTGCCACAACAATTTCAGCAATATAATGATGGTTCTGATTGGTACATGGACTCTGGAGCTACCAATCACATGACTGCCTCTGAATCCCACCTGGATAGAGTCGCTCCTTATAACAGTAATTGTCGTGTTTGTTTTGGCAATGGTTCTTCTTTTCATATTTCTCCCATTGGCAATTCTCGGATCTTTAATTCTCTTACTTTATCCGGTATCTTAGTTGTTTCGAATATTACCAAAAATTTATTGTCTATTTTCAAGTTGACCCGGGATCTAAATTTTGTCGTTTGTTATTATGACAACTCTTTCACTATCCAGAACAAGGTTACGAAGGAGCTCGTGGGTTGAGGACATAGTGAGAGGGGTCTATACACTTTAGATTATTGTGGTGTTGCGTTGGATTCTTTTGTTAATTCAAATAAAGCCAATGCCTCATTTGAGCTATGGTATAGTCGTTTATAACATGTTCCTTTTTCTGTTATTTCATCTTTAAGTAGAACTGGTAGTTTGTCAGTTACTAGTTTGCTGCCTAAGCCTCATTTGTGTAATGATAATATAAAATGCGCACCACACATACTTGATTTAGTTCATTGTGATCTGTGGGGACCCTTACCTATTGTCTCTCGTGTCGGGTACCTTCATTATGTCATTTTAGTCAAATATTATTACATGGTTATATCCTCTACGATGAAAGTTTAATTTTGTAGAGTCTTATATGCATTTTGAGGCTTTTGTTGAGAATCAGTTTTCTACCACCATTAAAGTATTTCAGAGTGATGGTGGAACCGAGTTTTTGAATCATCGCATGCGATCTCATTTTGCGTCTAAAGGCATTCATCATCATCTTTCTTGTCCTTACACTCCGGGGCAGAATGGTTGTGCATTGAAGAAGCATTGTCTATTACTGAGACAGGTTTGTTGATGCTCTTTTATTATGACCTTCATCATTCTTTTTGGTATGACGCCTTTATTACTGTAGTCTACATCATCAAGAGACTATATACTCTGGTTTTATCTGGTCAGTTTCCGCTCTTTGCTATTTTTGGTACTACTCCTGATTACTCCAATTTTCATCCGTTTGGTAGTCGAGTTTTTCCATATTTGAGGCCCTATGTTGAACATAAATTAGCACCTCGAAGTAAATCTTGTATATTTTTTGGTTAAAGTTCACAGTAGAAGGGTTATTGTTGTTTCTATCCTCTTACAAAGAAGGAGTACATCACTCGACATGCTCGGTTTGATGAGATTTTTTTTCCAGCTACATGTACTGGTATTGTCATTGATCCACTTTCACTTGATGTTTCTGCATTTTTTGAACCTCCGCATGTGCCATCAGAGGTGTTTGAGCCATCTTCTACAGCTGAATTACCCAATATTTTGGAAAATTTAGATTTGCAGTATATACCGGGAGCTCAGGTTTTATCTAAAAATTGTGTTTGCTTTTTGCACGGTGACCAGCAGCTCATTTGTGTCCAGTGTATTGCCAGCGTGTGCAAAAATTTGGCCGCCTGCTGCTCAGCCTATGTTATTTCGCTGCCTTCCCCGTCATTCGCCTCGGGTTCTACGCCCGCTTCAGGATCTACGCCATCTCTGGCGTCGGGTTCCTTTTCTCATCATTTGATGAATACTCGATCTCACACTGGCTCTCTAATACAAGGATTTTTTTAATATGATATTAATGGTTTACTGAGTGCTTTATTTGCTAAAACCGAGCCGCGTTCTCATCGCTCGTCTGTTAAGGATCCTGAATGGGCTACTTCCATGGCTCAGAGATGGATGCTATTCACACTCAACATGCATGGGATTTAGTTCCTCGTCTGTCCAATGCAAATGTTGTTGGTTCAAAATGGGTTTATCGTTTGAAGTATAAGGTTGATGGCTCTCTTGACAGACATAAAGCAAGGTTAGTTGCTCAGAAACTTTTGCAACTACCTGGTTTTTATTATGATTATGATTATACATTTAGTCTGGTGGTGAAGACGTCTATTATTTTTACTATTTTGTCTATAATTGTCACTCATAATTGGCCTTTACGACAGCTGGATATCAAGAATGCATTTTTAAATGGTGTTCTTGACTCACCTGTTTATATGGAGCAGCGTGCTGGATACAAAGACTTGGTGCGTCCTAATTTTGTTTGTCAACTACGCAAGGCTATTTATGGTCTGAAGTAGGCTTTTCGTGCTTGGTTTCAACGTTTTAGCTCTTTTTTATTGGCTTGGGTTTTATATGCAGCTTCTCTTATACATCTCTGTTTGTTTTTTCACAGGGTGCCTCTTTGCTCTACTTGTTGGTTTGTGTTGATGACATTATTCTTACTGGGAATGATGGTCATCTCAGTCGAAGTTTATTGATCTGGTTAGTCAGGAATTCAAGATTACCGATCTTGGCATTCTGCAGTATTTTTTGGGTTTAGAGGTTGTTCGTACTTCTGACGGCTTGCTCCTTGGTCAGGCCAGATATGCAAAGGATATTTTTTTGTGCAATGGAATGCAAGATTCTTCGCATATTGTCATTCCTTTCATGGTTTTTTTACAGCTTGTTAGCTCTTCAAGTAAGCTGTTCAGAAATCCCACACTTTATCGTTCTTTCGTTGGTGCACTTTAGTTCTGTCAATTACATGTCATAATTTGTCTTATGTTGTGAACACAGTCAGTCAATACATGCAGGCTCTTACTGATGACCATTTCCAAGCCATTACTCAAATGTGCTATATTTGTGGAACACTCCATTATAGTCTTCAGTTTCGTGCAAATTCCTTTACCCTACCAGTTCCGGGTTATTCTAATATTGATTGGGCTTGTTGCATTGAGACTCGTAGGTCTACATATGGTTATGCCATTTTTCTTGGTGGTAATCTGGTGTCTTGGAGTGGTAAGAAGCAACCCACAGTTTCTTGTTCTTGTTCAGAATTAGAATATCGTGCTATGGCAAATATTGTTGCAGAGTTGGCTTGATTGATGAATATTCTTTGGGATTTACGTGTATTGACTCGTGTGCCTCATGTTTTATTGTGTGATAATGATAGTGCCCTCTTTCAGGCTTAGAATATAATTTCGCACAAGAGAGCCAAACACATTGATATTGATTGTCATTTTTTGCATGAGATGGTGTCTTCTGGTAAGCTCAAGGTTGTTCATGTTTCTACAAACTTGCAGCTTGCTCACATCTTTACAAAGGGGTTACCTCGTTCCCAGTTTGAGGTCTTGTATACCATTTGTACTCACTATATATATATATATATATCAATACACACAACCACAATTATTTGTGAGTTTTAACTTCTATCACTAAGCACAATGTTTGATTGTAAGATGATTTATAAAGTAGTGACGCAATTCTCCTTTGTCTTATCAATGATCGACTAATTTGGGTTGTAAAACAAGCAAACTGTGTTTTTAATCGGTATTACCAGGCATTTTTCTAGTTGTTTATTCTATTAATTTTCTAGCCTTGTATGTTTTCCTAGACACTAATGTTGAAAGACTATATAAAGCTAGCTTCAATTTTGCTAATAATGGTGTTATGATCGAAGTTTGGCTATAACTTAGCTAGAATTATACTCCTCTTAACCAATAGAAAACTTGTATGTTTTAACATTTTTCCATTATGTACGCATTTTGTTTTTGCCATTTCCCCTTTCCCTTATGCAGCAACGAGCAACTAGCTTCTTTTTGCTCCTCTCTTCTTCCTCTGTCTTGACATTTTCTCCCCTCTCATACCAACCCATGTGCCAAATCCCTCAAAATCTAGATGCACGATTCCAATCCTTCAAATTTATTGATTAGGCGCTTCAGTATTGCTAATACTCTATCTTGTTACTACAAACCTATTCTCCGAGCAAAAACTCTAAGGGATGTTTGAGATTTTACCTGTGACGTCGAGCGATCCCAATTTTATGAAGACTATCAAAGGGCCGACGGTCCAGCTCTTCCAATTATTTCATCTTTTAACTTTAGATAATAGGTACGTTAAATTACTGATTTGTGGGAGTGTATAAGGGTTCTAATTGATATAGGTTGATTTTAGTGATTTAAGCACATTTTCCACGGAGCACTAGAGAGATGTCGATGTAGCCTGCAAAGTTTTTATAGATATATTTATCATCTTTCATATTGAAAGATCTTTTATGACCAGCAACAACTCTACCAGTGGTGATAGAGTGGTTAAGTAATGCTTGAAGTAAGGACATGAAAATCAATAGTACATTTATGAGTTTGAAAAATTCTTAATTTTTCTTTTTTCCCATCATTTTAGTTTTGCACGTGGTATTAAAGACTATTAATTAATTTAACGATTGTAATTTTGTGTGCCTTTGTGTGCTTGGGTTCCACGTTGTTGGGGTAAGTGGTTAAGTTTGATGAGAGTGTTACTTTCTTGATTTCTCTTCTTTCCACCATTTTGTTTGTAGGTAGGATATTCAAAACTATATGCTCTACAAGACAGGTCTATGAAGAAAGAGCGTGCAAATGGCTCTTTTAGCGACCAATGGAATCAATGGCAAGGAAACGTTTTGGACAACTATCCTACATTAACCTCATTCCAACTTATGCATGCCTTATACGATATGATGGATGTTGCATTGACCTTCCAACCATTGTTTTTGTGTACAAACAAACATAATCGTGGAAAAACTTACACCATGAATGACATTACATGAATATACTATTGAAGATATTGACGATCATGTACATAAGGTATGGTGGATGTTGCCTTGACCTTCCAATCATTATTTTTGCGTACAAACACAATTGTAGAAAATCTTACACCATGACTGGTATTATATGAATATACTATTGGAGATATTGACGATCATGTACAGAAGGTAATTTATTTCTACCTTGCTATTAGTCATTTATTCTTTCTACTTTGAGTTGTAATATGAGAACATAAGATGGATGGTTTGCAGAACAATGAGAGAGAATTTATTCGTAAGTTCTCTGTAATGGAAATCTACAATGAATGTGCTAAAAACCTCCTTAGTAGAAATACTTCACAACCTCCTAGAATTTTCTATGATCCAGGCGTAAAGTTTTGGTTGTTTAGTCTCAGTAATGATGTTCGGAAAATGTGTACTTATATAGGTATTATCATAGAGGTGTCTTTCATATGAAACTTACTAATCAAATGGATGTAGTAAACCTTTATCAGCTATGCTAATTTTCTTTTTCTGCACTCTCAGCTTTGGTTCTTTGGTTAATTTACACATTGTCCTAGGAGTTGGTCCGGGGGAAACAAGCTTTGGCGATCAAGTCAGTAGAACTCTGATTGTGATCTAATGTATCTAATTAATGTAGATTGTCTTACTTGGTGTCTTCTTCGTTATTTATAGCATTCGATAAAGCCTTGTCCTATGTTTCCAGGTCAAAACACCCCCACCCCCACCCCCACCCCCACCCCCACCCCCATTAGAGTCACAAAGTTACAAAATAAGCTATAATAATGTCTAAGAATAAAATTATAAACTTAAGGAATCTAAATGTTGGTTGGCTAGGTTGATTTTTAGTTAAAGATGATTTTTTTTATTGTAGGATTGTTTGAAGCTTTATGTTTTAACAAGTGATGTTGTTATTTTCTTACCTTAAAAATTATGTTTAAAAAATCAAATTTAATTTGAGGATTTTGCGATTGTGTTGCGATTGTTTCTTAATATTTTGATATATTTTGTTAATTTATGTAATATATTGGATTTGTTTATTATAAATATCAACTATAGGTTGTAATTGTTTATTATGTTTCATTCCTAGAATTTCTTTTACCGCATTATTTTCCTGACTATACGCTTCCATCGTTGCCTCAGTGAATGTAAAAGGTCATGCGCTTTTTGGTTTGGCTGTCTAACCCTTCACATTCCTTAATTGTTCACGATTTATAGTCCTATATATTTGTCTACTCTCTTTTTTCCCCTTATTAATGTTTGTGGAGTCTCTCCATTTTCAACATAAAAAGCTTCATTGGCCATCCATGCAATTCTGTTGTGTCTCTACCAGGCTAAATATTTAAGCAAGGTTATTGCTTTACGTCTTTGTATATTGTGTCTTTCTGCTTATCATAATAGCCTTCATAACTAGACTCTTCGCTAGATTTCTTCCACTGGATTTTTTCAATGTTTTTTCTCTCCATTGTTTGTCTCCAACTTAAGGGTATATAACTTCTAATCTTATAGTTATAATTTTTCTGGCCGTGTCACCTTTTTTCGTTACTTCTCCGGCGAGGTTATGTTTATGGAGGGGTTATTCTCCTTTTTTTTCCTTTTCTTTTTCTCCAACTTTACAAAAAAAAGGTTACGAGGCTATTAATTCTGCATTTATTTATTTTATTTTTTCATATGTATATTTTTTTAAGTCTTATAAAGGGCAGATTTAAAATGTTTTTTTTGGATTTAAGTATCAGATAGGAACTATCTCTGTTAATGCTTATTTTTTAGGAAGCCCATGTTCGGTAAAATTTGATTGACTTCAAATTTGATATCCAAAAAGGCGGTAAAGAGAAATCCAAGTCAAAATTGTTAAAACAATGGGCTTCCGGCGATACCGTTATTTGAGGATTTAAATTAGATTTGTAGACTATGGTCCATTAGGATATTCAGGTCAATTATATTGTTAATTCATTTTAATTGGTCCTTATAGCCTTTTGGGGTCAAGTTAGATATATTTCAAAACACGCTTATAATTTATAAATTATCAACAACAATCTCGTCGTATATTTGAATAAATAAGGAGTAACAATTCAAAATTAAAACATCATAATACTTTTCCTACGGAATGCCTCTGTGGCTGTTTCTTCGGTTTTCTCTCTCATTTGCAAAATAAATACCTGGAACCATTAGAGAAAGGTATCCACCGTAAAATAAGCATTTAATAACCACACTTTAGTAAGTTCTACAGCAAACTCAGAGCACAGTAAGTCGCACAGAACGAATTGACTGAATGAAATAAACCGCAAAAGCTATTCAGCCTAGTATTCCTGAGTGAGGTGCCATCAATTGAATATAAAAAATTTTCAGTTTCCTTGCAGTTTTCAGTATTTACTATGAGAGACAGCACCTATTACCTCAATTATTTAGGGTTTTTTACCTCGGTTTTCAACCTTAAAAAACTGAGGTAAATGTGGGTGAAGTAAAAAATATACTTTTTACCTCGGTTCAAAACCCAGGTAAAAAGGTAAAAAAATGTGACCAAGCGAAGTAGGTGCGATTTCGCAGATCAATCAAACCGAAGTAAAAAAAATGACACTAACATGCGATGTCGCTCAAATTTCAAACCGCAGTAAAAAAATATGTAAACGGCTACAGTGCGATGTTGCACTTAGCATTTCTGAAATTTTAAAAAAATCAATGAAAGCATAATGGACGTCGATTATGCTTTTGGTAGTTATAGCAGATATTAACATTCCACTGGTGGACAGAAATTCATTGCTCTCCATTCTTTAAAACATGAACAAACAGAAGTCTGCACGGGGCAAATTATACAAAGGACAAATACTAAAAAACATCTACAAAAAAGTACAAAACACATTGAAGAAATGGAGGTCAGAAATTCAGAGCAAAGAGGAATAATGGAGGTTGGCGCCGGAGCCAGGGCTTCAGGGTGATGCTGGTTTTGGAGCGGAGGTGAAGAAATGAAGGTTAGCGCCGGTGTCGATTGATTCGGGGCATCGCTGGAATCAGGTCATTGTATCGCTGGAATTGGTCCTCATCACCAGAAAACAGGGTTGTCCTGAAGCTCCGAAAAACTAGAATCGGTCAGCAGACAATGGTGGTTGGGCTAGAAGAAGAGGAGGATGACACCGGGTCAAGTCCAAGTCAAGTCTTGTTCGTTTAGGTCAAGTCCTCGACGGTGGATGAGGAGAAATGCGCCGCCTGTGGTAAATCTAAGAGAGAAGGATGAGTACTAGGGTTTGGGTCATAGTTTATGAGGATTGGGTTATTTATAGAGCTAGGGTTTGAGTTTAGTGATTGAGTTGAATTAATATTGGGCTGAAAATAAACCAATTCTTTCATCTAATTTAATTAATTAATATTAGGCTATATTCATTAATTATGTTCATTAGTTTCCCGCTCCATATTTTGTTTCGAAGAATCTCTGTGCTGGGAAAGTTTGCTTCAGTGGCTTCTTGGCAAATAATGTCTTTATGGTGTGGAGAAGTATATTAATCTTCTTACTATGAAGAGAAGTTCAAGAAACCCTTTTAAATTTATTGTAAAAGAAGCAACAAGCTTAGGAGTTTAAGCCTTTTTTTCATCTAATTTTGCATTTTTAAGGGATTTGTGTTAAGTTGATATGATTATGTTTTATGGTTGAACAGGTTTATCTCTGGAAAGTACATTTATCAGGATACAATAACCAGGAATTTTGCAGCAGCTGTTCACCAAGTGAGTTTGTGCCTCCCTCGATTCTTTTCTGTTTACATGTTAATCAAATTCATATCTATTGAGATTGTTGTTATATCAGAAGTCTTGATAGCAATATTGTTTTTTACAAACTACTCTAAAGAAAGAAATTTGTATGTATCATGACTCTAACTTCCTATGGATATATTACTTACTATTATAGCCAGGAAATGATGTTAATCTAAGAAAAAATTAATCTAAGAATGGTTAGTATGACTATGAAACCTGTACTGCTTTAGCAAATCACACATATTCTGATCCTGCCTTTCTTGTTGTTCCCATTTTTTGTGTGTAAAATTTTATCTTTGCATAATATGTCTATTCTTCCTTTCTATTGGAAGGAGGGAGCTGGAGGTTGACATGGGTGTGATCTATGCATCATCTTATTGATCTATGCGTGAACTTATTTGTTAATCATGAACTTGCTTTGCCTGACCACACTTATAGATCTATCTGGTGCCATTTGATACTTCCCATATGAGTTACTCTGAGATTTTATTTTGTAGGAAAGGGAACAAGTGACAGAAAAGTTAAAGAAGAAGAACCCAACAGAGAGGAAATGCATGAAGTTGTATCCATTTCGAAGAAAGTGAATTTTAATACCGTGAGTATTGTCAATTATTCTTCCCAATTAGTAACTCACAACTACTTTTGATTGAAGGTCTATTATAAATTTTGTCATTCTTTAACTGCAGGCAACCTTTTCTGATATTCTGAGACAGCCGGATATGTTGAATTATGAATGATTGTTAGACCCTTGTAGCATCTTGAGTTCCATTGACTTGCTTTCCCTATATTTTTTTTACGGTGGAGATCACTTTGGTGTTGATATAATGCACAAAAAGGCTGAGGTAAAGGCTATAAATACTGAAGCAATAAATAACATGACTGACAAGAAGGAAGTTGAGGATGAATAAGAGAAGGCTGAGAGAGGAAGTGATCATTATTAACAGAAGGGGATATGGAAAGTGTATGGGCATTGAGGAAGAGACTTAAAAGTTCCTCTTATTGGATTTGTACAGGATGCCTTTGAAGGAGCCAAAAAAGGTTTTGGAATATGGACAAATTTTTCTATATTCAGTTCCTACATTATTTTATGTTCTATGTATATGTTGTCAGGAATATGACTAGTCCAGTGTCCATGTCTAGACCATTCCTCTTGATTAGGATTATAAGAATTAGTGGGATATTGTTGGCTTTCACTCCATGATAAATTTATTGATGGTCTATTTTGTTGGCTTCCAATGCCACTTCTTATGGTAGAATCTTTACTCAAACTGACTCTATATAAAGGATGGGAGCCTGCAACTTTTCCAAATTCAGTTCTATCTTTCAACGTATTTAGAACAACTTTTCTTGTATATATATATTTATGTTTTTACCTGAAAGATACATTGTTCTCCTGAATGAATGAATAACATATTGATAAGGAAGTTCTAATGTTTACATACTTTTGTACTGGGTTGAGATTATGTTATGTTACATATGTCGAATGCTTGTATGCATTGATGGTTGATGAAATGATCAGTTCTTTCATTTCAAGAAGTGTTAGAGCATTTGTAATTTTTTATAATTAATTATGGGTAATAGAGATGGATGACAGTGAATACCTCCCACTTAGTGGTAAAATTACTGATTGACCGAGGTTAAGAGTTTCAAACTGAAAGGTTTTGTTTAGGAATTGATTATAATATTCTCAATTCCATAGACTTGGAACTTATATGTAAGGACTTAAACGGCAAACTCCTTAGATTTGGAACTTATACGTAAGGTCTTGAACATCAAACTCCTTAGCTTTTAACGGGAGATTCCCAATTCTCAGTAGTGACATAAGAATGAGCTTGCTAAAAATTTACTCTTGCAAACTAACTAAGCACAAACTATATAATTTGGTCTTTTTACATTATGGACGTTTGATCTTTTTACAAGGGGTGTCTGGTCCTCATCAACTTTTTTTTACTGCTAATTATTAGTATTTATTTAGTTTTCTCTTTTGATCTTTAAAGGTAGAAAATATGGTGGCACCATCAACGCATTAGTTTTTTAAAATATGAAAACCTTTGTCTTTTTTCTTCGTAGAGTCCAACACGGAATAGAATTAATTTCTAATCCAACATTGCCTTTAATATCTATCGAAATTGTACTTGAAAAGTATTTAATAATTTTGTTCAATATAATTTGGCTCAAATTAGGATTTTATTTGTTTTATTGATACTAAAATAGTATAAATAAATGTTCCGATATCTTTCAAGATGCAGAGACGCAAATTTTAAAACAAAAGCCGTCAAATTAAATATCAAGAAGCAAAGAAAAAAATTGTCAAATTCATTTTTATTTTCCATGAGTTATTTCTGTAATTTAGGTGTCTAAATTCTTTGTTTTTTTAGTTTGACTTAAAAAATGTTCCTTATGTTATGTCTATTTTCAAAATATATATAAAAGAAAACGAATCACACCACACTTCTTACATCGAAAAGATAATATTATTGAAGATGATACACACTGTACTCCTCCAGTTGAAATCGTTGGAAATGAAATCAAACAAAAAATATTTATGTATAGTTCTAGCACCCCCCTAAAAATAATTTCTAGTTCCACCTTTGGTTACGTTCTTGCGATGAGGATTATTATTCTGAGATTCAATTTGCTACAGTTGTTGTGGATGAACCAGTTACCAAGGCCACAACAACAAGCAATACAATTGTGGTTAGTAGTAAAAGTCTCGAGGTTGTGAATGAGACAAAGTCTGCCCCTGAGGATGTCGTTGATGCCATATGTCATGATGTTTCCTAATCCACTCACCGTGATAGTGCTTGAAGAATGTAACCAATATATTTTTTGTGAAGGCAATTTTGAACATTAATTTGTGATGTGTGTTGAATATTTAGATTTTAATTTTTTCAAATGAAGGGTTCTCGTATTCCTGATATTCTGGTATGGACTGTTCATTTTACATAACTCTTTATTTTATACTTTAGTTTGTTGCATGTCTTTTTTGTGGAGCATGTATTTGTGTTCCTATCATTGATGATGTGTCAACACTATTCTTTGCTCCCAAATTTGGTTGGGGTAGTAGCAATTGATCTGCTATGCCTTTCTCCATTTAGACAAAGCAATTAATTTTATATCCATGTCTTATCTTATACTTGTATGTTATAATTGTTTGCCCTGTGATGATTTTTATCTAGAGAAGGCTTAACCTTTATTCCTTGAGGTGAATTCTCCCAACAAGGATGGCTTCATTAAGGACGACCTAAGATCAGAAGGAGCACATGGTGGTAAACTTTATGGTGACAGGGCTGGGGTACCGGTTGCTGGAAATAATGTTGATTGTTGCTATACATAATATGATGCCGAAATTATTGAGTATGAAGTTAATATGGATATGAACAAGGCTATTGCACAGAGCTTTTTAGATATAGAAGCTGGCAGTTCCTGTGCTAGTACTCTTCCACTACCTGTTAAGCCAAAATAGTGGGTTCTATATCTGGAAGTTTGCTTGAGAAATATTTTGATGGAGGTCAATGAGTTTGAGGTGTTGGGTGGAAAAATATAGATAAGGACTACGCTAATCAGGAAGAGGAGGAACAACTTTGTGTTACCAAAATAACTTATTTTTATGACTGTCTAGATTGCAACTTCTAAAAGATTAGTGAAGGCCATTTCTTACATGAGCTTGTTTAGAACAATAGAATCAAAGATTAAAATTCTAAGAAGATCAACGACATGTTTAGGCATGTTGCACTTAACGATGCGGAATTTAAGGAGTTAACTATTCATGGAAAGGAATGTAGAAGAGATTATGAAGAACAAGTTTTTTTTAATTCTCAGTTGTATCAGTGAAGTAAAGATATTTTGATTGAGTGTGATCGCTTGGTTTCTCATGTTTGATGTTTTGAGCAAGATTTTCGCGATCTTGAAAATCAACTTAAGTCTCAGTATCCCGCTAACTCTACTCTACGAATGGATATCAGTGTGGGATTCCGTAATAATTGCAATAAACTTCCCAAGGCAGTGAAATCTCACATCAAATCATTGGAGGAAAAGGTCCGAGTCTGGAATGTTAATATTGATTTTATCTACAAATTGTTAATCTTATGAGTATGAAACTTGATCGTGAAGATTTTGGTCCTGTTAAAGATTTAAGGAAACCCTATGAAACCTATATGAGAATAATGAAGGATGGTGGTCCTACTAGACATGTTTCTTATCTTTATATAAAGTAACAGCATATGCATATCATTGCTGAGGAGGCATATCCAAGCTGAAATGGAGGTTTAATGCAATGCTAATTATGATGGGCTAGCTCATACAGTAGCCACAAGCGAATATGGCCTATTGTAACAATAGTCTCATGCTTGTTTACTTCTTCTTCCTTTTTTTCAAATTTTTTATTTAGAACTACGATATGTGTTTGTTTTGGATGTCTTTCAAGGTGAAAATTTTATTTAAATATATAGAATGATATTAATTTGAAATGAGCAATATTTTTTCATTTTGGAATAAACTATAGATTCTATGTTCCCATACTTGAGGATTGATAAGGTGGTGTTCCTTTTTATTGTGAAGCGGAGGGTGATGTGTCATCTTTCTTACAAACACCAATGGGTTGTGTGAAGCCATGGGTGGTGCGCTCTGATGCTACATGAAATCCTCGATTACGCAGCACTGTTAATCCCTTCACCGTGACCTGCAAAACAAAGCCCCCAGGGGTTACCCAGGGGGAGAGTCTCTGATGATAAAGTTATCCCCAATATGTGTAATGATGTATAACATAGCATGAATCATAATAGGAGACATGCCTGAGTATATATACTCTCTCAAACCTAGGGTTTTTATGGGATTACCCCTTAACCCTATTGGGCTAACTTGGCCCAATTATTTATATTATATAACTATTCATTATTTTAGTTTGTGGCCCGATATTATTGGGCCGCTGAGAATTTATGCACTATCGATAAGCCCTCAAAAATTAAAGGGGCTTTTAGGTCTGAGAAGCTCTCAAAATAGGTTGATACCTTACGAGCCTTTTGGGGGACCCGTTCAACTGATTTAAGACTTCAGTCCTTGATGTGACATTTGGTTTTCTGAATAGGTGCAATATGTATGATTTTGTCATATAATATTCTCTCATGTGAGCATTTCTCAAGATAGGAAGACCACTGAGCCAAAACTCAAGAGTGAAAGACTGATCAAAGCCTATTTTGAGCTGAAGCTCGAGAACAAAAGGCTTATCAAAGCCAGTTTTGAGCTGTGCCAAATTTTGAGATAGAAGGACCAGTGGTTCGAAACTTGAGAATAAAAGGCTGATCGAAGCCTATTTTGAGCTGAGACTAAAAAAATGAAAGACCGATCAAAGCTAGTTTTGGGTTGTGCCGAATCTCGAGATAGAAGAACCATTGTTCTGAAACTTGAGAATAAAAGGCTGATCAAAGCCCATTTCAAGCTGAGACTAAAAAATGAAAGACTGATCAAAGCCCATTTTGGGCTGTGCCAAATCTCGACATAGAAGGACTAGCGATCTGAAACTCAAGAATAAAAAGTTGATCAAGGCTCATTTCGAGCTGAGACTCGAAAATGAAAGGCTGATCGAAGCTAATTTTAAGCTGAGACTCGAAGGTGAAAGGTTGATTGAAGCCAATTTTGAGCTGAGTCGAATCTTGAGATAATAGGACCAGCGGTCTGAAACTCGAGTATAAATGGCTAATCAAAGCCCATTTTAAGTTGAGGCTAAAAAATGAAAGGCTGATCAAAGCCAGTTTTGAGCTGAGACTCAAAGATAAAAGGCTGACCGAAGCCAATTTTGAGCTGAGACTCAAAGATGAAAGACTGATCAAAGTCAATTTCAAGCTGAGACTCGAAGATGAAAAGCTTATCGAATCCAATTTTGAGCAGGTTTGAATCTCGAGATAGAAGGACCAGCCGTCTAAAAACTGAGTATAAAAGGCTAATCGAAGCCCATTTTGAGCCGGGACTTGAAAATGAAAGGTTGATCAAAGCCAGTTTTGGGTTGTGTCGAATCTCGAGATAGAAGGACCAGCGGTCCAAAACTCGACAATAAGAGGCTGATTGAAGCCCATTTCAAGCGGAGACTAAAAAATGAAAGGCTGATCAAAGCCAATTTTGAGCTGAGACTCGAAGATGAAAGGCTTATCAAAACCAATTTCGAGCTGAGCCTCGAAGATGAAAGGTTGATCGAAGCCAGTTTTGGGCTGTGCCAAATCTCTAGATGGAAGGACCAGCGGTCCAAAACTCGAGAATAAAAGGCTGATCAAAGCCCATTTCAAGGTGAGACTAAAAAATGAAAGGCTGATCAAGGCCAGTTTTGAGCTGTGCCAAATCTTGAGATAGAGGGACCCGTGGTTCAAAACTCGAGAATAAAAGGCTGATCAAAGCCTATTTCAATTATTTTGAGGGGTTTAATCCCTCAGCGCTCATATATGTAAGGGTTCTCGGCCCCGGGCGCTCATGCATTTGAGGAGACCTATGGAGTCTGAGACCCAAACACTGTAAACGTTAGCATAAGGGATCTGTGCTCCTAAAGGACAGTCGAGGATACCTATGGGGTCTAAGTATCAAATGTTGCAGGCGTTAGCCTAAGGGATCTATACCCCTAAGACGGTCTCCGAACATCCAAGGGAAACGTGTCTGACGGACATTCAAGGAGACCTATGAGGTATGTACCCTAAATGTTGCAAACGTTAGCCTAAGGGATCTGTGGCAATCTCCGAACATTCGAGGGGAACGTGCCTGAAGGACATTCAAGGAGACCTATGGGGCCCGTGCCCCATGCACTGTAAATGTTAGCCTAAGGGACCAGTGTCCCTAAGGCGGTCTCTCTTGTCCAAGGTGAGTGTGCCCAAAGGATATTCGAGGAGTATGGGGAACGTTGCAAATGTTAGCCTAAGACCTCAGTGTCCCTGTGGTGGTCTCATTTGTCCAATGGGAGCATGCCCAAAGGGCATTCAAGGAGACCTATGGGGTCTGGCCACGAACGTTACAAACGTTAGCCTACGAAATATGTGTCTCAGAGGTGGTCTCCCTTGTCCAAAGGGAGCGTGACCAAAGGACATTTGAGGAGACCTGTAGGGCCTAGCCCCGAATGTTGCAAACGTTAGATTAATGGATCAATGTCCCTGAGACGGTCTCCCTTGTCCAAGGGGAGCGTGCCCGAAGGACATTCAAGGAGACCCGTATTGTCTTGCCCCAAACATTGCAAATGTTAGCCTAAGGGATCAGTGTCCCTAAGGCAGTCTCCCTTGTCCAAGGGGAGCGTGCCCGAATGATATTCGAGGAGACTTATGGGGTCTGTCCCCAAACGTTACAAACGTTGGCCTAAAGGATAAATGTCCCTGAGGAAATCTCCCTTGTCCAAGTGGAGTGTGCCCGAAGGGCATTCGAGGAGACCTGTGGGGTCTGGCCCCAAATGTTGCAAACATTAGCCTATGGGATCAGTGTCCCTAAGGCAGTCTCCCTTGTCCAATGGGAGCGTGCCCAAAGGACATTCGAGCAAACCTGTGGGGTTTGGCCCCGAACATTGCAAATGTTAGCCTAAGGGATCAGTGTCCCTGAGGCAATCTCCCTTGTCCAAGAGGAGCATGGTCGAAGGTCATTCGAGGAGACCTGTGGGGTTTGGCCCCGGACATTGCAATCATTAGCCTAAGGGATCAGTGTCCCTGGCGGTCTCCCCTATCCAAGGGGAGTGTGCCCAAAGGACATTCGAGGAGACCTGTGAGGTCTGCCCCTAACGATGCAAATGTTAGCCTAAGGGATAAATTTCCCTGAGGCAATCTCCCTTTTCCAAGGGGAGCGTGCCCGAAGGACATTCGAGGAGACCTGCGGGGTCTGGCCCCAAACGTTGCAAACATTACCCTAAGGGATCAGTGTCCCTGAGGATGTATCCCTTGTCCAAGGGGAGCGTGCTCGAAGGTCATTCGAGGAGACTTGTGGGGTCTGTCCCCGAACGTTGCAAACATTAGCCTAAGGGATCAGTGTTCCTGAGGCGGTCTCCCTTATCCAAGGAGAGTGTGCCTGAAGGAAATTCGAGGAGACCTGTAGGGTTTGGCCCCAAACATTGCAAACATTAGCCTATGGGATCAATGTCTTTGAGGCAGTCTCCCTTGTCCAAAAGGAGCTTGCCTGAAGGATATTCTAGGAGATCTGTGAGGTCTGGCCTCGAATGTTGCAAACGTTAGCCTAAGGGATCAGTGTCCCTAAGGCGATCTCCCTTGTCCAAGAGAAGCATGCCTAAAGGACATTCAAGGAGACCTGTGGGGTCTGGCCCCAAACGTTAGCCTAAGGGATCAATGTCCCCTAGGCGGTCTCCCTTGTCCAAGAGGAGCGTGCTTAGAGGACATTTGAGGAGACCATTGGGGTCTATCCCTGAACGTTGCAAATGTTAGCCTAACGAATCAATGTCCTTGAGGTAGTCTCCCTTGTCCAAGGGGAGCGTGCCCAAAGGACACTCAAGGAGAACCGTGGGGTCTAGCCCCGAATGTTGCAAACGTTAGCCTAAGGGATTAGTGTCCCTGAGGTGGTCTCCCTTGTCCAAGGGGATCGTGCCCAAAGGACATTCGAGGAGACCATTGGAGTCTATCCTCGAATGTTGCAAACGTTAGCATAAGGGATCAGTTTCCTTAAGGCGGTCTCCCTTCTCCAAGGGGAGCATGGCCGAAGGACATTCGAGGAGACCAGTGGGGTCTGGCTCCTAACGTTGCAAATGTTTGCACTAGGGATATGTGCCACTAAGGCGGTCTCCGAATGTTCAAAGGAACTATGCTCGAACAACATTAAAGGAGACCTACGAGGTATGTGCCCCGAACAGCCAAAGCTCTGATTTGAGGAAAATTGCGCTTCTAATATGTACCAAAGAGGGTGTTCTTGAATTTACAACGGTGCTTTCCCTCACCTGGGTATGCTGCCCTAAATCCAAGAGCTCCAGTCATTGGCAGATCTTTAATTCTTTCACAAAAATCACAATACGAGTAGAGATATTGCATGTTGCAAGGTTTTGGTGTGACCTGAGGCATTTCCTGAAGAAAGCGTTGAACGCAAATAATCCAACACACACTTAGCACCCATCGCGGTGTGGCTAGGCAAAAAGACCAGTTACACGGTCACTTGATTTTCACCAAGAAGAAATCAAAGTAATTATTTATCGTCATTATTGCGAAGGGCTAATTAATTGCCTTTATTTATAAGAATTAAAATAATTTAATTCAGTGTTCAAACTTATCTGTATGCATTTTTTATGAACTAGCTCAGTTGTCCGGATCAACTCGTTGGGCCTGATTAACTCGGAGAGATGGACCTACAGAAATAGTTTGATTTTTGGGCTAAAGCGCTTTAATCTTGGGTCGTGTTTCAGCCTATTGCTATTTCTTCCTTTGAATCAAATTGTGTACCAACCCTTCTAGTCCGGTAGCTTTTTTCAAGGTCAAAGGTTATCATGGTCAAATGGTGTGTAGTTTGTTCACTTTTTGAAGGAAGTATGCGTGGTCAAATGGTCTTCCAATATGCATTGCTTATGCATGGCCAAATTGGCTTTCAAATATTCATGCCAAACCAGTATCACCAAATATTCATTTATGAAGGCTCTGTCGGGGGCTCGAGCTCGGTGGCCGGTTAGTGAATCTTTGGAGGCCAGCGGCGGGGTTTTGAGAGTGAAGGGGAGCTTTGAGAGGAAAAGGCTCCGGCTCCGGCAAGTTTGATGGAGGCTCCGTTGTCGAGTTCGATCATAGGATGTTGTTAAGGAATTAGAATTAGATTTTTATTCTTACCATCATTGTAGATGTAATTGTATTCTATTACCTTTTCCTAGCTTGTATAGGTATCTTGTACTACTATATAATGTATCCTGAATTCATGAATACAAACACACATAATTACCCTTATTTTCTACATGGTATCAGAGCCTAAGATTCTGAAACTTTAAATAGAAAATTTTCCGCTGCATTAAATTTTTTCGATCTACCACCGTCGCACACCACACGCCGCCGCTCTCGCCGCTACGCATCGTCCGCTGCTACCACGCATCTGCTGCCATCCACCAATCATCGTCCACCTTCATGTGCCGCTGTTTGTTTTGCACCGGTGTGTCCTGTTGATCCGATCTGTCGCTGGTTATTGCACCTTCTCCTGATCTGTACCTGATTTTACAATATGTCTGGCTCTGAAGAACAAACCCATTTTGATGCTTCCGGGGGTTCGAAGGTTCAGGATATAAGTGGTTATGATGTGATTACAGCTTTACTTCAGCAGCTGCAGTTGCAATCTGGCCCTCGTACTACTTTACCGATTGGTCGTATGTCAAATGATCCTTACTTTATTGGTTCTGGGGATGGTCCAGGTTTACAACTTATACCGACCCTGCTAAAAGGTCAAGAAAATTATATTGAATGGTCCAATGCAATTTTTCGCGCATTCCTTGCTAAGCACAAGATTGGGTTCCTTGATGGATCCATTACCAAACCCCAGGATGGTTATCTTGATGCTGCTGATTGGCCTGGGGTTAATGCTACTCTTGTCTGCTGGATCTTGCAAACCTTGGATCCGGTATTGAGATCTTTTACAAGTTCGTTTTCCACAGTTAAGGATCAGTGGGATGACCTGAAGGCACAATTTATTCTTGCCGATGGTATGAAGCTTTTGCAGACGTAAGAAGCCATTCAAAGTTGCAGGCAAAACGGTTAGCCCATCGACATCTACTTTGCCAAACTGAAGAAGTTGTTTGCAGATTATCACTGCATGTGACCTCCCCTGATTTGTACCTGTGAAGATTGCAAGGCATTATGCCAATGCAATCTTGCTGCGAAAGTCTTCCAAGAGAGAGAGAAGGATTTGATCTACCGATTCATCTCTGGCCTCAACGAAGGTTTTCACACATTGCGATCCCACATCATGAGCATTGATCCAATGCCATCTGTCATGAAAGTGTATGCCCTTGTTGCTCAGGAGGAGAATCGTCATTCAAGCTCGTGAGCCTTCTTCTAACTCTATGGCGTATGCTGCCCGACGTTCACCCCCTACATTTCTTTGCCAGTTGTTCTTTCTACAGCTGACCACAAGAATCTTGTTTGTACCCATTGTCATCGCAAGGGTCATGATAAAGATACCTGTTTCCAGTTACATGATGTACCAGACTGGTTCAAAAAGAGAAAGAAATCAACGTCACCTTCCCGGTCATCAGCCACCGCTGCCGGTACTGGAGGCGCCACCAATCTCCCGCTCCCGCTGCCATTCGTCAGAGCTGCTTTGTCGCCGCCTAGTCTGGTGGCGGTGGCTTCCTCCGGCAGTGTACCTGCACGCTCCAATTTTGGCCCTGCTCTGTCCGATGACCAATGGAGCACGACCATGCACTTGTTTAATCAGTTTAATTCTCTTACTGTCGATAAGTCCGGTAAGCATACTTTACCATGTATACTTGATTCAGGAGCCTCATAATATATGACCGGTGACAAAGGTTCTCTTGCTGATCTTACTACTACTATTGATGCTGTGAATATTTTTCTGCCTGATGGCTCGGTGTTCTCCGCTACTCAATATGGATCTATTTGTTTTGGTGGTTTTATATTGTCACATGTTTTATATATACCTACATTGTGATGCAACTTACTGTCATGCTCTAGATTGTTATCTACCCTGAACTGTCTAGCTTTGTTTACTGAAAATTATTGCATTTTACAGACAATCAATACGAGGAGAGTGATTGGCGTGGGTGAACAGAAGGGGGGGTTGGTTTTGTCTGCTGGATGCTCATGTTCACTGTCCTGTCCTGCAGTCTCTTCCTACAGTTGCTTCAATATCTTCTTCCGATTTATGGCATCAGCGTTTTGGTCATCCATATTCTACGGTGTTGTCTTCTATTTCTTCTGGCATTACTAAACATTCTGTACCCTGCTCTATATGTTATAGAGTAAAACAGACTAGACAAAGTTTTCAATTAAGTTCTACAAATGCTACTGCATTATTTCAATTAATTCATTGTAATGTTTGGGGACCTTATAGAATACCATCTTCTAGTGGTGCATTTTATTTTTTGACCATATTAGATGATTATTCCCGAGCTGTTTGGGTTTATTTGTTAGTAGCTAAATCTGAAGTAGCTTCCAGATTTTTAGAATTTAGTGCCTTAGTGAAGAACCAGTGGGGCCGAACAATTCAACGAGTTCGGGCTGATAACGGCACTGAATTTGTGCCTCTGTGATCTCACTTTACTACATTTGGGATCATTTTTGAGACATCTATGGTTGATACTCCACAACATAATGGTTGAGTTGAAAGAAAGCATCATCATTTACTCAATGTGGCATGTGCTTTACAGTTCCAAGCTAGTCTTCCTATTGAATTTTAGGGAGAGTGTGTTCTTACTGCTGCCTATCTGATCAACCAAACACCGACTCAGCTTTTCAACGGCTGTACTCCCTTTGAGTTTCTCTATGGGCAAGCTCCAAATTATTCATCATTACGGGTTTTTGGATGCTTGTGTATTCCTGCTCATGTTCCTAGATATCGTGACAAGTTTGCACAACGAAGTCGGCAATGTCTTTTCCTTGGTTATCCTACCGGAAAGAAAGGCTATCGCCTTTTTAACTTGGAATCTTTAACAGTCGGGATGCTGATTTCTTTGAAGACCAGTTCCTATACTCTGCAACTCCGACGTTTGCTTTATTCAATGCCGGTAATTCTCTGCCAGTTGCCGCCGATGCTTTACCAGCTTCTCTGGTACCGGATAGTTCCGCCTCTGAGTTGCCACCTACAAGACAAAGTGTTCGATATCGTCGACCTCCATCATACTTGGAAGATTACGACTATGATGATTATGCTTATGCTCTTACTACTAAAGACCCCCCTTCGACTATGTTCCCTCATGCATCGTCACTTTCCTCAGGTGTTCTCTATCCTCTTATTGATTATGTAAATTAAGATAATTTTTCTAGTATGCATTCTAGATTTTTGGGTGCTGGAACATCTAGTGCAGATCTCACTACTTACTCTGAGGCTTCCTATCATTCTCATTGGCGGGATGCTATGGATGAGAAAATTGCTGCGCTGGAGCGAAATCATACATGGACTTTGTCTCCTTCGCCTGCGCATAAGAAGGCAATTAGGTGCAAATGGGTCTACCAGACGAAGTTTTGTTCAGATGATACTATTGAACATCATAAGGTGCGCCTCGTGGTTCTTGGTAATTGCCAGGTTGAAGGAATTGATTACACTGAGAATTTTGCTCCGGTTGCGAAGATGAGTTATGTTCGATTATTTTTGTCTGTTTCAGTCATGTGTGGTTGGGAACTGCATCAGATGGATGTTCATAATGCCTTCCTGCATGGTGATTTGCATGAAGAAGTGTCTATGCGTCCTCCGCCTGGCTACGCTGTTCCGCCTGGTCAGGTTTGTCGCCTTCAGAAATCTTTTTATGGTCTTTGTTAGGCTCCTAGGAATTGGTTTGCTAAACTGGCTCAGGCTTTATGGGCATTTGGTTTTGTTCAAAGTAAGGCAGATTACTCTTTGTTTGTCTTTTCCCGTGGATCAGTTTCTTTACATGTTCTGGTCTATGTGGATGATTTGGTTATTGCTGGTAGTTCTTCTTCGCTCATCTTTGAGTTCAAGAAATACTTGGGTTCTTGTTTTCACATGAAGGACCTTGGTTTGCTTAAGTATTTTTTGGGAATAGAGATTGCTAGAAGACCGGAGGGGATGTTTCTCTCGCAAAGGAAATATGCTTTAGACATCTTGTTTGATACATGTTTATCTGCTTCTAAACCAATTGATTTTCCGATGGAGCAACAACATGATTTGGCACGTGTTGAAGGTCCATCCTACCATGACCCGGAGCAGTATCGACGCTTGGTTAGGCATCTGATATACCTGACTATTACTCATCCTAAACTTAGTTATTCAGTTCATACTCTTGCACAATTCATGAAGTCTCCTTGTGTTCCTCACTGGCAAGCTGCAGCTCGTGTGTTGCACTACTTGAAGAGTCATCCTGGTCAAGGTTTATTTCTTTCTTCCTGTAGTACTTTACAATTGACTGCTTATTGTGATTCAAATTTGGCTGGCTGCTCGATTACTAGGCATTCTCTATCTGGTTATTTTGTTATGATTGGTCATTCTCCGGTTTCTTGGAAAACTAAGAAACAACCTACTGTTTCTTGGTTTTCTACTGAAGTGGAGTATTGTGCTATGACAGTTACCTGCTGTGAGCTGTTATGGCTTAGGTCCTTACTGAAGAACTTAGGGGTTTCACACTCCTCTCCTATGAAATTTTTTTGTGACAGTCAATCCGCTCTTCACATAGCAGCCAATTTGGTTTTTCATGAACGCACAAAGCACATTGAAATTGATTGTCATTTTATCCGGGATCTTGTACAAACTGGCGCAATTGTTACTCAACATATTTGTATGACAGAACAACCTGCGGATTTGTTCACTAAAGCTCTCGGACATTAGCAGTTTCATTCTTTACTTTGCAAGTTGGGCATTTCTGATCCCCATGCTCCAACTTGAGGATGAGTGTTAAGGAATTAGAAGTAGATTTGTATTCTTACCATCATTGTAGATGTAATTTTATTTTATTACCTTTTCCTAGCTTGTATAGGTATCATGTACTACTATATAATGTATCCTAAATTCATGAATACAAACACACATAATTACCCTTATTTTCTACAGATGTTCAACCCAAAGTGCCTCCGTGGTGGTGAGCCAGTGGTTGAAGGGGGCAACGAACAATGCCACAACCAGCCTATGTCATCAATGGGCCAACGTTTCCAAAAGTCCAACAAAGCGAGCTTAAGGCTTACTCCCCCAGCGAGTTCGAAGCTTGCCATTGGCAGAATTTGAGGCTGTTGGCACCAGCGGGGATTTGAAGCGAGCTTCAGCTTCGAACTCGAAGGGATTTCATCGGCGATCAAAGTGCCACCACCATTCGGAGGCCACAGCGGGATTTCATCGGCGATCGAAGTGCCACCACTGTTTGCAGGGCACAAAGGGATTTCATCGGCGATCGAAATGCCACCACCGTTTGGAGGCCATGAAGGGATTTCATCGGCAATCAAAATGCCACCACCATTCAGAGGCCACAAAAGGATTTCATCGCCAATCGAAGCACCACCATCGTTCGGAGGCCACCACCATTCGAAGATCAATAACGTTCAAAGGTAACTATCGTTCAAAGGTCACTAACGTTTGAAGCGCACTCACCACCACCGGCAATAGTGAGTTCAAAGGATCTCCAGTGAGTTTGAATGGGTCTCCAGCAAGTTCGAATGGGCAGAAAGCCGAAGACACCTCCGGTCTATTTCGAGGACTACCACCGGCGGCAAGGTAAAACCACCACCACCGGTCCATTTCGAATGACTCACGATGGTGAACTCGTTGAGCACTATGGAGAAGCTGTGCCAAAAAGTTCTTCGAGGACACTGCACGCAAACTTGATGGTCCCTTTCGAGGGGCTCTGTGTCGAGCTCGAGGGGCACCGTTTGGGGGCACCGGCGAGCTCGAATTCCTTGGAAAGATGGAACCTCAGCTACGCTAGTGAGCTTCGAACAAGAGAAAAAGACTTCATAATAATTGGCACGCGAATTAGCGTGCTATAAAATACATCTTAATCCAGCGCGTGAATCTCCCGCGCTAGTCTTTTTCCTTAGTGAAATGCCATCTCCCAGGGAAGACAAAGGCGATAGAATGATTTACTATAAGGAATTGTATTATTGATAAGTGAATATATAGAGAGTGCAATAGATGTGTAATAAGGCAGGAACTCAAATCATAATAAATCATAATCTAATCGGTAATATGATTTATCCTAACACCCTCCCTCAAGCGAAGCATCGGATGCTCACCAATGCATAGCTTGGACCTAAAGAACTCGAACAGTGGACGAGAGAGCCCCTTGGTGAATATTTCCACAATCTGAAGAGAAGTCGGAACATGAGCAACGCGCAGCTTTCCAGATGTCATCAACTTATGAACAGAATAATAGTCAATGTCGATGTGCTTCGCCCGCTTGTGCGCCACTGGATTCTGAGCCAAGAAGATAGCACTGCCACTGTCGCATAAGAGCAGTGGAGAAGCAGAAAGCGGAACCCAAATATCACGAAGAAAATGAGTGAGCCATACCACTTCTGAAGCAGTGTTGACGAGAGCACGGTATTCAAACTCAGTGTTGACGAGAGCATGGTATTCAAACTCAGTGTTAGAGCGAGAAACATTGGGCTATTTCTTAGCACTCCAAGAAACCAGATTCCCATTGAGATAAACTGCATAACTATAAGTGGACCGACTAGTCTCCAGACAGTGGGCCCAGTCAGCATCAAAGTACCCTAACACCTCGGGAGTACTAGTATAACGAAAGCTAAGACCAAAATGAAGAGTGCCATGAACATACCGTAAAATCTGTGTGACTGTAGAAAAATGGCCATCTCTCAGATCCTGAAGATTCCGACTCACCGTGTTGACCGAGAATGTAAAATCTGAGCGAGAGATGGTGAGATACTGGAGAGCACCAACAAGAGAATGATAAAGTGTAGGATCCCAGAACAGAGGAGTGGTAGAGCTGTGAAGCTGAGAACTAGCGAAAATGGGGTAGATAAAGGTGCCACGTCAGACATATCAGCCCGATTCAAAATATCATGAGCATATTTTTCTTGGCCAAGCAATAACCCTGGGGAGCTAGGCTAAACTTCAAGACCAAGAAACTAATGAAGACACCAAGATCCTTGATCGCAAACACTATGTGTGTCGCACCTTTCATCTACTCAATATGATATGAGAATATTCTGAAATTTCTAGTTAGATCGGTTATAGGAAGAAAATTAGGTTAGATGAACTGGCGAAGAAGAGTCGAGTCATTGCCTGTAAGAATGATATCGTCCACATACACAAGTAGGTACAATAATGACGAACCTCTAGAAAGGACAAAAAAGAAGTATCAGCTGAGCTGCACCAAAAACCAAGTTGTGTCAGATAATTGCTAAAAAGCTAGAACCAAGCTCGGGAGGCCTGCTTAAGACCATAAATGGCCTTTCGCAAGCGACAAACATAGTCTGGATGAGTAGAATCCTGATAACCAATGGGCTGCTTCATGTAGACCAGAACATTAAGAACACCATTAAGGAAAGCGTTCTTGACATCCAACCGATGAAATGGCTAGGAACGCATAGTGGCTATGGCGAGGACCATCCTAACAGTGGAGACTTCGACCACATGACTGAAAGTGTGGTCAAATCAAAACCCGGAATCTATGAGAAACCCTGCACCATAAGTCTAGCTTTGTGATG
The DNA here is from genome assembly GCA_037428765.1 of Rubia yunnanensis. Classification (NCBI taxonomy): domain Eukaryota; kingdom Viridiplantae; phylum Streptophyta; class Magnoliopsida; order Gentianales; family Rubiaceae; genus Rubia; species Rubia yunnanensis. The sequence continues at coordinate 83,324,407 of CM075068.1, forward strand.
CTCAATAGTGCCATATAGTCGATACTTGAGCCTATAGATCCATTTGGAACCAACAATGTTGACATCTGAAGGTCGAGGCACCAAGTCCCAAGTGTGCTGACCACAAAAAGCGACCATCTCATCATCCATGGATGAAACCCAGGCTGGATCCTAAAGGGTAGAGCGATAATCAGTGGGCTCTGTCTGAGAAAAAAGTGCAGCAGTAAGACCATGAGCAATAATATCTGAATAATCCAGGCGCTGAATGGCACCAGTAGAAGACCGAGTAGCCATCCGATGGGTACGAGGTTATGGTGGTGAAGCTGGAGGAGTCGAACTAGCTGACAATGTCGAAGAAGATCTAGTAGAGCTAATCAGAGAGTGGTCGTCGGAAGTCGTCGGAGAAAGGATGGTCGAGACTGGCTGAGGCATGGTGGCCGGCTGCTGAGGTGTAGTGGCCTTCAGTTGAGGAGATGGTTTCGGGTCGGCCGTCCAGATAGAGCATGGTAGTGAAGGAGGGGTGGCTGGAACAGGCACAGGCGTGGTGGCTCCAATCGATGAAGTAACAACTCCATAAAAATGATGAAATCTCCAGATCCGAAATAGAACGACTGTCCGCAAAAGATGAGACATAAGGGAATAAAGTTTCATGAAAACAAACGTGGAGAGAGACATAGATGCACCTAGAAGTCAGGTTTGAGACACTGGAAGCCCTTGTGACGAGGTCTATAGCCAATAAAAACACACAGAATGGATCGTGGTGCAGACTTATTAGTAGCACTAGCATGCAGACATGGAAATGCACGGAAGCCAAATGGGTGAAAGAGGGTATAGTCAGGCACATAACCAAAAACAACTCAAAAGGTGATTTTCCACCAAGAGCTGAACTAGGCAGATGGTTAATGATGTAAACCATGGAGGAGAAAGCTTCCACCTAATAACAGTTTGACACAGACGAGTGAAAAAATGCAGCAAGACCAGTCTCTGTGATGTGACGATGCTTCTGCTCAGCTCGGCCATTCTGATGATGAATGCCACATGATATGAAGTGAGCTTGGAGTTGGTGATTAGTAAACTCTGTGCCACCATCGGTTTGAAATTTTTTAACCCTAGTAGAAAACTGGGTTTCAACAAATTTCTGAAACTGGATAAATGTGTCATAGAAATTTGACTTATGCCACATCGGGAGAAACCATGTGAATCGCGAAAAATCATCAATGAAAATGGCATAATAAGAGAAACCACCAGCAGATAAAACATGGGCTGCTCCCACAAATCACAATGCATTTTATCCAACAAACCAGTAACGTGCTTGTCACTAGTGGAAAAAGCAAATGGCTACTCTTTGCCATCTGAAAAGGAGAGAAACTAACAGATGGAGGCATAACAGAAGTGACAGAAATAAGACCCCGTCGATTCAATAACTGAGCAGTATCATGAGACACACGACTGAGGAGAAAGTGCCATTGCTCAAAAGAAGCATAAAGCTTTCTAGAGCGTAATTCGCCTAAAAAGCTGGAATCACCTGTCTCAAGAAAATAAAGACCTGAACTATGACAGCCTTTACCAATTATCGTCCCTGTATGCTTGTGCTCAATGGAAAATATGTCGGCATCAAACTTAACACTGACAGGTGAATCACGAGTAAGTTTACTAATGGACAATAAGCTTCTAGTAATCTTAGAAACCACAAGAACATCATTAACAGAGAAACCAGAAAAATGACATTGACCGATGTGAGAAATAAATAATAATTCACCATTGCCAACAAGAATAGCATCAGAACCACGATAACATTGTACCTTATCAAGATGACTGGTACGAGCAGTGATATAAGATGTAGCACCGGAATCAATGATCCACTGATTTCACAAAGGATGACGGTTGGAACCATTCATACTGGCCTGAAACAAAGCTTTATTTGTGATCCAATTAGCGGAAAAATATTCCCGAGATAAAGGCGCCAAATAAACCATAGGAGGAGCTGAAATAGAATGTGTAAAGGAATTAGGCCAAAAAGCCAAAATGCCAGAAGCTGCTGGTGAAAGTGACTGGCGCGTGGGTTTCACGCGCCGATAGATGACACGCGTATGAGTGGTTGGCATGTGTATTCATGCTCCTCTGGAACTGCCTTGTTTGCAGATTAACGATGAACGACCGTTGCTTCTGAACTAAGATTTTGTTGAGATAGAGTCGAGACGGCTGCTTCTGAACGATCACTGGAAAAGCTGACGTCGCTGGAAAGTGGGAGAGTGCGACTGGAACTGGTCAATTTTTGCTGAAGTCAACATCGATTGGAACTGGAAAGGATCACGAATTACTGAAGACATTAAGGGGCATCGGAGAAAGGGCCCTGGAGTTGACGCCAAAAATTTTCTACCGGAACTGGTCAATTTTTTACTGAAAATTCCCAGAAAAAAGAGGGGCAGTGATTGTTGAAAAAAAATGAGGAGGATTAGGTACAAAGATCAAACTTGCTCTGATACCATGATAGAATGATTTTCCATAAGGAATTGTATTATTGATAACCGAATATATAGAGTACAATAGAGGTGTAATAAAGAAACAATTCTAATCATAATAAATCATAATCTGATTTATCCTAACAGAAGGAATGTTTTCCGTGGAGAGTTTACTGTTCCACCGGCAAAAGAAGGGCTGGCTATAATGACGTTGTGAAAGCCATATAAGTGGGCTTTTGACCGACCTTAATTATGTCCATTATTGACCAGAAAAAATTAGATCTGTAATGATTATATCCCTTTGACCAGGACCATATGCCCCTTGAGATTATTGCCATGTCCAAATTGATATTATCTTTGAGATTTAGCACTGAGTATATCAGAACCATGATATGGGGGAGAATTTGCACGGAGTAGATTACAGCTTCAGCACTGAAGGGGGTTGACTTCTCTTGGGTCCCACCAGGCGTGCTAATTGTTACTACATGAAATCCCCGATTATGCAGCGCGCCAATCCCTTGACCGTGACTTGCAAAAAAAAGCCCCGAGGGTTACTTGGGGAAAGAGTCTCCGATGATAAAGTCAGCCCAAATATGTGTAATGAGGAATAATATAGCATGAATCATAATAAGAGACATACACGAGTACATATACTCTCTCAACTTTAGGGTTTATGGGATTACCCCTTAACCCTATACTTGGCCCAATTGTTTGTATTAAATTACTATTCATTATTTTAGCTTGTGGCCCAACATTATTTGGCCACTGGGGATTTTTGCACTATCACGCTCCCGTGATCGCAATGTGAAATAGTGATGTGTTACCTTATTGTTGCGAAAAGATAGGGGTGATGTGTTCCCGTGCTTGCGATGTGAAAATGTGTACATTACCTTATTTACGTGGAAAGACATGGTGATGTGTTCCTATTCCGTGAAAGAGTGACTTGTTTCCTTATTGTTATACGAAAGCTACATGTAATGTGTTCTCGTGCTTGCGAAGTGAAAGAGTGATGTGTTCCCTTCCTTTTTTTTGTGGTGCTTTGTGAGTTGTGTTCCTACCTTGTGTGAATAGATATTTCTTGAATAGACATTTTTGTCATTTAAGTATATAGTTCCATGATGATTTTTTGGCATTGAATTAAGCATGCTCACCTTTGATCATCTCTAGACCTCTATACAACAAAGGTTTAAGGGCTCTCGACATTCTACATGTAGAATCTCCTCGTATTGGTAACATGCCACATGTTTGGAGCTTTGTTCTATCTATCCTCAATATCTTGTATCTTGTTGATAAGTGTGCTTGTATACTACGTTGAATCCTTCCCACAAATTCTCAAATTCTTCCACTTTCACCTTTTCACAATTCGTATGTTCTTCTCTGACAATAACCTTTACCATTTGTGGGCAATCTGTCTTCGCGGTTCTTTTCATTGTTATGACCATACATTGTCTAGCCGACTCTTGGTTTCCTCTAATGATGGGAAATCCTCTTGGTGTTGGAAAATTCATTATCAAGTGGTACGACGACCAGATTGGCTTAGTTGTATTCATCCATGGTCGACCAATGATTTCATTGAATGGATTTGAGGCATCTATTACCATATAATTACTTCAAACTGTACAAATCTTATCATCATCTTCAATAATCACTAGCAGTTGTATATTGCCTAAAGGTGTTTCGAATCTTCATATGAAGCCAAAAAACTATGTTGTGGATTTTTTGAGATCTTTTCACTTGAATCCCGATTTTTTGAAGTATTCTACTTACAATATCTCAATTGCACCCTATCATCTATGAAGACTCGATGAATAGTTGTGTTTTGTTAAGTCTCCTTTAGCTTGATAGAAAACCTACAAGACAGAGACACAAGGGTCAGGCAGGCAGGCACAGGGTCGTGCCTGCTCCGATAACCAAGTCAGCTGAGAGATTCATTCTAGGGTTTCTATGAAAGCGTGTATGAGAAGTAGGACCAGTGATCATACATTTCTTGCGTTGCATCCTTAGGTATATAAGTTGGTGGCTTGATATGACCAGAGCTATCCATCATTCCTTTTCTGTTAGTCCCTTGTGTCAGTCCCACGATCTCTGACAAAATGGGAACTGGGCCTTCTGGTCCTCAGCTCAGGTTTGGGCCTTCTGGTCCTCAGCTCAAGTTTGGTCCTTTCAGCTCATACCTTATTATGTTTCCTATTTTTGTAACCATGAACAATTGATCATTATGCGAAGATGTGTTTGGCATAATGTCAATTTCAGTGAATGTTATTGCCCGATCAAAGCAAAGTTTTTTTACCAATGGCTCCTGAGGTGGTAAGCACCTTGCCCTTTATTTCCAAGCATTGTTAGACAGTGTTTCTATGGATCCATGGATAAACATAATTATATTATTGTAACAGTTGTTGGGTGAGTCCACTGCACATCCTACTACGGTTGTCTTATATATATATATATATATATTTAGCCTCAAAACTATTTGCTGCATTTGGCATTCTACCTCTGCGTAGTTATTTATCTTGGTGGTCTGTAAACTTTGATTTCCTACATGACATTATGCTTTTTTTGTTGCGTTTTCATTGATAGGGATGTTCCTTGATTTGTCCTTTTAGGTTTATGTCATGAACATGGTCATTATGAAACAAACAATATTATTCCTTTAACCTCTATTTTGGAGCTGCTCTCATTGGTAATAACTCTCTGAATATTTCTTTATGATTTTTCCGTGTCTCTTTCATGAATTTTGTTAATGGTGTCTCTAGGAGTGTATTGTTTATTCCTTTTGTTTCTTTTCCTCGTGGGAGCACCGTTGTGCTACATTTATCAGGCATGCCATAGTTTTTGTGAACTTTTAAAATTTGGTAAAATTTTCCAAGGATTAGGTCTAATAATTGTGCCCAAGAGTGAATGCTTCCCGCTGATAGACTATTTGTAAAGTTCAGATTTGGTTAATTTTTAATTTGTGGTAATTATGCAAATATGGTATTATTGAGTTGCAACATCAAAGAAGGAATTTTGATGAAATAAGAAAAGGTTGAAGACTGAATCCGAGAAGTACAAATCTCGTCCAAGTTGTATTTGAGTTGGAGAATATGCCAGTTCCTATATCTGTGGGATTTGATTAATTTTATGGAATTGGAATATTCAGTTATGATTAGGATAAGGATGAGACATTCTGGTTATTCAAATTCCTTACTTAAAGGGATTATATTTGGTAATTCTTATCTCCAAGATATTTGATTGTAATCAGAATATTATGTGAAGAAGGAATTACATTTTCACAAGACTGTATGCGCAAGAAGACTTTCCATGTTGAAACAAATGGAATGGTGAAACCTAAAAGGATTTAATAAGTTGAAGATATTGCGTAAATATTGAGTCGTGGAATATTAAAGATTTTGCAATATAATATTTTAGGCGTGTGATTGAAGCATATTGGATTTATAGAAAACCCCTTATGGATTTGGATTTATGTAATATTATGGGATAATTGAGATAAGAAAAATCCCTTTATTTATGGGATTTGGATATGCTTCAGAAGAAGATTTGGAAACGTAATCTTTTGAAGACAAATGCGGAGAATTTCATTATGCTCATGATATATATATTGATGGACATCACGACTGTGCCACTCACAGATTAATTAAAGAAAAACTAGCATCCAGATTTTTATCTTTCGAGAGGTACTACAGAGTCATTCGTTTGTGTTCCAATATGAACTCAAACTGCTGATCAAGTTCAAAATCATGTACTTTCTCAGGAGGAGATTCAGCAGCGACGAGTTTCAAGGTCAGAGGGAGTCTGATCAAGGCGGATCGGTAGCAAGGGGAGCTTGCAGAATTCACATATTATAATTAGTTAAGATAAGTATACTATATAATGTACTTTGTACTGTATCTTTCTGATTAGTGGATTTATTCTGAACTAGCCATAGTCCAGTAGATGTAGGTGAATTTCACCGAACTGCGTAACCAAGTCTTGTGTGTTCATGATTTACTTTATTGCATACTTGGTTAGATATGCTATGTTTGAACATGGTAGTAATTATTGAATTAATTAGGTAAAAACCAATTTCAACTGGTATCAGAGCTAAGTCACTTGTTTTACCTTAGTTTTGACAAGGAAAGTGTGATCCGGTTTTACCAATGGCGACCAGAGAAGGAGCTTCTGTGTCTCGACCACCACTGCAGGAAGGAACAAATTACAACTATTGGAAGGCTTGCATGTGGGTGTTCATAAATTCACTGGATGATTTGGCTTGGTACCATGTTGAAATAGAATGGAAACCCCCCGTTGTTGAAAGTTCTGAAGGGGGAGAATCTAGTTCTAAAGAGCCAGTAGTTAACCCTAAAAAGTTGTGGACACCAATTGAAAGTTAGTGAAGGAAGTTGAGCATGGTGATATTCCAACATCGATACTGACTGGAGTTGTTGATTTAGAAGCAATGAAAGGATCCTATGTTCCAACATCAGAGAAAGTGGGTGAAGATGAGAGATGCTATGTTCCAACATCAGTGACTGATGTTCCAACACAAGTTGAGCAAATTCTTGAAGGCACTACTGATGAGACTGCCATGAGAGATATGATGTTGTGTGTTAGTGGATGATTTTAGCTGAGAGGAAAAATGATTTGGGTGTATATGGTGAATGTGGATTTATCGCCTACATGGACTATTTGAGTTTCAAGACTGCTGCCTCAATCTACAAGGAGTACAACTGAGAGATTGTAGAAGAATTTTATGCAAACTTAATGGGAGGCAACATTGATCCAGATTCTGAGTGGTACAACAAAGTTTACATCAGAGGTAAGATAATTAGATTCTGTCAGAAATTACTGGAGGATTTCAGTCTCAGTGGCTACTCAAGGGAACATTACTTCATCTAGCTTGACTACCATGTATTTCTGTCTATTCTAGATTTTTTTTTTAAATTGTTGAATTCCTTTTTGAAATACTACAACTCTTACTCGAGAAAAGTCCAAACAAGAGGACATTTGGTTTAAGACATGTGCATGATCTTTAATGGAATCCCGGGGCTACAACTTCTGATGTTGATGAGAAGAAGGTTAAGTTTGTGGCCATTAATGCGAAGTTGAGAGCTCTATTAACTGATATGGAAGTTTTGAAGGCAGAAAAAGCCAGATTAGATGAGACACAGATAGCTTCTCCTGAAAAGGTTTGAAGGTTCTGCTATGACTATGTTCTAACATACGCTAGATATTTTCTTCAGGGGGAGTTACAGTTATTGAATATATTTTTGGGTTTCTTTGTCCAATGCATTTGACATGTTTATGGTCCCAAGAGGGATAAGGTTTTGGATTTCTAGATTTTTGGGATATTCTCGAATTTCAGTACTTATGTGTTTATGTTGGTCCTGTGTTCCAACATAGTTTTCTGGGTAGTTAAGTACTGATTGTAAAGTTTATGTGAATTTGACTTTCCAACATGGATGTTGAAGTTTTGATGATTTGGAGCTGTGATATTTAAGGGGAGTTAAAAGTCTTTCTAGCTCATGTTCCAACATTCATATGTAGTTTACTTAATTCCTATATATTTGCATATTTGTTTCATTCAAAGTTCAAAAGATTGGCGGGTCCACAAAATGCCAAAGCGGTTGATTGTAAAGTCCAGATTTGGTTAATTGACAATTTGTGGATTATCCAAATATGGTATTATTGAGTTGCAACATCAAAAAAGGAATTTTGGTGAAATATGAAAATGTTGAAGACTAAATCCGAGAAGTATATATTTGAGTTGAAGAATATATCAGTTCCTATATCTATGAGATCGGATTAATGTTATGGAATTGGAATATTTAGTTATGGTTAGGATAAGGATTGGATATTCTGGTTATTCTAATTCTTTATCTAAATGGATTAGATTTGGTAATTCTTATCTCCAAGAGATTTGATTGTAATCAAAATATTATGTGAAGAAGGAATTACATTTGCACAAGACTGCACGCGTAAGAAGACTTTCCATGTTGAAATAAATGGAAAGGTGAAGCCTTAAAGGATTTAATAAGTTGAAGATATTGCACAAATATTGAGTTATGGAATATTGAAGATTTCACAATATATTATTTTAGCCGTGTGATTGAAGAATATTGGATTTATGGAAAATCCCTATAATTATGGATTTGAATTTATGTAATATTATGAGATAATTGAGATAAGGAAAATCTATTTATTTATGGGGATTTGGATATGCTTCAGAAATAGATTTGGAAACGTAGACAAATGTGGAGAATTCCATTATGCTCATAATATATATATATATATATATATATATATATATTGATGGACATCTGTGCCACTCACGAATTGATTGAAGAAAAACTGCATCCTGATTTTTATCTTTCGAAAGGTACTACAGAGTCATTCGTTTTTGTTAACATGAACGTAAACTGTTGATCAAGTTCAAAATCATATACCTTAATTTCTTGGGAGGAGGAGATCTAGCGTCGACAAGTTTCGAGGTCAGAGGGAGTCTGATCAAGGCAGATCGGTAGCAAGGGAAGCTTGCAAAATTCACATGTTTTAATTAGTTAAGATAAATATATTGTTGGTGTACTTTGTACTGTATCTTTCTGATTAGCGGATTTATTTTGAACTAGCCATGACCCTGCAGATGTAGGTGGATTTCACCGAACTGCGTAACCAAGTCTCGCGTGTTCATGATTTACTCTATTGCATACTTAGTTAGATACGCTATGTTGAAACACGATAGTAATTATTGAATTAATTAGGTAAAACCAAATTTCACCGTCATACCACATATTGTTGTTCCAAGAGGAAGATAGAAAATGCTCTGCAGACAAGTTGTGCCACATAATTGTTGTTCCAAGAGGAAGATAGAAAATTCTCCGCGGACAAGTTGTAATGCTCTGCAGACAAGTTGTGAGGGAACATCCCGAAATCGTATGCTAGTTCGATATGAATGTAAGAAATCTTTTGGTTCTGATATTCCTCCATACACCTTCGCGTGATGAAGCAATTTCAAATCTCCCGGCATTGGGAAATTTTGCATGTTCGCTGCAAATTATGAGATAGGTAAATTTGTCCAAATCCTATATAGAATAAAACTATTAACTAAAATAAAAATCCTCCAATTTTACTAATGTTCACCTGTATTAGTTTGGTATATTTTAGTGTTTTTATTTGATATTTAGCCATTTTAATTTAGTGTGTATTCTAGTGGTTTTATTAGTAGCTTAACTTTTTTCTGAACAAACAACGTACTATCATTTCAAATAATTGGAAAACATCCAAAATCGTCCAAGTCCAAGAAATTTAGTGGTGAATACCACACAAAGGTGTGTAGAAATAGATTTAGCAACACTTGCAACACAATGGAATAGTTGATTCTCATGGCGAGCCATCCAACAAGGTAAACTTAGTCGATGAGTGGCAAGGAGGGGTGTATATCCCGAATGAGACAGCAAATCAGGTGGAACTTCCATTTGGTCATCTCCTCGTGCCATGCGAATAACATTGAAGGAGTCCCCGATTAGTATAGCACTTGGATGCTGAACATGTACTGTAGCAGCAATGGCTGCTTTTGAGTGCCAAAGCCTCAGCATGCATTGGAGATTGGACACCGAACCGACGCAATGCTCGTGCTTGTAGAAAACTCCCCTGCTCATCAGGAATTACAACACCGATACCAGCCATGTGATTAGCAACTGAAAAAGAAGCATCAAAGTATACTCTAGAACCTTGGTTTGGAGGCCGAATCAAAGCAGTGCAGTGAAGTTCCATGGGCAATCTTTCAGGCCATAAGTTTGAATTATGAGAATGTCCAAATTGGAGCCGTCAAGGTTGCGTGGCTGTGATTTTGTTGGAAACGCGACATGTTACACTGCCTCCAAATGGCTTCTCATAACACAGCAAAAACCTCCGCACGAGCTTGATCAGAAGAACAAATAACTCCTCGAAAGGTCTGACTTGCACGGCTGCATAAATTTGTCATCAAATGCTGTTGTAATCCCGCAAAAGCAGGGATGGCAGTAGCAAAATCACAACTGAAAAATAAGTGTCGGGTGCTGAAATCCCTTTGGCAACACAGTGGGCAAGAGTTAGGCAAAACAAGATCAATAGACATGCTGCGAAGATTTTCATGAGTTGGTAATGAATCCAACGCAAAACGCCAAGCAAAATGTTGGATGTATTTAGGAATGCGCAAGTTCCATAGTTTCTTCCAAAAAGAAGATTCCGAGTTTGAGACCTGGATGGATCAGATTGCTTGATAAGTGCATGATACACAGATCGAACAGTGAATATCCCTGAAGCTGTGGGGTGCCATCGCCAAAAATCAGATCACCGACTTGAGTCAAGCTTGATAGTTTTGATAATAGTAGCTTCATCGCGAGGAAAGTAGGACTGCAGCAAATGTTCATCCCAACAAAGTGTGTGGGGATTGGTTAAGTCAGAAACATGAACAAGAGAGCTGGGAATACGAAGTGATAAAATAACTTCCATCTCTGGGAAGCTATGGTTCAGAACAAATGCTTGTCTGACGTCCCGAAGTGATGTATTTCGACAACCAAGACGCAAAGCCTGAGCGCCTTTTGTAATGCTACGCCACGCCCAAGAAGGGATTCGTGAGTATGCGCCAAGCTTGTTTACTCAGAAGAGCAACATTGAAAAACTCCAAATCACGGAAGCCGATTCCGCCTTCCATTTCAGTTTTGTTCTGGACATCCTAGCCGAAGAAATCCAAGGAATTTTTTTCTTTCCATCAACTTTGCCCCACCAGAATTGAGTAATCAAAGAGCCGATCTGATTAAGGATTTTGTCAGGAATAAGCAAACAACGAGAGCTTGATTGTTTGGTGCTTGATACCAAAATTTCGGATGCAATTGTGCATGGTCTGGTATTTGAAAACAGTGGTGGAGGACGCATTCATTCATAGAATGCGTCCTCAGTCTTTTTTTTTTTCCTTCTGAAATTAGTTTAGAGGACGCATTCATTCTTTTCAATTTTTTTTAAAAAAAATCCGTTTCGAGGATGCATTTATAGAATGCGTCCTCATTCTTTTAATTTTTTTTAATCTATTGAAGAGGACGCATAGAGGACGTGTTCGAGGAATGCGTCCTCATTTTTTCCACTTTTTTTTAATGTCTCGAGGATGCATCCGTGAAATGCGTCCTCCAATACACCTCCCGCTGCCACATCCTCGAGGATGCATTTGCGAAATGCATCCTCCAACCCTCGAGGACCTGTCCTGCCACCTCCTCGAGAACGCATTCGTGAAATGCGTTCTCTAACCCTCGAGGGCCTGTGCTGCCACCTCCTCGAAGACGCATTCATGAAATACGTCCTCCTTCTATCCATCCTGCCACATCATCAGTGAAATGCGTCCTCCAACCCTCCAGGATACCTATCCGCAGATTTATATGCGTCCTCATTATTGATATATATTTTTTAAAAACTGTTTGAATTCTACTTTTTCTTGAATTTATGAAATAAATTTTGACTTGCGTATTATTAAAAATGGCTATTGAACTTTACACACACACGCACATATATATATATATTAGTCCCACATTTTATTAATGCGTCCTCAACATAAAAATTAATGCGTCCTCAACATAAAATATGAGATTTTAATCAGTAAAAAAATATAATTTATAAATTATTCTTTACATTTTTGTTTTGGTTGAATATAGCGCATAAGTAGACTGATAGTTGTTCTATGTTATTCTAAATATTGCAGTAATATATAGTAGGAATGAATATAATTAAATAGAAATGTACAATATCCGGAGAAGACGTGTCAAACGTAATGAAATGAGTGCTAAATGTCATCATGTAATGTACTAATGATGGCCTCTGCAAATCTTTCCACCTATTCCACATGTTGGAGGACGTATGGTGCGGGATGTGCATCGTGGAATGACCACCTCAGTAGAAAAATGTATGGCATCATCTGGCGCTCCCTTTGTAAAATTCCCCTCCACATCCTCTCATGTGTCCTGGCATGAACCATGCTGGACATGTGGAACACCACCGGTATCTAATCGAGCAGTATGCGACATGTATGCATGACTCATAGTGGGAGTAACACATGCCGTGAAATCTGTTGTAGCCGTGTCAACTGTGAGGATTCACCATTTGACGGTCCGACATGACTAAAAAGGGGAGTATGATATGAAGTGAAATCAGCCGTAGTAGTGTCATACTGTGATGGTCCACCGTGTGATGCTCCAGGGTCTGTCAGACATGTATTTGAGGTTCCAACTTATGATGACCAATGCGGTCTGTATAGGCCTGAGCACGCGGTCGCCGACCACCCTGTTGAGGAAACGTATAGTATTAATTGTGAAAACTATTAAACTTTTAGGAAATACCATATACTCCATAGTAGCCCCGTCTCCATGAAAACCCTCCGTAATTGTTTTGGCCCGGCCTGGCTGATCAATCAAGGTCACCGTTTTCCGAAAATACCACTCCATGTATTCTCGATTGGGTGTGTACGGATCAGCTGGCCCTTGCACATAAACTTGCTGCTCTCCTCGATGTTCCCAAGCATCGAGATATCTTCTCAGTTTCACACGCCAATCCATTCCTGACTTCCCACGATGGTCTCTAGTATGAAGCAGTTTATGTTCATCCTTAGTGACCAACTGGATGGGTATTGGCTGGATGAGGCCAAACTGCTTGAGAACACGATGTACGTGATGGTACTCCACGACATGCCAGCTAATGAGGTCAACAGACAGTAGCCATTTGTTGCTACCAGCCATACAGTAATGTGGGAGTTGTTGCACGACATCCTCCGTGTACGGCTGCCAAATAAACTGCAATAACAGGTAGGTGTTTTTGTTAGCTCCGAAAAACCTTTATATCCATTAGTTCAATGAAAGGAAATCCGAATTTCAATATACCTTTATGTCATGGAGAGATGTGAGCTGATCGCGGTACACTTTCAATACATGCATAGGTGATTGTGATAAATCATACTGGGCTCTCCACCTGTCAGGAACAAAATGAATATTATTAGTCATTACTAGTTATTTCCTTTGCAGTTTAAAATTTGACTCCCAACTAATTCAATACGTACCTGGATCCAAAAACACTCATCGTAATAATCACTGGTAGTCGTCCGGCCGGACGGATGGATGGGATTCGTTCCCATGCCCACAACTGACAAAAAATTGAATACAATTTAATCTAATATAAGAGATCACTATCGACAGTATGTACAACTGACAAGATTAACCAACAATGTTACCTATAGCAAGACAAGTGGTCCAGATATGGATTTCACTTGTGGGATGGCATCGTTACATAAGCACATGTACAAGTGTGCCAAAATGGCACTACCCCAACTGTACTGATGTGCTACCCCGAGGTCCATCAGTACAGACAAATAAAGCAAAGGGATAAGGTGTTCGGATGTGTCTGACAATAGCATTCCACCGAGCAGCAGTAGAATGAAAACCATAGCCCGTTGTTGACAATCTACCTCAGTAGCATCAACGGGGAATGAACTGTGTAACAAGTCTCCCAACCAGCTGGCCCTTATGCGACCTCCTCTGATAACATTCGCGGTCGGTGTAGCCCCTAGGTAGTCTCCGCATAATCTCTGCCAGTCCTCTATGCATCGGCTAGTGTCCATTCAAGTAATTGGCATGCCATTAATCGATAGACTCCATAGAATGCCAACATCCTGCAAAGTTACCGTAGCCTCCCCAATTAGCAGGTGAAACATGTGAGTCTCTGGTCTCCAACGCTTTACTAAGGCTGTGATGAGGGAATAATCAATGTGCATTGGTGCGGAATCCAAAAGTCCTTGGAATCTAGCTTCACGCACGTAGCGCATGACTGGATCAAGGATTTGACCAGGTTAACAAGCCCCATCGCACCGCCTCACCTACAGTGCCTCATCCTCCAACTGACCATTGTATAGAGCACATGCACGGTGCTCTTGATGTAGGTATAGTAATTCATTGTCAATAGGTCACGGATGATACATGGTTTATCCCTGCTGACAATCAGAATCACAGCACAAAATAACTTAGTCAAGATTTCCAAATAAGTAATACGATAACTCAGTCAAGTATCCCAAATAAGTAATGAAAATAAGTAACTAAGTAATGCAATAACATAACATTAGCTTCAATTTAGATTGCTACAAATAATCCTTAATATTCAAAATACACAAATACACAAATACCAAATGCACATACACAACTCTAATCACGCCCTCGTCTACGGCCACCTCTGGAATCACCCGGAACCTCTCATCCATTTGATTCCTTATCCTTCTCTCTGCATACTGTCCACGCCTCCTCTTGTGGAACTTTTCAATATTGCGAATCAACCTCCAACTAGCACATTGTCATAGTGATGGATCTTGTATAAGCATGAAACCCTGACTATATTGCTGCACATAGGTGGTTGTGTGATATACCTTGTCACACAGAGTAGCTGGATCGTCACGCCTATGCCTACAGACGGCCAATGCATGTGAACATGAGAATCGAAAAATTTTCCATTCACAACAAGTGCACTCCTTTCTCCGGTATTTGACCGTGTACTTGCTCTCACCAATGCTTCCATCAATAGTCCTTGTCATAACCCTATAAGTCTGTGACGCATGCCCAAAAACAGTGACAATATGTCCCTGTGCCCAAGTGTCTTGCTTATGGAATTTTTTCCAAATCCTAGAAGGGAACGTAGACCTAAACATTTGGACATCAATTTAGAGTCAATAAACTAGGAAATGAATCCATAAAGAACTGTAATGAATCTGGAAAGTACCTCCAATTCATGGCATCCATTACCCTTTTAGCAAACATTTCAATTGTTCGCTCAAAGGTCGCTTTGACACACACAGTTATCGGGAGATGTCATGTGCACCTTAAACAGTTGTTGAAACTCTCTGAAAAATTGGTTGTTAGAATTCCCCAACGTCGATCACCCTCATCAAAGGCAAGTCACCACTTACTGGTATCATGTTTTACCAATAATTCCCAAGCAGATGGTTCGATGCTCTCCAACTCCTCCTTGTACTCCCTCCACCTGCTCTCTCGTCTGGCACCACCAAGCTTCCAAACTAGAGTCTTTAGAAGTGCATTCTTGAACTTCCCACTATCAGCACTAAGGAAGCTTGATTGAAAATGACACAAGCAAAATTGGTGCTATCCAGCTGGCTCCCTCCATTCCTCCCTACGTCTCATTGCATTTAAAATTCCATCATGGCGATCAGATATAATACAGATTGGCCTATTATCACCACCAACCACATAGATATGCAGTCTCTGCATGAACTAGTTCCAACTCTCATTTGTTTCACCGTCAACAATGGCATAAGCAATGAGGAGTATGTAGTCGTTCGAGTCATACGTCACGACAACTAGTATTGTGGCCTTGTATGCACCTCTCAAATGAGTGCCATCCACACTAATCACCGGCCTGCTGTGGTGAAATGCATCGATAGTCTGACCAAATGCCCAGAATATGAACTTCAATTTCCTACACCCACACCCATGTATTCTATCGGGGACATCTGCCCACTCAACAACGGTGCTTAGATATGTCCTGACTAGCTCATCCATATATGTCGGCAACTGTTCAAAAGATTCCTCCCAAGTTCCGAACACTAAATTAATAGCCTTCTGTCGAGCATACCACGCCTTCTTATAGGAAAGGGTCACATTAAACTCCATCTTCACATTCGCTTGTACATCTTTCACCGTGTAAGAAGGGTTAACGTCAATGTGGTGGCGAATCGCAGGGCTATCATCAACAATGTCAGGTTAGTGTTACCCGTCGATCGACCAGCACCAACACAAGCATGACTACTTGCCCATTTGGTGATCTCCCACATGCCATGCGAAACCTTTTTGCTGTCTCTAGCAACCCAATGACAATTACCGGTTCCTTCAACAACATTCTTCCACGACCCTGTGTTCCCTATTCATCATGGAATTCCACCTCGAAATAGCTTCTACCAATTCTGGCTTTGTCCCGAATCGCATACCCAATTCCACTTCACCAGTCGCTTGAACATAACGAGTACCTCCGTCACCACAATTTCTTGGGTCATAGCCATCCTTATCAGGGCCCCCATAATCCATAAAGTAGGCCTCCATATCAGGATTCGCCAAAATACGGAACGACGTGGCTACAATGTTCATGCACACCACTACTTCATCTTCGTCTCCTGGATTCGAATCAGTTGATAAGTAACGATCATCTTCACTGCCTTCACCAAGTTCCCCTTCCTCACCATCCCCGCGCTCCCTACATTACCAACAACATACTCGCCAATTTCACTCACATAATCATCATTGAACTCATTCAGGTCCTCATGATGGCCACCATATATACCACCACTTGTGGACGACTGAGCGCAATCGACGTGAACATACGCACTGGGTTGGCTGGACTCACCAACGGAAAAACCTTGGCAATCAACAGGGGGTAGTAAGGTTGGCAAAGGTGTGTAATTCTGTATATTCCTTAACAACGACACGAATGTGCCCTAACTAAGATCACCCGCACGGTCAATGGTGCTTGACACCTTCTCCACAATAATGTACAAGTCTACTAAGGACAAGGATATTCGATCAACAATGTCGAAGAATGTCGCGGTAGACTCGTTATCTTCCACATTATAATACCGATAGTATATGGCCGAACCAATCAGCTCAGGATAACGGTAATATAATTTAACCTGAAACCCCACACTTGCAATACCAAGCCTTCTGAAAATTAAATGAACTAGCTCAGAGTGGCTTAACCTCCTTTCGAGATTCACGTTCCTCTCCGGTATGAGAGGGTCATAATACACACCCAAAGTCAAATCAAACTTAATTTAACCCCCTCTATACAGGTACACAGTCAAAAACATCGAACTACTGCATTATACAAATACGTACCACACTAATTAAACTATTACTACAACTTTAATGCAAACAATAGTAAACAAATCACACATAATCAATTCACACATATTCACGGATCCTCTTATTCAACAATTTCATAGAATCAAGAAACATAATCACTCAAACTACACACAATCTTTAAACACATTCTTATCAACAAGATCTTTTCAAGTACTTCAGAAATAACAATGTTACCCCTAATTTAATAAAAATTATTATAGAAAAAATCATACATAATCAATCAACACATTTGTATGATAATGAATTCTTTAAATACCTTAAGAAATTTCAAAAATTTGCAATGACGGTCAACAACGGTCAATGGTGGTCAACGGCGGTGATGCGCGGCGGTCTCTGAGGGTAGGAGAAGACTAGGCCTGTGAGGTTGGGATAAATTTCAGCAAAAACATAAAACAAACAACCAAAGCAACAATCGGAGAGCAAGAAAAATCACCGGACAACTTCAGGAACGACAACATGTGACCAAAATTGGCAGAGGACGGAGCAAGATGAAGAAATGGCCGAGCGAACAATCTCTCGAGGATGGAGCAAGGTGAAGAAATGGGGCTTTGATGGCAAATGAAGAAATGAGAATGAACTAAAATCTGGGTTCTCGAGGCTAGATGAAGAAACGGAGGACAAATTCAATGAATGCATCCTCAAGGACGTGGCAAATAGAAATCAACGGTGAAAATCAGTGGATTGGAGGACGCATTTCACGAATGTCATTGAGGATGTGGAACCATGGGTGGATAAGAGGACGTATTCCACAAATGCGTCATCGAGAACACGGGTGGATATTGTATCCTCGAGGATTGGAGGACGCATTTCACGAATGCATCCTCGAGGATGTGGCAGCACGGCTGCACCTAGAGGATTGGAGGACGCAGCATGGGTGCGCCTTGAGGATTGAAGGACGCATTTCACGAATGCACCTTCGAGGACGTGGGAGCACAGGTGCGCCTCAAGGATTGGATGACGCATTTCACGAATGCGTCCTCGAGGATGTGGCAGCACGAGTGTGCCTCGAGGACTGAAGGATGCATTTCATGAATGCGTCCTCAAGGACGTGGTACACTCGAAGGTTAGAGGACACATTTCACAAATGCGTTCTCGAGGATGTGGCTACACGGGTGGGCCTTAACGATTGGAGGACGCATTTCATGAATGCGGGAAATTTTAGCCTTCAAAAGCAAAGTATCTTACATTGTTTTGACGCTCATGTTACTGAATCAGAGAAGGCATACCGCACACGTTTGACTGCGATTTTGGATGTGACAAGATACTTGTTAAAACAAGGTTTGGCTTTTCGTGGTCATGATGAGGGTTGGGATTCCATCAACAAGGGTAATTATCTTGAATTGATTGATTGGTTTTGCAAGAGAAGTGAAGATGTTGCTAAGGTAATGAATGAAAATGCTCCCAAAAATTGCAAGTTGACATCCCCCAAAGTTCAGAAACAGCTCTCAAGTGCTTGTGCTAGTGAGGTAACTGATGCTATTGTTAATGACATTGGAGATAGTGTATTTTCTCTTCTTGTTGATGAGGCTAGAGATGTATCATAAAAAACAAATGGGGGTTATTTTGAGATATGTCAACAAGCAAGGATGCATTGTCGAGCATTTTCTTGCTCTTGTGCATGTTTCCAATACTAAAGCTATTACTTTGATGGAGGCTCTTAAGAAACTGTTTGTAGATAAGAAATTGTCCTTGTCAAAGTTTAGAGGTCAAGGATACGACGGGGCTTCAAATATGCGAGGTGAGTTTAATGGATTGCAAGCTTTGATATTGAAAGAAAACTCTTCTGCAAGGTATATTCATTGTTAAAACTGTGAGTCTAGTTTGAGGTTAATGTGTTAGAAAAGAGATGCTTGTGCAACTAGAACATTCTAGACTTGTAGAGGAATTGGAGAGGGGCGAATGTTAGTGGAAGAGGTAAAAATCAGGAAATGGGTTTGAGACGGCCTGGTGATTTCCGTTGGGGATCACATTACACTACTATTCTTCGTTTTGAGGCTATGTGGTCTTCTATTATTCAAGTGCTTCTTAATATCTGTGAGCATAGCAATTTAGATGAAAATGCCTCTACAGCAAAGGGTTTGATTGATAGAATAGAAAACTATGAATTTGTATTTTGTATGTTTTTTATGAAACATTTGTTGGGAGCTACAATTCAATTGTCCCTTGCCTTGCAACAAAGAGATCAAAATATTTCGATGGTTGTGCGAATGATGAATAGAATGAAGGCTGAATTACAAGAATTCGGAGATGGTGATTTTGATAAATGATTTAATGGAGTCAACACATTCTGTGAGAAGCATGAGATCACATTAGATGTGATGGAAGCACAACCAAAAATTCGTTACCGTTTTAGGCGACGTGGAGAAATGTTGACCAATCATGATTTCTACCATGTTGATATTTTTCTTCAGGTACTACTTTCATATTTACATACTTTAATTTATTTTGTTTATATTATTTGATATGTATTTTTTATCTTATTGTTTTATTTTTTATTATTTCAATACTAGACCGTTGACAATGATTACAGAAATGAATCATCGATTTTCTGAAGCAAGCTCAGAGTTACTCACTTGTATCGCATGCCTTGATTCGAGAGAAAGATTTTCCACGTTTGATGTTGGTAAGTTGCTTCGCCTTGCTGAACTCTATCCGGATGACTTCTCCCTAATTGAGCTGGTTGAACTTGAGCAACAACTTAATTACTTCCTTAATGATGTAAGAGATGATGATGCCTATTCAAACATCAATGATCTTGGAAGTGTTACTCAACATATGGTTCGATCACGTAGCAATGTAATCTACCCATTGGTATATCGTCTTATTGAGTTAGCATCAGTTCTATCAGTTGCAACAGCTTCAGTCGAGCGAGTTTTTTCTGCCATGAAGAATATCAAGACCGATATTTGTAATAGAATGGGAGATGAATGGTTGGATGATGTTATGACGGTGTATATTGAGAAAGATATTTTTGTCAAGATCGAGAATGAATCGATTATTCAACGTTATCAAGGCATGGAGTCCCGTAGGTATTTGTTGCCCCCACTTGTTCCTAGTTCTACTTTGAGTAATTCGAGCATTAGAAAGTAGTTATTTTAGGAGTTTAGTGAAATTATGAAAACCTTATTGTATCGTACTCGATTTATTAAATTATGTACTATTTTAAATTATTTTCTAGTTAATTTTTTATATTTTAAATTTGAGTAGTATTGTACAGCCCCACCTGGAAAAAAATCCTGGTTCCGCCACTGTTTATATCTATATGACAAATATGAAAACGATCCACATTAACATACTCATCTAGCAACAATGACCACATATTATACACAAGAAGTTCTAAATCTATGCTTTTGGATTTCATATCAAATGAGTTAAGAAATTTGCAACTTTCCTAACACTCTAACATTTCAATCTTACAAACATATCATATAATCAAACAACCCATGATATAAATGAGGTAAAACACAATATTAATGACATAATAAATGCTCTCCAATAAATGTTCATAAATGAGTAAATATAGAATCTTGCTACATAAGTTTGGAAACTTCAATCAATTGCTCCCAAGAACTAAATTTAGCTACAAGAGTTCATACTAATTAATGCTAACAAACCAAACATAATACAAGAGAATTTAAAGATGAAAAAGGGTAGAAAGTAAGGTTAGAAACAATACCAAAAACGCAGGAAGAAGAGATGTGAATGAGAGGAAAAATAATGCTATTTATAGTACAAAAAGGATAAGGTTAGGTTTTGGCTACCCGTTGGTTGCGACTCGTGATGGGTTCTTTGCGACTCGCAACGGGGGCCAGAACTTAACCTTGTTTTCTTTTCTTCTTCTTGTGGTCAACACTTATCTTCACAATGATTCCACTCATTTTTCAAGTCTTCAACTCTTTGAAGAAAGTCTTCAAGGTCTTCAAAAATGGTCTTCGACGGTCTCCAGTGTTCAAGTCGTTGTCTTCAAAGCAAGTCTTCAAAGTCTTCGAAAAGTGATCTTTTAATGGCATTTGGTCTTCAAGCCTCCACGTTCTTCCTTTGTCATGCAAAATCCACTTAGAAGAGGTGAAAGAGCGTAAAGTTGCTCTTACCTCTCCTAAATGAATTTTAAGGTAAAACACAAGCTTTTGATAAGAAAAGAGCCCAAAAGTGACCCCAAAAAGTACTAAATTATGCACATAAAATAGACATATCAAACCTCCCCACACTTAAACCTTACTCGCCCTCGAGTAAGAAAAGATCCAAGCATACGAAAGAAATGACGTATCCACATCCTAACTAATATTCCCCCAAATCAATACCTCACAAAACTCTCAATATCACACATCCCAATGTTTAGGTCAAATGAGAAGTTTCCCACAACCCCCATCCCCAAATCTACCCAAACCATATCAACCTATCAATTCATTGCTATCTCCAAAACATTTCCAAATCTCGAATTGACAATCCCAACTCCAATGGTACAAGGTGAAGCTAAAGACATGTACAAAGTTCAAAACATATGCTCCACTTTATATCAATATATCAACCTAAAAACGAAGTGAACGATCAAGAGTTTCATAACTTCGTCTTCTCCCGCTAAATTTTCTACTCCCAAGAGGTCCTCAAGATGTCAAGCTACCCGATTCATCCGTATGGCCACCGCAACCTTATGACTCCAACGCCAACAATTCAGTGAACACTTAACATTTTTCAATTTCTCTCATTTTCTCTCATTTTACCTAGGAGCCCTTTCGGGTTTTCATCTTAGGCACACATCATGTTTCTTTGGCTTACATCTCACCTTTTTCCACACATTTAGCCTCTCATTTTTCCTAGGTTTCCCTCTCAGGTTTTTGACCTATTTGGGTCCCCAATGTTGCCTAAGATACCCTCTCGGGTTTTCAACTTAGCGGGATTCCTTTTTTTATTTATAATTTTTTTTCATTTTCTATTTATTTGTTTTTCAATTTTTTTTCAATTTTTTCATGTTTCTCAAATCCAAAAAGTAGCAAAGTGTTTTCCAAATGTTAAGGCTAAGAAAAGTGTCAAAGACAACATTATCCAAATACATCAAAAGAAAAACATCCCAAAACAAAAGGGAAAAATATCCAAAATAAAATAAAACAGTTATCCAAAATTAGCAAAGTCTTCAAAGTATCTCTAACCCCAACTGTGCAATCAGCAGATACCCCTCCCCACACTTAGAACACTACATTGCCCTCAATGTGGACAATAGGGCCAAAGCATACAAAGTGAAGTATGGAAAGGGTAAGGATATGGTGCTCACAAATCACTGATGTGAGGAAGAAAAACCACCTCCAAAATAGTGCTGCTGATAATGAGCCAGCCAATCTGTGCTCCTCTGCCTCCTAGCTCTCCACCTCTCTGCTCCCGGATCGTGGCCTGAGACATCGCCTTCCAAGGACTCCATCTTATGGATGTGAGCTGATAGGTGATCAATCTCCTTATCCATGTCGATCAAGGTCTGGGAGGCAAACACGTTATGCTCCAGTATCATGTTGTCCTGCAGATGAATCCATCCTGCATGGTCTGTATCATCTTCTCATAAAAATCCGGTGAAGGCTGGGAGTAGTGAGGTGGCACATCTTCCTCCTGCATCGGCTCAATCTCTGGTGGAGGCTGCAGGGAGTGCTACTGTTGTCGATCGGAAAAAGGTAGGCTGCTATCATCGCACTGGACAGGGGCTGGACCAAGGTCGTGGAGCTTGCGTTGGAAGTCCTCTTTGCATGAGGAGTCAAGTGAAATAGCCAAGTCTCCTAGAGGTGTATCAAATTCTAGCCTCGTCTTGTTGGGCTGAAGAAGTGCCACGAATGTGACCTTCCTGGCGCCATACAACCAGTGGAATACCCCCGTGGTCTGGGTGGCACTGAGCATCTCAAATCGAACCAACCTCTCAGCAGTGATGAGGTAGGAAGTGCACCTCCCTAAGCGCAGGAAGTCAGTCGGAGGAACCAATCCTAGGTACTCCGCCAAGAAGCTTATCATACCTCCAACCATAATCTTCCCCTTTGGATTTCCTGCCACCTCTATAATTCTATTCATCAACAGCTCAGCCCATAACCTGTATCCTGGTCCCTTACTCATCAAGTGTCACTGAAAGTGAATGTCGTTGTCTGGCACATTTGTCGACTTCGCCGAGCAAAGTACTGTTCCAGCCAACAGTCGGTGCACATAACAGAGTGCAGGGTGAATGATGGCTATGCTCTTGTCATGGGAGTTCTTTGGCCTCATGTTGATGACACTCCAAAATTGCATGTCATCCTCGATCGATCGCTCCTGGGCCTGTGGGTCCAACCTTGCCCGTATCTCCATAGTGTCTCATCCAAATGCCTCCTCAATCTGCGAGATGGTCATCTGTCGAGATATATCATCCAAGTGGAAAGCAATGTACCTCTCGCATGGTTGATCATCTTTCATGATGCGTGTCCTTAACGTGGACAGGAACTCTAGCGTGTATCTCCGGTAAGAGGGTGCGCTTCTACTTATGAATCCTTCCACCCCCCTTAGCGAGGAGGCATCAAACAGGCTGGATGAGCCCAAGAGCATCTAGTGTGGGTACGTCTACAAAGCTCATCTCCTTGAGCTGACAACTCGCCAGGGCCTCCCACCTCTCAGCATAGGACTCGGTGATCCGGGTTAAAACCATGTACCTATCCAGATGGGAAGGTACAGGGCTCGATTCCGAAGTCAGTGGTAGGGGCAGAGGGGGAGTGGCGATGCGCCCACCTCGGAGAGGAGCCCTAGGTCTCTTTGTAGGAGCCATATCTAACAACCAAAGCAAACAAGTCAAATGCACATGAATATGTATATATGCAATATTACAAATTCATACTCAACCTTAAACTAGTTTTTGTCAATCATCACAAGCCAAATCAAGTCCAAGTTAACTAGTTCAAGTCCTAATCACAATTACACATACAGTCCATATTATGTCCAACATGCCCATATTCTCAAGTCCATGAAGTTCTCACATAGTTGAAATCTAGTATGCTATATCTTAAAATCACAGTCATGCCTAACTACCATTAGTACATTCATAAGGTCAACATTCAAGTCCCATGGCCAAACTACCCTAAGCAAAATAACATTGCAAAGTACAATAACGTTTTATCCAAATAACAACTATGTCTAATCAAGGGCCAACATGCCTCATATCTAGTGTAAGCTACAATCCATTATCAGCCAAAGTAATACAAATGGCACAATGCAAGCACAAGACCATACGAGCAACTCAATACAGCCAACCAAACTGTAAACACAAAATATGCACACAATCCCCATCAAATCAAATTGCAAGCACAATATATTCACAAAAATCAACCAAGGTCCAACAATATAATTTCCTAAGGCATCACTCATAATCAACACAATATCCAATAAATAGAGTATACAATCATAATCACAATTGAAGTTCAATAAAGTGAATAAATGTACCACTTAGATGCCCAGGATGAGAAAGGAATGAAGCCCACAAGCAATTTGAAGTTTAATTGCCAAAAATCACAAAAAACCCAAATTCTAGAGTTTTGTGTTCTTTAACAATTGTAAGGTGATTTGTGGGAAGAGCTTGGGAAGAAAGAATGGGTATGGAGAGGCAGCGGTGAGCGGCGGTGAGGTGGAGGTGGAAGGTTGGAGGCAGCGGAGAAGATGAAAGAAGATTGGTTTGTGGCCAAAGAGTTTGATTTTGCCCATTTTTTAAAACAAGTCTGCACGCCAAAATTTGATTCTGCCTGTTGTAACTCGCGACGTGTCTATCGCAACTCGCAAAAAGTTGAGCCCGAGAGCTCCATTTTTCAGCCAAAATTTCTGATCTGGTCGCGACTCGCAAGTCGCGATGGACCATTGCAAGTCTGCACGAGGCCATCGCGACTCGTGGAAAGTGGAGGCTGAAACCCAAAATGAGAACAAAATTTTCTAAGCCCGTTGCTACTCGCGACGAGGAGGTCGCAACTCGCAACGGGCTACCCACCTGGTACTTAGAATTTTTTTTTCTGCGTTCAATTTTTTCCCTTCTTGACTCGAAGCATTTCTCCCTTCAAAAGTTCAATGCCTTGATTTCAAATTGCTGCAAAATCATGGAAAAACAACCCGTGAGCACAAAGCAAAAACAATGAAACTAATGACAAAATCTAAAACCAAGCAACATCAACGGAAAGTCACAAATGACGATCTGGACGATCAAAACCAAGTTTATTTAACATTTTCGGCATGACTCACTACCTTTTCTTGGAGTTTACTCACAAATTGGATCGAGGAGATCAACATCCTCTCCCTTTTCTGGAACAAAATTCTCGTGGTAAGGTTTCAAACGTTGGTCATTGACCTTGAATGTCTTGGACTTAGCTCAATCTAGAATCTCCACCGCGCCATGCAGGAATACCTTCACCACCTCAAAAGGACCGATCCATCGGAACCTCAACTTACCTGGGAATAGGCGAAAGCGGGATTGGAATAGGACTTTTTGACCAGCGTTAAATTCCTTCTTAATGATCAACTTTTTGTGCCACACCTTTGTCTTCTCTTTATAGATTTTTTCGTTCTCCCTAAGGACCCCCTCCAGATCTAATCTAGTTCATCCAATTATAACTTCATATGCAAGCCGACCTCATCTATATCAAGATTAAATTCTTTGACCGCCCAGTAAGCCTTATGTTGAATTTCTACCGGTAGGTGACAGGGCTTACCAAAAACTAATCGGTATAGTGACACACCAATTGGTGTCTTGTAAGCCGTCCTATACACCCACAAGGCATCATTCAACAGAGAACTTCAATCCTTCCGGTTAGGGTTAACCATTTTTTAAATGATGGACTTGATTTCTCGATTGGAAACTTCGGCTTGCCCATTGGTTTGCGGGTAAACGATGAATGTCTTGTGAGTAATGCCATACTTATTCAAGAGTGCCTCTATGGTCCGATTGCAAAAATGGGTGTCACGGTCACTAATCAAGGCCCGGGGTACCCCAAACCTAGAGAAGATGTTATCTTTCTGGAATTCTGCAACCACTTTAGAATTGTCAGTCCTAGTGGGTTTTACTTCAACCCACTTCGACACATAATCAAGCGTTACAAAATATGTATGCATGCTTATTCAAAGTAGGCCAATAAAAACCACTTTCTAAGACTTTCCTAGCGATCCTTTTAGTTCCAAAATGACCGCCGCATGCATGAGAATGA
Organism: Rubia yunnanensis; assembly: GCA_037428765.1. NCBI lineage: Eukaryota > Viridiplantae > Streptophyta > Magnoliopsida > Gentianales > Rubiaceae > Rubia > Rubia yunnanensis. The sequence continues at coordinate 83,350,933 of CM075068.1, forward strand.
CAAAAGGTGTGAATTGAATACACTTCATTGTCGGGGATGCATCTCCTAACAACTTGGTCTACACAATGTTTCGACAAAAAGGGATCATCCCACACATAATATTTAGCATCGTTTTTTAGCTTATCTTTCCGTGCTTTAGAAAAGTGAGGAGGAAATTTACCAGAGACAAGAAAGTTCACAATGTCGGCATACCACGGTTGGAGGTCCCTGATAGCGAACAATTGTTCATCGGGGAACTCCTCCCGTAGTTACTCCTTCATTTATAGATTTACCTCACTATCTTGGCAGGGTGCCAACCGACTCAGGTGATCAGCCACGAGGTTCTCCGTGCCCTTCTTGTCTTGCACCTCTAACTCAAATTTAGAGGTGCTCTCCCCACCCTTTGACCAAGCACCGCTCCAACAGCGTAATCACTAGCATCACACGTAATCTTAAAAGGCAACGACCAATCTGGGGGTTGTATAATAGGGGCCGAAACTAACCTTACTTTTAATGTATCTTCACAACCCTCATCCATCACAAATTCCACCTCTTTTTGCAAAATACTTGCATAAAGGAGATGCTATCTTCGAGAAGCCCTTGATGAACCGGCGATAAAATCCTGCATGGCCAAGAAAAGAGCGCACTTCGTGCACATTAGTAGGATAAGGCAAAGTTTGAGTTGTTTCTATCTTTGTCTTGTCAACCTCAATACCCTTAGAGGAGACAACATGGCCTAAGACAATGCCTTGCTCTACCATAAAATGACACTTTTCATAATTTAACACAAGATTAGTATCAATTCAACGTTTAAGAACTTATGCCAAATTTGCCAAACAGTTGTCAAAAGAATTACCATAAATGGTGAAATCATCCATGACACCTCGACAAAATTTATAAAAATTATGAGAAAATGCTTACCATACACCTTTGGAAAGTTGCGGGAGTGTTACATAACCCAAAAGGCATACGTCGGTAGGCAAACGTACCAAAGAGGCACGTGAAGGTGGTTTTTTCTTGGTCATCTGGGGCGATTTCCACTTGAAAATACCCCGACTACCCATCCAAAAAGTAAGAAAAAGGGTGGCTTGCTAACCTCTCGAGAATTTGATCAATGAATGTCAATGGGAAGTGGTCTTTCTGGGTCTCCGAATTTAGCTTCCGGTAGTCAATACAAACGTGCCACCCATTTTGAACTCGAGTGGGTACCATTTCACCCTTCTCATTTTTTACTACCATCACCCCACTCTTCTTGGGTACCACTTGAGTTAGACTCACCCACTTGCTATCCTAGATTGGATAGATCATGCCGCTTGGAGTAACTTGAAGATTTCCGCCTTTACAACCTCCATCATAGGCGGGTTTGAACGGTGTTGGGGTTTTCGCACGGGTCTTGGATCTTCTTCCAACAAAATTCTATGCATGCAAGTAGATGGACTTATGCCTTTAATGTCGGCAATAGTCAATTCAATTGCTTCCTTGTTCTCCCGTAACACCACCATAGACTTTTCTTCTTGCTCCTTGGTGAGCTTCCTTGAAATGATAACCAAAAACGTCTCCCTTTCCCCCAATAAATGCGTACTTGAGGTCACTTGGCAAAGGTTTAAGCTCAACCACCAGAGCTTTCACAAGTGATGGGAGGAATTCCGGTTCTTCGGGTTCATTTAAGACTAGAGGGTCAGGACTTTGCACCACTTCCTCAAGAATACTTAACTCCTCAATGCTTTCCTTCAAGTTAGTACTCGTGAAATCTACAAGACCTGCATTTTCAACATTATTTTCCAAAGCAATTAACAAGGAATCATCACAACTCAATTCAAAAACATCTTGCACAACATTGTCACCAAAATGAATAGCATGACAAGAACACTCTTCAAGAGGACACTTCATAGAGTCGTTTATGTTAAACTCTACTTTAATCCCATCAAATTCCATGGTGTGGGTACCGTTATGCACATCAATGATGGTCCTAGAGGTCTTAAAAAATGGCCTCCTCAACAAGATTGGGGCGACATGTTTATCATGCTCCATGTATAGGACATAAAAATCCATGGGGGAATATTAAGGAATCCCTAAGCAATAGATCCTCGACGATACCCTTAGGGTACGCACTAGAACGGTCGGCTAGTTGGATCACCACCCCAATTTTGTGCAAAGTACCAAGATTGAGGCTTTCATACAAAGAGTAAGGAATCACATTTATTGATGCACCTAAGTCAATCATTGCTTTTCAAAATGTGTATTTTCTATCATGCAAGGGATTATGAACATGCCAGGATCGCTACATTTAGGGGGCAACTCTCTTTGGCACAAAGCGGAGACATGTTCACTTCTCCCATTTTTAAGCTTGTTCTTTGTTCTTTGTTTCCTATTTACTACACATAATTCCTTCAAAAATTTTTCATAACTAGGAATTCATTCAATAGCATTCAAAATAGGAATATTTACCTCACACCTACGAAAGACTTCGTAGATGTCCTTGTTGGACTCCTTCCTCCGTTTGTCCTTTAGAGCTTCCGGGAACGGTGGTTCTAGCACATATGGAGGAATTTCCACTACTCTTTCCTTCTTGTGAGGGGGGATGAAGGTTCGGGAATGGAGGTTGATTTCTCAACAGTGATCTCATCTTCCTTCTTCTTTCCCTTCCTTGCTTGCTCCTTGGCCACCTCCTCGTTCTCTTCTTTCACTTCTTTCTCAAGCATATCAAGCTTTCTAGGTTCTTCCTCAACAACTTCACCAACCGGGGGAGAACCTCTTTATCACTTCTCAAAGTGATAGCACTTGCATTTTGTCGAGGGTTGATCTCTGGTTGGGAGGGTAGCTTACCCTTTTCCCGGGCTTCTATCTGATTCACCACTTGAGCTATTTGGCTCACTTGAGTTTCTAAGTTCTTGATACTCGCCTTGGCTTCATCTTGGAATTTCTCACTTTTCTCCGCACACATGCCCAACCGGTGAATGGCTTGCATTACCTCATCCTTTGTTAGCCCCGAGCTCTCCCCTTGGACTCGGGGTTTGTGTTGGAGCCTTTGAAATTGTTGTTGAGGTGGCATTTATTTTTGTTGATGAGGCCGGTACGGTTGAGGGTTTTGGCTTCCTTGAGGGTTTCCATACCGGAGGTTTGGGTTTTCACGATTTCCCAAATTGTATGGCCGGTTTTGGTGCCCTTGATAACCTTGCTAGCCTTGGTGACCTTGGTAGCCTTGCCCACCTTCATATCCTTGGTTACCTTAGTAGCCTTGATTTCCGTGGTATCCCATGGAACTCACCTCCTTGACATAGTCCTCTTGCAAAGTAGGGCAAGTGTCCGTAGGATGCGCCAAATAACAAATTTCACATGATTTAACATGTGGCGCATTCCCGGGCTTCATCATCAATGATTTCACCATAGATGAAAGGGCCGAGACTTGGTCCTCGAGCTTCCCACTATTGGAAGAGTCACTTTCAGGCATTGGATTTCTCCTTCTCAAATCGGCCCTTGAGCTAAAGTTTCTTAATTCTTCTGCTAGCTCCTCATACAATTGCATCACTTTGGATGAAGTTTTGTTCCCAAGAGTGCCACCACAAGAACTTCTTACCAATATTTGATCCTCATCAAGAAGTCCATTGTAGAGGTAATAAACCAAATCTCCCTCCGAATAACCATGGTAAGGGCAACTTGCAAGAAGCTTCTTGAACCTCTCCCACTAGTCGAAGAGAGATTCTTCATGCCATTGGAGGATGTTTCTTATATTCTTCTTCAAGGCGATGGATCTCGATGCTGGGGCTAGAAACTTCATTTTCATATTGAGCCAACTCTTGATGCTCTTTGGTGGTAGGTAGTGCAGCCAATCTCTTGCACCATCCCTTAGTGTGAACGGGAATGCCTTCAACTTATAGAAATCTTCATCCACTCCATGGGGGACCGTACCACCACAAAGAAGTGAAATTTGGTGAGGTGTTTGTTGACATTATCCCCTTGCCTACCAAGGAAGATGGGTAGATTGTTGATGAACCCGGTCTTTAGCTCAAAATGTCCATTCGATCCAACCACGGGATACTCAATGCACATTGGTTGTTAATCGAGGTTGGGGGCCATGATGTCTCTTAACGATGTTTGCCCTAAAGGAATCTCCCTTTGTTGGAGAGGAGGATGTTGAGGTCCCCCTCCCGGATGCTCATCTTCATGCTCAAGTTGATGTTCCATAGAGGAAGAAGTATCCACAAAATGGTCACTAGGAAGGGTGTTATTCACACTTTCCAAAGAGAGCCTCCTAGCCCGTATCAAATTCAACTCTAACTCGGGGTCATAGTGTATGGGTTTATGTAAAGACGATCGCGTACGAACCATACACCAAGAACTTGAACAATACGTGTCCAAGCCAAGTGAAAATGGCAAATCAACTAAAAAAATAAATAAAAGCAAACTAACAAATATTTACAATAAGCATATAATCACACATAATATGCCCAAACACTTAAAAATAAACGCCTCTTCCCCGACAGCGGCGCCAAAATATGGGAGGTCGTCGTCATACCTCTCAAAGTTAATACTTTTAAGCTCGGATGCTTCCTATCTACAATTAAGTAGATAATGATAGGTCGGGTCGTCCACGAGAAGAGAGATCTTTTTGAGTGTTCAAACATATATAGGAGAAAACATACTAGGCATATACATACATAGATACATATAAAATCTTTTAAACAAATGGGGGGGGGGGTTGGTTGGTTTTTGAGCCTAAGTTATGAAATTGAAAGAAACCAATTAGCAAAGTAAGAGAACTATGGTAATCATGCAATACAACTAAAGATACGATGTAAATGATGATTAACGAGGCCTTGGGAGCAATCGACTTCCACTTCCAAATTTCCTATAGCTCATTGATTCGTTCACTCATTCAATTACATTTATTGTCTATGGGGAATGTTATCACTTATCATTCAAAGATCAACATTCATTCCTCCTTAAGAATAGTTTGCAAAGACAAATAGCAACCATTTGTAAACCTCATTGATGATCACCAAAGACAAACAACATCATAGGGGTATTTGTTCAATGGCATTTCACCCGAAGGACCTTAGGTTTGATAACAACAAGCCTTCTACCAAAGACATAGTCATTTGACCAAACAAAGCATTTATTAGGTTAAACTTAGAACAAACAACATTCAAGGTTCAACATTTCTTTGCATCTATATGACAAATATGAAAACAATCCACATTAGCATACTCATCTAGCAAGAATTACCACATATTATACACAAGAAGTTCTAAATCCATGCTTTTGGATTTCATATCAAATGAGTTAAGAAATTTTCAACTTTCCTAACACTCTAACATTTCAATCTTACAAACATTTCATATACTCAAACTACCCATGGTATAAATGAGGTAAAACACAACATTAATGGCATAATAAATGCTCTCCAATAAATGTTCATAAATGAGCAAATATTGAATCTTACTACATAATTTTGGAAGCTTCAATGAATTGCTCCCAAGAACTAGATTTAGCTACAAGAGTTCATACTAATTAATGCTAACAAACCAAACATAATACAAGAGAATTTAAAGATGAAAAATGATAGAAACTAGGGTTAGAAATAGTACCAAAAACGCAGGAAGAAGAGATGTGAATGATGGGAAAGAGAGTGCTATTTATAGTACACAAAGGATAATGTTAGGTTCTAGCCAACCGTTGGTCGCGACTCGCGACGGGCTCCAAAACTTAACCTTATTTTCTTTTCTTCTTCTTGTGGTAAACACTTATCTTCACAGTGATTCCTATCATTTTTCAAGTCTTCAACTCTTTGAAGAAAGTCTTTAAGGTCTTCAAAAATGGTCTTTGACGGCCTCCGGTGTTCAAGTCTTCGTGTCTTCGAAGCAAGTCTTCGAAAAGTGATCTTTTAATTGCCTCCGGTCTTCAATCCTCCATGTTTTTCTGTTGTCATGCAAAATCCACTTAGAAGAGGTAAAAGAGCGTAAAGTTGCTCTTACCTCTCCTAAAAGAATTTCAAGGTAAAACACAAGCTCTTGATAATAAAAGAGCACAAAAGTGACCCAAAAAAGTACTAAATTATGCAAATAAAATGAACATATCACAGCCCTCAAAAGGTTAGTAAGAATTGTAGAAAATATTTCCAAACAAATGATGAAAAGATAGGGTGATAGAGGATCACCTTGTCGGAGACCTTGTTGTGGCTATAAATTTCCCAGTTCACCACCATTCAAAATAAAAGAAAAAGATACTGAAGAGATACACTGATCAATAAGGCTCACAAACTGATGCGGAAAACCCAACTGTGAAAGAGTAGTTAATACAAACTTCCATTCAATCCGATCAAAAGCTTTACTCATATCCAATTTCACACTCATACAACCCTTTAAACCTGTATTTCTCCCCTTCATAGTGTGATGCAATTCATGCGCGATCAGGACATTATCAGTAATGAATCGTCCAGGGACAAAAACAGATTGAGAGTCAATATTAGTAGCTTAACTAATTTATGGGAATTTTAATGTTTCTTAATTTATTTGTAATCATTCAATTTTGATGTTTATATTAATAAATTTATTTAATGTTTAACTATTCAACCTAATATTTATTTATTTTCATTTTTTAAAACTATTATAATTGGTATGTTATTATTTGGATGCGATATTTAGGCACCAATCCAAATCGCAACATGTCTCTTTAAGGAAATTTGAATGTACGACCACTGATCAAACCATAAAATTTTTTATGTGGAGGAAGCGAGTATGTGAGCAATCGAACGTCGACCCAACTAAACAAACCTGATAATGGGACAAAAATTCAAAAATGAGACAAACTATCTCCACCTTTAAGGTCATCTCGGGTCGATGTTGTGCCAGTCCATCTGTAAAACCCAACGATACCATTGCGGTAGCACCATTGTCGAAATCACGACCTTCTTCAATTGGAACTTTATGACCCAAATTCAAACATGGAACTATGTCGACGAGGAAGATGAAGTTTCCCAGTGACAACACACAACGATGGCTGGGCGGTTATGTTTTTGTTTATGTTTACAAATCGATCCTTGAATTTCAACATTTTCCCCAAAAGATAATAATTAATCCCACAGTTCCACAATAAACCTCCTAATTTGACTTTTAAGAGTCAATTGCACTAATATTTGAGTACTAATATATTTGTTTATGTATGTCAAAAACTTATGAAAAATCAATAATTTCAAAATATATGATATTTAATGGTTGAAATTGGTTTGGTTTGATGGCAAAGTCTTGGAAAAGACCGTCTTTCCATAGTCTTATGGAAAGACGAGATTTAATTAGAATAACAAAGGTAAAATGTCTTAGTTGCAATATTTAAAATTTATTATGCAACATGTAGTAGTTATAAAGTTTATAACCCGATTCACGCAACACGAGAATTTTATCTTCATTTCTTTTTATTTGCAGTTTAAACCCTTTTCAAGAGACGGACTCTGGTTTGATTTTATAAAGTCAAATTAGAAAATTTATTCTGGGACGGAGGTGGTATATTTTATTCCCAGAACTTAAAGCTCTTATTTTATGTTTATAATATATATGTTTTACCTTTGATCTTACTATAAGATGGTGTTGTAGGTTACAGACTCAAAATCTAATGTAACTACAAACTAGATAGTACATACGTTTTCTTTACATTTTTTTTCCATTTGAAGAAAAAAAAATAAAGAGTCCGTCTCTTGAAAGACGGTGTTTCCATAAGTCATGGAAAGACCAATGTTTAAGTAAATTAGAAGAGATGAAGATAAATTTTTCGGCTAGCATGAATCGAGTTTTAAACTTTAGAAAAAAAGTATTTTTATAACCCTACCGAGTTGACATAAGTGCCAATATAACCTTTCAATATTCGAAAGTCCCAATATAACCCTATCTAGTTAGTGAAAGTGCCAATATAACCCTGCCCGACAACTTTTAGCCGGAATGTTATAAAATTACATGTTTACCCTTCTAAAAATATTAAAATACAATTTTTTTTGGAAATGACGTTATTACTCGTCGTCGGACCGTTGCCGGATTAGGTAGGGTTATATCTGCACATTATGAAAACTGGTAAGGTTAAATCAGCATATTCCTAAAATTTATAGGGTTATATCAGCATATTAGTAAAAAAATATAGGGTCATATCAGCACATACTATAGAATATAGGGGTTTTAATGATGTTTTGTTTATTTTGTTGTGTTTAGTTTGGATTGATGATTGGATGACCTTTGGTGTTGTGTGTGATTGTTATTTTGCTGTGTTCTTCGACTTAGGGTTTTTAATGTTGATAAGTTTTGAAATAATGCTATGATATGTGATAATGGTGTTTAATATTAATGGTGATGTCATGATGTCAAATTTTATGTTGTATAAGATATTTTTACAATGTTATAATGGTGTATATGATGATGTGGTCGCCCGTTCAGGCCAGCCGAGTACCACACACTTAATATTTATAATATGTGCTGATATAACCCTATAAGTTTAAAAAATGTGCTGATATAACCCTACAAACATTACAAATGTGCTGATATAACCCTACAAACATTAGGAATGTGCTGATATAACCTAATACGATTTCATAATGTGTTGATATAACCCTACCTGTTCTGACGGCGGTCCGACGATGGTCCGGTGGTGGTCCGGTGGTGGTCCGGCGAAATATGAGGGTAAAATTATCCACATAATTTCAGAGTTAGCCCAAAGGGTATTTTGGTCAATTTACATAGAGTTAACGCTAGAAAATTGAGGTCAATGCCGGAAATGGGGTCTGCGAGTTATATTGGCACTTTCATTAACTAGTTAGGGTTATATTTGCACTAAAAACTATCATAGGGTTATATTGACACTTACTCAAGTAGATAGGGTTATGTTGGTTCTCCTAAACTTTATTACTACTAGACATTGCATAATAAATTTTAATATTGCAACTTAAACCTTTTACGTCTTATTATTTTAGTTAAGCCCCGTCTTTCCATAAACATATGGAAAGACCGTCTTTCCCAAAATTTTACCTAAAATAAAAAAACAAATATTTGTTAGATAAAATATTAAATATTTCCCGAAATGTAACTACCATGCAATAGTAAATAAATAAAAAGGCAAGATCTTGGCAGAAGCTGACCACTCTAACTTTCCTCTCAAACTTATATTTATTCTTGTCTAACGATTAGAATGGTTATGAAATATTCTAGTAATTTTTAGGTCCAGATTATAATTATATAGCATTAATTACTGTGATTCCGTCAACGGTGATGTAAAACAAAGTTTGCGTATTTTATATGTTGATTTAATTATAATTATTTCATGGGGTCACTGATAGTTTAAGACTCTAGTTATATATCTTATAAATTGATTTAAACATTTTATTTATGTTTAAAGTAATTTTGTAGTAACATATTAATGTGTCAATAGTACACCAAATGAGTTGCATTAATTTTACGTAAACATGTTAATATGTTGCAACATGTATTGCTTTAGCGCCGGTCTAACATTTTTTCTACTTTTGAAAAATAAAAAATTAAATACTTATACTCCTTATAATTTGGCAAAGTTTTAGGAAAGATAGAGTTTAATTAGAATAATAAAAAAATAAAAGGCTATAGTTGTAATATTAAAAATTTATTATATAGCGTGTAGTAATTATAAAGTCTATGACTCGATTAATGCAACCAAATTTTTTTATTTTCATTTATTCTAATTTGCAGTTTAAACGTTAGTCTTTCCGCTTATGAAAATAACGCATTTCAAGAACAAACTCTTATAATTTTATCTTTAAACTCTGTCAGATTCTTCATTTTACAGAAAATAATATTTATTTTTGTATTTCAATTTAATAGTTTGTTATATATTTATCCTCTTGTAGGAAATAAGGGTAATGATCTGTAGGTTTATTCATGAGTTCAGGATACATTATATAGTAGTACAGGATACCTATCCTAGTTAGGAGAACGTAACAGAATACATCTACAATTATGGTAGGAATACAAATCCAATTCCAATACCAATACTTAATTAATACTAATTCCATAACAACTATAATACTAATTCTATAACACTCCTCCTCAAGTTGGAGCATGCGGATCTAAAATGCCCAACTTGCCAAGTAAGGAATGAAACTGGTTACATCCGAGAGCTTTGGTGAACAAATCCGCAGGTTGATCAACCGTACGAATATGTTGAGTAACAATAGCGCAAGATTGAACAAGATCTCGAACAAAATGACAATCAACTTCAATGTGCTTAGTACGTTCATGGAAAACCGGGTTGGCTGCTATGTGAATAGCTGATTGACTGTCACAAAACAATTTCATAGGAAAAGTGTGCGAAACCCCTAAGTCTTTCAGCAATGACCGAAGCCATAATAACTCACAGCAGGCAACTGCCATAGCGCGATACTCTGTTTCAGCAGAAGACCGAGAAACAGTAGGTTGCTTCTTAGTCTTCCAGGAAACTGGAGAATCACCAATCATAACAAAATATCCGGATAAGGAACGCCTAGTTATAGGACAGGCGGCCCAATCTGAATCACAATAAGCAGTTAATTGAAGAGTACTACGAGAAGAGAGAAATAAACCTTGACCAGGATGACTCTTCAGATAGTGCAAAACACGAACCGCAGCTTGCCAGTGAGGAACACAAGGCGACTTCATGAATTGCGCAAGAGTATGAACTGAATAACTAAGTTCAGGACGAGTAATAGTTAGATATATCAGACGCCCAACTAAGCGGCGATACTGCTCCGGGTCATGGTAGGCTGGACCTTCAACACGTGCCAAATCATGTTGTTGCTCCATTGGAAAATCAATTGGTTTAGAAGCAGATAAACCTGTATCAGATAGAATGTCCAAATCATATTTCCTTTGCGAGAGAAACATCCCCTCCGGTCTTCTAGCAATCTCTATGCCCAAGAAATACTTAAGCAAACCAAGGTCCTTCATGTGAAAACAAGAACCCAAGTATGTCTTGAACGCGGAGATGAGCGAAGAAGAACTACCAGCAATGACCAAATCATCCACATAAACCAGAACATGTAAAGACTGTGATCCATTGGAAAAGACAAATAAAGAGTAATCTGCCTTACTTTGAACAAAACCAAATGTCTGTAAAGCCTGCGCCAGTTTAGCAAACCAATTCCTAGGAGCTTGACGAAGACCATAAAGAGATTTCTGAAGGCGACAAACCTGACCAGGCGGAACCACATAGCCAGGTGGGGGTCGCATGAACACTTCTTTATGTAAATCACCATGCAGGAAAGCATTATGAACATCCATTTGATGCAATTCCCAACCACGTATAACAGCAACTGACAGGAACAAGCGAACGGAACTCATCTTTGCGACTGGAGCAAAAGTCTCTGTGTAATCAATTCCTTCAATCTGGCGGTTTCCAAGAACCACGAGACGAGCTTTGTAACGTTCAATGGTACCGTTAGAGCGAAACTTCGTTCGGTAAACCCATTTACAACCAATGGCCTTTTTATGCGCAGGCAAAGGAGACAAAGTCCAAGTCTGATTGCGCTCTAGGGCAGTGAGCTCCGCAACCATAGCGTCTCGCCAATAAGAATGACGGGAAGCCTCAGAGTAAGTAGTAGGATCTGCACTAGAAGTTACAGCACCCAAAAATCTAGTATGCAGACTAGAAAAATTATCACAATTTACATAATCAGTAAGAGGGTAGAGAACACCTGAGGATAGTGATGACGTATGGGGGAACGTAGTCGAAGAGGGGGGGTCTTCAGTAACAAGAGCATAAGTAGAATCATCACAATCATAATCAGCCAAATACGGCGGTGGACGTCGAGCAAGAACACTCTGTCTGGTGGATGGTGGATTATTGGCAGCAGGCGGAGGAGGACCGGTGTCGGGAGGCGGTGGGACGCCCGCGGTGGCTGGAATTAGTTGGATGCCGTTGAATGACGTGTCTCACCGGCGTTGACTGGAGCTGATCCACCGGTGGTGACCCACCGGCATTGACCGGCGTTGACCCACCAGCGTTGACCGGCATTGACTCGCTGGTGTTGACCGCCCATTGACCGGCATTGACTGGTCGGAGTTGACCCGCCGTTGACCGGAGTTGACCGGTCGGAGTTGACCGGCGTTGACCGGGCAGAGTTGACCGTAGCTGACCGGTCGGAGTTGACCGGTCAGTAATGACTGACGGAAGGGCGGCCGGCGGTTGATCGAAAAAGTCGTATGGTTCCGGTGAGTAGGAGGAAGAAACCGGCGGTGCAGTGGTGACGCCGCCAGGTTCATCTGTATAAGTGGATTGCGGAGATGCAGAATACGGGAACTGGTCTTCAAAGAAATCAGCATCCCGAGTGTTAAAGATAACTCGGGAGTCCAAGTCGAGAAGACGATAACCTCTCTTTCCGGCAGGATAACCAAGGAACAAACACCGACGGCTTCTTGTGCAAACTTGTCACGGTATCTTGGAACACGAGCAGCAAAACACAAGCATCCAAATACTCGTAAAAGAGAGTAATTTGGCGCCTGTCCATAAAGTAACTAAAAGGGAGTACGACCGTTGAGAAGCTGTGTCGGTGTTCGGTTGATCAGGTAGGCAGCAGTAAGAACACATTCTCCCCAGAAGTCAATAGGAAGATTGGCTTGAAACCGTAAAGCTCGCGCTACATTGAGTAAGTGACGATGCTTTCTTTCAACTCGACCATTCTGCTGCGGAGTATCCACCATAGATGTCTCAAAAATAATCCCAGATGCAGCAAAGTGAGATCGGAGAGGCAAAAATTCAGTGCCGTTATCAGCCCGAACTCGTTGGATTGTTTTACCCCACTGGTTCCTGACTAAAGCACTAAATTCTAAAAATCTAGAAGCCACTTCAGATTTAGCTACTAACAAATAAATCCAAACAGCTCGGGAATAATCATCTACGATTGTCAAAAAATAAAATGCACCACTAGAGGATGGAGTACGATAAGGTCCCCAAACATCACAATGTACTAATTGAAATAATGCAGTAGCATGTGTAGAACTTAATGGAAAACTGTGTCTAGTCTGCTTTGCTCTATAACAGACAGAGCAAGGTATAGTAGTATTATTGGTGCTAAAATCAAGATTAGGAATAGAAGACAACACCGTGGATGATGGATGACCAAAACGCTGATGCCATAAATCAGATGAAGAAACTGAAGCAACTGTCGGAATAGATTGCAGGATATGAGGACGAAGGCGAGTATCCAACAGACGAAGCCAATAAACCCCCCCTTTCTGTTCACCCACGCCAATCACTATCCCCATACTGATTTTCTGTAAAATGCAATATTTTTCAGTAAACAAGACTAGATATTTTAGGGCAGATAACAATCTAGAACAGGATAATAAATTGCATCGCAAAGTAGGTATGTAGAGCACATGAGGAAGGGTGACATCACCAAAACAAATAGACCCATATTGTGTAGCAGACGATACAGATCCATCAGGTAGTATAACATTCACAGTGTTGGTAGCAGTAGTAATATCAGTAAGAGAACCTTTGTCACCAGTCATGTGATATGAGGCTCCCGAATCAAGAATCCAAGGTAAAGTAGACTTACCGGACCCATGGTCAGATAATGAATCAAACTGATTAAATAAATGTATGGTCGTACTCCATTGGTCGTCAGACAGAGCAAGACCAAAATCAGATCGTGTAGGTAAGCCAGAGGAGGCGGTCACCGCAAACCCTTGCGGCGACGTCACTACGCCGGCGAAAGTAGCCATAACACAAATGGCAATCAAATGGATAATAAGATAATAAGATAATAAGTAGTCAAAAACCGAAGCGAACCGGACTGCTGAAGGGGACACGAAGCGGCAATCGCCGGATGGTGGTGATGGCGAGCTCGGTGGTGGGCAATCTCCGGATGGCGAGCTCGGTGGCCGGCAGACGGAGTCGGGAGCGGAAGCAGGAAACGGCCGGCGAAGCGGGAGCAAGACCGGTGGCGTGGCGGTGGCAGGGCCGGCGGCGAGGCTGAAGAAGTTTTGGTTTTTTTTAAGGGTAAGAAAGAAAGGTAGTCCGGATCGGCAGCGCGTGGAAGTCACGCACTGACGACTGTGGAAAATTTTCTGTTTCAGATTTCAGAATTTTAAGCTCTGATACCATGTAGGAAATAAGGGTAATGATCTGTAGGTTTATTCATGAGTTCAGGATACATTATATAGTAGTACAGGATGCCTATCCTAGTTAGGAGAACGTAACAGAATACATCTACAATTATGGTAGGAATACAAATCCAATTCCAATACCAATACTTAATTAATACTAATTCCATAACAACTATAATACTAATTCTATAACACCTCTTGATTCAAATTTCTCTTTAGAAATATAGGAATTTAGCTTTTCTATGTGAAAGGTAAATCTCAATGATGATATTCATGTACTCTATAAAATATATGTTTATATAGAGTACAAATGATGAATAGAAAAGAGTTCTACCATGACTCTAATCTATGATGGACCTAGAATGCAAGACATTGCATTGTGGTTGACGAAGGGATTTTCTGCAATTATTTAAGACTTATTATTTATTGATGGGCTGTTGTGAAAATATAGGATCTTTGTCTTTCTTTTCTTTTATTTTCTCTCCTGCACCCCTTTCTTTTTACTTTTTGCTCAAGTGGGTTTTCCATCTTTTCTTTTTTCTGCTTCCAGCCGCATATTCTTCCATTTTTCTTGCCCGTGTGATTATCCTGAAATTCAGGGAGCGTGATTTTTGCCGGATTTTGGGGAATCACTCTTCTCCAATCCACTCTAATTTTCCTCTTTACTTCACCCCACCCCTTCTTCCCCGTACATTCTTCTTCCTCATCATCTCATCTCATTTACAAACCCACAAGATGATAAACTCAATTTAGATGCTCAAGTTAGAGATTGTTGATTACATGTTGAAAATTTATGATAAGGTAAGACAAATTTCTCTACTGCAAGCAATTTGTAGGCTCTCTTTTAGGTTATTGTTGTTAGGAGGTTATTGTTGTTAGGAAGTTATTATTGTTACCGTTTCCGTGGATGATATATTGCAAATTATGATGATTAATGTTTGCTTCAAGATGCCACTCTATTTTAACCATCAGGAAACTATTGATCATATTTTTAATAAATGTCATGTCATTGAGAAACTTTGCTTACTTGCTAGAAATAAATGACCATACATGTGATCATATATTTGACAAATTATCTTGGTACTGGTCGAACACAGCTTTCTCAAAAACAAAAAATAAAATTCCTCAGATCCTACCATCTTTACTTTGTTGGATAGTGTGAACAAATAGATGTTCAACTGTGTATGATTACAAAAAAGTGAGGGCAGACAGTATGATTTTTGAATTGAACAGAATATTGGCTTATATTCGTACTGTACATCCTCAGGTTATATATAGAGATTGTGACTCATTAGTTTTAAAAGGACTAATCCCAGTGCAGAAGCAACCAAAATCTAAAATCATTTGAACCTATAAATGGGAACCATCAGACTTAGGGTATAAACTGAACATAGATGCCATACACTCCCATTTTTCTTACTCTAAAGCTGGAATAATTGTCAGAAACAAGGAATGCATAGTCAAAATGGCAGCAATAGATAGCATACCATCAGCAGACTCGCCATTGGAGGCGAAACTTTTGGCCATTAGATCAGGCCTTCACTTATCCAGGCTAAATAACTTTCACCCGTTGATAATTGAAACTGATTCTATGCAGGCTGCAGATATACTACAAGGAAGGAAAACATCACCATGGAAGATCAGGAAGTTATGTTGGCAGATCAATGATGATGCAGCACACATAGGAGCCACATTTCAACACATCTTCAGACAACAGAATCAGGCTGCGCACAAACTTGCACATATGGCAATCACCCTAGATACTCAATTGATCACAATCTTACAAGCTCAGGACTTAAACCAGAGAGTCAAAGCAGCAATCACGGCAGATCAAATGCGACTGCTGAACATTAGAGTTCACCACTAAAAGTTTGTGGAATATTGGGTGCCTCGAGCACTCGAACATTAGAGGACTCGAGCTCGAACCCAGGTACCTCGAGCCCTCGAACCCTCAAACCTCGAGCCCTCAAACTTGGTCCCTCGAGCCCTCGAACCTGAGCCCTCGAACCTGGTCATTCGAGCCCTCGAACCTGGTCCCTCGAGCCCTCAAACCTGGTCCCTCGAGCCCTCAAACTTCAACTCTAGAATGCTCGAGCACTCCAACTTCAACACTAGAATGCCTTAAGCATTGAAGCTCCAGTAAACGAACACTTGCCTTCAACCTTCAGCCTTGAGTCCTTGAACTCCAGTCTCGAACCTTGAGACTCCTTCCTCGAGACTCATGCGTCCAGCCATCGAACAGCCTCTGGGCCTTGAGGTCTTTAACATCTTGCAGCCAGTCCTCCAAGATCCTGCCTCAGGTCTCGAGGTCTCCAATATCCTAGAGGTCTCGAGCATCTTACCTTATGCCTCCAGTCCTACAAGATCCTATCTCATGCCTGGAGGTCTCGAACGTCGAACCCTACAATCAGGTGGCGGTGAAGACAAGACCGGACAAAAGATGGAAACATGTTCCTTTTTTATACTTAGAGCTTTTTTATCGATCTAGCCATTTACCCATGTTAACACGAGGGGTGGAGACATGGAAAATGGAATCATCGACAAAATCGCCCTAAGTAGATTTTTGTTCGGGCAATTCTTTATTGCAGCAACTTACCCTTTTGTAAAAAGTCTTCAAAATAAATTTTGAAGCAACATATTCTAAAAGAATCATTTTTTGCGTTTTCAAGTTTGGGGAACCTAAAAAATATCCCTCCCATTCTTATGGGTTAACTTAAAAAAAAGGCTTAGTAAATGTGAGGTTTTGGATCTCCTTGTGATGTTAGAGTAAATCATGATTGATTTTATTTGATTGATTTGATTGATTCTGGATAAGTCTTGTTGAATAATCCAGAGTCTTAGTAGTACTCGATTTCCTTTTGTATTCTATTTAATCATGTCAGCAATAGATTATTTCCTTACGACAAATACGTCTTATCATGGTATCATAGTAGTGTTCTGATTCACCTTCCAAAATCTAGAAAATTTTGGCTGCCCTTGTCCTTCTCCCTACAGCAACCGACCTTCTCCTTTCCCCTCTCCTTTCCGACAATTTTTTTTCCGATGTCACTCTCATCATAGCTAGTGAAAATTTATCATTCAATATCCTTCTTCAAATGATGCAAACCAAGCTCAATAAGTACAAACTTTCATCTCTGGAAACGTCAGATTAAATATGTCCTCAGACCTCAAAAGCTAAGCTGTTTAGTAGTACTCTATTTCATTTTGTATTGTATTTAATCAAGTCAGCAATGGATTAGTTCCTTACGGCAAATACGTCTTATCATATAAATATGGGGCATCCAAGTTATTTAAAGGATAGTTATCCTGGATTTATCTTAGTTTCAGTTTTAATGGTTGATTCAACACTTTTGGGGAGTGTTTGGACATATATGAGTATTTTTTTGGAATCTACTTTTTGACTTTTGGCAAGCTCATAGGATTTTAGAGAGTCTACAAGAGATCTGATCCCAGTTTTGATGCATTCATGTATAATTGGTGTATGTATGTCTGGCCCTGATCAGCCTGCTTCTGTTGCTGCACCAAGTTCAACTCCCGAGCCTACACCAACCGGCAGCTTAGTATGCCCCTCCAGCTCCTCCTTCTGTCCAAGAAGTATATAATGCATTCATCTCTTCTTGGTTTCTTTGTTAAATGTATATGGTACGGAGTTCATTTATATAGTTCCTGTCTGGTTGTAGACCAGTATGGTGAAGTTGCAGCCATTGTGGCCTTGGTGTTTTAAGAAACACAAGATATTTAAGTATAATTGGATTTGATTCGAGTAAATGTGAGCTCGAGATGTAACATGTTTGGTGGTGCAGAATGTATGCTTGTATAAACCATCTACGAGTTTGGAATGTATGCTTGTATAAACTATCTACGAGTTTACAATTTTACTATAAGTATTTAAATTGTGTTGGTCAAAATTTTGATAACTAACATGTCGTATCATGGTGTGGAAAGATGTACAGTTCAGAGTTCACTATAATTCGGATAACTACGGTACACTGAATATGAAAAATGTAATTATTCATGTGGAAAGATGTTGTTTCATAATTCATTTCCAATAACTAGGGTACATTGAATGTGGAAATTCAATCATTCATGTGGAAAGATGCGTCGTATTGGATGGTGGGTTAGAATTAGGGGTGAGCAAAAAATTCGAAAACCAAATTGAAAATCGATTATCTGAATATTAAATAAATCGAATCAAATTGAATATTCAAATATTTGAACCGATTAAATCGAATTATGAATATGGTTTGTGGTTTGGTTTTTGGTTTCTAAACACAAACTGAAAATCGACCCAAAAAACGAATTACAAATATTAAATCATTAAATATGAGTATGTCTCTTGAAAAACAATCTCCATAAGCAATGGAAAAATCAAGGTTTAAAGTGCAAATTAGAAGAAATGAAGATAAAATTTTTGGGTTGCATGAATCGGGTTATAAACTTTATAACTAGTACACTTTGCATAATAAATTTTAACATTGCAATTAAGACATTTTACCTTTTATGATTTTAATTAAACATCATATTTCCATAAGTCTATAGAAAAACGATCTTTCCCAAGACTTGGCCATTTAAGGCAAAGACCGTCTTTCCATAAACTTATGGAAAGATGAGGTGTAATTAAAATAATAAAAGGTAAAATGTCTTAGTTGTAATATTAAAAATTAATTATGCAACGTGTAGTAGTTATAAAATTTATAACCCGATTCATACAACCCGAAAATTTTATCTTTATTTCTTGTAATTTGCAATTTAAACCTTGATTTTTCCATGACTTATGGAAAGACTGTCTTTCAAGAGACGGACTCATACTTTAAATGAAAAAAAATAAAGGGGCATCCTAAGAAAATTTAAGCTAACTTAGCTTAATTGTATATCTTAGTTTCTAATTGTCTATTTAGTATTTCTTCAAAACTATTTGATTGAATAATTTGGCAACTTAACATGCATAGATTATGATTCATTATGTTTAGACTTTGATGGATTTTTAGTTTTTAATAAGCACAAAATTATGAGTTCATGTTGTTTAGGTAGGAAATGTCATGTTTGTTCTGTTTTTCCTCAGAGAATGCACCAATTATGATTGTATGTATAATATTTTGGTAATCAGTAATTTATGTTTATTTATAGTTTTTTTTCTCCAATTTGGTTTATTCAAATATATTTGAATAAAAATGAAAAACTAAAAAACCGAATTTGAATAAATCGAATTTGATTTTGCCAAATATGGTTTGGTTATTGGTTCATGGGTTTGTAAAAGGTCAACCCGATTAAATCAAACCAAATAAACCAAAATATTCGAAAACCGACCCGATGCCCACCCCTAGTTAGAATTGTATCAGGTGCATGCATCGTAAGCATGGTAGCCTATAACCCACAGATTCCACGATGAGTAGCATATTCTCGTGACATCTCATATATAAACATGTATATGCATGCACCGAAACACAAGAAAAAACTGAGAATTTTCTCAGCCATATATAAAACCAAAAATACAGTTACTCAAAATTATTCTCCTGATTCAAGTTTAGAATATGAGGGTGTCTCAATTATTTTATCCCCGAAGGGAATTCGTGTAACCCAAGATTGTATTATGGTTGAATTACTCTTTAAGGAAAGTGTACGTAACGCGACTCATATCGATATCCAAGAAAATTTTACCAAAATCATCCAAGATTGATTCTATCATTCCATTGGAATGCATTATTACAACATCTAATTGGGAGGTCGTCGTCGTACCTCTCAAACTTAATACTTTTAAGCCCCAATGCTTCATATCTACAATTAAGAAGATAATGGCAAGTCGGGGTCGTCCACGAGAAGAAGGATCTTTTCAAGTGTTTAAACATATATAGGAGAAAACAAACTAATCATATACATACATAGATACATATAAAAACATGTAAACAAGGGGGGTTTGGGTGGTTTTTGATCCTAAGTTATCAAATTGAAATACAAAAACTAGCAAAGCAAGAGAACTATGCTAATCATGCAATACAACTAATGATACGATGCAAATGATAATTAACGAAGCCATAGGGGCAATCACCTTCCACTTTCAAACTTCATATAGCTCATTGATTCATTCACTCATTCAATTACATTTATTGTCTATGGGGAATGTTATCACTTCTCATTCAAAGATCAACATTCATTCCTCCTTAAGAGTAGTTTGCAAAGACAAACAACGACCATTTGCAAACCTCATTGATGATCACCCTAGACAAACAACATCGTAGGGGTATTTCATCAATGACATTTCACCCAAAGGACCATAGGTTTGATAACAACAAGTCTTCACCAAAGACATAGTCATTTAACCAAACAAAGTATTTATTAGGTTAAACTTAAAACAAACAACATTCAAGGTTCAACCTTTTCTTTGCATCTATGTGACAAATATGAAAACAAACCACATTAACATACTCATCTAGCAAGAATTACCACACATTATACACAAGAAGTTCTAAATCCATGCTTTTGGATTTCCATAGCAAATGAGTTAAGAAATTTGCAACTTTTCTAACACTCTAACATTTCAATCTTACAAACATTTCATATACTCAAACAACCCATGGTATAAATGAGGTAAAACACAACATTAATGGCATAATAAATGCTCTCCAATAAATGTTCATAAATGAGCAAACATAGAATCTTACTACATAAGCTTGGAAGCTTCAATCAATTGCTCCCAAAAACTAGATTTGGCTACAAGAGTTCATACTAATTAATTCTAAACAACCAAACATAATACAAGAGAATTCAAAGATGAAAATGGAAGAAAATAGGGTTTGAAATAGTACCAAAAACACAGATGAAGAAGATATGAATGAGAGGAAAGAGAGTGTTATTTATAGTACAAAAAGGATAAGGTTAGATTCTGGCCACTCGTTGGTCGCGACTCGCGACGGGTTCATTGCGACTCGCGATGGGCTCACAACGAGGCCATCGCGACTCACAATAAGTGCCCGAATTTAACCCTATTTTCTTTTCTTCTTCTTGTGGTAAACATTTATCTTCATAGTAATTCCTCTCATTTTTCAAGTCTTCAAGGTCTTCAAAAAATAGTTTTCGATGGCCTCCAGTCTTCATTTCTTCGAAGCAAGTCTTCAAAAGTCTTCAAAAATGTGATCTTTAGTGGCCTCCTGTCTTCATGCCTCCGTGTTCTTCCCTTGTCACGCAAAATTCACTTAGAAGAGGTAAAAGAGCGTAAAGTTTCTCTTACCCCTCGTAAGAGAATTTCAAGGTAAAACACAAGCTCTTGATAATAAAAGAGCACAAAAGTGACCCAAAACAGTACTAAATTATGTACATAAAATGGACATATCAAACCTCCCCACACTTAAACCTTACTCGCCCTCGAGTAAGAAAATGTCCAAGCATATGAAGGAAATGACATATCCTCATCCTAACTACTATTCCCCCAAGTCAATACCTCACGAAATTTTCAATTTCACACATCCCAATGTTAACGTCAAATGAGAAGTTTTCCACAACCACCATTCCTAAATCTACCCAAACTATATCAACCCATCAATTCATTGATATCCCTGAAACATCTCCAAATCCCTAATTGACAATTCCAAATCCAATGATACAAGGTGAAGGTAAAGACATGTATAAGGTTCAAAACACATGCTCCACTTTATATCGATGTATCAACCTAAAAACGAATCATATTAATGATCAAGAGTTTCATAACTTACTTCATCTTCTCCCGATAAATTTTCCACTCCCAAGAGGTCCTCAAGATGTCAAGCTTACCCGATCTATCCGTATGACCACCACAACCTTATGACTCCAACACTGGAAAATGAGTGAATACTTAACATTTTTCAATTTCTCTCATTTTCTCTCATTTTGCCTAGGAGCCCTTTCGGGTTTTCATCCTTGCCACACGTCATGTTTCTTTTGTCTTTCGGCATACGTCTCACCTTTTTTCACACATTTAGCCTCTAATTTTTGCCTAGGTCGCCCTCTCGAGTTTTCAACTTAGCAGGATTCTTTTTTATTTATTTATTTATTCAATTTTCAATTTTGTTTTTCAAAATTTTCAAAATTTTTTACGTTTCTCTAATCCAAAAAGTAGCAAAGTGCTTTCCAAATGTTAAGGCTAACAAAAGTATCAAAGCCAATGTTATCCAAGTACATCAAAAGAAAAACATCCCAAAACAAAAGGGAAAAATATCCAAAACAAAACAAAAGAGTTATGCAAAAGTATCTCCAAAAGTATCTTCAACCCCAATCACCTCAAAGTAGATACCCCTCCCTTCACTTAGAACACTACATTGCCCTCAATGTAGAAAATAGGGCAAAAACGCACAAAGCGAAGTATGGAAAGGGTAAGGATATGGTGCTTACAAATAACTGATGTGAGGAAGAATGGCCACCACCAAAATAGCGTTTCTGATAATGAACCAGCCATTCCGTGCTTCTCTGCCTCCTAGCTCTTCGCTTCTCTGCCTCCTAGCTCTTCGCTTCTCTGCTTCCGGATCGGGGCTTGAGACAATTCCTACCTGGGACTGCATCTCATGAATGCGAGCTGACAGGTGATCAATCTCATCATCCATGCCGATCAAGGTCTGAGAGACGAACACATTGTGCTCTAATATCATGCTGTCCTGGCGGTAGAATCCATCTTGCATATTCTGTATCATCCGCTCATAGGACTCCAGTGAAGGTTGGGAGTAGTGAGGTGGCACATCGTCCTCCTGCATTGGCTCGGTCTCTGGTGGAGGCTGCGGGGAGTAATGCTGTTGTTGCCTCTCAGAGAAAGGTAGGCTGCTATTATCGTGCTGGACAGGAGCTGGGCCAAGGTTGTGAAGCTCACATTGGAAGTCATCTCTGCATGAGGAGTCAGGTGAAATCGCCAAGTCTCCTAGAGGTGTATTAAATCATCATTTTTTTTGGCTGAGGAAGTGCCATGAATATGACCTTCCTGGCGCCATACAACCAGTGGAATAGCCTCGTGGTCCGGGTGGCACTGAGCATCTCAAGTCTAACCAACCTCTCAGCAGTAATGAGGTAGGAAGTGCACCTCCCTAAGCGCGAAAAGTCAGCCGGAAGAACCAATCCTAAGTACTCTGCTAAAAGGCCTATCATACCTCCGACCATGATCTTCCCCTTTGGCTTTCCTGCCACCTCCATGATCCTCTTTATCCACAACTCGGCCCACAACCCATATCCTAGTCCCTCACTGGTCAAGTGCCACAGAAAGTAAATTTCATTGTTAGGTACATTTTTCGGCTCCGCCGAGCAAAGTACTCTGCCGAGCAAAGTATTGTGCCAGCCAACAGTCGGTGCACATAACGAAGTGCAGGGTGGATGATGACACTGCTCTTGTCATAGGAGTTCTTTGGCCTCATGTTGATGACATTACAAAATTGTATGTCATCCTTGACTGATTGCTCATGGGCCTGTGGGTCCAACCTGGCCCATATCTCCATAGTGTCAAATCCAAATGCCTCCTCAATCTGCAACACGGTCATTTGCCTAGATATATCATCCAGGTGGAAAGAAATGTACCTCTCACATGGTTGATCATCTCTCATGCTGCAGATCCTGACTGTGGACATGAACTTTAGCGTGTATCTCCAGTAAGAGGGTGCCCTCATATTCATGAACCCTTCCATTCCCCCCTTGGCGATGAGGCATCTGACAGGCTGGGTGAGACCAAGAGCATCTAGTGTGGGTACGTCTAAAAAGCTCGTCTCCTTGAGTTGACGACTTTCCAGGCTTCCCACCTTTCAGCATAGGACCCGGTGATCCGGGTCAAACCCATGTACATATCCGGTGGGAGAGGTATATGGCTCGATTCTAGAGCCGGTGGTGGAGGCGAAGGTGGAGCGGCGATTCGCCCACCTTGGGGAGGAGCCCTGGGCCTCTTTGTAGGGGTCATATCTAACAACCACATCAAACAAGTCAAATGCACATGAATATATGCAATATTGCAAATTCATACTCAACCTTAAACTAGTTCATTATCACAAGCCAAATCAAGTTCAAGCTTACTAGTTCAAGTTTTACTCAAAATTGCACATATAATCCATATTATGTCCCACATGCCCATATTCTCAAGTCCATGAAGTTTTCACATAGTTTAAATTGGATATGCTATATCTTAACATCACAATCACGCCAAATTAGTTTAGCCACCATTAGTGCATTCACAATGTCCACATTCAAGTTACATGGCTAAACTAACCTAAGCAAAATATCATTTCAAAGCACAACAACATTTTATCCAAATAACGACTAAGTCTCATCAAGGCTCAACATGCCTCATATCTAATATAAACCACAATCCACTCTTAACCAAAGCAACACTAATAGTGCAATGCAAGCATAAGACCAATAAGAGCAACTCAATACACTCAAAGTGATTATTCATGTTATCCTACATCCAAACAAGCCGTAAATACCAAATATTCATAAAATCCTTTCAAATCAACTTGCAAGCACAATATATTGAACAAAATCTACAATGTTCCAATCAATCAAACTAACTTAAGGTATCACACAAAGTTCATACAATATCTCACAAAATAATTGATTCAATAATAATCACAAGTAAAACTTAAGAGATTAAAAAACTAGGATTAGAAAGGAGTGAAACCCACAAGCTATTTGAAGTTTGATTGCAAAAAATCACAAAACCCCCAAACTTTAGGGTTTTGTGTTCTTCAACAATTTTAGGTGGATTTGTGGGTGGAACTTGGTAGGAAGGAATGTGGGTATGGAGTGGTGGCTGTAAGCGGCGGAGGGTAATGGTTAGTGGTGGTGAGAGGCGGATGGTAATGGTTAGCGGTAGTGAGCGGCGGTCGGAAGAAGATGGGTTGGTGGAGGAGTGGAGGAATGGAGGAGAAGAGGAATAGTGGCGGAGGGAGATTGTGTTTGTGGCGACAGACTACTAACCTGGTACTTAGAAAATTATTTTGATCCTCCTCTTGTCCAAGTATTTCCTTCTTGACTTCAAGAATTTCTACCTTCAAAAGTACAATGCCTTGGCTTCAAAATTGCTACAAAATTATGGAAAAACAACCCGTGAAAAGCATAAAGCAAAACAATGAAACTAATGACAAAATCCAAAACTAAACAACATCAATGGAAATTTACGAATGACGATCTGTATGATCAAAACCAAGTTTATTTAACATCTTCGTCATGACTTACTCCCTTTTCTTGGAGTTTACTCACAAACCGGATCGAGGAGATCAAGGTCCTCTCCCTTTTTCGGCACAAAATTCTCGTGGTAAGGTTTCAAACATTGTCCATTAACCTTGAATGTATTGGACTTAGCTCGATCTATAATCTCCATCGTGCGATGCAGGAATACCTTAACCACCTCAAAAGGACCGATTTATCGGGAACTCAACTTACCTGGGAATAGGCAAACGTGGGATTGGAATAGGAGGACCTTTGGACCAACGTCAAATTCCTTCCTAATGATCATCTTGTCGTGCCACACCTTTGTCTTCTCTTTATAGATTTTGGCGTTCTCATAGGACTCCTTTCGGATCTCATCTAGTTCATCCAATTGTAACTTTCTATGCAAGTCGGCCTCATCTATATTGAGATTGAATTATTTGACCGTCCAGTAAGCCTTGTGTTGAATTTCCATCGGTAGATGACAAGGCTTACCAAACACTAACCGGTATGGTGACATACCGATTGGTGTCTTGTAATCCATCCTTTACGCCCACAAGGCATCATTCAACGAGAACTCCAATCCTTCCAGTTAGGGTTAACCATTTTTTGAAGGATGAACTTGATTTCCCGATTGGAAACTTTGGCTTGCCCGTTAGTTTATGGGTGATAAGTAGTGGATGTCTTGTGAGTGACACCATACTTCTTCAAGAGTGCCTCTATGGTCCGATTGCAAAAATGGGTGCCACGGTCACTAATCAAGGCTCGGGGTACCCCAAACCTAGAGAAGATGTTATCTTTTAGGAATTCTGCAGCCACTTTAGAATCGTTAGTCCTAGTGGGTATTGCTTCAACCCACTTCGACACATAATCAACGGCAAGAAGAATATATGCAAAGCATAAGAACTAGGGAAATGTCCCATGAGTCAATACCCCAAACATCAAAGATTTCACAATATAGCATAGCTTTTTGGGGCATCTCATTTCTAGATGAGATATTTCCTACTCTTTGACACTTGTCACAAGCCTTAAAAAATATGTATGCATGCTTATTCAAAGTAGGCCAATAAAAACCACTTTCCAAGACTTTCCTAGCGGTTCTTTTAGCTCCAAAATTACTGTTGCATGCATGAGAATGACAAAAAGTGAGAATTGAATGCACTTCATTATTGGGGATGCTTCTCCTAACAACTTGGTCTACACAATGTTTCCACAAAAAGGGATCATCCCACACATAATATTTAGCATCATTTTTTAGCTTATCTTTTCGTGCTTTAGAAAAGTGAGGAGGAAATTTACCAGAGACAAGAAAGTCCACAATGTTGGCAAACCACGGTTGGAGGTCCCTGATAGCGAACAATTGTTCATCAGGGAAATCCTCCCATAGTTGCTCCCTCATTAATAAATTTACCTCACTATCTTGGAGGGCTGGCAATCGGCTTAGGTGATCAGCCACGAGGTTCTTTGCGCCCTTCTTGTCTCACACCTCTAACTCAAATTCACTCAAGAACAGGATCTACCTAATCAATTTTGTATCAAGCAAGTAAGATCAAAAATTTTCCAAAGAAAATACCACTGCTAGCAACTCCTTTTCGGTGGTGGAATAGTTTCTTTGGGCTTCATTGAGAGACATAGATGCATAGTAGATGGAGTGAGGCACTCTCCCCACCCTTTGACCAAGCACCGCTCCAACAGCGTAATCACTAGCATCGCACATAATCTCAAAAGGCAACGACCAATTCGGGGGTTGTATAAAAGGGGCCGAAGCTAACTTTCCTTTCAATGTATCGAAGGCCCCTTCACAACCTTCATCCACCATAAATTCCACCTCTTTTTGCAACAACTTGCATAAAAAAGATGCTAACTTCGAGAAGTCCTCGATGAACCAGCGATAGAATCATGCATGGCCAAGAAAATAGCGCACTTCACGCACATTATTAAGACAAGGCAAAGTTTGAATTGTGTCTATCTTTGCCTTGTCAACCTCAATACCCTTTGAGGAGACAACATGGCCTAAGACAATGCCTTACTCTACCATAAATTGACACTTCTCAGATTTTAACACAAGATTAGTATCAATGCAACGTTTAAGAACTTGTGCTAAATTTTCTAAACAGTTGTCAAAAGAATTACCATGAATGGTGAAATCATCTATGAATACCTGGAAAAAAGTTTCAAAAAAATTGAGAAAATGCTTACCATACACTTTTGGAAAGTTGCAAGGGCGTTACATAACCCGAAAGGCATACGTCGGTAAGCAAACGTACCAAAGGGGCACGTGAAGGTGGTCTTCTCTTGGTCTCCCGGGGCGATAGCCACTTGAAAATACCCCGAGTATCCATTCAAAAAACAATAGAAGGGGTGACTTGCTAACCTCTCAAGCATTTGATCAATGAATGACAACGGGAAGTGATCCTTCGGGGTTTCCGCATTTAGCCTCCGGTAGTCAAAGCAAACATGCCACTCATTTTGAACTCGGGTGGGAACCATTTCACCTTTCTCATTTTTTACCACCGTCATCCCACTCTTCTTGGGTACCACTTGAGTTGGACTCACCCACTTGCTCTCCGAGATTGGATAGATCATGCCCGCTTGGAGTAACTTGAGAATTTCCGCCTTCACCACCTCCATCATAGGTGCGTTTAAATGCCGTTGGGGTTTCCGTACGGGTCTTGCATCTTTTTCCAACAAGATTCTATGCATTCAAGTGAATGGACTTATGCCTTTGATGTCGGCAATAGTCCATTCAATTGCTTCCTTGTTCTCCCGCAACACCACCATCAACTTTTCTTCTTTCTCCTTGGTGAGCTTGCTTGAAATGATGACCGGAAGTGTCTCTCCTTCCCCAAGAAATGCGTACTTGAGGTCACTTGGCAACGGTTTAAGCTCAATCACCGGAGCTTTCACAAGTGATGGGAGGAATTCCGGTTCCTCGAGTTCCTCTAAGACTAGAGGGTCAAGACTTTGCACCACTTCCTCAAGAATGCTTAACTTCTCAATGCTTTCCTTCAAGTTAGTACTCATGGAATACACAAGACATGCATTTTCAACAGCATTTTCCAAAGCAGCTAACAAGGAATCATCGCCGGTAAGACATGCTTAACTCTTCCCCGGTAGTGGCGCCAAAATTTTGGAGGTCATCGCCGTAGCTTTCAAAGTTATAATTTATAAGCCCTTTATGCTTACTAAATATAATTAAGTAGATAGTGGAAAATCGGGGTTGTCCATGAAGAAGAGGGATTTTCTTAAGCGTTTAAATATATAAGGTTCATATTAGGCTAGAAGTAGATATATATAGATATATAAAAGCACGTAAATGGGGGGTGGGGGAGGTTGGTTGGTTGTGCTCCTAAGTTATGAAATTAAAAGACAAACTAACCAGCAAAGTTAAGTAACTATGCTAATCATTAAACAAACTAAGAAAAAGGGGTAAAAACTACACAAGATAAAGCCTTGGGGGCAATTAATATCCACTTCCAAACCTAATGTAGATCATTGAACCATTCACTCATTCTATCACAGTCATTACCTATGGGGAATGCTAAAACTTCCCATTAGAAGATCAACATTCATTCCTTCTTAATAGTAATTTGCAAAGACAAACAACGACCATTTGCAAACCTCATTGATAATCACTATAAGCAAACCACACCATAATAGTATTTCATTAACGGCATTATACACGAAGGACCATAGATTTGATAACAACAAGCCTTCTACCAAAGACATAGTCATTTAACCAAACATAGCATTCATTAGGCTAAACCTAGAACAAACCACATTCAAGATTCAACCTTCCATTGCATCTATAGGATAAACATGAGAACAATCCACATTAACATATTTATCTAGCAAGAATCACAACACATTATGCACAAGAAATTCTAATTCCATGTTCTTGGATTCTCATGTCAAAGAGCTAAGAAATTTACAACTTTCCTAACACCCTAACGCTTCAATCATACAAACACTTCATATACTCAAACAACCCATAGCATAAATGAAGTAAAACATCACATTTAAACACATGAATGATAAATAACAAATGCTTCAAGAAAGAGTGAAATAGAGGTTCTTACTACATAGATGTGGAAGCTTCAATCAATTGCTCCCAAGTACAATACTAAGCTAGATAATCAAAAATCATAACATAGAACAAAGATCTACAAAGAAAGAAGAAGAAATGGAAGAAAAATGGTGAAAAACTATTTGGAGCCCCCAAGTCGGGCTTAGAGTTTTAGGGAAGAATGAGGTTAAAAGCTATTTATAGTACAAGAAAAAAGGGAGTAAAATGCAAGTTGCAGGACAATTATCACGAGTCGCGACGCCTCCGTTGCGAGTCGCGACCAGATCAGGAAATTGTGAGCTCTCGGGTCAACATTTCGCGAGTCGCGACGGAAAAAAGTCCCATTTTGTTTTGCTTCCTCCGGGTGAACCGTTGATCCGTTTTGGGAGTTTTTGTAGTCGATTTTATAGTACTCGAGAAGAGGAATCCAATGATACTACTCTTGGAGGCTGATTATTCTCGGAAAATTCTCAGAACTCTGCTTCAAAACATATATCATTCTTCACCCTTTGCTTTGCTCTCCTTTCTTCACTTTATCTTCTACCACTTTGTTAGTGGCCTTCCATCTTCTACCATCCTTTCGAATGGCCTTCACTAAACCACTCCTAAGTGCTCATGAGCAATCTACAAATTAAGCTTACAAAAAGGAATCTAGATGCTCGTAAGGACCAAAAATCCACTAGACTAAACATAACATAGGTTACAAAATGAAGGATTTAGATGTAAAAATCGAAAATGGTCATCTAAACCCCTTATCATGTAAACCTACCTAAATCTAGAAATCTTACTACAAAAATATGATAAAAGAATGTTAAATGCTTTGGAAAATACATGAATTTGACGTCGCATCCCTAATCCAACAATCTTAAAGAGTAATTTTGAACGTATTGGATGATGAGTTTGGTGGTACATATGACCATGAAACAATGCGTATGGAGGATGCGATAGTGCAACATATGTGGATGCGCATGAAGTGGTGCAGTGGTGCGGGCATGCCTAACCCATCTGGTCAACTTTCATAATTATCTCAAACCAAAAATCTTTTTATGGGAACAATGACTACATGGGAAATGATGATATTGGTCTTGGGAAGGTATGTTACTTTCCTTGCTTTGTAATAAAATAATATGCATGAAATGAAACAGTAAATTAATTGCATATGCAAAACAGTTAGAAACCTTGAGAAAAATAATAATAAAGGTCATAATAATTTTGGCTAGAAAATGAGGGATTCATATAAATTTCCAATACGGTCTAGACCACTCAAATCTTCTGACTCCATCGCTGCAATTTTTGTGATTGGTCTATGTTTGGCTGGTAAGATGGGATAGAGTAAATCTAAAACATGTATTATATATTGTTGCAATATGTTTATTCTTTGACATGCAACCACATGAGACGTGTTAAGGCTTATTAGTTATATATGTATCTATAATATAGACACGTATTCACTCACGTGTATGTTTATTTTTAACATGCAATATATGTATGCATGATATAGACAGTGCGGCTCAACCTATGCATAATATGATTGGTTATATTTTATATTAACATATGATTTGAAAGTGAAACATATTTGGTTAATGTTATAAACTTTAAAGTACGAGCTATAATAATTTTGGAAGAAGGAACTATTAGTTCCAGAAAAAAATTGTGATTATAAGAAAAGTTTGAAATTATCTTGAATAGAATTGTGAATTTGAAGAAATACTATGTTGATGAGATGTGAAGCATCATATTGGAGATACGCATTGCCAAGTGGCGCTTAAACCTGATCGAAGCTTCAAATTCGCACGCCAGCTGTGTTCACCTGGATTCAAAACCCAGACTAAGGTTGCTATCCATCAAGATTGGGGATTGCAAGCCACATAGGTGTGTTGGTAATCTAAACATGGAAGGTGGATTAAGTTGTGATCCTAGGAAATCCTAAAAGAGTTTGGTTTATAAATCATATTTTATTATGAATCTAAAGAATGTGATTTTATATTGGTATAACACAAATGACAATATTTGTGAAAAAGAAGAATCAGGAAACATGAAAGAGATAAGTACTTTTAACTCTAAGTTTTAGTTTTATTTCTGTTGAATCGTGAATGACATGGTACGTGATGATATGCTTTATGATAAGTACTCTCGACTGTGTTTGGTGTGCACAAGGAGTCCTACCACTGGAATAACCCCCACGCTGTCGCTGCCGAGAGTCGAACCCGTGTTCCAAATGAATTAGGCCATGCACCCAACCACTTGGGCGGTCATATGGGTGTATGTGTTTTCCAATCCAAGTTGTAGGTTCAGTGGTTCAAGCTAATCCAAAAATTTTACATGTGCACTATATTTTCTTGTGCTATATTTTGGTGTGATTAATCAGTACTTGACCTCATTCTTTTGAGAGTTCTAACTTGTTATTTCTCTTGCAACCCATGCTTCAGGAGCTAGAAAAGCAAAATCCTCAAATTTTAAGACTGATTGAGGAGCAAAACCAAGAGTTTCTTCAATTGATCAGTGAACCAGTGGATGCACTACAAGAGGCAACACCTTTTACCTCGGTTTTGGAGGAGTTTTTACCTTAGTTTTTTGTAAATACTGCTGAAGTAAATAGTGGATTTTTTACTGCGGTTCAGAACCAAGGTAAAAAGTGCCTTTAGCCTCAGTTTTTAACCGACATCGGCTATTAAAATGTGCAACATCGATTAAGGAAATGAGCTCCCGAAGACCAGATCATGTATGCGACGTTGGTTTGGATGAAATCTTGGTCATCATTCATGCGAGGTCATTTTGTGCAGGATAGTAGTCGAATGCAGATCAAATTTTGCGATGTCGATGTAGTCGACCTTCATCTGCTTATCAGTGACGTCAATTGTTATCCAATGCGACATCGCTTGCGGTGGGGGACCACATCGTTTGTCTGCTGACGTGGAACGTGGACGAGTACGATGCCATTTTGTCTAACAGACGTTGGTTACCACGAATGAGGTCGATATGTGCGACCTCGGTCACATTCCAATTTGGCACCGGTTCATGTGACGTCGCGTTTGCATTGGTTAAAAATTACACATTACTAAAATATTTATTATTTTTTGACACAACTTAGCGTTCATCGGTAGCCATTACATGTTGTCAAAAAAGCAATAAATCGTAAAATGGCTAAACGTCATAAAATCTTATAATAATTTTCATTTAATGTGTGATAGGAATGATGTTTTTAAAGCAACAAAACTATATCAACTAATACAATAACATGTTACAACATTATTGAAATGTAAATATGAATTTGAAAAATGAATTGTATTGAACCACCATTTTCCACGTTGTACAATATTGTGTATGTGAAGGTGGCTAGCGAATTGACAAGTCCATCGAACTAGATGTTGGATGTCCATCGATGACTCTCTTTGGCCCAATCACAAAAAATACATAGTAAACAAAATATATGTAAGAATAGGGAAGTCCCTAAAAGAATTTCACAGAAAGGAGTGAAACTTAGACAACAATAATCTAATTTGATTAAGTATCCAATCTAGTACCTGCCGATGTCGCAAATAAGAGAAAACAACGCCGCACACATCGATTCAACAACAACCTCGATTTGATACAAATAGAAATGTTAAAAAATCCTTGACATGTGCGACCTCGGCGTCTGTTCGTTGAATACGACCGACATCACACATTCATACTCTATGGTCATACGAATCTTAGCATCATGTCTCACTCTTTACAAACATGGCATTATCTTCTTAAAAAAAATCAAGATATAGTTTATAACATGCTAAATGATTGTCATATGCTCATGAAATTTTAGAATCATTAATCAATGAAGAAAAAAAACATGTTCAATAAGATTATCACCTAATTTGTAGATGAACATGGAATGGGTAGAAAAATACCTCAAGGGATTTGAACCTTTAGATGCTCCACTCTTGGATCTTGTTTATGTTTGAGAGATGCAATTTGAATGAGCTATCTTTAATTATTGTAAGGTTTGAATGGAATGGATGGTGTGTTAGTTTGAGGTGTTGGGTTTGTGTTTTTGATGGGAAATGAGTTTAAGTGCTGAGTTTTATTTACTTGAAATGGGATTGGAGGGATTTTTTTGTTCAAATTTTTGCCTCAAATTTTCATTTCTCGCTGAAATTTTGGCATAACCAATGTCGAGTCATGTTCAATTATAGTGTTGTTGTATGCGGCACTCATGCGACGTCGCACATAGTATCCATAGTCAATTTTTAAAAAATGTGTCGTACAATTGTATAATCCTTGGTGTTAACCTAGAGGCCCTTCAGTCGAACGATTAATGGGAAAAGTGGAATATAATTGTTCTTAATATTAAAATAAACAACCGTCAATCATCGATTTCTCCCAACTAGGTGAAAAGATCTATGTGTAAATTTTAAAAAAATACACTGTTAGTCCAAAATTTTGATTACGTTTAGTCCAGAAAGAAAGTTTCAAATCCATAGCTAAAATTATACTATCCGACTGTAATAAAGAAACTGAGACTAATCAACATATATACTTCATCCACTTCATCCACTCAAACCCTCTCCACTCAAACCCTCTCCACTCAAACCCTCTCAACTCGAACCCTCTCCACTCGAACCCAGTACCACTCGAACCCCGTACCACTCGAACCCCGTACCACTCGAACCCCGTACCACTCGAACCCAGTCTACTCGAACCCAGTACCACTCGAACCCAGTACCACTTGAACCCAGTACCACTTGAACCCAGTACTACTCGAACCCTCTTCACTCAAACCCAGTACTACTCAAACGCTCTCCACTCGAACCTCTTCACTCGAACCTAGTACTACTCGAACCCTCTCCACTCGAACCCAGTACTACTTGAACCCTCTCCACTCAAACCCAGTACTACTCGAACCCAGTACTACTCGAACGCTCTCCACTCGAACAGTACCACTCGAACCTCTTCACTCGAACCTAGTACTACTCGAACCCTCTCCACTCGAACCCAGTACTACTAGAACCCTCTCCACTCAAACCCAGTACTACTCGAACCCAGTACTACTCGAGATGATTTGGGCTAATTTTAATGAGATTTGTTGAGATATTTTAAAGATAATTTGAAGATTTAATTAAATCTTATCTCTTCAAATAAGAATTTAAATTGAGAAAAAATTGTATTTTATCCGTAATTCTCGGTTCAGATGGATATATAAGGAGACTTTGACTTGGTTTCCGGTTATGTAATTTTTATTTTCCGGAGTACATGGGCACCCTAAGGCTAGGTGTGATAGCCTTTTTATTTTCCGGAGTATGGTAATCTTTTTGGTTTGTTTCTCGAGAACAGAGGGAGACTTTTCTCTTGCCCAGTTTTCAAGAACAGAGAACGATTCCTTTTCTTTTGAGTTGTAATCATTCTCCGCCGTAGAGATTTTAACAATAGGTCATTGAAATATTTTGTTGAATTCTGGATTTATGTTCCCCCAACGTTTCTTTTTTATATTTTCATATTTCATGTAGTTGCAGTATATTATTTCTTGAAAGTTTATAAAAATAATTTTTTTATCTTATTAAATATTTAATAAATTTTGATAAAATTTATTATTTATTTTACAATTTAGATAGTTATTATTCTTAGATGAATATACTTATAATTTATTATTTATTTCAATTCAAATGTGACATGTAAATATTATATATTCATTAAATTAAATATTTTTAATCAACAACGCTGCACAACATGCGGTGAGACTCCCGTTAGTATTATATAAGATAATATTATTATTCATCTATCTATTTAAATATGTGGTCAAATTTCAATAGAAAATAGTATTTCTAAAGTAAGAGTGCAATTTTAGCCGGGACAACGAGCGTACATAAAACTAACGGAAAAGTGGTAGTACAAAATTCAATATATAAAAATTTATATGAAAAATAGTAAGATAGAAATGGTACGATAAATATAAGCATAAAAAGTCGAGTTCATCTCTTGAAAGACGGTTTTTTTATAAGCCATGGAAAAATCAAGATTTAAAATGCAAAATTTTAAAAATAAAGATAAAATTTTTGGGTTGCATTAATCGGATCATAAATTTTATAACTATTGTACATTGTATAATAAATTTTTTTATATTACAACTAAAACCTTTTAGTATTTTTTATTATTTAATAAAACTCCGTCTTTCTATAATCGTTCCTACTAGGTTGCCTAAAAGGTAATATAAAAATTATGGAGTGAAGAGTGTTACTAAGAGAATGTAAAAAAAAGTATATTATTTAAGGTGGTACAAATAATACAACAAAAAAGTGATACAGTAGTATAACTTTCCTTCTACGTATTGATTGTTTTTTATTGAGATTTATAACATTACTTTAAAAATAATTTCAATGGTAAAAATTCATTGCATTATTATCAATGTGAATTTTAAAATATTAAACTGTGGATTGCATTATTATAGAGTATTTGTGAATGATGAGGTATTCTGACAGGCAGTCTATTAAGTTATCGATATGTTACTATATTTTTTAATTTATATACTGCATTTGTTAAATTACATGCTAAATTTTAAAATGTATTTTTTTAAAAATTATTTTTCAATATTTTCACATTCAAATATGTCTTGGGAAAACCCGTCTTTCCACAGATTTATGAAAAGACGATGTTTAATTAGAATAATAGAGAAGTAAAAAAATTTAGGAGCAATGTTAAAAATTTATTATACAACATGCAATAGTTATAATTTTATGACCCGATTAATGAAATTCAAAAATTTTATGTTCATTTCTTATAATTTGCAGTTTAAACCTTGATATTTTCATAATTTATGAAAAAATCATCTTTCCATATGGTTATGGAAAGTCAGTCTTTTCTATGACTTTGCCTAAGATGGAGATCGGAGAGCGGAGATCGGAGAGCGGAGAGCGGAGAGCGGAGAGCGGAGAGCGGAGAGCATGTATTAAAAGTTAGGGGGCATCCATAAGATTATGGATAAACCACCTCTCTTGAAACTTCTTCGTTGTAAATTATGTGAATGTGTACCGTGTGTGTTTTATTTTTTTACATTGTAAAAGTTGTTGCTTAGTTAGTCATGTAGTGGTATGTTGATGGAAAGATATAACATAATTTTAGTACTTTTACATATTTACAGTTTGAATGGAACATGCATCTAAAATTAATATCATAGGTTGTCAAATTAATTTGAATATTATACATACTCAAAATATATGGTTCATCGAATACCAAAACATTATACATTATTAATTTCACTATTGATGCATCTACATGTGCTTAAAAAATACTGTGCATCGCGAGGTGTTCATCTGCTAGTACCTATCTATATGGAAAGATAATCAAATCATATCTTTTACTGATCTCCTATCCTAACACCGTCCTCAAGAAAAGTATCGGATATTTCGAGACGCAAAGCTTGGAACGAAAGAACTCAAACAAGGGACGAGAGAGTCTTTTAAATGGTAGTCAATGTCTATGTGCTTGGCCCGCTTATGAGCAATGTGATTCTGCGCCAGAAAGATAGCATTGTTGTTGTCACACAACAGTAGAAGGACGTGAGACAGTAGAAAGTGAAGATCACGAAGAAGATGAGAGAGCCAGGCAACTTCTGCAGCAGTGTTGGTTAAGGCCCGATACTCAGAGTCAGAA
Organism: Rubia yunnanensis; assembly: GCA_037428765.1. Classification (NCBI taxonomy): domain Eukaryota; kingdom Viridiplantae; phylum Streptophyta; class Magnoliopsida; order Gentianales; family Rubiaceae; genus Rubia; species Rubia yunnanensis. The sequence continues at coordinate 83,387,836 of CM075068.1, forward strand.
CTGGAATGGGAAAATGTGTGCTGCTTCTTGGCGTTCCATGAAACCAAATTTCCGCCAAGAAAGACGCCATACCCATATGTGGATCTTAGAGTCTCAAGTCAACAAAGCCCAGTCAATATCAGAGTATCCCAAAACCTCGGAGGAGCACGTAGACTGGAAAGAGAGATCAAAGCGCATAGTATCGCAAATATAGCGGAAAATGTGAGTGACAACTGCAAAATGATCATCACGAGGGTCCTGAAGATACTGATTAACAAAGTAAACTGCAAAGGCGAGGTCTGGTCTAGTGAGATACTGGAGGGCGCCAACTAAGGAGCGATAAAGAGTGAGATTGGAAAATTCCCACTGGAATCACTATGAAGCTCAGATTGCGGAACAAAGGGGGTAGCCACAGGATCAACATCTGTCATCCCAGCGCAGCGAAGAATATCGCGAGCATACTTAGCTTTCCCTAAGAATAAGCCAGCGGAAGTAGACTCAACCTCCAAGCCAAGAAAATAGTGCAAGGAACCTAGATCCTTAATGGCAAACTCCTGATGTGCGAGTAATGAACTGACGAATGGCGGACGAGCATTACCCGTGAGGGTAATGTCATCGATATAGACCATGAGATACAACAAGGTAGTGCCCTAAGAGAACACGAATAGAGGGGTATCAACGGTGCTGCAAAGAAGCCCAAGTTGTCGAAGATAAGTGCTGAACTACTGGAACCAAGCTCGAGGTTCCTTCTTGAGCCCATAAATGGCTTTGCGCAAGCAACATACATAACCACGACGAGTGGGATCCTTATATCCAACTAGTTGTACCATGTAGACCGGATCGTCAAGAAAACCATCGAGAAAGGCATTCTTGACATCAAACTGATGAAGAGGCCATCGACGCATGGTAGCAATGACGAGAACAGTGCAAACCGTAGAAGCTTTAACAACTGGGCTGAAGATATGGTCAAAATAAAATCCTTGTATCTGAGAAAACCCCTGGGCAACAAAACAAGTTGTGTAATGATCAATGCTTCCATCAGGGCGATACTTGAGACTATATACCCATTTAGAACCAACAACATTCACACATGCGGGTCAAAGCACTAAATCCCAAGTATGCTGGTGGCAAAGAGAAACCATTTCCTCATCCAGGGCAGAAATCTATCATGGATCACGAAGAGCGGCACGATAGTCGTGGGGCTCAGATTGAGCTACTTAAGTAGCATGAAGACCAGTCACCACATAATCCAAAAAGGAAAGTGACTACTATGAGCCATCAATGGTTTTAGTAGTCATACAATGGGAACAATGATGAGCTGGACTTGGAGAATCATCAGACGAGGTTAATCCCGTGGAGGGAGTATAAGTCGGGGAGACATGATCAATAGTCAGAGAAGATGAAATGACTGGAGTAGTTGTAGGCAGAGTCGTAGGACAAATATTAGAACAAACATGAAAAGGTGACTGAGAAGGTGATAACTCAGTTGATGGATTGTCGGAAGAGTCGGGGCCCGAGAATGTAGAGGCATCCAAAGATGTGAAATTCGTACCAGTGGCACCATCAGCAGCAAAAATATAATGGAGTTTGTCAAATCGAGCATGACGGGTGATGTAGACACGACCACTGGAGGGATCAAGAAACAAAAACCCTTATACTGAGAGTTGTAGCCAAGAAAAATGCATGAGGAGACTCTGAGAGGATAACTTGTGTACTTCATAAGGTCGGGGTAAAAGGATATACTCAACAACCAAAAGGATGGAAGTTAGAGTAAACCGAAGGACGACCAAAAGGATGAATGTAAGGAGTCTCACCATGAAGCACCGGTGTTAGAAGTCAACTAATAGTGTAAACTGCAGTGTCTACAACATCATCCCAATGGGATAGGGGCAATCTAGAATGAAAGAGCATCATCAATGCCATATCCACAATGTGATGATGTCTGCATCCAGCACACCCATTTTGTTTGGGCGTGTAATGGCAGGAGATCTGATGGTGAATGCCCTTTTGTGGAATAATGTGTTCGAAGGCGAGTATTAAGAAATTCAGTGCCACCGTAATACGAGAGGAAAAATGATTTTCAACAAAAGCCTTAAACTGCATATACACATCATCAAAGTCGAACTTATAACGGAGAAGATAAAGCCACGAAAACTTGAAAAATCATCAACAAAAATAGAATAATATGCAAAGCCATTTCTAGATAAAACTGGGGCAGGACCCTATAAATCACAATGAACCAAATCAAGAACATGCAAGGCACGTTTACGGCTTTCAACAAAACACTGCTTGTGACATTTTTCCATAACACAGGGGGTACAGGTACGAGGTGTAGGCAGTAAAGAAAAAACAGACAAAAGTCTAGAACTACTAAAAACATAAATAACACTATGGGGTATAAGACCCAATCGAGCATGCCAAAGCTCAAATGACGTCCATCCATTCTTATTTTGAATGAAAGACACTAACGTTGCTTCACCTTGATCCAGCACATAAATACCATCCTCACTGTGACCTCTGCCCATAATTTCCTAGGTGACTTTGTTTAGAATGGTAAATGGTCGATCATCAAAGGTAATTTGAACACCCAAATCATGATTCAACTTACTGATAGAAAGCAGATTTTTAGAGATGCGAGGAACAGCCAATACATCATAGAAGCGTAAAGTAAGAGTAATTTGAGAATCACCAATATGAGAAATAGAAATATGATCACGATTACCAACGATACAAAAGAGTTACCGGTGTATCGAGTGAAACTCTCCCAAGTATAGGAGGTGGAAATCATATAGCTGGTGGCCACGAGTCAATGTACCAATCAAATGTGCGAGAAGACAGCTCCAACTATAGGGACTGAAAAAACTCCTTAATGTGAGCAGAATCAGAACGGCAAGGTGAGAAAAACCAATGATAACAAGAAGAAACCGCATGTCTATTTCTTCCACACAACTAGCACTAAATGACATTATCGCAACAACGAAAACCACCAGAATCTTGCTAGAAGTGGCTACCACCACGAGTGGTGCATAGAGCAGACGCGCCGCCGCCACCTGTCGCTGTGTGATCCCATGCGCGGTTGTCACCCACCGGCACGTAGTCCCACGGGCAACCACCTTTTCTCGAACTGAGACAGCAAAAGCTGCAAGTTGAAGCTAAGATGTTGGTGGAGCCCCAAACCCATCTAGGTTACACAAAAAAGTCTCATAATTTTCATCTTGGCCAATGACATCAACATATTCCGACAAAGGAAGGTGGTTCAATAGTGGTGCACTAAAGTCTTTGAAATAAGTACCGAGTGCAGTGAGGAACCATATTACTTGATCGGTATTGGAGGCGGTAGAACCCATTGTGGCAAGCTTTTCATATATTGCCTTCAAACGCAGATGCAAGTCGTGCACGCTACCTATTCGACGAATAGTCAGCACTTGAACACAAAGATTCATGGTGCTTGTTTGGCTCTGATTTTGGTAGACTGCGAGCAGAACTAGGGGGAAAGGGGGTGCTAGCGCCACCCCTAGGATCCGGCGGCCCAGAATTTAGGCCTAGAGCCACCAGGAGCCACTGGATTCTGCCCCCCCCCCCCGAGCCATCGGCGGCCCAGAATTTGTCTCCAGGTTTGTAGCGGCGGGCGTCTAGGAGAAGATGAACCCTTGTTGTTTTTTGTTTTTTTGTTTTCTAACTAAACAAAATGGCGTCGTTTTGGCTTAAGTGAAACAACGTCGTTTTGTTAATGTCAAGCCAAAAAAATAAATGAGGCCAATTGGGCTGAAACCCAATTGGCCCAAATAATTTAAAACATATTTCTGCTAAAACCCAATTGGCCCTATTATTGTATGAAAATAATATAATTCCTCTTGTCTGTTATCTTCCTCCCATTTCTACCAAAACACGCAGCCGACTGCCGTCCATCCTTCATAGCACCGATTTCTTGCGCTATTGTCCCCTTCCTCAACCACAACCAGCGACCGCGTCCGAGTTAAACCAAGGGCAAGGTATCAGGTATGCGAAGAGAGGATACAACTTACAAGAAGCCAATATTTTTTTTGTGTAATTTGTGTTGAATTGAATTGCTTATTTGTGTGAAATTGTGAATACTGAATAGCATATACATATTTAGTGACTGTGTTGAAATTGTGCTAAATATGGATATGGATAATTTGACATATTTAATTTGACATATTTTTGACAAATTGTGAATACTGAATAACATATACATATTTAATTTGACATATTTAATTTGACATATTTTTGACAAATTGTGAATACCGAATAACATATACATATTTAATTTGACATATTTTTCTTATTTTATGTCAAATAGGATATGGATAAATTCTTAATTTAAAGTAGTGGATCATCTATTTTTAAGAGACCAAGTGAACCAAATGAAGAAATGATTAATGAAGAGAGTAGTAGTCAAAAGCATTCTTGTGTTGAGTTCAATTCAAATGATGTTATAAATGATCCCGGGAAACGTAAACCTACTAAGGATTTTGATGTTACTATTAGCGATCAAGGGATGAGAGAATATGCGTTAAGATGTTCTTGCCAACTTAAGGGTCATTCTTTTCCAAAGTATTGGTTAGTGGTTAGTGGTTCTAGTTCTAGCAACCCAAGTATTGGAACGTAGTTTTTTATGCAGTGATAGTTCTTTGTTGTAAAAATTAAATTATTATGTATTCATATTATGGGAAAGTCTCAGGAAAAGCGGCCTTTCCATAAGTTTATGTTGTGATTTTTTATAAAATTTAAATATTGCATTTTATAAGTTAAAATAAGTAATAATATGTATTTGAAGGTGAAAATATAAAAATATGTGATATAAAAAATATTTTTTAAAATTTAAATTTTTGTATGTAATTTAAGAAATGCAGTATATAAGGTAAGAAATAAGTGGGGTAAGAAATAAGTGGTCTGTCCATAAGCTTATGGATAGACCGCCTGTCAGGAGACTCACTCTTCATATTATTATGTAAGTGTTGTTTGTTAAAATATTATTGTATGTAGCGTTGCAAAAAAAATGGCCTCTTTTTAGCCACCCTGGTTCTGCCACTAACAAAGAGTATCCCAGATTTGGCGCAATTTCTTGCAACCAACAACCTCGGTTATAGCTTCCGGCGAGAAAGGAGAACAAAAGACTACAAAGAGCCTAGTCTTCGGCAACCTATTCTGTGTGAGTAGCAATGGCGGCGGCGTCTTCCTTCTGTTTTGTGGGAGAAGCAGTGACAACAGTGGAAGCCAAGCAAACCTTGCAAACCTTGCAAACCAAGGACATGTTCAACTTGGGTTCACCAAAGTATGAAATTATCTGACGAGAGCTTGATGTTGAGCATATGAATCATCATATTGTATGAAAGTTTCTTGTTGCTAAAGGTCATTGAACTAATGAGAATGAAGAAAGAAGCAGATTCTGGATGAAGAAAAATTTGACAGCATCGAATAGACCTGGACCGTAGCACACAAATCCAGGTTGCGTTTATAGGAAACTGTGTGTGCGAAACTGTGTTCACTACTGTTCATCTATTCCCTCCGCTTCTCTTCCCTTCCGACCGTTACTCGCCGACAACGGTAACACAGCCACTGGTAACGGCTCCTTCTCCGCCACCCGGCGGGGTCTCCCCTTCACGTACGATGGCAACTTCCTCCAACTCCAATCTGCCTCCGCCACCCAAAACGTTTGCGGCCGCTCTTCAGACAAAATCCCCTCCATTATCATCTCATCTCCCCAATAACCCTGAGCTAATTCCCAAATCCTCCCACCTAGGAGACATTGCTTGTTTATACTCTGAGGAACAAATTGCCACATTATCAGCTCATTACTCCAATGCATTGGTCGGTAAATTTACCAAAGGAAGAATCTCAATGGATCAGATGGAGGTGGCCCTTAAAACTATCGGGTTCGAAGGTAAGTACCAGTTGGGATCTCTTGATTACAAACACATACTAATTCGTTTTGAACAGGTTAACGATTACCAAAGGTGTTGGATGAAAGGCATATGGAATTTCAATGGCGTCTCACTGAAAATGCTCAAGTGGACTCCTGAGTTCTCTACGCAAAGAGAATCCCCCATTGTTCCCATTTGGTGTACAATTAGGGAGGTACCACTCTATTACTATAACTCCTCATCTATTGAAGCTATTGGTAACAATATTGGTAACTTCATAAAGAATGATTATGCCACTGAGATGCTTACTAGGCCATCGGCCATAAAATTCTGTGTTGAAATTGACCTTCTGAAGCCTCTGCCACAATACATTAGGCTTGGTTCAATATCAAACAATAGGAAATATCCAATTGAATTTGAGGATATCCCTCTATATTGTGGACATTGTGCTAAACTGGGACATTCTTCAAGCCAATGTAGGATTAACTCTCAGAATAATAAGGAAAGAACTGAGGAAACAAATAGAATCCACACTCAACCTATCCCTCAATGGCAGGCTACCGGGAAAAAATTTGATTTACCACCATTGCTCACTGATTCACCTACCCATACACATGTCTCTCCTATTGATAAGGTAGTCAGTAACCCTGATCCTCTACTGCAACCAGCTCAAACTCCATCAACACCTGTCTCTAGTGGTCTTCAGACAATTGAGAGTCCAGATAACTCCACCACTAGGTTACTAAATGCCACTGCTAAATCTAAAACTTTTCTGAACACTTATGCAAGAGATGATCTCCATATTGGCTTGCATCGTTCTCTTATGATTGAGGCTAATCCTACACTTTCCTTAGGGGGAAAGATGTCAAATAGATTCTCTGTTTTGCAGGAAGATGACACCTATCCTTAGGAACAAGAGGAAACCAGCTCCAGTAAACAGAAAAATCTGGTGCAACCTTCAGATTTGGATTTAGATGAAGAACAAACCCTGGATGAGGGATCTGAGCAGACAGGTAAGTGTGAGCATCCAGGTAAATCTAAAAACAAAAAGGTGAACTATCTTAGTCAGCTAAACAAAATGTTACTAAGGTCAGCTACAAAAGGTGTTAAATCAGGTGAAATATGATAAGAACAGTTAATATTAATTTTCTGATCTGGAATCTTCGTGGAATGGAATCATCATTGCTTAGGTTATCTCATTTAATCAAAACCAAGAGAATTCAGTTACTATGTATAATAGAACCTATGCATGATAACTCAAAAATACAGGCCTATATGACATCTCTACATTTTGCAAACTGTCTAGCTCATCCTAATGGAAAAATTTGGTTAATGTGGACTCATCTACTCACAGTCTCACTGATTAATACCCATGACCAATTCCTTTTTGTTAGCATATCTCAATTTCCTCAAACTTTTAACATGAATGCTGCTTTTATTTATGCTTTAAGGGATAGGGAAGGTAGGAAAGCTTTGTGGACAGATTTAGAACCTTTGTCCAACAGTGACACTATTTTTATAGGGGATTTTAACACTATTAGGAGTCTAACCGAATACAGAGGACCCTCTAATCCAGCTTTAGGGACCATTAGAGACTTCAATACATGGATTAATTCTAATGGGATTCAAGAAATAAGTACAGTTGGCAATTTATTCACTTGGTGTAACTCTAGGCTAAGAAATCCCACTTCCAAGAGGCTAGATAGGGGGCTCTGTACACTATCCTGGAGCTCCAAATTTCCATCCTCCTCCATCCAAGTTCTCAATAGACACACCTCAGATCACTCACCTCTCCTCCTTCAGTTATCTAACTTAACATCCTCATATCCCAAACCTTTTAGATTCATCAATGCCTGGTTCCAAAGATCAGAATTCATAAGTTTAATGCAAGATTCTTGGGAAAAGCCTATACAGGAAAATGGTATGATTAAATTTTATCTGAAACTCATTCGGCTTAAAAGAGTCATCAAAACTTGGAACAGAGAATCTTTTGGTAATATTGATGCCAATGTTATTCAAGCTGAAGATGCCTTAAGAATACAAGAATCTGTCTTTGATCAGGATCCTAATGTAAATGAACTAGTTAAACTTAATCAGAAAAAGGCTAATTTGCAGAAGATTCTGAAGGAAAAAGATAAATTTTGGAAACAAAAGGCAGGTCTTAAATGGTACAAATCAGGAGACAACAATACTGAATTTTTTCATAAGACTGTCCAAGAAAAGAAATCTAGGATTCAGATTAATAAAATAAAAAACTCACATGGTCAATGGATAAATTCTGAACATGATATTCAGAAAGAGGCAATAGCTTTTTACTCAGATTTACTAACTGAACCAGATCAAGGTACAGATGATACTTTCTCCTCTCATTTTCTGAGTCAAATTCCAGGGATTTTAACTGCTTCAGATAATCATATTCTGAATTCCTCTGTTCTGGAACCTGAATTAAAATTAGTTGTTCAGAGTTTAAGCAACAGCAGTAGCCCTGGCCCGGATGGCTTCACACCAAAGTTTTATAAGAAATGCTGGCCTTTTATTAAGTATGATCTTTTAGAGGCAGTCAATGATTTTATTGTAGGATCTGATATTCCTAATGGGATATCTAGCACATGGATTACACTGATTCCTAAGAAAACAACCCCAGGTCAGTTTGGAGATTTTAGGCCTATTAGTCTATCTAATGTCTCTAACAAAATCTGCTCTAAGGTCCTCATGGAAAGATTAAAACCTTATATGGACTCTTTGATATCTCCTAACCAATCTTCTTTTTTGAAGAAGAGAGATATTTCTGATAATATACTATATTTACAGGAAATGGTTAGATTCTTGGATAAGAAAAACAGAATTCCCAACTGCATACTGAAACTGGACCTAATGAAAGCTTTTGACAGGGTTAATTGGCATTTTCTTAAGCAGATTTTACTTAAATTTGGTTTCCAAGGGAATTTTATGAATGCAGTGATGAACAATTTAGCACAAGCAAAATTTTCAATTCTAATTAATGGGAAACCAGTTGGTTTTTTCCAAGCTACTAGAGGTATTAAACAAGGTGATCCTCTCTCTCCTTTCCTCTTTAACATTTTTACTGAAGCTTTCTCAAGGAGTCTTTCTTATGTTTTCTCTACTGGAAAGCTATCCCATTTCCATTTTCCTGCATCAATATCTGCCATATCTCATTTATTATATGCAGATGATACCATTATTTTCATGCAGGCATCGAAATTAAATCTAATAAGAATTAAGGCCTTTCTAGATGTTTTTGAGGTGACCACAGGGCAGAAGTTTAATTTTCAAAAGTCAGAATTCTACTTGAGTAAAAGAGCCACTAACATTAAGATATCTCAGGTTAAGGCCATTCTAAAAATGAAAAAAGGTTCACTCCCATTTACATACCTTGGTTGTCCAATTTTTAGGGGAAGAACACTAAAAAGGTACTTTCAACCTTTAATGGCAAACCTGGATTCTAAACTTCAAAGTTGGAAAAATAGATGGCTAAGTGCGGGGGGGAAACTGATCTTAATTAAACATTGCCTCTACTCTCTCCCACAACATATTTGGACAGTTACAAAACCACCAAAAGGGATCATTTCTACCTTTGAAAAAAGATTAGCCAGATTTTTTTGGGGAGAATCTCAAGGAAGAAATAATAAAATCTGGAAAAAATGGAAAGATATTGCAGTTCCAACTGACCAAAATGGACTTGGTTTTAGATCTATCCGAGCTATAATTGACACATGTTCAACTAAAATTTGGTGGAAAAGTCAATTAGGCAACTCCCTTTGGTCAAAACTGATTTGGTCTCTTCCTATATCATACAGGAAATCTGTTACATGGAAAAGAATTGTCCAAATTAACTCATTTGCAGAGCAACACTCAGTAATCATTCATGGGGAGGGTAGCTGTAATTTTTGGGTAGCTAACTGGAGTTTTAAGGGGCCTTTGGGTACTTTTATCCCTGAGCATATAGTTCAAGACATGCCATTTTTAACTGTGGCAGATTTCATTCATAATAAATCAATCATACTGCCTCAGATCATGTCTTTCTTGGACCTTGATACTTTGTCTTTTCTTCAGGAAGCAATTTTAGTCCCAGGAAGGAAGGATAGACTGGTATGGAAACCTGAACCTTCAGGTAACTTCACTTCTAAATCTACCTACCAAATGCTCACTCAGATGCCAGGTAATTTCCCTGCCCCAAAACTCATTTGGAATAATGCATTGCAAAAAAAGATATCCATCTTCACTTGGAAAATGCTGCAATCATTCTTACCTTTTGATGAGGTACTCATTAAATGTGGTTTCAGCCTAGCCTCAAAATGTCCTGCATGTTTAAATTCTGATTCAATACATCATTTTTTCATTTCATGTCATATTGCTAAAGCTGTTTGGGGTAACATGGCTTCATTAGTTAATTTTCAGCTGCAGGATACTCATTCTCTTCCTGAGAGATTTTTTATTTTCTGGAATACTAGAGATCTACCTAACTGGATACATTTCATCTGCAAAATAGCACCTTCTATAATTTGTTGGTCACTTTGGAAAGCTAGAAATAGATTCTTACATGATAATGTACCATTTGACTCAGAACTGATAACTAATGAGATTCTAAACCTATTCAAATTGGCTTTCCTAACTACTCCAAGGACATATTTCACTCACTCTTCTATCTCTTTACCTTTCCATCAGTGGACACCTTTCATTAGACCCCCACCTAAGCCTAATATATCAACTATTATGTGGGAGAAACCTCCAGTTGGGTTTTTTAAAATTAACACTGATGCTTCTTGGTATCCTGATAAAGCTGCTGCTGGGATAGTAGCTAGGGACTACTGTGGTAACTTGATTAACTTATATTCAGTGTCCATCTCTGCTGATTCTCCCATTGAGGCTGAAATGAAAGCCATTTTACTGGCTATGCAAGCTTTGCCTGGAATTCATTCTAAATGCATTTTAGAAACTGATTGTAAGCAAGCAATCAACATGATAAATTGCCCCTATTCAGCCAATTGGAAACTCTTTAACTTAGCTTTCAAAATTAATGACCTTATGTGTGGTGCAAAGTTGATTCATGTCTTTAGGGAAGGTAACTCAGTAGCAAATGCGACTGCAAGGTATCATACTTGTCATCTTCAAAGTATCCAGTCTCACAACATTCCTCAGTACATTAAGGGACTTATAATGTTAGACAAAGATCAGGTTCCTCATGTTAGGGCTCACTAGTTTTTCTCACTTAGACACGGATGCTACTGATATATATTGTTTTTCTCTGGTACTTGCAGAGTATGATCCAGCGCATTTGGCTTCCAACCGTTGCACCTCACTCTTGGCATTCATTGCAATTCATTGGAACAATACTGGACTTCACTCTTGGCATTACAATTCGATCAGTACTGCTGACATACTGCCTTCCTCTTCAGATCAGTTTCATTTCTGATCCACTGCACTCCAATCTTTGGAACAGTACTGCTGGGATACTGCTCTCCTCTTACTCTAAATGTAGGTTTATATGTTGCCTGGCCGGAGGTGTTAATTAACACGAGGGGTGGAGATTTTCACCTCCGGATCGCAACTTTACCAATACATTTTGTTAGGTTAATCTTGGTCACAATATAGGATCTCGATATAGATTAGTAGGACTTTTGGAGGGCAATCCTGTTGCCTCATCGCAAACTTTGATCTCCTTTTGTACTAATACTTTATCTGAGGAATGGGGATCCTCTAATATAATACCCCCACCTTCGGGTGATTTCATTAAAAAAAAAGCGAAATAGAAATAGAATTTTGAGGGAGAAGAGAACAGCAAATGTGCTGCAGTAAAAAAGAAAGAAAAGATCGCCGGATGTTACTATTGTGATACCATGTCAAAGGTAAATCTCGATGATAATATTCATGTAAAAGATAGGTTTAAATAGAGTATAAATGATGAGTAGAAAGAGTTCTACCATGACTCTAACACACACACATATATATGAGTGGGTCTCCAGGCGGCCTGCCCATAAGCTTATGAACAGGTCACTTATTTCTTACCTTATACACTGCATTTTTTAAATTACATACAAAATTTAAAAATTTTGAAAATATTTTTTTATATCATATATTTTTATATTTTCACCTTCAAATACATTTATTACTTGTTTTAACTTATAAAATGCAATATTTAAATTTTATAAAAAATTACAACATTTAAGTCAAATGCCCCTGAGGACTGTCCATAAGCTTATGGAAAGGCCGTCTTTCCTGAGACTTTCCCTATATATATATAAGCAAATATAACCATATATGTTGGAGAAAGTGCATATATAACCCTGAGTTATTTTTTAGTGCAAATATAACCCTAACTATTATACATAAGTGCAAATATAACCCTAATCCCATTATTCCGGTATTGACTGGAAATTTTTGGCCTTTGACCAATAAAAATGACCAAAATGCCTTTCTAACCTAATACTAAAATTAAAAAGATAAAAATGCCCCACCACCATCCCACCACCACCAATCCGCCATCCCACCACCACCACCAATCTGCCATCCCACCAAGACGCCTGATTCCATTCAACGAAGATGCCTGATTCCATTCTCGCAACATAGAAACCAAGCAACGAAGACGCCTGATTCCATTCTTGCAACACAGAAGCCAATGAATCAGAGCAACACAAGCCCTGGCAGTCAAAACATCTCCGGCCCAGAAATCTAGGTCCCCTACACCTCAAGGGCCGACAGCCGGACCACTGCGGCTTTCTGGGTTTCACTCTCTTGCTCCGGCGACGCCGCTGCCGAGATGGAGCTCCAGTACACAATCACCGCATCAAGGAACAACATAGTGATCCCTTTTCGAATCAAAGTCGAAATCCTATCTATAGACTACAAATCCCAAATCTTCATTGCCAACGACATCAAAGCCTTAAGTTGCTTCCCCAGGCGAGTCCTGGCAGCGAACTCAACGGTGCCTAAATTCGTAGCGGTGAGCTTCGCTAGCGAAGGCGGGACCGGCGGCGGATACACTTTGTTCAACTGCTCTGTTCATTCTAGCGAAACCAAGTATACTTTCGACAACATTAATGGAAGGTTTATGTCTTGCCTCAGCTCTCCTGGATACAAATTTCGGTCATATGAGTCGAACCTGGTTATCAGCGTCTTCATCCTTTCGACCTGTGCAAAAATGTCCGACACTTCTTACGTTCCATTGGGTGTTTATAATGCTGAATCTGCCTCTTCAAAGCCCAATCAGCAGCTTGCGGCTTGTCCTCCACCACCCTTACGAAAACCCCAGCTCACCGGAGCTTCGTCGCTAATCCATACCCGATTTTCGGAGAAAAAACGTTCTCGTCGCCTTATTGTATTCTCATTCTCGCTGATGAACTGCTAAAATGCTGTTGTTTCTTCCCCTTCAACTGCTTCATCATGTTCACCTTCTTCTTTAGCGGCAACAATTTTCTCCGAGAATTCTCGTCTCCGTCGCGGTGGATTACGAGGCAGATTAAGGCGCTTTACACAGAGGCGGATTACACAGAGGTGTGAGTTGGGTTTCATGTTTACACAGAGACGGATTACGGGGCAGTTTACAGAGACAGATGCGGATTACACAGAGGCGTGAGTTGGGCGGCAACCATTTTCTCCGAAGGTGGATTAACCTAGGGGTAGGAAGTTTCCAGGGTTAAAATGGTAAATTACTTTATCTTTTGTTTTTGCTTTTTTCAGAAGGGTAAAGTTGACTTTTCACCTAATTCCAACCTCAAACTGGCAGAAAAGGTTATATTTGCACATAAATTAACTATATATGATTATATTTGTACTTTTAATTATCGCAGGGTTATATATGCACTTTCGTCAATTATGTAGGGTTATATATGCACTTTTGTCAATTATATAGGGTTATATATGCACTTTGCTCTAATTGAATCATATCTTCTATTGATTTTCTATCTTAACATGCCCTTTCTTCTAAATCTTCATTTTGTATAAAAAAATATCATGGAAAGGTCTCTTCTTCGACCTAATAATGGTTAAACCAATCATACAAAAATATGTTTGTAATTTGTAAGGCCAGATTATAATTATTTATCTACTGATATTCATTTTTAAAAGTTTTCATAAATATAGGTACCACATTGCAATAAATAAAAATAAATATCAAATCATCCTACAAATCATATTAATTATAAAATGATCCCGTCTAAAGGTTGGTCGGTTTAAAATAAGACTTTGTGAAATTAAAATTTATTTTATATGTTAATTTCGTAGTGTGTATTTTTATTACATAGACTTGGGTAAGACGGTCTCATTCAATCTTTTGGAGAGATGAAGGGCATAAATATAATTATTTAAAGATGAGAGATGACATGAGATATTTTCGGTGATTTTTAAAACTTTACATTATCCCTTGTCTCACTATAAGTTATAGTGAAACGGTATCATATGAATCTTTCTATATTTTTATTGTCTAAAGAAGAAAAATACGCCTTAATTAAAAGTGATTGATAATGTTTATATTGAAATTTCATTTATTCCAATACTTCATTTTCTTTCTACGGATATGAGAATGAAATATTTTCTTTCTCCATATTCTCTATTTTAGAGAATAAAATGTAGGCAAATTCTTGGGAAAGACGATATTTTCATAGACTTATGGAAAGACGGGGTTTAATTCGAATAATAAAAGATAAAAGGTCTTAGTTGCAACATTAAAATTTTAGTATGCAACATGTAGTAGTTATAAAATTTATAACCTGGTTCATGCAACCCAAAAAATTTATCTTCATTTCTTTTAATTTACACTTTAAACCTTGGTCTTTTCATAACTTATGGAAAGACCGTATTTCAAGAGATGCACTCTAAAATGTAAATTATTTTGGAACTTAAAAGTTGAGAAAATCTCTAAATATAAAAAATTCCTATAATGTAGAACATGTTGATTCTCATTCCCAAAGTAGCAGCTAATTAAATGATAAACGACTACTGACAGGTGGTCTGTGATTAAATTATAAATATTTTGCTTTATTGTATGAGTCCATCTCTTGAAAGATGGTCTTTCTATAATTTATAGAAAAATCAAGGCTTAAAGTATAAATTAAAGAAATGAAGATAACATTTTTGAGTTGTATGAATCGGGTTATAAACTTTATAACTACTACACGTTGTTTAATAAATCTTTAATATTGCAACTAAGACCTTGCAACTAAGATCCTAAACCCGACTTGGGCTCATAGGGTCTGAAAATATTTTAGATCCATACCAAAACCTGATGGATCTAATGGGTCTTAGGTTTAAAATCGATTATAAATGGGTTTAATGTTCTAATTTTTCTCTTCAATAAATAAAAATATATAATACTAAATACATATACAAATAAGTCAAGTTTAATATGAAAATGTGTTAATTTTTCAAGAAAATAATAATTTAATCCAACAAAATCAATGTATGAGAGATATTTTTAAATTGAGAACAAAAATATAAAAAATTTCAATCATATTTATTACTGGCAAACTCTTGGGAAAAATCGTCTTTTCATATGTTTATGAAAAGATGGGTTTAATTAGAATAATAGAAAGGTAAAAGATTTTAGTTGTATTATTAAAATTTTATTATGTAACATAAAGTAGTTATAAGTTTATGACTCGATTAATGCAACCCAAAAATTTATCTTAGTTTAAACATTGATTTTTCCATAATTTATGGAAAGATCATATTTCAAGAAACAGACTCTTTATTCTTGACATAAAATTAAATGAGAGTGTATATATCATTAAGGTTATAGGAATTAATCTGAATCTTAATATTTTAAACTCAAACCCAAATTCATTTTTTATACTCTAGACTCAAACCCAACTAGAACCCATGAAATTTTAAAAATTAAATCCATCTGAACCCTTTGGGTCGGGTCATATGCCCATACTCGTCTCCACCATGCATCAAACCGACACTTCTTCAAAAACAAAAATAAAAAAACCGACACTTCTCCAAAGGCGTGCTCCCAAACCACGCTAAAGCAAGCTGCAAAATCCGACATGTTCCTGTAATTTCCAGAACTTCATAAATCAGCAGTCTCCTTAAATCTTCCGTCATCATTCCCGATCCCAACAAGACCCCTTTTGTTCGATCACGGCTTCATTGATTACTCAGAATTCCGGGAACCACCCTAGTAAGTTGTTCTACTGATTGTAAGATTTCTCGCCGCATTCTGTTTCTGGTGTTTCCTATATCAAATTCACCCGGAAAAGTTTTGCCCGAATCATACCTGCATAGTTTAAGATTAGTGAAATTTCGAAGTGGGGTCCGGTTATTTTGCTGTCTTATGGTATAGGATTGATCAGAGTGTTATATATACATGGGTTTCTAGGTTCTATCCTTTTGTTTTGTAATATGATGTGCTGAACTGTGTGGTTGAGTAAGAAGTGATTGAAGGGAGTGAAGTTTATGCGTGTTATAAGATGGGTAAACCTTTAATTTATGAGATTTTGGAGAAGCCGGCAACTAGTTGTCTGATAGGATTAATCAGTGCTATTTGGTACCGCATCCAGAAGAAAGGCATTGGTTATTCACAAGTGGGATTGAGTTATGAAACTGTGGTTGAAGGTCATTATTGGAGGATTATAACATCTGCATTTTCGCATATTAGTGTTATCCACCTCGTGTTTAACATGAGTGCACTTTGGAGCCTCGGAGCTGTAGAAATGTTGGGGAATATAGGTCTTGGGGTGAGGTTTTATCTGCATTACACTCTAGTGTTGATAATCTGCTCGGGTTTGCTGGTTATCGGGATGTACCATGTTCTGATACAGAGGTTCAAGATTGAGTATTTCAGAAGGGTGAGTGCTGTTGGGTACTCTTGTGTGGTTTTCGGATGGATGACGATTTTGTCAGTCAAGCAGCCATCTTCCAAGTTGAATCTTTTCGGGTTTCTGTCGCTTCCCATCAGTTTTGCACCGTTTGAGTCATTGATCTTTACTTCCATCATTGTCCCGCAGGCTAGTTTTATCGGTCATTTGTCAGGGATCATTGTGGGATATGCCATCGGATGGGGTTTGATTCAGGGAATGAATGATTACTGGGCTGTCTCAATTCTGGGCTGGACCGTGCTTTTGTTTGTGCACAGCTTGAAGAAGTCTGGGGCTGTTGATATCAGTTTTCTTGAGATTGAGTCGGTTAATGATGATTCGCTTCCAACTGTTGGATTTCTTGCCTCCGAAAATGGCAGAACTCCGCAGATGAGTACATTGCCAGTAACTAGTGGTGATATAGTTTAGGCTCTGGCTGAGATGTTTAACATGTTATTCTCTTGAGGTGAAGTTTATTTTGCTCAAAGGGCATACTATACTGTATTATCCTTTTAATCCGCTATTCTGCTGAAGTGATCATTTAATGATGCTATTATGCTTATGCCCAGTCATAGTGGTTAATTTGAAAGGTTTATACTCCCTATAAAGGCTATACCTCTTTAATTTGTAAATAATTTTTTTCACGATCTCCAATAAATATGTTTAACCGTAAATATGATTGTCGGTACGAAACCAAGAAACCATAAACTGGAGGGTTCAGTCAAAAAAGTTTACTCTTTTAACTGGTCCTTCGAGTTAACAAGTATCAAAAGCCAACCAACGATTGGAATCTATTTGAAGGTAAAATAAATTTCTGTACTAGGATGACTAGTGTGAATTGGTGAAACCAACAATCATATAATTTCACAAAGATTTTGACTAGAGATGATACACTTCGGAGATTGTAACTGTGGTTCGAAGTTCTGAAAGAAAATGGTATTTATGCATTTTATGTACGACAGGATTTGACATTCACAAAACTAATACCCCTCCATATCTAAGAACAACTGCAGCCATGACTGAATCTCTGCATACATGAATATTGCACCAGCTGCCCAAAGGTCAATGAATTCGTTGTAGCAGATTGCTGGCATTGTATCATATGTCTGCAGTTAAGAAGTCACAGGATCATGAGTCAACAATCAATCTAAAGATGATAAGGACAGATTATCAACACTTGAGAGGCTATTGTGCAAAGAAATGTAGGACATGCCGCCAAAATCTTGGTTGGGGTGCTGATCTAAAAATATGGCCACTTCAAAAAAAGATTATGACATTTCAGAAGGTTTCTATCCCAGAACCAATTGCTTTAACTCTTAACATTATGAATATGGCAAAGTGAAATACGCTGACAAACATGTAAGCATCACACGAAACGGCTAAATGAGGAAATTCAGTGAAGTTTTGTGCCCTATAAGTGAAACCATCTTCATTTTACCATATGCAATCAAAGAAGGAATGTTTTGAAACAGACAAGTAATTAGAAAGACAGGAATTTGGAAACCTTTTCATCAACCACAATCACATCTCTAAAGAACTAAGGAGATGTACTCTCAACAGAACTTACAAAGTGATTTTCTAAAGGTACTTTAGGCTCATTGATTCTAGTAGCAGCAAATGAGATACTTGTAAATCTGTACTTCAAAGATTTAATCTAGCACATCTTTTATCAATTGTCAATTCAGTAATAAATTTCTTGAGCAATGACTGTTTGTTGCTATGGTAACAAAATCGCAAACTTATTAAGAACTAAAATTCCAAAGTTAATTATGTTCACTTTGAAAGACACAACAAATAGTCAATTCATCTACCAACCTTTAAGAATATGAACGTTTTTTTTTGGTTCTTGTAAATCAATTATCAAGAATTAAAATTCCAGTTTAATCTATTATCACATGCAAGAGAGAATCAAATTAGTGAACTTGTGAGAAAAACAGATGAGATGATGCTTCACAATCTTTTGGGTCCCAAAATCTAGATTAATGAAGTACCAGCATTTCATTCCCAAATTCTAAGTAATAAAATACTATTAAAACCTTGTGAACATCAAAGGTTGAAGATTCAGAAAACTTGCCATTTATTCATATCTTCTTTACTTTTTTCATGATCAACAATTCCATTGACATGTGAAGCATCAGGACTGGAAGTACTTTCTTGAGCACCAGGGTTGATAAGAAGGTTGGAGAAACCCTGTCCAATCGACTTCCATAATCGCATTGAAAGAGAAGACTGCAAAGTACCCATGCTTCCATCAGAATGTATTTCAATCGGCCTAGCAGAATCTGGTTTCAGCTCCGAGAACCGAACAGCTCCCAAAATTTGCTCTGGAAGCTCTAGCTCAGTCTGGCTCTCGATAAGGAAAGCTAAATCGACAGTAAGACTAGTCAAGTAGCCAAAAGCCAAATGTACGATTGCATTTGCAACCATGGAAGATGAAATATCAATGTCAACCTCTACAAAATTATCTCCTAAGACATACTTGCATTTAAGTGCTCGGCCAATTATACATATAGCCTGCTCACCAACTGCCTTTTTCACTATCCAAGGTCCCTTAACGATATTAGCAATTAATTTCAACCTGGAATTCCTAAAACCATCATCCCCTTTCAGGAACTGGTCAACTAAAGATCCCTCCACAATGGGATCCACAGATGCAAAATATGCAATGGCACTAAAATTTTCCTTGCTTGGCACTTGTATGTTGAAAGCCCAAACAAATGGTTTAATTCCGGTGGGAACTTCATCCTGGAGAACTTTCCTAACACGATGGTTTCGATCACTTAAAACCTCAGAAAGTTTGGTTGAACCTTTAATCCAGTCAAAACCTAGTGGCTTTAGAAGATATTCACCTGCAGGCACTTTGATTTTTGTTGAAAAATAATCTGGCCCCCTAACCTTAAAAATATCACTGGGTGGAGTAGCCCAGCCATTAGAACAATTGTTTGAATCGCCAAGTGGAACAGAACCATCTGATGCAACTCTCTTTATCCATGGATATTCATCATCGCCATTAAGATTGGCCATGAGAAAGCTTATACTCTGTTCCAGGAAAATATATAACTTGATAAGAAACCAAACATTTCTGATCTTTTAAATTTGACGTGATAAAGTATGGAAGGAACAGTACAAGGTCGGATCAACTGGAAGCACGTCGCTTTATAAAGCTAGAATGACTGTAAACACAGAACAATCAACAACATTCCCAATATTAATTGATCATTTCAAACCATCAATATTTGTTTAGAAAAAGCATTTCCAGACCCCCTACAAACATAAAACGTGCCTAGTAGAAGAATTGGGGATGATGATTAATTTCTGAAAGATAACAATCAGTTTATAGGAGTCAGAAACACTAATATAATGGTAACTTGGAAAGATAAAATCTTACAGGTAAAAAAACCACGTAGGGATGTTTACGTAAAAAACACGCAACCAAGCCACAGTCATCAGCTAACTCATTTCCATGTTAGTTACAAGCAGTTTCATATCAGCATTATATAGTGCCAAAAAGGGGTGAGCATTGTTTCTAACATGGACAAAACAATGATCCTTAATCAAGAGCTTAAAAGATTGCAAGAAATACATGCCCTCTGAGCAAACTCGTCAATGCCATACTCTCAAGGTTTAATTTCAACAAAAATGGCATGTTTTGAAAGAATACTAATTGTGCTTGTGCACGGCCATAAACAACATTTTCAGTTATGAGAAAAACTATTATAAGCTCAAATCGATTTCCCCTTTCTTTCAGTAACTCGCATTAAAACAATGCTTTTCATGAGATCCATGTGCTTGCTCATTTGGTCACATTAAGCAACAATCATGACACGAAGACAATGAGGCCTAGAGTCCAACATGGAACTAATGAAACACATATGGACACTGAACAGAGTATCCCAAAAACTGAAACACCATGGCAATATAGAAACAAAGCCAATTCGTGAGATCATTCATCCATAACTCCAAGTAACTAAATCTTGGTTGATGAATTCATGTTTTAATACACTAAAAGGGTATAAATATCCACCAGACATTAACATATACACATACTGCAGAAACCAAGCAGCTGAAGTCTAGAGTGATCAACAAAACAAGAAATCACTGATAAAAGATCACATTTTAAAGATAAAACTTAAGGTTCACAGTTCATGTTTAGTTTCAGGTGAATTACAAATCCCACAAGGGAAGAAGATTCAAATGATTCACGAGAAAAAAAAACCCATAAAAAACATCACGAATTCGTTCCAAATTGAATCATTGAACAAAAACACCAATAAGAGTAATGTAAGTGGGACAGTACCTTGAATTTGCCAGGAAGTATTGGATGAGAAAAAAAGTGTTTGCCCAAAAACTGTGATTATTTGTGGATTAAGATGGAGCTTCCGTGCAGTCGCGGTTTTGTCTTTCAATTTTATGCTTTCTGTGTTTAAAATGATTATTGATTCGGTTTTGGTTCGGTGCCGGCCAGCAAACCACACCTTGTTAGGGTATTATTTTTATTTTCTAAGTATATCCAGGTCATATTTTACTACCCATCTGCCACAACTAAAGTTGCACTCTTATTTTTTACATATCATTCAAGAAATATATTACACTGTTAATATATTTATCTACATATGATAACGGTAAATAAAAAGTTGATATTTTGAAACTACTTGTTACGACAAATTGAACAATATCATATACGATAATATTATTGTTCATATATCTATTCAAAGAGTGAGTCTCCTGACAGGCGGCATGTCCTTAAGCTTATGGACATGCCACTTATTTCTTACCTTATACACTACATTTATAAAATTACATACAAAATTTTAAAATATTTTTTATATCATATATTTTATATTTTCACCTTCAAATGCATATTATTACTTGTGTTAACTTATAAAATGCAATGTTTAAATTTTATTTAAAAAATTACAACAAAAAAGGTAAACACCCTCTGGACTGTCCATAAGTTTGTGGAAATGCCACTTTTCCTGATACTTTCTCCTATTTAAATACGTAATTGAATTTCGATAAAGAATAGTGTTCAAAAGGCATGAGTGCAACTTTAGTTGGGACTGAGGGAGTACATATAATATCAACTAAACGAATACTCCTACCATTCCTATGTAATACTATTGTTTGGGCTTGGAAATAGGGTTGTAGGCACAAAGCTTCATGTACCAACACCAGAAACAACCGCTCCAATGTTATAACGCATTTCCAGCCCTTGCAAGGCTCTATTGACGAAATAGATAAGGTGTTGATGATGATCTTTTTCCTTAGTCGGCATTGCACTAATGGCTTTCTACGATGTTGAGATGTACAGGTAAGGTTTCAGGCTTTGTAAGTATTTGTAAGGAGTGAATGTGTTTTTTCAACTGATGAAAAAGCAGTTTCACACTCTTTTGTCTTGTTGAACTTCTTTGCTTTCTTCAATATCTAGAATAAGGGAATAGGCTTTTCGACTCGCTTGGATAAGAATCGACTTAGGGATGCTTAGGAACTTGTGAGGCATTGAACGTTTTTAGCCAATTTGGGGGACTGCATTCTGAGGATGGCATCGACCTTTTCTGGATTGACTTCTATCCCTCTGATAGATACCATGAAGCCTAGCAACTTTCTCGCCCCCACTCCAATGGTACATTTTGATAGATTAAGCTTCAAATTGGCGCTTCGGAGTCGCTCAAAGGTTTCTCTCAAGTCGTCGAGGAAGTGCATGTAGCTGATGATGCCTCAAAGAATGGACACCGTTATTAGACTACGGACTTCTTCCTGACATGATCGCCACTTGCAAAACAAAGCCACCCGGGGCAGAGAGAAGGTCTAATGCTCAAGTTAGATCTTGTATAAAGTGTGATCAAGAATGAATGGATAGAAAGAGGAATACATCGATATATTTAAAGGTTAATCCCTAAGAATTCTCTCAATCATGTTGAGATAAATGTCTTACCATAATAAAATTTCCATTATATATTCAAGATTCCATAAATTTATTTGTAGTAGTAGTATATTTTCGTAAACAAATTTGCACTTGGAGATTTTCCCTTTGTATTGAGTCTCGGCCCAGTGGTATTAGTAAAATACGACCGCATAGGCTTCGGTCTAGATTATGGCCTTCGACGTATTCCCCGTTAATAGCCCCAAGTGAGCCAAAGGGCGTGCTTTAGCTAAGACTAGGGACCATTGGTTTCTCCATCAGTATACTTGAGCAATTATAGTCATAACTCTGATAGGTTTAAGTTGTCAAGGACGTGAACTTCATCTCTGGGGAACCCCGTGCTGAAGTATTTCATATAGTGTGCACTGGAGCTTAAGTGGGAACATGGCTAAAAGTGAAGTATGAACTTAGCTAAAGCTACAACATTGTTCTGGAGATGCTGGAGTCTGATACATGAATGTAGTCAAAGCGGAGATATGAACTTTCTTGTAACTCAAACCGCACTTTATGGATGTTTGGACGAAAATAAATTATTCATCATCCACTTCTTATGGCAAGATATGTTGGTATTACTCCGCTGCTTCAAACTTGAGAGGAACTGATGTTTATGAATTCTTCT